>OW029931.1:6053200-11053200 GCA_932305915.1 Agriopis marginaria
GTACATGAACTATTACCAAAATTAATGTCATAATTTTTTTTTTACAATTTCAGCAGTTCCAAAATTTCGTTGTGTACATAAAAAAAATCTATGGGACAGCTATTGTTTTTAAGATTGGTAAAAAAAATAAACTAACTAACAATTTAATCAAATTTTGGAAGTTGTTTTAAACTTATTTCTAACTGTCGTATCGATTCAAAACTTTGCAAGCAATACTGAAAACAATACAAAAATATAGTACCATGGAATTGATCTGCTGAGGATCAGGAAGTGGATAGTGAAACTCTTCAATGATAGCCCGTTGGTCCAGTTGGTAGTGAACCTGCCTTCTGAGCTTGGGGGCGTGGGTTCGATTCCCATCTAGGACAAACATTTATGCGATGAACATTTGTGTTTGTTCTATATCTGGTTGTTAATATCTATTTAAGTATGTATTTAAAACTATATATGTATGTATATCAGTCTCTGGCAGCCATATCACAAGCTTTGCTTAGTTTGGAGTCAGATGACCGTGTGTGAAAAAAATGTCCCGAATGTCCCGAATGTCCCGAATGATGTTATTCATACTGACAGAGCCACCCAGTGGGAAAGACGCCAAATATCTTGCCGCATGCACAACGCGGTGCTGGGGGGTCAACACCGCGTTGTGCACCCTCCCATTTCCCATCTCACCATGGTTAAAAGTAGCCAGATCAGCTTGTATAATTTTGCACAAAAATATCAAGCTAAATGAAAGATTCTCTATTAATAAAGCAAACACGAATGCATTATGCATTAATTATTCATTTAATCCAGTAATTTTACAAACCTGCACAATTTGAAGTTTGAAGTCTGTCTTTATAACAGTCTGTTGCTGCTGTTGTTGTTGCTACTGTTGTTTTTGTTGTTGTTGGAGTTGTTGCTGTGTCTGTTGTTGGATTTGTTGTTGCGTTTGTCAAAAAAAAAATACACCTACTAGTGCACGCACGGGCGATTCTCATAAATAATGTTTTTGTTTTTAAACAATAAAGTACAGTAGGCACAGCGGATATTTTAGTCTCTGAAGTTGCCTGCAAGACTTGCGCAGTTGCTGTTATATTTATAGTCGCAAGGGATATGCTACTTGCGCAATGGTTCGCAGAGCCTAACTTCAGAGACACAAAGATCCGCTGTGCCTAATGTAATAATTTCTATTATAGTATACTAGTAACCCACCCGCCCGGGTTCGCACGGGTGTAATTTACGTGCGAAACCGGGGCGGGTCGCTAGTTATATATATATATATATACCTTCCGTGAAAATGTATCTAACTGATGGTGAAAACCGCATCAAAATCCGTTGCGTGGTTTAGGAGGAGTTAGCGGCCATACAGACAGACAGACGCGGAAAGTGACTTTAATTTATACTATGTAAAGATTATAACAGGTAGTCTTACTACATAGTCTTAACCATACTGGGTATTTTCATCGCAATACAATACAAATTTATTCATTTTAAATCACTGACTCAACACATGAAAGCTTACTCACTGTTCTACATAAGCGTAATGGTATCGTACTGGCCACATGACAGTTGATTAAAAGGGGCCGAAAGCGGGCCGAGGTTGGGGGCCCGTGACAGCGCCACGGGGCCCGCCAGCGGGAGGCCCCCCTGATGATTGTATTTAAAATAAATAAGTACCTCAATGAACGATTGTCCACGACGGTACGATCGTGGCATTCGATAATTTATGCGATGATCGGTCGCTGTGTCGCGTCTTTCTGGAATTCCGTGCTAAAATACAGCATAAAACGTTGAAAGTAAGGTACTGTAGGTATGTGGGTTAATGTGACATACATATAAAAAAAACATGTTATATTTTTATTAACTGACTTCGAAAAAGGAGGACGGTTCTCAATTCGGCATGTATTTTTAGTAAATAATAGGCTTGCGTTTTACCGCCACCTTGCTAGATGAAAAACGATGATGAAGCGAGCGTGTTCTAATTAAAAATGCATTTTATTTATCAACTAGCTAGTTTAATTAGTTAAGGTTTAAATCTTTTTTATGTTACGAAGTTAAATATGGCATGCTATTTAAGTTTCCGATACTTCCAACGTTGACCGCATTATCGCTTACAACAACAACAAAAAAGTTACGAATAAATTATATTATTTTTAAATTTTAGCTAGTACCCAACAGACGTTGTCCTGTCCTTGCAATAAATTTGTATAAGTCTATACAAAAAACGTACTAAAAAAAATACGGCTCCTAGCATTTATATTTTTAGTTGAAACTTTATAACGAGCCGTACCTACATAATAAATTTTAAGATCTCTTTCTCTTTTACTCTCTATGCGAAACTATTATCATAGTCATTAACCCTTCCAAAATGCTTTTAACTTACCTAATAAATAAAAATCTCTACTACCAACAACGATACACAAATACAATAATAGAATAGGGGCGTTAACCAACCGCTGAAATTAAGCTACAGTAAACACCACTAACGAGTTATTAAATTCCATTTCAAATAGTACAAAGATACAATAAATGGTTAAGTCTATTATAAACATCCCTATGATGAGTACATCCCTATTTTTGGCGCAACTGTTACGACTCGACCAACATATCTGTTAAAATGGGTGGGGGCGCAACAATTGTATTTTCAAAACAACACTCCGGGGATTATTTAGTTCCCTCGTTTTGCCATCTCTAAGGATAAGTTGGGTACAGTTTAAGGGGTAAATGCATTTTTAATGGTTTTATAATCTGTACTCAGCTCCTATAATCTTTTGATTATGGCTCCTAAAGGACTACTTTTTAATACTTTTTTTCAGTGCAGTTTCATTAGTGATGTGATCCTGCCTAATGTATAATCAGTATAAAAGATTGTAAATGCGTAAGCAGTTTTTGTAAAGACGTAATGATGGGTTAGGTTAGATTAAGCTTGGGGCGCTTTTCGTGATGGGACAAAAAGTTGTCTATGTTTTTTTACCCGACAGTTCAAGAAGAAGGAGCTTAGCTGCCCATTTTTCTATCGGACAGCCAGAGCGGGCACGAACCGCTTTATGGTTGATATTCCGAGAACCCGTACGAGGCGCTTTGATTGCACATTTATTGTGCGAACTGCTAGTCTGTTTTTTTTGTAAATAATATGCTTGCATTTGGCCACCATATCGCCTGATGTTAAGCGATGATGTGGTCTGTGGAATGCGCTGCCTGAATGGCGTTCCCCGATGGTTACAATCTGGGTGTCTTCTAATCACGTGAATCGGTTTCTTCTAGGCAGGCGTGCTCTAACGAAGACCGCATCATCACTTAGCATCAGGCAAGATGGTGATAAAACACAAGCCTATTATTTATAAAAAAGAGGGTATAGTTTTTCAGGCGTATATTTTGTAATGTTTCTATATAACCTCCTATAGAAGCTTGCCTAATTTTGATGTATGAGGTGTCGATAATTTTGTTTTCATGTCCAGACTCCAAAACTCCAATAATGTAACCCAATGTGTAAAAAAATAAGATTTACAATTTTATCTTTGCGTGTTTGACAGTGTGTATGGTACTGAGACGTGGTCCTTTAACGGATGGCCTTTTGGAAAAACTCAGAGTCACACAGCGGGCAATGGAGAGAGCTATGCTCGGAGTTTCTTTGCGCGATAAAATCCGAAACGTGGATATTCGCCAAAGAACCAGAGTCACCGACATAGCTGTTAAAATTTGCAAGTTGAAGTGGCAATGGGCAGGCCACATCGCTCGAAGAACCGATAACCGATGGGGAAGAAAGGTTCTGGAGTGGAGACCACGAACCGGAAGACGCAGCGTAGGGAGGCCTCCCACTAGATGGACCGACGACATTGTGAGAGTCGCGGGCATCCAGTGGATGCAAAAGGCAGGCTGTCGTTCAGTGTGGAGGTTAAAGGGGAGGCCTATGTTCAGCAGTGGACGTCTTCTGGCTGATGATGATGATGTGTTTGACAGTTCTAAGACATGACAACGTCTGTCAGGTCAGCTAATAAGATATATTTTGCAGGTGGATCTTTTTTTTTAATATGCTTGTTTTGTGTATTTTAACCCCATGCAGACGCCAAAAACAGAGTTTTAAGTTTAACGTGTGTATCTATGTGTTTCGTTGCCTATACTAATATTACAAAGAGGAAAGATTTGATTGTTTGTTTGTTTGTTTGTTTGCATTGAATAGGCTCCGAAAGTACTGAACCGATTTGAAAAATTCTTTCACTGACGGGAAGCTACACTATCCCCGGGTGACATAGGCTATAATCTATACCCGTGCGAAGCAGGGGCGGACCGCTAGTATATAATAAAGCTGTTTGATGATCATTCATTTAAAAAATAATACAATTCTTTCTATGAAACTACTCTTGAAAGCGCGGAAACAATATCCACCGTTCAATTGCAAGTTTTTTGGGCATCTTACCCAAATACAATGCAGTTTTGTATTTACAGTTTTAACTGCGCAAATGCCTTTATTAACTTAACAAAATACAAGCTAACACTATAAATATAGACTGCCCATAGACTGTTGAAGGTCTAAAGACAATCCAAATGCACAAGCTCACTACCAGTTAGCAATGTAACCAGCATGCTGGTGGCATTACCACGCTGAATGGCTATGCTTTGATTCAGAAACACGCCAGCAGTTTGGTCACGCACGCGTGATAGATTTTTTAAATGAGGTGAGCTGGAGGTCCACGAGTTTTCTAAAAACTTCAAAATTAAATCGCCTAAAATTTTCGTATCGCTTCTTCATTCAACGAAGATTAGCCTAATTAACACATTTAGTTCCGTAAACAGTTCGTCCAAGCCATTCAAAGAGTAACCGTTGATTCAAAACAAATAACACTTATCTAGAGGTTGCTGTTTACTCAGCGATATCTCAATTTCCTTGAAACAATATCTTGATGTAAAAAGGCCACCTCTTTTATTGTATCCGAATGAAAAAAACTTACTTTGAGAGAGTTGAGACACGCGTTACACAGTCCTATCAAAAAACAAACACAAGTTTCTACTTAGGTGCGCTCTTGGTTACGTGGAAAAAGGGCTGTAAAATTTATGATTCACCGAATTATTGTGTTGTAAATGTACGATGAAATTATTTTTAAGTAGTATTAGGTTTTTACTTGAGAAATATAGCAATATAGGTAATTTTTTATCGTAGCTTTTTGGCGCCATCGGAACGTGAAAAAAACATGTCGCTTATTGTGTTATATTCCTAAATGTAATATTTTAGGTAAAAATGTGTGATATTGAAAAAAAAATCAGGCAAACCAAATTATCCATTAGGAAAAATCACATAAAATAAAGAAAATAATAATAATAATAATGGTGGATTATTGTTTATTGAGTGTTCGTGTACGTGCTCGAGTGTAGACAACTGATATAATGAGTAAAAGTGAGAAACATCAACAAAATACACACGTCTAAACGTGTGTATTTTCACGTATTTAAACACACAGGTATTTTCGTAATGTTTCCAAAACTGCACAGAAAGCCCTAGGGTAAAGTCGCCACAACTTTACTAGGCCTTGACTTGGACTGTAACTTACATTGCTTGACTCTGGCTGTGACTATGACTTGTTTGACGATATTTAATAAAAACTTTAAAAAAAAAAATACTTGACACTGTCAAATGCACAATACGTACAATGCCAATACCCACTCAAGAGGGAAAAAATATACTTCCCTTAGACTAATATGAATAGGTACATATTTATCATAACAAGTAGAAAGATGGCACATGTTACATGTGAAAATTCATAAAAATATCACAGATTCTACATTAATAATGCATACTACTAATGAATACAACTCCCCTGGCTTTCTTTTTTGTTGAGAAAAGCAATCTTCAATACTGGAGTGAATAAAAAAATAGATTACTTCTATATTAACGTTCTCTGCCCTGGGCCATACTGTCGCTTACCATCAGGCAAGTTCGTGACCACACGTAGATCTACATCCAAAAATGAAGTATACTGGTAAGAACCAAACTTCTTCAGCAAAAAATAGTCACGAATCTGTTAATATTCCTAGCTAGATGATATTATACTTACTAAGTACAAATAGGTAGGTTACTCTAGAGTACATATTTATAGATTTATTTTAAGTATTGTGCTACATGCTTATGTTTTTTTACTAAATGTAATTTATGAAAAAAAAGCAAAGTTTTCTTACTGTTTATAACATTTTAAAGGTTGTTCTAGAAATACATAACAAGATTCAAAAGAATGTAACTTTACCGTACTATATAATAATACTATCTAAAAATAAACAACTTAAATTTAAGCTTTTAAAAGTATTAGTAGTAACAAACTACCATAAAAAACTCTTGGCGCCTAAACTATTACAAATAAACAAACACTTTAATACCAAAACTCTAATTCAAAACGGATTCCATTTAAATTGAAAGTCACATATTATTTCCAAAACCACCAGATATAAACTTTAAACTTATAGAAAGCCATTTGTAAAACAAACCTATATAGTATGGGAATGGGATCCCAGAATTGGGATCAAAGACAAACAAGTATTCATAACACAGTGGGATCCCGAATGGAATTATACTCAAATAATCTGATATCTCAGGTCCAAATCCGTGTTAAAGTGTTAACAATGAATTTTTCGATCTTTTGGAACGGGTTGCGATAGATGTAATTTTATGATAAGAAGAATAGAGGCACCGATGACCCTTGGAGTAAACTTAAAAGATGAGTAACGATCACACATCTTTAATGTTGTCCTATATTTTGTGGTAACCGATAAACAAGGTTTTTTATTGTTTTGAGAGGGACACTGTTTATAATGCGTAGAAGGTAGACGGGGTTAGCTTTAAGAAGTTTTTTTATTGTATGGGCTTGCGTTGCGTTTGACCACCACTTCGACTATAATGCTAAGAAGGTAGAAGGGGTTAGCTTTAAGAAGTATTTGTTTTGTATATGCTTGCGTTGCGTTTGATCGCCACTTCGACTTGCGGTTTACGATGGAACACGCTTGTCTAGAAGAAACAGATTCACTCGCGACTTGTATACACCTAGTTACGCTTCCAGTCACCGTCAAATAACTTTTGTAACATACTTAACTACAAATCAATCTTCAGCAGGAGAACAAAACTCTAGCTTATATAACAACGAAAGATCCCACTCAAAATATTACGACTAACGCCGCAAGAAAATGCATCGTGAAATATTCGCGCACGAAGCGCAGCCTACGCTTTTAAAATCAAAAGTGCCCCATTGAATGTCCAACCCATTGAATGGGGGTACATTTTTAATTCAGAACACAATAAACCGTATAGAGCGCGGCCAATTTATTTGTAGAGTTGGAAAAATGAAGGAACTAAAATTTCCCAATGAAAGCTTTCAGTTTCGTAAAAAAATATGATGGTAGCTCCCCCATTCAACTCTACAGATAAGTTGGTCGCAATGTAGAGTCGGGGCGGGTACGCGCGACCTGCGATTATCGTCGCGTTTTTTTTTCTTTGTTATTCGCTCCGTAGATACCTTTTACATCGCCGTTCAATTACTGAAGCGCGAGTGTGGCAAGCGTTGGAATTGAGTGGATGTGACTGGTTTTTTTAAACCCAATTGTTAGTTTTAAAAGATTTTCTTCAAATTCAAATTCAAATTCAAAATATTTATTTGTCAGAACATGGTAGGTACACATACATATAAAGTAGCATACATGGTCGTGATAATGGAGACGTATCTCATGTCCTTGCCTGTTACAGCGTACAAATGTTAGTTTTTTATATATTATTATTAGTTTTTGTTAAAGTTAAAAAAATAACGATTTCTTATTTTAATATTTTTTTCAATTGTGACATTGTAAACAATAGAGTGATTGTGGGAACAGGAAAAAAAACAACAATTACATTCAACAACATCCACCCGAAGATAAAGCCTAAGGTAGAAATAGAAGAGAACTATTATATTCACCTAATTAATTAAGCCACGAATAATTAATTGTACGAACAATTAATTAAGCCATGTTTCCAGTGATGACATATGGTACTGAGACGTGGTCCTTAACTGTTGGCCTTTTGGAAAAACTCAGAGTCACACAGCGGGCAATGGAGAGAGCTATGCTTGGAGTTTCTTTGCGCGATAAAATCCGAAACGTGGATATTCGCCAAAGAAGTAGAGTCACCGACATAGCTGTTAAAATTTGCAAGTTGAAGTAGCAATGGGCATGCCACATCGCTCGAAGAACCGATAACCGATGGGGAAGAAAGGTTCTGGAGTGGAGACCACGAACCGGAAGACGCAGCGTAGGGAGGCCTCCCACTAGATGGACCGACGACATTGTGAGAGTCGCGGGCATCCAGTGGATGCAAAAGGCAGGCTGTCGTTCAGTGTGGAGGTTAAAGGGGGAGGCCTATGTTCAGCAGTGGACGTCTTCTGGTTGATGATGATGATGAATTAATTAAGCTATCCAGCAGACAATTGGTAAATAACTTAATTAAGAAGAAATAGCAAACCAGAATCAGATCTATCCGGAAAGAATAATCAAATATATGGGTAGTTGACATAAATGGGGCAAACGTCAGAAAAAGTCGCAAAAATACACCAAACAACGTACACGTTGCTTTTCAGGCCAGCCATATCCTGCGAAGTCTATGTAACGGTATAGATACCATCATTAAAGGGAGAAAATCATAGGAGTTTACAAATTGGTTTATGATGAGTGTTATGGAAGACCGATGGTGGCCAAACGGTAGCATTATGTGCTTTACAATATGACAGTACCCGGTTCGATCCTAGGCCCTGCACCAATGACTTATTTAGTAATTAAATAATTTATATACAATTCCAATGTAATCGCTGAACAACGGTGAAGGAAAACGTCGTGACCAACATGCACTAGGCCAGCATGGTGGATTACGGCCCACCCTCTATCTCTCTGAAAGAAGGCATCCCAGTAGTGGAAACATGATAAGCTGTAAAATGAAATTTCGTGGGGCAAATAGGGCATAATTTTCAAACCCGCTACAAAAGACACATCTCCGCGTACTTAATAATGTGTGAAAACGGGTTTGGAAAAGGAAAGGTTTTTTTACTGCTGAATGATCAGACTAGCGTTAAATCACCATTGATATGGAACTTCGGTACTAGCCACCGCCCGCCAATTTTTTTGTTCCGGGTTAGGTTAAATTAGCATTATAAACAAATTGTTGTAGTGTAAAACCTAATTAATGGATCCCTTATTCCTTAAAGTACTATACGACGTTAAAGTGGAAATACACTACAGATTCGTCAAAGAAACAATTATTTTAAAATTTCACGTGTTTTGATATTTAGTAAGCACAAATACCGAACTCACTTTAAAATACAGGTATATTAATTATAGTTTTAAGTAGTAGTTTTATTAATACAAAGTTTTCAAGTTAGTTATTAGTTTATGTCAATACTATAGTTTATCTTGAAATGAAACAAATTCGTTAATTAAATTTTAACGAGATATTTACTTCCCAGTGGAGTAAAATTATCACGGTAATTTCTCATATTTCACGGTCCATTTGAACCCAATCACGGTAAATATCCCGTTAATAATCACATTATAACCGTAGTGAATAACTGTGATATTTTAAAACAGTGTTTCAATTTATTATGCTAAAAGATGTAAAATCTACCAACTTACATAGTGGCAATTTTTTTTCCACCAACTAGCAAAAGTGAGTTGGTGGTCAATAAAGACATCAGTCATTACTAATTTTCTATCTCTTTCCGACCTCTCGTTTATATATAAACGAAGTAGTGTATGGCGTATCCACATAACCCTGTCGATGCGCCCACGCACTCTGATTGCGCTCGCCTTGACATTAGTTCGAGTGTCGCGACCGCTCGCTCGAACCGAACGCTCTTCAGTCGATGTATTTTTGATGTTTTACATTTTCGCTTCGGATGTGTTGATGCTGCAGAGGAAATGTTTGTTGGCGTAAGACAGAATGTTACATAGACTCTAGAATAAGAAGTTTCTTAAAAACTATCATTCATTTGCTTTGTTTTAGATATAAAAATAGTCATGTGATTATAATATATAAAAAATACAAATTATTTATTTTTACATGGTACTTAGTAGAATTATTTGCTGCGTTATCCTTCCCGTTCATTGATAACTTAAGTAAGTATTTTTTTTTAATTAAATTATAATAATTTCCAAATGCAGAGTAAATAAATTTTACTAAAATTATTTCTAATTTCATAATATTATGTAGCTAAAATAGTATTCCGTCACAGAATTCATATTAGTACAAATACAGAAGATTCACTCCGCAATTTTTTTTTAATAAGTAGCGACTCTTGCTACTACACAATAAAGTGCAATTCAGGACGTGCGAGCAGTAACTACCTACGGCTATATTAACCTAGAATTTGCCTCTCTGTCTATCGCGTAACTTTTGTCGCGTTATCTCTGACTATCGCGCGTCAGCGGGTGCAGTAAGTCCGACAAGTCGGCTACCTGTAGCTTCATACCTATAGTGTGGAGTGCGCCAGGCCTGGTATAACTGATAAATGTAAACATTAAAAAGCCTTCAAGTACAGTATGAGAATATGTATCTAATATAATTAATGTCAAAATTATCATATAAATATAAAAAATTCAAAGCCTTATTTTGTTGAAGAATTAACTAACAATTTATTCAATTAGTTATCTTTTGCATGCACGCTGCGGTGGGTGCCACTGTCACGTAGTTTTTAGGGTTCCGTACCTAAAGGGTAAAAACGGGACCCTATTACTAAGCCTACGATGTCTGGCTGTCTGTAGTGTCTGTCCTACCTTTAAAACAGCTGTATCTTTCGAACCGTAATAGATAGCCAGTTGAAACTTTCACAGAATATGTAATGTTACGACGGACGGATAAACTGAAAAATAATAAAAAAGTAAAAACTAAAAACGAAGGGGTATGGGGATACAACAAACGTATTTTTTTTTACGTATTGTTGTATTAGCTCTAATGTAAAAATGGTAATACTTACAAGCGTCAAATTTGGATTGATTGTAGTACACACTCTAATGTAAAACAATAAATAATGGCCAAGTGCGAGTCGGTGACAAGTTTCTGTTCAAGTCAAGTTATATCTGGTAATTTCGTTATTGAATTTTGTGGTGGTACGGAACCCTCAGTGTGCGAGCCCGACTCGCACTTAGCCGATTTATTATTAGATGTGTTTGGACTGAGAGACCACATAGATTTCTAAGTTTTTTTTTTGTAATTTTAGTAACTGTATTGTTTAGTAAAAAGTTATAAAACATTTGTAAAACGCATATTTGGATAAAAAAAATTGCTGTCGAAATTCCTCACAAAATTACAATCAAACGAAATAAAAGCTAAGCTATGTGTTTTTTTCTAAGACTAGCTGATCTGACAGACGTTGTCCTGTCTTAGAATTATCAAACACGCAAAGTAAAAATTTAAAATCTTATATTTTTATACCTTGTGTTATATTATTGAAGTTTTAGAGAGGATTCCTATTTTTTTTTAAATAAAATATAGTCTATGTTACCCGAGGATAGTGTAGCTTCCCAACAGTGAAATAATTTTTCAAATCGGTTCAGTAGTTTCGTTTCCTATTCAATGCAAACAAACAATCAAATCTTTCCTCTTTATAATATTATTATATTGTATAGTATAGAATACTATATAATATAATTATAGATGTACAATATTAATTAATAGTAAGTTTCACTATTTTCTAAGTTCTACGACGTCTAGCATTTCACAAAACATTATTTTGTAGACCTGTCTGCGCATTTTAGAACCTAATTACCAGCATAATGTTGTTTTCAAATGGTCGATTGCTAAAATGGCTTGATAATAAACATTACAATCATACTTTCATATGAAAGAATTATGAAATAAATTTACTAGTCAGAATTTCTTGGAAAATGCTTGAAGAAAATGTTGAAAAGACTTAGATATGCCATTTTATTGTCGTCGAGTATAACGATGTTTTATAATTGCCACAGCTGTTCAAAGCTTTGAATATGAAATAAGTATTTAGAAAGGTAGGAAAGGAATAAAATAACTTAACAACGCTCCGTCATTCGGTATTTGATTTTGATAAAACTTGTAAGTTTGAATTGCCTTAACATTATTATTTGCATTAACAGCCTATCATGCCTGTTCCCCCTGTTCCCCTTTCAATTAAGTCAATTAAAAATGCACTTTCAGTCCCGCCTTAAACGAAAAAAAAAAAACTATTCTGGTTTTACTAAGGTAGGTAGGTCTTTTGCCACATTGTAACTAAACCGCACACCACGTTTTATATCACAAAATCAAAGCTAGCCGATAAGATAAGTTCACATCAATATTTGAAGACCACCATAACTGAACCTTTGAATTAATAATTATTATAATGGAATAAAGGTCTTATCATACTGGTTAAAAATAAAAGGCACATCCTCTTATGTAAACGACCACTAGAAAAGAACCATAAATGATTATACGTTGTAAATTTTCGAGGGTCAAAGTAAATTGGACGAAAGGAGAGCCTTAATTAGGTTTTGTAGTGACCGTCATAGCGTATTAAGCATTCGTTTCATCAGTAGAGTTGTTTTCTGCATGAGAGGGCTGGCGCCTGGGCCCTGTCCGGCGCCTTTATCGAACGTTATCGATTGAGACGATATCGAGTTACGAACATGTTGAAAAATCGATTCAGAATCGAATAGGGATCGGGGTTGGTGTTAGGTTGTTGATGCGCATGCTTAAGCAGGCATTTGCAATGGATGCAAGTTTGTAAGATAGTGTCGTTTTGAATTTCAAATTCTGTTAAATCAATTTAGACAATTGTGTCGTTTATTTTTAAAGTGGTATGTTCAATGTATAATATACTAGCGACCCGTCCGCCGGCTTTGCACGGGTGTAATTTACGTGCCAAGCCGGGGCGGGTCGCTTGTTATATATATAAAACTTCCGTGAAAAATTGTCAACGTTTCGAGAAATTGACTGATGGTGACAACCGCATCAAAATCCGTTGCGTGGTTTAGGAGGAGTTAGCGGCCATACAGACAGACAGACAGACACGGAAAGTGACTTTAATTTATACTATGTAGAGAAGATAGAGAAGAGAAGAAGCTACAACAGGTATTTTTTTAAGTTTTACATAAAGAAAATGTACCTACTACAGGATTGTTTCTGTTTGTAATGATCAAACAAAACATGCACAACATTTTGCGTGTCTTTTTTAACAATAGGTTTCTTATATTTTTTATTTTGAGTGCTCTTTTGCATAGTAAAAATGAAACAATAACAAAAAAAAACTATTAACAGCTGACACAAAATCGCTGATATACTTCATTTGAAATCAAGTCTCCACTGTGACGCATAAGAAAAAAAAATTGTCAAAATCGTAAGCATTATTTACTCGTACAAGTTATGAATTTAGATGCGCGATCGATTTGAATCTCGATTTAACGAAATTCTAATTCAAATGGTATGGAAAACTTAGTAAAATCCAGATTTAATTTGTGGTGTAAGCCATCTTTCATGGTAGGGCGTTTTTCATGAAAGAAGTCCTTCAGACGTGGCGCTGTTATCGCGAATCAATCACTATCAGAGTCATTTCTCGAGCAGCACTTTTAATAACTTTAAACATCATACGCGACTCTTTAGATAGCAAATTAATAAAAATCGCACTAGCGTCCAAACACAGTGACAACACCTGACAACTACAAAATGGAAATTTAGTTCCGCTGTTTCCCGTGGGACTTTTTACATGAAAAGCACTCTATTTCCATACATTCACTGTCAAATCCCACGGGGAATGGTTCCAAAGAAAAAACACCGACCTACCTGCAAAGTAAAAGTGACAAATAAAAGTGAGATTATCCATCTCCTACTGATTTTTACAAACAAAAACACTTGTTTAAATAATATGTATTTCGTGTGTTTATAATTAACTTTCGGGAGGGTGACGTGTTTGTCTGAATGTTTAAGGAATTCATTGGATTAGGAGACGGTTGTTTGCCATCTTTTGAAAAGAGCTTTATTTTCATAAAAACTTCTCTAACAAACAAACACTTTCGTAATTATACTATCAGTATGATTAGCTAAGTCGTTCCAAAAGGACAATCTTGCTGTGGGACGAGTTGACGAACCAGTGATTCGGTAACACAAACAGAAAAATGTGTTGTTTTTAAACCCGGTAAAAACAAAAATCCAGTTTTCGGTGCAATTTTAGTCAAAAAAATTGAGAGAGCTTTTGAAGCTATTCTTTTTTAGTTTCTTTTTAATCACTTTGAAGCTTAATTTGAATCAAATCAACAAAAAAATAAGTATTAAATAGTTAAAAAAACTTGACAAGAAAACAACGGTCCCAGTTAACTGTATTATACGAGATTATAAAAATATTCCTAAACAAACTAAACTTAGTGCAAAAGCCGTAAAATCCATATTAAAGACAGTAGCTTCTTTAAAAATACATCTTCCAATGAATAAAGAAGTCATTATTACAAAAAAAGGTGATCAAAGGAATGTTTGGGGACATTTTTGTTAAAAGATGTCACAAAGTGTCATAAATCTATCAGAAAAGACACGGGTTCATTGTGATACGTGAGGTTTTCTAACCGCAAACGAAGTAGATTAGGTTCCCAGACAATACATTTACATTGTAAATCCGATTAACTTTCGTTCGTTGACTAATCTGTGATTAGAAGCAAAAGAGCTGGTTAAATCTGTTGTTTTGTGTCCATTTTTTGTGCCGTGGGACAGTTGAATTGGTCGAGAATAAGTGTAAATAGGTGTGAGTAAATGGTCGGCTAAATTTATTTTTATGCCAGAAAAGTTTTGTTTATGAATTCTTGAAAAATAATGTTCGTCGTTCCTGGGTAGGTACTTGTATCAGGAAACTTGGGTAGGCAAACTTTATTTTAGAATAATGTGAAAGAAATGGTCACCATTTTTGTCAAAGACAGCACATTGTTCGTGTCCAACACGCGTGTTTCGCGCTCCACGAACTTGTCAAGGTCTTAAAATACTTCTTCTAGAGTGCTGGTAAATAATTATGGGAGGTCACCTTGCTTTACGCCTTTGTCTATGTAGAATTTACGACCAGAACTTGTAATTTTATAATTATCTGCTGTGGTACTGTTCTTGTTGATAGTTTTTATGATGTCAATGCATGACTTCTCTATTTCCTGATTTTCTAATGCTAAAAATATTTATGCGTGTGTTATGCTATCAAAAGCTTTACTGTGCACGTATATAATTAGATATAATGTATCCTACTCCCGCACTCGTGCCTTTGTTCTAAGTTTCTTGCATCGTGATAACGTCAAAACGAATTATATTTTTGCAACAATCAATAAACTTCAAAGTAACAACATAATACCCCAGAACGCATATTCTTAATGCTATCCTATGGTTATATCTATTTGAAACCAATCTCGCCACAAGTTACTCTGTTTATTTGACAGGTCGGTACTGGACAGTGTTCGAATTACACCGAGCCCGCTACCGCAGTAAACAAGCTCTAAACACGTCATATTTATCTGATAATGCTTTAGTTATGGAATACAAGTGTTTATGATTTGAGATTTAGTAGGAGTTTCACTTTACTTTGAGTTTTCGAGGCGTAATTTGGGGGCTAGCCAAGCCTTAATTACGTGAGGTGATTTTGGTAATTTTTCAACCACCCCTCCCCCCTTGGTGAGATGTCGTGAGATTTGGCTTGACTTCCTCCACCACCCCTTACGTGAGATTTTTCTAAATGTGTTGTTATAGTGTGTAGGTACGTTAATCCTTAGTACGTTGTGTAGGATTTAGCCATATTTTAGTGGAGAAACATGTTTTACTTCATTTGACCCAGCTTTCCCGCAATATAACACTCTTTCTTGCGGAAAAAAATTACGTGACATTTTGTGCATTTGCCAGTGTCAAGTTTTGAAATATTTTCTAGTTTTAAAGTGGTGGAGACTTCACCTGGGGCTTTTATAGATTACTAGCGACCCGCCCGCCCGGCTTCGCACGGGTGTAGTTTACGTACGAAGCCGGGGCGGGTCGCCAGTTTTATATATAACCTTCCTTGAAAATGTATCTAACTGATGGTGAAAACCGCATCAAAGTCCGTTGCGTGGTTTAGGAGGAGTTAGCGGCCATACAGACAGACAGACAGACAGACAGACGCGGAAAGCGACTTCAATTTATACTATGTAGAGAAGAGATTGGAAAAAACACGAACGGACACTCACTTTCACACTCAAGCACGTTCATGACATACTTGACAATTCTAAAGTTTGGGAAAATAATGTAAAGAGCCGACATATTTTTTTCATGTTGCCGCAAAAAACTAACCTGTACGAACCTTAAATACTGCCTGTTCTTTTTAAACATAAGTAATTGGCTTGACCCCTTTATCCCATACCGACTTTCTATTACAAAATCGTACATCAAGACTAGTTCACGCTAAATTCCTCCCGTAACACAATTCCGCAAGCTACTTCAGTAAGAAAATCAAGGGACATTGTAAATATCACAGAGCATCAGATTGCATAAAGCTTGCGTCTAAACATGCGCATATTATTGCATTCATAAGGACGTATAAAGATATCAGACCGTAGTGGTCGCAGAAAAACAAAAGCGGTACCAACAATATAAACATCGTTATGTTTTTTTTATGTTTTGGCTGTAGACATCTAGTCTATTTAGCCATTGTCATGTAATCATGTGTCATGTGTCATTATAAAATTTATTTTCTCGGGTGTAACCCGAATCTTTATACGGCATCAGTGGGTCCTAGGCCAACAATAAGAGAAAGAAAAGAAGAAAGAATTCAGAAATAGTAATGCTCCTAAGAAAAGACATCAACGCGCTCACCATAGAAGTTGATTTTGTAAAATTGTTAATAAGTATAATAATAAAAAAGGGATGCCTATACCCAGCAGTGGTCATTCAGTGCTGATGATGATGATGATGGTGATGATGATGATAATAATAATTTATTTAAGAGGCTATCGCTAGATGGGCCAAGGGTCAAATACATTTGGGTCGCAAAAAAGCTGTCACTTGCCATACATATGTTGCCAGTAATGTTATAAGGATATTCGACATTTAGTGCGATTGCGCTATTGTTTTAAGCGATTCAGTTTAGGTAACTGCGGAAAATCAAGCGAACGTGAACCTTAACGCGGCGAGATATGGTTTGTAGTCGTGCAACAATGTCCCTATTACAATTTCAAATCCTAATTCATTTGTTTCGGTAAAAAACACCTGGTACGTTAGTAGTTTCTTTGACCAGTAAATCCAAACAGGAACTAGCTTGAGGCGGTTCACGCCTTTTTAGGCTCCAAGTGGCGAGTTCATTAAACTGCCATAAATTACAATAATCTATCAATAGATCCAAAACTTCTAAAATGGCATGCAGAATAGACTATTTGATTGTTTTTGTGAAATCATCTCAAATTGTCCATAATGCTATAATAAAGCAATCTTGTCATTTAATCTTCATAATTTTTTGTATTAGTATTAATAACTGAAAATTTAATTTAAATTATTAAACTACCGCATAAACGCTCTATTTGACATTTATTGGGGTACGTGACTTCAGTGACGTCACAATCTAGTAAACAAGTTGTCACTCGCCATAGAATTGACAACATTAGGACATTCAACCTAAAAAGTTTGCAGTCAAGTCACATGATCAAAGAATATTTTTATTTTCAGTTTCTGAAAGTCAGGACATTAATGTAAAGCATTTAATAAAAAAAAATTATAATAATATTCTTCTAAGGTTACGTCAGCATGAATCATATTTTTATTTAGTTATACCCTATTGATCCGTAAGACTTTATTTGTTTATGAGGCCTAAAGTGGCAACTCATCGGGTGATTTTTCACACAAATTTTTGTGATTTTTTTGACACTGGCAAATGCACAAGAAGTGCGACGCCAAAATCCTTACCGAGGAAAGAATAAAATTATGCAGCGGCTGCATTTTAGTGCTAAGGGCTTGCGCAATTTCAATACAAATTCTCGGTTTATGAAACGGGCGTGAAATTAAATTTCTAAGTTTTTACACTACTTTAACATATAAGTTTGTCTCTATAGGTATCTCACTTCATTATAGACGTCGCACCCGTTTTATAAATATTTATCTTTTTGGAAGTCTCACCTCTTCAGTGTTAGCGGTTATATTCTCTTTGGTGCTTAGTATTATCACACATTTCCAGCCATTTTCTCACAAAAATTGCGAAATGTAACAGGAAACAAACAACTGACCTTGCACCTCTAACGCCAAATCTCCTAAATCAACTTCACCAACCGGAAGACAAAAGATCGGCCTCTGATAACAATATACCTAATCGATAATTGTATCTACGACACTTCAACTCACACGCTAACTCGTAAAAAGGTGAGAAAGTAGGATGATAAAACTATACTAGAAACAATTTTATCTCTATCATACCCCAAACTAAGGAAGCTTTAAATTAAACTCTATCTTTTTCAGTATAAGGTTACAACAAAAGTATAGAGCTGTTAAGCGAAGTTTGTAAAGTGGTCGAGTCGCGAAGAGCCCGCAGTAAAAAAGGTGAAATGTCTCTTTAGAAGCGACACTGGACAGAGAACAGATAAGAGACCACCTTGGTGGGTATTGGGCCCATTTTTAGGATTGTTTTCCGGTTTTAAATTGTTTGGATGGCTAATCTTTTTGCTATGATACAAAGTTAAGCTCGTAAACAAGTAAAGTGTTGCTCTCATTTTTGTAGGTCCAACAGATATCTTAAAATTAAATGCAAAAGCTTAGTTGCTTGATTGATGCGAAAACTAAACCTAAACGAGTAGTTTTTTCTTTAACGGTATATCGGTTGTCGATAAGAAAAGTTGCTCGCGGGGGTTATTTGCTCAATAACTCCGTTAATACAGAGTTATTGAGCAAATAACAGCTTTAAGCTGTACAAATTTTGTTCAATTACTATTTGCAAAACAGTAACAAAACTTTTTAGGAAAGATGTATAGAACCTTTTTGCGACAGGTTTTTATACAGAGTGTAAGGGGAACACTCTCGAAGCCAAAATAAGGTAATTGTACTAATCATTATGAACCACTTTTAGTATGGGACCAACCATGAAATCGCGAAAAAAAAAGTTGCTGTTCCATACATTTTGTCGAGTGTCAATGACCATTTTCTATAGAACAGCTGATATTTTTTTCGCGATTTCAGGGCTGGTCCAATAGTAAAAGTTGTTCATAATGATGAGTACAATTACCTTCTTTTGGCTTCGAGAGTGTTCCCCTTACACCCCGTATATGTATTTGATAGGCTAGGCGTTTTGCCATTTTAGTAGTTAGCTAAACCCCGAACCCTATATCATCACACATCATCAACTATTAAACGTCCACTGTTGGACAAAGGCTTCACTCTTAGAGAGGAGTGTTGCCATAACCCCCACGCTTGGCAGGCAGCTTGGGGTTCGCAGTACGTTCACCGTGTACTAATAGGACGCTGCTCATCCTCCGGTGGTTCTGGTCGCAGTTTTAGGACATACCCGGGTCCTATATTATCACAACTCAACCAATTTCCAAATTCATCATCATCATCAGCCTTTTACTGTCCACAGCTTCGATCAAAAACAGTGTCTCCTGCTGAATGCACGCAACTGAAATCGGTCAGCAGGTCTCCGCAACCATTTTAACGCTGATCGTCACTCCACCTGGTTGCAAGATGCCCTGCTGTACAAATTCTTTTTTTTTTGCGTTACCTAATTGCTTGCGAATTCTCTTGAAGATCGTATCAACGGTACGCAAGTTATCGCTGAATAAACATACATTTAAACGCAAATTAATTGTACCAAAAATCCCTTAACGTAAGTACCATTTGCTTCATTAATTGTTTATTAGCACGCTTCTATTTAAACTGCTCAGTGTCACTTTCAATCAAGAATTAGCAATATGAACGAAACTTATAACTTTACGAACATAAGAAATAAAGAACACATATTTGGACTACTTACCATAGACAAATATAGTAAGTTATATCGTTCTTAAAACAATTTCTTCGGTACACTATTAGATAGAACGTCAAATGGACAGTAACCTATTGAAAAATGTAACGGTATAGCAATAATAGGCGATATTTCTTCTAAATGTACGTCGACACTTCAGATATCTCATTGGTAGGAAAAAGTTCGTTTTCATTACAAATTTATTTGTTTTCATAAATTGAGCGATAAGTAGGGTAACCAAGCATTATAAAGAACATAAACAGCAAACACAGCATAGCATTGACAGCAAGGATACGCTGGATGCAGGCCGCTTCCAACCGGCCCTTTTAGAGATCGATGGGGAGGCCTATGTTCAGCAGTGGACGTCCTATGGCTGAAATGATGATGATGATGAATGAAATCTAAACTGTTTTTCCGATGAGTCTCTAGTGTATTTCCGCTTCTACGCCGCACTAAGTTTTTTTTAAAGATGACGTAACGCCTGAATGTTCAGACGGACATAAATGTTAGACGGATGTATTATAAGAGTTGGATTTGACTGCACAGATTTTTTTACCCAGTAAATATTTAAACGCATTAAAAGTCACCAAATTGCGCTATGTTGTAAGCTTAATGTCATGTTTAGTTTTATATTACTTTGACGGCCTCAATAATAATAAAATTGTTCAGTACTAAAATTGCCACGCGCTAAAAAGAGACCGGATGCTGGCGACGCGGTTTTACCATCGCAATAACCGCCACCGCCTGGAATCTCATCCACATAGCATAGATCGGTAGAAATCGTACACTGCCCGATTTACGCGACTTTTCTCCTGCACAATGTAGAATGAGCTACCTTCCGCGGTGTTTCCAAGAAGCTACAAATTGAGGTTCTTCAGAAGGCGAGGTAATAGATTTTTAAAGTGTCGGCAACGTAGTTGTGTTGCCTCTGGTGTTACAAGTATCCATAGGTAACAGTGACTGCTTACCAACAGGCAGCCCGTCTGCTTGTTTGCCACCTATGGCATAAAAAAAGGTAAAACAAATGTACTTATGTTATTTCTTTACTTTTGTGAAATCGTAATACTTTTGTTTACTTATGTTAAATATGTACATAAGCTCCAAAGAGCTCATTGGTACGGGCTCGGGGTAGGAAAACGCGACCTCACGCTTTTCAAGTCTAGTGGTCTCCCAAATGAACTACCACGGCTTTTTAATCGCATGTTAATCTAAACATCAATAATAGGAGAGGGTAATTTTAATTAATTGCGCCATATGTGATTTCTCTGCGTAGATGTAACGCATATCTTTGACAGGATGTACAAAAAATCTGGGACATCCCACAAAAATGAGATGGACAGACCCCACCTATAACTCAAGGGGAAGACAGGACCCGCCGCGGGTCTTGTAATAATGACGTTCAAGTAATATACGATTACAAGATAACCGTTGACAGCGGAGTGTGGCTCACGCTTTATATTTGTGTCAACGGATATAGGAATTAAATAGACTCGATTCACATGAACGTTAAGAGCCTGTTATTTAAGGTTCCCAGGGGTTATTTAAGGTATTTATTACAAAGCCTACGATATCCGTCTGTCTGTCTGTCTGTCCGTCCGTCTGTCCTACCTATTGTATCCTAGTCTGCGGCTGTGTTTTCGAACCGTATTAGATAGCAAGTTGAAATTTTTACAAAATATGTAATGTTACGGCGGATTAACTAAGAGATAATAAAAAAGTCAAAAAGTAAAAACTAAAGGGTAAACCTAAAACCCCATACAACAAACGTCTTTTTTTGTGTTTTTGTATTAGCTCTAATGGAAAAACTGTAATATGTGCAAGCGTCAAATTTAGCACGATTATAGTACACACTTTAAAATATAACAAAAAATAATAAATAATGGTCAAGTGCGAGTTGGTGACAAATTTCTGTTCACCACCGATTTTCGTACGATCACTGAAGTAAAGCAACGTAGGATGCGGTCGGTACTTGGATGGGTGACCGCCTGGGTGTTGATAGCATTTTGTCTTTTTGCAACAACAAAATAGCGTACTTTAGTAGCTAACAAGCTATGTGGTGGTACGGAACCCTCAGTGTGCGAGCCCGACTCGCACTTGGCCGGTTTTATTTAAAACTGCAATTGATTTTTAGGTATGAAAACTAACTCGGGACTCCTTGTATATATTTTTTATTACTTTCACATTATTTGTGAATATGCGTCACATGGAATGACCTTCCCCTGAAGGTCTTAGCGCCGCATAGCATAGCAGAAACATCTACAAACATTTATCCGGGCAGGCAAAGCCTCGACAACACCACTAGCGTTGCAGCGATGTCCATAAGCGGCGATTACCGCTTACCATCAGGCGAACCGCTTGCCTTTTTGCCGCTCTTAAAAAAGTCGGGGCGTCTTAGATTCAGGATAAACTCTTACTTACAGCTACCCGATAATTGCAATGTATAATGGCATCGATTCAGATGTACTCTAAACTAAACTAAATATTACAGCTCTAAAATTGTTGCCATCCTTCTCTCACATATTAAATTGAAAAGAGAGGCAGATAAGTTTAGTCCTGTCAGATTGGTTTTGTTTAGTGAGTGATATGGCAGAATTGACGCCAATATCAATTTACTAAAACTATAACATGATTATAACGGACCGATAAGCGCAGTGTAGGACGTCCATTCACACGATGGACAGACGACCTAAAAGAGACCGCAGGGAAACGCTGGGTGCAGGCCGCTTCCAACCGGCCCTTTTGGAGATCGATGGGGGAGGCCTATGTCCAGCAGTGGACGTCTTATGGCTGAAATGATGATGATGACAACATGATTGATTTTAATGATTAACATTAACATTAACTCTTAACATTTTTATTTATATTACACGGGAATTACTCACGTAATAAGCCGGTCACTCCGACTATTGTTCCAAGCGAGACGCAGCCGAGCGCGCGCATTCACCTTGAAAAAGACTGCCTAATGCGGTTGAAACTATAGTCGGAGTGACCGGCTTAATCTTACGTGAGTAATTTCCGTGTAATATAAATAAAATGTGTGAAAACCACGTCAGTTTCTATACTCCTAACATTGCTTGACCTCTGAAGAATCTTTAAAAGGTTACCAACAACACTCATTTGCATGTTTGTTTGTCGCAAGCACAATAATTATTATGAGCATTAATATAACGAGACGTGAAATTAATTGAAGGCATAAATGCAAAAAATAATAATTATTAAAGTCATTTTATGGGCGGGACTCACTTAATGCAACAGCACGAACTTACGCGTGATGTATTGAATTTGTTTAATAGCATTTTATTAATTGTCTTGATATCATACTTCATACCAATATTATAAATGCGAAGGTATGTCTGTTTCATTATCATCATCATAATCAGCCTTTTAACAGTCCACTGCTGGACTTTTAGCCTACCCCCGAAAGGGCCATATCCACCACGCTGGCCCATTGCGAGTTGGTGGATTCACATACGTCATTAATTCCTTCTCCGTACGTATGCAGTTTTCCTCACGATGTTTTCCTTCACCGAAAAGCCAGTGGTATGAAAATCCGTACATAAGCCCCAAAGAGCTCATTGGTACGGGCCCGGGATTTGAACCCGCGACCTCAAGCTTTCAAGTCTAGCGGTCTCCCAAATGGGCTACCACGGCTTTTTTACTTGAATTTGTTTAATAGCATTTTATTAATTGTCTTGATAACATACTTCATACCAATATTATAAATGCGAAGGTGTGTCTGTTTATTTGTTCCTTTTTCAGTGATAGGGCTACGGATCGACGCGGTAGAGTTAGGGGTCAACTCAGCGGCAATAAACTCGACCGCACAACCGAGTTGACAACATTTGATTTTACCTACTGAGAGATAGTTGAAAGGTCGGAAAGTGACTTAAAGCACAGAAGACATAATAGACACTTAAAGTAAGGTGGCGTGACGTGTGCAAACGTATTAGGCCTGAATCAGGCTTGATAATTTAGTCTCAACTCCCTGCAGACCTTTCCGCTCATATTTTTTTTTTGTATGTGGACTATTAGTTAGTTCATTGATGTTGCTGCAAGCTTCTTAGTCATCATCATCATCATTTCAACCGTAGGACGTCCACTGCTGGATATAGGCCTCCCCATCGATCTCCAAAAGGGCCGGTTGGAAGCGGTCTGCATCCAGCGTGCATTCTTAGTGTACGTACATGGAAAATGAGAAAGTGTGCCGTACTTAATTTTTTGCGTTAAGTGGTTTAGCAGCGTATAGTGAAAAAGTGTATGAAAAACGACATGATAACTAAGGAATGTCTCCCTTTTTTCCTGGTCTGAGGAGAGTGACATAGGATACTTTTATCCCGGAAAAAAATACGAATCCTATATAAGGAAATATCCACGCGTATGAAAACGCGGGGCGCAATTAGTTCTAAATACATGTATTTGTTTTGTTCCATTATTTATCATCCACTAGCTACACTCCGCGATTTCACTCGGTATACTAAAAGAACCGCAAATTTTTCTTGGATAAAATGGAGTAAATATTAATCCTGGTACGATTCCAAATTTCATTTAAATCTGTTTTCGCGGCGAAAATTGAACGAGAATAAATATGCAAGGTTTAAATAAGCGTGGCGATGTCCGATCGTTTTTTTTAATGACATAATGACAAAATTCCCGTTTTTTTTAATCGCGGATAAGTCCGCGTTTGACCACCAACTTGCCTGATGGTAAGTGACGACGTGGTCGAAGATGAAGCACGCTGACTTAGAAGATACCGATCTAGCTATGCTAGCGCAACTTTAACAATTACCAACGCAATAAGTTGGTAATGGCTTAAAATAACTTGATAATTCAACGGCGATCAAAACAGTAACCGGACAAACAAAAAAAAGGTTAAAAGCTTTAAAAACCAATTACTGTTAATATGATGTCTACTAATTCAGGGCTAACATTACTAGCATTATCCCATAAAAAAAATTAAAAGATCATTCACAAAATAAAATTGAATCAAAACACAATCTCGCGTCGACAAATTGTCGTCAGGCGAGACGGGAGCGACAAAAAATTCGCTCCAATTTGGTCACGAGTAAAGAAAAAGTTTTTATTGCAGCTAACGAGCCAACCCCGATGTTATCGTATGTATTACTTTCATCCCTTACCTGTTGCTTTCGAGTGACCGCATCCTTATAATTAGGGAATAGTTGGCTTACATGCGCCTAGAAAAGTGGAAATTTTCTCCGAAATTTTGTTGTCAAGATTTTCTTTTTAATTGGTGATGAATCAGTAGATATTAAATTATTAGTAATAAATTTTTTATTTATGGTCAAATATTAACAAAAAACAATATCAATCAAATTTTATATTCTACATTAAAAAGTTATTTCTATTTGTGCTGATTAGTCACAGTAGAAACAAAACCAAGCGCTCTGAAAGATTTTTGAAAATGAGTTGCGTTCCGTTCCTTAAGGGCCCACCCAAATGGCTCAAATATGTAACCACTGCCAAGGGAGCATATTTACGCCGCTTGTGCTCTGCCGAATAACCGCCGCACCAGCCCTAAAAGAAGATGTGTCGGCGCCAAAGTATCGACACAAGTCGCGTTCCATACAAGGGGCCGCCCTACTTCCAGGGATCATAATATGAAGTCATCGCCATGTAAACCTCACCCAACATTTTTTACTGCCAGAGTTGCCGATAATCATGTCACACGTTTTTTTCCAAAAAACCACACAGGACAAAATGGCGTTACCATCAGATTATCATAGTCTTGTGGCCGGATTATTACTTAATTTTTTCTTACCCCTACCTGTTCTAAACCCAAGATCCTTATGATAGGGCGATAGCTCTCCCACCGGCATATCTTGACACCTCTTGTAAAACAAGATAAAAGTAACAAAAGCTGTAGTTATACTGGTGGTTTTATACAAATTAATAAGACAAGCAAGCTTCTTAACCGGGTGAATATTTTGTTTATTATACCTATTAGAGATTTGTTGAAGTATTTTGGTCGAGTGTGTTAAGATAAATGTAGCTGGTGACTTATTTTTGTTCTGTTTCGATCAAATATTTGTGGAATGTGTTAAAGCCTCGTTTGGATGTTTGATCAAACATTGGTTACTGATAAAGATGCTAGGAATTTATGAATATAGAAATAAATCGGATCAGAATAGAAAAGATGTTTTTATAATATCATAATATAATTTTAATTATGTATCTAGTAGTAAAATAATTATAATCATCCATTGTTTCCCTGCGGTCTCTTTTAGGTCGTCTCTCCATATTGTGGGTGGACGTCCTACGCTGCGCTTATGGTCTCCATTCCAAAACCTTTCGGCCCCATCGGCCATCTGTGCTTTAAGCTCAGTTCGGAATATTAACCATTATGGTTGATATTCCGAAAACCCGTAAGAAGCGCTTTGATTCCACTTTTATTGTGTGAAGTGCTAGTCTGTGGCATGCACTGCTTGAATGGTTGCTCCCTGATAGTTACAATTTCAATGCTGAGTGTCTTCAAAACACGAATGAATCGGTTTCTTCTAGGCAAGCGTACTCCATTGTTTTAATTACATCGCGATACAATACATTAGGAATTGTTTCTCGATGATTGTATACAATGTATACCGCATCATCACATAAAATCACGCGAGTTGGTAGTACAAATTGCAAGGATACTAGTATAAATAAATAAAAATCTATATTTTCTATATACGGGGTGTAAGGGGAACACTCTCGAAGCCAAAAGAAGGTAATTGTACTCATCATTATGAACAACTTTTACTATGGGACCTGCCCTGAAATCGCGAAAAAAATATCAGCTGTTCTATAGAAAACGGTCATGGACACTCGACAAAATGTTATAGAACAGCTGATTTTTTTTCGCGATTTCAGTGTTGGTCCCATACTAAAAGTGGTTCATAATGATGAGTACAATTACCTTCTTTTGGCTTCGAGAGTGTTCCCCTTACACCCTGTATACCTATAAAAGAGAGGCATGTTAGTGAACCGATTTGGCTGAAAATTGGTGGGAGGTAGCTTAGAACCAGGAGACGGACATAGGATAATTTTTATTATCATCATCATCACCATTTTTCATCACTACGCGGATGAAACCGCGGGGCGCAGCTAGTAATATATAAAAAGAATTCCTGCATGAAAGTGCGAAGTTGCATTAAATGTTCTAGTACATGCCTCCTTATTTCTGACTATGACTCCAACATGTTATACTACACATTTAAGTACAACTCTACCTTGCTGCATTATAGAGTTTAACGGGTGTCAATTGAATTTTATTGCCTTTTTACATGGACTGTGACTTTACGAGCGAGTAAGCGAAATTGAGCTCGCCTCGCGGTCGGACCTCTAGTTAAAGAGCAAAGTGATTTTTTATGACACTTTTCAATTATTTATCTACTTTGTACAAAAGGCGCTATGTTTGAAACAAGGAGAGCAGATTTAATTTGAAGGCACGAAAAAGCCGACATACGTTGATTTTGTTGTGGGTACAGTCAACGTCAAATTTATTTTAGAATTTAGGATAGCCAAAAAAATCAAAACAAGTATGTACATATTATTAATTTATATGTACGCTGTCAGCTAACGATTTAAGTATGTTTAAAAAATATGTATGTTTATCAGTCCTTGGCATCCCATAGTACAAGCTTTGCTTAGTTTGGGTTAGATGACCGCGTGTGCAAAAATTTCCCGAATGTTTAATTGATACGCATATTTTGTAGTGAGTATCTAAAGTGCTACTGTTGTTAAAAAATATATATTTGAAAACATAATAGTTTACAATTTGGCATCTCTTTTGCACCAGGAATAGTAAGTAGCAGACGTAAATTTATATAATTTAAATTAGTTTGTGACATCTTTGGCATCTTACCTAAAATTGGCAACAAATGCCGATATAGTGTAGAGTAGTGTACATTTTTTCATAGGTTTTCGCAATTATTGAATTTTTAACATTTTTAATGGATTCTACCACGTGCATTTTATATAAATAAAATTTTGTATAATTTTGCTACAATACACTAACTATTATATAGCAATTATTAGCAATATGCGTATTCTGACTGAATTTGAATTTAAATATAATTTTAATTACTTTTTTCTACTACCTACCTTTTTTTTTCTTCTTTTTTTTCTTCCTTTTTTTTCTATTACTTTTTTTCTATGCTCAATTTTACTAACGCTGACTGTACCATTCATGAACTGAACTCATCAGACACCTTAAAATTATCTACGTCTTTTTCTTTTCAAAATGTAAGAATATGATGATAGTAGTTTTAATTCTGTAAAATTTTGTTTAATTCAGAAAATTGCAGGAAATTGTCGCTGTTACAGACAGACGCCATATAGAATTAGCAGGCTAATTCTAAAACGGCTACTGTTGACAAAAACAATCCTCATCATCAGCGCAAAGACGTTCACTGCTGAACATATGCCTCCCCCTTTGATCTCCACACTGACCATCAGCACTCTTCCTTTATCTGCACTTTCTTTTCCTTTCTGCTAGTCTGTGGAATTCGCTGCCTGAGTGGTTGTTCCCCGATAGTTACAATCTGGGTGTCTTCAAGTCGAGAGTGAATAGGTTTCTTCTAGGCAAGCGTGCTCCATCGTAGGACGCATCATCGCTTAAAATCAGGCGAGTTGGCGGCCAAGCGCAAGCCTATCTCTATCTCTATGTACGCGTCTGTCTGTCTGTATGTCTGTATGGCCACTAACTCCTCCTAAATCACGCAACGGATTTTGATGCGGTTTTCGCCATCAGATACATTTTCACGGAAGGTTTATATATATAACTAGCGACCCGCCCTGGCTTCGCACGTAAATTACACCATGTAAGTTATAAATTATAACTCAGGATTTTAGCAACTTAATAGCTTCTGCTATCATTTGTTTTACCATCCATAATTATAAAAAAAAACTATAAAGTCAAGTTCACACTATTATTATGCCATATACGTGTATATAGCATAGTATAATATAGTAATAGCCACGGTAGCCCATTTGGGGGAACCGCTAGACTTGAAAGCGTAAGGTCGCAAGTTCAAACCCCAACAACCAATGAGCTCTTTGGAGCTTATGTACGGATTTTCATACCACTGGCTTTTCGGTGAAGGAAAACATCGTGAGGAAACCTGTATACGTACGGAGAAGGAATTCAATGGCGTATGCAAAACCACCAACCCGCACTGGGCCAGCGTGGTGGATATGGCCCAATCATCCTTTCGGGGGTAGGCTAAAAGTCCAGCAGTGGACTGTTAAAAGGCTGACTATGATACGAGTATAAGTAACGTTTAAGAAATGACAATTAATCTTGCTGTCTCCCTCGTTCTTTTTAATGTGATAATAAGAATTAATATTCCGGTCCCTCTTGTTTCTTCTGCACAGAAGTGACACGCGATATCTTACACAATGTTACGATGTCCACACATCATGTGCCCACAGCCTAAGTCACCGGTGTGGGTGTCCACGACATCCTCTTTGTTTTATGCTAATACGCTTTTTTGTTTTATGGATATACCGTTTTTATTGAGTTTGCCGCCATAATGTCCACTCGACGCGTAATATATTCAGTTTAATAAGTAGTCGATAGTCTAGTCCAGTGTTTTTCAAACTGTCCGTGAACCCTATGGTGCTCATGGCTGTATAAATAGAATTGCTACTTCGCGAGGCCATTTCACATCAAAACCTTGTTAATATATTTTTTATCTAATAACCACTTGCAATCGTAAAGTTTGATATACACTGGTCTAGACTACAAGTAGTAAATGGCTTAGATACTTTGATAGCTTATAGCTTTGAAATATGTAATTTATTAGGTGAGCCCGGGCCCGTACCAATCCAGGGCCTAGCCGAAAGCGGAACTGTGGACGAACTAAACAATGGGCTGGTGGAAACTGTCCAAGCAGTGGGGTCCAAGTTCTTTAAGACCCCACCCCGAAAAAGACCCCAGAAGCTCTCAGACGAAACCATTAAACTAATGAAAGACCGGACTGAGATGAGACTGCAATCTTCAGCTGATATGTCGGAATATGGTCAACTTAATAGACGAATCTCGAAATCGGTGCGACACGATCTGCGCTCCTACAATACAAGATGTATTAGGGAGGCAATTGAGCGGAACCAGGGCTCGAAAGTGTTCGCGAAGAATTCGTCTATTGGGAAAAGCCAAATGACAAAGCTGAAGATCGAGGATGGCAGTATCATTTCGGCAAAGTCGGAGATTCTGAGAGAGCTTGAGAGGTTTTATGGACAGTTGTACACCTCGACACGACAGCCTATTGTCAGTACAGCTCAGGACAAGAGAGCTAAACTGACCCGACACTACACTGAGGACATCCCAGACATCAGCCTGTACGAGATTAGTATGGCTCTGAAACAGCTTAAGAACAACAAGGCACCGGGTGATGACGGAATCACGACAGAACTACTGCGAGCGGGTGGAAAACCGGTACTTTTAGTCCTCCAGAAGTTATTTAATTCCGTCATACTCGATGGTACTACGCCTGAAGCATGGCACAGGAGTGTGGTGGTGCTCTTCTTCAAAAAAGGTGATAACACCTTATTGAAGAATTATAGACCCATCTCACTCCTGAGCCATGTGTACAAGTTGTTCTCCAGAGTCATTACGAACCGTCTCGAAAACAGGTTTGATGACTTTCAGCCTCCCGAACAAGCCGGTTTCCGTAAAGGCTGGAGCACCATAGACCACATACACACGCTCCGCCAGATTATACAGAAGACTGAGGAGTATAATCGGCCATTATGCCTAGCGTTTGTGGACTATGAGAAAGCCTTTGATTCAATCGAGACCTGGGCAGTATTGCAGTCCCTCCAGCGTTGTCATATCGACTATAGGTATATTGAAGTGTTAAAGTGTTTGTATAGAAACGCCACCATGTCGATCCGATTACAGGACGAGAGCACGGAACCAATCCAATTGCAGAAAGGCGTGAGACAGGGAGATGTTATCTCTCCGAAACTGTTCACGAACGCATTGGAGGACGTTTTCAAGCTCTTGGACTGGAACGGATTAGGCATCAACATCAACGGCGAATACATCACTCACCTTCGTTTTGCCGATGATATAGTCATCATGGCAGAGTCGCTGGAGGACCTAAATACCATGCTCAGCGACCTCAGTAGCCTTTCCCAACAGGTGGGTCTTAAAATGAACATGGACAAGACAAAAATCATGTCGAATGTCCATGTTGAACCCGTGCCGATAGTCGTTGGGAACGATACTCTAGAAGTTGTTGACCATTACACCTATCTTGGACAGATTGTTCAGTTAGGTAAGTCCAACTTAAGCAAAGAGGTCGCCCGAAGAATCCAACTCGGATGGGCAGCGTTCGGGAAATTGCGTGACATCTTCTCGTCCAAGATACCACAGTGCCTCAAGACGAGGGTTTTTGACCAGTGTGTGTTGCCAGTGATGACATATGGTACTGAGACGTGGTCCTTAACTGTTGGCCTTTTGGAAAAACTCAGAGTCACTCAGCGGGCAATGGAGAGAGCTATGCTCGGAGTTTCTTTGCGCGATAAAATCCGAAACGTGGATATTCGCAAAAGAACCAGAGTCACCGACATAGCTGTTAAAATTTGCAAGTTGAAGTGGCAATGGGCAGGCCACATCGCTCGAAGAACCGATAACCGATGGGGAAGAAAGGTTCTTGAGTGGAGACCACGAACCGGAAGACGCAGCGTAGGTAGGCCTCCCACTAGATGGACCGACGACATAGTGAGAGTCGCTGGCATCCAGTGGATGCAAAAGGCAGGCTGTCGTTCAGTGTGGAGGTTAAAGGGGGAGGCCTATGTTCAGCAGTGGACGTCTTCTGGCTGATGATGATGATGATGGGCCCGTACCAATGAACTCTTTGGAGTTTATGTACGGATTTTCATACCACTGGCTTTTCGGTGAAGGGAAACATCGTGAGGAAACCTGCATACGTACAGAGAAGGAATTCAATAGCGTATGTGAATCCACCAATCCGCACTGGGCCAGCGTGGAGGATATGGCCCAATCACCCTTTCGGGGGTAGGCTAAAAGTCCAGCAGTGGACTGTTTAAAAGGCTGACTATGATGATGATGATGATTAGGTGAGCTGGTTAATTGACAGGTTTGAAAATATGCAGAAATTTCTACATTTGAAAAAATGTAGAAATGTGCACAAAATATACTAACCTAACTTACCGTATCACACTTCACTTTGATATAGAAATGAAGTTTATTTATCAAAAGTGTTTTTTTTCCTTAAACTTCCGTAAATTTTTAAGTAAGTTTATTACTGCAGAAAATTGAAAATACGCTGCCTCTGTGATATAACCCGGTGATATCGCGGGGCGAATCTAGCATGGTACCACTTAGTTGTAAACGGCACTCGCGGTCACCCATCCTAAGACTGACCGTGACATCCATTGCTTAACATCGGTGATCAGTTGAGCCTCAATCATCGTATGTGTCTCATTATTTCAAAACCACTTAAATGAATAAACCTACACTTTATACTTTTTAATCTGTGACATTTTGATTACAAAACCGCTATAAAATGCAAAAAGTCAGTGAGCATGATAAATCAAGAGAAATAAAAGAACTCGAGAGAGGCAGCTCAATTCTCGGCTGGTCCCGTAATTTATGGGGGAAGATAGTACCAACAAATCACCGGGCTGATTGCCGCCATTGCTTTTGCCGTACCTTCGGATCATTTGGTGTAACCTGAGAACTCCCTACATTCGATGATTGGGCAAATAAATATATTTTCTGTATCCTGTTTATCGGGTCTGGGGTGTTAATAAAAATATAGAGGAGGTTGGGGTAAAAGGACAGTGATTAAAAATATGGTACCTACTTTTACATAAACATAATATAGTTACGGTTTCCTTTTTTATTTATTTTTTTCAGTTTAGCCTGTATGTAAGCATCATATAGATCCTATACAGATAGCCCCGTTCGTTCAGTTGGTAATGAACCTGCCTTCTGCGCTTGGAGGCGTGGGTTCGATTCCCGCCTAAGACAAACATTCATGTGATGAACATTTGTGTTTGTTCTTTATCTGGGTGTTGATATCTATTTAAGTATGTATTTCAAAATATGTATATGTATGTATATCAATATCTGGCATCCATATTACAAGCTTTGCTTAGTTTGGGGTCAGATGACCGTGTGTTCAAAAATATCCCGAGTCCCGAGTACAGCTGTTTTAAATCATAGTAATATTATTAATATGAAAGTGTGTTTGTTTCACTTTGACGACTTATATTTGAAGGCTAGAGATTGACATAGAAGTTAATTTTTATCCCGGAAAAAATACCGTTCCTGAAATCCACGTGGGTGAAATCGCGGGGCGCTGTTAAATAAATAATATACTTTTCTGTGTTTCTGTGTAGTCTTTGTTTTTTTATTTTTTTATTTATCATCTATGCATAATCTAAATTCGAATAGGTGTTTGGCAAAAAACATGAATAAAAAAGCCATGCATCTTCATAAAAAAGTAATTGCATTCGGTAGTTCCAAAAGTGCCAAAATAAAAATGTATTTCTATAAAAACAGTAATTTTGTATCGTCAATAAATTAAACATATTCTTTATTGATTGACAGAATGATTCCTTTTATTAATAAGGCTCATTATGAAATGACAGGTTTCGATTGATAAATTGATTTTATCAAGGAAAACTCCGCATACTGCAAAGCAATTTTGGAGTTTTTGTTTATTACCATTCAAATGCATTTGATTGCTTTTGAATTACGCATTAATTTTCCTACATTTGTTATGGCTGCCATTGTTTGCTTTGACCTTATTCTAATATTAAGATAATGATCAAAAACCTAAACTATCGTACTAATATCATAAATGCGAACGAGTGTTTGTATGTTCCTTTTTCACGCAAGAACACGTGATGTTTCGCTTTCGCTGCCAGAGACAGATATAGATATATATATATATATATATATATATATCTGTCTCTGGCAGCCATATCACAAGTTTTTCTTAGTTTGGGGTCAGATGACCGTGTGTGCAAAAATGTCCCAAAAAAAATAATTTTTTTAGGGATAAAATGCTAAATTCAATATTTTTTTATTTTATTTATATATATATATATATAGTTTTAAATACATACTTAAGTAGATATTAACAACCAGATATAGAAAAAACACAAATGTTCATCACATGAATGTTTGTCCTAGGTAGGAATCGAACCCACGCCCCAAGCTCAAAAGGCAGGTTCACTACCAACTGGACCAACGGGCTATCAACTATGCACCATGTCATGTCTTTTCGAACATAAAAAAGAATCACCCTGAAAAAATAAAAATATGTTCAAGCGTTTGCGATGCCACAGACACAGACACACACGGTCAACTTGAAGCGATTTTTTACATTGGCTTTTACAATTTCACGATGTAAGCCACCATCAATTGGAGAATATGTTACATTCAAAAGAAATGGTATTTGGTTTTCAAATATAGTATAATATATTTTTATAAACAAATTATTTTCTGTAGACATAATAGCCTATCTCTTCTCTATCTCTACATAGTTTAATTTAAAGTAGCTTTCCGCGTCTTTCTGTTTGTATGACCGCTAACTCCTCCTAAACCACGCAACGGATTTTGATGCGGTTTTCACCATCAGTTAGATACATTTTCACGGAAGGTTTATACATATAACTACTGACCCGCCCCGGCTTCGTACGTATAATACACCCGTGCAAAGCCAGGCCGGCGGGTTGCTAGTGTTATAATATAGCATTAAAAAACATTATATTTTGAGAAATGCTCCAGTTTGCCCTGCCTTCCCCTGCTGGTGTGAATGGATCCTTGCGGGGTGGCCAACGTCCGTCGTCGTATCGTTCATAATAAATTAGATGCCACTAATACAAGCTTCACCTTACAGAACGCTGGGACCTGATTCTTGTGCGCTCGAGGCAATATCGGTCACTGTCTCTCTCAACAGAAATGGCATTAGAGTAAGAGTGACCGACATGACCTCGAGTGCGCAAGAATAGGGCTCCTGGGTCTCGACTTCCTTCTAATGTACAACGGCGATAACACTTTCAATATCACTTGTGTAGGTCTCACCAGAATAACTCGATTCATCTCTTTTTGTTGCATCTTTGAAATGAGGGTTCAGCATCTTTGCCATCGTTTCTAAATACCTAAGTATTAGCTACAGTTAAAGTTCAGGTAATGTTGGTGAGTAATTCGTGATGCTGAATGCAAATGCATATAAACTACTAAGTCGAAAAAAGGTGATTGTACTAGTCATTATGAACGACTTTTATTATGGAACCAACCATGCCAAGTTTGACCCTTGTACGTTTTACCGTTTTTACATTAGAGCTATTAAAAAAAGTGTTGTGTTGTTAAAAAAATTACACCCTTTAGGTACGGAACCCTAAAAATCGGGGTAGTTAGTATCGCTACACTACAGTCATGTTTTTTTTTGCATGGAAACGTCTTTCGTGGAATTGGCATTACAAAACGATTCACTCCACTACTTTTTTATGCTTTCGCTATTATAATATTTAGTTCGCTATTATAATATATATTTAGTTTAACCCTTTCCTTTGCGGATTGGTCGTACAAAGTGAATTTCGATGCTCTTTTTTGCGTAAGTGCACTAACAGGCAACGTACTGTCGTAAAGTGGTATGTTTTCAGAATATACAGGGTTACACATTACAGACTATATTAAGCCGAAAGGAGATCATTTCAACGTTTACTATTCCCATAGTAAAATTATTAGTGATGAGTAGTGATTTCTATGCTTACTTTTACTATGAGAATACTATAGTAATCATAGAAAACGGTCATTGACACTCGACAAAATGTATGGAATATCTGTTTTTTTTTCGCGATATCAGGTTGGTCCCTCAATAAAAGTTCATAATGCTGATATAAATACAACAACACTATGTAACATACCCCTTTCGGCTTAGTACACCCTTTCTGCGTAACTTTGTATAGGTACTTAATTTTATTGCCCTTGTCTTCTATATTCTACTGCGCTGTGTCGTTCAGTCAAAACTTTATAACAAGGTGAATGATCCAGTAAAACTATTCACTGTCTACTTTTGAATTTGTGACGTTCTTTTTGGTCATGTATCCTACCCCACTGAGCTGGTGCCTGTACTAATAAGTCGCGGGCGCATCGTCGCGGAAGGTCGCGCTTGCGATTTGTCGCGGCGATCATGTCGCGATAGCGCAGTGCTAGCGTCACTGCGTGCGTGTGCGTAGGACGAACGTATGCAAGAAGTAGCCATTCTCGGATATAGTTTTTACTAAAAATAACTACCGAATAATAATCCCAGTCGAGCATGCTCTGTTACCTCCGAATGCCTTGAAACGCAAAGACAAGGTTTACAAGACAGTTGTCAGCAGCCCTGATGTACGGATCAGAATAATGGACCAACAAGAAGCATCAATCATCATGAACAACTCCACGTAGCAAAACTTAAGATGCTAAGATAGGGCTAGCGGAGTAACTGCTTGAACCTATCTAGGAACGAACACATCCGGGGTTCGTGCAAGATCACGCCAATCAAGGAAAAACTGAAAAAAAAAACTAAATTATGTAGGTACTTAAATTAACAGTTTCTGCTGGTTGCCTTACCAGGCAAAGCCTGTATCAAGGCAACCTGTATACCTGATTACAAATAACAACAAGCATGCTGTTTTAGCAAGACAGTTTTTATTTATTTTTACTAAATTAACAAATCTGCTGGAAACTAAAACTTATACTACATGTTTTTTTTTTGTTTTTTTTTAAGACATTATGATTATGGGGCGGGCCGATAATTTTTTTAACGAATGGAAGGAATTGAGAGAGACCGTTGCCTTTGCCCTTTGAGACGATAACTACTGTTAACAATACTTATATTTAAGCTTTAGATTTAATTATATTTAGCATAAAGTCTCAATTGATATTGGAACAACAACCGGCTACGTGGTCTGACTCGCGGGTATTTTTGAGATTGCCAATCATAAACGCCGACAGTGGCGCCGCCGATGCATGTGGTTGCTTGTTTGAATAGCCAATCGCAGGCATCGGCGTCCGCGCCGTCTGAACATGAAATATGGCGATAAGGATTAGTATAAAAGATGACGAGTCAGCCCACTAGCTCTCTTTTCTGCTTCGTACTTCGTGGCTTCAAGTTCTATTAATTGTTGAATATAATAATTGTAATTGCAATAATATAAAAAAAGGTGAAATATAGAGGTGAAATGAATCATGTAAGTACAGTTTTATTACTTAAATCCTATCCCTGCCAGTGTAAGTGTAGGTAGAAACAGTGGTCCAACCAGGTTATGCATTACAAAATACTGGGTGTGCCATTATTTCAGAAACGGGATGAACTAAAAACGCCCTATATACATGATGCTGTCTAGCCAATTTGTTTAATTAGAAGTGTGTTAACCTATTCATTTGCATTCAAAAACGAAAATTGGTCAGGGATTCTTGTTAGTACTTACTGGTCGACCTAGATCGAGACTATCCAGTGATACTGGCTTAATTCCAGATTAATATTAGTCAGTTTTTGAATGAATCAAATCGACTACCCTCCGATTGGGTTCATTCGCTATTAGCGACACTATTGGATTTGCATGCAAATGAAATAACATAAAATTGATACCAACGTTTGATATTTTGACATTTTTTTTTCTCTCCATCCTCGTACCTATAAATTTGATTTTGGTAATCTTGTTCTTTTTTGTAAGTATTCATTGGTCTATACTCAGAATTGATAGAATGCTGGGTGGGGTTATGCTATAATGGATAAATTTGATAAAAGTTGCTCTCTGATAGCGAATTTTGAGACTACCAGTATCGCAGTTTCCTTTAAAAATAAAAATAAAATATATATATGTATATATATTCAACTTGCTCTGTCAATTAGTATGTATGTATGTACGTTTGAGACAAATCTTGCACCTGAATTTTATACAACCTATCCTCAACCGATAATTTTTGCATACCTATAATTTATCCATTGGTATGGTACCATCGAGCCGGTCTAATGATGGAGACAGAAGGTGGCCATAGGAACTCCTAAGCGAAACGATGTAGCCCCGTAGAGTTTGGATTCGTTAGATTTGTCTTCCCAAGCACCTAGCGTCCTAGATGATAAATTCAAGATGGCGGACGCGCCAAAATGTTATCTGCTATCAGGATATGGGTGTCAAGTGTGGGGTTCGCTGAGACGAATATGTCGAAGCTGGTTTACGTTTTCTTTTCTTTTGTATATTTTATGCATAAATCCATACATGCTGACATTGCTGACTGGGATTTGGTGTTAATAATTAGTTTTGTCATCCAATTTTGCATTTACCAAACCGTCAGTGTAACTACCGGTGCAACTACCGGTGCTACTACCGGTGCAACTACCGGTGCAACTACCGGTGCAACTACCGGTGCAACTACCGGTGCAACTACCGGTGCTACTACCGGTGCTACTACCGGTGCTACTACCGGTGCTACTACCGGTACAACTACCGGTGCTACTACCAGGTGCAACTACCGGTACTACTACTACTGGTACTACTACCGGTGATACTACCGGTGGTACTTCTGCAACTACTAAGTAAAATTCTAGCTTATCTGCTTTAAACTTAAACAACAGTTATTGCTCAGTGACTTTGTGCAAATTATCTCAATTCCAGGACCACTCACGAGAACGCGTGTTGCGCACCCCGGAAAGTATATCCATACTTAGGCAACGCTCACGCAGTACTACACGTGCACCGCCCGATGACCCAAGGAGGCATAGGCATCGGTCGCGCAGTCGCTCATCTCGAAACTCCAGGGGGCGTATGAGCCGCCGTTCTTCAATTTTGGAGACCGACCCCTATCGCCGGACATACGAGCGAACACGTGATCGGGAGCTACGAACTGAACACCGCTTCGAATACCTCACTGCAAACCAAGCTGGGTACCGCTCGCGCAGCAGAGCTGAGCCACACGTCGAGCCCCGTTCTGGCAACCATGCTGCGCACCGCTCACGCAGCAGAGCTACACTTCACGTCGAGTCCTGTTCCGGCAACCCAGCTGCGCACCGCTCGCGCAGCAGAGCTGCGCCTCACGTCGAGCCCTGTTCCGGCAACCAAGCTGTGCACCGCTCGCGCAACAGAGCTACACCTCATGTCGAGCCAAATTCCGGCAACCCAGCTGCGCACCGCTCGCGCAGCAGAGCTGCACCCTACTTCCCCAGTGGTGAGTCCCCTACGTATAATAATAAGCCATACATGACTGAACTTGCAGCTGTTCTTAAATCCATTTCAAATAATAGTTTCGAAAAATTAAGCTCCATACACAACACGGTTCCTGAGTTTGACCCATCAAAACGGGAACAAACGATGGCTATGTGGCTTCATAAGGTCAACGAGTGTGCCACCATATATGGTTGGATGGATAAGCAAATTGTTCATTTCGCGTTGCCAAAACTAAAAGGCACAGCTCAGAGATGGTATGAAGGTCTTCCATCTATCCTGTTTACATGGGCTGAATGGCAGGATAAACTTTCAACTGCTTTTCCATCCAAAGAAAATTACGGCCAAATGCTAAGTGACATGCTAGGCAAGAGAGCCCGGTTTACTGACTCGCTTGAAGAATACTTCTACCAGAAACTGGTTCTTATTAATAGATGCGGTATAGCAGGTAGGCAGGCCGTAGACTGTCTGTTACATGGTATCGATGATCGCTCTGTTCGACTTGGTGCGGAAGCAGCGCAATTTGACGACCCCAATAAATTATTGCCCTACTTACGCAATGCTCGTAGCATCAAAACAAACGCTGACCGAATAAAAGGGCAACCTGTTCGACAATCTAACTCCTTGCAAAGGCCTCCCCGCTGTTTTAATTGTAAGAAGGAGGGTCATACTGTCTTGCAATGCATGCAGCCTGTTAAAAGATGTACTAAGTGCAATAAAGTCGGACACGACACCGAAAATTGTTATTCCAAGCCTAAAAACGAAACAACTGACAAAAAAGTCATGCGTATAGATAGTGATAGCGAATTCTTGCTTTCCTCTGAATGTTTGACACCAATCACGCTAAAACCTATCGATGCGTCTGTACCCAATCAAAAGTATTACAAGACCGCCTTTGTAAATGGGTATGCAATCCAATCATATATTGACTTTGGGAGTGAATGTTCGATGATACGTTCATCTGAAGTCAAAAATATTGGCTTGGGTTGTACAGTTGATGACCTCCCCACTTTACGAGGTTTTGGCAATTCTGTCGTACATTGTTTAGGAAGGCAGATGGTAAAAATTGTTATTGACGATGTAGGTGCAGAGTTGGACCTCCTTATAGTTCCCGATGATGCTATGCATGTCCCATTATTGATAGGCCAGACTTTCACAGAACAACCACATGTGATTGTCCAGAAAACCAGTAGCAGTTTGCAGATCTCACAGCTAGCTAATTTGGACGCGGCTACAAATAGAAAAATTAATGTGTACTGTGAGAGCAATGCAGATGTTTCTGGTGCTACGGTACTAGATGTATACACAGATTCGTCATATTGTGGCGAAGTATACATTGAAGGTGGCTCTAGGTATTTTAAAGGGATTCACTACACCGTGCCTTCGGGGCTGTATCATTTAAGCGAGAACGGAAAAGGACACCTTGTCGTGAACACTAATCCGTTGACAGCGTTTACCTTGCCAAAAGATCTCCTCATTGCACGTGGTCTGGTGGCCCATTTGGATACCACGCAAACGGTCATGAATATTACAAACCATATGCATGATCACAAAGAAGGTGGAGATATCTTCGAATCGGAGGTTAATTGTGGCAATGATATTTCTGATCAGCAGAAAAATCAGCTTTTATGTATGCTCAACAAATATCGCAGATGTTTTGCATTTTCGTTATCAGAGCTTGGAAGTACCATAACAGATTACATGACCATTGACCTACATGATAACGAACCTGTTGTGTATAGGCCATATCGTCTATCTTTGAATGAAAAGGAGAAAGTAAGGGAAATGGTTTCGGAGTTGTTAGAGAATGATATTATTCGCCCGTCGACCTCGCCATATGCTAGCCCAATAGTTGTCGTCCGAAAAAAATCGGGTGACCTAAGGTTGTGTATTGATTACCGAACCCTCAACAAGAAAACTGTTAAGGAGCGATATCCAATGCCATTAATAGATGACCAATTGGATGTTCTCTCTGGTAACACATATTATACAACCCTAGATCTGGCGTCAGGGTATTATCAGGTACCAATAAAGGAGAACGATAAACACAAAACAGGTTTCGTAACGCCAGATGGTCACTACGAATTTAATCGAATGCCATTTGGCCTTGCAAATGCGCCAGCCACTTTCCAAAGGATAATGAATCAGGTGTTAGGGTCACTCCGTCACAAGGAAGCTTTAGCGTACCTTGATGATGTCATCATACCTAGCAAAACCTTTGAAAATGGTTTGGAACAACTAGAGAACGTCTTGAAACTTTTTGCACAAGCTGGCCTTACACTAAAGTTGTCCAAATGTGTTTTCTTTGGCTCTACAGTAGATTACTTAGGATTTGAAGTATCCTCTGATGGCATACGTCCTGGTTCCAGAAAGATTGAGGCCGTCGTACATTTCCCGGTACCTCTAAATCAACACAATGTACGGCAGTTCCTGGGCCTAGCTAGCTTTTTCAGGAGATTCGTTCCGAATTTTTCTGTAATCGCTAAGCCATTAACTCAGCTGTTAAAGAAAGACTGTCAGTGGTTATGGGGTGAAGATCAGGAAAATGCGTTCCGTCAGCTGCAAAAGTATCTTTCCAATCGACCTACTTTAGCACTGTATAATCCTCAAGCCTGTACAGAGCTACATACAGATGCATGTAAAATTGGAATAGCTGGCATTTTACTCCAAAAGGATAATAATGAAACTCTTAGGCCTATTGCCTATTTCAGCAGACAAACTACCCCGGAGGAGCAAAATTATACATCATACGATTTAGAAACCCTGGCCGTGGTCGCATCCTTGCAAAAATTTCGCGTATACCTCATTGGAGTACCATTTAAGGTTATTACAGATTGCAATTCGTTGCGAGCCACCTTCCAAAAACGGGATATGATACCTAGGGTAGCACGATGGTGGGAACAAATGCAAGAATTCAATTTCAGCATAGAGTACAGGGCAGGCCACGCTATGACTCATGTTGATGCCCTCAGCCGTAATCCAATACCAGATTCAACGAATGTCATGACCATTATTGAATCTGATTGGTTGGATACCGTTCAGAGTGCTGATGATGAGATACAACGAATAATAGGTATTCTCAAAGACCCGAACATGGAAGATGTGGTTGACATTAAAACAAATTTTAAATTAAAGAATAAAAAGCTATTTAGAGTCACAGCTGATGGGGATAGATGGGTTGTACCAAAAGGGGTCCGCTGGCAAATTTTGAAACAGAATCACGATGATATAGGTCATTTTGCGTTCGACAAAACTTTAGAGAAAATAAAAGCAACATTCTGGTTTGCGAAAATGCGAAAATTTGTAAAAAAATATATTGACTCATGTTTAGAATGCACTTATTCGAAAACTTCCGGCGGTAAGAAACCTGGTATGTTACATTGTATAGAAAAGGTTGAGATCCCTTTTGATACAATCCATGCTGATCACGTTGGCCCTTTTGTCCGTAGCACACGGGGGAATATTTACATATTGGTGTTAATTGACGCGTTCACAAGATACATTTTTCTTAAACCTGTCAAAAATACCAAGTCCAGTACTTCAGTCAGGGTCTTCAGAGAATACTTTGGTATATTTGGTGTTCCTCGTAGAGTCATAACTGATCGGGGAACGTCATTTACCAGTGAGTCATTCAAAAAATTTGTTGAGGAACGAAATATCAAACATGTCCTTAATGCCGTAGCCACTCCCAGAGCAAATGGTCAGGTGGAACGTTACAACAGAACACTTGTCGAATCACTCACAGCAAAGTGTGTTGGCACTGCAGAAAATAAATGGGACGAACATGTACCAGATGTCCAATGGGGTTTGAATAACACTTTCAATAGAGGTATTAATTGTACACCTTCGGAAGCGTTGTTCGGCATTAGGCCAAACGGTACAAGTGATAGCCGAATTAGAACAGAATTGGGCAATGATATTACCAACTCTAGCAGTCAAAACTTGCCTGAATTAAGGGAGCAAATTAATAACCATGTCAAATCTTACCAGGAAGCTCAGAAAATAAAGTATGACGAGAAACATTGTGAATCCCCTAAATATAGCGTAGGCGATTTAGTAAGGGTTGAACGACAAGTTTCTGCCACAGGTAGTAGTAAAAAACTTATACCCAAATATCAAGGTCCCTATAGAATTACCGGGGTATACGACTTTGATAGGTATCAAATTGAAGATACACCACTTACACGCAAAGGCAACCGACCCTACTCTTCAGTAATATCCACACTACCTACTATGTAAAAAATTATGTTAATATCTCGAACAAACCCAGAGACTGACGCAGACCCCCAGACACGTGGTGGGCCAATGTACAAAAATTGTTGAGCCTAGCGTAACTAGCAACAAGCCAGGGCCAAGAGTCCTGGCGCCGAGCAATGAGGAGGTCCGACCCCAGGTGAACTGGACCAGGGGCTAGACAAAAAAGATGTGAGTACTGAAAAAAATGTACGCTAAGTAAAGAACGATTTCCCACTATATATATTATATTTTATTATATTTTTTTTTGTTTTCTTACGAGCCTAATCAACATGTTTTTATTCCATTTTCAGTCTTGTAGTATTGTTTTTATAAATCAAACTTGTAATTTTCTCTATTTAATTTGTTTAAATTTTTTCACATTTAAGTGATAAATCCGATCTTTCCCGGTCTTCAAAACAGATTATTTGAGAAAAGTATGTTGAACAATCATTTTTTAATATCGCGCATGTCGGTTTTTTATTTCATACATTGTTTCTACAATAATATATTTATGTACACACAGCTTAAGACGCGGACATACGACGATTACAAGTTTAAAAATTTAATATAATGTGAAAATCGCGCCAAAGATCGAGATTTAGATTCAATTTGGTAGGTTTTCGTTAGGTTATTCGATATATTTAAATTTATACATCTCAGCCGGCTACTGTTTTAAAGTACTAGATAAGCTATTTAATTTGCAAAAAAAATATATATATATATTGTTATCGCTGTAAACTAAAAAAAAATAGGCCAAAGGTTATTAAAGGAGGGAAACGTTTTATTTTTGTCCAAAAAGTTTTACCTACTAAACCAGTTTTTAAATTTCCATTCAATTATAAGTTTTTTATTGTACTTTACAGAAAGGTTTTTTTATTCATTATTTTTGTTCGCTACTTTGTATTCGACGTTCGACGAAGGTCAGTCCACACCTTAAAATTTTACTTTCTTGGCGCCATATCGTATGACATCAAGCATAATTCCCTGAACAAAAAGTACAACCGCGTCCCTTGTTAAACCCTGTCTCATTGCGAACGACTATCGAATACAACTACTCGGATATAATCGATTGGACGCATCGATTGCCGTCCAATAATCGAAACATGTCCGTGTCGCTAGTCCGCACTTATCTTTATGCTTCAAGCGTAATCTTATTAATTTATGAATGTGTATTTTAAATTAACATTTTATGAAGGCGCTTGTAATAAGAAGGATGTGGAATCGGTCAAGTGGATGAGCTTGGGAGGTTTATAGAAAGTATGTCTTTTAAGCATTGACATATTATACGGGGTGTAAGAGGAACACTCTCGAAGCCAAAAGAAGGTAATTGTACTCATCATTATGAACAACTTTTATTACGAGACCAACCCTGAAATCGCGAAAAAAAAATCTGTTGTTCCATACACTTTGTCGAGTGTCAATGACCGTTTTCTATAGAACAGCTGATATTTTTTTCGCGATTTCAGGGTTGGTCCCATAGTAAAAGTTGTTCATAATGATGAGTACAATTACCTTCTTTTGGCTTCGACCACTTCCAAGGTCTGCGTCAGACGACTCAACGATCACTGACGTCGACATAAATTTTCAGATCGCATCAGCCGCACGCGTTAGTCGCATGCGTCAGACGTACGCAACTGCGATCGGCCGCGATGCATGGATGTCTACCTTAAATGTAATATTTGGCCTTTTAAAGGATTAGAGTATGCAGATTCAAGCGCGTATCAGCTATATTAGTATTTCTGCACGACTATTGTACGAAGCGACAAATGGTGACTATTTCCATATTTTTTAAATAATAGGCTTGCGTTTCACCGCCAACTTGCCTGATGTTAAGCGATGGTGCAATCTACGATGGAGCACGCTTGGCTAGAAGAAACCGATTCACTTGTGATATGAAGACACCCAAATTGTATCTGTCGGGGTATCGGGCAACACCCATTCAGGCAGCGCATTCCTCAGACTAGAATTCGTATAATAAAAGTAGAATCAAATCGCTTCGTCAGGGTTTTCGGGATATCAACCATAACGCGTTGTCTGATTTTGCTTCCCACTGTGGCAGTTCGAAAGAATAATGAACAGGAAGGAATTAGATCATGCAGATCCGATACACACTCTCCGAAATGTATGCGATAAAAAAACGATATAGACTAGCAACTTTACGCTGATGCTCAAGATGCCGAAGCTTAGTCTGAACTAGGGATTCATTTCTGATGAGCCTTTTAGCACATTTCTAGATAGAATTCATCGGCCTAAGCTGGCTCCAAGCTATCTTCTTCTTTAGAAAACAATATAAAAGCATTTCTTCTAAGTATGACAGTGATTCATCAACCACAACAAAAAGTGCCCCATCATCATAGTGTTAGTAAGTATTATGAAACATCGGATCTTCATCCCTTAGAATTTGACAGCAAAATTGCTCTTCAAGTTAAAAGCCGCAAATCGAATGCTACCGCATAATCATTGGATACATCTACCAACTAAACAATTGGGGTATTTTGTTACCCAGTATAAAAAAGTTGGTATATAAAGCTATTCCTATTACGTGTAATTATCTAATCTAAAACCTTTTAGGTGTAAACCTGAGGAGTGACTTCTGAGAAGCATATCGTCTGGCTATAGGGTAACCATGACGTTGGAAATGTTATATGATCATTGACATTGACAGACAGATGATGTTATAAGGAGTACATTTAAATTACTTTTGTTGAGGGTATCCATGCGGGTGAAACTGCGGGGTACAGCTAGTTAATAATTTAAAAAAAATATTGAAAGATATTGCTCGCCAAATATTAGACTCCTTCAGTCGGGATAAAAAAAGTTTACAAGGTATTTCATAATGTCACAGTCAAAATCACGCAAAGTAAGTCACGGTCAAGTGATGCCATAGTATTTGGTGGAGACTTTACTAGAGGCTTCTGTGGAGTTTTGGGAACATCACGAAAATACATGTTTCTTCCCATTATATCACTTGAATACACTCGAGCACGTTCAAGAACAACTTAATAAACAAAATTATTACATATTAATACTCGAAATAATACAAGTTTAGGAAAATAATACTACGAGCTGATATGTTTTTCCACGTTGGCGCTAAAACTCCTTTGAAAAGCTTGTTGTTGTTAGTTATTTTCATGACCATGGATGGAGAGTCTTCTGTCGTAATATTAATCAAGTCATTAAATCAGTAAGGCACGGTCAAGTCAATCTCCAGCCCCAGTAAAGTGGTGTAGGCCTTACAAAAGGTTTCTATGGAGTTTTGGAAACAGCACGAAAAGACATGTTTCACCTCGTTATATCACTTTGCCTCACTCGAGCACGTTCACGAGCTTTTAATAAACAATAATCCGCCATTATTACACATTAACACTCAAAAATACACAAGTTTATGAAAATAATACAATGAAGCAACATGTTTTTCTCAAATTGGCGCTCAAATTTAATGAATAAGTGTTAAAGGCAACCATAAACATGTTCATGAACTGTGTGTTTCTCTTCCTAGAAAAACACTGCAGTATCCAAATGGTGGTCACCCTACCAAAGATCGTGGGAGCTCGCCGACATGCAGCACCGAGTATCGGCGTTAATCACGGACTAATTACCAGTTTTGGCTATCTCTCCAGACATAGGACAGACAGTGCATTAGCCAAAGGTCAGCTGAAATGGAGTGAATGCGCTCTATTGTCTTCGAACTCTTTGATATAACCTTTGACTTTATAGTAAACTATTATGTTTTAGACACTATTCTTTCTTCTTGCTAGGATTTTGGCATCGCACGTCTTGTGCGTTTGCCAGTGTCAAGTATTTAAATATTTTCAAGTTTTATTGAATATCTTCAAACAAGTTATAGTCACAGTCAGAGTCAAGCAGTTCAAATAACGGCATTTGCCGGCATATAAACTCCATACAAACATTCACTTTGCGGAAAAGGGGAAGAGCATCCCTTCCTAATCCAAACACAAACTTTAAACGCTTAAATCTCATTACTTTAATGGCCGCTTTAAAAATAATTTCTTCCGTATACATATTAATTACATTTATTTTTATTTTTCACTAAGCCTTAAAATTTTAACCCATCTAACAACTTTCTAATAGCCGTTATAAACGAAACTAAATACTATTCAAAAGTTTACCAGAAATGTATGAAAAATAAAAATATTTAAGCAAAGACTATTAAAAAAGGGGGAAGACGCGTGACATCCAAACATTGTACCCAATAAATATGGCTCTGTTTCGGCTCGAGTCAGCTGCGACGTTGACGTCTACCCTGTAAACGTAAACTTCACCGCTCCACTAGACACTACACTAGACCCTAGAAATTACTTACATTTAAAGAAAATAATTTAATACATAATTGTTTTTAGGTATTTACAAGTGAAAAGTAATCCCGTGAAACTAGTTTGTTGTCTTCAAACTGCACCATGTGAAAAAGCAGGAAGTAATTTTTGCTGCTTTATTTAAACACAATTTTGACAAGTAATCCACGTGCTATCAAAACGACAGTTCGATTGTGACTGAAGTTGATTAGGCCCGTGAGCTTAACTTGTGCGGTTCACGTCAAGAAGTTCGTCCCGTATCTTCCCCCTATTTACTTACATCAATGTATTTAAGAAAATCTTTTTTGTTGGTAAAGGGTTTACAAAACGGAAAAGGAAATCCCGGCGTGCATGATTCCAGTTACTATTTTTAATATAAGATTGCTATTTTATAAGCAGCTAGTTCTATTGAAATTATTCCGAATTCCCATACAGCGTATTCTATACTATCCATAGTCCAAATACTGAGTGACGAGTGACGGGTCATCACACGGTCTAAGTAGTCAGCGGTGTAATTATAGTCAACGTGCCGACATCGCGGACGCCACAACATTTTGACAACACAATAGATGGACAAGTGAGATTACGTACCTATTGAGTATTATATACCTACACAAGTGTAATAATGTAGCGTGAGAATGGGGCTGGGCTTTGGAAAGTGGATAAGCGGCGCTGGGTGTAATGCAAGCTAGATGTCACGTATCTGTATGAAGCTGGTATTCTATTGTAACCTATGTTTGGTCAGAAGATTAGTATTATTCAGGGTTACTTACATGAAATGGTGGTATTAAGCCGTAAGGGGGTCATTGCACTTGTTATGTTTCAAATCGAGTTGAATCGATTTTCTCGAGTTTTTGAACGAAATATTGTCTATGGAACGGTTGACGTTTCTTTAAAACGTCAACCGCCTTTTTGAATTACCGAAAAAAGAGATAAGGGGATTCGGTTGGAAGCGGTGGTGGCGAAAGGTCGTTCAGCAAGCCTCGAATTATGTAAATGGGAGTTGAGGAATCAGCAATTGTAATGTAAGTATCTACCGGAATATTATATCGTTAACTTGACCTTTCGCTTATGGCGGGAAATTCAAATTTCAAATAGTTTTTTGTCCTTGTAGCTAGGCTGGGTAATTATTTGAAAATGACACAGTTTTTGCGCATATCGTTGGTTGTTCATTACATTATGATGTACAGCTATTCAACAGTAACGCACTACATTACTAACATTTGTCATAAACCGTTTGAAACAGCAAACATTGGTTTATTGACAAATGTAAGTAATAATGTGCATAAGAGATAAATAGCTTTGCGTAAACGTCATGGTCGTTTATAATAATTACTAGGCTTAGCTACAAGGACGAGAAAACTGTTTGAAATTTGAATATCCCGCCATATGAGAAACGTTCCACCTTATATAAAGAGTTCTGCTTCTGATCTCTACATAGTATAAGTTGAAGTCACTTTCTGTCTGTCTGTATGTCTGTATGGCCGCTAACTCCTCCTAAACCACGCAACGGATTTCGATGCGGTTTTCACCATCAGTTAAATACATTTTCAAGGAAGGTTTATATATATAACTAGCGACCCGCCCCGGCTTCGCACGTAAATTACACCCGTGCGAAGCCGGGCGGGCGGTTCGCTAGTATAATATATAATGTTTAATGTTTATATACTCTTTATAAACAACTTTTACTATGGAGCCGATCCTTATATCGCGACAATAATATCAGCTGTTCCATACATTTCGTTGAGAATGAATGTCATTATAACCAACTTCTAAAAAGGAGGAGTTTCTCAATTCGACTGTTAATTGATATGTTTTTTTTTTTAAATGTTTGTTCAAAGAATCAAGGTTTTTTATTCTACAGATTTTTTTGAGAATTCAGGGTTGGTCTAATAGTGAAAGTTGGTCATTATAATAAGTACAATGACCTCCTTTCGGCTTAGTACCACCGTTCTGTATAACCCTCTAGAATACAGAGTCCGTTCTGTAGTTTATTCGAGACGCAATTGCTATAAACGTGAGTAAAAGCAGTCGAATCCAACAATTTAATACGGAGCCAAGTCCAGTCATAAAGTCACTTGACACGTACTCAAAGTACAATGTTACCAGTATAAATAATATTACGGGGTCAGGAAACATTATCTGTGCAGTTTGCACTGTAATAAAACTGCCCTGGAGGGTGCAAATCATTTGCAACATTTTCCTAACATGAACAAAGCACTAATGTTTTTTTTAAGTTATATTAAAACTACTTTTTCAAAAACTCGCATTAGTATTCTATGATGGTATTCATATAATGTTATTAATTTTAAAAGTCAAATAAATAAAAAAAAAAAAAAAAATCATCTATTAAATTATTAATAATACAAATCGTATAATAAATTAAATCAAATACATACACGACTCAAATATTTAAAGTTATAAAAAAATCACATAATAAATTAAAAAGGAAAATTACAGTTAATGTAATTAATTAATCAAAAAAAAATGAATTAAATTATACGTTTATGTTTGTTTGTTTGCATTGAATAGGCTCCGAAACTATTGAACCTATTAGAAAAATTATTTCACTGTTGGGAAGCTACACTATCCCCGGGAGACATATGCTATATTATATATATTTTTTTTAATATCATCCTTACTAAATCTCCAATAATGTAAACCAAGGTGTAAAAAAACAAGACTTACACCCGTGTGAAGCTGGGGCGCGTTGCTAGTATATAATAATCAAACAAATTAATAGGTAGGTACCTAATTACCTACCTAATTTAGGTAGGTATTTTATTGAGTTAGTTATAATTATGACTCAAATATGTTAGGTATTTACTTAGTTACTTTAGTTTATAGTTTGATTTTATAACTGATGTAATACAAAAAATATCATATAATATAATACAAAAATCTAATACAGAAAAAAAGGAGTAATGAGAAACTAAAATGTAATTATATTATAACTAAAATGTAATTATATTATGAGTCAATATTTTTAATTGGATGCTAACTAAAACCAATGTTTTAAGGGCTCCTGTAAATTATTCCGCTAAGCATTAATTATACCAATAATATATTATGGCAACATTGTTACCTACTACCGAAGCCGCTTATTATAAATGAGCCTAAATGTTAGGTATGCATCGACTGACCTATAATTTGGGCGCGCCAAAACATTATTGCAAACATTAAGAGGTAAAAAAAACATAATCGTATTAGTGTGTTTGTTGGTTCTCATATACGTCATCATCGGAAATGTTCTTAAATAATATCACATCATAGCTCAGCTAGTCAATCGCTATATATCAGTAAAAGTATTATAGTATTACTTAATCTTTTTCCAAATGTAATTAATTTAAATTTAGTTATGTATTTAGTTTAAATAAAATGTATTGATACTGCACCGCACTGATGCTAAGTAAACGCTAGAATGTAGGCACTGCGAGTGCGACAAAGGCGTCTCCCCTAGTGCAGGGACTACAAGTACCCTATACTTCTATTAGCTTGCCTCGTTCCTGCCTACCTTAATGTATTTATTCAATTTGTTTTACATTAATATTCCACATGTTCTTGTAAATTACGTTAAGTGTACTGGCAAATTAAATATTTTGTATTTTGTTGTAAATTGGAGATCCTTTCCCCTTCCTTTCATCCTTTGAGATTTTAGCATAGCATGTCTTTATGCATTTGCCAGGGTCAAGTATTGTAATAAAGTTTTATTAGACATCGTCAAACAAATCAGAATCAAGCAAAGTAAGTAACAGTCAAGTCAAAGTCACGCCCTAGTAAAGTGTTGGAGGTTTTGTACTTACCAGGTGGCAAGCTACCAGCTTGTATTGTACTAGCCGTGACCACCGTCCCCACTTTGTTTGACTCTGACTGTGGCTATGACTTGGTTGACTATATTTAGTTAAACTTGAAAATATTTCAATACTTCATCATCATCATCAGCCAGAAGACGTCCACTGCTGAACATAGGCCTCCCCCTTTAACCTCCACACTGAACGAAAGCCTGCCTTTTGCATCCACTGGATGCTAGCGACTCTCACTATGTCGTTGGTCCATCTAGTGGGAGGCCTACCTACGCTGCGTCTTCCGGTTCGTGGTCTCCACTTAAGAACCTTTCTTCCTTCGGTTATCGGTTCTTCGAGCGATGTAGCCTGCCCATTGTCATTTCAACTTGCAAATTTTAACAGCTATGTCGGTGACTCTGGTTCTTTGGCGAAATACTTGTTTCAATAAACACTGGAAACTTAACAAATAGTGCGACGCCAAAATCCTCTCAAGAGGAAAGAAGAAGAAAACTATTAAATGAGGAGATTAATATTACATACACCATTACAAAATATTTGAGACATTTAAAACTGTCACATATTGAGGTAGCACAAACAGACTGATTTCACAAAACCCAAGAATGTAAACCAAACAAATTGGCAATTTATTCTCAACGCATGTTCTAAATTGAAGCTAAGGGGCAGTCATTACCGGCGCCTGCGCAAGGCTTCTGTTACGCCTTTTTGTAAGCTCGATTACTGGCGATAATGCATCGATACGCATCTTTAAAGAGTGCACCTACAGGATGCTAAAATATTTCATGGAATACGGGACAATTTTTTTTAAATTAAAGTATTAAGAGTAGTTGTGACGTCTAAGTTACAACAGACAGTATAACTTCGGATTTATTTTATACTAGCGACCCGCCCGCTCAGCTACGCACGGGTGTAATTTACGTGCGAAGCCGGGGCGGGTCGCTAGTTATATATATAAACCTTCCTTGAAAATGTATCTAACTGATGGTGAAAACCGCACCAAAATCCGTTGCTTAGGAGGAGTTAGCGGCCATACAGACATACAGACAGACAGACAGACGCGGAAAGCGACTTCAATTTATACTATGTAGAGATAGAGAAGAGATATTTAAGGCACATCAATATAAGTATGTGCACTAGATTTTTGTAGTCTGTGGTATTCCTTTCGGTTTCTATTTTGAAGATGGCGTAGTTTAAATGATTATTACATGAGAGTAAAATTACTGAAAAGTAAATAAATACCTCAGTGCCTTAAGACGAAAGTCTTCGACCAGTGTGTGTTACCAGTGATGACATACGGCACTGAAACGTGGTCTCTCACTATAGGCCTCATAAGCAAGCTCAAAGTAGCACAACGAGCTATGGAGAGGGCTATGCTCGGGGTTTCTCTACGAGATCAAATCAGAAATGAGGAGATCCGTAGACGAACGAAAGTCACCGACATAGCCCACCGGATTAGCAAGTTGAAGTGGCAGTGGGCAGGGCACATATCACGCAGAACAGATGGCCGATGGGGCCGAAAGGTTCTGGAATGGAGACCACGGACTGGTAAGCGCAGCGTAGGACGTCCACCCACAAGATGGACAGACGACCTAAAAGAGACCGCAGGGAAACGCTGGATGCAGGCCGCTTCCAACCGGCCCTTTTGGAGATCGATGGGGGAGGCCTATGTCCAGCAGTGGACGTCCTATGGCTGAAATGATGATGATGATGATGAAATAAATACCTGTGAATTCGAATCCAAGTAAGTTTCAATATCAAATAGAACCTTAAGTAAGTAGAACAGTAAATTAACTACACTATACTTTGTAATAAAGTCCAAAACGTTAAATTAGATCATGGTTCATCGAGACAGTAAAGATAAGGATAACCATGGAATAAGTAATAGTTATTATGGCACTCATTGATAAGTCATAGTATTGATAGTATTATTTTATTAATCTAGCGGTCCGCCCCAGCTTCGCACGGGTATAGATTATAGCCTATGTCACCCGGGGATAGTTTAGCTTCCCGTCAGTGAAAGAATTTTTCAAATCGGTTCAGTAGTTTCGGAGCCTATTCAATGCAAACAAACAAACAATCAAATCTTTCTTCTTTAGTATAGACAAATGACAGTTACACGTCACAAAAAATAAATGGTAATAAAAACATAGATTCGGATCAAACCAATAGTTTGTAGGTACAATCATAATACCACTATGCTAACTGTTAAAATTATTACAATAATATAAAAGAAATTGCATTAAAACACACAAAACAGAAAAATAATGGTATTAAAAATAGTCAAAAATAAATTATATATAATCAAAAGTATTAATAAATAGTCAAAAATCAAAATTAAGTAATATAAGCTCATTAATCATTATTAAGCTCAGTAAAATTAAGTTAATTAATTAAGCTGTGAGTAACTTTGCAATTGCTTACTTTACTAACTTCATCCATGTCGTTCGGTCTTTCTTTCTCTTTAATATTTTTAACTCGTTCAAAAAGGCTAATGACGGAGTAACTATTCGAAAACCTTGCACGACGAATCCCTACACTTGCCTGTTAAGTACATTAATAATTAATCCATTTTGTCATTTCATCTCACAACACCCTGTGTAACCACGTTAAGGATAAAATACGTGAAGCACGTCAAAAAGACGTAGCGGCCGCGTCAATCACCCTGGACCTTCAAAGGGCACAAAAAATAAAACTTACGCCAATTATTACCATGCTTCCCCTTAATGGGTTTTACTTGTTCGCTGATTAGGAGTATAGTGTTTCTGTTAGTTGTTTTAGGATATTGAGACAAATGTTTATGGGATGTATTTAAAATTTACGTATGTTTTATAAGTTTATAATTACTATAGTCCAAATTTGTACTATATACACGATGTTCTCAAATTTATTGTTAAGGCCCTTATTTCCTACTTTTAGCAATTTTGATCATTCTAGTTTTAGTTTTTCTACTTCCATAGTTTTTTTAAATTATAAAAATGGTGTCATATCAAAATTGAATGTTTTAAACTTGGAAACCGTAAAGACCGTTTGATAGAAAAAAGATAGTAACAATGATATCCGCTTTTCCTCCTGTCTTTTTGTTTGGATTAATCAAATTACCTATTTACTAAATGATAATTACAGATTTCATAATTGGGAGAGAACCGTACTGCGTACATTATGATTTGATAAGATAATGCAAAAATATTTCAGTCAATCGAAATTTGAACCTGCGTCCTTTCTATTGACGAGTACAATGACAATAATTTATATTATCTTTTTTTTTTTTTTTTTAGGATATAGGTGTTTATATTATTATTGTTTAGCTAATGAAATTTTAAACTCTAGTTGCCCCACCTTAATTTAAAACCTGGCTACTATTATCTTTGCCGAGGTGTGACTTCTTCCGGGTGGTCGCTTCTCATGGATTTCTTCCTCTCTGATATTTGCATTCCTATTCCCTCTTATTTTGTGTTGCTAATTCCTAGGACGTCAATGTCAAATCTCTGCATTTTTTGTACAAATTTTTTATACTTATACATACTCCACACTCTCTTACCATCTGTACTCTTAGTACAAGTTTTGAAAGCTATTCGATATTTTTCCGTATTTGAGTGAAGTAACTTATACCGCCGATTACTACCGATTACTTCCGTGCTAATAAGTTTTTTTTTTTTGTTTTCGAAAACTATAAAAACTTGTACTGAGGGTAGGCGAGTATTGGTGGTGATGCTAAACGTAGATCTATTTTTATTAAACATAAAAAATGCGTAGTCTATGAATACCTACTAAAATTAAGAATGCCATTGAAATACATAGTAATTCCATTATTTCCGGAGCCAGTCCGATTCCTCTAATCAAACATGCCTCGAATTGAAGCCGACCCGAGAAAGGAAATCACGATTACATAGACAATCGTTACGAATCGATTTTTTACATCCTTTACGCGTTATCGAATGATCGAATGAATTTGCTTAAGTTCAAAGGTAATTGCCGTGATTGTTACGTTGTGTTTACAAAGATATCAAGAATTATGATGGGTTTAATAGAATTATATCGAAGAAGTTCTTTTTTTTTTCTTTCCTCTTTAGATGATTTTGGCATTGCACGTCTTGTGCATTTGCCAGTGTCAAATATTGAGATATTCAAGTCTTATTAAATATCGTCAAATTCGTCAAATAAGGCAGACTCAAGCAAATTAAGTAAAAGCCAAGTCTAAGTCATGCCCTAGTAAAGTGGTGGAGACTTTACGAGAGGTTTATATGGAGCTTTGGAAACAACGCCAAAAGTCATGTTTCAGAGTGGACAAGTGATTGAAACATATTATCTTTACTTAAAGTCTCCACTACTTTGTTTTGTTTGATTTTTTAAACTTGCCATTATCAATATGATCAAGCCTTTTCTCAGACAGAGAAGATTGATTATACTATTATACTCGACACTAGCGAAATAGACAAAAAGACTGAAGCCGAAACTAAAAATATATTTCTGTAAAGTATCCACTATATTACTGGGGCATGACTTGTACTTAGCCTTGACTTTGAATTGTTTGATATTTTAAAACTTGACATTATCAATCTATTAGGCGTACTCTCAGACAAAGAAGATGATTATACTATTATACTCGAAACTGGCGAAATAGATAAAAAGTTAGGAGTCAAAACTAAAGTCAAAGTCAAATCATTCATTGCACATTATACACAAACCAAAGAAAATATTAAAAAGAATAACACAATTTTCTAAACTTAAAACAGTTTATAATAATTTTACTACAATTATTAGATCAGACCGCAGTATCAAGATAACAGTGGTCTATTGAGAAAGCATAATAATAGACTCTACTAAGGGTTGTCAGTCTTCGGCCTCTACCCATCCGAATATGCCACTGAAAGACGTTTGACAGACAGACAGGAAACTTTAATTGCATATTAGTGACCAACACGCTTACGTAATAGAAACCAATATTATTATGGAAATTATAGAGTGCATAGTGTTGGTGTGTAAACTATTTGAAATGTTGTTGCTATATTGTAAATTTATATTGAAAGAGAATTACAAAATGGTGAAGTTATTCGGGCATATCTCCAAGGCGAAGTTGAAAGCATGACTAGTTGTCCAGGATGTGGGGGACCAAAACTCGAGTCCAGGCACTTTTCTTGACTAGGTTTAACCTCCAAACTACAACACCCAAAATGAATTTCTGCACTCAAATCTCTAACAAAGCCCAACATTACTGCGGATTTCAATGCATATAAATGTAAGGAGAAGTCGCTTAACTCTGATGTCCGGTGTGATGTGATGCTGAATTACTAGTCTGTGGAATGCGCTGCTCCAAGAGTTACAATCTGGGTGTCTTCAAATCACGAGTGAATCGGTTTCTTCTAGGCAAGCGTACTCCATCGTAGATCGCGTCATCGTTTAACACCAGTCGAGTTGGCAACCAAACGCAAGCCGATTGTTTGTAAAAAATGTGTGGAAAGACGCGTGTTGGGCATCGTACCATGTTTGGCTGGTCACATGATGCCCAAATGTAGGCAATCCTACCTAACTTGATCAAGAAGGCGAAGGTACACTCACACGTCAAATACAAGATCCTCCAAGGATCCCAAATTGGCTTTAAGTACCTTCAAAGTCTAGGCAGATCTCTTTCGCGCTGGATTGGACCTCAACTTAATAGTAGGATTTTGGGATTTTTTAGACCTCATATTAGTGTTCTCGTGATGCGACGTACCGAGTAAAATGGAGAAACGTGATCAGCCCCAGGAAGACTGAAGATCCACCGTGTAACACTGTCTTACGAATCACGACCACTCTGCCAAGAGTGTTTGACAAAGTAAATACTTTGTCAAACAAACAAATACAATACAATTTTGTTATAGAATTCTCTAGAAATTGCGAACCTGAACAGAATTGGTTCAAGATCAGAACGAGCGTCTTTATGGTGACGGGCTAAAAATGCACACGATTAAAATTACTTATAGAGAACTAATTATAAAAATAAGGGCGCTTAGTGATAAGCTTCTATATGTTTCAAAAATGGTTCTTTAGAAGACAAAAAGTATCTTCTATCATAAAATTAATAACATCCTAGAAATACTTATGAAAACGAAAACCGAATTGAAAATTACCCCCAAACCAATCACGGTAGGTGGCGCTCAAACCAATGAAAGCAAATTGAAGCCAATCAGAGATCATAGAAAAAATCAAAGATAGTGGTTATATCGTCATTGGAAAAAATTTAATATTATGATTTTCATCCTAGGCCATAAAAGGCCATTTATTGCACCCGGCTCTCAAACTTTTAAGCCAAGCACCGCCATGTCAAATCACACAATAAGAATCGATCGTTTCGTCTAATGCCATCACATGCACCGACCACATCAGCTTCTCAATAAACCATTTGATTAATTAATACTCAAGTGACGCGTGAAGAGCCTGTCTATAAAATTTGTTTTTTAATTATACTTTATTAGACGAAATAGGTTTAAATCCGCTTTGTTTTTCCCCCATTTTGCGCCAGGTAAGAAACCCTTTATCGGTATTTATCCCTATCGGTCTTATTGACAATTTTATAAGGTCAATAATCATTATTGACTGATCGTATAATTAACTAGTTTTAGGGTAGGTGAGGTTTTTACGCACGATTTTAACGACCTATCGAAATGTTAGGCAATTTGGTTGGTTCCTTTTTTGCTGATTAATTTAAGTGAAATGACGTCAATTTGGAATTCTGAAAAGTTTAGAAACTTAACCAGTATCTTTGTGGTTTTTCAAATAAAATGATTGAAATAGTCGGTTCTATCAATGTTTTTTTTTAATATAAACTAAAAGTAAAATAAAAATTATTACCTATTCAAATACACTTTAGAATTTAATTTCATGGTCATTTAATTAGATTGCTATTACTAATTTTTTTTATAATTGTTATTCAAAATTATTTAATTACGTTAATTAAATCCTACTTCCTACTAATATTATAAACGCGAAAGTTTGTATGTATGTATGGATGTATGGATGTTTGTTCCTCTTTCACGCTGCAACGGAACAATGGATCAACCTGATTTTTTGCATGTAATTCAAGAGCCAGAGAGTGACAGGCTACTTTTCATCATTATCATCATCATTTTTCATCACTACGCGGGTGTAACCGCGGGGCGCAGCTAGTTTGTCATAATTATATTCCTTCTAGTCATTTGCATACGTTACCACATAGACTTTGGTACCTTACAGTCTTAACTAGCTAGCCAGCGTTACAGTCCATACGCAGTGGTTGTCAGCTTTCCATCGCATGCAGGGACTGCATACTGCTCTTTTTTATTTATTTTTCTTGCTTTATTCGTCCTCTCATTTGACGATGTACATATATCCTACATATATATAATATTATAAACGCGTATGTATAGATGTTCATGTATGGATGTATAGATGTTTGTTCCTCTTTCACACTGCAATGTAACAACGGATCGACCTGATTTTTTTGCATGAGTATATGGTTCAAGAGCCAGAGAATAACATAGGCTTTGGAAGTACTTTTTATCATCGTCATCACCATTTTTCATCACTACACGGGTGAAACCGCGGGGTGCAGCTAGTTTATACGTAATCAAAGGTCCACTCTTCCTTAGTCTATGTTTAAAGACAAAGACATCCTGCTTGAAAGATTGTAGCTTATAAACTTTCGCGATTTGAACACATTTTATTAATGTCTGTCGAGACTTTTCGCTTATTAAAATACGTACCATTTGCTCGACGTTCGCTCAGTCAGTACCTGATTAGTTGATTACGGCCATTGTAACATGGTCAAAACATCGGCAACTATATTTACCAAAATAAAATAATGCACGTTACGTTCCAAAAACATTTAAAACATAGGTAGGTACATCTTTTATGGGTCTATACGGGCTTTCTCTGCTTCTTGTTCCTCTTCTCCTTCTCTTCTCCATTTTTAACCATTATGTAATTTTCTTAGTCCATTATCTTTTTCCATTCTACATTCCTACGTAGACGCCTAGTTCCATTTCAGTGTTACGTTTGTATGTACATACTTAAAACATTTTAATGAAATATGTAGATTTTGTATAAATCATGTACCGTATCTCAATAAATACCTAGAAACAAAAACAACTCAATCTTGTCCTGATATAAAAACGTCTGTTTTCGTCCTTAAAAAATACCGGTAACACATGGAGCTAAATTCTACCTGCCAATAACAACTGAATTATATCTTTTAGCCATTAATTTTTGGCTCCGAGGTGGTCAAAGATAACGATGTTTGGACATGTCGTATTTATGTGGTGTCCATGTGACACCACCTTATCTAAATTACCAACAGCATTGGAAGCATCGAACCTATCTTACTAAATTAACACATATATCTCTGAGAGGTTCTGCTAATCTTGCTGCTACAAATAATGGTCTCCAAAGATTTGAATGGAATAACAAATTTAATAGTTGACATTTCTTTGTCATATTAGTGATTTTTAATCCCTAGATGGGTGTTATCGCAGTATATTATTATACCATTGGTGTTATAAGCTTAACGTGTGTCTGTAGCAACGTAGCTCCCAAAGTGATTAACCAAATTTGAATGTTTAATTTTTTTGTTTGAAAGGTGTTGTAGATTACCTCTTATTATGTAACCTATGACCTCGTTGTTTCTTTAAGAATTAAAGAAGTATCTTTGGTCTCTATCAAAGTGTATGTAAAAGCATTTTCTTTTTCGAAAATAAAATAGTTAAAAGTGATAAAATTTACAATGTGTTATTTTTAAAATATAGGATGGTATGGTTATTATAACAAAAGGTGACTTAGTCGTGAGTTTTCTTAGCTATGATTCAAGAAAATCTATTCAGCTGTTTGATGATAGTCAACTCTTATATTAAAAAAAAAAAAACGAAGATAAAGTAAAATAATTCGTAAAAAAAAATTCGTTGCATACATTTTCATCGATGATGATTTAATTTGATCTTATTTTATTCAATCCCTTTTCAAAGAAACGATTAAAATAAAGTAATAGTTCCGGCAGAATCGAGAGATGACGATATCAATTATTATAGCACAAATTATAACCGACCACACCTGCTTTTTTATCAACCCCAAAAAACCATCGGATTTGGTTTGGGTATCGGTACTTGCGGAAAAACACGGAACTATCCATTGAAATTTCGAAGAAAGTGGTGACACTACGTTGATATAAATCTAGAACAATATGGGTGTCTTCAAATCACGAGTGAATCGGTTTCTTCTATGCAAGCGTGCTCCAACGTAAACCGCATCATCGCTTAACATCAGGCGTGATGGTGGTCAAACGCAAGCCTATTATTCATTTTTAAAAAAACAGGAGATTCAGAGAGGTGTAATGATTATTCACACCATAAAATTAACGCCATATAGTGAAGCTTTCCGGCAGAAAGCCCCGAAAAGTTCTCACCAAAACTTAAAATCCGTATTTACAAAATAAATCGTAAAATTTTAGTTATCTGGATTTTTGGGCATAAAACAAAAAAAATAAAGCCGTAATTGTAAAAACGAGTATAAAACAAGTAAACTATAACAATAAAATTTGTTTATTTTATGTTATTAAAATAACGAAAACCACTCCCAAACGTTCCTTTCAAGGGTTTTACGAAAAACTACTTTAATAAGTTGGAAGTAATAACTTAATGTGATGAGTTTTTCAAAAATTTGAAGCTGTTACGTTATCTATATCTATACTAATATTATAAAGAGGAAAGATTTGATTGTTTGTTTGTTTGTTTGCATTGGATAGGCTCCGAAACTACTGAACCGATTTGAAAAAATCTTTCACTGTTGGGATGCTGCACTATCCCCGGTTGACATAGGCTATATATCCCGGATTCGCCCGTGCGAAGCTGGGGCGGCCTACTAGTTTTCAATAAAACAACAAATCTATGTATTTATTTCAAAAACATAATTTTCTACAGATTTTTCTTCTTCATATAATCAGAACGTCAATAATACAGTTTCCTTTGATTTTTTCGTCAAAAAATGTGACAGGGCTCAAAAAGTATCAGAAAATTCGATACAAAATACAAATCAAGCTAAAAATATTCATGTAAACTACAAATTAATTACAAGAGCGGTTGACAAATTAATTTTGTTAATCAGCGGTTGCGCGGGCGCCATGCATCAACCGGACAGCGTACGCGCAGATAACATTAGTGTGATATATGCTTTAACGAAATTCGTGGTAGAATACAGTTATAGAGTAGTATGGGATGTGCGTACAGGGAGTACATTTTATAGTCATCGTTATCAGCCTATCGCGTTCCCACTGTTGGGACACAGGCCTTCTTTCAGAGAGAGGGGTGGGCCCTAATCCACCATGCTGGCCCAGTGCGTGTCGGTGAATGTCAGTAATGTCTTTAAACTTTGAGGTTTTTGGTTTCGTCGAGATGTTTTTTTCCTTTACCGTTGTTGAACGATGGCATCGAAACTGCAAATAATTTATTTAAGTACTAAATAAGTCATTGTTGCAGAGCTGAGGATCGAACCGGGTGCCTGGCCACCATTGCTGTTAATTAAAATGAATCAATTAACAAAAGTCTTTAGAAATCAAAGCTATGTAAATAAAAAAATAAAAAATATATGTACCGTAATCCGACTAAAACTTTAAACGCTTATATCATCATCAGCCAGAAGACGTCCACTACTGAACATAGGCCTCCCCCTTTAACCTCCACACTGAACGACAGCCTGCCTTTTGCATCCACTGGATGCCAGCGACTCTCACTATGTCGTCGGTCCATCTAGTGGGAGGCCTACCTACGCTGCGTCTTCCGGTTCGTGGTCTCCACTCAAGAACCTTTCTTCCCCATCGGTCATCGGTTCTTCGAGCGATGTGGCCTGCCCATTGCCACTTCAACTTGCAAATTTTAACAGCTATGTCGGTGACTCTGGTTCTTTGGCGAATATCCACGTTTCGGATTTTATCGCGCAAAGAAACTCCGAGCATTGCTCTCTCCATTGCCCGCTGAGTGACGCAGTAACGCTTATATCTCAGGACATTATTAGCCTTTTTTTTTTTTCATATATGTAATTATATTTTCTTTGCGCGATAGTATCTGGAACGCGGATATTCGCCAATAAACCAGATTCACCGAAATAGCTATTATAATTTACAAGTTGACGTGGCAATGGGCAGGCCAAATCACTCGAAGAACCGATAACCGATGGGGAATAAAGGTTCTTGAGTGGAGTCCACGAACCGGAAGACGCAGCGTATGAAGGCCTCTCACTAGATGGACCGACGACGTTGTGGGAGTCGTAGTTATCCAGTGGATGCAGATCGCATTCAGTGTGGAGGTTAAAGGGGAGGCTTATATTTAGCAGTGGACGTCTTCTGGGTTATGATGATGATGATGAATTACATTTTACTACTAAGCATGTCATATCGAAAAAACATCGGATCGGTTATTTTACAATGATAGCGGCGTAATATTCCTTACTGCTACATGACTGTAGAGTGTAGATTGAAATTATTGTAATATATGACTAACCGAAGCTAAGGTGTCGAAACGACCCGAACTTTATTCCGTACGGTTAAAGCACTTTCGCAACGTTGACAAATATCTGGGTTTACAAAAACAAAGACTGGAATTTTTGTCTTCTTTGTCATGGTTTTGTGTTGACCCTTTATTTCTTCTCATATTTCTCATTTTGTTTTAAAATTCAACATTAAAATTTGTAACTTTGCTGCTGTTTTAAAAGGTATAGAATTAGACAAATCAACAGTGGTGCTCTTTGTCTCACCATCATCATCGAAATCAGCCTCTCCTGCGGCATGCAAGTTATCTCTCAAGGCATAGACTGTGGAATGCGCTGCTTGAATATTTACGATACTGGGTATCTTCAATTTACAAATAAATCTGTTTCTTCTAGACAAGCCTATTCTATCGTAGACCACATCATCGCTTATCATTAGGAGAGAAGGTGGTCAAACATAAGCCAATTATTCAATAATAATGGAAAAAAACAGCTTTACCATGATTTTATTTTATTCGCAAAACGTAGTGTATTTTTATCTTATCTAGGTTATATAATATTATTTCTAAACACAATTTAGTTGTTTCCGCATTTAGAGTCTAGATTGACTTGTTTACTACGAAAATACACAAAAGAAAAGATATACATTTCTTATTTATGAAACTCCTGAGTTATTACAATCATTTTTATTAATTAAATACAAGCTAATACTAACACTACAAATACAGTAAGACTGAGTTAAGAGGTTTTTGGATAGTAATGATCTTCAGCTTTTCACCTACAGCCACTATCTTTGTCTAATATACCGTGATGAGAAAGTCAGTCATACTTCAAATTGTTTTGCTCTGGAAACTGCAGTGACGCAAACAGCTAATTAAAATCATTTTTCTTATGTACTGATTTTAAGGTACTGCAACTGCAGGTTATAGAGTTAAAAAAAAAACGAGTATATTGTTTTATTTTAAAGCCTTCTATGCTGGTCCAGTTTCTTGCTTATCATCTTGCAATGATGTCAATTATCTATTTTACTGTAAAATTCATTAATTATTATACTATTGTTATTTCAATATTTTAGATGTCTTAATAATATTATTAATTAGTCATTGACATCGGCTCCGCTGTATTCTTTCCAGCTTGCTTTCTGGCATAGGCCTCTTCCTGGGCCTATGCCGCTATAAAACTATGCTATGCTAAAAAAACGATTATAGTCTCCAGCATTTTTTATTAAACCTTATAAAAACGACTTCCATTTCAGTTTTATTTATTCTATGCAAAAGACATCAACGCGAGCTGTTTTTAGATTTGCATAGCATGCGTTGTCTTTTCTTCTTCCTAGCCATATTTACTAGATTATTTTACTATAGTTTTAGTAACGTTAACAATAACAATTATAGTTCAACTATATATTTTTGAATCTGCTATTTTTACAAGTTTTATATCACGATGTCAATAAATTTAGTCAAACTTTTTGAAGAAAAAAACATGTCTGGTTTCATGTATGTCCCATGTTTGTACTGTCGTTTTCTTAAACCCTATTAACTTTCGATAGTTTAATGTAAGGATTGTTACAATACCACTTACATGAAAATCAGTCCAGGGGCCTTACGGCCAACTCCTTACGCGGTCTCAGACTAACGTTAAAACAGCACAGTACGGAAAATTACGCGAAATACGGTTTGCGGTAGCGCAACTTTTTTCATCACCTAAACTGAATTGCTTTAAATAGCTACCCGTAAGGCCCCTGGCGTTCAGAAAATATGGAGAAATAAGACCAACATAAAAACATAATACAGCTTTCTTTTTTTGGACAATCGTTTCATTTTTGTTACTAAAGTGGTAGGAAAATTAAACGCTGCTTTTGCCATTTTAACTGTTTGTTATTTATTTCAAGAAATCGGGTTTTACCACTTTTACCCTAAAGCATGCCTATCTTAAAAATAAATAACAAATCTTTTCACAACCCTTCTAACAACAATAGTTATCAGCCGTACTTAGAAACGTTACTTAAGTTAATGTGTTTAAAACGGCTCAATTTCTCGCTGCCTTAAACCGCCACGCGAGAAAACGAGACAAACCGAATTTTAGTTGACACGCTTGTTCGCAAAATCCTACTTAATCCTACTTAATATTATAAATGCGAAAGATTGTATGTATAGATGTATGGATGTTTGTTCCTCTTTCACGCTGCAACGGAACAACGGATCGACCTGATTTTTTTGGGTATAGTTCTTGAACTAGTTCTCTCACTCTCTGGCTCAAGAGCCAGAGAGTGACATAGGCTACTTTTCATCATCATCAGCACCATTTTTCATCACTACGCGGGGGAAACTGCGGGGAGTAGCTAGTATTACTATAAATTAGACGAGTGTTTTAAAGACTTAAAGACAATTATGGAATAAATCGATGCGCTCCGTTATTGCCATACCCAATTTAGGGTCATTATGTAATGCCTACCTTAAACATGCTTCCTAAGATTTGTATGTGAATTTCATAATGAACACTAAATTATAGAATAATGAATATATCTAAATAATCACATAGAAACACGCCAAGCTATCATAAGTCCATTCAATTTACCTCAAATTTCCCATACAAAAGCTTCCATAAATATGCACCTTTATTCAAACACGAGACCCGAGGCGTTGCGCACTGTGTAATCATCTCTGCTGTTATCTAACAAGATGACTGATCGCTTATTGTCCGCCGGCTACTGGGCTTACCTGTCCTGGAAACCTGTTTAAAAGACTTAATCACCACTAAAACACAAGCAAAAATCACTCCAACTGCTTTAAAATTAAGAACAGAATTCGTTGACAAAGATTGCTGGAGTTACCCATTGAAATTGTGGTTGTATTATGGACGAGCTACCGGTCTTACGATTCTGATTACAAACCGAATAAAAGTAAGCTGTAATGACTGGGTTAGAAGGTTTAAACTTCAGTGGAGAAGTTATGAATCGATTAGCACTTTTATTCAAATCACGACAAAAGCCCAAGAAACGTGTCGGAGGCTTGAAACACGCGATGGGAGAAACCCTGCATTAGGCCGTGTTTGTGGCATTGTTCTCAAATATGCACGCAGCTGTCGCATCTGATATAAACTGTGTATTATGGAAACTGTACGAGGATTGTGAGCTTTGATACTTTGATAATTATCTTTTATTTACACCGCCCCGCCGTTTTATGGAGGAAAATTGCCTTACACAGGGAAATAGTGTAATTATGAAAATTTACTTGAATTAAGAAGTCTATTTCAATTAGCTATTGTCCGTAAGGCCCCTGTACACCCAATAAGGAATCTGCTTGCCAAAGTTCAACTTCGTAGGTCAAGTAGTTTTCGAGATTTCGTGATGAATGAATGAGTGAGTGAGTGAGTAGATAAATTAAGCTTTATGTATATATTAGGTAGATATAGCATGAGTTTGTATTTGAATTGCAGATTTTTGCTAACAGAACTTTCGATAAACGATACGAAACCTTTAGATCAGACAATAATCTGATCTGAGCATAAAACTATGTTGATTAATAAAAGTTGATTTTTTCAATTAAGTACCAAGATCATTTTATCGCTCTACCATACATTGATTTAATAACATCAGCGAAGTCGATCGTTCGATTCCAGAATGGGTTTGATTTGGCGGGAAATTATTATAATCTGTCGCCGGAACAATGGGAGGAGGGACGCAGCGGGCTGGGGGAGCGTCCGTGCTGTCCGCAGTCAGAACTAGTGGTGAATGATATAAAACTTACCGGAATTTAAAAAAAAAAGTTTGCATTAAAATGGTCTGTAGTTATCGACCGACGACTTAAAAAATGTTTTTATGTAATGAACCACCACTTAATCATTATTTTGATATGAATATGTTTATGATAATTAATTTTTATTTAATCTATACAAAAAAAATAAAGGAATAAGTTATGAGTATTTTAATTAAGACAGTGTGCGCACTACGGACGGACTGACTGACTGACGGACGGACGGACTGACGGACGGACCGATTGACGGACTGACGGACTGACTGACTGACTTACTTACTGACTGACTGACTGACTGACGGGTGGACGGACGAACGGAATGACGGACGGACTGACTGACTGACGGATGGACGGACGGATGGATGGATGGACGGACGGACTGACTGACTGACTGACTGACGGATGGACGGACGGATGGATGGATGGACGGATGGAATGACGGACGGAGTGACTGACTGACTGACTGACGGACGGATGGACAGACGGTCGGACTGACAGACAGACAGACAAACGGACTGGAAAATAGGAAACAATATGAATATAGCCGGATTTAGAGAATTAATGGAAAAATAAAATTATCCGGTAAACTTATCCACTAGTGACATCCCTAGTGACATACCTCCGTACATAACAGATAATGTGTACGACAATACAACGTCGGCGAATCTTTCAAAATAATGAGTACAAGCCATACAAGTAATGTATGTTATAACACAAACACTGCTACGGCCATTCATTAAATTTGCTGGAATTGACCTCAGATCAGACAAACAGGGGAGATATTTATGGTAAAGTGGCGTGGTGGGTGTGAACGCATCAGCCCTTATCAGGCTTAATATATAATATGTATACAATAATGTTTATTCATTAATCATAGTACAAAACCAATTGAAATGACCAGGAATTCCTTTTAGACAAAAAATTGCCTGTATTAGGAGTGCCTGCTCTTCTTAGGATAGAACATCTTTTACTTAGTGTGTGTGTGTAAGTGTGTGTGCGTGTGTGTCTGTGAGAGCGAGAGTGTATGGTTGAGAGGGTGAAGGTGTGGTGTGTGCGAACATGTGTGTGTAAATATAAGGAAGTGTAGATGCATGATTGTGAGTGTGTGAGATGTTGTACATGTGAGAGGGGTACAAATTAATGTGTGAGAGGGTATAACCATTTTAATGAGTGGGAGAGTGTGTGTGCACGTGTTAGAATTTGTACGTTAATAAACCTGTAATAGTAATCTTTCTGTTTCGTCGTAGCTAAAATGTGTTATCCACTTCATAATACATTTTTTAACTTCAGTTGTTTTGTATATATGTATATCCAAATCTTTGTTAGCTTTATTATATACAATAGCCGAACGTGTGTTTATATTGCATGCAAAAAATTCATTCATATATTTTGGAATCCTTGAGCTTGATTCCTTTTGTCCAGTGGTTCCCAATTAGTTTTTCCTGCGTACCACTTCAAGAAAGACCTCAAACTCGCGTACACCTCGCGCTCGGCTCAAGCACACCAAAATGCAGTCCGGTCCAGTGCAGACTTAGTTTGTGAGGTCCAGTAAAGTATAAAATTCTATGGAAGGCGGAAAGACGACACGCTGTATGCAGTCAGTTGGACTACAAATGGACTGCATACGGTGTTACCGTGTGACGTCTTTCATAGAATTTCTCTTAGTCAAGAGATTGCCGCGCGTACCTCTTGATGCAACTTCGCGTACCCCTAGGGGTACGCGTACCACTAATTGTGAACCACTGCTTTAGTCGAACCAATAGCCCAGTCAGTAGAGGTTTTTGCCTTGCAAAAGGTGGTGTAGTAATGATTTTCATAATATATATGTTGTTAAGTTCTAGACTCTGATGAAAAATCCAAGTTTTCGACCTTGGGAATGGTAAGCGCAAGCCGCCATCTTGAATTTTAGGTGTGAAAAATTGGTTTAATCAAAATAATTCATCAACAGTTTATTTTTTGTCAAAAATGACAAAGACAAAATTAAAGAAGATAAAATTATTTACATTTTTGTCTCTACCTTTTTTCTTGTACGTCCGATAATAAATTTGTTACAGCGGCGAAAAGATGAACTTCCAGACCACCTGTCTACCAAAAAACTCCCTATACTGAGTATTTTCCTCAAAATTACTCCCGAAGTTTTGATTATATACGTTATACGTTATATACGTGTTTGTTGTAGGTAAAGTGAAGAGACAAAAATGTAAATAATTTTATTTTCTTTAACTTTGCCTTTGTCATTTTTGACGTAAAATAAACCGTTGGTGAATTATTATGCTTAAACCAATTTTTCACACCTAAAATCCAAGATGGTGGCTTGCGCTTACCATCCCCAAGGTCGAAAACTTGGATTTTTCATCAGAGTCTAGACTTTAACAACATATATGAAAATCATTACTACACCACCTTTTGCAAGGCAAAGCCCTTTTTATTTCTCTACTGACTGGGCTACAAGGAAGATCAGACTAATGGATCCTAGGTCGAATTCACCAGCACCACCGCTGTTTATGAAATTTAATATAAATTTTTTTAGCGTCTGGCAACTTTTTTGAAAATTAGAATCTATATGTTTTTTGTCGCCATAATATTTCAGTCATGCTATTTTTTGTCCGTCTGAGTGCTATTTTTGCACAATTAAAAAATATAAATCAATTCCCCTGCAGTAAAATAATTAGCAACGGTGCTGTTGAAATTGACCGTCCACAATTAAAAATAAAAATAAATTGCATTGTCTCTTGAAAATACAAATAAAACCATGCTTGCATAAAAAGTGTTACTAAATTTGATGCGAAACTTTTTGTGCAAGCAAAATGCATTTTACAACGCTTAATTGCGCTCGTTTAAGTTTACAAAATACGTGTTAGTATTCCACGATTTTAGTTAAACAAAAGAAAACGTTTGAAATACGGAACAAACACAGAACGTAAACGTTGGTTTCCTGTTCGAGATGTTCAAGGAAACATATATTATTTAGAGGCGCAATATTTAAAAACATCGCGGAAAAAACAAGCGTGAACAAATAAAAGTTCAATTGAAATTAAGCGCTTATACAGGGTTACGCGAAATGGTGCACTAAGCCGAAGGGGGCTATATTCATCATTATGAACGACTTTTACGGCTTGCTCCCTTAGTAAAAGTTGTTCTTAATCCTACTAATATTATAAACGCGAAAGTTTGTATGTATAGATATATGGATATTTGTTCCTCTTTCACGCTACAACGGAACAACGGTTCGACCTGATTTTTTGCATGGGTATATTTCAAGAGCCAAAGAGTGACATAGGGTACTTTTCATCATCATCATCATCGCCATTTTTCATCACTACGCGGGTGAAACTGCGGGGTGCAGCTAGTTATTTTATATATCTTATGGGTACTATGGACCCCTTTCGGCTTAGTACACCCTTTCCGCGTAACCCAGTTACAAAAAATATGTGAAAACCACGTCATGCATTTTTCATAATAAAACGTAAGCAGATTCCAGAGCTACTCCAAGTTTTTAAAAAGAGAGCTACAGTTCGGCTGTTGGGAGAATGTGTCTGACAGACTATGCTATTTTTCTTTTTCCGGACACTGCCAGCTGCCTAACGTATATCGTCACTCCAACGAGCAGGCGTCTTAGACGCTACATTTGCCCATTCGTGGTCTCCACTTTGGAATACGTCTACCTCAACGGATATCGGTTCTGCGACAGATATGACCGGGACTGGTCCACTACAGCTTAATTGATAATACGCTAAGCTATGTCGGTGGCTCAGGTTCTCTGGCGAATAATTTCGTCCCGGATACTATCCCTCGGACGTTTTGTTATTAATATTGAGTAAAAGAAATTAACGAGTTAGCATCTCTTTGGGCTAGCAAAGCATCGACAACAACCCTAGTAATTTCCGCTTACCACCAAGTGGAAAGCAGGTTAATGTACCAGTTTTTTAATTTAAAAAAATACTATTAAGTTATTTCAGTAGGTACTCACCATCTTATTCAACTTGCATCCTTAAATAACTATACTGTAATAAACCGGCCAAGTGCGAGTCGGGCTCACGCACTGAGTGTTCCGTACCACCACAAAATACAATAAGGTCGACCAAGTAACCGAATTACCAGTTTTTATAACGCCTTCCAAAATAGTGGGAACATTTGCTACGCAGCCACAATTAATTATTTTGCTACAGGCGCTCGAGTATAACACAGTTATAACTTGGTAATAAACAGAAATTTGTCACCAACTCGCACTTGGCCATTATTTTTTATTTTACTTTAGAGTGACTACAAACATGCTAAGTTTGATGCTTGTAAGTATTATGGTTTTTACATTATAGCTTATACAAAAATACGTTTGTTGTACGGGGTTTCGTTTCGTTTTCCTTTTCGTTTTTAATTTTTGACTTTTTTATCATTTCTCATTAATCTGCCGTAACATTACATATTCTGTGAAAATTTCAACTGGCTATCTATTACGGTTCGAAAGATACAGCTGTTTAATGGTAGGACGGACAGGCAGACAGACTGACAGACAGACAATGTAGGCTTAGTAATAGGATCTCGTTTTTTTCCCTTTGGGTACGGGACCCTAAAAATGATTAATATTTTCGGAATTTCCTGAATTTAGTCATGCTTCATCGATATTTCGAGATTGCTAAGATAAGGTGTTGAGTCATGAAGAGTTGAAGGCTGCACCTAGAGGCCTCTTGATTTCGTTTTTGCTCCATCATGAACTACCATATTCGGTTTATTATGCTATTGATATAGTACCTGTATACGATATACCGGTGACTATGTAACAGTTACCTTATCCTTGTTGTATTTCATCTGAAAATACCATGATATAGATGTCGATATCGGATTTAGTTGACATAAATAAATTAACCAAAAATCTTTTTCAACAATTGATGTCTATTTTCAATGAAAATTTGAAAGCAAATTTTGGTTGCCCATTTGGGAGACCGCTAGACTTGAAAGCGTGAGGTCGCAGGTTCAAACCCCGGGCCCATGCCAATGAGCTCTTTGGAGCTTATGTACGGATTTTTATACCACTGGCTTCTCGGTGAAGGAAACATCGTGAGGAAACCTGCATACGTGCGGAGAAGGAATTCAATGGCGTATGTGAATCCACCAGTCCGCACTGGGCCAGCGTGGTGGATATGGCCCAATCATCCTTTCGGGGAAGGCTAAAAGTCCAGCAGTAGCTGTGGACTGTGTGACTGTTAAAAAGCTGACTTTGATGATGATGATGATGACAATAACCGTAAAAAAATATGTTAAAAGGAAAACAAACTAAATCCTAATACCCCTAAATAAAACCCAAATAAGCTACTTAAAAAACCCTACAAAAATACCTACCTACTTGAAAAAAACTATTATGTCGCTAGTAATTTTTAAACTTTCGCGATTTGAATACATTATTTTTTTAATGTTTATCGGGACTTATCACGTATTATTATGTCGCTACCAGTCGGAATTGTTCACTCTTTTCAGGCCAAAATAGCGTCATATTGCTAAAAAAAAAACTCCTCGAACTCTCCCGAGTCCGATTGAAACAAACATCGTACTTGTAAAGGCAGACTGTAAATGAAACGATATTAGACATTTTAACGTACTAGGCTATATATTTTAAGGTTGGTTATAAGGACCCTATGTTGTCTGTCGCTGTAACCGCTACGGGTTTGGCGAAGATCGCGCTTGCAACTGTAGAGTTGCAAATAAATATATCGATATCCAAACTTTTTTACGGATGATTGCCTTTTTTAATTTAACAAAATAAAAGCTAAAACTAACACTAAAAAAACAGCAAGACTGCCTATAAGGTAGTGGTGAAGGTCTAAAAACAATCCATATATGCTCAAGCCAACTACTAGTTGGTAGTATACCCAGCATTTTGGCGGCATTACCACGCTGAATGGCAATGCTTATGCGAATAATAAATATTTATTACAGTCAGTATTTTAAATGAAGTCAGTTATAATGATTACCGGTACGTATTAACGAATAATTACAGCATCTATCTATAAGCATACTTCGAAGAAAAATGTAGTAAAAAAACTGTAAGTGAATTATTTTTAGAAAAAAATTGCTAACGACCAGCCACAACCCAAACCTTTTTTTTTTTTTTTTTTTTTTTTACGTGGCGAAATGCATTTATGCATACCCACCCATCAGTAGAGACGGGCAGGTGATGTCGGACTCGGCACCAGAGTGGTGCCGACTAAAACCCCACGATGGTCTTTCTTCACTGACCTTAAAGTGACAGGGGTTGCGGGACCGCTATCGTATTCACCACAACCCCGTCGATGCCAATGTCCAACCTATTAGGGGGGGACCCATCACGGGAGGGGACAAAACCCAACCCATTCTGCTCCGAGGGTGTACTTGAAGCACACGATAATTCGCCGTCTTTTGGGCGCATCCATCACCCCAGGCCCTCCAAGTGGAGACGGAGTCCTGTTGGCTCGTCTCCGTAAGCGCGCTCTTCGGCGCGGATGGGCAAGGGGGTCAGCTTCCCTTTCTCTTTCCTCAGTTTCCCTCCGTGACATCACCGTCTCACTGAAGGAGACCACAGCCTCCCATGACCTCTCTTCTTCGACCATTTTGGTTATGATGGTCGGCAAAGAGAGGTCAGCTCCCACGATCGCGACCAGGTCCCGTCGCGGCTCTTCTTCTCCCGGGCATGCCTCCAGCACATGCTGCGCGGTGTCTTCCGCGCAGCTGCACCGGTGGCACTCCGGGGTCTCTTCCCTTCCGGCTACGTGATACAGGTACCTTCCGAAACAGCCATGTCCAGTGAGCACCTGTGTCAGCCGGAAGGTCAAAGTACCGTGCTCCCGCCGGACCCACACTGCGAGTACGGACCGGATTGCCTCAAGGAGCCGTTGAGCTCCGGTTCCTCTCCGAGCAGGTCCCGCGAGGAGCCTCTGCTTCCAAGTCTCTATAGCCCTAGCCCGGGCATCATTGCGCCATCGTACCACCTCTTGTTGTGCTGGGCGTAGATCTCGCTCTCTCGCATGCGCCCTGCGCCAGTAGACCTTCGACAGCAGTTCAGCGTCCAGGTCCCACGGCAGGGATCCCGCGAGGAAGCCACAACCCAACCCAACCCAACCCACAACCAACCAACCCAACCCAACCCATTAAACCCATTACAACCCATTTATAACGTATGTTGACTATGTTTTATTTTGGGGGTGAATCGAAAAATTTATTTAAAAAAAAAACTCGATCTCCTATAAAATATCAACAAAAAAAATGTTTTAAATCTATTCGCAATGTTTGCTCTACAGACAATGGCCGATTTTAATTTATGTTTCCCTTTGTTTCATATCTTTTTTTTTTTTTTATATGCATTAAGATTTGTCTATGGTAGATGTCAAATTAGTAACATAAATAATACTCTCCGTTTAGTTACGTATTTTTTTACGATGGAACATTTTTGTTTTACATAAATAAATTGTCGATATCTAAATTTGACGATTGACAAAATATCGTACTTGCAGTATCGATAAATTACTTTAAATCATCACACACCTTTTTCAATTATTATCGATAAAGGCTCATCTCCAGCATCGCCGCCTACGCAGGTCGCGGCCGTGCCGCCCGCATTCGTGACACTGACACAGCACAGGATCTTTCTATATCTTTCGCAAAACTAGCCTGCATTACAACTCATATTTAACATCTTCATTCAAAATTATTTTGAACATTATGTGATCATAACTTTTTGAGTTGCCCACTAGATGGACCGACGACATAGTTAGAGTCGCTGGCATCCAGTGAATGCAAAAGGCAGGCTTTCGTTCAGTGTGGAGGTTAAAGGGGGAGGCCTATGTTCAGCAGTGGACGTCTTCTGGCTGATGATGATGAACTTTTTGAGTTATTACGATAAAACTCTTACGAATTCAAGATGATCTGGCTCAAACGCCATTGACCTTTTCGTAAAATGATCTTACCGAAGAATATTTCCCTAGTGGTTTTCTTACTGACTAAAACTAAACCATAATAAGTATATGTTATGTCGGGATGATACATCTCTGAAATTTGTCAAAGTCCACAAAACTTCGTTCTTTCGAATTTTTATAAACTTCCAATTTTTAACAATAACACATTTATTGTTAAAAATTGGAAGTTTATAAAAATTCGAAAGAACGAAGTTTTGTGGACTACAATTATTATTATAGCTTTTTTATAGAATAGGTCTGCGTTTAACCACCAACTCGCCTGATGGTAAGATACAATGTGCATATTTTATCTTCAAGGAATGCCATGAGTTTTGTTTATTTAACCCTACCATATGCGTGTCTCAACGCGCTCTAGGCCAGTTTTTTTCTTTATGCGCAACTTCATTTGTATATTTATATAGGGGTTTTTTTTATGTGACTACCCTTAGAATATAAATTCTTGTTATAACATTGGCAATAAATAGACGTGTCTACAAATTGTAAGTTTAAGCTACATGAATGGAACGCCATGTTAATGACAGAACATAAAGAAAACAGAATCAGTTGTAACATTGTCCAAGCAGTGTTCGTTAACTTTACGACTTTATATCCAATGTTTACTAATAGAACTTCAGTGCACCGTATCAAGCAGAAAAGAAAGTCCAAATTCAAGAGCACCCACACAAATGAAACGCACGCGTTAACAATTACCACACTCGTTGTTTAACAAATCATCAATCTTAACAATTAAAAACCGTCACGGACGTTCTGAACGTATAACGGACAGATTTCAAATTATAGTTTAGACACGGTGTTTTCGCACCCACACATTTCCGTGTTAAACTGCCTTAATGATCTGATATTATATTACAATACTGAGCTAGACAACAGTCAATGGACACGTTTAATTGGATACAGAATGGACGATACTATAGAGTTGATATATGTAGTAGTAAAAGTCACTCTATTTTAACTCTGTTATTTATGGCCGTTAGTTTATCTAAGATGATAAAACATAAATAAATAAAAATCGATTTAAAAAAATAACTTAACAAAATGAGTATAATACGCAATTTCGGTAATGCTTGGATGACTTTGATGACACAATAATGTCATAAATAACCGATTTCTTCAGTTATTTTGATTTAAAACCCAAAATACTAAAACGATTTTGGTGAATTTTTTATGGGATCAATCTGGAAGTATATCCTTTCAGTTGAAATATAATTTTCGAAATCGGTTTATGAATAACGGAGTTCTGAGGTAACAAACAATAAAAAATACAACCAAATTGAGATTCCTTTTGAAGTTGGCTAAAATAAGATTCATGATTTTTTGGTTTTCCATCCATTCCACCTAATTTTTAAGCCCCAAGTAAAAACTTTCGATAGGACATCGGTAATAGTAAACTGACATTTAGTGTAAGTAGGTCATTGCAAACACAGCATGACTGTGAATACAGGGCTTAGCTAATCCTCTGGTAGAACAATGTGACTGTAGTACCTTCTCCCAGACCATGGAGTATCTGCATCATATGCCAACTATTGCCCACTATGGCCAAACACCTGCACGTTGGAGGAACTTTGCGAGGCATATGGTCATATATTATTTCATTTTATATCAACTCGCTGACTTAAGAAAAATAATAAGAATATTTTTAAACAAGAATTGACACACATAATAAAAAACCTTTATATTAGTCGATTGCAAGCAATTTACACAATTAATGAATAATTCCTTGGGTTTCATTTGCAATAGAAAACTTAACGTTTCTTATTAAATCATTTTTCGAAAGCCTCTATAACTGCCTCTAATGTTAGTTATGGCCAAACGAGACAGAGAAAAAAAAAGAACATGAACACACAATTTTGAATAAACGTTTATTTTATTTGGATTAGCTAACGCAGCACTAATGTTGGTGTGCTTACTTAACATAGCTCAAAGCTGTTCTATTGTGCATGCTCGAACGTGTCAGTATTTGCGTAAAGCTTTGTCACTGTTTTCCACAATGACGGACACGCCATGTGGACATAAATAATAGTTTTTCTGCGATCAAAGTGGGTGTTGTTTGCTTTACGGCCAATTTAGAAGTGTTGGCTTTTGATGAACTGGGTGTGTGGAATATTTATTGCTTTAAATTGTCTTCGATTGTCAAGGAAAGTTCAGGAAAACAGTTTGATTGTAATTAAGAAATCGGTTTTATTTTATTCAAGAAGAAAATTTTAAAATATTTAATTTTTTTTATTTTTTTTAAAATTTTTATTTTTTTTTTTATCGGTTTTTTTTTTTTTTTTTTTTTTTTTTTATGCTTGTTTTTTCTATTCTTTATTATCGATAAAAAAATATATTAAAGCTCTCTTTTTAAGCTTTATTTTTAAGTTACCTTCTTATGTTACCTCTTTCATTTCCTCTTTTTTAAGACTCCTCCGCATGTTGGGTAATTTTTACACCTTTTACACTCATCATCGTCATGAGCCAGAAGACGTCTACTGCTGAAAATAGGCCTTTAACCTCCACACTGAACGACAGCCTGCCATTAGCATCTACTAGATGCTCGCAACTCTCACAATGTCGTCGGTCCGTCGTAATAATGGTGGATTATTATTTTGCATTATTTTGCATTCGTGGATGTTCTCGAGTGTGCAAAATTAAAATAACTCGGTGAAACGTGTGTTTTCGTGTTGTTTCCAAAGCTCCAAATCCTCTTGTAAAGCCTCCACCACTTTACTACGGCATGACTATCAGCTATTACTTGACCGTGACATACTTTGATTGACTCTGACTGTGACTATGACTTGTTTGACGAAATTTCATCAAAGTTGATAAGTATACTTGACACTGGCAAATGCACCAGAGTGCGACGCCAAACCCCTCAGAAGATAGAATTAAACAACTACACTTATGATTAAACTTGTAACTCTGTCTCTTTATCTCTCTCTCTCTCTCTCTCTCTCTCTCTCTCTTATTTAAACGTTAATTCAACCCAAAGACTTTAGTAGCTTTATCTAGTCTGTGATTCAACCTCAAATCATGTAAAAGTAGCCCTACAATCTGTACCTACATTACGAAACATCTCGACGGATTGTGGTGAAATTGGGCCGCATCTACATTGTGACTCAAAAATATCGCTCGAAAGTCAATTTCATGGTATTTACGGATCACCGCAACCGCAGTGTGTGTTATGACCACGTTATGACGTGTTGTGATCCCCTGACAAACGAGTGACCGCATCACTCACGGAGGGACGGAGGCAAGAGAGATGCTGCGGAGAATCGGGTTATAATAACAAGTATAAATAGATTTTATTTTACTGTCGACAGGCTAGGCGTTTGACTACAGCTCGCCTGATGTTAAGTGTGGTCGAATATGGTAAACACGCCTAACATGGAAGAGGCTGGCTTTCAAGTAAATTGAAACTCACACTAAACACACACACACACTCTCATACACACTCACTCACTTACTCGCTCGCTCACTCACTCACTCACTCACTCACTCACTCGCTCACTCACTCACACACTCACTCACCCACACACTCACTCACTCTATTATCATTTATGATAATGGATATGTAATAATGTAAGTACCATTACCTTAAGAATAAATGGTAAAAAGCAATTTTCATGGTTACAAAGATGACGGAAAAGATCGAAAAAAAAAGGGAAAAAATCTACCAAAGTAAAACATCAACATCAGCATACAAAAAAAAAGTTTGCTAAAAGTACCAAAATAATAATGCCCAATCGTAATTTTTTTATTACTACTATGATTTTTTTCTTTTAATTATGTTGAAATTTTTCCAAAGCAGCTTTAGGCGGTGAGAGCTTTAAATATGTATATGAGAGTTTTAGATAGCCCGTTGGTCGAGTTGGTAGTGAACCTGCCTTCTGAGCTTGGGGGCGTGGGTTCGATTCCCACCTAGGACAAACATTTGTGTGATGAACATTTGTGTTTGTTCTATATCTGGGTGTTAATATCTATTTAAGTATGTATTTAAACCTATATATGTGTATATATATATATCAGTCTCTGGCAGCCATATCACAAGCTTTGCTTAGTTTGGGGTCAGATGACCGTGTGTGCAAAAATGTCCCGAATATTTTTTTTTTTTTTTTTGAGATATTTATTCTTGCTGAAGCATCTATCTCTCTACTCATCATCATTATAATCAGCCTTTTAACAGTCCACTGCTGGACTTTTAGCCTACCCCTTGAAAGGGTGATTTGGCCATATCTACCACTCTTATTTTTACTTATCTCTATTTTAATGAAATATGATGAATGTTCATTTTCTTATACATTTTGTATGAAACGGCAAGAATTACAGCCATCGACATCATGGAAAAAAGAAATTGTCATCCAAGTCAAAGCAGGTCGCTGTCGCTACCAAGGAGGTTGTTTTAAGGAGGTATTATAACGCGGATAAAATAAGGGGGCTCAGCTAGTTTATCATAAAAATTTAACAAACCCGTCAATGAATTATAATCACCAAAGATTACAAGCCCACGGATTCTAACCGCAACTTATGAATGAAGTGTTCTGATTCAGTTCTTGGCTCGAACACGGCTCGAATTAATGACCGTTTTGCACGCGAACCATTCAATAAAGAAGATGATCTGTCATCACGTTTATTATCGTTTGTTGTTTTTATTAGGTTTATTTATTTATGAGTTCTCTTCTAAGATACCACAGTGCCTCAAGACGAGGGTCTTTGACCAGTGTGTGTTGCCAGTGATTCTTTATTCTTTATGACATATGTTACTGAGACGTGGTCCTTAACTGTTGGCCTTTTGGAAAAACTCAGAGTCACTCAGCGGGCAATGGAGAGAGCTATGCTCGGAGTTTCTTTGCGCGACAAAATCCGAAACATGGATATTCGCCAAAGAACCAGAGTCACCGACATAGCTGTTAAAATTTGGGCCGGCCACATCGGTCGAAGAACCGATAACCGATGAGGAAGAAAGGTTCTGGAGTGGAGACCACGAACCGGAAGACGCAGCGTAGGGAGGCCTCCCACTAGATGGACCGACGACATAGTGAGAGTCGCGGGCATCAAGTGGATGCAAAAGGCAGGCTGTCGTTCAGTGTGGAGGTTAAAGGGGGAGGTCTATGTTCAGCAGTGGACGTCTTCTGGCTGATGATGATGATTTATGAGTTACGACTTCAAACTGTTATCAGGTTTTTTCTAAGCAAAACCAAAAATAAATAAAAAATCGTATTTTTTTTTTGCTTATCCCTAGTGTATGTATTGCATAGGCAAGTGCTTCTATTCATCATCATCATCAGCCTATCATGTTCACACTGCTGAGACACAGTCCTTCTCTCCGAGAGAGAGAGAATGAGCTTTAATCCACCAATCTGGCCCAGTGCATATTGGCCCGGTGGTGTTAGTTGTTGCTTCTCGTGGCTTAACAAACCACAAGCTAAATAACACTAAATAACTAAACTACTCTGCGAAAATTCATCGAAGAAACTACTTAGCATAATATACAAAAACTGTTAGACTGCCCATAGACCGTCAAAGGTCCATAGACAATTCAAACGCTCAAGCCCTTTGTTAGTTGGCAGCGTACTAAGCATCCTGGCGGCATTACCACGCTGAATTGAAATGTTTATGCACTGAACTAGAAAAATGCCAGTATTGTGGTCAAGCATCGCACTAAGCAATTCACTGAAAAAAAAAGAGCTTTTTATCATCAACAGGCTGGAGAAGTCTACTGCTTAACAGAACCCTGCTCTGAACGGCAGCCTGCCATCTGTATCCACTGGATGCCCGCAAATCTAAAGATATCATCGGTCCATCTAGTAAGAGGCCTACCTACGCTGCGTCTTTCGGTTCATGGGCTCCATTCAGGAACCTTTCTTCCCCATCGGTTATAGATTCTTCGAGCAATGTGGCCTGCTCATTGCCATTCCAACTTGTAAATCCGAGCAGCTATGTATGACTGTAGTTTTTCGGTGAATATCCTCATTCCAGATTCTATCGCGCAAAGAAACTCCGAGCATAGCTCTCTCCATTGCCCGCTGTGCAACTTTAAAAGGCCGGAGTTCCTTTAAAAGGTCAGATGTTCAGGACCATGAATGAGCACTGGTACTTATAATAAAATTTATTTAAATCAATATCTATAGATCTATGCTGTTATTTCATGAAATCAGAGAGAAGCCTTTTTTTAACGCCAAAGAACAATAGACCTCTAGCAAATAAAAGTATTTAAAAAACGTAAGCGCAGAAAGCTATTTTCATTCATCAGAATGCATTGATAAAAGCAATTTGAGACACAATCGCTGTAGTTACCCACGAAACAATTAAGATACAATTAAAAATATTACAACGGCATGTCGGGGATCCGTCAAAAGATTTTTTGGAACGAAAGATGATGGAATTGGTGGTGTTAATGTTCTAGAACAATCAATGAAATGATTGAGGCTATATAAATAGCTTGTCTATGAAATTGGTGGGTTTAAGGAAATAATTGGAATGGCAGGGCATTGTTGATGAATAAATCTTTGCTGGTGAAGAATAATTTTGATGTTGTGTTTAAATACATTTTGACACGCACAAACACCTTACAAGCTATACGAGTAAAGAACAATTCAAGGGAGAGAGAAATTGAGGGAAATATACGGTGAGACAAAAAAATTCAGGTCAATCTTATAGGCAGATGCTTACTTAGTAGGTAAGTGGTAATTTTTGTGTTATATTTTATCTACCAATTTGTCCTGCTCTGTTTTGCCTCACCGTGTATTTCTCTCTCTTTCTCTCTCTCACTCTCACTCAATAAAAGTAAAACTGCTCATAGACCGTGGAAGATCAAAAAAAATATCCAAATGTCTAAGCCCACTATCAGTAGGCAGCGTACCCAGCATGGTGGCAGCATTATCACTCTGAATGGCAATGCTTATGTGTTGAGCCGGAAACACGCCAGTATTTTGGTCACGAGTCGCATTAACCTGGCAAGATTTTTGAAAATGAGGTGAGCCTCCGGGCCCAAGATGCCTCAAAGACCCCAAAAGACTTAAATAACTACTGCCGAGGTTAGCGTATCATCTCTTGTATCTGTACTTATTTCATCTGTGTACTACCTACATAAACAGTATAAAATATTCATAAAAATGTTATTATTGGTATCCCAGTTTATACTAGACTATTCAGGGTTATTACCTACGATGAAGGCCGTATAGACCATAATATTTTATAGCACAATCAATATCATTATTATATCAATAACAGTGATGACTTCTCGTTTTATGTAACATCTCAGTGGGGTTTCAACTAATAACGTTAATAAAGTCACCAGATTTTTAGATTGAAACAATCAAGCCAAGATTTATGGGAAATTAATAATTTATGTCAAAGCTAAGAATGAGTTTTTTTTTATATATTTTTTTAGTTTTCATTTCTGGCTTTGATTATTTAGATTGAGGAAGACGAGCTTTTGATTAGCCTACAAAAGATGCTTAAGTGGTTTTTAAGGGTTCCGTACACAAATTATGTAAACGGGACCCTATTATACGCTAAGGATACGCTGTCCATCCTACATTTAACGGCTATATCTTTTGAGCCGTAGTAGATAGCAAGTAATTTTTTTTTTACAAAATATGTTATGTTACGGCGTATTAACTAAGAAATAATAATTAATTGAAAAAGAAAAAAATAAAGGTAGGTAATAATACAACAAACGTATTTTTAGCGTAATTTTTTATTTGCTCTAATGTAAAAATGGTAATACTTAAAAGCGTCAAACTTGGCATAATTATAGTACATACTCTAAAATTTAACAGAAAATATCCAAATGCGAGTTAGTGACAAATTTATGTTCACCATCAAGTTAAACAACGTTGGGTGCGATCGGTACTTGGATGGGAGACCGCCTGGGCGTGGTGTTGTCTTATTGCATTACTTTTTGTATTTTGTGGTGGTACGGACCACGGAACCCTCTGTGCGTGAACTTGACTCGCGCTTGGCTGTTTTATTTTATTCATACACAAACTAGTTACGCTTAAATCAGTTGGCCCTACTGTATTTTATCTATTTGACATATTCCTCCCGCAGATTATTTTTTTTGTGACGTCGTAAGTCACTCGCTTTCTTCAGTAAGTTTGTCTGACCGCTACCAAAATTGTTTTTAAACTTATTTTCCTGAAGCTCATGAAAACATACTTCATCATCATGTAAAGGTAGAGGCCAACCAGCTCTTCGACCACACAAGCCTTGTTAGAAAACTTAAAAGAAAATGAAAAACAAAGTGTAAGTATTAAGTCGTGTAATGCTATTTCTAATGCTAACCATCAGGTTGCCCGTCGCCTGTTTGTCTACAATTAAAAAATAATAATTTTATAATTCCTACAAATTTAATTTCTAACTCATGACTTGCTAGTATATTATTATATTTAATGTAAAAGATACAAAGTTGGACTCTGGATTCAAACCTAATAATATTTTATGAATTCTTCAGTCGATGTGCCTGCAGCAATCCCGCTTCCATTCTATTGTACCGGTAAGAACTGTTGGGTGTGTTAAGACAGGAACGTATTAAGTACAAGGGCTGGGGGCTCCGAAACAGATACCCATTTTTACCTAGTCTAGATTTTTCGTAATTATGGGCTTTTTCTCTTCTTGGTTCTCTGTGATTTCATATGACAAAAAATATATATTTACTAGTTTTGTCTAATTTTTTAACTACCATAGCCATGTCACTCGGAGATAGCTTAGGTTTCTAACAAAGTAAGCATTTTCAGAATCAGTTCAGTACTCCGGTACACAAGTCCAATTGTCTTCACTAAACGAGTCCCTTGTCTCCGGTACATAGCTCCGCTTGAGTCCGCTTCAATGGAAATACATACCTCATTTCGCAGTTGCGCTTTGCTTTTGTGCAAACGCTTCGACTGTGGTAAGTTCTAGGAGCAAAGTTTGTGCCCATAACAAAACCCTTACTTACTCCGTCCATGTTCTGGTAATAGAAAATTAAAGTTTTCGGTGCTAAGTAAACACGAATGGTCGGAACACAGGCAACTTCCGCGTATTGTGTACTGGTACAATAGTGGAGGATTTCGCGCCGTGAGCGAATTAGCGATAGTCGTGCTGACTGTTTGTTTGTTCTTCGATCGCGACGCGGGAAGTCTGGTTATAGCAGGGATAGCTTCGCAATTATGGGTACATTTAATTTCTATCCTAAACTAAAGTAAAACAAGGAAAGAAAGGAAAAATGTATTACTTAACCCTTGTCCTGAGTTTACTGACTGACTGAGTTTGTACTGAGTTATTAATAATAGGTTTGACCGTCAACTCGCCTGATGTTAAGCGATGATGTGGTCTACGATGGAGCACGCTTGCCCATAAGAAACCGATACATACCTTAAGAAGATACATTTCAGAAATACCGTCAAACCAATTTTAATCTTACAAATCGCACTTACTTTGTTTACAACAAATTGAGAGTAAACACGCAGATTTCTATTCACTAGTTTATTATTAGTTTAGAGTTTTAGCCTAATTTTGGCTCGGACCTCCAAAGTTTTTTTTTTAGTTTGGAGTGTTTTGGTATCTAATAAACTCTTTGACCTGATTTATCATAACTTCTCATTCTAATCAGAATCAGAATCAGAATAAATTTATTGCAATAACTGTGTACAAAAGATGTTCTTATTAACTAGAGTATCAACAGATTACCCATTTCGGGCGTGCAATTTTTATGTTTAAAACTAACTAAAAACTAAATAATAATTAGGTACACATAAAGTGTTTACACTACACATTACTCATAAAACTAAATATTAATTATAAATAAAAGTAAGTATTTACAATGACGCTTGGCTTAATTAGTTATATTCAATAAATATTTAATTATCATCGAAGTATTCTTTGAGACTATAATACGTTTTTACTATTAGCCAAGTTTTTAGTTTTTTTTTAAACTGACTATATATATCTATATCTAATGACTTTAATTCTGTAGGCAAATCTAAATCGACATGTGTTAGAAAAAACAGCAGGTGTTACGTAAATACTTTTTTATAATTTATCAATTACTTTAAATTAGCAACAATGTTGATCAATGGACCTTGCTACAGTTTTTGCATGTGTGCTATTAGTTAGTTCATTGGTGTCGCTTCAAGTTTCTTAGTGTGCCTAAAAAAATTGTAAGTGAGCCGTAGTTGCGGTGTAGCAGTATAGTTTTTTTTATGAGACTGAAATACGAACGATTATTGTACCAAGGCATATCTCCCTCGTTTGTCTGTTCTAAGCTCATAGCGATCCAAGAAGACTGAATAAAGCAATCTGTCGTGACGTCCAAAAACTGTATGCGAACCATCTCCCAACTAAGCCGTGGGAACCTCCTGCGCAATAGTTGAAAAATGTTGCTTTCTCGCCGAACTGGGCTACCGTTGCCCCTGAGATACCATCTCAGATCACCGATAAACCTTGCAAAACTGTACCCCTTAGCTTAACCCCTATCACAAGATCGTAAGGTTCAAAATGAACTTAAGCTTGGAGCTTGATTTCTGACTCACGGAGTCTTTACGGTACTAAACACGGATGTGGATGTGTAGCTTTCAACGTCGTTGATAGCTCTAAATGAGTTGGAAGAGAAATGAGTCAAAAAGAAGTGAGTAGTCACATTTTTTATTGTTAATTTTGGTTGTTTATCCTATAACAATAAACTATAAGGCGGCCATGGTAGCCCATTTGGGAGACCGCTAGACTTGAAAGTGTGAGGTCGCGGGTTCAAACCCCGGGCCCGTATCAATGAGCTTTTTGGAGCTTATGTACGGATTTTCATACCACTGGCTTTTCGATGAAGGAAAACATCGTGAGGAAACCTGCATACGTACGGAGAAGAAATTCAATAGCGTATGTGAATCCACCAACCCGCACTGGGCCAGCGTGGTAGATATGGCCCAATCATCCTTGGACTGTTAAAAGGCTGATTACGATGATGATGATGATGATAAGGCGGCCTAAAACTTAAATAAACTGTAAAAAAATTAGGTACTGTCTATATGATTTACCTCAAAATTTACTCAATGGTTCATTGATTTCCATAAATGAATTGCGTCAGACGTTACTTATATGTCTTGAGATGGCCTATTCTGGCCAATCCAGTCCCGTATACTGGGTTACGCGGAAAGGTTAGGGTTAGGAAAGGTTAGGGTGTACTAAGCCAAAATGGGTCCGTTTTATGTACTCATCATTATAAACAATTTTTATTGAGGAACCAACTCTGCAATCGCGAAAAAAATCAACTGTTCACAGAAAACAGTAACTTACATTCGACAAAATGTATGGAACTTCTTATATTATTTCTGTTTTACTTTACATAAATGATCAGATGCTAGTTTAAGCAGGCAATTTTTTTTCGCATAATCTTAATACTTAATAATATCAATGCGAAAAGTTTGTTGGTTTGTTTGTTCCACTTTCACGCGGTAACATAGCAACGGATCGAACTGATTTTTGCATGGGTATAGTTTTCAAGAGCTGGATAGTGACATAGGCTGCTTTTCATCATCACTATCACCATATTTAATCACTACGCGGGTGAGACCGCGGGCGCAGCTAGTATACAATAAATTCCTTATTGTACTTCATGCGACGTTATAACGGAAATACAATAGAGATCCGTCAAAGAAACAATTTTAAATAAACATTTACTTAACTTTTTTTTATACAGAACAGGGGCCTTACGGACAACTGCTATAGCGGCACCTAATCCGTTCAGTTGGAAAATCACGCGACCCCAAACCGTATCTGGGCGCGATAAGGTTCACGTTCGCGTGATTTTCCAACCACATTAGGTGCCGCAATAGCAGTTGTCCGTAAGGCCCCAGATCTACGTTTGACCACCAACTCGTCTGATGGTAAGCGACGGTGTGGCCGAGGATGTAACACGTTGATCTAGAAGAAATCCATTCACTCTAGCCTTGCCCAGTTTGTAGTACTCATTACTTTATTTGTTTTGTACTTATTTATTACGTTTTTAACTAACTGATCAAATCCGTGTGATCAGTTAGTGATGAAGCTTCGTACTTTGGCCATTGATTTAAGCTTCTATTTTCTAAATATTTCGCGTATGTATCGTCGTGTGCATTCCTCCAGAACCAGTTTGTGTAACGCGGGAGCCAGACGGCGCGGCACCGTTGGACCGGCGTGGTTCTGGCTCATCGAACACGTAATGTGGCCTCATTATATAGGTTTTAAGGCCGCTAATCTGCCCACTGATCTGGAATATTGCATGCCTGTGGAATAAGTACTGCACACAGTCTAAAAATTACCAAACAATCGTAACAAGTGAAATTCAGTCATTATTTTATTAACCGACTTTAAAAAAGTTTTAAATTTAATTTTCTGTAAAAATAATAACAGGAGTAAGCTTTTGTATGACCGCCAACTTGCCTGATGCTAAGTGATTATGTGGTCTACGATAGAGCTCGTTTGCCTAAAAGAAACCGATTCACTCGTGTTTTGAAGACACCCAGATTGTAACTATCGGGGAACACCCATTCAGGCAACTCATTCAAAAGACTAGCAGTTCGCTCAATAAATGTGGAATCAAAGTGCTTCGTGCGGGTTTTTGGATTATCAACCATAAAACGGTGGATTTTTTGTGTCCGCTTTGGCAGTCCGATAAAAAAAATGGGCAGGAGGGAATTATGCAGATCCGATTCACACTCTCCGAAATGTATTCGTGTGTGTTTATGCTACGTGACATAATATAACGAAACCATGTTTTTTTTTCGTAATAATGATAACCAATACCAATTACCATAGGCCAGCTCAATACCATCAAGAACTAATTACAATAGCCCAGAATTTTCAAATCCTATACTGTACAATATTTTCATATTTATTCACTTCCACACACATCTTAATTTTATTTTATATTGAACACGGCCTCTTCCTCTTGGTATTGACTTCGGCCCCACTAATGCCTCTCAAAATCCGAGCAAGAACAATAAATGAAAAAATAAATACACGGCCTCTTGGTATTGGCTTCGGTCCTACTAATTCCTCTCAAAATGTCCGGGCTAGACCCGAGCATCAATTGTCATTGAAATAAAGAAAAACAATAAATTTATGTTGTTAAATTATAAGGTTAAAAAATAATTATTATTATTATTATACTAGCTGCGCCCCGCGGTTTCACCCGCATAGTGATGAAAAATTGTGATGATGATGATGATGATGATGAAAAGTATTCTCCAGTCCTTGAACTATACCTATGCAAAAAATCAGGTCGATCCGTTGCTCTGTTGCTGCGTGAAAGAGGAACAAACAAACCAACAAACTTTTTGCATTTATAATTATTAACTAGTATGATGTAGTAATTATTTTAAGTATCACGTGGTTTGATGACTAATTTGACTAACAAATTAATATTTATACTACGCAGCTTCTTACTCTAAAGAATTTCACAATAAATTGATCAGCACCGTCATAGCGTGACTAACTCGAGTATTCCCCAGCTTCTGTGTTACTCGGAACTAAACCTGTTTCAATCTGCCCACTAGGTGTCAGACCTAGGATGTCTCTATCTTTTGAATTTATTATGTAAGAATTAAATTAACTATTGAAATTCCGTGATTGTACACTTATGCATTTTTAGCTTATTCAAGGAATGTATACCTAATTTGTCTTGTTTCTAAGATGAAATAACATATTTTGACACTTATGTTTATTCTGCTTTGAATTTGTCTATTATGTTTTTTAACGTTCAAAAAATCAGAACGTACGGATACAATACGTAAATCTTATTTATAACTGGCTTTTATGTAGTTTTCTGTTCCAATTGAATCATTATGTGTTTTCTTCTTGTGAAGGGCAGCCTCTGAGACCAAAATTTGCCGTAAATGCTGTACTTATCCAAATCGGGTAATATTGAAAATATTGCTATGGCTGCTAAACAGAAAAATCTCATTTTTCTGCTGATTCCGAATATGTATATAACTCAATTTGACAAAAAGTGCGACTTATGCTGTTTCTTCTTAACAGGGCAGTGTTACCATCAAACCTTGCAGAGGTTTATATTGCTGGGACATCTGCTATTTAAACAATGATTCATCATCATCAACCAGAAAACGACCACTGCTGAACATAGGCCTCCCCCTTTAACCTCCACACTGTACGAAAACCTACCATCTGCATCCACTGGATGCCCGCGACTCTCACAATGTCGTCGGTCCATCTAGTGGTATATCCGGTGGTATTATTATACATACACTAACACAATAAAATAGTTTCAAAACCGGACAAGTGAGAGTAGTACTCGCACCCTGAGGATTCCGTACAAACTTATTAAACACGTATGTATAACAACTTACTTATCTCTCCACGCTTCATTTCTATCCCAATCACTTTATGAGATATAATTATTAGTAAATAATAATCAACCTTATGTTATAGTCGTAATAAATATTTATTGATAACGCCTAAAGGTTTTTTTTCCTTCCAAATATAAAACTGCACGCCTGCCTTTTAGCCCAGTAGAAATCGACATTTAATTCATTTATAAATTTAATTAAATAAATTTGACGGAGTAAAATGGTAAAAAGTGTTTTTTCCTGTTTACCATTATTAATGCATCAAATTAAAATATATCGAAACAAAAAAATATGTTTGTAACGTTATGATAGTTAACAAAAGGTCAGGTTTTGTCACTTTTTGCAAATTCATACTCTGTGATTTTATATCTTCAATAATGTGAAAATACGCGAGCGAGAGAACTGCGGACGGTATTCAGGCCCCTTAAAATGAGAATTATGTCTTGGCAGCGCCATCTATCGATGAATGCAGAACTATGTTCCTCCAGCTGACAGAAAACGTATGGTATAAAAGGGCAAATATCTGTATGGCTTCTTGTCTGTCTTCAGTATTAAAATTAACCACGTACACATACATGCTCATATTAATTATATTATATCATTATAATATAATTAATCTATTAGCATATTAATTTTATTTATTAATATTAAAAAATTAAGATTTTGTAGTGTGTATTACTATTAGAATGTATGTGTATGGTAAAAGTATTTTTTTATAGTCTATCCTTTATTGCACACCCCGTCTTCTACGTCTACTAAAAATCTTTTCCATCCTAAGGTTGCTTGGAAGAATCGGTTTTAGCGATAAGGCCGCCAGTTGCTACACTAGTTTTTAAGTTTTTTTTTTGTCCTCTGTTTCAAATTTTATAGTGTGAAAATAAAAAGTTAATCAATCAATCAATTACACTCTTTACTCAAATGACTTGCTCGTATTAAAAGGGGAAAAAAGAAACGACAGTTCATTAATAGATCATTTAATTACCATTGGTATACACAATGATAATAATACATACATACATAATCCGTGTGATATGGTCAAAAATATAATATATTTTACAACTAAAACTATATCAAAAATATGGCTAACGGCGGAGTAACGACTCTACCTAATTTTATTGGCACATGAAATATTTAATCAATTTAATCAAAATGTTATTAAAGCATTAGTAGTGCGTCTCGTATGACAGTTAATATATAAATATTTATTTATATATCTTGCTACAGACAGCGTGGATAAATACATTTTTGCAAAATCTTACGAAATACTTCGCTGCGATCGAAATATCGTAAAATTTAAACAACCAATTATGGGTAAAAAAAACAGAATGTTTAGAAAGAGCTTAAAATATAATGCTATTACAAAAAATTACTTAACAATATTAATATTTTAAAGTTATTCGCTGTCTTATCTAACATTTCTAATGTGCATAAAATAAAAGCGTATATCTAACAAAATTAATATTTCAACCTTATATTACTCATTCATAAAAATATCCATAGAAATATAAGTATTTCGTTCATGACCGAAAATAATTCATAATGTTGTTATCAAAAACAAACGTTTTTATTGGTTTTTTCTTGTATACATTATGCCTGATGTTTAAGCAGACGTCAATAAGGATGAAAAAAAATATCCACGCTTACCTAGACGGAACTTCCTTATTATTTCATGAATATAAGTACCGCTTACATGAAATATATTTCCGTTAATATTTTATCACAATAAATATTACTATGGACATTCTCAAACCTACATCTTCCTAGTTATCTAAGTATTAGGAACAACCCTCATAATAATCATATAAGCACTTTTATGGAATGTAATACACTTAAATCAAAAACAAATAAATAGACACCAAAAATTACTTTCTCAAATAATTGGAAGAAGTCGTTGTTATTTTTTAGAACAGCATACGTTCTACGTATTAGAAAGCTTAGTAACAATATTTTTAAATAAAATATAAATATTATTTTACAGTAAAATAAAGCAGTTAAGCCATTTAAATGCTACCATCACTAATTCTAATAAATACTATTTACAAATCACCAGAATGTTTTGCGTTTAATCTTTACATATTTTTTTTTAACAACCGAATAATTTTACAAACTTTAATAATTGCAATATTCTAAATTCAACAATCGTAGCGTGCCAGCAAGATTAATAATTTTGAAATTTTAATATTTGAATGCGGTTTCTATTCTAAATTTAGATTTAGTTTCTTTTTTAAAATTGCAATATCCCATTCTGGCGGTTAAGGAAGAAGCACGAATACTGTTGTGTAAAAGAAATGCTCATATTTTATGACCGAAGTCTTCAAGCAATACGCTTTTTGGTCAGCAACGTAAATACATGGTCTCCTTGGTCTGGCTGTGGTGCATTTCTCTGTAACAAATAGTAAAAAATTAGTAAACAAAACAAAAGATTTAATACCTTTTTTGAAATAGGTGAAAATTTGTCAATGATGAAGAAAAGTGCCAATTGTTAATGAACAATAGTTCAATATAAAAAGTTTAATTTTACGGGTTAAAATGCTTGTGGGCATTTTGAAATTCGCACGATCACGAGATTTTAAAAATTACAGTGCGGTCCCTTGCAATACTTACTGGCATAAAATAAAAAGTGAAAATGAATGAACATAACATTTTTCATGATTTTTGTATGATGTATGAAAAATGAATGAAATGATTCCTTACTCATTTTGTAAGAGAGACCGCTGTAGTAGGATCGTGCTTCCATCACCTTCACCGCCACAAGCATTGACTACATCTACAACAATTGAAAAAACATGTTAATAATATTGTTATGAAACAAAAAAGAACATGTGACTTTTCCAAATACCGTGAACAATATTTTGCAGTGCATTTGTAGGTGAAGAAAGAGCAGGGGTGGCGCCCTCATTAAAAAAAACACAACAGGTATACTAAAAGATAAGTAAATAAAAATTTGACTCCAACGGTCGGTCGAGAATGCAATAAAGCATTCATGAAGTACTACTTTTAGTAACACAACGTTTTGCACAGGTTATAAATCGCAGGCTAGCTAAAAACTACTGTTTTTGGCGGTAATGAGTTTCATAACTATAATTTATGATATGCTACTAAAAATAACAGTTCAAAAATACTTCATTAGCTCGAGTGACTATCGGAGTCAAACTTCTATATAGCCACGTTATAGTACCTATGATGCCTTTGTCTATTGAGGGCGCCACTTCTGCGCCCTTTTCATGTTAAAAAAGTCTACTTAGTATTTGGACTCTTTTGACACCCTTGCATGGACAGCAAAAAAAAATGTTTAAGAACTAAATTCGAATGTCATTTTAGGCTATGCGGATCTCATCAGACATCATCATTTTAATTTAGCCGTATCATGATTTATGATATACTCTTTTTTTCTGTGAATGCTAAGGGTGTTAAACGGCAAAGTTAGAAAAGACAACCACAATTATTAAAAAAACTGCACCAAAAATTTGCTACAAGTCTGAGTCTGAATTTAAGTCTGAAACTATATTTTTTTATATATAATTTCCATGATTATAAGTAATAGGTTGGTTCAAGTGGAAAGCTGTAGAAATTTGGTTAATTATATCTAAATTTCCAATTTACCCTTAAATATACCCATAAATCAACTTTTAATCTTCACATAACTTGAATCCGCTAAAACTTGAAAGTATTTTTTTATTGTTTTGTTATAATATTCGCGATAGCTCACTATTGAATTTAACAAGAATTTTATTAAATTCAATATTTTTGTCTTTTATTGTGTGAAACTAGTAAGATAAAAACTAAAACAAAAAATTTACACTTTCATGTAATACCGGTTTAAGTTAGGTAACTGAAAATTAAGTAAATTTCCGCCTGGATAATGAATACTTGTAAAAATTGTGAAGTTACATTAGTAAACTAAGGCCCAGAATATGGCGCACTGCTATCTCACTCACACATTTGATGTTTTTTTAAGATATAAAATTACTGTACTTTATAAAAATGTGCTTCAGTCATTACGACGTTAATTATTCAAATAGTTTCACCTATGGCGGGAAATTAAATTTTCACACAGTTTTCTTGTCCTTGTAGCTAGGCCGGGTAATTATTGTAAACGATCATGATGTTTGCACAAATCGTTGGTTGGTCTTTACATTATCATATACAGCTATTTAACAGTAACGCACCATATTACTGTTTGAAATTTGAATTTCCCGCTTCTTTATTATGACCACAAAAAATGGGGTAAACAGGTTTTTCCATTTATTCTGACCATAATAAAAAACATTTTCTTTTCTGATTATTTTTAAATATAAACGTCATAATATGACCGAAGCACATTTTTCAAAAGTAGACAGTTTTTATTTTTATATCAAATTCGCGAGCTCCTGGTAGTCAGACCCTTAACAGAAACAGTTAGTCATGTTACAAAAAAATGTAGTCTCATCACCAGGTCTAGGGTTACAAAGTAGGTTTTAACACTATACACCGTTAACAAACAAAAACATAATTTCGAAGAAAAAATCTGGTCATTTTATCATCTGATGCATTGATCTTAAAAAAGTTAACTGTTAAATGTAAACCCTTAAAACAGGATTAAATTTAAGCTCTGTCCAAAGTTGCAAATACCCAAGGATTTTCTCTCAATGTTTTAACAAAGAGTTAATATTTTTAAAAGATTAACGTCAGTCGGTCTGTCCTGCAGATGAACTCGTCCGTTTTCTAAACAAAATAAGTTAATTTAACTTTAATTCATAGTAGCACAGATTAAAAATCAAAAAACTGTCGTCTGTTAAAAACGGCATCTGAGATTTGGAATTTAATCCTCTTTGAATATACCCCTAGGCTTTGTCGCTAATTTTAAACTCTAAAAATATTGATTTTTGTTTAAAAACGTAACCTAGCACAAATTAAATCGTGGAATTACTTGTATCGAAGTTTTTATGAGTTCCTGTGGGATCTTTAGATACGAAAAGATTTAGCAAAGAAATATCTAGAGAAAATAATAAAACGTCAAATATATTTTTTTGTTTAAAAACTCTTTTGTGAAACTGTAGCCTTTAAAAACTGACATTATTTTTATTATTTTATGATTTATTTTATGTTATGTGTGTAAAATTAATTCTTATTATTGACATTTTGTATAAATATGGAATTGTGTTTATTGAAATAAATTGATTGAATTGAATTAGAATAAAAACAGTGACTATTCAGCTGCCTGTAAGAAGCTATGAGTTACCGCTATATTTATAAAAAAATATGTATCTACATAATATATACACAAATAAAAACTTTTTTGTATATAAAAAATGTTATACTACAACTGTCAATGTTCTTATTTCATTTATACCTACTTCTCACACACATTTATGTTATTTTATCAGTTAAAAGGCGGCATGTTTGACTATTCAAATAATTAGTTGCCAAAATGCACTCCCATTTAATATTTAGTGTTGCCAGCATAAAAAAAAAAAAAATCGTTTGGTCTTGTAAAACATTTCGTTGGCTATACTCTAATATTTTTAAAGACAGTTTGATCGTCGATTTTGTCTTTAAAAACTTACTGAGTACTTCTCGAGCTCATTTAGATCGATTATCTTGGCTATAAAATGCTTCTCTAATACTCTACTAACAGTTCTCGAACACAATTCGATCGCAAGTGTCTAGATCTCAACACGAACAGTGTAAAGGCCGTAGGTGACAGCCGTCGGCATTTGTACTTCCGCGGGAGACTGGGTTACTTCGTGAGCACACCCTGTGCGAGTGTGGGAACTGAGTGCTTTGTTTTCATATACAGCGTGTTGCAAAATTACAAAATTGTTTTTTTTGTTATACATATAGTAATAGGTCTGCGTTTGACCGCCACGCCTGATGATAAGCGATAATGCAGTCTACGATGGAGCACGCTTACCTAGAATAAACTTTAAGATAACTTTTGACTTTGTAACAATAATTCAAGCTTTTAAACTAGCTACAATTTAATTAGATATTCGTTTGTAACAATATCAATACAGGAAAACAAAATTTTGTTAGGAATATACGTATGTATTTTTGTCTACGATTTAGTTATGACAATAAGAAATACTTAGTTACAATGACAATAACTTTAAAGCTTTTGGTATAAATTGAAACTAGGTATTTGACAAAATAATGGCTTAAATTTTTCTAATTTTGTAGGTAATCATTGAATAATAGATCAAAAAAACACTTTCTAACAAAAGTCACCTTCTATAATAAAACTGTTAAATAATGTAGGTGAAGTCAAATCAACGTGAAAGAGAAATCTTAATTTTGTCAAGCGTTAAACAATTAAAGACATTAAACTTTAACCCGACTTTCTTTTACAATAAAAATCATAAATGGATTTTCGAATCATAATAATATTTTTATGAGTTTCCAATAAAAGCTGATGACTGGTAGTATAAAAATCCCGCATATTTACATATCAAATGATCAATAATAACGAATTTTTTGACGGCACGCGCCTAATGACGATGTGAAACTCAATATACATTTAAATATAATCAGAACCCGAATATATTATAAACATATTATTTTAGTCAATCAATACAGAACAGCCAAAAATATAAACTGTATAAAACCGGCTTGCCAACAATATAATATCAGTATTTTATACATATTTATGAGGACCTAAAAGCATTGTGACATTTACAAAACTATGATCGTTTTTGGCTATAAATTGTCTTACCATGTTAGATTTTCATAATATTTATTTTATTTTAGTGTTAAGATAGACATTGACATTCAGGAATTAAAGTATTAATGCATTTGAAATATACTATCTTAAGTTTAGTTATATCACACATAAATTGCCAATTTTGTTATGAAATGATGATGACTTTTTGTTGGCACTTGGCATCCTGTATGTTAACTAAAGCTAGGGTTGCCTAATTAACCGCATTTGCCACCTCAGACGCGACGCGAGAGCATATGCATGCTATCTGCCGACGCTTTGGTGTAATTACACTGCTCTTATACACTTCGCGGATTGTGAAGATTTATACAATACAGATGCGGTGTCTAAATACGTGTGACCACTATTCAAAATTTACGTAGAAGGTCGTAACGTTCGTAATAAGCGCTAATAGATAAAATAAATAAATATTCGGGACATTTTTGCACACACGGTCATCTGACCCCAAACTAAGCAAAGCTTGTGATATGGCTGCCAGAGACTGATATACATACATATATAGTTTTAAATACATACTTAAATAGATATTAGCACCCAGACATAGAACAAACACAAATTGTTCATCACATAAATGTTTGTCCTAGGTGGGAATCGAACCCACGCCCCCAAGCACAGAAGGTAGGTTCACTACCAACTGAGCCACCGGGGCAGATGGCAAATAATTATTACGTTTTATGCAAAAAAGATACGTAATAAAAAAATAACAATGCTAAAAATTATCTTTTTATTTACAACAGACTGCTACTCAAATAGAGATGGGCGAGACTTAAACCCTATACCTACTTTTAGATCATTATCGATAAGTATATTGGGTTACTCGAATAACACAAGAATCGCAAGTATTGACCTATCGAACTCGATACGATCTAACTCGACCGGGATGACCCAAAGAGCTAACTAAATGGGACATCTCCGTCTCGATTCTAAATCGAATCGTAATTCGAGTCGTAATTAAACCGAGTGCGATGTATTGTTTCGCATTTGCATATAAATAATTGGGTGCATTTGCTGTAAAAGCGGTAGTGAAAAGGTAAGCGGATTATGGGAATTAGGGCATCGTTTATGATTTGGCTAGTTCATTAAGATTGCAATTAACCTTATTAGGTATGTAGATACTTACTTATAACTGTTATTAGTTAATAACAGGAATATATAGTGTCTCTATACGTCTTGATCAATTTAATCTAAGTAGTCCTTTTTTTACTGTCGTTTTACTAAAAGACATATACGAAACTTTCTCTCTCTCTATAGGGACAGAAAAATAGATGTCTTTACCATCTGTTTCTGAAAGTTTGCTATTGAAAAGTTTCCTATAGGTATGTATGTATAAAGGTACTCACATACTCTTGTATGGAGATGTATGACCGTCATACACTTAGCAAAACAATCGGTAGCGGTACTCTTCGCTGGAGGCACTCACGGCATCGATTGGCGTTCACACGCGATCGGTGAGATGCTAGTGTCGAGAAATTGAGATATCGATGCTGACAATAATCGATTACTTATGATGTAGGTTTCTATACTAATATTATAAAGAGGAAAGATTTGATTGTTTGTTTGCATTGAATAGGCTCAGAAACTACTGAACCGATTTGAAAAATTCTTTCACTGTTGGGATGCTGCACTATCCCCGGTTGACATATGCTATATATCCCGGCTTCGCCCGTGCGAAGCAGGGGCGGCCTACTAGTATAAAATAAAGTTAATTTTTAGAATGAAAAAAATAAGAAAAATCGATTTCACGAATATGTACAAACCTAAACTAAAAGTAGAAAACAGACATAAAACAGATATTGAATGTCCTTATCAAAACTTTTGCTGAAGGGAACCACAAACCAAAACGTCATCTGTGTATTTATCTTTGTTTTTGATGTTTTCTTCAAAAAGCGCTGAATCAATTTCGATAAAATTTATATGAACCTCTGAAGTATAACCTACCAAACAAAAAATAATCATCATCATCAGCCAGTAAACCGCTGGACCGATTTTGATAAAATAATTTCAGGCAATCTTCAGATTAGCAAAGCGTGATCCTGTGAAGTTTGGTAGCGATTGGATCAACAGATTTTTTAGTATTGGTGTTTTAATATTTTCCCTACAAAAATCAAGAACAAGAAATTATCAAATTAAATTATTACGCATATAAACATTGCCATTCAGCATGGTAATGCCGCTTGCATGCTGGGTACGCTGCCAACTGGTAGTGGGTTTGAGCATTTGGATTGTCTTTAGATCTTCAACGGTCTATGGGCAGTCTAACTGTATTTTTAGTGTTAGTATTAGCTTGTATTTTGTTTAGAAATTATCTATGCATTGATATAATTACATAATAGAAAAAAAATACATCTAAGTCAAAGGAGGTTGCTGTCGCTACCAATCAGGTTGCTTCTTAGGATATAATACAGGTGAAAACGCGGGCCGCAGCTAGTACTATAATAATAGACATGGACTAGACATATTATTGTATAATAGACTATAGTTCCATATCTTTTGAGCCTCGGAAGTCGGTCATAAGAGATTTACTGTGTAACCGAAGACGCGTCATTATATCCCGTATCTGGCGCAAGCTTTCAGCCGCGCATCACTCGGCAACAAATTGCGGCAATTTCGTCTCCTCTGCGTTAAACGCAAAGCATACTTGCACTATGTACGTACCCGTACAGGGAATATTGTTAGGATTGCCATGGATTGCGTTTTAATTTGGACCGTTTTTTATTGAAACGTGGCTTGCTCTTGACCGCCATCTTGCCTGAAAGATCTGGAAGATCGGCTTCTTCTAAGCAAGCGTGTTCCATGGAACACGCTTGCTTAGAAGAAGCCGATTCACTCACGACTTGAAAATATCTAGAGTAAACTCACTGTGCTCTCCAAAGAGCACATTCTACTTTTTCTTAAGAGTCATTTTGTAAAGAAAAGGAAAATGTTTGGCAAAGCTTTGTCAGTTAAGTAAGTTTTGCGTTCTTATCTATTTATATCTTTAGGGTATATAAAGTCCTTGATATACATATATAAAAATTTATCCCTATTTACCTTGGTCACGTCACGCCATAACATGAGAAAGACCGATTTCATTCATCTTTTTTTAAGTTTCTTAATACTTTTCAGAAGGTTCTTACGGAAAGAAAAATTAAGAATATTGCGCAGAAAATTGGAAAATTTCAGAAAACTTAACGATGATTTTAGCTTAGCGCGTTTGACATTTCTAAGGCAGGACAACGTCTGTCGGGTCAGCTATTCCAATATATTTTCAAATAAGTTTTAACTAGGTAATATTATTCTCTGACCGGAAGACGCAGCGTAGGGAGGCCTCCCACTAGATGGACCGACGACATTGTGAGAGTCGCGGGCATCCAGTGGACGCAAAAGGCAGGCTGTCGTTCAGTGTGGAGGTTAAAGGGGGGAGGCCTATGTTCAGCAGTGGACGTCTTCTGGCTGATGATGATGATGATGATTATTCTCTGAAGCATTAGACGATTGTAGTTTTAAATTTGGAACGAAATGGTACTGGCCATTAAAGTGATCTTCACGGCGTGTAGCGATATTTATGTTCAGATCCAGAAAACTGATGGCGACCAGTAACAGCATATTATCCCGGTCACGTGTGGTTCCCCAGCTACCGTCGGAGTTCGCACAGTTTCGGAAGCATTAGGACCCATTAAGCACCGTTAACACACGAGGGCCGTCACGAGCTCACGACTCCATCTATCGAGATCTCGGTAGCACCACCAGGGGGCTACTACCACTAAAGACCCTTAAAACTGACAAGGGCCTTAATTTCCATACACGACAGAAAGAGAACCTGAGAAAGTTTACCTATTTTTTGTTATTGTATTAGCCTCAATTAAACAAGGCCTGTGTTAAAAAACAAAAAAAATTAAAAAAAAAATGCCGCATGATTTGTTGAAATTCATAAGTCTAAAAAAATCGTGTAAGCTTAAAGTTCTTGCAGAACAAAGTTGCATGAAAACACATTAAGCATTCCTATTTAAATTTTGCTTTTCTTTTTTCCGCTCTGTTTACACTAGACGTGAATAGGACTTGGTTGTGACTCATGGTATTTTGCTTGACTTTGACTATGACTTGTTTAAGATAATAAAGATATTGTCTTCTAAAACTTGAACTTGACTACTTGAAAATTTTAACTAGGCATTGGCCAAGATCAAAGACTTAAAAATAATATATAACTAGCTGACCCGACAGACGATGTCAAAGTCATATAATTTATTGCACATTACGCTAAATAGGTGAAAACTTATATAAACATAATGACCCAAGGGTATGGCAATTTATATATGTATATGGTAATCGATGTAACACAGATTGAACAGCTAGAACCACTGAAGGAAAAGCAGTCACCTACGACACAAGTTTATTCTTAGTGTAGGTGCTGCACGACATTGTCAAGTTCCACAAGTCACTTCATTATGTTGTAATTAGATTATACTCTTTATTGTGATGTACTTGTAATTTTGGAAATAAAATCATTTCATTTCATTTCATGGTGCAGAAATATGGAGCGACCCGATCTGTTTTATAATGTTTTGTCGTTAAGAAAACTTTTCTAAAATTTTCTTAATTTTTCTTTCCATAAACCTATTATAAAGTATTAAAAAACCGAAATCGGTAAAGTCGTTCTCAAGTTATGGCGTTACCAAGGTAAATAGGGATTTATTGTAACTTTTCTAAAATTTTCTTAATTTTTCTTTTCATAAACCTATTATAAAGTATTAAAAAACCGAAATCGGTAAAGTCGTTCTCAAGTTATGGCGTTACCAAGGTAAATAGGGATTTATTTTATATATACATATTATAAAGATTTATTAGAGATAAATTTGAGACTTAAACTGGTTTCAAAATGTATGGTAGCCCCCAGGAATCGCGGATGCTTGTCGTTTCACACGGAACACTGTTACGCGTGTATGTGGTTATTGTTATGGAACTCTTTTGAGGTTTATTGCCCACGATTGTCGTGTAGGGAGCTAAGGAGACGAACATTTCACCAGTAGTTTCTCATCTACGAGTTATGATTACAGTCGATGTAGTACAATACTTTATTTTGTAGCATTTTCTTTATTGTATATCTGGAACGGTTTTAACAAATATTTAATTGAATAAAAATTTACAGATTACATGTTACCACATCTCTATTTGTTATTTAAAATATTTATCAATTATCGTGCAAGTTAAAACAAAAAGTTGCCTATTTTATTATTTTCCTAAGCTCGATTTTCGAGTGGTAATGCATAATAATGGTTGATTATGTGAGCAAGTGATATTGAAGTGAAACTTGTATTTTCGTATTGTTTCTAAAATTCCAAAGAAGCCTCTATATACCGCCATTTCACTGGGGCATGACTTGGACTTTACAGTGACTTACTTTGTTTGACTTTGACTATGACGTGTTTGACGATGTTTACTTTAAACTTAAAAATATCTTCCTAACAAATCCACAAGAAATGCGACACCAAAATCTTTTAGGAGACAAAAACTGTCGTGCAAATTATACGAGAAATTATAAAAAGGAATAAATAAAAAAAGATAATCAAAATGAATAGAAGATGATGAAAAAAGTGAAGTAAGTGCATGATGAGTGTGAATTAATGAATAAAAAAATCAATATACTTTATTAGTAATTCGACAAGGAAACTGGTCAATCGCTTAAAAACATGGAGGAGTTAGAGATGTCAGAAAAAGATTATTATTTTGTACGATCGAATAATTGGCCAGAAATCGCACGCTTCTCAATTAAATCGACTTAGCAGCTTACAATCATCACCCGAGTTCATTAAACTCCTCAGTACAGGCCGTTTGTCACTCCGGAGGCCGACATTCCGCTAGTTGTCACCTGTCATTAACATACAATGTCTTGGTAGCCCGCGAGGTTGCGAACCTAACTATATCGATGCAAATCGCATCTCGAGTCGATGTCGTAACGCTGACGAAACGGTCTCGAAACAGTCGCTTTACGATATGAAACAGCTGTGGGAAACGAAACGTTGACGTAAAAATTCCCATATTTGTATATTTTCAATTGTTTTTGCATTAAAATGGTAGTCAAACCCGTAAAATTACATCCATGTGCGACGTGCGTAGGTAGGTATATCTTAGGTTATGTTTGATCGATGTCGATTTGGTAAGGAATGTGGTTTTTATTCACTTAATAATATTGTACGATTCCTTTGCAGGGCTAAATATTGCCAACCCATTCTCACATATTAATTACTCAATAATTTATTTAGTGAGTATGGATACTCGATAATTTATTGCATTTGATGAAATTCACAATAAAGTGTTTACCTTATGCCTAACATTGAACTGACAACTTTTCGTTGACGGAAATTGTCTCATGGACAAACGAGACAAATGTACTTGACAGTTGGCCAGAAGTTTTGGAGCCAACGTGAAAAAAACATGTCGTGTCATTGTATTATTTTCCTAAACTTGTGTATTTTCGAGTGTTACTACGTAATAATGGTAAATTATTATTTATTGAGTGTTCGTGGATGTGCTTGAGTGTAGGAAAGTGATAAAACTTGGTGAAACATGTATTTCTGTGTTATTTCCCTGAGCACTATATAAGCCTTTTGTAAAGTCTCCACCACTTTACTAGGGTATGACTTTGACTTGACCATGACTTACTTTGCTTGACTATGACTGATTTGTTTGACTATATTTCATCAAACTTGATAATAATTTAATACTTGACACTGACAAATGCACAAGTGTGCGAAGCCAAAATCCTCACAGGCGAAAGAATATTATTTTAAAAATGGCCAGAAGTTTTGGCGCCGCGTCGTGAAACAAACATGTCGCCTCATTGTATCATTTTCCTAAACTTGTGTAGATAATGTGTAACAATGGAGGATTATTAATAATCATATAACTGTAGTGAACAACTGTGATAGTTTATAACAGTGTTTCACTTCTAGATAGAACTGGTTAACTAGGTACCTATCTACATATTACTAATCCAGCCTAATTGTGAATAACGTTCAACCAATAAACGCTTGCACCTAAACGTTTAATAACAGTGATAAGCAATGATAACTAAAGGTGTCATCGCTGTAAAGCCATAGCATATATCTAGAGTTTTCAATGTCACAGGTTACTTTATGCTATCATCTAGATTTTATATTCTTACTGAATTTTTTAGTCAAATTATCATATATTAAAAAAAAAAAACATTTGAACAAATATTTATAATGTGCACTGTAGACTTTAATTTAGCCATAAAAGTTTCGTAAATTTACTGTCACAAAAATAATTTTGAAAAAGTAACCCAAACTTAACTAATTGTTAAGCATTATCTCGATAATTTTAAGGTAAAAAAAAATACGGGCCGTTTTGAGAACCTTGCTCTTTTTTTGAAGTCGGTTACATTCTCATAATTTTCTATTCTTCTCTCTATTTTATTACAATATTGTGGAAGTATTTGTTCAATGGTATTATTAAAAGTTTTTTAACATATCTACCGCCTATCAATACCGTCAATTAATTACATACAACGGTAGCCTGGAAGAGATTGTTTTTAGCAATAAGACTGCCATTTGTGACACTAGCCCGTAATTTTCACTATCTCTATGTAATTTCTTGTGCACAGAACAAAGAGCTCAACAACACTACCTGACCAAACTTTATCTCGGTAAATTTGTAACAGTAGTCAAGTGTCCTAATAAAGCTAGACTGCCTTCTTGACAAGCCGTAGAGTAATGCTTCACGATGGACAAACCACAGCCTTGTCGGCTTCATCGAGCACTGATAACCGCGTGGTATGCATTAAATACGATACCAACCTAGAGGTAGAAATCTAGGTAAATAGAGTGCTTCTGTGATAAAAGAATTGCTTTATTAAATAGGTAGAGTAAATAAAAACTTATCGAAAAATCGCGATTGCAAAAAAAACTCTAAAACGAGAGCTCAGCCTTCTGGAACTTCTTTTTAATCTTATCTATCTCTTCTCTACATAGTATAAATTAAAGTCGCTTTCCACGTCTGTCTGTCTGTATGTCTGTATGGCCGCTAACTCCTCCTAAACCACGCAACGGATTTTGATGCGGTTTTCACCATCAGTTAGATACATTTTCACGGTAGGTTTATATATATAACTAGCGACCCGCCCCGGCTTCGCACGTAAATTACACCCGTCCGAAGCTGGGCGGGCGAGTCGCTAGTGTAGAATAAGTAGCAAACAAGTGACGGGACATCTGACAATACCCGGGGCATTGGCAGTGCGTTGCCTACCTGTGAGAACTTACTTCGTGGGTCAAAGTTTGGTTTAGATCTTTGATCGGTGAGTTTAGTGTCAAAGTCCTAAAATCATGCACTACTTTTTGTAATTTGTGGTGGTACGGTACGGTACGGCACCCTCAGTGCGCGAGCCCGACTCGCACTTGGCCAGTTTATTACATTAGAGCTAATACAAAAATAAGTTTAAAAAGTACGTTTGTTGTATATGGACCCACCCTTATTTCATAAGCTTTCAAATAGGCTAGTTTTTCGGACATATCTTTTTTGTTTTACTCATTATACCAATATGTGGGTGTAATCAAACATTCTTATTGTGAAATATCTATGATATATTATTAGTAGTAGTTTTAACTGAAGATGAAATTTCAAAGTTTTATAAGTGTGAAGTGGAAAAATTAGTTTCAATTTCATGCTTTTGTAAATATGTAAATTGAGTCATTTAAAAAACTATCAATTCATGAAGTTCTTTCCTATTGTGTTTGTTTAGTTCATGTTTATGATTTGAATAATGGAAGTCCAGTCGAGAAAAATAGACAAAATTTCAAACTAGTTTGATCCGCCGTAAATTACGTCACCGGCAACTGATGAGACATGGTCATACATTTTATGGTCATATAAAGCATGTTGCAATATGAAGTTTATTAAGCGTTATACCTACTTAATAATACCTACTCTAGATTGACTAAAACCTACTTCAAAAAGGAGGTTCACAATTCGAGTGTTTTTTTTTCATATTACACGATATCTTCACCGATTATGAATAGATTTTGATGTATTTTTTTTTATTCTTGATGGTTATCACGTTTATATTTAAAAACCCCACTAAGGATGCAAAATTAGGGGACGAATCTTATTATTATTTTTATATTATATATATTAATTGAACTTTTAAGTATTTTTTTCTAAAAGTTTATTAATTACTAGCGACCAGCCCGCCCGGCTTCGCACGGGTGTAATTTACCTGCGAAGCCGGGGCGGGTCGCTAGTTATATATATATATATATATACCTTCCGTGAAAATGTTTATAACTGATGGTGAAAACCGCATCAAAATCCGTTGCGTTGTTTAGGAGTTAGCGGCCATACAGACATACAGACGCGGAAAGAGACTTTAATTTATACTATGTAGAGCAGGGGTGGGCAAACGGTCGATCGCGATCGACCGGTCGATCGCAAGGGAATCTATGGTCGATCGCACGCATTCCTAAAAATGTACTGACGTGTTGGGCTAATTCCAATAACAGTGGTCTTTTCACCAGTCAAAATACCAGTATTTAAAGTGCGTTCATAAAAAACATTTTATTTTACACGCGCGTAAATTTAAGAAAACATACATGAGGAAACATAAAAAAATATTGTCTTATTGCAAGTCGATCGCTTGTCGTCTCAATTTATTGATATAGATCGCCATTAGTGAAAGTCTGCCCACCCCTGATGTAGAGATTATGTTTTATTTTACAGTTGTATACAAGCAAGGTGTGTGACGGCCAACAATGCCATCTATGGACTACTGCAGTAAATAACGTAGGAATAGACCCAATATTTTTTCAAAGCATAAAACCGTAGAGTAAGCTTCCACTGACCTGTGCTGGCGCAGATTGTCCTGCCTCTTGAAAGCCTTCCCGCATACCTCGCAGCTGAAGGACAGCTCCGGACTCTTATGTGTCCTCTCGTGTATCATCAGGTTGTAAGACTTCGTGAAACGACGCTGGCAGTACTTGCACACGAACTCGCATTTCGGGCGCAGTTTGCGTCTGAAATCCCGTGTGTGGTCCTCGTCAATTTGCATCACCGCGAACATTTTGTCAAGAAGCGATGCTTTGACGGGCGGTGCTTGGCGCCTGTACAATGATAAGTTATCAAATGTCGTGTGCGTATGATTATGTGGGTGTTACAGCTATGTGTGAATATGTTACGGCTATGTTTGTGTGTATGTAGATATGTGTGGAGTGTGCCGCGAACATTTTGTCAAGAAGCGATGCTTTGACGGGCGGTGCTTGGCGCCTGTACAATGATAAGTTATCAAATATCGTGTGCGTATTATTATTTGGGTGTTACAGCTATGTGTGAACATTTTACGGCTATGTTTTTGTGTATATAGATATGTGTGGAGTGTGTCGCGAAAATTTTGTCAAGAAGCGATGCTTTGAGTGGCGGTGCTTGGTGCCTGTACAATGATAAATGTCAAATGTCGTGTGCGTATGATTATTTTGGTGTTACAGCTATGTGTGAACATGTTACGGCCATGTTTATGTGTATCTGTGTTGATAATTTTGACAAAATATTTGCGATATTTTGTCAAGAAACAATGCTTTGATGGTAACTGTTTGGTTGCTTGTACAATAATAAGTTATCAAATGTCGTATGCATTGTGCGTAACAGTGGGTGATACAGCTATGCTTATTTCACGTTTCACGTTCAATTATGTCACGGCTATGTTTGGGCGTATGTAGGTATATCGTATGTGTATAGCTTTTATGGTAATGAGTGAGGGGTAATCTTGACAAAATATTCGCGATATTTTGTCAAGAAATTATGATTCGATGGGAGATGCTTAGTCGCTTGTACCATGATGAGTTATTAAATGTCGTATGCGTACCATATGGATGTTATAGCTATGTTTAGGGGTGTTAAGAGTATACTTGACAAATTGACAAAATGTTCGCGACATTCTGTCAAAATTTAATGTTTTGACGGGCAATACTTGGCGGCTCGACAATGATTATCAAAAGACATATTATGGCCTTACTTAAAAACGTTACTTAAAATTGTTCTATCTCGTTTTAGCGTGCGATCGTTGCCGTCAGCGAGAAGTTAAGAAAGCAATATTAAGCATAGATTAACTTGAGTAACGTTTTTAAGTAAGGCCCATAATGTGTATGAGTAGGTAGGTGGATACTTTATGTATGATGGTGTGCTGTGGCTATTTATGGACGTTTAAAGGTTATTTAAGCTATAATTCGTGTTATGATATTATACTAGGTTACGAAGAAAGGGTGTACGACAAAAATATCAGCTTTTCCATAGAAAACGGACATTCATTTTAGTCAAAAACAAAATGTATGGAACAGCTGATATTTTTTTACGATTGCAGAATCAGTCTCATAGTAAAAGTTGTTCATAATGATAGGTACTTATTATGGACCTCTTACAGTTTAGTATCTTTTCCGTGTAACCCTGTAGTTATTCATCGGTTAGGAAAATGTAAAGTTACGTTATACGATGAGTGAGTAAAGTAAATCAATTAGTTTTATTTAGTTTTTGCGTAACAATTGTTACAATAAACAAGCTGAAATAAAATTCAGAAGCAATGATCTCATGAATGATGGTAAGCGCATTAAATTGCTACATGGATGCAGTTTAAAAGCAAGTAGGTACATTTTGCATCTGCTAAAACTCTTGATAAGTATTTTAAATGGTTTTTAACAGACTTCATAAAAGAAGGTGGTTCTAATTTCATTCCGTATTCAAGTATAGCAATATAATTATTGGCTAAAGGATTTGTTTTGTGAAATTAAAAAAAAAAAAAAAAAAAATAGGTTTTTATTAATCAGTATGAAAACTTCAACAAAAACCAAAATATATCGTAAATAGTAATAGTTTATGAACATTAATTTAAATAAAAATATTTATTAATAATTTTTTCCCGAAATAAAAATGAATAATTATGTTCAATACGCACCTTTATAATCACTGTTCACAAAAAAAAAACAGTTTTAAAACAAGTCCTAAAAAGGTCTTGTCACTTCACAATCAAAGCAAAAAATGTCTTCAAACCAAAACCAATCCTAATACAAACAAGTTAAGATTTTAAAAAACGTGAACACTGAATCGAAACAATAATCGAACGCGAAGATATAAAGAGACTAGAAGTGTCAAACTAAACGTGCGATCAAGAGCGGGTGCGTTTAGCAACTGCGCTGGCGAGAGGGTGCGGAAACTACCGATAGCGTTACGCGGAAGGCGCAAGCGCAGCCCCCACCACGTGCGCAAGTGAATGAACAGGTAGCACCAGTAAGCTGACGGCTCTCAAGACAACTTGCTGAGAAAACTCGATGAACTTTGCACGTGAAACAGCTTATTGGTTTAGTCACCAAACGTTTAATGACAATTATTGCGACACGAATTTGAGCTTTAACATTTAGCGCTTAAGGCTGAACTTTAGGCTCTACTGCTGAATTAGATTTTGCAATATTATAATGGCTTACAGGTGGGTCTTGAATTTGATATTTAAGCATAATAATTATCTATAAAAAGCCTTACAATCATGAGGAAGTAATAACAATGACTGTAACATGCTCAAGTACTTTTACTCGGTGGGAAAGCGAGCAGGAGAACGGTGGCTTGCGGCGCTACCGTGGATTTCACTCACGAAACTCACATGACCCCCACTTATTTCGGCACCGGTACTGTTTACCGGTAAATTGGTGATGATTTTCGGCTTCTGACAGAAGCCAAGTTACTCGCCCTCGGGCACAATGTATTTTCTAGATTACTTACCTCCGCGTAATTAGGTTCGAGTTTGTAAACGTTTTATAGCACCGCTTAGATTTTTTGTGAGGCTAATTTTATAAAACAGGTTACGAGATAGATCTACATCAATTTTACGGGCCATTTTCTTAATATTTGTTGATTTTAATTGCATAATAATTCTACTAGCCAGGTGGTAAGGCGCTCACCCGTGTCGGATTAGGGATTCATTCAAAATCCTCGGTGTTTTCACACAAAATTCAAATTTCGCGTGCTAAAGGAGCCATAAAATTTAATTCCTGGAACAAGCGTGAAGCGGCACTTACGACTCGTTTTATAGTCGCGTAACTTCATTCAAATTATCGAACGACGTGTGCGAGGTGACTTTGAAGTGAAATTTTAATGAGTTTTCATCTTATACTCGTATAGAGACGTGGGGTGGACATGTCTGTAGTTAGTGTGTATTGTGTCATAGACAATAGAACTATTTAGTTCCAATGGCACAACTAGATTAAGATTTAGTTCGAATTTAAAGCTTTATAATGTTTTTGTTTTTATGTGTAGAATTTTTGCAATCGTGTAGTTTGCTATATTTTTTTGCTCTAAGTAGATATATTTTTTTACTAAAATGCGGCAAATTTTGATTGCATCTAAGCATGAAAAGGCCATACCGACTTGAACGCAAAAAAATGCAATCAGAGTCATCTTCAAACTTATTTTATCATGTTAAGTGACTTATAAGGAAGCGCAAAAGGTTAATTTTCATGACTACATAAAAAAACTGTCTGTCAGTTTGTTTTTGTTAACCTATCATGTAAGTTTATGGTTTAGTTAGGTGATTAAATCTAGCCAGCTAATTTTTGATGCATATTGTCTAATCACGTTTTTAAAGGTTTTTTGTCAGTATTTTTTTTTTGTTATATAATATTAAGTAATGAATTTGAGTGAAACCGAGTACGAGAGGTAGTGCATGCATGTGATAAAAATCAATGGTCACGGTTTTAGTTCACCAACGTCGTAAAAGATACGGACAGAAGGTAATAGGCGACATCACGGTTACATCTCCGCATAGCCTACTTTGGGAGCTATGTTTTATTACTTATACCTTCTTTATTACCTTCAAAATATGTACTTAAAGTACCTAAAATATACTTTAAAGAACATCATTCGGCCTATAATAACTTCCGTACTTCATTATTTAAAAAAAACTAGGGTATCTTTTCAATGCTTTTAAGTTTTTACAAAAGAGAGAGATAGGTAAATGCATGTTTTTAGGGTTTATACGAGTATAACATCGTATGTGGATATGTGTCGCATTTTTACAGTACAATTTATAAGAGAAACAAACAAAATTTTGTATTAGTCTTATCATGATTTTATTCATTATCCTAGAACAAAATCAATGTTTATGCTAATTTAAAATAATATGGTTCTTAATATTTTTATTAAAAGCTTATCGCATCTTCAATCTTTTTAATGTACAGGCACATGATCCGTATCATCATTAATTTAGAAGCTAGGTGTATGAACACAAAACGATGAAATCACTTCATTAATAAAACCATCTCTACAACTTATTAAAATTAGTTCAAGCGGATCTTCATGCGGTGAGTCATTTGGCCCAACAGACCTCGTGTCGTTTAAGACAAGATGAATCACGGTAGAATGTATCTCCCTTGAACTATTGACATTTCATAGAATAACATTAAAACATGTTAAAAACCGATGCGCAAGTGTTTGAGAAAAAGCAAAATCATTGTTCTTTCTAAGTTGTTACTTTCGGAGAACATCGTAATGACGTCAGTTTGATTTTTGACTTACGTGTAACTTGGATGACGTATCTAGGCAAAGTACGTCTTCGTGGTTGAATGACTTTTACGGAAAAGTTTGAAGATGAAGAAGGATTTATATGTTTTTATTTACTATGTAACAATAAATATTCGTAAATTTTTAAATAAAATGTTTTTATTATTATGCTTATTACATCTATATAGAACTGACAAATTAACATGTAAGAAATTCATATACATAAATGTTTTTGTTTCTCCCGGGAGAAATACAGCGAGAGACTCTCCCGAGAGGACTAAAAATTCAAGGCGTGGGCAAAGGGCGTGGGACGCCTTGACTTTTTAAAGAATTTTGTAAAGAAAAGGATTAAAGTCATTTGATAAAAGTAAGACGAACGTTGTAGGAAAAGGGTGAACTAGCAATAATTTGTACACCATATTTTTGGCTTACCTAGTCTGTCTTTGAAACAATCTCGAAAGAAATAAATGAAATTTGATAAAAACAAAACATTTACGCACTAACTCGCATAGGTACACCTACTTACCTTATTTTGTATCTTCAAATAAACTTTATTAATTTAAAAAATACTTCTTAAAAATAAAAAATAAATATATTTTTCTCAGCAACTCGCTTTCATATCAGGTTGGTTGATAATAAAATGTTGTCCACCATCTTGGTCATCTACCATATTGAATTTATTATCTAGCACCAAAGCTTGGGAAGACCAATCCAACGAACCCAAAGTCAGACGGGGTTGCGTTTCGTTTAGGAGTTTTTATAGCCACCTTCTGTCTCCATCATCTGACCAGCTTCATAACCTTAACATTACACCGAACGTACATATATATGCCAAATTTCAGGAGGATAATTGGTCTAATTGGTCATTTGGGAGACCGCTAGACTTGAAAGTGTGAGGTCGCGGGTTCAAACCCCGGGCCCGTACCAATGACCTCTTTGGAGCTTATGTACGGATTTTCATACCACTCGCTTTTCGGTGAAGGAAAACATAGTGAGGAAACCTGCATACGTACGGAAAAGGAATTCAATGGCGTATGTGAATCCATCAATCCGCACTGAGCCAGCGTGGTGGATATGGCCCAATCACCCTTTCGGGGTTAGGCTAAAGGTCCAGCAGTGGACTGTTAAAACGCTGACTATGATAATGATGAATTGGTCTAAAATTCAGTTGCAAGATTTGTCCCGCACATACGAACATACTAACAGGGCAAGTTAAATAAAAGCTATTACTCATACAAAACTTCGCAATATTTTATGTAACACAAAATTTGTAATGTATCATCTTTATAACGGTTTACAATATTATTATCTACATTTTAGAGAGAGTGGCGGTTTCAACATTTGTCTTAAAACCTCTGAGTCAGAGAAGAATCATTAATTAGAAGAATGTCGGTTTGAATATGAATAAATCACCTAAGATTTAGATGTTACATTAGGTTGTTAGTGTCTCATGATCAATTGATTCATATTAATCATAGTTTCAATTGATAAATAATAATTCATGTTAGTTAAATTGTTATTTAAAATTAATTCACAGTTCTTAATTGATTATTGCTAATTAGCTGCTAAATGTTTTACTGGTAAGTGACATCTGCTTTAGTTGATCTGTATTTTAAAACTTTTTTATTATATACTCACTATACTATGTCATCATCATCATCATCAGCCTTGAGTGACCCACTGCTGGGTATAGGCCTCCCTTTGTTTATGCCACTCTCCCCGGTCTCTCGCTATTCGTGTACGATGTGGTTTTAGAGAATTGGTACTTTCTTCGGGTACATACTGGTATTTATTTTAGATAGTTTGTGTGTACTATTGTTTGATTATTATTTATTAAGTGTTTGTGAACGTTGAAACATGTATTTTCGTGTTGTTTCATAAATCCTATAGAAACCTCAACTAAAGTCTCCGCCACTTTACTAGGGAATGACATGGACTTGACCGTGACATCCTTTTTGATTTTTGACTGTGGTTATAACTTGTTTGACGATATGAAATAAAACTTGAAAATATTTCAATACGTGACACTGCCAAATGTACAAGACGCGAGACGCCAAAATCCTCTCGAGGAGAAAAAATAGGCAAGAAATATTATAAACTCTAACATAAAATGCTCTGCTAACTTATGCATGATGAGAATTTCATGCAAGAACGAGAGAAAACACACAATTATTAGCTAAACTAGACTAAAGACAAAGGACGCGACATTAAAAAACAATTATTTCAGAAACGTGTAAAAGAAAGAGTCGTACGTATGAATTTTCCCAAGCGCTTATAGTTCATTAATAACATTGTATGAAATCTCACACAAACATAAACTCAGTACATCTTAATAAGTAATTACCCACAAAAACTGCCACTACAGAGTTAATTACGCAAAATTCCACAAACAGATACAATAAAGCTGGCAACACTGGCAACTACTAAATTGTTATTCGATTGTCCGCAACAATGTTGGCAACCACAGATTGGTAATCAAAAATATGCAACATACATCACTGGTTTTATAAACTCATACTGCTTTCAAAATGAACGAAACCCGCAACGTAGATAGAGTTTAACTTAAAGTCGGTAAAATATCAAGTACCACACACTTTTGAATTATTTGAACCACAGATCAAATGGTGGTTTTATAACCACCAGCAAGTTCTTTAAGGTCGGTAGGTAATTAAAATTTATCACAACATAATAAAATGTGCAGTCAAAAGCGATGCTTTGTTAATTTTGCTCTATTCAAAAGATGCAAGCAATCATTAAAATTTACACGCAGTACTTTTTGTAGGTAAGTTATCGTAAACTGTTATTACGGATAAGACTTTGTTGCTATTCTTGATATTAATTGTAGGAATTCTCTTCAACATTTGTTTAGGTACAAATAAATATGTATTAGGTATATTTTTTATATATACGGGGTGTAGGGGAACACTCTCGAAGCCAAAAGAAGGTAATTGTACTCATCATTATGAACAACTTTTACTATGGGACCAGCCCTGAAATCGCGAAAAAAATATCAGCTACCCACTACTAGGCATTTATGGAGTCACGCTGGCCTTGGCCGACATATACACGTTCATATATTGCTAGAATAATTTAAAAAAAGTTTGTCGGAATCTTCAACTCGTGGAATAAAAGGTCACGGAAGGAAAGGGACTCTATATATGCAAAAAATCACGCCAATACATCACTCTGTTGCTGCGAGAAAGAAGAACAAACAACCCAATAACCCAACAATTATTTCACACACTTACACTACACACTTTCGTATTTATTGGCCAAGTGAAGAGAGGTCTCAGATTCTAATGAGACATGTCGACATTAATGTTTATTTGTATAATGAATGTATGTTTGTATATTTGTTCTACGATAACTAGCGTATTGTTGATCCGATCTTCATGAAATTTTGTAGGCAAGTAGTTAATTTTAATACAATTTTGACATTTGAATATGTGCAAAATCAGCCGAGGTGTTGCGAAAATATAATACGAGGTCTCAGTTCAGGGTGAACAACAAGTAATTGACCGAGCGTAGAGATATCTCAGATTCTAATGTGACAAGTCAGCGCTTCTACATATATATATTTGATTAATTATTAACTGACCATGTAATTTAATACAGAGGACAAAAAAACTCTTAAAACTAGTGTAACATTTGGCGGCCTTAATGCTAAAACCGATCTCTTCCAGGCAACCTTACGATATTATAATATGACGTGTCTACAAGTTAAAATGCCGATGACTGTCAGCTTTCGGCACATCTAACATTTCGGTAAATCGTAACTTTTCTTTGAACACAGCGCTAACTCATAGTTATGATAGATACTAAATTTATTGGAAATATTTACAATAAAATGTGCATTATCTTTTACACGCCATTTCAATTAGGTTATATAATTAATTGGAATTCTACTTTTAACTAATTAAATGGCGTGAAGCATCAATGATGCAATTTATTACCCTAATAAAGGTACTATCGTCAATGAGTACTGGTATAAAGTTGTCAATAAGATAAGAAATTTAGATCTAGGTCTCACGTCTCTCTGGAAAATAATTGATCTACTCTTTTCAAATGTTTTAAAATTTTATTCACGAATACTAATGTGAAATGTCTCGCACAAAATCTAGCATTGCGTAAATGTAGTCGAATATGTTCCACAGTCTGCTAGTCTGTGGAATGCGCTGCCTGAATGGGTGTTCCCCGGTAGTTACAATCTGGGTGTCTTCAAATCACGAGTGAATCAGTTTCTTCTAGACAAGCGTGCTCTATCGTAGACCGCATCGTCGTTTTACATAAGGCGAGAGGGTGGTCAAATGCAAGCCTATTTTTTTAAAGTGCTTTTTATTAGTTTTACATCAACTGTGAAACCCCTCCCTGGTCTTCCTGGAACCGATCCTGCAGGATCAGTTGACATTAGACTTTTTTTCGCTACTAGCTCTAGTTTAAGGCAAATCCAAACTATTTGATCAAAGCCGACTACCGACGTTGACAATTAGAAGTAACTACCTACGTTAATAATGACTTCCAAGATTTGTTTATATAGTTATGTAAAAGCGTGTTTGAAACGTTACGAATTTATTTAAAAAAACACTTGAACCTAGCAATGTTACGTTGCAGATAATTCTAATAAAATTTCAGTTTACGCATGCTTTATTTTAGCGAACGAAAAAAAATTGGCTCCTTACTCTTGTCTAACCAGCGGATATATAGCTAATCTTTAATCAAAATTATGAAAAAAAACTTCTAATAAATAAAAAATATACAATGAAATTGATAACCTCCTCCTTTTTGAAGCCGGTTAAAAAGTTAAAAGAAACCAATCAATCAATTAGAAGAGACCTAATGAAAAAGAGGATGTTCTCTAACCGCCTCTTTTTTGTCGGTTAAAAATGAAAACAATTGGGAATGGGCTTTCTTAAAAGCCTTATTAGGTATGCATCGACGTGATAAGGTCATCACATAAGAACGTGTAGTAAATTAAATTCAAATAAAATGTTTTTAAGAACTTGTGTATTTAAGTTAATAAAAAATTTAGTGCAACAGAACAACGAAGCTGAAATTACAAAAAGCACAAATTGATGAAGCCGAAAATAAAAAACCAATACCATATCTACCTACATTTCACAAAAGACCGATACAAATAGCCACAATACCCAATCATAAATTAAGCACCCTTTTAATAAAATGCCTGAATAAAAAGAAGTCATGATCACCCACATTTGAATAAAATTATTGCCAGCGCTTTGTTGCGCGCGTGCGCTTCTCTCTTGTATTTCAACACGAAATTTTATGTTTATCATTCTATTTGACATTTTTACGAACAATGACTCGCTCTACCTCTTTCTTTTGAGAGTGTTCCCTTGTAAGAGAGAAGGAGACAAGCTTCTATTGTTAGTTCATCGTTTAAATTATGAAGGAATGCGAGCTATGAGCTGAATCACGGAGTTATAATTACGGTGTTTGTTATTTTTATGAATAAATCAAATTATAAAAACTACTTTTGTATTGACTTATCCACTCTATAATACTATATTGAAAACTTATTTTGTTATTTTTTTATGTTGTTCAAAACTACTAAAGACAAAAAACTGCACTAAAATGAACATGCTTATTTTTAACAAAAAAATATTCAAAAGTAGGTTATATGTACTACAAAAAATTTATGACGTCAAAGGAATTAATTATTACTCTCATCACGATATTTCTCGCAAACCCAACTTTAATAACGTACACAATCAAAGTAATAACATAATAACTTAGCTCAAGTATAAGTTGGCTAAGCTCGAGCCAAATTATAATATACAAATGAGAGAGTAAGCAGAAAATATCGAATAAGTTTATGTCCTGCGCGTTCCCACAGGAACGGTATGCGCCTGAGCAGAACAGAGGAATGTGTGGAGTTGTTAGTTATGTCACATTAATTGTTTTATTTCCATAATCTTAGTTATTTATTTCAAATGTTTTGTTTTTGTAGGTTCGAACATAAAAAATATTGTTTAATATAATTTAATAATGCTTCTTCAATACTTGAAGTAGAAAATATACCTACTGTAATTATTTAAGAGTTTAAATATTTTTAAGCAAGTTACTCAGTGACAGAAAATTATTAACCGATAACTGATGGGGAAGAAAGGTTCTTGAGTGGAGACCACGAACCGGAAGACGCAGCGTAGGTAGGCCTCCCACTAGATGGACCGACGACATAGTGTGAGTCGTTGGCATCCAGTGGATGCAAAAAGCAGGCTGTCACTCAGTGTGGAGGTTAAAGGGGGAGGCCTATGTTCAGCAGTGGACGTCTTCTGGCTGATGATGATGATGATGACTCAGTGACAGAAAATTATTAGAGTAACTATAATATGTATCTACTTATTTAAATTCACGCAAAAACTTTTCAAACAATCGCGTAAGATGAAAAATAAAGCAGACATTAACTGTCCAAAATAGCGCTATGAAGTAATTATAAGAATGAACCGGCCAAATGCGAGTCAAACTCGTGCACTGAAGGTTCCTTACCACCACATATTGCACTACTAAATTACAAAAAGTGCAACCACATAAATTGTTAGTTACCAAAGTACGAAAAAATTGTGCAAAAAGACAACATCACGCCCAAGCTGTCACTCTTCCAAGTACCGACTGCTCCCGACGTTGCTTAACTTTGGTGAACAGAAATTTTTCACCGACTCTTACATGTCCAGTATTTATTATTTGTTGTTTTACTTTAGTTAGATCATGGTACTATAATCATGCCAAGTTTGTCGCTAGTAGAAATTACCGTTTTTACACTAGAGCAAATACATAAATACGTTATAAACGTTTTTTGTATGGTTATTCTATATTATTTTTCATAGTTAATCCGCTATATCATTACATATTCTGTGAAATTTTCAACAGGCTACCTATTACGGTCCGACAGAGACATCTGTTAAAAGGTAGGACGGACAGACAGATAAACGGAGAAAGTTTATTAATAGCGGCTTATTAATAGGGCCCCGTTTACACCTTTTGGGTACGGAACCCTAAAAATTATGATGAGTTTTTTTTTAAATACAAGCAGAGTCTAAAAAGGGCTAGTCTGGGCTAGGCTTTGTAAGGTTAAGTTTGTTATTTGACAGGAATAAAAAACAATGTACTATAGACTAAAAAAGCTACAATATACCCGTTGGATTGGGAAATTTGGGGATTGGACCCAAGGGCTGTATACGTTTTATTAAGAATCGCCCATTTATTTCACTATAATGCTATCCCATTTATTCAGTTATAATATCGACTCCATCCCACTTCTATGCTCATGCAACGAAGTATCTGTGAGCGCAGCTGATATATTGGGGCTTCGGGCTTCGGTCGAATAGCCCCCGGCGGCGGCGAGTGCGCTTGCGCCGTTCTCCCCTCCCTCACTCCCTGAAGAAATAATGATCGAGTTGTATAGGTATTAAAGACCGAAATTAAAAAAAAAACACAGTTTAGCCAACTAAATTTGGTACCTCTTAATTTTGTTGCAATTAATTATATTTGGTTTTTCTACACGTACTTACTAGAAATCATTTTGTTCTTACATACAAAACGATTCAATGGCTTTTAAAAAAAAAAGAAGTTACCACGAAAAAAAACATTTGTATTTGTGGTACTAAACCGCTGAAAATTTGCGCACTCTTTACCCGACTACTGCAAAGCCAAAAGGAAGGGTTTTGTTTTTAATGTTTACGATCCACCAAACTACATATTTCTACATAGACGACTTTGTTCGAGCACCAGACATGAAACATGCGTAAGTCACATTTGTACAATTTTATCTTTAATGAGTGCAATTAATTTGTACTAAGTTATAATTATTTTGAACAAACAATTTGACTACCATAATAAACGGGCGTCATCTCTTTTTTTCTCAAAGTAGGTACCTACTACATTTTATTTGTTATTAAAGTTTCTTCAATATACTGATCCCATATTAAGCTACCTTACATTCCCGTCCTTCCCTCTCCCCATTTACCAAAAATCCCTGAGGGCAGAGGCTGGGCCAACAGAAGCCGAGTAAATACACACACAAATGCGCCTTGATACACATATCTACGTTATGTATGAGTGTGGGAGTTGGCTACCGGTTTACGCAGCCAATCGGCGGCTTTAGGTAAAGACCTTATGTTTGATGTAAGTCGTGAAGTGTATAATATAGATTATGGTTATTGAAATGAGAAAGTCTAATAGCTTATTAATTGTACACCATACTAATTGTTAACGTGTCAATTTGTATATAAGTTATTAAATATACGTGTTCCCTTTAAACTTCATAATACCAATCTATGCAGTGTTTTTGCTTTATGAAAGTCATTAATATCAGGGATAAATATAATTTTATGTCGTAGATAAGATAGCGGATAATCAGAGATCAAATTTTTATTTTTTTAGTACCGAAAACATATTATGCTTTAAAGTAACCGATTATTGAGCATTTTACTGCATGTAAATATAAATGTTCTTCAATAAACTCTATCACCATAATTTTAAATTACTTTTTTTAATATAAAGTACTCATTAAATAAGCATTTTATGAATTAAATATAGGTACATACAAAAAGTACGGTATGACTCATAACGTCACTACCCACATGTAAAAATGATCTAATCAATTCGATACACATACATCGCGAGTAATCTTGAAAAAAGTTAAATCAGGCTACCGTGCTCCAATCAGCGAGCTCCGAAGGCGGGGCGTAACACGGCAGCCGCGAACGCGCGTCACTTAAAAAATCCACTTTTTTAGTTACCACATTTACCGCTGGGAACGCCGAACGTGGGTGGGACTTTCTATCGCTCGGGGCTATTCTCGTGTGGGACGATGATACCTATACGATCCCGTTGAGTGCAAGCCGATAGTGTGTGAGAATTTATTCTTTCTTTTCTGATGGGGCAACAAAATAGGTTGAAATTTCGAACTAACGAGCCTGGGAAATTTTAGGTCAGCAGATCGCAGCAATCTGTATTAAATGATTTATCGGTAAATCATTGATAGCTGTAGTAACCTATTTGCATACTAATAGTATCTCTTATAATCAATACACTTAGATAACAAAATGTGCGACATCGAAAATCGGCTAAAATGTCCAAACCTATTGACCCGTCTTATCTTACTATTGTTTTTCAACGCATTGATCAAAACTACACTCAATCAAATTTTCAATTATCTTATATTTACTGACATCAATATATGTTGGTTCCCACACATCTTTATACCGGCTAAATAAATTTTTAGTTAACTATAGTCTACTTTTATTCCGGAAATAAATAATTTTTGTAGTATACAGCGAGCACATCAGCGGGGCTTTTGACACAAACGATAACACCGCACCGTCAAAATTCACAAGAAATAATTCAAAAATAATAAGTATCTAAAGGATTATCTGACCGCAAATAAAACTCGCCAAACATACACTTCAAAGCCGAACAAAGAATCCAAATAGGCAACTTCCTATACAAGCATGGCAAAAACCAGCAGGTAGGGGTCACCTGTGGCGCTTGCCCGCAAATAGCGGGATGTTTGCCGACCGGTCAAATAAACCAAACTATGGTTTAACTGCCCAAATAGCGCCAGTGTGAACTAGCCTTAACAAACAAGCCCAAGATTCAATGACGTATCTTGTGAATGAAACGTGCTAAGTGCCTTGTATAGGCCAGTGGCGATGGCACAGATGTCTGATGAGCCAGTAAGGAAAACACTTTTTTCCGCGGTCAGGTAAACGAGGATATTGCAAAATATGCGTGATTTAAGAGGAATGACACGTTCAGTGTCATTTTATAGGCATGTCTAATCATACCTATACCTACTTTTTAACCGACTTTAAAAAGGAGGAGGTTCTCAATTCGACTGTATTTTTTTGTATGTTTGTTACGCTATTACTCCGCCAATTATGAATTAATTCATAACTCATTATTATTCTTTTTTTTTTAGTAGGTCATACTTCAGTGGTGATCCCACATAGATTATATCGAAATTGATTCAATGCTTTTTGAAAAGATAAACAATTAAAAAAAAAACACCGTTCTTTTTGGTTTGTGGTTCCTTTCTGAAAAAGTTTTGATGAGGACTTTCAATTTTGATTAAACTGTAATGTTTCTATACTTTTAGGTTTGTATATATCATGAAGTCGTTTTTTTTACCTATGACCATAATACTCGATGGTCGGACGCAGTATACAGGGTTAGGCGAAAAAGGTGTACTTACTAAGTGTACAATTTTAACTAGAGTTGTTTCAAAATTAAAAGTTGTTCAAAATAGCTGGTACTATGGACCTCTTTCAGCTTAGTACATCCTTTCCGCATAACCCAGCGGAGAGATGCAAGCGCGTTTGTTATTCCTTATCAATCATAGGCTTATATCCATCACCATCAGCAGCCATTAAACGTCCACTGCTGGACAAAGGCCTCCCTCTCAGAGGGGTGTTGCCATAAACCCCACGCTTGGCAGGCGGCTTGGGGATCGCAGTACGTTCACCGTGTACTAATAGGACGCTGCTGCCCATCCTCCGGTGGTTCTGGTCACAGTTTTAGGACATACCCGGGTACTTAGCTAAATGTACCCCGATAGGCTTATATATCGGGGTACATTTAGCTAAGTAAAAATATGGCAATTACACGGTATTACAGTAGGCTTTGAATTATTTACTAATCGTATTGACCAATAAAATATACGTAGGTTCGTACTAAATAACTTAATTTTTTAACGGGCAAATGTCTTTATTAAATAAATAAAATACGAGCTAACACTAACATTATTATAAAAACAGTTAGACTGCCCATTGAACGTTGAAGGTCTAAGGACAATACTCTACGAAAATCAACACAAAATTATCATAAATACATCAAACTTGTCAGCAAGATCAGCAAATTAATATGAAACTAGATCAAAATTAATTAAGATTATAAAGCCACAATCATAAAATATCTAGAACAAATTAAGAAACACGTGTCTGTTCATCTACACTAATATTATAAAGAGGTAAAGTTTGTAAGCTTGTAAGTTTGTAAGTTTGTTAGTTTGTAAGTTTGTTTGTTCTGTTTTAACTCCGAAACTACTGATCCGATTTTAAAAATTCTTTCACTAATAAATAAAAATAAATAAATAAATATCTGGGACATTTTTGCACACACGGTCATCTGACCCCAAACTAAGCAAAGCTTGTAATATGGCTGCCAGAAACTGATATACGTACATATATATTTTTAAATACATACTTAAATAGATATTAACACCCAGACATAGAACAAACACAAAAAAAGAAAGCTGAGTTATCCCTGAGTGCCATAGGCTATGTTTTATAATGGTAAAAGTTAATTTTCTGCACTAAATAACCGTATTAGTAAAACATGTTGGAGAAAAATAAGCTGCTTGGCTTCTTTATCGGCGTACGCTGACCTAACGGTTTGAGGTAAGTAAATACAATGTTTCACAAAAATGTAGTTCTTAAGTAGTTTTACAAAAAAGTCCGCGATAGCATATATCTATCTTTTATAAGAAAACCACAATAACGATAATAAGCGGTTATTGTGTTCAGAATAAAAATTAAAATTAAAAGGTCATGTTTAGATGCAGTTTTGTAATCTAACTTATGAATCTTTACAAAAATAAATGAATTTATTATTAGGAGTACTTAATGTAGATAAAGTTTGCCGTTTACAGTTTGTGATTTAGTCGCACAGTTTATGAGATAATGTAAAATTAAAATAACGCGACCATAATAATCCGCGCAGCGCCTTCATACTGCACGTAATAAGTAGGTGATATAAAAAAATAACTCTTTATCGACACCATAAAAAAATATAACAAGAAGATAACATTAAATATGGGGGGGGAAAACGACCTTATCGCTATGAGCGACATCTTCCAGACTACCTTTAACAATGGTGTGCTGCGGTGGAGTGGTATCACAGGTATTTAATTATTAACCGACTTTAAAAAACGTTCTCAGTTAGGTGGGTTTTAGGATTCCGTACCCAAAGGGTGAAAACGGGACCTTATTACTAACGCTGTCTGTCTGTCTATCCTACCTTTTAACGGCTGTATTTTTCGAACCGTAATAGATAGCCAGTTGAAATTTTCACAGAGTATGTAACGTTACGGCGGATCAACTAAGAAATGTAATAACAGTAAAGTTTCAAATAGTAAAAACGAAAGGAGTTCCCCAATCCCCATACAACAAAAGTATTCTTAGTTCTTAGCTCTAATATAAAAACGGTAATACGTACAAGCGTCAAACTTGGCATGATTATAGTACATAGTACTCTAAAGTGTAACAACAAATAATAATTAATGGCCAAGTGCGAGTCAATGACAAATTTCTGTTCATTACCAAGTTATACTCGAGCGTCACTGTAGCAAAGAATTAAATATGTGACTGCGTTGCAACTACTTCGACAATTTTGGAAGGCGTTAAGCCTGAACAATAACTGGTTGTATTTTGTGGTGGTAAAGAACCCTCAATCCGCGAGCGAGCCTGACTCGAAATGCGTATTTTAGTAATTTTGAAGTCGGTCTAATCCCTAATTTTTTTAGCTTTACATAGATAAAAACTATGGACAGATGCGGGACTATAGCTACGATATAAGGGCGCGATAGGAGTAGGTTGAATTACGGTATGGGAGTGGAGTGGAGCGGACGGCTACGGGACTAGATCGGAAAGAGTGGGACTGAAGTAGATTGGATTACGGAACGGATGCGGGGCTGGATTGCAAAAAGGTGGAAAGAGAGTAAATTGGATTACGGGACGGATGCCGAGTTGGATCGGAAAGGGCAGGCCTGTATTAGAGAAGATTATGGGACAAATTCAGGACTGGCGCCGTAAGGATGGGGCGGAAGAAGAGTAATTTTACGGGACGGATTCGGGCCTGGAGCGGAAAGAGCGGAACGGTAGTATAGTGGATTTAGGGGCGAATGCAGAACTGGAGCAGAAAGGGTGGTACAGGAGTAGAGTGGATTACAGGATGGATGCGAGACTGAAACTAAAAAAACGGGAGGTAGTAAAGTAGATTTCAATACTATGCGAGCGAAGCCGCGGGCAACGGCTAGTGTCTAATAAAATTGCAAAACTTGATAGCATTGAAAGGATTTTGACAGTAAATGCCAATAATTGGTTTTCGGTTGCATCACATTTTAATTCGCGAAATAACAACCTGTCCATGCTATAATCTTGCATTATTTACTAGCCGCAGCCCACGGTGTTACCCGCATGGACATTCTCTTAGGAACTGTACCCATATTTTTTCGGGATAAAATATCACTAAATTATATTCTATGTCTATTAATATCTCTATGTAAAAATCAAATTGTTTTTTTTTTTTTTAATTTATTTAAAGGGCTTTGTCGCTTAGCGACCACATCGCCCAGTTATTCAACACAACTTAATTCTTATAAACAAACTAAATAATAACAAACACAAAACAAACTATTGTTCAAAGCCTAAATCTACTAACTTATATAAAAATTTGGCATTGTCGGAACCGGGAGAAGCTAAAACAGAGTTACAAAATCCGACATCAGTAATTTCATTTACATTGAAACATTGTTTTCTAAAAGATTCATTCATTTGTGGTTCTGTTGCTGCGTGAAAAAGGTACAACCAAACCCACTTTCGCAATAAAGTTATAATATTAATCTTTGTTATAACCGTTCATTCTGATGTCTAAATACAACTTATAGAAATATATTTATTTGTCTCTAGATAACTATAGCAATAACAATTTAGATTGTATAATTATTTAATCTAGTAAAAATATTTTTGTATATGTACTAATAGTAATAATAAACGTACCATCATATTAGAGACTTTACCGTATTTTTTTTTCTAAAATGTATTTGGTGTCACGAGGTTTAGTTTTTAGACAGCCTATAAATAGACGTAGATGTAATGTTAATAAAGAATAAACATATTGTTTAATTAATTGAGAGTTTTTGAACGTTTCATACTTGAAATGTTAAATTATTTCATAATGTTGATTTTTAAGGCTTAATTTAATAATCAATGAGTTTAAAAAGATGAAATACAAAAACATAAAACAGAAAATCCAACTTCACAGATAGTGAAATCAAGAAGAAAGAAATGAATCAGTGAAGTGAATTCATCTTATAATAATTTTTTCTTTAGAGTTGGTGTTGGCCACGCAGCGATATAGCCAGTCGTCCTACACCAGCCTCCTCGGTAGAGTGCAGCCTCCATGGGCGAGCAGGAGGCTGGCGAAGGGCGACTGACACGGTGCGTCACTTATCAAAATAAAGATATCGATCGAACACCAGGAAAAATTGGGAACATAGCTTTTTGCTGAATAAACGGTTTTTTGTGCTTAATTAAAAAGCCTTTTCACTCTCTTCCGCACCCGCCGGTCGCCAACAAAGTCCTTCGAGCCGGATCGTGGAAGTAGAGTGATTATAGTGTCTAATGTTGAGGACTCCGCCTAGCACATCGCGCACTATAATGATTACACACAGCGCAACCGCAAGGAAGAAGCCCGCAGAATTAGATGCACAGAATGAAGACCCACAAAAATCCGTTACCGTATCTAAAAGTTCCGCGTCGATTGAGGCTAGAAAAATTATTTTAAAACTCGAAGCTGCACAGGCACGAGCAGCCATAGAGATAGAAGCTGCACAGGTACGAGCAGCCACTGCACAGGCACGAGCAGCCATAGAGATAGAAGCTGCACAGGTACGAGCAGCCACTGCACAGGCACGAGTAGCCATAGAGACAGAGCTCATCGAGAAAAAGCTAGCCGCAGATTTAGCCGCACTAGAATGCGAACGTCGAAACAGAAGGGGAAGCTCAGGTAAATCTGTAGAAAATTCAGTGAACAAAGTACATCACTGGTTTGAACGAGACAACCATGACAATATAAAAAACCATCAAATAGATATTTCTCCTCAGTGCGACGTTCCTATCGTTAGCGCAGTTCATTTTAATAACTTAACAAGTGCTATTAAAGAATCAAACACACAGAATAAGCAGATACTAGCAAGATTTGCAACTTCAAAGGATCTCCCGCAGTATCACGGAGACCCTGTAGCATTCAAGCAGGCCTACGAAGGATCAACCAAATTGTGCAACTTGAGTGACGATGAAAACATGTGGAGATTGCGGAAATCCCTTCGTGGAGAGGCAAAAGAAACCGTGTCTTCCCTGCTCATTGGAAACACCACCCCACACACAATAATAGAAGCTTTAGAACTCCAGCACGGGCGATCAGATGAATTGCAAAACATTGTTAAAAAGTCGTTTGCCTTTGAAAGCATCGAACTCTGGGAAAAGCCCAGACAGAATAAACAGGAGTTAGAGGCGATCCAAACATTGGACAAAACAGCTAAACTACGAGACGGAAAATGGGAAGTCAATCTACCCTGGAAGGTTAGAGACTCTAAAATGACAGATTCATACTCGAATGCTTTTCGTCAACTCAATTCTATAGAGAAAAGGATGAGTTCCGATGCAGTATTCGCTGCAAGATATAAAGAAAGAGTAGATCATTTGTTTGAAAATGATTACGCTAGAAAACTGAGATATGACAAAGATGATTCACCTAAATTATGGTACTTACCTCATTTTCGCATAGATAATCCAAACAAAAAGAAATTGCGTCTAGTTTTTGACGGCGCAGCTACTTCAGAAGGACACTCCTTAAACGATTTTTTACTGCAAGGACCAGATTTATTACAATCACTGTTGGGCATTATGTTAAGATTCCGAGAACGACCCATAGGAGTCGCCGGAGATTCTTGTGGAGGGAAAATCCCAACGAATCCATTTAGAAAAGTCGTACAGTCCGTTCCAAAAATGGATTAAACAATTGAGCAAACTCAAAGAGATTCGCATACCAACATTGTATTTCCATCACTTTGAACAAAAATGTCAAAAATGTCAAGAGAATATTTGATCGATCGATATAAAACCAATATAAAACTTACAAAAACAGAAACCGAATTGCATATTTTCTGTGATGCAAGTCCGGCTTCATATGCTACCGTTGCATTTTGGCGTGTGCATCAATGAAAACGTATGCGTATCATTTATCGCTAGTAAGAGTCGCGTTGCACCTCTTAAATCAGAAACAATACCGAGGATAGAATTGCAAAGTGCTGTTTTGGGTTGTCGTCTCGCCAGTACGATCCGAAAAGAAAGCCGGCTGATACCTGATAAAACTTATTACTGGAGTGATTCTATGACTGTACTACATTGGATCAAAAATCCTAACCGCAATTATAAAATATTCGCAGTTTATCGTCTCGGGGAGATAGATGATATAAGTGAACCTCACGACTGCTCAAATTTGCCTATACCCGCAGTATTTGATGACGGTGACTTATATTTGAGAAAGATGTGGAGGATCGCACAAAGATTTGGCAGCGATGGGTCAAGGAGTATTTGACGACCTAAATGGCAAAAGGAGACTGTTAACTTAAAACAAGGTGATCTGGTCATCTTAGTGGACCCGAATTCACCCCGCAACACCTGGCCAAAGGGTATAAAAGAAAAGGCGTACAGCAGCAGTGACGGTCGAGTACGCACGGTTGACGTGAGAACTAATGACCGGATATTTACCAGGCCAGTAACTAGAGTGGCCCGTTTGAGTGTCTTGTGACACAGGGTGGAGAATGTTGGCCACGCAGCGATATAGCCAGTCGTCCTACACCAGCCTCCTCGGTAGAGTGCAGCCTCCATGGGCGAGCAGGAGGCTGGCGAAGGGCGACTGACACGGTGCGTCACTTATCAAAATAAAGATATCGATCGAACACCAGGAAAAATTGGGAACATAGCTTTTTGCTGAATAAACGGTTTTTTGTGCTTAATTAAAAAGCCTTTTCACTCTCTTCCGCACCCGCCGGTCGCCAACAGTTGGTATATTCTCTATACATTTAAATGGATGCATTCTAAAGATTTATAACCTTAAAAAAATGTGAAGATATCGCGTAACATAACACACACACACACACACACACACAAAAGTCGAATAAAAAACCTATTTCTGAAGTTACATAAAAATAAATAAGCAATAAAGTACCTTCTATCGTCTCCCATCATAGAAAGCTTGCAAATGCACAAGTGCATATTCTACACGGGTGTAAAATAGCTAAATCCGCCGCACCTCAGCTACGCAATTGGTTATCTTTGCTAATCCTGCCTTATCTAGCAGATTTTGAGTTCTTTGTTGGCTCTTATCTACGTCGGTAGGCCTTAAAAGGACTTTTGTGCGATGACCAGCCAAATATGTATGCACACACGGCTATCTATTGGTTGTTATCTGCCGCGCCTAATACAAATTACAACTAACTTTAACTGTTAGCGATAATGACACAAAAGGATCGGTACTTGCCCTGTTAAATTTTATTGTTATGATTTGGCACCGATATAATTATGTACTTTACCTTTTTTATCGTTCTTCTAATTTTGGTTGTCGTAAAAGTTTTGGTATTCAAAGAACGTGTCAAAATTGGCAAAGGCTATTTACTACGAGATTGTTGCAAAATTGCTAGTCCTTTTTTATACAAAAAATTTTGATTTGAAATTTAGCAACAATAATAGGGTTAACGAGAAATAACAATACATACCTAATTGAAATTATTTTTTATAGACCAGTTGTAGACCGATTTTTAACCAAGATAAAAAAGAGGAGGTTCTATATTCGATGCGTATGTATTTTATTAATCTTTTTTATTTATTTAATAGGCAATCTCGAGTGGAGTTTCAATTGCACGAATTTCAAAAAACAGTATGGAATTAATTCGTTTATTGAACTTCCTGTGAATCGTTTTTGGTATTGTAAAAATTTAATTTTATGACATTATGTATTAGAAGAAATGTTTTCCTTCAGCTTTTCACAATGTTATTGCAACTGTCAGAGTTAAAAAGTTGAACTGAGCATAGGTGGAATCATCTTCTGCCTGTCCTTTTAAAGGTATTTTAGGAAGGCTATGTGAAACGGTATTTATTCTGTCCTACATCTAACATTTCATCTGTTCCATATATGTTACAAACATACCACCGACGTCCCAAGCAATCCTAGTTTGTTAACATTTAACACATCCCAGAAGAATTCCTTTCCTTTATCTATTGTGGTTGAGATTACATCGAGATAAGCTCAGCCGAAACTGCCTTTGTGAGTTATCTAGTTCAAACAAAAGTTTCCTGTGTTGCGTTGGACGCCGTAACCTTTGTTGGAAATATGTGTTTTGTTATGTGTTAGGGTATTGTTAGATGTAATGACTTGGTATGTACATAAAACTACTTGGAGAAGAGTTAATTAGAAATACCTATGAGTAGGTACTTACGGCCGAATATCGGCCTTAGTGGTGTGTCTTTGGAGAGGCCTAGGTCTAGCAATGAACTAAGAAAGGCTGATTATGATGATGATGATGATGTTAAACTACAAAACAAGCGACGCAAAACAAACATAGCAAAGACTAAGAGAGAGGGTAGGTCATTTTGTCTGCACCTATCTTTGAACTTTACGATCAAACACCCACCCGCATTATTCAGTCTTCCCGTGAGCATGGTGCCTGTAACTGCGCCGAAATATCGGGAGTTCCATTCACAACTTTATCACGGTTAAAACCCTTTTAATAATCATATAACTGTGTTATATGATGTTAAATTGGTAGATTGTGGAATACGCTGCCAGAATGGATGTACTGCAGTAGTTACAATCTGGGTCGCTTCAAGTGGCGAGTGAATTAGGTTCTTCTAGGCAAGCGTGTTGCTTCGTAGACCGCATCATTGTTTTACAACATACGATGTGGCAATTAAACACAAGCAATTTATACAATAAAAATTAAAACTTACGACCTATAGTTTACCCGCTATCCTACAGAAACCAAACATTTTCAAATACAATCACAAGTATTAGTATTTTTTAAACCTATCATAACCCCAAAAGAGCTGATAATCTTCAAACGGCTGAACCAATTGTAATGCATCATAACTACCTAAGTACCTACACTCTCGATCAAGTCACCTGTTAAACAACAAAACTAAATCATAATCAGTTCAGCCGTTGAAGATCTACAATGCCACATACGGACACGCAATAAAATCCTTTAAGTGTTTTTGTTGTTTTTTTTATTCTAAAAACTCATATTATTTTTATATATGTACATATTATTCGTAAAAAGTTTAATGTGGCTATCATAGCCACATTAAACTTTTTACGATAAAAATTTGACTTTAATTACACATGTAAATATTGTCGATTATGCAAATCGTATACCGATACATCAATACCTGAAGCTTTATGTTTTTTCTTCGGCAAAGTTAAAAGAAAGTGACGACCAAGGCGCCCCGTCGGGAGTCCTCACCGTGACCGAAATATCGATGTAAAATATATTTATCGAGTTCGATACATATTTGAGATACATTTCACAAGTTAGAAGCATTTTTTGTCGATAACTTTTGACATCACTAAGGTTTTTGTGTTATAGAAGAGGTAAGTTAAGTAAGGGTGAAGGTGAAGTAACTTTCCTTATCCTTATTAACTTTACTTTAAATAATATGTTTTATGAAATTTATGACTTAAGCTTTATCAAAAATTATTAACTTAGAATCTCACTTTTTATTGAATTATTGTTTGTTTGATTAACACTTTGTAAGCATTGATGTGGTTTGCGATAGTCGCTTGCTTAGAAAATCGATTTACTCGCGAATTAAAGACACCAGATTTTTTGTAGTTTTAGTGTTAGCTTGTATTTTGTTTATTTAATAAAGAACTTAAAAATGCGAAGTTTTGTGTGTAAAATGTTAAATGGTGTGTGTTTTTCACTCCGAACTTGACGGATTCGAATGAAATTTAGTATTTTACGAGTAGTTAGGTAAGTTTACGTATGAAATAGTTTATATCCGGAATAAAAAGTAACTTAAGTGTAATAGATAGCCAACCTTTATACCAATGTACGTGTCCTATAGAATAACGAATACACTAGGATTCTTCAAACAGCGAGTTAATCAATAAATCTTAAAAGTCTATTTTAAAAGATAGTCTTAAAAGATCGACAGGATATTTGTGATGCCTCTGGTGTTACAGGTATATCCATAGGTGACGGTTTCTGCCTATCATCAGGCACCGTCTACCGTCTGCTTGGTTACTACCTGTGGCATAAAAAACCACGAGGCACAGCCTAGTGAGTATTTTTTATAATCTAAACTCTTTTTTGCATTTGTGTCCGTAATCATTGTGTATACTCAAGAATGTTCTAGAATTTACACATTCAACGCATAAAGACAAAGAAATAAAGGAGAATGCCCATAATGGTGTCGCCTTCGGAATAATGCCGACTGCTCCACAATTGGCAAATGGCGAAGGCGGTGATGGCCCCTGGCTGTGCCACTGGATTACGTATAGTTTAAGAGCTAAACCACACTTTAATTTATTTGTTTTAAATAGAAGTTTCGTGTTTAGGCGATACAGTATGTATAATTAGTATGTGTTTTATTAGTATGTATAAAAGCGCTTGCAGACGATGCGTAGTACAAGTTGCAAGTAGCTACTACGCATCGTCTGCATCGTTTTGCTTAGTGCAAGTGGTAGTGGTTAGTAGCACTTCCACTGCTACTTGCACTAAGCAAAATAATGCACGCGATGCGTAGTAGCTACTTGCAACTTGTACTTGCTAATTGCACTAAGCATCTTTTGCAAGCGCCTTAATTTTTAGCGTATGTACCTTTTTTATCAGAATGTATCACATTATTCACTATTGCACACCTGTATAAATTGTCTCGATCCTAAGGTTATCTGGAAGAAATCACTCTTAGCAATAAGGCCACCGATTGCTGCAATTGATTTTATCGTGTGCATGTATATTGTGGTGTGAACAATAGAGAGTTTATCTATCTGACTAAAGTTTTTATGGAAAACTGATCTACGTGTGTCCCTAACTCGCCTGATAGTAAGCGACGCTGTGGCCAAAACTCACATAACAAAAATTTATTCAATGCCTTAAAATACCTAGATTATTACCTCACTACTATATTGATCACACTCTCACTGATCTGTATCACTGTGATACTGGAACACAATGTACAAATGGCCTTACTTTAGAGTTCCTTGGATATTCCCCAATTTATTGTACGTACTGTAAAATGAATAAAGTCCATTTCTTGAAATTCTGCTTCACAGTTATGATAATAAATACAGTGTTCGAATTTTAATGCTTTACTTTTAGCTAGTTGCTGTTGAATGAATCTAATGAGCCTTTTATACTCACCAAATAAGATCCAAAGAACTAAAAAAACTTTGTTTAATAATTGGCCGTGCAAACAGCAAATTCAGAAGAAATAAATCGTTCAATTTGCGCTGGACCAATAACCATGGTGGACAAGGCTCAAAATCTTACGATAGCACATTAAACATTCCAACGACCGGTAGCTAAGGTAAACATTTCCGACAATAATTTTGAAGAATAATAATTGAACATAGTGCACGTTAGCTCCTGGTCTATAAAAGCTTGGAGAGCAATCACGTATGTAAATGGGCATCGTAACGACCACTCCTCTGACATTCAACGCATAAAATGGTTGTTTTAATTTTTTGTATCCTTTGCCGATTTTAATAAAGGTCGGGCGAAAAAGTGTTTTAATTAATTTTAAAATTGCATATCGTTTAGTATTAGGTTAACGATTAGGTGCTTGATTGATAATTATAATATAATATTATAAATGCTAAAGTTTGTAAGTACCTACACATATGTTTCGTAATATAGCTTTTAAGCGTAAGAGGCAAAGATATAAAAATGTAGATATCGAGAGAAACAAAAGTAAACTAAAACCATATCAATTAGTTTGTCGGCATTTCTAAAATGTACCTAAAGTTACATGAGTATACTAGGGGCACGTTTTGCGTAATTTTTTACTACTTATTTTTAAAATAAGAGGGAAACAGAGTTAATCTTAAATATAAAAAAATTTAAATCTATAATATTTTTTCCAGAAACTGAAATTATAGAAAACTGGTTTGACATACAGTTCTCAACATTCTGGGAAGAAAAGTACGACTTGCTTTATTCTACAGTGAAAGCTTCCTTCTTGGCATCTTTTAACCATTATTGGTGTAATTGAGTAACAAGTTTTCATTATATAGTGTGGTAGACTAAAGAAATCTCATTTCCCAAGAACCTCGAAGTACCTAATAAATAGCGTACTCTCGGCAACTGTACCGATATTAAGTTTGTAAATAGTTAAGGCAATAACCACTGTCGAGTTAAGTGCTGGTTTTGATTAAGGCCGTTATATTTTTAATTATAAAATACTTTACCGTCTCGAGGACTCTGGTCATGATTTGCTATTTGTAGACTATGATTCTGTATTTATGCATAACTATAATCAGTAAGGGTAACTATCAGCATTGCCATTTGCATGGTGATCCCACATTATGCTGGGTACGCTGTCAACTAGTAGTGGGCTTGAGCATTTGGATTGTCTCTAGTCTCTATACCTTCAAAGGGCTATGGGCAGTCTGTTTTTGTATAATAGGCCAAACGTTTTAGGTAAATATTTAATGTCAGTAAGCTTGTATTTTGTTAAGTTAATAAAGGTATTTGCCAGTGAAAAAACATTAGTTTTTAGCTCTGATAGCTCTGCCGTAGATTGTAAAAACTGAATGAAAATATTAAATTGTGATTACTTTTGCTAAGGTTTTGAACGTAAGATTGTAACTGGTAGCCGATAAAACAAGAAAATGTTTTCATTCGGCTTTTTACAATGTCATTGCAAGTGTCAGGGCTAATAATCTTGGACCGAGTACAGCTATCTTACTGTAGATATGAACTGTTGTTTTATCACAAAAAATTGCTTATATTTATGTTTGACTAGGGTAGAAGGCGAGTTAATAGATTATTAAAGGGTCAGCAAAGTAGTTGTGATGCCTCTGGTGTTACAAGGATCCATAGGCGACTGCTTACCATCAGCCAGCCCATCTACTTGTTTGCCACCAAAAACTACTTCAAAACAAAATTGAATCCGTAATGAAGTTAAGTGGTGAACTCACTAACAAACTTTTGCATTTATAATAACAGTGTAATTTGTCTGATTTACATACTAGAAAAATATGATGTTTAAAATCCCTTTTACAGAGCATCAATTAAGAGAAATATCTGCCCATACAAATATCATGGGAACAAATCTCAGATGTGTCAAAATCTGTCTCTAATGACGCGTTCAATACGAAACTTTTGAGAACATACAAAAGCAACATATTGAGGATGCCCTTTAAGATATCTCTAACCGTTTTTTCGAGAACCATTCTTCTTTTATTGTTAAATAAACCATAAATCGCTGTAAAATGGGCAGTGTAGGATACTCAATGGCAGTGCCCCGATGAAAAAAAGCTATTTTAATAAGGACAATATTTTTAAATGTGCTTTTTGTGGGAGTTAGCGCCGCAAAGGCGCTAAGGACAATTTACATGATAATGTAAGATTATTTATATTTTTTACGTCTATTGATGTGAAAGGATGAGAACTTCTTTACTTAAAATGTGGGAATTTATTTTATTATACGTTAATTCTGTAGGTGTAAAAACAAAGAGCTATTATGGTACAAATACAAAACTATTTATTTGCCTTTAAAGTATTAGGTACAGATCCATGTCATGTTCGAAAATAAAGGCGCTGTCTAGCTAAACCATTAGAAAAATATTTATAGTGTAACACACACACACGACATTTAAAATTAATGAATAGAAATGTGTTTCTCGGCTGTGTTAAATCTGAATGAAAAATGTGTCAATGTTTCAAACAAGATTCAAACAGGTGTGAATGTTGGTGTCGATGATCGAAATTAATGTAATGAATATGCAAATGTGAAGAACGATGAATAAATCTAATAATAAAACAGCTTCGATAAATAAGCAAAACAAAATCAAATAAAACAGAAACGCTGATCCGACAGATACTCTCCAATAAATGCAGCGAAGCCGATAAAATATTAAGTCCTCGGTCCCAAGCATTGAAGCCTCACGCTGTGTTTTCATAAATAAAGAGAGTATCGATCGAAACAAGAAAATAAGAACAGATGTTAGTGTACTCACTGTATTCGGACGATATTAACTGCGATTACTGTTGATTAATGTTTATTTTTACGTATAAATTAGTCGGCTGCGCGTCTGTGACTGTTGCTTATTCAGTAAAAAACAGTAATTTATTGGTGGCGACTTCTCGTGTTGGCGCGGGCTTAACGAGTGCGTGGCGTGCGCTGCGGTAGACAGAAAAAACTGGCTCGCTTGGTACGTAGCTCGAGCACCAGTGGCCTGAGGAAGAATAACCCCAGGAGTCGATGGGAGCTGGCTGCCACCGCTTCCGAACGCACCCCTCGCCCCGCACCGCCTCCCGCCCGCCCGATACAGATCACGCATTCTACAAATACCTTTAGCTGCGGCACCGGCGATCGCCAGCCATCTCTTTCCCACCACCGCCGCTGCTGCTGCGCCGGAGGTCCGAAGAATCAGTGGTGCGCGGGACGGAGGGGGTCTAATGGAAGTTTCACAGCCGACGACGCTTCCTAAGTTCACCGAGTAAAGGTCACACGGGCTAAGCGAGCTGAGCGTCGCAGCGCGAGCGTGGAACTCGGCCGCGCGAGGTAGCAGCGCGCGCGCAACACCGGCAGCGCCCACATCGCTGGCCGTTTAACTACACGCGCACCTCACGCAACATATCCGTCCCGCTCGCTCTTACCAACATACGGGATCGTCTCGCTTGCGCACGGAGACGTCGAAAAATGTATCTAGTTCTGTCGAGGCGAACGCGGAGTGCAGTAGCAGAGATTTTTTTTTCGTTTCAATAAATTTGTGGTTGTTGGTCTCGCTTAGGCGCACGCCTGGGGCCCGGCGGAGTGAGACGGTAGATTGCCACTGGGTTACGCCTTCCGTGCGTGCTCGTTATTATGTAGGTTGTTCACGTATTAGAGCCTCCGTGTACCGAGGCGAGTATGAAATACATTATAATATCTGTGTAAATACTTGTCTGCGGTGAGCCGGTTATTTATGTTCACTTTGCTGGCGCTACTGTGCTACGCGCCGCCGCCGCTGCGTTTTGCTTTACGCCGCTTACTCGCTATTGGAATTCATCTTTGGGTCGTAAACTGTCCATAAGAAGATTATAGTCTTGTATTTTTTTAAAGTCTTTTTTGCGTGCCATGAGTTTTTAGTATTTCTTAAAGGTCTATGTAAATTAACATTTTGCCTGGTAGAATTTTTAAATTAAGGCTCGTTTGCAGAGCTTAAATTTTAAGTAAAAAATATTTTATTAAAACAACATACTCACAGTTTCTTAATTAAAGAAACGTGATTTAGAATGATTGGCACATCGTCGCTTACCAACAGGCGAGTTGGTGGTCAAACGCGGACTTATCAGCGTTAAAAAAAAAAAAAAAAAAAGATTGGCACGATATTTTTTCATTAAAATATTTTAACGTAGTCTGCTAGGTCTATCTTGAAACCTTGTGAAATTTATAAATAACTTATTTTTTAATTGCCAGGAACAGGATTGAGTTTAGTTTTTTTTTACGATAAAAATTAGAAAAAAAAACAGAGTCACACGTCGACTTTGCATAAATATGTTTGATACTCTAAATGTAACCCTCTGTGTTACAATATTAGCCTAATCATCACCTGCGGTAAGAACTAAGCTTGCATCCCAATGCAACCCCGCCTTAAGAGTAAGTTTTAAATGCGAGTTTTTTTTCTGAATTTAATTTGCAAGCTAACATAACAGGATTACAAAATAATAAGTTTTTAATTGTTATCTTCTCATATTTATTTGAAATTCATTGAAGCATCAATTCTAGCTGTTTCTTACATTCCTCACAGCAAAATCTCCAAAATTCAGTTAAGCTGTTCATAAACGCTTAATTCTCAAAAACTGTTAATTCTATACATTTTAAACAAAACCGAAAACGTTCAACGTAACGGTCTGAGACACGCGCACAGAGTTTAAAGCACAATAGAATAAAGCACACAATAAACAAAACTGACATTCCGTCACGGTTATAAACATCCAATCAAGGTGACAAACATCCAGACAAAAGGACAATGACCGAACGCATCCAAACATATTAGGGACAACTTTGTTTCCAAAATTGGCAAGTATTGTGTATGTCAACGGGGGCTTTACAGACATTGTACTGAATTATAAACTAAGGAGTGTTTACAGACATTGTTGGTGAAACGGGAACTTTTATGGAGGTTGAAAAATGATAGAAACTGAGACCGCCTTTTGTTGGGATATTGAATGACCGAGCGACCACACCCGAGTGATGTGCGTTGCTAATTTTCTAATTTTGAGTCCTCGATGAAGTGTCAAATTTATTTTTTTGCTGCAATGTTGTTTTTTTTCTCCTGAGAATGTTGGCTTCGCACGGCTTGTGCATTGTGTCATTATTGGGTGTGAAACTTTTGTAATGTATAACTCTATTTTTAATGAGGTTATTTTAAACGACAAACCTCATCCACGGGACCTATTGATATCTTAGAAGAAGGGTGTCTGGCATGTGAAAACATGGAAAAAAAACGGCGCATTATTAAAAAAAATAGATGTATATGTGAGTTTTTATGGAGTTTTTTTTATATTTTATGTTATTCCATAAAATCTCGAATGCGATGCAGTGTTCATGCATTATAATTATAATTATAAATTAGTTGTGTAAATAAATTATTCCAATTACGAGGCTGTAATTAAAAAAAACTATTCATTCCAAATAGGAAAGATAGCTTTATTTATAAAAGACTTCAATGCGCACTCCTCCTTTAAGTCGATTAAATTGAGCAGCTTTAGTTTACAGTGTAAACTAAAGTTTAGTTTTAGTTTAGTACTTATATTTTAATCTTATACAATTTATAGAAAACTTAAATAAGTCCAATAATTAAATAGGTAAATCGAGGTAATGAGCACAAAAATAAATACTAATTAGAATTTTGTGTGTGAACATCTGAACATGCCATCAGCGTATTAGTTATGGAGCGCGTTGAGGTCTTTTCTATGAGATGTATGATATCCATACTATTATACTACTAACACCTAACAATTAAAGTTTCTTTTTTTATATTTAAGGATATGGTGTTAAAAATTTAGGTTTTGTACTCATTACGTATCTTAAGATATTACCGATATTTCAGCGGAGACATAGTACATATAATCACCATCATTTCAGCCATAAGACGTCCACTGCTGGACATAGGTAGGCCGGGAGGTATCGATGAGGTATCATCGATCTCCAAAAGGCCGGTTGGGAGCGGCCTGCTTCCAACGTTTCCCTGCGGTGTCTTTTAGGTCGTGTGTCCATCTTGTGGGTGAACGTCTTACGCTGCGCTTACCGGACCGTGGTCTCCATTGGAGAACCTTTCGGCTCCATTGGCCATCTGTTCTGCGTGATATGTGCCCTGCCCACTTCAACTTGACAATCCGTTGCAAATAACTGCACCAAAATATCTGCAGCTCTAATCACATCCTAATCACGGTAAATAATCATATACCTGAATGCAATAACAACCGTGATATCGATATAGTTATTTGTATATTTTTTTTTTTATTATATTGCTTGCATTTGAACGCCACCTCGTCTGTTGTCTACGATGGATCAACGCTAGCCTAGAAGACATCAAATCACTAGCAACTTCAAGACGCCCTGAAAAAAGTGTAATCATAATTTAAATAAAACCAGCCAACTACGCACCTCAGTGCGTACAACCCTCAGGTTCCGTACCACCACATAACTTGTTAGCTACTAAAGTACAAAAAAGTAGTGCAACAAAACAACGTCCCATCAACGCCCAGGCGGTCGCCCATCCAAGTACCGACCGCGCCCGACGTTGCTTCACTTCGGTGATCGTATACAAGAAGATCGTACTGGTGGTGAACAGAAAATTTTCACTTACTTGCACTTGGCCATTATTTATTATTATTTTGTTATAGGTACTTTAGAGTGTGCACTATAATCATGCCAAGTTTGACGCTTCTATTATCGTTTTTACATTAGAGCTAATACAAAAATACGTAAATAAAATACGTTTGTTGTATGGGGGACCCCCTTTAGTTTTTACTTTTTGTCGTTTTTTATAATTTTTTAGTTAATCCACCGTTTGGTACATTACATATTCTGTAAAAATTTCAACTAGCTATCTGTGACGGTTCGAAAAATACAGCCGATAGATACTGACGGACGGACAGACAGACATCGTAGGCTTAGTAATAGGGTTCCGTTTTTACCCTTTGGGTACGGAACCCTAAAAAGATGGCTTGCCCATTAAGGTAAGTCAAGTTGCGCTTCTAGTTGCGTCTAGTGCCCGCTGAACAGTTCACAGACCATAAATCTGCTCGATATAAAATCGAACACGGCGTAGTTGGTTGTACTGATCCCACTTTTGATTGCGGCGATACACTATCGTAGACGTATCAGGAAACTAGTCTGTAGAAACAGTACCTACAACCTCGCTACCGGCCCCATAAAAGCTCTTACTATATCTCGATCTCGACTATACCTTATAAAGTCCGAACCGAGACTTCTAAAAATAATGTTTTGGCTCATCATTAAAGTCGACAATGCGACTCGATCGGTCGTGCTTTGTCTTTTTAGTCGGTGACGCAATTCATACCGAAATGGAACAATAAAATTCTCCGACTATCACACGACTTTTAACCTTATCGCGCAGAGATTAGGCTCAGCTTTTGTGGAAGAGACTCGGTGTTGTTGATCTCCAAAAGAATTGTCCGTTGACAACAGAGACATCGATTCTGTTCTTTTTTTGAATATCGATTGTATTGTAAAGAGCATTCCCATAGCTGTTGTGAGAACTTTTAAAAGTACCCACCTATTTATTAAAACGTTTTGTTTCTTTGTCAGACGACTATGATTTTTTGAGGTTACCTAATTATTCATTCGTATCTAAATAAAGACAATTTTAGTTTTATCATGTGTATTCTTACACAAGACCTATCAGAGCGCTTCGACGAAGCAACTCGTGACTAAAATGCTGGCGTTTATTTTGTCCAAAATGCTTCGAGGCAATGCTGCCAGCATTTTGGGAACGCTGCCCACCAGTAGCGGCTTGTTAAATAAGTTTTAGTTGATTGAATCAGGCGTTACATTAGATCATCATTAGTTTGAGGCGTTGTAATTTCATTAGTACAAATAGTTATAATGTTTTTTTTTTTTTTTGTTACATATTTAATTACTTTTTGTTTCAGGTTAGGTTAATTTTGTTCTTTTATGTAATTAATATTTAAATTCAGGTTAGGTTCAAATTAGAATCGCAAATATCTATAGAGAAAATAGTTTAACCAAAATCCTTATTGTACTCGAAACGACGTAGAAGCGGAATTACGCTAGAAATTCGACAAATACAAATTAAATAAGTTTTAGTTTTAGTTATAATTTTTCATATAAGATAGATTTTATTTTACTTGTAATTTTTATTCAATAAAACAATTGTGCATAGGTGTAAAAAAAGCTATTCTTAGCTTTTTTAAACCGGGTTTCGGAAAGGGTATGCTATGCTGAAAGGGCTTCGTTATGCTACCGTTTTCTATGGAACAGCTGATTTTTTTTTCGCGATTTCACGGTTGGTCCCATAGTAAAAGTTGTTCATAATGAAGCGTAGTGATTTTTCACGCACAACCAATATAGTTGCAGTAACACTATTGAACTAGCTAATAGTTCACGTACAAAAAAAGGGCGGCAATGTTATCTGCAGGGTGGGTTCGAATAAGAAATTGCAGTGAACGAGTGAATCGGTTTCTTCTAAGCAATCGTGCTCCATCGTAGACCAAATCATCGCTTAACATTAGGCAAGGCAAGGCTGTAAAGCACAAGCTTAAAATCCAATAAAAAAGGCATCAAGCCTGATTAATGCCTGATTCGCACCCGCCACGCCACCATACCATATCTCCCTTGTTTGTCTGATCTGAGGTTTTTGTTTACTTTTGATTCGATAATTTTTATGCACTGACCCGATGTCCATAGGTTCTTATGGACATCGGTTCAGCTTATCTTTGATAAACACTTAGGGTACGTTTTAAATAATTATATAAAACTTAGTCGTGTTGGTAAATATCGATTTACATCCGAAAAGTAACATGTTTCTATAAGATAAAGTGCCTCATTAAAACGAAAAGAAAAACGTAGAATCAACATTATTGCACAACACAAAACTTCTAAAAACAGTACAATGAGGGCAAAACGAACTTAATTTATTACAATACGATTCAATTTCGAGAAGTCTCTATCGAATTGCAATCAATAAAGTATTTTCGGTATTGCGATGCAAATATTTCAATGATTAATGTCCTTAATCTATAATCTGCCACCGGATTCCACAGAAACTTATACAGGTAGTCAGGAACGTTCATTAAATCATACAGTTTTTTTCTGATTATTATCAATTGGAATTTTGCAAGGTTGCTTACTTTGCTTAGTGACAATCTATATAATAATATTTATGTTTATATCCTTACTAATGTTTGATGTTTGTATGTCTATGTACGGTGTTTCCGAGAAGCTACAACATGGGGTTCTTCAAAAGGCGAGTTAATCGAATTCTAAAGGGTCGGCAACGTATTTGTGATGCCTCTGGTGTTACAAGTATCCATAGGCGACAGTGACTGCTTACCATCAGGCAGCCCGTCTGCTTGTTTGCCACCTATGGCATTTAAAAAAAAACTTTTTATAAAAGCGAATGAACTCTGTCTATCTGTCTGGATGTTTGTTCGCTTTTCACGACTAAACGGCTAAACCGATCTTAACGAAATAACACGGTAACACCAGTTGAAATCGACTTTCAAGTTTTTTTACCTATCATATGGAAAGTGCCTTTATTAACTAAACAAAATACAAGCTAACACTAACACTGTTAGACTGCGTATAGACCACGTTGATGGTTTAACTAAAGACATACCAAATGGTCAAAATGATTTTCTAGATTTGTTTCCATTGATTTGATGTTTAATCCGTGGTAAACTATGCTGGTATTTCAACTAGTTATTTCTCTGTATACTTCTTTAGTTTTAAATTTTGTTGTATACTGTTTGTTGATCTTTAAATAAATGATATTATATTGTTAGTTAATTACAAGGGAACCTAAAATATACGCCTTAAAAAGGTATTTTAGCTCACATTATGATTCAAAGTATTTTCATTATTTAAAATGAGATATTCCCCATACTCATAAAACGATCCATTCTTGAAATAATTTCATTAAAGCCTTAATGATTCTAATTTTTAACAACTAAAAAGAGACCCATGATCCATTAATTTCTTCAGTTGACAGAACAACACGTTAAGTACATTGAAGAAAAAATATTTTTCCTCAAAACGTGCTTTTGAGAGCAATCAAATTGATTCTACCCAAAAATCGTCGAGCAAACGCTCGGCCGCCAAAAAGATCGGTTTTTACAATCAACTCGTATAAATAATTCAATTTTGCGGTCCGGAGATTAAATTACGGTCCTTGTCCATTCCATATGCGACAATAAAAATGCAAATGTCGCCCAACGATGTTATAATTTACGGCCGCAGGTCTGAAACAATCCGATGACTGCATGTTTGATGACTGTTTTATAGCGTGATCCCTGTCGCTACCACGTTCTTCTGGCAAATATATTCCATGGCAAGTACCTACCATTATCGTTGCACCATTACAAACATTTCGGGAACCCTTAATTTAACGACAACTTTAATTAACCGGAACGTAAACGGTATTCAAACAATCGTTCGCTAATCCGCCATCACAAAATCGCAACCATCGCCGTTCACTGAAGACGGTTATAATGTACCTACAGGAACAACAAATTTAACAAAACATCAGAATTTATGAATATTATATTATTGTATTAAAATTATTATTAATAATGTAAGTTTAATAGAGTAGTAATTGAATACCCGAGTACTAACTCGAGTTCAGCAAAAACGCAGCGTGCGACCCTTCTTGGTTATCGTAGACAGATTAAAGAGTAGTAAAGAGTGTTATGACCTGCGGCGAAGTATATAACTGTGTTTTTTATATAGAATAGTTCTACGTTTGGCCACCAACTCACTTGATAGGAAGCGATGATGTGGACGAAGATAGAGCATGTAGACCTAGAAGGTACTTATTTCCTCATAGATGGCGGATTATAGAACTGAAGATTGTCAACGACGGCGGATCAGAGTCTGATAAGACCAATTTTCACTAACAAAAACGGCGGATTATAGAATTTGTCGGATACTCAAGCGGCGGATTAAAAAGAGAGTACTGTAAAACAAACGACGAAGTAAGATTTAACGTAAAATCTCTCATGAGCACGCATATATCGTAAAATTTGATAACATACAAATGGTAACATTCATTTAGTATCACGGTACACGTGATTAGATTTTATAGCATTATTATCTCTTAGATATACGTGGGTTACAGCTTCGTAGTTTAAAAAGACATTTAAAAGTCGTAAAATATATTTGAGCCAATATTGTTGATATTATCCGCTGGTGGGACGCGAATCGGATTACAATACATATTTAGCATTTAATTATAATAGTTTATAGGTACATAAAATAGAAATTATTGACATGACGTCTGTGTTTGACAAATTAACACTATGTTAATGTCCTCTTTGCTAGTCCACATAAATCATTTATTATTTAGTTTTTAACATCTATTTTATGTTTGGTAATAATCATTTCCTTCCTCATCATTTTGGGCCAGATGGTTATATTCGTTATCATTAAATCGCTGACCATGAAGCTAAATATCAAGAGAGGATATTCCGAAGATGGTCTCAGAATGGACTAGAAAAATGTGCACAGTCTGTCGAAATCTTGCCATGTTTATCGCACTATTCACATCACACAAATATTAGAGATGCGAAAGTGTGTAAGTGTGTTAGTAAGTTTGTACCACTTGACTCTATAACGATAAATGGATTTGGATTAAATTTAGTATGAAGATAGCTTATATTTACCATGGATAAGCATTGGCTTCTTTTTAATCCGAAAAAATATACGGTTCTAACTATAAACATAAATTAATCTTACCGACATCTAAATTAGCAATGCATAGCTCCGGCCCAAATCCAAGGGCCATCAAAATATATAATAAACTACCAGTACAGATAAAGGATATAGAAATTGAAAATAAATTTCACAAAACCCTAAAAAACATATTGCTAGCAAAATGTTATTATAGCTTAAACGAGTATTTAGATGACAAATAATTTTATGGAATAAATCCATCCGTTCCGCACTATATTGCCATACCCAATCAGGGTTATTATTATGTATTACCTAATTTAAACATGCTACCTAACATCTGTATGTGAACTTCATAATAATTATGCAATAAATGATTGAGTATTGAGTTGGTACCATTGGAAAAGTAAATTCGCCGTCCTTATTACAACGGTTAGTCAATGACAAAGGCACAAGAATCAATTTGCATGTTATTTAATGAATGTGATATGTTAATTTGGTCGTTTTTATTCTGCGAATAACGATAAATCTACAGAGCGAGACAAATAAGTCATAACATTGGGAGGACTGGTGAGGGGCAAGGCCACTCTTGAATTTTGTTCTTCTGTTTTTATCAACAAGTATCAACTTGTTTGGTAGAGAAAAACGTTTTATTCACTAAGATCAGTAAATTAAGCTCAAGTAGATTAGGTCTTGTTTTGTATTTAGTAAATGGATAAAAAAGCTGAATTACTTATGAACCGCCGTTTTATAAAAAGCAATCGTTAAATTTTAGGTATCTGGCACCCAGCCGCGATTTCGTTACCAAATTCTTCTCCTTCTGACAATAATAATGTATGTAGATTTTGTAGCTTCCAAGTAGGTACTGTGTTATCATTCTATATTAGATGTTATCGACCAAAACAGTCTCTTTAATAACAACAATTCTTAACAAGCCTCTTGTTTAGTCACTTTACAGCGCAAACGATTCTGGAACATAATCGCGTAGACAAATTACAGTCTCTCTCGTTATTTTAAATAAGTAGGCGTCCCCAATATCTTAAGTATCACTTAAAATCTTCGGCAAAACTTGTGTCGGTAGAGATGGGCACAGGAATTATTGTGAGGGCATTACTCTTAAGATTCTTTAGGCTCATCGAGATGCCGAGATGAATGGTCGGAGTGTACATGTTCGGATCACAATGGTTCGCCTGTCCACCTATTATTACAGCGGCTCGCTTTTATGTGCGGACGTCATACGGTAAAGGGGGGTATAAATAAGCGAGTGCACATGTCATGTAGCATTGAGGTTAGTGCTGGACGATGGGGATGTTATCGATAAAATAATAATCGATATCGTCTTACTCTAGATTCAATGTTAGTCATTAATTTAAGCAATTCCCTTGCTGTTGCTAATTTTAGTAGTATTTACACACTGTTTTAAACTATCATGGTGGTTCACTAAAGTTATATGATTACTTACGGGATATTTACCGTGGTAAGGTTGTGGAATGAGCTCCCGATATTTCGGCGCAGTTACATGTACCATGTTCACGGAAAGACTGAAGAATGCGGGTGGTTGGTCGAACAGTTAAAAAGTTAGGTGCAGACATAACGATCTACCCTCATTCTTAGTCTTACCACGGTAAATATCCCGTTAATAATCATATAACTTTAGTATTTACACAATAAATATTTATAAATATTTACATATATGTAATAATAAAACACTAAAAGTAAACATAACTAATATAAAAATATATATATATAAGAAAGTACAAATAAAGACAATTATGACATTCACCTGGGCCAGCATGCTGAATGAGCTCCCGATATTTCGGCGCAGTTACATGCACCATGTTCACGGGAAGACTGAAGAATGCGGGTGGTTGGTCGAACAGGGTTGGTATCCCGTTAATAATCATTTAACTTTAGAAAACAGATATATTTTTTTAGCTTTCCTGTGGCTGCCTCCACGCCTGGGCCACGATATAATTTTAGGTGGTGGAATTTTTGTAGTATAAAAAAATGTTTACTGACAATTTTGAAGCAATTATTTAAAAATTAACATTGAAACAATTACAATTCAAAAACGATTTGTTTAGTAGAATCGGGTGCCTGATATTAAGCGACGATGTGCTAATGTTAATGACGCTGGTTAAATTATGCAATCGTTAGAAGAATTTATATCAATTGTAATAGGCTACGTAGCTTGTTATACTTACTGTTTATTATAAGTATATTACGAACTTTAAGTCTATTTTAAATTTTTATTACTATAACTAGTAATTTCATCATTTTAATAGTATCTAATGCTGTTAGTTACATCGATTGTTCGATATCGATAATTTTGATGGGCATCTCTAATGAACGTTTGAGGAACTGCGACGTCAGTGGACGCCGTTAAGATCCAAAGTTATACAGATATACTCAGGATCAAGCATAATTTATACGTGGACGCTCAGTTATGATGCTTATGCGACATTTAATGTATGCTCATGAAGTTTTATACCCATCAGTAGGTATTGTTTATGGGCAACTAGGATCACTGCCGTTAATTCTGGAAATGGTTCTGAAAGTCATCTAACTCCTTGCATGTACTGAATTAGCGCATTTAGATACCTTTATCATATTTAGTTTTATGGTTGATATTCCAAAAACCCGTACGAAGCGCTTTGATTACACATTTATTGTGCGAACGGCTAGTCTGTGGAATTCGCTGCCTGAATGGGTTTTCCCCGTCACAATATGGGTGTCTTCAAGTCGAGAGTGAATCGGTTTCTTCTAGGCAAGCGTTCTCCATCGTAGACCGCATCATCGCTTAACAGCAGGCAAGATGGCGGCCAAGCGCAAGCCTATCTATTATTTAAAAAAACCCATTAGTAATTAATGTTAAATTAAGTATTTGATTAGACATACAAATTTGATACAAAAATATACTGAGAATTGGTCTGTGCTAATAGAATAAGGATAAAATAATTAACTAGGTACGTTTTATAATAATAGGCATGCACATCAACACAACAACTGATTATATATTGGAACAAACCGACTTCAAAATTAGTAAATATATGCAATATCGTTTAGTTTTGATTTTAAAACCAAACTACTAAACTGATTTCGATGACATTTCTATGGGACCAATATGAAAGTATGTATATCCTTTCAAACAAAAAAAAAGGGTTTTTCAATTCGGTTTATAAATGACAGAGCTCTAAGGTAAGAAACATTAAATAAACGAATTGAGGACCCCCTCTTTTATGAAAGTCGGTTAAGATATTTACAACAGCGATCCGTCCGATTGTAAAGTCACTTTGATTTCGATTTCATTGTAGACTTTACCGACATTTTTCTATATTAATGCGCCAATAATGCCACCTTTAAAGACCACCCCGCAGAATATCACCACTGGATACCTTTCAATACTTTAAACTCTAAAGTAACAATTGAAAACAAGACGATGTCGTGGCGTCATGGCCACGCGTCAAAAGTACCGACAACATGCGCTTCGACATTATTTGCGAAATGTCACCACCAACGTGGTATAACAATAATACTTTAAACACTCCCAGAAAACACTTGGATTTTCTACCCTGCAACTAAAACTAAAAGAGGCTTAGGTAGAAAATCCTTTGGCTGTAATTTAGAGACAGGATAATTTAAGTTGGTATGAAAGTTTAAAGCCATAAAGGCTCTCGTTTTCCGCGGTGTTCTAAGAACTGATTCAGTGGACTTTTTGGTGACTGACGGACGGATGGACGTGTCGGTCAAATACTGACTTCCTTTGTAAAACATCCGCAAGGAAAACGTTTCCGCGGCGTCTGTGATGCCTTGTTTTGAAACGCTGCGGCAAGAAATGTGAAATATAAGGGTACACGCATGTGGTTACTAGTTGATAGGAGTTTATTTAAAAGATTTAAGTACTTAGGTGAGTAAGGAAATACTTTCCTTTACGGTTTTTAGTGAAATAATGGATTGTTAAGTAAATACTAAATAGTAGGTACCTATAGTCTGTGGTGAACTAAAAACAGTAAATTGGCACACGCGTTACCTCAGTCCCTACAACGCTTCTCCTTTTGCACAGACTACCTATTGATAATTTATGTGTTGTATGTTTTATATGTTTATCCGACAACCTTTAGAGTAGACGCGTTATAATTGTCATCATCATAATTTCAGCCATAGGACGTCCACTGCTGGATATAGGCCTCCCCCATCGATCTCCAAAAGGGCCGGTTGAAGCGGCCTGCATCCAGCGTTTCCCTACGGTTTCTTTTAGGTTGTCTCCATCTTGTGGGTGGACGTCCTACACTGCGCTTACTGGTCTGTGACCTCCATTCCAGAACCTTTCAGCCCTATCGGCCATCTTGCTCTGCGTGATATGTGCCTTGCCCACTGCCACTTCAACTTGCAGATCCGGTGGGCTATGTCGGTGACTTTCGTTCGTCTACGGATTCCCTCATTTCTGATTCGATCTCGTCTACGACCCCCGAGCATAGCCCTCTCCATAGCTCGTTGTGTGACTTTGAGCTTGCTTATGAGGACCATAGTGAGAGACCACGTTTCAGTGCCGTATGTCATCACTGGTAGCACACATTGGTCGAAGACTTTCGTCTTAAGGCATTATTATTGTACTAGTTGTATAAGTATGTAGACCCTTGATCCTACAACAAAAGAACACTTTTGTCTTGGGATCCAGTGTGTCCCACATGCAATAAGGCCTAGGTGTTTTGGTTTATGTCCGCAGGATTGGTTTATGATTGGCTATGTATATACATAGTTATGTATTTTTTCTACTGGTCATATTTTTATCCCCACAATGCAAGATTGTTTAAAAATCATACCTACACCCAACTTAGACACCTAATCGGCATTAAAATGACTCAACAAACAATAAAAGCAATGAAATCATGATCAGAATATCGGATTACTTATCGACCAAGGACCCTAAGGTATCTTTTTACGTCTTTATGTCTGACTCATTATTGCTGGAAGCGTTTTACAATGTGTGAAGAACAAACATATTAACGCAATCAATTTGTTCATAAATATTGTGCTAATAATGTCAACAGAACTTATCGATACCTTACGTTATATCTACAATATTGTAAAACATTGAAGTAAATTATGCAGTGAATTACTTGAAATTGTCAATTAAAAAAACCGACTTCAAAATTAGTAAAAATGCATTATTTTTATTCGTTTCCTTGGATGACATACTTCTTCTAGTTATTTTGATTTAAGAACTAAACTACTGAACTGATTTTGATAAAAAAATTATGGGGTCCCATATAAATTTTATATCCTTTCGAATAAAAATTATTTTCCTAGTCGGTTTATAAATGACAAAGTTATGAGGATAAACATTTAAAAAAATTACAACTGAATTGAGAATACCCTCCTTTTTGAAGTAGGTTTAAAATTATACTAATCGTGACAGTCGCGGGCATCCAGTGGATGCAGATGGAAGCTGCCGTTCGGTTAGGAGTTCTAAGGAGGAATCTATGTTCCTATGTTTATGTGTGTGCTATATTGTTTGTTTTATGTTGTTGTGTTGGGGGGACCTATGTTCAGCGGTAGACGTCTTCTGGCTGATGATAAAGTCTATCATCAAAAAAAAACGGACGAAGAAGCCAAAGAAAACGATAACGTAACGATCATGAGGTCTTATTCCTATTCTTATTCGAGATAGGGGCGATGTCCTGCACTGACATCCCGCTTGGGGTGTATTGTGCATTTCCCCCTACCAGCACCTACCCGAACCAACCCAATTCCTTGAAATATCGGAGAGAGGCTCTGGGGCGCTGGCACAGTTGCTCCAGTGGCGTAGATGGTAGTGTAAATACCTAATGATGATGAAAGCAGTCTAGCTGTTGCGGCGACGTGGATGAAAGAGGTAACGGTGCCTCATGCAACCCGGTAGCGATTCTAGTTTCTTCTGTGGTTTCACAATGCTACAGCACATCATCATGAGGGGTTATAAAGCGACTTGTTAGATCTTGCAGATAATCGTATAGTTTAGAAGGAGATGGAGAACACCTTTGCTAATTAATGGGTAGATAGTTTTTTTTCTCATATATTGTAAGATTTGATGATGTCTATCTAATTCTTTAGTTTCAGAGCGTGCCTATATCGTGACGCAAAAACAGAAAATTACTAACTAGACAAAAATCACCGAGGAAAATCTTCAATCACTCAATCCATAGGTACAGTCTCAGATCAGAAAACAAGGGAGATATGGTAACGTGACGTGGCGGGTGCGAACGCATCTGACCTAAATCGGGCTTGATGTTTTTAGTCGCCCAGTAGATGACCTTGCTGCCCTTTTTTGCATGACTGTTAGTAAGTTCATTGGCGTCACTGCAGGTTTCTTAGTGAACAAAAAATAATAAGTGTGCCGTATACTTACAGTTTTTACGTTAAGCGGTTTAGCGGTATAAAAATGTGTGTGAAAAATGGAACCATTTGAACACGAGCGATAAAATTATACTCGGGACGCGGGTATGTCCTAAAACTGCGACCAGAACCACCGGAGGATGAGCACATCATCAGCCATTAAATGTCCACTGCTGAACAAGGCCTCCCTCTTAGAGAGGGGTGTTGCCATAATCCCCACGCTTGGCAGGCGGCTTGGAGATCGCAGTACGTTCACCGTGTACTAACAGGATGCTGCTGCACATCCTCCGGTGGTTCTGGTCGCAGTTTTTTTTTTTTTGGTCGCGGAGGATGAGCAGCAGCAACCTATTAGTACACGGTGAACGTACTGCGATCCCCAAGCCGCCTGCCAAGCGTGGGGATTATGGCAACACCCCTCTCTAAGAGGGAGGCCTTGTTCAGCAGTGGACATTTAATGGCTGATGATGTATGTGTGATGTGTGATAATTATACTAGGGCATATCTCTGTTGTCTGATCTGGGGGTATAGTTCTACTTTCGTTATAGACGACCTTGTCGCCCTTTTTTTGCATGTGGACTATTAGCTATATAGTGCTTTGGTGTGGGTCGTTTTTCTCACACTTTTTCCCATTTGTTCTATTGGTAGAACAAACAAATGGGAAAAAGTGTCGCTACAAGTTTCTTAGTGTGCGTAAAAATTAGTCATCATCATCATCAGCCAGAAGACGTCCACTGCTGTACATAGGCCTCCCCCTTTAACCTCCACACTGAACGACAGCCTGCCTTTTGCATCCACAGGATGCCCGCGACTCTCACAATGTCGTCGGTCCATCTAGTGGGAGGCCTCCCTACACTGCGTCTTCCGGTTCGTGGTCTCCACTCCAGAACCTTTCTTCCCCATCGGTTATCGGTTCTTCGAGCGATGTGAAAAATTTGTGAGTGAGTCATGTTCTGTGGTCATATTGAAATACAGAATAGCCAACGCTGCCAACTGATAGTGGGCATAAGCATTTGGATTGTCTTTAGACCTTCAACAGTCTATGGGTTGACTTACTGTTATTTTTTTGTAGTTTTGATGTTAGCTTGTATTTTTTTTTGAGGATGGACTTCCGCATAGTGTCTCCTGATTCAATCAACTATCATATCTCCCTTGTTTGTCTGATGTGAGGGTACAGTACAGCTTAAGCTTAATCCAGCGAAGGGCTAGCGATGTTCCCACGGCAAAGCGCCTCGGGCTGCGACCGTCCGACGTGCGACGATTACTCTGACCAGTGAGCTCGCCCATTACAGGCTGTGGCCAGTCAACGTGGAGATGACAATTTGAAGATTAGATTGGCGGAGGCATGATTGGATGGATTTATGTGTGCTATCTCGTGAAAGTTGGGAAATATTATGAAAATTATTTTGTTTGCGACACCGCTTTATGGTTGATATTCCGAAAACCCGGACTAAGCGTTTTGATTCCACTTTCATTAAGCGAACTGCTAGTCTGTAGAGTGTGCAGCCTGAATCAACGTTTTTTTTTGTTTAGAACTAATTTTCTAGAAGATAGGTAAAACCACAAAAAACCCTCCCCTAACCGAAATCCTATATCGCTACCAAGGAAAACAAGGCAATTTTTAAACGCAAAAGTCAAATAACTTACAAACATATCCTACAAACTTTAATAATGACAAAGCCAAAACTACAAATACAGTTAGACTGCCCATAGACCGTTGCAGGTCTAAAGACAACCCAAATGCTCAAGCCCACTACCAGTTGGCAGCGTACCCAGCATGCTGGCGGCATTACCACGTTGAATGGCAATGCTTATGCGTTTTGCTTATGTAGATTTAGTTTTAGCTTGTATTTTGTTTAGTTAACAAAGGCACTTGCCCAGCAAAATCAAAGCCAACAAATAACTACAAAATTCCAACCACAAGTAGAGCAACTTACGTATATTTTAACTACTATCAAGCTTCCACATTTTCCGAGTAATAAAATCGAAATGTATTGCGAAACAAGACGTAGCGGGGGCACTTAGCAAACACGGGCTCCGCTGGATATCGCACGATTTAAATATTTTATTGCCACGACCTCAAAAGCCCAGCTCTTGCAGATAAAATAACCTTTATCAGTGAGAACTAAGGAGTGGGCTGCAAGAAGGGAATTAAATAGATAAGTAACGCAACAGTTTGAAGCGAAATGAAATTGTAGCAAACGCTACCGACTGTTTCACGTCCATTTTTATGTGCTATTTTTAGCGTTGTTAATGCGTTGGTAGCGACACAATTTACATAGAGATGGGCTTTCAAATATCTTCACTATTATGAATAATAAACAACAAACAAAAAAACCATCATCAATAATCATTTGTTATTATTACACGAAACTTCTGTACTAAGCCGAAACCCTAAACCCCTACGTTCCGTGTAACCCTAAAGTTATAATACCTATTTATATTATAGACAATATACAATATTTTATTCGTAACAAAAATCCATAGACACTTAAAGCTACACACTTATTTAAATAAATAAAAAACGTTAAATTTTTGCCACTAATCGGCCCCAGCATATTTACCTAGGTGTTAAAATAAATTTACCACTATAGATCGGTAAGTCATCTACCCAAAGCCTTTGCAAATCCAATTTATACAAGAGAGTCCAAGTTCTGTTATACTAAGTAAGCTTCCAAGCAAGCTTAAGGACGCGCTCACCAGACCAGAGATATCCTTTTAGCAGTTTTAATACATAAAAAACTCGCTAGCTAAGATTAAAAATAAAATCGATTGGGTATTATTTTTAGAATAACATTGCGATTGTTTTAAAGTAATTTTTATGTTGATATATTTATTTTGGCGGAAAATAGAAAAAAAACTAATTTTCTGTCCCCGCCATCCCATAAAATAAAACATCAACACAAAAATTGATTTAAACCTACCACTTGCAATGTTATTCTATAGAAAATGGCCCAATAGTTTTTTTAATTCTATAAAAAAAATATAAAAAAATATGTTGATAATTATATGTTTGGCGGCAAAGATCAGAAAAAAAATGCTGTCTCCGCCATCCCATTAAATGTCAACACGAAAATTGCTATATTATACCACTTGCAATTTTAATCTAAAGAAAATGGCCCAAAAATCTATAGACGCACCTTGGCAGTAAAACCAACTAGTATGCCGTGACGACAAAAGAAATGACGTTCTCTTATGCCGTCATGTTTCACATCTTCACATCTGCCAGGCGTCCCATGACGGCCAAACTTTTTTTATTTTCAAAAATATGCTACATGTACGAAAGAGATGGATCGTCAGCAGTGCAAGTAACGTTCTTAATCGATCGTTAAATTCCATAAAATGGCATAGAATCGATCATAGCGAGTATTGATCAAATGGCATTTTATCGAATTTGACGACCACAACTGCCAAATTTGATGATCGATAAAGAACGGTACTTGCACTGTGGTTTGTGATCGCGGCCTTATTAGGTATTTAGTAAATATTGTATTGCATGATGGTAGGAGAAGGTGCTATACTCGTAAACGCAACGTGTTACAACATGACACTAATCCAGCCATTCTCAAAGTGAGCTTCTCAGCGCCATTATGAAGGCTCCGCTGCTATCAATCTATCAATCACATCGATCAAAAAATAATGATAATTATCAATTTAAAAAACCGACTTCAAATTAGTAAAATATGCAATTTCGGTTAGGTACTTGGATAAAACATTTTCTTCAGTTATTTGATTTAAAAACCAAACTACTGAACCGATATTGATGAAATTTCTATGGTAGGTACTAATCTGAAAGTATATCTGTTTAATTAAAAACTTAACGAATTTTTCAAATCTGTTCAGAAACGACGGAGTTCAGACAATCATTAAAAAAATACAAATGAATTGAGAACCCGTCCTTTTTTAAGTCGGTTAAAAACACTTCATACTTAGGTACCTCTTATTAAATAGAAACCATTTCTTCAACTTGCAGTGAAATCCATATCGGTTTTATGTAATTGTAACGATTTTCAGCAAATAAACAAATACTTTTTGCTGATTTTAGGGCTCCGTAAAATATTCAAACTAGCTGGACCATGTGATTTCACCCGTGTGGCGCATCCCTCGCAGGCACCGGAAAACAATTCAGGACAAAAAGAAGCCTGTCTCTCTTCAGCATGAACTATATCCTACATAAAACACGTCGAACTGTTGCTCTTTTGCTGCGTGAACGAAAGACAAACCAACAAACACAATTTAGTATATAATTAGGTAATAAAGGTTAGGTGGTTAGGTGTGGTTGGGTGGTTAGGTTGGCTGTTGCCTGCGACTCTGTAAGCGTAGACTTTCATAGAAACTTTCAACCCCTTTGGCTCGCTTTAACAAAATCCTTTCTTAACGGATCTCTACACCTCATCAGGAATCTACCTGCCAAATTTAAGCTTCGTAGGTCAAGTAGATTTGTTTTGTCGCTGGCATCCAGTGGATGCAAAAGGCAGGCTGTCGTTCAATGTGGAGGTTAAAGGGGGAGGCCTATGTTCACGCAGCAGCAGTATACGTATGTTCAGCAGTCCACGTCTTCTGGCTGATGATGATGAGTGAGTGAATGAATGATGGCGCTTTTATTTATAGAAAGAAATTGGTATTCTTTTAAAAGGGCCTCGTTGCCATAAAGTTTGAGAGCCGCTTTGACTAATCCATCAAGCAACTAAGAAATTGCGTCGTCTTCAAGACGTTGCTTCGAATCGCACCTACCATCTCACACCACTCCTCTAACGAACATTCATTCATGTCGGCGACCACAGAACTAATGGTCTACGATTCATTAACCCACAGAACGAATGAGCCTGTCAACGGTTTCTTTAATTAAAACAAACATAGTAATCTTGGGATGCTTTTCTTGTCGCCATAACAGAGGAAAGGATCACCGTAATTTTTTGCTTAGACATAGTTGGAGAATTGGAGAACATAGGATACTTTTTATCCCTGAAAAAGTTCTGACTCCTGAGGAAATGTCCACGCGGGTCAACTAGCGGTCAATAAAGTTGATTCTAATAAAATTATTCTCATGTATCGACTACGCCACAGATGCGATCATAGTTTAGCAAAATATAAATAGTGACGCGAAAGTTTCGATTTCTTTTGGAAAATATCGTAGAGAATCTTCTTAACTAAGAATTTCATTTCATTTGATGTAACTCGTCAATTGCTTGTAAGTTTTTTGTCGAAGGCTTTGATCCTGTCCTCAATCACTTTATCACTCTTCCCTACACATCTAAACCGTCACGGTTCAACGAGCGGATACACAAGTAAAAAAACCATCGTCCTGTGAGGCCTAATTAAGATATGTATCTACCAGTGCGACCCACCCCTGCTCCACTATTGTCCGGTCCAAAGACTGAATGAATGAGATGCAGACGGGGAGGTAACTCGAGATTACAGCCTTTTTAGACGTTTTATATTCGGATTAAGAGATCGTATATAACACAGTGTGTTGATTAGGTCGTATTTTTGTCGTTTAGTAGGTATTATTTTCTGTGTGGGGACAATAAAAATAGAAGTTGGTTTTTTATTTTGAATTCTTATTAGACGTTTTACATGATGGCTGCATTAGCCAGATGGCAGGTAGGTGGCCTGCTATCCGTAGGTATAATTATATTTGTTTTTTGTACATAGTGGTTTTGTCATCTACATATAAATGTTTTAGTAAAAAAATTACAATGTCAACCTTCGTCTTGTTTATTGTGGTTTTAAGATGGTTGACAGCGACGTGATATTTTTTGGTATTTATGTGGTATTTATCCACATCACTGGTGAGAAATTTGGTGGATTTTGTGCCAATTCGAGTCCTGCGATCAGTTATCTCTTTTTCCTACTGGATTCCTACTTTTAGACACAAAAGTCAATAGTCAAAAGAACAAGTAAGATTTCATCATTGGCGTAGCTAAGTTTAAGCTATAGGTGGTAGATAGCTATAGGCACGGGTGGACACGGTTAACCCCAGAAATCTGGCGCTCACCCCATATTATCATCCTAGATTTTTAGCAAAACCCATCTTTGTCAACAGATTTCATTAAGGGGACTGTCAGCATCTGCAGCTGTTTCGCTCGCGTATTTTCACACTATCTCTATTTTCTCTACATATAAATTGAAGTCGCTTTCCGCGTCTGTCTGTCTGTCTGTATGGCCGCTAACTCCTACTAAACCACGCAACGGATTTTGATGCGGTTTTCACCATCAGTTAGATACATTTTCAAGGAAGGTTTATATATATAACTAGCGACCCGCCCCGGCTTCGCACGTAAATTGCACCCGTGCGAAGCAGGACGGGCGGGTCGCTAGTTGAAGATATAAAATAACAGAGTATGAATATGGAAAAAGTGACAAAACCTGACCTTTTGTTAACTATCATAACATTATTTTTTTTCATATTTCGATATATTTTTATTTTACGAAGTAATATGGTAACAAGCTAAAAAAAATATTGTCTCGTAGAAAGTGTGAAAAGTAGAGTATTTCCCTCGGGGATAAAAGTGTCCTCATCTTGGGCGTGCTTGAATCCCGAGCGTAATGAAGGATTCTATTCTTAACTCCCTCGAATCCTTCATTACGCTCGGGATTCAATATGACGCCAGTGACATACTCGTAAGACACTGCTTTATCCCCTCGGTGAATACTCTTTCACCATTTACACCGCCTCTTTTATTAATAAGGTCAACTTTTGTCACTGTTTTGCAAATTCATACTCTGTGATTTTTTATGTTCAATAATGTAAAAATACGCGAGCGAGAGAGCTGCAGACGGTGACTTAATGAATCCACGGAAATAATCGGTGGTCTTATTAATAAACCGCCATAAAGCGTGAAAGCCATTCACAAACATCCAAACCGTTTCCAGTTTATGTAAGCGTGGGTGTATGAAATAAGAATTACGAGCTATATTGATTGACGAGTGATAGCCACCATTACCTATTTCTTCCAAATTGTTAACTTTATGACAGAAAATTGAAATATAAAACTTATATTTGCATAGGATAGAAGGTTAGCGTTAATAGAGATAAAGATGTAACTTAATGACCATCTAGGTCATGTTGAAAGTATTGGGGAAATCCAAAGTTTTATTATCTATATGATTGCCGCCTACGATGTATATTGATAGTAAATTACTTAATTTAGGATGACACATCAACACAACACCCGATGAATTATTAATTGATTATAGCAGTAGGTAAGTATAGATTGCTAAATGCATGAAGATTATTTCGATGATTGGAATGTACCAATTAATTCGTCTTCTAAACTTTACGGTTGTATCAATGCTTAATTGTTGTGGAGTCCATCAATATACATTATAATTGTCTTTGAACACAATGATGGTGAAATGTCATAATTTTCTGAAACACTTCGAAATGTTCTTCTTTCTACATACAATACCTACCTACCTACTTTTTACATTGTTCAAACCAAAGAAAAGAAAAAAATCGTTTAAATTAGAACGGCTGTCAAGGCATTTTTGTAATAGTGCTAAGACGTATGGATTTGGTTGACGGAACGCCGTCCAACCAACAGGAGGAAAAGAGAAAATTTTCTTTCCCGTTGGTTGGACGGCGGTTCGTCAACCAAGTCCATCTCGTCTGTTAGCACTATAAGAAATCCGTTGTAGCCAGCAGACATGTAAACGAAACGTCATAATATAGCGACATAGGAAAGAATCCGACAATAATCCGAAAGGTACTTTTCGGTGGTTCAAGCCCACAGACCCCGCATAAATTTTTTGACATTCAATCTATGTTCAAACCACACATCAATAAGAAGTGCTTACGATCTGTAAGAAAAAAATAAAGGTACTTTTCCGCTATATCTAAATATTTGCCTCATATTTCATATAGGCTACAGCCAGGAAATAAAATGTCACATTAAAGAATTTAGCATTTTTTGCAAAACGGTCTTCCCCGAAATTAACCAAACCTGTCAGTTAAATGAATCGAGTCAATCAAAACATTAGCTTCTAAACACTCGCCCTGAGATTACGATAAAGCGTCCAGCAACTGAGTAAATTGCCAGATTACCATTACCTCAGCCGAAACGTGTTCATTAAAGGCACGCAACTCAACATTTATTATAGGCGTGTGCCGACCGACTTCGTAAACACCACATTTGCATCTCGGCCGCGTCTGCGAAACCTCAATCGATCCCTAAAAAAATCATCGCATTATACTTGCTCGAGACCCCAACTGCCTATATAACTCACCATAAGAAATAACCAGCTCAATTGCCCCCAACTAGACTACGAAACTGGCTTCTCTGTCAAAAGAATAAAGTAGTTTTTGCGTTACGAAGTAGAATCCCATAAGATGTTGCGAGCAGTGAATATTCCAATACAATAATACGTGCATTGGGCCGGCGCGCGCGCAGTCTGCTCGGACCACTACTGTGCATTTCCCACGGGCTGGGTATATTTCTGCTCCGCTCGCTCCCGCTAGCGTTGTCCTTGTCTCGCCTGATGTAGTGCCGCTCTTTCGTTAAACGAAGCACACCCACACACCACGTCGGTATTTGAGATTGTTCCGAGGTGGATACCGACATACATTACGTCAGGCGAGTACAGGTTAGGTGGTGGAGCGTATCGGTGCACCAATATGCGTGCTATTGCATTGCAAGTGTTTTAACACGGATAGCTTGAGATTTACTCGATGTAGGTGGGCGGTGACGCGGTAGAATTGAGCTGCATTTATGCAATCCTGAAATAAAGCAAAATGCTCATTGAAACTCGTATTCACGGAAGAGAAAAAAATATATTAAAAAGAAATGTTAATAAATACATAAGTATGTAGTCATCTTGAAAAATGTATTGACAACGCAAGACTTACCAAAGGAATTCACACATTCATATTCGGTCTCAGTTTTTTTAGCGTTGACACCATTTGCTTGCCCGTTGGTCCAGTTGGTAGTGAACCGGTCTCCTGCGCTTGGGGTGTGGGTTCGATTTCCTCCTAGGGCAAACATTTGTTAATATCTATTTAAGTATATAATATGTAGGTATTTAAAAATATATTATTTATGTATGTAGGTACCTATATCAGTCTCTGGCAGCCATATGAAAAGCTTTGTTTAGTTTGGGCTATGGTTTTGGTCGTGTGTGCAAAAATGTCTCAAATATTTATTTTATTGATCTGAAGTACTTACATTGTAAAATACTGAATGAAAACCGTAAATTCTGATAAATTTATTGAGGTTTTGATTGTAGCTAGTAGCCGATATTATGTACATATACCTACCTACTGTAGTGAAATACATAATATATGTATACTTAGTAATATTTTGGTTCGCTTTTTACAATGATATTGTAGCTGTCAGGGACCTTACGGCCAACTACTTACGCGGTATCAAACTAACGTTAAAACCGCGCATTTCAGAAAATCACGCGAACGTGAACCTTAACGCGTCCAGACACGGTTTGCGGTCGCGCATCATTTTTTCGTCACCTAAACTGGATTGCTTTTAACAGCTAGCCGTGAGGCCCCAGGGCCAAAAAAATTTTCGCCGAGTTTAGGTACCGGATTTATAATTTTTTTATTCATCTTAAAAATAGCATACTAATAGACTATTCCAAATTAGGTAAAATGGAGACCGCAAAGTCTAAGTCTACAATCTTCCTGTCAGTTCCGCTAATCTTCGTCTGATTTCCTAAAATAATTCCAAATTGGCATCTGCGACGTTCAAATTAGCTCGAATTTCTCGTTAATTTCAACAATTCTTTAAACTGTGTTCTAATTCACGATTAGCTGTTCAATCGAAATTTTATAGATAGTTTTGAATTCACTGCCGTTTTAATAAAGTTTCACTTTAAAGAGACCTACCTCAACGATATTGTCTTCGTGTTGTGTTGAATAAACGTTATAGATCTCGTGATTTTGTCTAATTCATGGTATAATAATATGCTCCGCCAGGTATGGCATTCCAAGACACAAAAGTCACGTGGGTGACACAAGCCTACGTCAGCGATGCAGTGTTACCAGTAACATGAAATCATAACTCCCCAATGTTGAGTATTTTGAGTGTAGGTACCTATTACCTGTGGGACTCCGATAAAACTAGTCTGAAAAAGCGCGCCAACTTTGAAAAAATTCCGCATTGCAACCCCAAAATTTATATGAAATGCAAACATTACTGTTACAATAAAAAAATACAAGTATCAAGTGAAATTATTCCACGTATTTTATACTAATTCTTGGGGTTCCAATGCTGATATTTTTAAATTTGCCGCGTTTTGCAGTCTCTACTTTCATTAGACTCTATATGGTTTTGATTTAATTAATATGTTTAACACATTAATTTCGTGTCTATCATGGATTGCCTCTATTGAACGGACAAACAAAATGACAGTTTTGCTTTGTTTTTATTTAGAAATTTATTTCCCAATTTCTGTTTGTTGCAAGTGGCAACTGGACAGTGACGTAGGCATGTGTCACTCTCGGAATGCCAGACCTTGTTTTATTGGATCATGGTCTAATTCTAATGTCTAGAATGCGTGCTATCGCCTCACTGTCAAGCATGGCCGCGGGATATAATTAGTATTGGAACTAATTGGGGTACCACGTTTTGAATTCTGAAAGGGAAACGATCTGTGTTGCTTTGACGTTTTCAAGCCTTTCCTGGTGAATTAGACAACCTACCTGCGTGTATTTTATATGAATTTAATTCCTGATGTTTTTAACACTTTGCAGTGTCTGTGATCACAGGTAGACTAGATGAAGGATGACTTTAGGTTACGCGGAAAAGGTATAGGTACTAAGCCGAAAGGTGTCTATAGTACACATAAATAAGAAAACTTTTACTGAGGGACCAACCCTGAACTGACTGAATTTTTATGGTTGTCTTTTCGACTAAACCGTAAAAAGTCTATGATGTTATGTTGGTATGATGCACCACTGAAATTTCGATAAGTCCAGCTTCGATTTTAGTTTTTTCTGTAACCACCAATTTCTAAACATGATTGTGACCACAAATAAGATTTCGGCTACGGAAAACGGAACCCTACCATATGCGTGTCTCGACACGCTCTTGGCCATTTTTTATTAATAGGCGACTAACTAAGAGTTGCCTAAATTTTTGACATTTATCTATGGTTTTCATGTCATACATTTTATATGAAGTATCGCACATTTAGAAGTTTGCCGGGCCGCAGCGGGCCGGATTTCCATATAAAATGTATGAAAGTGATTATTGCGATGCGCCCCGGCCCGCTGCGGCCCGTCCTAATGTGCTCGATCCATGAGGCACCCCCGAACCGGTGTCGTAACTTTAAGTGACACTAGTTATCACCTAAAATTTGGTGAAACATTTTTAAAACTAGGTAACTCCCTACTATTTAGGCATCTGATTTAGAAGACTCCTAAGGTTAGTGAAAACGAGCATCAGTAGGCGTCTTATACTTACTTGAGCTCAGAACTTATTTTATCAAAGAGACTTTATCAATGTACTTTACCCCATAACTATCTTACTAAGTAACTATAATAACTATAATTAACTTAAGGGGCCTGTATACCCTCTGCAGCTTTCTCTCTCGCACATTTTCACATTATTGGAGATATAAAATCAATGATTGTGAATTTCCAATAAGTAACAAAATCATGTCATGGTGTCTATCCTAACATTACAAACAAAGAAATTGTCAATTTGATATATTTTAATTTGACACAGTAAAATGGTAACAAGTGATTTTTATTTCTCGTGTCACATTTTATTCCGTCAAATTACAAGACATCAAAGCAAACATTTCTTTGTTTGTAATGTTACGATAGACAACCATGACATGATTTTGTTACTTTTTGGAAATTCACACTCATTGATTTTATATATTCAATAATGTGAAAATGTGCGAGCGAGAGAGCTGCAGAGGGTATACAGGCCCCTTAAATGTGAAAATACAAAATTAAACAGGTATTTGTACTTATTATTTATATTTTATACGTCAAAGTAATCAACAAGTAGTAACCAACAAATTATAAAGAGCAACGATGAACTCTAAAATCTAAGTACAAAAATAGAGAACACATTTGAGTTTTTTAGATCTATTTAAAACTAAACCGCTTAAAACTATTTATCATATAGGTGGATTTAATTCAATGTCAAAACAATTTTCAAGAAAAAAATAATCAAGTGAATAAGTCCACATCACCAAGAACGTTTTATACCCTAAATAGAGGTGTAAAAGTTCTTGCACCACCAGAGAAATTATTTTTAAATTAAATAAAATATGAAATTTAAAATAACGTAAGTAAGGAGATACAATACTAAAAGTTTATAAAAAGGTTACCTCATTTCAAAACTCAAGTGCCGGCTGATTCTAATTCATTCGAAAAGCGTTTCCGCACGGAATTCTTTTTTTTTTCTTCCTTGGTAACATCTGATGTGGTCTTATTCAGTATACTTACAGATAATTTTGAATAAAAAATTAAAGGCCACTTTTCGACTAGACTCTCGACACGCTGAAAGCGGGTTGAAAACGTCGCGTAAGCGCGATCGCAATATAAACCAAATAAAAGGAAAAAAATCGGCAAATATAAGAACAAGAGTTGTTCAAGGAATCAACGCACAGACCAAACTGCTAATGATAGATTATTGAACCTAATATTTCTGAAACCCCCTTCCCCTTCCCCTTTCCCTTTAAAAGGGTGAAATGGACCCCTAAATATTGTATGGGGTAAAAAATAAGAATCCCATTCTGCAGAAACTCTGATTGTGTATTAATAAAAAAAAAGGTGTCTCATGAGTTTTCATAAATCATCCGTTGCAAGGGATTGAAAATGTATAATAGAATAAAATTTACTTTGGGAACATAGGCCTCCTCCTTAGAACTCTACACTAAACGAAAGCCTGCCATCCGCATCCACTGGGTGCCAGCGACTCTCACAATGTCGTCTGTCCACCTAGTGGGAGGCCTTCCTACGCTGCATCTTCCGGTTCGTGGTTTCCACTCAAGAACCTTTCTTTTCCATCGTTTGTCAGGTCTTCGAGCAGTGTGGCCTGCCCATTGCCAACTTCAACTTGCAAATCTGAGCAGCTGTCGGTAACTGTGGTTCTTTGGCGAATATCCTCGTTACGGATTTTATAGCGCATAGAAACTACGAGCATAGCTCTCACTATTGCCTGCTGTGTTTTTCCAAAAAGTCTGCAGCTAAGGACCATGCCTTGTAACTCTATGAATATACTAGGAAAATAAGAATAATAAAGACGAGTTTTTTTTTTCTTAAAATAAGAATATTGAAATTTTGGAAATTAATATTACAAATATTGAATTGGGTAAATTAAGCTGATGCAATACATAGAATATATGAACCAAGACAAACGAATAGCGTGGACAGCAGGGTGATTACGTAACCTGTCACTTACAATCGCAATGGCGCTATCCCACTCTCGCCAATTTACTTGTGCCATTCGCGTAAACGGAAAATATCGGCCTCCTTAACGTGTCCGTCAACGGCGAACCAGATAGTATAGTCACCGCGTTACCAACCGAGTCGTCGAGCAATCAACGTCATACCATAAGACCAGATATGACATGTGGGTGCGAGCGAGATAGACAGACCAATGTTTTATGACCTGACGACTCAGATGGTAATGCGTTTACTATAGTGCCGGTTATGAGCGCGTACATGGCTGGCAAAACCAAACTCAGTTTTAAAGATCCTGTTGCAAAGTGCACAGTCCAACTGACCATCAGCATTGTATGTAAAGGTGTAGGAAGGCTTCGGACGGGTCTTAATAATAAGGCGTTTTGCATCTAGGTCTTGTATTCGTTTCTCTTCGAAGTTATTAACAGCCTTATGAACAGAGCTGCGCCACTCTTGTCTCTGTTGCGCGAGCTCTTCCCAACCCTCGCACGGGATGTCACAAGCGGTGAGATGGCGCTTCAAGACATCCTTGTAACGTAAGTACTAAAACCCGCATCTTTTGAGCAAAATCGAATCGGTGGGCAAAAGTAAAATTACATTAGACAAGAAAATCATATCACTCACATAGTTTTCGATAATTAAGTTTAGATAGATTTAGAAAAAAATGAGGTAGCTCTGTAGTTTACAAATATTTTCATACAGTACAGAAATATACTTTATATTATAATGTATTTGTTGGATTATCTTCAATAACAACAAATTAGAAATAATACAAATGGGGTTGGCCAATAGAAACTCTTTGTAACATGAAACGTATTGTTTCCAAATAAACTCCATAAAAACCTCTAGTAACCTCTAGTAACCTCCACCACTTTATTGGGGCATGACTTGGTCATGACTGAGACTTACTTTACTTGAGTATGGCTTGTTTGACAATATTTACTTTAAAACTTAGGTAAAGATACTTGACACTGGCAAATAAACAAGACGTGCGACGCCAAAATCCTCCCGCAAAGAAAAAAGACATGACAAAAACGCTAGCGCCACTTGACAGTTGCCAACCCCATTTACTATTTTCTACAAAGGAGATCCTTATCACAGTTTATTAATCCATACAGTCGTCCAACGAAGCCGTCTAAACAGAGCAATCGTGCGGGCTGTGAACCAAAGTATGGTGGTAACCACAGAAAAGACAAGTAAATAGAACGGAAATGGGAAGGAAAATATGTCGCCAGGCATTATAACAGAACCTTTATTGAACATTATCATTTATATCAACGCGTCGAACTCAAATTTCTTACAAAAATGCATAAACAGCCGTTCTAATTTAAACAAAAAAAAACCTTTCAGAGTTTTTAACCCAGAGCTATCTGGTGACAGTTCATTGCCCAAGTGAACAAATGTCCTAAAAAGGTAATTTAGAGATATCTCTGTGACATACCTCAAGGTTCAGTTAAGTAAAAGTGGGCAAGTGGGAGAATTTTGAGAAAGAGTACTACTGTTTAGACAAACCTTAACCTTATTTAAGAGAAACAGACTTGACGATATCTACAATACCTAGTTAAAGCTATCAATATTGAATTGCACAGATTGCAGGTAAGCGCCATTTCGCAGAACATCAAAGGTGTTGGCTCATTGTATGGTTTTTTACACTGTCTCTAGCATTAATAATACAAAAATAATTTTCACAAAATATAATCAATCTTTCGTGTAGCCGCTCGTGGCGTAGCTCAACTAGCCGGTATTAACAGATCAGCGCAGTTAAGACACCCACGAGAGGCGTTTACAACTGAGCGCTACTGCGTTCGAGATGACCAAATATAACCACTGGATCGCGCAAGTAGTCAAAATTCCCGTTTACAAAAGCTACGTCGGTCGCGGGGGGGGTATCGAATCGAATTGAATGAATGACTCAAAAGTCATTCATTCAATTCGCGCCTAGGATAAGCCCGCTCGAAAAAGAATATGCTGAAAATGTTGTATCTTTTTATCAAGGTGCGCGGGAGCGGGCACTAAAATTCGACACCGCTTTATGGTTGATATTCCGTAGGAAGCGCTTTGATTCCACTTTTGTTATGCGAACTGCTAGTCTGTAGTGTGCTGTCTGTATGGGTGTTCCCCGATAGTTACAATCTGGGTGTCTTCACACGAGTGAATCGGTTTCTTCTAGGCAAGCGTGCTCCACCGTAGACCGCATCATCGCTTAACATCAGGCGAGTTAGCGGTCAAGCGCAAGCCTATTATTAAATAATAAAAAAAGGATGAGCAGTCAAGTGGTTATATCGTCGTTGGAAATGGCACAATAAATTGTGCATTCTAGTTGTTTGTTCTAGAATAATAGTTTGCCATATCAGAGGCCTAATAACTCAGACACAAGGGCCTATATGATAGGCAACCAGCAAGCATTCTCTCATGATATGTCAAACACTACGAACAATGATTATAATCAACTACTCATAGAATAAGGTATTAGACTGTATTTTATCTGAAATTGTCTCATCACCATCATTTCAGCCATAGGACGTCCACTGCTGGACATAGGCCTCCCCCATTGATCTCCAAAAGGGCCGATTGGAAGCGGCCTGCATGCAGCGTTTCCCTGCGGTCTCTTTCAAGTCGTCCGTCCATCTTGTCGGTGGATGTCCTACGTTGCGCTTACCGTGGTCCGTGGTCTCCATTCCAGAACCTTTCGGCTCCATCGGTCATCTGTTTTGAGTGATATGTGCCCTGTCTACTACCACTTCAACTTGTTAATCCGGTGGGCAATGCCGGTGACTTTCGTTCGTCTACGGATTCATTTCATTTCGATCATTTCTGATGCGATCTCGTAGAGAAACCGAGCATAGCCTCTCCATGGCTCGTTGTGTGACTTTGAGCTTGCTTATGAGGCCTATATTGAGAGACCACGTTTCAGTGCCGTATGTCATCACTAGCAACACACACATACTGGTCGAAGACTTTCGTCTTAAGGCACTGAGGTATTTTGGACAAGAAGACGTTGCGAAGTTTACCGAACGCTGCCCAGGCGAGACAGATTCGCCGATTGACATCTTTCTTGAAGTTGGACCTACCCTAGTTCGACTGTTTGTCCTAGGTAGACAACAGCTTCAAGAACTGAGTTCCCAACTGATACGGGGATACTAACTAAAATAAATAAAGCATTCTTGTGATTTAATCTTCATAAATTTCAGTATTTGTATTATAAACCGGATTATCTAGTTGAAGTGGCAGTGGGCAGGGCCCATAGCACGCAGAGCAGATGGCCGATGGAGCCAAAAGGTTCTCGAATGGAGACCACGGACCGGTAAGCGCAGCGTAGGACGTCCACCCAAGAGATGGGCAGACGACCTAAAAGAGACCGCATGGAAACGCTGGATGCAGGCCGCTTTCAACCGGCCCTTTTTGAGATCGATGGGGGAGCCCTATGTTCAGCAGTGGACGTCCTATGGCTGAAATGATGATGATGATGTTTTTTTTGTTTTTTTTTTACATCGGGCTAGGCTAACGTTTGACTGCGATCTCGCCTGATGAAAAGCGATGATACGTTAAAGCGATGATGATTATAAATCGACAATAAAATAAAATAAAATTATACTACCGCGTAAGGGAGCGTTCCCTTTGACATTTATGTGGCCTCAGTGACTTCAGTGACGTAACAATCAAGCCAAAAAGGTCTCACTGGTTCAATTGTTGCCTCTATTACTTGCCTTTGACGTCATTAGGACATACGACCCAAATAAAGATAGTTACGGCGGTCCTTACGTGATCAATGAAAAAAATATATTTTCTGAAAAATCAGGACATTTTTTTTTTAAGTTTATATATTTATTTTATTTTTTATGCCATAGGTGGCAAACAAGCAGACGGGCTGCCTGATGATAAGCAGTCACCGTCGCCTATGGATACTTGTAACACCAGAGGCATCACAACTACGTTGCCGACCCTTTAACAATCTATTAACAAATATATATTTTATTTACTTGTCAAATACCCTATTGTAAATCAGTCGAAGAAAGACAATGGCGTCGATTCTGATGGACTCTAAACTAAACTAAATTTGACAGCTCTAAAATTGTTGCCATCCTTCTCTCAATTAAAATGAAAAGAGAGGCAGATAATTTTAGTCCTGTCAGATTGGTTTAGTTTAGTATGACAGAATAGGCCTCATTATCGTCCCGTCTACAGAATGGAACCGTGTTTTTTTTACCGCGCTATTGTAAGTTACGTTTTCTTATAAATCATTGTTCGTAGGTCAAATACATATCGAACCTATCATCTTACAAATACGTAGAATCTACAGGTGTAAGAGGTACACTCTCGTAGCCAAAAGAAGGTAATTGTACTCATCATTATGAACAACTTTTATTATGGGACCAGCCCTGAAATCACGAACAATATATCATCTGTTCCATATATTTTGTCGAGTGTCAATGACCGTTTTCTATAGACCTATAGCAAAAGTTTTTCATAATGATGAGTACAATTACCTTCTTTTGGCTTCGAGAGTGTTCCCCTTACACCCCGTATACGTATAACATACTACGGCCTTACTTAGAAATGTTGGTTAGGCTAATCAATGCTTATAATTATCAATTTACATAATTTTAGATAAAACAAAAACCGACTTCATGACTACATAGTTAAAACAGAGATTGAAAGTCCTTATCAAAACTTTTGAACCACAAACCAAAACGTCATTTGTGTATGTATTTTTTGGCTTTTGTGTAAGAATTTTTCAAAAAGCGCTGTATAAATTTTGGTAAAATTTATTTGGGAGCACACTGAGGTATGACTTACCAAACAAAAAAATAATCATCAAAATCAATTCATAATTAGCGGAGTAATCGCGTAACAAACATACAAGAATAAAAAAACAGTCGAATTGATAACTTTCTTCTTTCGTCGGTTAAAAACTGACTTAACATTAATAGTAAAATTCGCAATTTCGGTTATTTTGATTTCAAAGCCAAACTACTAAACCGATTTTGATGAAATATCTAGGGGACCAATCTGACGGTATATCCTTTCAATAAAAAAAAAATATTTTTTCAAATCGGTTCAGAAATGACGGAGTTCATTTCTAATATAATAGAGATAAGCAAAAAAAAAACTAAAAAATTGCGGTATTTTTTTTTTCGCGCGTGTAGTTTTCGTTAGCGAAAAGTAGACAGTGATTTAAAGCACCGATTAACTTAACTAACATTTCTAAGTAAGACAGTAAGAGAACAATTAGCATTTATCACACAGCACCAAATTTGCACTTAGTGATTTTTAATAAAAAAAAAAAAAAAAACTTATTTTCTTAAATCAAAATGATCTAAAAATATAGGCAGTCGTGATATCTCTTATTTGATCTTTACAGAGTCATTCAATATTAGTGTTAGAAATATCGTGTATTTTGTTTTTTTTTGTGGAACGACTTTCTAGTGGGTTTTGATCCTTAAGAATTTTAACTCAAGTAACTATTATTTACAATTCCTATCAAACTAAGTTTTGATCAATCAGCGAAACAAGCAATGCGTAACGCTTGTTCAAATTTTTCTTATTTATACCTTCTTTCAAAATCAATCATTATAAAAAAAAATCTACTTCGGAATGATTAAATACACAATTTCGGTCACCTGTATGACATATTTCCCTAGTTATTTTGATTTAAAACCCAAACTACAACCAATTTTGATGAAAATTCAATGAGACCAATCTGAAAGCCTCCTAAAAATATTTTTTAAATCGGTTTACAAATGACGGACTTCCGAGGTATCATAAAAAAATTGAGAACCCTCCTTATTAAAAGTCGGTTAAAAAAGAAACTAAGGATGGTCTAGTTTTTTTTTCTCACTCAATAAACACAACCACAACGCGCCAACCAAACGGCGCTTTATTAAATTTGTTAGCGAGTTGCCTGGGAGAAGTTGTGACCACCAATAACCCAGGCGACGCGGTGGTCAAACGCAAGCCAACTATTAAAAAAAAACCTGTATAAGGTTCACAAAACCCAGCCGCCAAAATAACTCAGTATACGGTTAAGGCCCAGAATATGGCGCGCCGCTATCGCACTAACACATTTTTTTTTTAAATCTAAAGTCACTGTCTACTTTTGAAAAAAATGCTTCGGTCATTTTGCGAGTTATTTTATCAAAATACATATAACATACATACATATACCATACAATACATATAAAATTAAATATTATGTCCACAAAAAATGGTAAAACTGATTTTCCCATTTATTCTAGTCATTACAAAAAATATATAAATTTATTTTTTTACTTTCTCTGTATATATAATATTTTTATTGGTAATAGTTTTATAGATATGTCGTATATGATATAAAAGATTCAAATAAAATGTAGCCAATAAAAAAAAAATAAAAAAAAAAAAAAATATTTGCTTAAATTTATTTTGCTGTGCGTTAACCTCTGAAAATGCCCGAAGCACATTTTTCAAAAGTAAATACAGTTTTTTTTTGTAACTCATTTGCGTGTGCGAGATCGCTTCATTCGGTATTCTGGCCATACCGTCCGCACCACTACAATTTCTGAATTATCAAATGACTCTGCAAACCTTTCCGCTTACAAAAAGTACAGCTTATTGGCTAATACATCAGACGGCATTTGCCGCACGCTCTCTCCCACCAAGAAGGCGAGTTTGTGCGCGTACTGGCACGGCGCTGGCACGCGCACTGTGCCCGGCCAGTTGTAGTACAAGTGGCACATCTTGTACGTGAGGCGCTGGCACTGGTCGGGCGTCATACCGCTGTCGTCATGAGCCACGATGTAGTGCGTCGGAGTGACCGTCCCTTGGTTCACTTTCTGGGAGACGATCAGGAAGTCGTACCTGGAATTTTAATAACATAAATAAACATTTATGTGGACATTTGTGTGGATTTTACGTGGAGACCATGGGTTGTTGGGGGACTGAGGCCAAGAAGCTCATTTCGGAGATAGGGCACAGGCTCAAGGAAAAGTGTGGTGACTCCCGCTCCAGCTCGTTCCTGGTGCAAAGGTTGGCCATTGCCATCCAACGCGGTAACGCAGCGAGTGTTTTGGGTACCTTTGCGCCGGGAACGGTCAGGGGTGGGTTATTTGAATAGTTATTAGTTTAGTTGTAATTTGACTGAGATTTTGAATAAATACATGCTTTATTTAATTTTCTTTTTTAGAATAAGCTTTTTAGGGTTCCGTACCCAAAGGGTACGATCAACATCAGGCGAGATGGTAGTCAAACGCAAGCCTTTTATAAAAGAAAGAGAAATATAACGGGATACTTTTACTAAGCTAGACTTTTACTAAGAATATTTTTAATGTCACGGCGGATTAACTAAGAAATAATAAAAAAAGTCAAAAAGTAAATACGAAAGGGAGTCATCCAACAAACTTATTTAACGTATGTTTGTATTAGCTCTAATGGAAAAACGGTAATACGTACAAGCGACAAAATCAACAAACATGATTATAGTACACACTCTAGAATGTAACAACAAATAATAAAGAATGGCTTTGGCGAGTCGGTGACAAGTTTCTGTTCATTACCAAGTTATAACTGGTAATTTCGTTATTGAATTTTGTGGGAGTACGGAACCCTCAGTGCGCGAGCCCGACTCGCAGTTGGCCGGTTTATTTTATAATGTTACAACCGTGGTAGCCTATTTGGGAGACCGCTAGACTTGAGAGCGTGAGGTCGCGGGTTCAAACCCCAGGCCCGTACCAATAAGCTCTTTGGAGTTTATGTACGGATTTTCATACCACTGGCTTTTCGGTGAAGGAAAACATCGTGAGGAAACCTGCATACGTACGGAGAAGTTTCGCAACATTTCAAGAGAATAAAGAAAAGCGCCATCTACTGGTATGGGTTGCGCTTCTCTTGAAATGCTGCTAAATTTGAATGCGATACTAGCGCTACGGTAATTTGTAGAACCTTTTCGTACGCTATCTGACTGCAGCGCTTACGGAAGTTCGGGACAACCTATAGCACGCTCAAATTACGGCGCCATCTAAGTTTATACCGTTTTAGGCAAATTTCCGTGCTACGCTCTAATGTTCCGCTATTGTCTTTCCTCTTAGTCTATCTTCCTTGCCTAAATCCTTGTCATAACCTAAAGTCACTTACCAGTCTCGTCTTGTGATCGAATGATCCAGAACAGTTCCCGGGTAAGGATTCTCGTATGCACCGCCTGCCTTCATGAATATCCTCGTGTTGATCCGTTTCTGCACCACGATGTACGTGAGGCGTGGCTTGTACTCCTGGCCCACAGTAGAGAAACATATCTGCATCTGTGGCACTTCGTATTTTTGGATCAGCGGTATCTGCCCGTCTCCAACTCCGTCCCTGGGTTGAGAAATAACAATTGATTTAAATTTGAGCTTAGAACCTTTGTGGCATCTATATATAAAAGAAAGAAAGTATTAGTTACACTATTTATAACTCAAGAACGGCTGAACCGATTTGACTGAAAATTGGTGGGGAGGTAGCTTTGAACCAGGAGACGGACATAATAACATCATCATAACCATTTTTCATCACTACACGGGTGAAACCGCGGGGCGCACCTAGTATCGATATATATCGAGTCCCGACGCCTTTTTAGGGTTCCGTACCCAAAGGGTAAAACCGAAAAACGCTGTATGTCTGTCTGTCCGTCCTACCTTTAAACGGCTGTATCTTTCGAACCATAATAGATAGCCAGTTGAAATTTTCACAGACTATGTATGTAATGCTACTGAAGATTAACTAAGGAATAACAAAAAAGTTAAAACGAAAGGAATGTACTTTTTTACCGTATATGTTTCATACTGAGCTCCCCACTAGGATTCCCCGTGTGGGAGATGCTCTGCTCTGGATTCCATGAAATCTAGCCAACCCCTTACTTTTTTTTAAAAATGCGGCAAACTAGCAGGCGGTCCGATGATGGTAAGCAGATCCGCCCCCTATGGACACCTGCAACACTAGCGGTGTTGACGGTGGTTTGCCAGCCCGGAGAGGTAGTTGTAGACACCCTTTTTGAAACGTTTCATGTTGAAGCTCGGTGGAAGACCATTGTGAGAGGATATTTCACACCTTGTAGCTACCTTATTATAGATGTCCTGTCGTGATTCGGATTGTGATCGCGATCGCGTGCTATCTCACTTATGCACGTGGTACGAGTAAGTAGATGCGAACGGGACGGCATGCAATCTCTATCACAATCAAACTTCTTTAATAAGCCGCTGGTCCGTGGAATAAAGGAGCGGTAGATCGGACGGTGAGAATTCCAGCTTTCCAAGATGTGGGGGTGTGGGGGGTGTTGCTTAAACCGTTCTTACTGTTAAGCCGTTTAAGCTATAGAAAGTCACAGGAACAGATAAACACAAACGTCTGCAACCTTTTTTATATACATAAATAATAGGCTTGGGTTTGACCACCATCTAGCCTGATGTTAAGCGATGTTGCGGTCTACATTGGAGCACGCTTGTGAATCTATATATACGAGTATATTTATATAATTATATAACAGAAAGTCGTGTTAGTTACAATATTTATAACTCAAGAACGGCTGAACCAATTTGACTGAAAATTGGTGGGGAGGTAGCTTAGAACCAGGAGACAGGCATAGGCTACTTTTCATAAGCATCATCACCTTTTTTCATCACTACGCAGGTGAAACCGCGGGGCGCAGCTAGTATTTAATATATCACTTCATCTGCTTTTACCTTTCTTCGGGTAAAAGCAGCATTCTAACCTGTATATGATGATTCGTTCCGGGAATTGTCCGTTTACGCTGATGTAGTACTGGAGGGCATCCACAAGGCACGATTTCAGTCCGTCCACAATCTCCTGCCCTTTTTCCTGGAAGATCACTCGCGAGTACCATTGGGTTAAGGTTGGGTTGCACGAAGCCACGAAGCCTGTGGAATGAGATGAATGTTATTTCATCAACTGTCACATTAAGGCCAACGCCCACTCCAATGTCGAGGAGAGATCGTGATCACTATTATTATATATTATGTGGCCGCAATCATATAAAAAAAATATACTTATCTATACTAATATTATAAAGAGGAAAGAGTCGATTGTTTGTTTTTTTGCATTGAATAGGCTCCGAAACTACTGAACCGATTTGAAAAATTCTTTCACTGTTGGGAACCTAAACTATCCCCGGGTGATATAGGCTATATATCTATACCCGTGCGAAGCAGGGGCGGGCCGCTAGTACTTAATAAAAAACGTATTTTATTAGTGAAATACGATCTAATGGGACTCATATTACTGTCCGATTACTGGGGTTTGGACCCGGGTATGTCCTAAAACTGCGACCAGAACCACCGGAGGATGGGCAGCAGCGTCCTGTTAGTACACGGTGAACGTACTGCGATCTCCAAGCCGCCTGCCAAGCGTGGGGATTATGGCAACACCCCTCTCTAAGAGGGAGGCCTTGTTCAGCAGTGGACATTTAATGGCTGATGATGTGGGTCCCAGGGCGTCTCGTGTCTCAAAGTTCCAGGTTTTTTTTGCAAATTTAACCATCTCGCATCCTGGGATTTTCTGAGCGAGACTTGCGACACTCTTCCTTAGGCAGACAAAATGGTTTAAAGTTATTGTTATTAGTGGTTTGATTATTTACGGGATATTTACCGTGGTAAGGTTGTGGAATGAGCTCCCGATACCACCCACCCACCGACCACCCGCATTCTTCAGTCTTCCCGTGAACATGGTGCATGTTACTGCGCCGAAATAACGGGAGCTTATTCCACAACCTTACCACGGTAAATATCCCGTAAATAATCAAATAACTTTAGTGAACAACCGTGATAGTTTAAAACAGTGTTAGACAAAATGGTTTGATACTAAGAGCCAAGCATTTTTTTATTTACAAAAAAAACTAAATGTAATCTAACCGAAAATTTCTCCATTCGGTTTATTTAGAAGTATTCAAAGTCACGAGACATTCTAGGGTCAATGTCCCGGGACTTTGGAAAAATCGAGACAACCCAAACCCTATAAATTACATAACTAAATTTTTTACATTTATATACAGGTTGAATTTTTCAAGTGGATGGCCAAATCCTAAACTATGAGGAATAGCGAAAAGTACTAAAAGGAGTCTCCGCCCCAATTTTGATGAAAACTAAAACTGCATCATTGGATTTTTGAAAAATCATTATTCCTAGCCAGGATATTCGCTAAGCCACCAGCCTATGTTCAGCAGTTGACGTCTTCGGGTTGATTATGAAGAAATGTAGGTAACTCACCACAAACGCTGTTTCGTTTCTTAACAGTCTCATGGTAAGAGTCGATACCCACGACCATAGCCGTTTTAAACGGGATCGCTATATGCCAGAGCGTGCCACCGAGCTTGCAGTTGATTTGGAGAAGGATCTTTTGCGTGATCGCTCGGATTTTCTTCTGGTTCATTATTGTGCGCGCATTTATCACCTGTTCAAAACGATATCATTAAAACATTTGGTAGAACTAAGTTTTTTTTTCATACATTATAAGATCACCTGAGATATCGGTATCGCCTCAAAAAAAAAAAAAAAGTGATGACTATTTTATTATAGTCATAACTTTTTTTTTTTTAAAGGCTAAACCTCGAGATCGAACTGATCTCGAGGCAATACCGATATCTCAGGTGATCTTATAATGTGTATAAAAAAAACTTCATCATCATCATCATGATGATATGAAAATTAACTATCATCATGATGATGATGATGATGATGAAGTTTTTTTTTCATACACATTATAAGATCACCTGAGATAAGGTATTGCTACACCTCGAGATCAGTTAGATCTCGAGGTTTAGCCTGGTTAAAAAAAGTGATGACTATAATAAAATCCTTAACTAATATTTGCACCATTGAAATAAAAGCGAGGAATCATAATTGTTTTACGTCTTATTTATGCCATGCAGTTGCTTTCACTCTACCAAGCACAAGTTCGGTCGTGCATGGTGTACTGCTCTCACCTTTGGGATGGATCAGCCAAGTACCAGCTTGGGGCGTTGGAGTCTATTGAGAAACGTGCCAAGAGGCTCATCAGCACAAATCCCTGGTTCAGACTAAGCTTCTTAGTCTTGAGCATCGGCGCAAGGTTTCTAGTCTATCGGTTTTTTATCGGATACATTTCGGAGAGTGTGTTACAGATCTGCATGAATTGATTCCCTCCTGCCTATTTTTCTATCGGACTGCCAGAGTGGGTACGAAGAATCGACACCGCTTTATGGTTAATATTCCGAGAACCCGTACAAAGCGCTTTGATTCCACATTTATTGTGCGAACTGCTAGTCTGTGGAATTCGCTGCCTGAGTGGGTGTTCCCCGCTAGTTACAAACTGGGTGTCTTCAAGTCGAGAGTGAATAGGTTTCTTCTAGGCAAGCGTGCTCCATCGTAGACCGCATCATCGCTTAACATCAGGCGAGTTGGCGGCCAAGCGCAAGCCTATCTATAATATAAAAAATAGGGTAACCTAGCAGACGTACTGCCTGATAGTAAGGAGTCGACGTTGCCATGGCCCTGATTCCATATTTCCTGGATATGGAATCTAAGCAGAAAAAATAAGCTTGTAAGCTTATTTGCCACGTGTGGCATACAAAAAACCGATTCCCGGTTCCTGCGTGAGAGAGGAACAAATAAGTATGATACCAAAACGCCTAACGATGTCATCTAAGCAGAAAACATTTTTCACTTATGAAAAATATTTTACTCTCTATTTTCCTCGGCTTGGCTCTCATGGGGGATATTCTGATAGTTAAAAAAAATTATAAAAAACATTATTAAAAGTCAAAGGTCAAATAAAAAGGGCAAATCAAACGTTGGCCAGAAATTTTTAGAACCCCTACTGTCCTACTAGTATGATAAAATATTTTCTATCAAAATTTTTTAAAATAAATAGTACAAAAGTATTTTTATTATATAATTGCTCATATTACGACCAGAAAAACATAATCAAATACTTTTTGGTCAAATATTGTAAACTACCATTATGAAAGATATTTTTTGCACTGGTAACCCCTTTGTTTACATAAAATATCTAAGATTAATAAACGGAGTATAGCTAATTATAAACTCTGTTAATTAAGACAAAAAAAAAAATTAAGCTATTACAAAATGCCTTACCTGTGAAGGGATAGGCATATCCGCACAGCAGATCTTTTTAATCGCAGCGTAGCGGTCGTCTCGCGCATTGGGGCAGATGGTCACCACAACTTGGAGCGAGTTGGCAAGGACTTTCCTGAGAGCCATGATGTACGTTTCGGTTCTGTCATTCGGGAGTTTGACCATCTCAGGGTTGGAGACGTTGATGCCCATGGGACGGCAGGAGCGCTTCAAGGTATCCAGGAAATCCTATAGATAATAAATTGCATTTCAGTTTATTTTACAGAGTTATTGGTAATTAATTTATGGGACCGTGGGGTCCGGCCGCTCGAGGTTTGGTTAAAGAATGTCCAGACGCCTCGTAGATGAAATGGTTGACCAAAAAGATGGCGCACGAAGTATGTAATAAAATTTAGTTGCGCAATTTGAAAGTGAAAAGAGTAGGCTGTTAAGTTTCTCCCGGGCTCTTGCAATTCATCTAACTTGAAACCGCAAGTTATTGCAATTTTTTTGTATGTGAGAAAAAAGGTTGAAAAATTTAAAGAAATAAGATATTGCAGATATTGCAGTTCAACAACTTTTTGACTGTTAAAAGTTTTAGACTGTTTAACTGTTAAAAAGCTGATCATAATGATGACCTTTTTGGGTCCCTTAATTTGTCAGTCAGTCAATTAAAATTTCAATTCAAATTCAAATTATTTATTTCAAGTAACCATGGACTCAGACTTAACAATATTCGGACACAGAATTAGGTATAAAAATAATTGATTGAGAGGTATTTCGCTTATCTATACTAATATTATAAAGAGGAAAGATTTGATTGTTTGTTTGTTTGCATTGAATAGGCTCCGAAACTACTGAACCGATTTGAAAAATTATTTCACTGTTGGGAAGCTACACTATCCTCGGGTGACATAGGCTACATATCTATACCCGTGCGAAGCCGGTGTGGACCGCTAGTATTATATACATAGAAGAAGATAGAAGATAAATTTCCAACAGTGTAATTGTTACTAATAAACTTGTGTAATAGCCGTGGTAGCCCATTTGGGAAACCGCAAGACTTAAAAGCGTGAGGTCAAGGGTTCAAACCCCGGGCCCGTACCAATGAGCTCTTTGGAGCTTATGTACGGATTTTCATACGGCTACTTTTTGTATCGTACGGCTTTTCGGTGAAGGAAAACATCGTGAGGAAACCTGCATACGTACGGAGAAGGAATTCAATGGAGTATGTGAATCCACCAATCCGCACTGGACCTGCGTGGTGGATATGGCCCTTGAGTTGGCGGCCAAGCGCAAGCCTATCTATAATAAAAAATAAATAAAAAAAACACCCTTTCGGGGGTAGGCTAAAAGTCCAGCAGTGGACTGTTAAAAGGCTGACTATGATGAATTGTTACTTACAGTAGTGCACTGCCTGTCTCGGTCAGTAAAAATGATGGCCCACCGCAGTATATCGACAGCAGACATGACTGGGTTCCTCGTGACTTCGTTGTTCCATTCCGCATCAGGTTTGCCAGGAATCTTGATATTGTTGCCAAAGAACAAAGCTTCGGGTGGCAACGTTCTAGCGGTCAGATCCACCGTCTCTGGGGCAATTGATAGCCCCCAGCCGGATAGACGGCTTTTGGCTTTCTCGTTGGCTAGCACGTTTTGGATGTACTGTAAATGTTAAAAATATAAAGATTTTAAGGAGATCATTAGACGAACGAAAGTCCCCACCCACATAGCCCACCGAAATAGAAAGAAAGAAAATAAATTTTATTCGACACCTTTACAAAAACTTATATCTAAAGGATACAATCAGTGTCGAATAGGTCCGTCTCGGCATAAATGCTGAAAGTCAAGGACTATCAGCGCCGGTAAATAGCAAGTTGAAGTGGCAGTGGGCAGGGTACATATCACATTAAAATGAAAAGAGAGGCAGATAGTTTTAGTCGTGTCAGATTGGTTGTTTTGTGAGTGGTATGACAGAATCGACGCCTTTGGCATCGATTCTGATGTGCTCTAAACTAAACTAAATTTGACAGCTCTAAAATTATTGCCATCCTTCTCTCACATATTAAAATGAAAAGAGAGGCAGATAATTTTAGTCCTGTCAGATTGGTTTAGTTTAGTGAGTGGTATGACAGAATCGACGCCAATGCATGGTTAGCTGAATGACGTCATTCGAAATCCAATATGGCGGAATCCCAAACCAGTTATTTTTTATGCACCCTCATGACATGGGTATTAAATGAAAGGGTTTGCTGAGAAGAATATGAAGAAGCTTGTTTCTTTCAAGTATGTTGATAATAATTCAATAGTACGTAATACCTTTTTAAAAGCCGCGTGTCGCTGGTTAGGCGTGATCCTCGTGTAAGTGGCTACATCCTTCATCAGTCTGAAGTTGTTTCGTTGCTCGTCAGTCAGGCCGGTCAGCTGGCACAGTTCAGGCACTAAGCATATCATGTACTCAATGGGTGCTTCATTACCAGGCTGCCGTTTGGTTTCCCTGTAGACAGAAAATTAGTTTATATCTATATCTATCTAATAACGGTCCGCCCCAGCTTCGCACGGGTATAGATTATAGCCTATGTCACCTGGGGATAGTGCGGCTTCCCGTCAGTGAAAGAATTTTTCAAATCGGTTCAGTAGTTTCGGAGCCTATTCAATGCAAACAAACAAACAAACAAGCAAATCTTTCCTCTTTATAATATTACTAGCGGTCCGCCCCTGTTTCGCACAGGTATAGATTATAGCCTATGTCACCCGGGGGATAGTGTAGCTTCCCGTAGGTTAAAGAATTTTTCAAATCGGTTCAGTAGTTTCGGAGCCTATTCAATGCAAACAAACAAACAAACAATCAAATCTTTCCTCTTTATAATATTAGTATAGATAGTATAGATACAGGGTGTCTTACACCCCGTATATAAGCGAAATTCATCTACTCACTCATCATCATCACATGATGATGATGATGATGATGAGTGAGTAGATGAATTTCGCCAGAAGACGTCCACTGCTGAATATAGGCCTCCCCCTTTAACCTCCACACTGAACGACAGCCTGCCTTTTGCATCCACTAGATGCCAGCGACTCTCACTATGTCGTCGGTCCATCTAGTGGGAGGCCTACCTACGCTGCGTCTTCCGGTTCGTGGTCTCCACTCAAGAACCTTTCTTCCCCATCTACTCACTCGCTCATCACGAAATCTTGAAAACTACTTGACCTAAGAAGCTGAAATTTGGCAGGTAGATTCCATATGGGGTGTAGAAGTCCACTAAAAAAGGATTTTGCGAAAGGGCTGAATTAAGGGGGGCAAATGAAGGTTTGAAAGTTTGTATGAAAGTCCTTGTTTTTGATGTTAGGGAAATAAAATTTGGTATTCAGGTTCATGGTTTGAAATAAAAAAATACTATATTAATATTTTTCCGAAAAAGACGGATTAAGGAGAGGAAATGAGGGTTTTAATTTTTAGTTGCCAGTTTTGTAATTACGAAGCTTAAATTTGGCAAGTAGATTACTTATGGGGTGTAGATAACGCTAACGGGGCTAACGGGGTCCGCTAAGAACGGATTTTGCGAAAGGACTGAATTAAGGATTAAAAGGGTTTGAAATATTATAATATAAAAATCTACGCGTACGAAATAGGGGACAACAGCTAGTCAATATTTATATATGTCACCCCAGAAGTCATGCCAAAGCCAGCCAGACCAGCCAGAGTGTGCGAAGTGCCCCGTCCTGCCCCAACGTGCCTATGCCCATGGCCACGAAAAATCATCAACGATTGAAAATCACGCGACCGCAAACCGTGTCTGGGCGCGATAAGGTTCACGTTCGCGTGATTTTCCAACTGAGCGGATTGGGTGCCGCGATAGCAGTTGTCCGTAAGGCCCCTGGACTACTTTTGCGGCTAATTTTGCATAATTAAATTAGTCTAGAGAATATTAGAACAGAATCGCCTTCTCACCTGGATATCAGCATCGGTTGGTCCCAATCCTTGATTTCGATGCCATAGTTGTTCTTGTAGTAATCGACGTAGCTTATCTTTATAGGCACGCCCTTTTCAAGCTTTTCAAACGTCGATCGAGGAGTCATAGTTTCATCGACCGAGTCAACTCTGTAACGTGATAACAACATTATAAATAAAATTATAAGCAACATACTCTCAGCAGACCTAGCACGGGTCATGGACAAATCAACAACTTCTTATCGTAAGTGGTTAAAATAAATAATATAAATATTCAGGACAATTTTACACACACAGACATCTGACCACAAACTAAGTAAAGCTTGTGATATGGCTGCCAGAGCCTGATATACATACATATTATATTTTTAAATACATACTTAAATAGATATTAACACCCAGATATAAAACAAACACATATGTTCATCACATGAATGTTGTCCTTGGTGGGTATCGAACCCACATCCCCAAGCGCAGAAGGCAGGTTCTGCTATTCTGTGGAATTCGCTGCCTGAATGGGTGTTCCCCGTCAGTTACAATCTGGGTGTCTTCAAGTCGAGAGTGAATCGGTTTCTTCTAAGCAAGCGTGCTCCATCGTAGATCGCATCGTCGCTTAACATCAGGCGAGATGGCAGCCAAGCGCAAGCCTATCTACTATAAAAATAAAAATAAAACTACCAACTGGACCAACGGGCTATCTAAATATTACTCGGTTAAGGAGTATGTTGTAGACAAATTTATAATTATATTTTACGACCTATGATGTACAGACGTAACAATAACTAAACTTGTAAAACGTACTAATACTATAAACGCGAAAGTTTGTATGTATGGATGTTTGTTACTCTTTCACGCTGCAACGGAACAACGGATCGACCTGATTTTTTGCATGGGTATAGTTCAAGAGCCAGAGAGTGACATAGGCTACTGTTCTTCATCATCATCACCTTTTATCATCACTACGCGGGTGAAACCACGGGGCGCAGCTAGTTTATCAATAAAAATATGTAACTGTAATGAAAACTTACCTAAACAGTTTCTTATTGTAAGTGGTCATAACTGAGCACCCGATCAGATTTTCAGTGATGACTCGCTTCCAGTTCGTGCCAGCTGATTGAGATATTTCCTTTATGAGCGACAGTACAGTTTGTGTGCGCAGAACGCGATGAGTCGAGTCCAGCGTTAACATGAGACCACCTTCGTACTCGTCTACTGCCGTCACGTACCTGGGAATAGTACATTGTTATCCGAGGGGTGAAAGTAACTTATTTAGTCCTGAGACGGGGTTTGGCGCCCGAGCGTAGCGAGGGAGCTAATAGTTCGAGGGACTAAATAAGTCTTTAACCCCGAGGTAAACACTGTGCTTTTCACTACGAAAACAAGGAAACTAAAAATAAAAACATGAACTGACTAAAGAAAATATGAGTGAATTTTATTTTACATAAATCAAAATTTTTGGTGTGAAATTTATTGGAACATGGTTCAATACAAATGTGAAAATAGAACTAGTTTTTTTATTTTTTTTATTTGAGTGTCTGTAATTTGTCAAGTGTCACTGTCAGTTGAAAGTGATTCTCCCTAGGGCTGAAATGTATTACTTTCAAGCCGCTCCTCAGGCAACTTCAGACCGTCCTTTCCGAGTATGAGTAATGAAAAATGTATTGCTGGTATTATCATGGATTTTATGTTTATTTTTTATATTATAAAAAGTTTTTATGGATTAATTTTTTTTTTAAAATCATAACCAAGCAAGGGGAATTGGCCATCAATCAAAACTAATGATGAAACGGATAGCTGTTTAGCTGGATACCGGATATCCGGCCAACATTAAAGCCGAATAACCGGGCCGCGGGAGTAATAGGCATGTGTCCTAATGTTTAATTTTATATAAGTAGTATATAATTGGGGTTTCTGGATCAAAAGTACTTCAAATAGGTCCAGTTATAAACAACTAAATCTATTCACGCCATCTATTCAAATAGATGAATAAAGTAGTTATTGAATAGAGAAATAATTTATAAAAAACGATAGTTTTCGATAAGAAGTCATACCTGGCGCAGAGAAGCGCCGGTCTTCTTATCAAAACTGTCGTTTTTTATCAATTATTTCTCTATTCAATAACTACTTTATTCATCTATTTGAATAGATGGCTGAATAGATTTAGTTGTTTATAACTGGACCTATTTGAAGTACTTTTGCTCCAGAAACCCCAATTATATCCATGTGAATAGTACTATATTTGATCACTGCAAGTTAAAAAATGTTACACTCTTTTTGAACTCACAATATTATCCTTATGAGTCATTAAACCTAAATTTTGTTGATGAGAAATATAGTATATTATACGAAATGTATACTCGATTCCGTCAGTCTTATTACAACAAGCCTTCTGAGCCACTGCTTGATTTGAAAAAATATAAAGAAAAAGCTCCACTTTTTGTCATTGATTGTTCAAGACAGAGTGAAACATTAAAAACTGGACCGGTCGATGTGCGATTGGAAATTGAATGTTCGGAAAATATACCAGATAACACAACTGCTTACTGTCTAATTATTAACGATCGCTTATTTGAGTATAGGCCGTTAAGCAATATTGTGAGGAAACTATCATGAATACTTTTGTAGATATTCAAGGATTTAAAGATGAAACAAATAATATGATAGTTAAAGAAATAGCTCTAATGGATGAACAACGGTTACATGTATTTTTAATGAAACCTCCATATCCATTCTATAACTTGACAAAAAAAGAAAGACGCGAAGTATGCTGGATAGAAAGAAATAGGAATATATTTTGGAACGAAGGGAATATACCTTATTTTAATTATCAGATGTCTACTAGAATAGCTGAGTTTTTAAAAAATAAAATTATTTATGTAAAAGGAGTTGAAAAAACGTTATGGATAAAAAATATTGTTTGTCATGATAACGTTTTAAATTTAGAAGATTATGGATGTCCAAGTATATATTCATTGTATGAGAAATATGGTAACACGCCCGGTATTTTTAGTTGTATCTACCATTCAAATATATGTGCAATGAAAAATGTAACCATGTTAAATAAGTGGTATATGGAAAATATAAAGTTAAGTACATAATAAATTGATTATTTTAATTATACCTACCCGCGCCTGTAAGCTATAATTAATTACGAAAATTTATACATACATAAATAATTTCATTAATTTGAAAAGAACTATTTATAAATAATGGAGGCTACTTAAAATAAATACCTATATGAAAAGACACAGTTAGCAAGTTGGTGATTGATTGAATACAATATCTTTATTGTTCAGAACATAAAAATGCATACAGAGTATAAATAACTCTAGATGAATATGATGAACTGATGTAGACAACCATGGTAAACTGCTATGTTGAACTGGTGCTGAAACACACCAGTTCCCTACCCGTTGATGAAAATGCATCAGTTTCCGATTTGTTTGCTGTTGGCGAAGTAGTATTTTCTCATCACATGGATATAATTGGGGTTTCTGGAGCAAAAGTACTTCAAATAGGCCCAGTTATAAACAACTAAATCTATTCAGCCATCTATTCAAATAGATGAATAAAGTAGTTATTGAATAGAGAAATAATTTATAAAAAACGATAGTTTTCGATAAGAAGTCATACCTGGCGCAGAGAAGCGCCGGTCTTCTTATCAAAACTGTCGTTTTTTATCAATTATTTCTCTATTCAATAACTACTTTATTCATCTATTTGAATAGATGGCTGAATAGATTTAGTTGTTTATAACTGGACCTATTTGAAGTACTTTTGCTCCAGAAACCCCAATTATATCCATGTGAATAGTACTATATTTGATCACTGCAAGTTAAAAAATGTTACACTCTTTTTGAACTCACAATATTATCCTTATGAGTCATTAAACCTAAATTTTGTTGATGAGAAATATAGTATATTATACGAAATGTATACTCGATTCCGTCAGTCTTATTACAACAAGCCTTCTGAGCCACTGCTTGATTTGAAAAAATATAAAGAAAAAGCTCCACTTTTTGTCATTGATTGTTCAAGACAGAGTGAAACATTAAAAACTGGACCGGTCGATGTGCGATTGGAAATTGAATGTTCGGAAAATATACCAGATAACACAACTGCTTACTGTCTAATTATTAACGATCGCTTATTTGAGTATAGGCCGTTAAGCAATATTGTGAGGAAACTATCATGAATACTTTTGTAGATATTCAAGGATTTAAAGATGAAACAAATAATATGATAGTTAAAGAAATAGCTCTAATGGATGAACAACGGTTACATGTATTTTTAATGAAACCTCCATATCCATTCTATAACTTGACAAAAAAAGAAAGACGCGAAGTATGCTGGATAGAAAGAAATAGGAATATATTTTGGAACGAAGGGAATATACCTTATTTTAATTATCAGATGTCTAATAGAATAGCTGAGTTTTTAAAAAATAAAATTATTTATGTAAAAGGAGTTGAAAAAACGTTATGGATAAAAAATATTGTTTGTCATGATAACGTTTTAAATTTAGAAGATTATGGATGTCCAAGTATATATTCATTGTATGAGAAATATGGTAACACGCCCGGTATTTTTAGTTGTATCTACCATTCAAATATATGTGCAATGAAAAATGTAACCATGTTAAATAAGTGGTATATGGAAAATATAAAGTTAAGTACATAATAAATTGATTATTTTAATTATACCTACCCGCGCCTGTAAGCTATAATTAATTACGAAAATTTATACATACATAAATAATTTCATTAATTTGAAAAGAACTATTTATAAATAATGGAGGCTACTTAAAATAAATACCTATATGAAAAGACACAGTTAGCAAGTTGGTGATTGATTGAATACAATATCTTTATTGTTCAGAACATAAAAATGCATACAGAGTATAAATAACTCTAGATGAATATGATGAACTGATGTAGACAACCATGGTAAACTGCTATGTTGAACTGGTGCTGAAACACACCAGTTCCCTACCCGTTGATGAAAATGCATCAGTTTCCGATTTGTTTGCTGTTGGCGAAGTAGTATTTTCTCATCACATGGATATAATTGGGGTTTCTGGAGCAAAAGTACTTCAAATAGGCCCAGTTATAAACAACTAAATCTATTCAGCCATCTATTCAAATAGATGAATAAAGTAGTTATTGAATAGAGAAATAATTTATAAAAAACGAGAGTTTTGATAAGAAGACCGGCGCTTCTCTGCGCCAGGTATGACTTCTTATCGAAAACTATCGTTTTTTATAAATTATTTCTCTATTCAATAACTACTTTATTCATCTATTTGAATAGATGGCGTGAATAGATTTAGTTGTTTATAACTGGACCTATTTGAAGTACTTTTGATCCAGAAACCCCAATTATATACTACTTATATACATTACACATAATGAAAAAATAATTTAATTTGGATGATAAATCTCTGAGATATGAGTGTTTCAAGTTTTAGGTGGGGATAGAGAGGGGATTCTCTATCCCTTTCTCGCAAAGCGTGTGTTAGTATTGCATTTGTATGGCGCGCCTGAGGCGTGACGTCACGGCTCAGTATAGTGCGCTCTCTGTACAGCATGAAATTAAAATGCTTATATCTTATTTATTTTTGAACTAATTTTGTTTTCGTTGAGGTTCTCTATTTATGATCAGCTTTTTTATGAGGTAATAAAAAAATATGGGCATCATGCCTATTATCTATCATGTATTATCTGACACCTGCGAGTTATCTTACTCTGGTGTGTTATCTTACCCCGGCCAGACTTCGAGCTTGTGCTGCGGTATCTGTATGGCCGCATGTTCATTAAAATGTTGCCGTCCAAACCGCACCAACTGAAGGTCCTTCATTATGTTCTTAAACAGCACATTGTATATATGGATCATCTCGCTCAAGCGGCGTGTGCGTCGGAATATGATCTGAAATCAACAAGCAGGTTGTTACTGAATGTGTTTACATTTTGTTGGCACACCAAACCGCCTGATCCTGGTTTGGGGACATATTTTAAGCCAACTTCAAAAAAAGGAGAGGGTTGTATTTTTTATATTTGTTACCGCAGAACTCCCTCCCGCCTTTTAAACCAATTTGGAATATCTTTGCCGCAAAGATATGAACAAACGAATAAACGAAAGAATGAACCAGTTTAAAACACTGTTTTAAACTATCACTGTTGTTCACTAAAGTTATATGATTATTTACGGGATATTTACCGTGGTACGGTTGTGGAATGAGCTCCCGATATTTCGGCGCAGTTACATGCACGTTCACGGAAAGGCTGAACCCGTCCCCTTCCGTACCCGTCCTTCCGAAATATCGGGAGCTCATGCCACAACCTTTCCACGGTAAATATCCCGTAAATAATCATATAACTTTAGTGAACCAGTTTACTCTCGATTTAAAGACATATATTGTACTTTACACATTTGTGATGCCTCTGATGTTACAAGTATCCATAGGCGACGGTGACTGCTTACCATCAGGCAGCCCGTCTGCATGTTTGCCAACTATGGCATAAAAAAATTTAATATATTTTTAGAAGAGATCATAACTCACCGACACTGTTACTTTCGTTTCATCAAAAGGATTGGTGGATACCAAGTTCAATGCTTCGTCTGGCAGCATGTGAGGCACATACAATGTTGTTCCGTCAAAGGTTTTCTCCTTGAAGTAATGGTTATGTTCTGGGAAACAAGAAAAAAAAACTTTAAAGCTTTATTGACCTGTAATTTCAGTTTTTCCATAACCAAACCTATTTTCAGTAACTGAGAAGCTACTTATTACAAGAAGACTATGTGTAGCTGTTGACGCGTATGTTTACTAGGACAGACAGTCGAACTAGGGCAGGTCCTACTTCAAGAAAGAGGTCAATCGGCGAATCCAACTCGGCTGGGCAGCGTTCGGTAAACTTTGCAACGTATTCTCGTCCAAAATAACTCAGTGCCTTAAGACGAAGGTCTTCAACCAGTGTGTGTTGCCAGTGATGACATACAGCAGTGAAACGTAGTCTCTGACTATGGGCCTCATAAGCAAGCTCAGTCGTTCGAGCTATGGAAAGGGTTATGCTCGGGGTTTCTCTATGAGATCGAATCAGAAATGAGGAGATCCGTAGACGAACGAAAGTTACTGTCATTGCGCACTGGATTACCAAGTTGAAGTGGCAGTGGGCAGGGCACATATCATGCAGAACAGATGGCTGATTGAGCCGAAAGGTTCTCGAATGGAGACCACAGACTGGTAAGCGCAGCATAGGACGTCCATCCACAAGATGAACAGACAACCTAAAAGAGACCACAGGGAAACAATGGATGCAGGCCGCTTCCAACCGGCCCTTTGGGAGATCAATGGGGGAGACCTATGTTCAGCAGTGGACGTCCTATGGCTGAAATTATGATGTTGATGTGTAGCAAACGGTCATTGCAACTTGAATAGTCACTTGTATAAGCTAGGAGCCACGGACAGTCCACTGTGTCGTGGCTGCATGAAAGAGAACGAAACTGTAGAGCATTCGCTGTGCCATTGTGAAGCCACAGAAGAAACTAGAATCGCTACCGGGTTGCATGGGGCACCGCTGCCTCTTTCATCCACGTTGACGCAACAGCTAGACTGCTTTTCATCATCATTACTTACACTACCATCTACGCCACTGGAGCAACTGTGCCAGCACCCCAGAGCCTCACTCCGTTATTTCAATGAGTTGGGTTGGCTCGGGTAGGTGCTAGTAGGGGGAATTGCACAATACACCCCATGCGGGACGTCAGTGCAGGACTTATCGTCCCCATCTCGAATAAGAATAAGAATGTGTAGCATCTACATTTAAAATTCAAATTCCTTACCATTGAGTAGTTTGAATCTTAGGTGTTTGTAGTCCTGAGGAGGATCGTAGCGGACCTCGTATTCGAAGACGTTGTTTTCCTCAAACTTGAGGAAGACAAAGTTGGCAGTTACCGGTATTGAGGTACCACTCTCACCCATCTTCACTACAGGCGGACTGTCTTTTACCTCTTTCTGAAATGAAAGCGATTATGAGTATTTGTCAAATATAGGTTTTTTATTATCTATACTAATATTATAAAGAGGAAAGATTTGATTGATTGTTTGTTTGTTTGTTTGCATTGAATAGGCTCCGAAACTACTGAACCGATTTGAAAAATTCTTTCACTAACGGGAAGCTACACTATCCCCGGGTGACAAAGGCTATAATCTATACCCGTGCGAAACTGGGGCGGACTGCTAGTTATTTAATAATAGGCTTGAGTTTGACCACCAACTCGCCTGATGTTAAGCGATGATGCGGTCTACGGTGGAGCACGCTTGCCTAGACGAAACCGATTCACTCGTGATTTGAAGACACCCAGATTGTAACTATCGGGTAACTAACACCCATTCAGGCAGCGCATTCTACAGACTAGCAGTTCGCATAATAAAAGTGGAATCAAAGCGCTTCGTTCGGGGGGTGATTATTTTGACATCTCACAGTAAGGATGTGGTAGTTTATAATCGATAATGAACCTATTCGATCATCGATATTATTCTCATAGAACTTGGAATCGATAGTTGCATGGTTAATTGGTTATGCTGAAAAAATTTATCCATTAATTAGGTAAGTAATTAATATTTTTTACAAATAATTGATTGCGCGATAGCAAAATTGCAAATAACTTTAATATTTACAAAAAATAATATAGTTACCTATACATAAATTTTTATTTGTTCGATTTATTTTATTTCAAAACCGATTTTCTATAGTCTGTGGTTGTTCATTATGCGTGGCACATCACTAAGTGAGCGGTACCCATCAATGAAGTTATTTGTAGTAAATTTTTCATATTTCTTTTCACAGGTATGTACTTTTAGGTACGAAAAATTTGACACGCTTAGTTTTCATACAGTTTGGAGCGCTTGTGATGTCTACTTAGATATAGGTCTGTGATCTACACTCATTTTATCTAGCTAAAGTACAACCTGGGTATCTTCAGACAAGAGTGAATAGAAACTCATGGGCAAGCATGAACGCATCGTCACTTACCATCAGATGAGTAGTGGCTAGACCATTTCTTTAAAAAAAAACACTCTTTGCCTGGACGCAGTCTTAGTTTATATGTCGTGAACTTGGGTAGCGTTGCATCAATTTACGCGGTTATGGCAAATAGCAACCAATTCATATTTTGGTTATAAATAGTTATGTATACAAGTTAAATGTAATTTTGGAAACATTATTGGTGAAATTTTTCTAGATAGCATAATTCAGCGAAAAAAGGCTTTCTAAAACACGTTTTAAGTTTTTTCTCCGCGTCTGGAACTTCGTAACAATTTATTTGTTCATATTCTAATGGTCATTTCTATAGTGCAATTTAATGTAAATTCGTTTTATTTAAAACTAGCGGTCCGCCCCAGCTTCGCACGGGTATAGATTATAGCCTATGTCACCCGGGGATAGTGTAGCTTCCCGTCAGTGAAAGAATTTTTCAAATCAGTTCAGTAGTTTTGGATCCTATTCAATGCAAACAAACAAACAAACAAACAATCAAATCTTTCCTCTTTATAATATTAGTATAGATTAAAATATTTCTCGAGTAATTTGAAGTTTTTAGCATATGTCGCTTCCGTAATTTAGTTATGAGGCGGGTGCCGATTCGTGCGTAAATCTTCCTGCAGGCGTAGATAGCATATTTTTGTCCCTGTTTCGCGCAGAGGCAAAACTTGAATTTGAGCTGACGACATAATTATATCGACTCTTAACAACTCGTTACTTACAAAGTATTTATTTTTCCCGATAGACGAGACCGGCATAGTGGAGGCCATAGTGCTGGATACGGTGCTCGCCTCCATCTTTTGAGTGACCTCGGAGACAGCATCACCTGCCCCGGCCACGGAAGACGCTTTCGAAGCGGCCTGGGAAGCTTGCCTGGATAAATAAATCATCATCATCATAATCAGCCTTTTAACAGTCCACTGCTGGACTTTTAGCCTACCCCGAATGGGTGATTGGGCCATATCCACCACGCTAACCCAGTGCGGGTTGGTGGATTCACATACGCCATTGAATTTCTTCTCCGTGCGTATGCAGGTTTCCTCACGATGTTTTCCTTCACCGAAAAGACAGTAGTATGAAAATCCGTACATAAGCTCCAAAGAGCTCATTGGTACGGGCCCGGGGTTTCACGCTTACAAGTCTAGCGGTCTCCCAAATGGGCTACCACGGCAGTCCTAAAATAATATAATAAAATGCAATTTAAAAAAAAAATGCGTCGACTAAACAAATACAATTTAAAAAACCAACTTCAAAATGCAAACGCAAATTCGTTTACTTGGATGACATATTTTATCTAGTTGAAATTTATTTAAAATCCAATATACTAAAAAACGATTTGGACGAAATTTCTATGGGATCAATCTGAAAGTCTATCCTTCTAAATAAATAAAAAATATTTTCCAAATCTGTTTATAAACGACGAGTTTTGAGGTAAAAAAAAACAAATAATATGTAAAAAAATATGTGTAAAAATGGTTATGATTTAATTAAATTAACCCATGGTCATTCACTTAAGGTGGTTCGATTCACAAATGGCGGGAAATTGTAATTTCAAACAGTTTTCTTGTCCTTGTAGCTAGGCCGGGTAATTATTGTAAACAACCATTATGTTTGCGCATATTGATTATTATTCACATTTGTGAATAAACTTATATTTGCTGTTTCAAACAGTTTATGATACCGGTTTATGGTTATGGTTTATGGTTCACAAATGTAAGTAATATGGTGCGTTACTGTTAAATAATTATACATTATAATCTAAAAAATTGCCAAAATTTTGCGCAAACACAGTGTTATTTAAAAATAATTACCTGGCCTGGCTACTAGGACCAAAAAACTGTTTAAAATTTGAATTTCCCGCCATAGGTGAATCGTACCACCATAATACGAAATTAACATTAACATCATTACTGGTAGCTCATCTAGCACACTGTAAGTCACAAGTGTCATACGCAAATTTTCCCTGATCTTGTCCAGGCATCTTCTGCAAAATTTGTTTATCATCACAACACCATTGTTTGCGGTACCTAGACCTTGCGGGGCTATGTACCTCACGTGGTCACCATTCCATCAGAGAACCCTTGCTGTCTCCGCATACCGGATGCCGTCAGTGAAATAATTTTTCAAATCGGTTCAGTAGTTTATGAGCCTATTCAATGCAAACAAACAAACAAACAATCAAATCTTTCCTCTTTATAATATTAGTATAGATTAAAATAGTTCCCGAGTAATTTGAAGTTTTTAGCATATGTCGCTTCCATAATTTAGTTCTGAGGCGGGTGCCGATTCGTGCGTATATCTTCCTGCAGGCGTAGATAGCATTTATTTTTGTCCCTGTTTCGCGCAGAGGCAAAACTTGAATTTGAGCTGACGACATATCGACTCTTAATATCATCTTGGTTTTGTTATAATTTTAATATTATCTTGGTTTTGGACCGATGTCTTATATCCTTCTCATCTCCATATTTGAAACAAAATAAAATATATGATAAACATGTTGATAACTCACAGACTCTGTAAAAGCTTTAAGCCTCGGCCAACTCCTTTGGAGATAGGAGGATTTGTGATTGGACTCGCATCTGAGGCTGGGTAGAATGTAGGAGGACCTAGAAACAACATTCAATTAATATCTAATTAGCATCACTCAAAATTGTTTTTATTAAGGTTCCATACCCAAAGGGTTAAAACGGGACCCTATTACTGAGCCTACGATGTCTGTCTGTCTGTCTTTCCTACCTATTAACGGCTGTATCTTTCGAACCGTAATAAAAATCATCAAAGGAAAATAAACGTTATTGTGCATAATTTAAGCCGTGTTGGTTCCAGCAAAATATTGAAGAACATTAGTAAAATTATTTTATTTTTCCTATGCCTATTTGAAACATATTTGAACTTTTTTCCTTAACTTTTGTTTATTAATATGCATACTAATGGAGTGTATTATTCGTCCTTATAAGGCGTCCTTAATACCAGTACCACCCCCACCAACTCAGAAAATAATAATAAGGAAGTGTTATACCTACAGTTTCAAACCGGTATGTCCAAGAACATCAAAAATTTCAAAGACATAATTATGATATTCACCAATATGCACTGGGCCAGCATGGTAGATTAGGACCCATCATTTCTCTCTGAGAGATAGCCTGTGTACCAGCAGTGGGGACATGATAATTATGATGACAATCAGTTATCTGTAGGGGTCAGAATATAAGTAGCAATTAAAGCAGGAAGCTCTAACCACAACATAATCACGGTACATATCCTGTAAATAATCATTGAACTGGGGTGAACCACCGCGCAAAACATCGCTACCGTAATAAATGATTAAAGGTTATTAAAAACTGCCGATTTGAAGATATACTTCTGCAAACAAATGACTGTCTAGTGAAACTACTCTTGCTAATATATTTTTTTTTTTTTTTAATGTATTAGTATATAATCGTAATTTTAAGCAATATAAGTATTAGTATGTATTGTTATTAGAATGTACGGTTTATATTATAACTATCACATTATTCAATATTGCACGCCCCGCCTTCTTATTCCTGTATGAATCCTCTCCATCCTAGGGTTGCCTGGAACTCATGGAAGAGATCGCTCTTTGCGATAAGGCCGCCGATTGTTGCACTAGTTTTTAAGCTGTTTTATCATGTGTATGAAATTTGTGGTGTGAACAATAAAGAGTTTATCTATCTATCTTCGCCAGTCATGCGACTTCCAAGCAGTAGTTTACAAACATATCTACATTCTGGATTGCAAGCTAATGTTTCCAGTGAAATAAAGATCATAAAGAAATTTAATTGCTGATATCTTTCTAGCGAAATCCAGGGCTCTTACGTCAACTGGTCCTACCTCATACTGATCCCGCAGGATCAGTTGACAAATTGATAAATTTTATAAATTTTCTTTTGTAGAATCGACCCACTTTTAAATTGGAAAAAGAAAACAATTATGTGCATTGGAACTATTATTGATGGGTAAGTTTGGTGCGATAATATTTGTACGACTAGCAATGCAACTTGGTTTAACCTGCAATTTTTGCCTTGGACATTTCTCCGAAACAAAAAGTTTACTATGCTATCTAAAGTAAACGCCATTAAGTTGAGTCGAAAACAAACTAACTTTATTTATATAATGTGGGTAACCTCATCACAATATTAAAATCTACAAAATACTGAAGGTAGACACTAGTAATATACAACATATCTTCACACATAATTGAACTTCATATACCGATGATTTCTGGCCACAAGCTAGAGTCTGGTATGTCAGGCGGCACCTCTTCTGTAGATGCTTGATCCATATCTATGTCTGGACGATCCCAAGATAGCCGTCTTTGATCTATCGGTCCAGGTGTTGCCTCTCCCTGGCGTGTCGTTCGCGCCAGCATTTGGTCCGCGTGTCGGCGATGCAATTCTCCACCTTCCGTCCTCACCCTGTATGTGCTCGGGCCCTCTATGGCTTCCACTGTGCCTCTCTGCCATTTTCTGCCAGGTCCATACATATGTATCAAAACAGGTTGACTAAGCTGAAAATGCCTAGCTGGTGGCTTTTGTGCCCCTGCTTCTAATTGAGCATCTGCCCGTGTTGGCAAGTTCTCTGGATGCAGCCTTGATATGGCTGTTCTGTACTTTCGTCCATTTAGCATCTCTGCGGGACTTTTATTGGTGACACTATTAGGCACTGTCCTTAGGTGAAACAAAACCTTTGACATCTTCTCACTCCATGGCATCTGTGAGCTTTCCAACTTCTTCAGTTTATTCTTAAAAGTTTGTATTGCTCTCTCCACCTGGCCATTTGTCGCGGGATGGTAGGGAGGCGAGTACAAATGTTTTATTCCATTTTTCTTAAGAAAATCGTTGAATTCCGCTGAACTAAATGCTCTGCCATTGTCAGAAACCAGCACCTCTGGCAGGCCTTGAGAAGCGAATATCTTTCTAAGCATTGTGATCACAGTTCCACTACTCACAGATGGCACAATTTCTGCTTCCAGCCACTTGCTATGGCTGTCCACCACAACAAAGAAAGTCTTTCCTTGAAACGGCCCAGCAAAATCCACATGCACCCGACTCCAAGGCTTTTCGGTGGCTATCCATATCTGTGGGTCTTTCGGAGGGTTGTTTCTCACCATCTGGCATTGTTCACATTCTGCTACAATTCTTTCAATCTGTTTGTCCATGTCCACCCACCATACATATCCTCTAGCGTACGCTTTAGTTTGGACTACCCCCGCATGTGGGGCATGCAACAGTGCTAGCACCTCCTCTTGGAGGGATGTTGGCACGATGACCCTGTTGCACCACAATAAGCAATCCTTACTCTGTGAAAGGGCCTCCCTTCGAGTCCAATACTGTTGTAGCTCTGGATCAGAATTGTGTCGTGGCCACCCATGCAGAACATGGAACATAACCTTCTGTAGCACTAGATCTTTTTTGGTTTCCGTTGCAATCTTAGTAGCATCCATCTCCCATCCATTTGGTTGATCCTCCAGCAACAGTACTTCTTTTAAAGGATCTTCACAGATTCCTGGTGTCGTAGGTTCAGTCCACCTACTCAGAGCATCTGCATTGCCTATCAATTTCCCAGACCTGTACTTTATCGTATAGTCGTAACACCCCAACTTTAATGACCATCTTAGCATCCTTGGGGAAATTTGGTCTGGAATAGGTTTCCCAGGATTAAGCAATCCCACCAATGGTTTGTGATCTGTGACAATACCGAATTTTCGACCCGACAAGAAGTCATGAAACTTAGTAAGCCCAAACATAATGGCTAATGCTTCTTTGTCAATCTGACCATACCGTCTCTCATGGGGTTGCATTGTTCGGGATGCCATCATCACTGGTCGTTCCACCCCATCATCCATCACATGAGCAATAATTGCACCCAAACCGTACTCCGATGAATCGCAAATCAGCAACAGTTCCCTATTCAAATCATATCCTACCAATGTTAAATCTGATGATATCAATTTCTTGGCCATTTCAAATGCTTTTTGCTCCTTCTCTGTCCACACCCACTGTCTTTTTGCTTCGAGTAGCCGGTATAAAGGTTCCAACCATGATGCTTTGTCTGGTAAAAACTTTTCATAAAAGTTATATAGGCCCAGAAAGGCACGTAAAGTCTCCTTGTTTGTAGGGGCCGGTTTCTCTTTTATCTCCTTGACCTTTGCAGGGGATGGATGCAACCCTTCAGCGTCTATCATATGGCCAAGGAAGGTTATACTCTCCGATGCAAAAATGCATTTCTTTACATTCAGTGTAAACCCCATTTGATTCAATTTGAACAGTACTCTCCGAAGTCTTTGATTATGTTCCTCCATATTATTTCCCATAATGGCAACATCGTCTAACAGGCAAGCTACACCATCCATATCTGCGAACGCTGAAGACATAACTCGTTGGAATATTCCCGGCGCTGCACTCACACCGAAAGCAAGACGGTTCATTCTCATCAATCCGAGTGGAGTATTGAGTGTGAGCAGCTCTGCTGTCTCCTTGTCAACTTTTAGTTGAGTATACGCTTGTTTCAAGTCAACTTTACTGAAAACACGCCCTCCGCTTAACTTCACAAATGCTTCTACCGAAGTAGGGAGTGGATATGTGTCCACATCAATAGCGGCGTTCACAGTAGCTCGATAATCACCACAAATCCGAAGTGACCCATCATCTTTTTTAACCACCCTTATCGGTGTAGCCCATTTTGAATACTTGACTGGAGTCAACACTCCATCTTCAATCATCCGTTGCAACTCTTCATTGACTTGTTGCTTCTGTGGAAATGGCACCGGACGTGCTTTGAAATATCTTGGTACCGCATCTGCACGAACATGTAGCGACACCTCTGGCCCATTGTACTTCCCGAGCCCGTCTTTAAATAGCTCTGGAAACACCTGCATCAGTGGCGCCACTCTGTCTTGGGCCCAACACAGCCCAGCTACAGAAATGTTGAGAGCGTCGAACCAATTTCTTCCCAGCAAGCTAGGAGTACTCCGTGCCACCACCAGAAGTTCACACTGTGCTTCTTTCTCACCTAGTACCACACGTACATGTAACAATCCCAGGACTTTCAATGCTTCCCGAGTCACAGTTACCAACTTGATATTGGTTGGAGTCAACGGAGGTGGTGCTGACCACAGTTTCAAGTATGTCGATTCCGATATAATAGATCTCGATGCTCCTGAATCTATTTCCATGGCCAATTTAGCTCCATTAATGGTAACATCGGTTAATATTGGAGGCAGATAATCTCCCACCCCGCACATATATAACCCCATCATTCCATTTTCCGTTTCTCTCAGTTTGAAATCAACTGACCCCTCATTTTCTTCAACTTGGTGTATTTTTGCAGCCTTCTTCTTGCATGCAGCTGCTATATGCCCTGCCTTCTTGCAAAAAAAACATTTTGACGCTGCAAACCGGCAACGTTCATCAGCCTTATGTTGCCGACCACAATGGTTACACACCACCGATTTAACTTTGCTGATCTCCATAGGCTCGGCAGCACCCGAGTGAGTTTGTTTAGACTCGGCGGCCTCCGGGTACAGGTCGGGAAATATTGCTTGATAATTCAGACACATCTGCAGTGTCATCTCATAGGTTAAATCCTTCGTCTTCAGCAAATCCCTCCTTAAACGTTCATCACGCACCCCTAGCACCAGCCGGTCTCTCAACTGACGCTCTAAATCCACGAATTTGCACTTGGCACCGAGTGTACTTATAGCTCCTACAAAGTCTTGCACGCTTTCTCCTTGCAACTGTGAGCGTCTATGAAACTTTCCCGCTTGCAAAATCTCGCTAACTTCAGGTTCGTAGAATTGATCCAAAACTGCGATAATTCTCGTTAACGGCACTGCTGTAGGGCGGGCGGGAACCAGCAACGACGCGATCAGCGCGAAAGTCTCCTTTCCACATTGCGACAGGAACAAAGATCGCGCCTTGTTCACCGTGAAGTCGGCAAAACCCGCCGCGTCGAGTGCACATAACATAAGTAGTTATGTTAACAGCCCAAGCAGGTAGACGGCATGGGCTTGCACCCACTTGAGATTGTGTCGACCCCTCATCTATTTTAAGTATTCTACATCTAAGTTAGTTAAGATTTTAAAAGGCATTAAATTAGCTCATGTCCTTCTGAGCGGACCTCTACATCGGTTTTTAATTTAATCATAATTTAATATCACCATCGCGACGCTCCCTGAAACTTGACTGGCGCAGCCGGCAGGATTTCCATGGTTGAGCTGTTACATTTTCCGCGCTTTTCACAAACTGGTGTATGCATTTTTGCACCTATTGTGAGATAACGTCGTTTTACGATTTACGCAACTCCGGATATCAAATTCTAAACGGTTTGGCGCAAGTGACTGCGGCAGCGGCAGCGGTAACAGCGAGTGGAAATCCAAACGAACCAAAGAAAATCGTCAAGAAGGAGCGGTGGTGCCGGCCGGTGGGTGAGTCAAACTTTTCGCCTTCCTGCCCAATTTTCCGATTATTTAGAGATCGAACTTTTCTCTCCTTAGTCATTATCTGGTTTTCGTATAAAACTCTATGAAACCATAGCATTTTAAGAAATAAAAAAAAAAAAAAATTGTACTTAAAAATATAGAAATTTACATTTAATACCACTTTAAAGTAACTTTTAATTACATATATAGAAATGTATGTATAATTTAAGCGATCAATTCTCGCAATTTTGTGTGTTAGTTTATTTGTTGATATTTGTATTTGTGTGTAAAAGAATACAAAAAGGAAAATATGGCCCAAGAACAACAGCATATTGTCCTCATTCCGCCAGGAATGCTAAAAATCATACCACTATTTAATGGTGACAAACGTCATCTAAATTTATTTATAAGAAATTGTGAATTTGTAATAAGTAAATACACAGGGACCGTTACACAAAATGATTATGTTATGAAATGCCTTACAAGCCGACTAACTGATAACGCAGCCGCGCTTATTAGCGAACGCGGAGATATAGTGACATGGGACGAATTAAAAAAATTGTTAGTGCAGCACTTTGGGGACCCACGTACAGAAGAATGCATAGCATTAGAGTTAGATTCGCTAAAAATAAAGAACAACGAAAACTACCTGGATTTTTGCAACCGTATACAGTCTGTAAGATCAGTTTTAATGTCAAAAGTTAATGAAATTGACGACATCAGCATGAAACACAGTAAACGAATCATCTACAACAATAGCTCACTTAATGTATTTTTATATAATTTACCAGAACACATGATGCGAACAGTTAGATTTAAAAAACCAGACAGTCTCGAACTAGCCCTTGCTATGGTAATGGAAGAAGTTAACTTCCATGAACAATATTTAGCACGTTGCGGTTCGGTAAACAAACAACAACACTCACAGGTTAACGGAAATACAGGATTTAAATTCGGAAATTCTCACTTACAGCCTACAAGTGTAAGACCTAACTTACCTCCGAGTATACCTCATAATCAATTTAATAACAATACCGCAAATTCTCAAGGTCAATCTGGCTTTAGGCAGCCACAGCCATTTGGCTACCGACCACAGTTGCAGCCATTAGGCTATAGACCACAACAACAGTCCTTTGTCTACCGCCCACCACAGCAGTTCGGGTTTAGACCATCTCAACCGACAGGCTATCGTCCTCAGTTTGGCTTTCAGCAACAAATCATGACCCCACAACAATTTGGAGCACGGCAACAAAATAATAACCCACAGTTTGGCTATAGACCAAATACCTCCTCCAATCTTCGATCCAATGATGTTTCAATGAGAACAGCACCGCCATTGAGAAACAACCAGGGTTTTAGACTAAACGAAATGGAAATAAATAATTACGAATCATATGAACCTGACTGTCAGTACGACTATGAGCAAAACTATGAGTACCTAAATGACGACTACGTCCAATACTCCACCGATGACGTCACACACGACTCACACATAAATGACGAAACTTTTCCAAACTCGACCGACATCCCAAATGCCCAAAATTTTTGTATAAACAGCCTTTTTATAGACAAGAGATAATTAAACTTAACAATTGCGACCCAAATTTAAAATTACCATATATTTACATACCGGAAATCGATAGTAAATTTATGATTGACACTGGCAGCATGCGTTCGTTTATAAACCCTGAAAAAGCTTTCCAGTATTTCCCCAATATGATACGTCATGAGCCATTTCAAGTAATAAGCACACATTCAAGCTCAGCTCACGACAAAGTTGTGGAAATTCCCTCATTACCCACATTCAATTGCGACGGAAATCATAAATTCTATTTGTACCAAGTTGACTCGAAGTATGACGGAGTACTAGGTGACGATTTACTAAGACAATTGGGCGCTGTTATCGATCTCAGGAGAAACATCCTAAAAACAAACACGACTACGATTCCTATATCCCATAATTCAACCAATTATACAATAATATTAGATGCACGCACGGAACATCGCGTAAAATTACCTACCAACATGTATAGAGGAGAAGGGATCTTAGAGTTCAAGGAATTTTGTAAGGGTGTGAGAATGCCTAGCGCGCGGGTCAAGTGTGAGAACGGATACGCGACAACAATAATCCAAAACACTTTAGAAGAACCAATGAGTCTAACGATAACACGACCTTTTCAAGTGTTTGAGTACGATCCGAATGAGTGTAAGGTTTTTAGTATTAACGATTCGAATGATGATTTAGAGATTGACAAAATGTTGATGGAAAATCTGAAAGAAAAATTAAGATTAGATCACACAAACGAAGAGGAAAGAATAGCAATCACTAAACTATGTACGGAATATAAGGATATATTTTATTGTGAAAAGTTGCCATTGACTTTCACAAATCAAGTAAAACATTTCATTCGGACGCGAAATGAAGACCCCATATATCTGAAACCATACCGACAACCCCCAGCTCAAGCAGCTGAAATAAAAGAACAGGTCCAAAAATTACTTCAAAACAATGTGATCCAGGAGTCCTTTTCTCCGTGGAGTGCCCCTGTTCATCTCGTCCCTAAAAAGATAGATGCTTCAGGCGTAGTGAAATATAGGATGGTAATTGACTACAGACGACTGAATGAGATTACCATAGGCGACAAGTACCCACTACCAAACATAACTGACCTTTTCGATAAATTAGGTAAAAGTACGTACTTTACAACTCTAGATCTTGCTTCTGGCTACCATCAACTGGAAGTTAATGAAGAAGACCGACAAAAGACAGCTTTTAGCACCGAGTTTGGACACTATGAGTTTTTACGAATGCCCTTTGGACTTAAGACGGCACCTGCCACATTCCAGCGAGCAATGGATAGTATTTTAAGAGGCCTACAAGGCATTCATTGTCTAATATATTTGGATGATATTATTATCTATAGTAATAGCCTCCAAAGTCACCTGGAAAAACTGCGAAAAGTGTTCGACAGACTAAGACAAACAAACTTAAAAATCCAATTGGAAAAATCTGAGTTTCTGAGAAAAGAGGTTCTTTACTTAGGCCACACTATAACTAAAGACGGACTGAAACCCAATAGTGACAAAATAAGAGCAATACTTGACTATCCCTTACCTAAGACCACAACTGAAATAAAAAGTTTCCTAGGTCTTATTGGATATTACCGACGATTCATAAAAGACTTTGCCAAGGTTACCCAACCATTGACCAAGTGTCTTAAGAAGTGCAATAAGATTCTTATAGATAAAAGTTATATTGATGCATTTGAAAAATGCAAAGAGCTATTGACAAACTTCCCCATACTTCAATATCCTGACTTTGATAAACGTTTCATATTGACAACTGATGCTTCTGGCGTATCTTTGGGCGCCGTGTTGTCTCAGGGTCCCATCGGCAGTGATAGACCTATTGCATTTGCGAGCAGGACATTAAGTGACACCGAATCGCGCTACAGCACTATAGAACGAGAACTATTAGCGGTCATTTGGGCTGTAAAACATTTTCGTCCCTATCTCTATGGAAAAAAATTTGACATATACACGGATCATCGACCCTTAACGTGGTTGTATTCCTTAAAAGAACCCAATAGTAAATTGACCCGATGGCGATTGCGTCTCCAGGAGTATGATTTTGACATAGTTTATAAAAAAGGCAAGCAAAACACAAACGCAGATGCACTTTCACGAATAAAATTGAATGCTTTAGATACGGACGACGTTTCAATGAAAGTTCATGTTGACAGAAACCCAGGCAAACTACAACAATGCTTGAATGACGCAGTTGATCGATTGACACAGATTTTATCAAAATGTCCCTCTTCCACTGACCTTATATCTATACCTGACTCCGACGCAATGTCATTAGATGAACCAGACCTTCGTAACTACCCTTTACGATCTGACGAAAGTAGTATAGAGACTGTACACTCAGCGTTAGACATGGAAAACAAAGGCATTCCTATTTTACACGAAGCAATCGACACAAAACCGAATCAAATACTAGTCTTTAACTGGCTTCAAAATAAAATGCACGTAAAAGACTTGTCACGACACAAACAAAAGGTTTTGGAAGTTTTTCTACCTTTTGATGAAGAAATAGTAAAACAATTTTTGAAAGAGTACATAATACCACATAGAAAATATTTCATATACTTCGAAAGCAAAGAACACCGAAAATTATTTAATAATGTAATAATCACTCTGTTTAAGCAAGGCATGGTCGATTTCCACGAATGCACTGAAAGAGTAATTTACGTAGAAGATGAAATCGAACAAAAGGCAATAGTTTTAAAACACCATGAAGGTAAAACGTGCCACCGCGGAATTAGAGAAACTTTAATCAGAATAAAAAGAAATTATTATTGGAATGATATGCAACAAATAGTATCAGCTGTCATTAACTCGTGTGAAGCATGCCGAAAAATGAAATATGACAGAAAACCCTTAAAACCTTTAATTCAGCTAACTCAAACCCAAGATGCCCCTTTCCAAGAAGTATTTATAGACCTCTTTACAATAGAAAACAAGTACTACTTGACGATAGTTGACGCATTCAGCAAACTAGCTCAAGCCATCGAAATCAGCAATAGATCAACCGCTGAAGTCGTTAGGGCGCTAATTAAGTACTTCTCATTTTATGGCGTTCCGAGAAAAATCAGTAGCGACCCGGGTACAGAATTTAACAACGAATTGATGAGAGAGTTAACAGCAATGTACAAAATTCAATTACACATATGTACACCAAATAACCCTAACTCCACTGGGATAGTGGAACGATTTCATTCTACAATAATAGAAATCTACCGCTTAGCCAGGTACGAACAAAAGTGTACAGATGCCGCCTCTGTAATGTCATATTCCATAATGGCATACAACAACACTATTCATTCGACCATAGGCTTATCCCCTTTTGAGGTAGTATTTGCTCATACTGATTCTAGCAGAATGTTCGACGCGAACTTTGAAAAATCTTATACCCAACAGTTATTACAAGATCATGCAAAACGATCCAAATATCTGTACAAACACATAGCCAAAAAACGAATGTTAGACAAAAAAGAATTAATTAGAGAAAGAAAAGGCGGTGAAAGCGATATTGACCTAGATGAAGGACAGGTCGTTTTTACTAAAACTGTTAATAAAAGAAAAAGTAAGGACAAACCTCGTTACCAAAAGGCAACGATACGAGATAAAGTCGAACGTAACATAGTATCCGTGGAAGTAGGAAAAAGAAAAACTAAAGTCCCCATGAAAAATGTTAAGCGTCCCCCACAGGTACTGCTCGATTGCAGCGATTCTTGTTCTGATAGTCCACAACTAGGAACTTCTGGTTCAGTAACATGAAACATTCAAGTTTCACCAGCTGGAAACCTAATAAGAACAACGAATCATAATATAGTTTAGGCATGGAGATAATTGATCATGATGTCGTCACGAACACTGACACTCTTACGATGCTGGGTATCGGGAGGCACATGAATATCTTAATGTGTCTAGTAAACGTAAATAAATTTGACCAAAAAATAATAATAATAATAATTTTAAGTCTAGTTAAGATTGAAATAATTACCTGTAACATTGAAATATGTGAGGAAACCAGATAATAGACAACAATTATTATCAACTATATTTTATTATCATTTACAAGCTTTATACATTTATTTCTGATCTCTAAATAATACCATTTTTGTAATTCCATTTATCCTTACCTATAGCGGCGAAAAGTAAAGTACTTACCGGCCCCATACACCCAAACAGATTAAAGACATTTCTTGCGATATTAGAATAATGCAAGAGAAGATAAAACGATGATTGCTAATGATTCCAGAACGGCAGACTGACCATTATTCCATCATCAGTTTTAATATCACAACCTCGAATAATAGACAATGAAATATAAAGAACTTGGAAAATTTAATTTGAAGTACATCATAGGTACAGTAATGCCCTGTACTAACCAGATTAAAACTAATAAAATAACAGTGAAAGTGTTAGTGAAGTGTCAACCACTGTGTGTGGTTATATTTACTCATAATTTTAATGTTATAGTTTAAACATTAGCAGTAAAAAAAAATAGTATAATGTATCTGTAATTTGATGTAATCCTAATGTTGTATGCATGAATTTCTGCGTACTTAGTGCTTAAGGATTTAAAAAAAAAATTGTTTATGTCTGTGTAATTGTAATCTCATTAGGTATTAGTAATAGTAAGCATGACTTTCTGCTAACAAAATTAACTAAAATAGCGTTTCTTTTTAAATTAGACAAATAGTTTTAATCTTATGTTTTTTTGTGTGTATGTGAAATTGTTCCAAGCAAATTCTTTCCTGGGCAATTTCACTCTTGAGGAGGGAGGAGTTATGTTAACAGCCCAAGCAGGTAGACGGCATGGGCTTGCACCCACTTGAGATTGTGTCGACCCCTCATCTATTTTAAGTATTCTACATCTAAGTTAGTTAAGATTTTAAAAGGCATTAAATTAGCTCATGTCCTTCTGAGCGGACCTCTACATCGGTTTTTAATTTAATCATAATTTAATATCACCATCGCGACGCTCCCTGAAACTTGACTAAGTTCTTTGTAATCGCACCATTTGTCAGTTTTCGGGTTAAACTGCCCAGGGAACACAATATTTGCCACATTAGATGCCATTTCTTCGCCGAAATTAATTAATTATCCAAGTCGCCATTAAAGTAAACGCCATTAAGTTGAGTCGAAAACAAACTAACTTTATTTATATAATGTGGGTAACCTCATCACAATATTAAAATCTACAAAATACTGAAGGTAGACACTAGTAATATACAACACTATCAATGAACTAAGCTATTTCGTTATCAAAAGGTAACAAGCAGAGAGAGAAGTTCCTTTTACTTCTTATTCTTGTTCATGATGGGGGTGAAGAGGCCTGCACTGAAATTCCTCTTGGGGTGTATTGCATATATCCCCCTAATTCAAAGTGGGGGTGACAAGACCTGCACTGACATCCCGCTTGGGGTGTATTGCGCATTTGCCCCTGCCCGACAACCCAAACCAGCAGAGCGCTTTATAGTAACGGAGCATGGCTTTGGATTGCTGGATTGTTCTACCCCTATTTCTTCAGGTATTAGAGACTTGTTGAGTTTCTTCAAGGAGTCTCAACCTTAATCATATATCATCTGTGGCCTTGAAATGCAGTAGCACATGCTCCATGGTCTCGTTTTCCTATAGCCTCAGCACAGAGGACTGTCTGTGGCTCCAAATATGTACAAGCGGTTCTTTAGCTCACATATCCCCATCAGAATATACCCGAGTCGACCCAGCTCCTTAAAATACCGGAGCGAGGCCCTGAGGCGCTGGCAATTGCTCTAAATATAGTGGCGTAGATGAAGTGTGAATGATGATGAAAAGTGGTCTAGGTGTTGTGATGTGGCTGATGAAGATAATGATATTTTCCCTTTCACTGCAGCATGGAGCGAGATAAGCATACTTACCAGGTTTTGCCTGCAATTTTGCCAGTAGCCCAGCTGCTCTACCTCTTCCGCCTATTAAAGAACTCGATAAACTTGTACCCACCTGAAAAGTAATTTTATTATTGAATTATATTGGCTGCATATAATTTTGCAGACAATAATTGTCTTATAAATTATTATAACACCGGAATGCTCTCACGATTATGTTTTTATCGATCGAGACGCGAGCGACCTTCTCCAGAATCGCGTGTATTCCCTGAGGAAAGGGCTCTAATGGCTCCGAAACCGATCGATCGTCTCGAATAAAAACATAATCGTGAGTGCAAGCCGGTGTTATAATAATTTATAATGAATCCTCACTGTCTTCAAATATATATATAGTCAAATAATGGTCTTACCTACTTAAAATCGTTAAATAAGAAAGCAATCCACGATACGTGCGAATTCATACCGCCCAACTGGACCCCTCATAATACACATGCAAGCAAGTAAATTTTACTTGTACTGAATTTAAATAGGAACTTTCAGACAAACCTTATAAGAGTTAGGATAAACAGTTAGGATACTAAATTTAGGAAAGGAAGGCTTCCTTACTCCCTACTTTTTGAACACATTTAGGAATCTCAGTCAGCTCACGATGTGCTTCCAGAGCCGAAGGCATGAGAGAGAGAGAGCGGGACAGAGGAGTTCCTACTTTCAGTTTAAGAGTTATTAAAAGAAATGCCATTATGTAGGGAAAATAACTTTTTTCGTTGATTGATTTTCACATTAATTGCACTAAACTCTGTCCAAGCATTCTGGAACCGCACGAGCATTCAAAAACCTTGCAAAGGTGATGAGGTTTCAAGGTTTTCATTCATCTTTTTTTACAATGTTAGCAGCTATCAGAGCAAATAGATGCTTGGAGCGAGCATAGTGGTTAGGGCTATATGAAGCCCAATTGTTTGTATGTTTTGATAGTCGGTGCTATACTAACAAGAAATGAGTCTGCATCATCAGCCTCTCTGAATTCAGATAAATGTAGGCATCATAAAGAGTAATTTGACAATTTTGTATTGACATCTGTGTATTACTATTGAGACAATGGAGATGGAACATAATAAATTCATGTGTCCTATTTGTTTTTTATTACCTCATAAACCATAAACCTACTGTAAAACTTACAACACTAGGTGGTACACTAGGCCCAGGGGTGACATCAGGTGACTGTTCTGCTGAAGGTGGAGGTGAGTCCATCATCTGAGACTTTTTCAAGGCCTCCAGAAGGGCCAAGCCCCGTCCTCGGCCCTTACTCGGCTCCATGGCTGGTGTCTGCAAAGAAAGGAATTCGATAAAAGAATTTACAAAGTATGCAAAAGTCACAAACACAACTCATACCTGCTAGCCTACCTGGTTATTGAGAAACAATTGATAATATTACGGTTATATAGGTACGGATTATGTTCGTATGTTCGTTTGCAAAAAAATTGCGGGTACGCACTGAACTACCTTCAATGCATTCTAAACGAAGCTTAATATTAATAACACATGGCTTGTCACCAACTCCAAAGTTTTCATTGGGCCTATAAGTTTTCAATAACACTTTTTTAGTTTTGGTACAAAACCTTCGTAATTAAGTAATATTTACCTAAACACTTCTTCAATTCCGCTAAAAATTTAGTTTGTTTTAACACTTCTGCCAGTGCCAAACACAGTCAAACCCAATCCAAACCAAAATCCAAAACTGACCAAAACCCAACCAAACACGAAAAAAATTATGCAGTGTGGTGTGCCCAAGTGCACCCAGCTCAATATCGCTACATCGACTTTAATTATTGAATATCGAGCTAGATTTGCCCATGATCCAAGAAAGGTTCCAAGACTTCCATGTGATCCAAGGAAAACAACACAAACTAGCACTCTGGGAGTTGACACTCAATTACGTTACTGTCCAGTTGCCACTTTATTGCAACAAACACAGATATTGGGAAACAAATTATTATATAATTTATTAAATAAAATACATTTAATTTGTCATTATTTTGTTTTGTCCGCTCAAGGAAAGCAATTCAATTTAAGCACGAATTTACATTATTCATATCAAAACCACATTGATTTATTTGATTCTCACTGGTAATATAATTATTATGTAGATTGGGGAGTTATAATTTCACGCTGTTGCTGTTGGTAATACAGAAAATCAGTTGTTTCATAGTGTGTCCACCAAATTGTTTCGTGTATCGTCAACCGTCATCTCTCTCGAACTTGTTGTAAATTACTTATTCTGTTCTTGCTCATGCACGTGTACGTGTATCCATGACATTGATGACATCAGTGGGTGTCTGCCACGTGACACGTTTTCTCGGAGCGCTATACCTGGCAGAGTATATTATTATACCATGGATTTGCCCATATGCAAAATAGGGTTAAATATGGCATTTGACTGATTTTACGAAACCATCTTAAAATGTCTACATCAGTATAAATCAATTTTGTGATTTAATCCTCATAATTTTCAGTATTTGTGTTTTAAATACCGGATCAAAATTCAAATTATCATACTACCGCGTAAACGCACCCCATGGCATTTATCGGGCCAGATGTCATTAGTGACGTCACACATGAGCAAACGAGTTCTTCTCACCATACAATTGTTGCATCTATTTACTTTTCTGTGACGTCCTAAGGACATTCAACCTACATAGTGTTTGCAGTCAAATCCCGTGAACAAAGAAAAACGTAGTCTCTGAAAATTGGGAAGTACTTTATATTATTTAAATAATAAAAAAAAAATACTTCTAGAATTACACCAGCACTAATTATATTTATTTTGTAATACACTCAAATACCTTATTGCATACAAGAGTAGGTACCTACATGATTTGAGATAGAAACTAGCTGTACGGTCCCAACAACCACTACTACCCGCGACTTCGTGCGCCTAGACTTTCACCTAAACTTTCAACCCCATTTTCGTCCACTTAATAATTCAGCCCGCAAAATAATTTCTTAGTGGACGTCCACAGTTCTGTCACCCCATTAGGGACCTACTTGCAAATTATAAGTTCGTAGTTGCATAACTTTCAACACAACATTAATCTTCAATTCCACCTCCTCTAACCTTTACCTCTTTGTAAAAATATTGGGGCAAAATCATAAATAACCGGGATATACAAGTCGAAAATTTGCTAAATTTAGCTAAGTAAGGGCTAGGCTGGCAGCCCTGACAAAGGAAAGAATTTTCACAGATAAACAATATTTTATGTTTCTTCGACCATTACTGGGCTGGCCAAAGCTACTGAGGTTATACCGCCTCGTCATACGTATTTTGTGTCTTTGCCACCGATGTAGTGAAGATTTTAATATAGAGGCTTCTATTGGGGTTATAATCACGATGTTGGCGTGCCATCTCGTTCCAGTAATTTACTCACGTGCGTCAGCGAGATGGCACGCTATTGCGATCAGCGATCACAATCAGCCCAACGGCTGTATCATTCGAACTGTAATAGACAGCCAGTTGAGATTTTCACAGAATATCTAATTTTACGGCGGGTTAGCTGAAAAATAATAATAAAGCCAAAAGGAAATACTAAAGTGGGGTCTGACACAACAAACGTATTTTTAAACGTATTTTGTTTTTGCTCTAGTGTAGAAACGGTAATGCGTACAAGCGTCAAACTTAGCATGATTATAGTACACACTCTAAACTCTCTAAAGTATAACAACAAATAATGGGCAAGTGCGAGTCGGTGGAAAATTACTGTTTATTATCAAGATAAGCAACGTATTCGGTTAATTGGACGACCTAATTTTTTATTAAATTGTAGATAATTTTACATTGTATTAAATTTCTAGTAAATTGTATTTTGTAATAAATTTGAAGTAAAATAGTATATTGTAATATGTAAAATAATTGTATATTTGTATAAAAACATTTTAAAACACTACATTTGTGTACCTTTTTATCGATAGATTTGCACTAGCAGTCACATCCCTACTCACGCACACACAAGCAGTTCTAGATACGCACACTAACATAAAATGACCACGCTGCCAAAGCATTCGCGCTATCCATTGTGATACTAGATTCATGATTTGTATAGTTATTTTTCAATTGTCAAAATTGTCATTGTCAAAGTCTTGGCTTATGTCTATGACTTTAAATTTTAATTATTTTGCTTTGGGGCTTTGGGTGATTTGATTTTCGTCGCTATCGAATTAAATTTTTGTTTCGCTCGTAACGGAACTAAATTTTACTAGATTATCGAAAAATAGGGAATAAACTACAAATATGCTGCGTAGCTCTTTGCATATCTTCAAAAGAGGAGGTCAATGCAAACGTATTTGCGTGTCTGCGTCTGCAGTAAACAGGCAAGTAGTTTTTCAGTATTTTGAGTTTTATACCATCTCGTTAGCTTAGATAAATGTTAAAACTTGGAATTAAGTTTATACTTGGAATGATAATAATGAAATTTGGTGTAACTTTTACCTATTATATTTATATAATTGCAGGCAGACTGATGCAAGACAATACAGTGGACTCTTACATAAAATTATGAGCAAGAACAGTGATAAAAACATCCCCATTCTCAATACTTGTGCCTGCCGTACAATGTTTATACAGACACAAGATACTCCAAACCCCAACAGCTTGAAATTCCTCCCAGGGACAAAGGTTTTAGAACCTGGACAAACAATGGACTTTCCTAATATTGGCGCGGCTCAATGTAGCCCTTTGGGTGAGTAAAACCTGCTTAATACGATTTCCCGCATAATATGTAATTTTTTAAGTCCTGCAATTTGATAAATTTTCCATACATTTTTACATTAAAGGTCGAACCGCAAATAGGCATAATGCAAGATATTTTCCTAAGTGCAACACGGTCGCGCTGCGCCGCGCCGCTATAGTACAGATAGTGTCATACAACTCCATAGAAAGAATATATACCTATTTAGCGCCGCTTTGCGATGCGTCACACCGATTAGATGTAGTTTAATCTTTAGGATCAATTTTGTTTTGTCGTCCCTCTTAATATCAGAGTTGTCTGATGTTTGTTTATCTGTTTATCTTGCCTATTGACTGACTGCAATTTTATTGGGTATTCTGCCGTTATTATTATTGGGTATTGAGGTTTATGACAATATTGTCACCTTGCAATCCAATCAATCATGGATCTAAGAATGTGAACAGTACCAAGAAATGAAATGCTTAAAAAATTTAACATTTAAAAAAAATACTGTAAATAAGTACACAAAGTAATTACATGATTGTAATTGTACTAACTTTCCCATTTAATATGCTATTCCGCTAGTGTGTGTGCAGTATTTAATATGCACACAACGTTGGAATATTAAACTCAAAAAGTAAACCAATTTTGCTATATTTTGTCATTCAAACATCATCAAACAGGATCAGTGACTGCTGAGTAGCCTGTCTTGGGACAGCCTAGGGCCAAAATGGCTTGATTTTGATGACTATGATAAACCTATCATATAATATGATTTATTTATTCCAGCCAAAATGATTTTCCGCATTGATGGAGTAAGGGCAGTGTTTTTTGGATCAGATTTTATTACCGTGTCCAGGAATGATGAAGATGTTGAGTGGAAACTATTAAAACCTGAAATATTTGCAACAATAATGGACTTCTTTGCTAGCGGATTACCTGTCATCACTGATGCTAAACCTACTGGAGATACTGGTTAGTATTGCATCCTCTAAGTTTTTATGCATTATTTTGTTACCAAACTGATCTATTCTCAATGAATCTTGGACTGACATCCCTGTTTTTTAGGGTTCCGTACCGAAAGGGTAAAAACGGGACCCCATTTACTAAGCTTACAATGTCTGTCTGTCCTACCTATTAACGGATGTATCTTTCGAACCGTAATAGATAGCCAGTTGAAATTTTCAGAATATGTAATGTTACGACGGATTGACTAACAAATAATAAAAAAGTCAAAAAGTAAAAACGAAAGGGTCCGGATACAACAAACGTTTTTTTTTTTTTTTTTTTTTTATGATGAAATGGGCTAGCGTTTGACCACAACTCACCTGATGGTAAGTGACGATGCAGTCTAAGATGGAGCACGTATTTTTGTATTGGCTCCAATGTAAAAACGGTAATACTTACAAACGTCAAACTTAACATGATTATAGTTCACACTCTAAAGTATAACAGCAAATAATAAATAATGGCAAAGTGCGAGTCGGTATTTTTTTACCAAGCTATAACTGGTAATTTCGTTATTGAATTTTGTGGTGGTACGGAACCCTCAGTGCGCGAGCCCGACTCGCACTTGGCCGGTTTTTTTTGTTTTTTTTTTTATCGCTATTAAGTCTGCGTTTGACCTCCAACTCACCAGTTGATAAGATGTTGTACTTGTTAGTGTTGTCTCTTTGTATGTATTGTGCAACAGTTGTGCCCTGGTAGCATCTACCCGTCCTTTCTAGCTCCTTTAAATATCGCTGTTTTGAGCCCATGACTTCAGAGCTTGAGTGGGGTAAAAAGACATGACAGTGAGAGAAGCTCAAAGTCGAACCGTTCCTGTGATAATGACAATGCAAGCCAGTTGCATTCTGTTGTCTAGACCAGGGGTCGGCAACCTTATCTAGCCAAAGGACTCATTCTAAAATAATTTTCTCCTGAAGGGCGTATGAATGGTTGACGAAAATAATGTTACACAAAGACAAAACAAAATGCATGTAAAAACTGAAAAAGCTGTTGTTCCCACTCTGTATTAAAATAGTAAGTTCTTGGTCTTTTACTCATGTTAACAACACAATTTAACAATTGGTCTACAAATTATGTAACTAAAGTAACGACACAATAAAGCGGCTACTTAAATCACGAGTATCGCAGCGCGCTGACTTCTCTTGCGCGGCAGAGGGAGGTTTAGGTAGTTTGCACGCTTTATTACGGGGTGCCGTCACGAAAGTCTTGCCGACTTGTACAGAAAGCCAAAAGATTGCTTATTCAAAGAAACGACGTGATTTCTAGGAGGGCGCATCAAACGACCACCGCGGGCGCACGTGCGCCCGCGGTCACAGCGTTGCCGACCCCTGGTCTAGACTGTTACGATTCCGGTCCTAGGGAGGGATGTTCCTACGTAGTAGCTTTACCTAGTCTTCACACGATACTCAGCTGCATTTGGGTGTGATATTGCACTCTGTAAACCCCTTTGTCAGTAGTCTGAGGCAACACTTTCAGGAATAGCTTGGAGCTTTTTAAAGACATAGGCACGCTGCGCTGCACCATTGTCTTCTCTGGGCTTGTTTGAATGGGAGTTCTGATCCCCAAATGGCCATGATATCTACAATTATTATATCTACTTATGAATTTTTTTTGTAAGAGAGGGCAAACTAAGTTTTACAGGCTGTTTTGGAGACAGCCAGGTTATGAAGGCTACCGGGGCAGTTTTAGTAGGTGCGATTGCGCCTACTAGAACTGTCTCTGTAGAGGAGCTCTGGAGAGCACCGGGATTCCCAAAGGAACGCACCATTACGTTACTGGTACATCAGTATCTGAGGTATCACTCCCGGACCATTTTCGCTACTTTCCTCCATAATACAGGGCAACTGTAACTGTATACTAAAACCCCAAGTCTAGAGTCAATCCACACTCAATCTCAATCTATACTCTAGCTACATATAATCTCTACATAGTATAAATTGAAGTCGCTTTCCGCGTCTGTCTGTCTGTCTGTATGTCTGTATGGCCGCTAACTCCTCCTAAACCACGCAACGGATTTTGATGCGGTTTTCACCATCAGTTAGATACATTTTCACAGAAGGTTTATATATATAACTAGCGACTCGCCCTGGCTTCGCACGTAAATTACACCCGTGTGAAGCCGGGCGGGCGGGTCGCTAGTAATAATATAAAATCGTAGAGAAAAAAAAACTGTCATTTCGATATATCAACAAAAAAATACACATGCCCTGTGATGCCATGATCGATAAAAACACAATCGTGAATACAAGCCGGTGTTTTAATAATTTATAATGAATCCTCACGCGAGTTTTGATGAAGCTAGTCACATAATAAATGCTAATATGCTTTGCCTTTTCATTACAGAAATCAACGAAGATGATGATGAAGTAGTCCAAATGATCAAAGAGCTACTTGACACGCGCATTAGGCCGACCGTGCAAGAGGATGGCGGGGATGTCCTGTTTGTAGACTTCAAGGATGGAGTGCTGCGGCTCAAGATGCAGGGTTCTTGCTCCTCGTGTCCCAGCTCTATAGTTACTTTGAAAAATGGGGTAAGGTTTAATCAAGTACCTAGGACTCAGGGGTTGGCAACCTTATCTAGCTTAAGGACTCATTCTAAAATAATTTTCTCCTGAAGGTCGCATGAATGATTGATGAAAATAATATGTTACACAAAGACAAAACAAGATGTAAAAACTGAAAAAGCTGTTCTTCCCACTCTGTATTAAAATAGTAAGTTCTTGGTCTTTTACTCATGTTAAAAACACAATTTAACAATTGGTCTACAAATTATGTAACTAAAGTAACGACACAATAATGCGGCTACTTAACTCAGAGTATCGCAGCGCGCTGACTCCTTTTGCACGGGAGGTTTAGGTAGTTTGCATGCTTTATTACGGGGTGCCGTCACGAAAGACTTGTCGACTTGTACAGAAAGCCAAAAGATTGCTTATTCAAAGAAACGACGTGATTTCTTGGAGGGCGCATCAAACGGCCGCCGGTCGAAATACACTCGTAGGGTACTTCGGTCTCACAAACAGACCTAAAACGGACTATTGCGCAGCTTATGTCATTTTCTAAGTTTTTCTAATTCGCTGATATCTGTACCAGCAGGCCTAGCATGGGCCGTGGGCAAATTGTCTTTCCACCGCTTTATCCACCCGTTTACGCGATAAAGCTAGAATATGGATGTAGGGAGGCCTCCCACTAGATGGACCGACGACATTGTGAGTCGCGGGCATCCAGTGGATGCAAAAGGCAGGCTGTCGTTCAGTGTGGAGGTTAAAAGGGGAGGCCTATATTCAGCAGTGGACGTCTTCTGGCTGATGATAATGTTGATGTTAATTGTATAATTTTCAGGTTCAAAACATGATGCAATTTTACATACCCGAAGTTTTAGCGGTGGAACAGATCGACGATGAAGGCGAGAAACTTAGCGAGAAGGTATTCAAGGAATTCGAAATGTTAAAAAAGAAGGAATAAACTGAAACTTTCACATTATTGTAAGTAGGTGCTGTATATAGTTATCATTATTATTATCCATTGATCCAATGTTCTGTTTTGTTATTAGGTAATATACATTATTGTAAAGTTTGTCGAAAGTTTTTTTAAAATCCTACTAATATTATAAACGCGATAGTTTGTATGTATAGATATATGGATGTTTGTTCCTCTTTCACGCTGCAACGGAAAAACGGATCGACCTGATTTTTTGCAAGGTTATAGTTCAAGAGCCAGAGAGTGACATAGGCTACTTTTCATCATCATCATCATCATCACTACGCGGGTGAAACCGCGGGGTGCAGCTAGTTTGCTATAATCTCAAATCAAAGCTTAGTGGATACTATCTTAGGTGCTATCAAGGATTCATAATCGATTGTCCTTGGTGCTATTGAGCATTCTTCTTCAGCCTTTTGTCCATCTCTGCACACACATGCGTAAGTACTCCAAAAAAGTACCCCTGTATACATAGTTATCACCTTATTAATTTTAACTGCCTTAGATATCCAGTTTTGTCAATGACTTTTTTTTAACACTTATTAAAAAAAAAACAATTGGCTTTAGAGGATAGCGAAAACAAAATTCAAGTTTGCTCCTATTGGAGTTTGGGCTTTCTCTCTTCTGATTGGTCCGCGTTCGTGCCTCTGATATATTAGCGTAGTTAGGTTAGAGCCACTCGCGAGGAGGTTGTAAAAAAACACAAACTTACATTAAATTCTCAACGGTATAACACCGTTTTTATGGTTCTTCGAAGTGGGTAAACCACTTAAGCCCACCTACGCCAAAGTGGCAGCGAAGCCGCCCGCGCCAAAGCCAAACTTGGATAATGTCAACCTGTCAACGTCAAATCCATCCGTGCCTACTACCGCCGAAAACCTTATCGTCAGGATAAGAGGGGCCCTAGGGCAAAGGTCGACCGAGTACGTAAGGCCAGGAACAGAAGAGTTATCCTGAGCTATGGTATGGATTGGAGCCCGACCAGAAAAGCGTAGTTAAGTGGCTAAGAGCTATGGGGGCGTTTCCTCGATCGTTCATCATCATCAGCCACAAGACGTCCACTGCTGAACATAGGCCTCCCCCTTTAACCTCCACACTGAACGACAGTCTGCCTTCTGCATCCACTGGATGCCCGCGACTCTCATAATGTCGTCGGTCCATCTAGTGGGAGGCCTACCTACGCTGCCTCGATCGTTCAGCAGGTTCGAAATCCACTCTCAGTTTACATTATTACCTCCGAGAGTTTTACGAAAAATTATTTTTGTAAATTGGAGGTACTAAGTTAATATGATGACTTATTCCAAAATTTAAAATCTATATTTTGGATCGAAAATACAGATCTGTTTATTAGTGAAATTGATTTTTCTATTTGATAGAATCAGAACAACAACATACGTTGTCGAAAAGTCATCGTCAAAAAAAAACGAGGCTTTTAGAACCATATAGGCTGTAACGTAGGGCGGAATTATTTGTTGACGGAAAAATCACAACACTTCTATTTTATAATCTTTAATTATTGTACAGACAAAATTTTACAAAGGTAGGTACACAAATTGAGTATCATAGGCTGCGTTCAACGAGAAAAAAATAAAGCTTGCTATTCACACATTGAAATACTCTGAACTTATTATTTAGTCATTCTACATACATCTAAATAGGCCTCTAAAATAATACAAGTAAATTCTTACAGTTAATTTTTATACTAGCTAAAGGCGTCGACACACTAGGGGTTGTACTTTTGTTAGTATAAAGCATAGAAAATTATACACAACACTGCTACACAACTTAGCTTGTAATATCTCAAAAGAGCTATATATACAGGGTTACGTGGAAGCTGAAAGGGGTCCATTGTACCCATAATTCTTAACAACCTTTACTATGGGAGCAACTGAAAACGCGAAAGATGAATTTTCTCGAAAAAACGGCTATTCCATAGAAAACGCTTATTAACACTCGACAAAATGTATACTGGAAACGCATTATCATCAGAATCGTCGGGTCATAAATCACTGACGCTCGCACTATAAGGCCCCTGATTCTACTAAACAAATTGTTTTTAAATTGTAATAGTTAAAATTTTATTTTTTTAATAATTGCCTCAAAATTGACAGTTTTAATTTATGTCAGTAATTTTTTTTTTAATAGTAAGTTATAATATTAGGTAGTGGTATTTTTCTAGTATAAAAAAATGTAACTGTCAAGTATTGACGCAATTATTTAAAAAATTAAATTGAAACAATTACAATTTATAAACAATTTGTTTAGTAGAATCGGGGCCCAGGTGTTATGGAGATTATATCTATCTCGCTCGCACTTAAAAAAAAAAGGCTTGCGTTTGACCACCATCACACCTGATGTTAAGCGATGATGCGGTCTACGTTGGAGCACGCTTGCCTTGAAGGAACCGATTCACTCGTGATTTGGAGACACCCAGATTGTAACCATCGGGGAACACCCATTCAGGCAGTGAATTCCACAGACTAGCAGTTCGCATAATAAATGTGGAATCAAAGCGCTTCGTACGGGTTCTCGGAATATCAACCATAAAGCGGTGACGATTTTTCGTGCCCGCTCTGGCAGTCCGATAGAAGAATGGGCAGGAGGGAATTAGATCGTGCAGATCCGATGCACACTCTCCGAAATGTATCCGACAAAAAACCGATAGACTAGCAACTTTACGTCGATGCTCAAGACTAAGAAGCTTAGCCCGAACTAAGTATTCATTGCTGATGAGCTTCTTGGCCCGTTTCTCTATAGATTCCAATGCCTCAAGCTGGTACTTAGCTGATCCATCCCAAAGGTGAAAGCAGTACTCCATACACGACCGAACTTGTGCTTGATACAGTGATAGCAACTGTTCCGACGTGAAGTACCGTCGCACCTTCGATAGGATACCCAGCTTTTTGGCAGCCAATTGAGTCTTGCTCTCAATATAGGAGCCAAAATTGAGGGTTGATGTCAGAGAAACGCCCAATAGCTCAAGCTGGTCAGTTATCGGAATGGATACATCCCGGAAAGTAGGAGCCAGTTGGAAAGGCGTCCTTTTGGCAGAGAACACTTACAGGTTTTATGGTATGACGTTTATTGCTCGACGACTCAGTTGATAAATCGTTTTCTACTTTTAGTTGGACATAGTTGAGTGCCATAAGATATCTCTTTATTAAAAAACCACATAAATAAAGAAAACAGATACATTCACAATTACACGAGTTTCAAATTTCTTTGATGTGTGCAAATTTGTGTTTGATATTTGACCATTCCTTAGGCCATCGTGAACTCTTACCTTCTCATATTAATTTATACTTTAAAACCCTAGTGTGAAACCACCTCAAAATTATATTAGTAGGTATGTATCATTTACATTACAACTATAAAATACATAATAATACAATTACGTTTATTCTGATTACATTTAATTACAACAACATAAATGTATATTTTCAAAGCCAATTTAATTTTAATTAATTTACATTTATACCTATCAGTATATGAATGGCAGTGTTTTAAATTATATTTCATTACGGAAATTGAAGAATATATTCCTATAAATAAATTATATTAATTTGTAGATAGATTTTTTATTAAAAAAATACTCTAGCATAGTATTTTTTACTTACATTACTTACACGTAAATAGCCAGTTAAAAATATGAAACTTAGCCTTCATTGACATGTTATCTTAAGTTTTATCAAAAACTAGAAAAACAAAAAGCACTTTTAACTTAGTAGATTGTACAACAAATGCATAAACAGTCCAATTTATCCGAGACGTTTATCAGCCCGAGCTGAAGATGAGGGCGGATATTTGAGTCGAGGATAAAATGGGTTTTATGCACGAGTTATACACTCTGTTTTTCACTCTAATTGCGAGGAAATGAAACAATTAATATTGTAAGTATTATCTCTTTCATTAAAATAAAACTGAATTTTAAATCATGTTCTATTTTTATTCGACGAAAAGTTTTGCCAGGGTCTTTATACTTTAATACTTTGATCTGTGGGTATTATTCTTAGATCTTCTAACCTAAGGTAGGTATTTCTTTCTAGGTATTATTAAAGACCAACAAACTTTATATTAAATATGTTTACTGAACCTCTTTGAACAATTTTAAAGAGATTCAGTGTATTATTATGCACTAGTGCTCAAAAGTAGACATTTTGCACGAGAGCATAAAAAGCAATTTTAGCCCGCTTGTACCGGGAATAAGCAAGAACTTTACGAGTATGAGAAGTAAAAACGGTATTTTTATTAAGCTAAAGCCAGAATCAGAAATAAAAACCAAAACATTGAAATGTACGCTACCTAAAAATATACATGGAAGTAACTACTATTTACCCACTTCGGGGTAAATAAGCCATATATTATAGGTATACTGACTGACTAACAATACATTTCGAAAAGCATTTTATTTACGAAGCAGGATTCCTTGTGGTGTACACATCTGATAAAAAAGGATTTTACGACGGGGATGTATTAGAAAGTCAAAATGAGTTTGAATGTTTAAGCGTACAAAGTAAAAGCTGGTTAAAAAGTAGAACCCTAAAAGTTGACTATTTTTAAGGCTAGTGCACTTCATAGAAGGACCACAGTCATGTCGCATATTAAGTGCGGTTTTTCGATTTAACTGGAATGCCAGATCAAAGCAGGTGGCGTTGCGTACCGTTGTCTCTAATGACATTTGACAGGCATCTTTCTAGAGTGCTTTTCACGAAAAAAGTCCTCCAGACGCGGCGCTATCATCGCGTATCAATCACTATCAGTATTATTTCTCGAGCAACACTTTTAACAACTAAAGGCATCGTACACGACTCTTTAACGATGGCTAATTGATAAAAATCTCACTAGCGTAAACACACTAACAACAACTGACAACTCATCATCATTATTATTTCAGCCATAGGACGTCCACTGCTGGACATAGGCCTCCAAAAGGGCCGGTTGGAAGCGGCCTGCAGCCAGCGTTTCCCTGCGGTCTCTTAGGTAATCTGTCCATCTTGTCGTCTGGACGTTGTACGCTGCGCCTACCGGTCCGTGGTCTCCATTCCAGAAACTATCGGCCATCTGTTCTGCGTGATATCTACGCGTAGAACGAAAGTTAGCGATATAGCCCACGGATTAGCTAGTTGAAGTGGCAGTGGGCAGGGCACATATCACGCAGAACATCTCCTCATTTCTGATTAGATCTCGTAGAAAAACCCCGAGTATAGCCCTCTCCATAGCTGACAACTACAACATGGAAATTTAGTTCCGCTGTTTGCCGTGGGACTTCTTTCATGAAAAACACTCTAAAAAATGAAGTGCGCTGATGGCTGCTTCGATGGGGAAAAAGTGGCTATTGCAACTTCTCAACAAATCAGATATTCTCCCGAAAAAAATATTGTAGTTCCACCATTTGGCCACCCTACGCTGTAAAGTGGTCGAACCTTTTGTAATGAGCGCTGGCGTTTAAAGAATCAAGTGTACTCAGGAAACATCGCGCGGCGCTGTGGCATACATACTTATTAGTCTTATTACATAATTAATATTATATTTAATTTAATTAATATTTTATTTAATATGTTCCTAGCAGGGCTAGAAGAACTGTTTGATTTTCAAACCGTTTTCTCAAGAGTTAAGATAATAGTTTTGTTAAGCTTCAAAAAATGTACAGAAAGAAAGGTTAGCACCGGTAGCAAAGGTTAACGTTCCAATATCTTTCGCATACCTACAGTGTTTGTTAGCAGCTGTTTGTGTTCCATGTAAAATAAAATAAAATAACGGTTTCATATCAAGAACGATTTGGAAACGTTTTCGTTGGACAAACCGTTTTATAATATCGGTCTAATTTGGTTTAGTCGGCGCTGCAGTGGCAGCGGCGAGACGAGCGCGATGGCCATTCCCGCACCGCGCTTAAAATACGCGGTGGCAGCCATCAACTAAAATATACCGTATTAAACGGTCTTTCTATAACCGTTTTCAAGCCCTAATAAACTTATTAAGACTCATTTTTGTAGCATACCACAACTCCGCGCTATGTCGTCTAGGTAAGCAATGCTAAATTTGCGCTGTATTTTAAGTAATACTTCCTACGGGTTACATCTACAAACACAACACGATGGAAATAGGAACCAGTCCATGAAGATCCCGGCGCAGTCGTCGTTCGGGTCGTAGGCAAGTAGTCTGTGCCACTTGTACTTTTGCTCGCAGCCGCAGTCTTTGGTACAACGATTTGTAGTCTTCTTACTGGAAAATTGCAAGTAATTGTATAAATAATCTGTATTTTCTCAAATATGTACTAAAAGTATAAGCTTGAAGAGACCTTCTTCAAGACAAAAGTTTGTAGGCACCGATAAAATTTAAAAAGGTGATTGGCATGCTGATATCAGAGAACCAAACCCGATACTATGGTCAATGCCTTCACATTATTTAATTTTCATAAAATACTTCGCCCATTTCGTAAAGGCAAGTGACCGGTTCGGATGTCATACAACTTCCAACACAGATAAACTCTTAAATTATAGCTTTGTGATTCAAATTAACTCTCATTTTTATTTAACGAAAGTGAACCAGCCCGCGGAAACCAGTCAAAAGTTCACTGACTCCACACATGGCATTACCTGCACACTTCCTGATGAATTGCCTGCTCAAAATGCATCGTATTCACTATGGCGCGGAGCTTTCTCGCGGAATTGAGGGCCCAGTAAGGAGTCATTATCTCCGTCTTGCTCTCACACGCGTCAATCCTGCAATGAAAACAGTCATTTGTCACAAAGTGCACAATTTGAATATTTTCGTCTTGCTCTCACAAAATTTGGAGATCGTCCAATTATGTGAAATGTTTCGAGAGAATACGAATGAGATACGTAATCGGTGCATCAGTGAAATCGAGCACCGTCGATCAAGTGCAATTTGGAACTGTTGCATAATGGTACAGATTTGGGGCGAGACGCCAACTGCGACAGGTTTTTTGATCTCTATCAAGTCTGAAATAAAGACAGGTTTTCACACAGTCAGGGATAGAAGGAGATGGAGCTCAGGCGTCCGCCTAAACAAGCCCAGGGAGAACGATGCTGCAACCAGGGGCGGATCCAGGATTTCATTTTGGGGGGGCCATTCTGACATTTCTAACAAGGTTCGAAGGAATCAAATCGAAAAATTGAGTCGAATGTATGGAATTGCTAGGTGTTTTGGGAGGGGCCGTGGCCCCCATGCCCCCCCCCCCTGGATCCGCCAATGGCTGCAACAGCGTCACAAATCGTCTACGGCTTACAATATCTCTGAGAGGGTTTACTACCCAGCTACCCCGGGAGGAGTTTAAATGCTAAGAGGTATCTAATGCGTTGTTCTGAAAGTTAGTCCGTCAGGCTCCATGGAGATAAAGTCACCGGACGAATTTTAGTGGGTGCAGTCATACAAATATTATAAATGCAAAAGTGTGTTTGTTTCTCTTTCTCTCAGTAACAGAGAAACGGATCAATGTGTTTTTTGCATGGAGATAGTTTGAGGGTCGGAGAAAGACATAGAATAGGTACTTATATCCCGGAAAAGGCGAGAAAAGCGAGAGAAGCAAACGAGCTCAGGCGAGTTAGCGGTCAAGCGCAAGCCTATTATTTATGAAAAAAGCGTATGGTTCCTGAAGGAATATGGTTCCACGGGGGTGACGCCAGATTCACCCCACGCTATTACTTCAAGACCCCTCGTCAGCAAAAAGGTTTTTGCTCATGAGATGAATGTCTTCCACGAATGATTGGTATGCTTGTGTCATAATCTAGATTCGAAAAGGTACAGATTAAGTTTGAAATTAAAACATACCTGCCAGTGCTATTAATCGCCTGCGCATCAGGTAGATTCGTATTAGAAGTTTGTCGCACATGTCTAAAGTAGGAGTCTCCAGAAGCATCGTGCATGTCAGGGACTCCAGGTGCGCGCCGCACTCTGCCTCCGCCCGGCGTGTTGAAGGAGCCGTACATCCGCTTTATCAACGCCTTGTTTTCATCGATGAATGTCTCGATCTTATCTCTGGAATGTTGGAAGCAAAACATCATGAGACATGAATGTCAATGCGTTGATGTTCAATGCTTGATTCAATAACAAGGGGGTTGTTCTCAGTCTTGAATCATCATCATCAGCAATGTTCTTTCACTGCTGTACACAGTCCACTGCCTATCCTACCTAATGTATAGCTTTTCTGCATAGGTTGCAGCCAGGTCATCATTTCACCTGGCTGCAGGCCGGATGTCCTACTCTACGTTTTCCTAAACGTGGTCTCTCCACACTGTAACTTATCACTTATATTATAAATGCGAAAGTTTGTGTGTATGTGTGCAAGTTTTCCACACTCATTTCTGTAACAGCTAAATGGATTTGAAGAATGAGATTTGGTATGCAGATAGCTTATAACCTGCATTAACACATAGCCTACTTTTTATCCCTCGGAAATATCGGCCACCTCGGAAAAGTTAATGGTTCTTGTGGGATAGCGGGTGAAACCTTGGGGCGTTGCTGGTCTACCATAATCTACAATGGCTTATTCCGATTGTCGTAATAATTAAATACTGCCAAGGGTTCTGGCTTACGATTGCTTATATTTATAACTAGCGGTCCGCCCTAGCTTCTCACGAGTATAGATTATAGCCTATGTCACCCGGGGATAGTGTAGCTTCCCAACAGTGAAAGATTTTTTCAAATCGGTTCTGTAGTTTCGGAGCCTATTCAATGCAAACAAACAATCAAATCTTTCCTCTTTATAATATTAGTATAGATATACGCTGGGTTATTCCTAGTACCGTAAATTAGATGCTGCCAAGGGTCCTGGCTAACGATTGCATGTTTAATTGTTAACTATACGTAGACAAATTAACCTGTTGTTAACAACAAGGTTTCTATAAAGACCCCATGTAAGACCAATCCGTATCCGATCTATGTTTCGTACTGAACTTAGAAACTAAACTTACAATGGATAGGTATTCCCGGCCGTTGGACAGTAAAGCTGGAAGTTCCTCTTCACACACGGAACACCTCTGATGATCTGCCCCTGCAGCTCGTACCCAAGCGCCACGGAAAGAGCTGTCCAAAGTATCTGAAAGGAACAGAAGACAAATTTTACTTGAGCGGAATGAAATGCTGTTTAGCAACGTCTATACGTATAGGTACGAAACGTCGCTTGATCTTGGGTGGACCATACCTAAGGCGTCGAGTTTACCTACGTTTATTGTATACTAGTGCAAGAGATGGTATAATGACATCAACTGACAGTCCCAACTGAAGAGTTACGTAGGCAACTTTTTTTCCAAGAGCTAAAATTTTAAGTCGTCAAGTTTACCTACAACAAGTTTAAGTACAAAGAAAACCACAATAAATAAATACTTTATTAAGAAATAAATGTATAAAATAACGATCTCCAAGCCGCCTGCCAAGCGTGGGGATTATGGCAACACCCCTCTCTAAGAGGGAGGCCTTGTTCAGCAGTGGACATTTAATGACTGATGGTGTGTATAAAATAAAACAGCAGCCCGTAGTACAATAATAACGTCTTTCGTAATTGGTCGAGTTTCAAGTTATACTATGTAATTAAATTGTTATTATCAAAACTGGCTTATAAATTCCCATTATTACAAAACAATGCAATAATTGTGGGTAATTCCTTATGTGCTAATGCCTACAACATTACAAAGCACAATTTGAAATACTATAATATTTATACCCACAGATTTAAAAAAAAAAAATTCTTAACTTAACTCTGAAATTTACTTTTTTGCAAGCCGACTTCAGGTCCACAATCTCAAACACATTCTTATAAAAATCTTACATTGTATTTTGTCTTGCTCTCTCATTAGCCGAGAGAGCGAGACAAAGCCAGCCCAGGGGGTAGTTTTACAATTCGGTCCGTACTACCTATTAAAGAAATAAATTTGCGCCGATTCCTATGACATTTTTTTGTGAACATATTTACGTGATTATTTTTCATGTAGGGAAAACTCTCGATGTGGTCTCACAAAAATTACATTTGCACTATTGTTGAATTATCTCAAACAATAGATAATGAATAATTTAGTTCGGACGCCTGTTTTTTTTTCGAGTCGAGTTTTTAACCGACTTCAAAAAAGGAGGGGGTTCTCAAATCAGTTGCATTGCATGTTTGTTTCCTCAAACTTTTTGAGTCTTCTAATCAACTCAATTCTGTTCCACCAGTTCTTTCTGCACCATTTTTTCACTGTACTAAATTTGAGAACTCGAATATTATCTCGGTCTTTAACAACAACATTTAATTTGTGAAAATTAAGCTCAAGTTAGAACCAACAGCGACACCAAAGTCCAAGTGAAGCAAATAGCAAAACCTTCAGCTAATTAACTTCTCCATTCAGAGATGCGCTACACGGAAGCCTTTCTAAATAATTAAGAATCAACCTTACAAGTCGACAATGGCATTTTGTTCAACACTCACATTTAAGCAGAACAAATCCATATCCGCTACCGGATTGTTGCCTAATTAACACGTCCTGCCGTCGTAAAATGCTATAATTAACTGAACGAACATAAACTAAAACAAAAACAATTGACTAACGAAAAAATGAAGTTAACGCACCACAATCCCGTACACAGTGAAACTAGTTTCTCAGACAGGTCGCGCGATAACCAACATCCTATGTTATGCAAAAAATGTTACCGACTGATGTTACATTTAATAACAAGGAATTGTGGACCCTAGATCGCTGCTTTGAAAAAATACGCCATTAACATTCTTGTTTATGCATAAAATGTGACTGACATAAAATAGTCATTGGGATTCAAAATAGCGAATGCTACACACGCACTCGCTCGGAATATTTAGTCGATGCAACCGATGCTTTATCATAACAATAATATATGTAAAATCAAGCCGGTGCCTAATGGAGTGATTTATGGCGAGTCTCTTGCGCAACAATATAAAATGGAAAACTGGATCAGTCATTAATTTAGCAAGCGTCGTTATTTAGCAATTCAATAGTTCTCCAGTATATTTTAGCCGCAACTGTGTCAATAACCTTGCACGGAGCGAAAAAATTTACATATTTATATGTAAGCAAAAAATTGTACTCGCTCGGACCTCTAATGGCGCCATGGCATGATTTATCTAGAGTTCTCCAGCTTTGAAACATTTAAATTAGTCATTGGTGCAACTCAAGCATTTATTGAAATGCCAAATCAAGTGAAGGTTTACGATGTTATATAAAAACTGTTTATTTTTATTGGCAACTTTAATCGGTTGATGAGTCTGATAACGAGTGCGTTGAGGCCAAATAAATACACGTACGTAGTTCCGTGCATCGTTTCTTGATATCTACAGCTCTTACATAAAGTCGCGTAAGACCAAAATCGCCATTTTTGTGTTATGTTTAATTTGTACTTATTCTATCGGGTTTTCTAAATACATACCACGTTCAAAATAATGAAATATGTCCTACATGAGCACGCCGTAAATGAGCGTATGTTACTTAAAATGAGCGTATGTTAAAATAAAAGAAAGAAAGAAAATTATTTATTTATGACAGAACAAAAGAATAGTTTCTGTCACAAGCCGGTCCTAATTTAGCGTAGGACATACGTAATGTATAAAACGTAGTTTGTATTACTACAAAATTTGGTCACTAAAGTACCCCGTAAAGAATCTTAAGTTAAACATACGATGTGTTTAGCCATTTTGATGTGGTTTTGGCTTAATTTGGTGTAAGTTGCTTGTATCAACAATATCTATAAAAGTAATAATTATTTAAAGTTATATGACTATTTACGGGATATTTACCGTGGTAAGGTTGTGGAATGAGCTCCCGATATTTCGGCGCAGTTACATGCACCATGTTCACGGGAAAACATATCGGGAGCTCATTCCACAACCTTATCACGGTAAATATCCCGTAAATAATCATATAACTTTAGTGAACTACCGTGATAGTTTAAAACAGTGTTAATAATTATTAAGTTTGTATTATAATTACAATGATCCACAATAGTACGTATGTATAGTAAATAATCAGATCAAAATCAATGAAATGGCAACATAAAACATATTTAAATGGCTCTGTTGTAAAGTAGCGTTTTGAACTTACACGATTTTACGTGGGAGCTATCGATATATCTCAAGATATTTTGTTACGTACCTACCTACTTAAGTTACCTACAGACTGGCTTGCTAGTCTGCTTGATTTATATCTTACGACAACTTTAGGCAAAGTAAGTAGGTACGTAAGTACCTACTTAATTCGTTGCATATTGTGTCTGAGAGCGTCTCTTACGATTCTAATTTAGAAGGAACCTAGAGCATGCCGCGCCTCTTAAATAAAGCCTTATAAATATCCGATTTACCAAATAAAGGCAAGCGTAGGCGATTAGCAACTAATTCCGACTCGCTATTGTGTCTAAAGATGACAGGTCTCATATTTAACGTCACTTTGTGGGAATTCCAAGTTAAGACAAACGAAGCATACATAATTAGGTTTAATGAAAACTTATTTCGCGTCTGTTATCTGTATTATGTAAGCGAGTAGGTCATTGGCGTGTACTCGAAGGACCGGCCCAATTTAACTTTTTAAATGGTTCTAAACTGTTGCGAGCATCCAGTGGATGCAAAAGGCAGGTCGTCGTTCAGTGTGGAGGTTAAAGGGGGAGGCCTATGTTCAGCAGTGAACGTCTTCTGGCTGGTATAAACTGGTTGGCTTTTGATAATAAAAAAACACAGACATTTTTTAAAGCCATAGGTGGCAAACAAGCAGACGGGCTGCGTGATGGTAAGCAGTCACCTCTGCTTATGGATAGTTGTAACACTACCTATAGACATCACAAATAAGTTGCCGACTCTTTAAGAATCTATTAACTTGCCTTTTGAAGAACCCCGTGTTGTAAAGCTTTTTGGAAACACCGCGGAAGGTAGCTCATTCCACATTTTATATAAATAAAAAAACGGCCAAGTGCGAGTTCGGCTCGCGCACTGAGAGTTCCGTACCACCACAAAAATCAATAACGAAATTACCAGTTATAACTTGGTGATGACAGATATTCATCACCGACTCGCATTTGGCCATTATTTATTATTTTTTGTTATACTTTAGAGTGTGTACTACAATCATATCTAGTTTGACGCTTGTGCCTACCTATTAGGTATCGTTTTTACATTAGAGCTAATACAAAAATAAGTAGTTTTTTATTATTTTTTATTTTAGACTCCTGGGTCCGTGCCCTTTGTCAACTTTTAACATATATTTTTTAAATTATATTTGATATAACATAAAACTAATCAAAATCAAAAATACGTTTGTTGTATGGTTTATTGTTTGTTGTTCTATCTATTACGGTTCGAAAGATATAGCCGTTAATAGGTAGGACAGACGGACAGGCAAACAGACAGACATCGTAGGCTTAGTAATAGGGTCCCGTTTTTACCCTCTGGGTACGGAACCCTGAAAATCAGTCATTATCTTAAATTGCAAATGTAAAGAAAAACATGTTCTACGTAATGCTTAAATTCGGTGATGTGTTATGATTTATTATTGATAGTTCAAGTACCACGAGCTCTTGGAAGTACAAAAATCGTGTTACACCAATTGAGTCAACGTCCTGCGAATGAAGCCCCGGTCACCACAAACTTGTGATGTGAACTCTTCTAAAACAAAATTAGGGGTTTGTAGTCTATTCGCGTTTTGTTCACCACATCGACATAGTGTCTATTCAATTCACGTAAACGCGGACGTGACAGTTTGCAGTGACTAGTGAGTCATTCATTCGTTTACTCCATAGGTAGAAATTTTGTATTCCTAGATGTGGGTGAAGTGGATGCTTCGGAGAACTAGTGACAAAGGCAGGAAAGGCTGCAGACTGCGGGAAAATGAAAACATTGTAAGTAAGTATTAAGGGCATTGACTTGGTTTTCAGAAGGGCTAGGATGTACTTAGCATAATCAGCCTTTTAATAGTCTACTGTTGGGCCTACCCGTCAAAGGGCGGTTTGGGCCATATCCACCACGTTGGCCAGTTGGGGGTTGGTGGATTTAAATACGCCATTGAATTTCTTCTCCGTACGTATGCACTAGTATGCAGGTGTCCTCACGATGTTTTCCTTCACCGAAAAGCCAGTGGTATGAAAACCCATATACATAAACTCCAAAGAGCTCATTGGTATGGGCCCGGGATTTGAACTCGCTACTTTATGCTTTCAAGTCTTAGCGGTCTCAAATAATAATTTGAACTGTGTCACTTATGGTCAACCAGGTGATTAACTATTATATATTCCCAGGTGATCAAATAACACTAACGAGTCGCTTTTGATCACCCAGGTGAGCAAAGTGGAATAGACCTCCCAAATAGGCTACCATGGCTTTTACAGGATTTACTCAATAAATATGTCTATCTAGGTATATATGTCTAATCTAGGTAATAGGCTAGGTATGTGATCGGAGAACCTAGAAGTTACTCTTGAACATATTCGAATGCGAAATGACCAAACTAAGTAAGAATTGGTGGACAAAAGTTACGTTCGTAAGTGGCGATAGCCTTAAATATAATGCATCAAGGTAGAGTTAATCTTCAATGCATACGACTAAACTCAGTAGTTCGCGATAAAAAACCATTTCGTTAGGCAGTCCAGAGTCTGCGAGGCTTTAGCCAAAGCCCGTTGCAGACCAGCAAATTGGCAGTGGAAGTGGTTAGGTTAGCATGTGCAACTTGCACTAAGCAAAACGTTGCAGACGATGCGTAGTAGTATGCGTAGTAGTACTTCGCGTGGTCTGCAACGGGCTTAACTTGAACAAACCGCGCCCATATTTTCGACAGCTGTGTGCCTGTGCATTGTGCCATGGATGGAATTGATTGTGCTTATGATAGTACCTACTACGTGTTCTATTTTGACGCACAAAAGGACTCTAATTTCACTCGATAAACTCGCATAAACAAGTCTGTCTTGTGTGCTAGCCATTAGTTCAAAAAATTTATAAATTTCTGAAAAATATCAAGTATGTATGTACTTAAGTATCAATTTATCCAAGTATAAGTAGGTATAAGGTGTAGTAGGTACCTAACAGTAACAGGTTACCTAACCTTAGATATTGTGCCGTTCAAGTTGTGATTAAGTTATGATTAATGTACCTAGTTATCTAGTTATCTACCAGCAGATTATTGAAAATTGGAGGTCAGTTTTATCGTCACACAATTTTATGTATAAGCGAGCTGTTGCACATGGCTCTGCCCGATTCGATCACAGGAAACTGACATAATGTTTCACCCCTTTAGGGGTCGTAGTCGGAGGATTTGTTACTTAATTTAGCGTCTTGAAACATGGGCTTGTTACGAAAGTAGGTACACGAAGAAAGGTAGAAGATTCTGTTTTAAACTATCATGTTTGTTCACTAAAGTCAAATGATTATTAATGGGAGAATACTAAGAAAAGAGGGTAGATCGTTTTGTCTGCAACTGTACGACCAACCACCCGCATTCTTCAGCCTTCCCGTGAACATGGTGCAAGTAGTTGGGTATCTATAACTGCGCTGAAATATCGGGAGCTCTATCCATAAAATTACCACGGAAAATATCTCGTTAATAATCATATACTTAACTGTAAGTAGAAGATGTTTATTAGGCACTTTAGAGTAAGCTGAGCTTTCTAGAAATTTCGGGAATGAAAAATATTAAGTATGCGAATCTATATTCTTCATTACCTACTAGAGTATAGTATATTTCTCTATGCTACTAGATAGGTAAAGCAAAAAATTAATGTATTTTAATAAATGTATAAATAATTTCATACGTTCATGAGTATCTTATGTTATACTACGATGTGATTGACGTCAATTTTCACTAGACCGTAAATAATTAATGTAAAAAGAAACATTAAAATTCCAGTCTTGTTCTTACTCGTACGAAATTAGTGTCGGAGAGTGTCACAATTTGCAAATTTAAGTTTTTTTCTGCTTTACAAGGACTGGACAACGTTTGCATTATAAAATTATTGTAAATACAATTTAAGGCAGGAATTTTTCAAAACCCAAATTTAAGACATCAGGGTCGAGCACAGAAAATAAATATATTTTCTTTTCTGTGGAGTCGAGAGTTCAAATAAAACTTATTTCTCCGATAAAACTATAAAATATCCACGGTAACTTGAATTTCGATCTTCAATTGAATAAGTACGAGTATTATTGAAGGCGTAGCAACCCAAAATATGCTTCCAATGCTAAAAGGGTAATTTCACTGCACATACCCGGACCAGACGATTTTGAGTTCAGTATCGATCCGACTCTTTCGTTTATAAATTCACCCTCGTAGTGTAAATGGCTTGACAGATTTTGTAGTTGTCGTTCACTCGTTCACAGTTGTCGTTAGTCTTCATTTTATAGGCTACTTTTTAACCGACTTCCAAAAAGAGGCGGTTATCAATTCGACTGTATGTTTTTTTTAATGTATGTTTGTTACGCGATTACTCCGCCAATTTAGAATTGTTTTTGATGATTCTTTTTTTGGTTGGTAGGTCTTATATCATAGGTGATCCCATATTTTTTTTATCGACATTGATTCAGCGCTTTTTGAAAAATCTACAAAAACATGACAATAATTAACGAATTCAATGTACAATGTAAACATTGTACAGTGCCACCAACTTAGCTGTTAAGGTGGGCAAAATTGGAACTACAGTTATTTCTTGGTAAATTTCATACTTTGTTCTCCACTAGCGACGCTGTCAACTAAACAGCAAACATAGAGGAACTGTTCCTACAACAGAACTTCAAAAAAACAAAGAAGTGTCTCCATGGCGACCGGGCCCTGTTGTTTTTCGTTAAATTTTTCATGACCATGGATACAAAGTATTTCAGTCGTAATATTAAACAATATTTTCTACTTTTTAGTGTCAGTTTGTAAATGTAGGTATAGCACAGAGGTATAGCGTAGAGGTATAGTCACAGAAAATATTTAAACAATTATTTTTTTCTTTTCTGTGGGTATAGCCATAAAGTCGGTTCTTTTTTTCTAAAAATTCTAATTATGGCAGGTGTTTTTGGTGAAAAAACAACGCCTCATTGCATCGATTTATATGTAGGTACCTACTAATTGCATTCTTTGCCTCATTGAATTCTTTGGTGTTAATGTATAATAATGGTGGATTATTGTTTATTAAGTGTTCGTGAACCTGCTCGAGTGTAGGCAAGTGATATTATAACGAGGAGAAACGTATTTTCGTGTTATATCCAAAACTCTAGTAAAGCCTTCACCACTTTACTAGACTTTAATTTGACCGTAATATATAAAATTTTCAAGAATTATCTATCATAAGTGAAGCAAAGTAATTAAGTACTTTGCTTGACTTATGATAATACTTGAAAATATTACAATACTTGACACAAGTAAATGAACGAAATGTGAGAATCCAAAATCTTTTCTAATAGTATAATATTGTCTTGTTCATTGCAGAGAAAATCGAGTCTATGATATCTTTCAACTTATTTCTTCTTATTAGTTGAATGCTGGCTGTTGCCAGCTTCGTCAACTAAGGCACATAAATAAATATTGTCGCTTGTAAATTGCTCACGTCTCAGGTCGCATGATAACGCCCACGCGCGTGATTCACGCCCGAGCCGGTTCGGACGCTTCCTGTGAGCCTACGCCGTCGCAATCCTAATATGCACCGTTTATAAAAGGAAATGTAGAGCAGATAAGTTGAATTTTTTGCAGAGCGCCTTTAAGGCCATCTTTTCTCACTTTTTGCAATTAAGGTCATTCTAATTTCAGTTTGTTTACTTCCATAGTTAGCATAATATTATAAAAATGGTCTCATATTGAAATTTTATATTTTATCTCGGAAACCGTAAAGACCGAAAGACGATTTTCCTTTTTTATCCGATTTTTTTGACATTTCCCTCGATAGGAAAAATATATGTAAGTAACACTAGTTTCCGCTTTCTCCCTGTTTTTTGGGATTCATTTAAATATTTATTTACGAAATGATGTCTACGATATCTTAATATACAGTTTTCATGATTATGGAGGGAACCGTAGACATTTTACATTACAGCTAATACTTTTCGAAAAATATGACAAAAACCTCCAAAATAGAAGTAGCGAAACGCACGACTAAGCGCCATGGCAAAGATTTCATACTATACTACGTATACGCCATGGGTTGCTCCACTAAATTTATTATAAGGCCTTATAGCCATGTTGTAACAAGCGTTACTTAAAACTGGGAAAACCTTACCTTAAGCAGGTTTTGTTAAAAGTTTATGTGAAAGCAGAGATTTAACGATACGTGCTTATGTGACTCGTTAAAACAAACCAAAGGCGCCCAAAATCGAGGAGTCATTCTTGGCTATAAGGGTCTGATGAAACCGAGAGATATACCTAGATGTTGGAACTAGGGACTATAGGATTTTTGGACAGCTCAAAACTTGTGAAGGGTATGTATATCTAAATTTTGAATCATATTCAAAGTAAGTACCTAATCAAGTGTAGAAAAACATTTTCATTTCGTTTGTTACCACCACACATAGCGTATGTTTGTAATACACTGTGTAATAGGCGATAATTGTGTTTGGAAACATTACGCAAGACCCACTGTCAACACTGTGTGAGACGACATTGTAGTCTTCTTATAAATGTTTACTAGCTACGCTCCGCAGTTTCACCCGCTACCCTACAGGAATTGCTCGGGATAAGAGTACTTAGGTATGTGTTAACCCAGGGTATAAGCTATATATACCTACTAATCAAATTTTATCCACAATATAAATTATGAAAAGTCGCATAACGAGCTATGGAGAGGGCTGTGCTCGGGGTTTCTCTACGAGATCAAATCAGACATGAGGAGATCCGTAGACGAACGAACGGCAGTGGGCAGAACAGATGGCCGATGGGGCTGAGAGACCGCAGGGAAACGCTGGATGCAGGCCGCTACCAACCGGCCCTTTTGGAGATCGATGTATAATGCAGTTAATTTGTGGGTAGTTGGTGAAAAATAAAATCATAAGTTCACTGCAGTAGTAAATACTTAGTTGGGAAAAGTAGTTTGTTTGAGGTGTTATGAGTTCTTGGCACTTTGCCAATCTAGATACCGTTGTAAGGAGGACGAGAGGTCACGCGTTTCATTTAATATTCTTAAAATGTTTGCTGGAACTGGAAACACTAAAGATACATTGTAAAACACTTTTATGCGGATACCAAGTTTTTAGTATTATTTAGAGTAAGTACTAAAAAGAAAACTAGTTGAGTTCGGGTTTTACGATGTCTTCGTAAATGATGAGATATGTGTCTCGTAAAAAGTATACCTAATCTATGTGGCTTCATAGAGGTAAGTAGGTACTTAGGGTAGGTAGGTACCTAGCCAGCATTATAGTAGCCTACCAAGCATTTGTTAGTTACATTACAGCAAACAAGGTAACATACGATATTACCTACAGACAAAAATTATAGGCATAGGTACTACCTAGTCATTACCAGTCCAAAGCTGGCGTAGGTACGTACTTATAAATACTTAGCTTTTTATTTTTATGGTTTAGATTATAGTGTTTAAAAGATATAGTAGATTTTATAATTATTGTTAATATTTATTTAGGATTTTGTTCAATGTTTTAATTAAGGTCTGTTTTTTAGTTTGTGTTGTAGTTTTTTTTTTGTCCTTGTATGGGTGAATTGCGAAACTGTAATGCCCATTCAAGGTATGTATTTCATAAATTATTTATTTATTTTTCATAAATAAATAAAATAAACATATTAATTAAGATATATACATTATAGGTATAATATATATTTACAAAGACAGTACGAAAAGTAGGTTTGATTCCACTTTCATTGCGCGAACTGCTAGTCTATGGAATGCGCTGCCTGTATGGGTGTTTCCCGATAGCTACAAATAAATGTTACAATCTGGGTGTCTTCAAATCAAGAGTGAATCGGTTTTTTCTTTGCAAGCGTGCTCCGTCGTAGACCGCATCATCGCTTCACAACAGGCGAGGTAGCGGTCAAACGCAAGTCTATTATATTATAATTAAATTTTAAAAATTCTAGTAGGTAGTAGGTACATACACACAAACTTTCGCATTTTCAATAATTATTGTGATTTTACGATTAAAGGTAGGTAAGTAAGTAAGTATAAGGGTAAGTACATTTTACTGTTGCAAATCAATTCACTTATCGATTTAGATTTTTAGTTTTGATTTTTACTCCAAAGTTTGCAGTGCATATTCTATTTTACTATCATTCGGCTTAGCACAGAATAGACAGCTCCTAACAGTTCTGACAGAATGTCTTATTAAAGCAGTTAAAGCTAAATATATGCATAAAAATACCACAAGCGAAGTCGGGCAGTAGGTAGGTACTTAGGTAATACTACTTAATTGGTTGTCCAACAAATATGCTACATTTTAACTGTATGCCTATTTAGACGATTAAATATGAATTAACGATCTGAAAATGGTTAAAGCTAAATTATTTATAACAAGTTTATAGGTAATGTTATTAACACATTTATGCGAAAAGTGTGGTTAGATGATTCACACTCTGATGTGCATAAAACGGTTTAAAGATGTGAGAGTGGGCGGTTTTTGGAAGTCTGCGGTTTGATTCCCCAAACGACTTGCAGCATTTATACAACTTTTTTTTTCTTTGCTACGGCCCCGCTGTTTGTTGGGGCAATATTCGCTGCTACTCCGACAAGTCAGGAAAAGGCCTAATAGGTACTAGTAGTGATTTTTACGCCATGTAAGTACGAATCAACAATACTTATAACAAATTTTCAATAGAGCGTCAATCGTCATTTGTTTCAAAATCATAATTTGAAAACAAAATCATAAAATGTCGCAAAGAGATCGCAAACCACACTATACTACTAAAATGACTACGTAGTAGGTAAATAATTTCTTGTAATCGTCACGAAAGTGTAATTTATGAGTCGTGTTGACTAACTAGAAGTAAGTACAAGTTAAGCAATGTGTTATTTGACTTGAAGCTTTGACAACGTGACTAACGATCATTTGTCTTGTCCTCAGGTAAATAACTTTAATTTACATAACCCAGCTTTGACAGTTTTCATTTGCTCAAATCATCAATACAGCGAAACTATAAAATATGTAGAGGCCTTAATGATTTGTGTTCTTGCTAATTTGACAAGTATTTATGTATGATGCCAGCAACAAAGTGAGATTAAAATATGTTTTTAATATTTTAACTTATACTGTCCACTGCTGGTTAAAGGTCTCCGGTCTCCCCAATTTCCTTCCATAAGTTCCGGTCCTCTGGCACCCCCACCAACCTCTCTCAAACAGCATCTTAGACCTGCCGTCCATTAGGCACCCACTGTGTATGTGTTTATGTATGTATTATTAATAAAAGAGTTTTACATAATAATAACATTGGTATTTTATTATTGAAACTGACGTGGTTTTCACACATTTTATTTATATTACACGGGAATTACTCACCTAAGATTAAGCCGGTTACTCCGTCTAATGCGGTTGAAACTATAGTCGGAGTAACCGGCTTAATCTTACGTGAGTAATTCCCGTGTAATATAAATAAAACATTGGTATTGTAAAAATCTTGCCGTGGCGCATCGTTTTTTTTTCGCCCATTACTGAGCAGGCTAAAGCCATATTTTTTACTGTCACACCCACAAGTATGCTCCATTAAAGTATTGGAGACTACTAGAGGCTCCTATGGATATGGAGTGATATATGTATGTGTATAATTGAATGCGTATACAACATTTAATGTCTGTGCTGCTAACTATTGAGGAGTTCCCTAGCCAGGACCCACCCCTGAGTGCAGCAACCTTGTCATGATAAAACTTAAAACCGACAATCATATAATTCGTACACAAAATTTCGTGCCTGTGCTGTTGACCGATGAAGAGTTTATCTAGAGCTAATGGAGCCTGGATGTCGATTTAGGTAATGCTTACTATAAAAATGCATTGTCATCGGAACTGAACCAACATGTAAAAAATCAACTTCAGAATTAAAAAGTATGATAAGAGGAAGTGGTTCTTATTCAGCTTGCAATATTTGACCTAAACAAACTAACATACAAACATTGTAAGTTAAATAAAAGACTAAACAAATTGTGCAACTTACAGGTATTTGGTAGAAAGATCCATTGTTGACTGTTCTGTAGGATGTGAGAGGCACCACTGGTACGGAGCCGTTCCTCAGGAGTATTGGGCCTTGGAGTGGCGTCACCGCCGGCTGACCAGAATCTGAAAATAGATGCATATCGATATAAATTCGTGGGGAATAGTATATTGTTAACCTAGGGGTGTAAGTAACTTATTCAGTCCCGGGATGGGGTTTGGGTAAGTCTTTAACCCCGAGGTAAACACTGTGCTTTTCATTACGAATACAAGGAAACTAAAAATAAAAACATGAACTGACTAAAGAAAATATGAGTGAATTTTATTTTACATTGTGTTTAGTACTTAATGTAGTCTTTAACATAAAATACACGCTCCATAATGTTGAAGATTATATAATTCATAGTTGAGTCATTGTTTTATAGTTCAAGTCTTTGATAATTCGTTGAAATATATTAGCAAAACGTTTTCTGATAATGATTTCACTTTTTTCTCAGCGCTGCATATCACAAAATTGTCGTACGATTTTTAGTATCTTTCTTTTGATTTAGGTGGTAAAAGGTTTTCCACTACTACTTTAGCCTCTTCTCTTATGAAATCAGGCGTTAAATCCTCCTCGGTATCAGATAAACTCATTGTGTTAATACAAATCTGCTATACGGAAGTATAAACAAAACTCTACAATGAAGATCGGATTCCTGCCAATAATTTTTTTTGGAATATCCTGACACTGGCAAATGCACGATGGACCATAATTATGATAATCCTCTGAGAAGAAAAAAAAAGTTGGAACTTGGTTCAATACAAAATGTGAAAATAGGACTAGTTTTTTTTTATAATTTGGGTGTCTGTCACTGTCAGTTGAAAGTGATTCTCCCTAGGGCTGAAATGTATTACTTTCAACCCGCTCCTCAGACAACTTCAGACCTACTTTCCGAGTATGAGTAGTGAAAAATTGTTTTGTTCATGTAACTAGAATGAGGCTGCCAGTTGTTACACTAGTTTGTTATGCTTTACGGACCTATGTGTTGTATACGGGGTGTAAGGGGAACACTCACGAAGCCAAAAGAAGGTAATTGACCTCATCATTATGAACAACTTTTACTATGAGACCAACCCTGAAATCCCGAAATAGTATAGAATATCAGTGTAGAACATAATTACGGTCGACTAGTTTGACTCCACAATTTGACCCAATTTCTGTAGTTTTGTCGATTTTCTGCAGAATGAACCAATGTAGTAATATTTTATTTGTCCCAATATTATTCATAGCTATTTCAATTTAAGTAGTCGTGCGTAAAACTGGTATCTACTAACTTTTTCTAATGAGTTCAAAAGTGCATAGGTCTTTAAAATATCCAGATTATAAATAAATAAAATAAATAATTTAAAAAATAAAATTCTGACTTCATGACCTACAAGTACAAACTTAAACTAAAACAGTTGAAATGACAGTCAATACAGAGATTGAAAGTCTTCATCAAAACTTTTGCGGAACGAAAACGTTTTTGTTGAATATTTCAAAAAGTGCTGAATCAATTTCGATATAATTTATGAATTGTGACCTACCAAACAAAAAAATAATCATCAAAATCAATTCATAATTTAGTAATCGCGTAACAAACATTAAAAAAAAAAACATACAATCGAATTGATAACCTCCTCCTTACGTCGGTTAATAACCTCCTCCTTTTTGAAGTCGGTTAAATATAGACCATCCATGAGGAGTGCCGATAGAAGTGAAAACTAATACGTCACATGCTAAGCATGTCAGTGATACAAACCCATAAGTTTTGCCCAAGACCAAAAATCGCTGATTGCGGTTAAAAAAGTTTTCACTACAAAAATAACTTGTGAGGTTTTCCGACTAAAATTTTCTATGATAGATATTAACTGATTCAGTTACAGGGAAAGTTTTAGAAGATATATCGCATCAATGACCTCCTAAGATCATTAGCCGAATAAAATAAAAATAAAATTGAAATAATGATTGTGGTATTTCCTCTAACTTAACGAGCCACGGAAATTCTATAAAAAGCGGGCTCGCTCTATTCTAATAACTTTCCTCGTAACACTGTAGTTAATAGCCCTAAATTTGTAAAGAATACCTAACTTTTCCTCGCATTAAGTGTTCGTACAATACAAACACGGAGATAAAATATCTATTGGCCTCGATCAAAGATGTAAACATGTCAATAATTTTGAACAACCGTGGCAGAAGCGGGCGGACTGACGAACAATAGGCAAACTTTCCACCGCGTCTAGTCGCCTGGTCTGCTATAATGGCGACAGCACATAGTACTTTTAGCATTAGTGATCTGCAATTTGGTTTTTTCGACGAACTTCTAAAATGAATGTTCTTAATTCGACTATATATATTTTTTAAATGCTATGCTAATGCTACTGCTAATTTTAGATTTTGAATAGGCTATGTATCTCGACGGCGGTCCTGATTAGCCACCTATGCAGATGGAAAATTAGGAGACAAATCCCGTTAATAGAATTTCACCTCCTACCCGTGAAGTTAATTTTGATTATTTTTGTAAAATATTACTTTATTTGTGGTTTGAATCTGCAGCAGAAGTAAAAAAGTTAATAATGAGAAAAAAAAGGGTTGTCACTGTAAAGTCGGCTTACGGACGATAATTTGACGAATTTATCATTAAAAAGAAAGGCGGTAGAATAAAGTAATTTTTACGCTTGTCTTTTGTTGTGGGTCCTGAATGCAGTGCCTGAACTCTATAGGTACGCCAAACGCCAAAACACAAATTTGATATTGACAATTACTTAAAATGCGACGCAACATCCTAGCAATTGGCTGGGGAGTCGAAGTGGAGTTGCAACGTACAAGCGAGTGGAAAAGTTTACTATTTTCGGTTGGTTTACGGTAACTCCATTTTTTTACCTCGTCTATAACAGCCGAGATATGGCGAAGGCGCGACACTGCGCTGAAGCGCTACTGGACAAAATTTAAAACCGGCGTTAAAACGGAAAGAGTTAATTTTACTACGGCCGCTCGACACCGCTTCGACTACCCAGTGATCGTTGTAAGATACGCGATTTTGATAGAGCGATTAATCGCTGTCGCTAATATAAAACGCTATGTAGCAGCAACGTGGTCGCAAGTTTACTGATCGACAATGCTACAAAGGTACCTCGTGTGCTATCGCTTCTTCCCCAGGCCTAAGTTGAGACGTTTCGTCAGTGCAAGGTGCCTCGCCTATTCAAGTTTGATTGCGAAAGCCGCGACGACACGTGAGATTTAGAGGTGACGACTGTATCACTTGATCATTTATCTTACTAGTATCTACTCTACATAACTGTCTACTCATTCTATGAAATAAGGCATAGTAAAAATAGTTCATACAAATAAGGAGCTTTCTGAAGTTCTCATTGTACCTACTTATTGTGACTCTCTGAGATTAAGACAATTTTTTTTTTACATCGGTCCAGGGCTGATATTTTTTTCGCGTTTTCAGGGCTGGTCCCATAGTAAAAGTTGTTCATAATGATGAGTATGATTACCTTCTTTTGGCTTCGGGAGTGTTTTCCTTACACCCCGTATATTGTATATAAAAATGAATCCGTATTTAACTTGGTCACGACGCCATAACTTGAGAACGATTTACCGATTTTATTCATATTTTTTAATTTTTCTAATACTTTGTAGATGGTTCTTAGGGAAAGAAAAATTTGGGAAATTACGTGACGAACTTAATTACTACTTTAACACGCGGGTGAAACCGCGGGGTGCATTTAGTATGTAATAAAGCGTTAAATTTCGTCAATAACTAACTGACCTATAAACTATAAATAAACTACACATATATGTTTAAAGCGGTTTGAGACAAAAATAAATTGTAAAAACTAAATTGATCAATAAAATTATGCATAATAATATTAGCTTTAAACTGTAGGTAAATGCACTGTGAACAAGTTTCCTTCCATTAGTGAATTCTCGTAACAAAATATAGGCAAATTATAAATTTTCTATTTACGTGTTATTTTCGGAAGTCATTATAGGTACTTAATCTGGATTTATTCATAATTAGCTGTCTTACTTTTTAAAGTAATGATTTAAAATAACCTCCCATATAAGTACTAAAATTAAAAAAAAATCTCTTGCTAAATAATAATGGCCCATGGAAGCTTAGCAAGTAAAAAGAAAAGCCACTAAAAAATACACAACAATATATAAATTTATAATTATGTTATGTTAGCTGTTGCATGCACCTTCAAACACGTAGACTTTCATGTAAACGTTACTCTTTTTTAACCCTATAATTCATCCCTACTGAATCTACCTACCGAATTTCAGCTTCATGACGTAGGTAGTTACCAAACTTTCTACACAACCTTCAAACCTCTAATTAATCTCCTTCCGTCATTAAAAAACTTAAAACGCTGTTTATTTATTTCAAACTTTCATGTACCTTTCAACCATGATTTACCCCCCCCCCCTCCCCTTCCCCCTTAACTTCGCCCTTTCACAAAATCCATTATTAGACCTTGGACCTTGGACCTCTACACTCCATAAGCAATTTACCTGCCAAATATGTCGTAGTTGGAAAACTTTCAACACAACATTCAAACCCCAAAAGCATCTCCTAAATCCATCCGTTAAAAAAACTTTAAACAGTTTTTATTTATTTAAACCATGAAGACAAACCCTAGCCCAAGCTTACCCTGAAACTACATTTCCATGTCTGTATCATCAAAAGTATAGAGATTAATTCAGCCCTTTCACAAAATAATTACTAATCAGACCTCTCCACTCAATGAGAAATGTATCAACAAAATTTCAACTTCGTAGTTAAAGCAGTTTTCGAGATTTTGTGATGAGTCAGTAAGTGTTATATCGCTTTAAATATATAGATGCAAATCAGTTACATATAATACTTTAGCGTATCAAAAACCGCAATGTAGAAAACAGGTCTGCTAATGTCCCATAATTTCTGTGTTTATGTTTTAATCATCAATTTCGTAAGCATATGACGTGGTCAAACCAGACTGCTTGGTAACAGCAATATGGGTGCGGAAGGACTTCACTTAATGTCATCTGACATTGTAAATAATAAAAAATAAAACGTGTGCCAGGCACAGGTGCCAGGTCAGAAAATTTTAGAACATCTGGCGACATAATTCTTGTCTGTTGAATTAATTAGCATCATACCTATATTATTATGTCGCTTTATAGCAAGAAAATACATCTCGCCTGGTCGTTGCTCTTACTATAAATAAATCAAATTTTCACATCCTTAATAATGTTATATCAAGATTTCGTAAAGATGTTGAAAATCAATACATCTACCTACACTGCTTTGGATAATCCTTTTTTTGTTCTGTAGTAGTATTATAAGAAGTATTTTTTTATATATTTGAAGTGTAGTCTGTAAACATTTTAATAGTTTTTTTTGTTTTAAGTTTTGGCTCTTGACATCTTACCTATTTAGCCAGTGTCAACTAAAATAAAGAATTCTTAATGAATTGAATCTCTAAAAATACCACTGAAATTATTAATACTTGTCCAATGGATTAATGGACTTATTTTATATGCTTATTTCAATTCTAGTGGTATCATATTATAAATTCCTAAAAGTAAATGTCAATCACGAAAACAATAAACCTTGTTCAACAGAAGTGACAAAGTCGGGTTGGTATTTGAAAGGGCTGTCTAGCAATTATTTATGGTCTAAATTAAATAGATAAATTGATCATACCTAAATAAACTAGTCACGAGCTACTTTGTTATGGTAGAACCTGAATTAGTTTTTTTATTATTATGACTAATATTGGAAAGGATTTGTATTTATTTAATGCTCACACAACCGAATGAAACCTGTTAATTCGTAGTTTTCATTTTTTTACTAGATAAAATTACTTTAACCTTCAACGAATAACTTAATCGCATCGTAACTACAATTTTAAATACTTTGTACTTACTACAATCACACATTTTTTTCTATTTCAAGAATTCACAGATAACACAAAAATCACTTGACAACTTTTCCGTTGCACAATATTCCATTTTCATACGACCATTCAAACGCAGTAGCAGTAACTGTCAACATAGAAAAAGATAAAATACGGTCGGTTCGAAATTCGAATGTGCGAAAAAAGATGGCTGCTTCACGCCCCTCTCGCAGTTGCGAGATCTACTATTGATTACGACACAACCTGTACGACTGCGGTTACATAAACATTGTCACCGGCTGTCAACAGTAGTGTATGATAATTTTAGATGTCAAATAAATAAAAACCACTGTCTTCTTTATTTGGTCGGACAGTCGCGGTAGAAATCCCAGATTTCAATAGCGTGAAGAGTAAAGACTTTCGGCGTTTTTGTTGCGCGTGGTTGCAATTTGCTAATGAAACATGATTTGACTAATGATAAAATTAATTTGTTACAATAATACGGTAAAAGTTAATTACGGGTATTTACGTACTTAACAAGTATTAAAAATGTCTCGATCATAGTCGCATGGGCAGTTTGTTGCGTAGCAAGCGGAGACGTCTCTTTAAATTCAAATTATTTATTTGTCAGAACATGGTTGGTACACATACATATAACATAGCATACATGGTAGTAAGAATGGAAACGTATCTCATGTCCTTGCCTGTTACAGCGTACAAATCTTAGTTTTTATATATATTTTCATTAGGCTTGCGTTATTTATTATTATTATTAATATATTATTTAATGTCCTTATCAATTAATAAGCTTTGCAATTATTTTTTTGTGTCTATATTTAATAACTCTTTCATTCTCTCATTCTCTTGGCTTAGCCTTATGGTTATTTTTTTCCATGGGTAGGTAGTAGGTACTTCCAACCATAGACATTTTCTTATTTTGGTGTGCAGTTTTTTTTATTAGTACGCGATTATTTTTAGTAGTACCGAATCGTAACTAAAGTATGTTTTGAGGTCTTTTCAATTGTTTTTTTAATTACTTTACTTGTAACTATGTTAACAAGTAATCAAATTAATTTTAATTTTATTTTCATTGATGGGCTTTATTAATGTTCAGTTTTTTTGTGAGGTAGGTACCTAATAAAAAATATTAGGACATTCCTATTGTTGTATTAAATCGAACATTAAAATACATATAACTTACTTATTTTTGAAGAAATTTTAATTTTGTTTTCACTGGGCTCTATAAAATTATATAATCAGCTTTTTGTTAGGTAATAAAATAAAGCAGAACATGCCTATCGTTATATTAATTTGTAAGTATAGTACCATCAAACTGATCTGATGGAGCCAGGAGAACTCGTCAATGGTTCCTAGTAAACCCCTGGAGTATAGGGTCATTTAGTTTGTTTTAACAAGTCCTATCCTTTACCATGAGTCCCCCAACCAACTGTTACCTCTCGACTAGGCATGAAAAAGTTAGTGCGTCACAAACTAAGATAAAATGATAAATCGTTCATTCAAATTTTAAAAATAAAACAGTTGTGACATATATAGCAACATTTTGCAATCTAGCGGACCTATACGGTTTTCCCAGTGACATGGACAAACACAGAAACCCACAAAGATAACATCTTTGTGGTTTGACTTTGAAGTTTAAACAAAGCATGAGTTTTGTCATTGGCATAGTCCTCAAGCCACAGATTATAATATACCAACTTCTAAACTCAAGCCTCCTAAACGACCACACCACTGGTTTAACAACAGCTTCTACGCACTCAAGCCTCCTAAACATGAAGTATTTGCCTAACAAGACCTTCGGTCGGAAGTGCATACCGATCATGTCAAACTGGTTGATTTATTACAACGGAAAAGCACGAGTTAACTACACGATTTAGACGCATTGTGGCATGTCAGGTACTTATTCTACTCACTGTGCCTACGTAGAACAATAAAATGAATTTACGTATAGGCATTACTGGCTGAGAAGTCTTTCTTATGCGTGGGTAAGACAGACATCGTAGGCTTAGTAATAGGATCCCGTTTTTAACCTTTGGGTACGGAACCCTAAAAGCTACAATATTTGGGTCATATATAATGCATAACGAGAAATACGAACTCCTGCAGCTAATTATTAAAATAATAATAAATATTCAGGACATTTTTGCACACAATGTCATCTGACTCCAAACTAAGCAAAGCTTGTGATATGGCTGCCAGAGACTGATATACATACATATATAGTTTTAAACACTTACTTAAATAGATATTAACAACCAGTCACATAAATGTTTGTCCTAGGTGGGAATCGAACCCACGCCCCCAAGCGCAGAAGGCAGGATCACTACCAACTAGACCAACGGGCTTTCTATATTAGCTAATTATACAGGAGAAAATCTAAGGGAAGCGACTACCCGGAAGAAGACGAACTTCGAGGCTCAAAAATCTCCGGACGTGGTTCAACACAACTGCAAGGTCCTTTTTTCGAGCAGCTGTGTCGAAAGTACGAATACTCTTTTTAATAGCTGACCTCTGGTTGGCGATGGTATCGGAAAGTAAGATAACTACCACAAGTCAAGCTATTTTATCTGTCGCAGTTGTTGTTGACGCTGTTATTGTTTATTTAACTATTAATATTTATTTATTACTTTCATCATCATCATCATCACCATTTCAGCCATAAGACGTCCACTGCTGGGCATAGGCCTCCCCCATCGATCTCCAAAAGGGCCGGTTGGAAGCGGCCTGCATTCATCGTTTCCCTGTCTCATTTAGATCGTCTTTTAGCTCGTCTGTCCATCTTGTGGGTGGTAGTCCTACGCTGCGATTACCGGTCCGTGGTCTCCATTCCAGAACCTTTCGGCCCCATCGGCCATCTGTTCTTCGTGATATGTGCCCTAACCACTGACACTTCAACTTGCTAATCCGGTGGGCTATGTCGGTGATTTTCGTTCGTCTACGGATCTCCTTATTTCTGATTCGATCTCGTAGAGAAATCCCGGGCATAGCCCTCTCCAAAGCTCGTTATGCGACTTTGAGCTTTTTTATGAGGCCCATAGTGAGAGATCACTACGTTTGAGTGCCGTATGTCATCACTGGTAACACACACTGGTTGAAGACATGTTATACTTTATACTATATTTTATATTATCGTTATTGTAAGTAATTTAAGTATTGGTATGTAAAAATGTACGGTTAAAATAAGTATCTATCACACTATTCACTATTAAACGCCCGCCTTTTACCTCCTTTAAGATTCATCTCCATTCTAAAGTTGCCCGGAAGAGATCGCTCTTAGCGATAAGGCCGCCGATTGTTGCACTAGTTTTTAAACCGGGTTTTTTAATGCCATTGGTGGCAAACAAGCAGACGGCCGCCTCATGGTAAGCAGTCATCGTCGCCTATGGATACTATATGTTATGTAACGTTGTCCTATGTTTTATCGTGTGTATGTAATTTTTAGTATGAACAATAAAGAATTTAGCCATCTATCTAAGTCAGAAACATGAACAAATAGTAGGAATGCTTGCAATAGGTTGTAGCTGTAGTGGTTTTGACATTGACGCCGTGACATAAGTTAAGACCGTAAGAATAACTCAGGTCAGGTAGAATAAACTATAAATAAATACTACGAAAGCATTTATTTTTTGTTATTCCGAACAGGTGTTCAAATTAAAACTAATCTCATATAAATTAAAACTGCGCGCCTTTTTTTCCTCTTGAGAATATTTTGGCGTCGCACTAGTGCATTTGCCAGTGTTAAGTATTGAAATACCCCGGACTCGGGTATGTCCTAAAACTGCGACCAGAACCACCGGAGGATGGGCAGCAGCGTCTTATTAGTACACGGTGAACTTACTGCGATCTCCAAGCCGCCTGCCAAGCGTGGGGATTATGGCAACACCCCTCATTAAGAGGGAGGCCTTTGTCCAGCAGTGGACGTTTAATGGCTGCTGATGTGTGTGATGTGAAGTATTGAAATACTTTCAAGTTTCAGTAAATATAGTCGAACATGTCACAGTCACAGCATGCCCTAGTAAAGAATTGGAGGCTCTACATGAGGCTTCTATGGAGTTTTTGAAACAACACGAAAAAAGCACGTCCACGAATACTTAAAATTATTAATTTACCATTATTACAGATTAACACTCGAAAATACACAAGTTTAGGAAAATAAAACAATGGTGAGATTTTTTTTATCACGTTGGCGTTAGCACGAAACTCTTTCATTGCATTTACGTACTAATCCACTTTTGACAGGTGTCTTCTTGACAGATGTCAAAGGAACCGGGGGAAATTATTAGGATCAAGTCATGAATCTACTTAGTTTATGGATCAAGTACTTCAAGTTCAAGTACCTACTCGAGTTTGACGTTGGGTCGTGGAGCAGCGATTCAGGGACTAGAACGTTTGAGACTAGACATTTTGGGAATTAATAAGCAAAAAAGCAATAAGCAAAAAAAGCAATGGCTTAAATAAGCAATTGGTTGTTAGAAACCTGAACGGGTTAAACGTTCTGCAAAACGCTCGATAAACGAATCTATGCTATAAAATTATTTGTAAGGGAAGTATACAAATATTTTTTTTGCACATATTAGCTTATAGCGTTTTTTATAGAACAGTTGAGCTTATCTACTGTTTATGCATTATCAGGGTAGCCATCTATGCATAAAGGCATGATAAGTTAATCAGTTCTATAAAAAAATATTTGGGTATTTAGTGGAGGTACCTACCTGCAATATTTGTTTAGCAATGCAACCTCTATCATTCTTATTTACCTGAAATATAATACTAAAATAATAGAGCTAAAAACAAACGTAAATTGGTTTCTCTAAAAATAGACGCAACCTTCAGCTACACTGAAATATATCAGATTTTCTTTTTAAGTAATTTGAAACTGGTTCTCATAGCGGTACAGATGACGTACATTTTCATAATAACACATGTTATGAGATACAAGTTACAAAAAGCGGGCCAATCTGATGCGCAGACGCAAGAGTTGAGTGCTCCGACCTCACGGTAGAGTATGAGGTTGAAAGTGAAACCAAGGCCAGCTGGCCTAGTGCCGATCATCACGGAATACTTCTGTAGCTATCACAGTATATAGTCAAATCTTCTATCAAATCGTTTAACTTCTATCAACTTTGTCTTTGGCTTTGTTAGATCTAGTAGGTACATTCACTAAGTCCGTTGTCTGTGGAGTTGCATATTAAATTTAAAAAAAACAATAAAAAATAATAATTACATTCACTAAAAAAAATTGAGTTTACATAAACAGAAAGGGACAACGATGGCAGCTTTCTTAATCAATGAGTTATTGTGATAAACATTTACAGGTTCTGAAGAAAAAAAAACGATTAAGCCAAAGGAGGGAACCAGCTAACCAAAACGTCATGTGGGTTTTTTTTCTTCAAAAAGCGCTGATTCAATTTCGATAAAATGTATATGGAACCACCTCTGAAGTATGATATACCAAACAAAAAAAGAATTCATAATTGGCGGAGTAAATCGCAAAACAAACATGCACAAAAAATTGAGAATTGAGAACTCCTCCTTATTTGAAGTCGGTTAAAAATACGATTTAATTAAAAGTCTTTCTCCTGGAGTGGTTAAAAAATTAAGGCATAAGTCAGCGCCTAATATTACGTAACTTTGAGCCGCCATGCGCCAGTCTCATAGAGAAAAAAGAAATAAAGATTTTTTAATCTATGTACAGTTAGCGGTCCTTGATTATGTGTGAAATTAGGGCTCTTACGTTAATTGAGACCGTTTGAACTAATCTAGCGGGATCAGTAGTAAAAGCATTTAATTTTTTGGCAGCTGAAATTTTTGTTAAAACGAAACTGAGCTTTCACTTTTCTGTAAGATTATTACTTACCTACTAATAAAAAATAAACGATGGACCTATAAACCAGTCCCCACGTCCTACTTTCCGTGCATTATCGACGTGCAATCAGTCTGATTAGTGTGTTACATCAATTTCAAATGTGGTCGATAATAACCTGTCTGGCACTTACGTCAATAACTCTCTCAAGAACTTACGCAACATTTTCGTGCCTTGACAATGAAAAAGTTGACATTGTAATAATTGTCCATCATAAAAAGAGATGGTTATCTTAATTAGATCACGTTTACACTAAATTGGGCGCTATCCTTTTGTCTGTGGGATTTTCTAGGCCATAGACCAAGGATGGCGAACCTTTATTGGTGTAAGTGCCAATTTTTATTTTAAAAAATCACCTGGCCAAAATTTGCTATCAAAGGATCTTGATTATGTGACTAATGAAGAAAGAGTAAAACTAGATGCTACTGCTATTAACCTGAAACTCATCATTTTAAACCCGAAATAAGCATTTTTAGCATTTATTATAATGTTTAGTTTTATAAATTAAAAAGTTTCTGTTATTTCTTCTGTTGCAAATTAAATGTCAAATAACTAATATTAGGCATAAACCTACTTTGTTATTATAAGCGGCAAAATCTACGAGGAAACTACCTATCTCGCGCAATCTTTTACTGTTTAAGCACCACTGGAAACCCCACAGTTTTTTTTTCATTTGGTAGCCGCGTACGTAATGCTTTATTTTTACTTATAATTATGTCGTCAAATGTAGACGAAACTATTTTTTTTCGATCAAGTGCGTATACACCACACTAATATTATAAAAGCAAAAGTTTGTGTGGGAGTGTGTATGATTGTTGCTCCTCCACGGAGAAACGGCTGAATGGATTTGGAATATAGATAGCTTATGTCTTGAATTAACACATACGCTATTTTTCTTTTCATCTTCATCACTATTTTCCTTCATCACCACACAGGTGAAAGCGCGGGCGCAGAGTTACTTAATAAAATTATTGACGTGCCATTGGTTCGCCATCGCTGCCATAGCCAGTATTCTCGTTCGTATTCGTACATCAGTCTTTGGTGGACTGGGCATTGTTTGTGTGGCATTGGTAACTGGTCGCTTGCTACTAAAGCGTTCGAAGGCCCCTGTGTAACTGACAAGTCAAGAGCTGATGTGATTAGAATCATGTTGGTTAGAGTGCTTAATGGCAGGTTTAATCGCGAAGTTTTACTTAATGCCGATAATTTAAGCGAGACATACGTTGAAAACTAAGTATAAAATTTTATTAAATATAAAGTAGGTACTGTTATACTAGCTGCGCCCCGTGATTCCCCCGCTATTCTACAGAAACCGTGAATTTTCCGGGATATGTGTTAATCCAAATCTAATCTACCTCACAACAAAAACTTAATAGTGATTTTGTTCAAGAGCTTAATTTTTTTTTACATTGTTTTTTATATTGTTATTTGCTGTATGAAAGCTTGTTGTAAAATATATCTACTGGGTCCCTTTTTTACTGGGTTACGCGTAAAGGGTGTACTAAGCCGAAAGGGTTCCATAGTACCCATTATTATGAACAACTTTTACTATGGGACCAACCCGGAAATCACGGATTTTTTTTAATCTATTTATTATGCTATAGGTGGCAAACAAGCAGACGGGCTGCCTGATGGTAAGCAGTTACTGTCGCCTATGGATACTTGTAACACCAGAGGCATTAAAAATACGTTGCCGACCCTTAAGGACTCTATTAACTCACTTTTTGAAGAACCCCATGTTGTAGCTTCTCGGAAAAACCACGTTAGGTAGCTGTTCTATACATTTTGTCGAGTGTGAATGACCGTTTCCTATATGGAACAGATAATATTTTTTCGCGATTTCATGCTCCCATAGTAAAAGTTGTTCATAATAATGGGTACTATGGACTCCTTTCGGCTTTGTACACCCTCTCCGCGTAACCCAGTATAAAAGGGAAATACCACTTACTAATTAACTCACTCACTGACTCATCTCGAAAACTACTTGACGAACGAAACTGAAATTATGCAGGTAGATTTTTTATGGAGTGTAGAGATCGGCTAAATAAAGTGAATATTGCGAAAGGGCTGAATTAAGGTGGACAAAAGGGGGTTGAACGTTTATAATATTTAAGTCTACGCCTATGAGATCGCGGGTAATAACTATTTAACTTTATAGAATTAAACAAAGTAAATAAAAAATAAAAGCTTTTTTTTACTTAGGTACTTTCTCGGTGTATATTATATTTTTAGTAGTAATAGTTATATCGATAAGTTGTATATAATAGTAAGTACCTATAATAATATAGAACTATCTCGACGTCAGAATATGATCTTCATAGAGTAGATACCGTATTTACTTGGAGAAGAATGTTTTTATTTAGTTTCCTGCGGAGAGCATTTCCGCTAAGCTTTCATAAATTGAAACGCCAAGGCTAAGTCTGTCTGCTATCGACTGATAGTGGAAGTAATTGGACCGATCGTGCTCGTGGCTGTCTCGTGCCAAGTCCTATGCACCTAGGGTTACCATATCTCAGGATTTGTCCTGAGATTTCAGGATTTTAAGGCTCTTTTCGGGATTGCGGCCGGATTTTGTAAATTTCAGGATTTTTAGAATCATGAATAAAATATAGAAGATTTTCCAGATCTTTTTTATTACAAAGATACAAATAAAAAATAATCTTCTTTATAATTATAGTAGCGGTACGCCCGGCTTCGCACGGGTATAGATATATATCCTATGTCACCCGGGGATAGTGTTTTTTACCAAAAGTGTTTTTTTTTTATTTCAGTTCAGTTATGAAACTTCGGTTCAGTTGTTTCGGAGCCTATTCAATGCAAACAAACAAACAAACAATCAAATCTTTCCTGTTTATAATATTACTAGCAACGCACGGGTGTAAATCTTATTTTTTTACACCTTGGGTTACATTATTGGAGTTTTAGTAAGGATCCCAATTTATTTTTCAAAATATAATATACCCTATGTCATCCAGGGATAGTGTAGCTTCCCAACAGTGAAATAATATTTCAAATATACTAACCCAATATTTAAAAAAATAATATCGTTACAGTAGTTTTAGAGCCTATTCAATGCAAACAAACAAACTACCAAATTTTTCCTAACCATTAAACCTCTTTATAATATTAGTATACATACAGTACAGATAAAGTATCTGCCGTTCACGCGTCGCGTGCCGAACGGCTTGACCCCCAGTGCGCAAAACTAATAATAATTTGACTTTTTTCCACAAAATAGTAAATTATGAATGAGAGAAAATTCAAAAATTGTGACAAAATCTCAGGATTTTTATTTAGAAATCAGACTTTTTCTTTAGACTTTAAAGTTTTCCATTTGGTAACCCTATACACCGGCATTTACTCGTAACACAATCAGTTGTATTTGCGGATAAGATCTATGCGCTCCGTCTACGCTCTACGCCACGCCAATCAACACGACTGCTAGCAGGATTTAATTGTTGTTGACCACCTTGGACCGTACTAATCGGAGGCTTTGTTGAAGTTTTTTATGAGGAAAAGTTGACTAAGATAAAGGATTTTGTGACACATTCATGGAACTAAATATTAAGAGAGGGCGATTTGAAGATTGCGTTCCAATAATGTTAAGTAAATACTTAAAAAAGAATCATAAAATCGAACTTCTCAGTAAAAAGTTACGTGGGGTCATACTTAAAATAAACCGGCCAAGTGCGAGTCGGGCTCGCTCTCTGAGGGTTCCGTACCACCACAAAATACAATAAGGTTGTCCAAGTAACCCGTAATTCCGTTTTTACCATTTGGGTACGGAGCCCTAAAAAATTATGTACGCGTCGAGTAGAGAACACCCTTTTGTCGGTTAAAAAGTGTGTCAAATACTTTGCATCGTAGCGTGCCTACGTGTCTATGATTACATTATTTATAAATACAGAATTATGCTTGCTCTAAAAAAACGCGACGCGGATCGACCAGTCGCCAAGTTGGCGACCGATTGACTTAGCACTGATGCACATTACACAGTATACTTGTCATGTTAGCACCACTGAATTGGTACCATTGGAAAAGTTCATTCTGTCGTCCTTATTATATATGTCAATGGCCACATTGAATTCTGCAGTCTCAAGCGTGGAGCTAGTTCAGCTAGTATACGATCGACTAAGTTTGATTGAGGTAAAATATGCTTAGGCAAAAACTTACCTCCAGGGACATCGTCATAATAGTCATCGGTGTCGTCGTAGTCAAGAACTGCATGTAACTGAGTTTTGCCTCCCGAAGCGCTTGTTTCTACTTTAGTAAAGCCTCGTGGCCGATCGGGCGGCGCTTGCGCCCCGGCATTCTTTACGCCTTCTTCATTGTTTTTCGGTGGTGCTGGCGTAGTAGGTCTATTCACAAAATTAAAGTTATTAACATTTTGGTTCTGATTTTGAAACGGTCGACTAGAGGTCGGCGGCGTCGTCGCGTATGGATTATCCGCATACCCTGGGCTATACCCGGGATTATTTTGGTTTATCCTCCTCTGCTCATAATCGTAGTCTCCTGTAGGATCGTGGAAGTACTGTCCCGTGTTTTCGAACTGTGTGTTAACTTCTTGCACGCGGTGGTTTTCTACATGCATATCTACCCGTCCATTCTGTTGGTAAACTTGCGTGTGGAGGCTATAAGGGTTGTGTGGGACGTCGGCTTGTGGGTAGCGTGCGTATTGGTTTGGAGGAGGCAGGTAGGCAGTACCGGCTCGCTTCCGGAGTTTGGAGCGTCTCTGGCTCGCCGGAGGGTTGAAGGGCTCGTTGTTGTGTTGCTGCGTGGAGTCAGGCTGGTGGTCTTCAGGGGAGTAGAGGAGGCCGAGGTCCACGTGCAGGGGCGCCGGGGTGGCGTTCGCCAACACCGGCGTCGCTGCCTCCACGGCCGCGAGCGTGAAGTTTGCCAACGCCATGGCCTATACACTCGGCATTGGTGCGAAATGTCAACTCGCTAAGTCAATATTACCACGAGGCGATGTTACAGACACGCTTGCATAATCGTGTGTGGCGTCGGACTATAGTCGGCATCGTCTCATTCTCACAGAACACTGCACTACACTCGATAAATTAATACGACACTGTCACACTGAAGCACTGCGGATCTGAAACAATAGGTTTGATGATTAGATTTGTTTTAACAACAATTGCATCATTAAATTTACGATTGACATCATTTTTACTTGTATTACGATAAATACTATTTTGTCTAGAGATTCGAGTAGTATCATCGTCATCATCGGCCTTTCGTGTTCCCACTACTAGGACACAGGCCAAGGTCTTCTTTCAGAGTAAGAGGATGGGCCCTTCCACTATGCTGGCCCAGTCCATGTTAGTGAATGTAATTATTCTTTGAACTTTGTCTAGTCGAGTAGTATGTATGATTATTTATATGATATAATTGTTTGTGCCGATTTGAGTCTAGACTTTATGACCAAAGGCGGCCGCTTACGAATTGTATGGACCTGGCCAACTTTAGGACTGGTGATCAGAAAGCTGGTGCTTATTTTGACCAACAACTAAGTATTTTGGCCACCTTACCTTCCACCAGGGGGTTTTTGTCATTATTTTAAGAAGTTTTAGGTTTTCGTTTTATTTCGTAATTGACATGGTAATCTAAATCTTCACATTGTCAATTTTGAAATAACCGCCCTCATCACTCCTACTATGCTGCGTGCACGATTGCAATTTTTTTATATTTTACCATCTTGTAGTGTATGTATGGAAGCAACAAATATTATTAAAAAAAAACTAATATATATAATTTTGTGTAATTTTTTTATTTACTTTATTGATGTTTTTAGTAGCCCTTATTCAATTGTATGTAGAGTCCGAAATTATTATGAACATCCAACGCAAGTATGTATATTTTTTTTACATCCGCGAATTTAAAATAGTATTGTGAGCCTTGAGCTTAAAATTTTACCAAAAAGAATGACATTTGCATAGTAACTGTTTCGAGCAATTTACAAGTACAGACAAGCAAGGAACTAATTATCGTCTAAATAAACATTTGATTAAAAAACGTATAACAAGATCGTGTGACGAAACTGAGCCATTTGGAACGATGTTCGATGTTTATGGTTGGATTTCCCAGGTTTCGTGATATCCTTGCGAGCTTTCAAATGGCATCAATTTGAAAGGCGAATCGTGCGCTCTTTCAGTTTCGGCGCTCGCGCACGGGAAACCCGAGCGTCTTTGTACGAACATAAAAATGTCAAAGTACCTTAAAGACACAGATCAAAAGTTTTTACCAAAGGTTTAGTGGAATTTTATGAATAACCTTCAACAGTGCACCTTTGTCTGCCTAGTATTTCTATGTAATAGCAATTCTGCGACAGTGATAACAATAATTTAGGTATACCTCCATCTATTTATTTATACAGCAAAGTGAAGGGACAACCCTTCACTTTGCTTGTTTCCACGAATTCTGTACGTTTATATATATATATAAAGCTGTTGAAATACCTTAGTCACCTAATTTCTAGGTATGCTAGGTATCTATTAGAGCTTTAGAGGGAGGTTCTCAAACTGTGCCGTATTTTTTTGTAACTAAGAAGGGAAAGCTTTATTTAATATCATTGGCGATACTTGTAACTAATTTCATAACATTTCTATAGGGCTATGTGGAAAGAGTGTACTAGGCTGAAAGGGGTCCGTTTTACACATCATTGTGAATAACTTTTACTATGGGACCAATCCTGAAATCACGAAAAAAATATTAGTTGTTCCATACATTTTGTCGAGTGTCAATGACTATTTCTATGGAACAACTGATATTTTTTTCGTGATATCAGAGTTGCTCTCATAACCAAAGTTGCGCATAATCACGGGTACTAAGGACCCCTATTGGCTTAGTACACCTTTTCCGCGTAACCCATCCGTTATCTAGTCTACCTGTGTGACTACGAACTCTGCAAAGTGATCAAAAGGTCAGAAATTAAAATAATGTAAAATAACCGCGATAAAATTAGTCCAAAGAGTTTAAAAATCACTATTCTCTAGAAATAGCCTGCTGCAACTTAGATCAGAAATCTTCCATGATTTGTCAAAAAAAAGCTTTTATCCTGCTTTGTCTGCTAGAATCCTAAGTAAAGCAGTAATTTAATGAAGCAAACTTAATGAACTTGTGGTTTGTGATTTTTTTGCAAAAGTTAAGTGTCGCAGTTAAGTTTTCTACAGTGTTTATGGCTGTTCGCCAAAAAATGCTTTTAACCTCATTATTTAGGAGAAGACAAAGATTTGTAACCAAGGCGTCGCACTCAAGGATAAGATTAAAAATATTTATTTAATATTTACTCTTGAAAAAACTAGCCAGACCCCGCGGTTTACAGGTTATTTTATACAGGAATCGTAGGTAGGTTTTTTTTTGCGAAAAATAAGCTTAGGTTTTAATAATTTAATTTTAATCATTTTTAATTAATGATAGAAGTAATGTTTTAATAAATAAATAAAATAAAATAAAATCCAGGATTAACCTACCTCCATTCTACCTACTTCTATTCTAAAATTTTATAGTTAAAAAAAACTCTTGAAGAAAACCGAATATACAGGATATACAGGAATCGTAGGTAGGATATTTTTTTCGGGAAAAATAAGCCTAGCGTTAATCCAGGATTAACGTACGTCTATTCTAATACATCAGTCATTATGAAGGGGCCGCAGGGCAGGTAATTTTATGTTTCATACCTACTACTTATACTTAAAATTTTCGGAAACTATAATTATGCTCGTCCAATTTTGATGTAATTTGGTATGTACTTTTAAAAATGTAAATGTCTAATATTTATCACTCTGTTAAAAAAATAGATGAAAACCTTTTATTTTATTAGGTCCTTCAAAAAAGTTACTCATATCAGAGATTCGAGAGAGAGAGAGGCCACATCGCTCGAAGAACCGATAACCGATGGGGAAGAAAGGTTCTGGAGTGGAGACCGCGAACCGGAAGACGCAGCGTAGGGAGGCCTCCCACTAGATGGACCGACGACAGTGTGAGAGTCGCGGGCATCCAGTGGATGCAAAAGGCAGGCTGTCGTTCAGTGTGGAGGTTAAAGGGGGAGGCCTATGTTCAGCAGTGGACGTCTTCTGGCTGATGATGATGAACGATCGAGGAAACGCCCCCATAGCTCTTAGCCACTTAACTACGCTTTTCTGGTCGGGCTCCAATCCATACCATAGCTCAGGATAACTCTTCTGTTACTGGCCTTACGTACTCGGTCGACCTTTGCCCTAGGGCCCCTCTTATCCTGACCACAAAGTTTTCGGCGGTAGTAGGCACGGATGGATTTGACGTTGACAGGTTGACACTATCTAAGTTTGGCTTTGGCGTGGGCGGCTTCGCTGCCACTTTGGCGTAGGTGGGCTTAAGTGGTGATGATGATGATCAGAGATTCGCATTGCTTATTTAAGTACTTATACTTATCAAGTTAAAGTAACTTTTAAACGTTCACTATTTAAATACATGTTTTAAACAACTTATCAAGTGGCGAAATGGTAGAGAACGTACACTTGTATAATAAATAAATACATATTCGGGACATTTTTCACGGTGATGTTTCCATACTCGGCGTGCGCGCTTTCAAATATTTTCAATATATATTTTTTCTTTATTTTCTACCAATAATATTACGCTTTTACAAAAATTGCGATCACTAAAGTATTTGAATGATTGTTAGGATTACACACAATTTTTTTAAATAAAAATATCTTCTATAGAAATGAAATGAAGTTGAATCTATCCATCGAAGGGAACGTAAAAACGGGTGTTTTTTAGGAAAGTTTACGATTTTTTTCTATCGAGCCTCTTTAATCGTGTATCTGTCAACACATCCGAATAAAATATTTCAAGAACATTTATTACACATCAATTGATTGATTTTAAAGGTCTACTCTTGAATGTTCGTGAGGATGAATCGTCAAATTTGAAGCATATTTCGTCTTAATTAAAAATCGGAGGAACCTCAAGAAGTAAAATGGAAACAAACACTCGCACAAAATTAGCATTAATAATGTTACTGTAATAGGATTTTTTCTATGAATCAGTGACCTCAGTTATGAGCGACTTATTTAGTTTTATGAGTATTTAGTGCTTGTAGATGGATATCTACTACTATAAAAATAGATTGATGTATCTACTAAATAGACGTAATAAAAAAAGTTAAACGGTACTATCAATGCAAAGAATCTAGTTTTGACAACATTACTAATTGCTTTGGTAAATTGGATGACTCATTTCTTTAATTATGCCCTAATTGATTTTGGTAGCAAATATTCGATCATTCGCAGATTGCTCCTTCGTTTTATAGTATAAATGTTTGTTCAAGGATTTTATTTGATTATCGGCTTCGACCAAAATAAAATGAATGGACGACCATTGAACTTCCTCAGCAAAAACGAGTCAAAGCCGTCGGACATCTATACTTGAATACCTAATTATAAAAATGTACAGTATATTTGTTATAATAAATAGATACTGGTTTTATTTGTGTATTTACACTTCGGGAAAGCATACAAATGCATACTTTTGTCAGATGTTTCGTTATCATGTAACAATAAACTCGTGTTGCACTTCGTGTTGGATAGAGACCTACTGAAACGAAGTGAGTGCCGGAGTTCATTTTGTAATTTAAAAAAAAAGCGCTCTTACTGGGCCTGTCCATTAATTTTATTTTGGTCGAAGATTATTGGTTAAATTTTACATTGCTAATACAGAATGAAAAATAAAGTGATTGACTGTTTTTTAACTGATTGTTTTATTTTTAATATTTGAATTTTCGTCTGCCCACTTAATAAAAACGCACGCAAAATCGACGCCGTTTTATTTAATTTCCGAAAACCCGTACGAAGCAATTTGATTCCACTTTTATTGTGCGTACTAGTAGTCTATATTTTTTTTTTATCGAAGGTGATCCCGATGGTAATCTAGGTGTCTTCAAATAACGAGCGAATCGGTTTCTTCAAGGCAAGCGTGCTCCATCGTAGACCGCCAAGTTGACGCTCAAAATGTGCAGTCTAACAAAATGTGTTTTTGTAGTGTTACCTTGTATTTTTTTTTAGTTAATAAAGGCACTTTAACATAAAAATTGTGGTAATACAAGGTTATAAGAAAAGGGTATGCTAAGCCGAAAGAGGTTGGTTATAATCATCATAGGTCTTATTACAATTTGTAGTAAGTAGGTGTTTACAGTTCATAAGCTTCTTATATACCAATGTCCTCTATCGTGCGCCATTTTGTTAAATAAACAAAATAAATCATTGTCAAGCGCGAGTGACCTAAATACGAAGGGTAATTCTGCATATTTTGGCACAATAGTCCCCGCACGTTTGACATGACATTATCTTCGAAGACCATCTCACGATTTTAGCCATCCTTTTGTGTAGGTTCTTGTTTCTAACAGAGCAAGGTTCAATATCGTTTAAGAGACAAATGACCAAATGCGGTTAGATCGTGGGAACGTTTACGCTCTATGCAATATGGGAATGGATACAATATTGGAGTGAGAGTGATACTGTTACATAAGGGTTTATCTTGGGGACCGTCCATTAATCACGTGAGGCTTGAAAGAGGGGGGGGGGGGGGAGAGAGGGTTTAGCAAAAATCACGAAATATCACAAGGGGGAGGGGGGTGTAGTAAGATATTACGTGTATTTATTTTTTCGTCAAACGCGCGATTTCTAAACCGAAAAGCGGCGTGTAGTGTGACCTTGCCAATCAAAAAGAACCTGCAACCTTTCTGTCTAGACATTTTTATCATGGTCCTTAATTTCAGAATAAAATTAGATTATACTTTATATCTGTATTATTTAAAGATGTCATAATAATTTATTTAAAGATAATATTAAAAAAATAAGATTCTTTGTAGGTACAAAAAAATACACGTGATTTTGTGTGGAGGGGGGTTAGTCTTAAACCTCACCACGTATCACAAAGGGGGGGGGGGGGGGCTAAAAAAAAAAAACACGTGATTAATGGACGGCCCCTTACTTGTTACTGGTATAATTAATTGTTCTGTATAATTAACGTTCGTAATAGTCACACAATAGCACATTTCATTAGTTTCACTTGTAACTTATGATGAATCTATGTATCTTCTATCTAAATGCTATTCGTTAGTAAAAGCTACACTTGAGAACGGTAGGACCGATTTGTATTTTTTTTTTAATGTTCGTAGTAGTTAGTTTAGTACGAATAAAATCGTAAGAAAAGAAAAATTAATGATACAATTAAATAAACGGCCAAGTGCGACTCGGGATAGTGCGTTTGTTGTATAGGGCTCTTTTGTTTTTAGGGTTCCGTATCCAAAGGGTAAAAACGGGACCTTATTACAAAGCCTATGATGTCTGTCCGTTTGTCTGTCTGTCCTACCTTTAAACAGCTGTATCTTTCGAACCGTAATAGATAGCCAGTTGGAATTGTCACAGAACATGTAATGTTACGGCGGATTAACTGAGAAATAATAAAAAAGTCAGCGACCTACCAACACCTACCTCAAACCTAGTTAAATCGTTTGCTAGAACTAGGCTACTAAGTTATTAGTTAAACATTGTGCAATTTTTATTGAATCTTCTTCTTAGTCGTTTCGCTCTTGGCAGAGCGGTCGTGGTCGTCATAAAGTAGTATTGGACGGGGCAGATAGGATGCGCTTCACGATGTCTCGCCATCTCTCTCTGCTGGAGGTCATCCTGCTGCACTCGTTTAAGGGACCACCCACTGCAGACTTGATCTGGTCGGTCCATCTCATTGGCGACCTCCCGCGCGGTCTAGTGCCTTCCACCTTTCCCTGGACAACGAGGCGTTCTATGGACTGATAATCTCGTCTTGAAACGTGTCCGAAGAAGGCTAGTATCCGAGACTGTACTGTGGAAAATAAGCGCTGCTTGATGCCAAGTTCTTGGAGTATCGAGACGTTCGTGCGAAACTCAGTCCACGATACCCCGAGCATTCTTCTCCAGCACCACATCTCTAAAGCGTCTATCTTCTTCTTTTCCACTTCTCTCAACGTTTTATTGAATAAATAATCATAAATATACTGTCCTAATCAGCCACTTAGCTGTAGTATTTATCATTAAATCTGATTGAATTTAATGGACTACTCCTTGTGACAAAAAATTGTGTTTGATATTTAACTAATCGCTAACTATTGGTTCTAAATGTCAGTGTTAACTGTCAACAGATTGTATTTAATTTAAATAAATTATCGGGAAGTGACAATGTTGACACACCTGTTCATTTTTATGCTGCTGTGAGTTTAGATTCGACGAACAAGCATATCTTTAGAGAAAAACCATCTCAAAACAAGTATAAACGGTAGTCATTAATTTACAAACACATAGAAGGAACGAAAATTGTCCAAATAAATAAAAAAACAGATATTTATATTTAAATCACATCACATCAACCAGTAAACGTATACTGCTGATCAAAAGCTTAGAGAAGGGTATTGACATAATCCCGTCGCTTGACAGGTGGCTTGGGGATCGCAGTACGTTCGTCGTATACTAATATGATGCTGCTGCCCATCATCCGGGGGTTCTAGTCGCACTGGTGGTTTTAGGATGTACCCGGGCCCTATTTAGACTATTTAGGACATACCTAGATTACCTAGTCCCTATTAACATTTTACGAAACAACGGTTTAACATCAATAAATTACGAATTTTGTCAGATTTGATTTGGTAAAGCTATCAAAAATCGATATGACAAAGTGAACATCTAGGAAGCCCGTGGTCCAATTTTGTTTCATTTTGTACAGTCAAAAAAAAAAACAACAAAGCAGGTACATTTTAATAAATAAGGTGAAGCTAAAAGCGCGCGGCTATTTCAGGAGATAGAAAAAGCTATTTTGGCTAGTATTTTTTATTTCCTCCGCCATCCAATAAATACTATGTTTAATGTAATTTAAAAGTTAAGACCTAAATTTTTTTTTTTAAATTGAAAACTTATAGATTGATTGATTGATTAACTCTTTATTGTTCACACCATTAAATTTGAAATAGGTATGCTTAATAGATGGTTGTAGCTGTTTAACGCATTCATAATAGATAAATCCGGCTACATTCATACAAGCACTCTGATAACTTATGACTTTAGCAAGGTTCGGTCGTGTTAAGTACTTCTGCAGATTTAGTAGACGGCCAGACAGACAGACTTCCGCACGAAAACTAGAACAAAGTCATTGCCTCTCAATCGCAGACAATCGTATAAGTTTAATAAGACTTAATATTATTTTATTATCTTCAATAACGAGTACGGCTGCAAATCCGTGGCCTTGCTCGCAAACTCACAATTCGAGCAGTTGCTGGAATGCAGCACTGACCATGAGATAATAGTTCGATGATTTTTTAAAGGCAAATCGTAATAAGGTGACATAATGGTATTGGAATTGTTCAATATAGAGGTCACTGAAGAATGCAGCGGTAGAAGTCTCTGGGACTAAGAATTTTGGAGCTGAGTCAACGTGAGAAAATCATGTCGACTGTTAGTAAGTATTATCTGTGGTATTATTTTCCTAAACTTGTGTATTACCTTCTCTTCTCTATCTCTTCTCTACATAGTATAAATTAAAGTCGCTTTCCGCATCTGTATGTATGGCCGCTAACTCCTCCTAAACCACACAATGGATTTTGATGCGGTTTTTACCATCAGTTAGATACATTTCCACGGAAGGTTTATATATATATATATATATAATTATCGACCCACCCCTTCACACGTAAATTACACCCGTGCGAAGCCGGGCGGTCGGGTTGCTAGTTTTGTATAATGTTTCGGATATCCGAAACACTGAGATACGAAGTCGCACCAAGGCTGCAGACTTCGAAAAAAGGGAGACGGAACTTAAGATGAACTGGGCAGGACACATGGCTAGACGTAATGATGGGAGATGGTGTACAGCAGTAACAGCGTGGTAGCCGAGACTAGGTTGGACGGAACCCGGGCCGACCGGGGAGGATGAGGTGGACTGACGACATTAAAAGTATCTACTGTCGGAATCGAGTGCATGCGACTAGCGAGAGACCGGGTAGAGTGGCATAAGCAAACGGAGACCTATATCCAGCAGTAGGTCATTCAGGGCTGATGATGATAATGTGTAATAAAAATGATGGATTATTATCAGTAAAAAAAGTACGTCCGAGCGTCATTGTACATACATTGTATCAATTACATAGTTCGCAATGCCTAAATTAAATTTCGGCGTTATGTGGCTTGCATAGTGTTCAAAGTTAGTTGTCATCTGTCATACTAACTCTGGCATCGCGCGACGTTGGAGTCGGATCGCGGTTACCTTGTAACTAACCACAAAGTCGGCGCAATTCGTAGCGTGCACCGAGTTTTGGTTCGGACATTTTTTTTGGCACGATTGTGACTCTATATGTATTGTATCTCGATGGTTGAGTTATTTAAAAAAAAAACTTTTTTTTTTGTAATTTGTTTATGTTCACAGTATCAACAAGAAACTGCGACGTTATACATACAATCCTACGCCCACACAATAGATATCATATTTTACGACTCTATACGTGCGTGTCATTCATACAAGATTTATTTCAACATAAAACTTACATTATTCTACCTCGATTTATATAAGTTATACGAGATAAAGGATTACTAGAAATAAGTATATTTTAATTGCGGATAAGACATCGATAAGATATTTTTTAATAATCTGAAACCGCTTATCATTCTTATTTTTCTACAGGTTGCCATGGCTCACATTCCTGGCAGGGCAGAGTGTTACTCTGCCGGGACTAAAACTGGGACCAGGGGCCTTCCGGACAACAGCTAATAGCGGCACCTAATCCGCTCAGTTGGAAAATCACGCGACCGCAAACCGTATCTGGGCGCGATAAGGTTCACGTTCACGTGATTTTCCAACTGAGCGGATTAGGTGCCGCTATTAGCTGTTGTCCGTAAGGCCCCTGGTAGGTTTAAAACATGGGACCTCTTGTTCTTATGGCAGACGTGCTACCACGGACGAACGTAGCTGATTTTCAGTGTAGGCACCTATACTAAAAATTTACTATATTTACTTAAGCAATTTTTTCAATACTTCGGGGGGTGGGGTGAACCCATAACTCCCCCCCCCCCCACTGGGTACGCTCATTGCTACCACTAAGACATACCGATTGTCAATTAATTGTGAAAGACCAATATAAACGCTTACTAGGTCTTGCCCGCGACTTGTACGCGAAACGCGTAGACTTTCAATCATCTGGCTCCTTTAATTCGGCCCTTTCACAAAACCCATTACTTAATATTATTTTTCAACCTATTACATTCCATAAAAATTTACATAATATGCCAAACATCAGTTTTGTAAAAAAAATATACAAAAAATACTTTAAAAATTACAAAACTGGCTTACAAATTACTAGTCAGCTTTGTAGTTTTCGAGATGTCGTGTTAAGTCAGTTAGTCAGTGAATTTCTGATACATACCTATTACTTTTAAATGTGCTATGCCAAGTTGGCATAACACATTTAAAAGTGCCACCACAAAACATTGACAGTTGGTATTACCAACTTTACCTACTGTCAATGTTTTGTGGTGTAGATTTTGATAAGATTTTGATATTCAAAGTTCTTTTATGTGGCACCAGGTGCAACTGAGTCAGGCTAGCTATATAATAAATTCAAGTTCACTATAGAATGTTTTCAAATAGGTCAGTCGATAAATTGCTGTAGCGCTTACAAATTGCCGTTCCATAGTTAGATTTTATCGGAGCAGTTTAGCTGTTATGTTTAAAAGTTATCAATATTACGTAACTTTAGTAATTTTTAAACTTTCGCGATTTGATTTGTTACGTAACTTTGCCTCAGATTTCTACATTTTATTCTACAGATTATATTCAATATTCAACATTGAAAAATATTATTATTGTCTTATTTTGATTGCATCGGTTCATCCTTGAAAATTCTTGTAGTTTTGACCCTGTCACAGTAATTTTTATCGCAACCAATTCGAACAGGAATGATACTTTCAACTTTTCTTATAGCGGCATAGTTGTATAACGAAGGAAACGCTAGTCAATAAAAACAATAAATGATCTACTTAATTTTTATTGGCAGTTAAAATTGACATCTGATTAATAAATATCGATACAAAGTGGCTGGGACTTGAGTGAATCCATCGACTATGGGTTATTTATACAGGTTGATCTAATTATGCATCATCATCGGCATCAGCCAGAAGACGCCCACTGCTGAACATAGGCCTCCCCTTTAACCTCCACACTGAACGACAGCCTGCCTTTTGCATCCACTGGATGACCGCAACTCTCACAATGTCGTCGGTCCATCTAGTAGGAGGCCCACCTACGCTGCGTCTTCCGGTTCGTGGTCTCCAGTCAAGAACCTTTCTTCCCCATTACACACACATACACATCATCAGCCATTAAATGTCCACTGTTGAACAAGGCCTCCCTCTTAGAGATGGGTGTTGCCATGGGGATCCACGCGTGGAGATCCACGCTTGGCAGGCGGCTTGGGAATCGCAGTACGTTCACCGTGTACTAACAGGACGCTGCTACCCATCCTCCTGTGGTTCTGGTTGCAGTTTTCGTCTTCCCCATCGGTCATCGGTTATTTGAGCGCATCGATAGGTTCGTTTAATTATGCATCGGATCATACTAAATATAGAATTACATTTAAATATGTATTAATTATAATTATTTGTATTATAGTCAAAGCTCCTATTTATAGCGAGTATAAAATGGTTGAGTCATTTTATTTTTATAATCGTATGGTACCTATATCAGTTCAGTCATATTTATTTGTGATTATTTTAGTTTTAGTCCTGTGTAGCAGCCGCTTCGTAGGCCTCCCCCAGCTATTATTGTAACACCCTATAAATAAGAAGCAATAAAGTGATGTGCTTCAAGTTATAGTGAGGTGCCTGACCCGATTCCGTCAATCAACATGATTTGTTGCGTCACTTCGATGATACTGATATACCTCTTTTTTGTATAACGTTGCTGCAGATATGTTAAGAGTTAAGTGTATCAACTTGATCATCACGATTTTGTAGTCTGCAATGGAACTAATTACAATATACTTAATATTTTTGAAGATATGCTAGACATTTTATTTATATTACACGGTATTACTCACGTAAGATTAATCCGGTTACTCCGACTATAGTTTAACCACGTCAGTTTCAATAATATGCTAGACAGTCTACGTATTTAATACTAGCGGTCTGCCCCAGCTTCGCACGGGTATAGAATATTATAGCCTATGTCACCCGGGGATAGTGTAGCTTCCCGTCAGTGAAAGAATTTTTCTAATCGGTTCAGTAGTTTCGGAGCCTATTCAATGCAACAAACAAACAAACAATCAAATGTTTCCTCTTTATAATATTAGTATAGAAAATATAATGGATAGATCTATTGAAACACCTAACCCTACTAAAAACACACGCGCATGTTATAAATTAAAATTTTTAATAAATATTTTTATTATTTTGTAATTTGTGTTCTTTTTCTTTTTTTGGCTTTATAAATATTAATAAATTTGTATCACATCATCAGCCATTGAATGTCGACTGCTGAACAAGGTCTCCCTCTTAGAGAGGGGTGTTGCCATAATCCCCACGCTTGGCAGGCGGCTTGGAGATCGCAGTACGTTCACCGTGTAATAAATTTGTATAATAATTCTAAATTATATTTTGTATTTTGCATGACATAACTGTGTGCTTTGGCATAATTGTACTCTTATAATAAGAGAAGCCACTGGCACCCGACACACAGTCCCAGACTAGTTCGGGAACCTATGGAAAATCACGTTATGTACTTAAAACTAAATTTATCTCAAAATAAATTACTTCGTTTGTTTGTTTGATTTTGTAGAGGTTTTGGCGCCAACGTGAATGAAAATGTAACCTCATTGTATTATTTAAAAAAAACTAATTTTAATGCGTACTTATGGTAGATTATTGTTGATTAACTCTTCTGATAATGCACAAGCAAGTAGGCAAGTCGTTCGTGTAAGCAAGTGATATAATGAAGTGAAACATGTATTGTCTTTTCGTGTTGTTTCTGTAGAAGTATATAATATCTAATTAATGATATGGGACTCGTTTAAATAAAACGATTGTTACAAACTTGAGAGGTTTTTTAGTAGCCGTGGTAGCCCATTTGGGAGATCGCTAGTCTTGAAAGCGTGAGGTCGCGGGTTCAAACCCCGGGCCCTTACCAATGAGCTCTTTGGAGCTTATATACAGATTTTCATACCACTGGCTTTTCGGTGAAGGAAAACATCGTGAATCCACCAATCCGCATTGGGCCAGCGTGGTGGATATGGCCCAATCACCTTTTCGGGGTAGGCTAAAAGTCCAGCAGTGGACTGTTAAAAAGGCTGATTATGATGATGATGATTTAAGTCTTCTACTATCCACCCTTTGTACGGAACACCTGATATTTTTTTCGCGATTTCAGAACTGGTCCCATAGTAAAAGTTATTCATAATGATACATATTCATAGGGTACTATAGACACATTTCGGCTTAGTTCACCCCTTCCGTGTAACCCAGAACAAAGCTGAAGCTAATGTAAAGCGTATAAAAATGGCAGACAATTCACAAATAAAATACGACTAGTAGCGGAACATGAAACCGTTTCGCTTAAAAGGCATAGCTAAAAGAACAATATCGTTTTTATACAATAAACACCGTATTTGTATAACTCAGACCATAAAAGTTTTACACTTGACGGGTTACGACCTCGATTGTTGCTATAAAAACGATAAACCGATGATCTTTAAACCGAATTATGAAAAAGGTATTGTCATGTTTCTCATAAAATTGTTTGTAAATTAATTTATGATCAAAAGTGGATACGGAAAATCACGTATTTTAACCATAAAGTTTTATGAAATTAACTCGGATCATTTTTTTTACTCTGATAACTATCTGATAGGTACTAGGTAGATTATAAGCATGAAAGATACCCGTGAGTTTTGATCACTTTTGCTAAGTTTCGAACGTTTGCAGCTGGTAGCCACAAAATAGCACTAAAAGTGACTAGCTTTTATTGTGCGAACTGCTAGTCTGTGCACTGTCTGAATGGGTGTTCCCTGATAGTAACAATCTGGGTGTTTTCAAGTCGCGAGTGAATCGGTCTCTTCTAAGCAAGCGTGCTCCATCGTAGCCGGCATCTCCGCGGCGAGGTGGCGTTGAAACGCAAGCATAAGTTTATAAAAATTACTAAAACTTAAAACTACTTACAGTTAATAAATTACAAGTGAAGCTAATAAAAGCGTAATAAAATATTTTTAAACGAATCAGGATCTTAAGCTGATGCGATTTATCAGAACTAATTTTACCGCCCGCGTTCGTAACATTTCGTGCGATAAAATTCATTATATGAGAGTGTAATTCTATAGTAAAGTACCTTTACCAGGTAATACCATTTCAAAATAAACATATTGGTACAGTGAAATACAATGGTAAAGGGTTAACCCATCCCTAGAACCATTTAATGAGAAAATGTAAACAGTAAGAGAGACGATACCTTAGATAATAAATGTGTGAAGATCCGCTCCAAAAAAAACTAAAAATACCAAGTGAGAGTTATCCATAAAATTAAATTTTCAAATGTTAATAATATCAAATAACATTTGGAAGTAACTTTCATGTATATCTTGGCGAAGGACCAAAAATCTTGTTAAATATTAAAAAAAACTGTTTTTACATATCGATAGCAAAGATTTGTTAAAACTATATGCCACGAATAACTATCTAAATATTGAATTTTGTTCTTTCAACATTGCCTACTCTTGGAATAGTGTTGCACGTCCCACTTTTTAATTTTTTCATTTCAGCGCCGTATAGAAAATCCCTACTTTACAGTGCACAGGAAAGCCCCTACTATTATACCAACATAATTATTATGCTTTTGAGATAATTTTCGCATAATGGCAGGCTAGTGTCAACGACTTGACAAGGCCACCCGGAACGCGTTAATGATGTATACGTGTGTACGTATTTCTCCCTATTAAAACTTGGTATTAATTGCTTACAGACTTTCGATTTAAGGTCAGAGATAAGAAAAAATACGCATATTGTAATATGTTTCCTGGTTGCGGCAAAAACTATTGATATGACATGTAGAGCTAGTGACTATGCTTGTGCTTCGGGGTTGTTGTCCAGTGGATTATAGCTTATGTTGGAGATGTAGCTTTCTCAGCCACAACTCGAACCTGAATGTCGGATGTACATTGTACATTATCCCCGAGACAAGCCGAAGGCAAAAATATATTACACGCTCTTTTTGTGCCTCGCTTGTTTAACGCCGGCTGTAAACTATCCCCGAGACAAGCTGAAGGCGAGAGTGTACTAGACGCTCTCATTGTGCCCTCTTGTTTAACGCTGGCTATACACTATCCCCGAGACAAACCGAAGGCGAAAATTTACTAGACGTTCTCGTTGAGCTTCGCTTGTTTAACGCCGGCATGAACACTATACCCGAGATAAGCCGAAGGCAAAAATGTCTTAGATGCTTTAGTTGATCTGCGCTTGTTTAACGCTGGCTGTACACTATCACCACGACAAGCTGAAGGCGAAAATTTACTATACGCTCTCGTTGAGTCTTGCTTGTTTAACGCCGCGCCGGCTGAACACTATCCCCGAGACAAGACGTAGGAAAAATATACTAAACGCTCACGTTGAGCTTCACTTCTTTTAACGCCGGCAGTACGATATCCCCGAGACAAGTCGAAGGCGAAAATGTACTAGAACCTCTCTTTGAACTCAACTTGTTTAACGCTAGCTGTACACTCCCCTGAGACCGAATACTTTAGATAATTTACAAAGGCATAGGCCCCACACTGAAATGAATAATGGCACGTGCCCCTCGTAAATGGGCTGGACTCGGGCTGTTTTGGCGACAATGACGCCAAAGTATCGCCATAACTCGCTGTCTCGAACGATTGTCCTGAGAGAAACAATTAGCTCTATTGGGCCTCTATTCTGCATTTTTGTCAAAGTTACTGCCACAATAGCTCTCCAGTCGACCTACGGATGTGCGAAACTAAAATAATTCTGCTTTCGTCTTTAATGTGGTATTAGAAATACATGAAAGGTTAGTATGAAAAACAGCTTAGTAAATTTGCCTCGTTATTATAATAATTTTGTGATGTGCGCAACCTAATTAGCTCTTTAGGCTGTTCCTGGTTCCTGGCTTCAAAGATAAATGGTTACGATATTATCTTTTAAGAATCCAAATCTCTTTTCAATGGGGCCATTGACTTGACATGTGATTTAGCGATAAGTGAAGATCTTACGACTTAACCGAAATGTTGACAGTAAACATAACATTTCCATAAGCTTAAAGTCTTTGTCAAGCGCACCCAGCGCGCGTCAAGGCATTATAGAATGACGATACATAATATTATACACACTAAAATTTGTGTGCGTATTGTTTGTTCCCCATTCTTTAATGACTTATCGAATATGATTGACATTTGGTGCAGAGATATCGTAGCCTCAACGATAAATTAGCACCTGAAGTACTGTCAGTCCCGGAAAATTACGGTTATTTTTGGATATTGGTTCCCTTTTCTCATTGTGTTTTTCATGCCTAAGGGTCGTGATCTCCACATCCTATCAGTCTTTCCTAAACGATTAAATATTATTTCTCTATCTTAGGCGTTATGCAGCGTAGCTTTAACTTTTACCTTTTGTTATGAATGTCATTGTGTCTTTTGACATCGCAACAAACAAATAAAAATAAAAATATTTAATTATATAACGCAGGTAGTTTCTATATGATGTCATACATTTTTCCAATCATAACCTATAACAATTATTGCTTTATCGAGCAGAATCTCTATGTATATAAAAATGAATCCCTATTTACCTTGGTTACGCCATCACTTGAGAACGACTTTACCGATTTCATTTATCTTTTTTTTATATGTAAAGATATGAAAATTTCGTAGAAAATTTAAAAATTTCAAAAACTTAACAACGATTTTAACTTCGCACGTTTTACAGTTCTAAGACAGGACAACGTTTGTCTAGTATTTAATGAAAATCAGTTACGCCGTTTAAAAATTATAAGCTTTTTCGAATTGATCTGTTTTTTTAAATGGTTGTTTTAATTTTGTTTATTGTTATGTACGCGTATCATTGTGTGGATAACAATTCCTCGTCGGTCAACAAGGATGTAATGACAGTTAAAACTGCCCGAAGACATTTGCTAATTTGATCCAATGATTGTGACTTGGCTATATAATAAATTAAAATATCATTAGTCAAGTAGCGATCACTTGTGACAGGTAACAACGGCCTGCCCAGTTCTTAGCTCAATGGTTGGCCTAGAATCGTGGCAGTGTCAGTGCGGTGTTTTTTAAAGTAACTAGCTGCGTCCCGCAATTTCACCCGCGTAGATATTCCTTCAAGAACCGTAAATTTTCCGGGATAAAAGGTATCTTATATCACTCTTTGTCGCTCCATCTAACTTTATGCAAAAAAAACACGTCAATTAGTCGCTCTACCGCTGCGTGAAAAAAAAAACTGATTGCTTTTATGATATTAGTATGATTAAAAAAAAAACTTGGATTTGAGAAACAAATATGTTAGAGACAGACAACCAGATAAACTACGTAACCTCAGATGGTACGGACTACGGACATATGATGCACAGAAAGGAATACACCGTTAAAATCGCTTTAAAAATGGACACAGGCAAACATCAGAGCCTATTGACGGAAATATATTCGGTGGATCGATGCCAAATGATCCGGGAATAGGCAGGGATAAAGAAGATGGTAGAAGATACTATTTGGATCTATATTAATGTTAAAAAGTATTTGCATTTCAGGCACTCTGCGTGTCTTTAATAAGATTGTTTCAGCGAGTTTGGCTCTTCATAAAAAAGCCTCTTGAATGTTTACTCAGAGCAAATCCATTATTGTAAAGTCGAAATATAATTTTAATGATGCAATAAAACCCAATAATTACACCTACAATACCGCAAAAATATTCATACAAAACATGTATTTTTCCATAAAGATTGCACCAACCTAATCGTGATAGCTGAGAATGTCCCTGAAGCGGATTGATTTACATTCGAATTCATTAAAACTTACACAATGTTACTGACATCACATCTCTACCTAATTTCTTCATCGGTTGACATTTAAAAATTAAGCTTGGCAGATTAATTCATTTTTAGCATTTTTTTACAATTAAAGATTTTAACATGTCGACTGCACACATACCTACCTAAATGCTTCGACTGTATCGTAGTTAGGTATGATGATAGATAACTGCATAACCTAAACAAATTTCATTTAAAAAAAAACTACTAAAATCAATTATCCGCGGTTCAAGCATTTATTTGCTCTGACAGCTGAATAATATATTTTATTTTATTTTATAATAGGCTTTCGTTTGACCGCTGACAGTCTACGTTGGTGCACGCTTGCCTATAAGAAACCGATTCACTCGTGACTTGAAGACACCCAGAATGTAACTATCAGGAAACACCCATTCTGACAGCGCATTCCACAGACTAGCAGTTCGCATAATAAAAGTGGAATCAAGGAGTTTCGTACAGGTTTCCGGAATATCAACATAAAGCGATGTCGTTTTTTTGCATTTCACTGAACTATTTTGGGTAACTGCTACATTGGGTACCTATTTCACTAGTTTTAATTTGCTTTTGTCCAGTGAATATAATTTATGGTGTAAATAATATTTTTTTTTAGTTCTGTTATTCACTAACAACGGTTTATCCACGGTAACAACGGTTTTTCTGACTGATATGGCGCCGTGTATCGAAGAAGAACTCATTCCAAAAGTGGAGTAAATAATTAATGCCTAATTATAATTAGAATGCCCTTTTTATTATTATTATTTTGTTTTAATATGATTAATTTTTTAATGTTGACATGTAATTATTATTTTGAATAAAATTATCATCACTTATCATTATCATCATTATAAAATACTAGCTGACCTGACAGACGTTGTCCTGTCTTAGAACTGTCAAACACGCAAAGTTAAAATTGTTAATCTTATTTTTTTACACCTTGGGTTACATTATTGGAGTTTTAGTAAGAATCCCTATTTTTTTTGAAAATATAATATAGCCTATGTTCCCCGTCGATAGTGTAGCTTCCTAACAGTGAAAGAATTTTTCATGTCGGTTCAGTAGTTTCGGAGCCTATTCAATTCAAACAAACAAACAAACAATGAAATCTTTCCTCATTATAATATTATTATATATTAATATTATTATATAGTATAGATATTTTATTTTACATATATAAAAACAAGCTTTAATATTTTATTATGCTTTTATTTTTAATTTTGTCACCCATTTTGAAAATATTATCCATAATATTGGGTACTAATTAACTCATCATTATCAGCCTACTATCATGTTCTCACTGCTGAGATACGGGCCTCTCAGAGAGAAAGGATGGACCCTCATCCACCATCCTGGCCCAGTGCATGTTGAGTACAATATTGGGTATTGCATAATTGTATTGTCATCAACCTTAAAAAAAGTCTTGGTAGCCTGTTTGGAAGACCGCTAGACTTGAAAGCGTGAGGTCGAAGGTTCAAACCCCGGGCCCGTACCAATGAGTTCTTTGAAGTTTATGTACGGACTTTCATACCACTGGCTTTTCGGTGTAGGAAAACATCGTGAGGAAACCTGCATACGTACGGAGAAGGAATTCAAAGGCGTATGTGAATCAACCAACCCGCAACTGGGAATGCGTGGTGGATATGGCCCCATCACCCTTTTGGGGTAGGCTAAAAGTCCAGCAGTAGACTGTTAAAAAAAGGCTTATTATGATGATGATGATTGTCATCAGAACTAAAAATGTATGCAAAATTTCGTCAAAATCAGTTAGGAGGAACTGGTTCTAATTAATTCTGCTTGCAAAATTTGACCTAAACAAGCTAACAAACATTGCAAGTTAAAAAAAAACAGACCGAACTGACTGAACTTTTTAAGTGAGTTAACAAAATGATGCAGTTAGTGTTTTTCAAATACGAATATCATTGATAAAGTTAGAACATTAATTTAGAAGTTATGTCATTGATTTAAGTTTGATCGAAACGTAAGAAGTCGTTTGCGTAAATATTGGCGACACACCTCAAGGTTCTTCCAATTAAGCTATAAGCTAAAAATAAATGCTTTAAGAATAGGCAATGATCATTACCAGAGCAAAACATTGCTAAGTAATTAGGTACATGGAAACTTGATACAACAATTGCTGTTATGTTTTGGAACGATTTTAAACGCAACATTAAACAAATTAAGAACAGTGTTATGTTTCCTTGAGTAGCCCAAAACCTTGACAATTTCCTCTGACATTCGAATGAAATACTCTAGAGCAAATAAACTATGACATGTAAACCAAACTCACATCAATATTTTCAAAGTAAAAAAGATATAGCTCACCTCTTTGGTCGGTTTAAAAAATTTGCTGTCAAAAGTCCACAATCGCAACTGTCACGTTTTGGGATTCGAACACTTTTTGGATTGTTTTGGCGGGCTTTGTTGCCGGGAGGATTAACACGTGCGCGTGCGCACACGATCTCGCGGGCACTGAGGTCTGAGAGTAAACCGTGGTATGGTGAGACCGCGTCCCTTTTACTACAACCCGTAAGATGTGAGAGACCTCAGCTGTGTATTGTCACTCGTCAATGGTGTTTAGAGTACTGTTTAATAAACTTCCGATGATGTATTTGCGTTCCGGTTGGGATTTATTGTTGGTAAATTCGTAACGCTCCATAAGAGGATATGGAAATCCATGCAGATTTAATGGATTTGGGAAAACAGCGCATACTCGTTCGATTGTTAATATGACTGGTCAGTTTGCTACAGCATAATATCATAGCATAATCGGCCTTTTAATAATCTACTGCTGGATTTTGGCCTACCACCGAAAAGGCGGTTGAGCCAAATCCACCACGTTGGCCCAGTTGCGGGTTGGTGGATTCACATACGTCATTGAATTTCTTATCCGTACGTATGTAAGTTTCCTCACGATGTTATCCTTTACCGAAAAGCCATTCCATCAAGCTCATTGATTCCGGCCCGGGATTTGAAGTCACGACCTCACGCTTTCAAGTCTAGCGGTCTCCAAAATTGGCTACCACGGCTTTTCGTTAACCTAAGCTAAATCAGAACGGTGAAATTCTAGAGGTCCATACCCGTACCTACAAAAGACATCAACGCGCTTTCCCTAAAAACGTTACAGCAAATTATTTGAAACTAACTGTCCTGACAATCATTGTTCTATCCAAATTTAAATAAATATATCTGCATTACTCGTCTGTACGTCTCGAGTTCATACAAAAATTCCGTAGAAAAAAATAGTGCGTGGAGTCCCTCCGCGCGGAAGAAGTTAAACTTCAGGCTGCAAACTCGTTGTGTAATTCGGAACATACTGTCTGTGGAGAAAATAAATGCAGCTGTCAATGTCAAAGTGACATATTTCTTAAATAATCAGTTTCTCATTTCAATTCATTTCATTCGTGCTTCGAGTCGAGCACAGTAGTAGATTTGTGGAGTCGAGTGACAGTCCCTCCGCGCGGAAGAAGTGAAACTCTCACTCTGTCTCTTTCTATTCCCCCTCCATGGTAGTGTTAAACGTTTAACGCAACCTTGTTGCAAGTCGCATAAGAAGTATAACTTCAAATAGAACTATTTCAGTTTTTTTTTCTTTTCCTACAAACCTTATTCAAACTTTCTGTTTATATATAACACGGGAACTATATAGTCACATACAATTAAGCCGGTTAGTCCTACTATTACACATCGTCCGACTCCAACTGAGACATCGTCTATACTAATATTATAAAGAGGAAAGATTTGATTGTTTGTTTGTTTGTTTGCATTGAATAGGCTCCGAAACTACTGAACCGATTTGAAAAATTCTTTCACTGTTGGGATGCTGCACTATCCCCGGTTGACATAGGCTATATATCCCGGCTTCGCCCGTGCGAAGCAGGGGCGGCCTACTAGTTGTATATAAAGAGGTGATGGTAACCGTGGATAATATAAATTTGTCGTGTTCAATGTTTCATTGTTTCATCATTTGACAGACGACGTGATTCGCTTTTTAAATCCCGTGACGGATTTTAGCTACCCAAAAAGGGAAGGTCCAAGTTCTTTGTCAAAATCACTATGCTATGCTAGCGCAACTTTGACAAGAGAAAACTCCATTTATAAATGCAATGGTATCTCCACTGTCTCTCTGTCTTTTTCTTGCCTTTTCAACCACTAAAAACATCGTGATGAAATTTACAAGGAAGCATTATGCATTATGAAAACGGAGATAGGATACATCACTAGTACCTAGTTATCTCAGAAGTCACGAGTAAAACCGTAGGTAGAACTAGTTTAAATTTCCTCCCCGTTCCCGTCTCACCCTGCTCGTTCCTGTCAATATCCTATCCCGCTCCGTTCCACTATAATCCCGGTCCCGTCTTACCTCCAGTTAGACAAGCTTAATCACTTCTCGCTTTTAAGGGTACCGAAGCAAACTAAGAAACTCTCATAACTAGGTTGTGAGATATGCTGTACCATATCCGCTCTTTAAACAAATATTCGGAATACGTAAGCGTGAACAAATTGGTATGCTCGGTAACACTGAAACAAAATGCATGACCTTATCAGATCCGCTAGTGTATCATACTGTACTAACTTAGCTACTATGATCCGATTGGAAAACCCACTTCTTACATTAAAAAACATTGCTTTGTCGAAGCAATGTCGCCGACACGCGCTCTGAACCAGTTCATCTAGACGTGGACCTTTTGAGTGGAGAAGTGAATAAAAAACTAAGAATAAATTGACATGTTCCGCCTTTGGGTACATTGACTTTTAGCGAATGTACTCGTATTATTGTTATATATTATTATGATAGTTATAGGTAACTTAATTCTTGTAATAAGTCTCTTTAAAACATCAAGGTTTCTACCAGCCCGCCTTCTCCATAATATCTGTCTGTGAGATTTGTCATATAATTAAAATAAACACTGAAAGCTCATTACAAAAAAAAGAAACATCAAAATTGGACTGCTTTGTAAAAAGTTATCCCTTCATGAAAAATACGCATCGATTTGAGATCCTTCTCCTTTTATTCGAAAAAAAAATCGGGCGTAATAGCTTAGTTTCGGGAGTTCTAACAAGCAATTTAAGCTTGGGCACTAATCTAAAAAGCCCCTATACCAAATCTTAGCTTGGCGCATTTTTTAATGCAGTACGTTTACAATTAGGCAGCTTCTATTTTGTTGCTTCGTCGAACCTTTGTCAAGTCCATAGTTTCCAGAAGTAGGGTGATGTTAAAAATGTAAGCGATGGTGGCCAAGCGATTGCTTGTGCATCTTACAATCTTAGGGCACCTGATTCAATCCTCGGCCCTGCACCCCTTACTACTTAGTACCAAAATAAATTATGTACAATTTTGGTACTATCGGCATCAATACCTTACCTATTTAGTACCTCAATAAATTATCTGCAGTTATGATGCTATCACTTAAAAAGGTGAAGGAAAGCATCGTGAGGAAACCGTATGCCCAAGTTCAAAGACATAATATGACATTCATCAACATTCACTAGGCCAGCATGGTAGATTAGGACCCATCCTTTCTTTCTCTCTCTTTCTCTCTCTCTCTCTCTCTCGCTGTGTCCCAGCAGTGCGAACATAGACGGACTGATAATTGATTTTTTAAAGTAAAATATAAATTAGATATTAGCTCTGTTTTCTTTTGGCTCTTACGTCAACTGGTCCTACCTTCTACTTTTATAAGAACCCAAGAAGTGTTTTATGATTAAAAATACAGAGTTGCAATGGTGAAACTAACCCGAATGGAGGTCATAGTACTGATTATAATGAACAACTTCTACTATTAGACCATCTCGCGAATCGCGAAAAATATCAATACAACGTATAAAACAGCCAAAAAAATATAATCGCGATTATAATATTATTATGTTCTGTAAATTTTATTAATATTTTTTATTAATAAAATTTACATAACGGTTACGATAGAACACGCTTGCCTAGAAAAAACCGAATCACTCTCTACCGATCATCGATAGATTCTTCTATTTGTAAAAGTGCTCATAATTATGAGTACCTATAATGACCTTCTTTCGGTTTATACTATCGTTCCGTTTAACCTTGCATAGCCTTTAAAAGCTGAAGCGATTAATTTGTGAGAATTCTATCTGCTGTCTCATCATATTACGATTTCAGCATGTAATTTTAGAACTGCTTATTTGTCATCGGTTTAAAATAACGAATGCATCACTTTAGAAAAATCTGACCTTTCAGACTCAAGGTGTTTCGATTTCTTTTCGTATTCAATGAAATGATTGCTTATTGACAATCAAGAGCTAGTGAGTCACAATCTCAGACCAGACAAACAGGGGAGATGTACCCTAGTACAATTATCAAAGACGTCCCTTAAAAGTCCAGCAAACTGAACGACAGTCTGCCATCTGCATCCACTGGATGCCAGCGACTCTCACGATGTCGTCGGTCCATTTAGTGGGAGTCCTACCTACACTGCGTCATCCGGTTCGTGGTCTCCACTCAAAATTCTTTCTTCCACATCGGTTATCGGTTCTTCAAGCAATGTGGCCAGGCCATTGCTCTTCAACTTGCAAATTTTAATAGCTTTATCAGGTCACTCAGGTACTTTGGATTTGAATATACACGTCGCAGTCATTGAGATACAATACACATGGAGTCACAATCGTGCCAAAAAAATTGTCCGAACCAAAACTCTGCGCACCCTACGAATTGCGTAGACTTTTTGGTTAGTTACCAGGTAATCGCGATCCGACTACAACGCCGCGCGATGCCAGAGCTACGATGACATAGCGGACAACTAACGTAGAATACTATGCAAACGACATAACGTTTAAATTGGATTAAATATGGCATTGTGAACTATATAATTGATACAATGTATGCACAATGACGCTCGGACGTTTTTTGACTGTTTTCACTGAGAGATTGTTGCTCTATACTACTCTATAGGAATTGTATTTCGATGGTTGCAGTATAATTATTGTTCGTATTCAAATGTCTTCGTGTTTCTCCCACTTTTTCACTATACCACAGAAGGCAACAGACTATACCTCTAAACCGCTTCACGCAAAAACTAAGTACGGCACCTTACTAATTTTTTAACGCTTGCAGTGACACTAATTTTCACTAATCTTCTTCATGATCTAATTCCCCTCCTGCCGATTTTTCTATCGGACTGCCATAGCGGGCACAAAATATCGACACCGCTTTATGGTCGGTATTCCGTAAACCTGAACGAAGCTCTTTGATTCCACTTTTATTATGCGAATTGCTAGTCTGTGGAATGCGCTGCCTGAATGGGTGTTCCCCAACAGTTACAATCTGGGTGTCTTCAAATCACGAGTGAATCGGTTTCTTCTAGGCAAGCATGCTCCACCGTAGACCGCATCATCGCTTAACAACAGGCGAGTTGGCGGTCATATTATTGAATAAAAATAAATAAATAAAACACTAATAAACTATCTAATAGTCCACATGTAAAAAAGGGCAGCAAGGTTGTCTGCAGTGTAAGTTCAACTAAAGGCATCAAGCCTGATTTAGGCCTGATTCGTTCGCACTTGCCACGCCACGTTACCATATCGCCCATATTGTCAGATCTGATGTCACAATAATCATACAAGTGATCGGGACAAGTTACCTTTAACGAAAATCAGGTTTAAAGTCGTATATTTGTTTTAAATTAACCATTAAAGTCACGTAAACAGAACGGACGTCTATTCCGCACATCATCATTGAATAAAAACTCTTTATATATATGGTTTAAACATAATGAATCGATTAGACAAGTCTGTAATATAATAACATTTTCGTCATGTGTGTGCCAAAATATGCGTAAAAACAATTGTCGAACCACAATGATACTAGCGGCTCACTTCGGCTTCGCACGGGTACAGATACACCCGGGGATAGTGTAGCTTCCCAACTGAAAGATTTTTCCAATCAGTTCAGTAGTTTCGGAGCCTATTCAATGCAAACAATAGCCTATGTCACCCGGGGATAGTGTAGCTTCCCAACAGTGAAAGATTTTTTAAATCGGTTCAGTAGTTTCGGAGCCTTTTCAATGCAAACAAACAAACAATCAAATCTTTCCTCTTTATTTAAAAAGTTTTTTTAAAGCTATACTTACATTAAATATAGATTTAAAAAAAGTTTTTTAAAACAAGCTTTTAGAAGTTCGCCATATTGAATTTAATGTGATGTCATTTTATTGTTCGTACTTTTCTTAGAAACCCTTTCATTTGATACCCATATCATGAAAGTGCATAAAAATAACTGGTCCGCCATCTTTGATAGTCCACCATATTGGATTTAGAGTGACATCACTTAGCTAACCATGCGATGTCATCCAAACTAAACGTGTGTGCAAATTTTCAGCTCAATCGGTTGGAGATAACTGTTTTAAAATTCAATTGCAAGATTGGGCTCTTACAACAAGGTAAGTTAAATAAAAAAGTTTATGTAATAATAAATATTTTAAACCGGCCAAGTGCGAGTGGGGCTCGCGCACTGAGGGTTCCGTACCACCACAAAATTCAAAATTAAACAAAATTTTCAGTTATAACTTGGAAATTAACAGAAACTTGTCACTGACTAGTACTTGGCCATTATTTATTATTTGTTGTTATACTTTTGTGTGTATACTATAATCATGCCAAGTTTGAGGCTTGTACGTATTACTCTTTTTACATTACAGCAAACACAAAAATACGTAACAAATTACGTTTGTTGTACGGGGATCCCCCTTTTGGTTTTTACTTTTTGACTTTTTTTTTATTTCTTAGTTAATCCGCCGTAACATTACATATTCTGTGAAAATTTCAACTGAATATTACGGTTCGAAAGATACAGCCGTTAGGACGGACAGACAGACAATGTAGGCTCAGTAATAGGGTCCCGTTTTTACCCTTTGGGTAAGGAACCGTAAAAACAAAGACTCGTAAGTAGATTGTTCTGACTATAAAGTATCAATGACATACTTTGCGTAACTAATGAGAAGCCACAGGCAAAACTTATCTCAGATGGCGCCACCTTCGCTGGTGCTGTCATTTGAGGTTATAAACATTGCTCTTGAATGAAACAATAAAAATAAACTTTGCTTTGAAACAGCAAAGTTTATTTTTCTCTAATGACAGTGGCGAATCTCAAAAAAGAGTTAAATAGCTGGTAAAAAGGGAATCTTTTGACAAGGTATGCAATAAAATTATCAATAAGTATTATTTTTTCTCATATATATTATATCATATCTATATTTTACACTGAAATGCACTACATAGAGTAAATGTTTTAATACCAGACGATATTTATTTTGTAATTACTAAAATTATCTATTGATATTTGACACTTTTGATAGTGAAACAACACCAGCGATAATGCGCCACCTGGCGTGATAAATAAGCAGTGCGTCTCCCCATTGTCATGTATTGTAACCGATTTAATTAGTATGTAAATTAATGTAATTGTCACAGTGTTGGGAAACCCTAACTTTCGTCATCAACGGGATTTTCTCTTGACGTAGCGATCTGTTCCGATGCCAACCGGACGCGTATTTTTTCAAGATTCTGTTTAATAAAAATTGATCAATTGATACCGGATTTACTTGGTGCCCACATCCGTACATCCGATATACAATGCACATAAGAATGATTCACATCGCTTTGTACCCGGACGGGGTTTTAATCGGTGACGCAAAACAAAAAAACATCAACACAAACAAAAACAACAAACATAACAACACAGCAATAAAATAAAACAATGAAACTTTTTTTATGACGTAGGTGGCAAACTGGCAGACGGACCGCCTATGCATGCTAGCAGTCACCGTCGCTTATGGATCCTTGTAACACCAGAGGCATCACAAATATAAAGGCGAGTTAATAGAGTAGAGTGCTACTCTATTAACTCGCCTTGTGAAGAACCCCATGTTGAAGCTTCTCGGAAATAACGCGCAAACATGTGATTTTGATTTCCAATTTGTTTTTATTGTACGTAGCGTGAATGTATGTATGCATCCTCATAGTTTCCTATATACCTAAGTGACTCTTTTGATAACTTTACTGATAAGGTAAAAAGGTTTGATATGAATGAGGTGTGAATAGATTTGTGTATGTTAAGGGATGGTCAAGGGATGGTAGACCAGCGGTAGCATGACATGTGCGCTATACAATCTGATGGCACCCATTTCAATCCTCGGCCCTGCACCAATGACTTATTTTAATAGTAACCTCAGCCAATGACATCGCGAGGAAACCGGTAAGTCCAAGAACCTAAAAAGTTCAAAGACATATGACATTCACCAACCTGCACTAGCCCAGCATTATGGATAAGAGCCCATTCTCTCTCTCTCTCTCTCTCTCTCTCTGAGAGTAGGCCTGTATCCAAGTAGTAGGAACGTAGTAGACTGATAATGATGATGATGATGATTATGATGAAAGGAAGGTTGGTTATGTAACGTTATCATAAATACAAGAAGGAGACAAGTGAAGTGGGGATAAAAAATAAATTCGACTGCGCCCTTATTTGAACCATTGAATTAAAGTGAAGTTCGGTACATCATATTTGGTTTGTGACGTAATGCGGAAAAAAAATTGTCGAAAGTTAGTAAAAAAAAGAAACATTGAAATATTTTCCCTATCTAAGAATATTTTTTGATAAATACGAAAATTTGTGTGTGCTTGTTTGTCCACACTTAAATCCATCCTTGGATAACCACATAGGCTTTTATCAAAAAAATACGCTTGTAGGATAACGGGTAAAACCGAGGGGCACAACTAGTTGTCAATAAAAATAGCAGCAACCCAAATTCACGGTGCGTGCTAAATAAAAAGTCAAGTCCCAGCAAGAAGTAATTCGGTGATTAAAATTTTAAACGACTAATAACTTCCGGTAGTGTTTTAATTGTCGTTGACGGACGCTTATTATTTTAGAAGCAATAATCACTGGATCACGATAGTGCGTATCCGGCTCTGATCATGGTAATTATATTGGTTTATAATAAGTCTCAATAAAACTACGTGACAGCAATATGTCATGGTTGTCGCTTACATTATGCCGACTGCTGTTAAAGCGAAGTTGGTATTACAATAGAATATAATGTGTCTCCCTGACTGTCTTGTGTTTCATAGCATAAAAAGTATATACACCTATTTTGTTTTTATTCTATCACTAGCTGACCCGACAGACGTTGTCCTGTCTTAGAAATGAAAAACGCGCGAAGTTAAAATCGGTGATAAGTTTTCTGAACTTTTCCAATTTTCTTAATTTTTCTTTCCATAAGAATCTTCTACAAAATATAGTAACCCCCATTAATTTGCATCACGTGATATGCGGACCCTTTTTGGCATTTATTTGTTTAATAAGATTTATTAATTTATAGATTTATTAAGTACCTACTCAATGTACACAACAAAATGCGCTACAAAGCTACCTCCAGCTTAAGATGAGCCGTACGTTCAAAGGTTCCTGTACATTCCGGAGGTCAAGTTATTTGGACATTATTCTGACGGTTGTGATGTCTGTAATTTTTGAAATACGAAATCGATGACCTTGAAATTTTTACGGGACGTTTTATGGTGTATTTCCTTTCTAAAAAAAAGGAATTAATGAAATTGGACTACGCGGTAACGAATTACAACTAATTACACATTTGCCTTTCATCCCCTCTCCCAAGGGAACCATGGAAAATTTCGGGATAAAAAGTATCCTATAACCTACCTCGTAGAATGAACTCAAATTATGCTAAGATTCATTTGAATCCATTGAGTAGTTTCAGCGTGATGCACGGCCCAGATACAGACAGACGGACACAAAAATGAAAAAAAATACAGTTTTGACTTCAGTATCGATTATAAATAGCAGTTCAAAAAAAACCGGACAAGTACGAGTAGGACTCGTGCTCTGAGGGTTCCGTTGGACAGAACCTTAGAGCGCGAGTCCAAAAAAAAAACCTAAAGTTGATATATTAAAAGACAAACTTATATTTGTAGTTGACTTTAAGGTTCTTCTATACATTCCAACTACAAAATGTAAGTTTGTAATAGCAAAATAATTATTTTTGAATGATATGACTTCAAATTTGTAACTTTCAGATTTATTCCTATATATGTGCTATGAGACCTTACCTTTTGCCAAATTTCATGATTCTAGGTCAACGGGAAGTACCCTATAGGTTTTGATTTCCCTGTGAAATCGTAAAATATGCGACATAAACGTTCATATCTTTTGATTGCGTTGACTTACAACTTTTATTTCTTTACAGCCGAAAGAAACCGTAGACCCAAGTATTTAGTATAAATTTCAACTTGACACCTTTACGCGTTCTTGAGAAAAAGGGTCTTGACAGACGGACAGACGGACAGACGGACAGACGGACAACGAAGTGATCCTATAAGGGTTCCGTTTTTGCCTTTTGAGGTACGGAACCCTAAAAACAAAAAATATCTTTAATGTACAGAATTGGACCTGTTACAGTTTTATTATAAGTATAGATAGATATAGAAATATAGATTTTCTAGATCATTCTAGAACTTTCTCGAACATTCTATATCGATTATAATAGTTTGCAGTCATTTTAGAATTTTCTAGATCATTCCAGAAATTTCTAGATCTTTCTCGAACATTCCAAATCGATTACAATAGTTTGTACTCCTTTTAGAATTATGTCGATCATTCCAAAATTTCTAGAAATATCTCGAACATTATAGATATAGTAGGTATTTCCTTTCTAAAGGTGTCTTCGGATAGGATATCTAAGTACCTACTCAACGTACACTACAAAGTGCGCTGAAAATCAGTCGCCAGCTTAAGATGAGCCGTATGTTCAAAGGTTCCCGTACATTCCGGAGGTCAAGTTATTTGGACCTAATACTGAGGGTTGTGATGTCTGTAATTTCTGAACTACGAAGTCGATGACCTTGAAATTTTTACGGGACGCTATTTAATATACCCCCTTTCTAACAAAAAGAGAATTAATGAAATCAGACTACGCGGTAATGAATTAAAACTAAGTACACATTTTGACTTTCATCCCCTCTCCCAAGGGAACCATGGAAAATTTCAGGATTAAAAGTATCCTATAACCTACCTCGTAGTATGAACTAAAATTATGCTAAGTTTCATATGAATCCATTGAGTAGTTTCGGCGTGATGCGCAGCCCAGATACAGACAGAAAGACAGACAGACAGACAGACAAAAATGAAAAAAAAATACAGTTTTGACTTCAGTATCGATTATAGAGAACCGTCCAATTTTTTTTTTCAAAATATCTTCAATGTACAGAATTGGACCTTTTACAGTTTTATTATAAGTATAGATAATATTAATTAATATCTTTCTTTTCATCTCCATGCGCAAAAATTGTTTCAATATGCGAAAGCTGCTAAATGGTGTTTAACTATAAAATATATTACTAACTTAGTTATTTATCACTGTATGTTTTCCAAATAAAATAAAATAATGAGATTTTGGAAATGTATACTTTTTATCCGCGTTAAGCGATTATTGGTAGGGGCACAGATGACATAATAGTATAAGTAGGGGCAAAATCGCAAAGAGGTTCGCATCACCGACATACTAATGTGATATATTAGTTTTCTTTTCTGTCGGCAGTCCCCATGACTGGCAATTTTTTTTCTGGCAAGTCAAAATACAAGCTAACTACTAATACAGTTGGACTGCCCCGTACCGTATACCGTTGAAGGTCTAAAGACAATTCAAATGTTCAAGCGCAATACCAGTAGTTAAAAAAAAAACAATGTGATAACGGTATTTTGGCGGTACATATTTCACAAGTGGTACACCTGAAAGAAATAGGATAAATAAAACCTTATTTATATCGTAAAACTTCAAAGTATTTTATGACACGTAATAAGAGATTCAGTCAATTTTCTTCTACTTTTTTTACATTGGTGCTAGTTAACATCTTTTATGTATGATGACTTGCCCTACCCATACACACACGTTAAATACAATACCTCCAATAACATGGAAAAAAACACACTTAATCGTACGCAGGGAGCGTACGAATAAGTGTATTTTTACGCTCTCACGCTCTATTTATACGCTCCCTTACTAAGGTATTTTAATTGCAAAACTCTCTCTATCTCTTTGTTACCTTTACACGAATAAACGACTGGTCTATTCTTGATTAAATTTGTCATAAAAGCAATGTTCATTAAGTAGAACAGTTAACTACTTTCTATCCCAGAAGATACGGGAAAAACAGGAAGATCGTCGGTAAAACTGCGGAGCACAGCTTACCAATGATTTACTAGGTCAAAATGGCTACATACATGGTTTTCTTACGATGTTTTTTCCCCAAAACTTGTATAGATTATTGTAGCATGGCAATTGGCAAGGCTTTTCATAGTCACCTTTTCCTCAAGCGTATACTTAGAACAACACTTTCTAGTGCATTCTTCAGGTTAAAAAAAAGCCAGAACCAGCATATCATAAACATCATGTTGACTGAATGAGGTATAACAGGTTCCACTTTCATTGGTCGAACGACTTGACTGTGAAATTCTCTGCCTGGATGTTCCTCAATAGTTACAATCTGGATATCTTTAAATCGCAAGTGAATCAGTATTTTCTTGGCAAACATGGTCTATCGCAAGCCGCATCATCAACTTTTCTAGTAAAAAATTTGCTGTAAACATTGGAGGCTTGCGCTCCGCCTTCCACTTGATGGTAAATGGTAATCAGTGCCTATAGATAGCTGCAACACTAGTGATGATATAGATGCTTTGCCAGTCTGGAGAGTTGGTTGTAGATAAGTAAATCTTTTCTGATACGCTTCCTGTTGAAGCTCAGTGGGAAATGGGAATACCTTGCGGGGAAGGATATTCCACACTTCGCAGCCCCGCGAAAGAGAGGAAAAAACAAACGATGTGGAGTTTCCATCTTTGCAAGATTTAGGGACGAGCTTTTTGACGATGTAGAGATGTGCAGCAGATTTCCGACACAGATCAAAAAGCATTGCATTGAACATTGAGATCAAAAAGCTCTTCGCAGCATTCCTCGTCATTTAACCCATCACTACACCAGGTGAGATGACGCAGGAAAGGCGAGCCTATTTTCGTTTTAACAAAAAAAAAGTTCGCTCGGTACAAGCTAGTGCCTTAACTGAGGCCGGTAGCTCCTTCACCGACAGGGCGGGGCAATACGTTCGTTAACTACCTTTGCCGGGTGCCTCAGCTGCCGTATGCCAGCTGTTGTGGCATTCATTGTCTACGTAGCCATGCTCTACCTTATTTCTAAAATGATAACTCTGTAATGGCTAATATTTCTTGTCTTCTTCCTATTTGGAGGCTAGTGAAGGTTGGCAGCCTGCTTGGCATATTTGGTTTCATCCTTGGCAAGGCAAAAGAGTTCAGCGTCACTCGTAATCCCCGTCCATTCTCGGTCAACTACTGTATATTTTATAGTATTGTAATATTATATTTTTAGAACCTGCCAAGTTTTAGACAATGATAATAAATTTGCTCAACAGCAATTTATATCAAACACACAAAATAATTAAAAACGTTTATTGAAGTCGGTTCGGTTGAGTCGGTTCGAAGGCACAAGCTAATTAAGTGCAATCTGCAAAAAAAAATTACCAGCCAACCCCTGCATTAGGAACTCAAACTACGTAAGAGTCTGCGACCCACATAACTGAGTGACATAGATACGTTAAGGTAATTAATTATATGAATTATGACCGTTCCATTTCCTTATTGTTGAAAGGTCACATAATTCCGCTAGCGGAGGTATTATGGGTCATAAATAGTAGAAAACGCATAAAATGTCTCGAATTGAACTCTACGGGTACTGTCGATATTAATACCCGTCCAATAACAGTAATGGTATAGTAAAATTGATTTATAGCCATTATAACTCAGGAATTTTGCCTTGTTAGTAATTTGATGAGGTCAGCACAAAAAGAAGCAATTTCATGTGATAGTTATATCTCTTTGAGTATACCTACATTCCTGCCCAGGGGGAATGGATACCTACTGGTTTTTATTTTATTTAATAACTAGCTGACCTGACAGCTGTCCTGTCTTAGAACTGTCAATCACGCAAAGTCAAAATTGTAAATCTTATTTTTTTACACCTTGGGTTACATTATTGGAGTTTTAGTAAGGCTCCCAAATAAAAATAATAATAATAATATAGCCTATGTTACCCGGGGTTAGTGTAGCTTCCCAACAGTAAAAGAATTTTTCAAATCGGTTCAGTAGTTTCGGAGCCTATTCAATGCAAACAAACAAACAAGCAATCAAATCTTTCCTCTTTATAATATTAGTATAGATATAGACTTGCGTTTGGCCTGATGTTAAGCGATGATGCGGTCTACGATGGAGCACGTTTGCCTAGAAGAAACCGATTCACTCTTGATTTGAAGACACCCAGATTGTAACTAGCGGGGTACATCCGTTCAGGCAGCGCATACCACAGACTAGCAACGCTCAAAAGCTCGACCTGGAATCAGAATGGATACATCCCGGAATGGATACATCCGGAAAGTATAGTGTTGCAAATGTCCATAAGTAGCAGTTTCAGCTTTCCATCAAGCGTACCACATGCTTGTTTGCCGCTCTTTATATTTAAAAAAGTATGTTTTATGCCAGATGCGTTCGCACCCGCCACCCCATCTTACCATATCTCCCTTCTTTGTCTGATCTGAGGTTGTACTAAACTTTGAACCTAAATATTACTGTGGGCTGGTTGTTACTGATAACTGTATGAATAAGCGGCAGTGCCGCAGGCCTTGTATGATTGGTTTGTAGGAATGTGTAATGTCGCAACTAACAATAAATTTGTCATTCATTTTACGTTCCGAGAGCCATTTAAATACGGCCAATTAAGCAGCAATGAATAATTGAAGGTGTGGCTTTCGGTACAAAAAGTGCAATAAAGTGTAAATGTCTCCAATGTTTTTTCCTTGTACAAAAATGTCCAAGCCGTAGAGTAAAGATGACACTGACACCCCATTAGACTAAACACTTCATCAAAGGGTTAGGAAAAAATATTCTAAAGAGCCTCACCAATAAGCGAACTAGTAATCCACTCCACGTGCAAAAAAAGGGCAACAAGGTTGTCTGTAGCGTGAGTTTGACTAACGGAAAAAGCTTGCATGCTTTGCATTGCTTGCATTGCCGCAGATGCGTTCGCACATGCCACGCCACTTTACCATATCTCCCCCATTTGTCTGATCTGAGGAAAGAGCATGGATCAGATTTTATATATAGATAACTATAAAACTAAATTAAATCTTATAAATAAATATAACAGTCATCATAATCATCTAGGTAACGTCAAGGCTATAGTCAAGTAAATAGATTTCGCTTTGTTTTATTTGCTTTATTTGCGCCCCGACTACGGGACTCGTGCACAGCGTTCTCCCTCTTAGACCACATCACTATCTATCAGATGATAAGTTGAGTTCAAAGGCATATAACTTTTTTTTTAAACAAGTTAAAGCCGACATGTTCCCCGATAGTTACAATTTGGGTGTCTTCAAGTCGAAAGTGAATCGGTTCTTCTAGGCAAGCGTGCTCCATCGTAGTGCCGTATCATCGCTTAACACCAGGCGAGTCGACGGATATACCCACAGAAAAGAGAAGTAAAAGAACGGAAATGAGAAGAAAAATCTGCTACCAGGCATTATGAGTGCACCTTGATTGAATATTCTTATTTAGATCAACGCATCAACAGTTGATAACTGGTATCGAATGACTGATGTTTCGTTTATATGGGTGCAACTGGTCACGACAAAATTTCTTACAAAAATGCATTGTCAGCCATTCTAATTTAAACAAAAAAATAATCTTTTCTGCGGTCATACCCAGAGAAAAGAAAAAAATAATTGTGGTCATACCCCAATATTTAAATTAAAAAAGTGATAATTATCTACTTCATTATAATTATATTCATATTGACACAGCACGAGCTTTGCCGATTGGACCGTTAAAGGATATAAATGACTGACAAACAATTAAAGTCAATGAAATGCTTGCCGGTACCACGTACACTGCCGCGAGCAAACAGTAGAGGTCAATATTGAAAAATGCTACTCTAGGAAATGGAGAAAAGGATTTCCTCATTTTAACAGTACCTAAGTGTACTCTGCATTTGCTCATCAAACTAATATTATAACAATTATACACACATTTTTGACCGGTAATATTTAAAGGGCACTGAAACGTGGTCTCTCACTATGGGCCTTATAAGCAACCTCAAAGTTGCACAACGAGCTATGGAGAGGCTATCCTCGGGGTTTCTCTACGAGATCGTATCAGATATGCGGAGATCCGTAGACGAGCAAAAGTTACCGACATAGCCCACCGGATTAGCAAGTTGAAGTGGCAGTGGGCAGGGCACATATCACGCAGAACAGTTGGCCGATGGAGCCGAAAGGTTCTGGAATGGAGACCACAGACCAGAAGCACTGCGTAGGACGTCCACCCACAAGATGGACAGACAGCCTAAAAGAGACCGCAGGGAAACGCTGGATGCAGGCCGCTTACAACCGGCCCTTTTGAAGGTCGATGGGGCGGTCTATGTCCAGCAGTGGACGGCCTACGGCTGAAATGATGATGATGATGAAAATTTGAAAGTATACAATTTTTTTTGTATTCTTTTGTGATCCCACTAGTATGATATAATGAAAACAAGCTTTTTAAAAAATTGCCTTTTATTTATATGAAGCTTTTAAAATACAATACATTTATTAAATACCGAACAAAATACAAAGTAACTTAAAATTAATAACAAAAACACGGCAGTATAATAGGCGGCCTATCGCCATAAGCGATTTGTTCCAGACTACCTTTGGATGGACATTACTAAAATACGAGTTATTTAATCTAGTCATTTTAATTGTAACTTTTAATATTCATTTAAAAGTTTTAATTTTTATTTTGGCAGCTCTTTTAAAAATATTACAATATTGAGTATTGCATAATTATTGTATTGTCATATTGAAGTAATCAGCTAAATCAGTTATGAGGAACTAGTTCTAATTAATCTTGCGAGATTTGACCTAAACAAACATAAAAGCTTGTAAGGAATAGAAAGTGGCGATTTTTTGCAAACTTTTATTTCATATTTTTACACAGACAATATACAGTTTTAAGCAAAAAGGTTTAAGTATTGAAGGTTTGACTTAGGTTTACAGTGGAAAAAAATTCTTCCTTAAGAGGGGGCCTCCGAAATTTTATGCTAATTTGCCATGATATTCTAACTAAACCAAATATCCTATCAACGTAATAATTGATATATATGATTTTTCAATTCATTTTCTTTCCGGCACTAAGACAGAAACATAATAGCGAGATATTTACTCGATACTTTATTGTTTTCAAAAAGGTGCCTTTTTGCTGTTTTTTTTGATTTTTTCTTGGATAGAACTTCAGTCACATATCTAAAATAAATACTCATCGAAGGAAAATATAGTTTGTTTTCCAGTGCTAAGACAAAATTTACCTAGATTAATTAGTACTCTCATAATAAATTATATTCGATTTGAGACTTACGTCCTTTAGTTCTAAGCAACTATTCGGTCAAACGGCAAGTCCGATATTCAACCTTATTCTGTTGCGCTTTGCATCTAAATGGCGAAACATGCTCCGTTCAACCTCAGTACCGCACTATGCTCCAACGGGGAAGGACGCACGCGCTTGCTATTCGCCTAGATTTATCTTCCGAGTGCGATTAAATCAACACCTACTGTATTTTCAAACAATGGATAACATAAAAAATCTATGGCTTGAACGCGACCATTTGATGCGGCAACCAAGTGTTGCCAATGACCTAGAGCATAGACTAGGCAAAGCTACTATGAAAAAATTACAGGTATTAATAATTATGGATACGACTAGGCCATCTATTATTATGTACGCTCGGTAATATAGTTACAAGAGTCTAAGTGTTTCGTGTGGAGAGAGAAAGAGAGAGAGTGACAGTCAGAATGACTACTAAAAATCAATATTATTAAGTAAAATATAATTTTCGTTGAATAAAAAAAATAAAAAAATAATTAACTTTTTTTTTAAAATTAATAATTTCATAAATTAAATGAAATTTAATTAAATAATTCATATATACTTAAATAGATTATAGTTATTAACAACCAGGTATAGAACAAACACAAACGTTCATCACATAACTGTTTGTCCTAGGTGGGAATCGAACCCACGCCTCCAAGCTCAGAAGGTAGGTTCACTACCAACTGGACCAACGGGCTTTCGCGTGTTTCGTTTATTTTAGTATAGTATAGTATAGTATAGTATAGCATAGCATAGCATAGCATAGCATAGCATAGCATAGCATAGCTTAGTATAGCAAAGTATAGTATAGTATAGTATAGCAAAGTATAGTAAAGGATAGTATTGTATAGTATAGTATAGTATTGTATAGTATAGTATAGTATAGTATAGTATAGTATAGTATAGTATAGTATAGTATAGTATTGTATAGTATAGTATAGTATAGTATAGTATAGTATAGTATAGTATAGTATAGTATAGTATAGTATAGTATAGTATAGTATAGTATAGTATAGTATAGTATAGTATAGTATAGTATAGTATAGTATAGTATAGTATAGTATAGTATAGTATAGTATAGTATAGTATAGTATAGTATAGTATAGTATAGTATAGTATAGTATAGTATAGTATAGTATAGTATAGTATAGTATAGTATAGTATAGTATAGTATAGTATAGTATAGTATAGTATAGTATAGTATAGTATAGTATAGTATAGTATAGTATAGTATAGTATAGTATAGTATAGTATAGTATAGTATAGTATAGTATAGTATAGTATAGTATAGTATAGTATAGTATAGTATAGTATAGTATAGTATAGTATAGTATAGTATAGTATAGTATAGTATAGTATAGTATAGTATAGTATAGTATAGTATAGTATAGTATAGTATAGTATAGTATAGTATAGTATAGTATAGCATAGCATAGCATAGCATAGCATAGCATAGCATAGCATAGCATAGCATAGCATAGCATAGCATAGCATAGCATAGCATAGCATAGCATAGCATAGCATAGCATAGCATAGCATAGCATAGCATAGCATAGCATAGCATAGCATAGCATAGCATAGCATAGCATAGCATAGCATAGCATAGCATAGCATAGCATAGCATAGCATAGCATAGCATAGCATAGCATAGCATAGCATAGCATAGCATAGCATAGCATAGCATAGCATAGCATAGCATAGCATAGCATAGCATAGCATAGCATAGCATAGCATAGCATAGCATAGCATAGCATAGCATAGCATAGCATAGCATAGCATAGCATAGCATAGCATAGCATAGCATAGCATAGCATAGCATAGCATAGCATAGCATAGCATAGCATAGCATAGCATAGCATAGCATAGCATAGCATAGCATAGCATAGCATAGCATAGCATAGCATAGCATAGCATAGCATAGCATAGCATAGCATAGCATAGCATAGCATAGCATAGCATAGCATAGCATAGCATAGCATAGCATAGCATAGCATAGCATAGCATAGCAGAGCAGAGCATAGCATAGCATAGCATAGCATAGCATAGCATAGCATAGCATAGCAGAGCATAGTATAGTATAGTATAGTATAGCAAAGTATAGTATAGCAAAGTATAGTATAGTATAGCAAAGTATAGCAAAGTATAGCAAAGTATAGTATAGTATAGCATAGCATAGCATAGCATAGCATAGCATAGCATAGCATAGCATAGCATAGCATAGATATATTATATAGATACATAGCATTTTTACAAAAATGACCTCATACGTACTGTTTCTGAGATAATCGATGGTTTTTGAAAAAAATTACGAAAATTTTCCGGATTTTTGCGCTTTAATATTTTGAAAGGCATTCTTTGCACAAAAATAGCCGAATTTGGGCTTATCAGACGCGTCTTTTTATTTTCTACACACGTGTGTTTACTGTGTTTCTATTTTATTATTATTTATGCCTACCAACTAAATAAACACATTTTTTTTTTAAAATATTATTTATTTCCTGAAATTGTGAGAGTAGAAAGCCAAAAAAATAAATATAGTCTATTTATTACACCACTGAATTTTTTGTGTTGAATTTTTTTGTTATTTTTAACATGAAATTCCGGTTACGTAATTTCAAACCCAATTTGGGGTTTTTAGGGTTAGGTCCTAAAGCCGAGTTTTTGAGTTTAACGTCTTCGTCTGCCAGAAAAAATGATGCCTATGACGTCAGATTTTTGATTGGACCTTTGTGTCCAAAGTTATGGACCTTCAAAAAATCGGGTATTTAGGGTCCGCCTCGCTACTTAGTAACTCAAGTTACTATGTACCTACGAGTCTTAAAATACTAAATGACCTATCGTTGGATAGCCAGTGAAGCTAACTATTCTTGCCTGGATTGACCTGGGACAAAATGTTTGAGGAGCCGGGTATTTCAGGTCGTCAAAATCTTAAGACCTAACTTAGACTATAATATAAACTAAAAACTAGAACTAGTTATATTTCCTAAACCACAGCCTTAAAAAATCTGAAAAAAAATTACTAAAATTTAAAATGAGCTTTACTACCTCGAGCCAAAATTTGGGCGTGGTAGGGGGTGGTTTTCACCCTTCTTTATTTCTATTTAAATGTATTTCTCACTGATTTCAAAAGTAAAAATCTAAATATTTTTTTGTAATTTTTTTTGGGTTAAAGGTCTGGTTTAGGAGATATGACCCGGGATCGGGTACCCCGTGCCACGAGGTTTTTGGGTTTTTTGGTCTTATCCCGGCAAGTTCAACCTAGCAAAGCATAGCATAGCATAGTTCAGTTTAGTTTTATTTAGGTTATTTCAATTTAATTTATATACTTTATTATTTTTATATTGTAGAAAACCTAAAAATAAATTACAAATACAATTTTGAAAAGTAAAATAAACAATTTACGGTTCTGCGCGCCGCGACCGAACTCAGCTAATCGCCAAAACACCAAGTGCACCAACACTATGCTTATCCTGTGTGTTATTGCTCCTTGCCGCTTTACAAGGTCGAGTGCGCGAGTTGTGTACACTTTAGCTGCGCGCGACTGCCGCGCTGCCGTGGTTGTGTTTCACACTAATGCGGGTGATGCGAGACGCGCGGGTGAAATCAGAAATTTTTCTGGCCTTATACCCAGCCTTAAATCACTGTCGGTTTTCCAACCACCAAATGTATGTTAACGGCTGTCATTGCTTATTAAAAAAACTTATTCAACGAGCACAAAAGCAACGAGTTTTTAGGTTAAATAACAAAATCTTACTAATATCAATACATTAAGGTCATGTCATTAACTGCAATCAAAGGAAAATGGAGAATACATTTCTTTCATTTTCAATTAACGGTTGTGTCACTATAAATTAAAAATTTGGTTTTTAAACGCTACGAATTTGGATTAGTATATACAACAAAGGAATTCGTTGTATATCCTAAGCGACACTTAGGTTATACAACAAATTCCTACTAGTTTCAATAATAATTTTGGCGCCAAAACTGTACTTAGTAGTATTTTCCTTTTTCCATGCCCTTGCCGTAGATTATAAATATTCTCAATGTCCTTGAAATCTTTTATTATAACACTAACATTTAGAAATTATTTTACACATATTTTAAGCAGTGGGCGTAACTTTTATTGTGTTACCCAAATGATATAAAGCTAAATCAAAATTTAATCGACCTCCGCCTAGCAACGAACTCGTTGGATTAAATCTAACAAAAACTAATGCTAGACACAAATCTATCATAATAATTGTCGCCCGGCACGATTTCACCACTTTAAGAACTTGAATAAGAACAATAAATAATGTCTAATCAAGATAAAGTATCAATTAAGCGTTGTTTAAGTGCTAACACCTGCTGTTATACAAAATCTTGCTTATCCACTAAGCAAAGTTGGTGTTCGGTGTTAGGGTTCCGTACCGCAATGGGTGTAAACGGGACCCTATTACTAAGCTTACGCTGTCTGTATGTCTATCAGTTCAACCTTTTAACGGCTGTATCTTTCGAATCGTCTTTAGTCAGTTGACATTTTCTCAGAATAATTATATTATAGGTAATGTTACGGATTATAATATGGTCCAAAAGTTTTTTTTTTTTTTAATAATGGGCAAGTGCTATTAGGTGACAAATTTATGTGCAACGTATTTTGCTACTTAGGATGACCAAAAAACCAAACATGTTCCGCGAAGCCTTGGAGCTCTGTAAAACTTCTACGAGTGTTTCGCCCATATTGATTTCGCCTATTCAACCTAAGCCATGAAAAACTAAGCACATCATGTCTCATCGCATAATAGGTGAAAAAGACGTGTTACACACACTTCGTTTGTAATCACCGAATCGAAATGACACCATATTTCACTAATTTTGAAGTCGGTTTTTTAAATTGATAATTATTGTGTTTTGTGGTGGTACGGAACCCTCAGTGCGCAGACCCGACTCGATCTTGGCCGGTTGTATTTATTTATTTTTCTCATCGCGAGGGATGAAAAGTAGAGTATATTCGGTCGCAAAATATTTTTTGCCTTGGGCGATAAGACAAGTACTATGAATCCCTCACTTCGCTCAGGATTCTACGGTAGAATCCTTCGCTACGTTCTGGATTCAAAACAGCGCCCTCGCCTCAAAATATTATTTAGCTCCCTTGTCTTACAATCTACTATTGTAATACGACTAATATTGAAACCAATACATAATAAATGGAGTGTACAGGCCTCCAGTTGTCTAAATCAATTAATTTCCTGCCGGATCAAAATAGTTCCACTGCGTGTAGATATAAATCTGATTTCATTTGTAATTCATAAGTCCAATCGGTCTGGACCGCGGTCAAGCGTGCACATATTTGTTGCCCATTGTGTCTATGCTAATTACTGGGTTGGTGCAAAATAGTTAAGTCGTTTTATCTGTGGAGAACGGCCGGGGCCCTGAAAACTTTTACTTCAAAATTAAATAATTTTTTTATTGACAAAAACTTGATTTACCTACGTATTTTAATAAATACTAGCTGTACCATGCGGTTTTACCCATATTATATCTGGCATAATAGTAGCCTAAGCTACTCCTTATGCTTATATCATTAGCTATCTGCCAGTGAAAGATGAAAACAATGAAACCTCCTTGAGCGTGGAGAGCGTGTCTCGAGTCTCAACACGCTCTTAGCCAGTTTAGGTTAGGTTCATTAGGTCACAGGATTTTGTTTTTCAGATAATTATAGTAATTAACTAATTTTAGTTTCAGGTTAGGTTACAATTTAGCATCATATTGACAAATTTCTATAGAGTAAAACAAAAATAATTGATCCTCAATTCTAATATATGTTTTTAATATATTTTTTCTCCCTTCTATGGATACCCAAGAACACATTTTATGTAAAATGTATAAAGATTTCAACAAAAAAAAATCCTTGCCAAGTATAGGGTTAAATAATGTTTTTTATTTAATATGCAACTCCATGAAAACCGGTGTCCGTGACTTTTGTTATACTTAACTACAATTTTCGAATTTACTTAGCCTATACACAATACTGGGAGAGCAAGGTTAGTTCGACTTTAAACTAAGGTTAAAACAATTTAGTCATGTTATTACTATTAGTTTGTGTGTATACCGCGAGCAGACCAGCGACCCGTAAGCAGCACCCGATCACGAGTATGAGTCTGTGCCAGCCTTTGCCCTCCTCAACCATATCCGAAGGAAGAGAGCGACCACACGCGACGCCGCCGCAAGAAGGTTTCGATGGTGAACATGAATGCTCGAGGAATATATACAGTCTATCCTTAAGCTTCCTTTTTACATATGAATCGCCTCCCAGCCCAGGGTCTTCATCATCATCATCATTTCAGCCGTAGGACGTCCACTGTTGGACATAAGCCTCCCCTATCAATCTCCAAAAGGCCCTGCGAAGCGGCCTTCCAGCGTTTCCTTACGGTCTCTTTTAGGTCGCCTGTCCATCTTGTGAGTGGACGTGCTACGCTGCGCTTGCTGACATCGACCATCTGTTCTGCGTGCTGTCTGCCCTGCCACTTCAACTTGCTAATCCGGTGGGCTATGTCGGTAGCTTTCGTTCGTCTACGGATCTATCCAGACGCCTTATTATGGATGTTTCGGATCGTGATCGCGATAGCGTGCCATCTCACTTACGCACGTGGTGCGAGTAAATAGATGCGAACGAGACGGCATGCAATCTCGATCACAATCAAACTTCTATAATAAGGCCGCTGGTCCTTCACTGCCACGTATAATTATAATTACATTCAGTCTGTTTTCCTTACCTACTTAATTTTAAATTCACAAAATTTAGACCGACACTAAAGGCATTTGATCGTGCGCCGACATTCCTGTTGAACCAAAGCGCCTAATCCTTTCACTCCTTGACATTATAGTATTAGGCGTTACTGTTCTTGGAATTGCATCAAGGTAGTCTAAATGTGACCGAAAATATTGACGTTACCTAGATCGATGAGTATTTATACCTAAAAGATTTTTATTCATTAAATAGTACACATATATTATTGTCTATTAATAGATAAACACTTCGAGGAAAATTAAACGTATTTTTGCTGTACATATAATTATCTTGTACATATTAAATAAATCAATATTCGGGACATTTTTGCACACACGGTCATCTGACCCCAAACTAAGCAAAGCTTGTGATATGGCTGCCAGAGACTGATATACATACATATATAGGTTTAAATACATACTTAAATAGATATTAACACCCAGATATAGAACAAACACAAATGTTCATCACACAAATGTTTGTCCTAGGTGGGAATCGAACCCACGCCCCTAAGCTCAGAAGGCAGGTTCACTGCCAACTGGACCAACGGGCTATCTTATACATATAACTACATGTTTTTTTTTTAAATTACCTACCCTAAAATAATGTAAATTTTTATATCTATACTAATATTACAAAGAGGAAAGGTTTGTATGTAAGTATGTTTGTAACGAATTGGCTCAAAAAGTACTGGACCGATTTTAAAAATTCTTTCACCATTTGAATGCTACATTATCACTGATTAATATAGGCTATTTAACTATACCCGTGTGGAGCCGAGGCGGACCGCTAGTTATTTATATTTCACTTTAATATTCTGGCCAAGTTGGAGAAAAGTACTATACCAGCCTTCGTGGCAACTGGGCATTTATAGACGCATGTATAATGGCCTTGGTTACGCCTCAGCCCTTATTTTCAGGTTCGTCAGTAATATATTTTTCGTAAGTTCTTAGAAAGATTTATTTAAATACTGGGAACCTAAAAAAAATAATAACCTTAATAGATCTAAAATTACTTTTTGATATAAAAATTACTCATCTTTAGTTCCGAGTACTTACTTTGATTCTTCTACGCAAATTACATAAACAATGCAAAATAATGAGCCATAACTTATAAATATTTATTGTACTAAATGATCACAAAATGTTTAACAGACAGTCAAGCCTGTTTGTTATTTACATTAACACCAGTCTTTCTGACAATGTTTCGTGCTCAAAATAAAATAATGGCAATGCTTGCGTGTCTGAATTAAAATATTAAATGTCGTCTCCTTAGATAAAGTATTGGTCGTCTCAATGGAAAGAATATAAATGAGATGTACAGAAGGGAAACACTCTTACAAAGGGCGCTTTAGTGATTCAGCTAATTTACAGCGCATCTGTGCTACTTAGGTACCCACTGACAATGACAATTTATTTATATTATCTTTGCCCACTGATAATGCCACAGAATAATAAGATAAGATAAGATAGATAAGATAAATTTATTTCCAAAAAATCGAATTAACTACATTTTTACAAAATAATTATAGTTAAGGTATATTAAAATTCATCTAGACAATTAGCAGACATTCCTGCGGTCCCACACTAGGCTCAAGGCTCGTAATATGGAGACCAACAAAACGAAACACAATATAACTAAATTTTTATTTTAGGAGGCATCCTAGCGAATATTTATAGTTACAGTTATCCTAGTAAGTGTGGAGTGTGGTGATTCTGTGTGCGTGTATGTGTGTGTGTCCGTGTGTATAATGTGGTATGGGATTTGCGTGATTGTGTTTGACTTTGACTGAGTGGATGATGAAATAAAGTTCTCACTGCTCAGAACGAGTCCGGGTAATTAAGTTTTCGGTGTCCTCATATGACAAGGTTAGTAACCATTCCCGAACTGCCTTCTTTACCCTCGACGACCTTTCATATTTTAACTTGGGAAGAGCTTTAAGAGCTTCGTTGTAAATACGTGGAAGGAGGAATAAAGAGCATAGAATCTGTCACGTGATTTACAAAGTGTAGCAAGCCATTTGTCAAATAGTATGTAGCCTTTGGAACCTTTTACAGGTCCCTAGTACATTAAAACAGTGTACAACCCTGCAATTTGCCATCCTGCCAAAAGTATATCTGTTTCGTTCTGGTAACAACAATTTAGGCATTTGAGGACAGAATATAACATGTTTAATTAGTTTATCCTAAATTAGCACTACTTCTATGCCACTAGTCCTTATTGTGTGGATAACGCCGAGTAACTGACGTTTCGGACACAATATTTATATTGGGACACTGTGTCCCTATCGTCACATTTATAATCTTTTTTTACTGACGATTCGGATTTTCATGAAAAAAATCAGTTTTGTACAGTCAGATAAAAAAGTTTTAAAATATCGAAAAAAGCCTGTCTGTTTTAATAGCTTAAAGTGGCATCTTTCGGTAATAAATTGCTCTGTGGACGTATACCACTGCAAATCACCATATTGAACAATTTCTTTTTGAACTAGTATCATTCAAAACGTATATTTAGGTACTTACCATCCTCTCATGTCCGTGAATTTTTTCCTACACATATAAAATTTAACGAAAATCGTTCCAATGTTACATAGTCTGTTGAGAAAATCGGATCTAGAGTTTTGGCGCCATCGTGAAAAAATCAGGTCGCCATAGGGGCCGCATTGAGGTTGCCGCATTGGGGCCATCTCGATGAAAATTAACTCGTCTCATTGGCTGAGATAGCCTTATTTTATTTTACCTATTTTCCTGAAACTACCTCCCAATTCCAAAAAACGCACCTACTACATATTAAACTTTTGTATATCCCACCAAAAATTTATTAATCCACCAATCCGCACGCAGCGTGGTGGATATGGTCCAATCACCCTTTCGGGGGTAGGCTAAAAGTCCAGCAGTGGACTGTTAAAAGGCTGACTATGATGATGATGATGATATTCGACCAACTTTGTTTTATCTCTACATCTCTATCTCTACATAGCATAATTTGAAGTCGCTTCCCGCGTCTGTTTGTCTGTATGTCTGTATAACCGCTAACTCCTCCTAAACCACGCAACGGATTTTGATGCGGTTTTCACCATCAGATATATACATTTTCACGGAAGGTTTACATATATAACAAGCGACCCGCCTCGGCTTCGCACGTAAATTACACCCGTGCGAAGCCGGGCGGGCGGGTCGCTAGTACGTTATAAGTGCGGATTGTTTAGTAACGTAACTAGAGTATGGGAAGGTGATAAAATAAGGTGAAATTTGTTTCCAAACTCTGTAGAAGCTTTGATTAAGGTCTTCACCGCACTTTATTCCTGTTTTGTATGACTTGGACTTGACCGTAACTTGCTTTCCTTGACTTGTTTGCTGATATACCTATACCAAAAACTTGAAAGTATTTAAATGAACACTGGCAAATGAACAAGACTTGCGACGCAAAATACTCCCATAAAAAAAAAAATATGCAGGTCTATCTATACAGAGGAACGGCAATTTGTAAAAATATGTAGTTACAATTAAAGCAAGTAATATATCCCAGTAAAATAATCTGTTACTTTAGGTATTTTATTATTATTCTTTACCACTTCTTGGTCTTTTATACTTTATAAATGAAGTGTCAAAAGAGATATGTTGTCTTCAACTTCAAGATTAATTTAACAGTTGATTAAACCTTGATGTATTTACTTTATTAAATCGTAAGTTTTGATTTCCTCAATATATTTATACGAGTCAATCAATTTCTCTTGTTATTTTGAATTACATTTAACCCATCTTAACTTAATGTTTAACTCGATAAACTTTTTTTTTGTGGGTTACAGGCAAGTGTTTTTGACTCGTTTTGGTTACCCAAAGATAAGTTTGTACAATGTAGGTACTTTTGTATGTTAGCTAAAATTATTATATTTGTTATTATTAAGTACCGAGAACTAGTTATCTAGTTAAATCTAACATAAGTTTTAAGATAACTTACTAACATGAAATGTAACGTATTAAAGAGGTCAATTTAATAGATCACATTTTTGACAACTGTCAGTCTATTGTTTATTTGTCAAAATAAATCGTATAAATTGCTTTCTTTTGTCTTTATTACAGTAAATATGTATTTTTAACTGAAAAAAGTTAACTAATCATGGAGTTCTAACTTTGAAAAATAAATGATATCGTTACAAGGTTACGTCATTGAATTTTGATAAAGTGCCAAATTTGATCTATTAAATTGTCTCTACATAAAACAATAAAATTAAAAAAAGTGTCAGTGTAGTTACTCCACACGTCATGCCTGAATTGGGCACTGGTACTCGAGACTGGTCTTTCCCAAACCATTGACTTCCAGCCCAGCTATTCTTGTGAATAGCTATTGTTTCTGTCTCCGTTGCACTTATCGCAATCGGAATTAGGGTGACGGTGACATAAATAATATAGGTTCTGTAATCCACCAATCTATAGTGTATCTATGTGTGTGTGTATCTATGTGTGTGTATATAATTATGTGTATTCTGTATCGTCCAATCTTACTCAAAGTGCAACTTAAGCAAATTGGCACAAACTCCTCTCTTTTATCCACTTTAACTGTTGCTGCATTTTGGCCTCTTTTCCTTCCACCAAGGGAGTGTGGTGGTGGTGGTCCTCTTCTTCAAAAAAGGTGATAATACCTTATTGAAGAATTATAAAACCATCTCACTCCTGAGCCATGTGTACAAGTTGTTCTCCAGAGTCATTACGAACCGTCTCGATAGCAGGTTTGATGACTTTCAGCCTCCCGAACAAGTCGGTTTCCGTAAAGGCTGGAGCACCATAGACCACGTATACACACGCTCCGCCAGATTATACAGAAGACTGAGGAGTATAATCGGCCATTTGATTATGCCTGGCGTTTGTGGACTATGAGAAAGCTTTAAAGAAAGGGGCTTTGATTAGTTTTCTTTATTTTAGTTTATATTTGTATATATTTTTTTAAGTATTTAGTTTTAGTTCATCTTCATTATCAACTTATCATTTTCCCACTGCTGGGACACAGACCTTCTCTCAGAGAGAGAGGATGGCCCTAATCCACCATGCTGTCTTGTGTCATCATGTCTTTGAAGTTTTGAGGTTCTTGGACATACCGGTTTCCTCACGATGTTTTCCTTCACCGTTGTTGAACGATAGCATCGAAACTGCACGTAATTAATTTAAGTACTAAAGTCATTGGCCAAGGATTGAACCTGGTGCCGACAAATTGTAAAGCGCAGATGCTACCATTGCCCTGCCGCCATTGCTCTCGTTTTATTTCATATTTTTATGTTTATTGTAATAACTTATTTAATAATTACTATTCCGTCACTTTTAGAACAGTTTAAAGTCTCGTTCAGGCCTCGATTTCGAAATGTCGATGCGCTGTCGAAAGGTCACCGTCCGCGATCGAGACACATTCTTGCGAGAGCCCTGAACTTTCATGACACTTCCAGGAGTCGTGAGTTCAAAAGGTAGGTGTATCTTTGTTTTTGCTGAGACGAAAATATCGATGTCGAACATTCTAACACTTCCATCTTTGTATATCCTCGAGTCAGCAACTTTTGACAGAAAAAACACACCAGCTTAATATATTCAGATTCACTACAAATGCTCGTAATCTAAACCAAACCTTACGATTTTTTGCTGTTCAAAGCAATCCCGTTTAGGTGATGAAAAAATGTTCATCATCATCAGCCAGAAGTCACGTCTACTGCTGAACATAGGCCTCCCCGTTTAACCTCCACACTGAACGACAGCCTGCCTTTTGCATCCACTGGATGCCCGCGTCTCTCACAATGTCATCGGTCCATCTAGTGGGAGGTGTCCCTACGCTGACGCTGAAAAAATGTTGCGCGAACGCAAACCGCATCTGTGGGCGTTGAGGTTCACGTTCGCGTGATTTTCCGAACTGCGCGGTTTTAACGTTATTTTGATACCGCGTAAGCAGTTCGCCGTAAAGTACCTGATCATGGCTCCAGAACCAAAACAAGAAATAGGTAGTCAGAAAAGGTTCTTAGTACATGATGTACAAATAACCGAAAGAAATAAGCGACGAGACAAATGGCGGTAAGTTCCAAAATAAAGTTATATAATTTTTGATAAAAAAATGTTAATACCAAAGATTTCATAGTATACCACCTAAATCTTTGGTTAATACACCATAGATAAGTTTAAAAAAAACGTTTCAATCTCATGAATATTTTTGAATTTAATTTCAATATTCTTATTGTAAGTAAAATAAGTAAAACTTTCACTGTTTGCAACATCCTATAATAAGGGTATGATGTGTATGTTGTGCATTTTTCTCATAAGAGGCAATGTAAATTAATTAAAAAAAAACGTTCCTGTTTTAACATATTCCAAACTTATATTTTGTTTTAGTTGAGCCTCTTATAGTCCGGTCAATTTAGACCAAAAAATGAGAGTGAAGTTACATAAAGTCCCAACAAGCTGAATTTTTGTGAAGTTGTTCAAAACATAATTACAAACAATGTCTAGAAGTTCCCCATCATTCCCCTGTAAGGAAAAGAATTAATTCAAGGTCAAAGATCAAAAAAATGAGTTTTTCGCGATTTTCAGCAAAACGGTAAGTTTTATCATAAAAGTACCTCCGACAAAAATTGTAGATCATAAAATTATCTATAAAAAAAGTATCAATACTTTTTTTCTTACGAGCCACCGTTTCTGAGATATAACGATTCTAAAAGTTACAAAAACGCGCTAAGTACACTACCTCATAGGTGGCGTGGAAACGTGTGCATATTATGACGATAACAACTTTTATAACTTTTAGAATCGTTATATCTCAGAAACGGTGGCTCGTAAGAAAAAAAGTATTGATATTTTTTTTATAGATAATTTTATGATCTACAATTTTTGTCTGAGGTACTTTTATGATAAAACTTACCGTTTTGCTGAAAATCGCGAAAAACTCATTTTTTTGACCTTTGACCTTGAATTAAATTTTTTCCTTACAGGGGAATGATGGGGAACTTCTAGACATTGTTTGTAATTATGTTTTGAACAACTTCACAGAAATTCAGCTTGTTGGGACTTTATGTAACTTCGAATGTCTAAATTGACCGGACTATTATACCAAATTTGACGGTTTTAAATCAATTTTTTTCAGTTAAATTACAATATTTGAGCTGGAAAAAATACATGTCACAGATACATCTGTGTTAGAGTCTGTGATTTGGTTCAAAACACGATAGAATAAACTTTCCTCGATCAAAAAAAATCTGAAACAAAGTCAATTCAGTTTATTTTTTTCGTTTTATGCTCTAATGAAAGCTCGTAACAACCTGGAAATTGCATGTACTGAAAGGCAATTTTATTCACCATTTTTTTATTTGATTAGAATTTTGATAGTGAATAGTTTAGTTTTTTAGTGAAATTAAAACCGTAAAAAGGTCCCGAGAATTTGCGCGCGCCGCGTTCAGTGCTGCGCCAGGCGTCATCGAGGTCGGACCTATGTTCGTTTTTGTCGTTGCACTCCCCCCGCGGGCGTCCTGAATCCAGCGCGGCAATATACATCGTCGCTATAACTTGGCGGGGGCTGAGGGAGCGTTTTGTTGCCTACGCGACTCGGATAGCCGGCCGTTCACTATATGGGATAGGAAGTGTATCAAAGGATGTTACGTACTAAAAATTAAGAAAAAAATGGATCGTACAAAATAGATCATAATCATGTATCAGTATGGTGAATATTGGTCGTAAGTAAGTTTTGTATGAAGACACATTTTTTCCCGAATTTAGCAAACTTATGCTTTGATGGGTAGCTAAATCAATACCAAAAACCCTGTAAATAGATGTGAGAAACAATTAGAACATTTGTAGTTTTAGAAATGTTGGCGAATTTAGTTTAAAAGCTGATACGACATTGTCCGTTTGCTAATAAATATTGAAAGGCGACATATAATTACAAAAAATTGTTAATTCATTATTATAGTCGCTTACTACTAATATGTTTATCTATGCTACTAGGCGCGTTACACCAAAGAAGGAGTAATAAGCGAAAAAAAGAAATCAGACAAATTAATATAAAACTGAAAACTTTGGTATTAGATCAAACCTGTCTATACGAACTTACTTGTAAAAAACTATGATTGGTTCCAATATGATTCTACTATCGGAAATCAGCTTGCATAATATTTTTTTTTACAATATTTATAGTACCAAAATAAAGGCAAGAACAAGGCATGCATAAATGCACAATTCAATTCAATTCTTTATTTTACCTCTTGACATTGTCTCAATGTTCTTAGGTACGTCAATTAAACAGATTTATGCAGCTATACAATGGCTTTGTATACAGTACAAAAAGAATAATAACTAAAATGTTTAACGACACAGATTATCAAGTCTAGTCTGCATAAATGGCATTCACTCATATTTCATTTTTGTATCCGTAATATTTTTCCAACATAAATTAATTACTGATAATTACTTGTAAAATTATTTGTATCATATGGTATAAACAGGAACTTTGTCAGGCTATTTAAGAATATTTATGACTTCGCAAAATTTTAATCGACAACTAATACTTTTATTATGTACCTACAAATACTAAGGCACGTGGCAATAATAACGTACAATCGTTGTCATAAAGTTTTTTTTATATAACTATATTTATATATATATATATTATTGGGTCATGAGACGCAGTCGTTTTGCGACTATGCTAGCTCAATTATTACATTCAGTATCGTAACTAATACTTTTATTACGTACCTACAAATACTAAGGTAGCAATAATAATGTACAATCGCTGTGATAAAGTTTTTTAAATCAAAGTTTTTTTGGGGCATGGGTCGCTTTGCGATTATACGTCAGCTCCATTTTGTACATTCAATATCGTCTACTGATTACTAATATTATAATGTCAAACAGGAGTTTAAAGAGAGTTCGTGCCGCATCACTCAGTGGAGTGGAAACTTTGAATCACGCTGACATTGTCAAAATTAGCACCATGATGTGGACCACCAGTTTCATGATGAATCTCACAGACTGTGTTCACGAACTTTACACCATGTGTGTTTTACCATCCTCGAGGCTTCCAAGTAATGTCACATTGATGTGATTCTACTAGACTCATCAGAAAATTAAACTTATTTGTAGGCATGTGATCGGAACGAATCCTGTGAGCGATAACTATCAACTGTTAATATGTTAGTTGTAACGGAATATTACTTATAGTCTGGCCACTAAGAGAATGCAACTGACAGCTACAATAACATTGTAAAAATCTGAATCTGAATATATTTTATAAAACTTGGAATTATTCCAAACAAAGAAATATACAAACAGTTCTAGGGCAAGCATTCATGTGATGAACATTTGTGTTTCTTCTATATCTGGGTGTTAATATCTATTTAAGTATGTATTATAAAATATATGTAAAACGGTATGTATATCATCAGTCTCTGGCAGCCATAGTGCTTTGCTTAGGGTCAGATGAGCGTGTGTGCAAAAATATCCCGAATGTTTATGTTTATTTATATATATTTATTTTAATATATATAATAATTAAAAGTAAAAAAAAAAAAAAAAAAGATTAAAATAAATATATATAAATAAACATAAACATTCGGGATATTTTTGCACACACGCTCATCTGACCCTAAGCAAAGCACTATGGCTGCCAGAGACTGATGATATACATACCGTTTTACATATATTTTATAATACATACTTAAATAGATATTAACACCCAGATATAGAAGAAACACAAATGTTCATCACATGAATGCTTGCCCTAGAACTGTTTGTATATTTCTTTGTTTGGAATAATTCCAAGTTTTATAAAATATATTCAGATTCAGATTTTTACAATGTTATTGTAGCTGTCAGTTGCATTCTCTTAGTGGCCAGACTATAAGTAATATATTTTAATACTTAACACTGGCAAAAAAGTGTGACGATGCTAGAATCCTCTCAACGGGAAGAAGAAAAAAACGGTCTGACCAGTTATACTTTATAGTACTTTTGTGGTTGACAATACTTCGCCGAATTCATAAGCATATTTATTAGTTCTCCATTATGTGGTAACGAATTAATTAGAAAGGCAATTAAAGGACCGATTCATATTTATAAATGGGTACCTAATGACTTTGTTTGTTATGGCAGAATTAACCAAATATGTACTCTATCTACTAAACTGTGTTGAGCCAATGATTTTAGAGTAGACATATTTATATAGGATATTTATTTAGATTATTATAATTATTATTTAGAATATTTATGTTTAGGAGTACATTATTATCAGCTTATTATTTTCCCATTGCTGGGACACTGGTTTTCTCTCAGAGAGAGATGATGGATCCTAATTCAGCAGGCCCAGTGCATGTTGGTGAATCCTACTAATATTATAAACGTGAAAGATTGTATGTATGGATGTATGTTCCTCTTTTACGCTGCAACGAAACAACAAATCGACCTGATTTTTTGCATGGGTATAGTTCAAGAGCCAGAGTGTGACATAGGCTACTTTACATCATCATCATCACCATTTTTCATCACTACGCGGGTGAAACCGCGGGGCGCAGCTAGTGTCATATGTTTTTCAACTTTGTGTTCTTGGACGTACCGATTTCCTCATAATTTTTTTTCTTCACTGTTTGTGAGAGATGGCATCGAAACTGCATATAATTTGTAATTAAATTATATGCAGTTTCTAGTTACTAAAAAGTAATTGGTGCAGGGCTGAGGACCGAACTGGGTAACATTAGATTGTAAAGCGCACATGCTACCGCTCGGCCACCAGTGCTCATACATCATTGCTCTACAAACGTTTTATACACATTTTTGTAAATTTGTTTGAGTTATGGTTCATACAAAAATCCTATAGAAAAAGCCCCTTTTCCCAATTTTTCCGCCAGTTTTTTCAATTTTCTTACCACAAACGTTGTTCGGAATATTACGAACATTTGATGATTAGCCAAATCAATCTAGCCGTTCTGAAGTAATTCACTTACTAACAAACAGCATTTTTAATTCATACTAAAATTTCATTAGATTGACTAGCTGAATTCCGCGTTGTTACCCGTTTTTTTCCCATATTTTCTGCATTTCTGAAGGGGAAAAATAGCCTATGTCTGCTGTCATGATGCACACTAACTTCCTGCCAAATTTCGTTAAGATCGATTTAGCCGTTTAGTCGGGAAAAGCGAACAAACAAAGAGATAGAGTTACTTTCAGTCAGTCTGTCTATCAACTCGATTAGTAAGTGGTATTTCGCTTTTATGCAATTGTAGATATATATTAGTTCCACATTGAACCAAGTTTCTCAAAGCGCGAACAAAACTCCACCCATTTCATCAACAGACATTTGAGAGCTACAAACACCGGAAGTACCCACTGAGGCCAGATGGCCGGCTGATCGATCATTTCACCGCTTCCTGATCGGTAGAGGTCATCGCCATTGTCGCGAAGAAAACAAGAAAAGCTTTAAATTAATTAGACTCGATTAGGAATCGTGGCTTCGACGGTGCAGACAACAATCGCCGAGACGATTGCTTTGTTATGGACTAGGAAATCTCTAGACTTGTGTTTAAGCTCAACGCTGACTCTAGAGTCGAGGTGTCGCATACAAGCAGCTGTGGAAAGTCAACTCTTTCTGGTTCCACAACCGTAAAATCCAGTCCACCGAGCGCCACTTCCGACCAAGGCTGGTGAAGGTGACACTTGAGATCTGAATCACGAAATGAAGATTTAAATCCAGTTGGTATTCAACTTGCCAGTGCGTTGAATCCAGTCACCTTAAAAAAATGCGAGTCCAAAATGTGTTCAAAATACCATAGGCAGATACAGTGAGTGTGTTTTATCGAGACTTTGGTTCGAGTTCTAGTGATAACCGTAGCACTAACAAGTAAAAATTGTTTATTATTCTTACCCCCGATAAAAGAGCTAACAGAAGAACTTATTGATTGATTTGTTAAAAATAACAGACTAAGTAAAACATAAATCAATGTAATGTCTATACTAAAGAAACTATTTCATTCGGCTAGTAAAGTTCTGATATATAAGCGTTTAAAGTTTTTGTTCGGATTAGGACAGGATGCTATGTCCCCTACTCGCAATGTAAGAGTTGGTATGATGTTTGTATGCCGTACTTACAGGTGAGGTAATTTGTAAGTACCTATAGTGCATTATCTGTCTGGAATGAAATAAAATGTTCAAATCTTTCTTAATTTTGAATACATGGTCGGCGTCTTAAGACAATAAAAAAATATCTGTCTTCTAGCTTATTCCAGTAAATGAGATACGGTTTTAACTGACGTGTACGGCCAGTTTTAAATCGCCGTGATGACACGTGACGTGCCTCAACTCTCAAGTCGGCGATGAGCCTTAAACCGCGAGTGACGCAGATATTGGTATACGAATCAAAAGTTCCTAAACTAGATATTGTTATTTATGCATAATCAATCTTTCGCTCCGAAACAAACTAACTAATGAGAGATTGATCTTCGACTACCATAATATAAGACCTACTGCTCTACCTGACATTAGTTAAATAAAGCGTCGCGGAACTAAGAGTGTATCACAACGCCCCACTTATAGCCATCTCAAATAAAAATAAGTATCGAAAAACCAGGGTGTATTTGTACCTAATGTAACCCTGTATGCGAGCGACATGCTCTCAATCAGTTGTATACAAAATTACAGAAAATATCATAATCATCAATATTACAGCGGCTATTAAGAAAACTACTTGCATTTTGAAACAATCTTGAAATCAGCGATTGAAAATCGAAAATAAATAATATTCACTGATTTTCACTGTAGGTACCTACTGATAACGCCATCTTTGAGTACCAGCGGTACCTAGCTAGATGTAAAACGATAAACCAATAAACAAACCGAATGAATGGTGCTATACAAATCTTGGAACTTATTAGCGCGAAACATTACTGGTTTCGCGCTGTTTAAACAGATGGCGCCAACAGTGGAAAACTTAAGACCGACCACAGGTCTACAAGCCTCAGAAGACAATCTGGGACCTTATGGCTAGCTGTAGTTTAGCTGATCAAAATATGAATCTGCGCGCGTTAAGGTTCACGTTCGCTTGATTTTCCGAACTGCGTGGTTTTAACGTTAGTTTGATACCGCGAAAGCAGATGTTTTCATTTAAGGATTTATATTATTTACTAGCGACCCGCCCGCCCGCACGTAAATTACACCCGTGCGAAGCCGGGGCGGGTCGCTAGTTATACATATAAACCTTCCTCTTCAATCACTCTATCTATTAAAAAATACCGCTTCAAAATCCGTAGCGTAGTTTTAAACATTTAAGCATACATAGGAACGGACAGACAGCGACAGCGACTTTGTTTTATACTATGTAGTGAAGCAACTGTTATACATATTTTTTGAGCCTTGTGTATTTTCTGTCAGTAATTATGCATGATATCATCATACAATCAAAGTATGTTATACTTATAAACCTTCCTCTTGAATCACTCTATATATAAAAAAAAAAGGGTTCAAAATCCGTAGCTTAGTTTTAAACATTTAAGCATACATAGGAACGGACAGACAGCGACAGCGACTTTGTTTTATACTATGTAGTGAAGCAACTGTTATACATATTTTTTTAGTTTTGTGTATTTTCTGTCAGTAATTATGCATGATATCATCATACAATCAAAGTATGGTCAGTAGAGCACATTCTTCCGTAAATACTTTGTAATGAAATTTAGGTGCCAAAGTGCAACTGAAAAACAAGCACGTCACCTTCATTATAATATTTTCAAAAATTTGTGTATTAATGTGTAATACTGGTGATGTATTATTTATTAAGTGTTCTTGAACATGCTCGAATTAAATAACGAGTTGAAAAAAAGTATTTTTTGTGTGGTTTTCAAAACTCCATAGAAGCTTTTTAGTAAAGTAATATCTACTATTAGGGCATCGTAAGGTACTTGGACATGGCTGTGACTTTGCTTAGCTATAACTTTTTGAGTAGATATATTTAGACCTTATACCTTACCTTACCTTACCTTACCTTATTTTTACTTAAACCTTACAAAACTATATCAATACTAGCTGCGCCTTGCGGTTTCACCCGTGTTATATACTTCCTTGAAGGAACCTCCTTGGTATAGTGACAGCAATTTAGATGATTTAGATGACTTTTTTTGTCTATGATGTAATATTATGTCAATGTATAAAATAAGACTTCAATTCTTAACGTTCCATAAATGGGTCAAAAATCTTCATAATTACTTTTTGTGAATTTTTCGATATTTTAATATCACTTTGCTATTTGAGATGAATCTAACAAATCAAAGATCATGAAAATTGGTCCTGCCGTTCTTGAGTTATAAATGGTGTAACATACACGACTTTGTTTTACACCTAATACTTGACACTGGTAAACGCATAAGACGTGCGACGCCAAAATCTTTTCAAAAGGAAAAAAAACGCTTTGTTGCCGTGGTCTACAAAAGCGCATGGCTATATCTAATTGAGATATAGCCATGCGCTTTTGTTTGTTAGTGATTGTACAGAAACTGCAACAACTTACTAAAACTGTTTCAGACGTTCAGAGTCGTTACGGTAAAATTTTATGCCTATATAAAAGACATCGTAAGTATCGTTCACTGTCTTTACTGTCCATTTAAGGCGTATAAACATCAGGTATGGGTCAAACGCTATTCCATAAGACAACAAAACACCATAATGCTAGTGCCACCCCAACCCCTCATGGACAGGGAAAGTTCAGCGATTAAAGCTAAACATGCGAACGTCGGGAGACCTGCGTTTACGGGCGAAACAAGGTCGCAGAGGGGTGCGATCTAATAAACAAGCCCATATCCAGGGCCGTTTCTAGTTGTGACTTTCCTGGAAGGTGCTGAACCTAGAGTGAATCTCCTTCCTGTGCAAAAATATTTTTGAATAAGCTAATCGTAAATATTAATTTAGTATTTTTATTTTATTTATTAATTATCTTATTGAATAAAATACATAATTATTGTAAACTGCACAGCAGTTTGTAGGCAGACATCTATTATCCTTAACAAAATTTCATCATGAACACAAAGAAAATCTAATCCACTATCTTGGAGTCGCGGCCTTATTTAATTTAGTGGGATGTCACTTTGTCGTTTTCTACTCTTCAAGCCCTTTCATTTGATTGATACCCATAATAATAGGCCATCCGCCATCTTGTGATGGAAACCATTTTGAAAATATTATAATACTGGGTATTGCATATTGTATTGTCACAGGTTTGTACAAAATTTCAGCTAATTCAGTTAGTAAACTAGTTTTAATTCAGCTTGCAAGATTTGATCTAAACAAACTAACAAAGTTGTAAGTTAAATAAAAGCTTCTCAATATGTTTCGTATTTTTTAGGAATACACCGATTACTCTATCATTTGTCAATCAATTTACGTGGGTTTTTGGTGAAACGAGTGCGACAGCGTAAGGAGGGTTATGTTTTACGAGTGTATGTAATATGTTGTTTAAAACGCTGGTTGTATAGGTACCTATCTCAGTGCCTTAAGACGAAAGTCTTCGACCAGTGTATGTTACCGGTGATGAAATACGGCACTGAAACGTGGTCTCCCACTATGGGCCTCATAAGCAAGCTCAAAGTCGCACAACGAGCTATGGAGAGGGCTATGCTCGGGGTTTCTCTACGAGATCGAATCTGAAACGAGGAGATCCGTAGACAAACGAAAGTCACCGACATAGCCTTCCGGATTAGCAAGTGGAAGTGGCAGTGGGCAGGGCACATATCGCGCAGAACAGATGGCCGATGGGGCCGAAAGGTTCTGGAATGGAGACCACGGACTGGTAAGCGCAGCGTAGGACGTCCACCCACAAGATGGACAGACGACCTAAAAGAGACCGCAGGGTAACGCTGGATGCAGGCCGCTTCCAAACGGCCCTTTTGGAGATCGATGGGGAGGCCTATGTCCAGCAGTGGACGTCCTATGGCCGAAATGATGATGATGAATGATGTATGTATGTATTTCCCTATTCTTTTATGTCTATATAGTATTTTATCTTCAGATCCTTTGCGAAGAGCGGTTCTTCTGACCCCTTATCCCCTTCTCTTAAATACAGCCTTGTCCATATCATCGACCCAGTTCCATAGGAGCTGCGGCGCCACTCTTCCTGTTGCCGGGCTTCGTCAGCCATTTGTATTGATACCATCTGATTCTTACTTGAAGCCATAAATACTTGACGCGTCTGCAATAATTCTCGAATCACGGAATTGGTCAGTTAGCATTAATTTAGTTTCAGGTGTAATTGGAGGTAGCGCGCCAAAACAGTGAATGTTTTTTCTTACCAAATAATAACTAGATATTAAATACTCGGTGGGTTTACGTTGACTGTAATATAACTAAGGTACCTACTTTGATTGTCTCTAAAGCCGGGTACGCTGCGGCATGTTTTCGTGTTAGCAGCAGCTAACACACTAACATTTTAGGTGATGTTTTCCATCCGCGATGCGTGTTATCCTGTTAGTTAACACCAAAGCCACGCCCACTTTTCGTGTTAGTAAAATGTTAGTGTGTTAGCTAACACGAAAACATGCCGCAGCGGACCCGGCTTTATTGTGACTAGCTTGTTTCGTATGACATTATTTAGCGATGATTACAGCGATGATGATGGCCTGCAGTGCAGTCATTGCTGACCAAGGCTTGTATAGTGCTTTACTCAAACAATGCGAGTAATTTAAATAAAAGTAATATATAAGAATTTATTCAAAGTACCAAATTGTTAAAAGTACTTAGTTACTAAAATTCAGGGCCGTCTTTCCAGGGCAATACATTTTCAATCACTAATATCACTTACCTTTGAACGTCCGGGGGTGCTAAGCCCATTGAATTAGGAGGATTCGTCGCTCGAAGAGTTCATTTTTACAATTATATTTTAAATATCACAAAAATATATTGATGGGAAGCATCATCATCTCCTCTTTGATCATTATGGATTATTGAAAAAAAAAACAACACCGCCGCGCTTTTGTCTCTTTCCCGCGTATTTTTTTATTACCTATATATTATAGCCAAATTCTGAATAAAATCTTTTTGCACTGAACTATTTTTGAAACAAAACTCGACATTTCGACTTTCAAAGGAACTGCTGGTCGCTAAAACACGCCAGCAATGAAGTTCCATACAACTTTGCATGCGCCTTTTCGAGTAGCAAGGAAGGTAGTTAAAATAATGACAAAATTACAAGCATTTTTGAGTAAAATAAAAATTATGTAATAATTAACGAGCATGGAATAATGTAAGATAATAGTTTTGCTGCGTAAAGGCCACGACATGACGTCACTAAGGGACCAGTACAGAACCTATAGCTTACTGACCTTTCTACTTACCTTGCGCAGGCCTATGAGCTATTTTTAACTTGCCATAAAAGTGGCTTCGTTAATGAACGGCACTTTGCTTGCTCAGAAACACAACAGACATAGGATGAACGGGAGCGTTGGAAATCTAGGGTTCCCAATATTTCTTCGAATTCAGTTTGATCGAAAACCGCGGGCTAATTTTTTTCCCTGAATGCTCGTTTCCTCAAATGGTTATGTAATCGAATGGTCGTTATTACTCATACTGTCGCATGGTCAAAGGGTCAAATGATTCCAAGTTACATTCGAAATCTTCGTACTGCTATTTTTTTATTTGTAGGCTAAGCGCGCTGCCACTGAAACTTAAATAAATAATAAAAATAAATTTAAAGTTAGCTATCTCGTCCCAATAGGACGATTTTGTTGTGGGATGAGCTGATAATTCGACAATCGACAGATATTGTTTCTAATTAACTGAGTTTAGGACTCCTTAAGTCGTAACTTAACTCATTCCTCGGGGTTATAAATAAAAAAAATAAACATTTATTTCAGGCACTTAAATGACCCATAAAATAAAATACAAACTAACACTACAAATAAAATAAAATGATATCACGCTGTAAAGAGGCGCTCGTCTACTTATACTTAAATGTAAATATAAAATAGGTAATTCCTAGCTAGCTGGATAATATTGCACACATAATGAAGAGCTAAGAACAAAAATAAACAAGCTAAGAATAATAATTAACAAGTAAGTTTACCACCAAAACAAACAAACCAGCCAAGTGCGAGTCGGACTCGCGCACTGAGAGTTCCATACCACCACAAAATACAATAATATATAATTATCAATTTAAAAAACGTGTAATATGTAGCGTATGTGTGTATTAAATCTAGGAAAATAAAAGATTTTAAGATATTTCAAAAACCGCCAAATCAATAGCTTTAAAAAAAATATGGGACCACCTATGATTTATGGCCTACCTAATAAAAAAGGAATCATTAAAAACAGCTCTATATTGGCGGAGAAATCGCGTAACATACTTAAAAAAAACCATACAGTCGAATTGATAACCTCCTCCTGAAGTCGATTAAAAATTCGGCTTCAAAATTAGTATAATATGGTGGCCATTGATAATATATGTCACACACACACTCACCACCCACACACACATACTCACTCAGTCACACACCACAAACACACATTTTGGAGTTACAATGTGCAAACTATGTATGCCTTGAGGCCCTCTTTTCCCACTCTTAGCAATTTTGATCATTCTGGTTTCAGTCTGTCTACTTACATTATTAGCTTAAATTTATAAAAATGGTGTCATATCAAGGTTCAGTGTTATGTCTAGGATCCCGTAAAACCGTTACACGATTTATGACACTTCGCTCTTTAGAAAAATAATAATAATAAGAATGATAAATAGTAAAAATTATTTGTTCTCTTCTCCGTTTTAATTTATAGTCACTTATCACTAATTTTTGGAAACTGTTTAATACTGTCAGCGCTATTTCTGGAAATTCGTATGTTCTGATCTTTCCGGGTACCCAAGATACAGGCTTTGCCTAGTTTGGGGCCCAATGCAGACTTCTTTTTTGTGTTTTTTCTATATTGTATGTCTATTAGGAATTTTATGTGCTGTTCTTTCGGAAATATATGATTTATGATTATGATTATGATTATGATGTACGTAGTATAATACCTGACATCTTTGAGGGTGGCATTTCAATTCGATCGAATGATGAGGTCATCTAAGTAGCAAAATACGTTGCTTAACTTGGTAATGAACATAAATTTGCACCGACTTGCACTTGGCCATTATTTATTCCTTTTGGTTTTAATTTATGCCTTTTTTATTATTTCTTAGTTAATCCGCCGTAACACTACATATTCTGTGAAAAAATCAACTGGCTATCTATTACGGTTCGAAAGATACAGCCGTTTAAAGGTAGGACAGACAGACGGACAGACACACCGACCGACAGATATCGTAGGCTTAGTAATAGGGATCCATTTTTACCCTATGGGTACGGAACCCTAAAACTGATCTTTTCAGATTCGGTTGAAAAATTACGGAAAAAGTATGCGCTAGTGACATTTCCTACGAAATCCCAGGTATGTAGGTGGTTCTATTAATAATTTTTCACACAAAGGAGATGGGTCAGAGTTCGTAGTCCTGTAACCGACGATGCCGTCACAATGTCTGGAAACCAGCGGATTTATATTTTGTTATTCGTGTAACATGGCGATAAATATTTTACTGGATTGCGTTATATGAATCCTTACAAGGAGCTAACTTTCTTTTGGGTTGTATTTATCGCGTTTGTCGTAAGTATTTAGGTATTCAGCTAATACTTGAAAATTTATGAGCCCATGCACGTTTTTTTAATTCTTTCCTCTGTTAGGGTTTTGGCGTCGTACTCTTGTGCATTTGCCTGTGTCAAGTATTGTTGTTATCAAGTTTGGATAAATTTAGTCAAACAACCAACAGGTTTCCAACAGGCGAGATTACGGTTAAACGTCCCGCGCTGGAAAAATGCCTCTCTCTTAGATAGGGGTGTTGCCGGAATCCTCACGCTTGACAGGCGGCTTGGGGATCGCAGTACGTTCACCGTGTAAGTATACTAATACTAATAGGACGCTGATGCCCATACTTCGGTAGTTCTGATCGCAGTTTTAGGACATATCCGTGTCCGCTGCTTACACCTACTTACAAACTGCTACTGCTTATAACACCTAATACAATTACATCCTCAGATCTCACATGCTTTGTGAATTAACTTATTTCAGAATTATGAGTACTTTGAATAACTTTTTTTCCCTTCGGACTAGGCTAACGTTTGACTGCGTTCTCGCCTGATGGAAAGCGATGATGCGGTCGAAGATAAAGCACTAATATCCTATTAACCCTAGACTTGAACACTCCAAGATTGTAATGCTGCGGAAACACAGACAGGGGCAAGTTCTATTGTTTTGCTGTTAATTAAGAAAGAGGAGTCAAAACGCTTGGAGCGAATAAATGACATTTCGACCAAGTAAGGGTGACGCCTTGCCGTTCGTCTGGACGTCCGGTAATGAAAAGGTGATGGGGGAACAAGTTCGTAAAGTTCCTTTGCACACTCTCCTATTATGATATTTAGCAAAAACGTCTACTTGTATCCCAGGAAGACAGTTAACAATTAAATGACTCATGATATTAAATTAGATTTACATACTTTTGACAGATTTGCCATCAGGTTGTATATTAATTGAACATTCAACATCATGTTTTAAAAACTCACACCGTTTTGTTTCCGACAACGTTTCCGTTGCAAAATCCGTGAAAAATCCTATAAGCTTGCAACTTTTACGCCGCATTTTAACAACATACCTAAAGTAACTGTAATATAAAGGTTATTTTGTTAAAGGGTGGTTCCTGTTTGACCGAATGCACACCAAATTTGAATGTAGTATGACCACAAATTAAGAATTCTGTACCCTTAGTATAAGTTTTGATAGTTTTCGAAAACTTTTTCGTTTTCGTATTGTTCCATACGTTGCTGGGGGAAAGCTATTCGAAAACTGTTTCCGTATTTGAGTGAAGCCTTCCACCGTGTTTCCGACGGAGGCACTTTACTAAAATATATGGAACGAAACGATGACTAAAAATAATAATTTAAAAAAAATGCCACTATTAATATTCAGTACAATATTTAGTTTTAACATTAATTAAAATTTAATGAACAATAAATTTATGGATTATAATTAAAATTATCACGCTTACTATAACTAATTACAGTCGCTAGTTATTGCTATAGGATTCCCTGTGTTGCGATAACTAGTGCTCTTCAATGGTGATAATTAAAGATAATATTATATTATATTAATTTAATTTAATTTAGATAATAAGAGATGAAATTGAATTAAAATGGAATAAAATAAATATTGAAATTGAATTAAAATTGTTCCGTTCAATTTGTATTGATTGATTGAAATACATTGCATTTTATTCAATTTTATGTTTGATTGATTTATTGGTAGCTTATCATAAATTAGTGTTTTAGATTTATAGATTATATTACTTAGTACAACAATACTTATGTATAAATTAATAGACGATGACGAAAAAAGTGGTGGAAAACTATCAAAACTTGTACTAATATAATATACTATTTATTTTATTATGTTTTCAGTCTTTTGCATCTCATTGCAGGGCAAGGCTTTTCTTAATCTTTTTAGGGTTCCGTACCCATAGGGTAAAAAGGTGACCCTATTACTAAGCCCTGTGTTACTAGCCCTGTCTGTCTGTCTGTCTGTCCGTCCGTCCGTCCGTCCGTCTGTCCGTCTGTCTGTTCTTTCGAACCGTAATAGATAGACAGTTAAAATTTTCAGAGAATATGTAAAGTTACGGCGGATTAACTTACAAATAATAAAAAAGTCAAAAAGTAAAAACGAAAGGGGGGGGGGTCCCCATACAAGAAACGTATTTTTGTATTAGCTCTAATGTAAAAACGATAATACGTACAACCGTCAAACTTAGCACGATTGTAGAACACACTCTAATGTATAACAACAAATAATAAATAATGGCCAAGTGCGAGTCGGTGACAAATTTCTGTTCATTACCAAGTTACTATACTCGAGTGCCTGTAGCAAACTGCGTAGCAAACTTTTGAGTCGAGTGACCTAGAAGTAACACGACGCAGTCAACAATCTCCTAAAAGGCTACAAATATAGCCCCTTCTAGTAGTAACCCTTCTAGCAATGCGATAGTGCCCCTGTGGCCTGGTGTTTCAGGTATCCTTAGGCGACGGTGATCGCATACCATCAGACGGCTCGTTAGCTTAATTGTTTGCCAAATATGGTATTAAAAAAATGCTCTTGCCTCCTCCGTCTGGCCACCACTATTAAATTATCGTCTGACGGTCAAAGAAACTCACTGTGTAAGTAAGCCTGGCTCTCCAGGCCGCTGGTCGTCCGAGATCCGGTGTCCGGCTCATTTACATTATCCTCATCAGTAATCTGAGTTTTGGATGGCTGTACCTATTATTTTTCTAACAACCGCCATCTAAGTTTGACTGCCAAAAGTCTGCGCTCCATGCAGTGAGATATATTTATATCGGGCTAATTTGATTAGAGTGCGTAACTTTTTATTACTAATTATTATCAGTATATTTTTTGGAACATAAAACAGGATAAAAAAATGAGTTCGGCCAAAAATGTATAAGAGTTCAAGGCCATAACTGATAGAGTATGGATAATGGATAGTGACGCGTGGTGCGAGCATGTTTTAGGTAAAGTGTAATTTTTGTTCCAAGAAGGGTGTCGCGACCAAACAAACAACAAAAAAGTAATTTACAACTAGCTTGACGTTTTTTTTAAGATTTGCCCAATCCATAAAAACTTTTTAACAAAAAACGCCGGAAACCAAAATTTAAAGGAGAAACATAAAAAAACACCTTGACACCGATTCAAAATTAGTTTTTTTTTTCACTTTTCATTTTCATTTTATCGGTTCAATTTTTTTATTTATTTTTATTTAGGCTAACGCTGGAAATCTGGTCTGTTGGCTTCATATCATTATGAATTACTATTTTTACCGACTTCGAAAAGGTTCGCAATTCGGCCCATATTTTTATTATATTTTTTGCAATGTTGATTTGTTGCATTATAGATAAGATTTAAATACATATACACGAATAATTCATTTAAAAAAAAATAACACACAAAAAATTATAGTTGAGCAGCGGGTTATAATAAATTTCAGTACAATATTATTGCCTGGCTAGAACGTAGGGAAATAATTGCTTACTTTATTTAGGCGTGGTTTGCATGACATGTAAATATGTGGTGCGGTGTAAAAATATTATTTTGTTCCTTGACGAGTATCGACGTAGTAGTAGTTATCGACCTCAAATGCTATGATAAAAAGAATATTATAATCTAACATGAATAAATCTATTATCCTTCTGATACCTTTTTTTACCCTGCCCAGCTGCATTGGGTTGCAACCGGGTTTACTGAATCTGTACCCATTAAAACCCGGCTTGGTGGACAGCTTTTCTGCTAGACGTAGAGCACCGAGATCTCCATAGGAATGAATTGGTACTTTCCTAGTGTAATGCCTAAAGCAACATTCCCGGGAAATGCTCGAAATTCTCCGACTTCCGAGCATCTTCGCCCCTTCTCTCTACAGTGTGGCTCGCGCCATTGTATTCCATGGACTTCCTGTGGATATTATAAAATTAATATTCAGACAGTGACGTTTTACTAACGTAGTTCTGTCACGCAGTTTTACATGCTTATATGGAAGCAAATTAAGGAGAGTCGACAGTGATAAGGAGGTGGCACGCTGTCTCCGTGACTTCTCGGTTGTACAAATAGTAATAAACGGGCGCAGTAAACTTTGAAAAGTAGTTTAGTCACGCGGCCTTGACTGATTCACCAGGTACTCTATTCTCGTGCTCTCAAAATTATTTCGTCACGCTCACTCTCATGAAAGTCACGACATTTCTAATGTGAGAGCTAGACAGTGACTAAAATAAACTCGACCGATCCAGAAAAAGGGCCAAGCATGAAATGCGTTGTGACGCAAGCGCAAGCCCCTTATACTCGTATTCATAGACCCATGCGTTTTGTGTATAAAGCCATAGAAAAAATAACAGTCCACATTACAGCTGAATGCACATTTCCTCTGTGCAAATGCTTTGAGGAAATGAGGAAGAACTTTCATCATCATCACTGCTGGGACACGAGACTTCTCTTTCTCTCAGACAGAGAGAGGATAAGCCGTAAAGACTGCATTCTGGCCTCTTTTCTCTCTACCAAGGCTTGGATTCGACTTTTATTTTAGTTTACTGTATATTTATTTTAGGTAGTTTTTGGTTTTAGTTTATCATCATTATCAGCCTATTATGTTCCCACTGCTAGGACACTGACCTTCTCTCAGAGAGAGAGAGAGAGGATGGGCCGTAATCCACCATGCACATAATTTATATATACAGTTTTTTCATTAATTTGATTTGTATTATTAGTATAGCGGTATACTGAAAGTGGAGTGACTGCAACACGGAGTCAAATGACACGAGCTTGTATTAATGCAAATCTTCCTGGTTTGTCTGATTTGAGGTTCTGTGGGTAATCCAATCAAATTGTCCTTATGTATTCGGTGAATTCTTATGTGTGACCAGTATTTGTTTAATTGCGAATCTTGTTCGTGCAAATAAGGCAAATATAGACAAATTAACCCTCCTCACATTTTAGGCAAGTATGGCAAATACAAGAATATTACACTTACAACACCAAATATAAAATTTGTATTCATCATCCACAGGCTTCCTTATCCCACTGCTGGGTATAGGCCTTTCTCTTGCTATGTCATCTGCCTCGGTCTTGTGCTAATCGAGTCATGGTGGGCAGAACACATTGGTTGAAGAGGCAGGTTTTCAGACATTGCGTCATATGGCGTGACTTGAGGATGTCGTCCAGTTTTTCGAATGCCGCCTATCCAAGCTGTATGCGCTTGAAGACCTCTTTCTTTTGATGTTCTATGCCAAAAGATAGAGTATGACCAAGATACACGTAACTGTCAACCGTCTCTAGGATCTCATTCCCTATCATGGTTGGGTTTGAGGTCCCAGAAACGTTCAACATTACTTTGGTCTTTGTAATATTTATCTTCAAGCCTACCTTCAAAGAAGCATCTGAAAGCTCTTGGACCATATGTTGGAGGCCATCCATCATAAATTAATATTAACATACATAATATATATGTCGGCGCGTTGACGTTTCAGCATTCGGGCGCAACTACCGTCGGATAGTTTTTAAGGCTTAGATTATGTAGGTAGGCGTTACCTAGCTTTGTTTTGGTGGACTAGTAATGGAGGTGCCGCCATCACTGGTGTAACGCTGCAGTAACTCACTCTGCTGAAATTCGTTGTGAAGTTGTGTCGTTGACAACCAATCAGAGTTTAGCAAGTTGGTATACCGTCCGGGTGTACCGCTAGTGAGGGCGCGCGGACACGCGTCGGTGATGTGAGGCTCGGTGGAGATCACTTTACTTAGTGTTTTGAATTGGGACTGTTGGAAGCTCGGTGGACCTCACTTTGCTTTGGGTTGTGAATTTGGATTGTTGATTGGAGAGTGGTAGCGTTCGTTACAAGGCGGAACACCTTGTCCCCAAGTAATTTTCAAGTAATTTGATATTGTAATTAGTAATCATAGCGCTTCGAAATAAAAACTGTGTCAATGTACGTGCGATGTCTCATTCTCCTCGGCCGCTATTCGCACGCCATAGAACCAAGAATAATCTAATGAAGATCAGCCATCGACCGGCGACCCCTATCACGCATCGACGCTCGCTCCGTCATATATATTCATAAATACATAATACGTATACCGGCTCTACACTCGCGCGCGATCCGCGGCGTGAATTCACGGCGTGAGTTTCGCGTTTCACATGATTGCCTCTACACTCGCAAAGCTTCGCAAGGCCTTCACAGTTTTGTTCGCGCGCTCAACGAGAATGGACGTCGATGTGGCTGCTGCTATTTCTGTGACGCTTTTTGCTTTAACTCTATTAAAGTTTTTTTTTCTTTTTTCTTTAATTATATATTTCTCTATACTCTTTCTATTTTTTTACTACTGTTATATTTACATACTTTTTCAGTATGATCATGGAAAAACGTGGGTTTCCCCGTAGATCCAATGCTATGTAATATACCCACTAGTGGGACTACGGGGATTTTTTCCCCCGTGGACCACGGAATGACACACACTAGAGACGGAATTCAAACTTTATCATAGCACACTACCGTTCATAGGTGGCACGTTTCACCTATGGCGGGAAATTCAAATTTCATACAGTTTTTTTGTCTACAGCTACAAGGGTAGGCCGGGTAATTTGTTTAGCAATTTTAATTTTGGCATTAAAAAAATCATCATAATTTCAGACTATCATGTTCCCGCTGCTGGGACACAGGCCTTCTCTCAGAGAAAGGAAAAACCCTAATCCATCATTACCCTACGCTTATCAGACCACTGCTGTTGGATTTGGGCAGTTCCCACTGTTGCGTCCCGGCAGTGGGAACATGATATGTTGATATGATGATGATGATGAAGTTTTTATTTTGATACAATAAAGTTTGATTTTTAATTCCAATATGATATCTACGTGGAAAAAATCCCCGTAGTCTCACCAAGGGTCATAGCAGTGGGTCCACGAGGAAACCCCAGAAAAAACAGTCGAGTGAACTAGTAGATAAACCGTCTGGAGAGTTTAAAATGTTTATCAATCAGATTTTTACTAATTGAACCGAGTTTTACCAATAATTTCTAAGCAAGATAGGTACTCAATTCAGAGAAGCAATTCCAGCTAAAATATTTTTTTTCCTGAGCTTATTTTGCTTTGAATTTAATTAAAACAATAAGGCGCGAGACACGACTATTCGACACCGCGTCTCACGCACTACTGCGAATATTCACGAGTGTAGATGCCGTTCGCAGTCGCGTGGCGTGAACCAAGCGCGAATCCTTTGTCGCAGGGAAAAAAACCGACTCCGATCGGGGAACACCGCGACCCGCGAACGCGAAGCCGCGAACATCAGGTGCGTAACCGTGAATCCATCCACATTCGCAGTTCGCGGCTTTTGCGGGTGTTCGCGCCGCGAGTGTGGAGCCGGTATTAGAGGTGTAAATCTAAAAAATATTCAATTTCCGCGATACAGGCCTAGCCTAGTGCGGGAATCGTATTATATCATTTATACTTACCTAATTCACTCATAAGCATAACTATATTTACTCACCTTACTATATTTCTTGCTACTGTTCGTATGATGTACAATTGTACATACCTTATTTTAAGCCTTTGCTTATGTAATTTTTTTTTCACTAATAGCGATTTGATCTGCTAGCATGAGAAATCTCAAAACTTCGACAAAATATCCAAAAAAATCGTAAGACATGTTCAACCCAGTGAGTGGCAGCCGCCCGGCGGGCGTCGTCGCACTGTCGGGCTTCGCTTGACTCGTTTCAGCCATTTTGCTCGTCGTCAGTCGTGTCCCAGTATCGTCTGTTCTACGCCCGCGTTCGCCCGTCCACTGTGTTGTCCAAACATAAACAAAATATCAAAACCATGGCCCGAAGTGTCGCCGCTTGTTTAGCTGTCCTCCTAGCGATCTTCGAAGTCGGTACGTCATGTTTTTCTAAAACTTGCGTGCGCAATGTACTTTTTCACCAATCACCATCGCTATCTATCTGGGAATTGGAATGATTAATAACAATTGTTTTCAAGTGTCACATTTGTTAAGCTACAGTACTAGTTGGCACTGATTTAAATTATAGTGATTTAATTGTTGCCCGTTGCATTGTTATTCAAATATAAAGATAGATAGATAGATAAACTCTTTATTTTTCACACAACACATTTTATACACATGATAAAACAACTTAAAAACTAGTGTAACAATCGGCGGCCTTATCGCTAAGAGCGATCTCTTCCAGACAACCTTAGGATGGAGAGGATAAAGCTGGGTAGTCACTTTATGGATACAAAGAGGTTTTTATTTAGTAAATTTTTCTTTTTTAGTACCTACACGTATGTAGGATGTAGGTAGACTGGAAGACGTACAAGTCGTACAATTTACTGTATTCATAGCTGTACGTATACTATAGTCACTTCATAAATAGAGTAGGTATTTTTCTGTTTTTTAGCAGTTGTACTTACCAAGGACATAGGTAAACGTAATATTGTTTACTTAACTATTAGACACAATGTAGTCACTTCACCTATACTTACTTAGAAGTAGCAGGTAGGCGGGTATTTTTATATATTTTTTTCTTTTTTGACGAGTTTATTTTAGACCTAGACGTCTAGACGTAATATTTACTGTAATGTGATTTGTGTTCTTAGCTACAAACAAAAGAATTTCATTATAATGATTAAATTCAGATATAAATATATTGCAAACATTAGGTATTTATTTATAATTATTATTATTTTCTATATATCACAAGTAAATTGTTCGGTATAAACATTTCTTGTAATGTGCGTAGGTAGGTACGTACACTAGGTACTCCCAGTGGAATAGTGCCGAATTTCGTAATTTGATTATGGTAGATAATAAATACTTTAGGGCATGACGTCTTGTAAATGTGTATGATAATCTTAAATTATTATTGAGACATTTGCGTAAGGCACTTTCAGCCAGGAAAACGTTATTGAATGAAGGTTTTTTTTTTCAAAATGGACGAAAAATATCTTTAATTGGTGTGTCAAGAGAGGTGTGTGCTTAAATGAAATCTGTGCGTCATAAGACTCCGAAGATATTCGAGTTTCCGCTGGGGGAACGCTTGGCTGTTGGCTATAGATATCCTAATCAGTTGGGCGCAGTTTTTTTTTTTTTCATATATTGCTATTAATTTGTGTGTAAGGCGGATAACCAGAATTCGAAATCGTCGGAGTCATTATGGCGCACAAATTTTATTTCAACACACACATTTACCTCTCATTACAAGCTAATTATTGTTTTTTTTTATGCATCAACTATTTTGAAAGATATCGTTCATTCAAGAAAGTTCTTCTGGCGCATTTTTCTTTTCCGCAAATATCTCAAAAATGTCTGGACGTGTGTCCATGATTATTATACACATTTACACGGCGTCATGCACTATATCTCAATACCATACTCAAATCATCAAATTCGACACTTTTGCACTGGGAGTACGCACATTCTTGTAATGCAGATGGTATGTTCGATGTTTTTGGGTTGTTTGGATAAAATTAGAGGACAATTCAGTTCATTAGTCATAGAGATAATTTTAAAATAGATCACAGCTCATTCACAATAAAAACAATCTCGACATATTTTACATTTATCGTATGTTTCTAATCCCATATAAGTATTAGGTATACTGGGTTACGCGGAAATGGTGTACAAAGCCGAAAGGGATCCATAGTACCCATTATGAACAACTAATAGGATGGGACTAATCTCAAAAAAAAAACTGCTGTTCCATGCATTTTGTCGAGTGTCAATGATCGTTTTCTATAGAACAGTTGATATTTTTTCCGCGATTTCAGGGCTGGTCCCATAGTAAAAGTTGTTCATATTGCTGAGTACAATTACCTTCTTTTGGCTTCGAGAGGGTTACCCCTACACCCCGTATAGGTATCTGAGGTATATACATATAAAACTCTTTATTGTGCACACCAGAAATAAAATATATAACTACTTTTTTTTCATTTAAGGGCTGTTAACCAGGTTTGACAAGTACAAATATATAAACCATTGCCTTATATATTATACTAGTAGGCCGCCCCTGCTTCGCACGGGCGAAGCTGGGATATATAGCCTATGTCAACCAGGGACAGTGCAGCATCCCAACAGTGAAAGAATTTTTCAAATCGGTTCAGTAGTTTCGGAGCCTATTCAATACAAACAAACAAACAAACTAACAATCAAATCTTTCCTCTTTCTAATATTAGTATAGATAAATAATGAGGACTATTGAGGACATTTGTTTTATAAACATGCAAATTATAAAATAGTATAGGTAGGTAGATTATGCACACTGCGATGCGACCAATATTCATTCATTAATTCATTATTATTAATATATCAATTTTACTTAAATGGTTAAAATAAATCTGGCTTATATTTCAATAACTTAAATAACATTCCATCTTTTTATTATAAAAAACAACACCGAATTAAAATTTTACTACTAAACTAATCTATTGGACCAACCAGTGGGAATGGTTCCCAAAATGCTGGCCCCATAACTTAACACGTTGTGGCAATGTAGGTATATATCCTTCAACAAGGTACCTACCTAAATGGTATTATGGAAACAGTATAAATAGCATTATGGAAACTAGATTTATTATTATGTTGCTATTTCAGGGTTGGTCGCATACTAAAAGTGGTTCATAATGATGAGTACAATTACCTTCTTTTGGCTTCGAGAGTGTTCCCCTTACACCCTGTATAAAATCGAAATACCATTCACTCACTGACTGACTAACGACATTGTTGTTGTTGACATTGGCATCGATTCGTATTCTGTTTTTTTTTCCAAGCTAAATCTAAATTTGACAGCTCTAAAATTGTTGTCATCGTTCTTTCACATATAAAAAAGAAAATAGAGGCAGATACTTTTAGTCCTGTCAGATTGGTTTAGTTTAGTGCCAGAATCGACGCCATTGTGTCTCGATAACTGACTTATCACGAAATCTCGAAATACAAGTTGCCTTACGAAGTTGAAATTTGGCAGGTAAATGCCATATGGGGTGTTGAGATCCCCTAAGAAAGGATTTTATGAAAGGGCAACAAGGGGGCAAAAGGAGATGAAAATTTATATTAATTTCTACGCGTACGAAGTCGCGGGTAACAGCAATTCTACCTATAATACAAATGTCCGCTTCTTATCAGAGTTACGATTGTTTTGATTACAATTGTTTGGGTCTTATATTTTACTAGTGACCCGCCCGCCCGGCTTCGCACGGGTGTAATTTACGTGCAAAGCCGGGGCGGGTCGCTAGTTATATATATATAAACCTTCCTTGAAAATGTATCTAACTGATGGCGAAAACCGCATCAAAATCCGTTGCGTGGTTTAGGAGGAGTTAGCGGCCATACAGACATACAGACAGACAGACAGACGCGGAAAGCGACTTCAATTTATACTATGTAGAGATTTTATAAAGTGTTTTATATAGATACGAAATTCTAGACGAATCTAGATTTGTCCAGATTTTATCAGGGCTTATCTTCAGTCCGGAGATATTGGACTAAAGGAATTAACACGTTTTATTAAATTATATATTTTTTAATTTGTTTTTGTTACTAAAGTATCTGTACCTACATACAATATTATTTGACTGCGTAAAATTTATGGACAAGAAGTCCTAATTTTGTTGATATGTCTTTTCGTAAATCGTAATGTAAACATACTATAGGTAACTCCATAGTATAATAATATACTCCGCCAGGTATAGCACTCCGAGAAATAATGTGACGTGGGCGTCCCACAATGATGTCATCAACGTCATGGACACACGTACACGTGCATAAGCAAGAGCAGAATAAGTAATTTACAACAAGTTCGAGAGAGATGACGATACACGAAACAATGGCGGACTCTCTATGATTTTCTGTGTTAACAGTAGCGTGAAATTATAACTCCCCAATATTCGTATATTACCTGTGGGAATCCAATAAATCAATGTGGTTTTGATAAAATTGTGTTTAATACATTCAATTCGTGCTTAACTTGCTTGAGCGGACAAACCAAATGACAATTGAAATTCTTTTTGTATTTCATTTAATAGATGATTAACGAATTAGTTTCCCAATATCTGTGTTCGTTGCAATAAAGTGGCAACTAGACAGGGACGTAATTCTGGGACAACTGCCAGAGTGCCAGACCTTGTTTTCTTGGATCATGAGTAACTCAAGGTAAACATCATTGTCACGCACGCGTCTTGTTATTTGGTATTCCATTCTCATAATTATAAGGACTTGATTTTTGTGGTCAACTTATGATATCACTTTAAGGCGAGGTTTTTCCACTTATAAGAAACGCTTGTTACTACAAACTACGCATTTAGGAGTAAAAACATGGCGCTTACATCCAGTCGTGCATTTTGTTACTTCTATTTTTGAGGTTTTTCTCATTTTATTATAGAAAATGACGTGGTTATCACACATTTTATTTATATTACACGGGAATAACTCACATAAGATTAAGTCGGTCACTCCAACTATAGTTTCAACCGCATTAGGCAGTCTTTTTCAAGGTGAATGCATGCGCGCGGCTGCGTCTCTCTTGAAAGGGTTTTCTCATATTTTTCGAAAATTTTGCTGTATTGTAAAATGTATCTTCACTCAATGTTTTCTTCCCTTCAAATCGAGTGATAGATTATGTATAGCTTTGTTCTCACTTTTCGAAAACATTGAACCATTTCAGCGCGTGTAAAGACATTTTTAAATATAATATTTAAAAATATTTAATAAGTGAATTTATACAACTAAAAAGAGTGCGAGCGAGAGAAGTAACACATAAAGAGAGACAGAGACATTAAGGTGATACATTTCACCTATGGCGGGAAATTCAAATTTCAAACATTTTTATTGTCCTTGTCGCTAGTACCTTGGCTGGGTAACTGTTGTAAACGGTCATGATTTTTGCACAAATTGTTAAAATTATTATTCTTTACAAAATCATGTTAACCTATTTATCTCTAATGCACTTTATTACTTACATTTGTCAATAAATTAAAGTTTGCTGTTTCAAAAGGTTTATTAGCAAATGTAAGTAATATGGTGCGTTCCTGATAAATTGCTGTGCATGATAATGTAAAGAACAACCAACAATTTGCGCAAACACTATGTTATTCTAAAATAATTACCCAGCATAGCTACAAAGAGAAAAACCTGTTTGAAATTTGAATTTCCCGCCATAAGTTAAACGTACCACCTTAAGTTACACAAACGTTAAGGTTGCCGTTAATGATTCACACGTAAACCTTTAGCCACCTTGAAATTATAACAAGTAGGCACTTGATAGGTTACAGGAAAGGTAAGTCAATGGCGATAGATCCTTATATAAACGGCCGATAATCATTGAAGGATGACAACATCTACTGCACGTGAGACATTTAGTTATTAGGTACGTAGGACCTTGCCACAATGATGTCATTTCCTAAACTTTGCCTGCTAAACAAGTTTATTCATAGCACGAAATCGTAAATTTTTCCACCAATCATCATCATCATAGTCAGCCTTTTAACAGTCCACTGCTGGATTTTTAGCCTACCCCGAAAGGGTGATTGGGCCATATCCACCACGCTGGCCCAGTGCGGATTGGTGGATTCAGATACGCCATTGAATTCCTTCTCCGTACGTATGTAGGTTTCCTCACGATGTTTTCCTTCACCGAAAAGCCAGTGATATGAAAATCCGTACATAAGCTCCAAAGAGCTCATTGGTACGGGCCCGGGGTTTGAACCCACGACCTAACGCTTTCTAGTCTAGCGGTCTCCCAAATGAGCTACCACGGCTTCGGAAATTTTTCCACCAATACGTAAATATAATTATGACAAGAAGACAAGACAAGAGCTGCTCAATTTGGATGGGGATTGGGGACACCCCCCTTTTATCATTAAGGAATTCTAAAATTTCATAGTAGCTTTTTTGTGCTAGTAAAGTTTTAAGTTTATTTTAAACATTCCAATATTTAAATCTCTGATAATTTTAGGAATTTTAGTTTATATTAAGGGGCCATACAGAATTCACTTTTTTGCATGAGTGCAGTTTTAACACTAAGCGTGGTAATGCTGCCAGCATGCTGGCTGGGTACGCTGCCAACTGATAGTGGGCTTGAGCATTTGGATTGTTTTCAGCCCACTAACAGTTTATCAGAGTTTACTTGGGTATTTCTTTTATGCTTAATTAATATAGGTAATTATAGCCATTTCATTATTTATAGTCATTGGTTTCAGATTTTATAATAATAATTTTAACTTTTATACATTCGGATAGAATTTTTCGTTTATTAATTAATTCATTTTTGTTTCAGGGTTGGTTAAATTAGTATCATTAATAAAGTTAATTAAAACACAGTTTAAATTTTTCCGAGTAGTTGTAATTAATTTATTTAGGTTAATTTATTTGTTTAGGTTAGGTTATTAGTAAAAGAAAAACAAAAAGAAATACGTTACCGTAAATTTTCTGGATTTTTTATGTTGGGCAAAAATAATTGACCCTAATTTCCTTATTGTTGCGTATTTAATGTGGCGTAAAGCGGAAATACATTATAAATTCGTGAAACAAACAATTTATAAACGTGTTTAATTGATTGTTAAAATAGATGAATGGATAAAATTTTATTTATAATTGTTAAAACCGATACAAATACATACAAAATAAACAATTATATAACCGATATTATGGCGATAGAATCGCAGATATTAGGTACCCATATGTCACGTTGTCAGATAATACTAACAAACAGGAAACATTTCCGGTAGGTTTATGTAATTTTGACACTTTTTTATTATCTTAAATTGATTCATCACTCAATGCACAGGACTTAGGCTTAGGACTGTCCGATGTCCGCGCTGTCTAGAAGCATGTTCAATAATATACAACAATACAATACAATAGCCATTTACTCCGAATAAGATTTTAACATATATTATTTCCATAGCTTTATAATTTTTTTATATTTTTTTTTTATTATACTCGTCCGGTGTTAAGTGATGATGCGGTACTGTACTGTCTACGGTGGAGCACGCTTGCCTAGAAGAAGCCGATTCACTCGTGATTTGAAAACACCCAGATTTTAACTATCGGGAAACACCCATTCAGGCAGCGCATTCCACAGACTAGCAGTTCGCACAATAAAAGTGTAATCAAAGCGCTTCGTTCTGTGTGCCTTTTGGCATAGGCCTCCTCCAACTATCTCCATTGCTCTCTATCATCTCTTCATCATCCACTCTTGTCCAGTATGGTCCATGGGTCAGCCTAATGTCATCATCCCATCTTCTTGTTGGACGTCCCTGTATTCTTGTGCTGTCCCTTGGGTACCATAGAGTGACCAGATTACTCCATTTATTTATTTTACAACGTAGCATGTCTCCTGCCCAGCCTTATTTTTGATGGTCAATACGAGCAAGAATGTCGGCAACGGAAAAAAGGATTTTTTGAAAATATATAGGGGTTAAAACTTTGTATGGAAGTTAGCTATTTTTGAAATTAAGCGTTCTGTTTTTAAGTAACAACAACCCAACACCCACCCCTCAACACACCCCTCTAAGAGGGAGGCCTTGTTCAGCAGTGGACATTTAATGGCTGGTGATGTGTGTGTGGGTGTGTTTTTAAGTAAAAGTTAGTAGTGTTATTCATAATTTCATTGATTATTTGAAAACTTATCTGCTAATATATAAAAAGCTTGTATGGAAGTTTTTGTTAATATTTGAAGATAGAATCTTGAAAGTTAGTACTTAAACTTTTGTTTGTATGTAAAAGTTAGTAAGTATAGGTATATAGGTAATCATTATTTTTTGGAAACTCATTCTTTAAGGGGTTAAAAAATTATAATGAATAATAAAGGATAAAATGAGTTGAGTATGAGTTGCCGAAGGTATATAAATCCCATCGGTTTCACGGCTAATAAAAATATGATGATTATTAAAAACCATATTACTTACCGGTAATACAATTATATAATACCTATAGGTATTAAGTAATTATATTACTTGTAAATATAATATAATTTTTCCTTGTATAAATGTTTGTTTTGTCATTGGATCGGTTTGATTTTCCTGTACCGTTAATGGTCCAAAGATAATCTACTGGAATTGAAATTATAATCATCGTGTAAAGTTATTATTTTTATGTTATACCTAATACTAACTGACCCGACTTACGTCCTGGCCAAATTTCAATAAATTTCTTTGAGTTATGGTTTACACCTTAATATTATGGAAAAAACCCCTCCAGCTTACAACACGCAAAATGATAACCACACGCAAAGTGTACAAACTAGCAAAATGTACATTATGGCAAATTTACAATACGTAGAATGTAAAAGAAAGAAATATATTTATTTTGCAACAGCTACACCAGGTTAGCTATATTATTTATGAATTTTAATAATAATACCTTTATTAACTAAACAAAATACAAGCTATTACTAACACTACAGTTAGACTGCCCATAGATCGTTGAAGTGAAGGTCTAAAGACAATCCAAATGATCAAGTCCACTATCAGTTGGCAGCGTACCAAGCCAACATGCTGGTAGCATTACCACGCTGAATGGCAATGCTTAATGTTAAAACTGCACTAAAGTGTATTCTGTATGGCCCCTTAATATAAACTAAAATTCCTAAAATTATCAGAGATTTAAATATTGGAATGTTCAAAATAAACTTAAAACAAAATTAGCACAAAAAAAATCTATGAAATTTCAGAATTCCGTAATGATAAAAAAGTTTTGATATATAATGTAGACTGATTAATTGATTGACAGGAAAAAATTCAATAATAATGAGTAATATAGGTAGTAGTTAACATGTTTCTTTTTTAACTAAGGTATACAATAAAAACTCAACCAAAATATGATATTAACAATATTCTAACATAGACATAATTTCGTATTTTTTATAATTTAAACCAAAAACTAAAAATATGTATTTAAAAACTAACATTTGTACGCTGTAATACGCAAGGACATGAGATACGTCTCCATTTTCACGACCATGGATGCTACTTGATATGTATGTGTATATACTTATGTGTATATGTATGTGTATATACCTACCATGTTCAGAAAAAAAAATATATAAATTTGAGTGTTTAAATATTATCTGGCTATTATTATATAAGCGACGTACCTAAGCATTGTATGTACCTATATAATACAGTTTTAATAATGAATAACGGAATAACCATGATAAGGTTGTGGTTGTGGTTAACATCCAGAATAGTTTAAAACGTTGTATACGCTGGTTGTATAGGTACTATACTGCAGGGGTGTCCAACTAAATTTTGTGGCGGGCCGGATTTAGTAACTTTGTAACTATGGCAGGCCAAGAGATGTTTTGTAACTGAGCAAATCAAGACTAATATAAGTAAAATGGTAGAAACGGTATAATACATTTTATAACCTTTTGGCGGAATTCACAGCAGGTTTCACTTGTAACTGAATGCACACTTGCACAGGCACACTGATATACATGATATAGATATGAATCTCCGTTCTTTACAAAATTACGTCTAAAAAAATTAAAGTTACCTAACTTTTGACTCATTCGCCGGATTAGGAACCTTGGCGGGCCGCATTGTGGCCCGCGGGCCGTATGTTAGACACCCCTGTACCTACTATAGTGACGAATCCAATACATTTCCAATAACACATCTGATTAGCACTAAAACAATGCCGATAATGTGAGCGATAGTAGCCAGCAGCGTGTGCACTTTTCAATGTGATGGCCCCTGGTTCGATATTCCGCCCTGTACCAACGACTTATTTAGTTCTCAAATAAATTATGTGCAGTTTCGATGCCATTGCTCAACAACGGCGAAGAAAAGCATTGTGAGGAAATTGGCATGTCCAAGTACCTTAAAAGTTGAAAGACATATTATGATATTTGTTTTAAATGTTTATCGGCACTTATTGTATTTATATAGGTTATTTATTATTGTGTTTAGGTTTACCTAAATAAAATAATCTATACTAATATTATAAACAGGAAAGATTTGATTGTTTGTTTGCATTGAATAGGATCCGAAACTACAGAACCGATTTGAAAAATTATTTCACTGTTGGGAAGCTACACTATCCCAGGGTAACATAGGCTATATTTTTTTTTTAAAGGGATCCTTACTAAAACTCCAATAATGTAACCCAAGCTATAAAAAAATAAGATTTACAATTTTAACTTTGCGTGTTTGACAGTTCTAAGACAGGTCAATGTCTGTCAGGTCAGCTAGTACGGTATAAGTCCCTATAAATATTAAAAACATGTGTTCAAAGCGCGAAAGTTAAAAAAATACTATATTATGACATACACCAACATGCACTGGGCCAGCATGGTAGATTGGGGCCCATCCTCTCTCTCTAAGATAGGTTGATAATGAATGAAATGGTTGATTGGTTGATCAAAATGATCAATCAATGAATAATGATGATGATGAAAACAATAACAAATTAAAACAATAGTGATTCACTATCAATAACAACAAAATAATGTATTTTTGCAGTAATATTTCAAAGGATTATCTATCCGCGAATGAAATTATAGTTTCAGACATCCAGAAATACATTCCGAGCAAAGTTCATCGGAGTTACAAGCGGGGTTAACTGATGAGTTTAATTTGCAATTGGCAAAGATCTCCTGTACGGGCAAGTTGATGTCAGCATCAAGAACAGCTCTGAACTCTGTTTTATATGATTATGTCAGTATTAAAAGTTCTTATTCAGTCTGGGTGTCTTCAAGTCGTGTGAGAATCAGTTTTTTCAGGCAAGCGTGATCCGATAACGATGGAAACCGCTTCATCGAATAAGCTTATGGTCCTTTTCAAATAGCATGGCACTTGACAGGTGGTTTGACAGTACGATAGAATGTAATGTGATTAGTAAATATTGAATGTGACGTTACAGAAATAAATTAAAAAAAATCATTTTGGGGTGAAAACATAATGGCGTCGATTTTGATGTACTCTAAACTAAACTAAATTTGACAGGTCTAAAATTGTTGTTATCCTTCTCTCACATATTAATATGAAAAGAGAGGCAGATCATTTTAGTTCTGTCAGATTGGTTTAGTTTAGTGAGTGGTATGATAGAATCGACGCCATTGGCGTCGATTTTAGAGACAACAATTTTAGAGCTGTGTAATTTTGTTTAGTTTAGAGTACATCAGAGTCGATGCCATTGGCGTCTATTCTGTTCATTTCTGGCATAACTAACCCAATCTGACAGGACTAAAATCATCAGCCTCTCTTTTCATTTTAATATGTGAGTGAAGGATGGCAACTATTTTAGAGCTGTCAAATTTAGTTTAGTTTAGAGTGCATCTGAATCGATGCTATATATTACGTAGCTTGCCTTTTAAGTTTTGTCGTTTGAAGAAAACCTTATAGTACTTTTTATTGTTTTTCAAAGTATTCACCACGTAGCTTAATACACTTTTCCATTCGCTCAAACAAGTTATTATAACATTTATTCCACTCTAATGTGGGGGTGTTCAAAATGGCTGACTTGAAAGCGTCGACTGCTTCTTCACCGGACTGGAACCTTACCACCACGAAGACCACGAAGACTTTTCTTAATTTTAGGAAATGGAAAGAAATCGTTAGGGCTTAGGTCAGGACTGTATAGATGATGGTCAAAAATTTCTACTTTTTCCTGCTTCAAATACTCAATCGTTTGACAAGCGCTGTGTGAGCTTGCGTTGTCGTGGTGCAGGGTGTTGTGTCGCTTTGAGTTAGATTTTCGAAGTTCGGCGATGACTTGTGGTAAACAAAATGTGGTATACCACTCTGCGTTAACCGTTCTACGATCTTCAAGTGCAATACTCGCAACATGGCCGATTTTTCCAACGAACGTGGCCACCATCTTCTTTGAAGTGCTTCGAGAACGAACAACTTTAGTCGGCTTTGGCTCGTTGTGAAAGACCCAGATTGTAGATTGTTGTTTGGAATCAGGATCGTAGGCATAGATCCAAGATTCGTCACCACTGAAGATGTCGTAGACGAGATTTGACTCTCCTCTGTTGAACCTTTGCAGAGTTTTCTTACACCATCTGACGCGGGCCGCCTTGTGATCGTCGGAAAGCAGATGCGGTATCCAACGGCAAACTAGCTGGAATTCTAAATACCAGCGTTCGACAGTCCGCAGACATAGGGCTTCATCAATGAACACAGATGTTAGCTCTTCAAAGCACTGAAGCCGTGTTAGGCCTCTTCTAAAGTTGTAGAAAATTATTGCACGAACATTTTCCTTAGAATGATTCATTTTCGTACGTAACCTGCCTGATTCCAATCGACGCTGTGACTAAACAATAGCATTAATCTTAATACTTTCAACTGTTTTGAGATTCAAAATTTAAACACATTCGAATATAGAACAGTTCCAAATTCAAAATTGCCGGGAAATATGGAAACGACAGAACTTAAAAGGCATGCCTAGTATATAGCTAATTGCTACTATGAAAACCTGTGATGAAAACTAATGGTGAAAACTAGTCTGTTAGTGGTGGTTGTCAAGTGCCATGCTATTTGAAAAGAACTACAGTAACGATTTATAATAAGATTAATACGTACACTAATTATTTTTGTACTAGGTATGGTTACATACTTTACAAATAAAAATTTAACCTTCAAAATGGCTGAATGTTATTTGAATGATAGGGACGAAAACGCCATCGAGGATAAGACAGCCATAAACCCGAATAACCTTGCCTTGTAATGTCTTATGTAAAACATAATGTACTTTGCATTTGGAGAGATGCCAGAAACCCTGCAATAAGACAGGATGAAGGGTATCATGGAGAAAAATTGCCTAATAGAGCTTCAGGAAATAAACAGTTTCATAAAATGTGTTTTATTAATAAGGTAACTTGATAATTTACTAATAATTAATATTATAAAGATAATTAATAAATCTACGATAAGTTACACAACCTAATGTCTACAAAAAATTGCCTAATAGAGCTTCAGGAAATAAACAGTTTCATAAAATGTGTTTTATTAATAAGGTAACTTGATAATTTACTAATAATTAATATTATAAAGATAATTAATAAATCTACGATAAGTTACACAACCTAATGTCTACAACGTAAATTCTGCTAAATGTACAAAACATGGTAGCCAGAATTTTCGCTTTGTTAAAACTGAACCAAGTCATTACAAGAAGCAAGAGTTTTGAGTTTTTGATACAATTTATTGTCAACAATCATAAATTAAAATATTAATAAACCACGCCCAATTCGAAAAAATCTCATAGCTTTAAAATAGCTGAATATATTTTAAGCATACATAGCTTAAAAAACACTGCAATAAAACCTGCTTGCATTTTTATAAAATCCGTCAAGTGCGAGTCAGACCCGCGCACTGAGGGGTTTGTATCTACGGATCCCGGTATCGGTTTTATTAGCCACGGATCCGGGCGAGTTGTATCCACCGATACCGTGATCCGTTTCCTTAAAAACAAACAATTTTCATCAGAGGCTTCCGTACAAATTTGTAGGTTTATTCCAAGGGATTGTAGACCTGAATATTTGATATTAATTTCAACATGACACCTCCACGCATTTCTTACAAAAAGAGTCTTGACAGACAAACAGACGGACAACGAAGTGATCATTTAAATTTATAAAGGTTCCTTTTGAGTTTTTTCCAAAAAAACTAATATCGGTATATTCTAATCGGTGTAACCGGTTTGGAGAAAATGGTTATAAACAAAATACAACGTTATTTTCACATATACTTTGTTACCTACTCCGTTTCGTCGTGGGTAACAAATACGCAGAAAAGATACATTCGATGTAACTAGAAGCTACAAGGTGAATGCGTTCATGGCCCCAATATAAAAGACGGCGATGACATCATTCCGTACGATTCAGACTACGTCACAATAACCTTTTCTGTGAACCGAAATGCAATACGATAAAAATAGTAATACAACAATAGCTGCAATGCATAACACAGGTGCTTATCGCGTTATGACTAGTAATCCTATGTTTTGTATAACTGTGTCCACGAATGTTATGATATTATGAATTACACCGGCAATGGTGCAGGTAGTTTTGTAAATTATGAGTCTTATATGGTGTATAATTAGAACTACTCGTAGGTTGTATCAATGGAAGTATCTACTTTCTACAGACACACACATTTTACCAGTAAAATATGATTTTGGTGCTTTTTAGGGTTCCGTACCTCAAAAGGAAAAAACGGAACCCTTATAGGATCACTTCGTTGTCCGTCTGTATGTCCGTCTGTCAAGACCCTTTTTCTCAAGAACGCGTAAAGGTATCAAATTGAAATTTATCTTGAAAACTACGGTTTCTTCCGGCTGTAAAAAAATAAAAGTTGTAAGTCAACGCAATCAAAATATATGAACATTTATGTCGCATATTTTGCGATTTCAGAAGGGAATCAAAACCTATAGGGTACTTCCCGTTGACCTAGAATCATGAAATTTGGCGAGAGTCAAGGTCTCATAGCACATATAAAGGAATAAATCTGAAAGTTATAAATTTGAAGTTATATCATTAAAAATAATTGTTTTGCTATTACAAACTTATATTTTGTAGTTGGAATGAATGGAAGAACGTTATTCTCCACTACTAAGTTAAGTTTGTCTTTCAATATTTCAACTTTTTTGTTGTTGTTTTTTTTTGTTTCGACTCGCTCTCTGAGGATTCCATCTAACGAAACCCTCAGAGCGCGAGTCATACTCGTACTTGTCCGGTTTTTTTTTTAATAATTATAATACTTGTTTAAAAAGCGCCAAAAACATATTTTACCATAGCTGCCCACAGACAGACCTATAGAACTTACGCCATTTTATTTCTATCGCTGAGTAAGTTTAAAGGTCACAGAGATATATAGGACTCTGTTGTCCGAAAGAGATAAACATACTGTTTGTGTTTTGTTTGCCGCGCAGACCTCGATAAAACGTATTAGCCCAGTCGAATTAAGATTTGAGCCGGAATTTTTTTAAGTAGCATTTTGCTTTTGGAATTTATTGAGGGTCTGTGTTCCACTGGCAGTCTAAATTTTGTTTTGCGTGGTAATCGATCCGTTGCATCATCCGCCATCTTGATTTTAAGGGTTAATTTTTGTTTGTGGAATAACTCTTTTATTTTCAATTTCACATGAAAAATGGCGTTAACAAAAGTTGTTTAATATAAAATTTCCTAAAATTTTGGATGTTGTCAATTTTGTCCTTGAATCAATATTTTCTGATTTATACCCCAAAAGAGGGGTGGATTTGTTTGATTTTGTTAGATTTTTCATGTAAAATTCATCACATCAAAATGATATTACATCATCAAAGTATGTTTGTAATTGCTCTAATGTAAAGACAGAAATGCGTACAAGCGTCAAACTCGGCATGAGTATAGTACATACTCTAAAGTATAATAACAAACATCACTAAAACAATAAATAAATAATGTTGAATCGGTGACAAATTTCTGTTCATTACCAAGTTATTATTGGTAATTCGGTTACTTGGATGACCTGATCATTTCTTTCACCGAATCAAAATTCCATATTTTACAAATTAACATATGGAATTATATAGGAAAAATTAAATAGTCGGTATATTAATTTGATAATTATTGTATTTTGTGGTGGTACGGAACCCTAAGTGCGCGAGCCTGACTCGCACTTGGCCGGTTTTAAATGTTTTCGTCGTTTAATTAAAATATAGCTCTAATAATTAATTAATTTACACCTATTATGACGAAATCACATTATTGTAAAGAAACAAATAATAATGGCAGCTCCTACTCTTCCATTGCGAGATCTCTCTATCCGCTTAAAATAACATGACTCCTACAGATTTGCACAAATTTGATATCTAAACATTCAAGGTTATATCACTACGTATATAATATATTTTTATGCTCAGCAAATCGCCATTCTCCCGATAATATTATTTCCTCTACCACAAAAACAGTGTCATAAATTTTATTTGGCTTGTAACGACATTGTTTACTAGATATGCTGTTTTTGAGCAGACTTTACTATTCTTATTTAGTAGAAACTAAATAAGAATAGTTCACAAGTAATTTTTTTCTTTATCTCTTCTCTACATCTCTACAAGTGGACGTTCTGGACTAGCAATAATGGTTTCAAAACCTTTGGAAAATGCAAAGTACAGCTTTAGAAAGCAACATGACAACAAAGATGCTGCCAGTATCCAAAGAGAAACCAAAAAAGGAAGAAGATTATTTAATTAAAAGAGCAATACAGTCAGTCAAATCAAATATTTTAAATAATTTGATATATATTTGACCGAACAATAATAAGATGTATCAGATTCTATTGGGACAAGTCGGTGTTGTCCATTGATTCGATCTTCATGAATTTTTGTAAGAACGTAGTTTGTTTTGATGTACAAATGAGCTTCAAATATGAGCAACATTGGTTTAGGGTTTACGAAGATTGCAAAGGGTTGCAAAGTCTCAGTTTGGGGCAATTACAACCAAGAACTTGTTACAATAGCTTTTTAGGCTTTTTAGGCAAATAGGTCATTTGAATACAATTTTTATGTTCAAAAATGGGCCAAATCTGTCATGTGGTTGCGAAGTTATAGGAGTCACGAGGTACCAGTTCGGGCGATCTACTAGCTTACTAGTACAATTATTATAAAACTGATGTTTTTTGTTACAGGATCCTGCATAAAATGCTATCAATGTAACACGCAAAACGACAAATCTTGCGCAGACCCGTTCAAGCCCGGAAATCAGATTGTGGTAAGTGCTACAGTAATTGGATAGATTAGCCCACATACAATTTTTACAAGCTTTTATTTGAATTGCAATGTTAGTTAGTTTTGCAAGCTGAATTAGTTTTTACTATTTAACCGATTTTGCTAAAGTTTTGGATACATCTTTAATTCTGGTGACAATACAATATGCAATACCCATTACCAATTACCATATGCGTTACATATTGTAATATTTTCAAAACGGCCGCCAAAATAAAAATTAAAACGTAATAAAAAAAACTAGGTAATTGCTTTTATTAAACAAAATACAAGCTAACACTACAAAATTAGTTAGACTGCCCATAGATAGACCGTTGAAGGTATAAAAACAATCCAAAATCAGTTGGCAGCGTACCCAGCATGCTGGCGGCATTACCACGCTGAATAGCCAATGCTTATGCGATTTTTTCACGCCAGCATTTTGGTCACGCGTCGCATTAACCAGGCGCTCTGAAAGTGAGCTCCCGGTCCCCAAGGGCCTAATGTTTTGTCTCGAACCCAAACGGGTCAAATATGTAACCACTGCCGAGGATAGCGTAGTTGCGCCGTTTGTGCTGCTCTGCCAAATTAGCAGCCGCACCAGGCCTACGTTGTGTCTCAGGAATATGTGACGGCGCCAAAGTATCAACACAAGTTGCGTTCCATACAAGGGGCCGCCGCAACTTCCAAGGAACAAGTGACATACCGTCAGGCCTCATTAAAAGCCTCTGGAACAAGCTGAGTATAATGTCGTTCAGGCTGGCATGTCGGACAATACGACAAGCGCTTCTGGAGCAAGAGAGACCATGGGGACTGAACTGGTCAACAGCTCCACATTGACAGCGATGGGCCTCACAGCACCTTGCACCCAAGCCTAAGCTAACAGCTAGACGAAATGCGGTTGGGTCTTAAGGCTACATAATTATGTTAAAAGAGGGCATGGTTTGCAACCAAAGTACCGGCCCAAACAGAGACTGCAAAAATACGAGCGCGAATAAAAATTAAAAGCACCATTCAAATGCAAGCTTGTTTAAAAACAAGTTTTTTCTTTTTTAATTAAAGTTGATTCCTTGAAATTGTAAAAGATCAAGTTCTTGATATATGTATTTTATGGTTACCATAATCCGTTTTTGATTTTTTTCCAGGACTGCATGACACAAGACAGCATCAAGTATAACCAGATGTTCCTGTATGCCATCCTCCCAGCGGAAGTGTTCGGAAGCGTCCCCGGAGCTCCCAGATACTGCCACAAGATCACCATGGGTTAGTATTGTCTAATAGAATACTGACTGACTTACTGAAAGACACACAGCCTAAACAGCTGGTCCTAGTAACTTGTAATTTGGAGGGTGCATTTATATTAGTGGGTACAGGTGTATTAAGAAAGGATTTTGAGGGGGGCAAATAAAGGTAAGACGTAACGCATTTTTGATAACCATGTCGGTTATCAAAAATGCTACTAGCTGCTAATGCTGCTAGAGTAGCTCTTTCAGTAAGTAACACAATATTAGGTGCCTTTTTTCCTTTTTAATTCATATGCTTGTAACAATAGATCAATATTAAATATTATTGTTTAAATCTTCATTCTGTAATATTATGATCACCATAACACAGTTGCGGGTGCCTGTTTTCATTTTGCTTCATATGCTTGTAACAATACATCAATAATATTGTTTAACTCTTCATTCTTTGCTATTATATGCACCATCTCAGTTATAAAAAAATGCTCCAAGAGTAGATTCTTAAAAGGAATCCTATATTATATCTATATTAACAACATGTACAGACTGCCTTGAAGTGATCCATTAAATTACTTGATAATAATTATGTTCGCTTCTCACATGTTTCATATACCATGTTACATGTTTCAACACAGTTTCGGATACCTTTTTTACCATCTCATCCTTTAGATATAAGTTTTTTGAAGCAATGTCGAATAAAATATTTTTTCTTTCTTTCCACATGTCCTGCCCAATCCCATATTAATCTGGTGGCTTTTAGCCAACGTTGACCACACCAGTTATGGAGCGCAGTGCGCTGCTGTGGACTCTGTCCATCCTTTTGATAACCACGCACGTTCCATTTGTTCTTAATATTGTTGAATTATAAATTTCGCAATGTGGCCAAATATTTTTTTTGTATTTAAAATGTGCAAGTAAGATATTGGTGTGTACATACACGAGGTTGGGAAAATAATCCAATAACGCCAAAATTCATGTAGCGATGCATCGTGTCTCTTTTAATCTCTATATCCGCTAGCAGAGTTTTTTCTCATTTACAATAACCAAATAACATAAATCCGTTTTACTTCAGAAAGCGGCACCATCATCCGTACCTGTCTGGACGGCAACCCCAACGACATGAACCACACTTGCAGAACGATGGAGATGAACTCCAAGACCTCCACCCCCGACAAGAGGATCAAGTCTTGCAACGTATGCGATAAGGACAACTGCAACTCAGCTGGCTCACTTAGCTTCTCGCTCCCTCTGGCTATCTCTGCACTTGTCGCTTCTTACTTGTACAAGCAATAAGCAGTAGATTATCTGGGCAATTCTGATCCTGTCACTCTCGCTGGGATGTATGTAAGAGAGACGGTAAAAACAAGTGTATTAGAATTGCCACGCAGGTATTCGTTAATATTTTCATTGTATTCTCTAGATGACGGGATTCGGGAAAGAATTATTATGTAAGTATATCTAGTGTAATGCGTAAAATTTGCAGCACAGTACTGCCCATATGGACAGAAACCTTAGAAATCAGCACTGAGATTAATCTACTACGTTTGCCACCATCCATAATACCATCATCTTTGAAAACAACATTACAATAATTATTGTAATGTCGTTTTCAATTGTTGAATACTTGTCTAGTAGGTACTGTACGTTTTATACGTTTTTAATATAATGATTGCAAACAACTGTGTATTCATTTAACTTCTAGAAACTACATTTAAAATACAACCACCCATCTGCTAGTATACACCTACTGTAGTTATAATCTGTGGTATTTCTGAAGTTTTTGTATTAATTAGGTTTTATGGGTCCCACAAAAATTAAGTGTGATTATAATGTCTATATTTTCAAGCTATCTTTCCCGACGCCTTGAGACTGCGTGGAAAATTGATCAACGATTTCGCTTGTATAATTTCAAGATAATTATTAGTCTTATTATAACTAAGATATTATTACTTTGATAATGTCACAAAACTTTGGCTTCATTTGATGACTGAACTCAGAGGCGGATTTGGGCGGCAAAATTTTAAATACCGGGTCGGATAAACTTATGGAGCTTTTGTAGTCGTGCCCTCTCTAAACCCACACGTCTATTAACACTAATTGAGTTAATTTACATACTTTCGTTGTTTTTTTACGTTATCTTAATTCTTAAAGATCATTAATTTTTTCGTGCTCTACAGGAAGTAGGAGGGCGACAATATTCCATAGCCTAGGGCAGCCCCAAATCCACCCCTGACTGAACTACGGCCTTAGGTACTATTATGAGACCGTCCATGTATTTTGCTTTGATAAGCAAACGTGTTAACTCAGATTACTTGTACCTAGTTGCTATTGTGTCGTTGATTTTTCCCATCAGAGTACGGACATTTTCATACAAACCTAATAGTTAAATTATTCGAATACTACTCGCACGATTTTGATAAAACTTGGTAATTATATTTAAATTAAAAATATAAAATTCCAATACGATTAACTTTTTGATTTAAAAAAAATATTGGATAAAAAAGGGGTTTTCTGTAAAGTCGGTTTACGAACGACAATTTTACGTGATAACGCTTAGGCCGATCGTGCCTATCTATCGCTTGTTCCGCGCTCTCGCTTGCACGTGCTTGCGTGCAGCCGGCGTTCGTAGATTTATAAGACGTTATCACGTCAAAAATTCAATTAATATTAGAAATTCCTAGTGCCAATTTAAATTAAGTTGCCAAGATTAATCAAGATCGAACGAGTTGCTCAGAAAATGTTTACTAGTTACGTTTGTGTGAAAACTGTGAAAATAACCCGATGTCTGGAGGGCGCAGTTAAATTAGTTATTAATGTGATATGAAAGCGGTCTTTAAATTAGAATTAATTATGCAAATGCGAAAAAATGCTAGCAGCGTATAAACTTATATACTTAGGCACTATCTATTGATGTGATGTAAATAACTTAGTATCTTAAAAAAAGGTCATGTCATAAATGAAAATGCGTAAATACTCGAAAATACTCGATTCCAACAAACAACAAACCTTTGTTGTTTTTCCGTTTATTAAAGTTTTAATCCTAATTATTAGTGCTTTCATTTCATTTTGCTCACATATTATGTTTATATTGTTCATTAATTACTAATTAAATTAATTAGTATATTTATTTTATTTGTAACGATAAATATAACTGTTATTTTTCTACTGTATGGTTACGTTGTATTGTTATTTTAGTATTTTATCTCAAACGATTTGAATCTCAAGATAGTGAAAAGTTATATTAAATGTATACAAGTTATATAAGCGCAATCAATCTACTTATTTATATATAGTTACTTTAAAAACCTTATAATTTTTCTTTACATATACTTATGTACATATATGCCCATACGCATTTATTTATTAAAATTACTTCTTATAGTATTATAAATACCATTAAGTAATAATGCGTATTGTATGACTTATATGTGCCTGTAAAATAATTTACTGTTATCAATTTATAACAAAGCTAATAAAATATGTGTTTTTATAAAATATTTTTTGACTTTATGTAATTTGTATAGGTTTTTAAGCCATAAGTGGCAAAGAAGCAGACGGGCCGCCTGATGGTAAGCAGTCACCGTCGCCAGTGGATATTTGTAACACCAGAGGCATCACAACTACGCGCAAGTCACGTACGATTCGCCGAAACACCTTTCAACGATACAACGGTACACAGAAAGCACGGTTCGCCGAAAGATAGTAGAACGAAAGAATTACTAGCCGAAACATTTTTTACAGAAAGAACGTTTCGCCGAAAAACGATCCAACGTAAAAATGGTAGGCCGATACCACGACTTGCCGATACCTCATTGACTCGCGTTTAGGAAAACCCCATGTTGTACAGTAGGCACAGCGCATCTCTGTGTACCTGAAGTTAGGCTCTGCGAATAATTGCGCAATTAGCACATCCCTTGCGACACAAAAATAACTACTGCGCAGCGTCATGCAGCTAACTTCAGAGACACAAAGATCCGCTGTGCCTACTGTAGCTTCTCAGAAACAGCGCGGAAGGTAGCTCATTCCACATTTAGCACTCTTCTCTACTGCACGTGTCTCCACTGTGCCGGTGTAGAATTATAGAGTATACGTTATAATATAATTATGAGAAGCGGAAGTGAAGGTTGTAGTCTAAAGAAACAAACCAGCATTTTGTTAATGTGTATAATTATTTATGTGTATGTTTGTTCAAAATTCAAACCAAGATAGCATAATTATGAAAGTTTGCATATAATTTTGCAATGCTTATACCTTTTAGACCAAGATAACTTTTGCAATCTATACAAATATGAAACAAAGTCGTATATGTTACACCATTTACCTATAACTCAAGAAAGACTGCACCGATTTTCATGATCTTTAATTTTTTGGAATAGCAGAATAAGTATTAAAGAAATGAAGAACATTATTTTTTCCATATAGGTATTTTATATGGAACGGGAAGAATTGAAAAGGTCTTATACATTGACATAATTACATAATAGACAAAAAAAAGAAATTGCCGCGCGGTGCCGCTAGTTTTGTCTAATTATGCATTATGCATACCAAGGATAGCTTTTGCAAATTCTAAAATACTAGTACTTCATTTTTAAGAAGTAAACTGAATAGAATATTATTATGCTTATGAATATAAAATAAGTTTGTAGTTACGTAAAGGATTCCATTTAACTCATTTAGTTTATCTTTGAAGAGGACTCTGCAATCTTGATATCGAACCAATGTATAACGTATAAATATGTTATTTATCTAACAGTCAAGTACAACGATCCACTTAGCATGAGTTTATTATAAACATGGTGGTGACATTTATTTTAAAAAAAAGGTGTCATAAATGTTATGGTGAAAAATTCAAAAACTTCTTTACTGCCAAGCATTGAGTTAATTGTATCTCAATGATTATGTGCTCGTAAACGTGCTCGAGTATGGGCAAGTGATATAACGAGGTGAAACGTGTCTTTTCGTGTTGTTTCCAAAACCCCATAGGAGACTCTTGTAAAGTCTCCACCACCTTACATGGGCATGAGTTCGACTTGACCGTGACTTACTTAGCTTGACTCTGACTGTGACTATGACTTGTTTGACGCTATTAAGACTATGTAAACTGTTTAATATTACGACTAAATGACATTGTATCACGGTCATGAAAATTTTAACATAAAAGAAACATAAATTGTATCTCTATGGGCAAGATTTAAACCTTCAACCTTTCATATATTCGTCTCGTTCTTTAAGAGTTGCATTACAAAATGCAATCGTTCAATGTAGGTGTATTTTTATTTTTAGAATAGATTTACTAATAGTCCGCCATCGCTCTATCAAAGGATGTAGTCGAGTTTCGGTTTTTCAACCTATATCTTGTTTTAAATTATGTTTTACATATGTACCCTAAAATCGATGTGTTTCTTTTTTGACCGACTTTAAAAACAGAGGTGGTTCTCAATTCGGTTGTATATTTTTTTTATGTTTGTTATTTCAGAGCTAAACCGATTTGTTTTTATTTTATATAATAATACATATCAATGTACTTTCAAATTGGTCCCATAGATATTTCATTAAATTCAGTTAAGTAGTTTGGCTTTAAAATCAATAAATATGGTCATTGAAGTAACTGAAATTGCGTATTTAAACAATATCATGAAGTCGTTTTTTTTTTTATTTAACTTAAGGATTTAACATGCGCCAATGACCTTGACCAAACGATGCACACTTATTATAAGCGCCATCTAGCGTCCAACGTCCGTACTTCTTGCGTGCAAAGCTAACTTAAGTATAGACTATTTATACAGAACAGAATTCTGACGAAGATAATAACTTTACCTACTATGTTGTTCCCTCCTTGAGTAAAAGTGGTTGCTCCTCGTAACTTTATGATAACTGATCCTATGTGCAAGATTTTTGGTAGAAAGATAGATTAACACATATTTTTACGTGGCTTTGTCTCGGATGAATTAAGTACAATTAATATAGTAAAGCGGGGTCGCTTTAGCTAATTATCAATAGTTAAAAGAAGTCGCCTTCAGGACGTCTAGGTACATTCCGTAGGAATTCATACTCACCCATATCCCCATCTTATATAGGGACGATTCACACCTAACGGCGCGCGTTGGGGCCATCGGTGTAAATCATTCCTTATCGAAAGCATTATTACAGTAACCGGCACACAACTTGAGCCATGACCTCGAGTGCGCAATAGACGATTTTAAGGTATCGTTGGTGGAAAGAGAGGTGCGCGGGGGCATTCCGACGGCACGCGTCCACGCGATTGGCCGATGCGTGAACGACATGCGAAAACTTACCCCCACTACGTCAACTTTGGCTCAAGTTGTTTGCCGGCCACTGTATTAGCCGTACAACAATCATTCATATTCCCTTTTTCCCCTGTTAAACATAGATACAAGTTCTTTTTCACGAGTTCGACCGCAGTCGTCGGAGCGATAGCACGCGGCGAGTGTTATTATTGTTTCTTATCAGTTCGAACGACAGCGCGCGCCGAGCGCGTGCGCTCATTTACGTGGATTAGGTGCATCTAATCCGATATGTCGGAAACTTCGGTTTCGGCTCGAGACGCAGAAGTGATGGAGCCTGAATATTCGTCGCAGCTACCAGAGGTCAACATGGGAGGCATACAGCGGAGACATTCGGTAGGAAACATCGCGGATTCTATTAGTGTGCAGCAGACTGGAGCAATAAAACGCAGAAGAGATGTAGAAGAAGAATCTTGGAACCAAGTGCAGAGAAGCGGGAAGAGAATAAGATCTCGTCCAGAAAGCATGATAGGAGATGATGTCGTAGAAGAAAAAAATGAAGTCTATATTACAGCTGGGACTGAGTTGCTGAAACAATTTGCTTTCGCACTCTTCTTAAAAGAAAATAACATCACAGACATCCTCAACATTAAATATATTAGCCCATTCAAGATATTGGTCCAGTTCGCGAACGAAGTCAGCCTCAATAAATTAACTTCTTGTCAAGCGGCTAAAGATAAAGGCTGGCGAGTTTACAAAATTTTAGAAGTTGAATCTTCTTATGGTGTGATTAGAAAAGTCGAGTTAGACTTGACAGATAATGATATCATTAAAAGTATTAACTGCGAGGCCGAGCTGCTAGCAGTGAAACGGTTAACTCGAAGATCAGATGACGGGACAGGATGGACACCTAGTGAATGTGTAAGGCTGTGCTTTAGGGGATCTTCCCTCCCTCCTTACGTATATGTGCACGGGATCCGAGTGAGAGTCGAATCATATACGTTCCCAGTTACGCAGTGTTCCTTTTGCTGGGCTTTTGGCCACCCTAGGAAAATGTGTCCAAGAAAGAAAGTGGTATGCCCAAAGTGCAGTAAACACCATGAAAATTGCAAATCCACTTCTTTTGTATGTGTAAACTGTACTGGTAACCACTTAGCGCTAAGCAAAAAGTGTCCAGTATATTTAAAGGAGCGAAAAATAAGATCTATTATGGCTGACTTCAACTGTACTTATCGTAAAGCGCTCACCATGTATGTACCAGCCTCGAGTCCAGTACCACCTGAAGAATTAACAGATTATCCGCTGTTATCCCAATCTAAGACACGAACACCGTCAAGACTAGGCCCTAGTGTTGAAGATCAAGACTTCAGCCTAGATATGCCAGAGTTCCAGCTCACTTCAACGTACGCCTGTGCTGTTAAAAACCCGATTTTGCCGAATAGTGAAAAACAACCAAAAGAGCTGAATCAAGACAAGAATGAATCTGTAAAAAACAAGAAAAATAAAAACAAAAAAACCAAAAAGAACACCCACACTCAAAATTTAAGCAACGACTTTACGCATAATTGGGATTGTTACTGTAGTGACTCAGAGTGTGGCGTAGTCCCTGCGAACGAGACTGAACAGGCGAATAGCCACGAAAGGAAAGAAAGAAGAAGAGTAGAACGTGAAGAAAAGAGTTCATTTGAGGAGATTTTAGAAAAAATTATTAATATATTTTTTAGACAAGACAATCCAATTGTAGATAAGTTTAAAGCCGCTGCAAAGATCGGAGTACAATGGTTAGTATCTTTTTTGGCAAAACATCTTCGTGACTTGCCTTTCTTAAACTTTTTCCAAGATAATTATGGATAACAACCTACAAAATAGGTATAAGCTAAACGTAATCCAATGGAACTGTCAAAGTTTGCAGGGTAAGCTTTTGGACCTTGAGCAGTTTCTATCACAGGAAAAGGTTCATATTGCATCACTGAATGAAACATGGTACGACAGTCGCATGGATTTAAGAGTAAGTGGCTATAATGTTTTCCGTCGAGATAGGACTGATGGTTATGGAGGAGTAGCAACCTTAGTACACACCTCCATAAAATCACAAATAATACAATCACAGCTGAAAAACTCTGATATTCAAATTCTACATGTAAAACTTTTTAATTGTCCCTCACTGGAAAATATAATAACATTGTACTGTCCCTCTCACACTCGAAATGGAACTACTCAACGAGATTGGGATGAGTTGTTATCTTTATGTCGTAGAAAAACATTAATTTTGGGTGATTTTAACGGACATCATATCAGTTGGTCATATAAGACTGACTCCCGTGGGACGCAAATTTATGACACTTTGCTTAATTTTAATTTTATTCCTCTAAATGATGGTTCTCCGACAAGAGTTCAATCAGTGAATGGCCAACTTCGAGAAACGTCACCGGATTTATCTATTATTTCGACGGATATAGCAATAAGATATAGCTGGCTGGTCACGAACGAATCCCTAGATAGCGATCATCTTATAATTAAAATTTCAACAGAATGCATTGCTAATTTAGACCCAATCCTAAAGAGAAATTATAAAAAAGCAGATTGGGTTTCGTATAAAACTACTTTAGAAAAAACTCTAACAGAATTGCAATTACCGGATGATTCTCAAGTCGCATACGATCTCTTCATAAATGAAATTAACAAAGCTGCTGACAAACATATACCTTTTATAAAATTTAATCAGAACCCGAGCAATAACTTTGTACCTAAACCATATTGGAACGTTGAAATATCTAAAGCAGTGGCCGAGCGTCGCCTGGCACTTAAACAATTTAGAAAGAACCCGATACCAGCCAACTTAGCTATTCTCAAAGATAAAATTAGAATAGCTCAAAGATTAATTCGTCAATCAAAGAGTAGATCTTTTCAAAATTTCTGCACATCTATCGATACTGCCACGTCATCCAGTGATATGTGGAAGCGAATGAAATGGGTAAAGGGCTATCACAACAAATGTAACAGGTACGTAGACAATGATCGTATACATTCACTACTACATAGCCTGACTCCTGACTTTGCTCCTCCTGATAAGCCGGTGTTTTCTTCTACGAACAACACCTTAGAAGTTTCAATCTCTATTCAAGAATTAGATAAAAGCATAAAAACATCTGATACAGTGCCCGGTGCAGATAATATTTCTTTTTCCATGATAAAACGTTTACCGTACTCTGGAAAAGGTATACTACAGTCGCTATATAATAGGTTTCTTATGGAAGGCTTTGTACCAAAACAATGGCGAAATATACAGATTATACCTATTCCGAAGGTAGGCTCCGATCCGACGTCTGCCGCATCACTAAGACCAATATCACTGATATCGTGTTTGTGCAAAGTTTTCCATTCAATTATCACTAAGCGGTTAGAATGGTTTCTGGAAAGTAAACACGTTTTTTCAGACAACACCGTGGGATTTAGGAAATCAAGATCTTGTGTAGACAATTTAAGCTACCTAGTTACCAAAGTACAAACAGGTTTTACTAAAAAACAGTTTTCTCTGGGCTGTTTTATTGATATAAATAGTGCTTACAACAACGTAGATATAAAGGAGCTGCTACTCATTTTGAACGGGCTTGACGTAGGTGCAAAAGTGTGTGACTATCTATGGAATTTTTTGATATGCAGATGTTTAAACATTAGAATAGACAACAATACGATTTGTAGGTATACAGGACAGGGTTTGGCGCAGGGTGACCCATCTAGTTGCTTACTTTTCAACGTAGCAACTATTAGTATTTGTAAAAAAATTAACAATGTTTACATTTCGCAATACGCTGATGACTTTGTGTTGTTTCATAGTGGAAACCGACTTAAAAGTTCTCACTCTAAACTTCAAAAAGCCTTAACCATTTTCTCGCGACAATTAAAAACCATTGGATTAGAAGCTTCCCCAGCCAAAAGCAAAGTTTGTTTGTTCACTAGAAAAAGAAAAGATAGGACTCATCAGATCCACTTGAAAATTGATAACACGCGCTTAGACATTGTAGACTCGGTTAGGTATCTTGGCCTATGGCTTGATAGCTCATTGAGGTGGGGGAAGCATATAGATGAGCTATGTCAAAAAATGAGTAGACACATCAAGTTGTTCAAGGTGTTGTCAGGTCCAGGTTGGGGCATACACCCGAAGCACCTGCGGCGTTTATACATCTCCTTGATTCGAAGCAGATTAGATTATGCGAGTTTCTTGTACGGCAGTAGTTGCAAAAGTCATTTAATTAAAGTTGATAGAATACAGAACCAAGCTATGCGAGTGATAGGTGGCTATATTAAAACGACACCAATCCACGTGATGGAAGTAGATCTGCATATCCAGCCGCTGGATATTCGTAGACATTATTTAGCCGGAAAATTTAAACTTAAAACTAGTTCTTTTACTACTAATCCAATACATCCAGTTTTAGAAGAATTATTTGCATTAAAAGATAAACCATTTTGGCATAGAAAAAAGATACCTATACTCATTACTCTGCATGATTATCTAAAAAATACTCTCGTCTATTCCAGTTCACAGTTGGAAATGTTTTCGCTTAGTACATGGGTTAGCAACATAGACCTTCACAATAACATTAAATTTATCGACCCCATGATTAGAGCAAAACGTAATTATAATAGATCTGAAATCTCCATTATATGCAATGAGACCCTTGCTAATTATATCGATTTTTATAGGATATTTACTGACGGCTCTAAAGAGTTGAATAACTATATTGGTGCGGCTTTTTTTGACGAGATCAATAATCATCATATGAAATTCAAAATTAACGGTAATGTGTCGATTATGTATGCAGAACTGATTGCTATTGCTGAAGCATTATCGTATATAGGATCCATAAACTATGACAAATTTGTCATTTTAACTGATTCAAAAAGTGCACTCCAACACCTGGCTCGCTGCACCTCGACTTTTCGAGGTGCACCGATTGCCTATACTGTAGTAAAATCAATTTTAGAACTGTCATCACAGTCTAAAGTTGTGATACTGCAGTGGATCCCCTCACACGTAGGTATATATGGCAATGATATAGCCGATAGATTAGCTAAAGAAGCGTGCAGTGATGGAATTGACTTTCCCTTACTCCCCACTCACAATGACTGTTTGTACCTAGTTAAGAAGATGTGTCGTGATCTATGGAAGGAGTATTTTAATGAACGATCCCAGGAAAAAGGTATTTGGTTTAAAACAATTCAGTCGCAGCCTTTAAACGCGCCGTGGATAGATGACAGCCGGCTGTGTAGGCAGGATCTAGTTTTATTGCTGCGACTTCGTTCCGGACACGTTCCATTGAATAAGTTTGCCCACCTCATGCGCAAAGTTGAATCGCCACTTTGCGCCGACTGCTTGAGAGTGGAGGACGCCTACCATATTTTGATGGAGTGTGTTCGGAATGAAGCACCAAGACGCCTATTATTTTGCGGCAGTTCCATTGGATTATGCAATTCTTATTTGGCCCAACCTACCGCTGAAACGACAAAAACGGTTCTAGCCATGGTTAAATCCGGTTTGGCAAATAGATCGGGCCTCGTTTGACACCGGGATAGTAAATATACCGGTGTCAAATGAGGCTCAGATCTGAGGTTCAGGCAAGGACGTTTTTAGGGTATAAAGCGTCCTTGGGTTCAGATGCTCATGTGAACTATATTATTAATGATAAGTACTATTAGTGCGACATTTTCGCTGTGCGAAAAAGCACGTTAATAAAGATTATAAAAAAAAAAAAAAAAAAAAAAAAAAAAGTTCTTTTTGGAAAACAAGCAATATATTATATGCTAGCTGCGTCTCATGATTTCATCCGATATCAGGGGCCTTACGTACAACTGCTAATAGCGGCAGCTAATCCGCTCAGTTGGAAAATCACGCGACCGCAAACCGTATCTGGGCGCGATAAGGTTCACGTTCGCGTGATTTACAAAGTGAGCGGATTAGGTGCCGCAATTAGCTGTTGTCCGTAAGGCCCCAGGAACCTGTATTTTCGGGACTAAAAGTTAGTTGTTTTAAACCAGACTTCCAGAGTAACAGCTATTTCCATACAAAGTTTCATCAAATCCATTCAGCTGCTACGAAGTTAAGTAACGTGGAACAAACATACACACAAAATCAAAATTTCGCATTTATAATATTAGTGTGTTGATAGTGTGATAGAAGCAGGGCTGGTCAAGCCACGGCCTGCTAGACGGAGAAACGTATTTGAGGTACCAATTAAAACTAGGGTTGCCATACGTCCGGAATTTTTCGGGCTTGTCCGGGAATTTAAGCTTTTGTCCGGAATGCGGTGATAATTCATATCATTCATATATATATTATATTCATATGGCATAATATTACAAGCCTTGCTTAATTTAGGGTCAGATGACCGTGTGTGCAAAACGTCCCTAATATTTATTTATTAATAAAAATGCGAGTACATGGAATGGCGTTATACAAAAAAAACTAAGCAAAAAAGCGCTACAGGTTTTAATCTGAATGCTTTGGTCTATCGTCAAGCCAGAAAAAGAGGATAGTTAATTCAGTGATTACGATACAAGGTATAGATAAAAAGCAAGAAACAGTTCGTAAGTATTGAAACAGTTTAATGTCTATAAAGTAAAAACACAAAACAGATTACAAAATAAAATAACTAGGGAGCTACTCGATACTTCTACCAGAAAATAGAAATAGACTAAACACTTTATGAAATAAACTGCTGAGCTTCAGCCATTGTTATAACAACAACATGATACAATATAATTATACAAAATAGTTTAATGTCTATCATGTAAAAATACAAAACTTATTACTAAAACGAAATAAGTATTTAGTTTAGACCGTAAAGTTTGGACATTATTATAGGAAAGACAATATTATAGGAATGTATATTGCATCCTAATGTTAGATGTTGGTGAAAAGTAAATGTATTGTGTTGGTACTTGGTAGAAATAGTTTGGTGAGTTTACTAAAATCAAGGTAGAATAATAATTTGTTTGGTTAAACTGGCTAGTAAAAAACTTGGCAGGCGGTACTTCACACAGAGGCAGTTGCTCACGTGTATCAAGAACAAGTCCGATCTTGTTAGTCTAGTCCGTTAAATACTGCTGCCACCTATTCGACAAAGCTGCTAAGTACCGGCTGGAAGCTTAAGATTTGGTAGACCTTTTTGGTGACGTCAAAATAATGCTCATGCTCACCATCACAATTTACAAAAAACTTTGTATTGCACATAAGTATGTAAATTTTGAAGAAAACCCTATTTGTTTTTCTCCGAATAAATTTAAACATTGTATGTATATCGCATCCAAATCCGCTGTGTCTTGATATTTCTTTATTTTTTTCAAAGAAGTAACAAATATCCACTATGCTTCTGCCAATAACCTTCCGTTCCAGTTCTTCTGGTTCTTTTTGTACTTCAACTGTAAAATCCGGCATATTTAATAGACGTCGCTGCTCCTAGAACGAAATAACAAATAATTACTTTACTAACATATTACCCATAAATACATTTAGGCATATAAAAATAAAATATAATTGTGCACTTAGTTACATACCATCTTATTTGAAATAATAATTATATTCTGAAACAAAAAAAGGTACTGAAAAATTGTTAATGATCACCTGTTCATTCGAAGGCAACATTGTTTCTATTTCTGTTGTTTCCAGATGTTCGTCCAGGGAGTCTAGGTATCTGTAGAAAAAAATATAGAAATAAATAAGTTTTCCATATAAGAAATTATGATGCATTACAATTCTAACTCGCATTTCTCCTTCTCAATGCGTTATCTTCTTCTCTACATAGTGTAAATTAAAGTGGCTTTCCGCGTCTGTCTGTCTGTCTGTATGTCAGTATGGCTGCTAACTCCTCCTAAACCACGCAACGGATTTTGATGCGGTTTTCACCATCAGTTAGATACATTTTCACGGAAGGTTTATATATATAACTAGCGACCCGCCCCGACTGCGCACGTAAATTACACCCGTGCGAAGCCAGGCGGGCGGGTCGCTAGCTCGCTAGTATATAATATACGCAAAATTTTGAATTACAAATGAATTATTTAAAACCAATGTGTGTAACTTAAAAATACAGGATTTTTATCGCTTCACCTCTTTAATACGTCCTATTAGGAAATAAAACCGGCCAAGTGTGAGTTGGGCACTGAGAGTTCCGTACCACCACATAACTTGTTAGCTACTAAAGTACAAAAAAAAAATAGTGCAAAAAGACAACATCCCATCAACGCCCAGGCGGTCACCCATCCAAATACCGGCCGCGCCCAACATTGCTTCACTTTGGTGAAAGTACGAAAACTGGTGGTGAACAGAAATTTGGCACCGACCCGCACTTGGACATTATTTTTGGTATACTTTAGAGTGAGTACTATAATTATGTCAAGTTTGAAGCTTGTACGTATTACCGTTTTTACATTAGAGCTAATACAAAAATACGTTTGTTGTATGGGGTGGGGACCCCCATTTCATTTTTACTTTTTTACTTTTTTATTATTTGTAAGTAAATCCGCCGTAACATTACATATTCTTTGAAAATTTCAACAGGCTATCTATTACGGTTCGAAAGATACAACCGTTAATAGGTAGGACAGACAGACAGACATCGTAGGCTTAGTAATAGGGCCCCGGTTTTACCATGTGGTTACGGAACCCTAAAAAGCATAATTTGACATATAGAATTCAAAAGAACTTGGTGGGTCGTATAATGTAAGACGCGGGCCGTGGATTGGACAGCTCTGGTATTCTATAATAATTTTAGTCTATTCACACTTTAGGTACGTACAACGTTGTACGAATGTTTGTATGTAATTATGTGTGTTGTTGTTTACTCGAATTCGCTATTTGGATAAAATTTGGTAAAGAAAGTAACAAAATACCTACCGTACCATACCGTACACAGTAGGTACATATGACTTACAGTAGGTACTACGTACGTAGTACGTAGGTAGGTATATACCTACTTACCTAGTTGATATTAGTATTACGTAGGTAAATTCCCAGTTGTGCCTGCCATACAAGTGCCTAGTGCGAGTCCTACTCAAACATGTCCGATTTTTATTTTTTTACTTTATACCTAACTATCGGTCCGCCCCAGCTTCGCACGGGTATAGACTATAGCCTATGTCACCCGGGGATAGTGTAGCTTCCCGTCAGTGAAAGAATTTTTCAAATTGGTTCAGTAGTTTCGGAGCCTATTCAATGCAAACAAACAAACAAACAAACAATCAAATCTTTCCTCTTTATAATATTAGTATAGATATAGATAGTAAAGATTTTTTTTAATATTAAAATTTTTATTACTTAAAAAAACAGAAAATTAATTAAAACTTAAAATATAAACTAAAACTTAAAATAACTAAATAAAAGTATAGATAGTATAGATTATATTTCTTAGTACCATTATTTAGGTAGGTAGGTACATTATTCTTTGGAAATTTCAACTGGCTATCTACCTATCACGATTCGAAAGCTAAAAGGTAGGACAGACAGACAGACATACATACAGACAGACAGACAGCGTAGAATAAGTCCGGGTCCCGTTTACACACTTTGGTTACGGAACCCTAAAAACGAGTAAGTAAGTACGGTTATTTAATTATTATGTATTGTGTTTTAATATAATATTATGATAGGTATGTACTCACCACGCCGCCAGTTGAGTTTCAATTTTTTCTGAGTTTGCCGTTTTTGTTGTTTCACCATTTCAAAAGTATTTTCTACACAGAGACAGTCTATGATGATAAACACAAAAACACTAACACATAAATTACACTTATTTCACTGAAGAGGTCCAGCTTCCTTTCAAATTTCAGCTTAAATATAAGCTAATAACTAAATACAAACAGTTTCATTCAAAACACTAGAAAAAGAATAAAAAATTTCAAAAAAATTTTTTTGTAACGGCGCGCGTGGTCTGCACGTCGCAAAGCGCAGAAACAGACTGGCGAACCCCCGTCTCGTGCGGCCGCGGGTGTTTTTTGGTCACGTGGGTTAGGTATCTCCTGCGCGTCTATTTTTAATATTACTAAACATACGTACCAGGGGCCTAAAAAAATAATTTAAAAATTAAATATTCATGTTTTCGAATTTCCTATGTTCAGGTGAAAGAATCAACTGGAACGCATTTGTGGTTATCGCGATAACTCGGGCTATGGTGATGAAATAGACTTTAGAATAATATTTTTTATACAAAATGTAGCAAGTAAAAAAACCTTCTGTGCTAACATAATTAATCAAGTTGAATTTCCCTCATGAGCGATATTTTTTTCAAGTCGCTAGGATATGTAGTTTGTCCTATATCATTGGTTAAAAATACCGATTTGGCAAATGTTAACCTCTTAAGTAGGCTTGCATTTGTCCCCCATCTCGCCTGATGTAAAGCGATGATGCGGTCTACGGTGGAATACGCTTGCCTAAAAGAAACCGAAATATTTACTATGTATGGTAAAAACTCTAGAGACCCCTTAAAAATTAGTTAACTTTGACTCATAGTCGTAATAACCAGCTCCAACAATATGAAATATTTTGTTCAAGTGCCTGTTGATTTGGTAATATCAATAATTTCGTTCGAGCTTACTCATTTTAATGTCGTTTATTTAAAAATAAATATTTTATTTATATTACACGGGAATTACTCACTTAAGATTAAGCCGGTCACTCCGACTATCTTTGATTTTCTATAAATAATCAAAGCCGACTATAGTTGCCAAGCGAGAAGCAGCCGCGTGCGTGCATTCACCTTGAAAAAGACTGCCTAATGCGGTTGAAACTATAGTCGGAGTGACCTGCTTAATTTTACGTGAGTAATTCCCATGTAATACAAAATAAATAGCTATTAATATATTACGTTGTTTTTTGAACATGCTGTAGATAGGTGTGACGTCGATTTTAATATATAAAAGTTATCAAATACACATCAGCCCCAGTTGAACATGGTAAAAATCACAGGACAAAATGGAAAAATCTTGGATCATTGCTGCGATAACAATAGGAGCATTTGTAAGCGGTATGTGGCCAATTTTACTGCATATTTTGCTTTTAATCCTTATTTTATCCTAACCTTAACTAAAATTATATCTAACTAGCTGTTGCCTGCGACTTCGTACGCGTAGACTTTCATATAAACTTTCAATCCCCTTTTGTCATCCTTAATTCAGCCCTTTCGTAAAATCCTTTCTTAGTGGACCTCTGCACCCCATAAGGAATCTACCTGTCAAATTTCAGCTTCGTAGGCCAAGTAGTTTTCGAGATTTCGTGTTTAATGAGTGAGTGAGTAGATGAATTTCGCTTTTATATGTATAGATTGCGAAAATAGCTCTGTCGTCTGTCTGTTTGTTCGCTTTTCAAGCAAGACGATAGTGTATAATACTGTATACCAACAACAGATTTTTTATCTTTAAAAAAAATTGTGTGATAGGCTAGGGTCTTAGGGTCTTAGCACAATACGCAACGCAATTCATGATCCCACTGCTGGGCACACAAACCTTCACTCAGAGAGTGATAGAGAGATATTTTTTTTAAATTAGTACTAGGCTTGCGTTTGGCAACCAACTAGTCTGATGTTAAGCGATGGTGCATTCTAAGATGGAGCACGCTTGCCTAGAGGAAACCGATTCACTCGTGTTTTAAAGACACCTAGATAGTAACTATCGGTTAAGGTTGCCTGGAAAGAATCGCTTATACCGATAAGGCCGCCAATTGTTTCACTAGTTTTAAATTGTTTTTGTCTTATGTATGTCATTTCTGGTGTGAAGAATAAAGAGTTATCTATCTATCGGGGAACACCCATTCAGGCAGCGCATTATGGGATGGGCCATAACCCACCATGCTGGCCCAGTTCACGTGGATGAATGTCAGACGTGTGTAATTATAATTATGTCTTTGAAGTTTTGATGTTCATGAATATACCGGTTTCCTCACGATGTTTTTCTTCACCATTATTGAGAGATGGCATCGAAACTGCACACAATTATTTTAAATAGGTACTAAATAAGTCATTGGTCACGGCATGGTCATTGGGCCGTGGTTCGAACCGGTTGCCGTCAGATTATAAAGCACACAAGCTGCCGCGCGACCACCATCGCTTTTCAAAATGTCTCAATTTAAATTTATTTCGTTTCCAATCTTTTTACGTATCCTCCAAAGAAAAAAGAAGTAAATAGAACGGAAATGAGAATGAAAATCTGTTACCAGGCATATGAGTGAACCTTGATTGAACATTCTTATTTCGATCACCGCGTCGAACTCAGCATCACGGTTGCTAACTGATTGCTAACGACTGACGTTTCGTTTATATGGATACAACTGGCTACAACAAATTTCTTACAAAAATACCTTGAGAGCCGCTCTAATTTAAACAAAAAAAAAAAAAAAACTGTGATATCCTCTATAATGCTAATTTAATTTTTTTAAACCATTTCAACCTTTTTCTTGTTACTCTTTTTTTGTTCCATGATAGTTTGAAACATTGTTTACCTTTTTTAGTTGACTGCCTACAATGCTACTCTTGCGCAGACTGCCCCGCTGGCTCATTGACAGATAACGAGCTAGTGACATGTGGCGCTGTATCAACAACCAGTACTACGTCTTCCTCAACAACTACAACTTCTACGACAGCTGCTCCTATAACTCCAGGCACTAATGAGACAGGTTCAAATGCTAATGGGACAGACCCAGGAATTAATGGCACAAACCCAAATACTAATGGGACAGACGTTTATGGGCACAGAGTTGTTCGAGTTCCACGCAATGTCACACCAGGATGCACATGCTTTGTATGTACATATCTATACTTCTATACTAATATTATAAAGAGGAAAGATTTGATTGTTTGCATTGAATAGGCTCCAAATCTACTGAACCGATTTGAAAAATTCTTTCACTGTATATTATATAGTGTTTGATAGAGTCCTCAAAGGTAGGCAACGCACTGACAATGCCCCGCGTATTATAGGTGTATATAGGCAGCGGTGACCAGGTGGCCCGTAGCTTGTTTTCCCCTTATATGATAAAAAAATTACATTTTTTTTTTTAAAACGCATTTGTTTTTTTTTGTTTTACAAGTTTTTATTTACCTTGCCCTGTTAGTATGTTCCTTTGTGTGGGACAAATCTTGTAACTGAATTTTAGACCAGATATCCTCAAACGATTGAGCTTAAATTTGGCATACTTAAGCAAGTTTGATGACAATGCAAAGTTATGGTACCATCGAGCTGGTCTGATGATGGAGACAGAAAGTGGCCATAGGAACTCCCAAACGAAACGACGCGACGTAACCCCGTCAAGTTTGGGTTTGTAAGGTTTGTCTTCCCAAGCACTTTGGTTCTAGAAGTAGATGATACATTCAATACGGTGGACGCACCAAGATGGCGGGCAAAATTTTCTTATCTACCTTTATGATATGGGTATGAAATGAAAGGGTTTGCTGAGAAAAATGCGAAAAAGCTTGTTTTATAATTAGTATTTTTTTTTAAATCTAGATTTATTTTGAAGCTTGAGTTATGTCAGTTCCATTGTGTACATTCAAAATCGTCTACTTATATATACTAAACACTTAATAAAGTTTACTATTAGTCTAAAAAATTAAGCCTCGCAATCCAGCGGGGCAATGCTGCCAGCATTCTGGGAACCCTGCCGCTTGGTGGCGATTTGTTCGCCTAGGATTTTATTTATATTTTTTGTATATATTATATTTTAAAATCGGTCGAAGACAAAAGTCATGACCAATAGCACGAAACGTAGGGTCGAGGTAGATGGACAAGTACTAGATCATGTTGATGAGTACGTATACTTAGGCCAGATAGTCTCCTTCGAGAACCGGCAAGACAAGGAAATTGAGCGCCGCGTCGAAAACGCTTGGAGGAGCTACTGGTCTATGAAAGAGCTGATGAAGGGCGACCTGCCGATATCACTGAAGCGTAGACTTATCGACATGTGTATTTTGCCCGTCCTAACCTACGGTGCTCAGACCTGGTCACTGACCGATTCTCAAAAGTACAAACTTGGGGTTTGCCAAAGAGCAATGGAACGCAGCGTGCTGGGTATCAAAAGAATGGACAGAGTCCGCAACAGCGCGCTGCGCTCCATAACAGGTGTGGTCGACGTTGGCCAAAAAGCTGCCAGACTAAAATGGGATTGGGCGGGACATGTGGCGCGCATGCATCCCGACCGATGGGCCAGGATCGTCACACAGTGGGTGCCAGATGGACGGCGCAGTCAAGGAAGGCCCAAGAAGCGCTGGCGTGACGATCTTGACTCATTCCGGAGAGGTTGGCAAGAGGTGGCGAAGGATTTATGGAAGGAGATGGGGGAGACCTTTGCCCAGCAGTGGGACAGTATAGGTTAAAATAAAATAAAAAAAATATATATATATTTTTAGTCGTACATAGTTGTTTTATCGATAAGTTGTATAAATAAAGATTATGTACAGCATGAAAAATTATTAGTCTATAAATTAATTGCTTTGTAAATTTTCAGGGCAAAGAGTGTGCTTGTGATGATTCAGCAGCCATTTTGAAGGCCTCTCAGTACGCAAATGCCACATTCGTGTGTGCCAAAGCAACTGTTAAAGGTAACTGTCAAACTATAATTATTTACCTTTACTCTATAATAATGTTTTTTTTTATTTTTATTATTCAATCCAATTTTTTTATCCAATGGTTTTACAAAAGGCAATTAAAAAAATTATGAAAATGCGATAGATGGCGTTGACAAGACATAAAGATAAAGATAAAAATAAAGATTATTTATTTGCACAAAACACGAGTAAATCATACACACATTTAAAAACGCATGCACAATAGGTGGGATAAAATATTAGTCACTTTGTATCATGTTTTGCCTAGTTTGTAGGCGTACAAATCTAGAGAGATGGTATAAAAATATCGTAAGAATTATTTATATAAAAAAGTATTAATTAAATTAACTGTCGAAATAATTTCAAAAGTTCAGATATGGTGTTATTAATTTAAATAGTCAACAGATAGACATTACTATAATTGTATGATAAACAAATTGACCTACTGCAGTCATTACTAAAATTTATCATTTATAAAATCACTAACTTTGTAATAACATTTCTCGACTAAAAGTTTTTTTAGTTTTGTTTTAAATTGACTATATTTTAGATCCCTTATTGAAATTGGTATAGTATTGTAGATGGTCGGTCCCATACACATTATACTGTGGTTCATTAAGGTGGTTTTAGATGGGCGATTACGATACATGGATCTGAAGATTTTGCAAAACCTTTTTTATCTGTTTGTCATGCTTGTTTTTGTGTTATTTTATTTCGTAGGTCCTACCTATATAGTATATTGTGGTTATTGTTAGTTTTTTTGGAAAAAAATAAGAATCATGTGACCCCAGCGCCATCTATCGATGGTTGCAGAACTATGTTCCTCCAGCTGTCAGAAAACTTTCTTTATTATCCATGTTTAAGTTTTTAAATTGTTATTTTCCTTTAGTTGTATCATCAACCAACTGTGTTTTTTGGTGCAATATACTAGAAACTGTATTGTTTTGTGTAAAGAAAAGAAAAAAATTGGTTTATTTTCCCTCTTTACACAAATTATTTGTAATGTTGTAGGTAATGGTATTTTCTTTGTTTGTTTGTACAGCTAAGATTTTACATAAGTACATACACACCCTGTATTGGTAAATTATTTTATTTTATTTACAGGGCTAAACGGTACCGACATAATAAACAGAGCGTGTGTACAGCCTTATATAGGTAATAAAACAGTATGCGAGTTTCTGCAGACAGAAGTCAATGCGACAAATTGCATCACGTGTACTACAGACAAATGCAATGAAGCTCACCAAACGCGGCACTCCATGGCAGCCCTGCTGTTTGTTCTTACATCAATTTTTATAGCAAATACAAATGAATGTTAATTTATTTCATATTACGTGAATAAATTGCTTTATTTAATATGATTGTATTATTTTTATGACATTTGATTAGTTACTTTAATAGCTGCGCCAGTGGTTTCACCCGCGTGGATACCCTCGATTAAAATAGCCAAAGTTACTCCTTATAACATTAGCTATCTGCAGTGAAAGCACCGTCAAAATCGGTTCAGCCGTTTTGGAGTCCATAGTAAACATACACACATCAATTTCTATATATGCATATTAATACTGCAGCGGCCGGCAACATAAGCATTTAGAGACGAACGTGATTTATGTGGGTCGAGGCGTACCCGAGGTCAGTATACGTGAGTCCAAAAAAGCTCAGTTGCCGCCGAGCTTTACATTTAACCTTTGATTATTTATATATTATCGAAGAATTTAACATACCAATGATTTTATATACAACTAGCGATCCGCCCGCCCAGCTTCGCACGGGTGTAATTTACGTGCGAAGCCAGGGCGGGTCGCTAGTTATATATATAAACCTTCCTTGAAAATGTATCTAACTGATGGTGAAAACCGCATCAAAATCCGTTGCATGGCTTAGGAGGAGTTAGTTAGGAGGATTACTTTTCTTTACCTACCGTCAATATTAATAACGCCTAATAATTCTCGATAGCAATAAAGTGAAGTACCCAACTTGACTTTTAACACCCGACGCGAAAACAAAGGGTATTATAAGTTCTGTTTAATGTGCGTATATGTATGTCTGTCTGTGGCATCGTAGCTCCCAAACGGCTGAACTGGTTTTGATTTAGTTTTTATTTTTTGGTAGAAAAGTGAGTTGATTTAAAATGTTTATAACTATGATTCAAGAAAATATGTTCTGTACGCCAAGTCCAAGATTTGATAGTTTTCGAAAACTTTTTTCGTTCACGTATTGTTCCATACATTTTAGTAAAGCTCCTCTATCGGAACCGTGGAGGAACTAAAATCGGTAGTAACCGGCGGTATAGATTGCTTTACTCTAATATGAAACGTTTTCGAATACTATCAAAACCTGTACTGGTTTTTATTTTTTAGGGTTCCGTACCCATTGGGTATAAACGGGACCCTATTACTAAGCCTACGATGTCTGTCTGTCCGTCCTGTATATTTCGAACCGTAATAGTAGCCGGTTGAAATTTTTACAGAATATGTATTGTTACGGCGGATTATCTAACATATAATAAAAAAGTCAAAAAGTAAAAGTTATACGGGAGTACCCCGTACAACAAACATTATTATTAAACGTATTTTGTGTAAAAACTTTAATGTTTACAAGCGTCAAATTGGATATGATTATAGTACACACTCTAAAGTGAAACAACAAATAATAAATACTGGCCAAGTGCAAGTTGGTGACAAATTTCTGTTGGGTTAGTATTTTTAGTAATTAACAATTTATGTGGTGGTAGTTGGTACGGAACCCTCAGTGCGCGAGCCCGACTCGCACATTTCATTATTTGTGTTTCTATCAGAACGATCTTTTCGCCGAAATTATTTATGTATTAATATGTATAGATAAGTAGATAAATTATTGCAATAGTAGAAACATTAAAACAAAGAATAATCTCTACATAGTATAAATTGAAGTCTCTTTCCGCGTCTGTCTGTATGTCTGTATGTCCGCTAACTCCTCCTAAACTACGCAACGGATTTTGATGCGGTTTTCACCATCAGTTAGATACATTTTCAAGGAAGGTTTATAGATATAACTAGCGACCCACCCCGGCTTCGCACGTAAATTACACCCGTGCGAAGTCGGGTGAGCGGGTCGCTAGTCTAATATAAGAATAGTTTCTGAAAATTTGTAATAGGCATCATCATGCCTTTTACAGAAAGTAGAAAATATTTGATCAGATTTTCAATTGAACAGTGTATACCGATTTTGAAATGACACAATGTTTACTCATTATGATTACATCTGATAATGAAAGTACAAAACCAGGTGATTACCCGACACGTTTCTAAAGTGATAACAATTATTGCACCGAAGTGTTTGCGTTGTTTCGCTGAAAGTCCCTAGTAAAATAAAAAAAAGCAAAAACGCATAAGCAAAAAAGTAACAATAGCATAAGTAAAAATATTAAATAAAACTGTCCATTTGGAAATGAGCATAAATTGTAAAGGGCTGAACAGATTTTCATCAAACTTAAATAAATAAATAATAAAATAAATATCGGGTCATTTTTTTACACACACGGTGTTCTGACCCCAAACTAAGCAAAGCTTGTGATATGGCTGCCAGAGACTGATATACATACATATATATATATTTTTAACATACTTAAATAGATATTAACATTAACACCCAGATATAGAACAAACACAAATTTTCATAACATGAATGTTTGCCCTAGGTGGGATTCGAACCCACGCCCCCAAGCTCAGAAGGCAGGTCCACTACCTACCAACTGGACCAACGGGCTATCATAGCTATATGAACCACGGCAAAGAAACCTGTTTTTTTACCCCCGACGCTAACAGAGGATTCGTGTGTATCTTACTTAGTATCTGTTTGTAGCATCGTAGTTCCCAAACAGTTTTGATTTTTGTTTGTTTTGTTTGAAATGTGAATTAGTTGACAGTGTGATAGCTATAATTCAAGAAAATCTGTTAAACCGTTTTAAGAATATTAGCTTTTTAATCGTGGGTACAAAAATCATTATAATACTTGTTAGTAAAAAAATGCGCATTCAATTCAGGCGTTTTTTAGAATACCTACAAACATACAACACACATACATACATGCAATCATACATACATATTACATACATGTCGTGTCGTGTGTACATGTCTTAACACTAAGCTTATTCTTATCCCAAGCCCATGTACATATTTTCTTCGATCCGTCGCGGGTTAAAAAACCTGATAATATCGAAAATAAACTCATAATTTTTAAATGGCTAGAGAGATTTTTATCAAACCTAAAAACCGAGAATATACAAAAAAAAAACTGCACTAAAATAAAATAAAAAACTTAAAAGTTTTTTTTTAAATTTGTTTTTAGTTGCAACTCTGAAAATAGTAACTTTCGTTCAGTGTGAACGAAAATTTTCAATGAAACAGCCACCAGTCTCGCATATATATATTTTTTTCCTTTAATCTGGCTCTATCAGTTGATTTTTCCACTTTCTGGGTTGATCCTAAGTAAAAGTATATATTAATAATGAGTACAATGACTTCCTTTCAGCTAAGTTGTAATCATTTCATGTAACCCTGTATAATTTACTTTTTCTTCTTTTCTGTGTGAAGATTTTGGCTTCCCACGTTTTGTGCATTTTTTAGTACCGACCTCCACCGACGCGCTGCAGACTCGAGGTAGCCGCATCAGCACCCTAAACCCATCATTGTACTGCACACAAAGGGCTCAAGACATGAAGGGCTTTGACCTTTAAAAATACAAGCTTTTATTTCGTGTAAGCAAATATCTAATGTCAACTCCTCATTGCTTCGATGTTCTATGTGATAATATGATAGATTCTATCATATGATAGATAATATGATAGATTCTATCATATTCATCAACTCAATTATTGTAGCTACTCTAGACCTAAGTACGTATTACAATTACGGATCTACCACTTAGGTAGGCCACTTGAAATACTTGGAAATTCTTCTGTTAATAGATTTATCATTATGATTAAAACTACTGTGTCTACAGTTATATGATACTGTGATAAGGTTGTGGGCGGAGCTCCCGATATTTCGGCGCAGTTACATGCACCATATTCACGGGAAGACTTCTTCCTGCACAAAAAAATATATGTTACCTATCTAAACATATCTTTGATGCAATGACTAAATTCTGATAAAAATTATTTTATCATGTTTTTTTTTGTTTCAAATAAATAGAGTTTGGAAATCCAAACTCTATTTATTTGAAACAAAATAATACGAAAGACGTTTCGAAGTTTACTTGCTATACTAATGACTATCGTTGCATAACAACATATACAGATTAATGTAGGTACCTACCATCATCCATCCATCAACGCTCGGTTCCCTCAACAGCTATCTCACAAATACACTGCAAACTACAAATAACATCACCAAGACAAAAAAATTAGAGACAAAAAATCACCGAGCGGAAATTTTAATGAATCAATTGGGGATTATCTTTACAATAAGATTGCAAGTGTTTTCAAGCAATTTTCTTATTTATCTACTATCTACTACTAGCTGCGCCCCGCGGTTTTACCCGCGTAGTGATGAAAAATGGTGATGATGATGATGAAAGGTAGCCTATCTCACTATCTGGCTCTTGAACTATAACCCATGCAAAAAAAACAGGTCGTTCCGTTGTTCCGTTGCAGCGTGAAAGAGGAACAAACATCGATACATCTATACATCCATACATACAAACTTTCGCGTTTATAATATTAGTAGGATAGGATTATTTTGCCGGAGGAAATCGAAGTAAAATGTTTTTTTTGTAATTTTCGATTTTTAAAACCAATGATTATAGTAATTAAAATCATTGTTTAAAACATTATGCAATATTATTCTGAAGAGAATGCCCAATCAGTATTAAAAAATATCACTGTCTATGTGATTTTTATCTTCAAGGATAAATTAATAAATATTCGGGATTGTTTGCACACTTGGTCATCTGACCTCAAACTAAGAAAAGCTTGTACTATGGCTGCCAGAGACATATACGTTTCTAAATAATGCTTAAATAGATATTAACACCCAGATATAGAACAAACACAAATGTTTATAGCATGAATGTTTGTCCTAGGTGGGAATCAAACCCGCGTCCTCAAGCGTAGAAGGTGGGTTCACTACCAACTGGGCCACCTGCACGGGCCAGTCAAAATATTCAAATCATGAGAAAAAGATAGCATGTAACTCGCGGTCACCCATCCAAAGACAGTCCGAAGGTTGTTGATTTAGTGAGGTGCTATTGACCACAATCACAGTTACCGACATAGCCCACCGGATTAGCAAGTTGAAGTGGCAGTGGGCAGGGCACATAGCACGCAGAACAGAAGGCCAATGGGGCCGAAAGGTTCTTGAATGGAGACCACGGACCGGCAAGCGCAGCGTAGGACGTTCACTCACATTCTGGACAGACGACCTAAAAGAGACAGCAGGGAAACGTTGGATGCAGGCCGCGTCCAACCGGCCCTTTTGGACAATGATGGGAGAGGCCTATATCCAGCAGTGGATGTCCTACTGCTGAAATGATGATGATGATGATGATGATGATGATTGACCATACTAATACCTACAATACTGTCTCGAAAAAAGTCGCCAAACTCGGTCAAGTGCAAGTTTCACTGATGCGTCAAGGTTTCTGCATTCATCCATAGCGCAAAGAACTTTATTTGTTTACTATTCATTGCCAGTTCTATTTTTTACAATCTCCGCAAATTCGGAGGTGCGTCGATTTTTTTTTAGTTGTGTTTTGTATTATTTGTACAAAACACGAGTAAAGCAGACTCACGTCATATTTTACCTCATCATACTCATCATTTCAGCCATAGAAGGTCCACTGCTGGACATAGGCCTCCCCCATCGATCTCCAAAAGAGCCGGTTGGTAGCGGCCTGCATCCAGCGTTTCCCTGCGGTCTCTTTTAGGTCGTCTGTCCATCTTGTGGGTGGACGTCCTACGTTGCGCTTACCGGTCCGTGGTCTCCATTTCAAAACCTTTCGGTCCCATCGGCCATCTGTTCTGATTATGTGCCCTGCCCACTGCCAGTTCAACTTGCTAATCCGGTGGGTTATGTCATATTTTATCTACGGCAGTTAAATTATAGAATCTTGTTCTTCTGGTGCCTCTCTACTGGAGCTAGAATGAAGTACTACTTATCAGCTGATCTACCACTTTGTTTTGTGGTAGTACCGGCTACCACAAAGTCGATGACGTCACAGCAGAGGTAGGTAACGTGCTTGAAATAAACGGACGTCCTGTGGCGGAACCATATCGCGTAAATTCACATACCACAAACAACAGTTATTATACTGCGGTAACGAATGACATTTTCGGTTACTGAATATCCTCGTAATGTTTACCTTATTTTGAGTGAATTTTAACAATATTAACACTGTCATTTTTAGTAGGTAGGTACCTAAATTTCTTCATAATTTTCCCTATATTTAGAGTGAACTTTAAACAATATAACAATAGGATACAACAGCGCTAATCACAATTTGACATCACGTATTTTGTCATATTTAATACAGCAAAACTGTCATAATCCATGTAATATATAATGTAGTTAATATGATACGAAAAATCTGTTTACAGCCGCAGATATTAAAATGTCAAAGATTTTTCCAATAAATAAATATATAGTTTTTTGGAAAAAACTAAAAAAGCTTTTTTTTCAATATACAGAAAAAAGTGGCCATTCCCGATGTGGCATCTCTTCTCTACGACTTTAGTTTATACTTTATACTATGTAGAGTTAGAGATAAAGAAGAGATATACAAATGTACAATATAATTATAAACAAAATAAAAAATAAATGAACATAAGAAATGAGTATTATATTTATTTTAAATGGTGTTAGATATTAAAATTGTACGTTTATAAGCAAATTTACAATTTAAATAAAAACATAAATAAGAAAGATGAAGGTAAGTAAGTTTTAGCTTGTATTTTGTTTAGGTAAGTAATGTTTTAATGAGATTTACTGCGTAGCGTACCCATAGATAATGGTGAGTATTTGATTGTAAAATCCCAACATGATGTAAGTGTGATTGGAATTTAGCATTCGATACCATATACCGACTTAATCCAAGTTATCTTGGTCGGCAAACTATACAGCATGTTATTCTTATTTTTATGAAAAATCTTGTGATTGCACAATCAGTCCGATTAAACAGGGCACAAAACAAATTTATTTCTTGATTATACCGCCTTTAGTTTGTCAAAAATTTATTTAAATATAATATAATTAAATGGGTTACACAAAACGGTGGTACTAAACCAAAAATAGATCAACTTGCTCATTATTATGAACAACTTTTGCTATATTACCAAACATCATCATCATCATCAGCCAGAAGACGTCCACTGCTGAACATAGGCCTCCCCCTCTAACCTCCACACTGAACGACAGCCTGCCTTTTGCATCCACTGGATGCCAGCGACTCTCACTATGTCGTCGGTCCATCTAGTGGGAGGCCTACCTACGCTGCGTCTTCCGGTTCGTGGTCTCCACTCAAGAACCTTTCTTCCCCATCGGTTATCGGTTCTTCGAGCGATGTGGCCTGCCCATTGCCACTTCAACTTGCAAATTTTAACAGCTATGTCGGTGACTCTGGTTCTTTGGCGAATATCCACGTTTCGGATTTTATCGCGCAAAGAAACTCCGAGCATAGCTCTCTCCATTGCCCGCTGACTCTTGTGACTCTGAGTTTTTCCAAAAGGCCAACAGTCAAGGACCACGTCTCAGTACCATATGTCATCACTGGCAACACACACTGTTCAAAGACCCTTGTTTTTAGGCACTGTGGTATCTTGGACGAGAAGATGTCACGCAATTTCCCGAACGCTGCCCAGTTGTTTTCTTCGGTTGGATTCTTCGGGCGACCTCTTTGCCTAAGTTGGACTTACCTAACTGAACAATCTGTCCAAGATAGGTGTATTACCAAACGTGAAATCGAAAATAAAAAAATTACAGAAGATTTTTTAATACAACGACATCTCAACAAAATGTAATTAAAACAAAACTAAGTTAACTTGAATTATCATAATACTTAAAATTTTGAGTCATAGAGTCATATATTTCATAGAGTTGGAACGATTTGGAATCACCCTATAAATGTTTATCGATAAAATAAACATGTGGTGCATTGTTTTGTTTCAATTATTCCTTGAAATACATTTTAATTAAATACCGTGTATTCAACCCATATCGATAGATAGGTAGGTATTTTATTATTTTATGCAGTTTATACCAGCACTGTAAGTACCTATGAGTTTAAAACAAATGTACGTATTGGAAAATAAAGTCATTGCAACAAAGTCAACAAAGTCATTATTGGTGACAATACAAAATTAATGTGGAACTACAACGGCCTTACTTAGAAAGTAAAAGTAAAACGTTTTACTAAAGTAAAACAATGCCTAAAATTGGGCACGTATTGAACCGAGCAGCTAAGAAACTAATATGGGGTCTAAAAAATGGGTATAAAATTATTAGGTTGCCTACTAATGTTGAGTCTCGTAATAACTCCCACTAAGTATATAAACAACACAACGCACTAAGTATATTTTTTTTTAAACTGGCATCGAGTTAATTATTTTGCAACTGAATTTATTTCTAAGCTAATTATCTTTGAATCGAATTAACTCAAGTCCGCATGATCCATGTCTAAACCTAACCTAAGATAGGTAGATAGTTATGAATATGAAATATGAATGACAGGAGAAGAATTCCTTAATTCCTGAGGTATATATTTTGGTAATAGGCATTAAGTTATTAATTCTCATGGCCTACTTATAATTTAAGTTTTTCTTTTCTTTTGGTAAGTGGTTGGTAACTTAACTAAATTATAACCCACCACCACCTTGGCCCACTGGCCAAGTAATTTCGTGTAAAAATTATACAAAAACAGTGGGATCGCTCAAAGACCGTTGAACATGTTTAATATATTTAGCCGCCCTTTGTCAGTTATTCAACATAATTGTCGCATAAACATTTTTTCGCTGCCAGGTTAATTTATTAGATGCTTACTTTTAGTAGCCATTTAATAACTTTATCATCTGTAAAATAACAGATCTTAAAATTGCTATTATATGTTACCGAGAGAAGATAGTTATTACCGTAAGAATGCAATTTTAAGCATTGTTTAAGTTATGTAACGATTTAAAGGGCTTTCTTCATCATCATCATCATTTCAGCCATAGGTCAGACGACCACTGCTGGACATAGGCCTCCCCCATCGATCTCCAAAAGGGCCGGTTGGAAGTGGCCTGCATCCAGCGTAGCACGTCCACCCACAAGATGGACAGACGATCTAAAAGATACCGCAGGGAAGGGCTTTCTTACTACACCAAAATATTAAATTTCAACATGAAAATTGCTTAAATTTTTTAACTCATTGATTTTAATCCTCAATATGTTGAAAACGCATGAAAGAGATAGCCTGATAAGAGACGTGTGCTTTTAATGCAATGATAACAATAACATGACCAAACATCATAAAAATGTACATAATTAGTGTTTAAACTCGTAACGTATTAGGTATGTGTCATAGCGAAAGGTACATTACCTATATTGGTACTTAGCAAGTTTGCAACTCACTTTATCCTTTATCACTGCATACTTTTATTATCATTTTCTTTGCTGGATTATCTGACCGCATAAAAGTACTACTATCAAATAGCAATAATCTGCAACTTTGGTAGTCGCGCCAAAGAGTGCGACCGCGGCACACTGGCATCGCAACTAAATTACTAAACACCAACCTTAAACAGGAAATTTTAATAAATTAAGTAGCACTGAAAATAAATATAGTAGTTGAAGTTCAGACGTTAAAATGTCGGTGAATAATTATTTGAAGTGTGCTGCAGTTTTTCTTTTAATTGTCTGTTATTTCGGAGAAAGTGAGTAGTTATTTTAAATATATTATTATTTATTGTTATTTTAGCTAAATGTGATACTTTTACTTGACGTGTAATTTCAATTAAGTGTCTTTTGGTTGCATGATAAGACATGATAAGAAAGTTTTTAAACTTTTAGAGAGTGAGTAAACTACGTAAGTTACTTACGATAGAGGTTTTTTTTTAATTATTTATTTATTCTAATAATTGTGACTTTATTATTTTTACGTATATTGGGCCACTTTACAACTTTCCCTTTCCCCTGCGACTAGGGATGCCATCGTCCAGGCTTCCCTGGGTTTACCCAGTTTGGGAGGGCGTTTGAGGAGGTTCTCAAGAAATATCAGGCTGAAAATTGGACGCATCACGTCCGTCGCATTGGATGTTTAGTTCGTGTTCCATTCCAGTAATTCGTTTCACTTGTATATGACTTTGGTTCGAAAACACTGCATCTTTCGCTCGAAAATTTTTTTGTTTAAAAATTTCGATTTCTATTAAATGCCTGTTGTTTTTGTAATCATTGTCATGTAGGTTATGATAACTTACATCATTTATTAAAATATTCAAAATTTATTAGAAAGAATCAATGGCTATCGAAAAATTATAGTGGGCTCGAGCATTTGGATTATCTTTAGACCTTCAACGGTCTATGGGCAGTCTAACTGTATTTGTAGTGTTTGTGTTAGTATTAGCTTGTATTTTGTTTAGTTAACTTATTTATCACTTAATTAACAAAAAAAAACCATTTAATTAATATGAGCTTACTTTATTTAGTGACTGAAAATAATGAATTATCATGTAAAGCTGTTTAACAGTAACGCACCTTATTAATTTGCTGTTTGAAATAGTAAAAAATAGTTTATTAACAAAGATATGTAAAAAGACATTTCCATTAAAAAATACCTAAAATACCCAATTAACATACATTAATTAAAACAACTGTTAAGTATTTGTCCACAAAATTTTCACCCTTATTAGTGGAATATTAACTACCCAAATTTAAATGGAAGTATCCACAAATTCCAATAAAAATACAATATTAATAATTCGATATTGACGTTGTAAGTGACAATTATATAATTCTCATTAATTTAAGTTTAACTATCTGTAAATAAAATATTTTGTTTTGCTTTGATCAAAAAATTAAAAACGTTCACAATCGGCGAAGATAACGTAAGATACACAAAACAAAAAAAATGCCGAATTGTAAACCTCATTTTTAGAAAACTTTTTTGCAAAAAAATAATTGAATATTTGGAGATATGTAATGTAAAGATCTAAATGTAATAACCAAGTCATAATATACATAATTATATAGGTGTGTTTATTATTATAAACAAATATTTTATACTCATTCATAGTGCTGGTTTTCATTGAGCACTTTTTATTAAAACTACCTATTATATAACATAAACATAATACATATTATGTAAACTAGAGACAATTTAAAATTTTGATTTTGAAGAAACCGTATCAGTTTCATGCCTAGCCTAATGCAGAAATCGCAGTGACAACATTAAGTGTCCAAATACTTCATAGATATAAGCCAGAGTATTACTAGCTGATAAATAATCTAGGTAAGCCTATGTTTATATATTTTTTTTCAATTTATGTTTTTTTTTACAGCAAATTCATTAGAATGTTATGTATGTCGTAACTGCAAGGAGGTCTCCAGTCAATACATTGAAACATGCAGCGCCGCGCAACCGACAACGACTGCACCTGACGATGCTACAGATGAAACAGATACAACTACTGAGCCTTCGACGACTTCAGAACCAACAACCGCTGAGGGGCCAACAACCACAACTGAAACAACCACATTGGAAACAACCGTCGCACCTACAACCACACCAGAAACTACTGTCGCACCTACAACCACACCTGAAACTACTGTTGCACCTACAACAACACCGGAAACTACTATCGCACCTACAACCACACCTGAAACTACTGTTGCCCCTACAACAACACCGGAAACTACTATCGCACCTACAACCACACCTGAAACTACTGTCGCACCTACAACCACACCTGAAACTACCGTCGCACCTACAACCACACCTGAAACTACCGTCGTACCTACAACCACACCGGAAACTACTGTCGCACCTACAACAACACCTGAAACTACTGTCGCACCTACAACCACACCTGAAACTACTGTCGCACCTACAACCACACCGGAAACTACCGTCGCACCTACAACAACACCAGTAACTACTGTCGCACCTACAACCACACCTGAAACTACTGTTGCACCTACAACCACACCTGAAACTACTGTTGCACCTACAACCACACCTGAAACTACTGTCGCACCTACAACCACACCACAAACTACTGTCGCCCCTACAACCACACCGGAAACCACTGTCGCACCTACAACCACACCGGAAACTACTGTCGCACCTACAACCACACCAGAAACTACTGTCGCACCTACAACCACACCGGAAACCACTGTCGCACCTACAACCACACCGGAAACTACTGTCGCACCTTCAACCACACCGGAAACCACTGTCGCACCTACAACCACACCAGAAACCACTATCGCACCTACAACCACACCTGAAATTACTGTTGCACCTACAACCACACCAGAAACTACTGTCGCACCTACAACCACACCGGAAACCACTGTCGCACCTACAACTACACCGGAAACTACTGTCGTACCTACAACCACACCACAAACTACTGTTGCACCTACAACCACACCTGAAACTACCGTTGCGCCAACAACCACACCACAAACTACTATCGCACCTACAACCACACCTGAAACTACCGTTGCGCCAACTACCACACCACAAACTACTGTCGCCCCTACAACCACACCGGAAACCACTGTCGCACCTACAACCACACCGGAAACTACTGTCGCACCTACAACCACACCGGAAACTACTGTCGCACCTACAACCACACCGGAAACCACTGTCGCACCTACAACCACACCGGAAACTACTGTCGCACCTTCAACCACACCGGAAACCACTGTCGCACCTACAACCACACCGGAAACCACTATCGCACCTACAACCACACCTGAAACTACTGTCGCACCTACAACCACACCAGAAACTACAGTCGCACCTACAACCACACCGGAAACCACTGTCGCACCTACAACTACACCGGAAACTACTGTCGCACCTACAACCACACCACAAACTACTGTTGCACCTACAACCACACCTGAAACTACTGTCGCACCTACAACCACACCGGAAACTACTGTTGCACCTACAACCACACCTGAAACTACTGTTGCACCTACAACCACACCTGAAACTACTGTCGCACCTACAACCACACCGGAAACTACTGTTGCGCCAACAACCACAACTAATGACGAGGTGAGTTCTTGTATATTCTAATTCCAAATCATATTTCACACTCATACTTATAAATACGAAAGTTTCTCTGTATTTAGCTTTTTAACTTTTCATGACAGAACGACTGTACCGAACCAAGTATTTTTACAAGCTTTTATTTAACTTACCCTGTCAGTATGTTCGTATGTGTGGGACAAATTTTACAACTGAATTTTAGCAGTTATCCTCAACTAATTGTGCTGAAATTTGGCATTCTTATGTAAGTTGGGTGACAATACAATGTTATGGTACCATCGAAAACTTCACCTATCTTCTCACTTGATAAATCGAAACGGCTGATTGATCACAACGATGTTCTAAGCCGCTGGGTTGAACATTTCAGTGAACTGCTAAACCCAGTTGGTAATGGTGCAGATCTCACCTATATAAACGCTCTTCCAACTCTACCTACGTCTCCAGAACTGGGTGACCCTCCATCTTTTGAAGAATTTTTTGTTGCCCTCAATCGACATAAAAATGGTAAAGCTGCAGGCTCAGATAGTCTACCAGCTGAACTATACAGATATGGTGGCCCCAGTGGTCAAAATATATATGGTACCATCGAGCTAGTCTAATGATGAAAACAGAAGTAACCATAGGAACTGCTAAGCGAAACGACGTAGCCCCGCCAAATTTGGGTTCGTTGTTTTTGTTTCCCGAAGCACTTTGGTCCTAGATAACAAACTCAATAATGGCAGACGCCCCAAGATGCCGGACAAAATGTTCTTATCATGATAATGATTTATGGATATCAAATGAAAGGGTTTGCTGAGAAGAATACGAAAAAGCATAAACTAATAGACAGCTAGCACTCACGGATTAGTTTCTATAGTAAAAAAAAACTATAATTTAAATTTCTGATTAAATATTTTACAAGCTGTTATTTGTCTGTTAGTTAACTTGCAATGTTTGTAAGTTTGTTTAGGTCAAATCTTGCAAGCTGAATTAGAAGCAGTTCCTCCTAACAGATTTTGTTGAAATGTTGCATACGCCTTTAGTTCTAGTGACAATATAATATACAATACCCTATATATATTTGTAGTCAATTTATATTATCAAAATGGCCGCCTAAATAAAATGAAAAAAAAATAACATTAAAACAAAAGCTTATTAAAAAAAAAATAAAAAAAATTGCTTACTAGGTTATCAGAGCAACTGTGCTGTGCCATTATTAAATGCCATTATTTGCTTAGGACTTATAAATATTTATTTAACTAAGATCGCTTCGAATCTTCAGCGACGCCTTAACATAGCTCGAAATTAATGCAATTAACTGGGAAAAAAATACAATAGATATCAGCGAGCGTGATGAAAGATGATCAGCTGATGAAATGAAAAGCAGATGAAATGATGTTTTGTGATTGAAAGTAAAATGATTACGCATCATCGTCATCGGCCAAAAGACGTCTTGCTTTCTTCAAAATGTTCTGATAAATGTTCACTTTTAATAATTTTGTTTGAATAATTACTGAGACATCTTATTTTATGCCCTTCGCGGGTAGAGTTACCAGATGAACAAACAAATCGTCCGGGCTTAAGAAATTTCCGGACATTTCCTTTAAAGTTTATATTTAGCGGCATAATCACCTAGTGTGGCGGTTTTTTTTTCATTTCGTTTCTAGAATTCCGTACGTTTCATAATCCCCCTGAATTCCAGCCAAAAATCTGACAACATGTTCGGAAAATTCCGAACGTACCCCAACCCTACTCGCGAGTCACACACGAGTTTCACAACAACATGTATAATATACGTGTTTGCCACAGTCTTTTATGAATGAAATTCTGATCGACTAATCTAGTTAAATATTTCCTGTCATAACTAAGTATAGTTCAGACCTATTTATTAACAATTATTGGGTACTTATTATAGATAAGATTTGATTAAATTAGAATTTTTATAACACATAATCACATCGCATTCTTCTGAAAACTATGACGTTACATTAAAGTTATCGAGTGTTATAATCTTAATTTGATTTAGGTAATAAACGTAGGTAATTTGTTTTGTTATTGTAAGTACTACAATTTGTAATTGTTACAAGCTTTTGTATGTGTGGAACAAATCTTGGAACTGAATTTTAGACCACTTATCCTCAACCGATTGAGCTGAAACTTGGCATACTAAAGTTCGGTGAAAATACAATGTTATGGCACTTACTATCAAGCTGGTCGGATGACGGAGACAGATAGAGACCTATGGCCACCTTGGCCATAGGCACTCCTAAACGAAACGAAGTAACCACGTCTTTTTTGGGTTCGTTGGATTTTTCTTCCCAAGCACTTTGGTTCGGACGCTCCAAGATGGCGGACAAAATGTTCTTATCTACCATCATGATATGGGCATCAAACGAAAGGGTTTGCTGAGAAGAATACGAAAAAGCTTATTATTAAACAATTTTTTTTATTAATAAAGCTTATTTTTCTTTACAGACATTTGTGATTCGTCGGCGCAGATTTGTCAGAGAAATTGTTCCACCACAATATGAACCTCGTTGTGTCGTCACTTCTTTCATAGGTAAGTCTGATATATTGAGCTAATAGTATGTGCCTGGTTTAAGACGGATACGGTTATCAGCAGGGCAATCGCGCTACAAAATTACAGACGAATCGTTCACGAATCGCAACCGCTCCACTACTTTTGGTCGATTTCGTATCGAGCTAATGATTTTAACCAAAGAAGAAACAGTTGGAACATAGACGCTGTCAAACGAACGTTTGTGATAAAGTTAGAAAATATCAACTTTTTCGCGCCGATACGAAATCGACCAAAAGTTGTGGAGCGTTTGCGTTTCGTCAACGATTCGTCTGTAATTTTTTAGCGCGTTTGCGGTGCAGTCTTGCGCAACTTCAATACAAAATGTCGGTGTATGAAACGGGTGCGAAATCAAACTTCTACGATTTTTACACTACCCTAACATAAAAAATTGTGATCGTACTCCCTTTGACGGAAAATACTCGATTGGTGGATTTCTATGGCTTCTACGACTGAAATTTCTTCTACGTTTCCACCACCATTAAGAGATTTGTACCTATTCCACTTCAATCTTCATCGCCGGTCATGGAAATCAAAAATCATCATCATCATCAGCACATTTTCTTATGTATTGCAATTCCTTACACATTTTCAACACACATTCACCGTTTTCTTAAAGTTTGTCTCTATAATATGTGTCTCACTTCATTAGGCGTCGCACCCGATACATAGCTATTTTTCTCTATGGAAGTCCCACCTCTTCAGCGTTAGCGGTTATATTATTTTTGATACGTACACGTACGGTGTGTAAGTTGTAACTACAGACAACTTCGCCTACCAAAGTCGGGACAAGCATTAATTTGCTCTGATAACTGCAATAACATTGTAAAAAGCTGAATGATAACCACGAATTGTGTTCACTTTCGCTAGGCTTTTGAATGTAAGACTGAAGCAGATATCCGATATACTTCAGTGGTATATTAAATGAAAATGTTTTTTTACGGTATTATTGCAGCTGTCAGATCAAATAAATGCTTGGGCTGAGAATAATAGGCCTCATAACCAGTCATTGCAAATTGAATACTTAGTCACTTTGTATAGCTTTATAAGAGGCTTCTAGTGAGTTTTGCAAACAACACGAAAAGACATGTTTCACCTCGTTATATCACTTACCCACACTCGAGCATGTTTACGAGCACTTAATAAATAATAATTCACCATTTACTACACATTAACACTCGAAAATACATAAGTTTAGGAAAATAATCCAACGAGCCGACATGTTTTTTTCCACGTTGGCGCCAAAAAACCCCAGTAGCATAGTAATTTTTTTTTTTTGTTAAATTAACATTTTTACTTAATATTAAAAGCGTCAAACAAGTCATAGTCACAGTCAGAGTCAAGCAAAGTAAGTCACAGTCAAGTCAAGCTCATGCCTCTGTAAAGTAGTGAAGATTTTACAAGAGGCTCCTATGAAGTTTTGGAAACAACACGAAAAGACGTGTTTCACCTCGTAATATCACCTGCCCACACTCGAGCATGTTTACGAGCTCTTAATAAATAATATTTCACCATTTACTACACTAATGTGTAGTAGTAAATAGTGAAATATTATTTATTTATATTATTTATTTATATTATTTATATTACACTAAAAATACATAAGTTTAGGAAAATAATCCAACGAGCCGGCATGTTTTTTTCCACGTTGGCGCCAAAAAAAACCCAGTAGCATAGATGGGAGTAGGGTTGCCAGATCGGTTCACTAAATTACTGGGCAAAAATTCAAATTAATGCCAGCGAACCACAGCCTTGTGCCGGTATTTTAAGAAGCTGCGTTAGCTCTTGTAAATGTTGGCAGATATAAATCACAATATACCCAAAGCTACCACTTTGGGTATAGTATGATATCGTCATTGCAGAACTTATTGTTCCCAACCTTGAATAAGAAATTGTACCTACGTCGTATGCCCCACCACATTGTAATGTTCAATTTAATTGTGGCCATGACACCATGGCCACTTGCTAGAAGAAGAAAAAACATATTCGCTTCAATTTGCCTATTTGGTGTATATTTTAGAGAACCGCAGACCAACCAAAATATCGAAAATTTAAACGATTATGTGATTTAAATTATTTTTATGACATAATCGTACTATGACATTTTTCAATTGGACTAGCTTATGACAATGACAATTCAAGGATTTTAACGATTCGATAGTGCTTGAGTGGTATCGTTAGTAACGATACCACTAACATATAGAAATCGGTCCCGCCAGTAAAAGAAGAATTTTAAAAAACCATTTTCATACATATCGCACTCTTAATAAAACAATGACCGAACTCGAAATTTTGGCAAATTGATTTTTAGTAAAATATCGACCTAAAAAAGCATGCTCTACAATCTAAGCGATTAAAAACACCTGTTTTCTATATGCAATAAGGTTTATAACTACTTGAGTCTTTATCCGTCCCTCACCTTGCGCGCTGTTATTCAGTTAAAAATTGTTTTTTGTCGATTCCCAAAAAGTTGCGATTTTGGATTCGGTCACTGTTTTATTAAGAGTGCGATATGTATACTCAAAAAAAACATTACACTCCTTTTCTAGAAAGTCGTGTAAAAACAGTTTAAAAGCGCGATAAGTCCCGATAGATAATATAAAACTATGTTTCACAAGCCCAGTAGCTTTTCGCATAGATTGATTAGATATTCGATACCTATTTGTGATTTAATCGAAGTAAAATTCAACCTTTTAACTTATCACATGATTTAGTTCCTTGGCAGCTTTTTTACTCAATAACCTTTTTCAGACGCGGAAGGCGAGACCAACGTCGTTCGCGGCTGCTCTATCGCTTCACCAAGCCCCGAGGAGAGGTGCCGAGAGACGATAGGCGGAGACTTCCAAGGAAACCTCACGAGCTGCGTACTTTGTACTGGAGATCTATGTAATGCTTCGCATAGAATCACTGTAGGATTCCTTAGTTTAGCATCCGTCATAATACTGCATTTTATTAAGGAGATTCTGTAGAAACAATTGATGGTCAGTACCACTCGTTGTTCAATGAGTTTGCACAGAAATGAGGTTACTTTACTTTGAAATAAGTAACTTATCAAAGTGCAAGAGCAGTGCCATCAAGATAATACTGCACTTATTTCATGTAAAATGTAGTTAACGTGAACGCGATCGAATTAGAAAACCTCGCACTAGGCACTTTGTGTTCTTTATTTCTTAGGACAAGTGATCCTGTTCGAAGTCAATTTAAGTCATGTGGTTAGAATTATATTAGTGTGATATTATTTTCTTCGTGATAAAAAAATAAAAATTTTGCACGACTAACGTCAAAAAAGAAGCAGTGAAGAAACGTTTACAGATTTTTTTATCTTATCACGACTTTCTTTGTAATGATAAGTACTCGAGTTTTGATACCAAACTAATATGTTATATACTTACATATAACTAGCAACTTTCCGCGGTTTTACCCGGAAAATTCCCTAAAAAACCGTACATTTTCCGGGTCAAAAAGTATATCTCATGTCACTCACCGACCCTTCAAAAAACTCTTTGCAAAAGTATTGCAAAAAAGGAACCCATAAAAAAACAAATTTTCGTATTTATAATATTTGTAAAGATAGGGATGGAAGAGATACTAAGAAAATTATGCTAAATATATGAAAACAAATTAAAATAAATTATACTTAAACAAACTAGTACTAAAATATATAGTTAACTAATCTAATAAACCGCTGCCGGCGGGAATCGTACCCAGTCTATAGTACCTTCTTTATTTACATAATATGTTATATGTATGTTGAAACATTGCAGCCATAAACTTCAAAAAGACGTAGATTTCACCTAGATATAAGTGAATTGTCCCATTATCTGCCTATCATATGGCACTGCTGAGAGAGATGCTGGCTCAGTACATGTTTGTAAATGTCATTAAGTCTTTGAACTAAAATTTTATGAGTACATATTTTAATAAACTTGTTGTACCTAGTTATAAGGTTAAATTATTTACGTAATTATTTATATACAAGTTTTTAGACTTGCTTTTTGTGCCTAAATTTTCAAGGAAAATCTCGTGGTTGATTAGTCTCGTGGTCTATTCCAAGGTTGTAATTATCCTAGTTGTTTAAATACATTGTTAACTTGACTAGTTCAGCAATGTTATCGCATTTAAGTTAAATGTACCTATAGTCCTATATACTGTAGTTAATTAAAGAACAATAATTTCTAAGGAAGTTTACATACTTATTATACAGTTACCTGAGTAAAATAAAGTGATTATTACCAAAATGTTCTCTATTAATTTTATCATCATCATAATCAGCCTTTTAACAGTCCACTGCTGGACTTTTATCCTATATACCCCCGAAAGAGTGATTGGGCCATATCCACCACGCTGGCCCAGTGCGGGTTGGTGGATTAACATACCCATTGAATTCCTTCTCCGTACGTATGCAGGTTTCCTCACGATGTTTTCCTTCACCGAAAAGCCAGTGGTATGAAAAACCGTACATAAGCTCCAAAGAGCTCATTGGTACGAGCCCGGGGTTTAAACCTGTGACCTCACACTTTCAAGTCTAGCGGTCTCTCAAATGGCCTATCACGGCCTATCAATCTTATATTCCCTAATTAATAAGCAACATTTTTTTACCAAGCGAAGAGATGACACATATTCTTAATGGGACAAGTTGGTGTTTCTATTTACCTATGCTTGTATTTTTGTTCACCGATAACTTCCGCGTATTGTTGATCGGAAATAAGTAGTTCACTTTAATTGAATAAAAAAATATATATTGAATGTGGTCACAACCATTCAAGGGGTTGCGAAGATTATAGGGGTCGTGAGGTCGCAGTTCAAGGCAAATAACTAGTTACAATATACAATCCTAACGAAGAAAGTGGCCGTGTTTATTTGACACGAATTTGTTCGCGAGCCGACACAACGCGTTTGCTAGGCGTCCTCCGCGTCTCCGCTGGTCTAAAGACTACGCTGTTATAGCAAAATACCGTTTTTTCTTGATTATGCAAAACTAGTAGAATAATATCTCTGGATGGTATGGCTGGAACAAAGGCTGGACTCGAATGAAGTTAAAAATACTATTAGTGAGTATACCTCTTCTCACTTAATTATTGAAAATCCCACCTTTTATCTCCTCTATGAATCTTCCCCATCCTAAGGTTACCTGCAAGAGATCACTCTCAGTGATAAGGCCGACAGTTGTATCACTAGTCTTTTAAGCCTCTCTGTCCCAGAATAGTAAAGAATTTTTCGATGTATATTCGCTCATAATTTTTTTTTTGTTACACAAACTTGCCCTTCGTGGACAGAATTTGAAACAAATTTGTGTTGCAAAGTAATAGATTATTTCAACACTACTAATCTAAAGAACTTCCGGTTTAAAGCTATAGACACTGATTATACTAGCTTCAATAACCACGTATTTTTGTAAACATAGATTTCTAAGTCTAGATTATCTACCTACACGTAGATATCTTTATTTATAACTGTTTCAAAGATAACACTGCATAGTATCTCAGGCGGTATTTGATCTAAAATATTTATCACATAATTACTTTAATCGCTCAATCAATTGATACGTGTTATCACGCTTTCCAGTAATGAAAAATATAAGCGTTAGATAATTAATATATTGCAATTGAATAGGGAATTACCCTAATAAAAACAAAAAAAAATCACACCACCTGCTCGACAATGACCAATTACATAATATCATGCAACCTCATAGTAAAGCATTATCTCTTTAGGGATATAAAGTTGTATGAAACTCCCTAGGGAATAAGATGATTTGAGTTATTGGAACGTCAAATTCGTGTGGAAACTCGTGAAAAACTAAGTACAAAAATGCTCATATGGCATTGTAAAGAGGTTTGTTCGAAAATGAAACTGGCCCCCAGTAAGCAGATATAAAAAAAAAAGTTGCGTTCACAAAGAATGTGAAACAAAAGTCGGTGTTTGGTTCTGTCTGTGGGTTCTGTGATTTTCAGTGATTTTCAGTGAAACCTGGATTTCTATTGTCTCAGTCGGCAGAAGGTGTGAAAAGGGGAGTATGCTCCCCTGGATTAAAGCTTGTCTATGTCTGTGTAAGACACTGCTTTATTACCTTAGCGCATAATATACTATAATGTCGTGCGTGGGCTTTGCTTGACCAACGGTCTCCACCATTTAGCTAGGGCATGACTTGCACTTGACTGTGACTTTATTTACTTGACTTTGACTGTGGCTAAGACGTTTCTTTATAGAAAAGGGAAAAGTAAGACTTCTTATATAAGATAATACTCCGACTGAACGACTCTGTATCAATGGTCATAGAATAATTCGAGAAAAATTATAGATCTTTGAATTATAGGTTATTTATACTTTTATTTACAAAACAAAAGTTGGTTGAAGTTGGTGTTTGTAATAATGATTAATATCAAAGACAAAGGTGCTGAACATGCAATCGACAACACTGGTTAATATAGGGACAGTCCAGTCTGTCCGCAAGCGCAGCCTGCATGCTGTTTGCTCATCCGCCGACACCCACATCAGAAGCAAAGTGCCTCTCTTCCGCATTCAGCATCGTCGCATAAAAGCACGCGAGCTTCAGCAAACATTGTCGTCGCACTGCAGTACCTGTATATCATTCATGAACGCGTTGTTGAACTGGACGCGAAAGTCAGCCCACAGGCTGCAGATATAAAAGGTACAGTAAGCTCTTAATAAGGTTATCATAAAGTTATGCCGAACGCAGAGTGCGTTCGCTAACTAGTCCAGTCAAGCTGCAGAGGCCAAAATTCCAACAGTATAAGTCAACATAAATAAAAATAAGGTTATTTTGACCTCCATCGAGCACCGTGCATATATGCCCTAGATATATAAACACATCTACCCTTTGTAAAGACGAGCCATTTAATTTTACAGTGGGCATTACAACAACCTTTCTTTCCGCCCTGAAAGACCAGGCGCTGACTTTTGTTTACATTATAAATAAGGCCGTGACCAGCTGCATAGCTCTCACACAAATACTCATCAGCTTCCTGAGGCCGCAGACCGAGGCTCATATGAAATCAGGGTGATATGAAAAATTTAAAACATTTATGTATTATATTTTTATTAATAGGTACGAGTACATTAGGTATTATGTACTATATAGGATGGACCGGGGTGTCCTAAAACTGTGACCAGTACCACCGGAGGATCAGCAGGCAATAGCATCCTTTTAGTACACGATGAACGTAACTTAATACTCTGTTCCTACGGAGACACCGAAACACTGCTTTAATAATCCAATTGGTGCGCTGAATGCAGTTGCTACACAATCTTCATAGCTTTGTATCGGTGTTCTTATCCAGCCCAAAAGGTCTGGCATAGCCAGAGTCACCTAAAACAATAAAAGTAATTAATATTTGCATTGTGGTATTATTAGTACGGTAGTGAGATATTGGTTAGGCACTGAAAAATACTATTTGATTTATATCATGTGAATTTTTCTTTTTCAGTATGATGTCTCAAAATGCAGATCCTTTGAACCATGTCGAGGTGGTCCAGCTTCAGAAGATCAGAAGGTCCCGAGCAACCACTGAAGTCACCGGCAACAAATGAAATAGTACATTACGATATGTGTGAATTAAGATATTAAAGGTGTGTTAAACCATGGAGCGCGCGCATAGTTTGTGGCACTTGTTAAATACAGTTACTCTTTCGTTAATCCGCCATCACAAAATCCCAATAATAATCAGCGGATTACTGAAGAAAGTGGATTATAATATACATGAACAACAACTTTAACAAAATTAACCTTGGTTGTCATAGACCGACTAAACTGTGGTTGGTTATGACCGTGCGGCTTGTTTGTTATATACGTAGACGGCGGATTATCGAGCTGACGGTAACTGTACGACTAATCTGGGATTACAGATTCCAAATTTTAACTAACAAAAAAACGGCAGATTATAGTAGCTGTCTGATTTTAGAGTCGTGGATTAGCGAGAGAGTACTGTAGATGCAATGTTATGTAAATGTACAGAAATAGCTTACTTAGTTTGTCATTTCTATATTATGAGAATTATTATATAATGAGAAATTACATTGACTACTTGTTAATTAATAAAAAATATACTTACAAACTGGGTGTTTATTGAATAATAACCCTTTCTATTTTTATATCCTATCGGATCCTTTAGGCTCTATACATTCAAAAAAGAATATGAACGGAAGAAAGGAAAACCATCCCATGAGTATGCAGTGCTGTAACTGAAAAAATCAGTCGCCCTAGAGGTCATGCAAGGGCCAGGCAGGGTGGACGCTTGTCCCACCCTGGCACAACGTGGCTACACCCATGCTTATGCCTTAAAACACTTCCACTCTGGGGCTTACGTTCTTAGCTCTTGCAATTTCCGCCCCCGGACGACGGCCGGTAAGAGCTGGGGGTAAATACCTACACAGTGTCCCCACTCACCGACGGTGCGCCACAAAGCCACCCCTATTTTATTACCTATTATTAATGGGTAAGATATTCTGTGAAGTTTAGTTTGTTAGATTTAATAATCATAGAAGTAGGGACTGCCCCGGTGGCTCAGTTGGTAGTGAACCTACCTTCTGTGCTTGGGGGCGTGGGTTCGATTCCCATCTAGGACAAACATTTGTGTGATGAACATTTGTGTTTGTTCTATGTCTGGGTGTTAATATCTATTTAAGTATGTATTTAAAAATATATATGTACGTATATCAGTCTCTGGCAGCCATATCACAAGCTTTGCTTAGTTTGGGGTCAGATGACCGTGTGTGCAAAAATGTCCCAAATATTTTATTTATTTACTTACAACAATGTGCACGGGTATACTGTGAGACCCCGTCTTTATAAGTTCTGATTCAACTTCTTGGATGAGGGCCAGCGCAATGTCCTTCGAAATGCGGAAGAACGTCCTGAAACGATCTTCCGCAACTTCCAGAGGATTACTAATATCCCGTAAGTCGCGGCGAAGCAGCGTATGGCTGACGCTGTCTGCACTCCGCTATTTTTTGAGCTCTTCGAGCAATAAAACTAAGCCTAAATCTATTTTTCCAAAATAAAAAATTAGTCGCCAACCTATATCGGGCTCGTTTCAAAACCTGATATAAAAATCGGTAAAATCTTTTTTATTGACAATTGAACCGACCTCAAATGTCACTTTCAAAGTTCGGTACTTGCATAATTGTCAAATTCGATCCAATTTAACGACTGCTTAGCGAATTTAGCGACCCATCGCTAAAAGGAGATCGGTACTCGCAACGTCGTCAAAACGCCATTTTAGCGAATTTGGCGATTTTTTGGCGATCGATAAAGAACGGTACTTGCACTGATATAAGATAAGATATATATTTATAGCCAAAAAAACTATTACATCCTTGGAACGAAGCGCCCAAATTTTAACTTGAGCCTCTTGAAGCATTACAGCGTAGAGCTGTAAGAATTGTCGATGATCCCAAACTACAACAAACACCTAGAGCTGCTCAACATGAGCTGAGAAGTCGGAGACGTTGGGTCTCTCTGTCTCTTGTATCGCATTTTCAACGGGGATTGTTCTGAAGAACTGTTTGATCTAATGCCGGCGTCGCGGTTTTATCATTGCACTAGCCACTGCTAGAAAGCTCATTCACATATCATCGATCAGTGGAAATCGCACACTGTGCTATTTACACGATCTTTCTTACCTCACACCTGCAAAATGTGGAATTAGCTACCTTCCGCGGTGTTTCCGAGAAGCTACAAGATAGGGTTCTTCAAAAGGTGAGTTAATTCGGCAATGTATTTGTGATGCCTCTGGTGTTATAAGTTTCCATAGGCGACGGTGACTGCTTACCATCATTTGGCAGCCCGACTGCTTGTTTTCAAACAATGGCATAAAAAAACATAAATCGGCTGAAATAAACTGCATGATAATAAATTTGAATCCTAAGCACTTTTAGCTTATTCAAAACCTACCTAAACTTGGTTTGTTTGGCGCGATAACATAATATTATATTGAAATCAGAACGCCTGTATTAAAATACTCTCAAAAAGACTCGTTACAAGCCACTATTTTTCACAAGGCGTTAATAATTAAATTTAACATTCTCATAGAGTTTTTTTTAAATCTTAGGCATCACTTTACGACGTTCTCATACTTTTTCTAGTAAGTAGTAGAAGACCAGTTCAAATAGATACTGTATGATTGGACACAAGGCAATGTTTCAAGTGATTTCATGTTCTCTTATCACATTGGACCAATCCTCATGCCGAATTAGCTAAATAGCTTCTGCTACGATTAGAATTCAGAACATGCTAGCTTTTGCTTTTAGACAGGGTTACCTTTTAGACAGGGTTACACGTAACTATGGTACTTAGCCGAAAGGAGATCATCATACTCATCATAACAACTTTTCAAATGGGGCCAACCCTAAAATTGCCTCACAGAAGCTCATAGTCCTTGACTGCAGACCCAATTGACAGTGACTGTATCCTTTAGATATAAGTAGGTATTTGAAGTAGCATGGAATAAATACATTCTCTTTAATAAATAATAAATAAAAGTTTATTAGTTCAATATAACTTAGTGACTAAATACATACACCGAATTAACAGAGGATGCTGAAGTAAGTAACAAAATTAACGCTTACTACTAACAGTGTTTCATCGGTGTGCACTGAAACCCACACTAGGGTGACCTGTGTTGTGGGCTTCAGGCTCTTCCTTTGGCAAGGTACATAAAAATAAAAATAAAAAGCGAGCAGAAAATAACAATTAAATAGTTAAAGTTACTAACTAGGTACTATTTACTAATTAGGTACTAGGTACTTGCATACTAAAATAATTGTGGATTAGGGACCAAATTTGTCTCGTGTGTTTCAAAGTGTTTTGAAGGTAGGTAGGTGTTGTTGAGTGAGGAGGAAGGTAGGTGTGTCAGTTTGCAATTGTCACCACCTCGTAGCGTGTCGCGAGCGGTGTCACAATAATGCCCATACCGGCCGCCGCCAGTTCCTGTGTATGTGTGGGTGTGGAACAGCGATATATGTTTTTGACGCGGCTTTGCTCTGTCGTTGTTGGCTGGGTAGACTATCGGTGAGTTTGGTTTACTATAGGAATGTGTAGTTGTATATTATTTATATACGAGTATTTCAGAGAAACTAATGGTCATGAACTTGTACAGTTAAATATAAATAATAATAATTATGCATTAAAATTGCTTTAATCTATACATATAAAATCTGTATATATAAGGTAAAAGGTCTTTCTTTTCTTTCTTTAAAATTGCGAAAATATAATCAGCTTTTATGTTTCTTAAACAGCAAATTTTTATCGTGATTCCAAGGTTGGCGCTACAGTAAAAGTGGTTCCTAAAAATGGTGATGAATGCTTCGATCAGTCAACATCTTTAAACATCACCACCATTCACCATTTTTACATCTTTCTTTAGTGTTTTTTTACGGGCAAGTACCTTTATTAACTAAACAAAATACCAGCTATTACTAACACACCAAATACAGTTAGACTGCCCATAGACCGTTGAAGGTCTAAAAACAATCGAATAAGCCCACTACCAGTTGGCAACGTACCCAGCATGCTGGTGGCATGTGTTACGCTGTCTCGTAACGTAACATTCGCAGCGAATGCGGCATCTGATAAATCTCAGCGGCTAGCGGCTCGGCTCGCTGTACTGACTATACGAATGCTTGCATCGTAACCTTACGATTATGTTACCGGTGATGAGTAACAACGCTTGCCGCTGAGATTTATCAGACGCTTCGTTCGTCGCGAATGTTACATTACGATGAAATGCTCCGGTCAATCGCCACCTAAATTATGAGTAACAATACCTCCTTTCAGGTTACATGGAGCGGTGAGAACCAATCCATGTCACCCTGTAGATTATAAACTATTATTATAAAGGAGTACATTTAAAATGTTGTAGTATTTATATTTTATTGGTCCATTGTAAAAATTTATATTTATTTTTTAATACTCATATTCCAATCGTAACGCTCATTTGCTGAGCAGAATGGCGATTGCCGTCATCCGCCGTCGAAGCATGAAAACCTCAATTGTGATGTAAAGAACAGCAAAGAAATCGACTTCAGTTGACTATTTATAGGGTGCGGATGTGTTGCCTGTTTATTAATAGTTCTCAATAGAAACGTCGGAAGATGTCGCGGTACACTGCTGTGTTTCTACTCCTGGTTTTTGCAGCAGTCATAGGGAACATCGCTGACGCAAATGAAGGTATGAAACATTCCGATAATGATCTATAGTCGGTCCATGTATTTTAGATCTGACAGCTGCAAATTGCAATCGTCATTATCATTTTAATAACATCCTTATATAACCTCTCCTGTTGCACGTCCTTCAGCGTGATTTTCGATTTCAGCCACTACCAGTTGCCTTACAATATATTTATATAATATACTAGCGGCCCGCCTCTTCGCACGGGTGTAATTAACGTGCGAAGCCGGGGCGGGTCGTTAGTTATATATATAAACCTTCCGTGAAAATGTATCTAACTGATGGTGAAAACCGCATCAAAATCCCTTCCATGGTTTAGGAGGAGTTAGCGGCCATACAGACATACAGACAGACGCAGAAAGCGACTTTAATTTATACTATGTAGAGAAGAGAAGAGATAGATTGCTTACATTATTTTACTTTAGGTTCCGAAAGAGCGTTTATCCACACTCTATTTGGAGACAGCTGCCCCCTCCCCCAATATCTGACTACGCCTTTGGCTATAACTTTATTATACTATACCTCCATACTAGATTTCATCTAAATCCATACAGCTGTTACGAAGTTTATTGCGGATAGACACATGCAACTTCACAATTTTAATCGGTTGATTCCAGCATCCGAAGTGACTCCAAAACCACCGGCGCTTTCGGCGGCACCGTTCACACGGCGCTCAGTAGTGGCGGCAGTGGACTGCTACAGCTGCGTCAGTTGTCCCAAAGTTTTAGATAAAACTACCACGCAGACCTGCTCGTACCACCCGGACGTCAAGAAAGTTAAGAAATGTATCAAGTACGCGGAGAGATACCCAATTCCTATAAATGGTAAGATATAATGTAGTATGTGTCTTAGTATGAAAAAAGTTGCCCGGACGCCCGCCAGATGTGAAACGTGATGGCATAAAAGAGCGTTATATCGTTTATCGTCACGGAATACAAGTCGGTTTTACTGTGAAGGCGCGCCAATAGATGTTTGAAATCAAAAATATGAACTAGATAAACCTAATTCGCTAGATTCGGAACGCTAATATTTCAGTAGTAAGTTACCGTGTTCGGGACGCAAAGGCGCTAATGAAGTATTCTGTACTTGGGTTAAAATCACGACTCACGACTATGGGTTTGACTATGGGTATATTGTATGGGTTACGACTATGGCTTTTTGGTGAATTAATGATTGAATTGCTCTACCTGGTAGAGCAATTGTCCATTGCAGTTTCCAATCCAGGCTACATTTTGCTAGGCTATTTTATGCAGGGGTTACCCAACATTGGCGTGTTACCTTTCAATGAGCGCTACTCGACTCGAGCGGCTTTATGTCATTAACGCTTCCACCCTGAAGCTTGGGTTCTTTATAGGCTAATTAAATAAAATAAAGGCTGCCGTACATTGGCACCAGAGGGGCAACATTGGCGTGGTGTTGAGAGGTGTGCTGCACTTTCACTGAACGCTATATACACGCAGCGTTATGCCCTTTAACACTTCCACCATGGATCTTAGATTCTTTAGCTCTTGCGGTTTCCACCCCCAGACGGCCGGTTAAGACAAGCCAGGAGTCGGGGTCTCATTTATCCGCATGGAATCGGGGTCGCCTGCTACCGACGGCGCGCAAAAAAGCTGCCTCTCCCAGTGTTATTATTATTTATGTAGGTATGACTATTTGCCGTAAAAAGCCGAATTAAAACATTAACTAGGTATAACAACAACAATACACACACAAACTATTAATAGTGTCGCTGCAAGTTCTTAGTGTGCATAAAAAATTAGTAAGTGTGCCGTACTTACAGTGCGGTTTAGCGGTATAGAGAGAAGTGCGTAAAAAACGGGTACATTAGAACACAAACGATAATTGTGCAAAGGCATATCTGCCTTATTTGTCTTATCTGAGGTTATGACCATGACTGTCAATCTACAAAGAATTCTGCTACAAAATTTAGCCAAAATACGACAGCACCATTGTGATTGATTAGATACTTGAGAGCGATGGTGGCCGAGCAGTAGCATGTGCGCTTTACAATCTAGCACCCGGTTCGAACCTCAGCCCTGCACTAATGAATTGTTTAGGACCTAAATAAATTATGTGCAGTTTCGATGCCATCGCTCAAGAACGGTGAAGGAAAACATCGCGAGGAAACCGGTATGTCCAAGAACCTCAAAAAAATTCAAAGACGTATGACATTCAACAACTGGGCCAGCATGGTAGATTAGAGCTCATCCTCTCTCTCTCTGTGATAAGGCCAGCAGTGGGAACATGATAGGCTGATATGAAGGTAATGATGATAATTCGCAATTTCCAGGTAAGAACATCTCCTGGGTGATCAGAGGCTGCGCATCAGAAAGAGGCTCCTGCGAAGATTTAAAAAAGGCGTACATCAACAATCCCGATTTAGATCTGGATTACTGCACAGAGTGCGAGGGAGACTTATGCAATGGTGTGTCTCGCTCTGTTTCAGATTTGTTCTTCGCGTTTTTTACTGTAGTACTTGTTCCAATCTTTGGGAAATCTATTCTCTCATAGCGCATAGCATACATTTGACTCAAATGAAAAATTACCAAGGCTTTGTTATGTAAAAATAAATAAGTGTAACTCACTAAATAGGTTCTCCTTTAAGATTTAATGCAAGTGTCTCATTAGTTTGTACAAAATTGTAAATAAAGCGATTTTCTCCTAGTTTTTTTTTTTCTTATTTGAATATTGGGTTTAAATACATAGTCGTTGAGATAATCAACGTAGGATATCCGCTCATTGCTGTTTCCACCAATATCGTATAGTAACTATTATTATCTTCTAACAGTGCTCAGAAACTTATGAAAATATTAATAAATGTCGTGTTTTATAAAATTAAAAAAAAAAACTATAAAAAAGAGGTCATCCTGCAGAGGTACACTTACCTAAATAACTTAAACACAAAAAAATTAAAAGAAAACTATCCTTGCAGAATATTCCTGACTCCGTAAAAAACTTTAGAAGATTGTATTTCTATCTGTACCTATACGTTAACTTTTAACGACTAAACAATGCAACTAAATAACTACTACTACCACTACTTTTTCTGTTTTAACTGTTCAACTGTAACTTTTCTGTCTTTCGCGCTTTTTTATACGTGATAAGTCCCGATAAACACCTGAAATACCTGAACTAATTTTAAGATTAAAGAAATAAGGATACCTAAAGGATACTAATTTTTCCCGAAAATGTAGAAAAAAGGTGGTGGTTTACTGTTTTATGTAATTAATATTTTATTTCAGCTTAGGTTTAATTAGCATCACAATACAGTAGAATAATGTATCCCGAATTCCTTATTGTACCTACTTTAAGCGACGTAGAAGCGGCATTACACAAGAGATTCGTCACAAATTAAATCAGTTTTATAAAAATAAAAAAACATGAGAGAAACCGCTAGGCACAGCTAGTATTTTATAAGCAAATCATTAACTAGATTACACGGAAATGCTATGTCGCGTCGTATCTATTTTCGAAACGGTGACAAAACATAATAAACACCTCGAATATGCAAACAAGTGTTAAACTCTGTCGCAAAACATGTTCCACAAAATATCTTTCTATTTTCATCTAGTTTAGCTATTCCGCTTATTGTGACAAAGTGTTATGAAGTATGTATATTTTCATCTAATTGGGGCAGGAATCCGTTGTGACCTGAAATACAGGAAGCTGGTAGAAACAACATGCCTAAATATTTCCATATAGAATAATAGCTATTTATTTTAGAAGGATACCTATTATATAAGGATATTGTAGGTACCTACTGGAAAATAACCGAAGTGGGTTGTTTCTCTTCAATTTATGCTTATTATAGGATTTGTATTGGGGGAAAGTCATGTCTGTAAAGAGTATATTATAATGATAATCGATATTTTCAAGGGAAGGTACTTACATACCCGACAATTTGAATGTTTTTGTGTGTTTGTTACGTAGGTAATATCTTCACCGATTGTGAACCTATTTTATTGATTCTTTCTACAATACAATACAATTCTTTATTAATAACTCCATAGTTACAAGTCAAACTTTTCCAGTACACTTTTCTACAACAATGTTTTTTTTTTATTATTATATTAATATGTCAGTACATAAAATTAAATAATAATTTATTCAATTTATCTAGGACTAGCGGTCCACCCCAGCTTCGCACGGGTATAGATTATAGCCTATGTCACCCGGGGATAGTGTAGCTTCCCGTCAGTGAAAGAATTTTTCAAATCGGTTCAGTAGTTTCGGAGCCTATTCAATGCAAACAAACAAACAAACAAACAATCAAATCTTTCCTCTTTATAATATTAGTATAGAAGTATAGAATACCTGACCCGACAGATCTAATGTTGTCCTGTCTTAGAACTGTCAACGCGCGAAGATAAAATAGTCGTTAAGTTTTCTGAAATTTTCTTAATTTTTCTTTCCGTAAGAACCTTCTACCAAGTATTAAAAATTTGAAAACACAAGAAGATAAATGAAATCGATATAGTCGTTCTCAAGTTATGGCGTGACCAAGGTAAACAAGGTAAATAGGGATTCATTTTTATATATATAAGATAGGTACTAACGACTAACACCGAATACATAATAGTACAAGTATACTGCTAATTAGGTTTTATCTATAACTCAACAGTGGTCCCATTTAAATTAAAGAAAATTTCCATTCTTTGAGTGCATAATTAATTCCCAGAATCCCGTTTATTGAATTTACGTTGTTTATATTTATAACAAACTAGTAGGCCGCCCCTGCTTCGCACGGGCGAAGCCGGGATATATAGCCTATGTCAACCGGGGATAGTGCAGCATCCCAACAGTGAAAGAATTTTTCAAATCGGTTCAGTAGTTTCGGAGCCTATTCAATGCAAACAAACAAACAATAAAATATTTCCTCTTTATAATATTAGTATAGACATCACAAACACACACTTATGTAACAGTATGTTTAAAAAAAGTATATGATTGCCAAAAAGATTTCATACACACATTATGATATAATATCTCACAAACAGAATCAGGGACAGAATAAATGAGTCAGTGCCCCTCTGGCTGCCACATTGAGTCACGGGGTGATGGGGGGGGGGGAGGTGTAGTTAGCCATCGTCGTAATCCAACGATAGCAATAACTAACTTAGTCTCGACGTTAAGCTTGCCAACGAGCTATGGTTACAATCTGGGTGTCTTCAATGAGCTTCTGGGTTCTTCGCGATTGTATCGGTTTCTTCTAGGCAAGATGCTCCAACTTAGACCGCATCATCGCTTAACATCAGATGAGATGGTGGTCAAACACAAGCCTATTTTTTATTTAAAAAAAATAGTTAAACCGACGAAATAAAGAAGAAAGTCCCAAAGTCAAAATTAAGCATAGTTTTAAGATTTTCTTCTGTTCTATTTTAAGTTCGCACTACATTGAAGAAAGACCGCTGTTTCTCATCTGATCCCCGTATGATGAATATTTATACAACTGACAGGTTTTTTTACATCTAACTAGGCTAACGTTAGACCGGGATCTCGCCTGATAGAAAGCGATGATGCGGTCGAAGATAGAGCACGTTTGCCCAGCTTAGCATAAGTAACTACATTTTAAGACTCCAAGATTGTAATGCTGCGGAAACACAGACAGGGGCAAGGCGTTCCATTGTTTTGCTGGTTAAACGTCGGACTCGCACATTAAATTTTTTTAAAATAATATAATCGATATAATGTAACGCTTACAGCATAAGAGAAAGAAACTAAAATATCTGCCATACAAGCGACAGTATTTCGTAACCACAATCTTGGGTCAACCATGCCAAAGATTACAAAAAACAGACATGAATCAGAAGTGAAAAGTAATGTAGGTAGTTCGAATTTTGCAAGTCATGTTTTATAAAAGAAAAAAAAAATATTATAATAAAAACACATGCGTGTAAGTATTAGTCTAATTATAACTTACTGCGCCCCGCGCTTTCACCCGATTTATATACTTCCTTGAAGAACTTGAAGCGATCTGCTTATGGTTGCGATAGCAACCTCCTCCGACTTAGATGTTTTTTTTCTATGATGTTATAATAATATGTCTATTTATAGACTTAAATTCTTGTTCTCGTTTTTTGTAGGGCAAATATTAAAACATCAAAAAATTCTGTCGATTCGATTGCTACCACACTTCGCAGGATCACTCGCTTGGCTGGAATCTGACAATTGCCTGAAAATTTCACCAATACGGTCCAGTCGTAAGGAGTCCATAACGACCATACATACCTACACTACACACATCGCTATATACAGAGTTAAAGGTAATCAGTTAGCATCCTACGTCCTACGTTAGCGTCAATACGTCACTTACGTACTTTTGTAGGTACTAAGAAATTAAAATTCGCGAAAAAAAGTCTGCTGTTTCATATATTTTGTCGGGAGTGAATGATTTTTGTGTATGGAACAGCTAAATATGTTTTACGCAAATATCGAAATGTCATCCTTAAGAGGGTGCTAACTCATTACCAGTAACCCTGTATAGTAAATCCTAAAGTGTGGAAAATCTCATCAAATTTACAAATAACTTGTACATTGTTGAGGGCCATCTGTAGTTAAATAATCTTTGTTACGTTGAGTTGTACGCAACACGAATATGCAGTGTTCACGCCAAAAGCCGCGCCTAGCTAACAGTGGTTATATGCGACTGGATAATTAAACAGTGAGGCAATAAAAACGCCGAAAATCCTGAGCATGTTTTGGTCAAAAAACTTGGACAAAAGCTTTTTTGACAGGAGCACTAAAAAAGAAAGATGTATGACTATGGCGTCATACATATATTTATGACGTCATCATCATACATTATTATTTAATTTACCCGCATAGACATTTGATCAGGGGCCATACATCTCACCGTGATAAAAAGTTTCTAGTAGGTAGTATTAAAAAGCACATCAAACTGTTGCTGAATGAAAAAGAAACTCGCATTTAGCATCCTAGTAAGGCGGCTTCAATAGGTACGTCAAAACAAACAAATTTTATTCTAGGACTAACAAAATCAGCTGTCATTATATTTTATCGGGGCTATCGGTAGTAAATTGTTGTTTTTTTTTTGTATGGAACGGCTGTTTTTTTCTCGCGAATTTAGAAAAAGTCGTAGAACAAAAGTTGTTTGTTTTGATGTACTGAGGCCGCCCTTAAGATGATGCTAACTGATTACCAGTAACCCTGTATATGTTGACGCCATATAATTATGACGTCAAATATTATTGTTTTTTTTATATAGTGCTTCTTTTATATATGTAAGACAATATGCATGTACATTACACGATGGTAATCTATATATAAAAAGAACTTATATATATAAGTTCTTTTTATATATAGAAAAAAATATCCTTATTTCCCTTGATCACGCCTTAACATGATTACGACTATACCGATTTCATTCTCCAGTTTTTAAAGCTGTCTAGAAGGTTCTTACGGAAAGAAAAATTTGGAAAATTGCGCAGAAATTGGAAAAAAATCAGAAAACTTAACGCGGATTTTAACTCGCGGGTGAAACTGCGGGTGCAGCTAGTCAACATATAAATTTAAATTCATTATCTCATACAAAATATAAAATATTGTAAGTCATTACACATTCCCACAATAAGATTACAGCTTTCTAGCATATTTAGCATAAATAACAACTCAAATTGGATCGTTAAAATAGCAAATTTTATGTAAAAAAAAACGTACAACATAATTGAAACATTCAGCTGGGGAAAAACGTCGCGTTTTTCATCGCGTTTTTACCGCTCCTCTGTGAAAAGTCCCAACACGCAACTATGAGTTCGCCAAGCGCTTGAAGCGTTCCGTTGGACATTCGCTCGCCGAGTACGAATCGAGACGAACGTATCGTAACGATATCAATTTATTTAAATACCTTGTGATAAAAGTGAACTTTCTGTTATTAACATAATACAATGGCGAATCTCTCACTTCTGGTGCCTGTGCTTTTCTTGGCTCTCTTTGTTCAAGATGGTGAGTAATTTTCTTTACTTTATTTTCTTTTGGCGCCAATATTTTTATAAGTGTTTACGTCGCGATCGTGTAAATAAAACACGCCCGCGTATTTTTGTGCGATCGCTGTTGAAATGGGAACAATAAGTGTTGCATCATAAATTAATTTTTACTTATACTTAAGGACTAAATTATGAATAAAATTACCTAGCTTTTTTTTACTTATGGCTTCTTTCAGTCATCTTTTATTGAGCTTGAACATTTAATTAAAACTCTAAACCTTTGGTCTAGTCCATGATTAAATAAAACAAGGTACGGCGTTTCGGGGATGACACATGCCTACGTCACTATCCAGTTGCCACTTCATTGCAATAAACACAGAAATTGGGAAACAAATGCGTAAACTTTATAAAATGTCTATTTAATAAAATACAAAAGGTAATTCAATTGTCATTTTTGGGAGTTATGATTTCATGCTACTGGTAACACAGTAGACTTGTGTCACCCACGTGACCTTTGTGTCTCGAAATGCCATACCTGGTGGATTAGGTATATCTATATGTATATTTCAATTTAGAGCTAACAAGCATATTAAAAACTAGCGTTCCGCCCCAGTTTCGCACGGGTATAGATTATAGCCTATGTCACCCGGGGATAGTGTAGCTTCCCGTCAGTGAAAGAATTTTTCAAATCGGTTCAGTAGTTTCGGAGCCTATTCAATGCAAACAAACAAACAATCAAATATTTCCCCTTTATAATATTAGTATAGATTAAAATAAAAACAGATGAAAACGAATCAAACTATACTTGGTCACAGGAGATAATGTACTTGATATTATAGGTATATCCATAGACAACGGTGATTGCTTACCATAAGGCGGCCTATTGTTTGCCACCTTATGATAAAAACATTACCCTTATTCTGGGCAGTTGTATAGATAAGATTATTACCTACTTATCTACTTTGTTTAGTAAATAAAGGCGTTCTTCACATGTCATATCATGTTTACGTAGTAAAAGTAGTATTATGGGTTACCTACCCACATTATGAACGTACGTGCACCATCAATTATATCATCACATAAACAAATTATCTACATTACTACATCAAGTAGATACCTACTACAGTTTACGGACAGCAAAAAAATGAGGGAAGGGCAAACTCTAATACAAACTTGAATAAAGATTTTAGATTTAGAATAAATAATTTTAAATTATTAGAATGGATAGGCGAGAAATTCCGCAAGAGCGGGCACCTAAATAGAATGTTTTTAGTTTGAGAAATATTTATCAATTTAAAAAACCGACTTCAAAATTATTAAATACCCAATTTCGGTTACTTGGATGATATTTTTTTTCCAATTATTTTGATTTAAAAACCAATTGACCGATAATTTTCCAAAACGGTTTACAAATAACAGAGTTCCGAGGTAACAAACATTACTACAACCTGATGCCTTATTATGGATGATTCGGATCGTGATCGCGATCGCGTGCCATCTCACTTACGCACGTGGTGCGAGTAAATAGATGCGAATAGGATGGCATGTAATCTCGATCACGATCAAACTTCTATAATAAGGCCGCTGATTGAGAATCCCCTCCTCTTATGAAGTTATTTAAAAATAAGTGAGTCTTCAAGACGAGAGTGAATCGGTTGCTTCAGGCAAGCATGCTCCATCGTAGACCGCATCATCGCTTAACATCAGGCTAGTTGGGGGCCAAGCGCAAGCCCAATTAATACGTAGTATAAGTATATTTTTGAATAAATTATTATTCACGTTATTTATTTTAAATTATTATTTATTATTATATTATAATAAAAAAATAAAATCAAAAATTTAAATAAAAAGTGAAGTCATCAGCTTTTGTTGTTGTTTGTACCTACTTCAATATATACCTAACACGTTACATAAACAGACAGAGGTGTGTTGTGTGAAACCGGATCAGCGAGTTCTCCATTTAGCAGTAGGCTTAAAGTGGAACAAAAAATATTTGCGACGGTTGTTCCTTTAGCAAACATAACGTAAGCTTACTCGACTACTCTAAACCTTATACAGGGTTATATTGACAACCACCTAACAACTTCTACGCTTGTATGAAAATAACCTGATGCAAAGAATCCGATAAATATTATCTAAACGTGAGAAACCTATCCAAATCTTAATATCCAGCTTTGTTTTGAGTATAAACTATGACCATATCATAGTTTACACTGCAGTTATCCCGATGCAGTCGACAAACTAAGTGCATTTGTTTAAGTAGCATTGAATGCTCAATTTAGTAATACAGTATCATCCAATGCACTATTACCATATCATACCCACACTCAATTGCAAGTCTGGAAGTACAATATTGCAAACTTAGATTTACCTATGTATGTAGGTAACATAACACCAAACACTTAGCATTTCCATACATTTCTACTCAATTTTTGGTTCGATTTAGCTGCACTTTTACACAGTATACTCGGTTGGTCGAACAGTTATAAAGTTAGGTGCAGACATAACGATCTACCCTCTTTCTTAGTCTTTTGCTACGGTTATCACTGGAACTCGAACTCGAACCTAGGTCCCGACAAAACACACTCACTGTAAACAAAACCTACCTTAAATATATATTTATAACTAAAACTAATCTAAAAGTATTTACAGCTATCTTATAGCTAACTGACAGCTTCAATAACAATGTTAAAATCTGAATGAAAACATTTTATGTTAATACATATCTTATTGTATTATAATTATTGACTATCAGCTACAAATTTGCGTTAAACAAACATTAAAAATACATACAGTCGAATTGATAACCTCCTCTTTTTGTCGGTTAAAATGCTAGTAAAAGTGATCAGAATTTACTGATTTCATTCGACTTTTTACAATATTATGGCAACGTGTTAATCAAGTCCTAAAGGGTCGGCAACGTTTTTGTGACGCGTCTGGTGTTACAAGTATCCATAGGCGACGGTAAATGCTTACCATCAGGCAGGCCGTCTGTTTGTTTGCCACCTATGGAATAAAAAAAACGTGTCTAACCTATGTCGTTCACGAATCGGTTGCGTCTACGTGTTGCGTTTTAAAATTAAATACTGAACGCACGCAATAAAGCCTTTACGGTGTGCATACAAAAGTACCTTCCACATACCACGTAAGCGTAGGTGTAACCCGCTTTCACTTTCGCTATCACGATTTGACACACTTTTTAGCCCTTTTCTATTTCAAACACACACAGCCACAGCTTTTACACGCACAGCTGCAGTTAATTGTCTAAAAAGGGCCACACTTTTGTTTGGAAATGTTTAATTGTTTACTCAAATGAAACTAAATGGGTTAGAATTGTTAGGAATACCTTATGCATGACGTTCCTAGAGTGATTTGATAGTGGAGGCAAATAAAAACAAACAACATAAAAAATAAGAGAAAAAAAGGAGTTTTTATGAATTTCACAGTATTTTTTTATTTCTGGTTGTTTTTGATTTTATCGGCCCTAATTCTGTATGAAACCACATAAAACACACGCCAATAACAACATGGTTACCATACCTAGTTAAAAATTGCACGATTAACATTGTTACAAAATTAGATATAACATTCTCGACAAACGCGCACGTAACGCGTTATTTCGACAATTCAAAACGAAGGTTTTATGAACCTTATCGCGTTATTAAACTTGAGATTGCCAATTCTACGCATAATTATAACGTAACGCGACCGTGTTACGAGTTTATGTGGTATAAAGGCACAGAGTCCATTTTTCAATTATATTTTGATGTTATGACGTCACACGGTTCTGGCAAGGAATCTCGTAAGACAGAGAATAAGGGAGACAGGACCGCAGCACTTAAGCGCATTGTATGAAATATCTACTACTTACCTACATGCAACACGATATAAGCATAGTTTCTTTCCGCACCCCTCATAAAAGTCAATCAACAATTCAAAAAGCAAATATTCTAACGATTCCATAATAAAATGATTATATTATCCATACCCGCATAATCACAATGGCATTCAATAAAAAAGTCACGACCCCTCTTTGACCAAAGCCATTGTGGCAAATCACAATATTACACCATAGACTAAACAATTCATACAATCAGTAAGAGAATTTACTACCTACTGTAATAAATTTATACTGTATACGATATACATCAAGAACGATGAAATCATCGCTCATAATAATAATAATAATAATAATAATATATCACTTTATTATACACCGAAATAAAAATACAAAAGTCACTTAAAAAATAATACAACGCTCATGTGGCTCGTTTAAAAATCCCCTGCAAAGGGGATTTTTAGATTTTTGTCCAGTGATACCCTTTGAGTCCCATTTGAGTGCCGGAGAGGGATAATTGGACAAAAGGTCCAGAAATCTTGTGACGTCCGAAATACATCAGTGCTAATTTTTTTGTACATCAGCGCTCATTTTTTTAATTGAATAATAGGCATGCGTTTGGCCGCTTCTTCGTCTGATGGTAAGCGATGATGCGGTCTACGATGGAGCACGCTTGCCTAGAAGAAACCGATTCACTCGCAATTTTAAGACAGAAGACAGCCAGATTGTAACCATCGGGGAACACAGCGCATTCCAGACTAGCAGTTCGCTTTATAAAAGTGAGAAGTGCTCAAGTACCACAACCACGGTAGCTTTTTGAGACTTTTATCAGCTCAGCTAGCAAACTTTCCATAAACTTTTGCTTGCATTGCTCGGGAGAAAGTTGTGTCGTCCAAAATATTTATTCTTACTATCACAGTGACTTACTATTCTGTGTCCATGTGAAAGGTGCCGATAACCTTTAATTTATACTGTTGTTGTTGTATAACGTCGAACAATTTTTTTAGTCTAAATCGTGAATCTAAACTTCATAATATGTACTTACAAACTTAGAAACGTTAGTTAGGTTAAACATAGTGAGTACCTAGCTTATTCTCGTTTTCGCTGATGGCAATTTTCTTGAGCAAAAATTTGACAGTTGACAGAGAGCGAATTTTGGCGCCAACGTGAAAAAAAACATGTACCTATCATTGTATTATTTTCCTAAACTTAAATGCGTTGGTGGATTATTATTTATTAAGTGTTCGTGGACGTGCTTAAGTGTGGGCAAGTGATATAACTTCAAGCGGTGAAACATGTATTTTCGTGTTGTTTCCAAAACTCCATAGAAGCCTCTATAGAAGCTTCTTGTAAAGTCTCCGACTGGAAATATGCCTTTTTTTACGCTAACTTACAAAAAAAGTTGACAGATCAATTTAAGCATTGGTTAAAACGCATAGCAACATGCTTAGTAAGTTTGCAACATTTTCGAAATATGAAATTACTGAATCTAAAATCTAAGCTGTCCAGTAAATAAAAAAAAAAAACTTGACTCAATAAAAACTGAATACTTTTTACTAAAACGGTTTTTTAAAGTTTATTTTCTTATGCGTATGTACGTAGTATAAGTAAAAGATCGTTGGTCCAACATTATATTGGACACTATAATAGTAAAGTTTCTCTGATTATAATATTGGAGTTGCCGGTAGAACCATTTATCAGATGGCATTTTATGTATTTGGAAAATGACATAATGTCATAATTATAACAAAGGTAGAAGCTATGCGTCCCTATATCCTAATTTTCACATATCGTTTCTCTACCTTTTAATCCTACAACTTGACGACAGCAAAAGCCCCAACACGGAAAAAGGAAAAAATTATGCAAGCGCCATGTCCCACTTTGACTTTTGCCACAGACTAGGTTAAGCTACTAACTTTTGCCAATCCCATTGTCCTTACTTATTTTTGTTCTGTACTGCGTTCTGTCTTCTGTCATTGATTTATAATAGAAGCCGTCATCGGTAACACTCCTAGGAAGTATTCGCTTAATAATACCCATGAAATTACCATCATTCTACGAATAGCCACTCAGCTTAATTAAGTGAGTGTACAGCGACTTCTTCATTTTAATAGCGTTAATAGTGTTTTAATAACTTTTATGGTCTTAATAACAATTATAGCACAATGTTTATTTACCTATTTTTATTGAATAATTGAAAGAATCAATGTTTTGTTAATTTTTGATCCGTATGCGAAAGATTAAAGTACAAATTTACTTTTACTTTATTTGCATGCTTAAAGAAAGTGTTATAATATGGTAGGTACTCTACGTTAGTACCATCAAAGTAGCATCAGTCTCTTCTCCAATTATTTCTACCAACCCGACTTCATTAGCAGTAATTCTCAAGTCCTGTTTCAAGTAAACCATTTTTACTTTTTGGCGGTGCTTTCTTTTTGCTTTGTTTTGTCAGTTTCTTATTGTGCGAATATGTTTGTTTCAACTCAATTCCATAATATCTGGACGTAATTGAATTATAGATTCATTATATTTGGAGATAGATTAGACTCTGGATTAGCACATACGCTACTTTTTGTCGCGAAAAAATATCGATTCCAGCAGGCCTAGTATGGGCTGTGGATAAATTGTCTTTCCACCGTTTTTATCCACGCCTAGACGCGACAAAGCTAGAATATGGATACGTTTGTCTTTTTCTCGCGGGATAAAAATGGTGGGAAGATAATTTGTCCACGGCCCGTGCTAGGCCTGCTGGGGGGTTACACAAGACCCATTCTCTGGTTAGCGTTAACGCTTGCGGAAAGATGAAATTGTATGAAAATGACATAAGCTTGACCTAATGAGCCTGTAATAGCGGGTGAAACCGCAGGGTTCTGCTGTCTGCTAGTTAAGTGTGATAATAAAACGATGTAAAAAATATTTGTCACTGGAATTTTCCCTTATATCTTAGTCATTTCAATTACGTTTTATTTAATAATTCAAAGAAATTTAAATAGCCTAATTTCATTAATTTAATTGACTCATCTAATACAACAGTTTTGACCTAAACTAATACAGACCTAGTCGTTAGTGTAATTACGCTGTAAGTAGGTACTGTTCAAGTGGCTCATGTCTCATGAGTCATGGCCTGGTGACCTTAGGCAGCCCTGGGTCAGGGTTCCTCCAATGAGATGAGACCCACTTGGCTCTATTGCACTTCTAATGTGATTAACTAAGGATTACACAGCGAGACTGCTTTCCTATGATAGTCTGAAGTTTGTTGTTGATTTATTCAAACAGTAAAATGAAATTTTCAACAGTTGTTTATACTCGTAATTATTTAGAAAAAGTTTGCGTTTTAATTCAAGGTGGAAAATTATACCTACTATTTAATAAGATTTGGCGATGCAATATTTTTACGACATTGACACGCCAAAACTTAAATAGTAATACCTTTTTTAGTGTTGCTGAAAAAAATCGATTCGCGCCCTTTTTACTATAGGACGGCCAGGCAGATACCGAAAAGTGACATTGTTTATTGGTTGCTATTCCGAAAACCCGAAGGAAGCGCTTCGATTCCTCTGTCATTGTACATGTTACCATCCTCAGATCAGACAAACAAGGGACAGTGCCTTAGTACAATTATCGTTCGCGTTCAAATATCTCCGTGTTTCATGTTTTTTTTACTATACCTTCCGCTAAGCCGTTGATGCAAAAACTGTGAAGTAACAGCTCACTTCCTTATTTTACACGCACACTAAGAAACTTGTAGCAATAGTGCACATGTAAAAAAGAGCGGTACTGCAAGGTGAGTTCGACTAAAAGTATCAAGCCTAATTTAGGCTAGATTTGTTCGCACCTACCCTGTCACCTTACTATATCCCTCTAGTTTATCTGATGTGAGGTACCAACCAAAAGATTCTGATTCTGAACCGCTAGACTATGGAATGCGATGCCTGAATGGGTGTTCCCCAATAGTAACAATCAGGGTATCTTTACATCAAGAGTGAATCGCTTTCTTCTAGGCGAGCGTGTCCATTGTAGACCAAGGCGAGATGGAGGTCAAACGCAAGCATTATTCATTAAATAAAAATAAAACAGTTAACACTAAACCGAACTTTTATCTAATTCTCTTCTTAGCTCATTGCTAAATCGTTTAATGATTACTTAACCTATTATGAAACTATTATGTCCATGACACACGCATTCCAAATTAGGGATCCAAGTAGCGGAAGCAGCCTATAAATTATGTTGGTCTTTTGATCGTGTCTATTATATTCGAATGAATAATATTTTTTTTATATTCTGTAATATTCCTTCTATCGTGTAGCCACTCGCATTTTAAATTATCTCAAGTTCAAGTTCTTATAAAAACATCTTAATTTTGCCTTGGTACCTATTTTATTGTTGAGAATAAGCAGAGATAAAAATAATTATTTTTAAACCCTGAGATTTATTATGTAAATATCGTAACAATGAGAGTTCATGCTACTTAATTTAAATGATTATACTTGAGTTGAATTAATAGTTTTTAAATGTTTAAAAGAAGGCAAATATCATGACGTTTAAAGAGGTGAAAACTCTGATAAAAGACTGCGCCGCCTGAAAGTTATTACACTGACAACAGCTACATTCTTAAATAATGAATGAAATGTAGGTAGGTATCTCTAAAAAATACATTTTAGTACCATGAATCGACAGGTGGGAAAAATAAGTCACATTTTCTCAAACGCCTCTCAAACGAATCAACAGTACCTAGATAAACTCTCGGGGTGACGTAATACTTACAAGTAAAACGACGTTCATAAATACCACCTGATAATAAAAACGGTGACTTGGACTCATTCTGCCAACCTGAATTCTAGCGAAAACTAATTCTTCGCCAAGGTTCGAGTGCCAAACTCGACTTACCTTGCTTCCACTATGTTTAGTTTAGGTTGCGCCGAATCGGTACCGATTGTTCTCTTTGTTATATTGATTGAATGTGTCCGTGATTAATGGCATGTTTACACTGGCAGGTACTTGCCAAATAATCAACAACACTATAGTAGTATATAGTTATATCTATATGCAAACTTATCTACAAGTCGTTAAACTTTCGCAACAATGAAGCATTATGAATAACAATTTTGATTTTGTACGCAAAGGACGTATCATTACGCTATCAGACTTAACACAACGCAAAAGAAGCTGTCTTAAGTATATCTGTTTCTTAGTTGGCTTTTCACGACTAAACTGATCAGATCTTGATGAAATTAGACAAGGATGTAGTGTGCATCATGAAGATATACATAGAATAAGCCCTCCGAAAGAGTGTGCATCATGAAGATAAGGGGGCGTCCATAAATTACGTGAGGTGTTTAAGGGGGGGAGGGGGTCGAGTCAAATCTCATCTAATCTTACGTTGGAGAGAGGGGGGGTCTCGGCAAATACCACGCAATTTTTTTTCTGATTGAAACAAAAAAAAAATATACTATTTTGGTCCATTTAATCCAGATTGTACATGCTATAATAGCTATTTCTCTATGATAATAGGGTCCCATTTTTACCCTTTGTTTTACCCATTTTTTTATTTATTACACTTAAAATTAAACTCTCAGCAATATTGATTACTAGTCTTAACTAGTCGTAAATAAAAGCACGAAGCAAATTTGTTTTTTTCTTTTTACAATAACAATCCAACGCGTTTACGTAAGAAACTCACATTTTGAAAAATCTCACGTGAGATTGGGGGATGGGGGAGGGGGTTGAATAAAATCTCACGACATCTCACCAGGGGGGGAGGGCGGGGCAGAAAATTAAAAAAAACACCTCACGTAATTTATGGACGTCCCCTAATATACATAGAATAAGCCACGCGAAAGAGAACCAGGAAATGCGAAAACGCGGGCAAATCCGAAGGTAGTGAGTCCCTTTGTACCCATCGTATTAAGATAAGGTACTTGCACTTATAAAACTACAAGTGGAACTGCATAACCCAATTCCGCTATCCCCTTTCTACTATCGGACCTCCAAGGGCACGGCGTAATAGCTTCATGGTCGAAATTCCACGGATACGCACGAATTGTTTTACTGCCACCATTGTGCGAACAGCAGAGCATGGAATGCGCTGCCAGAGTAGGTGTTGCTTGATAAATTCGAGTCGCGAGTGCTAACATATCAAATCGAGCATAACGCGATCAAACATAACGCGAGTGATATCAAAATTTGAAAAGTTCTGTAAAAGCCCGAACATTTTTGTCACAAAATGCCACCAAGTTACGCCAAACGCACTCTGCGTTCGCTAACTAGTCTGGTCAAGCTGTAGAGGCACAAAATAAGTCAATGTCAAAAAAAAATAACACAAAATGCAAACACTGCCCACGTCGTTACAGTGGTAGCACATAGCAGTGGTAATTACATCATCCAAGCTAAAAAGGCCGGACAAAGGTCTTAAAGTTCGGCCATAGTGCTTTAGGTCTGATTTTTTTATCTGCACCTACTCATTTTATTTTTAATCTTACTACGCATCCTGTGCTTCGCAGAGGGCGGATATTGTGCTAGGATTATATTATTCGTAACGTCATAGTATTCTAAAATTAAATTTGATAGTTGAACACAGATAAATCACATCGGCCACCCTAAAACTAAGCTTAGTAACATTTTGGGGGAAAACTTACTGGGCTTGGAGTGTGCACTGTGACGTGATAGCTGAGTGTGTATGTAATAGATTTTTGACACTAAAGTAGGGTCAATTGGTAAATTTAATAGATCACATTTGACACTTCACCAAAATTCAATTATGTAACCTTGTATTATGTATTATTTATTTTTGACGTGATAACGTCTTATAAATGTATGAACGCCGGCTGCACGCACGAAAAATTGTCACGTTCCACCTGAGCCGTGCGTGCAAGCGAGAGGTAGGAACAAGTGATAGAGAGGCATGATCGGCCTAAGCGTTATCACGTAAAATTATCGTCCAAACCGACTTTACAGAAAACCCCTTTTTTTTCAAAGTTATAACTGCAGTTGTCAGTAAACTTAACTTGTGTAATGCTTGAGTTTCGCGAGCAACAAAACAAGATTTTATCAATATCTGAGCATTAAAGTTTTTTTACTTTTTTTCATATTTTTGTAAGTGGTGGTGATGCCATATACTTAAACCAGTACATCAGTGTGTGGGATAACAGATACCACACCGGTGGTGTTGCATTTCAGGTTGTGGGCAGAATATCCTTTTAGTGTCATATGGCTCGTTTTGTCTTTTAAGATTTAGTTTCTTTACATTTACACTAAACATCTCATCATTATCATCAGCCAGAAGACGTCCACTGCTAATTATATGCCTCCTCCTTTGGCCTCCACACTGAATGACAGCCTTCCATCTGCATCCACTGGATGCCTGCGACTCTCACGGTGACGTCGGTTCATCTACCGGGAGGCCTATTCAATTCAATTCAATTTATTTTCACCATAGGAACACAAGGAACACTTAGCTATGTCAAGTACATCAATTTTCTTATTAACATAACAATTTAAGTTCAAAATTTAAATGCGGCTGTAGATGGGCCTACACCTTACCTTTCTAAACATCTGCTGACACTGAAATATCACACAAATGTAAAAGCGTAATCGTAAAGCGTTAGTCAATCAGTCAGTTAGATGTGTGTTTTATTAGTCACATGTATTTTTGTCATTTTCGTCTCCACACAGTTCTAGGCGATGAAGCAGTTTCATCTGTATCCTCTGCCAGCGATTTTACTTGGAAGCATTTTGTTACAAAAGCTAAAAATGTAAGAGCCAAAAGATATGTTAATTTACTAGATTCCCTACGAAGTCAGCCGTCCCGGCGCGTCTTCGTCGCGTCACCACTAATTATGACAGCCCAGATTTTGGCTCACTCCCAAAACATTTTCTATAAACCAGAGGAAACATTAAAACCATGGACCATGGTGTTTCGACATGATCAATGCCATCTCTGACATCATGAGGCGTTTCCGACGCGATTATCTACTTTAATGCCTAAGTTATAAGGCGGATTGTTGATGTAATGATTTATCTGTGTCTTGGCTAACTAATGTTTACTGTAAGGTCACGCGACGGCGTTCGGAACTGGTTTGAGGATCTTTCATGCTGTTAATTGTATCGGCAAATGTCCCTTTGAAAATACAGTGTTTGTTCACGATTTTCGTGTGGCAACATTTTTGCAGACGACTTAAGAGGCCTATTACAAAATGAACCGTTCAATTTTAAGTATTTGAATTTTCGGGTACAGAACGAATAAATAAATCCGTAATTTTCAAGATAAATATAAAATAAGTAAACCATAACATATTTTATTTTTATTTTATGACAGTAATTTGACGAAATCCATTCTCAAACTTTCCCTCCTAAAGTTTTACGAATAACTACTTTTGTAAATTGGAGGTAAGAAATGGATATGTTGAGTTTTACCAAAATCTGAAACCGCTACATTCAATAATAAATACAGATTTATTTAATGCAGCAACTGAATTTTCTACAGATCTTATTAGTTGAAAGAAAAATTATACCAAACATCCAGTTTTCGGTGCTTTTTTTCGTATAAAATGTGATAGGACCCTTAAGTACCAACCTGTAAGATTAAATCAAGCAAATTTCTACCTACCAGTAGCGCAACATATAAGGTGGAAAAATTGAGAACCAGCATGTCATTCATAGGTACATGCGTTCATATGAATTGTCTCTTTCCTGCAACAAACAGGTGACTATTACAATGTAGGTAGATAAGTAAATAAATAAAGGGTTTACACTTTTCTTACCATAAGGAAAACCTCAAGGTATTAGCTACACGAATCACAGTCATCTTGTGCCCTGTAGAATAATAAAATTCCGACCTAAAGGTACTTTACAATGGTCAACGTATAAGTACAGATATTATATATTTTATTAGGTATAGCTACTTAGGAAAGATAGTTATAGGTCTCAGATCAGACAAACAAAGGAGATATGTCATAGTGCAATTATTATCGTTTGTGTTCAAAAGAGTAAATTTTTCATATTAAAGAAATTCACAAATTTACCGCTATACCGGGGTAGTACGGCTTATTAAAAAAATTTTTACACACACTAAGAAACTTGAAGCGATACCAATGAACTAACTAATTGTCCACACCACATGCAAAAAAAGGCCGACAAGCTGGGTAAGTTCGACAAAAGTCAAGCCGATTTAGGCCAGATGCATTCGCACCCGCCACGCCATACATCTTACCATATCTTCCTTGTTTGTCTGATCTGGGGTACTAGTCAACAAGTTAAGGTCAACAGGCTTCGCCAGACACGATCAAGTTGCCTTATAAAAGTAAATACAGTTAAAAATAAAACTTGGGTCCCACAATAATCCTGCGCAGGGCCTATATTGTGTCTCTTTTCTATATCGATATAAAAAAAATATAGTCTTGTATAAAGCGGTGTCGATTTTTCGTGCCCGCTCTGGCAGTCCGATAGAAATATGGGCAGGAGGGAGGGAATTAGATCATGCAGATCCGAAGCACACTCTCCGAAATGTACCTATCCGATAAAAAACCGATAGACTAGCAACTTTGGCAATGGTTGCCTGGAAGAGATCGCTTTTAGCGATAAGGCCGCCACTTGTGGCACTAGCTCGTAAGTGTTTTCTATCGTGTTGTAATTTTTATTTCTGGTGTACACAATAAAGAGTTTCTATCTATCTATCTATCTACTTTACTTCGATGCTCAAGACTAAGAAGCTTAGTTCGAACTAAGGATTCCTTGCTGATGAGGGTCTTGGCACGCATCTCAATAGACTGCTATGCCTCAAGCTGGTACCTACTTGGCTGATCCATGCCAAAGTTACGAGCAGTACTCCATGCACGACCGAACTTGTGCTTGGTACAGTGAAAGCAACTGTTCCGACGTGAAGTACCGTCGCAAGTTACTAATAGTAAAACTAATATTTTCCTACAAAATTATTTAGTTTAGTTTAGTTTATTCAGTAAGACTTACATATTACAAAAATGTTTACTTAAATAATATATATTTTGTAATTTCCTTGTTTACTGAATAAACCCCCTACTCGTGTTTTATTCTAATAAATATAATTTTTTGCATTAAAGTAATAAATTTCTGCAATATATATTTTTAACTTAGTCTAGATTATAAAAACTACCTGTTGCGCCCTAGACCCTACACTAGGCGAAGCCTGTGTTGCAGGATCTAGTCTCTTTCGTGTTTACTAAAGAATTTGTAACAAAGAAAATATGAAAAACAAAGTTAATTTAACTGAATAAGTATTTAAATATTTTAAAGTTACCCATGCTAAATTCCTGGCATTGGAACACTTAGGTATTGTGTAGAGTGTTGTGTAATGTGTTTTCTGCGTGTGTAAGTTAAACTTCATTATTTATTCTCTTTCAAGTCACCCGATAGAAACCATTAGTACCTATAGCTTTTCGTGTCGATCATTAGGACCTTTACTCCTCTTTTTCGTATTCGTGACCCCGTGCCCTATTTTCAGAAATTAAATTAAATTACTAGACACTGTCTTACTAGGTAGACCTTTTACGTGGTCATAATAATAATATCTATATCATTAATTTCTCAACAGACTTCAAAAAAGAGGTTCTCTTTTCGACTGTTCTTTTTGTGTATATTACGCGATATTTTCGCCAATTGTGAACCGGTTAGACTAGTATATATCTCAAGGGTGGTCCTATTTAAAACTGAATAAAAAGTCCACCTCTTAAAAGTGTGAAATTAGGAAATCAATCCCGTTTATTAAATTTCCCTTGAAGTCGTTCTTATTTTATTTTTTTGTAATACCTATGCCTTTTTGTCTCTCGTATTCTTCTTTTAGTTTTTGTCAATAAAGTTTTGTTGTATTATTCGTACATTTGGCGTTAACAAACAAGAAATCGCTATTGAAAGTCAATATGAATTTGCTCTTCAGTTTTCTAATTGTTTAAAGCCATAATAAAAAGACCGAGAATTTACTTCCACTTCGCTGAACTCCTGCTTTTATTTTGGGTAAATAGTTTCTTCGTATTTCAGTCCTATTGTATCATAGCATATTGCACATGATATCTAATGCCCCGGTGGCCCAGTTGGTTGTTGTGAACCTGGTTTCTGCGCTTAAGGTTGTGGGTTCGATTCCCACCTTGGACAAACATTCATGTGATGAACATTTGTGTTTGTTCTTTATCTGGGTGTGTATTTAAAAATATTTATATTATATTATGTAGGTATATATATCAGTCTCTGGCGACCATAGTACAAGTTTTTAGATGACCGTGTCTGGTAAAATGTCCCGAATATATTTATTTTAAAATAACCTAATTATTGTCGCGTACTTAGTAAATTTTGAAGGAGAACATTTTAAGTACCCTTATCACTAGCTACGAAGGTCAAGTGTTACTATGCGTCATATCCCACCCAATGCTTCAATTTAAGGGCCTCTTATGGCTTGTCCAACACAATAGCAGGAGTTATAGTGACCTTGCCTGTTTATACCCGGCACAGGGACAATTAAATAGGCCACAAGCGCCAGGTCCGTGCGCCACTTACGTCCTTTATGGTCTGCTGGGATCGTTTTAGGGGGTTTAACGGTTGACCCATTAACCACACCTATTAGTCAACGACAACATGTGACACTGCGGATATGGTGACGTGACGTCTCACTTAATACCTATTAGGGATCGGGGAAACAAAGGCTTCCTGTTCAAAGCCACCTTCATTTTTATGCTTTAACTAGCAGTGCACGGTTTCATCCGCTGTCCCATAGGAACCATAATTGTTTTTCGGGATAAAAAGCCTGTGTTAATTTAGAGGATAATTTTTGTTAAAATTTTCATGAGCGTGGCTTCAATGTCCTTTACTCGTAATATTAAACATGTTTACTTAGTCTTAATAGGGTCGAACCAGTCATAGTCACAGTCAGAGTCAAGCTAAGTAAGTCACGGTTAAGTCAAACTCATGCCCCTGTAAAGTGGTGGAGACTCACCTCACCTCGTTATATCACTTGCCCACACTCGAGCAAGTTTACGAGCACTTAATGAATATTAATTCACCATTAAGTACACATTAACACTCGAAAATACACAAGTTTAGGAAAATAATCCAACGAGCCGACATGTTTTTTTCCACGTTGGCGCCAAAAACTCTTTTAGAGGATAAACTACCACAGGGTTACCATACGTCCAGAATTTTCTGGGCATGTCCGGAAATTATTGGTAGCTATGATAATACAACCACGATTTCCTAGCTTTTCCAAAAAATCCTTCAAAAAGTACATCCTACAACAAAGAATTCTAGAGCACAATCTTAGCCGCACACATTTATGACTGTTCACTTCAATTCATACTGCACACTACTACTATATATATACTACTGTATATAATGTAGGTACTTGTTACGATCCGACGTAGGTACTCTACATTGTTATTATGTACGTACTGTACGTAGTATTACGTATATGTGACATTTAATTAAAGCCCGAGAAACCTGTACGTAACAATACGCACTACCTATACGAGTCGGTACCTATATCCGATCGTATCCTCTCAAAAAAACCTTTCGCAACACAAGGACAGCAGTGTATTGCCCTTTAGGGCATCGCTTAACGTGGGCTGGTTTGTGCAACAAGAATGTTGCGTAAGGGCATTAGAAGGGCACAGCCTCTCAGCCACAGAATACTGCAATGTATCCCAAACACAGCCACGATAGCTTCAAATTCGGGCTATTTTATGAAGGGAAATAATTTTAAACGCATGCTATAAATGGGCAGATCATAATAGTAAAGACAGTGGTTAGAAAACTGCGCATCGTTATCTCCTGGTTTAGTAGGCACAAATTATATAAACGTTTTGTAATAATATTTTTTGGATGTTATATTTTGACGACATCAGAAAGATAGCAGTACGGGTGGTTGCGACTGGAAAAGGTGGTCTATGACCACCGCAGTGATTTAGGACTATATTTATTGAGACAATGTTTTACTAAGCGATTTTAAAGCATATTTTTAAGCGATAAGTAGATAGATGGATAGAAACTCTTTATTGTGTGTGTGGTTATTTTGTTTACTCTGTATTTTGATTGGTTTGGTAAGTAGGTATATCTAATACATTGTTAAAAACTTTTTATTGTGTAAACGAAAAAAAAATACATACAGACAGAGAAGCTTACGGCTTTATTGCTAGAAGCGATCTCTTCTAGGCAACAAAAATATATACAAGGCAGTCATTCTTGACACAGCTCACATAAAGTCAGGAAGTTCCTTAGGTAAAGCAGCTTCACTGCCAGCGTTTTTTAATAATATTTTGTAGTAATTTATTCAACATGTTACAATATTATTGCAGCTGTCAGATCAAATAAGTGCTTGCACCGCGTGAAGTTGCAATAGACACTAAGCGCGCGTTATGTGAGCTAAGGCTTTAAGAAAATAAATATCTGAATATACTACGAGTTAATACTTTTCTTTTTTATTTCTACGTATCTGACGTCATGAAAAACTTATAACTTAATCATAGAAAATGACACACACACAAATCACGAAGAATTAACGCAAGTCCTTACTTCCATCTTTGTTTGCAGTCTAGCAGTTACCTCACGTCATATAATTATGTATAGCTATTCTAGATTCTTTCGACACGGTAGAGCCATTATCACTTCAAGTCAAAACATAATTTCATCCTAAATTAACTTCTTCGCAGCAAAAACAACAATTGATTAAAATTCCGAGGCCACAACAATCTAGCAAGATGAGTTTTCATGCCTTGCGACTAAAATTCCACCACAATAAGATAAATGCTAAGATTGGTCTGTTATTTTTATAGATGATTCAAATAAACATGAAGAATAGACATAACTTATATGTGAGAACTTGCCTTAATATGACAGTTTAAAAAACAACACAAAAAGCTGTAGAGTTACCTACCAACCTTTAACCGAGGTCATATGATTCACCTACTTATACCAATGACGTTATATTATTATCTTTGACTTGTACTTGGGTATAGAAAATCAATGTCTCTCAGATAGTCTGCCGTCCGATTACTAAAAGACCGCTAAGTGACATTGTGGCAATATCACTTAACGGTCTTTTAGTAATCGGACGGCAGTAGTAATTTCTAAAGCCTGTAGAGTTGGAGTTACTCAAGTAAGTATCTAAATAACACAAGTAATTTGAGCTCTTTATGTCATTGTGTTGTTTTTTAAACAAATTAAGTGTATCAAGAACGCTCTCATGCGATGACAAAGCATTATAAAAGCATTTTCTATAACATTTATCAAATAAATAATTTTAATATATTTTCTACTTACTTATACCTAAAGATTTTTGGATCTAGCCCGGTCATTTTTGAGAGGCATTGACGGAGCCAAAGAGCCCTGTTGAGTATAAAATAAATTTATCGACTGTGTACAGGAAATATAAAACTATTGTACAGCATAGGATTTCAGTCCTCAAGTCAATCAATTTCAATAATTTGGGCTATTACGGTGAGTTCTTGGTTAACATTTTTATTAATTTTATTAATTTTTTGTTTCTATTATTTTGGGACTTGTACAATATTTACATGGTGGTACCAATGTATTCACGAAGACTCCAAATATACACAAACAACAAGAGAAAGGGTCTATGGTATTATTCATTCAAATAGAGTATAATATAGGAGAAATGTTAACAACAACGTTAAACTACGGCCTTATCTATGGCACAGTTTGCAGGCTACCTGCGCTGCTAGCGTACGTGAAGTGACACAGGTAACTGAGTCATTCGACGTAATTTATGTAGGGCAGGGAGTTACATAAAGATGCGGTAGCTATAGAATATAATGAATATGTGTTCATTCCACGAGCTCGGTAAACAGGCTTCGTCGAGACGCACTTGGTGTAAAACTGCAAACACTAAGTAGTAAATTGAAGTGTTTGAACATTTTTACAAACTTTTACTTAACTTGCATTTCTTGCCTTCGACCAAAATAGATGAATAGACGGGCCATAACCAATGAAATTGCTCTGTAAAACGAGGCAAAACCGTTAAACATATACTTCAACATCTAATTACAACCATGTACAATAAATTTGTTACAAAAAATAGATACTTAGCGGCTTTTTGATGTGTATTTACACTTCGGGAAAGCACACGAAGGAATAATTTTGTCAGATGTTTCGTTATCATGTAACAATAGACGCGTGTCGCACTTCCTACCGCTAGATACCGACTAAAACGAAGTGAGCGCCGGCGCTCATTTTGTAATCTTCAAAAATGCACTTCTTTTGGGCCCGTCCATTAATTTTATTATGGTCGAAGGTTCTTGCAAAGTTTTTAACTTGTTTAGGTCAAATCTTGCAAGCTGAATAAGATCCAGTTCGTTCTGAAATTTTGCCTTTAGTTCTAGTGACAATACTATATGCAAAACCCAGTATTGTAATATTTACAAAATGCCCACCAATATAAAAATAAAATTATTTAAATACAAAATCAAAACATATTTTATATGGTTTTTAATTTTTTATATCATCATCATCATCATCATCAGCCAGAAGACGTCCACTGCTGAACATAGGCCTCCCCCTTTAACCTCCACACTGAACGACAGCCTGCCTTTTGCATCCACTGGATGCCAGCGACTCTCACTATGTCGTCGGTAATTTTTTATATATACCTTGTTAATGTTTATTGACTTGGTCTTCTGTGACTTGGTTAAGGCCACGCTCCCAGCTTGAGATATTATTTTAAGTTATTACTAATATTTTGCATATTTTTAAAAATTATGAAGATAAATAAATCACTGAGCAGGATTTTCTAAAAACAACAAAAATTAATTGAAGCATTCTAAATGTTTTAAAGCAATTTTCATGACAAAGCTTTCTATTTTGGTGAAGGAAAAGACAATTTTTTCGATTTTTTGGTCTTTATCTTTCACCTTTGTAGAGCAATTCTTATCAAAATTTGCCTGTTACGATAGCCAACTTACCCAGGTTTACTTTTGCTTACGATTTATATCTATCTATTTAGGTTAAAGTGTATTCAAATTTTCCCTTTTGCCTGTCCAGAAGTTACTAGGAGGCTGATAAGACATAGAAAACATAGGTAAATAGAAAATAGTTCCTATAAAACTACGTAGGTACCTGATTCACTGACACTGCTGCTAGAATGAGGCTGACCGATTAACAAAAATATACAAAACTAATTGTAGAGTAAACATTACTAAGGCCGTTTGTTTCGTCATCTCGAGCGGAAGAAATACGGTATCTCGTATTTTTCTTTTGGAAGACATCCCGCCTTGCCCTAAGCAGGAGTGCTTAGGTATACCGAGTAAGTGAGGAAGTACTCATTTAAATATAGGGGCTCGGTAAAGAATCCGTACCTAATCAGCACGACGAGAAATACGATACCACGCCGACAAACGGGGAAAGGTCTTAGTCTCAGCTTACGGTTGTTTTTGTTTACTATTTTAAATAAAGACTAAATGTGTAATACTTTACATGTTAATACATAAAATCTTGCTTTTTGACCCGACGACGAAGCAAAAAAGAGAGTAGGTATTGTGCAAAATACCGTACTGTGCCGTGCCATACTGTATTACAAAATGCAAATTGTTTTAAAGCCGTAATTGTCAAGACGAATATAAAACAAGTAATCCAAAATGCTGGCGTGTTTCTGGCTCAACGCATAAGCATTGCCATTCAACGTGGTTCAAAATTCGTTTTGTAAATTGGACGTAATTAATTGATCTACCTAATGTTGAGTTTTTGTATCTTTGAAAGACGACATGTAAAGTGGCGATGAATAAATAAATTCGAATGCACCCACCCTAATGTGAATCATCGATCGAAGAGGTCTTTTATAAACATCAATTTAAAAACATGCTATTTTTTCTTTTTTTTTTAACGCGAATAATTCCGCGTTTGACTTCCAACTCGCCTGTTTATATAAGTCACGATGTGAATAATCACTTCAAAATTAAAAATAATTTATAAATACTCTTTATTTGTATAAACGCTTGATATTGCGAAATTAACAGGTGCTCGACAAAAAATATTGATATTATTATCTAGGTACTGAGATAGGTTTAATGAAAATTTTGTGGGAGTACGCACAGTACATAAAAAATCGGTGTGAATCAAGTTACATGATTTATTTTATTGTTTTATTTTCATATGTGAAAAAACATGAAAAAATAAACCTCTTGAAATCGGTAAAAACCGGGTCGAATTGAGAGCGTTCCTTCGTTGAAATTGTGGTTCGGCGAACCGTCTTAAATGACAGGTTTTTTTAAAGAAAGAAAGTTGTTACTATTTGTAGGTTTATTCAAGAAGGTAACAGTACCTACTCGGTACGAGTAGGTACTCGGTACGAGTAGGTACTGAGTGTGTACTTATAATCAGAATGCCACTTTGGTATTCCCTGATCGTCATCATGCGTGCGTGACCATCGTACACCAAATAATGTTGTTATGTACTCCTATAAAATGTCTTCCTTTGTCGGTGGTCACTGTGCGTGGCGGTCCAAGGAAAATTATAAGTTTAAGAGCTCTATTCTTCCCCACGCTGTATTTGGATATAGTATAGTTTGTATGTACATAGGTACCACTGAATAAGTTGCTGTAGATTTGATATTATGATTGTTCAATGAGGTCATAGTAAAATTGTCACGCTCACCGTAGCTTCACAAGTTGTAATGCTTCTAGCGTACAGAAAGCGAAGCAAATGCGTAGCGAGAAAATTGTAATTCGTGTCTCTATAGCAGGTTGTTTTTTTTTGTAATGCGACATGAAAGCATAAATTTTGCAAAAATAAAATTTTCAGGAGACACTTTAAGACCAACAGTGTCCCTCTACTAATACAAGATGGAAGGGGAACACTCTCGAAGTCAAAAGAAGGTAATTGTACTCATCATTATGAACAACTTTTACTATGGGACCAGCCCTGAAATCGCGAAAAAAATATCAGCTGTTCTATAGAAAACGGTAATTGACACTACAAAATCTATGGAACAGCTGATTTTTTTTCGCGATTTCAGGGTTGGTCCCATACTAAAAGTGGTTCATAATGATGAGTACAATTACCTTCTTTTGACTTCGAGAGTGTTCCCCTTCCATCTTGTATTAGTAGAGGGACACTGTTGGTCTTAAAGTGTCTCCTGAAAATTTTATTTTTGAAAAATTTATGCTTTCATGTCGCATTACAAAAAAAAACAACCTGCTATAGAGACACGAATTACAATTTTCTCGCTACGCATTTGCTTCGCTTTCTGTACGCTAGAAGCATTACAACTTGTGAAGCTACGGTGAGCGTGACAATTTTACTATGACCTCATTGAATAATCATAATATCAAATCTACAGCAACTTATTCAGTGGTACCTATGTACATACAAACTATACTATATCCAAATACAGCGTGGGGAAGAATAGAGCTGTTAAACTTATAATTTTCCTTGGACCGCCACGCACAGTGACCACTGACAAAGGAAGACATTTTATAGGAGTACATAACAACATTATTTGGTGTACGATGGTCACGCACGCATGATGACGATCAGGGAATAACAAAGTGGCATTCTGATTATAAGTACACACTCAGTACCTACTCGGTACGAGTAGGTACTGTTACCTTCTTGAATGAACCTACAAATAGTAACAACTTTCTTTCTTTAAAAAAACCTGTCATTTAAGACGGTTCGCCGAACCACAATTTCAACGGAGGAACGCTCTCAATTCAACCCGGTTTTTACCGATTTCAAGAGGTTTATTTTTTCATGTTTTTTCAGCTGATATTTTTTTCGCGATTTCAGGGCTGGTCCCATAGTAAAAGTTGTTCATAATGATGAGTACAATTACCTTCTTTTGGCTTCGAGAGTGTTCCCTTACACCCCGTATAGAGACACTATAAGACTAACGATATTCTTCCACTAGTACAAAAACTTTATAATACTATCGATGTCCCTCCACTAATACCGAGACACTTAAAGGTGTACCTACCTCCACTACTACGAAGACTATAAGACTATCGATTTCCCGCCACTACTATGGGGCACACTTTAAGACTAACGGTATCCCTCCAATAGTACGGATACACTATAAGAATAAAATGTATCACAGTGTCCTTCCACTGATACGAAATACCTTACCGTAAGACTAGCGGTTCCCTCCTCTAGTACGGTGACACTAGTCTAATGGTGTCTCCACTAGTAGTACATAAACTAACTAGGTACTTAATTTTAGTAACCTGAGCAAAAATGCGAGGTAGATTTTCTAAGAATATAAATAAATAATGGATTTGTACAAGTATAAGTTGCTTTCCATCGCTGTCGCCTTGCTTTTCTCTGTGTACAACAAGGTCTTCAAAGGCCTCGTGAGATGCCATTAAGTTTTTATATTGAAGGTTACTGATCATTGAATGATGTTTATTGTAAAGAGTGCGATGACTGTAACAGCACGTAACCTGTAAAAAATACGGAACTGTTTTGAAGGTGGGAATGGTGTAGAAGTAGTACTACGAAGGGCAAGTGAGAAACCAGAAATTGTTTGGAAATCTTTTTCTTTTTTGATTGGGTTTCTTGATATGATACATAAATTAAACCTTTATAGATTGGAGTAGGCGCAGTAGCCTATAAGTTTTTTTTTGTTTAAATTTAAACGACATTTTTGTAAGAAATTTGTTGTAGCCAGTTGCACCCATATAAACGAAACGTCATTCGAAATCATTTAGCAACTGTGATGCGGAATTCGAAGCGTTGACCTAAATAAGAATATTCAATCAAGGTTCATAATGCCTGGTAACAGATTTTCCTTCTCATTTCCGTTCTATTTACTTTATATCCCCCAACATTTTAAGAAAAACATTCCCTAAGCAAATTGCGATTACTTTATTTCGAAGTTGATTTTAACCAAACTTATCACTCACTCTGCCCAGGTAGTTAATTGAATCAGACGTTACTTTGCGGAAGTCCATAAAAATCAAAAAAGTGCGGTAGAAGCGGAATTACACTAAAGATTCTTTAGAAAAACATTTACCTACCCTAAACCTAAACTCAACCTAACCTAGTCCTCTAGTCTACATTCAGATAGCATACTTTTTATACTTAAGATAGACATGTAGACGCCTATAAATGAACTTACTTACTACTTTTAACTAACTTGCTGGTTACATAACAGCAGGGGCGGATCCAGGATTTCATTTTGGGGGGGCCATTCTGGATTTCATTTCGGGGACATTCAGACAAGGTTCGAAGGAATTGAATCGAAAAATTGAGTCGAATGCATGGAATTGCTAGGTGTGTTGGGGCGGCCATGGCCCCCATGGCTCCCCCCCTGGGTCCGCCAATGCATAACAGTTAAAGTTAAACTTTCACAAAAAGTTGCCATCTCCGTTTTTGTCTCACTACGTTCTTACTGAGAATTATAACCAGTTAAGACAATTAGTTATAGTAATTATTGCGCAATGCACATAATCACCGTTATTATCGGTAAAGAAAATACACTTAAAGGTGGGAGAAACTGTACTTACATTGTGCACGATACAACGGAAAATTAAGGAATTGTCTGCGTTCCGCGATTATACTCGTGGTTCCAAGCTATCCCGCATATTCCTGACAAATACAGTTGCTACGTAACAAACTATAATTAGAGATAAATTAACACAAGCCTATTATTTAATGGAAAAAGAAACGTTTTTTAACCGGCTTCAAAAAGGAGGAGGTTATCAATTTGACTGTATGTTTTTTTTTTTGTATCTTTGTAACGCGATTACTCCGCCAATTTAGAATTGTTTTTGATGATCCTTTTTATTTTAAACATATTTTTGTGTTTGCTCTAGTATAAAAACTGTAATACTTACATACAAGCGTCAAATTTGGTATGATTATAGTACACACTCTAATTACCGGCCAAGTGCGAGTTAGTGATAAATTTCTAATCTGCACCGGTTTTCGGCAACGTCGGGCGCGGTCGGTACTTGGATGGGTGACCGCCTGGGCATGAAGTCTTTTTGCACTACTTCTTTGTACATTAGTAGTTAACAATTTATGTGGTGGTACGGAACCCCTACGTGCGCGAGCCGGTTCGCACTTGGCTGGTTTTATTCTAACCTCAACTCGACAGATCGTCACTTCTTCATATATATTCCATTGCTAGGTAAACGTCTCCCTAAAATACGAATTCATTTTATTAATATCTTTATTTCTTCAATTCCAGGTGAATCAGTCCGGTGCTGGACCTGCTCATCCGACCTGAACCCAATCTGCAACGACCCCTTCCTTATTGGTCAAAGAAGTGACAACGCGGATTACTACAGAGATAGTTCATACGCCTTCAAGCTGGAGAACTGCGACGCCAACACCGGGGCCACATATCCCTACCTGACGTCTTCTAAGTCTGCTTGCAAGAAGCAAAAGAAATACAGTAAGTCCCTCTTCTTTTCCGCTGAGCTGATGTTCCAAATTAGTTTTTTTTTATTGCCTTTAACTTTTGGAGAACACCTATTCAGGCAACGTATTCCAGTCTAACAGTTTCGCAGTTAGATGTGGAATCAAAGCGCGGGGTTCTCGGAATATCAGCCATGAAACGGTGTCGCCTTATACTAGTTAAACCTACTGTATTCTTCCAGTATTTGACCATTGCAGCCCCGTAAAGAAGGGAATTGTAGGTATTAGTCTTATGTAGAACAGCAGACCTAGAACGGGATATGGACAAATTTTGCATTTCCACCGTCTATCCACCGACACGACAAAGCTAGAATATGGATTCGTTTATCTTTTTCCCGGGGGATAAAAATGGTAGAAAGACAAATTTGTCCACGGCTCGTGCTAGAACTGCAGGTGGGTAAATTTTGTAATCTCAGCAAAAAACGTAAAAGGAGTGATTGAAGAGACCAGCTTCAGCAAGGAGGTACGATACCTTCGAGAAAAGAAATTGAAATCTGAACCACGCCTGGGAAGCCAAGTTTTACGAAAATTAATTTCTCACCTAGTACATAGGTAATTAGGTACTAGGTGAGGATCTTTATTTTCTTTAAATAATATTTAGGCATACGGTAAGCTTGGCGCTCGTCATCGGACAATCGCCAGCCTGTGTCTGTCAATAGATAACTACTTATCCAACTCTTATCATATTTAAAATAAAAATACCTTTTCCTATCGCGGTCACACTTCCTATGATCTAAACAACTTTCTACTTCGCGTGTCGTAAAGGAAATCGAAATGGACTTTACCTAATCAGAAGAACCAGATTTCTATCTATTTTTATGTGATCAACTCTTATACTAAATGATCTAAAACTACTAACTTATCTGTAGAGTTGGCCAAATGAGGAAACTGAAATCTTCGACGGGAGGCTAAAAGCTTTGTTAAGGAAATACAATGATAGCTCCCCCATTCAACTTTATATAACTACCTACATACCTACCTACAGGTGGATTTTTCAAGTGGGCGTGGATGGCCAAATCCGAAACTATGAGGAATAGCGAAAAGTACCTACTCAAAGGAGGCTCGGGCCCGGTTTTGGTGAAAACTAAAACGGCATCATTTGATTTTTGAAAAAAACATTCTCATAGCCAGCAATCGAACCCGTTTTTTTTTTTTTTTGTTAAAAATGAGCTCTTTCCTTAAGTTTACCGTTTGTCATTACTTCTTAGAACTCGATCCTTATTAGCGACACTATCGAATGGTGTTATATAACCGTGTTTTTTTTTTCATATCAACGGATTCGATACCTTGCTAGGAATGATGCAGTTTTACTTTTCGGCAGTACTTTCCGCTATTCCTCATAGTTTCGGATATGGCCATCCACGCCCTCTTGAATAACTCACCCTGTACAAGTTGGTATGTTTTTCCACCTGCTTTGTCAACGCCACTTGTAACTTCTGATGTACTCGTAGAGCAAACCTACTATTTGTACCAGAATAATTGACGACCAACAAACCAGTTTTCGTTTTGATTTGGATGCCGTTGCTTCACCGTTAGCTGCAACGATAATTTGAAGTATTTATTTATACGGGGCTGGGATCTTGAGATTGCATTAATGATATATGAACAAGTTTATCATTGTTTGCTTAAAACAACACACACAAAATAATACATAAATGAATACATGTAGTTACCAAATTTTTTTTCTCATTTAGTTCTTAATCATGTTTTGAATAATTTGTTTACCTTTTTATGCGATATCGTGTAGATTGTAACTACAGTGCATACCTAATTGTGGTAGATAACCAGAAAAAGCCTAACTATATCTAGTAAGCTACCCACCTAAGACCTACTAACCAAAAAGAGCTGTAGGTGTACCTGGTATAGGCTCAGAGAAGACTTGCAGGTAACTATAATCCGGCCGCAGAAATAGTGCGTCAGACAGCTGCAATAACATTGTAATTTTTTTTTTATGTAAACATTTATCTTTTGTTAAAAATGCTAAGGGCGTCACTGTAAGCGACGAATCAAGACGCTGCGCAAATAACATGCGCATAGCTATATGGAACATCGGTTCCCTGACTGGACGCAGCCAAGAATTGGCAAATTCATTACATAGGCGTAATATAAATATCTTTATGGACCCGGGTATGTCCTAAAACTGCGACCAGAACCACCGGAGGATGGGCAGCAGCGTCCTGTTAGTACACGGTGAACGTACTGCGATCTCCAAGCCGCCTGCCAAGCGTGGGGATTATGGCAACACCCCTCTCTAAGAGGGAGGCCTTGTTCAGCGGTGGACGTTTAATGGCTGATGATGTGATGTGAATATAAATATTTATTATGTACAAGAACTTAAGTGACATGATAGCGAGTACAACAGAGCAGACAACCCACAACCGTACGGTGTGGCGCAGAAGTACTAGGAGAAGTACCACAAATAAATTGAGATACTGGCCAGGAGAAAGATGATGAAGAAGGCTGTTTATTGGCTACCTGCTACAATCTTACGTTAAAAAACTAGTAAAAGTGATCGGAATTTAGAAATGCTATGGCAATTGTCAGGTGCATTCTTTCAGCGGCCTCAATGGGCCATGTTATGGGTATAAGGTAGCTAAATACTATGATATATTGTACTTACGTACACTCGGTCTATAAAATCTACGCATACAATCTGCCTGATACCTACCCACTAATCAGATCTTCCCTCGGCGTACGTAATGATATGTCATTGCATAATTAGCATGAATCCTTCAATGAGTTGAATACCTAATGCCTACCTATCTTACCTGTCTACATCATTTATGTAATTGGTCCATTTATTAGCCGTTACACTGCGTAGTTATTTGTTGCTGCAATTTACGTTTTGCTGAGGTTTTCATTGGCTTAGAAAATGTTGTTTTATAAGGTAGGCTACCTACCTTATATACATGTTATATAGAAGGTAGGTCTTAGCCAACCCACCGATTATATTAAATCTGTAAAGCCTTGGTAGTCCTGCGTTTGCGATTGGAAAGGTGCCTAATCACCTATCGTGTCCATGAAACCGTAGTAATTGTGTCTAAATGAAACCTAAGACGACCCAATTTTTTTCGACACATAGGTGAACCCTCTTCCTTTTGAGTCGAATGTACTGTGGTTTACCACCGCAACTGACCAGCTTCCATAAAGGAAGTAATACAGCCCTACAGCGGACTATAGGTTCCTATTTAGTACCTACTAGCGACCCGCCCCAGCTTCGCACGGGTGTAATTTACGTGTCCCTAGGTTTCCTATATTATAAATATCCGTTCGGTGAAATTTTTTCTAACTGATGGTGAAAACCGCATCAAATATGTTGCGTGGTTTAGGAGTTAGCGGTTATACAGACAGACAGACTCGGAAAGCGACTATAAATTACTCTATGTAGAGAAGAGAAGATACGGATTAAGCTACTATAGGTACTTACGTAAGATTGGGCTCAACCAACGATCTATATGTACCGGCTCAACCGTGTAGATTTGATGGAATCACCTAGACATTCGGCATCAGCTCTACATTTGTCCACTTCGTGCACTATTAGGTTCCTATGTATTTTACAAAGCTGTTGAAAATTGACTTAATGGTTTATGCTCCAAAATGGATCAGGCGGATTCTTTAGAAAAAAATGTGGGTAGATTACCTACAATTAACTTAAATAGCGTCCAATTTGTTCCACTAACTAAAAACTATCCTACCTACTAGCCATATAAAGTAGGAAGCTATTTTCTTAGTCATTATTTAACACGTTTCTCGTGTTTTTCAATGCCATATCTGCAATTACAACATGTGCGTCAAATCGAGATGTTTGTCCTTCCACTTCTATTGTTCTAGTGAATCGGCGCTAATTACAAGGCAAGCTTCATTCTTGCGATTTTCATTAGAGATGCTGCGATTGTGTTTTGACCGAATATCCGGCTGCTACTGTCCTGCTTGACCTGAATATGGCCGGACCTATAGTCCGCAATATGCCGGCTTCCTTTGAATCAAATGTCTGATAATGATGTAGTTACGCGTTTCGGCATTGCGGCCATGGTATCACTGAATAAGTATACGGAAGTTGCATTTAAAAGAGCAACTTGCGCGCGTTTTGTCCAATGCAATATCTAATTGGGGTCGTGACCTAGTTAGTAATCCATCGTAAAATCATCTTCTCCCCAATTATGTCACGCAATATCTTTTTTTCCGAGACGATAAAGATAGTCATGACTAATAATACTAGGATTGACCAAAGGTAAATAGTTACAAAGTTCAAGTAGTAGATACCTAGTAAGAAGATATAGGTACACATAATGTGGCCTACCAATGTTCATGCCGGATATATTAAAATGGCCGGATGCAGTCCACTTCTTTTTCAAACCCTTTGGGAATACGGCTGTATAGTAGGCGTGGGACCGAGGCAAGGCCAAATTAGCTATGTGCGAAATGAGATTAAGTCACATTGTCATTTGAGTAACGTTAAATGACTTCGTAAATAGGTACGTTGTTCATCTAGGTAGCTGGATAATTTGTATGACTCATTGCATCTTCAACAAGCAAGCAAGCAAGCTCAAAGTCGCACAACGAGCTTTGGAGAGGGCTATGCTCGGGGTTTCTCTACGAGATCGAATCAGAAATGAGGAGATCCGTAGACGAACGAAAGTTACCTACATAGCCCACCGGATTAGGAAGTTGAAAGGGCAGTGGGCAGGGCACATAGGACGCAGAACAGATAACCGATCGGGCCGAAAGGTTCTCCAATGGAGACCAACGGATCGGTAAGCGCAGCATATATAAGTAGGAAGTCCACCCACAAGATAGACAGACGACCTAAAAGAGACCGCAGGATGGGTTGGATGCAGGCCGCTACCAACCGGCCTTTTTGGAGATCGATAGGAGGCCTATGTCCAACAGTGGACGTCCTATGGCTGGAATGATGATGCAATTTTTCCCTGTTGTAAAAATTTGTGAATAATGCAGTAATACCTAGTATCTAGTAGGTAGTCCCTGCCCACTGGGTAGGTAAATTGGTCCAGGCAACATCCGGTAGTTAAGGTCGACCTGACATGAATTTTCTTTTTTTTTTCTACGCATAACGCGTTGGTAGCGGTGCGTACTAATTGAATGATGTTAATTTTCAGTTCCTACGCACTTTAGTTTGTGCCAGCGGTCTCACAATAGATCGTTATTTTAGTCCATCGCGTAACGTTCGTAAAGGTCGGAAAATACCGAGGATAGGTACAAGTTCATATCACGTCATATTCGCTGAGATTTTACGAGCAATTTCCGTAACCTAATACAGTCACACGTAAAAACGATAATCTATCTATAGCGTATCCACCTACCTATGTAGAAAACCATAGATACCTAACATTTACCTCATAAAGAAAGAAAGTATATTGCTAAGTATAAGTACAAGTCCATTTCGTTTATAAAAATGTCTTAACGGTCTTATCTATGTACCCGTTTTAAACTGAGACTATACTCGGTATCAATCTTTTAGTTTCGATATCTGCAATTAGATTGTAAAAAACTAAATAAAATCCGAAAATTCTTAAGTTATATGATTCTTCTTCTTCTTCTTTCGAGTCGATGTTCCGCAAAATACAATTCTATTGTCAAATCAAGTTATATGATTATATACGGGATATTTGCCGTGGTAAGGTTGTGTCATATAACTTTAGTGAACAACCGTGATAATTTAAAAGTGTTCCGAAAATTCTGATCACCGCACTGTCAACAACACTAGTATTGCAGTTGTTGGTTAGGCGACGGTTTCTGCTTGCCGGCGATGCAGCGAGCGCCAAACTTTTTTGCCGCTCTTTTAATAAAAAAATATCTTTCTGCTAACCACTTGAGTAGTTCTGCTAACTACAGTAACCACGTATAGATGGCTCTGGACAGCGCTGGTTACTACAGTTACCAACCCGTCGCGCACGGTGGTGACGAAATCGCCTTATCCTGTTTTTTCTTGAACAACTACGCATATGAAACTATTTCTATCCTATTCTACTTGAACTAAGGTACAAATTTGGATAGAGCAATCCTGCCAGAATTCAAGGTCTATAGGTTTAAAAAAAAAATCGGCCGTACGAAAGTGACAGTATATGCTCCGACTGCTCGGTGTCAGAGCGCCGTGAGGGGCCGCTAACGGAAGTGGAACATAAAATTTTACTTCTTTACAATGTTATTGCATTTATCAGAGCTAAAAATAATGTATATAACGATTTTTATGAAGATTATCATGATTTATACCGCCAATACCTAAATGTTAGCAAAAACTGACTAACACTGCCTTTCCTCCTTTCAGTCAATGGTCAGATGGTGATATCCCGCGGCTGCACGTGGAAGCGAGCTGACGACTACACCACCAGCTGTCCCAGCTCCAACAACGGGCCCAACGAGGTCACCTCCTTCTGCGAGACCTGCGAGTACGACGGATGCAATGGCGCCGCTGCAGTCGGCAAGACCCTAGCACTCGTTCTCGCGCCTTTGGCCCTTCTGCTCTTCAAGTAAATTGTAACCATAGGGCATTGATTGAAATTGCGCGTTGAGTGTACTTAGGTAACTTAGGTCATGTTTTATACCTACTTTGTAAAATCGTTAGCGTGTATATCATACTCATGGGGAGAAGTCTCGCCAAGACTTTTCGCGTTCACACTCACGATGTCTCACTGTTCACCGAGAAGTCCTATGAAACGGGCAAATTTGCCTACATCCATCGGAGAATAAACGAGCGCGAGGACGACACAGTGAGACACCACTAAATGCTCAACAGACGTGTGGGTCACCAGACCACCGTCCACCAACGTGTGAGAAAGAGTTAGAATATGTTTTCCTCTCTTTTTCTCATGTTGGTTGACGTAACCAAATCCACCGCGTCTGTTAGCTACTTTACATTTACGCTACTCGTGTGCTGCTCGTGCTGCTCGGCTTCTTGCCGTGAGTCTGTTTGGGCCATTATAATAATGATGTTCGTTGGAAGAAACCTCTGCTGAGTGTTTAATCAAAGCTAAGACTTAACTAAGTAAACATAAGATCAAAACTGTCTTCGAAAGCAAAAAAGCCTTTGAACCAACACTGTGTTAATCAATCGCAGATTCAATATGATCACCAAAGCAAATGGAAATGTGTAATTTCAATTTATGTCCTATTCATTTAGTGATACTTTAAGTTAAAAGTTGTAATGTAAAAAAAACGAATCGCAAACCAGAAAGTATTTTAAAGTCTGAATGTAGGTAATTCTATCTTATTTTGACGATATACAAGTACCGAGGTATGACTACCTACCAAAAGGGCATTCAAGAAAGATGATCAGAATAAATTTATGATCTCATACAGTCAAACATACCGATTCGGATTATGCATAAGTAACAACGTGTTTCTTGCGATATCGCCAGCGTAAATATGGGCTCGTCATCCGAGGAAAGTGGGACAGTAAGGTACTGGCCTAAACTGGGACGACGTTATGTAAATTCAGATTCAGCGTTTGCGTGATACTCGACTGACTTTCGATTAATTCTGCAGTTCTCCTTGTGTAACAATGATTTAATCTGTGCTTGTTCTACCTTTAGAAATAAGCGTGGGATCAATTTTGAAGATTAATAGTACCTAGTGCGTTTTATTTTATAGAGCAAGGTACCTAGAATTTATTTGGCGTTATAAACGTCTTTTCTAATAATGTGCTCAGAGCAGTCGAGTGCTGCGTAGGACCTTGTGAGTTGCAATCATGACGTCATTTTATATTTCATACAAAAAAAAACATCATCATCATCATTTGTCATAGGACGTCCACTGCTGGACATAGGCCTCCATCGATGTCAAAAAGGGCCGGTTGGAAGCGGCCTGAATCCAGCGTTACCCTGCTATCTCTTTTAGGTCATCTGTCCATCTTATGGGTGGACGTCCTATATACGCTGCGCTTACCGGTCCGTGGTCTCCATTCGAGAACCTGCCTGCGTGCTGTGTACCTTGCTCACTGCCACTTCAACTTGCTAATCCGGTGGGCTATGTCGGTAACTTTCGTTCGTCTATGGATCTCCTCATTTCTGATTCGATCTCGCAATATACTATACTAATACTCTCTATACGAAACCCCGAGCCTAGTCCTGTCTATAGCTCGTTGTGCGACTTTGAGCTTGCTTATGAGGCCCATAGTGACCAATACAAAAAATTACAAAGACTTACAGAAGTCAGATTTGCGATTCGTTTCTTATAAAATCAAGAGTACAAAATTAAGTGGGACCACAAGGAATGTCCAAAGTGTACCCACCGACCGCTGGAAATCTTTACCAATTTGTGCTGTTAACCATCAGTGTTGTAAATTTTTCTCATTGTGTTAATTTTCGTCAAAACCTAGTTTAAAATAATTTATGAATCCCGCTTAAATCTTTTCTTAAATCATATCTAGACTATGGAACCTTGTCTTTTCTGTTCAGTATAATAAATATTGTATTTGTTTTCTTCCTATGTTTATGTCTTTATAGACGTTTTCCATGTATTGGGTACCTATTATTTTCTACACTATTCTTAATACTTACCTACCTAAGTAAGGTTTGTTTGTAAATACATTTCTATGTGTTTTTATAAGTTAACATAAAGAACACAAAATATTGAACTAATTTTGTCATAGATTATCTCACTAACAAGCACAAAAAAACTGATTAGTGCCTTATTCCATCAGAGTATCGTTATTTATACGCATTTACACAATCACAAAGTTATTGTATCTAAATAGAATTTTATGCGTAATTAATTTTAATTTTACGTCCGATTATAATAATGTTGAGTTTTGAATAATAAATATTTCACAAAATATATCTACTGATGTTTTAATTCGCTCCATGCTACCTAGTTATGAGAATAAAGCCAGTCACAGACAACTGCGTACGACAAAGCACAGGCACACCACCACGATGGAAATTGAGAAACAAAGGAGTTCGAACACAGAAAAGATAAAAAAATCGTTTGGTTTGAAGATAAATGGCCTAATAGTCTGACAGCCATCTTGAATTTTCACGAAATTTTTATCGCAGTCTGAAATATCTATCTATACATACAATATTATAAAGAGGAAAGATTTGTATGTATGTTTGTAACGAATTGGCACAAAATGTACTGGACCGATTTTAAAAATTATTTCACCATTTGAATGCTACATTATCACTGATTAATATAGGCTATATAACTATACCCGTGCGGAGCCGGGGCGGACCGCTAGTATGTCTATATACATCGACAGAAGCAAGCGACCCACACGTTGCGCGCCTTATAAATTAATACTGAGCAGTGGGTCGCGCTACGCAGCCGCAGTCGGCGTGATCGGAATGCTACCTCATACTGAACAAAATTATCCTAATTAACCTATCTACAAAATTTCTCAGGGCTGGCAAAGCATCGACAACGCTGCTTGTGCTGCAGGTATCCATAGGCGACCATCACCGTTTACCACCAGGCGAACCGCTAGTCAGTTTGCCGACCTTTTTTAAAAAAAAGCGAACGACACGTGTCATACACAGGATCATGCGCAGCTGTCTGTAGCCGGCATTATAAAAATAAATCAAATAATTTTTTTAATACAAAACCGTTTATTGACAAGTCACTTATACTTATTGTTAAAAATGTTTTACATAAAAATTACGGTATACCTACATATGAAATGGACAGTTTCAGTTTCAGTCTTATTATGGACCTATACCTATTTAGATTCCAATAGAATCTTACTCATATGTAATACAATAGATATTACCATGATTAAGACAGAAGCAATATCATTATCATCATCCTATCATGTTTCCACTGCTGGTGTGCCACACAGGCCTTCTTTCAGAGAGAGGATGGGCCCTAATCTGCCATACTGGCCCAGTGCATGTTGGTGAATGTCACACATGTCTTCGACATTTTGAGGTTCTTGGACATACCGGTTTCTTCACGATGTTTTCCTTCACCGTTGTTGAGCGATGGCATCGAAACTGCGCATCATTTATAGCAAGTACAGAAGCAATATAGTAAGTACTTGGTATTAGTTTTTTTTTTTTAAGTTTTTATGACCGTGGATTCGATGTCCTTTAATTGTAATATTAAACATGTTTACATAGTATTAAAAGCGTCAAACAAGTCATAGTCACAGTCAGAATCAAGCAAAGTAAGTCACGGTCAAGTAAAACTCATGCCCCTGTAAAGTGGTGGAGATTTACAAGAGGCTCCTATGGAGTTTTGGAAACAACACGAAAAGAAATGTTTCACCTCGTTATATCACTGCCACACTCGAGCACGTTTACGAGCACTAAATAAATAATAATTCACCATTTACTACACATTAACACTCGAAAATACACGAGTTTAGGAAAATAATCCAACGAGCCGACATGTTTTTTTCCACGTTGGCGCCAAAACTCCTTCACTTGGTATTAGTATAAAATTGTGATGCAAGTTGTGCTCAAAAATAAAGTTACTATAAAATATAAATGGCTCAATATTACACTATAAAATTATTAGTTGCCAAGTAAAATAACTAACTAAATTAAAAAACTTATAGCATTAACAGACATGCGGATTTGATACACTCACACCAACGGACTGACGACAGTTTTGTCTATGGTCATACCAAAACTTACCATGTGTAAGGCAATGAGTGAGAACTAACCGTAAATCCACCAAAAGCAGAACTTCTATGTTCACAAACAAAAGAAACTTGGGTCCGTATCAACTACTAGTCTCTTTGGACAACAAGTAACGCTGTCGGAGGAACTGCAATATCTGGGAGTTAGGGAGTTACGCTCCAAAGAAAACTATGTTATTCATCAAAATTCATACGAGGAAGGCAGGGTCATTTTCTTGCCTTCCTGCTTTCCTACCATTGTAAGTAATACTTGGAGCCTAACTCTCTGGATATACAAGTTCTTAAACTAGTGGTGCAGTAGTATAGACCACCATACTACTGCATCTCAAGTTAAAGACGGCCTGAGTCTACCACACTGGTGGCCCAGAACCAAAGTGAGGTTGAAGAAATAACCGCGCATACGTAGCTTGAGGCAGCAACGTGGCGGAACTGCAAAACAACGCCCCCAGGTTACCGGACACTCTGGGAGGCTGAACTAGCTGCAGCCTGTTCATGGCCAATAAATGGCATGGGTTCAGAAAAAGCCCGCTCCACAAGTAACACGTATGAACGGTCTATACACTGTATAATTGTCTACCTACGTATAATTAGCTTGTGTCAGTCTCGGTCTAGAGTGCGGTCTTAGGCTGACCTTTTTTTCGTCTAACAAACAGCTTTTTTTCTTTGAATCATTAACACATATCTAAAATCATCAATCAAATATATTTGTATCATAGGATTGTAAAATCCATGATTACTTGGCGATAATAAATCTATAAACTAAGCACTTCCAGAAGCTAACGGCTAGATTATCCAAATTTTTACACCAATATTAAAAAGAGGTTGTTTGTGCATATTTAAAATTATATCACTCATTGTCTATGTTTTGTTCACAACATAAAAAATTACCTATGCATGGTCTCATTAATTATGTTATCTATTATTCTAATATACTATATTCTACTGTACTCTTGTACAGTAACTAAAATCCAGATAATTCATAAAATTAATATCGAAAAATTGCTAAAAAGCAACTGTATTTCATGTACCCCATTCCAAAATAAAATTTTATTTCACTTCATTATTTGAATTTTTCATTATTATTTTGTAATTCATTTTGCGCTTTTTGATAATGACCTGTGGGTCAGTGTCATGATCTTTACAAAATCAGCAGATCGTGGTCTCATTTTGTCAGTGGTTTCCTTAGTCAGTTAACACTATAAGTTATCAGTAAGTGATAATTTTTAAATGATACTTAACCTATCTGTATAAAAACATGGAGATTCTTAAATGTTTAAATTAGATGCTATACTTATTCATATTCACTGATTAATTAGAGTATACTACAGGGTTACGTAGAGAGGGTGCACTAAGCTGAAAGGGGTCCATATTAGTGCCAATCATTAGGAACAACTTTTACTATGGAACCAACCATGAAATCGCGAAAAAAATATAAGCTGTTCCATACATTTTGTCGAGTGTCAATAACTGTTTTCTATGAAACAGCTAATATTTTTTTGCAATTTCGGGGTTACTCCCAATAGTTAAAGTTGTTCATAATGACGGGTACTATGGACCCCTTTCATCTCAGTACACCCTTTCCATGTAACCCAGTATACAAGGTCACACGGAACAGTGGTAAGACAAACATGTGTCCATAAAAAATTGTTATTGACACTAGAAATGTATCGAACAACTGATTTGTATTGCAATTTCTGGTTTGGTCCCTCAGTAAAAGTTGTACATAATGAACTTACGGGTCATAATATCGTCCTTAGTACCACCGTCGCAAGTAACCCTGTATGACCATGCAACTAATCGATTAAAAAATAAACTATATTCAGTTTTACAGACATGATTATAAGGCACTGAAAATCTTCTGATAAACCAGAAAAGAACTGTTTTTTTTATTGTGCACTTAAAAATAGAGTGTCATGTTCTCTTACAAGGTAATAATATCAAACTTAAGGGCATCACTCAGCGTCTAAAATTCACACAACTTTGACCCGCCAAAACTTGTACAGCATAACTTTTGTTTTATATTTTATTTATGGCGGCTACCTTGGTTTTGGCAATACGCATGCCTGAGCTAGCTATCTCATTTGCTTCGACTTGTCACTTATTATTTAACTGAAAAGCACAACCCGTTCCATTCTTTGTTCGTCATTGGCCAGAAAAGTAGACCCATTTTTTTTAAGGGTTTTGCAGTCGTGTGGTTAAATATATTAGGGGCACATAGAGCTTCAAGTTTGAGAAAAAAAACGGCCATTTTGAAAATATTACTATATTGGATTTTGCATATTGTCACCAGGACTTAAGGAGTATGCAAAATTTCAGCTAAATCCGTTAAGAGGAACTGGTTCTAATTCAACTTGCAAGATTTGTACTTAATATACAAACAAATATACATACAAACATGTCAAGGTAAATAAAAGCTTGTAAGAAGTAAAGAATTGAGTACCCTCCTGTAGTCGGGCATTTTATTTACTTATTTGGTGGATCAAAGTCTTGTGAAAATTAGCATTGAGTTGCCCCCTTAATATAGGTACTATCGTCTGACTACTATACAAAAACTTTGAACAGGAAAGATGGCAGTGCAACTAAAGACACCAGAAGTAAAGGCAATGGTGCAAACATAGAGGATGAGTTGCAACCATCCTTGCTGTTACAAGTACAGTATTCGATAAATATGTTGTAAGTACCAGTCCTCATGAGGCAGAATCGTTCATCACCCTGGATGCCAACCTCGCCGAGGTATGCACAGTCCCTGAAGTAACGCCACTCGCCGTTCACTGAAAAGCATAGTTTTATTCGTTAGTTGGTTATGTATCAGAGAATCCACCTAGACACCTAAAGCCGCTCAGCATGCGCAGAGACGTTGGGTCTCTTTGTATCTTTTCTCGCACTTACAACGGGGATTGTTCTGAAGAACTGTTTGATCTGATGCCGGCGTCGCGGTTTTACCATCGCACTAGCCGCAAGGCTCATCCACACATCATAGATCAGTGGGCATCATAGATCACACTGTGCGATTCACACAATCCTTCTTGCCTCATACCTGCAAAATATGGAATGAGCTACCATCCACAGTGTTTCTGAGAAGCTACAACATGGGGTCCTTGAAAAGGCGAGTTAGAGTCCTAAGGGGTCGGCAACGTATTTGTGATGCCTCTGGTGTTACAAGTATCCATAGGCGATGGTGACTGCTTACCATCAGGCAGCCCGTGTGCTTGTTTGCCACCTTGTGGTAAAAAAATATTAAAAAATTTACTATTTTTTTAAATAACAATGGGGTTTTAACAATAGAGAGGCTAGCTGGAAAGCGAGATGGGCTTAGTAACTTGGGGCAAGGATTTGACAAGTTGGAGGCGACCCTTGGGAAGTTAAGGGCAGAGCTTGTCTAACTGATGGGGCTGCTCTGGTACCAGGGCAGGCAATTGGTGTCAGAGGCATAGGGCAGGCAACAGTGGAAGAGGACTATGTCACTGAAAAAAAATGCACTTCGCTTCAGAAAACTGTGAGCGACCTTAGGTTGACTGCTGAAATGCTGCCCTATGCACTTGACGTCATTCTGCAGATGGCTGCTGTTAGCCAAAGCATGGCCAGACTGTTACCAGCACTGCCACCGCCGCAGTGGTGCCCCCCTTCCCATGCCTCAATTACCTGATCATGCTTTATGTCGAGGAGGTCTATGATTGCATGCATTTTCTCTAGCTAGCTTCTTCTTTCATCGCATTCACCTGGACACAATAAACACTCTTCCGGGCATTATGCAGGTCGACAAACCCTCGCTAACACTACCGGAATCTAGGTCATGCAGGGCCTTTATATACCTTGGGCTTGTAGAATGTGCGACCTTAACTTTAATTTACAAAATCTCCTTAAAAAGTTTTCTGGTAGGTTTATAAACAACTAACCTTTCTGTCTAATCTTCCGGCACATTGTTGGCCGGATTCCTGGTAAATGCGACAGTCCTTTCTCTTGCTTACAATCGGTAATAGGCACTGTACTGTTGTCAAATGGGTCGGCGCATTTGGGGTCGTTGTTAGAACGGCAGTTCCAGCATTTTATTGATATTCCTGTAAAAATATTGCGGTTAGTGAATTAGCGGTTTATTGGGCGTGACCTTTCTTTAGCGAAAACAAATTGAAACAAACTTACCGTGAGGTATTACAGTAAATATAATAAATGCACACAGCGCAAGTTTTATTTGTGAAAGCATTTTGTCCTTCAGCTATTTTATTGTAACAAAACAAAATGTAAAAAAGTTAGGAATAGGAAATTAACGACGAACTCGTAGCCGAGAGATAACCTTTGAAATCTATGGCGATAAAAGTCTAACAACACATTACACAATCAACACAATAATCAAAACAACCAACGGAAACAACCGCGTTTTTTTTTTCTTTTAAGTTTTGGCTTCAGTCAGACAGGGCTAGGCATAAACTAAGTATCAGTGAAGTATCATAACGTTCATGGGGCTAGGTATAATTATATTTTATGTTTTGGAACGCAAACCTATTACAAAAGCGAGTTGGCCAAACGAATTTATAAAAATCTCAATTTTATTTTGTTACAAACGACTAGAAACCAAGGTTTTTATATATACCCTACTAGAAACAAACTACTCCACGAGTGCATCAGAAATAGTTATTTCTTTATTGAAAAATTTAAAACGTGCCTTTCGCTTTGATTATATTATAATCAAAGAAATTAAACACTGGAAAATGCACAAGACTTGTGAAGGCAAAAGGCAGGCTCACAGAAAAGAAAAAAATTTAATTATAAGTGTTGTCATTGTCATGTCATTTGTTTTAGATAAAATTTTCATGACCGTGGATTCAATGTCCTTTAGTCGTAATATTATACTCATGTTTACATAGTATTAGAAGCGTCAAACCAGTCATAGTCACAGTCAGAGTCAAGCAAAGTAAGTCACAGTCAAGTCAAACTCATGCCCTTGTAAAGTGGTGGAGATTTACAAGAGGCTTCTATGGAGTTTTGGAAACAACATGAAAAGACATGTTTCACCTCGTTATATCACTTTTCCACACTTGAGCACGTTTAAGAGCACTTACTAAATATTAATTCACCATTTACTACACAACGAACACTCGTAACGTATTAACACTCGAAAATACACAAGTTTAGGAAAATAATCCAACGGGCCGACATGTTTTTTTTCCACGTTGGCGCCAAAACTCCATTGTCATGTCATGTCACTTTGAAGAATTATTGTCAACTGTCAAGTCAATTCAATTCAATTTTGTAATGTGTACAATAATTGTATTTTTGGGTGTGTGCAGTGAATTCGTTGAAAACAAATCAATTTAAATATTATAAATAGTTCTTCAGTGATATCAAAATGTTATTAAAATCATTTTTTATTCTTATTGCCTGTGTTCTTCCAACCGGTAAGCACCTAATTCTCCATAACTAAGTATATTTTTTTCAAAAGCCTAGTTTTGAACTTTTACTAACTTTGTCATTGTAATTTCTTCCTTAGTGATATGTGTGAGATGCTACCAATGCGCATCCTCCCAGGATAGTAAAGGAGACGACACTTGTGGAGCGTACAGAAAGTTTGACAGAGAGAGTCACATAGCTGTGGAATGTGGTAGCGACGAATCTCACATGCCGGGGTCTTTCTGTATGAAGCTGACTCAGCAGGGACCTCGAGGATTTATCTGTAAGTACAAACAGTCTTATCCCGTTCTGTTTAAACAATTATAGGTACCTACTTACTGACTATAAAAACAAAATGTAACAATGTACCTAATGCCTAACCAGTGGCGGCCATAGGGTGGTGCGAGCGGTGCGGCCGCACTTGGTGCCGTCATGTGAGGGGCGCTGGAAACGCCAAACCACCAACTGACTAACAACAATATAAAATCTACCTGGCGATAACGCATCGCGGCAACGGCAGCGTTGGCGACGAGGACGAAGGCACAGGGGAATGGGGTTGAAAGTTTGGTTTCGACTTTCTTCTCTCCAGGTCTTCACCTACTCGGAAAACTTCTCTGTTCTCTTCCCTCTGGATCTGGATTTTTTGTTATCGATATAAATTTTATGTGGTAAGTTAGTAGGAGTGTGTATAAGTAGCAGATTTTTGTGAGAAACAACAACAGTGAACCATAAAAGACAACAACAACAGAAACAACACTGAACCATAAAAAAAAACCTCGAGATTGTATCTATCTGGAAACACTAAAACAGGCATGTTTTTTTGTTTTTAAAACATTAATAATTATCCTACTACTAACTGTGCCCTGACTTTTCAGCCGCATAATGAAAAATAATGATGATGATGGTGATTATGACGAAAAGTAACCTTGAGTTAATTCAGGACATAAGATATATTCCAAATCCGACCAGCCGTTACTGTGTGAACAAAAGTAACAAACGTTACATACACAGACTCACACACAATCGTTCCCATTTCTAATATTAGTGTGATTTATCTTTTCAGGGGATGGTCGGTGGCGCCAAGTGATCAGACGCTGTGCATCCGTGGCGGAGACTGGAGTAACGGGAGTTTGCAACTGGGGTGTGTACGAGAATGGAGTATACTGGGAGGAATGTTACTGCTCTTCCGATGAGTGCAACAGCTCCACGTTCACTAGAGCTTCAGTGACACTACTGTTAGGGTCCATTTTGTACTGTTTGGTCAGATATCTGTTGTGATAGTGTTACACAGTAATTTCACTTATTAAAGCCATGTATTCATTTAGAAACAATGGTTCGGAGACACAGTTTCTGAAACAACACGTAGATATTTACCAGGAACAATGTTTCGGAAACTATGCCGTCTACATCATTAGCTGTTTACAAAAAAAAGTCCTACACTATCTCCATGTTTAATAAACAAGTGAAACACGCATCCACACTCGTATGCATCTGTTCTGAAACGAATTTGTTTATGTATTCCCCATCATGAGCGGGAAGCACAGGTACATGCCAATAAACACATAGTGTTAACCGAAACAAATCATTTTGTTTCGGTTAACACTTATTATTTTTATTATTGAAACTGACATTGTTTTCACACATTTTATTTATATTACACGGGAATTACTCACGTAAGATTAAGCCCGTTACACTATAGTCGGAGTAACCGGCTTAATCTTATGTGAGTAATTCCCATGTAATATAAATAAAAACACATTTATTTGTTTCAGAAAAACGTAGATTTTGTTTCTGAAACAGTGCTTATAAACAATTGTTTCTCAATGAATACAGGCTTAAGTACTGCTCTTACTTAGAAATATCTGCTAAGTTAAGTCTAAGTTAAGAAATGTCTGCTCTTGTGTCATGTACTTCGCGTGCACTCGCCTTCGCTGAAATGGACGTATCAGCGATACAACTTGTTTGTTCGCTCGCTTGCTGTATTGTTCATTTATGTGCGTCCGCTAGGCACATGGCATGAGTGAGTAAGAAATCTAATTTAGTTTTGACGTGATAACGTCTTATAAATCGATGAACGCCGGCTGCACGCACGAAAAATTGTCACATTTCGTCTGAGCCGCGCGTACAAGCGAGAGCGCGGAACTAGCGATAGAGAGGCACGATCGGCCTAAGCGTTATCACGTAAAATTATCGTCCATAAACTGACTTTACAGACAACCCCTTTTTTTAACAAAGAAATAAAATTAATTGATCGTTTTTAATGGAAAATTATTATTAAACATACAATAGCATAGATTTTGAAAACTGCCAATGTTTACTTATTTAGGTTAGTGTTATTTATAAAAAAAAAAATTAACTCTTCAGCTGATGCACATTTTCAACATCATAATTTTTTTTGTTTTTGATTTTATAAGAAACAGTTTTTCACATTGACACTATTTCTCTGGAAATATGAATTAGGAAATATGAGTTGGTTTAAAAACAGATTATTAATTCGTGTTATGTCGAGCCTTAAATGTATAATGTATTAAATATCCGTCCAATGATGTACCTAGCCTAGTATAGATAAGAATTTTTATATGACATTTTAGTATACTTACGTTGCGTTCGGATAGCCCCTTGGTGGCAAAAATAACTGTTACAAACGCCAATAATGACCACATGTAGTGTTCGTTTTGGGAATGTGTGTGCAAAAGTGGTATTATTAACTGTTTTCGATCACCGTTCGGATAGGTCGAAAACAGCTAAAAATGCCATCGTAATCTGCCACTTTTGACCCACCTCGCCACATGGGATCGTTGTGATTGTTTTTTGACATAAGATTTTGACGTTTGTTTTTTGTGGTGTTTTGGTGTTTTGTTTGCGCGCGAATGTAATAATTCTTCAGTTTCAGAAGTGGCAAAAATTGCAAAATTCTCAAACCGAACGCTTTACATCAACGCCAATTTTGATAATGCTAAAAATGCCATCATAGCCTATCCGAACGCACCTTTAATGTTAAGCATAAGTATCCACATGATATGTTAACACTTTTCAATGACGAAACTTGTGAATCTCATAAATGTTATAAGCAAATTGTTCTTTAACAAAGAACAATAAACAATAGAATACAATCATTTTGTTGTATAATTATCGGAAGTCTTTTAATTTTCGAGCCAATTAGTATAATAAACATAATTATAGTATTTTACATGTAATACAAACCTGCAAATTACTTAGATTGGAACTATAACTGATCTTATTATAGAAACTGACGTGGTTTTCACACATTTTATTTAAATTACACTGGAATTACTTGACTTGGAAACCGTGTCTTTATGGAGTTCGTGGAAGTGACCATGAGACTGGTGGTGACGTGGTGAGCTCCGCGTGCTGGAGTACTCCCAAAACGCAGGAAGATTCGAGTGGGGAAGAGTTCCAGTGTGCGCCGGCGCAGCATATTTCTCTACGCACCCGATCAGCAGCCGTTGTCATAACGTGCGTGCCGCGTGGCGGCCCGTAAAGCGAGACGTAGCGCGTATTCACCTTGAAAAAGACCGCCTAATGCGGTTGAAACTATAGACAGAGTGACCGGCTTAATCTTACGTGAGTAATTCCCGTGTAACATTATTTTGAGTTGATTCTAACTAAAGCTCTAGAGGTGGGATAAGTTGTTACTTCGAGATGACTGTGACTGCTGTTCCTGTTACTCAAAAATAACAGCAAAAAATCACTGTGACTTTGTCACGTCGATTATTTCGGATACTTGGGACATGAAATGTTTAGAAGAACGTACATTTTATTGATAATGGTTGATCAAAATATCCTTCAAAAAGCACAGAATTAGCTTAGTTGATTTAACACTGCCGAAGCCGTGGTCCACCAGCTCAGTTCACCTGGATGGACCATGGGCACTTTTTCTTGACTACAGTCCACCTCAGTTCGTCCACCTCGGTGGACCATGGCCACTTTTTCTTGCCTGTGATCCACGCTAATGATAAATAATAACTAGAACTTTAAGATACTATGGCCCATGGGTCACTTTTTTTTTTTTTTTATAAAAAATCTCCTGAAACTACTTAGTTCAACGTGCCATCAAAATAATGCAAAACCTGAAAATAGTTCGTTTAGAATTGGGAGTACAACTGAACTGAGGTGGACTGCATGCTAGAAAGTGCCCGTGGATCACCCAGATGAACTGAGCAGACGAACCGTAGCCTCGGCGCGATTTAATTTTGTAATATTAAAACATAAAAGTTTTATTTTTAAAGGTAAATTTACAAGTACATAGATGTTGGGTCTAGTACAAAATTCACGAATAGTTTCCTAAATTTAATCATTATTTCATAAATTTAGATACAATTTAGAAATACCGACTAACTAATTTAGTTATTATGTATCGTTGTACCAATGTATACTTACTGTATATTGCAACAAATTAATATAGTCTTAATGCTCAGAATACTTTATCTTTTGGTTCGGAAGTTCTGAAGCGCTCGCCGGTATCTATAATGTTAAATATCTATGATGGTGGCCTTTATAAAATACTGATTCATTGACTGTTATGTACAAAATTTTATATTAATTATATCGGATACTTACATATTCAAGCTTGTTTTATTCGGCTGCCAATCCCCCTATACAGGGTTACGCATAAAACCTGTAGGTACTAAGCCGAAAGGAGGTCATTGTACTCATCATTATGAACAACTTTTACTATAGGACTAAGCCTGAAATCGCAAAGAGAAAGACCTATGTAAAAATATCAATAGGTAAGTACGTAGTATTTAAACTATTTAAGTACATGATTATGACGAAGATACATTAAAAAGAAAATCAATGTGTTGCGTACAAACTATAAAAAAAAAGGAAAAACGTATGGATGCATCGACTGATGATCTATTGATAACTACGTTGTGGTTTTATGATAAGTTTACGAAATAGTTACGTATGGTAAGAAATGCCGCATCTGTGCAACCGGTACGTCGGTCGGGGAAGTGACAACTGATGTATGTACATTCATGCGCTAACCTAACTCAATGCGCTGCTTGAATAGGGTCCCCGGATAGTTACAATCTAGGTGTCTTCAAATCACGAGTGAACCCCGATTCACTCATGATTTCTCTCGGAGTTCAATCACGAGGTTATTTTTTTATAAATAAAAGGCTTGCGTAAACTTGCGTTTGACCATCATCACTCCTGATGTTAAGCGATGATGCGGTCTTCAAGGTATGCCATGACCGCATGACCTTTGATTACGGCCAAGAGCGTGTCTTGACACGCTCTTGGCCAGTTATTTATTATTTGCTTTGAATATTTATAGAATTATATATATAAAAATTTATATATAATCAAAGATTATTTGTTAGTTAATCCGCCGTAACATTACTTATTCTATGAGAATTTCAACTGTTTATCTACAAGGATTCATATTCTATGTAGGTACACATGCAGTAGATAGAACAGCGTGACATCTTCTCGTCCAAGATACCACGGTGCCTAAAGACAAGGAAGGGTCTTTGACCAGTGTGTGTTGCCACTGATAACATAAATGGTGGTACTGAGACGTGGTCCTTAACTGATGGCCTTTTGGAAAAACTCAGAGTCAGAGCTATGCTCGAAATTTCTTTACGCGATAGCATCCGGAACGTGGATATTCGCCAAAGAACCAGAGTCACCGACATAACCGTTAAAATGTGCAAGTTGAAATGGCAATGGGCAGGCCACATCGCTCGAAGAACCGATGACCGATGGGGAAGAATGGTTCTTGAATGAAGATCACGAACCGGAAGACGCAACGTAGGTAGGCCTCCCACTAGATGGACAAACGACATTGTGAGAGTTGCGGGCATCCAGTGAATTCATATGGCATATAGATTTTCGTTCAGTGTGGAGGTTAAAGGGGGAGGCCTATGTTCAGCAGTGGATGTCTTTTGGCTGATGATAATGATGTGTAGATAGAAGGGAACTAATACTTATTGAAGATCTATATACAATAATTACATTTCCGCATAGAAAAATCTTTTAGTAAGGTTTATATACAAACGCCAAACTAGAAAAAAGTTTCGCAGTGGCTCTACGTATATACTGAAGTGTGGTGTATATTATGTACCTACTTAGGTGCTCATTACATTTTCTTGTACGATTTTCTATAGAGGAAAATCGTATACCAACCTATTCGCATGTCAGATTTCTTCGAATCGTCACTATAATATTTTGGAGAAGCCACGAGGTCTCCACAATCTCGACATAACGAGAGGGATTCGTAATTTATAAAAGTAGAGAGTAGAGAAAGGGTAGAGGCAGAGAGGTACCAACCACGGACCTATATAAAGATAGGACCTTGTAGTTAATCTAAGGATAGGACATTGGACACTGCGATAGGTACTAGGTAGTATATTTATATAGGTGGATAGGTGTTTTGTTGCTATGCTAGATCGCTTATAGCGATAAGGCCGTCTGGTGTGAACAATAAAGAGTTATCTATCTATCTATATATCATGTGGCCAGGGGTGGATTTCATACCTTAGCTGCCCTAGGCCTATATGGAAGATTGCCGCCCCTTACTCAGCGCCAGGTGCGCCAGCCCTGTGGTAGAGCGAGAGAAGCGGTTGCTCTAGGCGCCAAAATTATAGCAAGGGGTGCCAAAATGCCAAAACCGAAAAAAAAACACTGATGGCGGTTCGCGCCTTGGGGCAGGGGTGGCGTAGCAGGCGGCGGGAAACACTTGCATTGTTTGAAACCAGCATATTTTTTTATATATGAAAACAGTTTACATCCTGGATTAGCACACCTACCTGGGTTACTTTTTATTTTGGAAAAATTACCGATTCCTGTACGATATTTTTTGGAAATGAAACGCATCGTAAGACTATCTCGCTCTACCCTGGTCAAAGGCTTGGGCCGGCGCTGCCTCTACTACCTGTAAAGCACGAAAAGTTTAACGATCTATAAGAATTGAATTTAAGTAAAAAACAACGAAAGCTAGTAAATGATAAAGTTATCTCCATCAGGCTTTTACTAGGTAGCAATGTACCTATTGTTATTTACAAATTGTCTTTTGCCTGGCCTTTTAAGCAGTGAAGATTCGCAGAGGACGAACTACTAAAAAATCTCACCAAGTTTTGCCGCCCCTAAATTTTGGCTTCCTAGGCCCAGGCCTACTCAGCCTATAGAGAAATCCCATTTTAGTAGTAGATAAACTCTTTATTGTTTATACCAAAAATTACACATGAAAAAGAAATAAGTAGGTAAGTGATAAAGGTGGCATGGTGGGAACTGCGAACGCATCTTGCCTAAATCAGGTTTAATAAGCCTTTCGTCGTTTCGTCCTTTCGTCGAACTCACCCTGCAGACGACCTTGCTGCCCTTTTTTTGCATATCGACTATTAGTTAGTTCCGTGGTATCGTTGGTACAAAACATGAGGCCAACTGCGGGATCTATCTTGACATAAAGGTCTGTGGTGCCCTCAGATTCCATTCGGAGATAATTTGAGCCGCGCTATCTCACTCAGCGGCCATAATAATAACTCGCCGCAGACGAAACTACTTCACAAAGTCAATTCTAACAAATAATGGAGTTAACAAAGTAAGGAAGCTATGCGGGGTGGAGAAAATGTCCTTTCAATTTTCATAATGAATTATCGTTACTCATTGAGCTTTCGCCGCTTTCCGCGGCACTTGCAGTCGGGACAGCTCGGGATACCTCGTACCATGTATCTCCAACGTGTACAGAGACACATCCGGTTACCTCACTCTGACTCATTGATGAGTCAACGCGTCGAGCGAGCGAGAGAATCTGCCCGCGCCGTATTTCCTTCAAAACGAAATCCCGGTCGGTCGAGGCCTGATGGCTGATATTTTCCCGTAGGCTTCAGTGCTCTGAAACCCGCCGAGGGATTTGGACACCCCGTATAATCCAGCGTTAATATCCATGCGGAATGGTTAAGTAATCACTCGGATGCTGGACGCTTAAGTGATGAGAAAAGTGACATCTAAGTGGGAATTGTGTTTTCAGTCATAAAACCTGGATTTAAAGTCTATTGACACCTATGGGAACATTCGCGGTGTGTTAGAGTTCAAGATACACAGCATTCTGATTCAGGCGCCGAGGTAAGTGCTAATACTAACCACCTAATGATTTTATTTCATTAATATTATTGATTTATAGTGTTTGATTTGTTTTGTCGAAGGAGGGCGATAGTTAAAGGTTACGACCCCCGTCTGTGGCGGGGGAGGCAACCTGTGACGTTATCTAACTACCCCTTAGAAAAGTGAATAGGTAGGTACCTATATACATAATATCACCTTCGCGTGTTTTTTTAGGATATTGATACACTAACAAAACAACATACTGTATAATACTAACATTAGTTTTTAAGGCGGTCTTACAGTGAAAAAGGCTTCACAGAACATTTTTTTAAGATAATGTATTCATTTTAAAGCAGTAAAAAAAAATATTTGGTAATTTTGATCATATTTCTGAGTGGACCATTGGATCCAAAACACGATTCCGATAAATTTTCTCGATAGAAAAAAATCATGAAATAACCTCTAACCTTGAAATTTACCTAAACGCATACAATTTTATCTCGACTATTTATGAACAAATCTTCAACAAATCATCACTTCATGAGTGAAACCGCAGGGCACAGCTAGCTTAGTTAGTAAGTTCGAAACAACTTAGGACGGATAGACAGACAGACTGACGGATGGGCAGAACGAACGTATATGGGTTCCTTGTAATTCTACGGAACCCTAAAAAGGTGTTACAGTCTTCTTTGAATAATATATATTTCTTCTATACACATATATAAGGCGATGTGTGTATGCATGTATATGTATGTATGTTTCCTATGAAGGCTGATGATGATGATATTCCATATAAAATCCAAAATAGCTGAACTGATTTTGACGGGATTTTCACTCTCAGATAGCTGATGTTATAAGGAGAGAAAAAATAATCAGCATTTCATCATCATCATCATCATCACTTTTTTTCATCACTACATAGGTGAAACCGCAGGGCACAGCTAGCTAAGTTAGAAAGTTCGAAACAATTTTGGACGGATAGACAGACAGACAGACAAACAGACGGATGGACGAACGAACTTATATAGGTTCCTTGTAATTCTACGGAACCCTAAAAAGGTGTTACAGTCTTCTTTGAGTATATCTTTCTTCTATATACATACAAAAGCGATGTATGTATGTATGTGTCCCCTATGAAGGCTGATGATGATGATATTTCGTATAGACTAAAATGGCTGAATTGATTTTGACGGGATTTTCACTGTCAGATAGCTGATGTTATAAGGAGAGAAAAAATATTTAACTTTTCATCATCATCATCATCACCACCATTTTTAATCAGTACACGGTGAAACCGCGGGGCGCAGCTAGTCTACTATAAAGTTTAGAAAGTTCTAAACAACTTGGGCTGGACAGACAGACAGACAGACGGGTGGACAGAACGAACTTATATGGGTTCCTTGTAGTTCTACGGAACCCTTAAAAGGTGTTACAGTTTTCTTTGAGTATATCTTTCTTCTATATACGTAAAAAGCGATGTATGTATGTATGTATGTTCCCTATGAAGGCTGATGATGATGATGATGATATTCCGTATAAACTCAAAATTGGCCAAACCGATTTTGACGGGATTTTCACTGGCAGATAGCTGATGTTATAAGGAGAGAAAAATGAAACTTTTCATCATCATCATGATTTTTCATCACTACGTGGGTGAAACCGTGGGGCGCAGCTAGTCTACTATAAAAGTTAGAAAGTTCTAAATAACTTGGGCTGGACAGACAGACAGACGGGTGGACAGAACGAACTTATAATTATAGGTTCTTTGTAGTTCTACGGAACCCTAAAAAGGTGTTACAGTCTTCTTTGAGTATATCTTTCTTCTATATACGTAAAAAGCGATGTATGTATGTATGTTCCCTACGAAGGCTGATGATGATGATGATAATATTCCGTATAGACTTCAAAATGGCTGAACAAATTTTGACGGGATTTTCACTCTCAGATAGCTGATGTTATAAGGAAAGAAAAAAATTTAACTTTTCATCATCATCATCATCATCATCATCATCATCACCATTTTTCATCAGTACACGGTGAAACCGCGGGGCGCAGCTAGTCTACTATAAAGGTTAGAAAGTTCTAAACAACTTGGGATGAACAGACAGACAGACAGACGGATGGGCAGAACGAACTTATATGGGTTCCTTGTAATTCTACGGAACCCTAAAAAGGTATTACAGTATTTTTGGAATTTATATTTCTTCTATATACATATATATATATCTTCTATATATGTATGTTTCCTATGAAGGCTGATGATGATGATATTCCGTATAGACTCCATAATGGCTGAACTGATTTTGACGGGATTTTCACTCTCAGATAGCTGATGTTATAACAAGAGGAAAAAATGCTGCTTTTCATCTTCATTGTCATCATCATCACCAATTTTCATCACTACGCGGGTGAAACCACGGTGCGCAGCTAGTCTACTATAAAAGTTAAAAAGTTCTAAACAACTTGGAATGGACATACAGACAGACAGACGGATGGACAGAACGAACACAAGTATATGGGTTCTTTGTAGTTCTACGGAACCCTAAAAAGGTGTTACAGTCTTCTTTGAACATAATAATTATCTATCTTCTCTACACATGTAAAAGGCGATGTGTGTATGTATGTATATGTATGTATGTTTCCTATGAAGGCTGATGATGATGATGTTCCATATAGACTCCAAAATGGCTGAACCGATTTTGACGGGATTTTCCCTGTAAGATAGCTTATGTTGAAAGAGAAAAAAAAAAAAACTGTTTTCATCATCATGATCACCAATTTTCATCACTACGCAGGTAAAACCGCGAGGCGCAGCTAGTCTACAATAAAACTAAAAAAGTTCTAAATAACTTGGGACGGACAGACAGGCATACATCGTACGCTTAGTAATAGGGTCCCGTTTTATCCTTTGGGTACGGAACCCTAATATTCGAGATTGTAAACATTTTTGCATTTGATAAACTGATCGCAACCTAGGTCGATGTATGGAGACAACAGTTTTTAAATAACAAAGTTAAGTTTGTTTTGCGCTAAAACGTTTTTTTTTTCATCGGGAACGTACACACACCTATTAACGGCTGTATCTTTCACATGGCATTTTCCATGATAATAGTACACACTAAAAAAACAACAACTACAAATACAAATAATAAATAATGGCCAAGTTCGAGTCGGTGTCAACTTCTGTTCACCACCAGTTCTCGTACGATCACCGAAGTGAAGCAACGTCGGGTGCGGCTGGTACTTGGATGGGTGACCGCCTGGGCTTTATGCACTTTTTTTTTACTTTAGTACCTAACAAGTTACGTTGTGGTACGGAACCCTCAGTGCGCGAGCCCGTCTCGCACTTGGCTGTTGTTTTTTTTTTAATGGAACTAACCATTTCTGGCTTTTGCATTTTTCCCTTTACTTGTGATAAGAGATTGTTTCTTGCTAAATTTCATGATTTTAGATCAATGGAGCAAATGGAGTGAAGAGCACTCCTACGAGTCTCAAAATATGTGGCAGAAACGGCCGTATCCTTTGATTTAGTGTTATGATAAAAAATTGAGTCCAAAAATATCTACATACTACAGATTTGAACCGGGCATTCGTGGTTTACCAGCGCGGGGCCAGACCACTGCGCCAACGGAGCTATGCTGTGGACTGACGAAATTACATGTCTATAGCTGTCTATAGGTGAAGGACGTCGCGTTTCGGCGAGATTCACGCGGTGCGCCCCGCTGTAGGTGGGACTAGTCGGCCGCCACTTCCTCTGCTTCACCCCCTCAAAAACATAAAAGTCAGCTAGTCACGGCGCCTTAAAGTCTTGTGTGTACATACTAATTGCTAATACTCTGGATTATTGTAGTTCTTAGTTATATTTTTTTTTGTAATCACTTAAGGAATATTATTTAAGTTATGTTAAAATTCAACGGCATGTCTACGTGTTACAATGTCGCGAAATCTCAAAACTTAAATACCTATTATTGTTTTGGTTTGGAAGCGTGAACCAAAAACAATGGCTATGTACGTAAGTTATTTAGGTAGGTATGTACCTACCTATCATACAACTTTAAAAACGCAAAGTTTAACTGATACCTATGGGTATTTCTTACTAAAAGCTATGTCTAAATGATTATTTTGCTTTTCAACAGACTCTACCTAGAGCAGGGGTGTCGGACTGGATTTTCTAAAGTGCTATTACTATAAAATGTTCGGTTTGTTTGCCGGATACTGTATTCGAAATTACCTAGAGGCAGGTCGGTATCTATAGGCATTATGTGTGGTCCTTACACTCAACTCCTTACAATCAAAGCGCTTCGTACGGGTTTTCGGAATATCAACCATACGACGGTGACGATTTTTCGTGCCCGCTCTGGCAGTCCGATAGAAAAATGGGGAGGAGGGAATTAGATCGTGCAGATCCGATGTACACTCTCCGAAATGTATCCGATAAAAAACCGATAGACAGCATACAGATAGCAACTTTACATCGATGCTTAAGACTAAGAAGCTTAGTCTGAACTAAGGATTCATTGCTGATGAGCTTCTTGGCACGTTCCTCTATAGATTTCTATGCCTCAAGCTGGTAATTAGCTGATCCATCCCAAAGGTGAGAGCAGTACAGCTCCATGCACGACCGAACTTGTGCTTGGTACAGTGATAGCAACTGTTCCGACGTGAAGTACCGTCGCACCTTCGATAGGATACCCAGCTTTTGACGGACTTTTGATTGGCTTTTGAGGTGACTGCAATTAATATAATGAAGAGCACGCGCAATTTTAAATACAGGTAGCGGAATCGCCTATCGTGTAAAATCTGGAGATCTATATTCTGGGCCTACGATTCTTAACGATACGTCCCGACACATCGTTATGGTCCGAGGGCTGTATATATGTTTGACATGATTGTCCTAGAGCAGTGGTTCCCAATTAGTTTTACTTGCGTAGGTACCACTTCAAGAAAGACCTACCCCTCGAGCTCGGCTCAAGCACACCAAATCCATTTGCAGTCTGGTCCGGTGCAGACGCAGTTTGTGAGGACCAGTAAAGTACACAATACTCAGCCTTTATTGCAGGAATGATAAATAAAAAATTAAATACTGGTACCGGGATACTGATGAAATTATCTTAGTCAAGATATTGCTGCGCGTCGCGTACCCCTTGATGCAACTTCGCGTACCCCTGGGGGTACGCGTACCACTAATTGGGAACCACTGTCCTAGAGCATACCTAGCTCACCTTGTGATATTAAACGCAAGTAGGTACGGAAATATGATATCCTTCACCATAAAGCCTAAATAGATTTAGATGGAAGCCTAGGGATCACGATAGATTAGGGAAAGCCGAAAAGAATAATGGCACTATCCTTCCCGGAAAATCTCATGGTTCATCTAGGTAAAAATACCTTGGGTTCATCTCCAAGTAAATAATACTGCGGGGCATAAGCATCGAGATACAATACATTATACAGTCACAATTGTGCCAAAAAAAATATCCGTGCCAAAACTCGGCGCACGCTGCGAATTGCGCATACTTTTTGGTTAGTTATTCTAGAGCATATTCGACCAAGTCATCTTTCAAACAAAATAAAAACTAAATTAAAATCGGTTCAGCTGTTTGGGAGTTACGATGTCATAGACACACACATTAAACTTATAACAGTCCTTTTTTTGCGTCGGGGGTTTAAAAGAAAACAGTGTTTGTTTGTTTTCGATTTTACAATATTGACGTTAGGTTTGTTGTATTTACGAACGATCCTACACGCGCGCAAAATACCAAGCTATTTTCTAGAAAACTCTGACTCAATGTTTTTAGAGCGTAACCTATTTTCACTGAGAGGCTAAGGTTTTTAGCGCCCACCTAAATGATCCGAGAGGGTAAGAAAAAGGTCACACCTTACCTAGAGTGATTTGATTTGCCTCTCAAGTTTGGTTGCTGGAACTTATTGGTAAGTATTCGGCTTGGATTTTTAACTGTTGTAGTTCGCCGGACAAGACTTTACACAAGAATTTGCTCTACTACCATGTTGGGTTGTTTAAATGTCAAAAGTTTCACCAGACCCGTGACCAATATCGGAATTATGTTCTTTAAAATGTATGCCCGAAAATAAGAGCTGCTATTTAGTTTTATTTATGTTACACGGGAATTACTCACGTAAGATACGTTGCTATTTAGTTTGTTTTGTCATCATCTGATGAAGATGCTTCTTCTCTGACTTGCCTCTCTTTATAGAAGACTGATACGACCAATTAGGCTGGTTATTAGCCAGGTGGAAAGACGACATCGTCAAGGCACAACCGGAGAAAGACAGGGGAATTAAAGAAGAGGCTTATGTCTGGCTGTTGATTGATAGGAGCTGAAATATTGTCGATGACAAAGCAAACGAGATAACAGACCGTGCTGTGACCGCTTTAGTCCTCCTGCCGTCAATTCATCTTGCAATGTGTCTTCCTCGTTTTTCCTTTGTTCTACCTACGTATATCTATAACTTAGAATGGTTTTCGCGCCTTGGGTCATGAGAGGAACAAAATTAAAAACAAGATTTATTACAATAATTTAATAAAAGCTCACAAAATCACACAGAAAGCAAAAGCTCTTATTTTTATTCAGGTCCGAGACGCCCCAAGCTTTGAAACTAATTGCTTGCCATTTCGCAAATATAATTCCTGACACTTTAGGAAAATTGTTTTTATTTTTCAGTTGCTAACTATTTTGACAGAAAGTATAATCATGCGTAGGTACCCTACTACACATCAGACACTGGTTACAGAACGTCTTCCTGTTGAGTATTTTGATAAAAATTATGGACGTCCTCGCAAAAAATACATCAATCAAAGATTTTACAAAAATTTCAGACTTCAATTAAGTAAATCATCCACAGCTTTCTTTTGGTACGAAACCAAAAGAAAGCTAAGCTGTGTACGAAACCAAAAAAGCCATTGGGGTGGCAAAGTTTTGGTCTAGAAACTTGATTTGAAAATAGAACTGTATTTTTCGGAACATCGACTCGAAAGAAGAAGAAGACAGCTTTCTTTATTCCACTGATGGGTAAAGGTATGCTTATCGAGTCTAGGTTCGACCCGCTATTTATTTATTTATTTAGTTACACACGCACAATAATTAAAAGAAATGGGAAAGGCTTCTAAGTCGATGTCGTATCTTCATTGCCTGTTCCTTCCAATGGCTATGGTGAGGACATCGTCGCCACAACTTACCAGCTGGCCAATCAACGCTCCGCTTGCCTAGCCTCGACACCACTCTCTCCCAGCCTTACAGTCTTATTCCACCTGACATCACTGCGACTATCTTAGTGCTTCGACCAAAATCAAATGAATTAACGGGCTCAGAAAGCGCATTTTTGAAGTTTACAATATGAACGCCGGCGCTCACTTCGTTTCAGTTGGTATCTAGCTGTAGGAAGTACGATACTAGACCACTGTTACATTATAACGAAATATCTGACAAAATTTTGCCTTCGTGTGCTATCCCGAAATTTAAAAACACAACAAAAAACCGCTATCTATTTTTTGTAACAAATATGTACCTACTGTACATGGTTATAGAAATGTTGTTCAAGAATATGTCCAACGGTTTTGACTCGTTTTTACTGAGCAAGTTCAATGGTTATGGCCCGTCCATTATTTTAATTTTGGTCGAAGTCTTTGCGTAGCGTAGATGGATATCTACGCTACGCAAAGACTGCACAGGTAGTAAATAAAATACTCTTTTTAAACGAGTAAGAACTCAACATAGGACAATACAAAGTACAACGTACAACACAAACGATTCCTGTTAACAGTATGATTCATTCGTCTTTTAAATTGATTCGTACTTGGCTTAATGAACGAGCCGGCAGTAGGTATGGCTGCACTGAGTTCGATGCATTGATGTCATCAATTCATTAATAATCTGTGCCTTTGCCATGACCCCTGAATCATAAGGACAAAAACAAAATGAGTACAAACAAGAACTAAGTAGGGCAAATTAATTTGAGACAATTAATGTACTTGACATGTGAGAAAATAATATCGATGTACTTATAGGTACCATATAAACAAACATAATGTTTGTTTCTGTGCGTATAGTTTGTAACCTAAATCCATCGAGATACAATTCCTATAGAGTCACAATCTCTCAGTGAAACAAGTCTAAATACGTCCGAGCGTCATTGTACATACATTCATCATCATCATCAGTCAGAAGACGTCCACTGCTGAACATAGACCACCCCTTTAACCTCCACACTGAACGAAAGCCTGCCATCTGCATCTACTGGATGCCCGCGTCTCTCACAATGTCGTCGGTACATCTAGTGGGAAGCCTACCTACGCTGCGTCTCCCGGTTCGTGGTTTCCACCCAAGAACCTTTCTTCCCCATCGGTTATCGGTTTTTCAGGCGTAGTGGCCTGCCCATTGCCACTTCAGCTTGCAAATTTTAACAGCTACAGCTCAGTACATACATTGTTTCAATTATATTCTTCACAATGCCACATTTTTCCCAATTTAGAGTCTTCTAAGTTATGTCGCTTGAATAGTGTTCAAAGTTAGTTGTCCGCTATGTCATCGTAGCTCTGGCATCGCGTGGCGTTGTAGCCGGATCGCGGTTACTTTGTAACTAACCAAAAAGTCAGCGTGCGCCGAGTTTTGTTTCGTACATTTTTGGGCACGATTGTGACTCTATATGTATTGTATTTCGATGTCTAAAGCTAAAGATAACTCTATATAATTGCCTAAAAAAATACAAAATGAATAGACGCTCGAAAAAAATAATTGCTATTACCAAACCAACAGGCCCCGAACAATATTATTCATATTGGAACTGGTTAAAAAATTACTCAGTCAAAGTTAATGAACTTTTTGTGGGAGCTTCTTTTACCTAATAAATCGATTGACGTATGTCGGAGTAATCCGCGTACATACATAAAAAAGTATCGAATTGAGGACCTCCCCTCCTTTTTTTAATGGTGAAAAAAGCGGTCAGCAATGCAAGATTAGTGTGATTTCCAAGCTATTTGAATTTACAGTATTCCATAGTTAGTAGCTCCATTTCTGCCAATGACAAGGCTTCGTTTATAATCTTTTCCGCCATTATTCTCTGCGTGTCATTCTTTGTGCTTATGTACCGCAGTTTCATGGCTACGTTTCTTCCGAAGACATCATGCCTGTCTACCTCCTGCCTTCTGTAGTTTCCTGTCGCTGACTGCAAGTTTAAATCTGTCATAGAGTTAGTCGGGTGCGAAATTTGCAAAGTTACCGCTCTGTTCGTTGGTTGACAAGGTTCTTCAGTTGTCAGATTTTGTGGAAAGTTTTCATCTTGGTGGGATTTGTCTGTGATAGCGTCCATGGACTCGAGGGGATCACTGGTTCCCACTTCTATTTTAATTTGTCTCACGCTGGTTATATCTTGTATTTTAAGACTTTTCACCCCCTAAAATAACAAACGTTGTTTTATAAACTTTAAAAAAATAAAAACAAGTACATATTTAAAATGTGTAGGTACACTTCGTCGAAAAAGACTAACATAAAACTAACTAGTGATCAATTTTTGACTCATTCTATAGGTACCTTGTGTGTGCGTTTAATGACACTAATATTAAAAATGTGAAGGTTTGTGTGTGTGTGTGTGTGTGTGTGTTTGTTACTCCTTAACGCTAAAATGACCGTTACTGGACGGATTTGGATGAAATCCCAAATTCTAATTCAATTTATTGAGCCCGTGAGCCTGGGTTACAAAGTTGGTATACCTACGTATATGTGTAAAAATAAAGTTTTCCAGGCCCCGCTTTGTCAGCATACAAAGAATTACTACAAGAATATAAATGAAAATAATACAAAAAAAAATTGTTTACATTAAGATTGTACAATTGATAATGGCATAATGAATCATGTCAAATAATATTATTAGGTACTAAAATATATACTCAGTTATAACGTCATGTATTTAATAACTAGCTGAAACTCGCTACTTCGTACGCGTAAAGCTCGGCTTTCGGCCTCGCTACTACAACCCGTTATAGCCTATGTGTTATTCTAATGTATAAGCTATATTATTGTAAACTTTCATTAAAATCCATTCGATAGTTTTTGCGTAAAAGAGGAACAAACATCCATACACCATACATACAAACTTTCGCGTTTATAATAAAATTAAAGTAGGATTTACATGGCGTTTGATCGAGCCGGCAGCACACGTATGGTTGCACTGAGTTCGATGCATTGATGTCAATTCATTAATAATTGTCTGCCTTTGCCTTGGCCTAAATCATAGGGACGAAAACAAACTGAGCTCAAATCGTAGTCGAGTGCGTAATTTGTAAAGTTACCTCTTCGTTCGTTGGTTGACAAGGATCTTCAGTTGTCAGATTTTGTGGAAAGTTTCCATCTTGGTGGGATTCTTCTGTGATATCGGCTATGGAATCGAGGGAATCTTCTATTTTAATTTGTCCCACGCTGGTCGTATTTTGTATTCTAATACTTTCCACGCCCTAAAATGACAAAGCTGATTTGTAAACTGAACATAAGCATGGTATTTAATGTGTACACTTCGTCGAAAATTGGACTTTTATGTTTTGGATTAATACTTTTCTAATTAAAGCAAGTGGCCAATTTTTGTCTCTTACTATACCTTGTGTGTGCGTACAATAATGTAATAATTTCAATGTGCAAAGAGTTTGATCACGTTTTCTACTAAAAAGAAGCGAATGCACCAGAGGATATGTTAAAATTTACAGACACAAAATTATTGATATTGCTAGATTATATTTTCTTTTTTCAAATTTTGATTGCAAAGCAACGTTTTAATCATGGCATAATAATATACTCCGCCAGGTATAGCAATCCGAGAAAAAAATTACCACTTGGGCGTCCCGCAATGATGTCATGATGTCAATTTACAACAGGTTCAAAAGAGATATCGATTCACCACGTAACAGCTGATTGGATAAAGTGGCAACTGGACAGTGACGTAATTCTGGGACAACTGCCAAAGTAGAAGACCCAGTTTTCTTTGATCATGGTTTTAATGAAATGCGAAAGAAAGCTTGAAAGCTCAACCACGTATCTAAATAAGTGGAAATCGTACACTGCGATCCACGCGACCTTTCTTGCCTCACTCCTGCACTACCATTCCCGGTGTTTCCAAGAATATACAACATGAGGTTCTTCAAAAGGCGAGTTAATAGATTCTTGAAGGGTCTGCAACGTAGTTGTGATGCCTCTGGTGTTACAAGTATCCATAGGTGACGGTGCTTACCATCAGGCAGCCCGTCTGCTTGTTTGCCACACATGGATTAAAAAATCAGCCATAAAATATTTACGTCTATTTTTTATAAATATGTACACAATGTTTAAGAAAATTACTATACAGGCATTGGCGGTAACTGCATGAGCAATAATAATGGAGTCACTTTTTCACGTCATAGTCGGGAGAAATATTGACAGATCATGGATTTGCTTTTTTTATTCCTTCCTCTGTGGAGGCTATGGCGCCACACTGTTTAAAAAAATAGGCTTGCGTTTGACCGTCAACTCGCCGATGTTAAACAATTCTTGAGATATTTTTTTGTATTAAAAATAATTATTATCTAATGGTTTCACAGTCAAAGTCAAGCAAAGGCTTTCATGGAGTTTCGGAAACAACACGAAATATTTCACCGCGTTATAACTATCACTGGCCACACTCGAGCACGTCCACGAACACAATAAATGGTAATCTCCACGAACACAATAAATGGTAATCCACCATTATTACACAACACTCGAAAATACACAATTTTAGGAAAATAGTACAATGAGGCGACGTCCTTTTTTGACGTTGGCGCCAAAACTCACATGGCTTTGCTTATCGAGTTTTTATGCATACAGGGTCAAAGGTAACTATAACGTAAAACCCCTTAATGGCGACTTTGGCGCATCAAGACTAACAACTTTTGATCTACAAGTTTTCAAAATTCGTGAATTATAACAGATATCAGCTGATCCATAAAAATAAAAAAACATTCACTTTCGACAAAATGTATGAGACAGCTGTTTTATTGCATTATTTGAAAACTTGTTTTGAAGCTTCTTAGTCTCGAGCATCGGCGTAATGTTGCTAGGCTATCGGTTTTTTATCGGATACATTTCGGAGAGTGTGCATCAGATCTGCATGATTTAATTCCTTCCTGCCCTTTTTTCTATCGGACCGCCAGGGCGGGCACAAAAAATCGACATCGTTATATGGTTGATATTCCGAGAACCCGTACGAAGCGCTATGATTCCACATTTATTGTGCGAACTGCTAGTCTGTGGAATTCGCTGCCTGAATGGGTTTTCCCCGTTATTTACAATCTGGGTGTCTTCAAGTCGAGAGTGAATCGGTTTCTTCTAGGCAAGCGTGCTCCATCGTAGACCGCAACGTCGTTTAACATCAGGCGAGATGGCGGCCAAGCGCAAGCCAATTTACTATTTAAAAAAAACTTGTAGAACAAAAGGTTAGTCTTGATACACCAAAGAGGTTTTGCGTTAGTTACGTTTGACCCTGTATAGTTATGTTGGGTTATTGTGCAATTAATAAGCCAAAATTACAAACAGGACTGACCTCTAGCCTTGCCGTTTCTGTCTCTACCTTTCGAGATATTCCATTCAGAAAATCAAAATAATGGTGATACCACAAACTGGGTTTGACAACTTTTCCCTTCTTGGTACCTTCTAGAATCTTTTTCTTCTCCTTCCGTAAATTAGACCTCAGGCAGTTAATTTTCTTTACAACCGTCATACGGTCTGCGCCAGGCTGGATTTCTTGCATTTTCTTTACTAAGACCTTGTACGCTTCCGTTCTGAGGTCTCTATCGTGGTAGTCAGATGACTTTAGGTTCCACAAACAAGGGAAACTTTCGTAGAGCCGTATAAACTGTTTGATAAACTGACGCTTCTTATAGAGGCTAGTCATGATTACAAGACGCTTGTGTCACTTTTTTATGATACTGATAAAACTCTATAAAAAAAATATGCAAACTTTACAACTGTTATTTGCGTATTGCGTAAATCGATGACAGCGAAACGTAGGTACTCTATTTGCTGTAATTAGCCCACATTTGTCATACACCACCAGGTATGACATTCCTAGACACAAAGATCACGTGGGTGACACAAGCCTACGTCAGAGACGCTGTGAAATCATATCTTCCCAATTTCCGTGTCTTATAAGGTACCTGTGGAAAACCGATAAAACCATGTGGATTACATCATGTATAAAATATACTCCGCCAGGTATTGCGCTCCGAGAAATAATGTGACGTGAAATCCCGCAATGATGTCATCAATACACGTACACGTGCATAAGCAAGAGCAGAATAAGTAATTTACAACAAGTTCGAGAGAGATGACGATACACGAAACAATGGCGGACTCTCTATGATTTTCTGTGTTAATAGTAGCGTGAAATTATAACTCCCCAATATTCGTATATTACCTGTGGGAATCAAATAAATCAATGTGGTTTTAATAAAATTGTGTTTAATATATTCGATTCGTGCTTAACTTGCTTGAGCGGACAAACCAAATAACAATTGAAATGCTTTTTGTATTTTATTTAATAGATTATTAAAAAAGTTGTTTCCCAATATCTGTGTTTGTTACAATAAAGTGGCAACTGGACAGTGACGTCATTGCGGTACAACTCCCAGAGTGCTAGACCTTGTTTTCTTGGATCATTAGATGTTTAATATAAAAAAAAATATGTTTGTTTTAATATTTTTTTTTAATATATTTAGTGTTAAATTTGTATATGCATGTGTTTTCATGTTTAATTCGTTATAAATAACAGGCTTACCAATGCGCCTACGAATTTCGCGAACTACACTACTTTTGTTCAGGCGCTTTGTTCGAGTCAAAACAAAGAGGTATTCATGCATAAATGTGTAATCGTATTTATAAATAAACTAGTAATTTGGCCCGAACAGAATTAAATAAAGTTTTAAGCATTCCACTATAATGGTCGTCGTTTCAATACATTTTTTTTTTTTACCTACTTCCTAAAACCACAAAACACAAACATTCTAAGTTAATATGCGACTACAAAGAACAAATTAATATTTTTACACGGATTTTGAAGTCGGACGGACCCGTGCAGACCGCGCCGGTTATGAATTATATGAGATAGTTAATAATTTATTTTTTATTTTTAGAAAGTTTTAAGGTAATATGGTGCGTTAGTGATAAATAGCTAGCTGTTCATAATAATATCAAAAACAACCAATGATTTGCGCAAACACAGTGTCATTTACAATAATTACCCGGCCTTGCTACAAGAACAAAAAACCGTTTTAAATTTGAATTTCCCGCCATAGGTGAAACGTACCACCCGAATATCCGGGTGTCGTGGGGTGTCGTTTCACAATCTCAAAAGCATTCTTATATTAATCTTTCATTGAGCTTTATCTCTCTCCCTCTCGGCAAATGAGTGAGCAAGACAAAATTTCCATGTAAGGTTTGATTGAATGTTTTTGAGGTTATGTTGTGGTACGGTCGGTACGCCCCCTTTGTGAATAGTTAGGAATTGGCTACTTACAGCAAATACGTCTTCTGTCGTCGAAATAGAGAAGTACACACGTAACTATATATTTTGTAATCGGTCAGAACCACATTAGAATTTACCTAGACAGAAAAATTGCGCAGTTATTTATGACGTATTTGAAATACGTTCTTGCTTATTGCACGAATGGTGACGACTGAAGTGAACTGAGCCGCAGACTGAGCTCGGTTGCACAGGCGCGTCACAAAGGTCGATAGACACGGGCGTCAGGCACTTGGATTGCACAATCCAATAAAATACCACCAAACTGGCAAAAGATTCTAAGAAAAAAAAACGATTATATGAAACGTTCTATTATATTACTGGCTACTACCTATAATACATAAAAACGGAAAAAGCTTAATCCACGGTGTATTAGACCAACTGTCTGCTTTCAAATTTAGGCGGACTATACTTTCTCTTTGTCTCGGTAGTTAAATCCTTCTCATTTTGTCATAAATTATTCTAAGGTCCTGTACCTACATTCATTGTTATTGTTATATTTAAATTAGTGTTATTAATTTAATTACTTAATTTACTGATTATTGTCATCAAATATGTGAATGCTTAATGCTTACAAAATATTCGTGTATAATGAGTTTCATCATTAAATAAATAAATAATTAAATATTCGAGACATTTTTGCACACGCAGTCATCTGAACCTAAACTTAGCAAAGCTTGTAATATGGCTGCCAGATACTGATATACATATAATTATATTTTTAAATACATACTTAAATAGATATTAAGAGGGGGCCTCCGAAATTTTATGCTAATTTGCCATGATATTCTAACTAAACCAAATATCCTATCAACGTAATAATTGATATATGTGATTTTTCAATTCATTTTCTTTCCGGCACTAAGACAGAAACATAATAGCGAGATATTTACTCGATACTTTATTGTTTTCAAAAAGGTGCCTTTTTGCTGATTTTTTTGATTTTTTCTTGGATAGAACTTCAGTCACATATCTAAAATAAATACTCATCGAAGGAAAATATAGTTTGTTTTCCAGTGCTAAGACAAAATTTACCTAGATTAATTAGTACTCTCATAATAAATTATATTCGATTTGAGACTTACGTCCTTTAGTTCTAAGCAACTATTCGGTCAAACGGCAAGTCCGATATTCAACCTTATTCTGTTGCGCTTTGCATCTAAATGGCGAAACATGCTCCGTTCAACCTCAGTACCGCACTATGCTCCAACGGGGAAGGACGCACGCGCTTGCTATTCGCCTAGATTTATCTTCCGAGTGCGATTATATCAACACCTACTGTATTTTCAAACAACGGATAACATAAAAAATCTATGGCTTGAACGCGACCATTTGATGCGGCAACCAAGTGTTGCCAATGACCTAGAGCACAGACTAGGTAAAGCTACTATGAAAAAATTACAGGTATTAATAATTATGGATACGACTAGGCCATCTATCATTAGGGCATCTATTATTATGTACGCTCGGTAATATAGTTACAAGAGTCTAAGTGTTTCGTGTGGAGAGAGAAAGAGAGAGAGAGACAGTCAGAAAGACTACTAAAAATCAAAATTATTAAGTAAAATATAATTTTCGTTGAATAAAAAATAATAATAATAATTAACATTTTTTTTTTTAAATTAATAATTTCATAAATTAAATGAAATTTAATTAAATAATTCAAATATACTTAAATAGATTATAGTTATTAACAACCAGGTATAGAACAAACACAAACGTTCATCACATAACTGTTTGTCCTAGGTGGGAATCGAACCCACGCCTCCAAGCTCAGAAGGTAGGTTCACTACTAACTGGACCAACGGGCTTTCGCGTGCTTCGTTTATTTTAGTATAGTATAGTATAGTATAGCATAGCATAGCATAGCATAGCATAGCATAGCATAGCATAGCATAGCATAGCATAGCATAGCATAGCATAGCATAGCATAGCATAGCATAGCATAGTATAGTATAGTATAGCATAGCATAGTATAGTATAGTATAGTATAGCATAGTATAGCAAAGTATAGCAAAGTATAGTATAGCATAGTATAGCAAAGTATAGTATAGTATAGTATAGTGTAGTATAGTATAGTATAGTATAGTATAGTATAGTATAGTATAGTATAGTATAGTATAGTATAGTATAGTATAGTATAGTATAGTATAGTATAGTATAGTATAGTATAGTATAGTATAGTATAGCATAGTATAGCATAGCATAGTATAGTATAGTATAGTATAGTATAGCATAGTATAGCAAAGTATAGCATAGTATAGTATAGCATAGTATAGTATAGTATAGTATAGCATAGTATAGCAAAGTATAGTATAGCATAGTATAGTATAGTATAGTATAGTATAGCATAGCATAGTATAGTATAGCATAGCATAGCATAGTATAGCAAAGTATAGTATAGTATAGCATAGCATAGTATAGCAAAGTATAGCAAAGTATAGCATAGCAAAGTATAGCATAGCATAGTATAGTATAGTATAGCATAGCAAAGTATAGCATAGTATAGCATAGTATAGTATAGTATAGTATAGTATAGCAAAGTATAGTATAGTATAGCATAGCATAGTATAGCAAAGTATAGTATAGTATAGCATAGCATAGTATAGCAAAGTATAGCAAAGTATAGCATAGCAAAGTATAGCATAGCATAGTATAGTATAGTATAGCATAGCAAAGTATAGCATAGTATAGCATAGTATAGTATAGTATAGTATAGCAAAGTATAGCAAAGTATAGCATAGCAAAGTATAGCATAGTATAGTATAGTATAGTATAGCATAGCAAAGTATAGCATAGTATAGTATAGTATAGTATAGCATAGCATAGCATAGTATAGTATAGCATAGTATAGTATAGTATAGTATAGTATAGTATAGTATAGTATAGTATAGTATAGTATAGTATAGTATAGTATAGTATAGTATAGTATAGTATAGTATAGTATAGTATAGTATAGTATAGTATAGTATAGTATAGTATAGTATAGTATAGTATAGTATAGTATAGTATAGTATAGTATAGTATAGTATAGTATAGTATAGTATAGTATAGTATAGTATAGTATAGTATAGTATAGTATAGTATAGTATAGTATAGTATAGTATAGTATAGTATAGTATAGTATAGTATAGTATAGTATAGTATAGTATAGTATAGTATAGTATAGTATAGTATAGTATAGTATAGTATAGTATAGTATAGTATAGTATAGTATAGTATAGTATAGTATAGTATAGTATAGTATAGTATAGTATAGTATAGTATAGTATAGTATAGTATAGTATAGTATAGTATAGTATAGTATAGTATAGTATAGTATAGTATAGTATAGTATAGTATAGTATAGTATAGTATAGTATAGTATAGTATAGTATAGTATAGTATAGTATAGTATAGTATAGTATAGTATAGTATAGTATAGTATAGTATAGTATAGTATAGTATAGTATAGTATAGTATAGTATAGTATAGTATAGTATAGTATAGTATAGTATAGTATAGTATAGTATAGTATAGTATAGTATAGTATAGTATAGTATAGTATAGTATAGTATAGTATAGTATAGTATAGTATAGTATAGTATAGTATAGTATAGTATAGTATAGTATAGTATAGTATAGTATAGTATAGTATAGTATAGTATAGTATAGTATAGTATAGTATAGTATAGTATAGTATAGTATAGTATAGTATAGTATAGTATAGTATAGTATAGTATAGCATAGTATAGCATAGTATAGTATAGCATAGCATAGCATAGCATAGCATAGCATAGCATAGCATAGCATAGCATAGCATAGCATAGCATAGCATAGCATAGCATAGCATAGCATAGCATAGCATAGCATAGTATAGCATAGCATAGCATAGCATAGCATAGTATAGCATAGTATAGCATAGTATAGCAAAGCATAGCATAGCATAGCATAGCATAGCATAGCATAGCATAGCATAGCATAGCATAGCATAGCATAGCATAGCATAGCATAGCATAGCATAGCATAGCATAGCATAGCATAGCATAGCATAGCATAGCATAGCATAGCATAGCATAGCATAGCATAGCATAGCATAGCATAGCATAGCATAGCATAGCATAGCATAGCATAGCATAGCATAGCATAGCATAGCATAGCATAGCATAGCATAGCATAGCATAGCATAGCATAGCATAGCATAGCATAGCATAGCATAGCATAGCATAGCATAGCATAGCATAGCATAGCATAGCATAGCATAGCATAGCATAGCATAGCATAGCATAGCATAGCATAGTATAGTATAGCATAGTATAGTATAGTATAGTATAGTATAGTATAGCATAGCATAGTATAGTATAGTTTAGTATAGCATAGTATAGCAAAGTATAGCAAAGTATAGCATAGTATAGTATAGTATAGCATAGCATAGTATAGTATAGTATAGTATAGCATAGCAAAGTATAGCACAGCACAGCATAGCATAGCATAGCATAGCATAGCATAGCATAGCATAGCAAAGCATAGTTTAGCATAGCATAGCAAAGCATAGCATAGCATAGATATATTATATAGATACATAGCACTTACAAAAATGACCTCATACGTACTGTTTCTGAGACAATCGATGGTTTTTGAAAAAAATTACGAAAATTTTCCGGATTTTTGCGCTTTAATATTTTGAAAGGCATTCTTTGCACAAAAATAGCCGAATTTGGGCTTATCAGACGCGTCTTTTTATTTTCTACACACGTGTGTTTACTGTGTTTCTATTTTATTATTATTTATGCCTACCAACTAAATAAACACATTTTTTTTTTTAAATATTATTTATTTCCTGAAATTGTGAGAGTAGAAAGCCAAAAAAATAAATATAGTCTATTTATTACACCACTGAATTTTTTGTGTTGAATTTTTTTGTTATTTTTAACATGAAATTCCGGTTACGTAATTTCAAACCCAATTTGGGGTTTTTAGGGTTAGGTCCTAAAGCCGAGTTTTTGAGTTTAACGTCTTCGTCTGCCAGAAAAAATGATGCCTATGACGTCAGATTTTTGATTGGACCTTTGTGTCCAAAGTTATGGACCTTCAAAAAATCGGGTATTTAGGGTCCGCCTCGCTACTTAGTAACTCAAGTTACTATGTACCTACGAGTCTTAAAATACTAAATGACCTATCGTTGGATAGCCAGTGAAGCTAACTATTCTTGCCTGGATTGACCTGGGACAAAATGTTTGAGGAGCCGGGTATTTCAGGTCGTCAAAATCTTAAGACCTAACTTAGACTATAATATAACCTAAAAACTAGAACTAGTTATATTTCCTAAACCACAGCCTTAAAAAATCTGAAAAAAAATTACTAAAATTCAAAATGAGCTTTACTACCTCGAGCCAAAATTTGGGCGTGGTAGGGGGTGGTTTTCACCCTTCTTTATTTCTATTTAAATGTATTTCTCACTGATTTCAAAAGTAAAAATCTAAATATTTTTTTGTAATTTTTTTTGGGTTAAAGGTCTGGTTTAGGAGATATGACCCGGGATCGGGTACCCGTGCCACGAGGTTTTTGGGTTTTTTGGTCTTATCCCGGCAAGTTCAACCTAGCAAAGCATAGCATAGCATAGTTCAGTTTAGTTTTATTTAGGTTATTTCAATTTAATTTATATACTTTATTATTTTTATATTGTAGAAAACCTAAAAATAAATTACAAATACAATTTTGAAAAGTGAAATAAACAATTTACGGTTCTGCGCGCCGCGACCGAACTCAGCTAATCGCCAAAACACCAAGTACACCAACACTATGCTTATCCTGTGTGTTATTGCTCCTTGCCGCTTTACAAGGTCGAGTGCGCGAGTTGTGTACACTTTAGCTGCGCGCGACTGCCGCGCTGCCGTGGTTGTGTTTCACACTAATGCGGGTGATGCGAGACGCGCGGGTGAAATCAGAAATTTTTCTGGCCTTATACCCAGCCTTAACACCCAGATATAGAGCAAACGTTCCTAAGTGGGAATCGAATCCACGCCCCCAAGCGCAGAAGGCAGGTTCACTACCAACTGGACCAACGGGGCTATCTTAATCTAACCAACCATCTATCAATATATTCGTTTTTATCATTTACAAATTGTTTATTTGGGCATAATTTATATGAAGCTAGGTACCTATAGGGTTGATCCCAAAGGCCCAAAGTATTACTAGACAAGAGACTATGTGACGGGAGCCAAAAATGGCTTATCTTATTAATGAAATAACTAAAAATACAAAAATAAAATAAAAAAATGGTTTAAAAAAAATGCTAATAAATGCCTATCAATTGGTTAGGTAGGTATTTGACGTAATAGAAATGAATATTGTTACAATTTCTAGACATCTGACAAGCTATTGCAACTTATTGCACAAGATCGCTCAATAGTATTGCACAAAATTGCGTAAGCAATGTAAAGACGATAAGCGCTGATCGTGGGGAATGGAGGTATTAGTCAGTGGGCGAATAATCGATAGAATCGGTAAAACACGTATCTAACACATCATCTTTTAACTACTGGATTAACCTTGGTTTTTTCCATATCCTGCTATAGATAAAGTGATATTAGAACAGCCCGTCTAGAAATTACCTATTTAGAAAAAAAATGTTACTATGTTTTTCAAATCAAATCATATTATTTATTTGTCAGAACATGGTAGGTAGGTACATATAGATTATCCCTGGAGCCTCGGAGTCTTAGAATACTGCTTCGGTATGCCATGCCTGTCGTAAAAGCCGAACGAGTCTAGAAATAATAGTTAAAGTCTATTTTACAATTTGTAGGAAACTCTCCCTAAAATAGAATAAATCTATTTTCAATTCAATTTCGATTAGAAATTCATGCCGGTTCTCTGCTTATCTTTGTCAAGGGTCTATCAATGGACTCAATTGGATAGTCAATACAATCGTTCGCATCAGATCGATATTCTTGACGATTATTTACCAATGCAAAATAGTAAGTATTCGATTTTATTCGGTAAATAGCGTCGAATCATTCTGATGTTTCGGCCCTTCAGGGGTATTGTGTTGAGTTAGCGTCGACATCTTTCGTTCGTGCTTACCTCACCAATTATAAGAAAAGATAAAAGATTGTTTTTAATACACCTTCAAGAAATTATCTTCTCAGTTGGACACTCTTGGCAGAGTGGTCGTGGTTGGTAAGACTGTGTACACGGCGAGTCTTTAACGTCGTCGTTCTCCTCAGCGGTCTCTGATCTTGCAATGCTTTTCCATTTTACTCGGTTCGTCGCATTATGTGAACACTCTGATATGGAAGACTTAGTTGCTGTCTTAATGAGATCCGTCCAGTGTGTAAGAGATCTGCCTTAACCTCTCTTTCGTTCTACTTAACATTGGACTTCTTCTTTCCATTGAGTCTTTGTTCCTGGAGATGTGCCTGAAGAACGTAATAGCACAAAATATAACTTCACTAGATTATAATTATATTTACCTACCTACCTCTGTTTTCTGTGCAATTTAGTCTTACGTACCACCGAATAAGAGTTGTTGAATGCTTGTTCATTAATTTCTACATGATATTGTTACTAACTAGGCGACGCCAGCATCCACCGTAAACATCGATCTAATCTAATTACTATAGTGAAATGACATTCGGTAATGTGCAGTTTACGCCAGTTACTGCAATCGGTTTATGAATCGCATGGAGCTCAAGTCGTGGGTAGGCATATATAACTTTACTATGTTTGCGTTTGTATCAAGATAAGCTTGTAATGGATTTACCTTTGATGAATAGTTTGCACGTCAAAAAAATAATGTAGGTAGATTTGAAATTTTTATAGATTTACTTTGTACAAGTTCTGCATCAATTATTTTTATTTTATTCTATATTTCAGCGTAGGTACCTAGGTACGTATTGTTTGTCAGTGCGGGGTGAATCTGTGTGCCAAGACAAACCTTCCGTGGGTTTTTGGTGCTACATTTTTGTAAATCTTATGTGAACAATGTGTTGATTAAACAATAAAAAAATAAAAATAACTTCAATATTCATAATTAGATTGAAGTGTCACATGGATACTTTTTATCCTGCTGATTCCTGTTCGATAGTTGCTGTGTGATAGTTTTCAGAAATGAAACCGGCGGAAGAGATACTCACACTACCCTGATCAAAAGCTAGGGCCGGTGCTGTTTGTTGGTTTGTTTGTTCCTCTTTTACGAAACAAACGTGATGTTAGTAAGTACCTAAAAGTAAAATTTCATTGCTTATTTATATGTTTTGCATAGATATAGTTGAAGAGCTAGAGAGTGACCTAGGATAGGTGACTTGGAGGAAACTTGTCAGGAAAAATTTCCATTCTGGCAAAACCGCGGGGCGCAGTTAGAATCTGATACAAGTAGAAATGTGTTTAAAATTTCGTTATCATAGGTAGGTAAGGTAGGTATCTACATATAAAAAAGGGTCTCATGCGCTTCTTTTTCTGAAACATTACGCAAAACATTGTTTTGACAACGCACAGGAGAACTGGAATGAGTAGCGAAACAATGTTTGGGTAGGTACGTGTTTTTGTGTAATGTTTTGAGCAGGAAAGATGTAGACATATAAAATTACTTTATTCTTCCCATTAGAAATGACGTATAGAATATAAATACGACAAAAACAGTTAAAAGTAGTGTAACTGGCGGCCTTATTGTTGAAAGCAATCCAGGCAACCTTATTAACATTACACGTGCTCCATCTACTTGGTATAAATATTCTAACTAAAAGCCTATAAAGTTTCTAGCAAAAATAACCCGATCGTCTAATTCTGTAGCCGTTTCAATTTTCAAAGCACGCTCGCCTGAACAATGTTTCAGTACGGTAGATATAAGACCTAGCCAACCTACTAATTAAATATTTGCCGCTCTACCGAACATCTAAGCTCGTTGAGAGACGATAATAACGACGCGACCGTCGCGTCGTCGGCCAAAACAAGGCGAACCACAAATTGGTTAGTTGCCCAATGCCCACGTATCATGCAATTTCTGGCATCTCTACAGAACTTTATCAGGAACACCGCGAGCTCTTCAAATTGTACAAAAAAAAAGCATGCTGCAAGCACGCTCTGAAGGTTCCATCCAACGGAACTCTAACGGAACGGTACTACCCGTATTTGTCCTACTCCTACTAGTCCTACTTGTATTTGTCCGGTTTTTTAAACTATTAATTCACTATTGATGATTCTGAAAAGTGGTCACATCTTACTTCGTAGTGGTCACTCTCATCTTGAGGCTCGCTTATATATACATATTCTGTCATTTCTAATCTAAGTTTTAACCTACTAGACCAATTGTACGCGAACAAGCTGTAAATTACACTTTTATACGCGGCATGTAAATAGTGCTTATTTATTCAAATTCTAAAAACTTAAAATTAAGTAAATTAGCGGTATACGTATCACTGTAAATATTTCTGAAATAAAATAGGAAACGTTCATTCGATCTGTCCTTTCTATAATAAGTCAAGCCTATAGACCAAAAGCATGGTTTGACTATCTAGCTCTCAGAAAAAATATAATCAAGGGATATCTAGCTCAATTTACAGACGTAGGTATGTAGAAAACAGACTGCTGACTCACTCTGAAAATACAAATTTCCGTAAGCCGATTTCACGTGTGACGTGGCCCTGATTTTATCTGCTTGATTTAATGCTCTTCACTTAATTGAATAACATTTTGCTCATGCTGTTTATTATGTACTTGTAAAATGTTAGTAGGTAGGTAATATATCACTAATCAAAATCTCTTGCTACCTTTGAACGAATATTTATTCTGCTAAATATGTATAATCTGTGAGAAAAATTTGACTTTAAGATTTAGGCCTTCAAGCCTAAAAAAGCAAACTCCTCCAATATATTGTATCTATTTACATATTTCAATGCATGAAAAGGTTGAATTACGTTTTCCTACTAAAAAACGTAAATTACTTAAAGGTTATATTAGAATACAAAGACAAATACGGATAGAATTAAGAACCTCCCTCTTTTTTTGAAGTCGACTATAAATAGTTGGCGGTTTAGCGCATTTCTGCTGGCGTGTTTCTGGCTCAACGCATAAGCATTGCCATTCGGCGTGAAAATGCCGCCAGCATGCTGGGTACGCTGCCAACTGATAGTGGGCTTGATCATTTGGATTGTCTTTAGACCTTCAACGGTCTATGGGCAGTCTAACTGTATTTGTAGTGTTAGTATTAGCTTGTATTTTGTTTAGTTAATAAAGGCACTTGCCCTAGTAAAAAATAAATAGTTGATATTTCCGTATGGCTATGGTTGGTTTGGTGGCCAGGGGCCTTACGGACAACGGCTATTGCGGCACCTAATCCGCTCAGTTGGAAAATCACGCGAACGTGAACCTTATCGCGCCCAGATACGGTTTGCGGTCGCGTAAGGCCCCTGTAATTAGAGTGTAATAGCAGCTATATATAGCCATCTGGAAATGTCATCTTTTTTATTTGATAGCTATACAGGGTGTAAGCGGAACACTCTCGAAGCCAAAAGAAGGTAATTGTACTCATCATTATGAACCACTTTTAGTATAGAACCAACCCTGAAATCGCGAAAAAAAATCAGCTGTTCCATACATTTTGTCGAGTGTCAATGACCGTTTTCTATAGAACTGCTGATATTTTTTTCGCGATTTCGGGCTGGTCCCATAGTAAAAGTTGTTCATAATGATGAGTACAATTACCTTCTTTTGGCTTCGAGAGTGTTACCCTTACACCCGTATAGACAACGTTTGAAATAAAATGATTATGAAATGTGATAATTACTCCTAAATATTCATGTATATAATTACCTGAATATCCGCGCAGTTTTTGAGAAAATTACTATACAAGCCAATTGGGCATTTTTGTAATTGTGTAACATTTCGTATAATGTATCACGTTCTTCCATAAAAGCTTCCGTTGCCTGTCGTTTTAAAAATGTACTTTTTCTTACTTTTAGTACTTACATATATGCTCTTTCAGGAGACTTATTTTATATAGGCCTGGCTGTGAGGAAATGTGGTATACTTTGGGGGTTTCAAAATGAAATTGATTAGTGTGGACTGTGGACAAGCTTTTATCTGATAAAGTTGTAATCAATCGCTAATCAATTTGATAGATGTCAGCCAACCGTGCCTTGCTGTTACCAGCAAGTAACGATTATTAAAAACAAACGAGAATGTATTTATGTATACACATATTATTATTTAATGTATATTCTTTAATAACATAACCATTTTCGCTTAACCGTCTGCAGACATAATATCCGTAGGGCCTTTTAATAGCGTACCGTTGTCGGTAATTAAAGTTGCTCCAGTGATACTTCTTCCCGAGTCGCTCACCACAAACGCAACCAAATCCGCAACTTCCTCAGCATCTGCGATTCTATCTAGCAATGTCATTTTCTTCATTGATTCCCAAACGTAATCTGTTTCAGCTGTACCTAATCCTAACATACTCAGTATATCAGTTCTCACTGGCCCTGGATTAACGCAGTTCACTCTGACTCCTTTCGGTGAGAGTTCCAAAGCGATGCTTCTGGTAAAATGATCCAAAGCTGCTTTTGATACACAATATGCAAAAGAATCCTTCATCACCATTGTAGAAGCAGCGCTTGATATATTCACAATATTGCCTTTACTTTCCACAAGATGTTTGGCCGCAAGATGCGTCAGGCGCACGGCTGAGTGGAGATTTGTAGACATCACTGTGTCGAAAACTTCCATAGCATTAATATTCAATATACTCATGGGGCCACCAACTCCAGCATTGTTGACCAAGATGTCAAGCTTACCAAAGTATCCGATGGTTTCTGTTATGATACTGATTGCTTCATATTCTTTCGTGATATCCGCGACGATGGTCAATGGTTTTGTGCCAAGTTTCTCGCAAGCTTCAGATACATTTTTGAGCTTATTTCTGTTTCTGCCAACGATGACGACTCTTGCACCTTCTTGAGTTAATTTGATAGCAATAGCAGCGCCAATACCAGAGCTGCCGCCAGTTACGAGAGCCACTTTATTTTTAAGACTCATGTCGTGTGGTTTTTTCAACAGACAACTGCAAAATGAAAGTGTGCGATAATATACATATAATCTTATCCACAGGCATGAAAAAAAAAAAAAAAAAACAGATCGAAAATAGCCATTGACGCAACGAAAAGTTGATAAAATGTTGCTATCTGTCTATCTAATACAAATAAATAGATAAAAGTATAAAACTGCAACTTATCTAGAATTCGAGTCATAGTTTGATAGTGGATCGTAAAGTACACACGAAAAATGAGTCTTGCAAATAAAGTAGCTCTAGTGACCGGTGCCAGTTCTGGCATTGGTGCTGCCATTGCCATAAAATTCACAGAAGAAGGAGCAAAAGTCACCATCGTTGGCAGAAATGAAAGCAAGCTGAAAAATATTTCAGAAATCTGCGAAAAGCGTGGCAGCAAACCGCTTTCTATTATTGCAGACGTCTCCAAGGATGCCGATGCAAAAAGAATCGTCGCTGAGACAATCAAGTTCTTCGGTCGCCTCGATATTTTAGTCAACAATGCAGGCATTGGTGATATGACTGGCATACTAGATGACAATGCAATGGAGGTGTATGATGAAGTTATGCGTACAAACTTACGCTCAGCAGTATACATGACGCATCTCGCTGCAAAACATATTGTAGAAACTAAAGGAAACATAATTAACATATCCAGTATTGCAGCTCAGAGAATTATGACAGTGAAATCATTTTCATACGCTACGTCAAAGGCTGGTCTGGATCACTTCACTAGAAGTATCGCATTGGAGCTTGGATCAAAAGGAGTGCGAGTGAATGCCATAAACCCTGGACCTGTAAAAACTGACTTTGCTGAGAATATGGGAATTGACAAAGCTGTATTAGATCACGTTTGGGAAGTAACGAAAAAAATGACGTTGCTCGATAAAGTAGGTGACGCTGAAGAAATCGGAGCTTTGGCGGCCTTTATAGCGAGTGACAAGGGAAGAAGTATCACAGGATCGACATTCGTTTCTGATAATGGCGCTATCCTGAAAGGCCCCATGGGCAGAGATTAGGGCAGTTTTCAATACAAACACGTAAATATAACTTTATTTTTGGAATGCTTCTGTACAATTTTGATGAGTTTTTGTATTATCTAACAATATATCGATACCAATAGTAAAATCTACTTCAGGGAGCTTTCTAGTTGATACGTATCGTACGCAAGGCCATAGCCAGGAATTCAGTTCGGGGGGAGCAGGCATTATTGCATTATTCTGAGGGATGAACCCCCGCCGGCCCAGCCCCGCCTTGATCGTACGTCAAATTAATCCTTTTTGACTCTTACTGATTTATATTTTACTAGCGACCTGCCCGCCCGGCTTCGCACGGGTGCAATTTACGTGCGAAGCCGGGGCGGGTCGCTAGTTATACATATAAACATTCCTCTTGAATCACTCTATCTATTAAAAAAAAACGCTTAAAAATCCGTTGCGTGGTTTTAAAGATTTAAGCATACATAGGGACGGACAGACAGCGACAGCGACTTTGTTTTATACTATGTAGTGATAGTGACTAGCGGTCCGCCCTCGCTTCGCACGGGTATTATTGGAGTTTTAGTAAGGAACCCTATTTTTTAAAATATAATTAAGCTACACCCGGAGATAGTGTAGCTTCCCAACAGTGGAAGAATTTTTCAAATCGGTTTTGTAGTTTCGGAGCCTATGCAAACAAACAAACAAACAATCAAATCTTTCCTGTTTATAATATTAGTATAGATTAACGGTCATCGTTATAAGTATCTACTTTAAAGGTAAATTTTCTGTTTAGATAATTTTTTGTCAACAGATGAAAGTATTGTATTGTGTTTGGTAATTTATTTTCAGTTAACGACAAGTCCTTTATGTGAAACTAGTAAGGAGACAAAATAAAACATATTATTATAAAGAACAGATTAAACGCGAATCAGACTCGCACACAGAGGGTTCCGTACCGCAACACAACAATAAGTCCGACAATCATAACACAACAATCACACTATCACAACACCGGGCCGGTGTTGTGAGTCGGACTCACCGGCCGGCTCACTCTCCTTTTAGCCGGTCATTATTATTTGTTGTTTGAAGCTGTAGCGCTATTAAGATTGAACCAATATCAAAAACATCAAAAACAGAAAAACACTTTTTATATAATGGAGGTTCATTAAAGAGTGGGACTCTTTAATAGCTTGGGTAAACCTTTGAAGTTTGAGTGTGATTTGTTTTAAATAAATAAATATTCGGGACATTTTTGCACACACGAGTTTTTGCATATTTTTTTGCATTTTAATGAGTCAATAGTGTTTCACAGTTTTTTTAACTGTTATAATTAGGTATATTATATATTTTTATTTGTATACTAATTATCACTAGCGTACTTCAAAGTGCATTATGTATATTATTATGTATACCTATAAAATCTACATATAACCATATTATATATAGTATGTGGTCTATCTTCCATTTCTATTTATTCCTGCAAATCTTTTATGTTCAAACTTTAGCCTGCAGGGTTTACGCTAAGTGCACTTTCCCTTATGCAATATTCCGAATGTCGTGTAGAGGCGTGTGCTAGTAAGGAATCAATTTTTCCGGAATAGTTATATTTTGGCCGGATTAATAACTGAAACGTATAGCATTCTGGGGCCTACCATGAATGGTCTTTTAGTTTAAGTTTTTAGTTATTTATTTAAGTTTTCGTAAATTTTCTGTTTTTAAGTTGTGCATAATATTGAAATGATATAAGTACATCGAAAAAAGCATGGTACATTGTATTGGTCATATATATTTAATCATAAATAAATGGCATTATTTTTCTTTTCGTGTTTTTTTTTTCAAATCTCTGTAGAAACATCTAGTAAAGTTTTCATCATTTTACTCGGGCGTAACTTGGACTTGAGTATTACTCAGTTAGCATCATCATCGTCGTCAGCCAGAAGACGTCCACTGCTGACCATAGGCCTCCCCCTTTAACCTCCACACTAAACGACAGCCTGCCTTTTGCATCCACTGGATGCCAGCGACTCTAACTATGTCGTCGGTCCATCTAATGGGATGCCTACCTACGCTGCGTCTTCCGGTTTGTGGTCTCCACTCAAGAACCTTTCTTCCACATCGGTTATCGGTTCTTCGAGCGATAGTAAGCATGATTAATTTAAAGATATCTTCTACAACTTGAAACTATCGACCACTTGAAAACTTTAATATCCTTGACACTGGCTACATAGACAACCAAAAGAAAGATGTCTGGAACCAAAACTAGAAAAAATAAATTACAAACTTAGCAACAGCGCCTCAAAGACTCAAAAGTGCCATCATCCATATATTAGTTCAAAACCGTGTTGAACTGTACATAGAATTCAGTAAGTTAGTATATTATTTTAGTTTGTTAGTAGCGTAATACGCAACAACGAGTTTACCAACGAATATGTTTGTGATCACAAGAAATATAAACATTCGTGGAAATTGAAAACATGCAGTTAAGCTGAACAAAAAGCTCGAATCTTTTGATATTACTTGCCACAGCTAGGTTTAACTGTAAAAAATAAAAAACTAATAATGTAGCAAATGATAAAAAAGATAGACACTAGCTAGCGCTAGTAGCTAAGACACCCTAAGGTCAGATAGAGTAACGACCTGCTTAAAACGGCAGGTAAAAACTGGATTCAAAGAACTGCTGACCGAGCTCAGTGGCGTGCATTACAAGAGGCATATGTCCAGCAGTGGACGGTTAAACTCTGATGATGATAGACACTAATGCTACTAGCAACCGGCAGCAGCAGTAATCGTAACAAAAATAGACGTGCAAATTTACGACTATCGCTTATTTGACATTGACAATCGCAAATAGTGAATACCGTAATAGCGATGCGTTGCAAGTAGGTCTTGAACAAGGAAGTTCTGTAACTTCTACTTGTACACTGTAACTTGTACTTAGGGATTAAATAACGTCCTTCTTCTTGAATAGTTCATCGATAATATTACGATGACTTGTCTTATTCATTTATATTATATTTAATGCCCACTTGTTTAATCAACATTATACTAATCGATAAGCATAACGCGATAAGTAGAAGTTCTAATGTAAGAATTAATTAATCCCTTACATTAATCAATAGATATTTAATACTATCGGTAAATTGATAGTGGTTATCTAAAATAAATTTCATAGTGTCGTGGATTTTCGTAAAGTAAGCACGAAAATGAGTCTCACAAATAAAGTCGCTCTGGTAACTGGTGCCAGTTCAGGCATCGGTGCTGCCATCGCTATCAAATTCACAGAAGAAGGAGCAAGAGTCGCCATCATCGGCAGAAATGAAAGTAAGCTGAAACAAGTCTCAGAAATCTGCGAAAAACGCGGCTGCAAACCGCTTACTATCATCGCAGATGTCTCGAAGGACGCCGATGCAAAGAAAATCGTCGCCGATACCATAAATTTCTTCGGTCGCCTCGATATTTTGGTCAACAATGCTGGTATCGCTCATTCAGCCAGCATACTGGATGACAAAGCGATGGCAGTGTACGACAAAGTGATTGCAACAAACTTACGCGCGCCAGTTTACTTGACGCATCTTGCTGCAAAATATCTCGTGGAAACTAAAGGAAATGTCATCAACATAGCGAGTATTGCAGCACTTAGTGTCATCTCCAAAACTTCATTTTCATACGGAACTTCGAAAGCTGGTTTGGATCACTTCACCAGGTCTATCGCTTTGGAGCTTGGCTCAAAAGGAGTACGAGTAAACGCTATCAATCCTGGACCAGTCAAAACTGAAATTGTTGAGAATACTGGAGCAAACCAGGCAGTAGCAAATCACTTTTACGAGGTAATGAAGAAAGTGACAGTGCTCAATAGAATAGCTGATGCTGAGGAAATTGGAGATCTGGCGGTGTTTTTGGCGAGTGACAAGGCAAGGAGTATTACAGGATCGTCTTTTGTAACTGATAACGGTTCCGTCATGTTAGGTCCTTGGGATAAATGAGACCTTGTTTGTGTGTAAATTGGAAAATAAAAAATTTACAGTTTAGCTTATCTTCGTTTTTTTTCCTAAGTTTTTTAAATGAATATGTGGCAATCAAGCGACGGGCTACCTGTTGGTAAGTGGTCACCGCCGCCTATGGACAACTACAATAACCGAGACATTGTCAGTGCGTTGTTTACCTTTGAGGACCCTATTCACCTTTCGTTTAAAGCAGCCCAAATTATACTTCGGAGGAAAAACCGAAAGTGGTAAGCCATTCCACAAGTTACAGGTACGTGGCTAAAACAATCGATTAAATCGAACAGTGCGACTCTTCCAGATATCTATAATGTGTGGATGGCATGGTGGCCCAGTTGGTAGTAATAATAATCATGAAGGACGGTACGGTCGACATCTGTCGGGCATGCCACCGTCCCGGAGAATCTCTCCGACATATCATTTCCGGTTGTTCGCATCTTGCTAACGGCGAGTACTTGCACAGGCACAACCTAGTGGCCAGGATCATCCACCAGCAACTTGCCCTTCGATATAACCTTGTCGAGTCTGAGGTGCCGTACTATAAGTACGCACCAGCGCCAGTTCTCGAAAATGGTCGTGCTTTGCTCTACTGGGACCGGTCTATCATCACGGACAGGACTATTGTCACCAATAAGCCTGATATCGTGTTGGTCGACCGGTCCCAGCGCCGGGCAGTGCTCGTCGACATCACCATCCCACATGACGAGAACCTCGTGAAGGCCGAGAAGGACAAACTCAGCAAGTACCTTGACTTGGCTCACGAGGTTACCGCCATGTGGGATGTTGACTCGACGATCATTGTCCCGATAGTCGTTACGGTGAACGGTCTTATAGCGAAGAGCCTCGACCAACACCTTAAGAGGCTCTCGCTAGATGGTTGGGTCAAGGGTCAGATGCAGAAGGCGGTAATCCTTGACACAGCACGTATTGTCAGGAGGTTCCTCACTCTGCAGGCCTAACCACCGGTAGCTTGGGCCCTGCCCCGCTGCCGGCGGCACTCTAGGTTTAGGTTTTTTTTATAATATTTTGTTTTTGTATATATATTGTAAAAAAAACTTAAATTTAAGAAAGAAAATAAATGTATGAGATAATAATAATAATATTCATTTATTTCAGACAATGTCCATATTGTTACAAATTAAAATTACAAAATTCTATATCAATTCTTAATTAAAAATGTTATATTATAAAACAATAAATAAATAAAATAAAATTATAAATAGTAATGCAAGATATTAGAAAAATATAGAAAACTTAAATATTAGTGAACCTGCCTTCTGAGCTTGGGGACGTGGGTTCAATTCCCACTTAGGACAAACATTCATAGATATATTTAAGATAAATATATTCTCACAAAAAAAGGAAACTTACATAGAAAGAGCAACTAATTAGTATACAAATCTCTTAAAAGTAGAGTACGATTAGTAAGACATCGTATGTGTTTGGTCGGTTGGTTGTGATGAACATTTGTGTTTGTCTATATCTGGGTATTAATATCTATTTAAGTATGTATTTAAAAATATATGTGTATTGTAACGTTCCATGATCGTTACCTACTCCCAAATTCATGGCAAATGGCACATACGCTAGAAGCCAAACTTAACGAATAAAAAAGGTCACTACTATGACATAAACATTGTTGACAGAATGAAGGTGACTGACGTAATGTCAGTCAGTTTCATTCCGCTATGCAAAAAACAACATTGTTCTAAGACAAAGGAAATTGTGTAAAAAACTACATTTTAAAAAGATTCGGGTATATAAATATCGAATTCTTTCTAGAAGGAATAGGCTATATATAGGACTCGAAATAAAAACTGGGTCATACGCGCAGTTGACTACAGTGAAAAAGTCGCTCAGAACTTAACCTTACAATCAAATCTTACAATCAACTAGTTAGCCCGTCTTCAATCGGGTAAGTTTACGTGAGATGCCTTTTAAATGTGTTAATTGTGAAATCTGTCTCGACAAATAATGCTAATCGTTATTTGTCAATTGAATTATCATCAGGCCACTTGTGTTCTAAAACGCAGTGCAAGTGCGTTTCGTATCCGTACTATCTGCGGATGTGGACGCGCGCCGTACTTACATTATAATATAATTGTGTTCTAAGCTCTTAAAGCATTCTGTAATCTTGGATCCTTCCGATCAAAAACTGTGTTTTAACGCCGGTACCACGTCATGTGAGGCGGGGCCTAGTCCGATCTGCCGTTATCTTCGGGGTCTCACACGACGTGGCCGTGCGGCTCTTGAGTACTGATCCTCATGCGTAGTTTCTTCGACGCATTTCAGGCTCCTACCCTCTACGCCAATTCTCCGACCACGTACGAGTCGCCACGCTGTCGTGACGCTACGTTTACTTCCCTACTACTACGTCGGTCGTACTCCGGCCACGCACAAACTTCGGGAACTACTACGCGCAGACCGCACTCCGGTCACGCCTGAAAAGCTCACGAAGCCTCTCGTCGCTGCGCTGCCTGCTGACATCCTACGTGCCACGAGCCGCGTCGAGCCACGCGGCGATCGGCGCCCCAGCTCTTCAAGCTAAGTCTCAAAACAAGGGACCAACACGTTTTTTTATCGCCATCACCTTCCGAGTTCACACGACCCTCAGTCTCCTGTAAATTCATTCTTACTTTATTAAATTTTAACTTATACTATCTTAAACTCTTTCTTTTGAAACTCCTACCCACTGCTAGGTAGAACTTCACCAAGCTTCACTTGGTGAACGTTTCAGTGGCGCCCAGGTATTAAGCAGGAAGGTGGATAAAAAAGTGTTGATCTCTCTGGCGTGGTATATTCACGGCTCTTTCTCTGTAACCTTGTGTCCGTCTGTAGGTTGTATGGTAAAAACCGCCCTGTGCTGGTGCGGGAGCTTATTTGTTAGAATACCCAGCTGTAGTCTCCATGCATGTCGTAAGAGGCGACTAAGGAAGACAAAGGTTACACCTACAGAAGTAACGCCTTCTGTCCGCGTCTTAAACGCACTATAATATTTTTTTACTCGAATTTTTTTTATTATAGTAGAATTAAAATCTTTCAGTACTTTTATACTCGCACTATCTTAAAATCTTGTTCTTTAAACTCAAACTTATTTACCAAAACTTACCACCCAACCTACACTCGGAACATCTAACTTGTATATGTAAAACTTGCTCTCACGGAAACTCACCCGATATATCTCTAAAAATCCAGATCAAAACTCTTTTTGACGGATATCTCTCTAAAAACTAAAATCTAAACTCTTTTTGGCGTAGGAATATAAAATGGCTTACCCCACTTATAATTTTTATCGCATACTTAGTTAGCATACTTAAAATTTACTCGTACCTGACAATATCACTCGTTAAAATGACTCGCAGAACCATCTTTCACTATAAATCCTTTAAAAGAAAAAGTCTCATACCTTCAACTTTACTAAATACTAAAATATAATATTTTACCACTATAGCTTCCCTCTGAAGAAAATCTAATTAATCTTGCATCTAAAACTTGATATTAACATCTAAAAATTAAAAAATACCTGACTTGAAAAAAAAACTTAGAAATATTTTTATTTACATATATCGTATAATATCTATTTATGTATGTCTATTAATATCAGAAATAGGGCGGTTAGTGTACTCTAAAACTGAAAGCCTTCACACTAAGAGCGGTTATTGCAAACTCTTTAAAAAAAAGCCTCTAAATTGCTAGGAGCGGTACTCGTGAACTCCATAAAAAAAAGCCCAAAACACGAATATTAATTAAAATAATCTTTTGTATACTAGGTAATTCAAGTCAGTCGTCAATATAGCTATAGCAAACTAAACAATTAAAGTTTACTTATAGTTAACTCTATCGATACCTTAATAACTTCACTAGTCACCTAGACTACAATCGCTACCTACTACAATCTCTCGGTCCTAAACTTGAATACCACTACTTACTCTCTTTGACGTACTAACTAGCAAAATAGTTCCTTATTTTGTTAGCTTTTCTTTTATTTTGCTGCTTTTAAGTATAGTATCTAACATTCTTAACAGCAAAATGGAGAACCCACCGGTATTCTTGCCGTCTGTATAGGTGCCACTAAAGCATTTATACAGCGATACCGGACTCTTCACAGTACGCCACAAGTCTTATTGGGAACTTCAGACCATAGCATCCTGATTAAATTAATTTTACACTCGAGCCTACTTAATGTTAACATATTAGACTCAACCCTGGACGGGGAAGGTGTAAATTATAACTAGGATGCTAGAGAGGTCAGCGAATTTTCTTGAGCAAAAATTCTTAACTGAAAAAGGGGGTATGTAACGTTCCATGATCGTTACCTACTCCCAAATTCATGGCAAATGGCACATACGCTAGAAGCCAAACTTAACGAATAAAAAAGGTCACTACTATGACATAAACATTGTTGACAGAATGAAGGTGACTGACGTAATGTCAGTCAGTTTCATTCCGCTATGCAAAAAACAACATTGTTCTAAGACAAAGGAAATTGTGTAAAAAACTACATTTTAAAAAGATTCGGGTATATAAATATCGAATTCTTTCTAGAAGGAATAGGCTATATATAGGACTCGAAATAAAAACTGGGTCATACGCGCAGTTGACTACAGTGAAAAAGTCGCTCAGAACTTAACCTTACAATCAAATCTTACAATCAACTAGTTAGCCCGTCTTCAATCGGGTAAGTTTACGTGAGATGCCTTTTAAATGTGTTAATTGTGAAATCTGTCTCGACAAATAATGCTAATCGTTATTTGTCAATTGAATTATCATCAGGCCACTTGTGTTCTAAAACGCAGTGCAAGTGCGTTTCGTATCCGTACTATCTGCGGATGTGGACGCGCGCCGTACTTACATTATAATATAATTGTGTTCTAAGCTCTTAAAGCATTCTGTAATCTTGGATCCTTCCGATCAAAAACTGTGTTTTAACGCCGGTACCACGTCATGTGAGGCGGGGCCTAGTCCGATCTGCCGTTATCTTCGGGGTCTCACACGACGTGGCCGTGCGGCTCTTGAGTACTGATCCTCATGCGTAGTTTCTTCGACGCATTTCAGGCTCCTACCCTCTACGCCAATTCTCCGACCACGTACGAGTCGCCACGCTGTCGTGACGCTACGTTTACTTCCCTACTACTACGTCGGTCGTACTCCGGCCACGCACAAACTTCGGGAACTACTACGCGCAGACCGCACTCCGGTCACGCCTGAAAAGCTCACGAAGCCTCTCGTCGCTGCGCTGCCTGCTGACATCCTACGTGCCACGAGCCGCGTCGAGCCACGCGGCGATCGGCGCCCCAGCTCTTCAAGCTAAGTCTCAAAACAAGGGACCAACACGTTTTTTTATCGCCATCACCTTCCGAGTTCACACGACCCTCAGTCTCCTGTAAATTCATTCTTACTTTATTAAATTTTAACTTATACTATCTTAAACTCTTTCTTTTGAAACTCCTACCCACTGCTAGGTAGAACTTCACCAAGCTTCACTTGGTGAACGTTTCAGTATGTATATCAGTCTCTGGCAGCTATATTACAAGCGTTGCTTAGTTTGGGATCAGATGACCGTGTGTGCAAAATGTCCCGAATATTTACTATTATTGTTATTTCTGGTATGGCGGCTGGTTTGTTGGTAAAACCGGGATGGAGGGATAAGGTCAAAAAGTTAATCGGAGCATTCCCCATTTTTTTATACTCGTTGATAGCCTAAATTGAATCAATGACAAAAACTATATTAAATAGAGTATCAATTGCATACGTCTTCTACCATTATTTCCATCTCACTTCCGGCTATCCGGCAAAAGCAACACAGTACTCGATACTCTTCCCCTATCTGAAATCAAGCTTTTGTTGAGAAGTTTTTCGCACAGTTTCTACATTTCGTTTTTACCCTTAGGTTATTTGTCTTCTAATAAATGTATGTTTCGGCTTGTATATCTTTAGATCAATTGTAAATGAGTAATTAATAGTTTTTTTCCTACGCTCCACCGTCACACCATTTTTTCCATATTGAAGATCGGGCTAAGTGGTGTGCCTTGGGAGAGGCCTACGCCCAATAGTTGACTGAGATAGGCTTAGTATGATGAATAAAATATTAACTCATCATCATCATTTCAGCCATAAGAAGGCCACTGCTGGACACAGGCCAAAAGAGCCGGTTGGATCTCCAAAAGGGCCGGTTGGAAGCGGCCTGCATCTAGCGTTTTCCTGCGGTCTCTTTTAGGTCGTCTGTCCATCTTGTGAGTGAACGGAACGTCTTACACTGCGCTTACCGGTCCGTGGTTTCCATTCGAGAACCTTTCAGCCCTATCGGCCAACTTTTCTGCGTGCTATGTGACATGCTTACTGACACTTCAACTTACTAATCCGGTGGGTTATATTGGTAACTTTCGTTCGTCTACGGATCTCCTCATTTCGGATTCGATCTCGTTGATAAACCCTTAGTATAGCCCTCTCCATGGCTCGTTGTGTGACTTTGAACTTGCTTATGAGGCCCATAGTAAGAGACCACGTTTCAGTGCCGAATGTTATCACTGGTAACACTCGCTGGTGAGCTCATTTGGAAGAGATAGCTGCATAACATAACTACATAACATTGCAAAATTCTGAATGAAAACCACGAACCGAGGACCGAGTTTAGATGTATTATAATATGTATATGTTCTTATATTTTCTGTATAGGTAATATTTTATTCAGCTTTATTCTATTATTACTCAAAATTATCAACAATTCTTATCGTTATTGAGTTTCCTATCCATAAGTCCAAAGATCAAATTGGCACTCTTATTTCATTTTATTGAGCGCATTGAAAAGGTCCAATCCAAAGTCAATTGAATTACATAACAGCTCGCTGGAGATACGGGTCGCATTACTGAATAATTTAAATACGTGCCATATTTTTTCAGACATAACATCTGTCGATAATCTTTATATATAAAAATCGATACGTGTATGTTCTATAAGGACTCAAAAACGGCTGAACCGATTTTGACAGGTCTTTCACTGGCAGATAGCTGATGTTATAAGAAGTAATCCATGCGGGTAAAACCGCGGGGCGCAGCTACTAAATTATATTATAGGGTTCATATTGTATGTAGGACTGTCTGGTTGTATTGGACATGCAATTTGCGATGTTTTCTACAAGAAAAATAAAACACCCGTGGAAGACGAAGCTGAAGATCAGCTCGATTTGACGATGGGCGATGAAAACGATTTAGACTGTATACCTTGAAAGCAAACACTTGATGAGATTATGACGATGCAGATAACGATTTTGATAATGATGCAGATAATTAAACTTCTTTTGTGTGACGTTAATTTGTTGACAGTGATTTGTGGCGTTTCCGAGTAACTATATAACGTGGGGTTCTTCAAAGGGACTGTTAATAGAGTATTTAGGAGTCGGCAACGTATCTGTGATGCCCCTGGTGTTGCAGGTATCCATAGGTGTCGGTGATCGCTTACCATCAGGCGGCCCGTTTGCTTGTTTACCACCTATGGTATAAAAAAAAGAAACATTATTGCCTTCTAATGACAAACCAAGATGGACAGACGACCTAAAAGAGACCGCATGCAGGCCGCTTCCAACCGGCCCTTTTGGAGATCGATGGGGAGACCTATGTCCAGCAGTGGACGTCCTATGGCTGAAATGAAGATGACGACTGATAATCAATCCAATCTGATTTTCGGTAAGGGCAAAATTAATGGGTTCGCTATCGACCGACATGCTAATGTGTCAGCGTCATCAACATGCTAATGTGTTTGTTGTCATGCACTTCTGTCGGCATTCCTCATGACTGCCTATTTTTTACCGACTTCATTTTAAATATTTCACTCGTTTAAGATCATTAATTTCACTAAAGTATATGGTGTACTAACTGCTTCAGTTTTCCGTTCAAAAATCTAGCAAAAGTGATCAGAATTCTTGTTTTTCACAGCTGTTACAGCAAATTAATGCTTGGATCGAGTTAACGTTAAATAAAGATGTCAATAATATCAATCGTGTTCCTCTATCCATAGCTAGACTCGACATCAATACGCCTAGCCTCAGGTAAATTCCTGAACCTACCGTTCCGCCAGTTACTGGGATGGCACATCGGAAAATGCGATTTGCAGGCAATTTCAGTTCTCTTTTTCAAGTTTTTTGTAACGTCCCGCTTTGATCGGATTGGCAGATTCATTGGCAAGCACCTATCAAAATATGCTTTTTGATATAGGTAAAACAATAGCGACGTATTTTAAAAAGCTCATAGATCGGAGGTCATAAAAATCGGGTTTAGCATTTTTATGCAGTCTTATTGTCACTATGAATAACTGACTTGGAATTGTATTCATCATAAGCCAGAAGACGTCTACTGCTGAACATAGGTTAACCTCCACACTGAACGACTGCCTGCCATTTGCATCCACTGGATGCCCACGACTCTTACAATATCACAGTCCAGCTAGTGGGATGCCGATCTACGCTGCGTCTTCCGTTTCGTGGTCTCCACTCAAGAACCTTTGGAATTATATTCATCATCAGCCAGAAGACGTCTGAACATAGGCCTCCCCCTTTATCCTCCATACTGAACGAAAGACTGCCATCTGCATCCACTGGATGCCCGTGACTCTCACAATGTCGTTGGTCCATCTATTGGGAAGCCTAAACTGCGTCTTCCGGTTAGTGGTCTCCACTCAACCTTTGGAATTGTATTGTGTCATATTTATTGTGTTCTATGATATCAGCTTGTTCTGATATGAACCTGGAGGCCCGCAGCTTCAGCAACTGCTTCGTTTGAAGAATAAGTCCTTTCCCATTACCTATTTGGCCACAGCGGCTCCGCATAGGGATACAGGGCACTGGGAGCACGAAAGTAGGTGCGACATCGCTAAATATCAGGCGAGCTGGCGGTCAAACGTAAGCCTATCAAGAAAGTAATAATGGAAACTGGAAACATAGCTATATAAGTACCCAGATAAATAATAATTCTCTCTCTATCGATACGAGTTAAAAGTAAGTAACGGTAACGTACATAACAAAATTAATTATGATGTCAAATTTTTCCGTGTAATTTTTTTAATGCTTTTATTTAACTTATAATGTAAATTTTTACATGTTGGTTCATTTCCGATCACAATGCATCTTCATGGTAAGCATGACCTAAATCGACATCCAGGTTTAGCTCCAGATAAAGGAACTATTCAACGGTCAACAGCACAGACTCGAAACGTGTGTGTACGTGTACGCATTTTATTATGAGAGTCGGTTTAAGTTTTACTATTACATGGTTGCTGACCCAAGATTGTCCTGATCAGGGAATTCCTCAATAGGCACTCAGCACAGACATCAAATGTTGTATACGCAATCAGTTATGATAACACATTCTAAGTGTCACCATGACATGGCTACTGCACTCAAAGTTGACTCCTAACGATAATTCAGCACACATTCGAAAAAAAATATTATTTACTATTGATTTATGTCGGTGCTTACTTTAAACTTGTAACAAAAAAGATTTACTGGTTATCCACCAAGCAACAAATCGTGAGAAGAAATAAACTCAAAGAAAAGTTTCTCACCATGAATTCAGAACAAGGTAGCAAGCACTCAGTAGGTAAATAAGGTAGCTTTTTCAGTCTGCCACAGGAACCAGCGTATTTACATAATAATGGATATTGAATTATGCATAGGGAGAAGCTACGGGTTTCGGAAAAGTCGAAGCACTTATAGGTGAGGCAGGGTTGAGAAAACGATGATGCACGACTTTCACTTCAATCTTGGCACATTTGGGAAGAAGCATCTATCGTTTCATACAGGGTCGCCCGTTCGTTACTTCTGTTGGCATATGATATGGGGCCGTCAAGAAAATAATATCTGTAATATAGAACCTTGGAGAAGTGTTAGTCGTTTAGTACTTTTGTTATTCTATGCTCATAATAAAGATATCTAAAGAATAGACTTTTTTGTAAATTGTACACTTGGCTTTAAGAATACATAGAATAGATTGATAAACCATACTTCTCATACCAGAAAAATCAATGCACACGATAGAACAGCTTAAAAACTAGTGTATGAAATAGCAGCCTTATCCCTAAGAGCGATATCTCTCAGGCTTACCTACTTAGGACGGAGAGGATTCAGAAGTTAGAAGGCGGAGTGTGTAGACAGATAAATACATTATTTTAGTGGACTTCTAAACCCTTCTAGGCCTCTTCAGGTAACCTAAAATCTATTTTAATTAGAGCTGACCACTCAGTCTATCCAAGTATACATTCACATCTAAAACATTTTTAGCATGAGAAACGCTCGAAGAATTTAGAATCTTAAATCTATAAAGGCAAAGGAAATATATTTGTATAGGGGTTGAAAATACATTTCAAATATTTGATTTTCCTCGTAACGTAATTCGAAGATCAGCAACGTAAATTCATAACCCCAAAAGGTTTCTAGCATAAAAATGTATCTATAACATAATAGGTACGTTTTATAAACAAATATCCTAAAATCATAATGCAACTATGGCAGACATCCACTTCCAGTTCCACTGTCCAAACTTTGTGACTATTCTATGTGGAAGTGATAAGACCTGCGTCCTGGTCTGAAGACCCACTTGGGGTGTATTTTTCATTTAGGACTGCCTGCATTCCAGCTTTTTAAAATGACAAAGCACGGCCTCTAGTCACTTTTTAGCTGTAACTTTGTCAGACGGAGACTATTTTGCTTACAGATCCAGAAAATTGTATGTCTGTGGTCATACTCTACAGTCTCATTTCCTAGCAAGCGTCCATGGTTACTTTCTATCCATGATCTTTTTAACCGACTTCAAAAAGGAGGAGGTTATCAATTCGACTGCATGTGGTTTTTAATAAAATATAATTATTTGGGCCACTATCACCACTGCTATGAAAATTGGACGCCTATAATATAGGCCTATAAGAACTATAAAAAAATATATATATTTAGGCCTATAAGATAGGCAGCAATGCCCCCGGGCATTGCTGCCTATCTTTGAGGGCTGCTCTTCGTATAAATCAACCCAGATTGTTCAGGATTTCAAGATGAGAGCTACCACCGAAAGTGGTAGGCCATTCCACAACTTACAGGTACCTTGCAGACGAATGAAAGAATAGGGATGCCATATCCACCATTTCCGAACTCTCCTTTATTTTCTTTTTAACATTCTTCATAAAACTTTAACGACGGCAATAAGAACTTTTTTGACCGAATCTTTGTGTAACCGCAATCCCATCTTAAGTACCTATCCACCTCGTTTAATGTTTGGCCAAAGTGCGGTCTAAACTCTCAATTGTCGGTTCAGCTGCAGTCCCTTGTTGATCTTATCCGTTAAGACTACAGTTTATTTAACGACGCTAGAATTGAAACGAAAGTTTATTTCTATCTTGCTTGGAAATTGTGTAGTTACAACGTCTAATCCTCGGTCTTTACTATTTCAATTTTACCCGTCTAGACTATGTTAGGTTAAATGAGAAGGTGTAGTACCTCCCTAGATTTTTGTAGTCGTAAGACTTCTTTGCCAGTGCAAACATCACTGCATTCCAGGTTGAAGGACAATGTGTCCAGTGACTTACAGGGCATTAAAATATTTAGAGCGATGGTGGCATATATGTCGGCAATCGGCAATATGAGCGCTTTACAATCTGACAGCACCCGGTTCGGTCCTTGGCCCTGCACCAATTACTTATTTAGAGCTTAAAAAAATTGTGCAGTTTCAATGTCGTCGCTTAAAAACGGTGAAGGTAAACATCGATAGGAAACCGATATGTCCAAGAACCTCAAATTTAAACGACATGAGATTCAACCAGGTGGCACTAGATTAAATTAGGGCGACATAATGAGGAAAATTTGTTCTGCGTGATAAGTGCCCTGCCCACTGCCACTTCAACTTGCTAATACGGTGGACTATATCGGTGACTTTCGTTCGTCTACGGATCTCCTCATTTCTGATTCGATCTCGTAGAAAAACCCCGAGCATAGCCCTCTCCATAGCTCGTTGTGCGACTTTGAGCTTGTTTATGAGGCCCATAGTGAGACACCACATTTCAGTGCCATATGTCATCACTAGTAACACACACTGGTCGAAGACTTTCGTCTTAAGGCACTGAGGTATTTTGGACGAGATGACGTTGCGAGCTGCCGATGGGGCCGAAAGGTTCTGCCATGGAGACTACGGACCGGTAAGCGCAGCATAGAACGTCCACCCACAAGATGGACAGACGACCTAAAAGAGACCGCAGGGAAAAGCTGGATGCAGGCCACATCCAACCGGCCCTTTTGAAGATCGATGGGGGAGGCCCATGTCCAGCAGTGGACGTCCTATGGCTGAAATTTGAAGATGATAATGATGAATGAGGAAATAAGACGCTCTTGGGTCCTCACTCTTAGTACGATTGCAGGCATAAACGCCTGTCCAATTAAAGTAACTTGACACATACTACAATTGAGAGTCACTACACTTCTCAAGAACCTATTTATGTAGGTACGGATACCCTTTGTTTAGGGCAATTTCCTATGAAAAGGTGTTCCTGAAGTCCTCAACTAAAGCCGAGTGGATTATTGTTCAAACATTACCTAAGACTGGGTACTTAATGGGGAGGACGTGGGTTCCTGCTTAATCGCACTGGCTCGCCCCGGTGTAAGATAAACTACTTATAGAGATTTACTTGGTGTTAATAATCTATGTCTATGTTATTTAAAAATGCTAACTATGCTATTAATAAAATATGAATACGTGAAAGGAAAAAAATTACAGTTCCTGAGGGATTATCCACGCGGATGAATCAGCGAAGCTCAGCTATTGGATTTTATATCAAACTTTAGAGTGGTTTCCAAATAACTAGAATAGTTTTCCAATGCATTGCAATGATGCACATCAAAAATCTTCTTGTTTTGAAAATAGACGGCACTAATCAATGTTTTTCTACGGTTATCTAAAAGTGATTCGGTATTTTCTTATCTTCAAAGTAAAGAACAAAGCAAAATTCATTGAGAAAGCAAAACAAAACGATCATTTCTCTAGAACCATTAAAATTCAATAGCAACATAAAGAAAGGGTCGCTCGAACAATTTATCACTGAAAACAAATTGCTGCAGCAGTATTAAACAGATGTTACACTTGGAAGCTAAGCCCTAATTCTGAAGAAATACGGAGTATAATTGCAGACGGTTTTATTCTATACATCCTAGTTTTTCTGCATAATTTCATAAAATTTAGTACATTTTGATATTAATTTATCATAGTAATTTATACATCAGAACTCCATTTTTAATAAATCGATTTAGAAAATAATTTTATATTTCATAAGTAGTTCCTAAAAATAAGTAGGTACATTGCTTTAACAATCACAATAAAAATATAATTCAAGATCTTTTCTCTCGCAGATATATTTTTGTTATGATTTTAATACGTAATTTTGATATTGTGAAGCAAACCGCAAACATTTATAAATATATTGAAAAAAATTAAGAACTGATAATCTTCAAACGTTTGAACAGATTTTTTTGAATCATAGGTAAAACAACGATTTATTATAATAATACACAACGATCTGGGACATCATTTATGATACGTACTGCCCAAGAATGGAACTCCCTGCCATCCTCCTTGTTTCCCGAGAACTGCCATCTAGGCATCTTCAAGGCTAGAGTGAATTAATTATTCTAGATCAACGTGTTCCATCCTCGGCTAAACCATCGCTTACCATCATCATTGCTTAGAAACCCCACTTAATATTATATTTTGTTGCAGAAATACCTATAAAAAGATTGAATCGTGTTCTGAATAATTATGGTTCCCAAAGTTCGTCATCTTGCCTAACACCCAATACAATTTACAAAGCAACCGTTATTAGAAACTTGCGGCGACTATAATTGGTATTTATGAGATGTTCGTAACTTGAAAGTTATATGTGACAGAGGACCTCTAAGTCCTTTATTACTCCATGTTTTGTTATTGTTTAGTTATGAAAGAAGTTTATTTGGTGTGAATATTGTTATGTAGTTGAGCCACAGAAAAATATGTATAATAATTATAAAGTAAATAGTTCACCCACTATGGAAACGTATATACAAGTTTTGGTTTGTATTAAACTAAAATTACTTGCGTAATATTAAGTATGTTACTCTGACTATATTTTAGACATTAGCATTAGCATAGACATACTTCTAAACTATGTAAATCTACCCTCTAAGTTAGACTTTTTAATGTAGTGTTTTGTTAGTTAATTTATTGTTTACATTTGGTTTACATATCTCTGTAAACTACGCTCAATGGCGCTATAATACTTAAATATTTATACTGTGTTTTCTCAATAAGTGAATTTGTAAATTCTTTTGAGGTAATAAATATCTTAAACCGTATATTTTCAACCGTATTCGGTTCAGCGGGGTTTTTCAAGGTGCGCGTGCACGCGGCTTGTTCTGGCTTTGCACTAAAACTTGAAACTATAGTCGGTTACGTGAGTAATCATCGTAGAATATCAATAAAAAGTAAGAAAAAAAATATCGGTCTGCAAAATCCAATTCACGAAAACAGACTTCATCATCATGATGTGAATGTTCAGTTCACTAGCATTCCCTCAGGGGGTCGTAGTGAATCAATGGTGAACTGATGAGTTCAACAGGATCCCTAGGGTATCAGGCTAGTGATCCCTTTTACACGGAAATCTAGTGGGAGCTACGAGTTTGATGCGTTATTTATTTGAGTTGAGTTTTATGCCTAATAGGTGGATTTTTCAAAATTTTAAATCCGACTGAAAACGCTTCGGCTACCACCTTGCTACCACTATAGTCTAAAGTCTACGGCGTAGCGGTATTAAAAAATCTGGCCGACAGATAGACAGCGGAGCATAGGCTTACTTATTTTGGTACGGAAGCCTAAAAATGTGGCTATGCCTAAACTTCTATCTATGGGAGAATTCTATGGCTACGCCGTAGAGGCCCCGACGCCTTTTCGTCACATTAAATATTTCGTCGCTATCCCCTATTAGTTTACATTCAATAGTACGCCACTTTCTACGTCCTAAAGAAATTTACTAGATGCATCTAGTCAATTTCTTTAACTCGTTTCAAGTTGCACTCGACTTTTTCTCAACTCGTCCGATGTGTTTGTACAATTAAACATAAAAGAAACATTTTCAATACAACAAAATTTTATTTAATAAATTACTATGAACCATTAAAAGAACTCATCCCTCGACATATTGTCTGTATGTTTTTTTGATCCTACTAATATTATAAACGCGAAAGTTTGTATGTATGGATGTTTGTTCTTCTTTCACGCTGCAACGGAATAACGGATCGACCTGATTTTTTGCATGGGTATAGTTCAAGAGCCAGAGAGTGACATAGGCTTATATAATTTTCATCATCATCATCACCATTTTTCATCACTACGCGGGGTGCAGCTTATTGTAATATAGGCTTGCATTTGTCTTTTAATTTTATTTTTTATATTGACTTGTAAAGTTGGCCTTTTGGCCTCTACAGATGGACCGGACTAGGCTACAGATGGACCGGACTAGGGCTTGCATTTGACTGCCAACTCGCCTGATTTTAAGCGTTGATGATGATGATGATGTTTGTTTGTTACTCAGCCCAACTCTGAATAGATTAAGATAAATTTAGTGAAGAAATAAACATACCCTAGAATATGGCATAATTATTATTCTCAAGTAAGTTTTATCACAGAACGGTAAGGTGTAGTACCTTACCGTTAGTTAGTACATTTTATCATTTCAAATTAAATAGGTAAATTAGGTATGACCACGTAAATCATACTCACTAACTATAATCTAATCAACACTTCTCGATAAATTATGTTTGAAGATAACTGAAACACTGATTGTAACAGAAACAAATTGAAATCATAATCATGGTTTCTTTCATGCTAAATTATAATACGCGAGGAAATTAATTTCCTCTTGGCACAAGTAACAGAGAGGAATGAATATAAAACTTGTTTTGTTAATCAACATTCTGGCGGTCTTAGATACGTGTGTCTACTGCAAACATTTAAATAAGCTTGGTGGTTGTCGTAAAAGCGTATTATTAAAAAAGGCCTTTGGGCTTGTGGATATTCTGATTTGGGGATCTGACCTCCCGAATAGCGAGCCCAGGGGGGTTAGACAGGACCCACTTTCTGTTAGCGTTAACGCCTGCGGAAAGGTGAAATTGTATGAAAATGACATTGACAATGACATTAGCTTGAGATAAATTATCTCAAGCTAATGTCATTTTCATACAATTTCATCTTTCCGCAGACGTGAACGCTAACAGAAAGTGGCTCTTGTCTAGACCCCCAGGGAAAATAACGGTGCGGTGTGGCCTGCGCCGTTGTAAAAGAAAGGAGCGGAAATTCTCCGAGCATTTCCCTAGAGTGTTGCTTCAGACAGCATGCTAGAAAGGTACCGATTCATATGGAGATCCCAGCGCTCTTCGTCTTGCACAGAGGTCGGTAATCTGTAAAAACGGAAATACGAAACGACAAACAAGTTTGGAGCGTCAAACTTGGCATAATAATAATACACACTCTAAAGTATTTAAAAAAAAATGCCCAAGTGTGAGTCGGTGTGAAATTTCTGTTCACCACCGGTTCTCGTACGATCACCGAAGTGAAGTAACGGCGGGCGCGGCCGGTACTTGGATAGGTGACCGCTTGGCCGTTGATAGGATGTTGTCTTTTTGCACAATTTTTTTGTACTTTAGTAGCAAACAAGTGGTGACACGGACTAAGAAGTTAACAAGTGGTGGTACGGAAGCCTCAGTGCGCGAGCCCGACTCGCACTTGGCTGGTCTTATTTACCCCTCTATAAAAGAGCTGATAATCTTCAAACGGCTGAACAGATTAGAATTATAGCTAAAAAAGTCAACTTTCAAACAACCAAAAAAATAATGGTTGTAAAAATAACACGTGTAACTCCTTTCCTACCTTTTCTCCTAACCATATTTGAAGCCTCTTTGCATTATTCTCTAATAAGGTCATGAAGATCAAAACAGTAAGCAATTAAACAAGCCTCAAAGTAAGTTAAGGGTTTGTTTTTATTTTCTGCTTATCTGGAGGCATGTTTACTTATTGTTCTTTGAAAACCCTTTTAACTGGAAACCAAATTCAAAAGAACAACACAAGTCAACACGGTTGTGGTGTTTTTTTAATGGATCTTTTATGACCCTGGATACAGAGTCCTTCAGTCGTAATATTAAACAAGTTTACATAATATTAACTAGCGTCAAACAAGTCATAGTCAAAGTTAAGCAAAGTAAATCACGGTCAAGTCAAACTCATCCCCCAGTAAATTGGTGTAGGCTTTACAAGAGGCTTCTATGGAGTATTGGAAACAACACGAAAATATATGTTTCACCTCGTTATAAATTAGGCCCACACTTCATGTACTGCACGTTAACGAGCTATTAATAAATAATACCTAATTCACCATTATAACACATTTACATTCGTAAATACTTACACAAGTTTAGGAAAATAATACAACGAGCCGACATGTTTATTTCCACGTTGGCGCCAAAACTCCCACTGTTGTGGAACACAGCAGCAGAGCTATTACACTTTACGTCAAAATTCAATCGATATCCTTTCTAAACGTATAATTGTAAGATACTAGGTTCGCCCCACGCTTTCACCCGCGTGGTGATGATGATGAAAGTAGTCTAAGTTACTCCTGATAACATCAGCTATCTGCCAGTGATAGTCCCATCAAAACCGGTCCAGCGGTTTTGTACATCGTCTTTTATATACCAACTAGCTGACCCGACAGACGTTGTCCTGTCTTAGATCTGACAAACACGCGAAGAAAAAACGTTGAAATTTTTACTGAAGTTTTAATTTTACTTATTTTTTCTTTCCGTAAGAATCTTCTACAAATTGTATCAGAAAACTTAAAAAAAAGAGGAAAAATTGATATTGGTAAAGTCGTTCTCAAGTTATGGCGTGTTCAAGGTAAATCTAAATAGGGTTTTTTTTAATATAGATCAGAAGAAAAGAAGAGAAGATGATTCTTAAGTTGCGATAGAGAGTAGGCATGATAGCGCTATCTCGTTCGAGTCTTGCTCGCGATCAATGAAGTTCTTTTTTAATCCCTGTCGCAAAAAGAGGGGTGTTATAAGTGTATATCTAAGTGTCTGGTCTGTGACATCGTAGGTCTGAACCGATTTTGATCTAGTTTTTTTTGTATGAAAGATGACTTGATCGAAAATCTATTCAAGAAAATATGTTTATCCGTTTAAAGATTATGGTCTCATTCTTTTTAATTTTCAATTAAATAAGCCCTTTTAATACGAATGTTTAAGAAATCTTCAGTCAATTGTATTGCGGCTGAACTTTGACGCTAAGTGTAATCACAAAAGCTGTACTGGTTTAATTTTTAAATCAAGAGTTTTGTGGAAATCGTTTTGATGGAAATGGAAGCGCTTGTTTGCGAGACACGCCCCGTAATTTCAGGAAAACTCTTAGAGGCGGTTTTTGCGAACTAAATTGAGGAGAGTTTATCTCTCCCCGGGTCACAATTATGAGAAGAAATTGTTTTAACAAGAGTCGCAAGAGATAACAGATACGCATATACTAACAGTATATGCGTATCTGTTATCCTCAATAACTAAAATACATTTTATTTATTGAGGGTTTTTTTTTTTTGTTTAGGTACCTGTGGAGCTTAGAAGTTAAGTTGAAATGTCTTCAAATAATAAACAAAACACGGTCAAAAAACATTACTGCATTTTTCTTTTACAAAAAAAAAATCTTTGGTGTCATATAGCTTAGATGGATAAATGATCGACAAACTTTTTGAAAAATTCGCTGCAGTTGGTTTTTATACTTCTTAAATGGACTAAAGTGGTCGAAGGGATTTCGAGTAATTTCAACTGCTCGCGTCCGCACAATTAACGGCCTCTTATACCAAATTTGACGGTTTTAAATCAATTTTACTCAGTAAAATTACAATATTTGTAATTACAATAGTTAAATTATAATAAAACACGATAGAATCAACTTTCCGCGATCAAAAAAAAATCTGAAACAAAGTCGATTGAGTTTATTTTTTTCGTTTTATGCTCTAATGAAAGCTCGTAACAACATGGAAATCGCAGGTACTGAAAGGCAATCCTATTATTATATTTTTTTTGATTTGGATAGATTTTTGATAGTGAATAGTTTCGTTTTTTTAGTGAAATTAAAAGCGTAAAAAGTTCGCGAGTATTTGCACGCGCCGCGTTCAGTACCTACCGCACCAGGCGTCATCGAGGTTGGACCTATGTTCGTTTTTGTCGTTGCACTCCCCCCGTAGGCGTCCTGACTCTTGCGTGGCAAAATACATCGTCTCTATAACTTGGCGGGGGCTGAGGGAGCGTTTTGTTGCCTACGCGACTCGGATAATATGCCGTTAACGGTAATTTGTGCATGTGAGCTCTAACTTTTCTCCACTAAAAGCGGCATTTTGTGGTTTCACGTCGATGGTCCCACCGGTGCAACATAGCAGTGAACAAAATAACATTGCAAGCGATCTTTTATTATACCTTCTTTAAAAAACTTTCTAGCAAAATAACTTCTCATGCCGTACTGAATTTATCGCAAATTTTCATTTGCAATTCAGTCCAACGAGAGAGCATTTTCATTGGAAACAAAGCCGATTGTAGTTTTCACAAGTCTTTTAATAACTTGCAATGTTTGTATGTTTATGTTTTACTTAGACATAATTTCGTTATTTTTTAACTTTAACAAAAACTAATAATAATAAATATAAGAAACTAACATTTGTACGCTGTAACAGGCAAGGACATGAGATACGTTTCCATTATTACGACCATGTATGCTACTTTATATATATGTGTACCTACCATGTTCTGACAAATAAATATTTTGAATTTGAATTTGAATTTTGAATTTAGGTAAAATCTTGTTACAAGCTTTTTATTAACTCGCAATGTTTGTATGTTGGTTTAGGTAAAATGTTGCTACAAGTTTTTATTAACTTGCAATGTTTGTTTGTATGTTAGTTTGTTTCGATCTAATCTTGCGTAAGCTGAATTAGAACCACTTCCTCTTATCCTACGAAGTTGAATTTTTACATGTTGGTTCCGTTCCGATGACAATGCATTTGTCATGGTGCATGGTAAGCAAATTTTATTAAAAGCTCGTCCAATTTTGAGAAAATTGCATGAACATTTTCTCAATATTAAACGAGTTTTTAATTTTAAAAAAATTGTGTTTGTATGAAAATTACCCGATATCCCGGGCATCTCAACTGAGCACACATAGTGATAATCAGTGACTTTTTTGTGCGGGTAGTTATTTAAAACCTTTTATTGTGAAAATGCAAGTACTGCAACAAACATGCAAAAAGATAGCGTATCGTTGATCCACTAAAGCAAACTTACGCAACAGAAATTCGGAACATAATAAAAATTGGCCAACGATCGAGTATGGGATTCTGCAAAAGTAGGGTCCTAGGGAGACATTCAAAAATTCCTGAACACAAAATAAATGCGAAAACATTTATCTGTATTCCGAGATACAAATTGAATGTAGATAAAAAGGGTCACAGTCTGAAGTCTCGTGCCAAGCTGATAACGATTTCCGCGAATAATAATGAACAGAAGGACCTGCGCAACCTTTTCTACGAGTGAAAACATTTTACTGAAACTGGAAGCAATCTAAACTTTTTTAGTAAGTATACACGTTGTTCGAGGGTTGACATTTGTGGACAGCACTTTTTTGACAATTTAACATGATTTTTTTCTTAAACATGCTCGGTGATTGGTTTATTACTTTCGCGATAATTTCGCGATCTCCAAAAGGGCCGGTTGGAAGCGGCTTGCATCCCGCGTTTTCCTGCAGTCTCTTTTAGATCGTCTGTCTATCTTGTGGGTGGACCTTGGTCTCCATTCAAGAAAATTTCGGCCCCATCGACCATCTGTTCTGCGTGCTGTGTCCTGCCCACTGCCACTTCAACTTGCTAATTTATCTGGGTAACAAGCGTTGCTTGACGGATTAGCAAGTTGAAATGGCAGTGGGCAGGGCACATATCACGCAGGACAGATGGCCGATGGGGCCGAAAGGTTCTGGAATGGAGACCACGGACTGGTAAGCGCAGCGTAGGACGACCACCCACAAGATGGACAGACGACCTAAAAGAGACCGCAGGGAAACGCTGGATGCAGGCCGCTTCCAACCGGCCCTTTTGGAGATCGATGGGGGAGGCCTATGTCCAGCAGTGGACGACCTATGGCTGAAATAATGATGATGTTGATGAAGCGTTGCTTAAAAGTGGGAAAACCTCGCTTTAAATTCTTCGAGAAGCAATCGCGATTGTCACTTGTCGCACTGGCAAACTCAAAGCTCGGTTTCATTATTTGTACGGGAGCGGCACGCGAGGCTCTTGAGCTCTTGACACGTATTGGCACTTGTGCAGTTTGGTAATACTTGGGTTTGAGTTTATTTCATCTGTATTCGTGTGATTTTTTTAAATAAAATTAACCTTACAACCACAGCAAGGAAAAGAAAAATATTTTCTTTTCTGAGCTTACAACGTATTTAAAGAAGCATCATAACTTTTTTATAGGCCTTCACTTGTTGTTGTTTATGTAATTAAAACATAAAGAACCTGGCAACAAATAACTATTTCAGATGTCATCTAGGGATGACACTTTCTAGCAAAAAAATCACGATATTGGCTCTGCGCCATTAGTAAAGGCCGCGGAGCTAATACTCAAACCGAAACTTATTGAAGTAAAAAAAATATCTTCTGTATATCGATGGGTCTGAGATATCTCTTAGCTTTACCATTAAATTATAAGCAAACACACATAATTACCGACGTAGATGGTACCTTTAACTTAAATTTAACCTCATCGAGATACAATACAAATAGAGTCACGATCGTGCCAAAAAATGTCCGAACCAAAACTCGGCGCACGCTACGAATTGTGCAAACTTTTTGGTTAGTTACAATACAAGGTAACCGCGATCCGACTACAACGCCGCGCGATGCCAAGGCTACGATGACATAGCGGACAACTAACGTTGAACACTATGCAAGCGACATAACGTCCAAATTGGAGTAAATGTAGCATTGTGAGGTATACCTATAATTGATACAATGTATTTACAATGAGGCGCGGACGTTTTTTGACTGTTTTCACTGAGAGATTGTGACTCTATAGGAATTGTTTCTCGATGCCTCCACCCGAACAATTACGCTTACCATATCAATGTCCTGTCTCTGACAGTTCGTCGCTATTAAAAACCGTTTAACATAAAAAAAATCACTTGCCTTTTCCCCTTTATAGGTCTAAAGTTCTAAACTTATCTCTCAAGAATCCGAGGCGGGAGAGATTAATCAAACTTCTGCGTTCGCGAGAACTTTGAGCTGTCAAGATCCCTCCGTGATCCTTTGTTGCAACAGTTCCAGAACCTGCCGGATAGAAATAGTCTCCGTTATGTAGGTTTTAAGTATTTTCCAATAGGTATCTCCATTCCTTTTATTCATGTTTTTATTTTATCCTTGAACGTTGAACATCGTGCGATAGCTGCCGAGCTGCAGAATATGCCATAGAATCGATCATAGCGAATATGAATCAAATGACATTTTATCAAATTAGACTATCTCAGCTGTCAAATTTGACGATCGATAAAGTACGGTACTTGCACTGCTGGTTCGATCTTTAACAAAGACTTATAGTCTTCAAATAAATTTAAATGGTGTAAATATAAAAAAATATGTAAATAATAAATTTTGACCGATTTTTTTTAAATTTACTGCACTTCATCCTCATAGGATTGTTTCCTTTCTTCCGTTCATATTTCAATATGCACTGGGCCTGCATGGTGGATTAAGGCCCATCCGCTCTCTCTCTCTCTCTCTCTCTCTCTCTGAGAGGTCTTTGTCCAGTATTAGTAGATCCTAAAGCATGAATGTATTGTAGAAACCTACTTTTTGTGAATGGTTTCAATGATTACACCATATTTGGTTACGGTCAACGACTGGAAGCCGCCTTGTTGGCTCGTGTGTACATAGAAAGGGTTCTACAAGCAAAAAATCATAGACTTATGAAATCTTTGCAAAAAATAATAAAACTAACACAAAAAAAAAGTCGTGGTAGCCTATTTGGGAGACCGCTAGACTTGAAAGCGTGAGGTCGCGGGTTCAAATCCCGGGCCCGTACCAATGAGCTCTTTGGAGTTTATGTACGGATTTTCATACCACTGGCTTTTCGGTGAAGGAAAACATCGTGAAGAAAGCTGCATACGTACGGAGAAGAAGTTCAATGGCGTATGTGAATCCACCAACCTGCACCCTGGCCAGCAGCGTGGTGGATATGGCCCTTTCAGGGGTAAGCCAAAGTCCAGCAGTGGACTATTAAAAGGGCTGATTATGTACATATTATATTTTAAAACTCTGACCAGATTTAGCAAGCGTGGACTAAGTAGTTTAAAAAAGAAAGTTTCAATGTTAGGATGTAGGGCTTTATAAATGATTATTGTTTAACAAAAACGGTACCTACTTTAGATTTTTATTTTGTTTTGTAAAAACCTGGCTAAGCCCATGTAAACCAGCACTATTTAATTACTATGACTTATAGTACTTGTACTCTCTAAAAAGCTTCCTTCATTCTTTTAAATATGTATAATATTATAACAGAAAAGGCACTCAGTAGCGTTCAAAGTGACTGAGGCTAGATCTATTCTCGCTAAAATATAATATTTATATCACAACTCGGGATGAGAAGCGAAGACAGGCGGAGGAAATGAGTTTATCCCAACCTCGGAGCCTCAGAAAACAGCTAAACAAAAACACGGCAAGCGCAAGCTGTAAATAATGCTCAGGGTCCCGTATAAGATAAGAGATTCGATTACATTTCAGGATCGCGGTCCTACTTATTGGGTGGAAGCCATTCCATTACTAAAAACGGTGATAACGAAACTTTATGATGTTTGTTTGGAATTATACTTTCATTTATATACGGCAAAGTGGGATTTAAACCAAAGAAATTAATAACGTAGTCTGTACACGTCTCTGGGCCCTTATTCACTAACTAAAACAAGCACGTGACGCGGCGCGTTAAGTTAACCTCTAAAATTTGGCCTCTATTCTCTAGGAAATAAAGACCAACTTAAAGCCCCGCATTACGAGCGTGTTTGTAGTTTACATTACTGCCCTGTAGATACAAATTGTAAGGATTAGGTATAGAAAATCATGAAGTTAACTGGTCTACTTTTTCATTCAGTTTTTTTTTTTATCTGCGCAGTCAGACTAGGAATAGAAACTACAAGTTTACTTTATTACTATAGCACATTTTATACGAGTACAAACATTCAGATAAAGGCGTTTCTACATTTAGTTTACGGAGTTCTAAACATGATCTTATTTTGCATTATTGTTTTGGATTAAACTTGAACTACTTACAAGAAAATCTTTACCGAAGATTCCTTAGATTTTATAGCTACGATGGCCTATCTTATTTCGTACAAAAATATCACCGCAATGTTTGGATGAAATGAGACCTTCCGAGGATTTTAGACTCGTTTTCCTTAACGATATAGGCACTTTAGTATGAGACCGCTTAGGTAATGTCTTTTGAGACGTTTTTCCTTTAGTTTGAAGGGAATAAACAAAAAAACCTTTGATGTTTTCATTATCATCATCAGCCAGACGACGTCCACTGCTGAACATAGACCTCCCCCATAGAACTCCACACTGAACAATAGCCTGCCATCTGCATCCACTGAATGTCCGCGACCCTAACGATTTCTTCGGTCCATCTAGCTAGTGGGACGCCTACCTATGATGCATCTTCCGTTTCATGGTCTTCACTCGAGAAGCTTAAATTCACATTGGCTATCGGTTCTTCGAGCGATGACGCCTGCTATTGCCACTTCAACTTGCAAACTATGTCAGTGACTCTGGTTCTTTGGCAAATACCCACGTTCCGGATTCTATCGCGCAAAGAAACTCCGAGCATAGCTCTCTCCATTGATTTAATGTTTTATTTATGTTAAATTGAATTAAAATTAAGTTTTACCTACCTGGTAAGTACTTAAGTGCTTACAGCCATACTTAAAATCGTTAATAAATTAAAAATACTGAAAAGTGCTTTGTCTAGTTTTCGCATGTGTCAATTTCCATCAGATCAGTGTTGACAGAGCAATTATAATCACTGTCGACTTATGAAGCGTTTTTAATAACATAATTTTATGAAAAGTAAGATGAGATGAGGGGAACATTGAATTGAAATTAACACTTGAAGCCGAGTCGTCAATGCCAAATTACTTCAATAGACTAAAAATTTAGCAATTGCTCATTTAATAATTTGGGAACCATCCTTAATTGTTTCCTCTGACAGTTGCTTTATTTTTTACAAATAACAGGCTTATTGTTGATAATACAATTAAATGTAATACGTACCTATACTGAAGACATTACGTAAATCAGTCTGCTCTCTCTCTATCCCGTAAAGTCACAGTACGGAGTTTGTATGGCGTGACGTCATTTGTAAGTATAGTGCGCTCTGTTTAGCAAAACATTAAAATGCTCATATCTTCCTTAATTTTGAACACATTTTAATTTTGTTTTCGGTGATCGTCTCTATTTATATCGTCAGATTTTTTATAAGACAAAAAAACAGTCCGGACGCCTCTTACGTAAATTTTGACAATACTTCCGTCAATGTCTGTATTACTGTCATACGATTGCACTATAATTTACATACAATGTACTCCAACTAGCATTAAAAATAAGCTTGATACTTATCGTTAATCAAAACCTACCGGAAATATGCAAATAGTTAAGACAGAATTACAAGTGACATAAGTACCTGCGGATACGATGTACTTGGAATAAAAATTAATCCAAAGGATCTTACTAACAAATATAATTCTGCTATTAGATTTTAGGCACTCCATAACGTCCTACCGAGATCCTAACATTTAGAAATTAACGGATTATAGAAATTAGCTTGTATCTGACATAATTTTAATTCCTAATGTTTCGAATAATTTACAGTGTCTGTGGTCAGAGGTAGAGATCAAAGGTTTTTCATGAGTTTAGGCGTTTAGGGAAGATGTTTCCGTCAAAGCTAAATCAATCGCACATATTTTTTTAAACTTTTGAAGATAATTAACAAATTACTAAGTGGAAATCGTTTATTAAGCATTCTCATTGACTCCGAACTATTAATAAATGCTGTGTTTCGGCAGCCAATAGCCTGTCCCATTACATATTAATTACTTGATGCCAAAAATGTAGACTAAATAATACAAAATATAGTTTTTTTTTTTTTTACTAAAGTGAAAACTAAATGATATAGTATAATTAATTAGAATATAACCTAAAAAATATTATAAATATATATATCATAACTATTTTTATTTATAAAAAAAAACTATTACTTGAGCTAGTTGATTTCCTCCTAAATATAAAAAGCCAACATGAAAACTACTTTTAAAGATTTGATTTTATTCAAAATGTATTATTGCCAAATCGGATTTTTTTATATCTCGCGTGATTTTTCATCTTCAAGGATTTTTAACAAGTCTTTTATCGGGGATAAAAGAGTTGTTAATGTTCAAACAGCTGAATAGATTTCATGACTAAGAACACAATCGATCGAGTCTTCTTTCAAACCAAAAAAACTAAATCAAAATCAATTTTGCCGTTTGGGAGCTATGATGCCACAGGCCCACAGACAGACACACAGATAAACAGATACACACGTAAAATTTATAATAACCCTCTTTTTTGCGTCGGGAGTTCAAAAGTTTGAACATGTGCAGGAATAAGCCTTCTTGACAGAAGGCCTGTGAATTTATATCATCATCATCATCATTTCAGCCATAGGACGTCCGCTGCTGGACATAGGCCTCCCCCATCGATCTCCAAAAGGGCCGGTTGGAAGCGGCCTGCATCCAGCGTTTCCCTGCGGTCTCTTTTAGGTCGTCTATCCATCTTGTGGGTGGACGTCTTACGCTGCGCTTACCAGTCCGTGGTCTCTATTCCAGAACCTTTCGGCCCCATCGGCCATCTGTGAATTTATATATGTATTATTTACTAAATAAGTCATTGGTGCAGGGCCGAGGAACGAACCGGGTGCCGTCAGATTGTAAAGCGCACATGCTTCCGTCTGGCCACCATTGCTCTCCCAATTAGTAATGTAAGTAGATTTTTTATTTAAATTGCAATGTGCCTAATCATGCCACTTGATTCTGAACAGTGAAACGCGATGTCATTTTCAAGTGATATTTGATTGTTAAACAAAGCATTACGCCATGGCCGCACGTGCATGCATAACAAAAGACTTACTGCTGTTATTTTTGCATATTGTTATTGCGGGCCTTGGCTGCAGCCTTGAGTAGAAGGGTATAGGTATTTACCGCGTAATAGGCACAAAGGAATGCGTAAATAAAGTTATGGAGATGCCAGATAATACCGCTGGATATTGCTGATGACTCGTGAGAAGTACTTTACATTTATTGACTGAGCGAAGCGTAGTCTACGAGAACAGATCGCCGGGTAATCTTAATATTTATAACTCGGATAAGGGTCCCATACCCTTATCCCGTGGAAGATGGGGCGGCTTCTGATTTGGGATACACAAACGTGCTCCATCTTCGGCCGCAACATCGCATTCCATCAGGCGAGATCGTGTTAAAACGTTAGCTTAGACCGATGTAAAAAAAAGGTAGAGAGTATACAGGGAACGTGACAGAATTAAATAGAAGCCGGCTCTTATTTTGACACTCTCCACCTGAGGCCTGTCTGCAGGGGCGGATTTAATATCGTGGCTGCACTAGGCCTATAAAAAAATTGCCGCCCCTTACTCCCTGTAAAGCACGATGCCGGGAAAGATAATTCTTCTTCTCCACCGTGTACGAAAACTAATATTAGTGGCAGCGAAAATACCAAACAACCCAGACTAATATAATCTATAATCTGTGGTAGAGCAAAATTAAAATGATAAATAAATAAATATTCGGGACATTTTTGCACATATGGTCATCTGACCCTAAACTAAGCTTGTGATATGGCTACCAGAGACTGATATACATACATAAATATTTTTAAATACACACTTAAATAGATATTAACACCCAGATATAAATATGTTCATCTCATAAATGTTTGCCCTAGGTGGGAATCGAACCCACACCTCCCGAACGCTATATACGCTTGAGCTTTGAGTAAACCAGTAGGTAAGCAAACATCCAGTGAAGCAAACTTTTAATAATCGTAATCTCCGTGCGTGTTTTTTTTTTAGGTTATGCTGTGTTTCTATTTTATTTTGTTTTTAAACCTTGCCGTGCTAGATCACAGAGGGCACGACTACTAAAAAACTCACCATGTTTTGCCGCCCTAGGCTCGAGCCTACGCAGAGTATTGGGAAATCCGCCCCTGTGTTTCTGTAATTATTTGTACCTACTTCACCCATAGCTCCTCATTTATTAAATACTAGCTGCGCCCCGCGGTTTCATCCGCGTAGTGATGAAAAATTGTGACGATGATGATTATGAAAAGTAGCCTATGTCACTCTTTGGCTTTTGAACTATACCCATGCAAAAAATCAGATCGATTCGTGTTTCCGTTGCAGCGTCAAACAGGAATAAACATCCATACATCTAACATACAAACTTTCGTGTGACGTTTATAATATGAAAAAATTATAAGTAGGATCATGACGTTGACAGAAATTGAACTGTCGCCGAGCTGTCAAGTAAATTGAGAGGTAACTTCCCCGCGCTCCTACAACAACGGAAAGATGTTTATCTTTGTCTGATATCACTAAAGTTGGAATGGTACGAAGCTACAATAACTAGAACTAACATAAACTATTTGTGAAAGAGCTCTGTTGCCTCCTGTGTATTGGAGTTGGCAGATTGTGGAATAGTTTAGATTTTTAGGGTTCCGTATCCAAAGGGTAAAAACGGGACCCTATTACTAAGCCTACATTGGCGTCTATTCTGTCATACCTCTCATTAAACTAAACCAATCTGACAGGACTAAAATTATCTGCCTCTCTTTTCATTTTAATATGTGAGAGAAGGATGGCAACAATTTTAGAGCTTTCAAATTTAGTTTAGTTTAGAGTACATCAGAATCGATGCCACTGTCTGTCTGTCCGTCTGTCTGTCTGTCTGTCCGTCCTACGTATAAACAACTGTATCTTTCGAACCGTAAGAGATAGCCAGTTGAAATTTTCACAAAATAAGTAATATTACGACGGATTAACAAAAAAATTATATAAAAGTCAAAAATTTAAAACGAAAGGCCCCCATGCAACAAATGTATTTTGGTATTAGCTCTAATGTAAAAACGGGAATACGTACAAGCATAAAACTTGGCATGATTTTATTACACACTCTGAAGTATAACAACAAATAATAAATATTGGCCAAGTGCGAGTCAGTGACAAGTTTCTGTTCATTACCAAGTTATAACTGGTAATTTCTTTATTCAATTTTGTGGTGGTACGGAACCCTCAGTGTGCGAGCCCGACTCGCACTTGGTCGGTTTTTTAGATAGCTTTTGCCTTTATTAATTAAACAAAATACAAGCCAACAATCTAATCAAATATATAAAAAACTCGTGTCAGAGTTAGTTTGAGTAGTTTGTGGTCGCACTCCTCCGAAACGGCTCGACCGATTTTTATAAAATAACTAGCGACCCGCCCGCCCGGTTTCGCAAGGGTGTAATTTACCCCAAGACGGGGTGGGTTGCTAGTTATATATAACAACCTTCCTTGAAAATGTATCTAACTGATGGTGAAAACCGCATCAAAATCCGTTGCGTGGTTTAGGAGAAGTTAGCGGCCATACAGACATACGGTCAGACAGACGCGGAAATCGACTTCAATTTATACTATACTAGCGAACCGCCCGCCCGGCTTCGCACGGGTGTAACTTACGTGCGAAGCCGGGGCGGGTCGCTAGTTATATATATAAACCTTTCTTGAAAATATATCTAACTGATGGTGAAAACCGCATTAAAATCCGTTGCGTGGTTTAGGAGGAGTTAGCAGCCATACAGACGTATACAGACAGACAGACAGACGCGGAAAGCGACTTCAATTTATACTATGTAGAGACTAGCGACCCGCCCGCCCGGCTTCGCACGGGTGTAATTTACGTGCGAAGCCGGGCGGGCGGGTCCTAGTTATACCTATATACACACCTTCCGTGAAAATGTATCTAACTGATGGTGAAAACCGCATCAAAATCCGTTGCGTGGTTTAGGAGGAGTTAGCGGCCATACAGATATACAGACAGACAGACAGACAGACGCAAAAAGCGACTTCAATTTATACAATGTAGAGAAGATAGAGAAATATGTATATTTGGTAGGTATGAAAATATGTCGTAAAGTATATTTCATACCGCACGTACACGTACAAAGTAGCATATATCAGCTAGTATAACACTATAAAAACAGTTAAACTGCCCATATACCGGTGAAGGTCTAAAGGCAATCCAAATGCTTAACCAGTTGGCAGCGCCCAGCATGCTGGCGGCATTACCACGCTGAATGGCAATGCTTATGCGTTGAGCCAGAAACACACCACTAAACTACTAAAGTTACTTTTTTAAATGTTTATCGGGACTTATTACGTATTATTTTATAAAAAATAATTTAAAAAGAAATAAGTAAAAATAATTATTTTATATATTTTTTTTTTTTTTATAAGTAAATATAAAATAAAAACGTAAAAATAATACGAAACAACGAGATAATACAAATTAATAAAATTATACGTGATAAGTACCTCTAAAATGTGTTCAAATCGCAAAAGTTTAAAAATTACTACTAAAGCCACTGTTGATACGATTCCCTGGCTTACCAGTAGGTATATAATATCCAAATGCCATGAGCCCCGACATAGTTTCATTCCCATTCCACCGGCTGCCGACGTATGAAACGCAGCACTAGTTTCAGGTGCGATCCCTCATTCAGCCTGTAAACTACGAGTATAAAAACGAACGTAAACCTTTCACGGCTGTTTAAACATTAATAAATCAAGTGGTGTTGAATAACGTGCAACGAGATTGCAGACAACATGACATGAACACTTTCTCGATTTACAATAAAATGTACCTACAGATGTACATTGTGTGAGGCGCTGGCATCGCTGCAAAAGGCAGGCTGTCGTTCAGTGTGGAGGTTAAAGGGGGAGGACTATGTTCAGCAGTGGATGTCTTCTGACTGATGATTATGATGTACCTATTTCAAATTCAATTTATTTACGCCATAGCACACAAGGAACACTTAACTTTTTCAAGTTACAAAAGAACTTTTTTTATCGCGAATAATTCCAAGTTTGACCAACAACTCAACTGGTCCAATTTGATTACACCATCACAATTAAATACTTAATACGTGGCAGAGAGGGCAAAATGCCACGGGGCCCCGGGCTTGAGGGGGCCCCCGGCTCGAGAAGCCGTGAGCACAGGAAGAACCTAACATTTATTACAAAATTTAGTAAAAAAAACCTTGTAGCTTTCATGAAGTGTATACTGCATTTATGTTATTGCTAACAATTTCTGTGACAAAAGACAGTGCCGAACGATCATTTACCAAATTTATAAATACTTGTATTTTAAGAAATTCTATTGTCATTGTTTATTAACTAAAACGGTTAGAACCAATTACATTAGCATTACATAGCATTTCTATGGCACAAGAAAGGCTACGCAACTTGGCTTATATTCTGTTAATCCAAAATTTTATGGCTCATAATTTGAACTTTGATGTTGATTGATACTTTTGCGGAACATAAAGCCCGAAAAAGAGAATTTTAACAATAAATATTTTGCTTAAATCATAATACCCACGCATTGTAATTAAAAGATACCAAAAATTCACACAATAATTATATTGCTGATACTTGACATATCTTCCTAGGTACTTTACTTAGTGATTAATAAAAATGAAACTACGTCAAAAGGGCAATTTGATCCCATCCGATGAATTTGCCTGGGGGAGTTATTTCATGAAAAGCACTCTATTGGCGTACAGTCAGGTTATGTAGGATTGCACCTCGGTACCTGCCTCGGTGCCTGCCATGCCTGATGAAGGACACAGGTACCTCCCTCTAGCACGTTTCCTGATGCAAAACTCCTCTCTCAATTCTCTGAGCATTTCACCTATTTATGTACTATTCATAGAATAAATAAATCCGTATTTTACTCGTAGTAACAGCCGTGTCAACGGAATCTTTTACTTATTACTTCAATTAACACAGATAATCAATTTCTTCCCCTTTCAAGAAGTAAACAGAATAAATACGAGAATTTATTCCAATTTATCCAACCCTCTCCTCGCTGTTAGCTCTAAGATAAAAATCGGAGCTAAAGAGCTCTTCCGCTGATCAAAATGATAAGAATCCTATGTAAAACGTCTCATCTTGGAGTTAGAGGGAATGAAAGTTGGAACTCGCCGACGCAGCGTTCACATGGAGAGTGGGCTAAGTTATTATGTGACCTCATTTAGTCCAGTTTACTGATATCTCGTAGTTTGCGAAGTAGGTACACTATTTGAAGATAGTATTAGACCAACTAATCTAACTCGTGTATAGATTTGAATTTAAAAAAAATACATGTTTCAAAGATTAGTTTTAGTTTTAGATAGTTTTTATTTTACTTGTAATTTTTATTGAATAAATGGCAAACCTGACTTTCAAAGTTAGTAAGTTCGTTTGTTCGTTCGTCCCACAAGATGGACAGACGACCTAAAAGAGACCGCAGGGAAACGCTGGATGCAGGCCGCTTCCAACAGGCCCTTTTGAAGATCGATGGGGGAGGCTTATGTCCAGCAGTGGACGTCCTATGGCTGAAATGATGATGATGAAGTTCGTTTAGGCCCAGTGTGTGGCTACACACTGCTGAAAATGCTATTAACCGAAAATTAAAAAAATAAACAGAAAAATATTTTTATATCGCGAGTATAGTTTTGGCGGGTCGAATTTGTGTGTAATGTCTGGTAATGTCACTGAATTAATTTCCACTTTAAAATACTCACCACACATTCTTACATACGCAAAACGTTTATTACGAAAACGGCAGACCAATCGCAGAGAAAACGGCAACACACGTATAAATAAGAGGATGTAGGTCCACAAATCTTATGGATTAAAATCTGGGTTACAGAACGAAAAAATTTCGCGCTCAAATTAATACCGAGGCAACCCTGCGAGCATAAGATCCCCGTTTCATAAATTCGTAATCCGTTCGTTGCAATAACAGAGCAAGTCATTCGAATCGCCATGGGAGGCCTACATTCGTAGAGGCTCTAATAAATTGCGGGAATTGAGTCTTCGAGCGCAGGAAATAAGCGAATGTCGGTGATTTCTCCCCGCATCCAATTTCAAGCAATTATAACTTGTGTATTTAGTTCGTTCTAATAATTTTGTTATGATTCTTTGGAATATTCTTGTAATATCAGAATTATTACCACGCTGGAATTTAAGAACGATTGGAAATAAACCTATATTTAATTTAACATTTAAGATTAATGTATAATTATCAATACGAAAAAAAGACTTCACAATTAGTAAGCGCTTGAACAAAATTATTTGTATCATTGGAGGTTGGTAAAAATACTTGGGCAAAGATAATAACATTGTTATGGGACCACCACGAAAGCTTCCTCTACATCAATGATTCTTAAATTTTGTGTAGTCACGGGCAACTTACAAAATTTCAAAAATAATATGCACCCCTGGCAACTAGAATTTTCGAATATGAAAACTGTGCTTTTTGATTACTTCATTTTTAGTTTTGTTAATTTAAATAACGCCTTACTTCAAACGAATTCATATAAATAAACCCTGGGACTGTGGTCCCTGATACTCGCATCATGGACCCCTTTGAGGGTCCCACTTTAAGAAACCCTGCTCTACATAATAAAAAAGAATCACTTAATTTGGTTTACAGATGTCGGAATATTCAGTATACATACATTAAATAATAAAAAAACGACTAAGTACCGACTTAGTAATTACACAATTTCGTTTACATGAATGACATAGACAGGTATTTACTTCAGTTTTTTTAATTAATACCAAACCATTGAACCGATTTGGATGACATTTCAAAATTGTTTTTTTCAATTCTATGCGACCTATCTGAAAGTATATATCCATTTAAATGAAAATGAAAAAAAAATCCACATCGGTTTATAAATGACGAAATTCTGAGGTAACAAGTAAAATAAAAATAAAACAATTGAATTGAGAACCCCCTCCTTTTTTGAAGCCGGTTAAAATAACTAACTGAATTGATACGGATTGTAGTTGGTTTATAAAAATCATGCTCATTCGATGTCATGATTCAAATAGAAGAGTGCTTACTAATAAAAATTCAAAGATTTGTAAAAAAGGTTGAGTGGAACCCCTGTTTTAAAACATGCGGATGTAGATCGATCAGCATCGGTTAACTGACGTTTTAATGGAAAATCAAGAATATCTCTGATCTCGTGTTACCTATTCGATAAAGCCATGCAAACCAAGCCAAATAAATTGAATAAAAAGATTATAGGCTACCTCGAAACAAGCAATATGTGGTTTCTTCTAGGCAAGCGTGCGTAGACCGCATCGCTTAATATCAGGCGTGATGGTGGCCAAAAGCAAGCCTATTAATTATTTTAAAAAAAAGTATAGATACGTTTTATAGTATACTTCCAATCTCCATTTGACCCTCTTAATTGGCCCTTTTGCAAAATCCTTTCTTAGCAGACCTCTACAACCCCATAAGAAATCTACCTGCCAAATTTGTAGGCCAAATAGTTTACGAGATTTCGTGATGAATTTGTGAGTAAGTGAGTGATAGTTTCACTTATATTTAAATAGATTTCATCACAATGCATTTCTTAATAATGGTGACATTTTTGTCTGAAATATTATTGCGAATAATATTCTCTAGCTTAGTTACTCTTAACCGCGGGCCGTAGCGTGTACAGGGGCCTTACGGACAACTGCTATTGCGGCACCAAACTAACGTTAAATCCGCTTAGTTGGAAAATCACGCGAACGTGAACCTTAAAGCGCCCAGATACGGTGCCGCAATAGCAGTTGTCCGTAAGGCCCCTGGCCTTTCATTAAAACACCACCACCGTCAAAGTGGTTCATCACCTAATATGTAAGTGCCGTTTCATAAATATAAGGCTACACAAGGATAGGTAGAGAAATAACCAAAAAATAAAAACAAAAATGCCGCGGTAAACAACCTTAATTGCGATCCCACCCTTTCATCTGCACGGCAATTCAGGGGAAATTTACATATTTCCATTTATTCGCACTTCCGTTATGAATATTACGACCAGACGAGATGAAAGCTCTGCATTATTTATTTACGAGACAGATTGATAGTTGACAACTATTTTAATAAGCGATTAATTTCTGAAGCGATGATAGCTCAATGGCGCGTTCGAATTCCAACCTGCAGGGTGGTGTATGTTCAAACCCCAACAATGAATTTGAGCTACCAGGGAAAACATCGTGAGGAATATACCATAGCATTGCGGAAGGGCACTTTAAACGGGCCCTTTGTAGGAGTAACTATAGTAACCACAGTAACTATATACCTAGATGGTATATGGCCGGACAGTGGCGCGCGTGGGGCAGCAATGGGAAGTTGTTGATGGGAAATCCCGTGAAATTATGGGTTTTATGCATCGAGATACAAAACACAATCGTGCCAAAAAAAAAGTCCAAACAAAAACTCGGCGCACGCTACGAATTGCGCCGACTTTTTGGTTAGTTACTAGGTAACCGCGGTCCGACTACAACGCCGCGCGATGCAAGAGCTATGATGACATAGCGGAAAACTAACGTTGAATACTATGCAAGCGACATAACGTCTAAATTGGAGTAAATGTGGCATTGTGAACTTTATAATTTATACAATGTATGTACAATGACGCTCGGTTTCACCAGGTTTTCACTGAGAAATTGTGAATCTATAGGAATGTATCTCGATAGTTTTATGACAGGTTTTTCACTACACGCGTTTTTAATTTATATTACCTAAGCGTGCCTTTTAGTTTTTTTTTTAACTATAATAATAATTTGTACCATAATTATCATACGTAGGTATTACTTATCCGTACCTACCGTTTTCCATTAATGTGGGGAGGATATCAAACATTTGACAGTCGTACATCAACTTTAATGAATAAATATTTACAATCACGGAATTATACCAAAACGCCGAGTACACCGATAGAGAGTCTCTAATTGAATTTCAAAGGAACTTTTTAACTGAAATAGTTCTGCTTGGTGGCTTGAGTGTTTTACTATAACATTCTCAGATCAAACAAACAAGGGAGATATGCTGCAGTACAATTATCGTTCGTGTTCAAATGTCTCAGTGTTCTTTTGTTTATAATTTTATTTACTGACAATATTTTTTATATAAAAAATAGGCTTCATCCACCATCTCGCCTGATGTTAAGTGATGATGCGGTCTACGTTGGAGCACGCTTGCCTAGAAGAAACCGATTCACTCGTGATTTGAAGACACCCAGATTGGACACTTTTTTACTATACTGCGCAAAAACATACTGTAAGTACGGCACACTTACTAATTATTCACGCACACTAAGAAACTTGCAGCAACACAAATGAACTAACTAATGGCCCACATCCTAAAAAAGGGCGGCAAGGCCGTCCGCAGGGTGACTTCGACTTAAGACAAAATATGCTGACGATTCGTTCTCACGAATATTCAAAAATAGACCATTAAAATTCGATTAATTGAGATTATTTCTTTATGTGTAATAAATGTTCTTGAAATATTTTATTCGGATATGTTTACGGATACACGATTAAAGAAATTTGGCTCGATAGAAATGAATCGTAAATTTCCTAAAAAAACACCCGTTTTTACGTTCCCTTCAATGGATGGAATCAACTTCATTCAGATTCTATAGAAGATATTTTTATTAAAAATAATTGTGTGTAATCCTAACAATCATTCAAATACTTATGTCATTGCAGTTTTTTGTAAAAGCGTAAGTAAATTTGTAGAAAATAAAGCAAAAATATTGAAAATATTTGAAAGCGCGTACGCCGAGTATGCAAGCATTACCGTCATACAAGTGTACTCTAGAGGGCATACCACAGCCAAGAAATTTGATGAATAGGTATTTAGCAAATCTATTGCTGTCCCCTGACCTCAAGCCTCTCCCAGTAGAGCGCAATAGGGACAACTGCAGCTCGGATCGATTATACCTACGAAAAGTAGACAAAATCATCGTCTCGTATTTTTCTGTTTCCTCATTCAAAACTAAGCCGTTTTCATAATTTTTATAATTAATGTATGTGAAAAAGATTGAACTATGCTTCAATCTTTTATTTTTGTTTTATAAACTCGTCAAATTTGTTTGATAGACGTCTGAACATGGCGATATTTTTTTTATTTTTTTTGTGATATTAAAGGCTCATATTTCTTATAGTAGTTAACTTATAAGAAAAAATAAATGATAGAAGCATGACAATTAGGGAGATAAATTTTATTTTAAAAAAATACAGTTCTAGTGGTATTATACAGGGAGGAAACACGGGAATACGTTTGTATGGACAAAACACGGCCCGTGTGCCCACTTAAGGCGACAATCCTGAAATAGGCCTGATGCGAAAAAAATACAGTTCTTGTGAGATTGTCCACGTTCCTGAAACTGTAGCTAGTTCACAATAACTCTTATTCTGTAAGACTATATCCGGGGCAGAAGCAACAAAACTAAACTCCATTTCAGTATCGCACTGTACTGCAGACTGTTGGCTCGGCGCACACACGATAAAAGCCCGGGATAGTTTTATACCGCAGTGAAGGCACTTTATTGTGTAACTTAAACTATATTAGACGCCCGCTTGTTTGTTTCGTAAACACTGGCGTTTCATTAAGAAGATCAATTTCACACACAACTTTGTCGTAAGGAGTTTACTGCTAGGAGTTGTAAACTAAATTGACAGTATATAAATCAAAATGTAACTCTGGGCGTTGAACAAATATTTACGACCAACATTTCAAGTTTAGAATTTCAAAACTTTTCGAAATTGAAATTTTTCACGTAGGTAATTGATTCGTTTTTAGGGTTCCGACCCCAAAGGGTAAAAACGGTACCCTATTACTTAGCCTACGATGTCTGTCTGTCTGTCTGTCCATCTGTCCATATTTCTTTCGAACCGTAATAGATAACCAGTTGAAATAACGGCGGAGAGAGAAAGATAAAACAGTGAAAATTACGTAAAAAAAATTAAAAAGTCAAAAAGTAAAAATGTTTTCATGTCTTTATGTATCCGTAAAAAAAATATAATAGTTATTTGTATAATTTTCAAGTTATGGCGGGTTGACCCGTTTTGTGTAAATTAGGTGTCGATTATCGACTAATAAATGAGTTAATCTACGGCTCCAGTGAGCTGTTGTGAAATTGCTCTACAAGTATCGAAATTCATTTCACGAATCACTGAAGTCCAAAACTGCTAATACACTTAGTTAACGGCCCAGAATGTCGAATACATCCAGCGGGGAACTTTGCTGGAAGCGTGCCGAGCCGAGAAGAGGCGAGAAAGTTAGGATTCAGGCGTTGCAACAGTTCCTCAGTAATACCAGTTAAATTGAGTAATTAGGCAGACCTGATAAAGGCAGAACGGCCGCCAGTTTGACCAAAACTATGCATTTATGTAGACGAACGAAAGTTACCGACATAGCCCACCGGATTAGCAAGTTGAAATGGCAGTGGGCAGGGCACATTGCACGCAGAACAGATGGCGGATGGGGCCGAAAAGTTCTCGAATGGAGACCACGGACCAGTAAGCGCAGCGTAGGACGTCCACTCACAAGATGGAAAGACGACCTAAAAGAGACCGCAGGGAAAAGCTTGATGCAGGCCGCTTCCAACCGGCCCTTTTGGAGATTGATGGGGGAGGCCTATGTCCAGCAGTGGACGTTCTACGGCTGAAATGATGATGATGATGTGCATTTATGCGGCTTTCAAAAAGTTTTAATCCTCAGGCTGTGTCCACTATGTATGTTGGTCTCACGCCTGAAATTTGAGGAAATTGCATCGTTCCTTGAATACGATAATGTCATAGGCCTCCGTTTTTTATGCGATCAACTATAGAAAAATGTTCGAAACTCTACGTTGCTTGTTGCAATATCAAGTTCCTCCGGTTGTAAGAAAATGTTGGTAACTAAGTTGGTCCAATGATCTACAAAGTCAGAGGCCCGTCTTTCAAATGCCACTTTGAATGAACATTGTGGAACCTCAGAACAATTTGATTCCTTATTAAATTTTATAAAGGGGGCCCAACCGTATTTTTCATGGGCCTTGCTATCTCCCAGAAGCCCCCCATAAATAGCCACGCCACTGGATTTTGTAATTAAAGCCACACTATTGAGCGGGGAAGAAATGATATCCGTGTGGCTGGGTAACTGGGTACTTGAAGTTTAGTCACGGTCATAACTAGACATAATCATAATTATGCGTAGCGGGCTAGCTAGCATAAATAGTACCTTTTTGTATTTATAAAATGTGACAGACAAAATGTATTTGACTTTTATTTAATGAAAAAATTCCATTAAAAGAGCTTTGGCGCCAACGTGACAAAAACATGTCGCCTCATTGTATAATTTTCCTACCTTCGGAGGGTTAGACAAGACCCATTTTCTGTTAGCGTTAACGCCTACGGAAAGATGAAATTGTATGAAAATGACATTGACAATGACATTAGCTTGAGAGATGTACTCTCATTCTAATGTCAATGTCAATTTCATACAATTTCATCTTTCTGTAGGCGTTAACGCTAACAGAAAGTGGCTCTTGTCTTTTACTACGTGATCGTAAACGTGTTCCAGTGTAGGAAAGTGATATAATGTGGTGCAACGTTTTTCGTGTTGTTCCCAGAACTCCATATAGAAGCCTGTCGTAAACTATGCAACACTGGCAAATGCACAAGACGTGCGACGCCAAAAGGAAGAGCTTAAGAAGAAAGAAAAGGAAAAATGCGAGCGCCACTTTTACTAAAAAGATATCTGTAGGATAATTTAATTGTCATACAAATTTCAAGCTTTCGCAGTAAATTTATAATACCTTGTTTTAAAATGTTTTGTTTTTGCGTAACATGTACTTACTTACCTTACATTGTAAAATTGTACATACATTCAATAAAATAATAATGCAATAGGGTCCTATTTACGATAGAATATAAAGTGAAAACTAGCAAAACAAAACCAAGTTGACTTCTGCGTTAAAATGCCGGCTTAGAACGTACCTAAACAAAAAGTTAGTAGGAATTGATGACATTAATTAATTTACTACCTAGGTATATCTTACAAATAATAGTTCCTTTATCTGTATCCATATACTTACAACCAATGACTACTACTACCTATAACAACATAAATCTTTTTTCGACCCTGGGCAGGAATCTTGTTTTTTTCTTAATTAAATTTTATTGTTTTTTTCAAACTTGCCCATGGGCAGCTTCCTTACAGGGATGCGGAATAACAAAGTCAATTTCACTAATGAAATTTCCTTCAAAGGGACGATACCCTGACGTGATTAGGTTCATAAATCTAATAATATTCATCAAAACAGAGTTTCCTTCGCGACAAAGAAGTAATGAGAAACTTTCCGCCTTCGTTATCCACTGATTAACGTCATCTGGATTTGTTCACTTTGATTTTACAAAGACACTAACAGGAAGTTTACAAAAATTTTAGATGGCAGCTCAGTAGCTTTCTCAATGTTTCGGATTACAACAAGAGTATGTCATCATTATCATCATCAGCCAGAAGACGTTCACTGCTGAGCATAGGCCTCCCCCATAGAACTTCACACTGAACAGCCTGCCATCTGCACCCACTGGATGTCCGCGACTCTCACTATGTCGTCGGTCCACCTAGTGGGAGGCCTATATACGCTGCGTCTTCCGGTTCGTGGTCTCCACTAAAAAACTTTATTCCCCATTGGTTATCGGTTCTTCGAGTGATATGGCCTACTCATTGCCACTTCAACTTGCAAATTATAATAGCTATGTCGATGACTCTGGTTCTTCGGTGAATATCCACATTCCGGATACTCCGAGCATAGCTCTCTCTCTGTCCATTGCCCGCTGTGTGACTCTGAGTTTTTCCAAAAGGCCAGCAGTTCATTGGCGGATCCAAGGGACATGGGGGCCATGCCCCCCCCCCCCCCCCAAAACACCTAGCAATTCCATACGTATTCGACTCAATTTTTCGATTCAATTCCTACGAACCTTGTCAGAATGCCCCCCCCCCCCCCCCCCAAATGAAATCCTGGATCCACCCCCGCAGCAGTTTAGGACCTCGTCTGAGTACCATTTATGTCATCACTGGCAACACACACTGGTTAAAGACCCTTGTCTTTGGGCACTGTGGTATTTTTGACGAGCAGATGACATGTAATTTCCCGAACACTCGCTGCCCATCTGAGTTGGATTCTTCGGGCGACCTCTTTGCCAAAGTAAAACAAATAAAAGGATGTACAGTTTTTTTTAAATTTTAATATATATTTATTTTATTGATAGAGATACGCCAACAGTGAACATATTACACATTCTTAAAAAATATAAAAAAATTATACATACATAGATCTGATATGAACACCTTTTGACAGGCGTATACAACATTCGCCAAAAAAGTGGTTAGACTATATAATCGAATAACATAATTTTATGATATTCTTAATATTATTTGTCTATATAGGTCCTTTCTAGCGCTCGACTAGATATTACCTGCCTACCACTAAATACAAGTCTATCTCCAAGCACATAATATGTGTTTCAGTCTTACTTGAGAGCTAGTTCTCTTTCCAGAATAGACAGCGTACTATTATTAAATTTACTAAGTGGCAATGTGTGTGAACATTCTTCCACTACACCGACACTGCATCTTGAGCTATGATCAATCGCCCAGTATAAAGGAGTAGGTAACCTACGTAATAAATATAACGTCTGTCAGTTACCACTAACAATAACAAAGGCTACCGTCAGTTTGTCTCATTTTACTGATTGCGAGAACAGAACAAGCACGTCACATGCCGCGATAGAAATGTCAAAACTCGGCCCTTTACTCGATGTCTACTGGAGCAGTGACTGAACTCACAAACTTTCGAAGCTAAATACAGTCTGAACAAACATCCACGCGGGAATTTGTGCCTAAGACAATGAAAACGGAAAAGAGGTCCTATTTAATAACTGGTTATGAAACAGCGAAGAAAATATTTTTTTCATAGCTGATTAGTGGTTATGAATGTGGATGAAGGTGTTTTTGAAGTGAAACTTCTTATGCTACTTCCAACACGGTTGCGTTAAACGTTTAACGCTACCCTCGAGGGGGAATAGAAAGAGACAGAGCAAGAGTTTTAGATGCCATCTATGAGGAAATTTTGAAACTTGTACATCCTTCTCATAGTTTATTAGTTCACTAATATTTGCATAGATGGCAGAACATGCGACTTCCAAAAAGGTTGCGTTAAACGTTTAACGCTACCATGGAGGGGGAATAGAAAGCGACAGAGCGAGAGTTTTCTATATAAGTTACTGCGGCGAAGTGTAAACGTAAAGCAATTTTTACCCGACTGCGCAAGAAAGAGGGTTATGTTTTTGAGTGTATGTATATTTATGTATCAATGAATATGTCTATTGCTTGGATCTACGCTAGGGACGCTACACATATGTCGTAGCGCTACGCTCTACGCGGCGTAGCATCAATTGTGGCTACGGATAAGTCACTAAATAAATTTTAGCAATAGGCAGCTTTATCGCTAAGACCGATCTCGTCCAGACAACCTTTGGATAATTATGTTTATTTTGTTATGATGGTTTGAAAAGGGGAGTCAGGTGTCAATTAGGCGCCGAATGTTAGAGTTCGGAAAAATTGGAAGCTCTTTTTTTTTAACTTACTTAGATTCTCTACAAATTCTAAAGATTCTCTACAAATTCTAACATATTTTTTTCAAACTGATCAATATACTTCAATCGTCATGATTATGCATAGCTAACATAGCCGGGCATCTCATAAACGCGCAAATGTACAAATACCAAGCCCTTGTACAAACTTTATACACTGGTTTCTCCTTCCAAGGTCGGGTCGCTGAGTAGGGTCGTGGCAACTGACAGCCCTTCCTTTCCACCTGGCTGGCAGCCACATGCAAATGGGAATCTATGTAGAGCTTACGCCCACTTGTCTTGTTCATCTTCAATGGTAGTTTATTCAAGCCCGTTGCAGAACATGCGTAGTACAATTAGCAAGTACAAATTGAAATTACCTACTACGCATCGTCTGCAACGTTTTGCTTAGTACAAGTGGCAGTAAGTACCTTCTGCGCAATGTCTGCAACGTTTTGCTTAGTGCGTAGTAGGTACTTGCAACTTGTACTTGCTATTTGTACTTCACATGGTCTGCAACGGGCTTTAGTCGTGGGAGGAACTTTAAATGAATATTAGTTCATAAAGCATCACAATTATTTCTTCTGTGCTACTTTAGGTGACAACTCAGCGCTTAATTTTCACGCTGTTATACATAATACTAGCTGCGACCCGTGGTTTCATCTACGATATACAATAATATACCAACCACTGGAAGTGGTTGGAAGTGCTACTAACCACTTTCACTAAGCAAAATGTTGCAGAAGATGCGTTAATTGTTTTTTTATTTAAATATATAGGCTTGCGTTTGACCTGCTCGCCGGATGTTAGCGGATGTAAGCCGGATGTTTGCAGTCTACGATGGTTCACGCTTGCCTAGAAGAAAACGATTCACTCGTGATTGAAGACACCCAGATTGTAATCTGGGAATACCCATTCAGGCAGCGCATTGCACAGACTAGCTGTTCGCATACTATAAGGCAGTTCCCATAATAAAAGCAAATTTAAAGCGCTTCGCTGTGTCAAAATTGTCTTTCACAACACTCTGTTTGACCTGTTCCGTATTCTATGAATACACGAGCGTTTTTTCGACGGTTTCTTTTCATCACGTTTCTTTTAATTTCCATTTTATGTAAAATACCAGGAAAATGGCGATCGTTTTCGTTACCCAAACTTAATGAAGAAACTTAAATGAACTTGAAATGTGCTGCCAAGTTTTAAAAGGTTTTTTTACCGTCTGTTACTTAGAAAGTATTACGTGTATTAGCTACGAGGAAAGTAAGAACTAATTAGTGTGTCTACAACACTAATCGATTTTACTTTCTTCTAGCCAATTAGTATAATAAAGAAAATGTCTAGGATCTTTTCAATTTTCTTAGAAAGCTAAACGTCTAAAATCTTTGGACTTTGTTTGACACAGACAACTTTAATTACCTACCTACTTTCATCATCAGCCAGAAGACGTCCACTGCTGAACATAGGCCTCCCCTTAGACCCCCACACTGAACAACAGCCTGCCATCTGCATGCCCACTGGATGGCCGCGACTCTCACAGTGTCGTCTGTCCATCTATAGTGGGCCTACCTGCGCGAAGTTTTCTGGTTTACGGTCTCCGCTTAAGAACCTTTTGTTCCCCATCGGTTATTGGTTCTTCGAGTGATGGGGCCTGCTCATTGCCACTTGAACTAGCAAATTTCCATAGCTATGTCTGTCGGTGAATCTGGTTCTTCGGCTAGTATCCATGTTCTGGATTCTATCGCTCAAAGAAACTCCTAGTTTCGACTAAAATAAAATTAATGGACGGGCCCAGAAGGAGCGCATTTTTGAAGATTACAAAATGATCGCCGGCGCTCACTTCGTTTCAGTCGGTCTCTAGCCGTAGGAAGTGCGACACAAGACTATTGCTACATGATAACGAAACATCTGACAAAATTATGTCTTCGTGTGCTTTCCCGAAGTCTAAAAACACAACAAAAACCGCTATCTATTTTTTGTACAAATGTGCTGTACATGGATATAATTAGGTGTTGAAGGATATGTCTGATGGTTTTAACTCGTTTTTACTGAGCTAGTTCAATGGTTATGGCCCGTCCATTAATTTTATTTTGGTCGAAGACTCCGAGCATAGCCCTCTCTCTCTTTCTTTCTCTCTCTCTCTCTATGTGTGTGTTTATCTCGGTGTGTGACTCTGAGTACGTACTTTAACAAAGGGCTATTCTGAAAGCTAAATCTCACAGCTAAAACGCCTAAACAACCATAAACTACGAGCTGTGCCGACATAAACAACAGTCAACCCGAGCCCAAAGCAATTTCATAACTAAACAGAGCAACGCATGCTCCAGTCGACACATTTAAGTAAATAGCAGAAGCAATCTTGAGCTCATTAAAGCTGAAGTGGTATGTTCCAAGTCGCACCAAGAGCAAACAACGATGTAAATTGATTCTCTGAGACCTGAGCCTGCCATTAGAGGCCTGTGACGGCCATGGAGGGTAAAAGTGCCCCTTGGCACTGCTCGTTTCGTAGTGCGGGGGTAGTGTCCAGTTTGGGAGGGACAAAATATTATGTTTGTTCTTGTATATTGCCTCATCTTTGCTTGGGATAAGGTAGCTGACGTAATAGAAAGTGCTACTTGTATGAGATATTGTATTTTAGACCTTTAAAAAAGGTTATTATTGAGACATACATTCTACAACTAAAGCCAATTACAACAATGACTAAAGCTATTGTATTTATCACGGAGGGCTCTAGTGCCGGTAGCACAGTTTAATTTCTAGTACAGGCGCCAGCCAGTCTCAGGCACAAACAATATTTGTAATATGTCATGTAGGTACTGCTAATATGTCTAATTTCTTTTTAAGTTTGAAAACAAATATTTTATGTAATTTAAAAAGTTTGGGTGAAGAAATTTTTTATTTATTCATTTGAATTTATTCTAATTAAATACACTGAAAAAAAAAACTTGAATAATTCCTCACTACAAGTCAGTACTGAGGAAGAAAAAGGAAGTATTTTGGAAGGAATCGGTTATGGAAGCAAAGTCTCATCAGAAAAGTTTTTTTTTTTGTTTTTTAAGTACCCAAATATCTAATATAGTCAAGATTCATGCGTTTCAACCGAAAATAATAAACAAGTACAAATAGATTTTTTAAACCATCAATAAAAGAGCTGATAATCTTCAAACGGCTGAACATATTTTCATGAATCATAGGTAAGAAAAATCTCGATCAAGTCACCTTTCAAACAAAAAACTAAACCGAAATCGGCTTAGCCGTGAATTACGATGCCACAGACAAACACACAGATAAATACTTAGATACACAGATACACACGTTAAACTTATAACACCCCTTTTGCGTCGGGGGTTAAAAAGAAGACAGGGCTTATACCACTCGTAGCATCAACAAAAAAATCGTTCATCTTCACAAACTGTACGTACCTAATACCTAGTTATAGCGGTCATTAATTTTCCACCGGGAGCCAACACTAGCTGACCTGGAAACCCAGCCACGCTCATCACCTGCGGCGTCAGCTTAGGAAGGTATATTTCACACAAGCGTACCTTTTTTAATTTATAGCCCTATTCACACAACTTGTTAAGGCGAGGTTTTCCCACTTTTAAACAACGCTTGTTAATACATATGACCATAAGGCTTATTAATATATTGTAATATAGTCGCATTTTGTGGAGCAAAACCTTACGTTTTAGATACTTACGCTTACACACAGTCGTGCGTTTCGCTACTTCGATTATTGAGGTTTTTCTCATATTTTGCGAATAGAAGGTTTAAGAAGTAATGTAAAATGTACGTTTACAGTTCCCTCCATAATTATGAAATCTGTATATTAAGATAATTTATATCTTAGACATCATTTAGTAAATAGGTATTATAATAAATCCAAAAACAGGGGGAAAACGCTACTTACTTGTAAAGCAAAAACAAAACAATCAGTTTTAATATGGCACCATTTTTATAATTTTAAGCTAACTAAAGAAATAGAGAAATTAAAACTAGAATAACCAAAATTGCTAAAAGTGGGAAAAGAGGACCTTAACAGATTCAGTCCAGTCACAATGGCTAATCGCGTGTTTTAGGAAACAACGGAACGTTTCTAATTATAGGGGAGTGTTACTGTGTTGCCAGCGGCAAATGGGGATGCCATGTGTGAGGATTTAATTCGAATGTCTTTTATTGCGAGCGTAGCCTACCAAATTTGAGGTCGGAAAACATACTTTACGTTATTTATAACAAGCAACGCTTTATTAATAATTTTAGGGATAAAAAGTCCATGTAACATCAATTTTCATGATGTAACTACACTACTACTCTTTCTTGTCTTTCACGAGTAGATTGCCGACATAGCTCAGCGTATTATTAAGCTGAAGTGACAGTGAGCCGGTCATATCTGTTACAGAACCGATAACCGTTGGCGTAGACGTGTTCTAAAGTGGAAACCATGAATTGGCAAACTTAGCGTAGGATGCCTTGAGAGTCGTTGGAGTGACGATATACGTATGACGGCTGGCAGTGGCTGGAAGAGAAAAACCAAGGATCGGGCTGAGTGGCGTGCCTTAGGAGAAGCCTTTATCCAGCACTGGTCTAGTATAGGCTAATTATGATGAGTAAATTGCCGTAACATACTTGCTAAAAAACTTGACACAATCGCGTAATCATAGGAATATCTATACAAAAACTTCATAATACGATGTAGGAATCCGACCCCGAGAAGCAAAGGGCGAGCCGACAGATGGAAATTGTATTTCCTCTCGTTATTATTTTATTGGAAACGAAACTTGGATATTCTCTCAGATACACAGAACTTTATCAAGATAGATACCGCGTGTTCACCATAATTGCGTGAAAAATTTTTATATTGTTATTGCATTTTTAACTATGATCTATTTCTAATTTTCTTTTGTAACTGTAACAAATGTGTAACAATATGGGTTCCATGCCTGAATTTTTTTTTTTTTTTTTTTTAATAATCTGTGGCCTGGTCAATGCTCCACTAGCACGCCGCATTCATCAGTTCGATCTCCGTCTTGGTATAGTAGCATCCTCCTCATCATCATCATCAGCCATAAGACGTCCATTGCTGAACATAGGCCTCCCCCTCAGCACGCCACACTGAACCACAGCCTGCCATCCTGCATCCACTGGATGCCCGCAACTCTCACGATGTTGTCGGTCCATCTATAGCGGGAGACCTACCTACGTCTGCCATCTATAGCGGGAGACCTACCTGCGTCTTCCAGTTCGCGGTCTCCACTCAAGAAACGTTCTTCCCCATCGGTTATCGGTTCTACGAGCGATGTGGCCTGCCCATTGCCATTTCAACTTGCAAATCTTGGCAGCTATGTCAGGCGAATATCTTCATTCCGGATTCTATCGCGCAAAGAAACTGCGAGCATAACTGTCTCCAATGCCCGCTGTGTGACTCGTAAATTTTTCCAATAGGACCACGTCTTAGTACCTTATATCATCACTGGCAAGACACTGGTTAAAGACCCTTGTCTTTAGGCACTCTGGTATTTACACATAATAAGGACTAGTATTTATTAGTGTTAGTAGTAGTATGTCAGACGTCAACACAAAAATGTAAAATTGCACCTTGTTAAACTGCAAAACTCTTTGAAAGCAGTTTGCCGTGCGAGTGACGTTAAACTACCACTAAATTGCTCTTGAGACGTCATAGCAAGTGCAAAAAATGCGGCACGCCGGGTTTTAATAGAATTTTACACGATCTTTCTTGCCTAGCTTAGAAAATGTGGAATGAGCTTCCGCGGTGTTTCCTAAAAGGGAAACAAGGGGATTTAAGGGGCGGCAACGTACCTTTTTGTGATGCCTTTGGCGTTACAGGTATCTATATGTATAGGTGATGGTGGCGATGCATACGGCATAAAAAACTTGACGTGCTTGCGGTAGTTGCGGTGTCTATCCTATTAGCTTTACTCATATAGCAAAAACATCTTTACGCAGATAGAAGATATGAAATTCGCGACCCTGTCATGAAATATCATCGTGAATGCCTGCCGCGTACCTAATTTGTGTAATGGAGATACATGTGTACCGATTTTGGGGTGTGATACTGTATTAGGTAGTTATGTAAAAAAGATATGTCGTTGAAAATAAATATATAAGCAGAGAGTATTCGATCCCAGCTTGATTTAAAAAATGTCTCGAGTTTGGAATCTTTGGTGAAATCTACGAATGCACTTCCTGTCTGCAGTTCTGTCACTTGTACACAAAGATAATATAACCACTGTCATTGCTTGCACCAATGAGATTATACGCTTGGCTTGCACATTATCGCATTATTGAAGATATAAAATTAATGTAAATTTTCTAATAACGACAAAAGCATGTTTTGTTATCAAAACATACCTAAAAAAATAAAGAAAATTTGGTTATATTTTTTTTATTTGTCAGAGTAAAAATAGTAACAATCAAAAATTTCGGACGTTACAAATTTACGTCCTCAATGCCCAGATGTCATAAATACCTCTCTAATAGCTGTGCCATCAGCTGTTTCGGGTTCCGTTAGACCCGCAATTTTAATATTAACGCCGACCCGAGACAACAACGAAACAGATCTTGGTAAAATTTGACAACCTAGTTGATATGAGGAAAGTAAGGAATTTTATCAGTTATTTCTAAGAAAATCACGAAAGCTTGTGAATCATAGGGATAATTTTGGGGTGATACTAGATGTTTAATAGTTCTTCTTTGTGTTGTTTGCAGGTAGGCGCGTTTTCACGCGAATGGTGCGCAGTGATGGGGGGGCCGCGGCGCATGTCCAGTGCGCTGCTGCTACCCATCGCACTGCTCTCACTGCCGCCGTCACATGCTGGGAACACCACCACCTATCGGGTGAGGATCTCTCCTTACCAACCAATCAAATGCGTGATTGATTGGCGTAACGAATATCGATTGTGCTGCTGCTACCCATTGCACTATTCTTATTGTTGCCATAGCATGCTAGGAACACCACCACCTATAGAGTAAGGAGGAACCCCAGGTTAACAGTATAGTGCACAGTGATGGAGGGGCTGCGACGCATGTCCAGTGCGCTGCTGCTACCCATCGCACTGTTCTTACTGTTGCCGTAACATGCTAGGAACACCACCACCTATACCTATAGTAAGGAGGAACACCAAGTTAGCGGTATAGAGGACAATGATGGTGGGGCCGTGACGCATGTCCAGTACGTTGTTGCTACTCTTCGCACTACTCTCACTGCAGCTGTCACATGCTCGAAACACCACCACCTATCAGGTAAGGATATCTCCTTACCAACCAATCACTGCACAATTCGTAATTAGTTGGCGTAACGCATATCGATTGTGCTACCTGACACACTGCTCTCACTGTGACCGTCACGGTCACAGGGAACACCACCACCTAAAGGAGTAAGGCATTGACCATAATGTATACGCAGTTATAGATTACCGTGGCGCATGTCCAGTGATCTGTCACATACCCATTATACTGCCTTCACGGCGACCGTCGCATACAGAAAACACTGACATATATAAAAAAATACAAGATATGTACATTATAAATTGTAACTGGCTCTAACTGCCAAACTGGGTGTTGGAAACCCGTGTCTTAGTAGTTAGTTCCTTCCATTAGTCATATGCTGAGGTCGTGAAAATTCATAAATATCCATCTAATGGGTAAGGGTCATCATCGTCATTTTCAGCCCGTGATACTGAGCCTCTCTTCTTGTAGGTACGCCACAAGGTAGGTCGTCCTAATCGTGAGCTAATCTTACCCAGGGCTTTTGCAATAGTTAATTTTGGCAGCTACATAGGTACATTTTTACATATATAGATCGGCAAACTAGCATGCGATGCGTGTGCCTGATGCTGCCACCTTTAGAAATCTGCTACACTAGCATTTTTTCGGAATTTAATGTATTTTGTCTCTGCATGTTTGGTTTTAAGTCTTAGGCGCGGTTAAATTTTTTCAGATTCATATATATTGTTGCTACCAACTTATCCTAAAGGGCTGCGAAAGATTTCCACGTCCTAGTTATGCCATTATTATCTATTTCAGCTCACACATGTAAACTAAACTGCATTTTAATGATGTTTACTTAAAACCTTCATTAATCATAGACCACGCTGACGCACAAGGGACCGAGGGTACTCAAATAGCGTTCTCACCCTGTCGACAGCTTGATACACATTTAGCCCCACTGCCTGCGATGCTTCATCGAATTTACGTCAATAAAACTTACCTTTATACAACGAAAATACCTATACCTACATCTATATCTAATCAGACCCTGACAGGCCTGTTATGTAGACCAAAATAAGTTTTGTTTTTAAATAGGTACTGCCCTAATTCAATCACTGGGAATGGGTAAAAATGGATGGGACAAATTAATTTAGCTTGGATTATCTACCTGAAAGGAAAAGAACTCGTGGCTTATTTAGTCAGCTGTGCGTGAAGTTGAGGTAAAAAGAGAATTATTTTTATGCTAAGGCCTAATCTACCAGAAACAGAATAAGCTATCCCATACCAAATTTTATGAACGAGACTGTAACTGTCTCTTTATCTTTGGTACGTTTTCTCGAAAAGCAGCTTAGATGATCTTCATAAAGTTTGGCAAGGGAGTCATGTATTTCACGAGGATGGACATACATTTGTATTTATTCCGAAAAATGCGAGAGAAATAGGAAACCACTTGCAAAATCATTATTATTATCAGCCTATCATGTTCCCGCTGCTAGGACAAAGCCCTTCTCTCAGATAGAGAGGATGGGCTCTAATCCAACATGCTGGCCCAGTGCATGTTGGTGAATGTCTTTGAGGTCCTTGGACGTACCAGTTTCCTCACGATATTTTCCTTCACAGTTTTTAAGCGATGGCATCGAAACTGCACATAATTTATTTAAATACTAAACAAGTCATTGGTGCAGACCGAGGATCGAACCAGGTGCCGTTAGATTTTAAAGCGCACATCGGCTATCAGCCCATCATATCACGCAAAATAGCGGGATCCAATTAGTAATCAATAAAAGATACTTAGTGTACACCACAAGCTTCTCGATCCACAAGTTCAACGTTGTTCAACAAGTTATGGAAAGAGTTTCGAGTTTCTCTGATGGATCATATCCGAGACGAAGTAATTTGCCAGAGTACCAAAATCACCAACATAGCTCAGCGTATTTGCCAAGCTGAAGTAGACATAGACATAATTTATTTGTGGCAAATAAAAATACAAAAACACAATATACATGATAAAATAAAATTAAAAATAAAACTAAATAAGAACTTATTATATTTTTTTGTTACAAACCGGCCCCAACTAGGCAGTAGGCTAAGTGGCAGTAGCTGGTCATATCTGTCGCAGGATCGATAACCACAGGGATAGACATGTTCTAAATTGGAGACCACGAGTAGGACACCCTAAGAGTCGATGGAGTGACGATATACGTTGGTTGTGATTAGAAACAAAAACCGTAGATTAGCAGTGGCGTGCCTTAGGGGAAACCTATGTACAGCAGTGGACTACGGTGGGATGATTGTGATAATGTAGATAATTATATATACCATTAAAGGTAGGTTCTGGAACAGTCGTAGAACGAGTAATAATTGAACAGAACTCAAGTCCTTGACGATTCTAATTACCGAGATCTAAAACATTTCTATTAAAGGGAAGCCGACAAACCGTTCAATTTAGAAATTGTAAAATTTAAGGCTTCCTTGGTTTAGATTCCTTGGATAGTACAATAAAATGAAACAATTCTCGTTAGCGTGTACAAATTTTTAGTGAAACCTCTACAAATGTTTGAGGAGTTTTAATTTCTCGTAAAATTGTTTGCGAAGACTTTTTGCTCGGCATTTTTGCGAACTTGTGACTTTAATGAGATGTCTATTTGAGTCACGGGAAGTTGGAAATACCTACGGCCTACCTAATAATTATCGTGAGGTTTTGATTTTCTTATAATAAGACGTGAATGGAAAAAAATAAGCTTCAAATGAAAATGGAAAATGGAAATGAATCTCATTTTAATATCAGTGTCATGTCTTATTTTAATATCAGTGTCTAAGCTGCATAGTATTATTAATAAATTTATGAATAGCTATCTGCATTTTAAGTCATTCATACGGATGTTAAATTATGACAATAAAATAAACTGGCCAAGTGCGAGTCGGGCTTGTGCACTGAAGGTCAGTACCACCACAAAAACAAAAATTAGTGCAAAAAGACAACATCACGCCCAAGCGGCCACCCATCCAAGTACCGACCGCGCTTAACGTTGCTTAACTTGGCAGCTTAATCATGTCAAGTTTGACGCGTGCACGTAGTACCGTTTTTACATTAGAGCAAAAACAAAATTACGTTTGTTGTATGGGGACACCCTTTAGTTTTTACTTTTTGACTTCATTATTATTTCTTAGTAAATCCACCGTAACATTACATATTCTGTGATAATTTCAACTGGCTGTCTATTACGGTTCAGGTCACTATGGTACGGTCAGGATGGGTGACGCCTGGGCGGGCGTGATATTGTCTTTTTGCACTAATTTTTGTATTTTGTGATGGCACGGAACCCCCCAGTGTTCGAGTCTGACTAGCACTTGGCCAGTTTATTGGTAAAGGTTGGCTTTGCTGAATTCTGTTCGCCAAAGTTAAGCAACGTTTGGCGCGGTCGGTACCTACTTGGATGACCGCGCTACTTTTTGTATATACTTTAGTAGTTTTTTTTTGTGGTGGTACGGAACAATCTCACCTTGAGCCTGACTCGCACTTGGCCGGTTTATTGGCAATCAGGCTCGCGCCTGGTCGTTGCTAAAATCACGAAATGTAACTAACCAAAATTACGTTTATCTGGCTCAACGTATACCTACCTAAGCATCGCCATTCAGCGAGGTAATTCCGCCTGCCTGCTACGTACGTTGTTAACAGATAGGATTATCTTTAGACCTTCAACGTTAATCCAGTAATTTACTGTTAGTTTCCTAGTACCTATCTTGGTTATATTGTGAATAAATATATCTATCCTAAGCTAGGCACAGAATTTCTGGAACCTAGGTTGGCGGCACCTACCTACACTAAGATTAAGTCGCACTTAGTCGCACCTATAATGAATTTAACGTTACCTTGAGTGATCAGTATGTATTTAACCTCCCAAATGCGTTACGGACCGCATGTCGGCGTAAGCGTAAAGTGCTTGACGCGCGTTAGGCAACGGAGCGGTGCGTAAGGAAATCGCCATTATCTCGCTCGAATGAACGTTTCAAAAGACAATTAAATTATTATTTTTCTGTTTAGATTTTAATATTAACAACAAATTAGTCATCATTAGCCAGAAGAAGTCTTATGCTGAACATACGCCTCCCCCTTAGACCTCCACACTGAACAACAGCCAGTATAGTGGCTGCAGATGGCAGGCTCTCGTTCAGTGTGCAAAATATGTGTTTTTATTCCATAAATTTAAATCTGATGTCTATTGTCAGGGTTAGGTGACTAATTATGGTGGAAACGCATTATCCCGAACAAGGGGGAGTCAGTTAGTCCTAGTCTTATGAACTATTGTTCCTATAGATATAAATAAATAAATAAATAAATAACAGTTTAGATATATCTCACCTACCTGGCCAAATTCATGCCATCACGTTGAATCGTTGATGCACTGAAATAGCGATAATTTTTTTGAGACGGGCCGCAGCAGGCCGGGTCGCATCGCAATAGGCACTATCAAGTCAAACCAACTGTTTTTTTTCGTGCAACAATATACTAGAAACTGTATTGCTTTGTGTTAATAAAAAAATAAACATATATGGAAATCCGCCCCGCTGCACTCATCCTAATCGTAATGTGCGATACTTCATATAAAATGTATGAAAGCGATTTTTGCGATGCGCCCCGGCCCTCTGCGGCCCGTACTAATCTTAATGTCACAGAAGACATAATCCCTAATGTGGTCAATCCTTTACGCGTAGGTATTTCTCTTTCATACATAATAACTAGGCTTTTCATTTCATATTCTATCCACCATGTAGCATAAAAACCCAACATTGTCGCGAAATTTATCTCCGAAATTAAATTCGTTTAATTTCGTGAAAATGACAATAACAACTTGTCATCGCGAATATTTCAGGCGAAAACCTCAATTTCGCGGCGTGCATTTTCACGTTTTCACACATGACCTGTATTGCTGGCATTACGCTGTCATGAGAGCACCCCAGTCACACACATAGCCGGCATTTTGTGTAAGGGGCTGAAAACTCGAGGAAATGGGGAACTATTTACACAATAGGTGGTAAATTATTTATTTTATGGTAAGGTTTTATGGAGCACAATAAAATTTTGGCGTCGGGTCTGTTAGAGGAAATGTATGTATAGTTCATTATAGATGGTTAGAGGAGCATTTCAGAGCTAAACTATTTTGAGCTATGTCAAAATTACTAATATTATCTGCGCTCTGATTAGGCGAATGAAGAAAAAGTATTTTTGGCGCCAACGTGAAAAAAAAAACATGGCGGCTCGTTGTATTATTTTCCTAAACTTGAGTATTTTCGAATGGTGGATTATTATTAAATGTTCGTGAACGTGTGTTTTCGTGTTATGGCCAAAACTCCATAGAAGCCTCTCGTAATGCCTTCACCACTTTAGGTACTGGGCCATGTGTTTGACATGACCGTGACTTACTTCGCTTGACTCTGACTGTGAATATGACTATATTAAATAAAGACATGGTTAAAAGGCACCTGCAGCCAGATCAAAAACCCAAACAAAAAAAAAAATAAGAAAATCATGCCATTCCTTTCTTACCAATTATTTCTCTTTTCGGCATCCAATTTAAAGATGCCAAAAGACTATTTTAAATTCCTAACAGACGTGTGGATTTGGTTGACCTCAACCGCCGTCTGACCTACGGGAGAGAAAGAGAGGGAAATATCTTATTCTTACTCTTTCTCTCCCGTTGGTTGGACGGCGGCCCGTCAACCAACTGTTAGCTACTTTAGGAAATGGTGCGACATTTTCGAGGAGCGGTGACATGATGAAAGTTTACGGGCCTTACAATAAACGGAGGTAATAAAAAAAACATGTGTTTGACTCGTTTTCATTCGTAACAATTTACGTCAACGAGAAATTGACAAAGCAATATTCAAGGTTACTATTATGATTAGATTATGTTAAATATTTCTAAGTAGGTAAGGTCATTAGTTCGTAAATTTGCATAAGCAAAGGTATATGTATATAATTACCTAAGATTAGGTAAACGTCATTGATAATTACATAATAAAGAAAACATAAAGAGCCAAACTATAACTCTAAAAATAAATAAACCTCAGCCACATACGGTATCAGCTTTAACTAGAATGCCACTGCTGTCAATTTATTAGGTCTGGACTGCTATCTAGAATAACCGTCCTGAATATTTGAAATGTGCACAGAAAAGCTCTATTATTAGTGTGAAGCTTTAGCGCTATTTCGAGGAATGCAACGTTAGCCGCAAAACTCGATAGAGCGTCGCTACGGCATGTTGTTTCTGACAATTAAAGGTACCTAGGCTACGTGCCACAAATGGATGGTCACATAATATTCGAGTTTATTCTCAGTAAAGTTATTTACAAAAAAAATTATGCCATGACATTATTTTAAAAACTGTAAAATGTATAAGTAGGTACATTTATTATTGCAGGTGAGTGTACAGTCGAATTTTGAATTTTCCCGCCATTTTCTTGTGACAAAATGACATAGTCGATGTAATGATAACTTTATGTAGGTAATCGTTAGTAGGTAAATACTACCAACATTGATAAATACGTAGTATATAAAAAATCTTTGACTACCAACTTACGCAAAACGAGAGCGCGCGCCAACATAATAGCAAAAGACGGGTAGTCGTTCTGATAAATAGGGTTCAGCCCAGGTTCAGCCATTGTTAACTTCAACAAAGGAATTATCCGATACCATAAAATTCTACGCAATTTTCATGATTCAGGACCCTTTCCAATCTCATTAAACGTGAAGTAGACGCGCAGGTATGCGCACAAAGAATAAAGAATATTGTCTCTTCGTGCATGCAATGCTCTACGGTTATGTCAAAGGCACAAAGAGAGGCGAGATAATTAATTTCCAATAGCTTTGTTTATGAATATTAGGTATTTATTTAGTGGTATTTACCGTGGTAAGGTTGTGGAATGAGCTCCCTATATTTCTGCGCAGTTACATGCACCATGTTCACGGGAAGACTTCGAAGAATGCGGGTGTTTGCTGTTTAGGTGCAGACAAAACGATCTACCTTAGAATAACTACTCATATTCTAAGCGAACTACCTTTTTTCTTAGTCATATAACTTTAGTGAACAACCGTGATAGTTTATAACAGTGTTTTGTTTAGTGGCATAGATGTGATAATTGACCGAGCTTTTCCTTTTAGTAAAATCCACATTATTTATTTGGTTTTCTGTTCTTTATTTATCACTTCACATCAAAAGGAAATGAACACCTACTTACTCATCATCTTGCCACTATGAATACCTACTTACTCATCATCATCATCAGCCAGAACACGTCACTGCTGAACATAGGCCTCCCCCTTAGAGCTCCAAACTGAACGACAGCCTGCCATCTGCATCCACTGTATGCCCGCGACTCTCACGATGTTGTCGGTACATCTAGCGGAAGTCCTACCTACGCTGAGTATTCCGGTTTCTGGTCTCCACTCAAGAACCTGTCTTCCTCATCAGTTATCGGTTCTTCGAGCGATGGGGCATGCCCATTGCAACTTCAACTGGCATATTTTTATAGCTATGTCGGTGACTCTGGTTCTATGGCGAATATCCACGTTCCGGATTCTATCGCGCAAAGAAACTCCGAGCATAGCTCTCTCCATTGCCCGCTGTGCGATTCTGAGTTTTTCCAAAGGGCCAAACTAACTACTTTAGTGAAATACTGAATCGTTGAGCTGACTATTCCATGGATACTGTAGATTTTCTTGGCCACCTTTCTATTCTAGTTTGATCTCTTGTAAATTAAGTCGAATTGAATCATTTTCGTAAACGCACGGCTTGTAGTGACCAGGGGCCTTACGCCTAGCTGTTTAAGCAATTTAGGTGACGAAAAAAGTTGCGCGACCGCAATCAGTACCTGGGTGCGTTAAGGTTCACGTGATTTTCCGAACGCTCTTTGAGACCGCGTAAGAAGTTGGAGCCGTGGTAGCCTATTTGGGAGACCGCTAGACTTGAAAGCGAGAGGTCGCGGGTTCAAACCCCGGGCCCGTACCAATGAGCTCTTTGGAGCTTATGCTGGATATGGATTTTCATACCACTGGCTTTTCGGTGAAGGAAAACATCGTGAAGAAACCTGCATACGTACGGAGAAGGAATCCACCAACCCGCACTGGGCTAGCACTGGCCACTTCGGGGCCAGGCTAAAAGTCCAACAGTGGGCTGTTAAAAGGCTGATTATGAAGAAGTTGGGCTTTCTCTGACATGTATTCACTTTTTCAGGAAAAAATAGAGTCATCTCTTCTCCTAGTGCACGCAGTGGCAACTGGTGCGACCGGAGCACTATGCGTGACGCATCGATACGGCAGACTGAGGGCACCGCTACACACGACGAGATGGGACACGGCGAGAGCGCAGGCTGATCTGGCGGCCAACCTCCTTCATCAGTTGGGGTTGGAGACCACTGGTAAATACTAGAGTTTTATAAGATACCTGAATTACCAATTCTCATAATCAAATCTACGAATATGTAACCGGAGTATTGACAGAAAAGAGGTTTTCAATTCAACTGTTTTTGACTGATCCTTGTTTTTTCTGTATGTTACGTGATGTTACGCGATATCTTATTGCTTTTTATGGAATAAGCAATGTCAAGAGGGTGGTTCCATATACATTTGAGGAAAATATTCAATCAAATGTGAATGTTTAATGAACTTCCCGTGAAGCCAATTGTTTTTTTTCCACGTTATATGTTCCCGCGATATTTCCTGATGCTATGCGAATTTAAACCATTTTTTTCGCCATGATTAATTTTGTCATCTGATCATTGTGATTTGGGAAGAGTGTGAGTAGTTGTGACCCAACACACATCCCAATCCAATGTATGAGGTACTATTATACATAATCTGTGATCTTTTTTTTTTTTTTTTTTAATAAATAATAGGCTTGCGTTTGACCACCATCACGCCTGATGTTAAGCGATGATGCGGTCTACGTTGGAGCACGCTTGCCTAGAAGGAACCGATTCACTCGTGATTTGAAGACACCCAGATTGTAACCATCGGGGAACACCCATTCAGGCAGCGAATTCCACAGACTAGCATTTCGCATAATAAATGTGGAATCAAAGCGCTTCGTACGGGTTTTCGGAATATCAACCATAAAGCGGTGACGACACACAGTATACACAGTATCTTATTACAGCATGTCAGCCATTTTTGCATGCCTGCTAAACTAGTACATTGGCTGTCAAAAAAAGAAAACATCGTGCGGGCAGACGGACGGACGGACAGACAGACAGACATCTAATATCTATTTAAGAAAAGCGGATCAGGGAATACATAAACGGCAACTAAGATCTGTCGTGCATAAAATATCTGGACTTTTAGCCTACCCCCGATGTGTGTGATGTGAAAGGGTGATTGGGCCATATCCACCACGCTGGCCCAGTGCGGATTAGTGGATTCACATACGCCATTGAATTCCTTCTCCTTACGTATGCAGGTTTCCTCACGATATTTTCTTTCACCGAAAAGCCAGTGGTATGAAAATCCGTATATAAGCTCCAAAGAGCTCATTGGTACAAGCCCGGGATTTGAACCCGCGACCTCACGCTTTCAAGTCTAGCGATCTCCAAAATGGGCTACCACGGCTTTAAAAAATAAATATTTTTTGATATTTTTAAAATATCATCACTCATCCATAAATGCACCACACGTTCAAAAAAACTCTACCTACGCTGGCAATTCTCCTTTCGCGGATGTTTCTCAACCAAGACTTCCTTTCTTCTTCTAACGCATCATTTATCTTCAACTTTACCCAACAGTCCACAGAGTTTGTTTATTTCTCACTGGTAGGAAATAGAACTGTGGTAAATTCCAGGAATGTCAGTTTTTCAACGAACACTATAATAATAAACTATAAACTATCTATTGGAACTTTAGTTTTCAATGTGCACGCTACACGCTACTTTAATCCAGTTAACATGTTGGTATCGGCATCACAAGCTGGGTTCTAACTTCGACGCGATATTATAAAACTTTCTTGAATTAAACACGACTTCCACATCGTTTCAGGCGTTTAAATCTCACGTCAGGTGCTAGACTAGATTCGGTACGGGAAGCTGGCACTGAAACTAAATTGAGGTCGGTTAGCCGAGATTTTATTCCTGGAGCCCGACGCGGCTTAATCTTAATAATGAAGTTTATCTTCCGAGATTTGTAGAGCTTTCAAAATGTCGGCGAAACATAATAAGAACTCGGATGTAATTTGTTTCTGGTTTCAAGATATTTATTTCGCAAGAAACATTCAAGCTTACAATTAAGTACGCTAACTGCAGGATAGTATAAAAATCTGCTTCTCATACTGCTATATTTTAAAAGACGTGAACCAACTCGCCTGATGTTAAGCGATGATGCGGTCTACGATGGAGCACGCTTGCCTAGAAGAAACCGATCCACTCGTGATTTGAATACACCCAGAAGGTAACTATCGATACTCAGGAAGTGCACTCCACAGACTAGCAGTTCACACAATAAAAGTGGAATCAAAGCGCTTCGTACGGGTTTCCGGAATATCAACCATAAAGCGGTGTCGAGTTTTCGTGCCCGCTCTGATAGTAGAAGAAAAATGGGCAGGAGGGAATTGTACAATTTGTCTACCAAGAAGCATCTTTAACATAACCCTATACTTACAAAATTAGTATTGGTAGTTATGAAGAAGCATTTGAGAACACGCATCCAATAGCGTACAAACATTTCACACGCAAGCCCATTTTCGAATATAAAAGAACACACCCTTTTTCCCTTCTATTCCCCAGAAGTCCTGATGGCAGTATCTCAAGGGCTGGTGATGGGTGCAACGCCGGTGGAGCGCGCAGTTGGTGCGCGCGCGCTCGCCCTGAGAACCGACGGCGTAGTGAACAGTGCCGTGTCCTGGGAAAGGTACGGGAACGGCGAGCCAGTGCCTGTCCAGTCGCCAACACTCGAAAAGCCACCAGATCCTGAGTATCCTTGGTGAGTTAGTCACCTTCAGACATCGCTTGTAGTCTTTCACAAGACAATAGCAGAGGCAGCGGCTGGATCTCTACAAGTAGGGTTATCATTCGTCCGGAATTGTCTTGACTTTTAGACTTTTGCCGGCTTTATAATACCTCCCAACCCTTGCGTCAGTTATCACTGTAACGACGTGCGTAGGTATGCGCAGTGTTTGAATTCTGTGACTGAAATGTCCGGACTTTTATTGAAATATCCGGCTTCAGGTCATGACTTTTCAAATTTTGATATTGTAACCGAAGTCTACAAGGAAATATTTGATGCAAATACGTAGGCAGCACCTGAGTAGAGCAGCCATGAAGCAGTTCGTGCGGTGTGTATTGGTTGGTACAGTTCCTTATAGGTTATAGGTATTATAATAAACACAGGGCCACGTTCCAATTGTGACACGCTTTTGTTCTGTAGGAGGCTTAAAAATAGAGAATCGTATTGTTGCCGATGAAGACTTGGCTAACGTGTAGTTATATCGCCACTGTTTTCAATTTAAGACCTATGTCTATGACATGGCATAATATACGCGCATATGTGGACTATCCAGAAAGGTCTAGCCATCTCCAACTTATCCACATCAGTCTTGCCATTTTTTTCATAAATAATATGCTTGCGCTTGACCGCCAACTCGGCTGATGTTAATCATCGCACTTATTTCGTTATTGTTTTTATTCTTCTCGCACTACAAACTCCGATTCTTCCTTTAAAAATTCCTCGATAATTTAGGCCAAGAAAACCCCCAGAACATCTGAGACACAAATGTCGGGATGACCGAGTTATAAGCGTTTACCGGCCTATTATCCGAGTCGTGTCGGCAACAAAACGCTCCCTCAGCCCCCGCCAAGTTATAGCGACGATGTATTTTGCCACGCAAGAGTCAGGACGCCCGCGGGGGGAGTGCAACGACAAAAACGAGCATAGGTCCGACCTCGATGACGCCTGGCGCGGTACTGAACGCGGCGCGCGCAAATTCTCGCGACCTTTTTACGCTTTTAATTTCACTAAAAAACGAAACTATTCACTATCAAAAATCTATCCAAATAAAAAATGTTTTGAATAAAATTGCCTTTCAGTACATGCAATTTCCAGGTTGTTACGAGCTGTCATTAGAGCATAAAACGAAAAAAAATTAACTAAATCGACTTTGTTTCAGATTTTTTTTGACCGAGGAAAGTTTATTCTATCGTGTTTTGAATCAAATCATAAACTCAAACACAGATGTATCTGTGACATGTATTTTTTTCCAGCTCAAATATTGTAATTTAACTGATTAAAATTGATTTAAAACCGTCATATTTGGTATAAGAGGCCGTTAAGAACGCATCAAGTGCTCGCAAGAAGTTTTGCCTACGGATCTCCAACGAAGATGGCACCATGAGGTATAATGACTCCCTTATATTTTATTAATATTTTTTTAGGTATGAATCAGCCCAAGTAAGCGACACGCTCCGCTCGGCGAAGTTCATGCCGTCTCCTTCGCAGGCCACCCTGCAGGGATGGTGGACCTACCCATACTACAGCTGCGAGGCAAAGCGTTGGCTGCTTTCTTACACTGTCCCAGTCTCTACTGTACGAGGGTAAGAAGTACCTTTAGTAACAGAGGAAAGTGCCCAGATAGCTAGCATCAAACTTATTCAGTGAGCTACAATCACCCATTTAGAAGCTTCTAGGAACTTTAGAGTAGGTAACTATAGTTAGAAATATACATTCACTTATGCATATGGCAAACTTTTCCCTGAGCAACTGGCATCTCTCAGTGGATCGGCTTCCTGGGTTTAAGACTTGGGGAGTAACCCGGGCCAGGGTCGATTGACAAAATTGTCTCTGCAAGTTTTACCGGGTTCAAATGTTATAAGTATAATAGTGAAGTGATCACGCCATTATATCAAAATAGTTATTTTTTCTGTTTAAAACTTTAACGTGATTTTCAGGTTGAAAGGTCTCGTCTCGCTGGACATAGACATATCGAACTTGGAAATAAACCAGTGCGAGGCTGACCTCGACTACTACAGCGGAAACCAAATCTACTCCTTCCATGGAACTCACAAATGCCCGAATGAGACCACCTACGTAAGTTAATTAATAAATGCACGCAGTTACATGCACCATATTCACAGGCGAACTGAAGCACGGAACATGGACTGAAGTGGTTGGCAAAAAAGTTCATTAGGTGCAGACAAAATGGTCTACCCTCTTTCTTAGTTTTTTGCTTAGTTATTCATCATCATCAGCCAGAAGACGTCCACTGCTGAACATAGGCCTCCCCCTTTAACCTCCACACTGAACGACAGCCTGCCTTTGGCATCCACCGGATGCCCGCGGCTCTCACAATGTTGTCGGTCCATCTAATGGGAGGCCTCCCTACGCTGCGTCTTCCGGTTCGTGGTCTCTACTCCAGAACCTTTTAATCCCCATCGGTTATCGGTTCTTCGAGCGATGTGGCCTGCCCATTGCCACTTCAACTTGCAAATTTAAACAACTAAGTCGGTGCCTCTGGTTCTTTGGCGAATATCCACTTTTCGGATTTTATCGCGCAAAGAAACTTAGTTATTACTGGAACTCTAATATCCCGCTAATAATCGGTTAGGAGTAGCGTGAGGTTGATTTTAATTTTATCATAATTGCAGTGTGAATACAAGCAAAACCGAGAGATGGGGTCGCGGTCCACCGGCTGGGGCAGAGGATCCTATATCTGCAGATGTCGTTCCGGCTTCTACTCAACGCACCATCCCGAAGGATTCAATGGATCTCTTGTTGAAAGTAAGCTATAGCAAACCAATTATTATCATCATCATTTCAACCTATATTCTATTGATCCCACGTTGGGATTCAAGCTTTCTTTCAGAAAGAGAGGATGGGCCCGTTGGGCCCTAATCAAAGATAATATATTGGTGCAGGGCCGCGAGGATCGAACCGGGTGCCGTTAGATTGTAAAGCGCACTTGCTACTTTGACTCTGACTGTGACTATGACTTGTTTGATGTTATTAAGACCATACAAAACAGAAGAATAGGTGGTATGGCCTTAAAAGCTTTAGCCTGCCCGATGGGCGAATTATATTTTAAAAAAAATCAACTACTAAGAGTTGAAGTTAGAGTTGAAGTTGAACACTGCAAATGAATAAAAAAAACAATAACAAAAAAGTGTTTATTTATTTACTAAAAAAATCTATGTTGTTTTGGTTTAATTGGTCTAAAGATATGAAGATACCTATAGGTTTTTCAAATACATATATTAGATCAATTAATTAACCGAAGCCAACAAAATAATACGCATTGGACTATATAGCTAGTCAGTTAAGTATTCAATGTGAGTTTAAGTGTTTTGTGTGTGTATTTCGTTATTTCCAACATACAAGCTCCTTTGAGACCCTTGCAAAGTAAAATTATCAGTTAATGTATTCATCATTTCAGCCATAGTACGTCCACTGCTGGACATAGGCCTCGCCATCGATCTCCAAAAGGGCCGGTTGGAAGCGGCCTGCATCCATCGTTTCCCTGCGGTCTCTTTAGTTCGTCTGTCCTCTGTCCATCCAGTGGGTGGACGTCCTACGTTGCGCTTACCGGTCCGTGGTCTCCATTCGAGAACCCTTCGGCCCCATCGGCCATCTGTTCTGCGCGCACATAAAATCAAATGAAATGTGTAATTTTAAATATTAATTTAAATTTATTGTAGTTGCATACCAAGAATACGAAGAGCACGGCGTAGAAAACTGGAACGAGCCGTACGAGTGTCTCCAATGCCAGCCTGGCTGCGACACCTGTCGCGGGCCCGAGCCATGTCTTGCGACTTACAACTGGCCGTTTCGGTAAGAAATTCAATAACAAACACTCTAATCTAGTAGGAATATTGGCGCACAGTCTTTAGCCTTTGGCCTTTTAGCATAGTTAATGTATAGAGATACACTAACTATGCTTCAATCAATCTTGTCAACAATAATACTAGGTAATTCGAAATAAAATTAACTGGTCTGTCTTTTCCGGCAACCTGAAACTTCATTAAAATCTGTGCGTGTTTTTCCAAAACATTACACAAAATATCTACAAGCCTATCTCTACACCATCCAGTGGCAACTTCTACATCACAAGTATAAAGCAGTGTCGCCTTTTCGTGCCCACTCTGGCAGTCCGATAGAAAAATGGGCAAGAGGATTAGATAATGCAGATCCAATGCATCAGAATATATCCAATAATTTTTTTGTTTTATACATTGGTTTTATTTTGACAAATGTGCATATCTACATCATTGCTTAACATCAGGCAATGTAAAAGCATTTTTATCCATAATCTTGAAGTGACAAAGCAGAAGCAAAGTACTTCTGATGTGTGATTCATATCATCAGGCAGACGTCCACTGCTGACCTCTCCCTTAGATACATAGACCTCATAGGCCTCTCCCTTAGATCTCCACTTAGAACGACAGCCTGCCATCTGTATTGTACGTACATCCACATCTCAGTATCGTATGGCATCACTGACATCACACTGGAAAGACTCTTGTCTTTAAGCAATGTGTTACTTTTGATTGGAAGATTTCACATTATTTCAGTTGGTGATCTTCTGATCATCTGATTCTGTGATTCATATGCTAACTAACGCTGGTTTTACAGCTGTATATACGGGATCCAGAAGCGGAGCCATACGTGAGGCGTTAGAACATCGTTTCACAACGACGTGGATTGTTCCGTATGGGACTTGCCTCTGTGTAGATCACGTCTCCCATAGTACGGGCGTTCTGTACAGCTTTGAAACCAGCCTAAATAATGTTTCAGAAGACACCTCGTGAAAGTACTGGTTAATGTTTTCAGGATAACACTCCTAGTGATATCCATCACTTGTGTAGTGATGAGCATCTGCCTGATGTGCTACACTCGGCACCATCGACGTGTGAAGGTTTTCCGAGTAGCCAGTCCCGTCTTCCTCTCCATAACACTGTGTGGCTGTGTCATCATGTACATGGAAGTAAGTTAAAATCACACCTGAAACATATCTTCCAGTGCATTTCACAACAATTTCGGATAGTTAACTTAGATAGTTAGTTGATTTAGACAAGCGAAACGAAATCAACTTCAAATACCGGGGTCTCTATTGGCTGCTGGATAGAAATTCAAAACTGTCACTAGACAACAAGCTTCTTGTATAGAAAGCAATCATAAATCGAATTAACCAATCTGGACATATGGTATACAATTGTGGGGTTCTGCTAGAGCCTCAAACATCATGACCATACAAAGGGCACACAACTATATCCTCGAAACAAATATCAAACGCACCATGGTTTACCCGAACAACAGCGGTCCATGAATATCTCAACATGGCTATGGTAGACAAAGAAATAGTTTCTCATGAAGCCAATTACAAACTGAGACTAGAAAAACACCCCAATCAGCTTGCGGGTCAATTCACTATCCCTAAAACCTTACGCCGGCTCAAAAAGAGGCGGGACATATCCGACCATAGTCAAACAAACTGACTGTACAAAAGAAGTGGCTGGGTCCACTGGGAGCAGCGCCCTCTATACTAAGATGCCTTCACCACATCTGCTTATAGTCAAAAGACTGATTGCATCAACAGAAAATCAAAAAAATGCTTACCTTCCTGGTTCTGGACTTGGATGTTCATTGTTGCGGCGTCATACAGACATCTCATCACCTCGTTGTATCATCAGTCAACTTGGCATCGCCGTAAAGAATCCAGAACAGCCCAGGTTTCCACCGACTCAAAAGCCTTCCAATAGTTAACAAACGCTTAACAAAGAGGTTGATTGTACTCCATGGAAAGTAAGAAAGTAGCCTACCAAAACCATATCCCAGCGTCTGTCTATTTACTAATAGGCAATAAATTATATTAATTTCAGATGGCAGCCATATTCCCCGTCCTGGATAGATATTTCTGCATCGCGACAAAGTGGACTCGACACATGGGTTTCTGCGTCACATACACTGCTCTACTGATGAAAACATGGAGGTGAGTATATTATTATAAATTTCTGGAACTGGATATCTAATGTGTCTATTTATAGAATAACACTCTTCTACCTTCTCTTCTTATTTCTTCTCGATGGTGGCCGACTGGTAGCATCCACTAACATGCACTGGGCCAGCATGATGTATTAGGGCCAATTTTCTATTTATCTTATCATCAGGCGAGTTGGCAGTCAAACGCAAGTCTATTATAGACCATTATAAAAAACTAGCGGTCCGGCCCAGCTTCGCACGGGTATAGATTATAGCCTGTCACCCGCGGATAGTGTAGCTTCCCAACAGTGAAATAATTTTTCAAATCGGTTCAGTAGTTTCGGAGCATATTCAATGCAAACAAACAAACAATCAAATCTTTCCTCTTTATAATATTAGTATAATAAAAAAAGGCAGGTTTCTCATCCTAAAGATCTGTTTTCCAATCCACACCACAATAGCCCAGATTTTTTATTCCTATATTGTACAATGGTGTTATATTCCATTTTATACACATAATTGTATTTTGTACTCAACAGGGGGTTAGACATGACCCACTTTCTGTTAGCGTTAACGCCTGCGGAAAGATGAAATTGTATGAAAATGACATTGACAATGACATTAGCTTGAGAGATGTTATCTCAAGCTAATGTCATTTTCATACAATTTCATCTTTTCGCAGGCGTTAACGCTAACAGAAAATGGTTCTTGTCTAACCCCCCAGGGCCTCTTGGTGTTGGCTTCGGCCCCACCAATGCCTCTCAAAGGTCCGGGCTACACCCGTGAATATGTGAAAATAAAGTGTGATGATAATACATTTAATTGTATGTGTGTAAAATCTAATCCTATTGTATGTGTCCAGGGTGTCCCTGACGTACCGCGTGAAGTCAGCTCACAAGCTGAAGCTGACGGACAAACAGCTGCTGCAGTGGATGGCGCCCATACTGCTCATAATGCTCGTCTACCTCTGCACCTGGACTCTCTCCGCGCCACCTGACGCACAAATTGTAAATAATAGCTGCTATTCTACATCCATAAACAAAAACTCTGTTTTTTACCTCCCGAGAGGATTTTGGCGTCGCACGACTTGTGAATTTGCCAGTGTCAACTATTGAGATTTTTTAAAGTTTTATTAAATATCGTCAAACATTGTAAGTCACGGTCAAGTCCAAGTCATGCGTAGTGGTGAAGACTATAACTAGAGCCTTCTGTGGAGTTTTGAAAACATCTCGAAAATACATGTTTCACCTCATTGTATCACTTGCCTATACTCGGGCACTTCCACGAACAATAAACAATAATCCACCATTATTAACACTCGAAATTACACAAGTTTAGGAAAATAATACATTGAGGCGACATATTTTTTTTTAACGTTGGCGCCAAAACTCCTCAAAAACTATTTCTTCGAGAAACAACGAGGTTTCTGCTTTTTGAAGCACAAAATCTTATTTTTTCCAAATTCATTATTTTTTATTGTCTTTTAAAAAACTGCCGTAATAAGGAAATTCGACCTACCTAGAGAGTTTGGCGATCAATGAAAAACTCTGTCGATCAATGAAAAAAATTTTTGTTTTGTATACGTATTTCTGAAAATCAGGACATAGTTTTTAATCTACTGTTTTTAGTAAAAAATTAAAAATAAATTATAGGTTTACACCAGCATGCCCTATTGTATGATTGTTAGTTCTGCAAATTGCCGCGAGATGGAAGTAATTTGTGGTAATTGACAAGCTTTTATTTAACTTTCCCTGTTAGAAAACTTTATACTCTGGGAGTAACGATGCGATTTCACAGGCTAGGCAAGTCGCACTAAATTAAATATAGCGGACGCCCCAAGATGGCGGACAAAATTTTCTTATCTACTATCATTATATAAAAGGGTTTGCTGAGATGAATACAAAAAATATCGAAAAAGATTGTTGTAAAAAGTTTTAATTCTATTTCTGTTTCAGATCACAGACAATTTAGGACTGAAATTCAAGCAGTGTACTTACAACTGGTGGGATCACAGTTTAGCTATAGGTATGTTTACATTCTAAATGGGTGTGTTTAAGTCGCAAATGAATCGGTTTCTTCTTGGCAAATATGCTCTATGCTAAACATGCGAGATGGTTGCTAGTCTATCGGTTTTTTATCGGATACATTTCGGAGAGTGCTACAGATCTGCATGATTTGATTTCCGCCTGCCCATTTTTCTATCGGACTGCCTGAGCGGGTACGAAGAATCGACTGTTTTAAAAAAAATATAGAGGTCTTCAAGCCTTCTAAAAAAACAGACAAGTACGATTAAAACTCGCGCTCTGAGGGTTTCGTTGGACGGAACCCTCAGAGCGCAAGTCCAAAAAAAAAAAAGTTGAAATATTGATAGACAAACTTAACTTTGTAGTGGACAATAAGGCTCTTCCATACATATCAACTACAAAATGTAAGTTTGTAATCGCAAAACAATACCTTCTTATAATGATATAGCTTCAAATTAACTACTCTCTGATTTTTCTTTTATATGTACTGTACCTTGCCTGTACCTTGCTTCTCGCCAAATTTCATGATTCTAGGTCAACGAGAAGTACCCTATAGGTTCTGATTGAAAAATATGCGACATATACGGTCATATCTTTTGATCGCGTTTCAGCTGTGAAAAAAAAAACTTGTAGTTTTTTTTTTCACAGCTGAAAGAAACCGTAGATCTAAGTATTTGATATAAATTTCAACTTGATACCTATACGCATTCTTGAGAAAAGGGATCTGGACAGATGGACAACAAAGTGATCCTATAAGGGTTCCGTTTTTTCCTTTTGAGGTACGGAACCCTAAAAATAATCTTTTCTCTAGACATAGTATAAATTAAAGTCGCTTTCCCCGTCTGTCTGTATGGCCGCTAACTCCTCCTAAACCACTCAAAGGATTTTAATGCGGTTTTCACCATCAGTTCGATACATTTTCACGGAAGGTTTATATAATATATAACTAGCAACCCGCCCCGGCGTCGCACGTAAATTAAACCCGTGCGAAGCCGGGCGTGCGAGTCGCTAGTAATACCAAGGAAGATAGAAAGATAGACTAAGAGGAAAGACAATAGCGGAACATTAGAGCGAACTACTTGACTACTACAACTTGACTGCGATACTAGCGCTACGGTAATTTGTAGAACCCTCTCATACGTTATCTGACTGCAGCGCTTATGGAAGTTCGAGACAACCTATAGCACGCTCAAATTACGGCGCCATCTAAGTTTATACCGTTTTTAGGCAAATTCCCGAGCTACGCTCTAATGTTCCGCTATTGTCTTTCACACTAGTCTATCTTCCTTGGTAATACATAATGTTGAACGTTTCCCAGGTGAAATTTTGTTTTTGCTGTGGGGCGTGCGCGTCTGTTACCGCGTGCGCCACGCGGAGAGTCTGTACAATGAAGCAAGACTCATCTCCTACGCCATCTACAACATATTCACTGTCAACTCCGTCATGATTGCTTTTCAGTAAGTACCCTCAATTCTCCAACTTAATAATAATACAGGGTTACGCAGAAAAAGTGTACTAAGCCGAAGAGGCTCATCGGACGAACTCTGAAATTATGAAAAAAAAATATCAGCTGTTCCCATCGAGATACAATTCCTATAGAGTCACAATCTCTCAGTGAAAACAGTCAAATAACGTTCGAGCGTCATTGTACATACATTGTATCAATTATATACTTCACAATGCCACATTTACTCTTATTTAGACTTTATATCGCTTGCATAGTGTTCAACGTTAGTTGTCCGCTATGTCATCGTAGCTCTGACATCGCGTGGCGTTGTAGTCGGATCGCGGTTACCTTGTAACTAACCAAAAAGTCTGCGCAATTATAGCGTGCGCCGAGTTTTGGTTCGGTAATTTTTTTGTCATGATTGTGACTTTATATTCTTATTTTAACTCTATACTCTGTTCACAAATCTTAGATATTTTATGTAAACAAAGAAATGTCACGAAAAGTCACTGTCAAAGTGACATGCCAGTTGCTCAATACATTTTTCATTTATGAAAAATATTTTACTCTCTATTTTCTTCGGCTTTGCTCTCGCGCGGTACAGTGGGGGATATTCTGATAGGTTAAAATTTTTATAAAAAAAACATTATTAAAAGATTGTAATAGATGGCGTTGATTATAGAGACGTTGACTGTGTTACGACGATGTTAGAGGAAATAGTGGTCAAATCAAACGTTTAGAACCCCTACTGTCCTACCAGTATAATAAAATATTTTTTAATCATAACATTGTATAGAACAGATATTATAATTAATTAGATAATTGTTCGTATCTATATATATTTTATTGTAAATATTTTTTGGTCAAATATTGTAAACTACCATTATGAAAGAAATTTTTGCTCTGGTAGCTCCTTTGTTTAATATCAAATCCAATGTCAATTTTCCAGCTTACTGATCTTGCCGAGAGCAGGCCCAGACGTGAAGTACTTGCTGGGATTCATACGAACGCAGCTGTCTACCACGACCACTGTGGTGCTGGTCTTTGCGCCCAAGGTATATTATTATTATTGAAATTATCATTATTTAATTGATGTACTTGGTGTAACCGTTATAATAAAAAAAAAAAAAAAAAAAAAAAAAAAAAAAAAAAAAAAGGTAAATATATTATTTATAGTCAATATAGTTATTAATAGTTATAATATAGTTATTGTTTCTCAACAAGAAAAAAATTATGGTCATCTGTAGAATTAAGAGGGCATACCACGGCCAAGAAATTTGATGAATAGGTATTTAGCAAATCTATTGCCGTCCCCTGACCTCAAGCCTCTCCCCGTAGTGCGCAATAGGGACAACTGCGGCTCGAATCAATTATACCTACGAAAAGTAGACAAAATCATCGTCTCGTATTTTCTGTTTCCTCATTCAAAACTAGGCCGATTTCATTATGTTTATAATTAATAGTTGTAAAAAGGATTGAACTATGCTTCTGTCATTTATTTTTGTTTTATAAACTCGTCAAAGAAGACATTTTTTTCCAGGCCCACCGAATTTACCGTATATTGATAGGTATAACACTATAAAATTCATAGTTTTTTTTTTTAACATTCGGACGAAAGATAAGTTAAAATGAAACCGGAATAATAATACATATAAAGAATAATATGTGTTGTTTTGATTTTTGGCACAATTCATTCATTTCCCTTATAAAGTCACTTGACCGGAACGTTTTTAATACGAAAAAGGATGCATGCTTAGGAATTTATATACTAAAATAAATAGACCATATTTTACAACAGTGGCCATAGTAATCGGCTTTTGTCAATATTCCGGTTTGATCAGATATAGCTAATATTACCACTAAATCTAAAGATTATGAGGAACAAATCGACATGAGTTTCATTACTATACGGTATTAGTTTGTGGTGGGCCTATTTTTCAAACAAAAGAAATTGTCTCATTTGTTTGATAGACGTCTGAACATGGCGGTAAATTTATTTTTTTGGGATATTTATAGGCTCGTATTTCTTATAGTAGTTAATTTATAAGAAAAAATAAATGATAGAAGCATGACAATGGGGGAGATAAATTTTATTTAAAAAAAAAAAAACTAGCGGTATTATCCAGGGAGGAAACACGAGAATACGTTTATATGGACAAAACGCTGCCCGTGAGCCCACTTAAGCGTTGCTTAAAAGTGGAAAACCTCGTCTTAAAAAAATCTAGTCATAAAGCTTGTAACCCGTTTGAATCCGCAGGTGGTCCGCGTAGTGCGAGGGACGGGCGACACGTGGGACTCGCGGGCGCGCGGTCGCGGGGCTGCGCTGCCGGCTTCCTCATCATTGAACGGGATCGGACTCGTGCCGGATGAACCGCCTGATCTCTATCAGGAGAATGAAGAGTTAAAGGTACTTCTACTATAATGATCACGTGATTAATATAAAAAAAAGATAATACATAAATGATGCAATATAAAAAAGGACCAGCTTGTGACACCAACTCATAAGCTAGCGAAGTCTGAGAGGTCAGTTTACGTTGGAGGGCCCGCGATATACAACCGAATAACCGCTGCCGTGCGGAATGCTCCTTCCACCGCGCAATTCAAAACGAAACTCAAAGTCCTGGCTACATGAAAACCTATTTTACGAAATAGCAGATTTTTTCAAGTTGCCAGACCATTAATTTGTTACCTAATTAATCTAATTGAAATAATTATTAACTCTATTTAAAATTATTATTTATAAAAAAATTATACAATTTTAAAATTATTATAAGGACCGAATTTAATGTAATTATAATACAGAATTTACCGTTTATTGACACGTAACATAGGTGTTTTTAATAAATATTTGTATTTGATTAGTGGTCTATATAGTAAGAGGACCTGGAGACATGTGGTTCATCATTGAACGGTATAAGATTTGTGCCGGATAAGGCGTCTGATCTTTACCAGGACAATGAGGAGTTGAAAGTCATCATCATCATATCTGCCCATATAGGGGTTCGCTGCTAGACATAGGCCTCCCCCATTGAGCTCTAAAAGGGCCGGCAAAAAGGGCCAAAAGGGGGGAAAGGTACTTTTTCCTAAATTTTTAAGGTTTATTCAATTAGATAGGTTCAAACACCAATTACACTAATAATATAGAATAATAAAATACCTACTAGATTAACTAATTACATGTCCAAGAGTGCTTACATTTTTGTCACAATATAATTATAATAACAATACAATTGGGATTATAATAAAATATCATAATAAATGGTCGTTATACAGGTCGTCAATATACATGTGTTTAGTGGTCTATATAGTGTGAGGTACCGGAGACACGTGGTTCTATACGTGGATCTCTACTAGTATAGGAGTTGAAGGTACTTCTACTATAATATACGTCTAGTGGTATAGATAGTGAGAGATATTGGATACATATTTTACGGATTTTGAATTTTTCCTTTTACTTATGCTAAGAGAGAAACGGATGTTTTCGCTTTCTCTCCCGTTAGTCAGACGGCAGTCCGTCAGCCAAATCCGTAACGTCTGTTAGCTAATTTAATTTCAACCTCCACGCGTTTTCGTAAAAAGGATTGACAGACAGACAACGAAATGATCCTATAAGGGTTCTTTTTTAGAATCGCTACTGGGTTGCATGAGGCACCATTGCCTTCTTCATCCACGTCACCACAACAGCTAGACTGCTTTTCATCATGATTATTTACACTACCATCTACGCCACTGGAGCAACTGTGCCAGCGCACCAGAGCCGCACTTCGTTATTTCAAGGAGTTGGGTTGGCTCGACCCGGGCCAGGAGGGACCCGAGCATGTCCTAAAACTGCGACCAGAACCACCGGAGGAGGGGCAGCAGCGTCCTGTTAGTACTGCAATCCCCAAGCCGCCTGCCAAGCGTGGGGATTATGGCAACACCCCTCTCTAAGAGGGAGGCCTTGTTTAGCAGTGGACATTTAAGGGCTGATGATGTGATGTCATGTGTGTGGGTTGGCTCGGGTAGGTGCTGGTAGGGGGAAATCCACAATACACCCCAAGCGGGACGTCAGTGCAGGACTTATCGCCCCCATCTATACTAATATTATAAAGAGGAAAGATTTGATTGTTTGTTTGTTTGCATTGAATAGGCTCCGAAACTACTGAACCGATTTGAAAAATTCTTTCACTGTTGGGAAGCTACACTATCCCCGGGTGACATAGGCTATAATATATACCCGTGCAAAGCAGGGGCGGACCGCTAGTCTCGAATAAGAATAAGAAGCGTTCTTTTTGAGAACACTAAAAAGTGTATTTTGTGATTTCCAGGAAGAGGTGCAGAAGCTGGCCGCCCAGATCGAGTTCATGAAGATAGTGCAGATGGAGGTCCACAACCGGCACCTGCGGCCGAGGCCTGGCGGGTACTTCACGGCCGGAGCCGCGCCGCACAGCCCCATGCACGCCAACACCGTTCACATCTCACAAGTTAGTACTGACACATAACTTGCCACCGGCTTCAACTAACTGGTCTGCCTTTACCTTCTTACGGCCGGTTTCTTCATCAACAACCAAAGTAATCCTTAACTGTCGGCCTTTTGGAAAAACCCAATCACACAGCGGGCAATGGAGAGAGCTATGCTCCGAGTTTCTTTGCGTGATAGAATCCGAAACGTGGATATTCTCCAAAGAACCAGAGTCACCGACATAGCTGTTAAAATTTGCAAGTTGAAGTAGCAATGGGCAGGCCACATCGCTCGAAGAACCGATAACCGATGTGGAAGAAAGGTTCTGGAGTGGAGACCACGAACCGGAAGACGCAGCGTAGGGAGGCCTCCCACTAGATGGACCGACGACATTGTGAGAGTCGCGGGCATCCAGTGGATGCAAAAGGCAGGCTGTCTTTCAGTGTGGAGGTTAAAGGGGGAGGCCTATGTTCAGCAGTGGACGTCTTCTGGCTGATGATGATGACATTGAAGACATCCGCACTGGGCCAGCGTGGTGGATATGGCCCAATCACCCTTTCGGGGGTAGGCTAAAAGTCCAGCAGTGGACTGTTAAAAGGCCGATTATGATGATGATGACATTGAAGATAATATTTTTTTTTTATCGTACTTTCAGGACGCGGCAGGTAAAATCACACCCAAAAAAGGAGGGAATTAGATCATGCAGATCCGATGCACTCTCTGAAATGTGTTCGAAATATGTTCCAGGATAGCTCCGACTGGCCCGGTCCCGTGTGACTGGTGGCTCTCAGCGACAGCGGGTGGCGCTGGCCGGGCCCAGCCGCCAAGAAGGTGGTCACCACCGTGGACCCGCGCCCGCCCGCGTTCGTCTGATTTACTTTGGACCTTACATTGTGTTGCTACTTGACTATTGCTTTACTGTGACGCTCGCGTGATTCGCCTGTTAGTGATGCTAATAGTTCCAGAAAGAAGATCCGATAAAAATATGTACTTTTTATTTATTATGGCATTTCAATGAGGAAGACTAGTATAATTTCTTATTGGAAACTTGAATTTTAGTATTGAAAGCGAGCACTGCCGTGCGCAAGCTTAAAAGCAGTTAACCAACATGAGACCCAGAGAGAGAGAGAGAGAGCAATCAATGGAACTGATAATTGTACTAATGGGACACCTTTTTTTACAGCGACTGTATTTGCTATACAGCTACATGCTGCACTGGAAGACTTTCCCGACTTTGACTTGTTCAATACATCCTTGAATTCAATTAGACAACATATTAGTAAAACCTGGTTTGGTGTGTCTCCCGGACTATCTTGTGTTTCATAGCATAAAAAAGTATAATATGCCTATTTTGTTTTTATTCTATCATAATATTAATATCTTTTTTTTCATCTCCATGCGCAAAAATTGTTTCAATATGCGAAAACTGCTAAATGGTGTTTAATTATTCAATGTATCAGTAATTTAGTTATTTATCACTGTATGTTTTCCAAATAAAATAAAATACCTCACCTGATGCGAAGATGACTGTGTTCTTCGCATCAGGTGAGATTATGGTATTTTTATTTACCAGTTCGTTTTTCATACAATTAGGCGTTTGACACTGCATAACGCTAAGATACTGCAGCGTTGTGCTTGTCACCGAATTTTACACCGAAAATACAAATTAAACTTAAACTAACATCAAATATAAATATACGGCAGTATAATCGGCGGCCTTATCGCATACAGCTATATATTTGCGTTGTCTGAAAAAAAATAACTTACTGACAACCTATGGATGCCAAAACCATAAATAATACAGACCAAAGCTTTAGCAAGCTTACTTACATTGAACCTCATGTCGATTAACTGCCTTTTAGCTTGTGCATGGCAGATAAGTGTTAAACAAAAGATGCATCGTCTTTAAATTGTAATGTACAAGAAAGAATATATCAATACTGTTGATCAAGATTTGCTATAAAATTTGAAGGTACGGGTATTTTGTTCTATCTGGCAGGTGAATGTGAAATCGGCGAACCAATTGGTGTTATGTTAAGTGAAACAAAGTTTATCATAATAGTTACCTTAAGAGCTCATGCTTCGTGCATCCTTTACCTCGGTCGCGCATTTGAACATTTTCAAAGATATTGAATGTATTTATCCATCATCATCATTTCAGCCATAGGACGTCCACTGCTGGACATAGGCCTCCCCATCGATATCCAATAGGGCCAGTTGAAAGCGGCCTGCATCCAGCGTTTTCCTGCGGTCTTTTTTAGGTTGTCTGTCCATTTTGTGGGTGGCCGTCCTACGCTGCGCCGCGAATTTATTGTAAAATCTAAACTACAAATAAAGAAAATTAATTGGCCAGAATATTGCACGCCGCTATCTCATTTGATGCATTAAATGGTTTTGTTTTTATATATAATACTAGTAGGCCGCCCCTGCTTCGCACGGGCGAAGCCGGGATATATAACCTATGTCAACCGGGGATAGTGCAGCATCCCAACAGTGAAAGAATTTTTCAAATTGGTTCAGTAGTTTCGGAGCCTATTCAATACAAACAATCAAATCTTTCCTCTTTATAATATTAGTATAGATTACTGTTTACTTTTGAAAAATATGCTTCAGTCATTTTGCGATGTTAATATTTCAAAATATTTAGAACAAATTTTCGCTTTATAATTTTTTATTGTGAACACAAAAATGGGATAAACAGTTTTCCTTTTTATCTATTCTTAAGCACATTTTGAAAAGTTGACAGTCATTTTATATCTTCGGCTTTCCAAAACGCAAGCGATTTGGAATAAAATTTGCATATCCAAAATGTTCGAATAGCCAATATAACAAATTGGAATATTTTTGTCCAAACAGTTATATCATCGAACTACTAGTAGAAAAGAATGGAATAAACGGTGAGATCGCTGTACCTGGTATTCTGGCCCGTAAAAATATTCAGTACGCTTCGTCCCAGGTTTGATAGTTTACGAAAACTTTTTTCGTTTACGTATTGTTCCATACATTTTAGTAAAGCGCCTCTATCGGAAACGTGGAGGAACTAAAATCGGTAGTAAGCGGCGGTATAGATTGCTTCACTCTAATACGAAAAAAGTTTTCGAATACCTTTTGGCCCAGCAATGTATGGAGCAATACGAAAACGAATATAGTTTTCGAATACTATCAAAAACAGAGAGACATAGAGGATAGACGAAACATTGGCTCTTAAAACAGACTTAAGTATATGTGTTAAATGTTACCATCTAATTGTGTGTTAATATTACTTATGTTAAGTCATAGTTCAAACTGTATTGACTTAGTTAAAATTATTAAATACTTTAGTTAGTCTAAAGATTATGCTTGTTATTCTAAGTTTTACTTACTGAAATATATCACAGGGTTATAAGGGTATGATAAGCCGAAAGGAGTTCGTTATACTCATAATTATCAATAACTTTCACTATGGGACCAAACCTGAAATCGCAAAGAAAATAACAACTGTTCCATACATACATTTTGACTAGTGTCAATGACCGTTTTCTATGGAACAGCTGTTTTTTTTTTTGCGATTTCAGGGCTGGTCCCATAGTAAAAGTTGTTCTTAATTATGAGTACTATGACCTTCTTTTGGCTTAGCATACCCTTTCCTTATAACCCTGTATAAAAGTAAATTACATAGATTTAGTTTGAAAATAAGACTTAAACATGTACCTCTAGTAAGGGATAGATATTGAAGCTTTTGTGCTTAGATGGGACTTAACAGTCCAGTGTCATATCTGTGTTCGTATATGTATAGAGAGAATGCTACATTCCATCATTAAATGTGCTGTTAGATGAAATAAGATAATGTATGGTGTTATTTTAAGTGTTTAAGAATAATTCAATTAACAAAAGCTCTCATCTACACTGCAAGTATTTAACTGCAGCTGCAAAAAATAAGAGAAAGGTAGGAAGCTGCTCTTTTTTTTAGGGATTAAAGTAGCCTATGTTAATATGAAGCTAACTCGATACAAAATTTCATCAAAAACCGGTCAGCTGTTGTGGGTTACTAACACACTCCCACACAAATTATATTAGTGTGTATGTCACAATGATTCCATTGACCATGCTAGTCTATAACATTACTATTTTAGGTGAAATAAATTGCTATTTTTTGTCAAGTTATATGTATTTTATCTCTTAAAAGACACACTGTGTCATGTTAGGACAGACAATAAAAAAAAAACAAAATGCTAAACATTTGGAGAATCAGATTACTGCATTTGTCTGAAAAAATTATAATAATTGCATAACAAAAAGTTAAATTATAAATATTGTTATGTTTAATAATTATGTTAGGTTAGGTTACATACGAGTGTTTGCGTTTTTCACACCATATTATACAGTTCAGGCCATGGTGTGAATCGCCCAAGTGTTATTTTGCCATAGGGCCTTTTAAGACCACTATGTGAATCACCCACATATGTTTGTTTTTCAATGGGATGCCTCAGCAAAATAGAAATATAGTCTTGAGATTTTTAAAAGCCGATGAGCAATTAGTTAAAAAAATTAAAAGAAATTGATAGACATTCAAGTAACACCTTGGAAAAAAATCTTGGCAATTCACACCTCGTTCTGAATTGCCTGGTATAAAAAACCATGCGTTATGGCCACACCGTGATCCAAAAGACCCCATTGAAATAGAATACATGGGTGTTTCATGCCATGATCCAAACTGTATGTGGTGTGACATGCCCAAACATACTCAACTCATAATAATTTAGAAGTAACAAAATGTAAATATGAATCGAAATGAAGCATAAATTCTAAATGATTGTACATAAACTCATTAGATTACATTTAATTTTGTTTTCTTTATCTGTGATAAAATACAGTATTTATCAATTAATAATGTTGTGCAATATAAAGAGTATTTGCAGAATCTCTATAAAAATAGTTTAACTATAAAATATGTTGTTTATTAATATTATACCTAGATTGTAGAATTGTGCCATAGTAATAAGTGTATCATTATTAAAAATAGGTACAAAAATACAGTAAATACATGCACTAAGAACATGTTAGAATAGAATTACATGAACAAAACTTATCTACTCTAATACTAATTAATTTTTAGATACTCTTCTCTAAATTGAAATTTTCGCTGATAGTTGTATCTTACTTTGATTTTAACGCTAGTTGACTTTACTAAAAGGTTAAATTGATTTAAATCTTAATAGTAACTATATATAACATTTTCTTCCTCTTCTACGGAATCTTGTGTAGAACTCTCTCAACATTTCATTTAGGTAGTCTTAAGGACCCTCTTCACTAGGTCATTTGATGAGCCATTATAACCAGACATTGTCATAGTTGACCTACAGCCTTGTAATGGACTGTCTCTATTTATACCATGCTATTGATAATCTAAAATGTTCCATTAACATCTGGCTGACAAGAAGTATCACAACAATAATTTTATATTGAACTATTTCACACTTTGGACGTTAAAATTTAAATGTTATATTTATGTTATACAAAGTTCGAAAATTCGATGACTGACAGGTAAACGCTCTTATCCACTGACCTACGGTAGCTTTATTATCTTGTATTATTGTTTTTTGCTACCAAAGTATTATTGTGCCATCTATAATTATTGCTACATGCAAGAAGTGTCACACAATAACCAAGACATTTATTTTTATACAACGATATTATTGAGTGTTTATACAGGGTTAAGCGTTAAGGGCGTACCTAGCCGAAAGAAGCCCATCATTATAAACAACTTTTGCTATCAGACCATCTTTAAAATCACAAAAAAAAAAACTGCTGTTGCATACATGGACTAACTTGACTGGAGCGATTTTGTACAAAGTGTAAATTAACTGCACAGGCTACAACTACAACAGGCTATTAACTACAAAAAAAAAGTTTTTTGTGGAACAGCTGTTATTTTTTTCGCTATTTCAGAGTTGATTCCATAATAAAAGTTGTTCATATCATAATGATGGGCCTCCTTTTGGCTTATTACACCATTTCCGCGTAACCCAAAACATAAGAAATATTAAGAAAGAAACATTTTCACACATCCACTGTCACCATAAGTGCTACTGAAATCCAATACAAGTATGTATTGGTCACTTCAATGTGGTTACCTATAAATCTAAATTAATATGGTTATTATTTAATTAGGTGTTTAGATGTGTAATAATAATTATAAATGTGATGATACCAAATAGATGTTGTTACTTGGTATGTATATAGGATTGTTAATTTTACTTTTAGAACCATTTAAAACTGACAATTCAAGTTCTATGTGCCAATACAATTTTGAAAATGTATTTTTGAATTGAATATTGCTATCGAGTTATATGTACAATGAATGTTTTCCATTATTAACAGTTTTATAGGGAATATTAAATGTAAAATTGGTGTTTTTAATATAGAATTGGTGTAATAGTAATAAGTATTGTTATCTCTGATATTTGATTATAGGTGAAATGTCTGTAAAAGTTCTGTTTTTACAATAAAATTAAATGATTGTTAAAGTTTGTTTTATTCATACTCACCTTTGTAAAAACAACCAGTAGGTAGTTATGACCTTATGACTGATCAAAATTGCATTAAAAAAATATCTTCAAGATAGAACATTTTTGCTAGCTGGAATAGATAATATCAAGTCTGGATCAACTTAGAAAAAATCAAGGTTGCTCAACATGCACGTTGTTCCAGGAATGGTTGCCATTAATATTTTAACTCTGTAGATTGTTCAAGTATACCTAGGGCTTTAGATCAATGCGGCCACCAAGTCTCGGGTGACCCGAAGAGGAGGCACCTCAGATCAGAGCTCAACGACCTATTTATTGAAAGAGCTATTCTTGGAATATTTCTAAGTGTTTTTTTAAGCTATACTGTCCTACCCCTGCACTCCTTCATCTCATTCCAGACAATACGATCACCTGCCAGACTTGACGACTGTATCTGGAATGTATCGAGGTTATCACGCCAGCGTTTTCTAGGCCTGCCTTGGAGGGATCATATCAGCAACAATATAATTCTCCGGAGAACCAAAGTCACCAGCATAGCTCAGTGTATGAGCAAGCTGAAGTGGCAATAGGCTGGTCACATCAGTTGCAGAATCAATAAAAGATGAGAGAAGATAAATTCTTGACTGAGACTAGGGATGTAAGGTTCGGTTACGCTTTGAAGTCAGAACTTCTGATTGATATTACACCTCCGGTTCAGACATTTTTGAATCTGAGATGGTAAATGGCATCGGTCACCGCAAAAAGTTCTAAATGTTTGCACTGTCAGATTAAAGTTCCTCTTTATATTAAAGTTTTTTTATTTAGTAAGTAGATGCGACCATTTACTTATTCAATTATAAGCTAATCAAACACTTCATAGTTATTTTTTTCTCCTACGTTAGCACTCGCACATAAGAACATTGTATCACTCAGAGTTCCTTTAATATTGCTCTCACTGTTCAGCAAGTCAAATACTTCCATGTCTTTTCTAGCTGCTTCACACACATTGTCTACTGTTGACAATTCTTCTACCTCTGCAGTTAATAAAGCTTCCATAAGAGCTTCTCTTTCAACCCGCTTCCTAAGTGAAGCAACTTCATCTTTTAACTTTAGATATTCTGCGTCCGATACTGGTTTTAATTGGCATTCATCACCAGGAAGTAAGACATTCGAAGGCACTTTCATAATCTGTTCGATTTCTTTATCTATCACATCGAGCGAAGACCCAGCCCTCTCACAATACAATCGAATCAATTTATTACTAGACCGTGTCATCGTCGCCTTGTCTGTATCGTTCAGTTGCAAGGATTCCTGCAAAGATGATTCCAATTCCTTTACACCATTTATTATTTTCTGTTCCACCATTTGCCGTACAGCTATTTTAAAACGCTGTGATCCAAAACCAAAGTGCTGAGTCTCGTATTCTTCGTCGGTGCCACCGGTCCACGGTTCTGTTTTAATCATTTTGTAGTAGGTAAATTAACTTACAAAGATCACAAAGACGGCATGAAATAAACTAAATTAAAAGTAAACAAAACAATAAAAGAACCGAAACGATGACCGTTGACAATGTGTGATTGACATGCCATTTGTTTTGTTTGAAATTTGAATTTGAATTATTTGGAATTTTGGTTTGACACTTGGCTTGACAGTTGACTTTTTTATTCGTCCACTGCTGAACTGGCTAAAGCTATTAAGGCCATACCGCCTCCTCTTCTGTATTTTACTGTGAGCAGTAGTTAAAGCTATTGGAGACTTTACTAGACTCTTCTCTTACGAAGTTTTGGAATCGACATGAAAAAAAGCGTTTAACCCCATTATATCACTTCTTCATTATGTACTTCTTGTAAGTACACAAGTAGAAAATTATACAATGATGCGACATGTTTATTCGACGTTGGCGACAAAAATTCCTATCTTTTTGTACGTTTCAGATCACGTGGTGTGTCTCCTTCTTTCTTTCTTGGATTCACGTACACGTGCATACGCAAGAGCATTTTATAAAAAGTTCGAAAGAGATGACGATACACGAAATAATGGCGGAAGCACTATGAAACAGCCATGAAACAGCTGATTTTCTGTATTACCAATAGCGTGAAATTATAACTCCCCAATTTCCGTATATTACCTATATACTACCGGGAATAGTAATTTTTAAACTTTCGTACATATTTTTTGTACATATTTTTTTTACCTATATTAAATAATACGTGATAAGTCCCGATAAACATTTAAAACATACTACCGGGAATACAACAAATCAATGTGGTTTTGATATAATAAATATAATGTTAATTCGTGCTTGACTTGCATTGCTTTGCTTGAGCGGACAAATCTAATGACAATTGAAATGGTTTTAGTATTTTATTTAATAATTTGTTTTCCAATATCTGTGTTTGTTGCAATAAAGTGGCAACTGGACAGTGACGTAACGTCAACTTCCGGAGCGCTAGACCTTGTTTTCTTGGATCGTGCTAAAACGTAAATTCCGTTAGGTACACTTTTTTCCGTTCTGTGTTTTTTTGCTAATTCTCTTTTGTCACAAATAAATAAATTATAATAATAGCAACAGTCATGTGATTTTTTTTTACTGATTTCGCTGGAATTACCCTTGTATTTACTCTCCCGTTGGTCCAGTTGGTAGTTAACCTACCTTCTGAGCTTGGGGGCGTGGGTTCGATTCCCACCTAGGACAAACATTTATGTGATGAACATTTCGCACTCTTAATAAAACAGTGACCGAATCCAAAATCGCAACTTTTTGGGAATCGACAAAAAACAATTTTTAACTGAGTAACAGCGCGCAAGGTGAGGGACGGATAAAGACTCAAGTAGTTATAAACCTTATTGCATATAGAAAACAGGTGTTTTTAATCGCCTAGATTGTAGAGCATTCTTTTTTAGGTCGATATTTTACTAAAACTCAATTTGCCAAAATTTCGAGTTCGGTCATTGTTTTATTAAGAGTGCGATTTGTGTTTGTTCTATATCTGGGTGTTAATATCTATTTAAATATGTATTTAATAATATATATGTATGTATATCGGTCTCTGGCAGCCAAATCACAAGCTTTGCTTAGTTTGGGGTCAGATGATCATGTGTGCACAAATGTCCCGAATATTTATTTATTTGTTTAGGAATTTAGCCATATTTTATCGTAATGGAAAAAACTAGCCCGATTTTTAAAGTCAATTTAGCCCAACAAAAACTGATTTCGAGTTGGCAATACTGCAACACAGTTCATTTCATTCAGTTCTGTTCGTGCAGCGACCGCGTCGGTCGTATTCTCGTCGTGTTTGTTTAGTGTCGATATCGACGCTCGCGATATTATCACAACAATAACATAACCTCCTCGCGCTGTTATACTGTAAACTTTCAATCACAGTTTACCTTCTGCGATCCTACAATACCTACGAACCTTGGACCTAAGTAGGCCCCGAGTCGAGTGAAACACTCGTGCCAACTTTTTGGCGACAGTGACCGCGTGTGCTGTGTTTACGAAGTTGTTTTGTTTCAGTCAGTGTGATCGGTTTAGTTATTGTGTGTTTGACCTAAACTTGTTGCTTTGAACTGCGCCTGCGAGGTAAGCCAAGCCAGTCTACTATTTAGTGTTTTGTTGTTATTTTCAGTTGGTGTTCTTTATTTAAACTTATAATGCGTAATCATATAGGTTGTATCGTATTGTTAACCGTTTGCTCAGTGCTCATGCCTTCTCTGGTATTACCGTTATCGTTCCCATAGAATATGTAGGTGTATTCGTATGTACATATTGTACCTACATATCTGTCGATAAGTAATACCTACGTCCTTATCATTGTTGGATAATGGCACATTGTTTCCTGATTATGTTTTGGTTCGGATGAGATAACCGAATGACGACGGTAAATCTGGTTTAGATATTTTAGTTTGCATTAAAATTTATTATAATATTCTCTGTTGTTGGCGAAAGAGATAAGTTGCAGTGCAGTAGGCTGAACGAATTAGTTGCCGATAGGGTTACCACCCGTCCGGATTTGTAGGGACATATTAGAACTTTTTGAAAAATTTCGCTTTAGAGTTGTTTTAGCTACGTATTACCTACTCTACTACCTACCTAACTAATCTATACTATATTATAATATATATTACTAGCGACCCACCCGCCCGGCTTCGCACGTAAATTACACCCGTGCGAAAACGAAACGGCTCGACCGATTTTTATAAAATAACTAGCGACCTGCCCGCCCGGTTTCGCAAGGGTGTAATTTACCCCAAGACGGGGCGGGTCGCTAGTTATATATATAAACCTTCCTTGAAAATGTATCTAACTGATGGTGAAAACCGCATCAAAGTCCGTTGCGTGGTTTAGGAGGAGTTAGCGGCCATACAGACAGACAGACAGACGCGGAAAGCGACTTCAATTTATACTATGTAGAGATAATAATAATATAATAATCTATACTAATATTATAAAGAGAAAAGATTTGATTGTTTGTTTGTTTGCATTGAATAGGCTCCGAAACTACTGAACCGATTTGAAAAATTCTTTCACTGTTGGGAAGCTACACTATCCCCGGGTTACATGGCTATAGGTATTATATTTTCAAAAAAATAGGGATCCTTACTAAAACTCCAATAATATAACCCAAGGTGTAAAAAAATAAATAAGATTTTCAATTTTAACTTTGCGTGTTTGACAGTTCTAAGCCAGGACAACGTCTGTCAGTTCAGCTAGTAATTAATCTATACTATAATATACTATATATACTATAATATTATAAAGAGGAAAGATTTGATGTTGGGATGCTGCACAGGCCTAGCACGGGCCGTGGACAAATTGTCTTTCCACCTTTTTTATCCCGCGAGAAAAAGACAAACGTATCCATATTCTTTCTTTGTCGCGTCTAGGCGTGGATAAAAACGGTGGAAAGACAATTTATCCACAGCCCATGCTAGGCCTGCAGGTCAGCTAGTTATATATTTTTTTTAAGCAGGTCCGTCTCTTGAGCAGGAGTTTCCGGATGTGATTTCCGGCCGGGCAGATGTTTGAACTAGGAGGATTTGGGTCTGGGTGTAAGTTGTCCTTGCTGCCGTCCGATTACTAAAATACCGTTAAGTGACATGGCCACAATATCACTTAACGGTCTTTCAGTAATCGGACGGCAGCTTGTCTGTGTATGTCATAGCATCCCCGACACAGCACACAGGCAGTCCTAGTGCCGAGCCAGACCTGTGAGTGTGAAGCGCTATTTACCTAACAACCAATTCCAGAAATTCCAGACGTAGGTACCTATAGGTATTTACCTAGGTACATCCATATTTTCATTGTCATCATCATCATTTCAGCCATAGGACGTCCACTGCTGGACATAGGTAGGCTTGCCCTGTCGATCTTCAGACGGGCCGGTTGGAAGCGGCCTGCATCCAGCGTTGCCACCTTACAAACATAATGATAATAATATTCACTCTCAGATAAAATATGAACGAATTCTCAATGTATTCACTAAATTCTAGGTTTGTAAGCAAAATAATCTCAATCATTTCACGAACAACTGCTGCGCTAAAACTCGTGTCGTGTCCATTCTAGTAAATGTAAATCCCTCACTGAGCTAAAAAGGAATCCAAGAGACCCAAGAGCTACCTATAGAATATACCTACCTACCTTTAGGCCGTAAGGATATACCTTGAGTACTTGACAAACACGGCCATGTTGATAAAGGCGCCTTGATACCTACCTGAGCCTGAGTTAAATATGTATTTACGACTTTGAAGTTTGGGGTGACTGCAAATACCTATTGCAATCGTTCACGCTCATCATCGTGTAAAACAGGTAGATATTTAACTGGTTATAATGAAAAAAGTACTTATGGACTTGCTGCAAGCAGGGTTCGAAAAGATAATTATCAGGATAGTAAATAGATGTCAACCTACATCATTGACAAAAATTAAAATACTCGAAAATATTTAAATTGCCACTATTTTTATTGTATTAAACATCTGCGTGTATCGGAACGCGCCCACTTGACGTCTAGAGTCTGGCTAATGAAAGTAGTGAAAAAGCGCGGCAAATTTAAAAATATCAGCATGGAAATCCCAAAAATGTGTATGAAATGCCTGGAACAATCTCACTTAATACGTGTAAGTTATTAATTTTTATTGATACACAGACAGAACACAGTAATGTTTGCATTTCATATTAATTTTGGGGTTGCAATGTGGTTTTTTTTTTAATTTAGCGGGCGTTTTCAATCTCTACTTTCATTAACCAGACTATAATCAGTCTATGTCGGGGAGGTCTCCCGCCTAGTGTTTCGAATCTGTTAATACGTCAAAGCGTCAAGCGTCAAACTTGGCGTGATTATAGTACACACTCTAAAGTATAATAATAAATAATGGCCAAGTGCGAGTCGATGACAAATTTCTGTTCATTGCCAAGTTAATCAACGTAAGGCGCGGTTGGTAGGTAATTGGATGGGTGACCGTCTGGGCGTGATGACATTGTCTTTTTTGCACTACTTTTTGTATTTAGTTGAGGTACGGAACCCTCAGTGCACGAGCCCGACTCGCACGTGACCGGTTTATTCAAAGTTAGAACTGCACAATTATTGCTTAATTTCTTTCAGTTACAAATACATAAGTATTTATTGTAATAATGACAAAAGAAGGCAATTTTACTGACAAAATTGTCAAAAGTGATAAATTAAATTAACCCTATTTTAGCTAGGTATAATGTCACCATACAGTCAATGCTCAACAAGCATCAAATATTGCTAAATTCTTTTTACTATCTAATTACCTACCTACGTAAAACCTATCTACCGCTTGTGGCAATCAATAAAATTGAGACACGCTTGCCCTTGCAAGTGTTGTAATCAACATTTTTTTGCATATAGTAACAGAAATCAGTCTAACAAAAAAAAAAAACAAGTCTGCTCTACGCATAGAGTTAAATGTACTACTAATTTATCTCGATGACTCTACGTCGATATGTTATAACCATTATATAAAATATACTGGTAACATTCTATAGATAATGGTTATAATATAACGCAGAGTGCAATCTAGCATTACGGGGTTCACGTTCAAGGACCGCATTTGGATTAGATTTGGAACGTAACGCAATGACCTACGCAATGATGGTACATAAAATCTCATTGCCCGTAATGTACGTACCACAGACTACAAATATTATGTTTGTACAATGTTCCAAAATCAAATACGCGTGTTTTGGCGCCAACTTGATAAAATCGTGTCACAGGCTCACAGTATTTTCCAAAACTTGTAGGTATTTGTTCAAGTGATGGACAACTTTCCATAATGTTGAAACCTCTAGTAAAGTTCTCACGACTTTACTGAACTTTGACTTTGATTGAAGATATCTTCTCGAACTTGAAAATATTGACAACTTAAAAAATCTAAATTAAATATACTTCATCATTATCAGCCTATCATGTTCTCAGTGCTGGCCGTCTCTCAGAGAGAGAGGATGGGCCCTAATCCACCATGCTGGCCCAGTGCATGTTGGTGAATGTAATAATACATATTATTATTACATATTTATCTTTGAACTTTTGAGGTTATTGGACATTACCGGTTTCCTCATTTTCTTTTCAGGTCAAGCGATGGCATCGAAACTGCACATAATTTAAATAAGTCATTGGTGTAGGGCCAAGATTGGAACCGGGTGCCGTTAGATTGTAAAACGCACATGCTACAGCTTGGCCACCATTTCTCTCAAACTAAACTTCTCAAATATTTGACACTAGCTAAACGGAAAAGATGTCTGGAGTCAAAATATAAGAAAAAAAAAAACAACTACTCCATTCGTCTCTATTCGCCTACACAATATAATGCAAGACTGGAACATCCCAACAGGTGCTCGTTATTGCCTTTGCAGATGGCGCCCAGACGAAACGTCTTTTCTTATACATACAACTAGGTATGATGGTGTCTCGGATCTGTAAAATAACACACCTACTTATATGCATGCATGATCCAAGAAAACAAGGTCTGGCACTCTGGCAGTTGTCCCAGAATTACGTCACTGTCTAGTTGCCACTTTATTGCAACAAACACAGATATTGGGAAACAAATTCGTTAATCATAATATATTAAATGAAATACAAAAAGCATTTCAATTGTCATTTGGTTTGTCCGCTCAAGCAAGTTAAGCACGAATTGAATATATTAAACACAATTTTATCAAAACCACATTGATTTATTGGATTCCCACAGGTAATATATAGGGGGTTATAATTTCACGCTACTTTTAACACAGAAAATCATAGAGAGTCCGCCATTGTTTCGTGTATCGTCATCTCTCTCGAACTTGTTGTAAATTACTTATTCTGCTCTTGCTTATGCACGTGTACGTGTATCCATGACATTGATGACATCATTGTGGGACGCCCACGTCACATTATTTCTCGGAGTGCTATACCTGGCGGAGTATATTATATACCATGTATGCATACACACATCGACAAAAATAAAATGAATGGATGGGCCCAGTAGAAGCGCATTTTTGAAGATTACAATATGAGCGCCGGCTCTCATTTCGTTTCAGTCGGTCTCTAGGCGTAGGAAGTGCAACACGAGTCTATTGTTACGTGATAACGAAACATAACAAACAAAATTATGCATTCGTATGCTTTCCCGAAGTGTAAATACACAAATAAAACCGGTATCTATTCTTTGTAACAAATATACTGTACATTTTTTAATTAGGTGTTGAAGTATATTATGTCCGACGGCTTTGGCTCGTTTTTACTGAGCAAATTCAATGGTTAGAGTCTGTCCATTCATTTTATTTTGGTCGAAGCATGCACATGTATGTGTATTTATGATAAGATTATTTTGATGCCTGCTGCGAGAAATTGCGGTTCGTGTTTGTCTTATCTATGCATTTTCTAGCAACACGGTCTACACTATCTGTCCTTGTGATGTACACCACATCCTTGCCAACAAGACGTATCCAGAATACGACTCGTTTGACGACGTTATTAAAAAGAATATCGACTACTTGATAAATCCACTGGACTTTACAGCTAGTAAATTAACTATATATACACAAGATGTCTGTCAAAACATTTTGGTTAATAAAAAATCACGGAATGCGAATTTTAAGAAACCGATTGGGCATTAACTATCGAGATACAATACATACAATTTGAATTAAAAAAATGTGTTTTGGCGCAGCAAATCGAATATAAAATACAAATAATAGTTATTTTAAATCTCATTCAACTACAAAAAAATATGATCACAAAAATTGCTTTAAAATATCCTATAAGTAATTTATTATTCATGAGATAATGCCTATAATCGTTATTTTAAATTCCCACTGAGTGATTATTACCCGACTAGCGACTTCAAAAAAGGAAGTCTCTCTCAAAGGAGGTTCTCAATTCGTTATTTTTTCTTGGTCTCCATATTACGGGCCTAGTCTGGGAACCGCAAGAATGTCTGCAAATTGTCAACTTGATTTTTAGTGTACTTTTACTATAATTATTTTGTTAAAATGAAGTTAATTCGTATTTTTGGAAAATATTAAATAATTATTATTATCTTATCTTTTTAAAATGGTTGTTACCTCAGTCATTTATAAATCGATTAGTAATAACGTAAAAAAAAAATACATCCGAATTTTCAAAATTTTTAAACGACTTCAAATGAGGAAGGCTCCGTTTTTGAAGTCGATTAACAATATTATACTTATCTATTTATTTTATCTTCTACAGGAGGCACCTTTTTTTTACACGAGCACTACGCACTCTCAACGTCATTGCCGTTGAAATAAACCTATTTAGTTGTGCTCTGAGTGAATTTACAAGGATAGCTTTATTAAAGGTTTTATGTTATATTAAATAATTATTTACTGTTGTGTCACAATGTTGTTGTTAAAATGTAAATTTACTACACTATCGCATTACGTTATAACCTGTAATGACAGTTCTAAGTTGGAATTAAAAAAAAAATGCGCGAGACACACGAAACATTGGCCCAATGAAAGATTGTTGAAAATAAGATAAAATGAGCTCCCCAAGGGCCCACTGTCTCAACTCAACGTACATAAAATGAAGAAACGATTTTCGGCGAATACTGTACTATTGTGAGCGATTGGAAATAGGACGTCGAAGCATGATGTCAGCACCGCAAATAAACTGAGAACGATCGTAAACCGAGTGGGTTAGTGGAATTGTGACAATACATGGTTCTATAGTTAGTAAGTACCTAATTGCTTACTTACTTTGGTAGCAAGATAAGCTGGCAGAACCGGTAGCTTGATTAGCTAAAGTGTCACGGTTCTATGTCTACACGTATGTAGTTACTATGTATTACCTAGACGTTTTACATTTCATCATCATCATCATCAGCCAGAAGACGTCCACTGCTGAACATAGGCCTCCCCCTTTAAGCTCCAAACTGAACGACAGCCTGCCTTTTGCATCCTTTGGATGCCAGCGACTCTCACGAAGTCGTCGGTCCGCCTAGTGGAAGGCCTACGCTGCTTTGTCCGGTTCGTGGTCTCCACTCAAGAACCTTTCTTCCCCATCGGTTATCGGTTCTTCGAGCTTTGAGTAAATATTACAAAATGTTCAGTAAAAAAATCCTGTTTTTTGCAGGAATAGTTGAGGGGCAGAATATTTACATAGAGAATAATTTATACAAAAAAAGTTTCTGAGGGATTACCACACGGGTAATCCCGCGGGGCGCAGCTGGTACATGCTTATCGCGTAACTCTGTAACTTGTACAAGCATTATTAAGATTTTAAGAAAAATGGACAGCAAAAAGTTATTTAATTACGTACTTAGAGATAATTTAGTAGATAAGGAGATTAGGAAACAAAAAGTAAATTATCGTTTTCAATGAAAAAAATCACACGCTTATCGCGTAATTCTGTAACTTCTATAAGAATTATTATGATTTTAAGAAAAATGGCCCACAAAAGGTATTTACTTACGTACTTACAGATAATTTATTAGATAAAGAGATTAGGAAACAAAAACAAGAACCCCGCTTTAAACCCCTTTAATCCAGGATTATAAAAGGGTCGTACACGCAAATGCGTCATTCCATTATAATCCCTTGGACATAATTATCCCATTTCGCTCATACATATAAAAGCAGTTCTAAGGGTTCCACAATGTTATTGCTCGATCGTGTATTTGGTTCTGGGTTTTCGCTGATAATTGCCCACCTCGCATTTTACTTTTTAATGCTGTCAAAGGCCTTTGATGAGATCAAGATAAGTTTATTTTTAACTAGCTGCGCCCGCGGTTTCACCCGCATAGTGATGAAAAATGGTGATGATGATGATGATGAAAAGAACTGTCACTCTCTGGCTCTTGAACCATACCCATGCAAAAAGCAGGTCGATCCGTTGTTCCGTTGCAGCGTGAAAGAGGAACAAACACCATACCATACATCTATACATACAAAATTTCGCGTTTATAATATTAGTAGGATAACCAGCCACTTCCAATAAGGCAACTTCTGTACATCATTACAATAAACTTTTTGTTTCTACAACTTGATAATTTGTAATAAAATCAGCTGTTCCATACATTTCGATGCTGGTCAATGATTTTTGTAAATGCAAGTAAAAACATAAAAAAATTAAAAAATGGCGGAGTAATCGGTGTACAAACAAAAAAAAACATACACTCGAATTGATAACCTCCTCCTGAAGTCGGTTAAAAATACACCTCTAATTGAGAACTTCCTTCCTATAGTTGGATTAAAATTGAACCTAAGTTCATAAAAACGAAAGAGTCTTATGATGTGAAAATATTTATTTTATTTTATTTTATTTTATTGAAATAGGTTCGGTTACAGGCTTTAGGTCATTTCACATACAGGTATATAATATCAGCACACATAACATATTAAACCTAAAGTCCAATTAAAACCGCACACAACTTATATATAGAATAAAAATATTGACACAAAATATTAAACAGAAAGTTTTTTTTTTTTTTTTTTTTTTTTTGTTAGTTTTTAGGAAATAATTATGAAGAAAATATATGCTATTGATTAATTGAAAATTTGAAGGACAAAAAACTACATGAAAACATGTCTCTGGGATCACTCAATTCATCATATCTACGACACATCCTGGTTAGAGGACTGTTCCGCGAGACATTATTGTAGGCAGGTGGCATGTTAAATAACTGGAATTTTCGAATAGAACGTGAGGGTACTTTAAAATTGACATTTGACAACAATTCACTACCAGACATACCATTAACAATCTTGTACAATGTACACAAATCAGTCGAACCTCTTCTATCATGAAGGCTTTTCATTTTAAATTTATTTAACCTGTCCGAATATTCTTTAATCTTCCGCCTTAGACCAAGTCTACTGCACAGTGACCGCAAAAATCTACGCTGAATAGCCTCAATTCTGTCTACATGCGTATCATATATTGGATACCACACAGAAGAGCAATATTCCAGAATTGACCGCACCAAGCTATTATATAAAATAATCCACGTGGCACTATTTTTGAAAGGTTTAGCTGTACGCAAAATGAAACCGAGCATTCTATTTGCCTTATTAGTAATGAGATCGTAGTGAGGCCTAAAAGAGAGCGTAGAATCAAACATGACACCCAAATCGCGAACGACTTTAACATGGCTTAGGACAGTTTCATCGAGGTGGTAATTATAACAAATGGGTGATTTATTTTTAGTAAAACTAATTATTTGACATTTACTAGCATTAAGCGACATATAATTAATTACGCACCAGTCACTAATCAAATCAAGATCTTCCTGTAGACGTGCACAGTCAATATTTGAGTAGATTTGACGAAATATCTTGATGTCATCTGCGTACGCCAGGAAGTTACAATCTAACTGATCTAGGAGATCATTAATAAATGCCAAAAATAGCAATGGACCAAGGTTTGAGCCCTGTGGCACACCTGACGAAGCTATGAATGGTACAGAATCATACCCATATAATGACACCAGCTGAGATCTATTCAAGAGATAAGAACTTAACCATCTATGCAGATTTCCATGAATGCCCAAGTGATTCAACTTTATTAATAACAATTGGTGATCGACTCGATCGAAAGCTTTTGAAAAATCTGTGTAAATGGCATCCACCTGGACTCCATCCTCAAAAGAGTCACTTATGAAGGTAGTATACTCGAGAAGATTGGTGGCTGTAGATCTACCCGTGATAAAACCATGTTGATTGGGATTCAACCTATGTTTTAGATGGTTATAAATGTGATCGTATGCTATGCCTTCAAATATTTTAGCAAAACAACTAAGTATACTAATTGGTCTATAATTGGCAGCATCACATTTATCGCCAGACTTGTAAACGGGCGTTATTTTAGCTAATTTCCACAAAGATGGAAAAGTACCTTCAGCTAAAGATCTTGAAAAGATCAGTGACAATGGTTTAACTAGAGCCGGTGCACAAAGTCGAACAAATATTGGAGGAATACCATCCGGCCCTGCCGATTTAGCTGTGTTAAGGTTTTTTAATCGGGTTAGTAAGTCGTCATCCGATATAACTATAGAATATGTAGAGAAACTCGTTGGTACAAAGTGAGGATAATACTGGCCGTTAGATGGAGTGCTGTATACCGACGAAAAATAGTCAGCAAATAGGTTCACAACATCGTGTCCGGTATCAGCAACTCTGTCTTGCAGTTTGATTTTACTCGGAATAGTGTTTGTGACTCGTTTACTCTTGGTGTAACGCCAAAAAGCTTTTAAATTACTGGATAACTCATCCTCAATGCGTTGAATGTATTTTTTGTAGCAATCGTCCATATAGTTCTTAACGGTATTTCGGAAGTACGAATATGTGTCGTAGTCTCGTGGGTTACCGTATAGTTTGAACTTATTGTGGTACTTATCTTTTTTATTTAATAATCGAATGAGTTCTTTAGAAAACCAAACAGGAAATTTGCAGTTACGCGCTTTTCTTTTGGGAGTATAACTTTCAATAATTGAATAAAGTTTATTGTAAAAGAATTGAACAAAGTCTTCGCAGTTTAGACTTTCAGAATGTTCATTCCACTTCACAGAATTTATCTCACTAATGCATTTTTCGTAATCTGTTTTATAAAAGCAAAGCTTCTCTACTTCTCTATTTTCCAGTAAAGTGGGGAGAAAACAGCAATATATTATCTCAAGGGGAGGATGATGACTGTCCAGGCGACTAACTGTTGGAGCGCTTGATATAGCACAGTCTTCCGGCTTGTCAAAAAGAACTAAGTCTAGTATTCTGTTATTGTGATTGTGAATATAATTAAGTTGATGAAGTGCAGTTGCCTGCAGCAGTTCATAGAGAGCTTTTGACTTATCGCATGTAAATGTTATTGGGCAGCCTGACTCTTTAGACCATTCTAAATCTCTCAAGTTGAAATCGCCGATAATACAAGTAGGGCAACTGGCAGAGCTAAGCACTTCCTTACAGCGGCTTAAAAAGTCTGTATAAATCGAAGACGGTAAGTATTCTGGTAAATAAACTGTACACAAATTCATTATTAGTTTTTTGTCAATTTTTATTTGTACCCATAGATTTTCAACTAAGTTTAATTGCCAATCAGATCTTACTTGAACATCATATTTTTTTAAAATGGCTATTAACACACCACCGCCATACTTTTTGTCAAACCTTTTCTTAAATAATTCACAACGATCCCAACGCCATACTTGATACCTGCTATCGATAATTTCAGCAGAATTAATTAAGTTATCTAACCAAGTTTCACAGAGACATATCACATCGTAATTTTGACATAATACCGAATTATATATTTCATTAACCTTAGTTCTCGAACCACGTATGTTTTGATAAAAAATAGATAAAGCCATTGAATGACTACACCCAGAACATAGAGTAATGTATACGTAACATTTATAAGCAAGACACAAATCAAAAAGGGAGAGAAGAAAAAAAAATGGCTTCGTTAGTACAAAAATTACAGAAGTTATGAAATTACACCACTTAAACTCATTTAAAAACTAAACATAAACGCATTTTTAAGTAGGTAGTTAATTTAAACCATTATTACCAATACAAATTTGTATTGGGTGTTTCAACTATGCTGCGTAATGGAAACAAACAAAGAAGTACATTATTTGATTAAATCTAGACTGTTAGAGTTTTTTATAAGAATGTATTGAGAATCAGCATCTTTCCTAACGTATATGCGACCATTGCGCACCCACACAAACTTATACGACGCTGTCTTGGCTCTCTTCCTAGCCTCGGCATGTAGAACCTTGTTCAGTGGCGAGAGATGCTCCGAAATATACACAGGGATTTTGTCACCAGAATAACCCAGCAAGTTGGTGTTGAGCTTCTCCTTCGGATGAGACTTGTTATATCTGTGCACTGCAGAGTAAAATTCATCCCGGCGGCCTACGCTCTTAAACTTCACGATGATTGTACGCGGTAACTTGCTGTCTCTGTTTTGTTTCGCAACTCTGATGCAGTTGACAACATCCTCAGAACTCAACTGGTAGTTGACAACGTTCGCGCATTGTTGCAGGACACTGCCAATATTCTCAGAGCGGTGCTCCGGTATGCCATGAATTTCTATATTATTCTCCCGCAGGTGCTGCTCCATGTTGTTCAGCCTTTCAGACATATCAGTAACTGTGAAGCGTAGAGCACGGTTTTCCGTAATAAGGTGGTTGTTAACGTCTTCGAGCACATTTATGGATTTCTTCATCTCCTCCTGATTGCTACTGAGGACCAACACCGATTGTTGGAGTTCATTTAAACTCCGGATATCATTTCCAATTGGTTCAAGCTCTGTTTTCAAAACAGCTGCCAACAGAGACGGAAGTTCTAGTTTAACAGCCGCAATTATTTGATCTTTAATCGCTGTAATCATACCCTCGTCATAAGATCGCTCAGCAGGAGAGTGCTTTATATTGCACTGAGTAACCGAGTCACAGCATATTATGGGCTCAGGATCCGTGGCACTAGTGGCGCCCTCTGGTCGATTTCCGGTTTTAGTATCGCGGATTGGTGTGTTAGTATTGTCACCTCGAGGTACTTTGCTCTTACAGAGGTCACACTTCCAGTCATGCAGCGCAATTATATTATTGGTAAACTGCTTTTCCGGAACGTTAGCGCACTGCAAATCATATGTCTGTACACAAACCGAACACTTTATGAATTTCCTCCCTTTGATGGGATTTAGGCAGCCAGCGCAAACATTTGGTCTAGACGCCATCTCCAAGTATTTCGATAATATTATCGATTATTATGATTTGTTGACAGGTAATGAAACTTGGCTAATAACTCCTAGGAATTTAAATTATATTAAATGTTGTGTCTCACAAAATTATTTTCCTGGGTAATCGTCATACAAAAAGAATTCAGCTCATCGGGTTCGAGTCAGTACGGTGTAATCCCGCATAGTTTGGAACTGAACTATGAAACCACTAGGCCAAACGCTTCGTTACTGCAATGGCAAAATTTAGCGTATAGTATGAATACACGCATTTAATCAATTCCAATAGCGGGTAGATCAATGGATTAATTATTTTCCAAACTGAACTACGTATTATCACTGTTGCATATAGCACTGCTTCGACGTTGTTTTAGCTAAATTTCCTCAAGAATTAGTCTACTTTGATTCTATTTATATTAATTCACACTCTGGTTTACAACACAAGTACGATAAATCACTTTAAACAATATTAATTAATTTATTTAGTCGGATACTATACAATCACTTCCACTCGTGTCGAGTACCAAGTACCCTATATTACGACTACTTAATCACTTTCTAATCTATTCAATAATCTCTTCTGTTTACTTCTTCACACACGTGTAGTATATTGTTATTTGACACTAAACGTGGAAAAAAACCAACCTTGGGGTCATGCCTATAACAAAAGTCTTATGATGTGTAAATATTACTACTAATTGCTCGCTAATCACCGACGTCAGAAATCTCTTCTGTTTCCTTCGTTCTACCCTTACACGTGTAGCATATTGTTATTTGACACTTGGAAAAAAATCAATCTAAGGTTCATGCCTATAACAAAAGTGTTGCGAAAACACAACTGCTAATGTTAACTATTAAATTAGTGTGAGGTTATTTAAACTACATTCGCTCGTTTTTAATTAACTTTTGTTATTTTGAGTAACTAAAACCAAGCCAATAACCACAATCCAAACATAAAAACACGGACAAGCTAACAACCATTCTTTTAAACACCACGGCCTTGCCCTTCGAACCAAAAAGTCCCCTCCGTCGTATGTGCTTCTTATTTTTTTTTTTCGATTCCATAGACACATACTTTTTTTGTAAACCGCTCGGTGTACCATAGACTGCAGTTCTTCTAGGTGTTGCTAACACTAACCACTTGCAAATCAGCAACGCTTGATTAATAGCCCCTGAAAAGTACCAATTCCAGCAGCTATAATGAAAAGTGTTTTTCCACGACTTGTGTATTTGAAACGTCGATGACGGAAGAACACGTAGGAAGTTTAGTGTACCCAGTTTATAGCTCGTCACATAACCCACCGAGTGGAGCGTTTGATTGTGTTGGGGGCGGAAATAGAAAGTAATCAAATTAATATCTACCTAATAGCTGGTTCTACGTAGTGAACGTAGGATGGAATGCTGTTAAGCAAAATTGCTTATTTTGAATTACACTGTTGTTGTTTGCTATCCACACAAACATAACGACGTAAGAAAATCCGCCAAATCCCAGTAGTCTTATCGAGTAGTCTTCTAGTTGAACTACTGGGAATTTCCTTCCAAATAGACTTACTGATTTCTCTATGCTGATAGTAAGACTTCGCTGGTGTTATTTTTTTCCCATTAGGTTTAGTTTATCATAATAACATGCAAATGTCATACAAGATAAATTAAATTTTTTTTAAAAGAGTCCGTTTAAAGAGCTGATAATCTTCAAACGGCTGAACAAACTTTCTTGAATCGTGGCTAAGAACAATATCGATCAAGTCAATTATGAAAAAAAAAATACTAGGTAACAAATATTTCTGGTTCCGGTGGCAATACCCAAAATTATAATATTTCAACTTTTTTTTTTTTTTTGTTTGGGATCGTACTTGGCCGGTTTTTTAAACCCCCGACGCGAACAGATGGGTGTTCTAAGATTAACGCCTGTCTGTGGCATTGTAGCTCCCAAACGGGTGAACCTGTTTGTTTTACCTAGTTTTTTTTTTTGTATCCAAATTTTCAGCAAAATCGGTTCCTCCTAGGAATGAGTTCTCATTTCAGCTTGTAAGATTAAAACAAAACAACAGTGGATTATTATAATCTTGATAATAAAAGAATAATAATAAAAAAAAAACTAGAGCGATCAGATTTCTTCTAGATCGACGTCCATTGAGCCAAAAGATCTATTTTCCATAAAACAATATTCAAAATGTTGCAAAAACTTCGATAATTATTCAGTCGCCTTCATTTTCATTTACTTGTATATTTGATTGTTCGTATATTTGTAGTTGAATACGCCTCAAACACGATCAAAATTTTGCCAATTAAAGCCCAATGAGTATTGGAACCTTCAACCAAAAGGCCGTACCCCAAAACCAGTTATGCTTATGTGTTTGTTAAAACCAGTGCTATGTGACCAGTGTTACGTTTTAAGACATGTCAAAATACCAATAAATAACAAGTTATTTTTGAAAAAAATAAAAACCAGCTATCAGCTACATTTTTGCCGGATCATATTTCGCAAACTTTACGCTTGAACAATAAAAACCGGCCAAGTGCGAGCCGGGCTCGCGCACTGTGGGTTCCGTACCACCACAATTGTTAACTACTAAAGTACAAACCTTAGTTGAGCTAAGGCGATCTTTTTTACATAATTATGTCCTGATTGAAATCTCTTACAATATAAGTATTTAAGATTAACTTTTTTTACTGGCAAGTGCCTTTACCAGCAACTAAACAAAATACAAGTTAACACTACAAAAACGATTGGACTGCCCATATACCATTGAAAAGACAATCCAAATGCTCAAGCCCACTACCATTTGGCAGCGTACCCAACATGCTGGCGGCATTACCACGCTGAATGGCAATGCCTATGCGTTGAGCCAGAAACACGTCAGATTTGGTCACGAATTACATAAACCAGGCTCGAATAGATTTTTAAAATTGAGGCGAGCTCCCTTTCCCCAAGGGCCAATGTCAAGTCCCCAAATGGCTCAAATATGTAACCAGAAATAGATACATAGATAGTATGTAGATTCACGTTGATCTAGCTATAGGATATTCAACCAGCTAAGGTATTTTATTAGAATTCATGCTTGAATTCTAATTATTAAACTTAGACAAGATAATATTAATTTTGAACGGCCCGTTTGGAAAATTACTTAACTCGGTTTTACATGATGAAGTCTTCTAATTTAGTTTCTGTTTGTTTTGTTTCAAGCTTCCAACTTCAGAATTATGTTGAGTTTGAGTTTAGTTCTCAAGCTTCAACCGAGCAAAGGTTGAGTAAACCTACTTCGGTATTAGAGGCAAGAGTTCTCAGTCTTACGTAATTTAATTGCGACCCATTACCATTGAGAGGTACTATAATACCAGCCAACCTGTTAATATATCAAGAAGTAAGAAGTTACGATTTCGCATCTGATAAATTTATTATATCTTAAGGTATGATTCCGAACTCGGCAGCACGCAGCAGTGCTGCCGCGACAGTGCTTCCGCAGCACTTCTGGTCCCCATACATCTCTACATAGTATAAATTGAAGTCACTTTCCGCGTCTGTCTGTCTGTATGTCTGTATGGCCGCTAACTCCTCCTAAACTACGCAACGGATTTTGATGCGGTTTTCACCATCAGTTAGATACATTTTCCCGGAAGGTTTATATATATGTAACTAGCGACCCGCCCCGGCTTCGCACGTAAATTACACCCGTGCGAAGCCGGGTGGGCGGGTCGCTAGTTCTCTATAATATATGTACGTTCCGAGCTAAGCAGCAATGCTGCCGCAGTATCGGAATGTAATAGTGCTGCGGCAGCACTGTTGCGGCAGAACTGATGCGTGCTGCCGAGTACGGAATTATACCTTTACCCCCTTATTAATAAACGTGGAGTAGTCTTGGAATAGTTACGCCGTGTTTTGTCTTTTTCTCTATTTCAAATTTTGAACTCGATCGAAAAAGACAAAAGACGGTGTAACTATTCCGAGGCTCTTCTACGTTTATTAATAGGGGGGTTAGAGTATTTCGTAAAGTGATAGTAGCAAAGAAAATACATACTTCCATCGTAAACTTTCTTCATATTTCTCATTTTATCATAACGCGAAATTTATGAGATAAATTGGAAAAATTATTACACACAAAAATATACTTTGTCAGGACAGATCGAACGTGTAAATTTCTATCTGTCCCCAAATTAAACTTCTGGGTACAGGTCTTACTCACTGGGAACAATAAATAAATATGTATAGTAAGTAAACTTCTAGGGACAGATCAAACTTCTTCAGGGCAAGTCCGAACCTGTAAACTCCTATCTTTCCCTAAAGTAATCTTCTGGACAAAATTACTAACTAGCTTCAAATACAATCTAAAACTGAAATCAAACGAATAAATCCAAAAGTAACAAAACAGTAAAATTATCAGCATCCTTGCAGATTAGAACGCGGAAACTATCCAATACATGCAGAACGGAACTCCATAATCTGTACCGCGATCTCCGTAAGCCAGTTCTTATCTCCGGGTCACTTGCCTTGCTTATCTCTTTATCGTTGAAGCGATTAAATACAGCGACCTTCATGCCCGAATATGTACTAGTACACTTCAACCAAAATAAAATGAAAGGACGGACCCTAACCATTTAACTTGCTCAGTAAAAACGAGTCAAAATTGTCGGACATAATACTTCAACACCTAAGTAAGAGTTTATTTCATAAACATAGAATATTTTTAAAATCTCAGTCAAATTATTAACAACTATTCAAATAACCCACCCCTGACCGTTCCTGGCGCAAAGGTACCCAAAATACTCGCTGCGTTACCGCGTTGGATGGCAATGTAAAGTAAGTATACAAATCTAGGTAATATTTGCTACAAAAATAGATACCTGTTTTATAAATTTGTGTATTTACACTTCGGGAAAGCATACATACACACATCATCAGCCATTAAATGTCCACTGCTGAACAAGGCCTCCCTCTTAGAGAGGGGTGTTGCCATAATCCCCACGCTTGGCAGGCGGCTTGGAGATCGCAGTACGTTCACCGTGTACTAACAGGATGCTGCTGCCCATCCTCCGGTGGTCTGGTTCTGGTCGCAGTTTTAGGACATACCCGGGTCCCGGGTCGGGAAAGCATACGATTGCATAATTTTGTCAGATGTTTCGTTATTACGTAACAATAGACTCGTGTTGCACTTCCTACGGCTAGTGATCGACTAAAACGAAGTGAGCGCCGGCGCTCATTTTGTAACCTTCAAAAATGCGTTTCTACTGGGCCCGTCCATACATTTTATTTTGATCGAAGCTAGTTCACGGATAAATATGCAACTGGATCGGAGAAGTATGTATGGACTATGGACTATTTAAGTAGAGATTATCTGAACTATTTCACGTCATTTCACCCAATATAATCATAATCACCCATCTTCGTCCGCAGCTTGAATGATTTGACAGTCGAATGCTGACCGCTACGAAAAATTTTATTTTTAGGGTTCCGTAGCTCAAAAAGAAATAACGGAACCCTTATAGGATCACTTTGTTGTCCGTCTGTCCGTCTGTCAAGACCCTTTTTCTCAAGAACACGTAAAGGTATCAAGTTGAAATTTAAATATCAAATACTTGGGCCTACGGTTTCTTTCGGCTGTGAAAAAATTCAACTTGTAAGTCAACGCAATCAAAATATTGAATGTTTATGTCGCATATTTTCGCATATTTTGCGATTTCACAAGGGAATCAAAACCTATAGGACACTTCCCGTTGACCTAGAATCATTAAAGGCAAGACGCAAGGTCTCACAGCACATATAAAGAAAACAAACCGAAAGTTGTTAATTTGAAGTTATAACATACTAGCGACCCGCCCGCCCGGCTTCGCACGGGTGTAATTTGCGTGCGAAACCGGGGCGGGTCGCTTGTTATATATATAAATCTTCCGTGAAAATGTATCGAACTGATGGTGAAAACTGCATCAAAATCCGTTGCGTGGTTTAGGAGGAGTTAGTGGCCATACAGACATACAGACAGACGCGGAAAGCGACTTTAGTTTATACTATGTAGAGATAAAAAAATATTGTTTTGCGATTACAAACTTACATTTTGTAGTTTTAATGTATGTATGGAAGAAACTTATTGTCAACTACAAAGTTAAGTTTGTGTTTCAATATTTCAAAATAGTTGTTTTTTTTTTTATTCGCGCTTTGAGGGTTCCGTCCAACGGAACCCTCAGAGCACGAGTCCTACTCGTATTTGTCCGGTTTTTTATTTTTTTATCGAAGGATGAACGAATTAACTTTTCTTCAAACTAGTCTGCCAGCTTTGAAATTATTTGCATAGCTTTCCTATCCAATGATGTGTAAAAGTATACGGACATTTCTATAGCTGATAAATTTAGTTGAGGCAGTTTCGAAAAAAGGGTTCTATTTATAAACGTCAGTGTGTTTCATACTTTGGGAAAGAAGCGAAGATACTTTCTGCTGTGTATGTGTGTATGTCTTTAAAAATATTGAACTTCGTTTGTAACTAAATAATTATTATTATAATAGTCAATATCGTAAAGTCAAACTAATATTAACTATAATCCAAAGATATACAAAATATCATATAAAAACACACACATAACATTTCAAAAACATTACATTTAATTAAATAACCTGCCCCTTACTGTTCTCGATGCAAAGTTGGAAAGTGACTGTAACTAAAATCTAGTTTGAATATTTCCAAATTGTAGCTCAAAATCATCGAGATACAATTCCTATAGAGTCACAATCTCTTAGTGAAAACAGTCAAAAAACGTCCGAGCGTCATTATACATACATTGTATCAATTATATACTTCGCAGTGCCACATATACTCCAATTTAAACGTTATGTCGCTTGCATAGTGTTCAACGTTAGTTGTCCGCTATGACATCGTAACTCTGACATCGCGCGGCGTTGTAGCCGGATCGCGATTACCTTGTAACTAATCAAAAAGTCTGCGCAATTCGTAGCGTGCGCCGAGTTTTGGTTCGGATTTTTTGGCACGATTGTGACTCTAATGTATTGTATCTCGAATCTCGATGTTCAAAATACAGAATTTGAATTTCGAGCATTGATTACGCGATCGAGGTCACGTTTTGAAAGTGGGTTAAATAATTGTTGCCTAGACATAGTTTTCAATCTGTCGAAATGTAAAAAAAAATTGACGCATTTTGAATGACCAATTGAGCAATGTTTTGTTTCATCAGACAGCAGTCCTTCATTAGTTCAGTCTTCCGAAGCAAACATGTAAGGCCATTATAAACAGAGTCAAATAAAAGTGTACAGAAAGTCGTACTATTTGAGGGCAGTATACACTAATAGCTACTGTAAAAGCTAGAGCTGAAATGAAATCAAAGAGGTATATATAATACTAGCTGAAACCCGCTACTTCGTACGCGTAGAGCTCGGCCTTCGGCCTCGCTACTACAACCCGTTATAGCCTATGTGTTATTCTAATGTATAAGCTATATTATTGTAAACTTTCATTAAAACCCATTCGGTAGTTTTTGCGTGAAAGAGGAACAAACATCCATATATACAAACTTTCGCGTTTATAATATTAGTAGGATGGTTTAGGGACTTTTTAGTCAACATGCCTAAATGTCTAAAAGGTGCAACGGCCTAAGTGCCAAAATGTACAATGTTTATCAAACCTTTTATAGTCCGTAAAAATGCAGACAATATCATTCAATCATAACGTTGGTTCTTCTTCTAGCTCATCATCATCATCATCAGCCAGAAGACGTCCACTGCTGAACATAGGCCTCCCCATTTAACCCCCACACTGAACGGCAGCCTGCCTTTTACATCCACTGGATGCCAGTGACTCTCACAATGCTTCTAGCTAGTTCTTCTAGCTAGCAAGCTCAAAAATAATTGCCGCGCACCGCGCAGTTTGATTTTCGATCATGCTACTTGAGGCGTGGAATAGTGTGCATTTGAATGTCTGTCAGTACAGATTGACTGCTTTGAGCCAATGACGAAACTAGGAGCATGTCTGTCAGTAGCTTTGCTGCTCAGCGTATGCCCACTTCCCCAGGCTGACCCTGTAGAGCGGCCCATTTAGGCTCTGTATTAGTAAGTAATCCGGCATCCAGTGGATGCAAAAGGCAGGCTGTCGTTCAGTGTGGAGTTCAAAAAGGGAGGCCTATGTTCAGCAGTGGACGTCTTCTGGATGATGATGAAAATGAAAATGATTAGTAAGTAGGCAACGGTTGAAAACGGAGAATTTCTCTACCTAGCCTGATACGTGTCTGAACTCTTTTCTCTGGTTTGTTCTCTTTTCATCGAGAATCTACTGAAGTTATTTTGCAGAAATTCTCCGTTTTAAGGCGCCGTGACTAGCTGACTTTTATGTTTTTGAGGGGGTGAAGCAGAGGAAGTGGCGGCCGACTAGTCCCACCTACAGCGGGGCGCACCGCGTGAATCTCGCCGAAACGCGACGTCCTTCACCTATAGACAGCTATAGACATGTAATTTCGTCGGTCCACAGCATAGCTCCGTTGGCGCAGTGGTCTGGCCCCGCGCTGGTAAACCACGAATGCCCGGTTCAAATCTGTAGTATGTAGATATTTTTGGACCCAATTTTTTATCATAACACTAAATCAAAGGATACGGCCGTTTCTGCCACATATTTTGAGACTCGTAGGAGTGCTCTTCACTCCATTTGCTCCATTGATCTAAAATCATGAAATTTAGCAAGAAACAATCTCTTATCACAAGTAAAGGGAAAAATGCAAAAGCCAGAAATGGTTAGTTCCATTAAAAAAAAAACAACAGCCAAGTGCGAGACGGGCTCGCGCACTGAGGGTTCCGTACCACAACGTAACTTGTTAGGTACTAAAGTAAAAAAAAAGTGCATAAAGCCCAGGCGGTCACCCATCCAAGTACCAGCCGCACCCGACGTTGCTTCACTTCGGTGATCGTACGAGAACTGGTGGTGAACAGAAGTTGACATTCGCCTGCCTTTTTAGTACTTATAATCCAAGAAAACATTGCGGATAAGGTAGGTACTTACTTTACAACTTCCGTCAAGGTGTTTTTGTGTCATAAAGTTGAGATTATATTTTGGAGAGGTTAGCGGAACAAAGCGACACACGTCCGTCTAGCAGCGCGCCTCAGCGGTCTCTGTCACATCGCGTAAAAATAAAAGAGAAGTGAAAAGACGCCGCGGCGGCACGACGTTTCGTTCGACACGTTCGAGCCAGTTTATGATTAAATTAATTAATAGTTAGAAAAATTGAATTTTAACCGATAAATAAAAACTATGATGCTATTTGTAACAATATTTCACATCATTCTTGTAAATTTTGTAAAGATTTGTTCATAAATAGTCGAGATAAAATTGTATGCGTTTAGGTAAATTTCAAGGTTAGAGGTTATTTCATGATTTTTTTCTATCGAGAAAATTTATCGGAATCGTGTTTTGGATCCAATGGTCCACTCAGAAATATGATCAAAATTACCAAATATTTTTTTTTACTGCTTTAAAATGAATACATTATCTTAAAAAAATGTTCTGTGAAGCCTTTTTCACTGTAAGACCGCCTTAACAATATACTGTGAACGGTGGGCAAAGCATGAATATTCAATACGTAAAATCATTTCAGTTAACAAAATTATTGTAGTTAAGTATAATAAAAGTCACGGACCCTGGTGTCTGTGGAGTTGCATTTTGTATAATAAAAAAAAAAAAACTTCGCCTACTGTGCATAAACATCAAGGACAAGGTTATCTTATCGCTCCAACAGTTGGTTCTTACATCAAACCACGTGCTCAAAACCAACGTACAGAGATCCATCATCGATTACGCCATCTATGTACTATATCAGATTGTCGCAATAATTATCGTAAATTGCGATTGTGATAATCTACATAGGAATAAGAAATGTTTATGATTGTTAACTGGGTTATCTCGATACCCTACCATCATCATCATCAGCCCTGAGTGACCTACTCCTGGGTACAGGCCTGCCTTTGTTTATGTCATTCTACATGTCTCTCGTCTCTCGCCAGTAGCATCCACATACCATAATAAATGCGAAAGCGTGTTTGTTCGTAGGGGTTTTAAACAGCTGAGCGCATCTGGGTCCTGATTCCGTAATAGAACGAGTTGCGGCACGTTGAGTTAACCTTAAATAATTTGAGCTCTAATTTCCAGGTAATAAAGGCCAACTTTTAGAGGGTAAATTAACGCCCTCCGTTACGTGCGTTTGAAGTTATGGAATCAGGACCCTGATGGTAAGCATCACGCTTGCCCATAACAGTTCCATCCCGAATGTGTAACTTTGGTCCGGAACACAGCAAAGCTCGCACACTACTGCTTGGCGGTTGAATAACTGGAAAATATGTGATACTTCCCCAGGCGGAGTCTGCAAAAGAGCCCTTATCATAATCAGCTAATTCTCGCACAAAATAAATAGGTACAGAAGGCCGGCTCCATAAAACTAACGTAATAGCCCACATAAAAAAATGGGTGGCTAGGTAGCCTGCAGGGTGAATTTGACTAGTGGCTTGATTTAGGCCAAATACGTTCGCAGTCTCCACGCTATATTACCAGAGGGGTTAGACAAGACCCACTTTCTGTTAGCGTTAACGCCTGCGGAAAGATGAAATTGTATGTCAATCACATTAGCTTGAGATAACATCTCTTAATTATGTTATTTATATAACTAGCTGCAGCTAGTTCAACTACCCGGTCTCCACCAGGAAGGCCAGCAGATCGCTGACGCCGCCGCGCTGCTGCAGGTTTCCCGGAGCGTCGTCGGTGACCCAGGGATGTTATTTCGTTGTTTCGCCAAGCTACTGCACTCGAGCAGCAATTGTATGGCTGTTTCTTCGACCTCCATGCCCCTCTACACAGAGCTAGGACTGTCTGTAAATCCAATTCAGAAAAGGTGTTTGTTTAAAACGCAAATTTAAAGTGTCCTGTGATGATACCGAAAATTTGCTGGAGCTTGTCACTTTTCAGAATTAGCGAGTCTCTGGGAGTATATCCGATTTAGATCCGGGAAGGCCTCCCTTGACTACCTACAGGTTTCTGCCTCTCTAGATCCAGATAACGATAAAGGTGTTCAAAATGCTTGCTTATCGATCAATGAGCCGATTTCATGATTAGATTACGAATTTAAACTTCCTACTAGTTTCGCAACATTGTATAAAACTAATTAAGAAATTCCGACAAATCATTGTGAGCAAACATCAGAGCTTCTAGGACTCCTAGATGATACTGCATCTCAAGCGCATGCCGATATTCCGGCGCAGTTACTTGCAAAAAACTGCATGGTACATGTACCTAATTGCGCCGAAATATCGGGAATTCCTTTCACAACATTACCACGGCAAATATCCCGTTAGTAATCATATAACTGTAGTGCACAACCGTGATAGTTTAAACAGTGTTTTACTCTTTCCTATGTATACGATTAGTAGGTAATATGATAAACAATCGATACGCGTTTCGTTTCTACACGTTCGTGTATACGTGTACGTAACATCATAAGCTAAAAACATTTTACCCCGGTGTATCCTAAAATAACGTTGACAACTTTACTCCATAAATAACTCCTGAAATATGTATTTTGATTTTTAGAACATCGTGTCGCATATTTTTGTGAATTTTTTCTCATTCTGTCTATAATAACTAGGAGAAAATTGTATGAAGTTAATCTTATTACTATCCTTAATTTAACTTTAGATTCTCGGGACAAACCTGGACCTTTATACGGCATTAATGAGGCCAAAGGCAAAACAGGGGCCATTTTGTGTTTAAAAATAAATTAAACTATGTAGGTTGGGATGATTCTGGCTATTGATGCTATGGGGTTATAAATAAAATGGGTTATTGAGGTAAACAACTTGTAGATCCGATCTATAGAATGAGAAACGGCACCTGCCTTATCCTGCATGTCCTATCTCTTAATACAAGTAGGAAGGCGATGACTTGAGCCCTATGGGACCAACCCTGAAATCACGAAAAAATTTCTGCTGTTCTATACATTTTGTCGAGTGTGAATGACCGTTTCCTATGGAACAGCTGTCCCCCATAAAGGCTGCCTTATATTGGCGCCGCTGGGGCAACATTGGCGTTAGGGTGTTTTTTTCCCGCGATTTCAGGGTTTTACCCATGGTAAAAGTTGTTCAAAATAGTGAGTACAATGACGTCCTATAGGCTTAGGAAAGTCTATATGTGTAACCCTGTATATGTGCTCAAATGCAGTGTTGAATCCAGTGGTTTAATATTCCGGGTGAATCGGGTGTTGATTTGCATGAAATTATGCAAATATCGTTTTTAATTAGAAACGGGAGACAAGGGCGTGTGTCGGAACAATCCCTCGTAATTGCTTTGTGGCTGGCTCGGTTTGACAATCGCTGGTTTAATTTGGAACTCGAATTCCAGCACCAGTATAGGCGTATAGTTACGTGTCGATACGGAATGAGGAAATCTAAATCCGTAACATAAGAAATTGCTTGTGTTAAAATTACTCAAAATAAAAAATAGTGCGTTGAGTCCCTCCGCGCGGAAGAAGTTAAACTTCAGGCTGCAGGCTCGTTGTATAATTCGGAACATGCTGTCTGTGGAGAAAATCAATGCAGCTGTCATTGTCAAAGTGACATATTTCTTAAATAATCAGTTTCTCATTTCAATTCACTTCATTCGTGCTTCGAGTCGAGCACAGTAGATCTGTGGAGTCGAGTGACAGTCCCTTCGCGCGGAAGAAGTGAAACTCTCGCTCTGTCTCTTTCTATTCCCCCTCCATGGTAGCGTTAAACGCTTAACGCAACCTTGTTGGAAGTCGCATAAGAAGTATAACTTCAAAAATCAAATCAGGGCCTCGGTCCTGAAAACTATGCATTTTGATATCCTCTTCGAGGACTTTATTTTCAAAAACAAGTAAATTTCTGTCTTCATTATAGGTAGTGGGTTTATTATTTAGCAGCACTTTTTGTCCTTATTACGCAGTATTTTTTACCTGAAATACCATTACCTTCACACCTCCGCTCAAACCGACAGATAAGGTCAACCTCTCGTCCTTCCATCCGTCCATAACAAATAATAGATAACCGATAAACAACTGTGTTATTAACGGTTAATAAATAACCAATATTCTTAACAGTCCTAATGAAGAAGGAAGGTCCGAAGATGAACTTTTTCAGTGTGTTTTTGAAGGTTTTTAAAGCAAAGCATTAATTTCCGATGACGACTTGACGAGGTACCTTTATGAGATGAAAATTATATAAAGGCCGCGCTTACCGACTAGGACTTTACCACATATTCAACACAAAAAAAATTAAAAAAAAACTCGCTAAATAGGAATTTAAAAAAAACGATTGGTTATTTTAAAGAATAGCACTGCAAAAGTTTTATTATTTACTTCGTGCCCATTTTTCTATCGAACTGCCAGAGCGGGCACGAAAAATCGTCACCATCGTCACCGCTTTATGGTTGATATTCCAAAAACCCGTACGAAGATCTTTGATTCCACTTTTATTAGTACTGCTAGTCTGTCGAATGCGCTGCCTGAATTGGTGTTCCCCGATAGTTACAATCAGGGTGTCTTCAAATTACGAGTGAATCGGTTTCTTCTAGGCAAGCGTGCTCCATCGTAGACCGCATCATGGCGAGTGGGCGGTCAAAAGCAAACCTATTATTAAAAAAGCATGAGCTATCTCCTGCGAGCTAACCTAACCATAGACGCAAAAAAAAAAAACTTATATCGAAATTATTTTTTTGCAATGACAACATGGCATCAATTCTCTTGTACCATTCTCCAAACTAATCTGACAGGACTAAAATTATCACCGTCTCTTTTCATTTCAATACGTCAGAAAAGGATGCCAATATTTTAGAGCTGTCAAATTTAGTTTCGTTTAGAGAATGGTACGTCAGAATCGACGTCATTGTCTTTTGTATTTCTCTTTCAACTTCGCGAGAACAATAAAATTGGGAAATATTTGTCATCATTTGCATAGATTACAAGGCGCTAAGCCGTTGATTTACACTGCCTTTGCTGCTTTTCTTATGGGCGTGACTAGCATTATAATTTTTAAATGTGTTTTCATTTCGGAATAAGTAGCATAATAAATTTGACAATAAACGTTTTTTGGCTGTTTTCACTGATAGATTGTGACTCTAGGAATTTGATATCAATGGGATATGCTAGTCTTCGATCATCCTTTTGACAATTTTTTTTTTTAACGCTGATAAGTTCGCGTTTGACCACCAACTCGCCCGTTGGTAAGCGACGATGTGGTCGAAGATGAAGCACGCAGACTTAGAAGATACCTATTCACTCTGGCCTTGAAAAGGCCCAGGTTATATCTCTCAGGGAACATGGAAGCTGGCAGGTTGTTCCAAACTTTGGCCGTACGGATTAGAAACGTAGAATCGAAACGTTTGGTACGTATCCAAGGAAAATCCACAATGTATGGGTGGTAGTGGGCCGTTTTCCTACTTGTCCTGTAGTAAAAAGGGGATGGCAGGATAAGGTCATGTAGCTCTGATGCACATTCTCCGAAATGAATCCTGTAGAAAATATACAGACTCGCTACTTTACGCATATATACACATATTATATTCTTTGACAGACATTACCTGATCTAAGATTATATTTTATTCGATAGAGGATAGATACGAATGATAAATCGTGACAAAATAAATAGTCGCCACATTCGGGGCGCCATATACTTAATCAATAAATAGTTACGAATTATAAATTATAATTAGGTACGATCAAAATCAAGTTTAGAAGCGTGGGATCGTAGTTGGTCACCGTAATTTATTCTGTGGTATGCTAGCTTTGGCACCGAATTATCGCACACCTTGTAAATTATAGAAACTTGTATCTATAAGCTTCGAGTAAAATAAAATGAATGGACGGGCCCAGAAGAAGCGCATTGTTGAAGATTACAAAATTAGCGCCGGTGCTCACTTCGTTTCAGTTGGTCTGTAGCCGTAGGAAGTGCGACACAAGACTATTGTTACAACATGATAACGAAACATCTGTTAATGTTGTTGTCTGACAAAGCCCCTATACAGCTGAATTAGTTTTAGTATTTTCAATGTATTTATTTTAAAGACTTTTTTACTAATGCTTAAGTGTACTAGTCTGACGAGGCCCTTATACAGCCGACTTATTTATCGCTATGACGCGCATAGATCTACCCTCATTATGGTTAAAATTTTCGTTTGCTGAGCGAGACTCAATGGTTCTTACTTACTTACAATAAAAAATATAAAAAATTGTGCACTAAATTGACGAGTCCATAATAGGAGCATTTGTAGTATATTTTTTTTTTTTTTGTAAAAATTATTATGAATGTGACTTTATGATAATAAATGATATTCTATTCTATTCTATTCTGACAAAATTATGCCTTCGTGTGCTTTCCTTATAAGTTTAAATACGCAACAAAAAAACGCTATCTATTTTTTTTAACAAATGTACCGTACATGGTTATAAATAGGCGTTGACGTAAATAATATATCCGACAGTTTTGACTCGTTTTTACTGAACAAGTTCAATGGTTAGGGCCCGTCCATTCATTGTGTTTTGGTTGAAGTATAGGTGTATTTATCTATGGAGGTGATCTCATTCATTCAACTCTTGTTTTGATTTGGTCTGAGCACGTGCGAGTTGAAAGATATTTCACAAGAGCGTTTGGGTTGGACTAGGTTATCTGTATTACGGTAAGGTTATAAATAATAATAATCATCATCATCATTTCAGCCATAGGACGTCTACTGCTGGACATAGGCCTCCCTCCCCCATCGATCTCCAAAAGGGCCGGTTGCAAGCGGCCTGCATCCAGCGTTTCCCTGCGGTCTCTTTTAGATCGTCTGTCTATCTCGTGGGTGGACGCCCTACGCTGCGCTTACCGGTCCGTGGTCTCCATTCCAGGACCTTTCGGCCCTATCGGCAGTCTGTTCTGCGTGATATGTGCCCTGCCCACTGCCACTTCAACTTGCTAATCCGGTGGGCTATGTCGGTAACTTTCGTTCGTCTACGGATCTCCTCATTTCTGATTCGATCTCGTAGAGAAACCCCGAGCATAGCCCTCTCCATAGCTCGTTGTGCGACTTACATTTGTTGTTATACTTTAGAGTGTGTACTAAGTATAATCCCGCCAAGTTTGACGCTTGTACGTATTACCGTTTTTACACTAGAGCAAATCAATAAATACGTTTTGAAAAACGTTTGTAGTATCCCCATAGTTTAGTTTTTACTTTTTGGCTTTACTTATTATTTCTTAGTTAATCCGCCGTAATAATACTAAACTAGCTATCTATTACGGTTTGAAAAATATAGTTGTTAAGACAGACAGACAGACAGATTAGTATAAGGTACCGTGACCCTTTGGGTACGAAACCTTAAAATAGATTTCAGTAAGTATAAATTACAGTAGGCACAGCGGATCTTTGTGTCTCTGAAGTTGGCTGCAAGACCTGCGCAGTAACTATTTTTATGTCGCATGTAATGGCTCAGAGCCTAACTTCAGGAAATACAAAGATCCGCTGAGCCTCCTGTAGCTCTGATTTGTATGCATTGTTCTGGATCCATAGCCGACTTACTATGCCGAACTCAGAAGAGCGTTGATTAACTTTCAATAGGGAAGTTAGAGGATCACCTCTGATTTTTATTCACAGCCAATCGTCGCCCGACTTCAAAAACCGTTTTAAATTCAGAACACGAATTTTGTTTTTATTACTTCACATTTGACGGAGGTGAATTAGCCTGTTCAGTTACTAAAGGCTGGTGTGAACGACACCTTTGAAACAAAATAAAGAAGACATGTTAATACACATATGAATAATATGATACCTACATGTAGGTACAAGACCGAAATCACGAGTGAATTGGTTTCTTCTAGGCAAACGTGATCCATCGGCGGGCGTTTCAAAGAAACCATCATACATACATACATACATATCTCAGGTATAATCCTTGTGTCAAGCTTGTCCATTGAACTTAAGATTAATAGATGTCAATGAGAATATTCCATGTCTCATAAAATGTTTCCTTAAATGGAGAGTATACGAAGGAAGCGAACATTAGCAGTCTCATTATCATCAAAAGACTTTCATGGTCACGTTCGCATTTGCAAAGAAACAAAGCCAAGCGTGACGAACCAACGTTCGCAAAATTAAAAGATAACAACTACAGAAACCGTATTCATTTTTTACAATGTTTTTCTCGTTGTAATAAATCCATACTTTTCTGTCCTCATTATTGGTTTAAATAGGTACGTAGTTTTTTACCCATTTCCACATTTAAGTAAAGTATTCATCGAGACGATTAGAAGAAAGGACGACGCCCTTTCCTTACAATTAGGGTTGCCAGATCGGTCGTCCAATTTACCAGATGAAAAAATCAAATTAACGGGGTCTTGGGGTTGTTCATCATCATATGAAATAACGTGAGAATCCCGGCGGATTCCGGCCAACTGTCAACCCTACCTGCATGGGACGAACACGGCTGAAATAAATAAACCATTTCATTGAGCCACACAGTCACAACTTTCTTTATACCACTGGTAGCTGCGGGGCCTATTTCTGAGTTTGCCACCTGCTTAATATGGCGTGGTGTGATTGTTATTATATTATTTTTTTAACTTAACAGTTCAAGGTTTGTTTGCAGTCGGTAGTGAATATTTGAATATTAACAGAACGCAACACTTTATGGCGTTCTTTTTTATTGTCAGTAGGTACTTATGTCCTTTTGTTTTGTCCCTCTCGGTGTCATAAAATATTTATGTTCACATATTTATTGCACACCAGACCTGGTGGACTAATTGAAATGTATATTCACCGTTAAATGAAATAATAAAACTTTTGTAGTGTTTAGAATCGTGTAAACGAAAACGTGGGAGTAGCCTAATTGCGGCGAATCTCCGTGTTTAGGTTAATTTACTTGATCTACCAATAAATTGGCCATCAGTGCTAAACCAGGCACGCAGCAAGGTTCATCCTCGAAGAGTGGACGGAAATTATTTGTGAGGTCAGTGATGATCGATTTCCCGTAAGTAAGTAGGTAATACTTTTTTATGCCATAGATGGTAAACAAGCAGATGGGCTGCCTATGGTAAGCAGTCACCATCGCCTATGGATACTTGTAACACCTGTAACACCTATACCTGTAACAGTTGTAACACCAGACGCATCACAACTACGTTGCCGATCCTTAAAGCATCTATTCAATACCTTTAAAGCATCTTCTCATCTCGTCAAGTGTATATTAGTATACCTAAGACCCGAAATAAATGAATTGAATTGAATTGAATATTAACTCGTCTTTTGAAGAACCCCATGTTGTATCTTCTCGGAAACACCGCGGCAGGTAGTTCATTCCACATTTTGCAGGTGTGAGGCAAGAAAGATTGCGTGAATCGCACAGTGTGCGATTTCTACTGATCTATGATATTATGTAGATGAGCTTTCAGGCGCTGACGGTTAGTGCGATGGTAAAACCGCGACGTCGGCATCAGATCAAACAGTTCTTCAGAACACTCCCCGTTATCACAGGATGTGCAAAAATGAGAGTAGGACCATGAAGACATGCATATTCTCGTGGTCATACTGGTATGACAAACTAGTATGACCACGAGGAAACAGTGTATAAAAGATACAGCTAGACTACTAAGCAACTTTCACTGCCAGGGGCACTTAGCAAATAGCGCTTTGGATAGTGTTGTAGCTCGTTGCAGACGATCTGCAGTTAACTGGCGCGAGTATTGCTTGCGCAAGTACTGGCCCGTGGTAGCCTATTTGGGAGACCGCTAGACTTGAAAGCGTGAGGTCGCGGTTTCAAACCCCTGCCCGTACCAATGAGCTCTTTGAAGTTGTATGTACGGATTTTCATACCACTGGCTTTTCGGTGAAGGAAAACATCGCGAGGAAACCTGAATACGTACGGAGAAGAAATTCAATCGCGTATGTGAACCCACCAACCCGCACTGAGCCAGCGTGGTGGATATGGCCCAATCACCCTTTCGGGGGTAGACTAAAAGTCCAGCAGTGGACTGTTAAAAGGCTGATTATGAAAACAACGGGCTTTAACAAAAAACCAATTAAGGTTATCTCTAGTTTGGATATTTCCAAAAATGCTTTTTAGATATCACTTAACGCGAAACTTGTCTGTGATTGACAGACATCGTTTATCACAGTGTCGTCAAATCCGAAGTTTGACGTGTTGTTTTTAATCTTATCTAAATTAATCTTAGTATCAGTTGTCATCGTGACTTGATGATAACGCACTTAATCTACGTGTTATCATTAGGTGCTTTTTACGACGCAAAGCAAAGTGGGTATTGTATATAGCGTGTATGTTGTTTCCTATAGCAAACACATCAACAGTTTTTGAAAAATGGATTTAAGGGAAAATGTTACGTCACACAGGACATGACGTCATCAATAAATACAAGACTGCAACATGGTAATAAAATAAAATAAAATTGCACCCTCTCGAGTCTCTAGAGTCTCAAGAGACGTATCATGGAATAGGTATTTTCAAATGCAAGCGAAGTTTGGTAAGTACATAATTTTTGTTAGGAAGAGGAGAAAGAAGTCAAATATATTTTAATAATAGTTTATTTCTATCTTCTTTAAAAGCGAAAGTAACTCTGTCTGTATGTTAGTTCGCTTCTCACGACTTAACGGCTTGGCCGATCTTAACGAAGTTTGGCAAGATAATAGTGTACCTACATCATAAGGACGGACATAGGCTACTTTTTCCCTTAGAAAATGCGGGAAAACTGGAAAATCGTCGGTCACACCGCGGGATTCAGCCTCTCTGTCTGTTTGTTCGCTTTTCACTACTTAACAGCTTCATCATCATCATAGTCAGCCTTTTAACAATCCACTGCTGGACTTTTAGCCTACCCCGAAAGGGTGATTGGGCCATATCCACCACGCTGGCCCAGTACGGATTGGTGGATTCACATACGCCATTGAATTCCTTCTCCGTACGTAACAGCTTGGCCGATCTTAACTTAGTTTAGCAAGATGATAGTGAACATCATAAGGACGGACATAGGCTGCTTTTTCGCTCTGAAAATGTGGGAAACCTGGAAAATCGTGAGTAACACCACGGAATTCAGCTAGTAATATAATAATCCTGCTTCACCTTTGAGTTCATCATTAATATCAGCAATATTATTAGTTAAATTAATACAGAAGGAAACTATAATTAGATGTAAAACAGCTCTATCATAAATATTATTCTAAAAATTCCGGTAAAGTCTAGTTTATTATAAATTCATTTTATAAATATTAGCATCATGAATTTTAGGCCACAAAATGTTATCATATTGAACTGTCACCTTTACAGGGTTATTTTAATGTAAAAAAACCTCTAGCTTGCCTACGTCATATACTTGCCTACTTAACCACTTTTGTTTTATGATTAATATGATTTCTCTTTTTTCTTTCCATACAATAATAAATATATTAAGTTAGGGCTCCAGAATGCAAATGTGTTGGTGGCGAAGTTTAGAAGCCGACTCTTGCACAACAAATAACATTAAAACTAACAAAAACTTTACAACCTTATTACTATAATTTTTGGGGAATGTATTAAGTTTCACTCTTGTACCAGTTGCACGTATACAAAATAAAAAACAAAAAAATGCAATATAACCTTTTATTGTTTTGTAAATTAAGTTTCACTTTTGCACCCTACAAATTACAAAACTAAAAATGTCGTACGACCCTTATATTATTATGTTTCGGTGAATGTTTAAAAATTTATGAAACAAAAGATCTTAAGTATACTGTTAGGAAACTGCCTGCGACAGTTTTTTAGTTTATTAAAATAACCTTGTATAATAAAATTATACTTGATAGGTTTATCGTAATATAATGTTGAAAATAATAATTAGCATTTACAATACAAAAATAAACTTGAAATTATCTCTGGTTTTGTTTGGTGGTAACTAAATACCGAATTATATTAATTGGCTCATACATTTGCGTAACCAGTACGAGCTCATCTTCTATTCAGAAATGTATCAGAGTGCATAGTGCGATTTTTTTCAATTGCGTATATATTAGTTCCTCTTTTTTTTATAAATAATAGGCTTGCGTTTGACCACCATCACGCCTGATGTAAAGCGATGATGCGGTCTACGTTGGAGCACGCTTGCCTAGAAGGAACCGATTCACTCGTGATTTGAAGACACCCAGATTGTAACCATCGGGGAACACCCATTCAGGCAGCGAATTCCACAGACAAGCAGTTCGCACAATAAATGTGGAATCAAAGCGCTTCGTACGGGTTTTCGGAATATACATAAAGCGGTGACGATTTTTCGTGCCCGCTCTGGCAGTCCGATAGAAAAATGGGCAGGAGGGAATCTTCGAAACAAACGCGTACACGCGTACGCGTTTGCGTGCGTTTTGGGTACGGAAGTGCTACCCAAAATCACATGCAAATCTTGTTGGTGCAGACGGTTTTAATTATTGAACGTCAAGATTCGACTTAACAATGAGCGCGGGCTTCCTAATAAAGTCCTTGGACTTGTACAGTATTCTATAGAGAACAGTTCCTCTAACAACGCAAGCAGCCAAGCCTCAGCCAAGCAGCGAGGAATTGAGCGAATTTTTTGTATTAGTGTGAGTAATAACGACTTTAAATTTCTGCAGACAACACACGCATTTTAATCTATACAGGGTTCCTGGTCATCAGATAACATCCTCTTAATGGTGGCTTCAGAACGTCAAAACAAAACAACTTTTGTTCTAAGATTTATCGAAATTAGCAAACAAAAACCAGTCCTTCCACAAAAAAAAACCACGCCCGCCAAAAAAAAAATCGATTTTTTTCAGTTTTAATCCAAAAGTAGTTTGTTTTGACGTTACTATTGAAGCCGCCCTGAAGATAATGCTGAAGTATTACCAGTAACCCTGTATAAAATCGAAATACCTAGGTTTTATTTTTACTATTATGGCGTATTAGGAACAACCTGCCAGCTTCCTTGTTTCCTGAGATATATAATCTGGACCTTTTCAAGGCCAGAGTGAATAGGTATCATCAAATTCTACATGCTTCATCTTCGAGCACATTGTCGCTTACCAACAGGCGAGTTAGTGGCCAAACGCGGACTTATCCGCGATAAAAAAGGTACCTTCGTGAAATTTTCTTGTTAAAAAAGTTTGAATGAGATCGCCCTGATCGGTGAGCGAGGTCCTAATATTTTATGACCGTCCCACGCGACCGCTAAACTCAAAAGACTGTCACAAATATCGCATATGTTTATTTTAATTCATTATAAACATGTTTATTACTTCTGGCTGCATCCATAGAGCATGTGAAAGCAATACCTATTACGAGTAAAACCATTTCTGCATGTGGCATGCGCAATATTACACGCAATAAATCTTCGAAACATGTGACACAGGATATGTTTAGGAATAAAAACTCTTAACAGTACACTGATGTGTACTCGTAATATATACCTATTACCTACTACATATTGTGTGTAAACAACCTAAATCTTATTTACACACAATGTTTCCTCGTTTATTGTGTCATCTTGTTCATCATAAACTTAGAAACATTTTCATAACGGCGGTCTAACATCAATAAATTACGCAAATAAATATCAATTTTAAAATACGCAATTGACGTTTACTTGGGACGACATATTTTTCCTGTTATGTATTTTGATTTAAAAACCTAAAAACAAAGTACTGAATTGATTTCGTTTAAGCATTTCTTTTCCGGATTAGCAAGTTGAAGTGGCGGTGGGCAGAGCACATAGCACGCTGAACAGATGGCCGGTGGGGCCGAAAGGTTCTCGAATGGAGACCACGGACCGGTAAGCGCAGCGTAGGACGTCCACCCACAAAATGGACAGAAGACCTAAAAGAGACCACGTAATTGGCCTTCTATCTTGAAAATGGCATCAAAATGTAATTGGCCTTCTATCTTTATTTGTTTACTTAATTTTGTACCTAGCTGTAAGTTTCCTATGACAATAAAAAAAAAAAAAAAAAAAAAACGCATCGTACGATTATTCGTAATTATTAACCATGAAACGGTGTCATCTTTTCGTAACCGCTCTGGGCTAGAAAAACTTGAAAGTTTGCGAGAAAGAACTGGAAAACAAGTAGAGAATGCGGTCTTTGATAATATAATAGTTTGGACCTGCCTTAAACTCGAGCTAGTACCGACAAAAAGTCTGCCAAAAACTGAAGTGTACGAGGTAAACACGTATTGTACACACTGACATATTCTTACTAGTTCTACAAACGCACACTTCAATATTGCGCGGCACACAACTGCAAACGATGTGCTCAAAATGTAATTAAATGGACGACCAAGGCAGGTGTAAGTGCTAAAGGGGTAACTGTAGCTTCAATTTTTTTTACTTTGGCCACACTATACAAATACATAACTTTAAAAAGTGTGCTACTTCTTTGGGGTTACTGAAACTAATATTTATAAAACACAAGCACGTTTTTCTTGTAGCGGACTTGTGAGATTAATAAATTAATACTGTAACGTTCCAGACTACGTTGACCCATCTCACATCCCTTGTCAAAAACACTCGCTGACTAGGAATGACTTTAGATGAAAAGGTTAACAGTCGACACTAGCATTTTAATCAAATCTCAACTTCATATCTAAGATGGCTTCACAAGTGTGAAAATTCTTGATAGAGCGGCTGTCAGGAACGCGTGTAATTTCTCGTCTGTGAGAAACTTGTTTTTTCTCCGTAAATTATGTGCTTAGTTATCTCTTCTCTATCTTCTCTATCTCTTCTCTGCATGGTATAAATTGAAGTCGCTCTCCGCGTCTGTCTGTCTGTCTATATGTCTGTATGGCCGCTAACTCCTCCTAAACCACGCAACGGATTTTGATGCGGTTTTCACCATCACTTAGCAACATTTTCACGGAAGGTTTATATATATATAACAAGCGACCCGCCCCGGCTTCGCACGTAAATTACACCCGTGCGAAACCGGGCGGGCAGGTCGCTAGTAAATAATAAAGAAAACAATTACCTACAATCAAAACCCTTCAATTACTACTTCTTGTTTCTTATATAAGATTAATCCAAAGTAGATTAATTGCTTTGTCTACGGAATAAAAGGAATTAGCTGAGCAGTCACCGGTCGAGTTATTTATGGAGTGTTGGACTTATTTACGATGTATCCGTATTTATTGCCTTTCCGAACAGATTTTTCGGAGAAACTATACTGCGTTAAATATCCTACGCAAAGATATAAAGGCCCACGCTCTTTTAACGACTCTTCAGAGGAAATGTGTAATGGAAAAATAGAAAATAAATTAGTCATAGTAGTAATTAGTATTAGTAGTAATTAGAATTAACATCAGGCGAGGTGGTGGTCAAACGTAAGCATATAAAAAAAAAAACAAAAAAAAGTTATTTTGTCTTTCTAGCGATTTAGGTTTAAGAAGCTATCAATATATCCATGGCATTGGTACGAGTTATATATGAGCGGTGGTGGCCGGGCGCTAGCATGTGTGCTTTACATTCTGACGGCACCCTGTTCGATCCTCGGCCCTCACCAATGACTTATTTAGTATCTAAATAAATTATGTGCAGTTTCGATGCAATCGCTTAAAAACGGTGAAGGAAAACATCGTGAAGAAACCGGTATGTCCCTCAAAAGTTCAAAGACATGACATTCATCAACATGCACTTGCTTGGTGATTAGGGCATTTAAGGGCCATTATTTATCTCTGAGAAAAGGCCTGTGTCCCAGCAGTAGGGACATGATAGGGTGATAACGATGATGGTGATTAAATAATAAATATATAAATATTCGGGTAATTTTTCACAAACGATCATCTTTTTTTTCTTTTTTTTTTTTAATAAATAATAACCCCAAACTAAGCAAAGCTTGTGACAGGGCTGCCAGAGACTGATGTACATATTTTTTTTTTTAAATACATACTTAAATAGATATTAACACCCAGATATAGAACAAACACAAATGTTTCACACAAATGATAGCGTTAGTACTGTTATTTATGCTGTAATTCTATGTATGTACATATCTGCTTTACGTTTTTTAAATAAAAAAATACTTTTAAAGTATCGTGGTGAAGCCAGCAAAGCTTAAAGACTTAGCATAATAACATCGGCTGTGAAAAAATAAAACTTGTAAGTCAACGCAATCAAAAGATATGAACGTTTATGTCGCATATTTTGCGATTTCACAAGGGAATCAAAACCTATAGAGTACTTATTTATTTAGAGTACTTAATTATATATTTTTGGAGGCTTAAGACAACATGTTTATGTCAGCCCCATCATATCCTAACAAATCAAATCAAATCAAATCATTTATTTACAAACAATACCTTAAATAAATGTATTTTTAAAATAAATAAACTTTTTAGAAATCTCGCAACGTAAAGCACCTATCTAGACTCAAGGACTTACCTTTCTAAGGTCGCACTAAACTGTTTTAGCCATTCGTCTTTCCTTTCAAGCTCTAAGGCCGGTCTCCACATCGAAGCAACCATCAATAGATAAATGGAAGAAACCAAGCCACATAAAATTTCCAAAAACATCCCACATATACTCATAGTACTCATACCTACTGATCTCTTTCTTCGTTATCGCGTATGGCGTTTCACATTAGTGAGATTGATGACATCAGATGATCAGAATATTGTCCTCGTATTTTTACTTGAGGCGTCCCGTAGTTTTTTAGGGTTGTAAACGGGACTCTATCACTAAGCCTAAGCAGTCTGTCTGTCCGTCCTACCTTTTGAAAACTGTAATGTAATTAACATAAAATTTTCACAGAATATGTAATGTTACTTACGGCGGATTAACTAAGAAATAATTAAATCAAAACTAAAACCCCATACAACAAACGTTTTTTTAAACGTATTTGCTCTAGTACAAGCTTCAAACTTGACATGATTATGGTATAATTACACTCCAACTAAAGTATAAAAACAAATAATATTAAATAACCAAGTGCCAGTCGGTGACAAATTTCGTAGGGCGCGGTCGGTACTTGGATGGGTGACCGCCAGGCCTTGATGTTGTCTTTTTGCACCACTTTTTGTATTTTGTGGTGGTACGGCCCGAGTACCACCTTTGCATTGTGTTGGATAGCATAGGTTAGCTAAAATGTCCATTGCTTCAAAACCAAACTATGTAGTATCATCGGTGTTCCCTACAAAGTACCTGGGTCTCTTAAAGACAAGAGTGAATAGGCACCTCATGGGCAAGGGTTGTTACAAAATACAGATAATATTTTTGATCTCGAAGAGAAAAAAAAACTCGGTACTTATTTCTGGACACTCCTTTCCTTTATGTGGATACTACCTACAACGCACGCTTTTCGAGTTTCTGCGTCAACCACATATTCTCGAATTAAATCTAAATCGAATCGAATTAATTTGTAAATCGTATATGAGCAATGTGTTGAAAATACAATTTAAAAAAATCGTGTAGCTCCGCTTTGAGCTGTGGGTAGAACACCTTTTATAAGTCAAAGGTCTTGGGACTAATGATCTAAATGTCCGAAGTCCCAAGACAAATTCCTCTCACGTAGGCGTCGCGAAGTTAAGGTTTGCTCATTACTTGGGATTAGGACTGTTCTACTTTTTGTCTTGAAACTTTCAGGCCACGTTTGAAGGTTCCGATCTGAATTACAACTGAGATAAAGGTCACATATCAATAAACAGGCCAAGTGCGAGTCGGGCTCCCGCACCGAGGGTTCCGTACCACCACAAAATTACCAGTAATAACTTGGTAATGAACATAAACTTGTCACCGACTCGCACTTGGCAATTTTTTATTATTTGTTGTTATACTTTAAAGTACGTATTATAATCATGTTAAGTTTGACGCTTGTAAGTATTGCCGTTTTTACATTAGAGCTAATAGGTACAGAAATACGTAAAAAAATACGTTTGTTGTATGGGGACCCCCTTTCGTTTTTTACTTTTTGACATTTTTGTTATTTCTTAGTCAATCCGCCGTAACATTACATATTCTATGAAAATTTCAACTATCTATCTATTACGGTTCGAAAGATACAGCCGTTAATAGGTAGGACAGACAGACGGACGGACGGACATTGTAGGCTTAGTAATAGGGTCCCGTTTTTACCCTTTGGGTACGGAACCCTAAAAATTATGAAATTAAAAACACGAATCCCCATAACTCACAAATGTTCTATCGCGCCGGGTCCTAATGGCTATTTATATTTATTTTATGGTATTGTTGTATATTTTTAGAATCTACTCAAAAGGTCTTGAAAATAAAGTTTTAAACGATGTTAAGAAATGTGGCCTTTAGGAAAAACTCAGAGTCACATAGCGGGCAATGGAGAGAGCTGAGCAGATGTGGTACTAACGCCTGCGTTATTTTGACACTCATTTCATACTCAAGTAGGTATCAAAAATCAATAATTATATTCTAATATAGGTCATAAAGTCATATTTATAACAACAACATTCATACTCTGAGCTCACGTAAACAATGCGGTTGGCGGTTGGAATTTGACTATACGTGCGGCGGGAATATGTTACTTAATATCGACGGTATTTTCCGCAATGTGGTTTGAAGTATTTTATAAAGCATATTATGGTATGAAAGAAAATACTTAATTGTATCTATACTATACATACATAAATAAATACATGCATGCATGCACGTAGGTAAAAACTTGGTCTAATCTACATTATCTTCAACCGATTGAGCTGAATTTTGCCATACATTATTTTATTTTATTTAGTAATAGGCTTGCGTTTGACCGCCGACCCGCCTGATGTTAAGCGATGATGCGGTTTACGGTGAAGCACGCTTGCCTAGAAGAAACCGATTCACTCGTGATTTGAAGACACCCAGATCTAACTATCGGGGAACCCATTCAAGCAACGCATCAGAAGTCGGTGACAATGCAATGTTATAGTACCTTCGAGCTGGCCTGATGATGGAGACAGAAGGTGCCCATAGGAACTCCTAAACGAAACGACGTAACCCCGTCGAGTTTGGGTTCATTGGATTTGTCTTCCCAAATTCAATATGGCGGACGCCTCATGATGGCGGACAAAATGTTCATATTATGATATGGGCATCAAATGAAAGGGTTTTCTGAGAAGATTACGAAAAAGCTTGCGTTTAAAAAGTTTTTTTATTTTATTAATAAAGCTTATTTTATTTTAGGTTAGGTTAAATTAGCATCATTAAAAAAGCCTATAGAGTAAAATCATTTATCTCAAATTCCTTATTGTATGTTAATTCCTTAGCGATGTAGAAGCAAAAATACACTAGAGATCCGCCAGTTTTTTTTTTGAATTTTTGAAAACTTTTTTCTGCCTTTTTTGGCATAATTTTTTCTCATTATAATTTCAGTTCAATTTTCCAGCAAAACTTTTGTGTCTTTCCAGCTAGAGTCCAAAGTTGTATAGCAGCGATTACCATAATTAATGGCTAGATATAGCACTAATATAAATGTGACTGCTCACTAAAATACACGCCTTCCATGTTTGTAATTAATTGATGTAAATTATATCTTTCTAGTGAGTACTCAGTAATCTTGGTCACATGATCCACTAATTCGACAAACATGTCCGTACTTACGTCGTAAATACGAATTATGTTTTTCTGAGTTTTAGCGCCAACGTGAAAAAAACATGTCGCCTTATCAATGATGTTACATATAAACTGAAGTAGATACGTTTTACCGAGGTGAGGTCTGCGCGGCAATACAAACAAGTTAATTAGCTTGAGTGAACTCAGTCCGCCCATCTGGCAACGACGCAAACGTACGATGCGCGATTTTGGGGTATGAAAAATAATCAAAAATGCCATGCTGCTTGTTTTGAAAATGAAATAGTTATACTGGAAGGCTGTAAAAGGCTGTGAGGCTGTAAAATTCTGTGGATCCTATGTAGGTAGCTGTGGTAAAATTGCGCCATGTTTTATACTTTTTTTAATGAGTATGACGTCTCTATTAGTAAAACCTCATTGCGTATTATTTTTCTAAACTTGTGTTTTTCAAATGTTGATGTATAATAATGGTGGATAATAGAAAAAGCCGTGATAGCCCATTTGGGAGACCGCTAGACTTGAAAGCGTGAGGTCGCGGGCTCAAACCCCGGGCCGACCAATGACCTCTTTGGAGCTTATGTACGGATTTTCATACCACTGGCTTTTCGGTGAAGGTAAACATCGTGAGGAAACCTGCATACGTATGGAGAAGGAATTCAATGGCGTATGTAGACCACCAATCCGCACTGGGCCAGCGTGGTGGATATGGCCCAAACACCCTTTCGTGGGTAGGCTAAAAGACCAGCAGTGGACTGTTAAAAAAAAAAAGGTGATTATGATGAAGTGTTCTTGAACATGCTCAAGTGTAGCCAAATGATATTTAACGGCCGGCTATCAGAGTCGCGTAGGCATCAAAACGCTCCCTCAGCCCCCGCCAACTTATAGCGACGATGGATATTACCGCGCTAGAGTCAGGACGCCCGCGGGGAGAGTGCAACAACAGAAACGAACATAGGTCCAACCTCGATGACGCCTGGCGCGGCACTGAACGCGGCGCGCACAAATTCTCGGGACCTTTTTACGGTTTTAATTTCACAAAAAAACGAAACTATTCACTATCAAAATTCTATCCAAATAAAAAAAATTTGAATAAAATTGCCTTTCAGTACATGCAATTTCCAGGTTGTTACCAGCTTTCATTAGAGCATAAAACGAAAAAAATTAACTTAATCGACTTTGTTCCAGATTTTTTTTTGATCGAGGAAAGTTTATTCTATCGTGTTTTGAACCAAATCACAGACTCTAACACAGATGTATCTGTGACATGTACTTTTTTTCAAGCTCAAATATTTAACTGAAAAAAATTGATTTAAAACCAAATTTGGTATAACAGGCTCTTAATGAGGTGAAACATGTATTATCGTGATGTTTCCAATACTCCACAGAAGCCTCTATTATTACTACGGCACAAGGACGCTACGGCTTGACTTGGACTTGACCGTCACTTAAGTACTTTGCTTGACTCTGACTGTGACTATGACTTATTTGACGTTATAGAATACGTTGTAAACCTTATTATTAAACCGACTGAACGAATCTGTATCACAAATCACAATGGTCATGAAATACTAAAATAAAAAAATATTTGTAATGTTCTTACGTGCACCGTTTTTTTTTTTACTTTGTCGCTTAGCGACCACATCGCCCAGTTATTCAACACAACTTAATTCTTATAAACAAACTAAATAACAAATACAAAACAATTTTTATTAAGCTAGTAGATTTAGGCCTTGAACAATAAATTGTTTTGTATTTCTTCCTTCTTTGCTACGACTTTTGCGGAAAGCCTTAGTATAAAAGAAAATAGACCTGTTTTTTTTAATTACCAAAAAAACTGAAATGTCTTTTCACCGATTCGGTTGAATTTTGCGACAATGAACGTGTCCAAAATACGTGACATAGTTTTCATATCATACGTCCGACGTCATTTGTTTGTCAGCGAGTCAACCTACACAGGTGCTCCGTTCATTTATAACCTGTTAATTTGCTAATGAAAAACTTGCTAACCTGTCAATAATGTGGTGCGTGAGAAAACACAAATATAAAAAAAAAAATACTGTATTTTAATAGCGCGTAGGGCCTATACTCGCTTACGCAGGCTTCAAACTAATATCTTGCAGGAAAAGTAACCCAAATTCCGAATAACCTGATAGCACAAAGGCAGATGCCATAATAAGAAAATATTTATGTCGGATTTCGACCACGGAGTGGTTTAAAGAAGGATCAGGATGACGATGTTGATAAGACATAAATGTAGGTATTGTAGGCAGGTAATGGCGTCGACTCTGTCATGTACCACTCCAACCAATCTGACAGGTTTAAAGTTACCTGCCTCTCTTTTCATTTTAATATGTAAGAAAAGGATGGCTACAACTTTAGAGATGTCAAATTTAGTTTAGTTTAAAGTATAATAGAATCGATGCCGTATGGTAGAATTATCTATATTCAATGACAACATTTTGTTCAAACGAAATTTAAAAAAAAAAACAACCGAATTCTTTAGAAAAAAAATTTAAAGATTCTGTTTATCGCGACTTATCGCGCATTATTTTATTTAGGTAAAAATAGGCACCTTTCGCTTGACGTTTCGACCGTGTTACAATGGCCGTTGTTTCGAGCTGACTGCATTATCACAACAACGTTTTATCTGCAAGTTCTGCAACGTTTAAAACATGAATTCTAATTAAGTAATTAAAACAGACCAGCTTAATTAAAACACGTTACCTAAGAACGCTACTAATCTTACCTAGAGTTATATTGCAAGGTGCAATATCGTTTGTTACTGTTAACCACTTTACTACAATTAGGTCAGATGTGGCTCCCGCATACCTCTAACTACGTACAACTTTTAATCTAGATAGGGTTGCTTCCATAGGTATTTTGCTTCTTCCTTGCATTTATTAAATACTTATTCGCCTCAACTTTATTCGCCGATGAACCACAGTCACCGACAAGCTGCACATCAAGTTGAAGTGGCAATGGGACGGCCACATTGCTAGAAGAACCGATAACCGATGGGGAAGAAAGGTTCTTGAATGGAGACCACGAACCGGAAGACGCAGCGTAGGTAGGCCTCTCCCACTAGATGGACCGACGACATAGTGAGAGTCGCCGGCATCCAGTGGATGCAAATGGCGGGCTGTCATCTAGTGTGGAGTACTAAGATGGAGGCATTGTTGTTCAGCAGTGGACGTCATCTGGCTGATATTGATGATGAAGGAGGAACTGGAATAAAACGCATTATGGATACCCTTATCTTTTTCTCGCGGGATAAAAACGGTGGAAAGAAAATTTGTCCAAGACCCGTGCTAGGCCTGGTGTTGGCTTAAGCCCCCACCATAGCCTCTCAAATGTCCGGGCTAGTAAAACAAACAAAAAACGAGGAATAATAATAAAAAGATGGAGTGAGTAGAAAACCTCCTGAAGTCTAATAAAACAACGAATATTGGTCAAAATTATCTTGACCTCGCAGTATTTCTTAAAATCAACAAAATTACTTTTTTTTACCATCTGTGAAAGGGGTGAAGGGGTAAGTCCTTAGAATAACTACATAGTGAGTAGTTATTGTAAGGAGATATCCTTCAAACGGCAGAACAGTTTTTTTTAAATCATAGCTCACATAGCTAACACTCGATCAAGTCACCTTTAAAAAAAAAACTCAAACAAAAGTGTATTAAAGGGTCGATGATAAAGGGCAAAGTAGTTGTGATGCTTCTGGTGTTACGAGTATCCATAGGGGATAGTGACTGCTTACCATCAGGCAGCCCATCTGCTTGTTTGCCATCTATGGCATAAAAAGTTAGTCAAAATCGGTTCGGCCGTTCGATACGATGCCACAGACAGACACACAGAACCACGTTAAATTTACGTCAGAGGTTAAAAAGGGAAATGAGTTAAATACTTCAAGTCAGAGTTAAAGTCTTCAAATCACGAGTGAATCGGTTTCTTCTAGGCAAGCGTGCTCCAATTTAGGCCGCATCATCGCTTAAAATCAGGCGAGATGGAGGTCAAACGCAAGCCTATTATGTATTTATAAAAAAAAGAGAGCCTCACAACACAACCCTACGTCTTAGTTACCTAGGGTTAGACTAAACTACTTGAGCATCTGGCGTCTTATAACTAGCGATAGCAGGGAGGAATGCTATTCAATGTGGGAAGTAGTCAGTCCGATTATGACTTCCACGGAATGGGTATTAGAAGAGAAAGATATGAAGGAGTTATTTAATTAAACTGGCATTTTGATTCCAGGACGTGAATTAATAGTAGGCAGAGAAAGAGTCCACATATTTTAAACAATCACGGTTGTTCACTATAGTTTTATGATTATTAACGGGATATTTACCGTGATAAGGTTGTGGATGGATATTTTCCGATATTTCGGCGCAGTTGCATGCACTAGGTTCACGGGAAGACTGAAGAATGCGACATGATGACACATGGTGCATCTACAGCTTCCTCTTTAGTACTTATCCCCCCCCCCCCCCATTTGATGACATTATATCATCTCGTTTCGTAGAGGGACTGAGTCTATGTCTCGTTTGCAGTTGCGTGCTGGTCAATATTGAAGTGTGCGTTTGTAGAACTAGTTAGTAAGAATAATATCTCTTTGTGCAATGCGTCTTTACCTTGTGCCCTTCAGTTTTTCGGTACTAGCACCTAGTACCGAAATATATGTGATAATAACTATATATGATTAAAGTCAAAGGGTAAAGGAGTCATTTTAAACTTTACTGTAAGTACTACTTCATCATCATCATTTCAGCCATAAGACGTCCACTGCTGGACATAGGCCTCCCCCATCGATCTCCTAAGGGGCGGTTGGAAGCGGCCTGCATCCAGCGTTTCCCTGCGGCGTACTGCGATCTCTTAAGTCGTCTGTCCATCTTGTGGGTGGACGTTTGTAAGTACTACTTGTAGAGAATAAATTAAAGATAGCCTAATTTTCCAACCATGTTTAAACAATGCAAAACGCCTTTTTTCCTATGGTAAAAATGCTTATTAATCGTAACATTCCGATTTGCTTATTTGAACGAGCAAAACGTGATCGGAACGAAACTAGTTCACGTGTGCGGTCGACTAAAACATGGTGTGTATATATTGTATGAACTAATGTGGCACTGCCATTGTGTCTTCAATTTCACGGTTATTTCGAATTAACTATTATTTTGTATGTATATGGGACTTACGCTGAATACCTAATTTAAACACTGGTAAGATTTTGTTTATTTTTTAATTTTTAGGGTCCGTACCTCAAAAAGATAAAACGGAATCCTTATAGGGTCACTTCGTTGTCCGTCTGTCCGTCTGTCAAGAGCATTTTTCTCAAGAACGCGTAAAGGTATCAAGTTGAAATATATACTAAACTAGCTGAACGACCCGCCCGCCCGGCTGCGCACGGGTGTAATTTACGTGCGAAGCCGGGGCGCGTCGCTAGTTATATATATAAACCTTCCTTGAAAATGTATCTAACTGATGGTGAAAACCGCATCAAAATCCGTTGCGTGGTTTAGGAGGAGTCAGCGGCCATACAGACAGACAGACGCGGAAAGCGACTTCAATTTATACTATGTAGAGATAGAGATACTTGGGTCTACGGTTTCTTTTGGCTGTAAAAAATAAAACTATGGTCATTCTAGGTAAAGTGTGCATACCTCCATGGTTAGCTTAAAATCATAAAACTAAAAAAACTAAAACCGAAACACGATTAAGCACATTTCGCTCTATAGAAAAATATATCAAAGTATAGCACTGATTTGAGCTTTTATCCATGTTTTTTTGTATTCATTCAATTACCTATTTATTAAATTATGTCTGCGATATATTGATATATAGATTTCATAATTATGAAGGAAACCGATGAGGAACATTTTACATTACAGCTATACTTTTCGAAAAATATGGGAAAAACCCCAAAAATAGAAGTAGCGAAACGCACGCTCTGCTAAATGCGAGTTTAATACAATAAACCAAGGGTTATGGTCATCTGCAGTAATAAGCGTTGCTTAAAAGTGGGAGTACCTCGCCTTAAATGACTTTGCGGAGTGAATCTTCTGTGCTTGTACTTATATGTATTCTGTGGTACCGATTGCAATTTCCACTGTAATAACCATGCCGAGCTCTACTGTGGTCACTGTTATTTAATCTGCACTCGAGCGGCAAATTACTGGCTGCGCCCTGTGCCAGGCTTTCCGTTACTCTGGTTTTACTCCCTATATCGGGCTATATTCCCAGCTTTATTAACCGTTAAACACACCTCTCTGAGTTTTGTCGTAAAGCTGTTTTATTCCTTCGTGTTGTGGTTCAAACAAAGAGAACTTCACGACAGCAGAATTTGTCGTAACAAGAATCTTCATCTTGTCGGCTGCACTTTATCATCAGCATCAGCCAGAAGACGTAGGCCTCCCCCTTAGACCACCACACTGATCGACAGCCTGCCAGCTACATCCACTGGATGCCTCTCATGATGTCGTCGGTCTATCTAATGAATGGGACCCATGCTATCGTTCGCACAGATACGATTTTTTAAGTTACATGCTTACGTTTACCCGCCATTACAATGGAACACGCTAGCCAAGAACAAACCGCCACTCGCGACTTGAAGACACCCAGATTGTAACTATCGGGGAACGCCCATTCTGGCAGCGCACTCCGCGTTCTACGGGTTCGCACAATAAAAGTGGAATCAAAGCGCTTCGTACTGGTTTCGGAATATGAAACATGTAACGTTGTTGTCTTTTTTAGTCCGCCCAGCAGCTAGAATTAAAATTAGGGCGGAGGAAAAAAGATCATGGAGATCTGATGCACACTCCGAAATGTATCCGAAAAAAAAACCGAGACTAGCAACATTGAAGCTTGGTGTGTAGTTTTGATTACGGAACCTATGGATATATTCTTACTCCCATCTCTGCTTGTGTCAAATTCTTATCGTCGCGTATTCTGCGCGACTTATTATGCACTTGACCGAGGGTGTTTTAACGGTTGACAAATTTAAGTAAATTGTACATGAAAAGCTGGGGCCCAATAGTGTGTTTTGGAAGAATCCTATAATATATATCTAGCAGTAGAATAATTTAATAATTTATTTAATAAGTAGAATAATTTGAACGGATGACGAACACAGCTGTATTGTTACAATGTTATCGCTGCAATAATAAAATCAATGTTTAGGACTCCAACATGGTCATTGCCAAGATAGTAGAATAGCTTCGATATACTATTATAATATATGCATGTATTTGTATGTAGGTAGTTTATAAACAGGTAGAAACCTCTCTGAATTTCAATGTAAATACATAACAGTGTTGACTGTGAAATAGTTACGGGCTTTGTAAACACTACAGGCAAAGGCAAACAGTCTGCTGAAACGCAGAGTTAATTGCGTGGCCTGAAATTAACGCATCGTTCACTTTACAGACGTACTCATAAGCGTTCGACATAAACCATTCTGAGTTTGTTCAATTCTCGATCCTACCTTATTGAAAAGCAAGCACTGAAATGCCTACGTATGCGCAGAGTGCAAGAAGACAATATCACGCCCAGCCGGTCACCCTGCTAAGTACCGACCGCGCCCGACGTTGTTTCACTTCGGTGATCGTTCATCGTACGAGAACCGGTGGTGAACAGAAATTTGACACGGACTCGCACTAGGCCATTATTTATTATTTGTCGTTATACTCGTACTTTAGAGTGTGTACGTACTATAATCATGTCAAGTTTGACGCTTGTACGTATTACCGTTTTGGACGTTGATGGGATGTTATCTTTTTGCACAATTTTTTTTACTTTAGTAGCTAACAAGTTATGTGGTGGTACGGAACCCTCAGTGTGCGAGCCCGACTCGCACTTGGCCGGTTTTATTTGATAATGAATGATGTGTTCAGGGTTACAATCTGGTTAGTTACAATCTGGGTGTCTTCAAATCACTAGTGAATCGGTTTCTTCTAGGCAAGCGTGCTCCACCGTAGACCGCATCATCGCTTAACATCAGGCGAGTTGGCGGTCAAGCGCAAGCCAATTTTTTTTTTATTTTTTTTAATTCATATGACTAAAAAGAAAAGTATATTAAAAAAATTAATCGGCTAGGGCTGCGATGATTCGCAATTTCAAGGTTGTTCCAATTATGTGTAGGCACGAGGCAAAGTTGAAAATAAACATATTACAATATAAATTAACAATTATTTTCAGCTTTCGCCACTTAGTGGGAAGGCCTTGCTGACATTTAAAGTACAAATCATTAAATAAACATCGTTATTGTTATCGCCTGCTTTTTCAGATAAAAATATTAAAATTATTGCCTTTTAACTGGTCACATTAACATTTCCAGAGGGATATTTCGTAACTATTCGAATTAATTTGACCGTAATCGAGTTGAAACGCTTGATGGTATTTTAATTACTTCACAAACAGGCCCGAGGGGAGGATTTCGAAGTCGTTTGAATCGTAATGGGAGTAACCGAGTAAACTCGATCGGCCTAAGTATACAACTATATATACACCTGCACGATCTAATTCCCTCCTGCTCATTTTTCTATCGGACCGCCAGAGCGGGCACAAAAAATCGTCACCGCTTTATGATTGATATTCCGAAAACCCGTACGAAGCGCTTTGATTCCACATTTATTATGCGAACTGCTAGTTTGTGGAATGCGCTGTCTGAATGGGTGTTCCCCGATGGTTACAATCTGGGTGTCTTCAAATCATGAGTGAATCGGTTTCTTCTAGGCAAGCGTGCTCCAACGTAGACCGCATCATCGCTTAACATCAGGCGTGATGGGGGTCAAACGCAAGCCTATTATTTAAAAATATACAAATACAGTGTTAATTTTTCAAGTGGACGTGGATGGCCTAATCCGAAACTGAGGAATAGCGAAAAGTAATCAAAAGAGTCACGGGCCCAATTTTGATCCAAAATAAAACTGGATTATTGTTTTTTTTTTATAATTTTTTCTAGGCAGGAATCGAACCAAAAGCATGTTGGTGAATGTCATATATATATGTCTTTGAATTTTTGAGGATCTTGGACATACCGGTTTCGTCACGATGTTTTCCTTCACCGTTTGAGCGATGGCATCGAAACTGCACATAATTTATTTAGGTACTTAATAAGTCCTTGGTGCAGGGCCGAGGATCGAACCGGGTGCCGTCAGATTGTAAAGCGCACATGCCACTACACGGCCACCAACCTCATACCTCATCTTACTCATATTATAGATGTGGATATTTGTGTGTAAGTGTGTATTTTTGTATTTTTGTCTGCGGCTGAATGGATTAGGATGAAATTTGTTGTTGAGTTAGCTTATAACCTGTATTAACAGAGGTTTTTGAAAAAAGTTTCCTCTGAGATAGAGGGTAAAAACGAGTTGCGCAACTAGTCTATACTATTACTATAATATTATAAAAAGGAAAGATTTGATTGTTTGTTTGTTTATTGCATTGAATAGGCTTCGAAACTATAGAACAGATTTCATAAATTCTTCCACTGTTGGGAAGCTACACTATCGCCGGGTGACATATAGGCTATATATCTATACCCGTGCGAAGCAAGGGTGAGCCGCTAGTAATATTATAAAGAGGAAAGATTTGATTGTTTGTTTGTTTGTTTGCATTGTTCGCTCCGAAACTACTGAACCGATTTGAAAAATTATTTCACTCTTGGGAAGCTTCATGATACCCGGGTGACATAGAGGATATTTTATATAAAAAAAAAAGTGATCCTTACTAAAACTCAAATAATGTAACCCAAGGTGTAAAAAAATAAGATTTACACCCCTAGTTTAGCGTTCCTAGTATAAATCTATAAGAATTGAAATGTCTGTAAATTATATGATAGTGATAGTGATATATCCCCGGGTGACATAGGCTATATTATTTATTTATTTTTAAATTGGGATTCTTACTAAAAACTCCAATAATACCCGTGCGACGCCGGAGCGGACCGCTAGTATCAAATACCTACATAATATAATGAAAATGTAGAATAAAACTATCTGACAAACGACGAACTTTACTGCAAAAGAGTTTTATGATTCTATAAAAGCCTGTTGCTGGGCGTGTTGTGTATTGAAAAACGATAAACGCAAAGACCACTCTTGACTCTCATTCCACTCATCCCTCGGGAGACGGGTAGGACGGAAATTCGGACGAAAGTCTGCTTTTTATGAAGGTAGTATAATTTGCATGAGAGTAATACTAGGTATTTTCCTATTAGCCCTGATGCTGGGGCTATACGGGGTGTAAGGGGAACACTCTCGAAGCCAAAAGAAGGTAATTGTACTCATAATTATGAACAACTTTTACTATGGGACCAGCCCTGAAATCGCGAAAAAAATATCAGCTGTTCTATAGAAAACGGTCATTGACACTCGACAAAATGTATGAGCTGATATTTTTTTCGCGATTTGAGGGTTGGTTCCATACTAAAAGTTGTTCATAATGATAAGTACAATTAACTTCTTTTGGCTTTGAGAGTGTTCCCCGTACAACCTGTATAATATAGCACCGGTACCCGTAACAGAGTACTTAAACGACCTCTGGGCTCGGGATGGTCGAAGGTGGGGCTTTGACCCTCCACCCAAGCGACCCAGGGGAGGACGATAACGTTCGAGCTGAGACTCGAAGGAAAAAAAAGTAGTAGGCTTGCGTTTGACCGCTATGATGCGGTCTACGATGGAGCAAGCTTACCTTGAAACTGATTCACTCGTGATTTAAAGACATCCAAATTGTAACTATCAGGGAACACCCATTCAGACATTCCACAGATCAACCATAAAGCGGTGTCGATCGTTGTCCCGGGAGACGCCGTAGCTGAGGGCTCCGGTTTGTTCCTCAGGAGTTTAACTCAAGGCTGGTCACCGGGCTATGAGGTGTAATACCACATAATCTGGCACCCCACGGGTATCTTAAGATGATTTCCTCCTCGACAAAAAAAATAATCTATGTCACCTTTGGAACGGAAAGCGACCACCAGGCAGACCACCAGCCCGCTGGGCGGACGACATCGCTAAGGCAGCAGGAAAGCAGTGGACGAGACTGGCACAGGACTGGAAAAGATAGCGCGCTGAAAAGGAGACCTAGATCCAGCAGTGGGTGGAAAATGTTTGATGATGATGATGATGATGTCACCATCAGCATCAGCTCATTGTCGCTCACTGCATATAATATAGTGACATATGAGATAATACACATTTATAAACCATGTCTTTTTGAGGCTATGTCGTTCTGAGATTTTCCGAGTTTGCGTTTTGTAGCCCGTTGGTCCAGTTGGTAGTGAACCTACCTTCTGAGCTTAGGGGCGTGGGTTCATTAATTTTTGTATTTTGTGGTGGTACGGAACCCTCAGTGCGCGTGTCCGACTTGCACTAAGCCGGTTTATTGCTTCGGGTGTACCGTTTGCGAAAAATTATCCGCCATAAAAATTGTTGTCGGTTTTTTTAAGAAAGTAAATGTCTTTAAGAGCCCTAGAGAGATAGATAGCCCGTTGGTACAGTTGGTAGTGAACCTACCTTCTGAGCTTGGGGGCGTGGGTTCGGTTCCCACCTAGGACAAACATTTATGTGATGAATATTTATGTTTGTTCTATATCTGGTTGTTAATATCCATTTAAGTATGTATTTAAATCTATATATGTATATCAGTCTCTGGCAGCCATATCACAAGCTTTGCTTAGTGTGGGGTCAGATGACCGTGTGCAAAAATGTCTTGATTATTTATTTATTTTCTCTGGTGTCGCTAATTTCAAACAAAAAGATTGAAATTAGCAAGTTAGTACCTCAGTCAGCTCCTACGATACCTGGTGCTAAAACAAAGTAATTTTCTACTATATCTGTTCCTCACAGCCATGTATACGTACATATACCATAACTATTCTGACTTTTCCGTAATATCCATTTCCTATCGCATTCACAAACTTCTACTCTCCACCTACGCATATATTACTGAAAAACATCGTATAGCTTCATCCGATAGATACTTTACGAGTTCAGCTTCACATCATTGGCCTGCCTTTTATTTATCGTCGTTGTTTGACTGTGAACTTCGTATACCGGTTTGTTAGCACCAGTGACTCACCGAGGCTAGTTTTTTAAGCCGGCTGCCTATATATGGTGACGGAATTGAAAGCCATTGTATAATTGTTCTGTATTGTTTAGTAATTAAACCATGCTGCACTACTTTTCGAAAGTCAGACAATTGTGAATGTGTACTTACTGCAATATGCTGAAGGTCTGTGGGCAAAAACACCAACGATGTGATCACCATATTACACAAGGCCCCATGGTAGGCTCAAACGACAGAGGTGAGACCTGCGTTCACCGGCCAGGGGCCTTACGCGGTCTCAAACTAACGTTAAAACCGCGCAGTTCGGAAAATCACGCGAACATGAACCAGATAAGGTTTGCGGTTACGCAAAATTTCTTCATCGCTTAAACAAGATCGTTTTGAACAGGTAGGCGCCAGAGCTATCCCTTTCGCACATTTTCGGTTTCCAATTTCTGTTTACTACCCGGTGTTCTCGTACGATCAGCAACGTTGGGCGCGGTCGGTACTTTGATGGGTGACCGCCTGGGCGTGAATGTATTGTCTTTTCGCACTACTTTTTACTTTTTTGTCCTTAAGTAGTTAACAATTTAAGTAGCTTATGGCGTTCATTGAAATCGTGTTTATTTTCAGGCCTAGCACGGGCCGTGGACATATTGTCTTTCCACCTTTTTTATCTCGCGAGAAAATGACAAACGTATCTATATTCTAACTTTGTCGCGTCTAGGCTTGGATAAAAACGGTGGAAAGACAATTTATCCACAGCCCATGCTAGGCCTGCTGTGAAAACACAATAGACGTGTCGCTAGTAATGAAAATGATAAAATGTATTCAAAGTTAAGGAAGGTATAAGCACGATGCTTTTATATTATACTTTAATAGCCCGAGCGTGGCTTTTAATTTAAAACAACGGGTAGGTAATAAACAACACGACGTAAACAATAGTACGGGAATGGTTAATATACTGATACTTCCATTTGCGCGGATGACGTCATGAAGCATGTGATTTACTGTTTATTTTCTTTACGCGTTAACACCAGTAATAGCTCACTTCGGTTTGATTATTACTATTAACTTCTACGACTCATGTTTGAATCAATTTACCTACATTTTCTGCTACCATTGTGAAATTGACCCGGGTATGACCTAAAACTGCGACCAAAACCACTGGAGGATGGGCAGCAGCGTACCATTAGTACACGGTGAACGTACTGATATCCGCAAACCGCCTGCCAAGTGTGGGGATTATGGCAACACCAATGTCTAAGAGGGAGGCCTTTGTTCAGCAGTTTACTGGCTGATGATGTGATTTGTAGGTGTATTCTGAAATGCAGTAAGACACACTTACAAAGGAACTGAAATGTTTATTTACACAAGAAAGTCATACAAAACACAATTTCAAATGAACTAAAACCTAAAAATATACCTAACTGAAAGGGTTTTTTATGCGGAAAAGGTATGGTTTTCAAGCTTTATCAGGTCTTGTGTAAAATTAGGCGAGGAGTTTAATGGCGGTTTACTAATCAGAGTAATATCAGATAAGTAACTGATAGGTATGCCATATTGATTGACATACATAGAAGTGTCCACTTGCTTTGAGCGCGTCGGATTTCACGCTAATCCATGGTTTCAATGGCGTTACCGAAATGCGTCACAAACTGGCATTCAAAGGCCATTTCGAAAACCAGGAAGTTTAAATGAAATCTCATAAGCTCAGAAGAGATTATGTTGAGAGGCAAATCTGAAATCCTGAGCTTACGAAGAGATGTAGCCATGTCGTTATAATTATTTCCATGAACGCAGAAACTGAAAAATTTAGTACCTACTTAGAGAGCACTGCACCCTAAATACCCTAATACAGCTGGGTATCTTTTGAAGAGTTTAGGACTCGAATTCACTAATATCATAATATTAGGAACTTAACTACATATTACAAAATTAAAAAAAAAAACGTTATGAAACTCACAAACTAGTTTTATTTTAGCAAATAATAGTAGTTGGCTCAGTAGAAGCTTTCTCTTGTCTATTAGCCAAATATGATATAAACAGCACATGTAGATAGGCTGGAACTGCTGCCAAAAATTCAATTATACTTCGGAATTTGACAAGCTTGGTCGTCTAGAAACTGAAATGCACTACAACATACACTTCGCTATCTGTTGTCACAAACAGTAGGTATACAGCACAGAAAAGATTAATTTTTTTTTTCTTTTCTGTGGTATACAAGGTAATGGCGTAAAATCAATTTGTGCGTTGGCGATATGTACGCTTACAGACTTCACCCGTCGCACCTCTTGTGCATTTGCCATAGTTTCAAGTATTGAAATATTTGCAAGTTATGTTAGATATCGTCAAACAGGTCTAACTTGCGATAATTTGATGACGCGAGTGAATCAGTTTCTTCTAGGTAAGCGTGCCCCATCGCAGACAGCATCGTCGCTTAAATCAGGCCAGGTGGCGGCTGCAAGCCTATTATTTAATAATGATAGTAAAAAAACTGAAATGTAGCCGGTAGATGCCTTATTGTGTGGTCCGCTAAGAAATAATTTTGCGAAAGGGCCGGATCAAGGAGACCAAATTGAGTGTTTCTGGCTCAACGCATAAGCATTGCCATTCAACGTGGTAATGCCGCCAGAATGCTGGGTACGCTGCCAACTGGTAGTGGGCTTGAGCATTTGGATTGTCTTTAGACAATCAAATCAAATTAGTTAATAAATAAATAAATAATTTTAAAAAAGGAGGCCAAATTGAAGTTGAGTTTGTATGCAAATCGCATGAAGTCGCGGGCAACAGCTAGTATTATATGCATCGAGATACAATACATATACTCACAATTGTGCCAAAAAAATCGCACCAAAACTCGGCGCCCGCTACGAATTGCGCAGACTTTTTGGTTGGTTTGGTGGTTTTTTTGGTAACCGCGAACCGACTACAATGTTTATTGGCTGTTTTCACTGAGAGGTTGTGACTCTATAAGAATTGTATCTCAATGATTATATGTAATTATGTACACAATAGGCATGATGACTAATTTTTTTTTATTACCTCATAAAAAAGCTGATCATAAATATAGCACATAAACGAAAACAAAATTAAAATTAGTTCAAAAATAAATAAGATATTAGCATTTTAATATCATGCTAGACAGAGAGAGCACTATACTGAGCCGTGACGTCACGGCTCAGGTGCGCCATACAAATGCTATACTAACACACGCTTTGCGAGAAAGGGACAGAGCATCCCCTCTCTATCCCCACCTAAAACTTTAAACACCCATATCTCAGAGATTTATCAGCCAATTGAAATTATTTTTCAGTATGTGTAATGTATTTAGTTAAATTAATCGCTTAGCCGGTTATTTGTAATAAATTAAATATTAGTCATCATGCCTATTCCAAGGCTGCAGTTTGTAGTTGTATTCTGTGCTATTAAATCTAGGTATTCGTTGGCATCCTATCTGAACTACCAACAAGAAGTGCTTTAGATAAACTTGTTTAACCTACATCCCTAACATCAATCTTACAACTAGGTTAGTTCTCTATTTATTTTGGAAGCGTGCTCTCCTTTGGTAACATAGTATTTTATAAGCTTGATATACTTCAAGCTTATACATTCTTATAGAGTCACAACCTCTCAGTGAAAACAGCCAATAAACATTGTAGTCGGATCGCGGTTACCTTGTAACCAACCAAAAAGTCTGCGCAATTCGTAGCGGGCGCCGAGTTTTGGTTAGATTTTTTTATCAAGTAACTTTCGATGATATTGTTACAGTGGAAACCAACCCACGGTTGTAAGTTCCTTTCCTTTAGCTACAACCGTTTGGTAATGTAACTGATTACCAAGTTCATTAAAAACCTGCAACAGTGATGTGATTTCGCATTTTCTGAAAACTATCGTTCTGAAATCGATTCCGGGATAAAAAGTATTCCATGTGCTAATCCAAGATATAAACGATTTCCACATCAAAAATTTATGTTGTCTATAAACAAAACAAAAAAAAAAACACTCGTTGTTATTACGTTTTTTGCATTTTGGCACCACAAGAGCCGGCGTTGCGTTGTCACAAAAAATTATGAATATTATATTTGTTGGTTTGTAGGTAAAATTATTAGAATAAACCATTGTTTAAACTATCTCGGTTGTTCACTAAAGTTATATGATTATTTACACCACCACAACCAGAAAGGTGTAATAATAGAGACGCTATAGGCGAACAACACGGTTTTAAAAACTGGGTAAACGCAGCGTATATCTACTAACCTACGCATGTATTTGTGCATTTTGTGAAAGAATATGAAAGACTTTTTACGCTATATCTGTTGTGAGAAAGAGACAAAAATACAATTTGTTGTGGACACTCGGAGTGCGTGACTGAAAGACGGCCGAACGAAGTCGGGCAGCCAGCCTTGCATTCGTGTAGTCAATATGGTGGCGGGCACAACCTATCTACTGGTAAAAATATTATTTAAAAATATAATAGTTACCACGATATTATTAGAATAGTTTAAATTGTTTTAGTTAACCTATAGCATCGTTTTAGTTTATCGCTTATGGTAATACCTATAACTTTTTTTAATATTTAATAAATAAACTTGAATTTAATAAAAAACAAAATGAAACATAGTATTTTCGAAATTAGATTAATTCAGCGGCAATTTTTTTTGTAATGCTTTTCATAACTTAATTATCAGCCAGCTGGCCTAGCACGGGCCGTGGACAAATTGTCTTTCCACCGTTTTTATCCCGCGAGAAAAAGACAAACGTATCCATATTCTAGCTTTGTCGCGTCTAGGCGTGGATAAAAACGGTGGAAAGACAATTTATCCACAGCCCATGCTAGGCCTGCAGAAGACGTCCACTGCGGTACATAGGCCTTCCCCTTAGAGCTCCACACTGAACGACAGCCTCCCATTTGCATCCAAACCTATAACTATAACCTGATCAAATTAAATCAGATCAGTTCAGTCGAGCATTTCTAGTATTCTTTTTTTTTTTTTTTTTTTTAACACATGGTCATCTGACCCCAAACTAAGCAAAGCTTGTGATATGGCTGCCAGAGACTGATATATATACATATATAGGTTTAAATACATACTTAAATAGATATTAACACCCAGATATAGAACAAACACAAATGTTCATCACACAAATGTTTGTCCTAAGTGGGAATCGAACCCACGCCCCCAAGCTCAGAAGGCAGGTTCACTACCAACTCGACCAACGGGCTATCTAAATTCTGAATTTTCTGAATATGGTTGTTACCAAAACATCTCGCATAGCAAATAAATCCCATTTCCGTCGATGTCGTCGGAACGTCTCGGTCCGTTAATTTCCCTTCCGTGCAATCACCGGGCCGTACCCCGGACGGGAAACTCTGGGATCGTTATTGCTGGGACTGTTGCTAAATGACGCGGGTTTGCTACTAATGTTTATCTGTGTATTTAGCCTAGTTCCTACGACACATATAACTACTGCGATACGAACGGGATCGGCGATCTTTGCAGCTATGGTATCTAATAAAATGTACATGGGTGTTCCCCGATAGATACAATCTGGGTGTCTTCAAATCACGAGTGAATCGGTTTCTTCTAGGCAAGCGTGCTCCACCGTAGACCGCATCATCGCTTAACATCAGACGAGTTGGCGGTCAAGCGCAAGCCTATTATTTATAAAAACTATACATATAAATAGCTCAGCGTATTAGCAAGCTGAAGTGGGCCGGTCATATCTGTCGCAGAACTGATAAACGTTGAAGTACACGTATTCTAGAGTGGAGATCACGAATCGCCAAATGTAGCGTAGGGCGTCTTGAGACACGTTGGAGTGACGATAAGCCGAAGATCGGGCTAAGTGGCGTGCCTTGGGAAAGGCCTATGTCCAGCAGTGGACTAGCATATGCTGATTATTATGATGATGAGATTGGGTTATTCAGTCTTCCATTCATTTCAAATTTGTCCCAAGCATCAGCCCATAGCTGGATAAGTCAGAGTTTTCCACTGGAGTTTTCAGTAATTCTACCACACATCTTGTCAATTAATTTGGATCCTTACAGTAGTGTAGAGACGAGACAAAACAATGAAATAAATAAAAAACAAAGAGCCAACAATACAACAGCAAAATTGTTCTGGCAAGAGCTGAAACTCTCTAACTTACGTAACTATTGTTGATTTAACCTCAAGACCACAACCGCTGTACAACTTTCATAAGTTAATATCTAACTTTAATAATTCGTTGACTCTTAAGTAACTATAGAGTGGCGCAGAATGCCCAACGAGCCTTATTTCGTGGATAGAAGAAACTTGAACCTGAAAGACAAAGTTTTCGTTTTGTCGGAGAAGATAGAAGTTACGAAAATATTTCGTTTATCCTCATTTACAAACAATGTATCACCAGTCGATAAGTACATTATATAACTTTTTACTTTGCGGAACTCCAAAGTCCTATTTACGGAATCAGTTTTAGTTTACCCAACAGTTTTTCTATCACTACCAGGGCCGGAATTAATACCTTGGCTACCCAAGGCCTACAAAAGATTCGTCCCGAACGAAAAATTTAATCTATACTATATATAATATTATAAAGAGGAAAGATTTGATTGTTTGTTTGTTTGCATTGTTGGCTCCGAAACTACTGAACCGATTAGAAAAATTATTTCACTGTTGGAAAGCTACACTATCTCCGGGTGACATAGAGGCTATTTTTTTTAAATTGTGATACTTACTAAAACTCCAATAATGTAACCCAAGGTGTAAAAAAATAAGATTTACGTGCGAAGCCGGGGTGCGTTGCTATATAAATCTATAAGAATTGAAAAGTCTGTAAATTATATGATAGTGCAGAAACCTAAAAGCTTGTTTTAAAAGTATTGTTTTCAATTAATAATTTTAATGACATGCACAGATCTATACCATTTATTTGCTTACAATTTTTATTTGTGAGTATAAAACTGATTTGTTATTCGTAAAATTGTCTTTTGCCTGGAGCAGCGAGGGTACGAAGAGGGCACGACAACAAAAAAAACTCTTCAAGTTTTGCCGCCCCCAAAATTTTGCCGCTCTAGGCCCGGGCCTACTCGGCCAAATAGGAAAATCCGCCCCTGATGACTAAGCACGTTTTGTGTCATAAAAGTATAAAATATTATGTTATTGTTATACAAAAACACCTAACTGTTATATCATTGCTTTTGTTTGCTAAACTGTAATGTCCTTCCAACTACCCCTTCCGTTCTTCCTTCTCTACCTTGTACCATTTATTCTGCAGGGCTCAAAGTTGATTTTACGTCAGTTTACCCGTATTTGCCCCGCTTTAACCTAATTGAAAGGAGCTGTGTAAAGAACAACTTGTACATGGTAGTTTCCCTGAATTCTAATTTGCAAAAGCTTTCAGTATGTACTTTCAGAATAATATCGGGCTCGGGGTAAACCCACGAATCGTAATCAACTCTTCGGCACTCATTAACTACGACTTAACACAATTAGAGGAAGGGATGCTTTTAGCCGGATTAATGAGTAAAATTGTAGGGAAAATACGCTTGTACGTCTGATGTGATTACATTACTTTCTGGATCAAAGAACTTTGCAAAAGTGAGTGCTTATGCTTATGTAGCAGTTTTGAACTTTTCACGTTGTACCATAGAGCTTATATCAAGAGGGTGATCGGAAGATTTTGTCCTACTATTTTAGTATGGAAACCTGACGTGGTATTTTTTTAATATTATATACGGAAATTACTTGCTCTATGGTTAGGACTAGCGCACTCCGCATTTAAGGTATAAAGCTACAAGTAGCCAACTTACGGCAACAGCGATAAAGAAAGATAATTTTGCGGAGTGAAACTTCTATACTTGTACTAATATGTATTCTGTTCTATAGTGTGAACCGCATTCGGCGGCCTTTTTCAAGGTGAGTACGCGCGCGTCTCCCTTTGCGCTTCAGACAACCGGCTTAATCTTACGTAATCCCCGTATAATATAAACAAAATGCATCCCAATATGTTTAGTACTTGAAATACCTATGCGTTTCGAATTTGCAACTATTTCGCATTGTTCGCCTCACAACTAGATTCTATTCGCAATTACTTTTTTTTTTTTTATTTTTTTTAATATTTTTATTTAATAATAGTTTTGCGTTTGACCGCCAACTCGCGTGATGCAAAGCGATGATGCGGTCAACGTTGGAGCACGCTTGTCTAGAAGAAACCGATTCACTCGTGTATTTTTTATTTTTTTTTACACTTTTTACTAAGACACCCAGATTGTAACCATCGGGGAACACCCATTCATTATTTTTGCTCCCAATAATGACTCGCAACGACTACCAACCACCAACGTACCTTGCAAGTGACAGACTTTACACTGGTGCTAGTCTAAACTTGTTAGCACCACTGCGTTTGCATTGGAAAAGTTCATTCGCCCTGTCCTTACAATATAAGTTAATGTTTGGTAGCGCTTCTTGATTTGCGTCAAGGACATTTTCCAATTCAGTTAGCTCAAGCTTTGTTCGATCAAGTTATGCCGATCTTGAGCAATTTACTCCCATTATCGCAATTTGAGCGAAATGATTGGAGGCAGTAACGATTGCTAACGATGCTTCAACCGGAAGCACATAACCTTTAGAAGTTATGTAGGTGTCGACTGCCAAAGAAGAGGCAGTTTTCCTGCCAATTTGCAGGTCGTATATTTTATTCGGCACGCGTTACTGGCAAAGGAAGCGCTCATCAATGAACTTGTGTCTTGAATTCCTAAAATACCTACTCATACGTGCCGTATCGTATATACATTGGAGTAAATTCAATTTGGTGTATTTTCAAGTAGGTAGTACTTATTTTGTCTAAAGAAAATGTTCTAAAACTTAATACCTAAACTAGTATTTTTTTTTCAAACCCCCGATAAAAGAGCTGATAATCCTCAAACAGCTGAACCAATTTTCATGAATCATAGCTAAGAACAATCTCGATCAATTCACATTTCAAATAACAAAAAACTAATTCAAAATTGGTTCAGTCGATTAAGAGCTACGATGACACAGACAGACACAGATAAACTTACACGTTAAACTTATAACACCCCTCTTTTTGCATCGAGGGTTAAAAGTGTAAGTACCTGACGAGAAAAACTTTAACTTTACTTATTTAACGGGCAAATGCCCCAAAGCAAAGTGCAAGTGTATTGTTTAAACCACAGAAAAAAAAACTCTTCTGTGGTTTAAACAAAATACAAGCTAACACTAAATACCTAAATTACGTTAGCCTATCATAAAAAAAAATCGTTGTCTTTCCATTGACCGTGAACTTACTTACATATTACCACAAATACCATATAATTTTATACTTTGTACTCGAAAGAAGTAAAAAAAATTAAAGAAAAACATTATTTACGTTGTTAGATGCTGCCACCTAGCGGATTTTGCTGTAACTACACCGTAGCTGTGTTGCGTAGACAGTAGAGTCTCACGAATGTAATTCAAATTTCATGGCTGTGGTTTGTGACAGTGTTCAATGACTACGTAGTACGATTTAAAATCGAGAGAGGTCGCTCCGCGTTTTTTAAATAAGGTTTGCAAGGGCTGGAATCACAAAATTGGCGGTGAAACAGCCATTTTGTTTTTTGAAAATAAAATCCTTTATTTCGATCGTATTTTAAACTTTCTTGAAATACAAATCACGCTTGAGTGACTCGTGTAGACAAATGAAAGAATCCCAACTCGAGAGGTTTACTGATAGCTATTAAAGAATTCCACTTTCCATCTCACATCAATTCGACGGTATCAAATTATGGAAAGAGGCCTGACGGTATGACACTTGTTCCCTGGAAATTGGGACGGCTTCTTGTATGAAACGCGGCTTGAGTCGATACTTTGGCGCCCTCACATCTTCCTTAAGGCGCTTACAGATGATGCGTAGTACAAGTAGCAAGTACAAGTTGCAATTGGCTACTACGCATCGTCTGCATCGTTTTGCTTAGTTCAAGTGGCAGTGGAAGTGCTACTCCAACACCACTTCCACCTAGCAAAACGATGTAGACGATGCGTAGTAGCCAATTGCGACTTGTACTTGCTACTTGTACTACGTATCGTCTGCAAGCGCCTTTAGACACAAGGTAGGACTAGTGCTGCAGCCAATTCGGCAACAAGCTGTGCAAAATTAAATATATGCTAACCTCAGCAGTGGTTACATATTTGAGCCGTTTAGGTTTAAAACATTGGGAACTTGGGGACCTAGAACACTTCGTTTTCAAAAATCTTTGAGTTTTGTTTCTGGCTCAACGCATAAGCATTGCTATTCAGCGTGGTAAATGCCGTCAGCATGCTGGGTACGCTGCCTACTGCCGCTGGCTTGAGCATTTGAAGTCTAGACCTTCGACGGTCTATGAGTCTCTTTTTGTAGTGTTAGTGTTAGCTATTACATAAAATTATATAAAAATCGACGTCCAAGACATAGTATATAGTGAAGCTAATACAGCGTCTTAAATATTAGACGTAACTACCTAGCAGTGCAAGTACAGTTCTTTATCGATCGTCAAATTTGACAGTTGAGATCGTCAAATTCGATAAAAAGCAATTTGATCATTAGGTCCTACTCACTATGATCGATTATATGGCATTTTACCAAATTCGACGATCGATAAAGAACGGTACTTGCACTGCAGCTTCGATCTAAAAACGGCTTTTGTGAATTGGCGTTTAAATGAGCCGTAGAAATTTTTCAAAAGAAATAGATAATTTTTTTCATTGCCACGTGCCTAAGAATTCGTTGATATTGACTTTATTTGTAACCATCTGATAATGTTTCTTTTTTGTTCAGGTAACTGGCATCAAGCTGGCATCGTCGGGCTCCGGTAGCCCGGCGCCGCCGCCGGTGCAGTGGCGGATGCGGAGAAAACCAGGTATCTACCTTATTTACTTGACTACTGCTCCACGACTTCATTCACGTTTTAAGGGGTTCGTTTTTTAAAGTAATTTTTTCTAATTGATAATTATTGTATTTTGTAGTGGTACGGAACCCTCAGTGCGCGAGCCCGACTCGCACTTGGGCGGTTTATTTTCTTCCGTTCTTTGAGTAAGACGCGTCAGTCGTTTCCATAATACCTAACAAAACACAGATACATGTAGGTGGTAAATCATGTGACTTGCGTAAGTAAACGTAAATAGCTTCGCATCATTCATTAGAGCTGAGATCACCGCGAATTTATCAATTAGTGGCATAAAATCACCTCGGATCATATTTGCACATGCAGGCTTGTACAGCTACATAATAAGTAGAGACAGAAAAAACATTTTACATTTTGCTGTACAAGCGTGCATGTGACATAAAAACTTGACGCGTGTACGTATTACCGTTTTTACATTAGAGCTAATACAAAAATACGTAAAATGGTACTTTTGTTGTATGGTTGTTTTTACTTATTGACTTTTATTATTTCTCGGTTCATCCGCCGTAACATTACATATTCTGTGAACATTTCAACTGGCTATCTATTACGGTTCGAAAGATATAGCCGTTAATAGGTAGGACAGACAGACGGACAGACAACGTAGGCTCGGTCGATCCAAAATCGATAGACCCCGTTTCGGAGTCCATCATATAGATCATCATCATCAGCCAGAAGACGTCCACTGCTGAACATAGGCCTCCCCCTTTAACCTCCACACTGAACGACAGCCTGCCTTTTGCATCCACTGGATGCCCGCGACTCTCACAATGTCGTCGGCACATCTAGTGGGAGGCCTCCCTACGCTGCGTCTTCCGGTTCGTGGTCTCCGCTCCAGAACCTTTCTTCCCCATCGGTTATCGGTTCTTCGAGCGATGTGGCCTGCCCATTGCCACTTCAACTTGCAAATTTTAACAGCTATGTCGGTGACTCTGGTTCTTTGGCGAATATCCACGTTTCGGATTTTATCGCGCAAAGAAACTCCGAGCATAGCTCTCTCCATTGCCCGCTGTGTGACTCTGAGTTTTTTCAAAAGGCCAACAGTTAAGGACCACGTTTCAGTACCATATGTCATCACTGGCAACACACACTGGTCAAAGACCTTCGTCTTGAGGCACTGTGGTATCTTGGACGAGAAGATGTCACGCAATTTCCCGAACGCTGCCCATCCGAGTTGGATTCTTCGGGCGACCTCTTTGCCTAAGTTGGACTTACCTAACTGAACAATCTGTCCAAGATAGGTGTAATGGTCAAAAACTTCGAGAGTATCGTTCCCAACGACTACTGGCACGGGTTCAACATGGACATTGGACATAATTTTTGTCTTGTCCATGTTCATTTTAAGACCCACCTGTTGGGAAAGGCTACTGAGGTCGCTGAGCATCGTATTGAGATCTTCCAGCGACTCTGCCATGATGACTATATCATCGGCAAAACGAAGGTGAGTGATGTATTCGCCATTGACGTTGATGCCGAATCCGTTCCAGTCCAAGAGCTTGAAAACGTAAACGTAATCATATAGATAGATATATATATTATAGAAGATTATGTAATTGTATTCCCCCGTAACTCCCATATTATTTGAAAGAAAAACGTCTTTAATCGTTTACGTTGTAAAACTGATTCATTTTACGATTCCCGTGAACCAGTGACGTCATAAAACGTTCCCGTAAAATACACAGCTGATTTCCTCTTGGTACAGAAACCGTAAAATCTTATTTATTGCCGGGATTATGGTGCGTTTTCTGTCCGGGTAATTACAGATGCACCTGGAGACAGTTGATGTCGCAGATATTTAATTCACTATTGTTTATGTACATGTACATACCTTCCTTATAACCATTAGGAAACCATATATTTTATGAATTATTCTATCTGCACGATTTTCCAGTTATGTCAAAATTTTCTGGTATACAAATTAGAATTCAATCATAGCTTGAAATAGTTACTCCGTGATTTAGAGTTCATGTCTGAACGACATTGGGTTGATTAGGTAAATAGAACAAATAATTAGCAATTAAAAAACCGACTTCAAAATTTGTAAAACACGTTCTTTCGGTTACTCGTATGACAATTATATCATCCAAGAAAGGAAAAGAGAGGGATGACATATGAATTTCCCAGTTAATTTAATTTAAAAGCCAAACTATTGAATTGAAACGATTTTTTTTTTATTTTTAATGAAAATTATGAGAATTCTGTTTGGTGAAAGTTTATATGACCAATCTGAAAGTACATAATATATCCTTTCAAATTAAATAAGATTTCCAAATCTGTTCATAAATCACGGGGTTGTGAAGTAATAAACAAAAAAAAACTAATTGAGAACTTCTTTTCTGAAGTCGGTAAAAATGCGGCATGCTGGGTTTTCATTCAACTACATACTTTACATCAGGCGAGCTGTGGTCAAAGGTTTAGCTCTAATCTGTCAATCATAAAAAATACTTGCTTGGCGATAAAAGTTCATGGTTTAAGCGTGCTTTCATGGTGGGATAGATTTCTAAGAAAGACTTGAATGTAGTTTGTATGTGTATTCCAAGAATGATTCTACAGCACTGTTTTAGAATTTGAAGGCACTGTTTTATTTTTACGCACATACTGATCCGTCTGAAAACATTTTTGCCAAAGCTCTTACTCCCAATAATCAGGCGAAAGGTCGGAAATCCTCAGCGGGTGGAAAACAGATTGCTTTCCGAGAAGTATTTCTAATTTGTGGTTTCCTTAAACTGATTTCGTTGTACTTGTCATCGGGTAAATCTCGTCATCGACTAATTGGATCGAATTTAGGGTTTGAATGGCAACTTGACGAGTAATATTATTACGGTTTATTTCTACTGATTCACGGGTACAGCCTGGACATAAGAGAGGCGTTGGTGGGCCAAAGCCATGAGACCTTTTTTCATTTTAATACTAGCTGACCCGACACGCGTTGTCCTGTCTTAGAACTGTCAAACGAGCGAAGTTAAAATAGTCGTAATATTTTCAGAAATTTTACAATTTTATGCGCAATTTTCTTAATTTTTCTTTCTGCAAGAATCTTCTACAAGGTATTAGAAAACTTTACAACAAAAGATGAATGAAATCGGTAAAGTCGTTCGGAAGTTATGGCGTGACTAAGGTAAATAGGGATTAATTTATAGGTATATAATATAAACAACCCCCGTGTAACATAAATAAAATGTATATAATATATATATTTAATTCATAGACGTCATCTATATCTATACTAATATTATAAAGAGGAAAGATTTGATTGTTTGTTTGCATTGAATAGGCTACGAAACTACTGAACCGATTTGAAAAATTCTTTCACTGACGGAAAGCTACACTATCCCCGGGTGACATAGGCTATAATCTAGACCCGTGCGCAGCTGGGGCGGACCGCTAGTAAGATATAATTATGGAATGTGTGTGAAAGGGAATATGAAACTATTGTACAGTATATACAACATCATGAGTATATAGGATTGAATAATTAATTAGTATAAAAACTAAAAAAACACGCGAAAAAATCGCTATTCCTGAAGATCCTGGTAATGATAATGGGACAAACTATTTAAATTAATACATTGTCATCGGTGGTTGATAAGTGTGCGAAATTTCAATTGAATTCGACGTTTTAAATCACGGGTGAAAATCACGTTCAAAGATTCCATTACATACAAACATTAATCTCCGACGCAAAACGAGGGGTGTTATAAGTTTAAAGTGTGTGTTTGTCTGTCTCTGGCATCATTATCATCAGCCAGGAGACGTCCACTGCTGAACATCTGTCTGTATGTCTGTCTCTGGCATAGTAGCTCCCAAACGGCTGAACCGATCATGATTTAGTTATTTTGTTTGTTTGAAAGTTGGCTTATTCTCAGCTATGATTCATGAAAATCCGTTCAGCCGTTTAAATACTATCAGCTCTTATGTCGGTGATCTTTAAAACTTCAATGTATACTGGTGTTTAATTAGTAAAGACACTTGCCAGTAAAAATATTAAGACATCCCGTTAAAAAAGTAATTTTTTACTTTAGATACATGCTCAGATTCTTACTTTTACTCTACCTTATCTATTCTCTGGCTACAACTCATTCGTATAACCGTATAACGTAATAGAAGCTAACATTTGTCATCGTTTTTATCTTAGCAAGTTAGCTTCGCAAGAAAGAGTCTAATGTTTGTCATATTCTTCTCTGTCAGCTTTAAAGTAAAGCATTTCCCAGGGTCGTAGTCGGGATAATCTCGGATAACGGTAGGTGTCCACTACAGTGAAGCTATGTAGCTGTCCAGCTAGAAAACGCACAAAATAAATTGGCATTTCCTGTTTTTTTTTAAACTTGTACATTCTCACTGCTGAGTAAAGTCTATTTCCTTTCATGAAACTCGGTCCTCTGCCACGGTTTGCCTGCCTCTCCGGAATGAGACAAAATCGTCGCGTCCAGGCCTTCCTTGATAGCGTCGCCTATCAGTCAACCCCTGTTTGACGTTCTTGGCCTATTGGCCCGGATTCATATCCCGCCTAATCCCATTTTAGTCTGGCGGCTTTCTGGCCATCGTCAAAAACACCTGTGATGGAAAACAGTGCACTGTTGCGGACTCAGTCAATTTACTGCTTCTATACCTTACTGCTACGTCTGTCAACAAAAGGGAGTATTGTATCGCTTTGGCTTTTATCTATAGCTACGTTTCCGTGGATATCTAGCCTTATGTGACGCTCTCACTGAGCTCGGCTTAGCTTCGACCGCCATGAAAAATGCACCACTTTATGAATGTTGATGCTTCGAGATTTTTATGTTGTTTTTATATTTTAGCGCACCAGTTTTCCTAGTCGTCTCAAATTTCGTATTCTTCACTGATAGCTTTCCCGGAAATATCATAGGACAAGATCCTATAAAACGTAAAAGACCAAGTTTCTCTAAAAAACATGTTTTAGGTATTTTTGACGCATAGCATAACACTAGACTTACAACAAATCTCACTTTCTTTTTAAAAGGCCTATTCAATGATAATCAATCATAAACAAAGGGGTACAGTTTTTTACCATCTTTGTTAAAAAAAAAATATTGTTCTCTTGAATTTATCGTGGAACTTGAATTTATGATGACGTCACCCATGTTAGGTCTATCTCCTCTCGTATGTCTACCTTCAGTGACCATCCCTAAACCTAGAAGAATCAATCGTCACATCATGTATCAAAACGTTACTTATCCAGTGACCATCCCTGAACCTAGAAGAATCAATCGTCACCTCATGTATCAAAACGTCACTTATTCAGTGACCATCCCTGAACCTAGAAGAATCAATCGTCACCTCATGTATCAAAACGTCACTTATTCAGTGACCATCCCTGAACCTAGAGAAATCAATCGTCACCCCAGAAATCAAAACGTTTCTTATCCAGTGACCATCCCTGAACCTAGAAGAATCAATCATCACATCGTGTATCAAAACGTTACTTTACTTACGTTACAGTGACGACCATCCCTGAACCAAGAAAAATCAATCGTCACCCCAGAAATCAAAACGTCACTTATCCAGTGACCATCCCTAAACCTAGAAGAATCAATCGTCATATCATGTATCAAAACGTCACTTATCCAGTGACCATCCCTGAACCAAGAAAAATCAATCGTCACCCCAGATATCAAAACGTCACTTATCCAGTGATCATCCCTGAACCAAGAAGAATCAATCGTCACCCCAGAAATCAAAACGTCACTTATCCAATAACCATCCCTGAACCTAAAGGAATCAATCGTCACGTCATGTATCAAAATGTCACTTATCCTGTGACCATCCATGAACCTTGAGGATTGATTCGTCCCCTCATGTATCAAAACGTCACTTATCCAGTGACCATCCCTGAACTTAAAGTAATCTATCGTCACCACATGTATAAAAAATGGCGTTTATGGTAGGTGGGAACAAACATACCTACACGTTAAACACAATACGCCTTTTTTGGCTTTGTGTCGGCGAGTAAAAACATAACTCCCAGTTAGCTTGCAAATTGAGTCTCGGCGAATTGTACCACTTCGAGAATTTCATTTAGCAAGGGCATCCCCTAAAAGTCTCAGGAAATATAGACAGTGTCAATTCTGTGTAGGACAAGTCCATTTACGAAGTTTTACATTTCGGACGAACACACAGAACCAGTGATAGTTACTATATAATATCACGACAAGATTTCGAAGAATGTGTAAGAGTTTCTATGCAAATACCATAGAATAAATTACTGTTACTTCGCGCGTTGTTAGGGACTACTACAGCTAACGTAACAGTTATTAGGGGAGAGCATAAACGGGTAAATTTCTGTGCCTCACGGGGACTTGGAGAAAATGCGAGGAGACGGCTATTTTTAGAAACATTCATAAAGGTTTATTTTAAGCCCTTTCACTGCCTACTCATTTTCTTTCAAGGTTTCATTCGAGAATTTCGACGTTTTTATATTTCTGAAGTATTTTTACAATAACACGAGTTTTAAATCAAGAAACATACATACATCTACATTTTAGATATGAAATTGCGACTTACAGACATTTACTTAGTTTAGCTAAGTACTTAGTTGTGTACATGTACTTAGTCTAAGTACATGTATATTTTCAACCGACCGAAAAATAAGGAGGTTGTCGATTGAACACTTTTTTAGGGTTTCGTACCTCAAGGGTGAAAATGAGACCCTATTACTAAGTCTACGCTGTCTGTCTGTCCTACCTTAAAAGTAAAACAACAAATAATAAATAATGGCCAAGTGCGAGTCGGTGAAAAAAATTCTGTTCACCACCAATTTAAGCAACGTTGGGTGCGGTCGATAGTTGGATGGCTTTTTGTATTTTGATGTATTCATTTCTGTATTTTGTAGTGGTACGGAACCCTCAGTGCGCGTGTCCGACTCGCACTAAGCCGGTTTATTGCGTTAGGTTGCGAAAAATTATCCGCCATAAAAATTGTTGTCGGTTTTTTTTAAAGAAATTAAAGTAACTTCTTATCTTTTGTAATTGTCTTTAAGAGCCCTAGAGAGATAGATAGCCCGTTGGTCCAGTTGATAGTGAACCTACCTCCTAAGCTTGGGGGCGTGGGTTCGATTCCCATCTAGGACAAACATTTATGTTATGAACATTTGTGTTTGTTCTATATCTGGTTGTTAATATCTATTTAAGTATGTATTTAAACCTATATATGTATGTATATCAGTCTCTGGCTGCCATATCACAAGCTTTGCTTAGTTTGGGATCAGATGACCGTGTGTGCAAAAATGTCCCGAATATTTATTTATTAAGATGTCATGTCGTATCGTAGCAAGTGGCCAATATATTATTTAACTTGAATTGAATTATGTGTTAAAATACATACATCCCTGTGTATAGTATCTTTAGGCATATTTCCATCGCTTATTCACTGGCGTTCCCCTACCAAAACAAAGCGTCGAAAGTTTTCTATGAATGGCTCTCATGCGGCTGCCACATGGTTCGCCGAAGGGCGTTGTTTGTTTCGGTAGTATTCCAGGTTCGGAGTCTGACGCAGATGGGAGACGCATCCAACCAAAACATTCACTCTAGACGTAAAATTTATTTAGAGCCGGTACTGAGCTACGGTTAGTTACTTTCGTTTTTTTTACTTTGAGATAATCTTCTTTTTAGGGTTCCGTAGTACTACACCCGAACCCGTACAGAGGAACCCGTATAAGTTCGTTCTGTCCGTCCATCTGTTCGTCTGTCTTAATTATTTAGAACCTTCTAACTTCTAGTTATTAAGATAAGATCATGAAACTTTGCACAATTAAAGTTTTAGTAGAGATATTAATAGTAAAAGTAAAAAAATGGCTATGGTACATGTGAAATGGAGATGACTTTTCGCTGCACTTCTTCCTCTGTTAAATAGGGCTTTTAAAATGATATATAAGTGACTCTACTGGATATTAAATATTTAATTAGTTTATTCTTTCTATTTAATTACTCTATTAAATTTATACCTATTTCTTTATAAAATAACTCAATAACATACTTAGTTGACACATAAACATTTATTCATCACGTCGGGGACTTGGTGACCCCGACGTAATGAAATAAAATATCGTAAATAATTTGGATAGTGTAAATAAATATAAAGAATAAACTAGTCAAATATGTAGTGTATGTGGTGTAGTGTTATGTAGTAGGGTCAAGTTTATTATTTATCAGCCACAACTTTCATTTATCACCTTTTTATGAAGTCTATCCTTTGCGAAATATGGCGCGCCAAAGTGGCAAAAAGTTGGTCCCCGCTGCATTTCGAAACTAAAAGACTTTCGAAACATAGAAACTTGTAACTCGTCATTCTGATAGGTCATATTAATAACCATGTAAACTTGTGTCGATACTTTGGCGCTGTCACATCTTCCTGAGACACAGGGTAGGGCTGGCGCGGCTGCCAATTCGGCAGAGCAGCACAAACGACGCAAATTTGCTAACCTCGGCAGTGGTTACATATTTGAGGCGTTTGGGGTCGAGACATTGGGCCCTTGGGGACCGGGAGCTCACCTCATTTTCAAAAATCTTTCAGAGCGCCTGGTTAATGCGACGCGTGACCAAAATGCTGGCGTGTTTCTGGCTCAACGCATAAGCATTGCCATTCAACGTGGTAATGCCGCCAGAATGCTGGGTACGCTGCCAAATGGTAGTGGGCTTGAGCATTTGGATTGTCTTTAGACCTTCAACGGTCTATGGGCAGTCTAACTGTATTTGTAGTTTTAGTTTTAGCTTGTATTTTGTTTAGTTAATAAAGGCGCTTGCCCAGGAAAAATAATTTAAAACCATTATACAAAATTATATCAAACAATACATTTTATAATATTCCAAATAACATGCTTAAATATAATTAAATACATTATTCCGCATTCTTCAGTCTTCCCGTAAACATGGTGCATGTAACTGCGCCGAAATATCGGGAGCTCATTCCACAACCTTACCACGGTAAATATCCCGTAAATAATCATCATCATCAGCCAGAAGACGTCCACTGCTGAACATAGGCCTCCCCCTTTAACCTCCACACTGAACGACAGCCTGCCTTTTGCATCCACTGGATGCCCGCGACTCTCACAATGTCGTCGGTCCATCTAGTGGGAGGCCTCCCTACGCTGCGTAAATAATCATATAACTTTAAATATACGAACTGAAAAATATATTAAACTAGCTGATACATTTCTGATACAAGCTTTTAAAGTTTTTGGTGGTAAAACAGCGGTTTTGTTTGTTGTGAGTTCAATGATTTAGTCGTAGTTACAATTTTAATTAATAAAATATTTGAATAGAATTTGTAATATAAACAAAAAGAAGATTAATTACTTACTTAGTTTGGAAATGAACTCGATTTATTTCCAGAATAGCAAATTGCGAACAAAAGGTAATAGGATTTTACAACAAAGACTTAATTTTGGGAATTGTCGTATTCACATTACCAACAATGATATGTACTACATACGTGTGTAGCCATTTTGCATACATGCAAAATGGCTAATTTATAGTCGTGACATGTTTTATTGTATTATATTCGTCCCTCAAAGCGAAACATTTATTTTGTAACTTTGTGTGTGCAGTACGCAAGTTTGCTTACTTTAGCTTTGGACATAAATTGACGCCACATTAAACTTGGGGTTAGAGAAAGGTTGGATAAAAATAGCAACAAGAAAGACACAACATGCCGTGAACCCTTTTAGTATTGCCCTCTCTATAAAACGAAGGGGTCGGGATTTATTTCAAATCTGCTTTTGCACCGCAGCGGGGTGCTATCCACGAGATCCTTCGTGGTTATATTATCTTTGCGTAACACACAATTTCCAAGTTTACACGTATTACACGTGACATGGCCGATCCTTCTTAAGAAGGATAGAATTTTTTGAGTGATTAAAATTGTAACAAAATTATATTGTTTAGAAAATAACATCAAATTAACACGTGTAAAAACCTAAAATGATGACGACGTTGACGACGAAATGAATGATGTTGAAAGTACAGTTCATTTTAGTCATCATCATCATCTGCCAGACGACGTCCACTGCTGAACATAGGCCTCCCCCTTTAACCTCCACACTGAACGACAGCCTGCCTTTTGCATCTTTTCTGTCATCTTAGTAAAAATATTAAATTAATTTTTGTTTTAATTGAAGTTTGACCAGCGGTTTAAAGTTAGAAACGTGGAAATTGGCGTACTTACCAGTACCCAGCTGCGAAAATCTTAAAAAGATGGTGCCTGGGAAGGTGCTGATTGAAAATCAGACCAGGCACACGGCTTGTCTAAAAATAAATTTGTCTGGATCAAAGATTCTGTCTAACTTTACCCTGTGATTCGTGCGTTAGAAATACATGAAAGAAAATCCATTTAAGCCGTGGTATTGTTGGGTACCCTTTGAATATAAAATACGAGACGCTTTTCCTAAGTGACGGGTGAAGCTTCTGTGAAAGATAATTTATAAGCGTGTACTTACGATCTAGAATATTCTATAATATATGGCCCGCTTTGCTATTCTAAACCTCTGAAGCCGTAGACTTGCCTGTGTTTTGCATTATGACATGTGAACATTCTTCGTCTTGGTAATAAATTTTAAAACTCGAGCTTTTGTTGCAGCCTTTGTTTATGAATCTAATTTTTATCTTTCGTAGCCTTTGTTGTTAGTTTTATAGACCTATAAATTATGAAAATGTATGTAGCAGCAGTGTGAACTGTACCACTGAGATTTAAATAGGTAAGCATTTGCTTCCTATAAATTCGGAACCATTTTGAATAGCATTTTACGCGGCGTAGTAATTGCTTGGCTATTTTGGTTAAGTCGGACCAAATCGTTTTTTAAAATTGATAATGATTGTATTTTGTGGTAGTACGGAACCCTCAATGCGCAAGCCCGACTCGCACTTGGCCGGTTTATTAATAACAACTTCTACTGGACAGTAAGTACATTTTTGAACCTTTCGGCCCCATCGGCCATCTGCGTTCTGCGTGTTGTGCCCTGCTCACTGCTATTTCAACTTGCTAGTCCGGTGGGCTATGTCGGTAACTTTCTTTTGTCTACGGATCTTCTTATTCCTGATTCGATCTCGTAGAGAAACCCCGAGCATAGCCTTATGTGGAACTCTTCAATAGCTAAGTTTTTCAAACTAAAGTAATAATTTATAATAAGAACTTGAAAAAAATTCTTCTCAAATTGTCTTGAGGCAAAGATAAGATAAATAAGGTGAATTCCACAGTCATCTCGTGGCATTGATCACGTTTTGTTTTTAACAACTTTTTAATTCATAAACACGTGTCTGTTGGCCGGTGTCATTCACTAAACTGGTTTACTGCTAAGTTTGAATGGACAAGTCTTCAAAACATGTTAACTGTTGCATTAATTAATATTTAGATTTCATTAACATTTTTTATGGAGGCAGTTTAACCTTGTCGATACGTTTTCATTGATTGTCCGTGCTGTATTATTTTAAATATTTCGTCAAATTAATTTAGTTTGTTTGAAGTGGTTTCTATTTGATAAATTTGGTCGGGGTAACCTGGTTGAAAAACTACTTATTTTAGTTGTAAAATTATTTGTTTGACTAGGTAAGTATTATTATTTCTTAGGTTTTCGCGATTAATGCACATTGAAATAGATAGATAGATAGATGATGTGGTCAGTATACGATGGAACGTTCTTACCTAAAATATACGGATTCACTCGGGACTTCAAGAGACCCAGATTGATGATTGATTTTTTCATCTAGATTGTCTAGAAGCTACAAAATCTTCCTTCTTCTTGAAAAAACCCATCAACTAAAATTAAGTATTCAGTAAGAAAAAAAAAATAAGTATTCCTAACTTTGTGTTTTAAAATATGTTTTACCTTAAAGTAATGCCTGCATAACCCTTGAACTCTTTTAAACATATTTCTAGATATAAATAGAGTCCTCCTTGTGGGGGTGTACGATTTACGACATAATATGTTTTAATTAAGTCATTCTCCTGCTCTGAGTAGTGCAAGTGTACAGGGTTAACTGAATTAATTTATGGCAACACCGTTGTCACTGGGATGCGAGTGAGTTTTGGCGCCAACGTGGAAAAAAACATGTATGTCGGCTCGTTGGATTATTTTCCTAAACTTGTGTATTTTAGAGTGTTAATGTGTACCTACTAAATGGTGAATTATTATTCATTAAAGTGCTCGTAAACGTGCTCGAGTGTGGGAAGTGACATAACGAGGTAAAACATGTCTTTTCTGACCGTGACTTTGCTTGACTCTGACTGTGACTATGACTTGTTTGACGCTATTAATACTATGTAAACATGATTAATATTACGACTAAAGGACATTGATTCCACGGTCATGAAAATTTTAACAAAAAAATAAATAATGGGATGCGAGTGTCATCGGTCGTGTCTCGAGGACATTTTCAGCTTAGACGAACAACTTTCTAAGATATTGGAACTTCTATTGTGGGTTGGTAACTTAACTAACGACGACTAAACCCGTTATAATACGAAGCGCTTTGATTCCACATTTATTGTGCAAACTGCTAGTCTGTGGAATTCGCTGCCGAATGGGTGTTCCCCGTTAGTTACAATCTGGGTGTCTTCAGGTCGAGAGTGAATCGGCTTCTTCTAGACAAGCGTGCTCCATCGTAGACCGCATCATCGCTTAACATCAGGCGAGATGGGGTTCAAGCGCAAGCCTATCTATTATAAAAATGGCATGTTGTGTATACATATTTAGGAATATGGTTTAGTTTAAAATTTTGTAGTCTACTCTAAGTTTAGATTGTTTTGACCATATTTTGTTTTGTGTGCCAATAAACTAAATAAATAAATAAAAAAAAAACTAACCTCGACTAAATTATATGGTTTAGGACCATGACCTCTAAGTGATTTAGCTTACCTTATGGGTTAGTATCTGTTACCTTACCTATATTTAGCTCTACTGTTGTTTGGTCCAAATAACCGTAGAGCTAAATATCAAGAGGGAGTGATCCAACGTTACCGTCCCAATAAGTTTAATATTTTGATGCACGCCTGCCTACAGACAACTTTTTCCAACCTGGTGAATGACTGTTAAAAATGTTTTTATTGAGTCCTCCATTTGTGCAATTCTACATAATTTGTAAGCGAGCAATAAAGTATTAAATAAATAAGTAAGTACTTGAAAAATGTGCGGCGTCTGTCGAAATCTTAACTTTGTCGCATCGTAGCGTGCCGTAGCGTATGTAGTTACTTATACCGCTATCTCTAGACGACGGACATGCGAGGACATCGCATATGTCCGTCATCATTATAAACAGCAAAAAAATAGACTGTTGTAAAAAAAATTATGGACAAAAGCATATGTATTATGAAAATACAAAAACACATATATAAAAAAAATAGTACTCGAACAACCCTGTAATCTTGAAAAAATATCAGATGTTCCATAGAAAAATGTTGTTATCGAAACGTATGGAACGGCAGATTTTTATCATTATTTATGTTTGCTCTAAAGAATACAGCGACGAGCATCGACCGCGCACCAATGAAATATATTACGGTCTTATAGATACAGCTGTGAAAAGGTAGGACGGACAGACAGGCAGACAGCGTAAGCTTAGTAAAAGGGTTCCGTTTACACCCCTTGGGTACGGAACCCTAAAAAAGATCTTAGATCATAAAAGCAATAATTGCTAAAATGGTCAATTCACCTTTTCATTGTATCAAATGCACGAAACCCACATGGACCCACGAGATGGACAGACGACCTAAAAGAGGCCGCACGGGAACGATGGATGCAGGCCGCTTCCAACCGGCCCTTTTGGAGATCAATGGGGAGGCCTATCTCCAGCAGTGGACCTGTACGGCTGAAATGATGAAATGCAAAAATGCCATTATTGCTTGACCTTTCAACAACCTAATTAGGTTAGGATACTCGCGTCGCCATCCAAACACATCACCGACGAAGAATTGCTCGCGTATTTTAAAATGAAACCACTTCTGACGTGGATTAAACTTCAAAGAGCTTTGAACTCCCTCCCTCAACAGCTACTTCAAAACATTGGATTTCGCAACAACCACGCTAACTCCATGAAGTACGTCAGTTTTTAATCTCTAGCAAGTTTTATGTGTTTGCAGTTTTCACCGTCGGATCTCATACTTTATTGTTCTGAGCAGTTTAGCTTGAGCTGTGCGTTGACTTACATTTCTGGGGCAAAATCTAGGAATTGTGACGTTTTAACAAGGCGGTCGATGTGATATAAAAACCGGCCAAGTGCGAGTCGGGCTCGCGCACTGAGGGTTCCGTCCGTACCACAAACCGACCGAACTGACAAAATTCAAAAACGTAATTACCTGTTATAACTTGGTAATGGACAGAAAATTGTCATCGACGCGCACTGTGCCATTATTTATTATTTGTTGTTATATTCTAAAGTTTGTTCTGTAATCATGCCAAGTTTGACGCTTGTACGTATTACCCTTGTTACATTAGAGCTAATACAAAAATACGTATGTTGTATGGGGACACTCCTTTTGTTTTTTCATTTCGGAGAGTGTGCTACAGATTTGCATGATTTGATTCCCTCCTGCCCATTTTTTTATCGGATTGCCAGAGTGGGCACGAAGAAACGACACCGCTTTATGGTTGATATTCCGAGAACCCGTATGAAGCGCTTTGATTGCACATTTATTGTGCGAACTGCTAGTCTGCGGAATTCGCTGCCTGAGTGGGTGTTCCCCGATAATTACAATTTGGGTGTCTTCAAGTCGAGAGTGAATAGGTTTCTTCTAGGCAAGCGGGTAGGTACCTTTTTACTTTTTTATTATTTCATAGTTTATCCGCCGTAACATTACATATTCTGTGAAATTTTCAATTGGCTATCTATTAAGGTTCCAAAGATACAGCCGTTTAAAGGTAGGACGGACAGACAAACAGACAGACGGACGGACAGATAGACAACGTAGGCTCAGTAATAGGGTCCCGTTTTTACCCTTTAGGTACGGAACCCTAAAAACCGACCACTCCTTGCGTCATCACTATCAGTTTTATAGTCAATTGGCATACACTTCATTAATAAAAAAAATAATAAAAAAATGGCTTTACAAAATTAGTAAAATACGCAATATCGTTTACTTGGATGACATAATTTTGTCTAGTTATTTTGTTTGAAAAATTAAACTACTGGACTGAACCTATTTTGATTATGATTTATGGGACCAATCTGAAAGTATATATTGTATATGATTTAAATTAAAAAAAAAAGTATTGTTTCATAAATGACGGGAGTTAAAGGTTACGAACAACGAATCCAAAAAACAGTACAAACAAATAAACATACATACGCCAGAAAAACATTTTCCTCTTTAAAAATTACTTATAAACTTTCGCGATTTGAACACATGTTTCACATTTCCCTCTTTCTTGGGCAGTCGGGTAAAACACGAGTATTCTCCTTTCTTACCATCATCCGGAGCTGATAAGAACGTGTGTGAAGGATGATGTAGCCTCAGATCGGTCTCGGCGATATTGGCGTCCGAAATCGATCAATGTTTGTTTGCATCTACGGGGTCGCCAACCCAGTACCACTACCACAAAATAATTAGGTGCAGAACGCCGGCTGCATACAACGAGCGTTAAAAGGCGCACGAAAACAAAAAATAAATACGCGTACGTACAACGATATCAGATTAAGGCGGTCAAACTGCAGTCGCGATTCGCGAGTGCCCGCGTCTTGGCAATACACGTTATTCAGAATCAGAATCCATTTATTTGTAACACTGTGTAAACATGTATGCAAGTTCTTAAAATAAGTTTATTCTCAACAGTTAACATCGACAACAGTCATTATCGTTTCGTGTTACAATTATTATAATAATTTACAATTAGTAATTCCTACCAGAGTTGTGTGTTTGGTTGTTTAAATACAACATTATTATACTTCCTGGTATAATAATAATAATCGTGCCGTAATCAACGCAAGTACTTTTCAGTAATCAATTTATGCTCTTATTTGGTCACCTTTTTTATTAGAAACTAGCGACCCGCCCGCCCGGCTTCGCACGGATGTAATTTACGTGCGAAGCCGGGGCGGGTCGCTAGTTATATATTTAAACCTTCCTTGAAAATGTATCTAACTGGTGGTGAAAACCGCATCAAAATCCGTTTCGTGGTTTAGGAGGAGTTAGCGGCCATACAGACAGACAGACAGACGCGGAGAGCGACTTCAATTTATACTATGTAGAGATAAATGTATTACAAGTAACATATATCTAATAAATTGTTTTCAATTGAAACTCCCAAATCTAAACTTTTTACAGAACATTATAGTTGCTTTGCCAGTCCTAGCGCTACGGTTGCGCAGGTTATTAAAATCAAGGTCAGCCGAAGCCAGCCTTCTGTACCTATTTATTTTGTGACCACTACCCAGCTCCTACATGTGACTGGGCTTATGTGGATGACACCATTCCGTATGCGAGTGCCACGCCAAAAATACATTCGTGAATGAACGATGGAACTGAGAACAATTCTGAAGCCGCCGTGGAAAATTTCACATCAGACGTTGTCAGTATCAAAACCCTTTATTTGATTACAAACTTCTATTTTTAGCAATAGCAATTTTATTTAAAGTGGTTTAGGTATCGGAAAATTTATGTTGGTAAGGAGTGATAATATAAAGATATTTGTTACAAAAAAATAAAAACCGATTTATCTGGAAGCGGGTGAAATTCAATAAATGGGATTCATTCTCAAATTTTCTATTCTTAGAAGTGTAAATATTCTCTTCAAATTTAAACGGGACCACCCGCGGGATATAGCCTCATCATCATCTTTATCAGTCAATCATGTTCCCACTCCTGGGACACAGGCCTTTTCTAAGTGAGAGAAGATGGGCTCTAATCCACCATGATAGCCCTGTGCATGTTATTGCCTAGACATAGTTTATTAAAGGCGAGTTGATAGAGTCCTAAAGGGTCGGCAACGTATTTGTGATGCCTCTGGTGTTACAATTCAAGTATCGATAGGCGATGGTGACTGCTTCCGGAATAAGGCAAAACGGCTGATCGTTTGCAACCTATGGCAAAAAAAAAAAACAATCGGTGAAGACATTTCGTAACATACACACAAGGTGAGTTAAAAATATAAGTTAGGATGACTAAAGAACATTATACCAATAGGATGAGACGTAATAGGATGACAAACCAATAAAAACGGTAGAATTGAATACTCCTCCTTTTTAAAGTCGTTTAAAAATATTGAGGTAAGTCACTACTTACTATTGCCTAAACTGTAAAGATTTTAAAGCAAAAAGTTATCTATGTCTCAAAGCCATCAAATTACAAATTGCAAAAAGTAAACCGCCTACCATAAAAAAGTCGCACTCGTTTTCGCTGTCCATCAAAACCGGTTCCTAAATAATGTAACTTGAGAAAATATCCTTGGAAACCATCCATTTGTTCCAACGAAGACTAGCGACTTGGCCGGGATAAATGATACTAATTTATTTAAAACGATAACATTTCCAAAGACGTCTTCTCGAGAGTCTCGCTCCTCTTGAAAGACGAGTAGTCCACAGTCGTTATTTATCTCGGCCCCTTATTAAATATCCCTAGATGGAATGTCAAGAATTTGTCGAGAAATCCTATAGGCGGCGAAGGAATTCGGTATTATCAAAGCTGGTTTTTCGAAGAGATTTTCAGGATGCCTTGTGCCGGTCTCGGCTTATTTATACATCTATATACTAATATTATAAAGAGGAAAGATTTGATTGTTTGTTTGTTTGCATTGAATAGAGTCCGAAACTATTGAACCGATTAAAAAAAATATTTCGCTGTTGGGAAACTGAACAAACAAACAATCAAATCTTTCCTCTTTATAATATTAGTATAGAAGTATCATCATCAGCCAAAAGACGTCCACTGTTGAACATAGGCCTCCCCCTTTAACCTCCACACTGAACGACAGCCTGCCTTTTGCATCCACTGGATGCCCGCGACTCTTACAATGTCGTCGGTCCATCTAGTGGGAGGCCTCCCTACGCTGCGATAGAAGTATAGATAATGGCAATGATGAAAAACTCCCATTACTCAAACAGTAAAAAGCGAAAAGGTAACGACAACTTAACATCCAGAAAACCGATTTACTTCGCCACATCGCCGATATAGCACGTGTATATATAGGACGAATAGGATATATAGGACGAATAGGATATGTAGGACGAATAGGATATATAAGATAGGTGTAATATTGATATTGTTCCAATCTGACTTCGCGTTATGTTTATGCTCACATAACCAGAATTATCTTAACGTTACATCGAAACGCATAAACATAATATATATAGCCATCAATGTAGGTATACAATTTTATGTAAAACAAACGATAAGAAGCAGTGATCTTGGCTCTCGAGACCTTCAATGAATATGCTTACACACTGTTTGTTTCTTGTCTACCTACGTTAGACAGAGATAAAAAAGTGAAAAAGAAAATGTTCCCTCAATACTCGTGTTGGCTGACCCACATCTTTAACGAAAGACAGATTCCCTGAGCTTCCATGCCAAAAGCCAGCCAACATAAATTGCCCATGAGGGAAATATTGTTGAAAAACTTTTTGTACTCTGAAACTTACTACGTACTACTAAGACGGAAGAGAGCAAACACAAACTTTAAAAGGTTAAGTTCACGCTGTATATAAATAATAAATTGGCCAAGAGCGTGTTCAGACACGCGTATGGTAGGGATCCGTAGCTAGAGCCATTTAATTGTTGTCACATTCAAAGTTCAGAAATTGATGGTTAATATAAAAACTCGGACGAATTAAACTATCTGGACTTAACAAAATTTCAGAGATGTATCATACCGACATACCATAGTAGGTACTTTGGTTTAGCCAAAGTGAAAACTACTTGGCAAACATTCTTTTTTTGTCAGATCATTTTACGAACAGGTGAAATGAACAATGAGCTAGAACGTCTTGAATTCATTACAGATTTATCGCTATAACTAACTATATTAACTCAAACTCAAGTTCGATCGCCATTACTGTATAATTTTACTATGCAAAACTTAAAAAACAGAAAATTAACGAAAAGTCCATTAGTGGAGGAAAAGATCCTCAGAATGATGGCGGCATTGCCACTTTGAATAGCAATGCTAAATTTCTGTGCGAAATAAAATCAAACCAATCGCGTGCCCAAGTCCCGATAAAGGCCTAAATCGGCCTTCACTATAAACTTTTTGCTACTTTGGCGGGCCATATTTTGCGATGGATACACTTGATAAAAAAGTGATGTAGCAAACCTCCATTTCAAATGCATATTTAATGATTTAAACCATGTAAGTGTTTTCTATCTATTTGTAATTTATATTTCTGGTGTACACAATAAAGAGTTTCTATCTATCTATCTATCTAAAGCACATCCCACAGAAGGAAATGATCCGAAAAAATAATTTCACCACACATCTACATTTAACATGTACCAGAACCACAAAAAAATATTCGGTATTGTTAGTTACAAGAATAAGAACTATTTCGTAATACGTGACTACGCGAAAAGAGCTGTTGGCAAAAGCTATTAAAGTAATAAAACAATTTTGTAACAAAACAACTTAGGTACAATTTTTCGAACGAACAAACTGTCGTTTTCTATGAAATAGGCACCTACGACAATCTGACTGTGCAAGCTTATAGTATCTAGTATATCCTGACTAAACAAAATAACACTACAAAACTAACTAATAGTACAAAAACAGTTGGAATGCCCATAGACCGTTGAAGGCTTAAAGATGTTTAGATTGTCTTTAGGCCTTCAACGGTCGAGCTACAACCGAGAAGCTACAACATTCTTGGTTCTTCAAAAGACGAGTTAATAGATTCTTAAAAGGTCGGCAACGTAGTTGTGATGCCTCTGGTGTTACGAGTATCCATAGGCGACGGTGACTGCTTACCATTAGGCAGCCTGTCTGCTTGTTTGCCACTTATGACATTTAAAAAACCCACTACCAGTTGGCAATTGGCAATGTACCCAGGATACTGGTAACATTACCACCCAGAGACAGAAACACGCCGGCGTTTTGGTCACGCGTCGCATTAACCAGGCGCTCTCAGTGAGATGTCATAAAATATCTTAGGGCGCTCTGATTTTTTAAAATATTTTTTATAAGTAAACAAAATACAAAATAAAGGAATTTGCCAGTAAAAAAAAGTTCAGGTTCTTAATTCATGCCGTACCAATTTTTTTATGTATGTTCCCCGATTACTCCACCATTCCAGAACCGATTTACATGATTTTGTTTGTCGATTGATTTAGCAATATAAATAATTTTGTTCCAGTGCATACTAATTTTGAAGGTAGTATTAAATTTATTTGTGAATTTGTGAGTTCACAGAAAATAAAGCACTTTCATTATTTCCTAATTTTTCAGACAACTTTTCTATTTTTCTTGTTCATAAAACTTTATTCTGACTATACTTCATACTCCGAATTAATTTCTCTTGAGCCGTTCTTTGGGTGCGCTTTACCAACGACAAAATACCAGCTAACACTATCACTACATATTACAGTTAGACTGCCCATAGATCATTGAATATCAGTTACATATTACGCTGTCAACTATCAGTTGGCAGCGTTATATGTACTATATTAATGGTAGAGTGCATAACACTGATTTTGAAATACTATATTCCGCTTACAAAAATGCTTAGTTTCCTCAACTGCTGTTTGCTGGTAATATTGATCCAGTGTCCCTCATTAATCACGTTAAATATTTCATATCGGTTCGCTCATCAACAAACAATGATTGATGCGAGACCGCTACAAGCGTCCGCACTTTCAGTGACCGTGTATCAGCATTTTCTGTGGTTAATATGGATTATGTAATCTATAAAATGTAATAAATAAACAGAGTGAGATTGCGGCGCACTATATTGTGGACATTTATGATAAACGGTATTGTAGCCTAAAACTAAATTGCTTAAATTTTAATTAAAATTCCTAATACTGAATATAAATATAATCTATCCGAATTCTTTCATTGACTGCCCCGGTGGCTCAGTTGGTAGTGAACCTATCTTCTGTGCTTGGGGGCGTGGGTTCGATTCCCATCTAGGACAAACATTTGTGTGATGAACATTTGTGTTTGTTCTATGTCTGGGTGTTAATATCTATTTAAGTATGTATTTAAAAATATATATGTACGTATATCAGTTTCTGGCAGCCATATTACAAGATTTGCTTAGTTTGGGGTCAGATGACCGTGTGTGCAAAAATGTCCCAGATATTTGTAAACAGTGTGAGGTAGATTGTGGAATGCGCTACCCGAATAGTGTTCTACTGTTCCCCAATAGTTGCATACCATTGACCTATATGTACTACGTACTAGACGTCATGTACTGAATCCTCACTTCGATAAACGTTGCTGTGCCTTAGTCCCCACACCCCAGTCTGACAGTCTTCAGTTGTCTTTTTGGCGTGCATAGGTGTAGAGCGGCAGATATTTAGTGAAAAAACCCGGTAAAATACGTACCTCAGTATGAATTAACCATCCACGTCGTAAGTAACACAATATTATTAGTTGATTTATTTAATAATTAGATTAAAATTTTGTATTATAAGTGTATAACAAATATTTTTTTCCGATCGAAACCGAACTTGACATATACATCAACTATGACATCAATTATCACAGAATAATTAATATGCAGAGTATTAATCTAAGACCCGAGTAAAGACCGACCTTCACCCACCCATCTGTTTAGTGGATGAAAAGTATTTTATATCAAATTTAATGTGTTAAATAATATATCGCGAAGATGTTGACTGAAAAATTTCAGTCCAGACTATGATTTTTGCTATTACCAACTTAATTTTTGTAGTTGGTATGTATGGGAGCAGCTGTTTGCCAACTACACAGTTAAGTTTGTTAAATAAAAGAAATTAAAATATTTAATGACAAACTTGTCCAAGTGATTTTTTTCCCACTTATCTCTACCAGTTGGGATACCTTGGTAGTGATAAGTGTACCATGCGAACTAATGTTCCATATAATAATATGCACAATTCGTAATATCGGAAGTGAAGTATCTCTGCTTAATTTCCTAATCTGTGAGAGCTCGCGGCAAGCCAGTGTGACCAGGGATAACATTTTAGAAATTTTTAGTAATTTTTTATGACATTTTGGATATTAGTATTTGTATAGGTTTATTAACGAATGTTGGTAAAAGGTTTGGGCAAAATATTTTTTTTTGGTAGACCGACCGTAGACCGTTAGCGATAATCCCTACGAATACCGATTTCTGTGAATTTCTTGAATTCAGTCTATTAGTACTTTATTGATTTTATTTTAAACACAAACTGGGCTATAGGGTACTTTAGTTTAGCCGCATCCGCCGCCTCAATCAGATATTCCGTGAGTCTGGTTGTCTTCTCATGTCCGCTGTGCGACCGGTAGACACATCCATAGATAATTATGTCTATATTTCTGTGTCCACTAGGACCCAGAGCACAGAAAATCTGGGCAAAGAGGATATAAAATCTGGGGTCTTCAAGTTGACGGAGACCCTAGACCGCATCATCCCTTTCTGTTTCATCTGTTATATTGTTTTTTCTCTGTCATTACGATATACATAATTATTTATTATCATACGTTTTGATCTTGTTTTAGGTTATATATTGCTCAAATATACTAAAATATGTCTTGCGTGTTTCGATACTGCAAGAATACATCGAGAAATATCAGGGAATGCCTAATTAATAATATACATAATCTGTGAGAACACTCGTCAAGCCAGTGTGACCAGTGATAATATTTTATAAGTTTTTGTATTTTTTTTTTACTTTATGAACATCATTCATCAAACACAATCGTGAGTGCAAGCCGGTGTTATAATAATTTATCATTCATAAAATTTGAACATCATTATTTTTATTGGTTTATTAACGAAAGTTGGTAGGTTTGGTATATTTTGGGTGAAATAACATTTTTACGTTAAGAACGAAAAGAAGCTCTTCAGTGAAGTAACTATTCCGACTCGTTTTCCCTAAGGGCGTCACCGTAAAACATGTCGGAACACGGCTAGGCCATTTGGCGATATAGCTTTATCCGGCTATATTGCTTCTATTTTTGAAGTCGGTTAAAAGGTTCTGGTGTTTAGGTAATTTTTTGTGATGATAAGTTTGTATTATTTTTAGTTGTCTAGTTGACTATGGTAGTTTCGTAAAATGTATAACCTGGTCACCCTGCGAATGACAGCGCCGGTCGTCTTGTACACACTTCTTGATATTGAAGAACGTTTCTAGGTACATTATTCTTCTTTGTTGCATACAATCTGGGTGTCATCAAATCGCGAGTGAATTGGGTTTTTCTAGGCAAGCGGGCTCTATCGTAAACCGCATTCATAAGGCGAGATAACAGTCACGCGCAGGTCTATTCTCTATAGTCTCTATACTATACTTTTTATAAAATATAAAGAGGAAATATTTGATTGTTTGTTTGTTTGTTTGCATTGAATAGGCTCCGAAACTACTAACCGATTTGAAAAATTCTTTCACTGTTGAGAAGCTACACTATCCCGGGTGACATAGGATATATTATATTTAAAAAAAATAGGGTCCTTACTAAAACTCCAATAATGTAACCCATGGAGTAAAACAATAAGATTTACAATTTTGACTCTGCGTGTTTGACAGTTCTAAGACAGGACAACGTCTGTCAGGTCAGCTAGTTCATTAATAAAGGTATTTTTCAAGAGCTTTGCAAATCCAAAACAAGATGTATTGACCATCTTCGTGTTTGTGCATGTTCTGGATGCAATGTTATGATGACAAATACTTACTATTATAATATAACTGGTGACATAAGTCAAATTAAATGCATTGTGGTGAATGATCCGACAAAGTTGACAATCCTGTATTTCTTCCCCGTCTGCCTTGAACTGGAGGGTATCGGCATTGCGAGTTCTGCTCATTTGTTATTCAATAGATGTAGTATCGGTGGCGTTGATCGCAGACTTATCGGGACCGAAAACGTGACCGACGAAAAGGGAAAGTTGGTTCAATTTATTGATGGTAAAAAAAACACGCGTGTACTTATGGAAGCTTAAAAAATCGACATTGTTTTATGGTTGATATTGCGAAAACCCATACGAAGCCCTTTGATTCCACATTTATTGTGCGAACTACTAGTCTGTGGAATTCGCTGCCTGAATGGGTTTTCCCCGTCAGTTACAATCTATGTCTTCAAGTCAAGAGTGAATCGGTTTCTTCTTGGCAAGCGTGCTCCATCGTAGACCGCATCGTCGCTTAACATCAGGCGAGATGGCGGCCAAGCGCAAGCCTATCTACCATTTAAAAAAAACTTGGTGTGAAGCTCAAAGGTTATAACTAAATAAACCATTATCGTCAACAAGATTTTGCTCACCAGCTTATTGATGATGACTTTATTATCATCACAACAATTTTCAACCCACTACTGAGTACAGGACTCCTCTTCAGGGAAGATCTAATTCAGTACAGCATGTACTTATGGAAGCTTGGTGTGAAGCTCAAAGGTTATTACTAAATAAACCATTTTCGTCAACAAGATTTTGCTCACCAGCTTATTGATGATGACTTTATTATCATCACAACAATTTTCAACCCACTACTGAGTACAGAACTCCTCTTCAGGGAAGATCTAATTCAATACAGCATGTACTTATGGAAGCTTGGTGTGAAGCTCAAAGGTTATTACTAAATAAACCATTATCATCAACAACATTTTGCTCACCATCTTATTGATGATGACTACATTGTCATCACAACAAATTTTCTACCCATTCCTGAGTATGGGACTCGGTGGCATCTTTTCCGGGTCGGTGCCAATCTCGTCTAGATGTCGTCAGACCAGCGGGCTGACGGGATTATAATTGCTTCTATTCCGTAATATGCTCTTATTTTATGCTGGAATTTAACCTAAGATATCGAACGAATGTATGAATTTACTTATGTTGGAAAAAAACACATAAATATAAATTAGATCTGTAACGGACCGGCACTAACTCCACAAAAAAATAAAATATTCAACTAGCAATAGATACATAATTTAAAAAAGATTTTTTGAATTTATCACAATCAAGTGAAGCTATCAACTATAAAAATATATAAAAAACTAGCTGTTGCCCGCGGCTTCGCTAGCCTTGTATAGAAATTAAATTTGCTCCCTTGCCGCCCTTTCAGTTTCAGTCCCGCAACCCGCATCCGTCCTGTAATCAACTCTACTCCTGTATCGCCCTTTCCGCTCTAGTTCTGCATTCGCCCTATAATCCACTCTACTCCCGTTCCGTTCTTTCCGCTCCAGGCCCGAATCCGTCCCGTAATCAACTTTTATTCCGTCTTTTTCTACCGATTTATTATCGCAGTCGTCCACTCCACTCCCATTCCGTAATCCACTCTACTCCTATAGTCCCGCATCCATCTCGTAATCCACTCTACTTTATTCCCGTCCTTTACGCTGAAGTCGCGCATCCGTCCACTCCACTCTACTTTAGTCCCGCCCTCTCCGCTCAAGTCTCGAAACGCATTCTCCACGGTATTCTGTATGTCTTTCAGTTATATGAGTACCTACTTATGATGATGCTGGTGACAGTACACTCGTATGTATCACTTATTCAGGAAACGGCAAATGTAGAACATTTTTATCTCTGGGTTCGTGTTGAAACACAAATAGATTTTGCGAGAGTTGAAATTGAATTTCCGAAAGCGACAAAGTAAACGAAAACGTTCGTCATTCCTTCCCCCATTGTAATGTTAATACATATCATATGGTGAGTTGCTTTTGATGATGATTTGTTATTGAGTTAATTACGGCAAAAAGACATATCCAACAAACCCTACCGCGATCAACGCATATAATATTATCGTTTGATATTATTGTAGGTGGTCGTGCCAGCTTTGTCATTGAAGTAGGTATTAAAAAAGACAAAAGGATAATAAATATATCACTTAACAAAGACATACATTTGCATAGATTTTATTAAATGTCACGGGAATTACTCACTTATGATAAAGCCGGTTACTCCGACTATAGTTTTAACCGCATTCGGCGAAAGCGAGACAGATCCGCGCGCGCGCATTTACCAGACTGCTGAATGCGGTTGGAACTATAGTCGGAGTAACCGGCTCAATCATAGGTGAGTAATTCCCGTGTCATATAAATATAATGTGTGAAAACCACGTCAGTTTTCATAATGATGTGTATACTTATCGTACCGTTATCGTATTATAATCGTAGTTTATACTTATATAGGCACATAAATGATATGCCAGTAAGTACCCTAAATACTGCTAATGACAAAAAAGCAGCGAAATACCACTAATTTAATGATCCATCACTAAATCTCGACAACCACTTCCTTGATCTATGAAAGGGTGTAGAAGTCCGCTATAAGAAAAGGTTTTGCGTCCTTAATTCGGCCTTTTTAAGGGGTGCAAATGGAGGTTGAGTTTCATAGAGTTTATAATATATGAAATTCTACGCGTATGAAGTCGTTGGAACAGCGAGTATTTTGTAAATGCTACTAATTTATAACATAAATACATAAACTGCGCATTTAACGTTAAATATTTAAACCTGATGTTTTTTGTATTACTGCCATCATTAATTTCATTAATTGTAAGTGTGTGTTTTTTACCGACGTCAATGTTATTAAGTTTTTATCTTCAGATCTTTTATCTTTAATTTCAGGTAATATCTTTACCAATGGTCAGCCATGCGGATATTATATGCGTGAGTATCTTATTGATTGATGGACATTGTATCATTCATTAGTGAAAGTAATATATTTATTTGCATATTTACTATTTAAATGTTATAGATAATTCATAATTTTGACGGCCGGCAGGATTCGAACTAGCGCCATCGGGTAGCGCTCTATCCGCTACGCTACGCTCTCCTGTTGGCCACCAAATTCTTGAGCTGTCATTACAACAATCTAAGCGTTGGTGACGCTATCTATATCTATAAGTTTCGCTATCTGCGAGTACCTGCCGGTCACCAAATTGTTTTTTTTTATATGCTATAGTTGGCAAACAAGCTAACGGGCTGCCTGATGGTAAGCGATCACCGTCGCCTATGGATACCAGTAACACCAGAGACATCACAAATACGTTGCCAACCTTTGAACACTATTAACAGCCCCTTTGAAGAAGGATGTTATAGTAGCTCGGAAATGTCGCAGGATGGGGGAGCTCATTCCACATATTGAAGGTGTGAGGCAATAAATGCGCAGTGCGATTTCAACAGATCTATGATAATATGTGGAATGTGGATGAGCTTTCAGCCATAACATTTAAATAGTAAATTCATTAATAAACTTATTTCTGATAGTTATTCATATCATTTGCTGGAAAATCATAGCATTATTAATAATTACATACCCGATTAGGTATATAAGTATGCAATATCTTTTACCATAATCTTACATAACTATTTCATACATAAATACATAAATTACGATTTTATCATCATTACGCCATGTAATCGTTTTAAATGTTATTCATAATCATGTTCTTGAAGTTATTATTTAAGTTATATCATAGATCGGAGGATGGCTAATCTTGATTAGATTACCATTATTTGTAATTTTATGTTGTAGGTCAAAGTTTTATTTCCATGATAATAGGTATTCAAGTTACCTTGAAATACATCATCATCATTATCAGCCTATAATGGTGGCCGAGCGCGCATGTGCGCATTAAAATCTGACGCCATCCGTTTCGATCCTCGGCACTGCATCAATGACTTGCGTAAATTATGCGCACTTTGGATGCCATCGCTCAAAAACGCTGAAGGAAAAACATCGTGAGGAAACTGTGCCCTTAGTCCCAGATTTGATAGTTTACGAAAACTTTTTTCGTTTCCGTATTGTTCCATACATTTTAGTAAAGTGCCTCTATCGGAAACGTGGAGGAACAAAATTTGGCAGTTATCGGCGGTATAGATTGCTTCACTCTAATACGAAAAAAGTTTTCGAATACCTTTTAGCCCAGCAATGTATGGAACAAGACGAAAACGAAAAAGTTTTCGTAAACTATCAAATCTGGGACTAAGAGCACTGGTATGACAAAGAAACTCAAGAAATCAAAGACATGCCATCCACCAGTACTTATGCACTGGGCCAGTATGGTGGATTAGAGCCCATCCTCTCCGAGAGAAAGCCTGTGGTCCAGCGGTAGAACATGAAAAGCTGATAATGATGATATATGATATCGGGTACTTGAGACAGTCACCACGTTCAAAAACCTAGCGAAAGTGATCAGAATTCGTGTTTTAATCAGCTTATTACAATGTTATTGCAGCTGTCAGAGCAAATACATCTTGGACTGAGATTACTCATCCCACCCGTGTCCATAAACGACTTGACATTTTGTCTAAGAAATCTTTTTACTTTATAGAAGCACTTCTTGTGGATTTTCGTGCTCATATTTTAGTTTTTGTGGTACTTTGAGTTGTCGAGTTTTATTCATTAAAGTGCGTCTCGTATCGCGTCTACAGTTGATAACAGTGGTCTAGCGCATCATAGCTCTACCTTTATTGTAAGGAGCGTCTCGACCTCTCCGTTACGCGTTTTCCTGCTTTGTCTGTTACCAATATGCCATTCCTCTCTGTGTCCGACCTACGACATTTCTGTCTCTGAGTGCCCATTACGATCATACGAAACCTGTTTTTTGCTGTTTCGTATACAACTACATTATCGTCTTTACTTACAGACTCTCCAGTATTGCAGATAGTTTGCAGGATTAGTGAGCCTTGAGGATGACCCTCGATCCGAGTGGTCGCAGCACGAAAACAGTTTATATGTGCAGTTGCAGAGCGATGTTGTGTTTTGTGGTGTTTATCAGTTTTGGATTGAGCGTGTGGGAGTGCTGGCGGCTAGAGCGTGCGGACGAGGCGGGCATGTGTGCGTCGCGGCGGTGCGCCTGTGTGGGTGTTCCTGTCGAGGCGCGGCGACGACTGCCGGTGGAGCGGACGGCGCCAGTTCATTTCTGAGCGCCACGGGGCTGCCGCGCTCTCGCCGCGTAGAACCCGAACTCGCGATCCCACTAACTTTGTGTACTGGAAACTTTTCGAAGCGATTCAGGACGGATCAGATGGCCGCGCATCGCTTGCCTTTCGAATTTCGAGTCACATCGTAGTTATTCGTGCGAGCGACCACTGATGCGCGTTTGAACAGATCGGTCGGTCTATTTTTGAATATTCTCTAAACGCTTCGACGACGTGAAGTTTTCGAAACGCAGTCCACTGGTGCCGGGTTAACGGCCGCAGTGTATGCAGCACGCCTGCATCACGTCTCTTGTGTTTTTGTTGACGGATTTTTGTTATTAACCTCCACATTGTACCCGAGAAACGTTATCATCTGTAAGTATGACCCCGGTTGATTTACAATACTGGCTTAAGTGACTTTAGGTCTCGGTGTATCATTGTGTGTATTCAGTTATGAATTTGACGCCTAATAGACGAGCGTGTCACCTTCATTTAGTTATGTAAATCGAATGTCAACAAGCTAATGTGAAATGGGATAGGCAGCTTGTAAAAAAAAAACTCGACGTTTGTTCGTATCGCGTCGTAGAGTAAACTTGTGAGTGAGACAACGTGTATGCACACAAACGTATACGTATGTCATTATCATGCATACATACGTGTTTATATCTATATGCTATGTACTATTCTATATACCTTCGACTACTTACTGAACTATATCGTTGAACTTTGATTGAGATTTAATAATCATACTCAATTTTTCTTTACATACATAATATACTACTTAATTTGAACAAAGAAACTGGATTTTGGGTAGCAAAATCCAATAGGTACTCGTATCTCTAAATTTGAGCGTCGAATTTTGTCTTAAATATTATACATATAAAGAATTCGATTTTATAGTTTACAATTTCATGATATATGCTCGGAGTTCATTTGTAACAATATTATATTTCTATGTAGTATCTTGGCACTGGCAAATGCACAAGACGTGCGACGGCACAATCCCTATCAACAGGAAAGAAAAAGAAAAGTAGCACGTTTTACATAATGACATTTAAGGTATAAGGTAACATTTGACATCTATATGGGGGAGGCCTATGTTCAGCAGTGGACGTCTTCTGGCTGATAATGATGATGATGATTTGACATCTGTCAGTCTTAGCAAAGTAAAGTCAAATAATTGTTTTCTTTTGTCTATTAATTTAGCTAAGCAATTGTACAGTTCTAACTTTGAAAAACTAAATATTGTTATAAGGTTAGTATTGTTAAATTTTGATCAAATGTCATATGTGATGTATTAAATTGACCCTACGTTAATTTTCATTATGAAACAAACTATTGTTTTCGAAGTTCGTTGCTCTTCCGCGTTGAAAACATAATATTTGTTTATAGTTTAACGTGTACTACAAGTCATATGATAATATAATTCTCATGTACAGAGACGGTATGCATACTAATATTAGAACCCTATAAACGAACCTTATTTGCTGTTATATCCTAGTAAATTTGTACACGTGTAGAAAATACATATCTACGTTTTTCAAAACCAAAACAGGGTTAAGTGGAAAGGGTGTACTAAGGAAAGGGGTTCGTTATATTCATCATTATGAACAACTTTTACAATAGGACCAACCCTGAAATCGAAGTTTTGTTTGATTAGTGCATGGAATGACCATTCGCATTTCTATAATACAGATCATTGTGAACTTTTACAATAGGACCAACCCTGAAATCGAGGTTTTGTTTGTTTAGTGCATGGAATGACCATTCGCATTTCTATAATACAGATCACTGTGAACTTTTACAATGGGACCAACCCTGAAATCGAGGTTTTGTTTGTTTAGTGGAATGACCATTCGCATTTCTATAATACAGATCATTATGAACAACTTTTACAATAGGACCAACCCTGACATCGAGTTTTTGTTTGTTTAGTGGAATGACCATTCGCATTTCTATAATGCAGAGCATTATGAGCAACTTTTACAACAAAAATAATGTTTAATCCTGTTTATATTTGAGAATAAAGTATGTATCAAAACTACATCTGTTTCAACAATAACAAACAAATACAGTTATTTACTAGAGTCTCGATTCATTTTCAAAATGATAATTAAATAGGTTAATACACAAAATATGTGCATTTCGCAAGATGTAAAAATTAAGATTGAAATTTTTGAATTAACATTTTTGAAGGCGACATGGATTAGCTATGTAACTTAATATGCCATTTTTAATTTGCGTACAGAACGGCGGCCGCGGCGTAGCGAATATTGATTGCCCTTAAAAATAATTAAAGCTCAAGGTTTTATTGTCTCTATAAACAACTCTCTGTTTACATTTTATCATGTATGTATTATATTTTTTAACTTCTAAAGATAAATTCCAATTTGCCTGTACAATATAAAACTTATAAACTTAATACGATCATCAATATTTCAGTGGTCAGTGCCAATATTAAAGTAACCCAACAAAATACAAGCTAACACTAAATTAATACCTAAATTATTTGACCTAAAAACAGTTGACCTGCCTATACACCGTTGAAGATCTAGCTAGAGACAATCCAAATGTTTAAGTTCATTGCCAGTTGGCAGTGTACTAGCATGCTGGCGGTATTACCACACTGAATGACAAAACTTGTATCAATATAACTCGTGTTTCGCTCATCGACATTAGGGTCGTAAAAAAGTCCTTACCAGTGTTGAAGAGCTTATATTGGCGCTTGTAAATAATATGATTAATTATACTTATGAAAACTCTACTTTAATACGTGCATCTTCGACCAAAATAAAATTAATGGACGGGCCCAGAAGGAGCGTATTTTTGAAGATTACAAAATGAATGCCGGCCGTCACTTCGTTTCAGTCGGTATCTAGTCGTAAGAAGTGCGACACGAGTCTATTGTAACATAATAACGAAACATCAGACAACATTATGCCTTCGTGTGCATTCCCCTAGTGTAAATACACAACAAAAAACCGCTATCTATTTGTGTAACAAATGTACTGTACATGGTTATAATTAGGTGTTGAAGTATATGTCCGACGGTTTTGACTCGTTTTTATTGACCAGGTTCAATGGTTATGGCCCGTCCATAGAGCCATAGAGCAAGTCCGTTATGGTATTAATTTTATTTTGGTCGAAAACGTGCATAATTATCTAAGTTTATGTTACTTGCTCATATTTTTTTAATTCCAATTTGTGGCTTCACTTATTGCTTTTGCCTTTGGTACGGAACCATAAAAACTAGCAATAGGTACTCAGGTTACATGAATACCTAGTATGGAAATAAGAGCAGAAGATCGCAGACTCTAGATAGCTGGCACAATCACGAAACAACCTTATTGAACCCTACAACATTTGCTTTACTATCAAAATACGTTACACAAGCAATGTATAATAACAAATACGTTATCATAAACACGAGTAGGTAGATAAAGTGATAAGTAAATTACGCTGTATATAGGTACATAGTATCTTATTAAGGAAACTGACGTGGTTTTCACACATTTTATTTGTAACTAGCGGTCCGCCCCGGCTCCGCACGGGTATAGTTATATAGCCTATTTAAATAGCCTATATTAATCAGTGATAATGTAGAATTCAAATGGTGAAAGAATTTTTAAAATCGGTCCTGGTCTTTTTGAGCTAATTTGTTACAAACATACTTGCATACAAATCTTTTCCCATTATAATATTAACTAGCGACCCGCCCGCCCCGGCTTCGCACGGGTGTAATTTACGTGCGAAGCCGGGGCGGGTCGCTAGTTATACATATAAACATTCCTCTTGAATCACTCTATCTTTTAAAAAAAACCGCTTCAAAATCCGTTGCGTAGTTTTAAAGATTTAAGCATACATAGGGACGGATAGACAGCGACAGCGACTTTGTTTTATACTATGTAGTGATATAATATATATAGTATAGATACACGGGAATTATTAGATTAAGCCGGTTACTCCTACTATAGTTTCAACAGCATTTGGCGGTCTTTTTCAAGGTGTAAACTATAGTCGGAGTCGTCGTCATCAGCCTGTAAATGTCCACTGCTGAACAAAGGCCTCTCTCGTAAAGAGGGGTGTTGCCATAATCCCCACGCTTGGCAGGCGGCTTGGAGATCGCAGTATGTTCACCGTGTACTAATAGGATGCTGCTGCCCATCCTACGGTGGTTCTGGTCGCAGTTTTAGGACATACCCGGGTCCATAGTCGGAGTAACCGGCTTAAATTTACGTGATGAATTCTCGTGTAATTATCTTATCTTGTTTGGTTTAAGAATACTCTTGTTTATCATCCCGGTCCTTTCTTGCTTCTATATATTTCTCTCATTTATGGTTTTCATTAGTTTCTCATGTGGTCGTACCAGGTGCCAGGTTGCTTCGTCTAGTCTCTATACTGAGTAGTATTTTTCCATTCGAATTACAATATTTTTTTTCACCCTTAAAGGAGTTTCGCTAATCTTTTCTTTTTAGGGTTCCGTACCCAACGGGTAAAAACGGCACACTATTACTGAGACTACGTTGTTTGTCTGTCTGTCTGTGGCGGATTAACCAAGAAATAATAAAAAAAGTAAAATCGAAAGGGGGGTGGGTCCGCATACAACAAATGCATTTTTTTAACGTATTTTTTATTGCTTCAATGTAAAAACGGTCATACGTACATGCGTCAAACTTGGCGTGATTATATTTATTATATTTTAGATTATATTGTTATATTTTAGTGTGTACTACACTAAAATATAACAACAAATATTAAATAGTGGCCAAGTGCGAGTCGGCAACAAATATCTGTTAATTACCAAGTTAAGCAACGTATTTTGCTATTTAGATGACCTTATCATTCGGTCATCACGCCGAATCGAAATGCCATTTTTATACTAATTTTGAAGTCGGTTCTTTTAAATTGATAGTTATTGAATTTTGTGGTGGTACGGAACCCTTAGTGCGCAAGCCCGACTTGCACTTGGCCGGTTTATTTTGTTGTTAAATAGGCTCGTGTTTAACCACCACCTACCTCTCAGTCACCTAGAACTATTTGACAAAAATTGGGTTCAAATTTCACGTCTCTATCATAAGTGGTTTGACCTGTGAGTTGATTCATAGAAAAACGCTTGTTCTTTTATTTATATAAAAGATAGATAAACATCATGTCGGCTCTAAACCCAAACAATTCCATTCTAACGTTTCGCGGTTTATCAATCGTGTATGGCATTACACAACAACACTCACACATGTACGAATAACTCTGTGTGTGTGCGCCAGTAATGATTGGACGGACCCTGCCTCCCTTGGAGGTCAATTGTGTCACAGATATTATTTAGCATTCGTATGAATGAGTTTCTTGATTAAACAGTTTCAAGCAGATGTTTTCAGGTGTACTTACATGTCATTTGTAAATGTATAGTGCTGATAATAAAGTCGAACATTGACCCGACGCTGTGATTGACAAAGAGTATAGAACCGTTATAAAAATATTCCGTCACCTCTAAAATGATCTTTTGACTATCCTATAACGCTATACAGGGTTATTGGTAACTGACTTAAAAACACGCAGGCAGCTTCCTTCACTATTCTTAAACTTTTAATTCGTATTTTTTGTTTCTTTACAAAAACAAACATATATATTTAAATTAAGGCAGGCTGTCGTTCAGTGTGGAGGTTAAAGGGGAGGCCTATGTTCAGCAGTGGACGTCTTCTGGCTGATGATGATGATGATATTTAAATTAGGGCTCACAACCGCAAAAAAATACTTGGTTTCAAATGAGATGCAAAAAGTGGAGCTAAAGCTTAGGACCAGACTCCTCAAAATACACAATTATTTTTCACACAAACTTTATAAATACATTTTGGTAAATTCGTCAAGTTTAAAAAAAAACGGTCAAGTGCGAGTCAGGCTCGCGCACTGAGGGCCCCGTTCCACAACATAAGTTGTCACCTACTAAAGTACAAAAAAGTAGTGCAAAAAGACAACATCACGCCCAGCAGGTCACCCATCCAAGTACCGACCGCCCGCCGTTGCTAACTTCGGTGATCTTACGAGAACCGTTCATGATCAGATATTTGTCACCGACTCACTTGGTCAGTATTTATTATTTGTTGTTTAATTTTAAAGTGTGTTCATTGGTTTTAAATTTTTGACTTTATTATTATTTCTTAGTTAATCCGTCGTAACATTACATATTCTGTGAAAATTTCAACTGGCTAACATTTTCCATATCTATAACGGTTCGAAAGATACAGCATATAGCCTTTAAAAGGTAAGACAGACAGCAGCAACTTAGTATTATGGTCCCGTTTACACGCTTTCTGTACAGAGAACCCTAAATAATCACGGAACAAAAGTTGGTATGATGGAGGGAAGCTGCCTGCGAGAGTTTGAGTTACCAATAACCCTGTATAAAATACGAACTGTGCCCCTTGGTTTCACCTGTTATCCCACAGGTACCGTTTTTTTTTTTTGATATAAATTCTGTGTTAGGTCTGGGTGGGTATTATTGACTTGTAAATTGCCATCTATAATATTATATAAAAAAAGTCGTGTTAGTTACACTATTTATAACTCAAGAACGGCTGAATCGATTTGGATCGGATACATTTAATATACTTTAATTCGTTTTTATTACTTTCCACAGGATACTTTTTATCATCATCATCACCATTTTTCATCACTACGCGGGTGAAACCGCAGGGCGCTGCTAGTTTTATCAATAAATGACTTATGACTTATGTATAAGCAGTCTCCATTCCAAATTTCATCTAAATCCGTTCAGCCGTTTCACCGTGAAGAAGTAACAAACATACACACTCATAAACTTTCGCATTTATAATATTAGTGGATTAGTGGACTTCACACTAATGGTGTGATGTCATTTGTTAGGTATATGCTTATTCAACTCAATCGGCATCTTAACCATCCTCGGGGCTCGGAATGGTGTCATGTATTAAAGTAATCTAGGGCAGAGGTCTTGAATTACTTGCCGACGTTTTCATACCTCTTGTTAACGGCCTGTTATATCAATTTTATTGAGTTAAATTACAATATTTGAGCTGGAAAAATACTTGTCACAGATACATCTGTGTTTGAGTTTAAACATTGGTACAAAATTTGATAGAATGCAATTTACTCGATCAAAAAAAATCTGAAACAAAGTCGATTTAGTTAATTTTTTTTTCGTTTTATGCTCTAATGAAAGCTCGTAACAACCGGAAATTACAAGTACTGGAAGGCAATCCTATCCAAAAAAAAATCATTGGATAGATTTTTGATAGTGAATAGTTTAGTTTTTTGGTGAAATTAAAAGTGTAAAAAGGTCGCGAGAATTTGCGCGCGCCGCGCTCTGTTCCTCGCCAGGCGTCATCGAGGTCGGACCTATGTTCGTTTTTGTCGTTGCACTCCCCCCGCGGGCCTCGTGACTCTTGCGCGGTAAAATACATCGTCGCTCTAACTTGGCGGGGGCTGAGGGAGCGTTTTGTTGCCTACGCGACTCGGATAACAGGCCGTTAATAGTGTGAATACTATAGATACTGTGTGACATCATAGTTTACTCCTTGGAATATAGGTATTGGTGAAATGAAAAGAGATGCAGATAATTTTAGTGTTATCAAACTGGTTTAGTTTAGTTCGTGTTATGACTGAATCGACGCCAATAACGACCTTACGACCTTACTTATAAACATTACTTAAAAGTTAAGCAATTCTTAAAATTGCTGTCAACTTCTCGTTCACGGAAATTGTCACAGGTAGAAACTATACAGAGCAATTTTAAGCTTTGCTTAACTTAAGCAGCGTTTATACAAATTTTTGTTCACCACCATGTTAAACAACGTCGGGGCACTACTTTTTGTATATTGTGGTGGTATGGAACCCTCAGTGCGTGATCCTGTCTCGCACTTGGCCGGTTTATTATATCTGGATCAGCATTTGTCCACAAGGGAGCTCGGACGATTGATCGGGGACTATAACAGTGAGCCCTTTCACGTTTATAATCCTAAATTGAGTCCGCCATAGTCCATACACACAGCGAATCCAATTAACGATAAGACCCGTACAATTTGCATAAGGTAGTACTTTAGTACCTATAGCTATGTACATTAACGTTTAATGGAAAATTACTTTTGATGACTAAACTGTGTTTGTCGACGTTTTGCTAATAGATGGGAAGATAACATCGGGCAGTAACGTTTGATGGAAACAAAAACCTATACAAGAAAAACAAGAAAGCATTTTTCTCAAACATGGTAGAAATTTGTCTGTTATTTGAAGAACAAACTTCGAGGAAAATTGGATTATAACGTTTAGTCTTGACCTCCTTTAATATCATGTACTCGAACGTATATAAATGCGAAAGAGGCTTGATTACATTTTCTCTCTGAAAAGAGGCAAATGCAAAGGGCTCATAATCGAAATAAAATTTAAAAAAAAAAACGGGAATAAAAGTCCGAGTAGGACTCCCGAAAGAAACCGTAGATTTGAGTATTTGATATAAATTTCAACTTGATATCTTTAAGAAAAAAAAGGTCTTGACAGACGGACAGAAGGACAACAAAGTGATCCTATAAGAGTTATCTTTTTTCCTTTTGAGGTACAGAACCTAAAAAAGTTAAAAATGCAATAAATAAAATAGCAATAAGTTACGTTTTATATTTTACAATGTAATTTGAAATGTAATTATCCCAAAATAACTGAGTACGAAGAAATTTATACGTGTAGGTATGTCATCGCAATGCTTACGCAAAGTACTATAAAAGTCATGAAAGTAATGAGTACATAAACTTACTTGATGTAGTTCGACCATACCTCTGTACTATAATGACATTTTACATTAATTCCATAGACAAATGTAGCTATGAAAATCTTATGAAAATACATAGCTTATTATTTATTTACAGCAATTTCACTAAAAATTACCCTCAAGTATTCAAATAAAGTAAAAACTCTAAATAAATAAAAGTAGTTTTGTATTGAAGTTCACACACAAATTTTCGAATTAGACAACATTTAAATTATTTCAAAAGAAATTAAATAAAATATTCGGGGCATTTTTTTTTTTTTTTTCACACACGGTCATCTGACCCCAAACTAAGCAAAGCTTGTGATATGGGTGCCAGAGACTGATATACATACATATATAGTTTTAAATACATACTTAAATAGATATTTACACCCAGATATAGAACAAACACAAATGTTCATCACATAAATGTTTGTCCTAGGTGGGAATCGAACCCACGCCCCCAAGCTCAGAAGGCAGGGTCACTACCAACTGGACCAACGGGCTATCAAATGGTTCCACAAGTCAGCTAATAAAAGTAACGGCTTTAATAATATTGAAATGGCAATTACGAATGGACGCCTAGTCTTCAAATTGTTCAGGACAATGAAGCCAACACGATAATTGTCAATTTGGCCCGAGCCCGACATAATTGTCTGAACGATTAAGTTTTATTGTCAAGAACATCACTGTAAATATTGATACAAATACTAGGCACACAGTTCCGGCCAATGTTGCGTTGATGATCTTAATATTAGTCCTAAGCGATTTTTGATGGCGCTTGTAGCTACGTTTCTTTTCTCGAGAGATATTCCCCCGAGGTGCTAATATGAATTCGATGATTGCGAACTGAACGTTTCCAATTTTCTTTAGCTCTTTCAATCTTGAGTCTTTGTCAGACTTTATTGTCGCTTAATTGGAAAGCTTACAAGCTATTGATTATGATTGACCATGTCAGAGGACCGGATTAGCAAGTTGAAGTGGCATTGGGCAGCGCACATAGCATGCAGAACAGATGGCCGATGAGGCCGAAAGGTTCTTGAATGGAGACCACGGACCGGCAAGCGCAGCGTAAGACGTCCACTCACAAGACGTGCAGACGACTTAAAAGAGACTCGCAGGGAAACGCTGGATCCAGGCCGCTTCCAACCGGCCCTTTTGGAGGTCGATGGAGGAAACCTATGTCCAGCAGTAGACGTTCTACGGCAGAAATGATGATGATGATCATGTCAGAGGCTTGCGGGCGGCCTAAAACCCTGACTACTGAGACTATACCAATTTACTCATAGACCGGCCAACAGTACAAAACAGTACAAAATCCTTGCGTTTGACGGTCTATCTACGTGACATTGGCGGAGCTGTGAGGTACTCGTATTTACTATTTTCACAAAAGCCATAAACTAAGAGTTGAAGTTGAACATAGAAATTAATCATAGAAATCGTACATACTCACATCGTAGTATCTCATACATTCTACTCTTTCTAAGTCACTTATCCCAGTCTCAAGAAATTAATCATAGAAATCGTAAATATCTCATACATTCTACTCTTTCTAAGTCACTTATCCCAGTCTCATCACTCGTCTCATCATCTCAAACCGCGGTGTAGGTAGTAGGACATTTACCGATACAGTCAGTGTTGTGTGTCGTAGTGACAATCCTGCGATTTTTCAAGATCAAGTGAGGGTAGAAGAATAAAACACCCGCTCTTATCGCCGGACTCTTCCGCTGTTTTCAGTCTGCTCGTGACCACGGCCTTTGTAACACGGTCGAAACGTCGCGCGAAAGGTACCTATTTAATCAAATAATGCGCGATAAGTCCCAATGAACATTTTAAAAAATGTGTTCAAATCGCGAAAGTTAAAAAGTTTCTTTATCATCACTATCCGAGCTAAGCCGTTTCACTAATAAGCAAACATTTTTCTGCAATGGAAAAATACTAACTATTGTTAGTAACGTGGATTTGCGTGACTTACTATCATTACTGCGCGGTACTCAGTGGTGCTCTATGTTATTAAATAGAAAACATGTTGACAATTCAAGCTCACGCAAATACTGGGAAAGCTAATATAGCATTTTGAAATCATTACAGTCCGGCTCCTGAGAGAATTCGAGTGACAGCTGCAATGACATCGTAATTTTTTAAAATGAAAACATTTTCTTTTCATTTTATACTTTACAAAGATCTCATACGTATAATACGTACATATATATATATATATATATCTATGATACTGTAATATATTGGGTATCAGCTAAAATGTTATGTTCAAAAGGCAAGTAAAAGTGAACAGAGATTCACTTCATCAAAACACAGAAACAGAACAGAACATAATTTACTGATTACGTTCGACTTTTTACAATATTAAGGCAACTGACAAACCCATTCTTTCAGCGGCCGCACTATAATGTTTAATTTCAACAAGGAAGCTATCGCGACACGTGTCGAACAATCCCATGTTGATTTGATACAAATATGGCTTCCAATATTTCAGCTTCAAAAACAAACTTCCGCGAGCAAAACGCGCATGTGTCTAGCAGGTCTGTTGATTTTTCAGCTAACCCCGTAATCAGGCCATCCACAACTGTACCAAAAACTAAAATGATTAGTGAAAGTTGCAACGAAAAGATGAACATTAGTTGTTGTTTTTCTTTTTCAAAGTTCTAGAGTTGAGAGGTGTTTTTTGTTACGAGTCTTTATTAAAAAACTTGAGACGAGACGATCATCAATCACAGAATTAATATTAAAATGCATTTATTAATATTGAGTTATATTTTGTATTAGAAAAGTGTGAGCGATGGTGGCCGAGCGGTAGAAATTTCTAACTTAACGGCACTCGGTTCGATTATCGGCCTTGCACTAATGACTTATTTAGTATCTAAATAAATTATGTGCAGATTTCGATGCCATCGCTCAAAAACGGTGTAAGTAAACATCATGAGGAAAAGAAGAAATGACATTTAAGAGGGGTCATGGTCAGCGTTTTGTCCATACAAACGAATTCTCGTGTTTCCTCCCTGGATAATACCGCTAGAGCTGTATTTTTTTAAAAATAAAATTTATCTCTTCTATTGGCATGCTTATATCATTTATTTTTTCTTATAAGTTAACTACGATAAGAAATATGAGCCGTTAAATATCCCATAAATTGTTTTTTTTTACCGCCATGTTCAGACGTCTATCAAACAAATTTGACGAGTTTATAAAACAAAAATAAATGATAGAAGCATAATTCAATCCTTTTTACAACTATTAATTTAAAAAATAATGAAATCGGCCAAGTTTTGAACGTGGAAACAGAAAAATTCGAGACGATGATTTTGTATATACTTTTCGTAGGTCGATAATCGATCTGAGCTTCAGTTGTCCCTGTTGCACTTTACGGGAAGAGGCTTGCGGTCTGGGGACAGCAATAGATTTCCTAAATACCTATTCATCAAATTTCTTGGCCGTGGTATGCCCTCTTAACAACATGCACTGGGCCATCATGGTAGATTAAGGCACAACCGCTCTCTCTAAGAGAAGGCATGTGTCGTAGCAATGGGAACATGATAGGCTGATAATAAAATGTGTCAAGAAAGATTATATTATATTTGGCATTACCAAGTCGAAATGTGTCCATCGTCCGTAATAACTCGTCTCACTAATCTGTGCCTTCGGCATGGTAGACGATATATCTCCTCCATGGCGATTTATAATTGCTACAGAGTAAAGGTTGATAATGAAATGTGTAAAGAAACATTATGTTCTATGCGGCATTACCAAGTCGAGATGTGTCCATCGTCCATAATAATTCGCCGCTAATCTGTGCCTTAGACATCCTAGGCCATCTATCTCATCTCTCATCCACGGTGCCTCATAATTGCTACAGACTAAAGGCTGATAATGAAATTTGTCAAGAAACATTATATTCTATGCGGCATTACCAAGTCGAGATGTGTCCGTCGTCCATAATAATTCGCCAGTAATCTGTGCCTTCGGCTTGCTAGGCTGTCCATCTTATCCATGGCGCCTCATAACTGCTACAGACTAATAGTTATTATCTGGAAGCGTGTACCGCCCCGCCTCCCAGCTGACTACTTAGATACGCAGTCGAGCTCAGAGCTAGAGATATGTATGTTATCTTATAAAGGGTATCGAATAGCTAGTAAGGGGGTTTGGCCTCACAGATAATGATAAAGTGAATGCATCTAATTAATGATTTCTTAGGGTTTCGCGATTATTACACATTGAAAATAAACGCTTTTAACGATTTCATCACGTGTATTTTACATTATTTTCATTCCTGAGGACACTTTGCAGTGTCCGTGATGTATATAGAAAATTCCCCACCATAACGACTACATTCGTTTTGATAATCCGCAAATCAATGCCAAGGATACCAAGGAACCTAATATTAAGGTTGCTAAGTGCGGCTTTTAAAAACAAACAAACCTTTCAAACGTCACAACAAACCTTTATCAACAAAGCACTGAGTGCAGTGCTTTGTTGATAACACTGAGTGCAGTGCTTTGTTGATAAAGGTTTGTTGTGACGTAATGTGCTGAACTGAGAACAATACGTAATAAGTTCTTTTATTGACTGCTCTAGAAAGGCCGATGAAATTCATGGGCATATTTGTGATGAAGTCTATTTTGTTTGCTTTAATTCTGACAATTTTAGTTATGCATATTTTTCAACTACAAATCCTTTTTATATCGTGATCGCACTCATTTCCATACTAGGGCCTCCATCCTCCACTCTCCTTTATACTTCTACACGCGCTAGATAAGATATAGACCACGTGTTTGTTGTTCAGAGAGATAAAGTCTCACTTGTCAGGCGGAAACTACCATGCCTTCGGGGTATGTGATAAATTAGGAGTTACAGAATTGGCACACTAATACAGAATTAATAGTTAACTACGTACGCTGGTGCTTTTTAATCGAAGGTCGATTCTCGGTTGGATATTTTTTTATGTAGGCGTAGACAACAGTCACGAAATTCTAATACAGTAGAAACTAATTATACCCACGTGTCCGTTCTGACGACAAACGATGAGGACAGGAAATAAAACGTGTTAAAAACTATGTAAATTAAGTAGGTAAGTAAGCAAAGTTACTTTGTCCCTATATTTAATTCGATTCTTAAAAGAATACAAACATTTAAGGCTTCGATTATGTATAGTTTGGATTTGCCGTAAACTCGTGCTAGTACCGGAAAAAGTCTGCCAAAAACTGAAGGGGGCGAGGTAAACACGTTTGCACACACTGACATATACTTACGAACAACGATATTTCTACAAACGCACACCTAAATATTGAGCGGCACACAACTGCAAAAGAGATGATCAAAATGCAATCAAATGGGGGACGAAGGAGGGAGGTAAGTGCTAAAGGGGAATCTGTAGGTTTAACACTTATATTTTCAGAGCTTTAAGGTGACAACTTAGTAACTAGTTTTCACACATTGTTTATTTACATCACGGGTTTATGTTGTGTGAAAAATATGGCCTTGACTTAAGCCCTTAAAATGCCAAAACAGAAATGTGAGGTACGTGGGTAATTGTTAGGTTTAACTTTTGGAAATCACACAAAACTTTTGCAATTGGTTTGATTTCAAAACAGAAAACAAACAAGAAAACTTTTAAGAGGATAACGAGAACTTTCGAGACAACGTCCGCGTTCCATGTTAATTCTAATTATGACAAAGACGTTTTAATGTTTACGTGAAGTTCCCTTAAGACCGAGGTTAAGAGCTACTAAAGCACTAGTGACACGCCATTAATTCCTCACGGGTGAACAACCTTCGTTCTTGAAGACGTCTCGTCTGGCATAGTAATCATTATTGTTGCTTTCAAACTCCAAGCCACGATCTGTTTTGTGTCAATGACCAAATTGCTTTGCAATAAATCTTCGCTTATTACTATGGGACGTTACATAATTTCTGTACCTACGTCCTCTTCCTGTATTCCGTAGTTTGGACAATAAAATTTAGGGAATCGTATATTAATGAAACATTTTTTTTTATTCAAATGCGTTTGACAGCCAACTCGGCGATCTACGATGGAGCACGCTTGTCTAGAAGAATTCACTCGCGATTTGAAGACATCGAGATTTGTAACTATCGGGAAACGCCCTTTCAGGCAGCGTATTCCACATACAGTTCGCACAATAAAAGTGGAATCAAAGCGCTTCGTACGGGTTTTCGGAATATCAACCATAAAGCGGTTTCGCTTTTTCGTGCCCTCTCTATTCGACCAAAATAAAATGAATGGACAGGCCCAGTAGAAGCGCATTTTTGAAGATTACAAAATGAGCGCCGGCTCTTATTTCGTTTCAGTCTGTCTCTAGCCGCAGGAAGTGCAACACGTGTCTATTGTTACGTTATAACGAAACATCTGACAAAATTATGCATTCATATGCTTTCCCGAAGTGTAAATACACAAATAATACTGGGATCTATTTTTTGTAACAAATATACTGTACATTTTTATTATTAGGTGTTGAAGTATATGTCCGACGGTTTTGACTCGTTTTTACTGAGCAATTTCCCTGGGTAGGGCCCGTCCATTCATTTTATTTTAGTCGAAGCCCTCTCTGACAGTCCGATAGAAAAAACGGCAGGAGCATTAGATTATGCAGATCCGATGCACACTCTCCGAAATGTATCCGATAAAAAACCTATAGACAAGCAACTTTGCGCCGATGCGCAAGGTTAGGCGTAGGTATTAGTTAAACTAAAGGTTTATGACAAATTTGACAATAACCATAACGCTGACTTTAGCAGTTACTGCGAAATGCATTGCACCAGCGTAATTCTCTAGCATAATTAAAGATACCAGGGTTGCAAGTCAAATGAGACCTTATTTACCCCTGATGCATACCTGGAATTATATTTTATGCATCTGACATATATCTATACTAATATTATAAAGAGGAAAGATTTCATTGTTTGTTTGTTAATTGCATTGAATAGGCTCTGAAAATACTGAACCGATTAGAAAAATTATTTCACTGTTGGGAAGCTACACTATCCCCGGGTGACATAGGCTATATAATCTATACCCGTGCGAAGCTGGGGCAGACCGCTAGTTTACTATAATTACGAAGCACGGGCAGTTACGGATAACAGTTAAAGTTATTCGACGTCATTTAACAATTCTCAGATAGTGTATAATGAATTGTTCGTCTAATCGGTACTTTTTAAATGTCAATGTTTGTTAAAGCCAAAGTAACATGGTGCAACCCACCCTTAGTTTTGAAGAAGTTTTAGTAAGTATGTATATGCAAAGAAGTTTGTTTGTTATTCAATGAGATTATCACTGCGTAGATCACACACACAATCAAACGCTACTTTATTAAACTAGATATGAAGTAGTTTACCGTGGAATACAACGTTTTATTGTACGTGGATTGTATGTTTGACCTCGCACTATCGCGGCAAGCCTCCGCCGTCATCAGTAGGTATATCATACCTATATGTATACATCATGCCTATATGTATACAACGTTTATATAACCAAGTCATCTCTTATCGTACCAATGACGCTCCATAACCGCTGGTCCTTTTCCATAGCTAATTTATTAACAAGAGGATATTTCAGTAATTTATTGTTTTTACACGACTGTGCAAGGAGGAGGGTTCTGTTTTTCGAGTGATACGGTATGTATACGGGGTGTAAGGGGAACACTCTCGAAGCCAAAAGAAGGTAATTGTACTCATTATTATGAACAACTTTTACTATGGAACCAGCCCTGAAATCGCGAAAAAAATATAAGCTGTTCTATAGAAAACGGTCATTGACACTACAAAATGTATGGAACAGCTTATTTTTTTTCGCGATTTTGAGGTTGGTCTCATACTAAAAGTGGTTCATAATGATGAGTACAATTACCTTCTTTTGGCTTCGAGAGTGTTCCCCTTACACACTGCATATGCATGAGGTTTTTTATTTAAGATAAAGTTTGAATAAAAAAAATCCTTGTTGAGAAAACTTAGGTATATTCTTCAAAAATAAACTCATCAATATAAAAGCCTTCCAAAGATCTAAATCCAAGACAATGAAGTGGTAACGATTCTCAAGGTAAAACAAATATCTGCTATTCCTGTATAAAAACTATGTAAGAGTACTAGCAATAAAATAGCGATGTTTTTCGGATAACATTTGCGTTTTTCTTGTAATGTTTTCATAAATAACTATTTCTAGTCATATCGCTATGCTAATAAGGAAATGAAGTACTCGACTGAAAGTTTTTGCGCTATCATTGAAACACAATCTTCTGAATGTAGAGGCATTACTTTAGTAATTATAGCATTGAATCCGCCATGTGATGTAAACTTTGAGAAAAAAAGTCGGTAAAACCATTATTAAGTAAATGTTTTTCATAAGATGATGTTTTTCTTCAAGTATTACAAATAGAATCGGTTTCTTCTAGGCAAGCGTGCGTCATCGTAGACCGCATCATCGCTTCACTGTAGGCGAGTTGGCGGTCATACGCAAGCCTATAAAAAACGGGCCGAATTGAGAACCTTCCTCTTTTTTCGAAGTCGGTTGAATAAGAGCCTAATAAGACTCTACCTATTTCTCTTCGGAGGTACAAGCCTGTAGATTAGGTAATTTAGTATATGTAATTGGGAATCGTTTGAAGTACCTATGGGCCGTCGTGGCCTATAGATGCTTTAAGCGATCCCCAAGTAATTAGTTATAACTGGTATATAATAAAAAAAATAGTTTAAACATGTTATTACATATACGGGAGGTGGCATGGTCGAATATCGACAAAACCCCTTTAAAAAAAGAGAATTAAAAAAACTCATTAAAACACCAACTCAAAATATAGAGCACTATGTCTGAAAATGGAGCAAAAACAGCTAGCGTATTTTCTCAGATGGACAGAAAATCCCTTACAAATTGTGGAAACCCACGTTATTCCTCCTGTTACCTTCGGAGAAGGAATTTGTTCTGTGACAGGTCTATTTACCTGCGGCGTTAAATCTCCGGGGGATCAGAAGGACAACTGTCCTATCAACGGCGAGGTTAAATCCGACACCCATTCCGTAAGCCATCGACTACTAAATAACCTCCAGCTTTATAACGTGTGCTGTAATGAAGAATTTGAGCTACATCCTGCCATAAGGCAAAATTCGGTGAAAACCAAGTTTCTGCTAAAGTTATATGATTATTTACGGGATATTTACCGTGGTAAGGTTGTGGGATGAGCTCCCGATATTTCGGCGCAGTTACATGCATCATGTTCACGGGAAGACTGAAGAATGCGGGTTGTTGGTCGAACAGTTAAAAAGTTTTATAGAAGGTTCTTAGGGAAAGAAAAGTTAAGAAAATTGCGCAGAAAATTGGAAATATTCAGAAACCTTAACGATGATTTTAACTCGCGGGTGAAACCGCAAGGCGCAGCTAGTTCAATATATAAAAAAATAACCTTTCCCGTTAAGTCAATCCTCAAAACATCACTCAATTGCTTTCTGAAAATCACGTATCGATTCAGAATATAACACAGAACCTCCTTTGAAGTCTGCTAAAAAGCTGTAAAACGGCCGCATTTGTACGCCCATAAAGAGTTACAAAAGATCAGACCCCCATTGTTTCTAAATCATAAATGGGCCATAAAACCTCCTTATAGCGATAACCCAAACGTTTGCAACATACACTATTCCCGGCACGGGCCACACGCGCGCCCACATCTCATTAATGCAATCGATACGCCCTCACAAACATTACTAGCACCATACAACGCCATACAACTACTTTATAGCTCTGAGGACCTGTTAAGTTCTGATGTGTATCGCCAATGGACAGCGTTCATAAACCGGCTCCTTAAACGTGCACGACAAAGCCAAAAAACATGCGCTTATTAATACGAAATATTAAGACTATTTATACGCATTATTAATACGAAATATTCTTCATATTTGATGATTCGTCCTCACGAATATTCAAAACTAGACCTTTAAAATAGATTAATTGACATTATTTCTTTATGTGTAATAAATGTTCTTGAAATATTTTATTCGGACGTGTTCATCGATACACAATTAAATAAATTTGGCTAAATAAAAAAACAACTTTCCTAAAAAAATACCCGATGGAATCAACTTCATTCGGATTCTATAGAAGATATCTTTATTTAAAAAAAAATGTGTGTAATCCTAACAATCATTTAAATACTTTAGTGATCGCAGTTTTTTGTAAAAGCGTAAGATTATTTGTAGAAAAAATATATATCGAAAATATTTGAAAGCGCGCACGCCGAGTATGCAAGTCGACGTTCTCTACCATTTCGCCTCAACAGAAGCATGTTCTAATAGATGCAGCTTGACATTATAATGTGGCTGCAGTTCTAGTAATTTGGCTTAGTAATTTACATATAACGAGAAAGACGCGACGGCTGAAATGCGTTCAAAAACTTACTTACAAATTCATTCATTTTCATCATCAGCCAGAAGACGTCCACTTCTAAACATAGGCCTGGTGCGACTCACGATGTCGTCGGTCCATCTAGTGGGATACCTACCTAAGCTGCGTCTTCCGGTTCGTGGTATCCACTCGAGAACCTTTCTTCCCCATCGGTTATCGGTTCTTCGAGTGAAATGATCTGTCCGTTGCCATTTCAACTTGCAATTTTTATTAGCTACAAATGCATTAGATTAAAACATTCAGAATGCTCAGGTCATTTTCTTTCTTGTCACACCTTTACTTTTTGACCTTTTTAAGATATTAACGCCATTTATATTTTGTTCTGCGACGGAACAGGAATACTAATCCTCGGCTCCTGTAGCCGGCGTTTAGTACCGAGAAATATCATAAAAGGGACGAACCCCTCTAAAGAGTGACGTGGCGATACCAGGCTTGAGGCTACCGACTAACTTTGACAAAAATAAAATGAATGGACGGGCCCAGAAGATGCGCAATTTTGAAGATTACAAAAGTGCGACACATGATTTTTGTTACATGATACCGAAATATCTGACAAAATTATGTCTTCGTGTGCTTTCCGAAGTGTAATAACACAACAAAAAACCGCCATAATTTTTTTTGCGACAAAAGTACTGTACATGGTTATAATTAGGTGTTGAAGTATACGTCCGACGGTTTGACTCGTTTTTACTAAGCAAGTTCAATGCTTATGGCCCGTCCATTCATTTTATTTTGGTCGAAGCCGACCAAGCAATATTTTGAGTGGGCATTCGCTTCAATAATGATTGATTCGTTCGATATATATTTTGGGGTCTAGTTATGTAACGTTAATAATTAATGTTATATGATGCAATGAATCAATAAGCTTTTGGATTATTCTTTAGATCTTCAACGGTCTATGGGCAGTCTAACTGTATTTGTAGTGTTAGTATTAGCTTGTATTTTGTTTAGTTAATAAAGGCACTTCCCTTTAATAAAAAAAATAATCAATGTGCTAGAAGTCCTGCTCCTTATAAATGAAATCGCTTTCAGGTTGGTTTTGTTTTCTCTAGATATGTAATTGACATCCACAACACTGTGCAAGAACATCAATATCATAGAGCTTTTTTTTGCTATAGGTGGCAAACAAGCTGACGGGTCGCCTGATGGTAAGCAGCTTGTAGGTATTACGTATGTATCTACCGATAAAGGTTATTCTAACAGTTTTTGTTGCCGCTTTCTCTAGGCAACCGCGCGAGGGCATGACCTCGGGCGTGACGTCACGTCTCAGATGAATGAACATTCCCTTGAGCAACCCCTACCCTCGACACTTTCATAGCCCCCCCAGGACCGGTCAGATATACACGACCGAGGATCTCCAATAACGCACCCGAAACAGCTGTCATATCGTCGGTTTTATCTTACCACACGAAAATACTGACAAGTTATAGTTTTTTCTCGTTATGTAGAACTAGCGGCCCGCTCCGGCTTCACACGGGTATAGATATATACCCTATGTCACCCGGGGATAGTGTAGCTTCCCAACTGTAAACTGTAAATAATTTTTCAAGTTTCGGAGCCTATTCGAATGCAAACAAACAAACAATCAAATCTTTCCTCTTTATACGGGGTGTAAGGGGAACACTCGAAGCCAAAAGAAGGTAATTGTACTCATCATTATAAACAACTTTTACTATGGGACTAGCCCTGAAATCGCGAAAAAAATATCAGCTGTTCTATAGAAAACGGTCATTGACACTCGACAAAATGTATGGAACAGCAGATTTTTTTCTCGCGATTTCAGGTTTGGTCCCATACTATAAGTGGTTCATAATGATGAGTACAATTACCTTCTTTTGGCTTCGAGAGTGTTCCCCTTACACCCTGTATTAGTATAGATTATCAAAAAAATCTAAAGGGTTGAGGGTATGGATAGAAATATTCTGCAATAGTAAATGTCATTATACGCAAAGTTGTCGCTGTTTGAGATCGAACTCAATTTGCGTGCCAGTAATAACTGACCCTCAAGCTGGTCAACCTTTGGGGAATCGCCACATAATTGCATAGTACGGGCTTCAACGGAATGTATATATCGCTGACGTCAATGACTAGAGCGCGTTTAAGCCTCTCTTTTCCCACTTTTAGCATTTTTGATCATTCTAGTTCTAGTGTGTCTACTTCCATGGTTAGCTTAAAATTATAAATGATGTCATTTCAAAATTGAATGTTTTATCTAGGAAACCGTAAAAACCGAAACACGATTAAGGACATCTCGCAAATAAAATGAAAGTTACACTGATTTGCGCTTTTCTCCCCGTATTTTTTTGGATTCATTCAAATACCTGATTACTAAATGATGTCTACGATGTCTTAATATACAGATTTCATAATTATGGAGGGAAACATAAAGGCACATTTTACATCACAGCTATACTCTTCGAAAAATATGAGAAATAAGTAAAAAAATAAGCGCCATAGTTTTGCTCCATTAAATGCGTCTTTAATACAATATATTAAGCCTTATGGTCATCTGTAGTAACAAGCTTTGCTTAAAAGTGGGAAAACCTCGCCTTAATTAGAACATCTTATGATAGTAATCGTCAAGTCCCTTTTGGGGTAAGATTTGGCCCATACTAACAAGGCAAGTTAAATGAAAGCTTGTGATAAAAGCTTGTAAAAACAAACATATCACGGCTTTTTTGGGCTCGTGTAATAAAAAAAGTAACGATGATAAAAACCATGTGCAGTTTGTCGGCCGATGCATCAGGCCTAAGGACTTGGTCAAGATCCATATTTGGTAAAGCGTGCGTGAGTCACCAACGACCTGTAAGCGACTTGCACACAAGGCCTGTCTAACTGTTGCGATGTTGCCATACCGAGACTGGTTTAAGGAGAACCTAATCGATAATCTGAAAGAGGAAACGGGAGATATTATACTATGATAGATGAACACTCGGTAACCTCCCGTCTGACTCATCTGTCATTGGGGCAGACGAACCGAAGTAAGCTCTCTCGCTCGGCCTCTTGCGTGTTTTGTTTTGGCTTCATGTTTACACGTTATTGATCAAACACCAATGAATTCTAAATTAGATATTGGTCTACTTAATTTCATGTTTGGTAGTACCTATACAGGGATATACATATACAGGCACAGAATAGTTTTCTAACTAAGATGCGCCTTACTCTTGATCACTAAGATGACTTGAATGATCCCAGAGACATGCTATCGTGTAGTTTTTATCCTTCAAATGCATAATTGATGAATTGCTTAGATAAATATGACATTACTACATTAACATTTTTGTATCAATCTATACTATAATAAAAATATTATAAAGAGGAAAGATTTGATTGTTTGTTTGTATTGAATAGGCTCCGAAACTACGGAACCGATTTGAAAAATATCTTTCACTGTTGGGAAGCTACACTCTCCCCGGGTGACATAGGCTATATTATATTTAAAAACAAAAAAAAATTATCCTTACTAAAACTCCAATAATGTAATCCTTGGGTTACAAAAAAAAAGATTTACACCCGTGCGAAGCCGGGGTGCGTTTTTAGTATTTTATAAACAAGCAGACGGGCCGCCTGGTGGTAAGTTTACCTGTTACACCACAGGCATCACAAATACGATGCCGACCTGAGCGTGATGTTGTCTTTTTGCACTACTTTTTGTATTTTGTGGATGTACGGAACCCTCAGCGCGCGAGCCCGACTTGCACTTGGCCGGTTTATTAAATTTGATTAACAATATGTAGAAACGCGTTGTTTTTATAAAACATAGTGCTATATCAGGCATTTTTTTCTAGAAACAGTAGTCGCATTTGAGCCATTGACTTTAAAACTGGTTTTCCGACTTCTCTTGTAGTCGCGTAAAATGACCTTGTGAATATGTATTTTTTTTAATTTTGTTCTGTAATTTATACACAATTTTTGTCAAAAAAAATATTATTCATCCATATCTAATAGATTTTTGGTTCAGTCATCAGTTTCTAGAAACGTACTAGTATTATTATATTTTCGAAATGCTTTAACTTAGAGCCTTGCTTCGTGCATGTGCTATGGGGATTGCGCAATTTCATATGTTTGAACATGTAAAATTATACAATGCAGCTTTTTTTTTGTGCCTTGATCGGCACCTCAAAAGATAAAATAAAAAATGCAATTAGAAATAATTTAGGATTATTTATTTTAGAATTACCTACATAATTATTTTATTTAAAAATATTTTTTTTAGTATTATCCTATTTGATTGCCTGATTAGATTTTATATTAGAACATTCAATCAGTTTCTATCTTTAAAAATGTTAAAACCCGCGAACATAATAAAAGATGCACGAAGCGCAGGCTCTCAAGAGAAAAAGTCATGATTGCGAAAGTATTTAAATACTAGCTGCGCCCCGCGGTTTCACCCGCGTAATGATGAAAAATGGTGATGATGATGATGAAAAGATGGCTACTCTTTTCATCATCATCATCACCATTTTTCATCATTACGCGTATCATGTAACTTACTGGCTCTTGAACTATACCCACGCAAAAAATCAGGTCGATCCGTTGTTCCGTTGCAGCGTGAAAGAGGAACAAACATCCATACATCTATACATACAAACTTTCGCGTTTATAATATTAAGTAGGATAACAACATAATAAATAGTAAAGTCATATGATTATTTACGGGAGATTCACCATGGTAAGGTTGTGGAATGAAAGACTAAGAAAGAGGGTAGATCGTTATGTCTGCACCTAACTTTTTAACCACCCGCATTCTTCCGTCTTCCCGTGAACATGGTGCATGTAATTGCGCCGAAATATCGGGAGCTCATTCCATAACCTTACTACGCTAAATATCCCGTAAATAATCATATAATTTTAGTGAACAGCCGTGATAATTTAAAACAGTGTTTTATATAAATAGTAGACATTTAAACAACACTTATAACCTTACCACGCTAAATATCCCGTAAATAATCATATAATTTTAGTGAACGACCGTGATAATTTAAAACACTGTTTTATATAAATAGTAGATAATATTCAAACAACAATTATGAATCTTCTGTTGGAATAGTGTTACAAAAAAAAACTGTTTCACTCTAACATGTAGAGTAATTGGGTCTTTCTCTTTCGTACATCTTATTTACATTAAACTAGACAGTGCCCTTACTTCTTTTTCTTTTCCTTACTTTCCCTGCTAATGACGATAAATAAATTAGCAGTATTTTAAATCGTCAAATGGTTCATAATCAAATCCTTAGGTTGTCTGGAAGAGATCGAGAATTCGAGATATGTATGGGGTGAATCACAGAAAAGAGATTTAAAGGATTTTGTTCTTTTCTGTGGTGTGCACAAAGAGTTTGTCTATCTTTTTTATATAATTGTTTTAATAGTCATTATTTGCTAGATCTTGCTGACATCGGTTCCTCTGTAAAATAACTAAACATTGCACAAAAAAGATGCAAGCGCCCTAGGTGGCTTTATGACGTAGCGTTTCCCTAAAGCGGATGTATATAGCCTCTCAGAAAACATGGCAAGATTCTTTTTTATCCGCTGAGGCCTTAATGAGAACGCCTGTTCCTAGGCAACAGCGGAATATTTAATGTTTTTAAAGAGATAAGATAATAGTCGAGAGTTGAAATTTACGATCTTTTCAAGGCTAGATGCTGCATGGGCATCTGAGAGTGTATTTACAAAATAATGTAAGCATAGAGTTATAGGTCAGTAAAATAGTAGGTGCTAGTTTTTTTTCTTCTTTGAACCAGTTAATGTGACGCGAGGCCAAAATGCTGGCGTGTTTCTGGCTCAATGCATAAACATTGCCATTCAACGTGGTAATGCCGCCAGCATGCTGGGTACGCTGCCAACTGGTAGTGAGCTTGAGCATTTGGATTGTCTTTAGACCATCAACGGTATATGGGCAGTCTAACTGTATTCGTATTTTAGTTTATATTTTGTTTAGTTAATAAAGGCACTTGCCCTGACATTAGTGTGATTAGTGTGATGTGATGTGATATGGATGACTTTTTGGGATTTTTTCAATAAGGTTTCGCTTTGAAATTCTAGCATAGAGAATAAAGAGTAGTAGTAACTAAAAACTTTATACATTTCCACGTTTCAGAGCAGTTACATGCTAGCAACGCGCCACTTTCATAAAGTAAACGGAAGAGCGATAAGGTTGTCCTTGTTTAGATACCTATGCATGTGTGTATGGATTTATGTATGTACATACTTGAGTGCGTATGTAAGCGCACCTTGACCTTCCGCACCCGGTCTTTGACCGCGCTGACTAATGATTCGTTTAATTTGCTCAAAAGACTATTTTATCCTATCCTTGAGATGAAATTTAACAAGCCGCGACAGGTTAGAAATGACGTGTCCGACTTCAAAGAAAATTGGCAAAGAATTTGGGATTAGGGTGGCACAAATTTCTACTTAGCTTAGAGCTAATGAGGCAACACTAATAAACAGTACGAATATATCTTTGGCTAGATCTTTATAACTTGGTAAGGTGGAATTTGCTTGAAAGTAAGTTTATATCATATTTTTTTAGCCTGGACAACATGATCCTTAATCGAACGATATATATAACTATAAAAATATAAGTATCCACATTGAAATGCAACCTACATTAAAAAAAATAAATTTCATTTGACTACCGGCAGCATTCGAACGCGCTACGATCCGGTAAAAGCCTGGATTGCTATAGCCACTAAGCTACTAGCTCTTTCCTATCCGCCTCCAAATTCTTAAACTGTCATTGCAACCAACAATATAAGCGTTTTATTTATATTACTCGGGAATTACTCACGTAAGATTAAGCCGGTCACTCCGACTATAGTTTCAACCGCATTAGGCAGTCTTTTTCAAGGTGAATGCGCGCGTATCAAGCGAAACGCAGCCGTGTGCATTCACCTTGAAAAAGACTGCCTAATGCGGTTGAAACTATAGTCGGAGTGAGCGGCTTAACGGCCGGCTATCCGAGCCGCGTAGGCATCAAAACGCTCAAGCCTCAGCCCCCGCCAACTTATAGCAAAACGATGTTTATTACCGCGCTAGAGTCAGGACGCCCGCGGGGGGGAGTGCAACGACAAAAACGAACATAGGTCCGACTTCGATGACGCCTGGCGCGGCACTGAAGGCGGCGCGCGCAAATTCTCGGGACCTTTTTACGGTTTTAATTTCAATAAAAAACGAAACTATTCACTATCAAAATTCTATCCAAATAAAAAAATGTTGAATAAAATTGCCTTTCAGTACATGCAATTTCCAGGTTGTTACAAGCTTTCATTAGAGCATAAAACGAAAAAAATAAACTGAATCGACTTTGTTTCAGTTTTTTTTTTTTGATCGAGGAAAGTTTATTCTATCGTACAACACTGTTTTAAACTATCACGGTTGTTCACTAAAGCTATATGATTATTTACGGGATATTCATTCTACAACCTTACCACGGTAAATATCCCGTAAATAATCATATAACTTTATTCTATCGTGTTTTGAACCAAATCACAGACTCTAACACAGATGTATCTGTGACATGTATTTTTTTCCAGCTCAAATATTGTAATTTAACTGAAAAAAAATTATTTAAACCCGTCAAATTTGGTATAAGAGGCTCTCTTACGTGAGTAATTCTCGTGTAAATAAATAAAATGTGAGAAAACCACGTCAGTTTCTATAATAAAGTATAAGAGTTGGTGTCACCATCTATAATTCTCACTACAAATTAACTTTTAAATTGTATAAACCATTTAAATTTACTTGCTGCAATGCGCTCAGGTCACTGCATAGTGAATACTTAATCTAACTATCCATGGAAAAATTCAGTTTATTTAACACTCGTCACCATAAAATGCTTTCGATATATAAATTCCCACATAAGTTGTCAAAACGATAAACACTCACTAACTCTATTGATTTAATTGTTACTTTATCACTAGCGTTTGCTATTCGGATGTTAATCTGATGTTTTCATCGATTTCCTCTAAGATATCGCCTCGAGCTGTCTCACAATAAAAAATAAACGATACCAGAACTGGTTTGTGTTGCGTACTAGTCTGCCCTACGTCAAATATGAAATCTTTCTTGCGTACTCGGACACTGGACAGCCGGCATTGTCCGAAATGAAATATCGCACATTAATGACATGTTAGACCGGTTGTCGTCGGGTGTCCTCAATTTTAATTCATAGAACGGTTTATGCTTGTTTAGATCAAAGAGATAAAGGGCAAGCTTGTTCTATCAGTTAAATTACAAATCAATGAGTATTACATTTTTTTTACTGGCAAACAAGTGCCTATATTAACTAAGCCAAGTTGAAGCAAATATACTACAGTATAACACTAAAAACCGGCCAAGTGCGAGTCGGGCTCGCGCACTAGGGTTTCGTACCACCACTTCTTACTTTACTTTCAGTTTTGTAGAGTAGGGGAAGAATCTGTATAAAATTTTGTTAAAAGAGTAGCAACTGTTAGTTTTTTTTAAATTCTGTTGCTATATTTTGTTAGCCTCGTAGAGGGGCTTAAACTACAGCTTTTCTTTTTTTTTCTTTTCAGTTGCATTTCCGTGGGCCCTTGTAGTGTTTCACGCGGCCTGTGATGGCTTCGGATGACTTGTAGTGGTTTGTTGTGATCAGTGAATCTAGTGTCGCCAGTCAGTGTTGGTTGTGTTGATAAAGTGGCAGTGATGTGACAGTCTATGGATGCGTCAGTAGTCTCGGCATGTTCACGAAGCACGGCAAGGCCGCTGAGCGGTGCAACCATCCCCATAGGAGGTGTAAGAAGAAAAAACAAGCCCCCCACACGCCCTGGAAGTACTTGATGAATTGCCCACTCGTTAGGAAATGTTTTGGTACAGTATTTTTTATTTAATTTTTCTTTTTTACTTGAAAAGTAGAGGTTCCTCATTTGACTGTATTTTTTTGTGTTTTGTTACGGGTTTTTTCACCGATTGTGGAGAGATTTTTATGTTTATTTTATATTGAATAGGCTGTATCTTGAGGGTTTTGACGCAACGTGCCCAAAACGTAAAATTCCAAAGCACAAATTTTTGGCCATTCTCGTATTTAATTTTTTTCTTAGGCAAATGCTCAAATAAGCAGAGTACCGTTTTTTGCAAAAGGCCATAATCCAAATATTAAATGTAATATGCGCATTGACATGATTTTATAATTTTTTTCTCAATTCAGTAATTTGCTGTGTACCAAAAACCCAAATCCAAAACCCAATTTCATCGACTTAATAATTGTAATACAACAAGAGATAAAAGGTTTCATACTTGTGTAATAAAATAACTTGTAATCCAAAACATAACAAAAACTATTTTTATTAAGCATACAAATACGAAAAAATAAACGTAAGTAATAAAAATATGAGAATTAGTTTTATTCATTCAAATGAGGGTGGAACCAATTTAAATTTGAAGAAAATTATTCCACCATTGGTTGGTACTTAGGGTGATAATTTTTTTATTTCACCCACCACTTGTGAAAGCAGTTTTAATATTATGTGAAAATCACTTTATTATAATATATCATCAAGCTTTTCTTTCTCGTTTAATACGTTCACACACATATCATGTGTAAACCTGTTCATGAGGGAATTGGAGTCGTTAATATAACCATTAGTAAAGTATTTTTTATATATGTACATAAATATTCATTCAAACGTTAGTTTGTTTTTGTGAATTGATTGGTTGATAATATATGACCCGGTTGAACCTGATTTTCTTGTTACAAGCTACATTTCAAGTATGTACAGTGAAAAGCTAATTAAATTTTAGCTAAAAAAACTAATCTATCTAAACAGCTGCCAGTAAGAAGTGTTGCAAAAATGCTGGTATAATGTAGATATTTGTTTTGCGGCACGCATTGTCGTAATCCACATAGAAGAACAAGATCTGTGTATTTTAATTACTTGTCGTCTCAACTAGATACTTCGTATAATATGCCTATTATTTAAGGATATGATAATACCATCAGGATTACAAGAAACGGACAACTTTTAAGACAGTGTCAATCCTGAAATCGCAAAAAAAACCGCTGGTTAAAAAACCTTATGATTGATGTCGTTTACATACGGCATTGAAACTGAAATACACAAGAGATTCGTGTATGAAACAGTTTTGATAAAAAATCGCAAGTTCAGGGATCGTCCCATCGTAAAAGTTGTTCAAAATGACAGTAAAATGACCTCTTTTTGCTTAATACCACCGTTCATTGTACCCCTTTTCTTGGACATATAAATCATATAATATAGGTATATTTAGTGGGATTGGATACAAAACTATTTATATTACCATGAACCAAAAATGTATGATGAATATTTTGTATTTGATCAAAAAAGGAAATTACCATTCAAAACTAATCTCACGGATATAAAATTTGAATATCTAAAACATATAAATAAAGTACAAAAGCCAAATATTTTTTCTCGATTTTTCATTGGTAAGTACATTTTCGAAGATCAAAAGGTTACAGATATTGTTTAACATAATAATCTTATCAAAAAGTAGATCTATGTACAAAGTTGGGCCAAATTCAGGTCAAAGTTTGCTAACTCCCGAGGCAGATGGATTGGGCTATAAGGAGTTCCGAAGTTGGATTGATACGAATCTCCAAGTGAGCTTGGCCAAATGGCGAGAAAGATTTGTTCACATACCTGGATTTTTATGAAAGTTTGTTTGAAAAGCACTTTTGTTAGAATCTGTTTTCTTTCGGTCAAATGTTGAAGTTCTATTTTTCTTGAAAAACCTTTTTTTGAAGTTATACTTCTTATGCGACTTGCAACAAGGTTGCGGTAAACGTTTAACGCTAACATGGAGGGGGATTTTCTCTCTCTCGTATGGTTGCGAAATGTATCCTTTTTTCGCGCTGCGACTAGCAGAGCCGGTAGTGTAATGGATTGAGAAGCCTAAGGAGCTAGGTTCGAATCTCGAGAAAAGCATCTTTTTAAATTGTTGATATTTTTGCCCTAGTTATAATTTTAGGGTTCCTTGTTGAAGTATAACTTCTTCCGCGCGGAGGGACTCCACAAACAATTTTTTTTTATTTCTCGCCCTTTTTAATGTTTTTCTTCAACTGAAGTTTGGTTACGTTAAAATAACATCTACATTTATGAGAGAATATCAATATACTAAAAACTAGTGAATCCATTTGTTTTTAATCATATATATGCGAATTTATTATTATTGTTTTACTGATTTGAGATAGGCAAAGTATGATAGTGTGAATTAAATTTGCATTGCAAATTCTTACCTGGCCTTGGCACTAGCAAACACTGGTGCCTAGTGGTGGTAAAAAAAAGGTAATTGATTAATCCATTATCATTAATCAATCAACACATAAAATAGCTTACTTATTTTTATTTTTTAAATATTTGGAGATTGTACATTTGAAAATGGGCTCAATGTCTTATGAATCAAATAATTTCGACTGTCATGGTTGGTTTTTTACGGCCAAAATACAAGCCAACTTACACAAAATACCTAAACTACTTAACCTCTTACACAAAACTGGCAGATTATTCGTAGAATGTCTTTGATCTGATAAACAAGGGAGATGTGCTTTAGTACAATTATCTTACATGCTTAAAATGTCTCTATGTTTATCCCACTTATTTACTTTACTGCTAAAAGCTTTAAGTAATCACACGGCACACTTACTCATTTTTTCACGCACAATAAGAGATTTACAGCGACCCCAATGAAAGTACTAATAGTCCGCATGCAAAACAAGGGTGGCAAGGCAAGTCTCCACGGTGAGTCCGACTAATGGCATCAAGCTTGATTTAGGCCTGTTGCGTTCGCACCTGCCACACCCCTTACCATATCTTGTTTGTCTGGTCTGAGGTCTAGATATTCGAAACATTCAAGCCCACTACTAATTTGCAGCGTACCCAACATACTGGTGGCATTACCACGCTGAATGAATAGTATCTAGAACTTTCTATATAATTAACTTTTTGAAATTCGTTTGGTAATAAGACTGCATAATGAATCATTTATGTAAACGAATGTTTTTGTTTCTATTTAATCAGCTATATTGAAGTATAAGGCGATACTCGGCCGATGAACGAAGCTAAACTTGCAGCATTCTTCACCTGATTATAGTCAATAAATATCAATTCCGCGGATCAGACTACCATGAAACGTACTTTAATAGTTATTAGAAAAAAAAACGAAAAGTGAAAAGTAGTTGCTGTTTTTGATAGAGATAGCAGTAACATGATACCGTATATTTGAGAGGCATTTGTGGGGTCGAAGCCAACACCAAGAGGCCTTGTTCAATATAATGGGAATGTCGATGCCCCTGGCTTACCTTTCCTACTATGTAGATTTTTGTACCGGTTCACTATTTTCTATGCAGGAACCAGACACTATTTGATATTCCGAAGTGGAGGACAGTGTCTCACGCCAAGACTCCTATACTGCGATACTGCGGTTCCTTGTTGTGCTGGCCTTAACTCGATTCTGGATGGTAAAAAAGGGTGTGAAATATTTGCTGACGATTGGAAAGAGATTTTGTCTGAATGTTTGAAGTACTCCGCAACGTGCTCAGTACTTCAAGCATTCAGTAATATAGTCGGAGTGACCGGCTTAATCTTACGTGACTAATTCCCGTGTAATATAAATAAAATGCATTCAGTAATAGTTTAGCAGATTTATATAATTGTCTAGGTTTCATATACGGATTTGTTATTGATCTATTAATTATTATTGATTATATTTTAATCTGACATTAATTTTTAAACAATTGAGTATTTTTCTAATTTTAATTTAGTTTATCATAATATTGTAACGAAGTTAACGAAGTGCATGTACAACTTCGTTTAATTTAATATTGTCTCATTGGTGTAACTGGCGTATGCCGTATTGAATAAACAAATACAAAATAATATGAAATACAATTATGCAGTCTATGAAAGGGAATATGAAACTATTGTAAAGTATAGGATTGAACGATTCTGAGCTACTATGGCGAATACTTGATGGTGTGAAGTTGGTCTTTGGTATTTTATTATTACTGTTATTATGAATTTAATGTTATCTAAAATCTAATCTTAAAGTTCTACTTTTTTATCAATGAACATGGAAATGTCTTTGATTGCGAGATGTGATATGATTATGTCTTACCCCCATTGATATAATACATATAGAGTCACAATCGTGCCAAAAAACTCCGACCCAAAACTCGGCGCACACTACGAATCACGCACACTTTTTGGTTAGTTACAAGGTAACTGCGATCTGACTACAACTCCGCGCGATGACAGAGCTACGATGACATAATGGACAACTAACGTTGAACACTATGCAAGCGACATAATGTCTAAATTGGAGTAAATGTGGCATTGTGAACTATATAACTGATACAATGTATGTACATTGGCTCGGATGTTTTTGACTGTTTTCACTGACAGATTGTTTCTCTATAAGAATTGCACCTCGATGCTTACCCTAAACCTTATTCAGTTTCTACGCAGTTACGATTAGATGATTTTGTAAAGGGTCACGACAATTCGTCAATTGTTTCAAGTGCACGTACTATTACAATTAAAAGTTCCATTCAAAAACTGATTAGCTCTGCCGTATTCGTTGGTGTCCTCAATCACTAATCATATTGCGCCATCGTTCCTGAATGATCGCCTTCACAATTCCAATAATGTACTGTAAATGGTCACCACGTCTATTGTTATGATTGATTGTTCTAGCAAGGACGGTCGCCAGTTCAGTGCCAAGGAAAATAAACAACTTTAAATTGTCATGGGTGTCGGTAACAGCGATTGTCTTGAAGGCCCTGGCTCAAGGCGTGGCGATGAATTTTTCATTTGTGTTTTGCTTTACTGGAAAGTCTTCCCTTTTATTATGCTCTTGATGCATGAGGTCGAATAAGAAATCATTGTCAATATTCGAATATGTCCTTAAATATAGATATTAGTACATTTGTCTCTATGAAATAGATCATATAGTTACTGTAACGATAGGTTTTGAATATTAGAAAAAATCTGCGAAATTATTGACTGCTTTTAATTAAAGTATGCCATGCTATTACATATAACTAGCTGTTGCCCGCGACTTTTTACGCGTAGCTTTTCAGGCTGTTGTCCGTAAGGCCCCTGGTGTCTGTTAATAAAAGTGCTTCGCTTTTTTGGTGCTCAAAAATAAACATAAAATATGAATGTAAACTATGAAGGAAGATTTTCGGAAGAAGTTTCGCATCGACGCCGATTCCCTGCGCTACAAACGAGAAGGAAGAAAGTCAAGTGGGGTCGCCCGCGGCTAATGGCCAAACTGGAGATGCCATAGCATTTCCAACCAATACATATTTTTCTATATACCCGGGTATGTCCTAAAACTACGACCAGAACCACCGGAGGATGGGCAGCAGCGTCCTTTTAGTACATGGTGAACGTACTGCGATCTCCAAGCCGCCTGCCAAACGTGGGGATTATGGCAACACCCCTCTCTAAGAGGGAGGCCTTTGTTCAGCAGTGGAAGTTTACAGGCTGATGATGATGATGATGATATTTCTATTCCATTGGGAACTAACAACAAAGCTGCTAATTATTTTAGCGCAAATAATTGTGATTGCACTTGAAGCTAATATACAAACAGTGCGACTAAAATCATTTCAAAACCAACGTACTTTAAAATCTGGTTGGTTTGCAAGATTTCAAAACAACACGGCTGAACGTTCAATTTAGTGGAATCACTTGTTGCTTTCTGGCAACATTGTGTTCAACGATTGCTATTTTACATAATTCTACCCCATTTTAGGTCTGTTACAGCTTACTGGCTTACAGCCCTTTTCTTCTTGAAAAAGCATCTTTCAGACTTAAAATAATATCTTTTAGGCGTATACCTATTCATACTCATTTTATTTTCATATCTATTCTTTGTTTGGCTGCTTTTTATTTCGTTTAATGCGTTGGGTTTACATTATTGTCTATTCTGCAAAGATAATATCGTCATTGCTTTTCTGCATACACCTTGCCAGCTTATTATAGTGCTTGTGTTTAGGTCGGATACATTAACATTGCAGAGCTCTTTATACCGGCTTTTTAAACCAAGTGGCGGCAATTTAACGCATTAACCAATTTAAGAGATTAAAAGACCATTACAGATGATTTTAGCATTTTCTACTGCAATTGGTACAAGATTTAAACTAGGTACAGAACGCAAATACTCGGAAACCGTTTTTAACGAGTTTTTAATGTTTTCACTTGTGTAATTTATTACTATTGGCACCAGGGGTGCTATCTCTAGGAAATCACTACTGTGCAATCGTTACATGTTTATAGAGAATACTAGCTGTGCCCCGCGGTTTCACCCGCGTTCTGATGACAAATGGTGATGATGATAATGGTGAAAAGTAGCCTATGTCACTTTCCAGCCCTTGATCTATACTCGTGCAAAAAATCACGTCGTTCCGTTGCTCTGTTTGCTGCGTGAAAGAGGAACAAACCAATCAACAAACTTTTCACATTTATAATATTTCTATGATTGCTGATAGCCTCTACCGTTTTTGTATGTATCATTACACTGGTGTATGATACACACAAAATCGATTGTAGTTTCTTTTTTCCTTGTATACGCAGTATCGCCATTTTCAAAATCATATCGTAAACGTGTACGTGTACTTTCGATAGGGTATTTTCCTCTATATCCTGTATTAACTCGTGTAATGACTCGACAAAAGACACTAATTACAGCCTCCAGCGTACGCAAGCATAGTAACTGTTATTCCATCTATGCCACACCATCTTATCCATTTACGTAAACCTCACGGCTAACTGTTTGTCCATTAGACGAGTTCCCATTCCGACATGGCAAATACTAAGAGGAAATTGGTTTTCTGTCGTGACTCCACTCCATCCAGATTACACGTTTGTGTTATTATTGACGTTGTTACTGTTGTTTAAACTGTGGCTGAGGCACAAGCCCTAAGCTTACGTATCCTGCCTGAGTCTTAATGTTAGGGATTTGTCTGGTTTCTACAACACCGGACTTTTATTAATATTACGGCCTTCCGTCGTTTCATTTTCAATATTATCTCAGTAACTAAATATACATTAAATTATTTCAAATAAATAGGAGCACCCAATGATGTTATCATACTAATATTATAAATGCGAAAAGTTTGTTGGTTTGTTGGTTTATTTGTTCCTCTTTCACGCAGCAACAGAGCTGATTTTTTGCATGGGTATAGTTCAAGGGCCGGAGAGTAAGATAGGCTACTTTTCATTATCATCGACATCACCATTTTTCATCACTACGTGGGTGAAACCGCGGGGCGCAGCTAGTAATTATATAAACTAAAGTAGATACATTTTACCGAGGTCTGCGCGGCGATACAAACACAAGTTAATTACCTTGAGTAAACTCAGTCTGTCCTGTATCTGGCAACGAAGCAAACGTATGATGCGCGATTTTGGAGTATCAAAAATAATAAAAAATGCCATGTTGTGTGTTTAGAAAGTGAAATACTTATACTGGGACCGCAGTAACAGGCTGTAAGGCTGTAAAGTTCTCTGTCTAAGTAGGTGTAGTAAATTATAGCTATGTTTTAGTGCTTTTTTTAATGAGTATGACATGACGTCTCTATCTCTCTATTGGTAAAACCTCATTGGGAGCACCTATCTATTCGAGTATCTGTTTTGCCTCTGAGCTTATTTCACTTTTTGCCACACTTATACAGCAATAGTACATAATAGAATCCATGTCATTGAATATGATATATTATCTATGTCATGATATTTCTCTTTCAATTCGGGACAGGAGTTCTACCTCGACCTAGAATCCCTAAACAGCTATACGTGTCATATTCCCAATATTAAATTAGCTGGTTACGTACTAGGTAGAAACCACGACTTTTCCTCAGGAATATATTAAACTTACTTAGTATTCCGCCAAAGTACTCCAGATTGCGTTACCTTGTCGCATCGTGGGGCACATTGCATACTGCAATGCTTTGAGGGTATATTATAATAAAGTCTATTGAATTCTCTGTTTCCGAGCTATCTCTTTCGTAGCTGTAGTCGCTTTATCTCTTTCGCACACTCCCGACAGTAACCCATGGCAATAATGTGATTAACTAGCTGCGCCCCGCGGTTTCACCCGCGTAAGTCGTTAGCTTTTCTGAAATATTCCAATTTTCTGCTCAATTTTCTGGATTTTTTTTCAGTAATAACATGCTACAAAACGCAAGAAAATTTTATCTATATTACACGGGAATTACTCACGTAAGATTAAGCCGGTTACTCCGACTATAGTTTCAACCGCATTAGACGGCCTTTTTCAAGGTGAATGCGCGCGCGCGGCTGCGTCTCGCTTTGCACTGAAGTAAAGTAAAGTGAAGTGAAGTAATTCCCGTGTAATATAAATAAAATGTGTGAAAACCACGTCAGTTTCAATAATAAAACGCAAGAAAACTTAAAAAAAAATGAAATCTGTAGTAAGGCTGCGACAGCACTGTTGCGGCAGTACTGCTGTGTGCAGCCGAGTTCGGAATCATACCTTTACTTTTATGAAATTCCCGTTCAGTCAATTTATATTATCCTACTTAATAATTATTATAAACGCGAAAATTTGCATGTATAGATGTATGGATGTATGGATGTTTGTTCCTTTTTCACGCTGCAAGGGAACAACGGATCGACCTTATTTTTTGCATGGGTATAGTTCAAGAGCCATAGAGTGACACAGGTTACTTTTCATCATCATCATCATCACCATTTTTCATCACTTCGCAGGTGAAACCGCAGGGCGCAGCTAGTCCACAATAATGTAGGAAAAGTTAAAGCGAGATAGCTGCGGCGGGAACCGGGTCCAAGCTGAGAGAAAGCTTATTTTGTTTACGCATCCAAATGTTTATGTGGTACATTTGGGTGTGTTTTTCTTGTCAGTTCATGTTGTAAAATTTTCCTGAAGTAAAACTGAAATGTGAAGCTCCCGAAGTAAAAATGCCATTATCATTGCGGATGAAAATGCAGTCTTTATTAGAGTAGTAAAAGTTTTAAAGGGGCAAGTAAAAGTCGTACTTTACTTTGTTTTATTTTATTTTAGAATATGCTTTTCTCGCGATTCCGACGACGCGCAGGTGTTTTAACGTTTATTGTAATGGAATTTTGCAGTGCACAACATATATTTTTGAAGTGAAACTTCTTATGCGACTTCCAACATGGTTGCGTTAAACGTTTAACGCTACCATGGAGGGGGGATAGAAAGAGACAGAGCGCGAATTTTAGATGCCATCTATGAGGAAATTTTGAAACTTGTACATCCTTCTCATAGTTTATTAGTTCACTAATATTTACATAGATGGCAGAACATGCCACTTCCAACAAGGTTGCGTTAAACGTTTAACGCTATCATGGAGGGGGTATGGAAGCACTGTTCAACGCTCCTGGGGAGGGGAATAGAAAGAGACAGAGCGAGAGTTTCACTTCTTCCGCGCGGAGGGACTCCACGCACAATTTTTTTTCTAAGTCTGCGTGCTTCATCTTCGATCACATCGTCGCTTACCAACAGGCGAGTTGGTGGTCAAACGCAGACTTATCCGCGTCAAAAAATATATATATACAGGCATTTTTTTTGTTAAAACTATTTTAAGAGGTTCTTGCGCATTTACTATTAAACAAACAAATTTTTGCAAATAATTTGTATTTAATAGCAAATATTGATATTTTTGGACAAACGACCTACAAGAGACCGCTTCAAAACGCTGGACGTAGGCCGCTTCCAACCGGCCCTTTTGGAGATCGATGGGGGAGGCCTATGTCCAGCAGTGGCCGTCCTATGGCTGAAATGATGATGATGATATTTTTCACACAAATTTTGAATTCGCTGCAATATCACTCGCAGGCAATGTCATGCTTATACAGGGTTACGCATATAAACTGTGCTAAGTCGAAAGGAGGTCATTGTACTCGTCATTATGAACAATTTCTACTAAAAGACGCTAAAATCGCGGGAAAAAATCTGTTGTTCGCAAAGAATGTACGTAGTACATATAGGTCGTTGGTTGTTCGATACATTTTGTCGAATGTCAATTATCGTTTTCTACGGATTTGCTGTTATTTTTTTCGTGATTTGAGGGTTGGTCTCATAGTAAAAGTTTTTCATAACGATGCTTTCGGCTTAGTACAGTATATATGCGTAACCTCTGTATATACGTCACTCGCATAAACGAGAAAAAAACAGCCGATGTGAATCATGACGGCATAAGAGAGCATCACGTCGTTTACCGTCACGGCACACGATTCGATTTTACTGCCAAAACGCACCAATAGATGTTTCACATCAAAATACTTAATCTACTTTATTAAGAATCTTACTTCTTACTGGTCCTACATCCTCTATAAGATTGAATAAGTGTGCATTTATTCCACGCTCGTGTTTCCGGGCACGGCTTGAGGCACGTTTTTTGCGCGTGTGTCCTCTGACACTCATGCAATAAATTCTTTAAAAAACTAACAACTGTTCTTTTTACTTTTAATAAGTATAAAAATAATCCGGAAGCGTTTAGATTACTAAACGCTTCCAGACTGATTATTTTTGTCTTACAAAAAAGTTGACCATAAAGACAGCCGAACACCGAAAACAAAATTGAAACGCGTCTAATGCGGTTGAAACTATAGTCGGAGTAACCGGCTTAATCTTACGTGTTGAAATACATGTGTTCAAAATTAAGGAATGTATAAGCATTATCTTGCTTGACAGAGAGCGCACTATACTTACTCATGACGTCACATATAAATACGCCATAAACTCCATACTGACTGACCTTGCTAGAAAGAGATCTAGCATCCCTTCCTAATCCGAAAAAAAAAACTTTAAACGCTTATATCTCAGAATTTTTAGGCAATTTAAATAGTTTATTTACTAATATGGTAAGTGTATTATTACATGAGACCACGAACCGGAAGATGCAGCGTAGGGAGGTCTCCCACTAGATGGACCGACGACATTCTGAGTCGCGGGAATCCAGTGTATGCCAAAAGGCAGGCTGTCGTTCAGTGTAGAGGTTAAAGGGGGAGGCCTATGTTCAGCAGTGGACGTCTTCTGGCTGATGATGATGATGATGTATTATTACATTTAATTATATTTTAGCCTGTTTTTTTAACAAATCAAACACCTGTCCGATAACCTATTGCCTCACTTGTAACTAATATGTATAAAAAGGGGGGAAATGTACTAAAAAGTACCTACTTATAGACGAAGTGCGAGTTTGCGTGTTTATGAAAGATAATATCGAGGTCTCGTAGTAAACATGTTATGATGGGATCCACGTGATAATGTCTGCTCTGAAGTATGTTATTCGTATAGGTCAGTACCCAGATGTACTTTGAGCGAGTTTGCTGCTGCCCGCAAGGCCGACCGTAGAAATGGAATTTAGAGACGCGAGTATCGATACAATATATAATTATTTACTATTTTAGCCACTATAATCCCATTGCAGATCAAACACTATCCCTCCTTCTATTCCTCACGGCCAAGAGCTCTTTTTATGATATCGATAACTTTTCTGTATCATTTCAATCGATCGACTAAATTTACTCGACTCGAATCATAGCATCGGCCATACAAATTGCTATTGACACAATTATTAAACTTGTTTTATATGAAATTTTGAGCTGGATGAAATCATATCGGTACTTAAAATAAATAATAAACCTAAAAAAATATCATCGCAGATAAAGTTGAATTGCATTACATTATCAGACAGTTATGTATTGAATACTGTGGTGAGTCACCAGTTTACTCAAACCAGTTTCTTTACAATGATTGATTGCAATTTGTAAAATGTGTTGCGTTGAAGGTTACGACAACACGAAGGACGAATTAATGTACCTCTGATACTGGTATAATTTGTTACCGTAACTAAAATAGTTACAAAACTACTATTTAAGAGCTGACGCCGTGATAGAGTACCTTTACATAGTACTTACATCATTATTATTTTTACTAGGGCAAGTGCCTTTGTCTAAACAAAATAACGCTAACACTACAATAACATTTAGACCGCCCATAGACCGTTCAAGGTCTAAAGACAATCCAAAAGCCCACTATCAGTTAGCAGCGTTCCCAGCATGCTGCAATGCTTATGCGTTGAGACAGAAACACGCCAGCATTTTGGTCACGCGTCGCATTAACCAGATATCGATATCGATATTCTTAGCATTGCATCCCTAATAATTTAATCACCTGCGTATGAGTCACGATAGAAAACCCGAACGAGTTTCGCAGCCACCGCCGCCGCGCCTGTGGTGATTGATCGCTGAACTTATGAAATTCTTGGCGCCGATGTGTTATAAAAACAAAACAACGACTAGAAACTGCACTACAACCTCAACTTAAAATTAATGTTGAACTAAAAACTTCAACTTTCGTTTTACGGTTTGTTTTTAAAAGGTCAGACGTTTACAACCAAAAAAAATTGAGTTGAGGAATTTTTAATAAAAAATTTGTTATGCAGCTGCTTTAAAAAGTCTAAATAACTTATTATGCACCAAGATCGAGATACAATACCTATAGAGTCGCAAACGTACAAAAAAAATCAGAACCAAAATTCGGCGCACGCTACGCCGACTTTTTGGTTAGTAGTTAGGCAGCCGCGATCCTTACAACAACGCCGCGCAATGTCACTGCTACGACGACATAGCAGACACGCGACATTGAACATTATGCAAACGACATAACGTCTAAATTGGTAGCAAATGTGGCATTGCGAACTATATAATTAATGGCTAGGTATGTACAACAACGCTCGGACGATTTCTGACTTTTTCACTCTGACTTTAATTCTGAGTTTTTACTTAAAGATTGTGACTGTATAGGTATACTAGCTGCGCCCCGCGGTTTCACCCGCGTAGTGATGAAAAATGGTGAAAGTAGCGTATGTCACTCTCTGGCTCTTGAACTATACCCATGCAAAAAATCAGGTCGATTCGTTGTTCCGTTGCAGCGTGAAAGAGGAACAAACATCCATACATCCATACATACAAACTTTCGCGTTTATAATATTATAGTAGGATTGTATCTACTAAGATATACAAACACGACTTCACTGACTTCACTGTTGCGGTTAACATTTTCTAGGATTACCTAAACGGACAAGCCTGTGTTCTTTTCTAAATACTGCGTGAAAAACTCGTGAAAGATCTGCCGAATGGCTACAAGATAGTTCAACATCTCTGTAACTTGTAGCCTCCTTGTAGCGCAAAGCAACAATGTTGCTCTGTTCGCTAAGTCGACGGCTGGTGCAATCATTCACTCAATCAATGAAGAAGCATGCGGTGATCGACTTGTTAGCTTGTTAAATGTTTGTTGTACCAGAATAAAAAAAAGTTAAATTACGTTTAAGTTTTTTTTCGCTATCAGATTGTTTTAGGGCCGTTTTACGCTAAGCTACCTACTCTGAAGAATGCGGGTGGTTGATCGAAAAGTTCAAAGTTAGGTTAGACGACCAACCACCCGCATTCTTCAGTCTTCCCGTGAAAATGGTGTCGAAATATCGGGAGCTCCATCCACAACCTAATCACGCTATATTTTTTTTAAAATTATAAATAGGCTTGCGTTTGGCAGCGGTATATACCCCGGTAATAATCATATAACAATCTATATACTAACATTTAAGTATACAAGTATATATATATTTTTTCGTTTAGATAGACTATGTACTTTTAATGTTTTTTTTTAATTTTTTTTTTAATCTAAATTTATACCTTTAATGTTTAATTTTGACCTTTCAAAAGTGTACTTGTATTTGTACCCAATTAAAATAAAGATACTGAAACTGAAACTAATACAATCTATTAAATGAATTTGGTACAAGAAATTATTTTGCACATGGATGTAGCAAGATGCAAGTTTAAAATTAAACTTGAAACACCTAAGCAATTAACTGTTTAATCTCTGATCTTCGACACACATTTTTATGATGATAGTTTGGGTAATTAGTCGATATGAATGAGAAATTTATTGCTTGACGAATCAAGCAATAAATTTCTCATAATAAAAATAATTCAATTTAAATTGGTTAGGAAAGAGAAAAATATTTCTAAATGCTGGAGACCTACAAACTAAAAATGAGACAAATCAGTGACGGATTAGGCTCACAGTGGTGTCCGAACTGAAGTCAGAGCTCGAGTGTTGAAAAGTTAGGAATTGTACTTTATCATACTGTAATATTATAAATGCGAAAGTGTGTTTGTTTGTTGGTTTGTTAGTTTGTTGGTTTGTTTGTTATATATACTGGCCAAATGGTATTTAAGCAAACATGACTGATAAGCTACTGGCTTAATGGTTATGGAGCAAAATAGTTCTCTAATGACAGCGGACATTTATGTAAATTAAAGGGCCCATTCACAAATTTGATCATGATGGTTTTTAATAGCCTTACCATAGCAAATATTCCAACATTCGTAATTTATCAATGTTAAAGCGTTGCGTCGTTACGAAAAATGTGAATAGATACCCAGATCCAATAGCTGTCAGATATGCTTATGCATAATAATGTTGCAATCAATCTAATCTGGCTTAAAAACTTTAACGTAACTAATCCCACGAGTTCTACTTTAATTCAATCAGTATCAAATTTATGTAGATAATTAATATCTATTGAGTTATTTGACAAGTTGTATCAGATGTGAAGTGTTTTAAATATTTATTAATATGCATTGACAAGGTGTCTATTAAATTTCTGTTCTCGCGATAGTTAAATTTTATGATTATTGCGTGTCGGAATTGATTTTGAAAAGCGATTATGGTTCATTAGGTAACATTAATTTTTACATTTTACATGTATAAATAAACACCTCTAGAATTTTATTATGTTCTAATTAGGTTTAATGTTCATATAAAAAAAAGCCCAAAAACCTAGGTATGTAGTTGTCTTGCCCGACGACGCAACGCCAAAAGTAGGGTATGTATTTGTGATGCCTCTGGTGTTCAGTATCCACCTGGGCGACTTGTCTTTTTGTATTTTGTGGTGATACGGAACCCTTAGTGTAAGAGCCCGACTCGCACTTATCCGGTTTATTTGTTCAAGCGTACCGTTAGCGAAATATGATCTGCCTAAAATATCGTGTTTTTTTAAACTTTATATAAATAAACTTGCTCGTTGACGGATCACAACGAGACAGCTTGTCCATACGAATTTAAATATTAGACAGTGATGCATTAGACGTAAAAGTAAAATCGCCTCCACGTAGAAACTAAGTTCTTCTTTCGAGTCGATGTTTCGTAAATTATTTTGTTTTCAAATGAATTTTTTACCAACGTTTATTTGTATATAACCTAATAATTATATATATATATATGTATATATATATATATATATATACTAGCGGTCCGCCCCTGCTTCGCACGGGTATATAATATAGCCTATGTCACCCGGGGATAGTGTAGCTTCCCAACAGTGAAAGAATTTTTCAAATCGGTTCAGTAGTTTCGGAGCCTATTCAATGCAAACAAACAAACAAACAATCAAATCTTTACTCTTTATAATATTAGTATAGATAATGTATTTATAAATAACTCCACTTTGCTATATTATCCCGACTTCGGCCCACTTGGGACCGAAGTCGGTTCAGGGTTTTTTCAAGTGGGCCATGGTTCTTTATAGCCTGGTGGGACGGTCTTCGGCAGGGACAATGTAATTTGGAGGTGGACTGTGCAGTTCTTCTCACACGCCAAATCGAGCGTCTTTTGAGTGACCTTCCAAAGCTATTGTATGTTTAAAAAGCTTCTGCGGCTCTTGAGACTGCTGTTATATGTATCTACGTTTAATAAGGAGTGACGGTACGTAGTCTATATTCTACATCGATGTAGATCGCCTACTATACTAACTGTCAATATTCTCATCTTCCACTTCGTTGCTTTCAATCAACGGCAATCGCGTAGGCCGAAACAGTCCAGTTAAACGTCCTATAGAGTCATTAATTACAATTGGCCTTACAGTCACGCAGACAGACGTAATGGTACTTAGGCCCACGCGTCGCTCCGATTGTCCTAAATAACCTAAAATGTTCCAGTAAAGTAAAATTATCCTGGACTGTTGCGAAGAATTTCATGCAATGAACACCAATGACAGACAATGACATCGATTGTGTATTCAAGTCACTAAAATAAACTAATTTGACAGGACTTAAATAGTGTGTCTATTTTCATTTCAATGTGAAAAATAAACTGGCAAAGTGATAGTCGCGCTAGCGCACTGAGGGTTCCGTACCACCACATAAATAGTTAATTACTACAGTAAAAAAAGTGCGAAAATACAAAATCACGCCCAGGCGGTCACCCATTCAAGTACCGAGTGCGCCCGACGTTGCTTAACTTCGGTAAACAGAAATTGGCCAGTATATACTAGAAGAGTATATAATTATTTGTTGTTTTACTTTAGAGTGTGTACTACAATCATGCCAAGTTTGACGCTTGTACGTATAACCGTATTTACACTAGAGCAAATACAAAAATATGTAAAAAAAATGTATACATGGGGATTCCCCTTTAGACTATCTGTATTTATTAGTTAATCCGCCGTAACATTACTTAAACTTATTCTGTAAAAAAACAACTATTACCTATTGCGGTTCGAAAGATACAGAGTTGTTAAAAGGTAGTACGGACAGACAGTGTAGGCGTAGGCTTAGTAATATGGTCCCGTTTATACCCTTTGGGTACGGAACCCTAAAAAGGATGGCAATAACTTTTAAGCTATCAAGTTTAGTTTAGAAAATGATATGACAGAATCGACGTCAATTTGTTATAGCAATTATACAGAGACGGAAAGCAATGATTGAAAGCGATATATTGAGTTCCAATATTCTAATCAGTCCGGAGATCTGTCAAAAATGAAATAAAATTTGCGTGAAAATTCCAATCTAAATGGACGTCTAATTTACTTTTTACTTAAAGAGAATAAAATAACACAAAAACTGTCTAGAGGAAGTCAACGAACTCTAAATTGCTCGAAATGGATTTCATCCCTAGTTTGGCTAATAAAATATTTGTAAACTTAATGAAAAAAGAGGACCTCCGGAATCCTTTTACAACAAGCTGGAGGAAAACAAATGTTTTCAACCCTAACAATCCCGTTTTTTGTCGAACGTTGTCCTGGGGCTTTTCATCTCGGGTCGCTTTGAAATAAATCAAGACAGATAAGAATTTACGTCGAGCTGCAACAATTAGTGTCAGGTTTGAATAAAATATTTTTTACCTAATTGTTAAGACATAGAGAGGCTTAATAAATATAGGTACGCCACTGCTGATGAGTTTCAGGATCGTCTGACGAATAATTGGACTGATTAGTCATTTCACTGGCTTTTCAGTGAAGGAAAACATCGTGACGAAACCTGGATACTTACGGAGAAGAAATTCTGTGGCGTATGTGAGTTCACCAACCCGCAACTGGGACAACGTGGCACGGTGGATATGGCTCAATCGCCCTTTCGGGAGTAGGCTTTTTGGTCTACCCGCAGCCTTTCATAGTCCAGCAGCGGTCTGATTATCATCATCATCATCAGCCAGAAGATGTCCACTGTTGAACATAGGCCCTGCCTTTTAACCTCCACACTGAACAACAGCCTGCCTTTTGCATCCACTGTATGCCCGCGACTCAGCGGTCTGATGTTATTAGTCAATTGCAATTTAAAGTCGATCGTTTCAATTAAACAACAGTTTTTAAGGTTCCGTACCCAAAGGGTGTCCACGGGACCCTATTACTAAGCCTACGCTGTCTCTCTTACTTTTTAACGGCTGTATCTTTCGTATCGTTAGAGATAAGATAAAGATAATTGAAATTTTCATCGAAAATGTAAGGTTACGGCGCGGCGGATTGACTAAGAAAGCGTAATAAAATCTAAATAACCGGAATCTAAATAAGAGCGTGTCGAGACTCGACACACGTATCACATGAATGAATCACATTTTTGTCATCACATCACATGAATGAATCACATCATCGCTTGTCCGACTCGCACTTAGCTGTTGTTTATCTCAAAGTTTTCTTGCTACTTCATTTTACATTGTCTCTGACGTGAATTCTAAGAAAACCTTTCTTGTCTAGTATGCAATTTGCTTATAAAGCTTCTCCCACGCAAACTAAATATAGATTAAAACTCAACTTTATTTTAAGCTCAGGCTTGCATTGTACTCAATAGAACTCCTACACGCAAAAGATAATGCTTTTTAAGTAATAAAATTTTCTGTTAGCGGTGGCCAATCGATCGACATTCTGATCGGGCAGTTTGGAGTAAGTAATCTTTGACAGAATGCCTTTGCAAATTCTATTATACACCCACGCTGTGGAAGTTGTCTCTGAAATTAGTTCGAGGCATGTTAGCTATTCCAATAAGCGACATAGCTATTGCATCACGCATAATTTACACCTATTTATCGATTAGCGGAGACGTTAACAATCGATTAATAATTAAACATACACTAGGTGAAGAAAACATGTATTGTTTAAACTAAGTATAATTGCACGTGCAACCACTGCAACCTCTTGCATATTCTATACTTCTATACTAATATTATAAAGAGGAAATATTTGATTGTTTGTTTGCATTGAATAGGCTCCGAAATTACCGAACCGAAAAATTATTTCACTGGTGGGAAGCTACACTATCCCTGGGTGACATAGGCTATATATCTATACCCGTGCGAAGCAGGGGCGGGCCGCTAGTGTTATATAAAAGGCGATGTGTCTATGTATGTATGTTCCTTACGGACTCCGGAAACGGCTGGACTAATTTTGAAAATTTTCAAACATTCTTCAGATTAGCCCACCGAGTAATCCTGTGAAGTTTGGCAGCGACCGGACCAACAATTTTTATTTAGTGTTTTATTTTTTTTCCATCAAAAAAAACAAAAGAACGTTAATTGAAGTCTATACATTGATATTTTACATGCGAGAATAAAAAAGAAAATAAATTGTCTTGTAAGCCAAAGGAGGTTACTGTAGCTACAGTAACCTCAAGCTTCAAGGAGGTAGGTATATAACGCGGGTAAAACCGCGGGGCGCAGCTAGTCAATAACAAAACCGTATGGACCATTCCGATTATTCTTTCGTCCACTGGTGATCTCATATACACTTCATGGTCTACAAAGTCTTGACATACATCGACTAACCTCCATTTTGCTTCAGAAAGCCGTCATTTTAAACACCTGCAGATTAGTACGAATGTAGTTTTGGCGCCAACGTGACAAATGTTTTTGTTTTGTTTTTGTTACTCTGTATTATTTTCCTAAACTTGTATTTTCGAGTATTAATGTATAACAATGGTAGATAATTATTTATTGAATTGTCGTGGATGTGCTCGAATGAGGGATAGTGATATAACAAGGTGAAACCTGTCTTTTTGTGTTATTTCCAAAACAAGATATGTCTCTAAGTAATGCCAGGGGGTTCACTCCGCTATTTAGGTATATTCAGCCGGCGCACCTTTTCAAGAGGGTGTATGGCAGGGCAGTCAGTGACCGCTCGGCTCTCGCCCGGCCCGCATGCCACGCTAGCCACGTCGCGCGTCTATTATGTCTTCTGTGGAAAAGCCTCTTGACTCTGTTTGACGATTTTGACGACTAATAAAACTTGAAAATTTCAATACTTGACACTGGCAAATACACAAGACGTGATAAGCCAAAATCCTCTCAATAGAAAAAAAAATATGTACGAATTGTACTGTCTATAGACGAATAAAAACTTAACTCGCAAAATATTAGTTTGGCCAAAAGCTCAAACTTTGAGACGAGAGATTTTCCCAAGACAAACTAAATATTATTAATTACGTCCCAAATTATGTCCCTAGACAAACTATAAATATCATTAATTATTTTAATTACGTAAAATGTCCCAGATATTAAAAAAATATAAAAAAAAATTTGCTCTACTGGGAATCGAACCCGGGACCTCTTGCTTATGAAGCAGACAGACTACCACTGAGCCAAACCGTATATCTTTTCTTTTAATAATTTATTTTGTTGTCTTAAATTGTAACAATGCAATCTGTCTGTATTCTTAGCTTTTATCAACGTATCAATTTCACTAACTTGCCTTCTGGCAAAATTGGTTATATTTTAGAGCAAAGATCTTTTTGCCATTTGAATACTACTTGGCTACAAATCGTCTTAATCTGAGGAAGCTACGATAGGGCCAAGATCTGGTGCCGCATTGATAGTTATGCGAAATGTATTTGAAACATTGCCAACTTGCAGTTCGACTAGCAACTCACGAAATTTAAAAACTGTGAATTCATAATTTATAAAAAAATCAAGTAATAGTGGAAATCGATTCATCATCATCAGCCAGAAGACGTCCACTGCTGAACATAGGCCTCCCCCTTTAACCTCCACAGTGAACGACAGCTATATTTCGATTGCTATATTTCAATTTACCTTCATATTTAAATCCGCCGCTGTCGGAGGTCTTCAACTTTTAACTTCATCTATATGCAGGATCCTAATACTTTTTTATTTTTACATCTGACATATACTGATCGTATGAATAAATGAACGTTTTTGCTGAAAAGGAAACCCTGGGTGCTTGAAACTGTAATTGTACCAATGGGTGCTGTTTTTTTAAAAATCTATTAGCGTTATGATGTTATTTTCTTACGCTACGCCTCACGGCTATCCACTATCTCGTAGGAAATGTTAATTTTTTCCAGATAAAAAATATCCTATAACCATAGACTTATATGTACTACGTACTAGACAAGCTATTCCAAACAAAAAACGTGCACGAAAAACAAAATGCGGGGTCCTGCGCGGGCTGATTGAGGTATTTGCTACAGCGTTAAAACATTACTTATGTCGTCTAACCAAACTATTAAAACATACACGGTTGCATGGAAGAGATCGCTTTAAGCGATAAGGCCGCCTGTTAAAAGCCTAGATAATATTTTTATTGTAATGTTTATGTTATTCTTGTTTTGTGGTATTTTAATAAAGAGTCATTGTATTGTATTGTATTGTACAGCGCTAGATCGCCTACAGAGTAAGTTTTCTCACACCAAAACTTTTTTAGTCTATGATTGTAGATGGCGTGGCATTTAAATGAAGAAATATTTGTTTCTATTGTGGTATTACGATATTATTACCCATTTATTCTCTTGAACAGCAAATAATTTTACTTACTTGACTACTGAATAGTTTTTTAAGTCCAGGTTTACACTTCAATTCGAATTTTCTTATTATTAAGCGCCGCTCCTTACGCGTCCACACTGCATAAATGTCGAAGCCAAACTAAAGTAAGGTGACTGGATATCCGTTCAGTTCACTCCAACAGAGTGAGTGTTCGGATCACTCAATCTAGTACGTAGTACATTTAGATCGATGCCTATAACCTATATTTTCATCTAAGTATAGTCAATGCCAAAACTATCCACAGTCTCCATAACAAATTGCATCCGAATTAAATGTGGAAGAACCCACACTAACTTTCGTCGCATTTAGTGTGAAGTATGATGCATCCTTGAAACCAACTTGAGACCTTCGGTTCAGTGCCGAGGGGTGTGGGTGTGATGCGAGTTAGGGCGAATAGTTCGACAATGATTTACTACAACTCTCATTCATGACCGTTCCGTCCCGAGCGTGCTGGGTCGATTTATCAACGACATTTTATATTTCGTTGCCATTCGTTTTTGTACTGTCGTGTTTTGTTTTGGTTATCTGTTTAAGCTTTGCCCTCAGTTTATCTTTTCAAATGGAACGTTATACAGTTCTTTATTTGATGTATTTTCAGCGTGAACGCTGAACAATGAATTGTTAGGCACAATGTAACAAACGTCCCTAAATGTGTTTCGAATCGCATTAAAGCTTTTTAAATACTGCGCTCATCTGTTTTCGCTTTGAACTTTATTTGCTGCTTCATACAAAGAGTTAGAATTAAACAGTCTTGTTCAAAAAGCGTTGTATTGATAATTCACCTGCGTTGCTTTGGTTGTGTTTACTTACTGATTAAACTTGTACACGACGGACGGTATTTTTAACAGGTATATTACCATTTTCACTGAACCGTGCTTCCCTGCTTGTTCACGTTGACGGTATCTTTGCATAAATTTTACATAAATCTAGCTTACTAAAACTTGCGGATGGGATGAAGCTGAGTATTTGAATGTTCGTTCAACTCAGACTTAAGGAGCGAGCATAGTCATATGTTTTTATACTTTCGCTTGTTTTATGTTTTATTCGTTCACTCTCTCGCTTTTAAGAAGATTAAAGCTTGCATATCTGATGCGTGTGATGTACTTTTTCGTGTTACAATAAAGAGTTTATACCATTCCTCCTCTAAAAAGCTGATTTTATTCACTGAAAACAGTGAATAAAAAGCACAATTTTGGTGTTTGAATATTGCGCAAAAAACATTCACAAACCCCTGAAATCTTACTGTTTTTCTTAGTCATGATATAAAGTATAGTCATCATCAGCCAGAAGACGTCCACTGCTGAACATAGGCCTCCCCCTTTAACCTCCACACTGAACGACAGCCTGCCATCTGCATCCACTGGATGCCAAGGATCTGGAGGATAAAGTATAGTGCAACTCTTGAATTATATCGAGGGCCATGAATCACTCGCGTCGATCAGGATTCTAACACTTGCTACGAGTGAGCTACGCTCGTGATTCAATCATCATGAATTTCTCCCTGCGGTCGTAATTCAGTCGTAAAAATCCTTCACTTTCTCATGATTTATCTATGGCCCTTGCTTTAAATAATTTTAATAATTAAAATTGATAAGATTCATTATAACACATTGTTTATTTTTTACGATAGGGTTTTTTATAAAACCAATGAATGCATGATATTAATTTTGACATATTTATGTTGGTAGATGACATAAATAATTGAGCGAATGAGTCACGAATACTATTTTATGGACTTTTTCTTATTACCTATCGCTGGATATCAGATATATTCATGTGTTATTTTAGATTTAAATTACGAGTAGGCAGACAGTGTAGTAAAACATTTTTTATCACCAAACTAAGAAGTAGAGGAATAACTCGTATGTATAGAGTAACAGAGAACTTTTTCGTGTGACGTTGTATTCAATAGTTTGTACAGTGATATCCTATTTTTTCAGAACCCCTGTAAAGACTTTAGTTCACTTTAATGAGTCACGATCCACCGAACGTTTCTTCCAAAGAGCTAGTACAGTAAATCAATCGGGGTGCTTTTAGTGTAACCAAGACGTAACCTGTGGCGATAGTGAAGTGAAACATGGAGTGTCGATATCGATAGTCGACGAAAAGTGAAGTCGTCGATATGTAAGTCGACGACAGACGGCGCCGATGGAGGGTAGAGCGAGGTAGCGCCCGCATGGGGCAAACGGCGAGCATGTGCCGCCTCAACGGATCATGTCTCCACCACAAGAAAAGTACGTATTTAATAACAATAGACAATAATTCTATTTTTTTTAATGTTTTTTTCTTCGTACTTTATTATACATTAAGTACTAGAAGTAGTAACTTTAGTTTGATTTATTCAAATAAAAGTGCAAGCTCTAACATAGGTAATTGTGCTTTTTGTTCTTTAATAGATTTGAATTCTCGCTAGTCGATATGTTTGTCGATTACAAAGTATTTGAATCTTGTTACCTTGTCTTTTAAACCAATCATAATGCTAAGTTTACCGCATGATTATGTAATTTATAGTCTAAGCAATAATATTTTATTATCAGTAAAAATAAATCATTGTTGACAGTACAGGCGTTTGACCACAGCTCACCTGGTTATAAGGGACGGTGTAGTTGAAGATGGCACGCTTAGCCTGGATTGAGAACATATAATTTATGTGCATGCATGTATTGATGCACGTTGTGTAAAGCACCAATCCTGGGTTACACAAAACGGTGGTATTAAGCTAAACTGAACTAGAACTATTTTATTAAGAAGTAAGAAGAAAAAAAACTGCTGTTCCATATAATACATTTTAACGAGCGTGGAATGACATTTATTATGGATCAGCTGTTTTTAGGGTTCCGTAGTCCTACAAGGAACCTTTATAAATTCGTTCTGTCCGTCCGTCCGTCCAAATTTTTTAAGAACCTTCTAACTTCTATATTTATTTTCGCGATATTAGAGTTGACCGTTAGTGATAATGATTTTTATCATTATGAACAACTTGCTAGCAAAACAAGTTACAATAATCTTCTTTCGGCTTAGTATCACTGCCCCGTGTAACACTTGTAAAATCTGTAGAATAAACAAATTTACGTAAACGTAAGTATGTACTTATGAGTTGATACTATTTACGATAAAGCTGATTTCAAGTAGGTACATAAGTAGAGTCGTTCAACCACTACGTCACTCGACCTGAAGTTTCTTGACTATTTTCGTACTTGGGACCATCTAAAATTTATTGGCACTAATTTATTTTGCGTGCAAAGCTTTATTGAGTGTCAAAATGCCTGTTCATAGCTGTCAGTAAACATGATACCGCATTAGTATGGCATTAGTGCCTAATCCACTTTAGATTCATCTTCATAGTCATATATACACTGATGTTATAATAGAGTTACTGTTGAATTTATAACGCAACAGTAAATTTGTCCCTCTGTCTGTATGTGTCACCTTTTATTTTGTTGAAATTTAGTATTCAGGTAGATATGCATCCTAAGATCGGACTTTATGATACTTTTTACCAACGAAGAAAGAAGGAGGTTCTCTAGTCGAGACGTATATTTGCACGATAATTGCATACAAACACGCGAGACGCTACTAGTCTACACTAATTTATAAAGTTTCTGTACCTTAATGTTTATAAGAAAGTAATTTATGGAGCTATTGAATTAAACAAGAAAATTACTGATAGAAAGCTACACTATCCCTGAGTGGACATAGCTATGTTTTGTTCACACCGCGGACGAAGCCACGCACAAAAGCTAGTCATTTATCTAGTGCTAATTTGTTGAGCCACCCATCAGTTTGAGATTTATATTGTCACGTGAAAACCTATTTGCTATTTCAATACGGTCAAATAGCGCCAAAATGTTTACTGATGGCGACTTGCCTTGTGATACGTGAGAATTGACTATTCATTAATGCCTCGTATGTAATTGAAATATCGATAAAATTTCCACTTAGTGGTGGAACATCACTACATACATTTTAGTTTTATTTTTTTCGTGAAAGCATCCACGTTTCGGCTTCATTTTGTGACCTACTGAAACACTTTTTACAATGACTCATTTTCAGTACCTAAGTGTTTTTGCGGTGCGGTAAATATGTGAGATTCTTTTTATAATGGCGTTCAAGCTTTTATTAGTAACATAAGATTTGGAAGATAGCGGTAGTTAATTATATGATACATGCTTCGAACAGTACAGGTAAAATATTAGATTTTTCTTACATAGATTAACTTTCTAAGTTTAAGAGAAAGTTTAGCGATGTACGCTCATAATGCTAAAAGAAATCCGAAATGATTGATGAAAGATGAGTCTCGAGTAGAAAAAAAGTTGTACCTTTCTATTATCGGCGTGGGAAAAGAAAATGCAATAAGGAATATTTATTCTATTATGTTTAAGGAACTAATCATCAGGGCCCTGATTCACTAAGTATAAACCCGCACATAACGCGGCGCGTTAGGTTTACACTTAAAAATTTGGTCTATATTCCCAGGCGAATAAAGGCTAACTTTTAGAGGATAACGTAACGCGCCGCGTTACGAGCGTGTTTATTAGTGTTCAGTAGTTAGTGAATCAGGGCCCAGGTAAAATATTTAAGTGTATTTTTTTGTTATCTTTGCTTACCAAGCTTTAAATATTTTCATTTGTTACGATGCTTAGTTTAGGTTGGACAATACAAAAATATTTTTTTAGACTTTAAATTTAAAATCTACACTTAAAATGTAATTGTGCAAAGTTTCATGCATTTATTTAATGACTATAGAAGCTCTAAAAATTAGGCCGGACGGACAGAACGAACTTATAAGGGTTCCTTGTAATACTACGGAACCCTAAAACGGGTATTCAGTTCTTAAAATTAGTATTAAATTATAGTATTGCTGATCATTCATCGTAAAATTATATTTCCACACCACAAGATAAATCGTGTACGATTATACCCTTATTGAAAAAAAAATATGGAAAAACTTTATTCATGCGGCATAACTCTAAAAAATTTACGTTAAGAAGACAAATAGTCCGATAAAATACAGAAACGAGAGTGATATCTCGTAGCTTGGCGCAAATAGCCGATCATCTATCATAACATAAAAACTTCATTTATTCCACAAAAGTTGGCCTTGAATATTTTCAGTGGTATCAGTAGCCAAGTTTTCGCTCCAGATAATGTCTCTTTTATTACGCTTCCTGCAAATGATTTAACGTCATTTCCGTTATCTAGGAAGCTGTTATGAATTTATAATCTTTAATTTACCATTGAATTCAGGATAAGTATTTTTGCACGATTTATTTCTGAGCTGTTTTTGAAGGTTGCGATTCCGCACACCGGCAGTATCTAGAACATATAGCACGCTCCTATGCCACGCATCATCATCAGCCAGAAGACATAGGCCTCCCCCTTTAACCTCCACACTGAACGACAGCTTGCCATTTGCACCCACTGGATGCCCGCGACTCACAATTTCGCGGTCCATCTAATAGGAGGCCTATCTACGCTGCGTCTTTCGGTTCGTGGTCTCCGCTCAAGTATCTTTCTTGCCCATCGGTTATCGGTTCTTCGAGCGATGTGGCCTGCTCATTGCCACTTCAACTTCCAAATTTTAATAGCTATATCGGTGACTCTGGTTCTTTGGAGACTCTATCGCGCAAAAAAACCCCGAGCATAGCTCTCTCCATTGCCCGTTGTGTGACTGAGTTTTTCCAAAAGGCCAACAGTTAAGGACCACGTCTCAGTACCATATGCCATCACTGGCAACACACACTAGTCAAAGACCCTTGTCTTTAGGCACTGTGGTATCTTGGACGAGAAGATGTCACGCATATTCCCGAAAGCTGCGCATCCGAGTTGGATTCTTCGGGCGACGTCTTTGCTAAGTTGGACTTACCTAACTGAACAATCTGTCCAAGATAAGTGTAATGGTCAACAACTTCGAAAGTATCACGCACTATGCCATGCACAAAACGATAATCTTCTAAATTATTCTCTTGACCTTTTTGATTAAAATTTATTGTAGTCAATTAGCTTTAAACGATGCCGTATTTATTACTTTTTGCATGCTCAATTTCCGTCTCCTGGTCAATGTTGCCTGGAAGAGATCGCTTACAACGATAAGGCCGCCGATTATTTCATTAGTTTTCAAATTGTTTTTGTCTTATGTTTATGTCATTTCTGGTGTGAACAATATTTAGTTTTTTTCCCGTGAATAAGACCGCGTTTGACCCTCATCTCGCCTGTTGGTTGACAGATAACTCTTTATCTATCTATCTACATCCTATAAGTCTGCGTGCTTCATCTTCGACCACATCGTCGCTTACTAACAGGCGAGCTTAAAAGCGGTCTTATTCGCGGAAAAAACTCTATTGTTCAGACTAAATGACTGTTATGACTTTAGATTTGGGCGGCACCAAAATATAAGGATTTTACTTACTTATTTACTAAACTACAAGTCTGATACTAAACTATTACTAACATAAGACCTAAAATCATGATATCCATCTAAACGATCAAGTGCCATTATTAGCTAAACCAAATACTTACAAGCTTAACACTAAAATTACTAAACTGTTTAGCCAATAAATAAAAATAAAAAACTAAAACAGTTGGTAAGCTTTGTACCGGATTGTACCGCGTTAAAGTTATAAAGATAATACAAATGCAACATTACCATGCTGGATGGAAATGTAGCGTACACGACGTTGAGCCACAACACGCGACCATTTTGGTACCGCCGAAATTGTGATGAATTTATTTCTAGAGAGAGATTTCAAGTAAAATGTTTTTCCTCAAAAGATAATTATTGTTGTGCAATAAATTTTCCCGTACAAGACTTATCCGTCGTACATTTCGGACACCACAAAGCTTACCGTTGATATCCGAAGACAGATGGTCGGATTTATAACTCGCCCTATTGTTGCTATTCTTTTGTCAAAAAATTTATAATAATAGCTTCGAATGTATCTTTTGTCGGTAACAACGATGTCAGAAAATAATCCGGCAGTCCGGCTATCTTGTAATAGAGATGTATTTATTGATAAAAGCATTATACCTTTAATTCGATTCATAGTATTCGTGTTTTGTAATACAAATACGTTTTATATACGATTGCTACTATCAAACATTTACAACTAGCTGCGCCCTGTGGTTTCACCCGCGTTATATCCGGGATAAAAGTAGCCAGAGTTATTCCTTATAACATCAACTATCTGCCAGTGAAAAATTAAAACAATGCCACCCTCCTTGGTAGCATAGCAACCTCCTTTGACTTAGGTAAAAAAAAAATCTTCTGTGATCTATATTTCAATCACTGATTATCTACTATACTCTATGCTATGTAGTCTTTCCATGACTATATAGACTACAATTCTTGTTCTTGTTTTCTGTAGGAAAAATATTAAAAAAAAGCCTATATATATATATATAGGTTTTGTCTATATATATATATTGTACCTATAGTTACTAAACTTCACAGTCTCACTCGCTGGACTAATTTGAAGATTGCCTGAAAATTTCATAAAAATCGGTCCGTACATACATACACACATCGCCTTTTATATATATATAGATGATAATTGACACCACCGGCGTAGATCTAGTTAACTGGATAGTAAAACGTGATCGATAAAACAAATTTATTATCTATCATTATGTCGGCGATATTGCTTCCCATATTCGACAATTTATTGAGCACGATGCGGTCAGAGCGCGGTTTAAACCGGTGCCGAATATGAATGGTTCTCTGGGCGCCCGTACGTTATTTGTATTAGCGCTTTGTTCACGCCAATGTTTTATAATAAAGCCCAAAGTTACGGTAAATTACTGTAGCGCCAGTCAACAGAAGCATGTTAAGAACAACGTGAAAATGTGCCAGCATACATGAGGCCATAAATGATTAGTTGCCGGCAAAATTCAAATTCAAATTATTTATTGAGAATAAAAACGTACTAATTCCACTAACATTCATGGCTTGTAAGTACAGTACTTTTCTCAAACATTACTTGGATATTCCCGTAGATATACAACGGGAGTTCACTGATGAACAAAGTGGGATTTTAAGTTGCGAAAGAATGGTTTCTTCTAGGCAAGCTCGTAGTCCGCATGATCGGATGAAATATACATTTTGGGGTAATTTTCACATTTCATTGAAAATAGTCCTTCAAACCAAACCATACTAGATGGCTATAATGGCTTGTACTATGAGCCAATCATAGGATACTGCGACTTGTCATTTATAAAAATTTAAAATATAACAAATTCGCTTCTTTTTGGATGAAAAATGTATCAACGCCTTTTAAAAAAGAAAACAATTGGCAATCCATTACTTTAGCAAAGGTCGAGACCTTAAATACCAATTTTGGAAGAAGAGAGTTCTGCAAAAAAAAAAAAAAAAAAAAACTATATACCATGTGTGAGAAAATAAGATTTATGTAGGTACTGACTTACTGAGTACAGAATTTTTTTAAACAATTTTCGAGCTTGTCTTGCTCGAATATTTTTTTTCCATTGTACCTTTTCGTAAGAAAATATGTGTAAGGTCTGAAGCACAGAAAGTTATTGCCAAAGTTACCAGTAAAGTTAATACAGAATAATTAATTCGTTCGTCGCTCCGTCTTAATTATTCCAACTGTCATTTATGTAATATAATTTTATTCATGCTGTTATTTACATTTTTATGAGAAAATGAAGAGATCGCGTACACATGTTTGCGTTGACTTTTTATTCGAGCTGAAACCATTGTGGCTATTGTGTTTTTATCTGTTAATTTCACGCCTTTACCGGTTTTTGTCGTACCGCTTTTAGTCGTTTGCTTTGTGCGGTCGTCCTATATCTGTGTTCGTAGAATTCGTTTTTTCATTAAAACGGAACTAACTCCGCTAAAATTTTCCGCCTTTCCGTTTTAATAGCCGGGTAATGTTGACGTCAAGAGGCTCGCTATTTACTGAAACGTCGGAGTAATAGGTACCTACTTAGTGAAATCTTTTCAGAAGTTCTTTGATATTTGAGTATTTTTTCGTGTAAAAGTATTTTAATAAAAAGCAACGTTTCTAATTTAACGCCCATTGGGTTTTATTATTTTTTAATTTTCTACTTTCCACTATAGTGATTACGCCAATTCTGAAAAATGCTTAGTAAAAATGTTTAGTAAATGCCGATGTGTTATTTTTTTTTCGCAATATCAACTTTATAAATCATTAATTTATCTGAAACGTCAATACTAAAGGATCCTTAGCCATAGTTTTCAAATAAACAGTAGCTACGTAGTTAGTTACCGAACTAAACCGTCTCAAAGTTTTAATGATACAACTAAAACTAAACTCCGAAATCGTAGCAATTTTGTACGTAATTAGTATTGTTTGAACGTTATCAAAGGAGATATCTCATTAGTAGTATAATGGAATTGGAAAGCAATAATAGAGATCGCTGAAGCAAAGGACTGTTTAAGTTCTAAACTTACAGACTGAAAAATTAATGTGCTAAGATTTTATTGCCATCTTTAGAATCTTTAAAAACAATGTATTTGATGATTTGTTTTCTTATCATCATAACTAAATCATAACAACGATTAAAAACAAAAATATTGTGATAAAACTGGAATACTCATTTGAGCACCTGAAAAATTAATTTGTTTCAAATACTAAATACATCAAAATTTGCGTTACCATTAATTTTATCGAAAAACATAATACGTGAGTGTAAACCGTCTCTTTGAAACTTTATTGGTATAGTTAGATTGAAATTATAATTGTCTTATTTATTTTCGTTAGTTGACTAGCTTTTTGTCTTTTAGACAAACAATTTTTGATGCACGCCTATACAAAAACAAAACTAACTTATTAACTAACATTATTTAATTTTGTAAGCGTGCAGTAATAAATAATAAACAGAAGTTATCAAATTACCGGTTATAATATTATATTTCGATTTAACGGCTCTATAATTTAGCCTGTTTCAGTCCTGGGGCCTTAAGGCCTGTTTTAAGCGATTCTGTTTAGGTGATTGTGAAAAGTTGCGAGACCGCAATCCGTATCTCAGCGCGTTAAGGTTCACTTTCGCGTGATTTTCCGCTCTGCGCTGTTTCGAGCCCGCGGTAACAGGTAGCCGTAGCCTAGCCGTAAGCCGAATTTTTCTAGTTGCGTTTACTTACTCGATCGCATCAACGTTATCTACAATTGTAGTAATTGTAGTATTAAATCAGAACAGCGCCATCTAGCGCATGTAAATAGAACTGCTCTTTTTTCATACAAATACTAATTAATGCTAATGCAATCGACTAGCAAACGCCACTGTTAAACTAGGCCTTTACATTGGATAGTGGGATGATAGCTCCCACCTATATCGAAGTTGAGCAGCCACAAAGCAATTTAAACTTAAGCTACTAACTGCTAGCTTCAGTATTAAGTATCTAGTATTGAATTTGTACGCTCGACTTTCTCAGATTTGTTTACGTTAAGCCATTCGATAGCGGGTAAACGTAGGTCGTTGACATGGATAGGGCATTGCCGATAAAGAAAATATAACGATCTGGTAAAAAAACTCTGTTCATTGAAGCATTCTTTGTGTTATTTTATTTTGCTCAATACTTTTACTATTCCAGCGTTCGGACGTTTTATATTGAAACAGTTAATTTGGCTACCAGTTATTTATTTTAGCAAATAAGTTATCTAAAAAAAACTACTTCAAAAAACCAGAAAACACAAACATTGTGATTGTGACTCTACAAAAAATTAAATTATATGTATAGACGGATTTTGAAGTCGGGCGGGAACTATTATCAAATTTAGATTTTAAAAAATCAAAATTTATTTTGTATTTGTTCATTTTATCCGTGTACCTACAAATATTATTTCGTAAGCAAATTGTTATAAATATGAAATATTAACATTAGTACCATTGATTTTAATTAAGGTAAGTTTTTTATGATACCAAATTGTACCTATGTATAAATTTATTATTTGTTTTTATACCAAACTGCTTGAAGATGATCAGCTTGCTTTTATCGGGGACGTAAAAATAAAACCGGCCAAGTGCGATGCGAAATCAATTTAAAAGACCGACTTCACAATATTTGTAAAAAAATACGCAATTTCGGTTACTTAGATGACATAATATTGTCATCCAAGTAAAAGAATTTTCCAATTATTTAGATTTAAAAGCGAAATTACTTAACCGAATATGATGAAATTTCTTTGGAACAAAAAGTCCAAACCGGTTCATAAATCACAGAGTTCCGAGTTCTGAGGTAACAAATATTTAAAAAAAAACACCTCATTTAAGAACCCCCTTTCTTTTTGAAGTCGATTAAAATGCGACGCGTTGGATTTCCTACAATGTGACGTGTCGTGGCATCTATTTTGTTAACGATCTTTGCTATGAAAACTTAGCACTAGGGATCTTATTTATCACCTAGTCCTTTGTGGCACCCGAGAGATTTTATCATAAAACGCTTTTGTCGGTCTAGTGCTTTTGAAAATAGATTCGATGATAACAGGTTGCGAAACTTTTGAAGTACCGCATCGCATTTCGGCGTAAGCGTAAAGTGCTCCGACGTGCGTATTGTGTGTAAGAAGATTTATACACAACACCAATGGTATATAATATTATGGACGTATTTTATATACATATACATATTTTTTTTTTAATTATCTGAAATGTACATGAAATTCCCCATTTTAGCCATAAAAAAAAACTCCTTCGCCGACATTCGACTACAAACCTAAATAACATCAAAGTAAAAGGTAAAAGTCATTTAATGTTAACAATGACAATATACCTACTTGACTGCTCATCCTTTAACCCGCCGTAAGCCAAAGGTTCTAACATGTCAACCTAAACTATTTCGAGCGAGGCCAATCCTAGGTCCGAATTGAATGAATGACTTTTGATTCTCCAATCACAAGCGTCGAGTCGCTTCGAGTCTCCAATCACAAACTCCCCCGCGACTGACGTGGCATCATTTTGCATAAGGGAATTTTGACTACATGCACGATCAAGTGGTTATGATTATCTTTGAATCTTAAGTTACGATTTTTTTGTCGTACTAATTACCAATTTAGTACAGTTATAAACCCGTATTTCTAATATGTCAATTTCGCTATTTCCTGACTATAACATTTGGACGCCAGCCGCTTGGTAGACACTATACTTGATATGAACACAAAAAACATGTAACTGGACCCTTCGCAGAAGTTTAATTGTCCTCAGCACGATATGATCATAACATAAGCAATGAAACTCGATAACTGAAGGCGTCCCATGGAGTCTAAGAACACCATGAAATAAACATTACAGAGAATGAGCCCTTCTAGGAATCGTTTGTTAACACGAATTGATTCTTGTAAATATATACAAGCTACGCAACGTACGGAACGTTAGGTTCTTAATGCATTTTGCATTCGGTGCAAGGTCTCGACAACCTAGGTCAAGTGGGGACAACAACAATATAGCCCGTTGGCCCAGTTGGTAGTGAACCTTCTGAGCTTGGGAGCGAGGGTTCGATTCCCACCTAGGATTCACAAACATTTATGTGATGAACATTTGTGTTTGTTCTATCATCATCATCATCCACAGCCTTTCTTATCCCACTGCTGGGTATAGGCCTCTCTCTTGCTATGCCATCTGCCTCGGTCCTGTGCTAATCTAGTCCAGGCTCGACCCGCGATAGTTATAATATCGTCGACCAATCTTGCAGCTGGACGACTAACGCTCCGCTTACCTTGCCTCGGCCATCACTCTGTTAAGACCTTACTCCACCTGTCACTGTTACTCCGTCTGGGTGTTAATATCTATTTAAGTATGTATTTAAAAATATATATGTATGTATATCAGTCTCTGGCAGCCATATCAGCTTTGCTTAGTTTGGGGTCAGATGACCGTGTGTGCTAAAATGTCCTGAATGTCCCAAACAATAACTTGCGCGCGTACAAGAGCATCATGGAAGTATGTAATAATACGTGCATATAACCAACCTTCACAACTTTTTTAAACTGGCAATTGCCTTTATTAACTAAACAAAATACAAGCTAACACTATCAAAAAATTGGACTGCCCATAGTCCGTTGAAGGTCTAAAGACTATCTAACCTGCACATCTGCACAACTTAGATGCGCCGTCTGCAAGACGCTTAGTTGATCCCATTTGATATCTCAGACTCTGCAGTGGGTGTGGATCACACCGCAATACATCGTTGTCTCCGATTCTACGTTACTTTTGTATTAAATCAAATCAGTAACCTCAAAACAGATTATTAATGATAATGATAATACTACCATGATATTACCATCGCCTTATATAATATTACCTATCTATTATTTTTTATTTGGTATTTTTGGCAGATTATTATTGCAGTCAAGCTTTTATTTCATCCTCATTTTACATGTCGCCATTTTGTATTTATGATGACGTCACAAACCTAATAACCATCTCTGAACTTCATTAAACCCACCGACACCTTATTTATCAAAATTGGTTAATGCCTTTAGGTTGTAGGTGGAAAGATACATTCATACGATTTAAACACAATACTCTCCTTGTTCTTTTCGTTATCGGGTAAAAATAACTTTCTAAACCACATAAATTGCATATAATAATAAAATTCAAAACTTTCTTGTGGAAGTGTGTAAAATAGTACTTTTTAATCATGCATATTTTCATCGTGTTTAGAGATCTTCGCTTCAGCAGAGCAGTCTATAAACACTCGTCCGGCGCTTCGTAGTGCCATCATAAAGTGAGCTTGCATCGCTGGCTATCAGTATATTTCCATTTCCACGGCAAATTTCATTTTCCACTGCACTCAAACAAATGAAATTACTGCAGTGTGCTTAACTAGGTATATATGTTACGATGACTGCTGAGATGCATTTCTGCGTCAAAGGGAATATGGAACAATGAATATATGAATATTTTTGAATAAATTCCAACGATTTAAACTTTACACCGGTCTTCATACTAAGAAATAAATCGGCCAAGTGCAAGTCGGGCTCGCGCAGTGAGGATTCCGTGCCACTAAAAGTAATGCAAAAAGCAACATCACGCACAAGGCGGTCAGTGCGGTCACCCGTTTAAGTACCGACCGCGCCAGACGTTGCTTAGCTTGGAAGTGAACAGAAATTTGTCACCGACTCGCACTTGGCCATTATTTCTTGTTCTACTTTAGAGTTTGTAACGTAAGTATAGTAATACTTAATTATGCCAAGTTTGACGCTTGTACGTAGTACCACTCTTCATACCACTGGCACTTTTCATACCACTGACTTTTCGGTGAAGGAAAACATTGTGAGGAAACCATCGTGACGAAACCTGCATACGTACGGAGAAGGAATTCAATGGCGTATGTGAATCCACCATCCCGCACTGGGCCAGCGTGGTGGATATGGCCTCTAGTATAGTATATTTATCTATGATATGGCCCAATCACCCTATCGGGGGTAGGCTAAAAGTCCAGCAGTGGACTGTTAAAAAAGGCTGATAATGATGATGATGATGACGTAGTACCGTTTTTACATTAGACCAAATACAAAAATGCGTTTAAAAAAAAGTTCGATTATGGGGATCCCCCTTTACTTTTAACTTTTTGACGTTATTATTATTTCTTACTTAATCCGTCGTATACAGATTCTGTGAAAATTTCAACTGGCTATCTATTACTGTTAAAAAAATACAGCCGTTAGATATTAAGACGTACGAACGGGAGGACGGACATACAGACAACGTAGACTTATCAATAGGGTCCTGCTAACACCCTTTTGGAACGGAATCATATAAATGATTAAAAAAAACTTATACATAAAAAAGTCGATTTAACGTTTCTTTGTTTACTATTTTGTAATCTACGTGCAAGGAAACGCAAGCTGCGAACGAAACAGCTAGAAGATGCAGTGAAAATAAAATTCTTCTAGATCAATGTGTTCCATCCTCGGCCACACCGTCGCTTACCATCAAGCGAGTTGGTAGCCAAAGCTAGATCGATTTTATAAAAAAATGCGGTTCAGAAAGTAGCATCCGCATTATTGCGAACATGACTATAAAAACAACCTCGCATTCTTAACCTTTTCATTTTACTGTATTTTATGTGCGTTAACCTTTTACTTCCGCATATACTTTTCAAATCGTCATACTCTAAGAGTCTTATTACAAAATGTAGTCGTTAAATTTTAGGTACCTTCTAGATTTTCGGGCATAAAACGAGCCGTGGATAATTGTCACGACGAACCATAACATTAAAATTGACTATTTTGTCAGTAATTTAACGAAATCAACTCTCAAACATTCCCAGTGAGTTTTAACGAAAAACTTTTCGTTATTTTCAATAAAAAATACAGATCTTTTTACTACAGAGATTGTATTTTATATCTTAGATCTTTGTATTTAATAGAATCATAACGCCAAAAACCCAGTTTTCGTAGCTTGTTTCGTCAAAAAACGCGAGAGGGCTCTTAATACGCTAAAATAACTGTCAAAATATCTGTATTTATTTTATTTTACGAGGCAATAATACGCAGTCTGCTGAAGCGGGTTGCCCTTGAGGAGAGTTCCCGTGCATTGGTGCGGGATACGTATTTTATGGTCAAGTTAATTTCCTCTATTGAACGGGTTTTTTATGATGAATAAAAACAAGCTTCATTTTATGATGCTATATATTTAGGCGGGGTTATCTTGGTGCTCTGTTTTGAATCAATATTATTGCTGTATGCATTCGCGTGCCGTAACATGATGAAGAATGTTATCATCATCATCATAATCAGCCTTTTTTAACAGTCCACTGCTGGACTTTTAGCCTACCCTCGAAAGGGTGATTGGGCCATATCCATCACGCTGGCCCAGTGCGGGTTGGTGGATTCACATACGCCATTGAATTCCTTCTCCGTACGTATTCAGGTTTCCTCGCGATGTTTTCCTTCACCGAAAAGCCAGTGGTAAGAAAATCTGTACATAAACTCCAAAGAGCTCATTGGTACGGGCCCGGGGTTTTGAACCCGCGACCTCACGCTTTCAAGTCCAGCGGTCTCTGAACTGGGTTACCACGGCTTAAGAATTTTATAATAACGCACATTTGTTTTGTTATCGGTAACACAAGTTTTTGTTGTTTTATTTTACGCGTATTATGTAACAACTTTGTGTGCTATGCAAACATGCTACGATAACTTAGTCTATATGGAACGATTACACTCTGTTGACTTTATTAACTAAAACAAAATACAAGGAAACTTACACTAAAGTAAGACGGTACCTACAAAACCACCAATTTCTTGTGGTAATTCAGAGAACTCGTACGCAACAATTTGGAGCCACTATCACGATTTGCCTAAGAATGGAACTCCCCTTCTCTTCTTCGTCTTCTTCTTAGTCTCCTGAGAACTACTATCTAGATACAGAACGTATTCAAAATACATTTCTTCTATATTGACGTGGTCCACGGCCACAACGTCGCTTACAATCAGAATTTTTTGCAAATTTTTAGCAGTTCAAAATAATAATAAAAAAGTTTTGATGTATAGACATAAAAAAAATTGACGCTAAGGTTTTTATAACCAACTAGCGGTCCGCCCCAGCTTCGCACGGGTATAGATTATAGCCTAGATGTCACCCGGGGATAGTGTAGCTTCCCGTCAGTGAAAGAATTTTTCAAATCGGTTCTGTAGTTTCGGAGCCTATTCAATGCAAACAAACAAACAAACAATCAAATCTTTCCTCTTTATAATATTAGTATAGATAATAACATTTATGTTTCCATTTTAAAGCGAATAACTAAACACACATACGAGGAACAAGTCGAAGGTGTAAAGGTATTGAAGAAATTGGATAATGTCCGTCGTGCCTACAACACCTAGTAAGCTTGTTAGCTCGAGACGATGGCAAGCGCTAACCTACTTTATGGTTGACTGCCAAGTCTAGCAACAAAAACTCGAACATAGAAATAACAAATGGAAGTCGAGTCACTTGCTCATAAAAAGAATGATTGGATTTGTCTTAAACTCGAGCTAGTAACGAAATAAGTCTGCCAAAAACTGAAGTGGGCGAGGCAAACACGTACCTACACGTACGAGATGATAACAATGTTTTTTTTTTTTGTGATGAAATGGGCTAGCTTTTGACCACAACTCACCTGATGGTAAGTGACGATGCAGTCTAAGATGGAGCACGCTTGCCCATGAGGTGCCTATTCACTCTTGTCTTGAAGAGGTTGTACTTTGTAGGGAACACCGAGGCAGGACATGGACATGTCATCAAATGGACGACCAATAGCTACTTAAAATTAGAAATTTTAGGATTTTTCACTCTATATAATATGCTAGGACCGAGGCAGATGGCATAGCAAGAGAGAGGTCTATACCCAGCAGTGGGATAAGGAAGGCTGTGGATGATGATTATGATGATGATGATAATGATGATATGCTATGAGATCTTGCCTCTTTCCAAATTTCATGATTCTAGGTCAACGGGAAGTACCCTATAGGTTTTGGTTCCCCTGTGAAATCGCAAAATATGCGAAAATATGCAACATAAACGGTCATATCATTAGATCGCGTTAAATAAATTTCAACTTGATACCTCAACGCGTGAGGTCGCGGGTTCAAACCCCAGGCCTGTACCAATGAGCTCTTTGGAGCTTATGTACGGATTTTCATACCACTGGCTTTTCGGTGAAGGAAAACATCGTGAGGAAACCTGCACACGTACATTGAAGGAATTCAATGGCGTATGTGAATCCACCAATCCGCACTGGGCCAGCGTGGTGGATATGGCCCAATCACCCTTTCGGGGGTAGGCTAAAAGTCCAGCAGTGGACTGTTAAAAGGCTAATTATGATGATGATGACCTCAACGCGTTCCTGAGAAAAGGGCCTTGACGGACAGATAGACAAACGGACAACGAAGTCATCCTATAAGGATTCCGTTTTTTCCTTTTGAGGTACGGACTCTAAAAACAATCGATTTGAGAACCCCCTCCTATTTTGAAGTCGGTTAAAATAAGCGCCAAAGAAGCCACTACCGGGGCGTTACGATGAAATAATGTTGTGTGACCGCAAACCGTATCTGGGCGCTTTAAGGTTCACGTTCGCGTGATTTTCCGAACAGCGCGGTTTTAATGTTAAGTTTGGGCCCGCGTAAGGGGTTGGTCGGAAGGCCCCTGAACTGAGAATTTTATGTGTAACCGTCCTTTTACCGTAGACGGCTAAAAAGTTGACGGGACTATTCAAATAAACAGAAATCACAGATTATGTTCGAGTACGATCATTCAACATACATTATCTCATATGAAAACTTTAAAGATGCTTTTACTGCAAGTATGTTACATTTTTACGATCTTTTAATATTGTTCAATGCGTATTTGCAAAGATATTCGTTGTTTATGGTCTTTTAAAACATGGTTTTACTCCGACAGACGGTAATAACAATATCGGAACAGGACGAGTTGTGTATAAAATGTTATATTATGTTGCAGTTTACAATGTCATAAAGAAACAGTACAGCTTTGTTTTGAATCTTGGTTAGTTTGACGAGTATCCTTCATTATCATGATTGTGATGATAGGGAGGACTTTGAACTCTATAATATGTGAAAGGCAACAGCAAAGACCGGTATTCGTTGCTGATTAATGGTTTAGCCGGTCCTTTTGTTGTAAGGGCTAAGGGTCTACAGTCAAAATCATCGTCATCATTATCAGTCTTTCATGTTCCCACTGCTGGGACACAGGCCTTATCTCAGAGAGAGAGAGAGAGAGAGAGGATACTAGCCTAGTGCATTTTAATGAATGTTATACGTCTGAACGTTTTTGAGATTTTTGGACATACCAGTTTCCTCACGATGCTTTCTTCACTTTTTAGCGATGGCATCGAAGATGAACATAATTTATTTAAGTACTAAATAAGTCATTGGTGCAGGGATAAGGATCGAACCGGGTACCGTCAGATTGTGAAGCGCACATGCTACCGCTCGGATACCATCGCTCACAGTCGAAACAGTTTCCTACATAATAATTATTATATGTACCTACTATGCTCGGGATTTCTTTGAAAGATAGAATCAGAAATGATATCCGACAAAAACTAAAGTAACAGACATTAGCACTCAAAGGCAAAGGTAGTAAGGCTCAAGCTGAAGTAGCAATGGGTTGATCATATCTATAAGAACTGATAACCGTTGGGGTAGACGGGTTTTAGAGTGGAGATCGTATCAGCAAACGTAAAGTAGGATGCTCTAAGTCTACAGCCAGGTGGAGCGATGATATGCAAAAGGAAGACAGTGACCTAATTTCAATAGGTGATAATTGCGAAACTTAAGAAATTATTGCCTAATGATTGCCATTTTAATTCTACGAAATTTGTCAATAGCCCCACGAATTAGGCTTTTTAACAGAGTTTAAAAAAGGAGGAGATTCTTAATTCGACTGTGTTTTTTTTAAAATATTTGTTTCGCGATTACTCCTCCAATTATGAATTGATTTTGATGATTCTTTTTTTTGTTTGGTAGGTCATACTTTAGTGGTGGTCCCATATTAATTTTATTAAGATTAATACAGCGCAATTTAAAAAAAAAAATTACACAGATGACGTTTTGGTTTTGGTTCCCTTCAGAAAAAGTTTTGATGACTACTTTCAATCTCTGTTTTAACTGTAGTTTTTTTACGTTTTAGTTAAATTTTGTACATGTACCTAGATACAGATTTGAAGTCGGTTTTTTTTCTTATAATTTACTCCATATTTCTACGAAATTAGAATTAAAGTTATATGATTATTTACGGGATATACTTTAGTAAACAACCGTGATAGTTTAAAACAGTGAAATTAGAATTCTTTTAATAGCCTTACGAATGCGCCGTTTTTGAATTCTTTGTTTTAGTTGTAGTTATAAGTTGTAAGCGTTGTGTTTTGCTGGAATTTTAATCACAGTTATTATTCGTTGATCACAGCCATGTTATTTTGTCTTTAAAGGGATATAGTCTCGACTTCTCGAGCGTATTATAGTAATTTGCATTAATGATGTTTGCATAGGCGCCATTGAATTGTGCGATTCATTCTCATTATCGACTCGATAAACTTAATCAACACGCACACAAACTGTTTTAAATAAATCATTTCCATGCAAATAGTGTGTCGTTGGTAAAATGTGGAAAATAGTGTTGTGGAATATGTAAATTTTGTTGATATTGCTTTCCCTCGGAGCCTTTGGGATTTTATGACGTCACTATACATAGTATTATTATCAAGTGAGCGACCCACAACGTACTTGGTTCCAATACCAATACATTCTGATAGCTTGAATAAACAAGCTTGCTCAAATTCTGATTTCACACAATCAATGCACCCGACTCCAATGAAAGATAAATAAAAATAAAATTAACGTTTAAACACTTTTCTTTATTCATCATCATCATCATCAACCATTCTCCACCCACTGCTGGGTATAGGTCTCCTCTTCAGCGCGCCATCTTTTCCGGTCCAGTGCTAGTCTTGTCCACTGCTTTCCTGCTGTCCTAACGTTTTCTTTATTACTACGTAAAAATGTGCTGCCACATGAATCGGTAACGAATTGAAGGCTATTAAAAGTATAGTCAAGTCAATTGCAAGTGGGCAGGCCACATCGTTCGAAGAACCGATACCCGATGGGGAAGAAAGATTCTTGAGTGGAGACCACGAACCGGAAGACGCAGCGTATGTAGGCCTGCTACTAGATGGACCGACGACATGGCGAGAGTCACGGCCCGTGGATGCAGAATATGCAGATGGCAGGTTGTCGTTCAGTCTAGAGTTCTAAGGGGGAGGCTTATGTTCAGCAGTGGACGTCTTATGGCTTTGTTCTTCTGTTGGTTTGACTATAGTTTTCATCATCATCAGCCAGAAGACGTCCACTGCTGAACATAGTCCTCTTATAGACCCCCAAACTGAACGACAGCCTGCCTCTGCATTGACTGGATGCACACGACTCTCACTATGTCGTCGGTACATCTAGTGGGAGGCTTACCTACGCTGCCTCTTCTGGTTCGTAGTTTTGACTTGAGAACCCTTTATCCCTATTGGTTATCGGTAGTTCGAGTGATATGGCCTGCCCATTGCCACTTTAACTTGCAAATTTTAAGCTATGTCGGTGACTCTGGTTCTTTGGCTAATATCCATGTTCCGGATTCTATCGCGCAAAGAAACTCCGAGCATAGCTCTCTCCATTTCCCGCTGTGAGTTTTTCTAAAAGACCAACAACTAAGGACCACGTCTCAGTACCAAACCGTACATAAAATACTACATTATATTACAATATTGGGTATTGCATATTGCATTGTCACCAGAACTAAAGGCGTATGCAAAATTTCAGCAAAATCGGTTTCATGAATGATGGTTCTAATTCAGCTTGCAAGATTTGACCTAAACAAACTAACCTACAAAAAATGAAAGTTAAATAAAAACTACGTCATCATCATCATAACCAGCCTTTTAACAGTCCACTGCTGGACTTTTAGCCTACGCCCGAAAGGGTGATTGGGCCATATTCACCACGCTGGCCTAGTGCGGGTTGGTGGATTCACATACGCCATTGAATTCCTTCTCCGTATACGTATGCAGGTTTCCTCACGATGTTTTCCTTCATCGAAAAGCCCGGGGTTTGAACCCGCGACCTCACGCTTTCAAGTCTAGCGGTCTCCCAAATGGGCTACCACGGCTATGGCCACCTTAAATTCTTGCTTCCTCAAGTAATAGTATACCTACCATAACACCGCAAATGGACACAGACTGCAAATTTGATTGGCGTTTCGTAAAATAGCCTTATCGCCACATGCCGTATTCTCATTCATTCATTCGTATTGTTCTACACGAGAAATAATAAGTTTAATTAACAGACAACACAATCTATCCAGACCCACAATAACTTCTAATTGGTCGAGGCATGCTCTTATCGTGACATCGGCTGTTGCCATCGCGTGCTGTAATTAACGCAAGGATAAACGTTTGCGCACCCCTAATTGAAACTGACACTAGACTAGATAGATATGTGTGAATATGTAAGGCCAGGCCCACATCGCAGGTCTAGGAGCCTAGGAGATTGGCTAAGGCTGAATTTAGTAGCGAATTCCATTGTCAATCACCAGTGTGTTACTTACAAGAAAAAAAAAAAAAAAAAAAAAAATTAAATGGTATCATTAAATGTAGTCATTACATGGTACGTATGAAGATTCCATGGAGCGGCGTTACCTACATTTTATAATCGATGTTAAATCTCCGCACTAAACATGGCTCCCAAACCTCCCAGTCCAAGATGTCCGACTAATTTTCACCCGCCCACTACCCGTGCTTACCCCTCCAACCTGCAAAATAGCTGCAAATATAGGTGAAATAGCCACCTATGACAGCTTTAAAATCCATACCAATTCAATAACAATAGCCGCTCTATAGTCTACCTACCATAGCAGTGAAACAATTTTGACACTTACCATTTTGACGTTACCCAGAGACAAACATGTAGCTCTTAGAAAGAAATGCCTTTGACAAAATTTACAGGGTTGTCTAAATTTAGATTTTAGATACTGTGCTTGCCATCAAACGAATGGTGTAGCCGCGCTATTAATTGCAGTTCATGTTTGCAGTGGCAAGTGATTAGCTGATCGCATAGATAAGGTGACCCAGTTTATAAAAATATTGCATAAAAACTACGCGGCTAGTGCTAGTAGTAGTCGCTTGACGCTCAGTGCTAAATAACAGTCGCGATCTAATTTAGCCTTAGCCAATCTACTAGGTGGGCCACATGCTGTGTGGCTCTCGCCTTACGTAATTATTCACACGTACCTAGCTAGTGTCAGCAAACGACGTTATGCGTTCAGAGTGAAAATACCCCATAATATAGACGTAATAAAAGAATATTAATAAAAATAAATACCTAAGTGTATCTTTTATTTATTCCTCAGCGCACTTGAATCCCTGTCTCTCGCAGGTGTGATCAAAATTCAGGTTGCCGTTCTTGTGCATCTGATAATGTTCCTTCTCTGTCACACTTACGATTATGTCAATCCGAAAGAGGGTAGCAGGTGTCTAAACTAATATCACAGACCCTGAAATAACTCAGCTGATTCCGCTTAAAGAATTAAATTAACACAAATTCAAAATTTGATAAACCACTGAAATGGTTAACAAAACTGTTCAGTACAATATAATGGAGAGAAATGTTCCCCTTTTCAGAATAATACCTTGATCTCGAACTAAAATATAGCTTTGAGCGACCCCCAAGGAATGAAGAGTAGTTTTGCTTGCTTTGAGCGTCTTGTCTATAAACAGAAGTTGCGTCGAGGGGATCGAGATTTATTTTATTTGAGACAACTTTAGTGCTTTGTATTCTATGCATAACAATACCCGTAGTTTGATTTTGAGATTTAGTTATTCCTTTTGAAGTTGAGCTATATTCTAGGTATTCGAGCGATGGTGGCCGAGCTGTAACACGTGCGCTTTACAATTTGACGGCACCTGGTTCGATCCTTGGCCCTGCCAATGACTTATTTAGTACTTGTAAGTAAATTATGTGTAGTTTCGATGCCATCACTCAACAAGTGTGAGGGAACATATCGTGAGGAAACTGGTATTCAAGGATCTCAAAAGTTCTAACACATATGACATTCACCAACATACACTGGGCCAGCATAGTGAATTAGGGCCCACCTCTATCTCATATATATTTTAGGCAAAGATTATTGAAATCTTTGATTCTAGGTACGTCCATACTCACTATGCGGGAAAGGGACAGAGCACCCCTTCTTAATCCAACCACAAACTTTAAACGGGTACATCTCAGTACTTTATGTGCCGATTTAAATTTCACGTTAAATTAAATTAAATTTTTAGGATTCCGTATCCAAAGGGTAAAAACGGGGCCCTATTACTAAACCTACGATGTCAGTCTGTCCGTCTGTCTGTCCTACCAATTAACAGCTGTATCTTTCGAACTGTAATAGATTGCCTGTTTAAATTTTCACAGAATATGTTATGTTACGGCGGATTAACTAACAGATAATAAAAAAGTCAAAAAGTAAAAACGGGGACCCCATACAAATAGCCTATTCCTCTAGGCGCATAATTTACGTACCTATGCTATACAGCCTCAGAAAAAATAAATTGGAGTGTTATACCTACACAAAATCATCTCGTTTGCAGTTGTGTGCCGCTCAATATTGAAGTGTGCGTTTGTAGAACTAGTAAGTATAATATGTTAGTGCGTGCAATACGTGTTTACCTCGCCCCTTCTTTTTTTGCAGCCTTTTTTGGGTACTGGCAAATCCAAACTTTATACGATCAAAGTATCCAGCTAAAAGCAGCTTAATGACAATAACAAGGGTTCACGCACTCCGTATATACCTAGAAGTTTCAAGGAAACCTGAACAAAGCATTTACTACTTGTAGCTTGTAGTAAGAATTCTTGAACAAACACTCAACAGGTGAGCGCTAGTTTGTGCGGCTAATCACGTACCGAAATGAATGAAACGAAAACACGTTACTTTTCAGTAGCTGATAGAAATTGGCAAAATTATGTAGTCAACACAAAGATATTTAAAACTATGGATGTCAAGTCTGCGCTCAAAAATGTCTAATCAAAGATGGATTAATTCTATACTAACTATTGGTTAAAATTACAAATTCTAAACAAAGATGTAAGCAGAGATATTAAATAGATAAAAAATGTTGTATATTATAACAGTTTTTTTAAACAATATACTTATAACAATTTGCTAACTAAAAAAACTGTTTACTGTAAGTACCTACTATATATTTTGGAAACATTAACATTTTTTTGCAATAAAAAAAGAAAAATGTGGTTGAATTTTGAATTTAGAATCGGTGGGATCATCATCTTTATCATCTGACACTTATGACCTATAATTTACTTCATACTATTGTTTTATTACTCCAAAAATGTTTATTACACCCGAACTCTCTCTTTGACATTGGCATAAGGTGACATTTCTTTATTTACATCTTTGCTAAGAATTTGTGTTTACCATTGTAGATTGCATTTAGACTGCATTTCTAGAGATTGTTAGTTAGAAAGTTATAACGACATACTATTTTAATTAGTTTGTCTTTAAAATGTATCTAAGTTTATATACGTTTTATCCCTGCGGGCAGTGGTCTATTAAATTAGTTAAGTTTTATATATTGGTTCTAATTTAGGTAAGCTCGTTACGGTTCTAAATATGTATAATTTTCTTGTGTACGTAAAAATAAGCCAAAAGTCTCAGTTTATGCGTTAACTAGCGACCCGCCCCGGCTTCGCACGGGTGTAATTTACGTGCGAAGCCGGGGCGGGTCACTAGTAATATATAATTATAAATCTTCCGTGAAAAATTATCTAACTGACGGTGAAAACTGTATCAAAATCCGTTGCGTGGTTTAGGAGGAGTTAGCCGTCATACAGACAGACAGGCAGACGCGGAAAGCAACTTTAATTTATACTATGTAGACATAGACATCAAGAATATTTTTTTCGTGAATTTTGTACTAGACCCTATGCATGTGTTTGCAAATGCACTGACTTATCGAAAAAACTTATCGGAGTAGAAAGCGTTCTTGAGTTTTGTAAAGCCATCATACCTCCATGCTGTGCCAGTAGTAGGTAATTAGTAAACCTTTTTGTTTAGTTTTTTTGGCACCAAATTTATTTGACACCAATATATCAATCATACGTCAAGCGCTGTTTTGTTACCAATTTATTAATTGCCATTTCAATGGATATGGATTTTTATTTTTGTTGCGAATGGTGGAAATCGCCTGTTCCTGGTAAAATATTGATATTATTCTCACGAATTCCCGAATATCATATTATTCGTCATCATGAACTTCGATTTTTCAAGTTATGTTTGTCAGAGAACCTAAGTAATAATACTTATGTTCTCTGTCCACAGAACTCTTGCTACAGTCATTATGTCACAGAATTCTTCATCACATAATTATACATTACTAGTGGTCCGCCCCAGCTTCGCACGGGTATAGATTGTAGCCTATCTCACCCGGGGATACTGTAGCTTCCCGTCAGTGAAAGAATTTTTCAAATCTGTTCAGTAGTTTCGGAGCCTATTCAATGCAAACAAACAAACAATCAAATCTTTCCTCTATATAATATTAGTATAGATATAGATTAGTATAGATGTCTCAGAAAAAAATAAATGGAAGTGGCAGGTATAACATCAGTTTACCCTTTAGCACATACACCCCTTCCCCCTGGTCGTCCATTTGATCATCTCGTTTGGAGTTGTGTGCCGCTTAATATTGAAGTGTTCGTTTGTAGATTATGTCAGTCTGTTAAATACGTGTTTACCTCGTCCCCTTCTGTTATTGGCAGACTTTTTTCAGTACTAGCTCGAGTTAAGGCAAATTAAGCTACATAATGATCAAATCATTATGTCGATGGTTCAGCCCCAGTCTCAGATCGTGGGCACTGAATCTACTTATTGATATCGTATATTCTTTTAGGCTAACACAGTTATATCGTCTGCATTGATGGAGTAAACCGAAGTCTTTGGTCTGTTAGTCATTATTTGGTCGGTAGTTGGTCATTATATTTTTTTATATTATTATACACTATGTAATAGGGAAAATAGAATTATGCGCATATATATCAATACTAGCTGTTGCCCGCGATATAATTATATATACGATAATATTCGTAGACTGTCATATAAATTTACAATATCTCCCTCTCTCCCCTCTTCAATTTGGCCCCTACGCAAAGTCCTTGCTTAGCGGACCTCTACAGGACAGCTGAAATTTTGTCTTCAGCTTGGTATGATAAGCAGTTTCGAGATTTCGTGATGAGTCAGTCACTGAGTGGTATTTCGCTTTTACGAGTATACATTCATCATTACATGATGCATAACCACAATATCAGAATCACATCTTTATCTTATGTAAGAGTCATTCTTCTCCATATCTGAACCCGTGTGTCCATTGTTGCAGGTCTACAGTTGCGGAGCATAGAGGAGCCCCCGGCTGGCGCGGGCGGCGCCCTGCCCGCGCCAACCTGCTATGACGCCGAGTGCGCCAGGACCGAAGCGTGGCTCGACGAGAACCAGGAATTCGTACATGATTACTTTCTAAGGTAAGAAAAGCTTGAGCTAAATGTAGGGCAGTAAGGCTATAGGTAGCAGGGGGTGTCTGTGGAATGCACTGCCTGAATGGGTGGCCTTAGGACTACATTGACTGGAGTATCAAACCGTCTAATATGCCAAACCCCAAGATACAGGCTTTGCCTAGTTTGGGGCCCATTGGCACAACTATTTTTGCTGCTAGTAAATTGTTATGTAGTAGATATTCTATTGATTGTAAATTTTAAATAACTGGATTCTGGTATTAAATAAATTAATTATTATGAATTATGAAACAGAATTTTATTTATATTACACGGGAATTACTCACATTAACCTCCTAAAGCCCAGGTTTTACTCTCCTTTCTTGGCCTTCGCCCAGAGTTTTTTTAAAAGGTTTGCATGGTTCCGACCCAAGACATTGAACATTGAAAAATGTACCTTATGGTACCCCGGGCGTCAGGCTGATGAAATTGGATAAAGTTCTGGGATGTAACCACTACATTTAAGTACTTTTTTAAGAACCGTCGGCGTTAAGAGGTTAAGCCAGTCACTCCGACTATACTTTCAACCGCATTAAGCTGTTCCGTAGTGCTAAGCAAGATACAGCCGCGCGCGTGTATTCATCTTGAAAAAGACTGACTAATGCGGTTGAAACTATAGTCGGAGTGATCGGCTTAATCTTACGTAAGTAATTCCCGTGTAATATAAATAAAATCTGTGAAAACCACGTCAGTTTCTATAATAAAATACCAAAAAGACCAGCTTCGCAAATCGTCCAGTCTCGAAATGTCCTGTATTCTAAAATGTCTAGGGGTCTATGACGAATATCCAAAAATTACAAAAGTACCAAACTGACCAACTTCACGACATCGACAATCTATTATTTTGGGTGTCTTCAAGTCACGAGTGAGTAGCTTTCTTCCAGGCCAGCGTGCTCCATCGTAGACCGCATCATCGCCGAGGAGGCGGTCAAACGCAAGTCTAATCTCTACATAGTATAAATTAAAGTCGTTTTCCGCGTCTGTCTGTCTGTCTGTATGTCTGTATGGCCGCTAACTCCTCCTAAACCACGTAACGGATTTTGATGCGGTTTTCACCATCAGTTAGATACATTTTCACGGAAGGTTTATATATATAACTAGCGACCCGCCCCGGCTTCGCACGTAAATTACGCCCGTGCGAAGCCGGGCGGGCGGGTCGCTAGTATAAAATAAAATTAAGACAAAATAGTCGAACGATGATCCTTAACGAACTTGCTATACATTTTGGTAAGAACTTTTAATTGAAACCAGTTCCTCGTCATTCTTATTAAATATAAAACCTTGAAGATCAATTTTTTTCCTTCCAACAATCTTCTAATTCTTTACCCAAACTCAAGAATTAGATAAATTTTATGTAAATTAAACACATTCTGCTTCCGCATTTCTGTTGTGGTACAAGATTTCGCCTTACAGAATTCGAATTAGGTTTTTGTCTTGAATCTTGTAGAAAATGAGACCAGCTGCTGAATAATTTATTCATTCATGCACATTTTGTAGATTGCTTTTCTGATTTTACTTTACTGCGAAAACCGATAAGAATTCTGCGAAAAAAAATAATCTTTGTCAATTAATTAATTTTCACCATCATCATCATCCATAGCCTTATATATCCAACTTCTGGGTGTGCTAAGACTTCCCTCTTGTTTATCCAATCTAAGGTCACACACAACCTTACTCCATATGTCATCATTGCGATCTTGGATTTTGTGGTAGCGAGAAATGCAATATAAAAGAGTTCTTAGTTTTTTTTTTTTTTAAATAAGATTTTTCGTATTCTTCTTAGCATCTTCGCTTACTTAGCTTCTTACCTTTCATTTGATGCCCATATTATGATGGTAGATAAGAACATTGAGTCCGACATCTTGGGGCGTGAGCCATATTGAATTTATGACCTACTAGTAGGCCGCCCCAGCTTCGCACGGGCGAAGCCGGGATATATAGCCTATGTCAACCGGGGATAGTGCAGCTTCCCAACAGTGGAAGAATTTTTCAAATCGGTTCAGTAGTTTCGGAGCCTATTTACTATGCAAACAAACAAACAATCAAATCTTTCCTCTTTATAATATTAGTATAGAGGACCAAAGTGATTGGGAAGACAAATTCAAAGAACCCAAACTCGACGGAATTACGTTTTGTTTAGGAGTTCCTATGGCCGCCTTCTGTTTCCATCAGACCAGCTCGATGGTACCATAACATTGCATTGCTACCGAACTTACATAAGTATGCCAAATTTCAACTCAATCGGTTGAAGATATCTGCTTCAATATAGAGTTGCAAAATTCCACCCGAACAAAACATAGTTACATACATCGCAAGTCAAATAAAAGCTTTGCGGGTAAGTCCGCGTTTGACCACCAACTCGCCTGTTGAAAGCGAAGATGTGGTCGCAGATGAAGCTTGTAAAAACACAGTACAAAAAGTAACAAACGGGACATCAATACTCATCATCAGGCAGAAGACGTCCACTGCTGAACATAGGCCTCCACACTGAACGACAGCCTGCCTTTTGCATCCACTGGATGCCAGCGACTCTCACTATGTCGTCGGTCCATCTAGTGGGAGGCCTACCTACGTTGCGTCTTCCGGTTCGTGGTCTCCACTCAGGAATCTTTCTTCCCCATCGGTTATCGGTTCTTCGAGCGATGTGGCCTGCCCATTGCCACTTCAACTTGCAAATTTTAACACCTATGTCGGTGAATCTGGTTCTTTGGTGAATATCCACGTTTCGGATTCTATCGCGCAAAGAAACTCCGAGCATAGCTCTCTCCATTGCCCGATGTGTGACTCTGAGTTTTTTCAAAAGGCCAACAGTTAAGAACCACGTCTCAGTACCATATGTCATCACTGGCAACACACACGGGTCAAAGACCCTTGTCTTTAGGCACTGTGATATCTTAGACGAGAAGATGTCACGCAATTTCCCGAACGCTGCCCATCCGAGTTAGATTCTTCGGGCGAGCTCTTTGCCTAAGTTGAACTTACCTAACTGAAAAATTTGTCCTAGATAGGTGTAATGGTCATCAATTTCGAGTGTGTCGTTCCCAACGACTACCGGCACAGGTTCAAGATGGACATTGGACATGATTTTTGTCTTGTCCATCAATACTAAACAACTCATATTACAAGTGTTGCTACTTGCTACTATAATATTGTGTACATTTTCCCTTTCCCCATGGATTTTCTTAATCACGTACGAATCAGGAACAGTAATAATGATCCGATTATAAGATTACTCCGAGCGTAATCTAAGTACTTATTTCAACCTTAAGGTCGAACTCCCGCGAATTTTGGGCACTGCGGTCAATCTTCCCAGCGAATCATTCTGAAACAATTATTTTTTACTATTGGACATTTTATCAACAACAATCCTACTAGATTTTCTAGCTGTTAATAGAAACAGTTTTACCGAATTGTAGAAGTGAACCGGTTTTTGGTTATTTTTTCGAATCCTCAACGACAACGAATTCTTGCATATAATTTTCATTAAAATGTGAGCAATAAAATATATATATAAAAAAAATATAAAAAAATCTTTCGTCATTTTTGGTGCATAACTCGACTCCGTGGCAACCAATTTTTTTTTGGGTCCGTGCCCTGGCGAAGTGACTTATGGCAGTGTGGTGCCAGTTAGGTATGACAAGTCTAATCCTATAGTCAAATAGTTGAGGGTTGTTAATAAAGTCTTTAAAGGTCGACAATGTAACTGTGATGCCCTGGTGTTACAGGCATCCATAGGCGACGGTGATCGCTTACCATCAGGCGGCCCGTTAGTTTGTTTGCCACCTATGGCATAAAAAAGATGCTAAAATGTTTTGGTAAGCAGTTCAAAGATCGAACAGGATTTGACCCTGCATGTAAAGATCCTGTTTCATGCCCCTAGTGCTTTGCCAATTACGCTACAGTTTATCATCATCAGCCAGAAGACGTCCGCTGCTGAACATAGTCCTCCCCCTTTAACCTCCACGCTGAACGACAGCCTGCTTTTTGCATCCACTGGATGCACGCGACTCTCACAATGTCGTCGGTCCATCTAGTGGGAGGCCTACCTACGTTGCGTCTTCCGGTTCGTGGTCTCCACTCAAGAACCTTTCTTCTCCATCGGTTATCGGTTCTTCGAGCGATGTGGCCTGCCCATTGCCACTTCAACTTGCAAATTTGTATCGGGACTCTATTACTAAGCCTACGATGTATGTCTTTCCGTCTGTCCGTCTGTCCTACCTATTAACGCCTGTATCTTTCGAACCCCGTAATAGATAGCCAGTTGAAATTTTCAGTTCTAGACTCTAGATGGACAGACAACATCGACATCGCGAAAGTTGCGGGCATCCAGTGGATGCAGATGGCAGGCTGTCATTCAGTGTGGAGTTCTAAGGGCCTATGTTCAGCAGTGGAAATGTATGAAAGCAGTATGAAAATAAATGGATTGTTTTAAACCGTGGTTGATGTCCAGTCGAGACTTTAAATTTACCGCAAATGAGACCTTAAATGTAGGTGACGAGAGTTCCATCTCTCTTCACATTAATATCTGGGGTAAAACACTGAGCTAATAGATTCCAATTCTAAGTACGATTAGAATTAAAATTTTAATCGTACTTAGAATTGGAAAAGCTAACCTTATCGGTCAGATTTTAAAATTACTTTAAACATCGTTGTATAATTTTTCATACCATTAATCTTTCTCTTTGAATAATTTGAAATCTTAAACGAGCCCTAATTAATACAGTAATTTATTAGCTTTGAAATGACACGCTTTGAGAGGGTTTCGAATTTTCAAGAACAATTTTATTAGAGAGCTTCGTATAATCCCTTTGTTAATAATTAGCTAAATAAGTTCCCGGCGCGTCGTCGGAAGTTTATTCAACGAATTTCTTAGAAATAAAATTAAATTGTTTTATATTATTATACCAGCGGCGCTCCGCGGTTTCACCCGCGTTATTTACCTCCTTGGTAGCGACAGCAATCCCCTTTGACTTAGACGATTTTTTTGTCTATGATATGCCCATGTATAGACTTCAATTCTTTACGTTCCATAAAATGTATGGGAAAATTAATTTTCTTCATACTTAATCTGCTATTCGGGGCGAAGAGGAATCCACCAAATCAAAGATCATGAAAATATGTCCAGCCGTTCTTGAGTGTAAATGGTGTAACTAATACGACTGTTTTCTATACTAATCTATACTAATATTATAAAGAGGAAAGATTTGATTGTTTGTTTGTTTGTTTGCATTGAATAGGCTCCGAAACTACTGAACCGATTTGAAAAATTCTTTCACTGACGGGAAGCTACACTATCCCCGGGTGACATAGGATATAATCTATACCCGTGCGAAGCTGGGGCGCACCGCTAGTAGGTATTATAAAGAGAAAAGATTTGATTGTTTGTTTGTTTGCATTGAATAGGCTCCGAAACTACTGGACCTATTTGAAAAATTCTTTCACTGTTGGGAAGCTACACTATCCCCGGGTGACAGAGGCTATATTATATTTTCCAAAAAAATAGGGATCCTTACTAAAGCTTCAATAATGTAACCCTAGGTGTAAAAAAAAATAAGAACGTGCCGTGCGTATATAATTATATATATAAAAGGTTACCCATAGTCAATGACTGTTTTATTTACTTACATCAATGCCCAAAGTTTATAGAATTGATGTAATATAATCTGATTTTAAAGTGTAGGTAGATGTTTACATAATTCATGGCATGATATCGACTAACTACGTTTTGTAATAAAGTCTTCGGATTCCTAATATTGGCGCCGGGGCGCCAACGTATCATAAATCGTGTAATATTTTAAATCGTGATTATAAAACAGGTTTTTTGGATGGATGTAGTAGACATTATTATGTATATAGAAAATCGGCGTAGACTGAAACTCCATATGGCGTTAATAATAAACCTTAATAAATAGTTTTTAAATGCTGTTATATGCTATTTGTATATATATACTAGCGACCCGCCCGCCCGGCTTCGCACGGGTGTAATTTACGTGCGAAGCCGGGGCCGGTCGCTAGTTATATAATTATTTAAACTATCCTATATCTCAAGTTGGATCGAACTGCACATGGTGTGCGAATTTTATTATAATCGGTTAAGTGGTTTAGGAGTCCATTGAGGACAAACATTGTGACACGAGATTTATATATATTAAGATATATTTTTTTTGATGATAAAGAAATGAAAAAAAAGTTATTCAGCTAATTCAAAGCGACAGTGATGGGTTAAGGTTAAGTTTGTTATGTGCTTGACAACAAATACTTAACAATAACAATATTAATACAGCTTTGTTTGACAAAGTCCTGTACGATAATGAAATGAGTTCCCCTCCAAAGCAAGTTACCTCAATAGTTGAGACTAGTAAAGGCCCGTTTGCAGAGTTTGTATATCAATAACCTGTAAATATACATGTAAAGGATCGAGCACATTACGACGACATTCTTGAGTGGAGACCACGAACCGGAAGACGCAGCGTAGGTAGGCCTCCCACTAGATGGACCGACGACATAGTGAGAGTCGCTGGCATCCAGTGGATGTAAAAGGCAGGCTGTCGTTCAGTGTGGAGGTTAAAGGGGGAGGCCTATGTTCAGCAGTGGACGTCTTCTGGCTGATGATGATGATGATGATGATGACATTACGACGGGCCGCAGAGGGCCGAGACGCATCGCAAAAATCGCTTTAGTAAATTTTATATGAAGTATCGCACATTACGCCGGGGCGCATCGGGCGGATTTCCATATAAAATGTATGGTTTTTGCGATGCGCTCCGGCCCATTGCGGCCCGTTCTAATGTGCTCGATCCTTTAGGATACAATCTATACTAATATTATAAAAAGGAAAGATTTGATTGCTTGATTGTTTGTTTGTTTGTTTGCATTGAATAGGCACCGAAACTACTGAACTGATTTGAAAAATTATTTCACTGTTGGGAAGCTACACTGTCCCCGGGGGACATAGGCTATATTATATTTAAAAAAAATAAATGGATCCTTACTAAAACTCCAATAATACCCGTGCGAAGCCGGGGTGGACCGCTAGTAATTTAATTAATTTTTTGATTGAGGAAAGTTTATTCTATCGTGTTTTGAACTAAATCATAAAAACTCAAACACAGATGTATCTGTGACATGTATTTTTTTCACTTCAAATATTGTAATTTAACTGAGTAAAATTGATTTAAAACCTTCAAATTTGGTATAAGAGGCTTTTAATCGAAGTTTGAGACGTGCAATCTTACTTAAAACGCTATAAGTTATACTCAACTAAATGTCGTATTTAACGGAGTATAACTATAGCTTCTATCTGTATAACTTATCTCGTTATGATACAGTATATGACTAGTTATCGAATGCAGTAATAAACGTGCTTCCATCCCACTGCAACCTCGCATTAAATAGACAACTAGAATAATACATTTATATGTCGTTAAAACTCCGAACATTATTCGCATGCTCCAGAAACATGTGTCAAATACAACTGTTTGATAATCCGTATAAGAAATAAAGCTACAAACGTGAGTGTGTTGTTTTTGCACGTGAATAATCGTGGAGGCGAGGAGATGACAGATGGATGAAGAAGAATGAACAGCGGGGAGTGTCGAGACATTTGTATCTGCCACCCAGGTCGACGACATCGCAAGCAACGCACACGTTGACACAGAAAAAAAAGTACCTGTACACACTGTACAGTAAGCGAACTAACTAGGAAACTAAAACTATAGGCGGTGAGTTTCAACTTTCGCTGAAAATTGTGATGGAACCATCAAGTGACCCACTGAGTCACTTTGTGCTTATTAAAATTACCAATATTCTGCAGCAAACTAGCCGTCGGCAGTATATAAATAATCTACTTCTTACTTAAATTTGGTCATTATCAGCCTACCATGTTCCCACTTTTGGGACACTTACATTTAGTACGGCTGCTTTATACCCAGAATTAAGTGAAATATACGGTTCCCAAGTTCCCATAGACAGATTCTGATTGTTCAAAATGTGTCGAAACACTCACACGCCACAAACCAGCTAATTTTGTAGTACCCCACCAAAGTGTTCACAGCAGGCGGTGACCTCCCATGGCCCACGTGGAAGACGTTATACCGACTCTGGACCCAAGTGGGCCGCTGTAGGAGTATCCTGCTCATGATGAGATACACAAATGCCTAGATTGCGGAGCCACTGCGCAGACCATACACCTATTCTCATGCCTTTGGTGCCCAAATCTCTGTATTATACAAGATCTCTATGAGGTCGCAGTGGACAAACACAAGGAGAAAATAATGTAAAAGTACCACCGATACGACGAAGTAAGATTTCAGGTATTGCTAGGTTACCTTGAAACAATTTAAAAGCGGATTTTGAAAACAAAGTACATAAGTATTATTCACTAATAACTATTAGGGATCAAAGCGCTTTAAAGAGGCACGCATGAGCTCAGTAGCACAGTTCACCATCAACATGGCGTGCATTTTATAGGCACTAACGTCCATGTGCGTCTTCATTGTTACTAGTTAATTGAAGTGTGCCTACAGCAATGGCTTACCTACCGCATTGAATTCTGACTAGCAGGTACACGCAGCTTTACTCCTCACATCCAAAGAATGTTTAAGTTTGTTTGGAGATAGTTTATAATCGTGGTGGATGAAAAAACGTTCTTGTTTCACTGCGAAATGCTAGCCTTATCATTAAGTCATACATACCAAGGGATGGCGCTGTTTTTCAAAAAGTTACATTTTAATTATTTTTGTAATATTTGTGCTGAAATAATATTCGCGCATGTTTCAATATACCTACTTATAACAAAAAAAAAAGAAAGAAAAAGAAGTACTTGGTGAAGTACTCGTTGTAGTAGTTTTTGATGAAGTAGGTACTTATAACAATTTCAAGCTTTCATCTTCGGCCAAAATAAAATTAATGGAAGGGCCATAGCCATTGCACTTGCTCAGTAAAAACGAGTCAAAACCATCGGGCATTATTCTTCAACGCCTAATTATAACCATGTACAGTACATTTGTTACAAAAAATAGATAGTGGTTTTTTGTTGTGTATTTACACTTCGGGAAAGCACACGAAGGCATAATTTTGACAGATATTTCGGTATCATGTAACAATAAGTCTCGTGTTGCACTTCCTACGGCTAGAGACCGACTGAAACGAAGTGAGCATCGGCGCATCATTTTGTATTCTTCAAAAATGCGCTTCTTCTGGGCCCGTACATAAATTTTACGTTGGTCAAAAACTTTCATGATGTTCAAGATCGACGTGCTCCATTCTTGTCCAAACTATCGGTGACATTTCCCTACTTTCCCTGGTCTATGTTAACTCTTCTTGATCTACTTCGTTCTCTCTTTCCTTCCTTTAAACACTTTATCTCATGTTTTTCATAAATTTTGTCATGTCAAAGTGGCCAAACCGCTTTTTATTTCTATATTCTCCAGAAGACTTCTTACAGATTTTGTTATACATTAAAATATACCAAAGTCGCCAGTCTTTAGTATAATTTCCCAATCAAAAGAAAACGGCTTACCTCTCACCAATGCGTTTGGAAGTCGAAAGGTTACCTCGTCGGCGGAATACGAATGCCTTGATTTCCCTTCTGCTCCTACTGTTCTGTGGTACCTTGATACCGATTGACGTGAGCGCGGAAAGGTGACATAAAAAGGTTTACTACACCCTCGTATATTTCGCCTGTCCATAAAGGTATCTTTAGACTTCGTTATGCAACATGCCATCAAAATAACGCGAAATCTAAAAATAGTTGGTTCATCGGCGTAACAACCGATATAACTATTAATATGAGCAGGATTTTTTGTTTAAAAATAAGATTTTCATTATGTCGTATCTGAAGTCCTTAACAAGTTTTGGCGTCAAACGTGAAAAAAACATGAATTTTCGAATAATAATGTGGAATAATAGTGCGCAAGAGAGGTCACTTTATCGAGTGTCAGGGTACGTTGGGCTGGCAGGAAGCAAAAAGCCGATGATTCGGCTGGTGTGCCTTAGAAGAGGACGAAGAGGTTTATGCATATTTCTCTGGTCTATATACAGCAGTGGACTATGGTAGGCTGATTATTGTGATGATGCACTGTGACGTATCCATTCAAATCGTATGTTATATGCTTCGACCAAAATATAATTAATGGACGGGCCCAGAAGGAGCGCATTTTTGAATATTACAAAATGATCGCCAGTGCTCACTTAGTTTCAGATCTCTAGCCGTAGGAAGTGCGAAACAAGACTATTGTTGCATGATAACGAAACATCTGACAAAATTATGCATTCGTATGCTTTCCCGAAGTGTAAAAACACAACAAAAAACCGCTATAAATTTTTTGTAACAAATGTACTGTACATGGTTATAATTAGGTGATGAAGTTATAGGTCTGACGGTTTTGACTCGTTTTTACTGAGCAAGTTCAATGGTTATCCATTCATTTTATTTTGGTCGAAGGTTATTATGCATATAGCGCAGTCTGAAGAAACTAAGCGGATACGATACTAGGTACGATAAAATAAAGTTGATCGCGTCGCGTTTACGTGTCGGTTGTTTTATAGTAAATCAGCGGGGAATTGTTAAAAATGGTAGCTGATGTCAAGATAAATGAAATCTTTACACATGGCAGTGCGGTTCTATTTCGTACGAGGAAAATGATAGGTCCATGTAAATAAACCATGTATATCTCTATCTCTTCTCTTCTCTGCATAGTATAAATTAAAGTCGCTTTCCGCGTCTGTCTGTCTGTATGTCTGTATGGCCGCTAACTCCTCCTAAACCACGCAACGGATTTTGATGCGGTTTTCACCACCAGTTTGATACATTTTCACGGAAGGTTTATACATATGTAACTAGCGACCCGCCCCGGCTTAGCACGTAAATTACACCCGTGCGAAGCCGGGCGGGTGGGTCGCTAGTAGTATAAATAAAGTCGCTCTCCGCGTCTGTCTTGAAATAGGTGAATCCTACTAATATTATAAACGCGAAAGTTTGTATGTATGGATGTACGTATAGATGTATAGATGTTTGTTCCTCTTTCACGCTGCATCGGAACAACGGATCGACCTGATTTTTTGCATGGGTATAGTTCAAGAGCCAGAGAATGACATAGGCAACTTTTCATCATCATCATCAGCATTTTTCATCACTACGCGGGCGAAACCGCGGGGCACAGCTAGTATATAAATATGCGTAATTCCCCTAGTAATCCCAAGGATAGCTTGATATCACGTACAATTAAGAATTTCAATACGGGTCTTCCGAAAATTATCAAACGTTTTTCCCAAGAATCATTTTATATTGTAGAAGCTGTGAAATTATTAATGGTCATATTATTATTAGATAGGAGTTCCTTAATCATATAGAACTATATCTCAACGAGTAGCTTTCCTGACCTGTAAACATATGTTTATTAATAAACTAGCGACCCGCCCGCCCGGCTTCGCACGGGTGTAATTTACGTGCGTAGCCGGGGCGGGTCGCTAGTTATATATATAAACCTTCTTTGAAAATGTATCTAACTGATGGTGAAAACCGCATCAAAATCCGTTGCGTGGTTTAGGAGGAGTTAGCGGCCATACAGACATACAGACAGATAGACAGACGCGGAAAGCGACTTCAATTTATACTATGTAGAGAATTACTTTGACTTTATCGCGGAGACCTTAATCGTGCATTAGCTGTAAAACAGTTTTTCCTTGATTTACTATGACAAACTATGAAGAGCCGTGCATGGAAACGATTGTAGCCGAGCGGTAGCAGGTGCGCTTTATAATCTGACAGCACCGGTTTGATCCTCGTACGTGCACTGACATTGACTTATTTAGTACCCAAATAAATTATGTGCAGTTTCGATGCCATCGTTCAAAAAAAGTAAAGGAAAACGTCGGGGAGGAATTAGTATGACTAAAAACCTCAAAAGTTCAAATTCATAATGACAGCCACCAAAATGCACTGGGCCAGAAGTGGATTGAGACCCATCCTCTGCTCTCGCAAAGAAGGCCTGTGTCCCAGCAGTCATCAGTAAGAACTAGAATGACTGATAATGACTGTGACAAAGTTGTAGAACAGTCGTCGTCTTATTTGTGTGTGAATTTTGCTACGCAGCATTATGCTTTGTTTGATGAATGAGTTGCGCAACATTCTTGATGAGCCTTAATTAATACAAATTCTCATTGTGTACGTTCGCCAAGAAACTTTTGTTTTGCTCTGCTTTGTATGGAGAAGACTAATTAAAATACTTCGTTATGTTTGTAGATACTTAGGTCTAGCCGATTGGAGAATAGAGGCGACGTCGCGGCGTAAAAGAGATCGTGGAAAAGTAAACTCTTTCCGGTTTCCCGTAGGTTCAAAATATTCTGCCCGCGCTTCCGCACCGCTATCGCCTTCTTCGCGCCTCGACTTTTTAAATATTAATAGTATGTAAATAATTTATACTATCTATACTAATATTATAAAGATGAAAGATTTGATTGTTTGTTTGTTTGCATTGAATAGGCTCCGAAACTACTGAACCGATTTTAAAAACTCTTTCACTGTTGGGAAGCTACACTATCCACGGGTAACATAGGCTATATTATATTTAAAAAATAATAGGGATCCTTACTAAAACTCCAGTAATGTAACCCAAGGTGTAAAAAAAAAAGATTTACAATTTTAACTTTGCGTGTTTGACAGTTCTAAGCCAGGACAACGTCTGTCAGTTCAGCTAGTAATTAATCTATACTATAATATTATAAGGAGGAAAGATTTGATTGTTTGTTTGTTTGTTTGTATTGAATAGGCTCCGAAACTACTGAACCGATTTAAAAAATTCTTTCACTGTTGGGATGCTGCACTATCCCCGGTTGACATAGGCTATATATCCCGGCTTCGCCCGTGCGAAGCCGGGGCGGCCTACTAGTATACTTATAATCAAAAATATATATAGTCATATATGTATACTTTCGCCTGACAGTCATATTTCTACATAATATTATACGCGTACGACTGTATGTGTGTAGATTTATATTATTACAAAATATTTTTAGTATTCAACTGATATTTAACCCAGTGATTAATCTTATTTTCTTATTTTAAGTTATATTTAAGTATTCACACCATTTTATTTATTCCTTTTGTTACAGTTCTTGGTAACATTCTTACAAATTAGAATTATATGTATGTGAAAACTATACATATGTATGTGAAAACTATATATATGTATGTGAAAACTATATATAAATATATTTAAGAATATATTACATATATATGGGAATCTATGCAAATAGTAGAGAGTAATGATTGCAATGTTTAAATTATTAGGTACATTGACAAAGCTCCTAACGCTAGTTAAAATATGTACAAGGTGTGACAATATAATATACTATATTGCACAACTTTAATTAATTGCTGTTGCTGAGTATCGTGAATGGAAGCAAACATAATAATTGTATACATGGAGGCTCCATTCATGGCGATACAATATGACACTCAGAGCTTTTTTGTAGTAAATACTAGTTAATAAATAGATATTAAGATAAGTCTCTACGATAAAACAAAAGAAAAGAAAAAGAAAAAGAAAAGGAAAAAAAGAAGAAAAAAAAAAAAAAATAATATTGTGTGTACTTGTATAATATATATGTGTTTATCAAACTATAATATGAAAGGTGATTATCGCCGAGAATCTAAAAAAAAAAATATAGTAAACTGCTAAGCAATGTTTGGTCTAACAATGTCTCCGGCATGTGTCGGAGGAAGTATAGACGGAACAACAAAAAAAAAAAAAAAAAAAAAAGTATACTTATAATTAGTAAACAATAGTTATAATTAAAAAGCTTGCGTTTGACCGCAAAGTCGCCTGATGTTAAACTATGATGCGGTCTACAATGTTGCACGCTTGCCTAGAAGAAACCTATTCACTCGTGATTTGAAGACACCCAGATTGTAACTATCGGAGAACACCCATTCAGGCAGCGCATTCCACAGACTAGCAGTTCGCACAATGCAAGTGGAATCAAAGTGCTTCGTACGGGGTTTCGGAATATCAACCATATAATGGTGACGATTCTTCGTACCCACGTAGCAATTACGAGACTGAGATTTTAATGTAAGTAAAATTTGGCATACTTTTAGTTAATGCACGGGACTGCTCAATTCGGGGCCAGATTTAGTCGTATTTTAGCGATCTTATAGTTCTACAGGTTTTTAAAATATAATTCAACAATATGTAGTGACTCAAACTTAAATGTTACCAACTGATGCTGTTTTAATGGCATTCTGCAAGATTTAAATACTCGTAATTCGGAAAAAACTCCTAAGTTTTTATCGCTGTATAGATTTTGATCAAAAATAGAATAGTAATCAAACCTACTTAAAAAATTAAAAAATAAAAATCTGGCTACCATTGGTTAAATTTTTTAAATGTTTTGTGAATTCAAGTTTTTTAAAATTTTTTTTTTAAATATTTGTTTCAGTTACTCCCATTTTGTATTTTTAACTGACAAATATGGATTTCCTTGCACTACAATTTTCAGCTTTTTGTAAAATACCATTTATAAACTCCAAATTGTTTAGGAATAAAAAAATGTTTATGAGGAGCAAAAAGAATGTTAATTGAAGTGAACAAAAGGTTTCCGAATGACTTCAGAATGAAGCAGTGGTGTGGAATTTGTCCAATGAATTCGAACCTCTGTTTGTGAAGTGTTTACATTTTGCGCTCTTCATTGTATTTTTTATCAGACTCTCCAGTTTTCAAACTGTTTTAATGTGACTTGCGTAAATAGGTAATTGTTGAAATGAAAAAATAAATAAATCGCGGGTCGTCCGTGGATCCGACTTCCGAGGTCCGAGCCGGCACAGGCTTATATTTATTTATTTATTGATTTAACGTACATTTTAGGTGGGCAGTTACAGGGGCCCCAATTCGCCCACCCATTGATCTAAATACATCATTCTATCAATTAATTAAATCTATAACATACTAAAATAGCTTACAAATTAAATTAAACCTAAAAATCATACAAAACAACAAATACATAACAACAAATTAAAAAGCATATAGACAAAAAAAATACATTTAAATATACATGCACACATACATATACATAGATAGCCGTGGGATAAAGAACCTGTGGATAGGGTTACCTACCATATCAAAATTCATACAAATCGTAGTTAACGTAGCTAAATGCAAGTGGAAAAACTTGCTCTAGGCACTCTGTACACCTTAGATTTACTCTCGGTCGATACCGCGCTGTATATTCGCTCTTATCAGTTCAATACTGTTTTAACGCTCACAATTTCATTGTTTTATAATAGAACAATACCTATTAGGTATAATTTATCATTGGAATGGTACGCTGACAAGTAATACTTCATTTCTAAAGTGAAAAACCAGACTGTATTCATTATACATTCATTTCATTCAGTCGATCCCATATTTTGCTAACGGTACACCGGTACAAAAAAAATTATATCAATCTTCGCTTATTTTTTTTTAATCTATTTAATTTTACATAACTTATAAACTCAATCGACACCTTATTTATCGAAATCGGTTCAGGCTATGAAGCTGTAAGTGAGAACATACAAACATACATCATCATGGGTCAGATGACCATGTGTGCAAAAAAAAAAAAAACATAAACCTGTTAAAAAAGCACCCTCTTTTTTTACTTATCGTCGTCGTAATTACGATATTTCTAGAGGACCAAAATGTTAGAGATCATAAGCCAGTCGAAGCCTATGCCCTCGAAATAGCTTGACGACCACTACTTGTTTTCCAAAAACGACCATGATGATATGCTAACAAGATTTTAATGTAAATTTTGAACAAGTTTGCATAATGTATTTTCAAAATGTATAAAATAGAAAACGAAATTTTGAGAAGCAATAAAAATAGCGTCTGATTTCTCTGGTTAAACCGAAATACAATGAATGGTCTCCAACTTTAGACGTAAATGTAGTTTTTTTTTAATTTATTTTATTTTTACTTTAATACAAATAAACTGGTCTTTAACTGTTCTATACAGGGTTATGAGCTTGGGGTGGACAAATCCGAAAGGAGGTCATTGTAGTCATCGTTATGAACATCTTTTTTAAAAGTGCAAACTTCTTAAGGCACGTTGGGCACTTTTTTGATATGGAAAATGCACTGAACTCGCGTGACTTACGCTCAGATACTTTTTCGGGTAAGGTCGGCTCGAGTTGACTTACGGAGCGAGAGATATAAAGTCAACCTTGATGAGGTTTTCACTTCTGTCGTGTGATCTTAAGCACAAACTTTTTTTTAATTATGACCAATCCTGAAATCGCGAAAAAATATCAGCTGTTCCAAAGAAAAATTTCATTCACATTTAACGAAATGCGGTATTGAATACTAGCGGTCCGCCCCGGCTTCGCACGGGTATTATTGGAGTTTTAGTAAGGATCTCTTAATTTTTTTGAAAATATAATATAGCCTATGTCACCCGGGGATAGTGTAGCTTCCCAACAGTGGAAGAATCTTTCAAATCGGTTCAGTAGTTTCGGGTCCTATTCAATGCAAACAAACAATCCAATCTTGCCTCCTTATAATATTAGTATATATGCACCCCAATCATATTTACCCGTATTTTTTATAGATTAGTTGTCTCTACTTTATGATCCTAGAAATAATAGATCCTTTTACGATATTTTTTGGATTTTTGGATCGCCAAAATTGAAGTGAAACTATTTGTGTCAGACTTAGGTTTCGAATCCTTTATAATCACTTTTTACAAGCTTTTATTTAATTTGCAATGTTTGTAGATTAGTTTGTTTAGGTCAAATCTTGCAAGCCAAATTAGAACCATGCAGTTTCTTGAAACCGATTTTGCTGAAATTTTGCATACACCTTTAGTTCTGGTGACAATGCAATCATTATCATCATCATCATCATCAGCCAGAAGACGTCCACTGCTGAACATAGGCCTCCCCCTTTAACGACGGCCTGCCTTTTGCATCCACTGGATGCCAGCGACTCTCACTATGTCGTCGGTCCATCTAGTGGGAGGCCTACCTACGCTGCGTCTTCGGGTTCGTGGTCTCCACTCAAGAACCTTTCTTCCCCATCGGTTATCGGTTCTTCGAGCGACAATGCAATATGCAATACCCAATATTGTAATATAATGTAATATTTTTCAAAAGGCCGCTGCCGCAAGATGGCGGCTGTGTACATATATTTTTTGTCACGAAAGAGCTTGAAGAGTAGGAAACGATAAAGTGACATCACACTAAATTCAATATGGCCGCCGCTCTAAATGGTGGAATAGTGGTTGACATTTTATTTACTAAGGCTTAAATTTTGTTTCAATTTTTTTTTTTACTATTAAATTAATTAATAATCTTAATTTATTTATGAATTTATCCACGTATATAATTAAGCTGATCTGAATTATTGAAACGCATGCCTTAACTTAATTATTGAAATACATGTGTATTTTGCGTCTCCAACCTAGATGTGTCCATTAGAAGCACAATTTTAATATATTATTTGCATACCTATCTTAATTGTAGAAATAAATTTGTATTTGGTGTCTCTGCCCCAACATACTTAGAAAAGGATTAATATAGTTATTGTACCGTTATTGAACAGTTGAAGGTACCTACTAAAGTGAGGCCGAAGAAAAAAAACCTCTGACAGTTGCCATAACATTGGAAAAAGCTTAGCGAAAACAGTAAATTCTGATCATTTTCCGTCGAGAGTGAATCGGTTTCTTCTAGGCAAGCGTGCTCCATCATAGACCGCATCGTTGCTTAACATCAGGCGAGATGGCGGTCAAGCGATAGCCTATCTACTATTAAAAAAAAAGTTTGTTTCCGCGAAGCTTCAACATTGGGTTCTTCAAAAGGCGAGTTAATAGATTCTTAAAGGGTCGGCAACGTAGTTGTGATGCCTCTGGTGTTACAAATATCCACAGGCGATGTTGATTGCTTACCATCAGGCAGCCCGTCTGCTTGTTTGCCATCTACGGCATAAAAAGTATTTTTTTACATATAAAAAAATATGTTTTTGACGTCATATTTACCCCTTTTTACGTTAAATCAGGAAGTAATCTTATTTGGAAACTACTACCCGTAACTTGCAGAGTTGTACCGTTCTTTGTTTGACATTTTGGATCTTACGTATCTTATCTCGTTTTAGAATGTCAATTTAAATCAAAACTAATTAATTCGAGACTATATTACTGGCCCACGCAGACAAGCTAGAAATAAAAAATATAAAAAAAACCAAATCCAGTTTGGAACGTAAAATATTTTGAAAATAAATTTAGACATTTGGAGTTGCTTATCAGACTTTTTTATGTTATGGGTGACAAACAAGCTAACGGTCCGCCTGCTCTCCACTTTGTATTTTACTAGCGGCCCGCGCCAGCTTCGCACGGGTATAGATAAATAGCCTATGTCACCCGGGGTTAGTGTATCTTCCCAACAGTGAAAGATTTTTTCAAATCGGTTCAGTAGTTTCGGAGCCTATTCAATGCAAACAAACAAAAAAACAATCAAATCTTTCCTCTTTATAATAATAGTATAGATTAATCGACTCCAAAAAGGAGGAGGTTCGACTCAATTAGTTTTCTCTTTAATGTTTGTTACCTCAGAACTCCATCATTTAATGAACATTTATTTTTAATATTTTGAAAATTTTTATTATTTGAAAGGTGGAACTTTTTAAAAATCGATATTAGAAAAAAATTAATTAGAAATTTCATCAAAATTGGTTTGGTAGTTTGGTTTTTAAAATAACGGGAAAATGTTAAGCACATTTTCCTTGATGACATAATTTATTGTCATGCAAGTTAAGTGTCCATGTTTCAGCACTGTAGGTTATGACAGGTAGAAATCACTGGTTGAAGACTTTAAGGCCCTCTTTTCCGATTTTAAGCAATTTTGGTCATTCTAGTTTAAGTGCGCCTACTTTCATGGTTGGCTTAAAATTATAAAAACGGTGTCATATCCAAATTGAATATTTTATCTAGGAACCCCCAAAGATCAAAATAAGATTAAGGACATTTCGCTCAAAAAAAAAAAGAAAGTTACACTTATTTGAGCTTTTCTCTCTGTTTTTTGGATTCATTAAAATAACTATTTATTAAATTATGTCTGCGATATAATAATATACAGACTTCATAATTATGAAGGAAATTGCAAAAGTACATTTTACTTTACATCTATACTTTTCGAAAAATATGAGAAAAACCTCTAAAATAGAAGTAGCGAAACGCACGACTAGGCGTGTAAGCGCCATAGTTTTGCTCCGCTAAATGCGACTTTAATACAATGAACCAAGTCTTAGTCGTATGGTCATCTGTAGTAATAAGCGTTCCTTAAGTCGATATGTCGTCAGCTCAAATTCAAGTTTTGCCTCTGCGCGAAACAGTGACAAAAATATGCTATCTACGCCTGCAGGAAGATATACGCACGAATCAGCACCCACCTCAAAACTAAATTAAGGAAGCGACATAATTATGCAAAAAACTTCAAATAATCAGAAAATACAAGAACTATTTTAATTTTACATAAAACGAATTTACATTAAATTCCATTATACAAATGACCATTAGAATATGAATAAATAAATTGTTACGAACTTCTAGACGCGGAGAAAAAAACTTAAACAGGTTTTAGAAAGCCTGTTTTATCCGAATTATTCTATTGGTAAAATTTTCACCAATCATGTTTCCAAAATTACATTTAACTTAATTGTATACTTAACTATTTATAACCAAAATATGAATTTGTTGCTGTTTGCCATAACCGCGTAAATCGATGCAACGTAAATTGATGATGTCGTGAACCCAAGTTCACGACGTATAACTCTTAAAAGTGGTAAAGCCTCGTCTTAATGCGGTCGAAAACCAAACATGACAAGGCCCAATCCCATTTTTTCTGGAATCTTGCAGGTTATGTAGACAGAAACGTTGCGTGCACGAGTAATAACCGAGTAATAATCATAAACACACTCATTTGTTTTTATGAATGAATTGTTACGTTAACGAGCTACGCAGCGGTGTGCTCGATTAGATTGAAAGGTTGATAGCTTGAGCATTGTGACGTCATTGTGGAATGAACAGCATTTTCTATTGTCTTGCGGCGTGAGTTTCGTTCACATCCATTTTATTCATCGCCCTGACCTCGGAAATGAGTAATTAAAATATTACAGGCTGTTGCCATTCTTGCCATATTTAAGGTGAAAAATTAATTTTCTTTAATTCTTCTTTTAATATATTCCGGACATTTTGCTCACACGTTCATCTGACCCCAAACTAATCAAAGCTTGTAATATGGCTGCCAGAGACTGATATACATACATATTTTTTTCAATGCATACTTAAATAGATATTAACACCCAGATATAGAACAAACACAAAATATGTTCATCACATGAATGTTTGTCCTAGGTGGGAATCGAACCCACGCCCCGAAGCGCAGAAGGCAGGTTCACTACCAACTGGACCAACAGCCAAAAAAAATGGCTTTCATAATCTAATTAAAGAAATAATTTTCCATGGTCTGTTTTTCTTTTCGAGTTAGCGATTCGGTAGTTATAAAGTTATATTAATTGACAAGTAAGAAACACAGAAACTTCGGCAGTTTTGCAATCGTCTAGTTTGCAGGTTTTGAGGCTCAGTGGACACTAATGAGCATATAACCATTATATTATCTTAAGTGGGCACAAATGCAGATGCTGCATGGTCTCATGCATGGGCGATCGTCCAATGGACGATCGCCCAGAACCTTTTTAGGGTTCCGTACCCAAAGGGTAAAAACTGGACCCTATTACTAAGCCTCCATTCTGTCTGTCCGTCTGTTTGTCTATCTGTCTGTCTGACTGTTTGTCTTTTTAGGGTTCCGTACCTCAAAAGGAAAAAACGGAACCCTTATAGGATCACTTCGTTGTCCGTCTGTCCGTCTGTCCGTCTGTCCGTCTGTCCGTCTGTCCGTCTGTCCGTCTGTCCGTCTGTCAAGACCCTTTTTCTCAAGAACGCGTAAAGGTATCAAGTTGAAATTTATAATAAATACTTGGGTCTACGGTTTCTTCCGGCTGTAAAAAAATAAAAGTTGTAAGTTTACTCAATCAAAAGATATGAACGTTTTTGTCGCATATTTTGCGATTTCACAGGGAAATCAAAACCTATAGGGTACTTTCCGTTGACCTAGAATCATGAAATTTTGCAAAAAGTAAGTTCACATAGCACATATATAGGAATAAATCCGAAAGTTACAAATTTGATGTTATATCATTTAAAAATAATTATTTTACTATTACAAACTTACATCTTGTAGTTGGAATGTATGGAAGAGCCTAATTGTCAACTACAAAGTTAAGTTTGTCTTTTAATATTTCAACTTCAGTTCGTTTTTAGGGTTCCGTACCCCAAAAGGAAAAAAACAGAACCCTTATAAGATCACTTTGTTGTCCGTCTGTCTGTCTGTCCGTCTGTCAAGACCCTTTTTCTTGTATCTTCGATATACAATGCGGCACTATTCATTCCTTTTTCGTTCACCACCTACAGATTTGGTTCAAATTTAAAACATAAGCAATTAATCAAATAACATTTTTATTTTTAACTTAAGTAATACTGCTATAGAAACTAACCACAATAAAATTTCAGCTATACTATAATTATAATTATCAGCTACACTATAATAATCTTATCTACTAATATTATAAATGCGAAAGTTTGTGTGTAAGTGTGTAAGTGTGTATGTTTGGCTGAAGTCACCGCCGAAACTACTGCTCCGATTTAGATGAAATTTGGTATGGAGGTAGCATATTCCCTGAATTAACAGATTTCGATTAAATTTGGTATGAAGGTACCATATTCTTTGGATTATCACATGAGTTACTTTTTACCCCGAAAAAAAATTATGGTTCCTGTAGTATAACATCAATCACTCAACTCTGTGACTGTTTAACGGATTTCGATAAAATTTGGTATGGAGGTAGCATATTCCCTGGATTAAAACTAAGGCCAACCAACCAACCAAACCAACCAACAAAATGTAAGTTCCTGTAGGATAATTTCAATCATGCAACTCCGTAACTGTTTAACAGATTTAGCAAGCCGCAAGCGGCCCGCGAGGGTTAGTCAAGCACAAGTGACGTAAAAAAAGAAAAAAAAAACTTTCTGGGCCGCAAGTGGCCCGCGAAGGCGAGTGTCAAGCACAAGTGACGTACAAAAAAGAAAAAAAAAAACTTTCCAAGTTGCGTGGTTCGCTGGTACGCAAGCGGCCCGCGAGGGCGAGTGTCAAGCACAAGTGACTTACCAAAAAGAAAAAAAAACTTTTTGAGGTCGCGCGGTTCGCTGGGCCGCAAGCGGCCCGCGAGGGCGAGTGTCAAGCACAAGTGACGTAAAAAAAGAAAAAAAAAACTTTCTAGGTTGCGTGGTTCGCTGGTACGCAAGCGGCCCGCGAGGGCGAGTGTCAAGCACAAGTGACTTACCAAATAGAAAAAATAAACTTTCTAGGTCGCGCGGTTCGCTGGGCCGCAAACGGCCCACGAGGGCGAGTGTCAAGCACAAGTGACTTACCAAAAAGAAAAAAAAACTTTTTGAGGTCGCGCGGTTCGCTGGTCCGCAAGCGGCCCGCGAGGGCGAGTGTCAAGCACAAGTGACGTACAAAAAAGAAAAAAAAAACTTTCTAGGTTGCGTGGTTCGCTGGGCCGCAAGCGGCCCGCGAAGGCAAGTGTCAAGCACAAGTGACTTACCAAATAGAAAAAAAAAACTTTCTTGGTCGCGCGGTTCACTGGGACGCAAGCGGCCCGCGAGGGCGAGTGTCAAGCACAAGTGACGTACAAAAAAGAAAAAAAAAACTTTCTAGGTTGCGTGGTTCGCTGGGCCGCAAGCGGCCCGCGAGCGCGAGTGTCAAGCACAAGTGACGTACAAAAAAGAAAAAAAAACTTTCTAGGTTGCGTGGTTCGCTGGGCCGCAAGCGGCCCGCGAGGGCGAGTGTCAAGCACAAGTGACGTACAAAAAAGAAAAAAAAAAACTTTCTAGGTCGCGTGGTTCGCTGGGCCGCAAGCGGCCCAGCCAGGCCAGGAATTTAACTTTAGATCTCCTGCTCATAAAGCACCGTGTACCTACTGACCATCAATATCCAGGATGAAATACATAAAACGTATTTAGTAGCATCCTAAAATAAAGCTTTTTGCAGAGAACTTCTTAGTTTTTCACTTGAATAACGCGGGCGAAGCCGCAGGCGGAAACTAGTTGTAATATATGTTTTTGAGATACTTAATCGGAAAAACGGAATTAGTCTTCGATGGGCGAACTATTGAACTTATAATGCTTGGACAAGTTTGTACGGAACCCTCGGTGCGCGAGTCCATCTCGCACTTGGCCGGTTTTTTTTTACTTTTTTATTATTTATTAGTTAATCCGCCGTAACATTACATATTCTGTGAACATATCAACTGGCTTTCTATTACGGTTCGAAAGATACAGTCGTTTAAATGTATGACAGGCGGACGGACAGACAGACAAACATATCGTAGGCTTAGTAATAGGGTCCTGTTTTTACCATTTGTGTACGGAAACCTAAAAAGGAGGCACAGAGTTAATATAAATTTATCTCAATGAAAGGATAAACATTGTTTTGAAACTTATCCAAAAAACAAGATGGCTGTTCAATCGATTTTGGCAAGCATGAGCCATCACGTGTGTAAACTACTGTTTTCATCACGTGCTTAAACACGTTTGTGAATACTGTTAGAAGGCGAAAAGACTTAAAACGACACTAAAATAGATATATAGTAGAGCGGTTTTCATGAAAGAAGTACCCCAGACGCGTATCAATCACTATCAGTAACATTTCTCGAGCAGAACTTTTAAGACGCTCTTTTCCGACTTTTAGCAATTATGGTCATTCTAGTTTAAGTGTGCATACCTCCTTGGTTAGCTTAAAATTATAAAAATGGTGTCATAACAAAATTTAATGTTTTATCTAGGAAACCCATGAGACCGAAACACAATTAAGCACATATCGCTCGATAGAAAAAATATATTAAAGTAGCACTGATTTGCGCTTTTATCCCTGTTTTTTTTTTGGATTCATTCAATGACCTATTTATTAAATTATGTCTGCGATATCTTGATATATAGATTTCATAATTATGAAGGTAACCGGTGAGGTACATTTTACATTACAGCTATACTTTTCGAAAAATATGAGAAAAACCCCAAAAACAGAAGTAGCGAAACGCACGACTGTGTGTCGCTTACACACAGTCGTGCGATGATTTTGCTCCCCTAAATGCGACTTTAATACAATAAACCAAGGATTAAGGTCATCTGTAGTAATAAGCGTTGCTTAAACGTGGGAATACCTCGCCTTAACAACTTTTAGTATTATACAAGACTCGTTAACGATGGCAAATTAATAAAAATCTCATTAGCGGTACACAGTAACAAAACCACTTTTTAGGGCTCCGTACCCAAAGGGTAAAAACGGGACCCTATTACTAAGCCTACCATGTCATTCTGTCTGTCTGTCTATCCGCCTGTCCGCCTGTCTGTCTGTCTGTCTGTCCGTCTGTCTGTCCGTCTGTCTGTCCGTCTGTCCTACCTTTAAACGGCTTTATCTTTCGAACCGTAATAGATAGCCGGTTGAAATTGTTACAGAATAATTATCTAATGTTAAGACGGATTAACTGAGAAATAAAAAAAAAAAGTTAAAACGGGTTCCCGTACAACCAACGTATGTTTGTATTAGCTCTAATGTAAAAATAGTAATACGTACAAGCCTCAAATTTAGCATGATTATAGTACACATTCTAAAGTATAACAACAAATAATAAATAATTGCCAAGTGCGAGTAGGTGATAAGTTTCTGTTTATTACCAAGTTACTGGTAATTTCGTTATAAATTTTTTCGGTGGTACGGAACCCTCAGTGCGCGTGCCCGACTTGCACATGGCTGTTTTTTTTTGCTGTTGCCGTGGTACTTCTTTCATGAAAAGCACTCTAAAATACAACTACCTGTTACTTTTTTACATGGCAAGGTTAGTGACATGGCTGCAACGAGATAACTGTACATTTTATTTATATTACACGGGAATTACTCACGTAAGATTAAGCCGGTCACTCTGACTATAGTTTCAACCGCATTAGGCAGTCTTTTTCAAGGTTAACGCGCGCGGCTGCGTCTCGCTTGGCAAAAATACTGCCTGATGCGGTTGAAACTATAGTCGGAGTGACCGGCTTGTCACAGATGTATCTGTGACATGTATTTTTTTCCAGCACAAATATTGTAATTTAACTGAATAAAATTGATTTAAAACCGACAAATTTGGTGTAAGAGGCCGTTAAAGGTCCTGTTGCAAAGTGTACAGCGCAACTGACCATCAGCATTGTATGTAAAGGTGTAGGAAGGCTTCGGACGGGTCTTAATAATAAGGCGTTTTGCATCTAGGTCTTGTATTCGTTTCTCGTATTCGTTATGACTCGTATGAATACTATGAATCAGTACCGAGCAAAGCTCTCTTGTAGTCTTTTTCTTTCTACAATTTTATACATTGAATTTATTTTCGATATTGCAAAATGAATTGCTAACGGCGTTTTGAGATTTAAACTTATTTCAACTGTCGTGTTTGTTGGAAATATAAATGCTAGTTTATTCTGTATTTCTTACTAGTTCGTTGTACTGAAAATTGTTTTTTAGTGCGTTTGCTTCGGTAAGCAGAGAATTCATTGCTCTTTGTATACTTTAAACATTCCTTATATTAGTAGGTACCTAATGCAAGATCAGTAGTTACAGTTGGGATAATTTCTATTATTTAACTTTATGAATTTACTAGCTGTTTTCACCTCGCGTTTTCACCCGAGTAGTGATGATGAAAAGTAGCCTATGTCTTTCTCCGGCCATTTAACTACACTCATGCAAAAATCAGATCGATCCGTTGCTCTGTTGCTGCGTGAAAGAAGTACAAACTAACAAACTTGTCGCATTATAATATTAGTTTAATACTTGTAGACGTATATAGCAAACTATATTACTTAATTTATTTAAATATATACAGGGTTACTGGTAATCAGTTAGCATCCTCGTAATAGGCTTCAATACGTCAAAACACGATCTACAATTTTATTTATATCAGCTGTTTCATATATTTTTTTCCGGAGTGTTTTTTTTTTTGTATGAAACGGCTGATTTTTTTCCCGTGAATTTCGAAATGTGGTAGAACAAACGTTATTTGTTTTGAACTACTGAGGCCGCTCTTAAAATGCTAACTGATTACAAGTAACCCTGTATATAAAAAAGACAGACTCAATTATAAGTATGGGTCCTTTTTTGAATAAAACCTACATGATCCTTAAATCCTACTATCAAACTAATCTCTATCTCTATCTCTACATACTCTATACTCTACATAGTATAAATAAAAGTCGCTTTCCGCGTCTGTCTGTCTGTATGACCGCTAACTCCTAAACCACGCAACGGATTTCGATGCGGTTTTCACCATTAGTTAGATAATTTTTCACGGAAGGTTTATATGTGTAACTAGCGAACCGTCCCGGCTTCGCACGTAAATTACACCCGTGCGAAGCTGACGAGCGGGTCGCTAGTAATATTATAAATGCGAAAGTTTGTGTGAATGTTTGTTACCACGGAACTCGGTAACTACTAAACTAATATTGATGAAATTGGAAATGTAGATTCTGGAATAACACATCGGCTTATATTTTTTCTATTGAAGTGATATTTTCTTAACCCGCGTTTTGAGATTTTTGGTACGGGTATAACTTATGGGACCGCGTCACCGACATGCTAATGAATTATTCGTTTTCACTTCTGCCTTTTTTTATCTGATGTTGTTTTCCACTCGCGACAAATCAATTTCCAAGCGGGCAAAGCCACGGAGCGTAACTAGTATTATTGTATAGATCTAAACTAAACATGAAAACAAAAATCCAACTCCCTGATTTGGAGATTTCCCCTAGTTTCTTTTTAAATCCGCTGTTTCAAATGAGAGCTACAGTTACTACTCTATCATTAAAATTGTTAAAGCCTAACCTACTCAAAAGTAGGCATCGTGAAACGTATCTATTAGAATTATCATACGAAGTGTTGCCATGTGGAATAAATTACGCATTAAGGTTTTTACTAACCGGTTACTGAATGCAAATCCAAGAAACAAAGACCTTCTCGGGTTTTAATTGTTATAACTAGGTCATGAGAAACATTAAACGGAAATATATGTATGTACTACTTGTCTAATTAGCGTATGTAAGGTACTAATCAACCTTGTTCATCATCATCTTTAGTCTATTGTAATGGTAGTTGGGCTATGTCCAGCAGTGGACAGTTACAGGCTGATGATGATGATGATGATGAATGATAGTTCAACGCTTGACCTAGTCCTCTCTAAAAACGCTATACACATGATACAAACCGAAGGTTTACGTTTACATGTTCACATGCCACCCAGCTGCCTTTCGCAGGTCGTGATTTGTGCAGATCTATCGCCTAGTTGAGATAAGACACGAGCATTACTTAAGTTGTCAAAAGTAACATTGATGTTGACAAAAGTATCATTGACGTTGACAAAAGTAACGTTGACGTTGAAAATTTAATATTTACTGACAAAAGTTACTTTGACGTTGAAAAAGTAATATTAACTTTGATAAAAGTTACGTTGACGTTGACAAAAGTAAAGTAAACATTTATTTCTAAAACGCTTTTACATTATCACATAATATTTGTAAGGCATACTTATATAGCTATGGGCTCCAAACCCGGCTAAGCTGGTCTCTTGGTGACCCGCAAAATATTTGCCTAAACTTGATTAACCATTCGCAACGATGACAACGCGCTGACATTGACAAAAGTAACGCTGACGTTACTTTTTAAATTAAATTATCTTCTGTGTATTTTTCTTAGCTAATGTATTCCATTGTCGACAGGAAGGCGACGCGACAAGTGGTGGACGCGTGGCTGGTCTCTCACGCCACACCGCCGAGCGCTGAGCTTGCCTCTCCGTCCCGGGCTGGCTCCGGCTCCGGGGCTACCACACCTGTCCGGTAATTATGGTTTCATCATTATCATAATCATCATCATCATTTCAGCCATAGAACGTCCACTGCTGGACATAGGCCTCCCCACCGATCTCCAAAAGGGCCGGTTGGAAGCGGCCTGCATCCAGCGTTTTACTGCGTCTCTTTTAGGGCGTCTGTCCATCTTGTGGGTGGAAACTGGACATCCTACACTGCGCTTACCGGTCCGTGGTCTCCATTCGAGAGCCTTTTGACCCCATTGGTCATCTGTTCTGCGTGCTATTTGCCCTGCCCACTGTCCCTTCAACTTGCTAATCCGGTGGGCTATGTCGTTGCGTTCGACTACGGATCCCCTCATTTCTGATTCGATCTCGTAGTGAAACCCCGAGCATAGCCCTCTCCATAGCTCGCTGTGCGAAACATTAGAAGCAGTGATAAAATTTGTTAACATTTCTAAGCAAGGCTGTAAGAACCTAAGTTTTTGCTTCGATAAATAGATACTCGAATCTCCATTTTTTTCCAAGAAAGGCTTGTTAGGGTTCCGTACCCAAAGGGTAAAAACGGGACCCTATTACTAAGCCTACGATGTCTGTCTGTCTGTCTGTCCGTCCGTCTGTTCTACCATTAAACGGCTCTATCTTTTGAACCGTAATAGATAGCCAGTAAAAAAAATCCCAGAAAATGTAATGTTACGACGGATAACCTAAGAAAAAAAAAAAAAAAAAAAAAGTAAAAACGAAAGGGGGGTTCAATGGCGTATATGAATCCACCAATCCGCATTGGGCCAGCGTGGTGGATATGGTCCAATCACCCTTTCGGGGGTAGGCTAAAAGTCCAGCAGTGGACTGTTAAAAGGCTGATTATGATGATGATGATTATAACTGGTAATGCGGTTACTTGAACAACCTCATTGTATTTTGTGGTGGTACGGAACCCTTAGCGCGCGAGCCCGACTCGCACTTGGCCGGTTTATTTTTGTAGTGTACAAGAAAAGCTTGTTTGTCTAAGCACTCTTTGTGTTGAGTTTGTCCAATAGTATCGAATTAATTAAGAAGGGTTCTTTGTATTACCCTTTCCAAATGGGCGATTACTGGCACGTGCTGGCTGCTGGGACAGCAACCGATCTGTTTGTTTAGGCCACGAAACAAGCTCGCCAAGCAAACTGGTTTTGTGTACTCTTTAAACTTTGGATATTTAAGGGACATCGTTTGCAAATATTGAATTTTGGGATAATCGTAGTTGTTTTCATCGAACAAATGCAAAGCTTTTGGGAATATGTAAATAGTTTTTCATCATTATCAACATCATTTCAGCTATAGGACGTTCACTGCTGGACATAGGCCTCCCCATCGATCTCCAAAAGAGCCGATTGGAAGCGGCCTGTATCCAGCGTTTACCTGCGATTTCTTTTAGGGCGTCTGTCCATTTTGTAAGTGGACGTCCTACGCTGCGCTTACCGGTCCGTGGTCTCCATTCGAGGCAAGAAAAAAATTGTTTTTCATTTAAATAATTTTTATGGGCCTAATCTGAATTGATATTTTGGGGCAATATTTTTTTGTCTTCGTCTTGGTTTTCGTTTTAATATCCTGCTTAAATGTTTACTTATCCCCAAGTTTTCTCCGAATACTCAAAGCGTATTGTTGAAAATTTTAGAACTCCAAAACTGCACAAAGCACAAAGTCGCTTTAGAAGCTTGCAGAAGTAATAAATCCAGCTTACTTCCAGCTTGGAAACAGTTTGTTTTAAAGCCACCATCAATCTTTTGTCATCTTGTTGCAAGGACTGATATATCTGGGATAATGTAGTAATGCGCTTGTGTGATGGTAAGGGCATAATATTCCATTGCCAATCTGAATTTTTAACTTTTTTTTTAAATTCAATAATAGGCTTTCGGTTGGCCGCTATCTTGCCTGATGTTAAGCGATGATGCGGTCTACGATTGACCACGCTTGCCTAGAAAAATTCAATCTTGAACAATACATCCAGATTGTAACTTCAACTATTCGAAATCCTGCGCGTCAAAGCATCGGCCTCAAATACAACAAGTATAAAAAACTGCTGGGTACGCTGCCAACTGTTAGTGGGCTTGAGCATTTGGATTGTCTTTAGACCTTCAACGGTCTAGAGACAATCCAACTGTATCTGTAGTTTTAGTTTTAGCTTGTATTTTGTTTAGTTAATAAAGACACTTGCCCATAAAAAAAAATTTTAAGTCGTAAACTAAGTATAAAAAAAAAACGTGACATATTCACACCCTGGTGCGAATGGACCCGGAATGAAAATATCGCGGGCGATTCACACCGCGGTGCAAAAGACTCAATTAATTTAGAACACTTGAGAGATTCAAACCGCGGTGTAAACCACATGCGCTGTAAAAGATTGCAGTAGGTACCCAGATATAAGTGTGAATAAAGTTCATTTTCAGTTATATTTGCACACTACTGCTTACACTAACTCTGACGGTTTTATTTGTTCTTTTAAGTCTTACTTAAAAGAACAAACAATTGGTGTCGAACGCAAGCCTATTATTTATAAAAAAAAATACTTATAACACTTTTTGTTAAATCTGAATTCAGCTTTCGTGAGCTGCATAGGCACTTTTGAACGAAATTATTGAAATAAAAATGAGATAGGTAATTTGTATTTAATTACTTTGACGACTTTTATGCTTAAGCCATTGTAACACGAGAATTTACAGTAAGAAAATCCGTGACGTACTTTCTACTTAACCCAAATACTTACCCGAGCAAGTTTAGTTTTAGTGCGAAGAGTGAAAACTGGCTCTTTAATTAAACATTGTCCTAAGAGACTGGCTTTATTCCGGGGAAACTTTGTAATTACCCCACTACCCCGTAAAGTAGGCTCTAAACACTGAAAACTTTACAAGGTTCTGATAATCAGTTGTTACTGTAATCGAATCTGTTTGAAGTATTTTTAACCGACGAAAGGGATGTTTCTTTTTTTTCATATTTTTGTTACGCGATTACTCTGCCCATTATGAAGTGATTTTGATGATTTTTGTGTGGTAGGTCATACTTCAGAAGTGGTCCCAATTAAATTTTTATCCAAATTTTATCAGCGCTCTTTGAAAAAAACAGAAAACCAAAAATATATACACTGATGACGTTTTGGTTTGCGATTTGTTTCAGCAAAACTTTACCGTACATGTACGAACAGTACATAAAAAAAAATTGAGATGAGACAGGACAAGGCAGGTACCGTTTCTCATCCTAAAGATCTGTTCTCCTATCAACAAGTTGTTCACCTCAATAGCCCAGTATATTTGGAACCCCATAGCATCAATAGTCTATTTACCATTCTTTTATTTTTATACAAAAAAGGCCTCTCGGTTTTGGCCTTGGCCCCACTGGCGTCGTGTAAAGGTCCGGGCTAGTCCCATGAGGATAAATACGTACTAACACTTAAATATACTAACATATGAAGTAATTAATATGTATAGTTAAATAAACAATAACAGCATTAACAAGGTGGCAACACTGGCAAAACAAAACAACAACTGAAAACACTGGCAACAGAAAACTGCTTTACACGCTCTCTATAGAGCGTGTCTAATAGGCACGGGCAAAGCGTTCCACAGTTGAACTGCCCGAAAAACACATAAAGAAAAATAAAGCTTATCTGTGATATATTTTTTTTTTATATCTAATAGACATATGGGCAGCCAAGCGCAAGCCTATTTATAATTTATAAAAAAAATACTTGTCTGCTAATATCCAGCGTTGGTTCTCAGGAAGATCTCAGCGCACGAGTTCGAGCGCGGCGGTCTACTGAAGCCGCTTGTGACCACAGTGGACGGCACGCCGACGTTCCTCGGCGACCAGCCGCACGCGACACCCTCGCGGCCGCAGCGACGGTCGCGGCACGAGCTGCGACAGTTGGACGAGAAGGAACTCATATTTGAACTGGTGAGTGTTCCATTTGTTCTTGAGCTACCGTTTAGGTGATCGCGAAAGTTGCGCGACCGCAAACCGTATCTCGGTGCATTAAGGTTAACGTTCGCGTGATTTTGTGCACTTTGCTATTTCGAGCCCGCGTTAAGAGATTTTTTTAAATAATAGATTGGCTTGCGCTTGGCCGCCATCTCGCCTGATGTTAAGCGACGATGCGGTCTACGATGGAGCACGCTTGTCTAGAAGAAACCGATTCACTCTCGACTTGAAGACACCCAGATTGTAACTGACGGGGAACTCCCATGCAGGCAGCGAATTCAACAGACTAGCAGTTCGCACAATAAATGTGGAATCAAAGGCTTTGATTCCATATTTTATTAAATGAGCAAACGATTGGAAGCGCCCACTATAAAGAGATATTAAAGGGACAATATTTTCAGCATCTTACCAAAAGAAATGCCTGATGTACCACAAGACAGCACAGAACAGCCAACGGCTAAAAAAGATAGATATACTGCGTTTTGACATAAGAAACGTCGAAAAGCTAACGTATCGTGTATTAAATGCCGAGACCATAATGCTGACATGAATCTTAAGTGCATCTGACTGAATTATAAAGAGTTTTATATGCTAATATAATAAAAAATATCTCAAATATTTAGAATCTACCTTAAAATGACTGATTATAGGTATAAAAAATTCGATTTGTGATAAAAGAAAAATTGTTCCCATGTTTTGTAATTTTTTGCAGAAGTTCATTGTTCATTGTTGTTTGTTTATTGTTTTTTTTTTTAATTTTTTTTTTATTGTTTTTTTATTATTTATATTTTTATAGCCTGTTAAAAATCATGCGTCGATTTTACGCATGATTATCTTTAACGCACACTAAAATATGATTATCTTTCTAGGGTTAAATGGATAAAGAGCAAGATGGATGAGTTACAAGGGTTGTTATCTCAACTGAGTTTCAAGCGAAAGCACGAACACCAAAATGACAAATGAAACTATAGTACACTCTTTGAAACAAGTTGGCCGCGCGAATGGCGTTAATTAATAACCACTAAATTGCTAACGCGACGTCATAGTAGGTACATTGGATGCGGCAAATGCGACGCTGGGGTTTCATCCAACTTGACGTGCTTGCGGTGGCTATTTTAATAAAGGTCTGTAGACAGTTGCTGTCGAGTTGACTCCGTCCACTATATTGTTCTGTGAACTGGTCTGCTGTCGTTGCAGCAAAGCTGTTGCTTTTAGAGACAGAGTTCTTAGGAACATCTTGCACCTAGGTATTTCATAATTAAATAAGTTTCAAATAAAAAGAAAAGAAACAGCAACTCGTGAATATTTTTCTACTGCTGTCATTTTACAAATTAAAATTCAAACAAACTAATAATTCATATGTTTTAAATGTTTATCGGGACTTATCACGTATTAAAACATTAAACATGTGTTCAAATCGCGAAAGTTTAAAAATTACTAATAATTCATAGTTACAAACGTTGTTTGAGGTTGCAAATATGACAGCATCTCGTATTTTCTGAATGTTCAATATCTCCAAAGTGTTCAGTAATTTTATCGTCAGTTTACGTTCTTTGGCGAAATTACACGCTACGTTTACGATGTTGGTAAATCAGGCGGATTTTTGATGAATATGCTGAAATTGTTCATTAGTTTTGCGTATTTAGTGAAAAATATTTTAAGAGAAAGGGAGCTGTAGAACTCTATAATTGTATTTTTTTAAATTACGAACTAGCTGACATGACTGACGTTGTCCTGTCTTAGAACTGTCAAACACGCAAAGTTAAAATTGTAAAACTTATTTTTTTACACCTTGGGTTACATTACTGGAGTTTTAGTAAGGATCACTATTTTTTTTGAAAATAATAAAGGTTCAATCGGTTCTTAGTTTCGGAGCCTATTCAATACAAACAAACAATCAAATCTTTCCTCCTTATAATATTAGTATAGATAAACAATATTTAAATCAAGACTAGAAATGCACAGTAATGGTCCTCATGGAATGGCTAAAGAAATATTGATTGAGATTTGACCCAGATTGTGACTTCACACAATAAAAGTGGAACCAAATCGCTTTCATACTCTCGGAATATCAACCATGAAACGGTGAAAAGCTTTAGGTTAATATTCCGCCATTGTACACAGTTTTATGCAATAAATTTTAACTTTACTTTACTTAGTACACAGACGGCGTCGCCTTTCAACATCTATAATTAATTCGCTACTTGTTTGAGTTCTTTTCGTTTAATTAAGTTATTTTGTAATGAGCAACAAATAATCTTACTTCGTTACATTTTAAAAGGACTCTGTTGTAAATTGATTTATGTCCTTGAATTTCCTCTCCCGCCGCAGTAATTTATTTAAGAGAGTAAAAATATTTTCCGCGGCTGTAACGTTTCATTAAAATGAGAAAAGTCTTGTAATGAGATCGCTTTCCAGATATTATTCTTTGAAATGAAACATTTGCTGGACGGTCATATCTGAAACTTAATTATCTGTAACGTTGTTAATTTTAACGGTCTTCCCATTTCGTAACTTTCCCGTTTCGTAAACCATTTTTTATACCTACAAAAATTACTGACTATGATTGCATCTTCTCTTTACTTATTAGGGTTCCATACCCAAAGGGTGTAAGTAAACGAAACCCTATTACTAAGCTTACGCTGTCTGTCTGTGTGTCTGTCCCACCTTTTAACGGCTGTATCTTTCGAGCCGTAATAGATAGCCACTTGAAATTTTCACAGAATATGTAATGTTACGGCGGATTAACTAAGAAATAACAATAAAGTCAATAAGGAGGGGGAGCGCCATACAACAAACTTTTTTAACGTATATATTTACTATACTATTACTAATTTATTTCTCTTTTTAATAACTCGCGGGCACTCACACTATACGCGCGAGCGGGATGACACGATCGCGACTGTGAGTTAGCTTGTGTAATTAACTGCACATAATAATTACAGTTGAACGTAATAGTACCTACTAACAGACGCATTGATTTGGTACGCCGGACCTCCGTCTGACCAACGAGAAAGAGGAAATTTTCTCTTTCTCTCCCATTGGTTGGACAGTGGTCCGTCAACCAAATCCACACGTCTGTTAAAGCCCTTACAAAACCTCAACTGCTCTGACAGAAATCAAGATTTCTGGCTTGTAAAATATGACAGACACGCTAATTAAATAAATGAACAGACGTTATTAGGTCATGATTATTATAACTTTAATAATAGTGCGGCTCTGAGGCGCCAGAATCGATCAGTATACTGATAGTGACGTGGTCAGACGATCAAATTCCCATCTCGAGGAAAGACGGAATCCTGTCTATTGCCCTGTTTGTATGTTTCTTTGTTACTAAACAGCTAGACTGTAATGAAATTTGGCAAGGAAATAGTGCTAATCGTGAGGAAGAACAGGATATATAGATATTGAGAGTTGATATGTCAACTAAAGTTGCGTTACGTTGCATTAATTTGCGCGGCTAGCAAATTGTACCAAATTAATATTTTGGTAATAAATAGTTGAGGACATAAATATTTTTTATGTAGATTCTGTATGTTGCCAGTGACATACGGCAGTGAAACGTTGTCTCTCTCTCTCTGTGCCTCATAAGCAAGTTCAAAGTCGCACAACGAGCTATGGAGAGGGCTATGCTCGGGGTTTCTCTACAAGATCGAACCAGATATGAGTAGATCCGTAGAAGAACAAAAGTTACCGACACAGCCCACTGGATTAGCAAGTTGAGGTGGCAGTGGGCAGGGCACATATCAAGCAGTACAGATGGCCGATGGGGCCCAAAGGTTTTTGAATGGAGACCAAGGACCGGTCAGCGCAGCGTAGGACGTCCACCCACAGGATGGACAGATGACCTAAAAGAGACCGCAGGGAAACGCTGGATGCAGGCCGCATCCAACCGGCCCTTTTGCAGATCGACTTTTTATAAATATGAAAAAAACCTCAAATATAGAAGTTGTGAAATGCACGGCTGTGTGTAAGCGCCATGGTTTTGCTCCACTAAATGTGACTTCATTATATTAAGCCTTACAGTCATCTGTAGCAAGTATGCTTTAAAGTGGGAAAATTTAGTTTCAAATCCTCGATAAACCTTAAAATTGTTAACCTTCAGCTCCTTTCGATACTGTAACAACCTTGGGGTGAGCTCTGGCGACTGAGCTCTTATTTTTTGCCAGAATAAGAACACGACCACTGATGGATGAAATGGAAGGTACTTTCGTCTATTTACTTAGATTACTAAGGTTTTACTATTGTAACCCTGAGAGTGAATTTAGAATAAAAGGATGCGATGCGATTCTGTACGCTCCAGTGTGCGCTAGCCTTAAATGAAAACTCTGAGCACAGCCCTGAGCTAGACAATTTAAGGTTTTACTATTGTAACCCAGTAGTAGTGTTGTAGTTGTGTTGTTTGTTTTGTATTGTATTGTTTGTACTCAATTATTGTGATACTTTTTACCCGACTGCCCAAGAAGATGGGTAAAGTATTTCGGGCGTATGTATTTATAAATAATAAATAAATTCCGTCTGTCAATTCTAACAACTTTGTGCGTTTGCCTGTTTTTAGTTAAAAACGTATTCAAAACCTCTTTACACATTCAAATATTGTACGCAACGCACTTATAAAATATTAGAGGAGACAAAAATTCCTGAATTTTTTAGGAAAGGTCAAGCCCAAAGCCCAATTTTTGTCAAAGTAAAGTTATATGATTATTTACGGGATATTTATCATATAACTTTAGTGAACAACCGCGATAGTTTAAAACAGTATTTTTTGTCAGTGTTCTTAAAAAAAACAATAATATTTTACTTTTCTTTATAGACACACAAATTACCATGTTAGAGAAAAATATTTATACAGTGGAAAAAAAAAATACTATGCGGAACGGTGTGCTAAGCCGAAAGGGGTCCGTTATGCTTATAAATATGAACAATATTTTACTATGGGACCAACTCTGAAATCGCGATAAATATAGTAGCTTTTTTCATACATTTTGTCGAGTGTCAATGACCGTTTTCTATGAACAGCTGATATTTTTTCGCGACTTCGGAGTTGCTACCATAGTAAAAGTTGTTCATAATGAATAGTTAAAATGCACAAGTAAAAAAAAAGTATCTTAAACTGCAACACATCTACTACATTAGGTGTACAACATAACTTCCCAGTACATACATAAGCGCTGGTGAACAGCCCCCGAACCTCGTGTGTTATCCAGACCCGAGGACAAACAAATAAAGCCTGTCCTTTATATTGTAACAAATGATAGCGCCTCGGCAGTTGCGGTCTCCGTCGTACACGTCGACCGTACCCTGGCGATATAATGCACGATGAGGGCACGCTGATGTCAACTTTTAGGTTGAAATACATGGCCCGGTCCGAGTTTACTCCTCACCATAAACTAGAGGCAGAGACAGGCGAGCGTTAAAATAAAATACATGAACAGTGCATCCCTATGTGAAAGAGAAGACTAGTGTGTCAATCAGTCTGTTGCCAGATGTACTCTTATCCCATTTTCGCTGTAAGGTAAAGGCCTTTGATCATCACATCATCAGCCATTAAATGTCCACTGCTGAACAAGGCCTCCCTCTTAGAGAGAGGTGTTGCCATAATCCCCACGCTTGGCAGGCGGCTTGGAGATCGCAGTACGTTCACCGTGTACTAACAGGACGCTGCTGCCCATCCTCCGGTGGTTCTGGTCGCAGTTTTAGGACATACCCGGGTCCGGCCTTTGATCATATATAGTTTGGATTTGCCTTAAACTCGAGCTAGTACCCAAAAAAGTCTGCCAGAAACTGGACTCAATTAGCATAAGACTAAGGCAGATGACATAGCAAGAGAGAGGCCTATAACTAGCAGTGGGATAGGGAACGCTATGGATGATGATCGATGATGTACCACGCTCTGGACGCCTTTTGCTCTTATTCTATATTTACATCTGGCAATAAACTTCTAGACAAAGAATAAAAAAATGCGGTATATTTGTTCGCATTTCTTAGATGGCTGCTAAGCCAATGGGTCGAGTAATTGAGGCGATTTGGCGACTCGGTTCTGAATTCACATTTTGACATAACGAAGTAAATTGACCGGCTATTCTTGGTGATGCGGTATTGTTTCTGTTCCCGTCCTACTTATGTTAATTAGAATTGGAGTGACGAGGACAATACGATCCGAACATCCCAGGTCCTGGATTAACCTAAGGGCCTCTGATTATGGATCTTACTCCTTGCGGCTAATTTGCTCCTATCTTTTGGTGATTTTTTTTCGCATAGAGTCGCATCGCGTAACTACACAAACACGTGGCAAACACCAAGCGCATCAATTTCATTAACAAAATGCTGCTTATAATCATCATTATCATCAACCTTTTTCCACCCATTGCTGGGTATAGATCTCCTCTTCAGCGCGCCATCTTTTCCGGTCCTGTGTTAGCCTTGTCCACTGCTTTCCTGCTGTTGCTGATTTATATAAAAGAATCCACCGCAATGAAACCTGCAAGTTTCGTTGCATTTCATTTGTCTCCAAAACGGCTGGATCAATTTGGAGCAAAATGGTAACATACGTACAAACTACAAACATACGTACATTCTAACAAAAATCTTACCCTAAACGCAAATTTATACCTTGTCCGTCCCATCGTGAGTAAATTTAAACTGTTTAATATTATTAGGTGAATTTAAAAAAAATACCATGTGCTGCGGTTCTATACGCTCCAATGTGCGCTAGCCTTAAATGAAAACCCTGAGCTAGACAATTTAAAGGCAATTTAGGTTATGTAAACGATAAAGTTCGCCACACACTTACTTATTATTTTGGTTTGAGTACCGGGATAATGTGTTACCGTACTTTTAGGTAATTTACGCTTTGAAGAAGTTGTACTGTTGTATTCTGTAGCAATTTAGCTTTGAATTTTCTTCAAGTGCCGTTTACTTAGTACTTTTTGTGTTCGTGTGTTAGTAAGTTCGTGGATATGGACACAAACGTATTAATGTATGAATTTCCACCACTTAAGTATAATTATCCCTGAGATCTCAACTATTCCCATCAACTGAATCCCACTCTTAATATAGCATTGGCAAAACTTTGTAAGCATCCAAAATCGCTTAAACTTCATTGGATTGCTGGTTGAATAGTTTTCAACTTGTATCGAATTGTGCGGTTTGAGTTTCTGAGAAGAGAATCGTTTATTTCAATTAGATGGTAGAAATGGTAGATTTTCCTTTTGGAAGAGTTCACTGTACTGTTTTGAAAGTTTTTAACCGACTTCCAAAAAGGAGGTTCTCAATTTGACTGTATTTTTTGTATGTTACGTGATTTGTATTTTATGCGCGTTTGCGTCTGCTAGTTTGTTAAATGCGCTGCCTGTACTGAACTCAAAGTTGGCTTTTAACTAGGGGGATCTCTACGGTTAACAGCACAGACATGAAATGTTATTTAAGCATTATTATTTTTAAATGTTTTATTTTTTATTTATTTAATCAACACATTGTAATATACGATTTACAAATAAATGTAGCACCAAAAAAACACGGAAGGTTTGTCTTAGTATACAGATTCACCCCGCGCTGGCACACAATAACTTAGGTACCTTCGGTGACAAAACAAAATTGATACAGAACCGGTACAAAATAAATCTTTTAAAAAATAAAAATAAATTATGATAACCCATTTTATCGCCATGATATGGCGGATTACATTTTCATTACTAAGGATAAAAGCTTGTTATGAAAAAAGAAAATTATATTCACTTATGTTGTTTTTTTACACTATAATAATTTATTTAGGTTTCCATTTAGTAAATAGCTAAGTATAGAATGAGGATTTGTTCCAGTTGACTTGAGATATATTCCAGTGTGCTGTTTTTTGCCGCTCTAGGTATTGTTTTTTTCATGTAAAAGTTCCCAGATCACGTCTGACGCATTTGCTAAAACAGCCTACTTTGTGAGGCAGACGTTCTTCAATATAGCTTACTCGTACTTGGCTATTCTTTGGTTTTTCTTGACAATATAGAAAATGTAGGTATTGTCATATTATGGACATAAATCAAGACTTATGTACTTTATACCTTTTTTATAGCTGACAGGCTAAACGTTTAACCACAGCTAAACAGATATTAAGTAATGGTATGATCGAAGGTAGACAATAAGTAGTATGTATTTTTAACGAACTTTAAAAAAGAAGGAGGTTCACCCCACGCTACGTCTTCCGGTTCGTGGTCTCCACTCAAGACCTTTCTTCTCATCGGTTATCGGTTCTTCGAGCGATGTGGCCTGCCCATTGCCACTTTCAGTTGCAAAATTTAATAGCTATGTCGGTGACTGGTTCCTTGGCGAATATCCACGTTCCGGATTCTATCGCGCAAAGAACTCCGAACATAGCTCTTTCCATTGCCCGCTGTAAAACTCAAAAGGTCAACAGTTAAGGACCGCGTCTCAGTACCGTATGTCATCATTATACCCAATTGTTCCCAAAAATGTGAGCGCTTTTTAACATTATTTCCACGTAAGAACTGCACAAACTCCTATGTTTTATTGAATCATCCAGTTCACAACAAAGTAAAAGTTAACACAGACCGCAATCCTCACCTACGCAGCTTTTGAAACAAGTCCCGAAATACCCAGAGGACAATTTTCATTAAGACTAGAATAACAGTTGCTACTTACCCGTTCGGAAAATTTACTTTTGTATAGACAAGTATAACGGTTAGCTAGCGGCTTATTTGAAAACAAATACTATGTCTATGGGGTACACGGAAAGGGTGTACTAAACAGAAAGGGGACCATTGAATCGCGAAAAAAATATCTGCTGTTAGATATAGAAAAAGGTCATTCACACTCGACAAAATGTATGGAACAGCAGATTTTTTTTTTCGCAATTTCATGGTTGGTCCTATAGTAATAGCTGCTCATAATAATAACTACAATGACCTCCTTTCAGCTACGCACACTCATGCTTATCACGCTGAATAAATGCGAAAGTTTGGTATAGTTCAAGAGTGAATCGGTTTCTTCTAGGCAAGCGTGCTCCATCGTAGACCGCATCGTTGCTTAACATCAGGCGAGTTGGCGACCAAACGCAAGGCTATTATCTCTACATAGTATTAATTGAAGTCGCTTTCCGCGTCTGTCTGTCTGTCTGTGTGTCTGTATGGCCGCTAACTCCTCCTAAACCGCGCAACGGATTTTGATGCGGTTTTCACCATCAGTTAGATACATTTTCAAGGAAGGTTTATATATATAACAAGCGACCCGCCCCGGATTCGCACGTAAATTACACCCGTGCGAAGCCGGGCGGGCGGGTCGCTAGTTAAATATAAACAATCTATAGTCTAGTTATAATCAGGGTGTCTTCAAATCGCGAGTGAATCGGTTTCTTCTGCGCAAGGTCAATCGCAGACCGCATCATTGCTCAACATCAGGCGAGTTGGCGGTCAAACGCAAGCCTATTATTTAATAATATAATTATCTATTTAAAAAACTGACTTTAAAATTAGTAAAATACAATTTCGGTTATTTAGATGATAATAATTATTGTCATCAAAGTAGACGAATTTTCAATTTACATAATATTTTTGATATATAAAAACCAAACTACTAAACCGATTTTGATCAAATTTCTATGGGACCAATTTGAAACTATATCCTTTCAAATAAAATAATCAATTTATAAATGACAGAGTTCTGAGGAAACAAAAAAAAATATACAACCGAATTGAGATTCTTTTTTGAAGTCGGTTAAAAACACTGTTCCTGAGAGAATGTTCACACGGGTGAAACAGCAGCGGGGGTATTACATATGTAATACCACCACAAATATATATACAAAATATAGCCTAAAAGTACTTAGATTCTTTTGGTGTGGGTATATTCAAAATGAGAATAGAGCAAAATTTTTTGTAAAGCATGAATAACAGCACGACTTCGCTCGTTTTCTCTTTAAAAGTTAATATTCGAAGCATATTTTTCTGGAATCGTTATTATCTTTTGTACTTGAATAAAAAAACGAAACGGAAAAACGACGTTACGTTCGTAGTAACCGCCTGTAATACTCCGAAACTGTTATTACAGCTACGTAGAGAATTTTAATAAAAATATCAAAGCTAATGGTAGGAGCTTTGATTTTCATGGATTATTCCCTACGTATAAATGTACAGAATACATTTATTTCAAGAACTTTTTTTTTGCGTTATTTCCTTATCGATGTAACCTAACTGCCAGAATTTGACTCTATCCTGATATTCAATACTCTCTTACTCTTATCGAGGTAACCTAACTGACAGAATTTGAATCTGCCCTAATATTCAATACACATTTAATATCGCAGTCGCCCACTCAGCAATTCAAGTCGGCCACTTAGATTTCTAATATGCATCATGGATTTACAATTGGTCATTAACCCATTTTCAAATTTTTTTTTAGTTTATCAATATTTAATAGACTTCGTTTAGCTTTTGGCAAAAAAAAAAAACCGCCCAAGTAATTTTTTATTCGCTCGATTAATAATAACCCTTATTCTGTTAGGTAGTTTAATTACGAGCATAGCATAATAAATATTCATAAAACAACAGTTGTAAAGTTTTAGTACATACTATACTGAAAGAGCTGTACTAAATATAACAGTTTATGTTACAGTATTAAGCAATATTTTTGAATGTTAGAATCCAATTTAGCTAAAAGTAAAATTACTTATTAGGGCATTTACTAAATTAATAAATTTTACTATCATGATGTACGGTGGCCCTATGAATTAGACAGTTATCTATACTAATATTATAAAGAGGAAAGATTTGATTGTTTGTTTGTTTGCATTGAATAGGCCCCGAAACTACTGAACCGATTTGAAAAATTCTTTCACTGTTGGGATGCTGCACTATCCCCGGTTGACATAGGCTATATATCCCGGCTTCGCCCGTGCGAAGCAGGGGCGGCCTACTAGTGTTAGCATAAAAATATGGTGTAAATTCATATTATCCTTTAAATTTTCCCGTAATTATGCTAAAAATAAAAACCGGCCAAGTGCGAGTCGGAATCGCGTATTGAGGGCTCCTTACCACCACAAAATACAAAAAGTAGTGCAAAAAGACAACATCACGCACTGGCGGTCACCCATCTAAGCACCGAGCGCGCCCGACGTTGCTTATTAACTTCGGTGAACAGAAATTTGTCACTAACTCGCACTTGGCCAGTATTTATTATTTATCGTTTTTACACCAGAGCAAATACAAAAATACGTAAAAAAAATCTTATAACCATTTTGTTTTTATTTTTTGTCTTATATTCTGTGAAATTTCAACTGGCTACTGGCTATCTATTACGGTTCTAAAGATGAGCTGTTAAAAGGTAGGACGGACCGACGGTTTTTTTTTTATTTATATTCATCTCAGTTGGTGGCATGTCGAATGGCATTATGTGAAACTAGCAAAAAACAAAACATTGTTTAGTTTGCAACTGTTTGCTGATGTATTAAAATTAGGTGCTAGGATTTACTGACCTGGGGCCTTACGGACAACTGCTATTGCGGCACCTAATCCGCTCAGTTGGAAAATCACTTGAACGTGAACCTTATCGCGCCCAGATCTTCGAACAAAATAAAATTAATGGACGAGCCCAGAAGAAGCGCACATTTGAAGATTACATAATGAGCGCCAGCGCTCACTTAGTTTCAGTCTGTCTCTAGCCGTAGGAAGTGCAACACGAGACTATTGTTACATGATAACGAAACATCTGACAAAATTAAGCCTTCGTGTGCTACCCCGAGGTGTAAAAACACAACAAAAAAACCGCTTTCTATTTTTTGTAACAAATGTACTGTACATGGTTATAATTAGGTATTGAAGTATATGTCCGAGGGTTTGACTCGTTTTTACTGAGCAAGTTCAATGGTTGTGGCCCGTCCATTCATTTTATTTTGGTCGAAGGCCCAGATACGGTTTGCGGTCGCGTGATTTTCCAACTGAGCGGATTAGGTGCCGCAATAGCAGTTGTCCGTAAGGCCCCTGAACACGAAACCTAATATTTTCTTACAAGTAAACGTTGCATTTTGAATAATTCAAATTGAATCAACCTCTCTTATAAACATCGAACAATGCTGTTGCTAGGAGCTCGCCTTACCTGTATCCATTTACGTCGATATCACGAAACCATTACGGGCGTGTTGCCACGCGGCTTTATCGTACATTATTTCTTGTAAGCCCTATTGATTGATTAAGTTATTAGTCGACGTAAACCGCGTCCTAAATGTTCAGAGTCTTCTCGCTTTACTGGGGCGTCGGGTTCGACCCAAATCTTCGATAATTAATCATAGCGTGTAAGATTAACGGCGACCTGCTCAGTTTATCCAAATCTCCTTAGAAATGTCGTGATGAGAACTGAAATGGTGGTCTAAATGCGGTTCTACACGTTGTTCATCTGGCCCCGGAATAAAAAGGTGTAAGTCTGCTAAAGGTTTAAAGGATTATATTTTCCCGTCTTGAAAATCTGGGCTCCGTTTCATGAAACTAATATGCAAATTAGCGCTGTTCCAGCTTCGCCACACAGATATTGTAAAATCAAGATAAATATGTGTCAATTTCAAGTAATGTAAGTTAAAAAAAAAAAGTCGTGGTATATATATATTCTGTGAAAATTTCAACTTGCTATCTATTACGGTTCGAAAGATACAGCCGTACAGACGGACGGACAGACAGACAGACACAAACAGAAAGACAGTAAGGCTTAGTAATAGGGTCTCGGATTTACCCTTTGAGTACGGAACCCTAATAAAAAGTAAATACATATGTATAAAACGTGGTAGTAAAATGTTTATTTTATAATTGTTATGAAACTATTCTATCCATACACTTTTTATCTCTAACTTCTTTGCAGAGTTTTTGCCAATTCCCTTCATTGATATCCGGATCTAGGTCAGTTACAACGCTCATGTACCTTATTTCGAATTCTGGAAATATTTCACGCACAGCACACGACTCTAATTAATAATTTATCACACGTGAAAACTCTTTATTATAGCCATTTCGCTAAAATAACAGCATATATATACATTTTAACTGCTATAATAATAAATTCTAATTACGTTTCCAATTAGAACAGAAAGCTTTCATATTATGCCTCAGCCTGATACTATGTCGAAATGCTATACGGTACTTAAGTAAATATACAGGTTACTTTTAATTAACCAGCCATCTCTCAATATAATGGCAGCTTCTATACATCAACACAATCATAACCAAAAACTTTCTACGACATTTGATAATTCGCAAAAAAACACAGCTGTTCCATGGAAAAAGTTCGTTGACCTGGAACAAAATGTATGGAATAGCTGATTGGGGTATTTACAAAAGGTTTTATGTTATTAAATAATTTAGTGTTATTGTCACAATGTTGTTGATAAAATGTAAATTTGCTACTCTATCGCATTAGGTTATAACCTGTAATGATAGTTCTAAGTTGGAAATAAAAAAATAAAATAAAATAAAGTCGTACAAAAAAGGTTATTGGATATGATGTACAGAAGCTGCCCTTAAGAGGTGGCTGGGCATATAAAGTTATCCAGGGGCCTTACGGCTACATGTAGTAAGCGATTTGATGATTACGAAAAGTTACGCGACCGCAAATCGTATATTGGCGCGTTAAGGTTCACGTTTTCGTGATATTCCCACTGTGCTGTTTCTACGTTGTTTCGAGCCCGCGTGAAAAGGCCGTAAGCCGCCAGGCCCGTCGCCGTAAGGCCCGGGTACAAGTTTTTTTTGTTATACTTAAACCTTATTTTTTATTATTAACCAAACAATATAATGGCTAAATAACGGTAAGAACCTTAAGAATTAAGAGCTAAGAAAGCTACTAACTACTTAGCTGATTCTATAAAAATAAACCCATTTATATTAATTACCCATAGACCGTTGAAGGTCTAAAAGAAAAAAACCCAAACCCAAAAAAATATTGGGTCTAAATAACCCAAATTATCAATAGGTATAGGTTTTATACTCCAAGCTGCGATCTCCAAGCCGCCTGCCAAGCGTGGGGATTATGGCAACACCCCTCTCTAAGAGGGAGGCCTTGTTCAGCAGTGAACATTTAATGGCTGATGATGTGTGTGTGTGTGATAGGTTTTATAAGTACATATTCTTTTACAAAAAAGTACATATTTATAAAAATATCAAATTTTAAAAGAACATATTATATTATATTATTTATATGACAACTAAGTGATATATGATAATTATGACTTCGATACTGATTGCACTTGAGCCAATAATGAGTCATTTGCAAAATGATCGTTTGTAAACATTGCTGTCATTCAGCAAAATATGACACGATATACGAGCATGCATACGTATGAAGATGTTGTGTCAGCGAATGGAAGGAGTAGATATTGCAGGAAATTAGTTCGGAAATGTTATTTGAGGGATGACGGCTACCCTTCCAGACAGTGTCGACAGTGAACAATCTTACATATTTGACACAAAGATTTTATTCTTCTGTGAAACTAGTTAATTTACGAGTATAAGGTTCATAGGTGTCAAAACAGTTGTATGTGCTCTAGTAAATAAACTGGCCAAGTGCGAGTCGGGCTCGCGCACTGAGGGTTCCGTACCACCACAAAATTACCAGTTATAACTTGGTAATGAACAGAAACTTTTCACCGGCTCGCACTTGGCGATAACTTATTATTTGTTGTTATACTAGTGTTTACTATAATCATGCCAAGGTTGACGTTTGTACATATTACCGTTTTTACATTAGAGCTAATACAAAAATTCGTAAAAAAAATATACTTTTGTTGTATGGGGATCCCCCTTTCGTTTTTACTTTTTTATTATTTGTTAGTTAATCTGCCGTAACATTACATATTCTGCGAAATTTCAACTTGCTATTATGGTTGGAAAGATACAGCCGTTAATAGGTAGGACAGACATACAGACAGACATCGTAGGCTCAGTAATAGGGTCCCGTATTTAAACTTTGGGTACGGAATCCTAAAAATCAAGGTCTACTAGATAGTACGGCTCTTCAGTAAGTAAAACTTAATATGTGGCTTGTTTAACCACAAGCGATGATGGAGGCAAGGTGCATGAAGATGCTAAGCCATCAGACGATACTTTAAGGATGACTGAAAATACTAAATTTAAACACAAATTACACAATCTATGTGCAAAATTTGGCAAAACACATTGAGAGTTCGTTCTATACTAATTCGATTCATTCGATGTAATAGAATTGGTGATGATGATGCTATTTCTGCGTTAGTTATTTATGCCAAAGTATATATCCATAGGAACATCCCAAAAGTTCCAATTCCATCCAGATTTGTGTTGGGGTTCAGGGAACGTGGGTCGAACGATTCCAAGTTTGTTGACATGACGCGACTGCATCTCGAATACGATATGGATATGCAAATTCGGTATGTACTGTATATATATAATATATTCTGGATATATTTTCGAGTGATGTTCAGGAGCATTTACACTTTTCAAACATTCGTTGTCACACAGATGACATTCAAATTTGAATAACCATGAATTTGGAGTGTCATCAAAGAGTGGACGTCTGGGCGTCTGCGTCTCCCTAGAGATCATAGAATAATACAGTCCTCTAAACTTTGTTTCTATACTGCTATGTCGTTCATGAGTTGTAAACTTTAGCGATGCTGATATCATGGTTTCTAATGAATTTAATGAAAATTCCAATCAAAACGGTCTCGTTTCTTTTAAAAAGTTTTGTCATTTTATCGCAGCCAACTTTCTTCTTTTCAGTCACTTTTAGCAATCAATTTAATGTCCAACAAGTCCAGCAATCCCTTTACAAATTCTGCCTTACAAATAGTTTTTCAGAAAGCTGTTTTGATAAGGAACTGTTTGAAAAGAATCTTACTTTCTTTAAGAAAGTATGAAGTAGATGAACAATTTAGAAAATACAATCACTTATATAGAGTCAAGAATGGAAAAATTTAGTTTGTGTATCTTAACTAATATTATAAAAGCGAAAGTACCTCTGTCTCTCTGTATTGTTGCCTTTTTACGAATAAACGGCTAAGCCGATCTTAACGAAATTTGGCAGGATTATAGCGTATATCATAAGGACGGATATAGGGAAAACTGGCAAATCGCAGGTAACACGCCGCGGGATTCAGCTAGTATTATTATATACACAAAATACGCTACTTACGTGAGATTAAACTGGTTATACAGATCATAGTTTCAACCGCATTCGGCGGTTTTTTTTCAAGGTAAGATCGTGCGCGACTCCGTTTTGGTTTGCTCTGACGTGTTAAAACCACGTGACGTACTATAATAGTGAAATGATCATCCTCATTACGTCGTTATTCTATTTTATATCTGTATACATGGATATCCACAATATGAAAAGTATATTATTCTTTTTCGTTTGATGTATACAGTTGTAACTTGACCACAATTGTTCCAGGTGAAAGACATCTGCAACGAGCTCGAGGTGCGAGTGTTGTGCCACAAGATCCTGCAGAATGTGTCCATACTCCTCGACGCGGATCGCGGCTCTCTGTTCTTGGTGCAGGGAGAGCGAGTTGCGTCACCGACCCCTCAGAATGGCAGGTCAGTTGCTTTTACTTAAATACAATATTATCTTCAAATCAAGAGTACGCAGGTTCCTTCTAGGTAAGAATGTTCCACGTCATTGCTTAACATTAGGCACGATGAGGACAAACAAGTTTATCACGAATTAAACGCAGACTTTTTATTTATATTACACGGGAATTACTCACGTAAGATTAAGACGGTAACTCCGACTATAGTTTCAACCGCATTAGACGGTATTTTTCAAGGTGAAAGAATAAAATGTGTGAATACTACGTCAGTTTCTATAATTAAACGCAGACTTTTACTTATGGCCTGGGGCCTCACGGCTACCTCTTGACGCGGGCTCGAAACAGCGCAGTGCGGAAAATCACGCGAACGGGAACCTAAACGCGCCGAGTTACGGTTTGCGGTCGCGCAAACCGTAACGGGAAGTCCGAACAAAAAAGTTATCTAGTTACAAGTGAACCTTATAAAAGCGTGTTTAAAGATGTATTAGAAACTTTGATATTATATAGGTAGTTTGGATCTGCCTTAAGCTCGACCTAGTACCAAAAAAAGTCTGCCAAAAACTGAAGGGAGCGAGGTAAACACGTATTGAACACACTGATATATTCTTACTAGTTCTACAAACGCACACTTCAATATTGAGCGGCACACAAAGAACTGCAAACAACATGCTCAAAAAGTTATCAAATTGCCGACGAGACGAGATGGACTGGGGGGTGTAAGTGCTAAAGGGGAAACGTTTCTATTTTTGTTTCTGAGATTATAAGTCAATTGTGACTTTCCATTCGAATACTCGTAATTCTTCCCCATTAAGACTAAAGAGATTTATAAATTTCCTATTAATTTACAATCCAACGCCTTCCGTTTCCAAATCGATTCCCTTCAACGTCGATGGTTGTTAAAATTATTTGCGAAGCTTTTATCTAATCCATCTGTGATGTTTGACTCCAAATTATGGAAGCAACTCGATATTAAACTTTGAACTTTCTGAGCCTTATTGATTGACAGGCCGTATTAAATTATTGTCAGACTTTGTGTTCGGTAAACTTTGGGTGGAAATCGAGATAAAAAGCTTGTCCGGCGAAGCATGCGCTTATGAACTACGCATTTGTCTAATAACCGATATTACGTTGTTTTATATATTTAAACATAATTTTATCATTATCAGCCTTTCATGTTCCCACTGCTAGGACACAAGCCTTTTCTCAGAGAGAGAGAGAGAGAGAGAGAGAGAGAGAGAGAGAGACATGTACCCTAATACACCGTGCTGCACACATTGCATGTTGGTGAATGTCATAATTATGTTTTTGAACTTTTGAGGTTCTTGCACATAGCGGTTTCCTCGTTTTGAGCGATGGCATCGAAACAGCACATAATAGTAGATTGTTGCATCGAGCGCAAAGTGAGTTATTAATGCACAACTGTTATGTTGATGCCTGAGCGCAAGCGAGGGCACTAAATTAACACGAGTGTAATAATTATTCACCTTAGCAACGTGCGTAATTTACTTTTCCTTCAACTACCAATCTACATACCGTGATAAACCACCAAAATAAAACCTACACAAAACCTATACCTACTCAAAATAAAATCTCAAGTTAATGAAAACAAAGTTTAATTCATCTTCTCCTCAAACATTTAAACTTCTAATTATTATCATCAAGTCGTTTTTATTCCACCGATTGTTATTTTCAGCCAGTATCTTTTTGATCTAATGCATACATTTAATTTTAAATATAATGGGAGACATTAAACCTCTGTAGTAAATTTATATCTAAACTAGCACCGCACCCCGGCTTCGCACGGATGTAAGTCTTGTTTTTTTTTTACACCTTGGGTTACATTATTGGAGTTTTAGTAAGGATTCCTATTGTTTAAATATAATATTGCCTAGATGTCACCCGCGGAATGATAGTGTAGCTTCCCAATAGTGAAATAAATTTTCAAATCGATTCAGTAGTTTCGGAGTCTATTCAATGCAAACCAACAAACAAACAAACAATCAAACCGTTCCTCTTTATAATATTAGTACTAAACAAGTCATTGATGCAGTGTCGTGGATCGAACCGGGTGCCGTCGTAATGTATTACCAAATTACCTTCTATAAATGAAAAGCGACTGATTTCAGGAAACCTACTGAAGTTAGTTTTAACTTTGCTAGGAACTGCAGAACTAAGTTAACACTCTGACAGTGTTAGGTGTTAGAGAAAGTAAATACTAGTTAAACTTGTTCTGGTTTAAACTAAATAATAGATTCTTGCGCTGATTAGGTTACTTACATGTAGGTAGTAAAGTTTTTTGAGAGTTGAGAGCTACATACTGGATTCTGCTCGGAACTTCACAAAAAATTTGAGATTGCGAACTTGATTTGTTGACAGAGCGAAAAAAGGTCTCAGATTCTAATGGCTAATCGGACAAGTCGGCATTTCGGCGTGCATGGTTTGTTCGACCATAACTTGCGTATCGCTGATCCAATCTTCATGAAACTTTGTAAACAAGTAGTTCACTTCAATACAATTTTTAAGTTTAAATATGGTCACAATCGATCGAGGGGTTCCGTAGATTTATGGGTCACAGTTCGGGGCAAACTACTAGTCAAGACCTGACACAGATTTTGATAGCCCGTTGGTCCAGTTGGTAGTGAACCTACCTTCCGAGCTTGGGGGCGTGGGTTCGATTCCCACCTAGGACAAACATTCATGTGATGAACATTTGTGTTTGTTCTATATCTGGTTGTTAATAAGTTTAAGTATGTATTGAAATTAATAAAAACTATATATGTATTGTATGTATGTATATCAGTCTCTGGCAGCCATATCACAAGCTTTGCTTATTTTGGGGTCAGGTGACCGTGTGTGCAAAGATGTCCCGAATATTCATATTACATTTATTTTATTTATTTACAGAATTCAATATGTCAAACTTTATAGTTTTGATGTTTGAAAAATGAATTCTAGTGGGCTACAAAGTTGATGAAGAGAATCTTAGTCATTTGTTTACGGAGAAGGCTTTGACTAAAATTTACATCATTATCATTTCAGCCATAGGACGTCCACTGCTGGACATAGGCCTCCCCATCAATCTCCAAAAGAGCCGGTTGGAAGAAGAAAAAAAAAAACAAAATTCAGTTTAAAAAAAAAAACGCGTTATTTTTCCTGTTGAACTTAAAATTTAATTTAACGTGTTTCCTGACAAACCGATAGGGAAGATAGTCATTGCAGTAAATAAGTACATGATATATATTTCTATGCCATAAGTACAAGTTTTAAACCGATTTCAAAAAGGAGGACTTCAAAATCTCCGATAATCCGATTTTAATGATAGTTGTATGACTCGCTTAATATCAGGCGAGTTCAGGTAAAACGCAAGCCTATTAATAATATTTTTTCTATCATTATTAACCGGATATTTACCGTGATAAGGTTGTGGATGGAGCTCCCGATATTTCGGCGCAGTTACACATGCACCATGTTCACGGGAAGACTGATCTAACTGTAGTGAACAACTGTGATAGTTTAAAACAGCTAATTTAATGATATTTTTTGTCTCAATAGTGGTAAATATTCCTTCAAAGGATTGAAAATTAGGGAATGAATCCCATTTAATGAAGTTCACCCACTTCCCGCAGAAGTATTTTTATATTTTTTCGTAAAAGAATAATTTATCAGCGATGTTTTCTGTAGCTAAATTGTACTAAAAATGTCACGGAGCATATTTCACAGCGGGTTTACTTACACTGAAGCGACGCATCCTTTGGGGAATATTCAAATGTCTTTCCGCTTCTTTTATCAAAAAGATCCTTGGAGTGAGTGCGTAGACATTAATAACATGTACTGTAAGTAAACAACAGAATAAGGTGAAGCAGAGCTTGTTTGATCATGGCTGTGTTAAACTGTATCCAGGATTCCGTGACAGGATGGCAATTTCCTGCCACGAGATGAAAGTAAAATGCGTGCGTCTTTTGTTTTTTTCCTTCACAGTGCAAATCTAAACCTGTTCCTGTTTGCTATTGCCAGTCGTTTGTTTTCGACTACTGATTAACATATCCTTATCTTTACTAATATTATAAAAGCGAAAGTAACTGTGTCTCTCTGTCTGGATGTTTGTTCGCTTTTCACGACTAAATGGCTAAGCCGATCTTAACGAAATTTGGCAGGATGATAGTGCACATCATAGGGGCGGACATAGAGTTCTTTTCCATCCAGAAAATGTGGAAAAACTGGAAAATCGCGGGTAACACTGCGGGATTCAGCTAGTATCTATACTATTATTATAAAGAAGAAAGATTTGATTGTTTGTTTGTTTACATTGAATAGGCTCCGAAACTACCGAACTGATTTGAAATAATTTTTCACTAATGGGAAGCTACACTATCCCCGGGTGACATAGGCTACATTATATTTTTTTTAAATTACTAAACTCCAATAATGTAACCCAAGATGTAAAAAAATAAGACTTACACACGTGTGAAGCTCGGGTGCGTTGCTAGTGTTATATATATTTCAAAAGCTGAAAATCCTTAGCAATAACAACATAAAAAACTGGTTTTTGCCTACCATCATTATTATTAAAAGCCCTTATTGTAATAAAACAAATGAGTCGCAATTCGACAGGTTTATGAAGTTTGCCATTAGAAAGTTCCTATGGCCACTTTTAGGCTTCGTCACCGGTCTCTAATGTGTATAAACAAATGAAGATAACAAAACAAACTCAATGGACCAAACATTACCCATTAAGAAATTCTAGTGATATGACGAAAGAAGGGTCTTCCGGCTCCATCATCAGATCAGCTCAAAGGTATCATAATCATTAATTGTCATTGGAATCTCACATAGGTGTAAAATTTGGGCGCGATTAGACACTGTGAAGTGGTCGAAAAATTAATAATCTTTAAAGGCAACATATCTATCTGTGATGCCCCTGATGTAATAGGTATTCATAGGCGACGGCGACCGCTTACCATTAGGCGCCCGTGAGCTTGTTTGCCGCCTATGGCATAAAATCCCCGGAAGGATAACTACGAAGAGAACATACCAAGAATGCAAGTTAAATAAAAGCCTTTATTCAACAAATTACAAAGTCATTTGTGGTTTTAACGGCCGCTGAAAAACGCGGGAGGATAATAGCGCCCGAAAAAAATACGGCTGCGCAAATCACTGCAGTGGTTGGTGCGCCATTATGCACGACTGCTCAATAATTATAAATGAGATCCACAACAATACAAAAAGAAGCTGTGCAAATACAGAGTTTCTCCAATAAAATGCTGGAAATCCAAATGAGAATTTGCACTTGAATGCAGTCGACCCGTTTGTAATCAGAATTTATTGCTCTAAGAACGAGTTTCTACTGGTGCCGAGATGGATGCTTTGTGTAATTTAAACGATCTGTGGAAGGTTCAAACAGTACTGCACTAATACTTTGGTCTCTTGATTAACGGTTTAACTTTTCAATTGATTGAGAGAAGGGGAAAGATGTTTGGCCACCTTGTATATCATCATCATCATCATCATAATTAGCCTTTTAACAGTCCACGCTGGCCCAGTTGTGGGTTGGTGGATTCACATACGCCATTCCTTCTCCGTACGTATGCAGGTTTGCTCACGATGTTTTCCTTCACTGAAAAGCCAGTGATATGAAAATCCGTACATGAACTCCAAAGAGCTCATTGGTTCATTGGATCATTGGTACGGGCCCGAGGTTTGAACCCGCGACCTCACGCTTTCAAGTCTAGCAGTCTCCCAAATAGGTTACCACGGCTAACCTTGTACCTTGTACGTCATGACAAATTAATGAAAACCATCATAGAGGGAAGGCAGAAGGAAAGAGAGGACCGGGAAAACCAAGAAGAGTATTCTTAGACCAAATAAAACAGAAGGAAATTGTCATGTCCTACAAGGAGGTGAAAACGCTGGCAGAAGACCGTCAAGCCTGGAAGTTACTCCACCTACAAGAGCTCCGCTCTTAAATGTTGAATGAATGGGAGAAGGTCATATTATCTTTATTAGTAATCTTTTTGTAAGATAATAAAGGCGGTGTAGTGGAATAAAAGTTGGCGCTTGTTTACGTGCAAATGCATACACTACAATCGCGCTGACTCGCGCGGTCAAAAGTTCTTAGTACACCCTTCGATCCGTCAGAGACCTAAAAATCGACTAGTGCACGGTATTTTTTCATAGATATCCACTTATACCATTTACCAACACTGTGCTTTTATCTTAAACTAAATTCATTATCATCATCAGCCAGAAGACGTCCACTGTTGAACATAGGGACATTAAAGGGGGAGGCCCCTTTAACCTCGACACTGAACGACAGCCTGCTTTTTGCATCCACTGGATGCCATCGACTCTCACTATGTCGTCGGTACATCTAGTGGGAGGCCTGCGTCTTCCGGTTCGTGGTCTCCACTCAAGAACTTTTCTTCCCCATCGGTTATCGGTTCTTCGAGCGATATGGCCTGCCCATTGCCACTTCAACCTGCAAATTTTAACAGCTATGTCGGTGACTCTGGTTCGTTGGTGAATATCCACGTTTCGGATTCTATCGCGCAAAGAAACTCCGAGCATAAAACAACAGAGCGCAAAGAAACTAAATTCATGTTCGCGTTTTTCTGTAAAAAGACGTCAGTCCATACTTTGTTAGTAATATGAATTGCATTATTTTTGCTTCTTTATAAAACTTCATATCTCAACCATTTTCAGTCGCATTTTTAATTAAATACAAGGAGGTTTCCTCAGGTGCGAACCCCAATGGCTTGCGCAGCCAGGCGTCAAAGTACCGAGCTGGCCTTTATACTTTATGCCGAGTAATTGCGTCTTGAACGTCTAGACAGCCAGTACCCTCCATTCCGAGGGTCGAAATTTAATTTCAAATATTCATTTACGCAGCCGGCTTTTGCCAACGACCCCTGTTATTGAACCCGAAACTATCGGCGTCACAGCATGTAAAGGTTATAAACTTTATTGCCGTTTTATATCCAGAAACCTAACGATTATGAGTGAATGCGAATGGTCTCTGGGCAGTGATGATGCGTGGCTTTAGGGACTTTTGCTTCGTAATCACGCTAATTTGATGGAGATGTTAAAAGTTATTTTAAGAGGGCTTTGACCTTTTGTAAATAGGTTTGATGTTTACTAATGCTGTGTTGGTTTAGTTTTTATTATTGCATAGAGCTAAATATCAAGAGAGGGGTATCCGAACTTTGTGTCCCAACCACAGTTTTTTAATTTATTTTTTATTTTGACTGCCGTCAAGGCATTTTTGTGAGAAATTTGTTGTAGCCAGTTGCACCCATATAAACGAAACGTCAGTCATTCGAAATTAATTAGCAACTGTGATGCGGAGTACGACGCGTTGATCTAAATAAGAATGTTCAATCAAGGTTCACTCATAATGCATAATAGTAACAGGTTTTCCTTCTCATTTCCGTTCTATTTACTTCTCTTTTCTGTGGTCCCAATAATGTAAGTTATTCCGATTTGTGCGCTGTCTAGCTGAAACTGCACTACGTCGCATCGTAGCGTGCCTATATTAAAATGTGTTTAAAAAAAATGTATATAATAGTCTTGCGTTTGACCACCATCACGCCTGATGTTAAGCGATGATGCGGTCTACGTTACTAATATTAGTTACTGAGACCACTCGGACAAGTTTGCACATATTCACACTCAAAAATTGTATTAAAATGAACTACTTGCCTACTAAATTTCATAAAGATCGGATGAACAATACGCAAGCTATGGTCGAACAAATTAATTATCAATGAAAAAGCAATTTCGGTAGCCGTGGCTGAGCCGTGGTAGCCCATTTGGGAGACCGCTAGACTTGATAGCGTGAGGTCGCGGGTTCAAACTACCGGTACCAATGAGCTCTTTGGAGATTATGTTCGGATTTTCATACCACTGGCTTTTCGGTGAAGGAAAACATCGTGAGGAAACCTGCATACGTACGGAGAAGGAATTCAATGGCGTATGTGAATCCACCAATCCGCACTGGGCCAGCGTGGTGGATATGGCCCAATCATTTTCGGGGGTAGGCTAAAAGTCCAGCACTGGACTGTTAAAAGGTATCCAATCCAATCCAATCCAAGTAACACAATTTTCCAGTTATTTTGATTTTAAAGCCAAACATCTAAACCGATTTTGTTGAAATTTCTATGGGACCTTAAAATAAAAATAAAATATTTACAAATCGGTTCATAAATGACGGAGTCCTGAGGTACCAAACATTAAAAAATAATACAAACGAAATGAGAGCCCCCTCCTGTTTAAAGTCGGTTAAAAATATACAAACATACTTATCCAAACGCAGACTTTTTTTCTTTTTTTTTACATTAGACTAGGCTAACGTTAGACCGCGATCTCGCCTGATGGAAAGCGACGATGCGGTCGAAGATGGAGCACGTTTGCCCAGTAGTAACCTATTAACGCTAGACTTGAACACTCCAAGATTGTAATGCTGCGGAAACACAGACAGGGGCAAGGCGTTCCATTGTTTTGCTGTTCTAATTAAGAAAGAGGAGTCAAAACGTTTGGTGCGAATAAATGGCATTTCGACCAAGACCTCTCTTCGCTCAGTCAATTATTATTATAATAGATACATGAACGGACACACAAGTCTTTATACAAAACCAATAAACCGTACAAAATACATACAAATATAGTACGTAGTTCAGTACAGAATACGTACAAAATTAGAATACTTGGAATATTGGATTTTCTATATATTTCGTTAATTTGAATTCGCTCACTCAGCCTCTTGAACCTGAATGACTTATTCACACCAGTTCAAGCTGTTGCGCGTTTGAATACAAGCTTTAGAGTAATTCACGTCTTCAACACTCGCGTATTCAAGACTTTCATTCATAAAGGAACGTTCTAAAGAGCCTTTTACAAAACCCCCTTTGTTTGTTTCATAAGATCTCGACTCGCATTTGTGTACGTTTTTACGTTGTATGTTAAAAACATAAACGACCCTCGGGAAGGTTTCACATTAAAATCACAATGATATAAAAAAATGCGAAAGCTTTGTATGTAAGTGTGTATGTCAGTCCGCAATCAACTCCGTAAAGGTAGACTTCCGTGCAACCGCGCGCGGCTGATGAGATTTGTAAATGTATGGCGACGTCGGTCGTCGGTCGCACGCGTCTGACGCAGACCTCGGAAGCGGCGGCATATTAGTTTTTTTTTTTTCTTTTTTATTATTTTTGCGCTTGGCTGCCAACTCGCCTGATGTTAAGCGATGATGCGGCCTACGATAGAGCACGCTTGCCTAGAAGAAACCTATTCACTCTCGACTTGAAGACACCCAGATCGTAACTATCGGGGAACACCCACTTAGGCAGCGAATTCCAGACTAGCAGTTCGCACAATAAATGTGGAATCAAAGCGCTACGTATGGGTTCTCGGAATATCAACCATAAAGTGGAGTCGATTCTTCGTGCCCACTCTGACAGTCCGATAGAAAAAATGGCCAGGAGGGAATCAAATCATGCAGATCTGTAGCACACTCTCCGAAATGTATCCGATAAAAAACCGATAGACTAGCTACCTTGCGCCGATGCTTAAGACTAAGAAGCTTAGTCTGAACCAGGGATTCGTTGCTGATGAGCCTCTTAGCACGTTTCTCAATAGACTCCGACGCTGGTAGGTACTTAGCTGATCCATCCCAAAGGTGAGAGCAGTACTCCATGCACGACACGGGATCGGGTATACACAAATATAACCCACGCATTCTATTTAAAAAATCTCGTAAAACATTTTCTCAATTTCAAACGCTCCATATATGTTGGTGTAATTTTTTCAGGAGTTGAGAACTTTCAACCCACTGAGGTTTTCCCGAACGGAATTTTGCTTTAGAATTTATTTTCAAACATTATTGTGAACGTGCTCTCTGAGGCTGACCGCGGATTTTTTCGTTTCAATTATTTGAAACCGTTTTGAAGATTTTGTGATTTTAAACATACTTTGATTCAAATTATATTCTGGCGAAAAATGGTTAGCTTCGGTACCCGTCACGTAATACGAAATGTGTACTAGAGAAAACTGAAAACCTCAATTTTCCCTAAAAAATATAATCCTTTACAAACAAACCTTTATAAAAATATTATTCTTTTATCCTTTGATAATAATACAGTAGATCGAGATAGCGCCTGATAGAAAAAAGTCTGGCCAAATACTGAAGAGGTAAATACGTATTTCACACAATGACATATTCTTACTAGTTCTACAACCGCACACTTCAATATTGAGCGGCACACAACTGCAAACGAGATGATCAAAACGTCATCAAATGGTCATCAAATCGAATTTAAGGCAAATCCAAACTCATCAATGATTCCTAAACTTTTTGAAGTCACGGACCACTTTCAAAATTTAAAAATACTACGGATCCCTGGCGACTAGAAATTTTAAATAAGAAAACAGTGCTTTTTGAAAATTACTTTTTTTTTAAATAAATAATAGGCTTGCTTTTGACCACCATCATGCCTGATGTTAAGCGATGATGCGGTCTACGTTGGAGCACGCTTACCTAGAAGGAACCGATAGGAACCGATACTTCATATTAGGTTTTGTTAATTTAAATAACTGCTTACTTCAAACGAATTCATTAAATAAACCCCGGGACTGTGGACCTGTGACACTCGCTAAATGGACCCCTTTTGGGTCCGTGGACCCCACTTTAAGAAACCCTGCTCTGTATGATTAAAGTAGAAAACACGACCAACTATAAACATAAATCCGTTTTGATAATCTCTTAGATCTACTTGCACGCGTAACTAAATTTACTATCTCTAAAATAGAAATCCATTAATGAAATAAAAAATATCCAGGAAAATGTTTCGGTCAGAGTAATATCCTTCTCAAAGATAATGAAACAATTTTCTTCCCAAAGTCAGCAACGGATATTAATTTTAGAACGAATAACTCGATTCTGCTGTTCATACAAAGCTTTTTGTGTCACGAAAAATCGTAATGAAATGAAATTCGATTTGGATTCAATTGATTTGTCAATCATTTCAATAGGTTTATCGGGGACGGTTCAGCAATTTGATCCAATATTCATATTGCAAGGTCGAAAGTTAATTTGCCAGTTGAATCGGAATTCAATTAGAACGGAAGAACATATTTAATCTATATAAATTAATATGATAGTCACATTTTTATGCCATATTTGACTGCTTACCATCAAGCAGACGGGCTGCCTGTTAGTAAGCAGTCACCGTCGCCTATGTATACTCGTAACACCAGAGGCATCACAACTAATTTGCCGACCATTTAAGAATCTGTTAACTCGCCTTTTGAAGAACCCCATCATCATCATTTCAGCCGTAGGACGTCCACTGCTGGACATAGGCATCCCCGATCGATCTCCAAAAGGGCCGGTTGGAAGCGGCCTGCATCCAGCGTTTCCCTGCGGTCTCTTTTAGGTCGTCTGTCCATCTTGTGGGTGGACGTCCTACGCTGCGCTTACCGGGCCGTGGTCTCCATTCCAGAACCTTTCGGCCCCATCTGTTCTGCGTGATATGTGCCCTGCCCACTGCCATTTCATGTGGTGGGCTATGTCGGTGACACATAAAAACCCCATGTTTAGCATTATTATCATAATCTTAGTCCACTGCTGGACATAAGCCACTTCCAGGGCCGTTACTGACATAGATTACTCAATAGCAAGCTGACGTGGCAGTGAGCCGGTCATATCTGTCCCAGAACCGATAACCGTTGGGGTAGACGTGTTCTAGAGTGGTGGCCACGAATCGGCAAACTTAGCGTAGGTCGCCCTGAGACTCAATGGAGTGACGATATATGGAGAGCAAAGGGCAGTGACTTGAAGCGTAAAGCCGACGATCGGGATTGTCACAATAATTGTATCTATTTTATATTATAACGAACCTATTTCTATTGTATTTTTTATCTATATGGACCAAAACGATGGACCTTTCACTGGCAGATAGCTGATTATAGAAGGAGTAATCCACACAGGTGAAACCGCGGAGCTCATCTAGTAGTTCATGAATACGCTGAGGTAAAAACATAATTTTTACAGAGGATAGTCAAAATTCCCTGGAAATGATTTCAAAAAACCTTTTTTCTTGTAAATGCAAACAGTAAACACGAATAAAAGTACAATATTGCTTAGATTTTTGCGAGTGATAGCACACAGGGTCAATTTAGGCCGACGACCCGAGCTTTCCTCTTTGGCCACCAGACCGTATCGCCGAGGGAAAGAGTCGGAAGTACTGTGTAACGCAGTGACTGGTTTCTGTACATTCCAAACTAATTGTGATTAGGTAATTTTTTTTATTTATATCTTCATTAGCGACCCGCCCGCCCGGCTTCGCACGGGTGTAATTTACGTGCGAAGCCGGGGTGGATCGCAAGTTATATATATAAACCTTCCGTGAAAATGTATCTATCTGATGGTGAAAATCGCATCTAAATCCGTTTCGTGGTTTAGGAGGAGTTAGCGGCCATACAGACAGACAGACGCGGAAGGCGACTTTAATTTATACTATGTGCAGGCACAGCTGAGTTACTCTTAATAAAGCTCTTAGAAGATTGGTGGTTCTTTAAGTAGAAACGGTAAGGGCAGATAGTCATAATCATCCACATCATTGTTGAACAAACCGAAGAGAGGTCTCAAGACTCTTAATGAAAAGGTCGGTGTTTGTATGTATGTTTGTTCGGCGATAATTTGCGTATCATTGATCCGATCTTAACGAAATTTTGTAGGCAAGTAGTTAACATTAACAAAAAAATGGCTACATTTTTCATTAACAGCATGCTAGCAATAAGCTGAAACTAGAAAGTAAGCTTTACGCTAGCATAGATTTGAACGAATAAAAAAATTTATGTCACAGGTATGTGACGGTAAAATGTCCCTTTCGCAAAATGTTCTACATTATCAAAACGCCCAGTTATCAAAACGTCTCGTTAAAGATAAGTCACTGCTAATATCAATGTAGAATGTCTTAAACGTTCTGAAACCGCGGTCATACAATAGGAACTACTTTCATTTGCGCTATTGTCTGAAATCGTAAACGTTTTGTTTACGCCATTGTGTTTATTTCATTGAAAGATTTTGTTTTTCTTGTCAATTTCTTTTATGCACTTTCAAGATTATCTCTAAGAAATTATTTATACGATGTTATTTTTAGTAAGATACTTGTTATATTAGTTTTTATTTAAGAGAATATTGAGTTTAAAAAAATCCGTAGTCGCTCGATAAATGTACTCCCCAGACTCGTTCCCTAAAAATATCGTCAAAAATCAGAATTCTCGTAATGTCTGCGTTAAGGCATTTGCAAACCATGTACAATAGCTTGCGCAATTACTCGCGCCAGCGTTTAAACGTAAATATACGCCGACGCGCACAACTCGCGTGCGAGTACGTACTTGCACCGGCAGGGTCGACCTGGAACCGAAGTGCCTGGGTGGCTCCCCGAGGCCCGGGGCCCGGGGCCCGAGACTGGATACCCCTAACTGTCCTACCTACCGCCTGGCTTGCGGCAAGCAAAGCCTGGCTGGGGCCCGGCTGGCAAACGCCACCTCGACTATTATGGCCAGTCCGACGCTGTAGACCCGTTCAAACGATGTTCGAACAATGCGCAGTGGGCATTACGCGAGTCAGGCGGGTTTGCAGAAGGTTTAGCGCGGGGAAACGGAGCTTCACTTGCGCTAGCACTTCCACTGCCACTGGTAAAAAAAGTGTTGTAGCTCGTTGGAGACGATGCATTGTAAACGCGCGAGTTTACTGCGCATGGTCTGCAACAGGGTTTAGATCGAGCTTTGCTACAAGTTAATAGTAGTCAGTAGCAATGTTCTCACGCTCCAATGTGGCTTTGGTACAAGCTGCGGCAAATTAACTAAAGTTGTTTAGGTACTCTCAAACCACCGGCTTCGTTAATGTCTGTTCACATAAAGCGAGTGCAAGGCAGCTATCTTGCGGTTAACTTGCAAGATACACGAAAATTCCTTGAGGCGCCAGATGTCTGTTAAATTATTAACACCATGTTGCAATTGCTCAATTCGCATTCAGCCAAGCCTTATTTGGTAGCAACAAATTTTAACCAACTCAAAATCTGTTCACTCATTGTGTTTGTCGGACCGAAAAAAGTTTGTACTCAAAGGGCCCTGGGACGCTTAAGAGCGCGCTCAACCCCATCTCTTTCGCACATTTTCAACATTTTTGAAGGTTATAAACCACTGAGCGATACTTTAAATACTTACCGTGTTAATATTTTATGGGATGGCGGAAATCAAAATAGTTTTTTCATTCTCATCCGCTAAAATAAAACATACCTATCAATATAAAAATTACTTATAAACGTTTTCAATATTTTTCTTAAGACAATTTTTTATTTTTTTTATTCTAACTTTGCCAATTTTTTTTCTTTCAAAATGTGCTAAAGAGATAGCTTTGGTCAGTGAGCGCGGCCTTAAATACTGTTCGTGTTTTATCAACATGCCTAGAACCTACAGTGTAGACTTGCGTTTCCAACAAATTTCCCACAAGCCACTGGCGTCCTTAATGGCTGTTCACACACAGCGGAAGCGGATGCAAGTGCGGTCATTCCACAAGATAAATTCACACTCCCGGTGGACCTCTGCTAATGTGAAATACAGCTCCCTGGCGCATTCATGTGACCTTCATAACGTTTTCGTAGCAATTTAAGCCTAGCACAAGACACAAAATAAACAGGTACAGACGGCCGGCTTCGGCTGACCTTGATTTTAATAACCTATGCACAGCTGCAGCGCTAGGGCTGGTTCTAAAAGTTTAGATTCGGAAGTTTCAATTAAAAACAATTTATTAGGTATATACGTTTCTTTAAAACAGCTTAATTTCTAATAGAAAGGGGTAACCAAATAAAAGTCTGGTGGAAAGTAGTCTTCGAGTTGGTGGCCTAACGTTGATAAATTTTTGTATAAAAAAGTTATAAACTGGTTACCGAAAAGTACTTCCGTCCATTACGGTACGTACAGGACACAAGATTATTTTAAACTATAATGAAGCCTCATTCCTAAATGAAGTTTTTTACAATATGTCAAAGTAAAATTATTTTAAACTACTTATAGTCGATTGAATCAGGCGTTACTTTGCGGAAGTCCACTAGAAATTCGTCATATACAAATTAAACTACTTATGACAATTATAACACAAAATTATAATTACGTGTACCTATTGCCAAAGCGCGGGCACTCGCGACTGGCGTTCGACCGACGTAATCCAAAATCACTGTACATACGCGTCTTTGTGCCTGTTAACGCTTTTTGTATGGAGCTGGCCTTCTGTGCCTATTTATTTTGTGTACAAGACCCGTAAAGCCGAGGATCGGGCTAAGAGACGTGCCTTGGGAGAGGCATATTATGTATAGCAGTGGATCGTTTTCTGCATCGTTGTAACCTTCCTTCCATCTTGTACGATTAAGAATTGTGTCTCCGTCTTAATAGCCTCAAAAGTTAAAATAAACAGCTGATAAAATATTCCTTCCAATAAGTTATTCTTTATAATAGTTGTTGGCCACGCAGCGTTAAAGCCAGTCGTCCTACACCAGCCTCCTCGGTAGAGTGCAGCCTTCATGGGCAAGTAGGAGGCTGGCGAAGGACGACTGACACGGCGCGTCACTAATTCGAAAATTAAATCAATCGAACACAAAAAAAAATTGGGAACATACTTATTCGGAATAAACGCTTTTTTGTGCTTAATTAAAAAGCCTTTTCACTCTCTTCCGCACCCACCGGTCGCTAACAATAGTAGAATACCCAAAGGGTGTCAATGAGACTCTCTTACTAAGCCTGCGCTGTCTGTCTGTCTTACCTTTTAACGGCCGAATCTTTTGGATCGTAATTGATAACAAGTTGAGTTTTTCACACAATATATGAAAGTGTTGTTTCTTACTTAATCCGCCTTAGGGTGGATTTACTAAGAAATATAAATCAAATAAAAAAAATCAAGACAACACATTTTCTTTTTAGTAGTTATTTTTTTCTTAGCTCCAGTGCCAGTGTAATACGTACAAGCATCAAACTTGGCATGATTATAGTACACACTCTAAGTGAAATAATAAACACCGACCAAGTGCGAGTAGTCGAACTTGACCGGTGTTTTTATTTTTTTAAAGGGTAAAAACGGGACCTTATTATTAGTAATTAGGTCCTAAGGTCTAAGCCTACGATGTCTGTCTGTCCTACCTATTAACGGCTGTATCTTTCGAACCGTAATAGATAGCTAGTTGAAATTTTCACAGAATAATTAATGTTACGGCGAATTGACTAACAAATAATAAAAAAGTCAAAAATTAAAAACGAAAGGGTACAACTAACGTATTTTTTACGCATTTTTATAATAATTCTAATATAAAAACGGTAATACTTACAAGCGTCAAACTTAACATGATTATAGTGCATACTCTATAGTATAACAACAAATAATAAAAATTGGCCAAATGCGAGTCGGTGACAAGTTTAAACTGGTAATTACAAAGTTATAAGTTAGCAAGTTATAACTGGTAATTTCGTTATTTAATATTGTGTCGGAGTCGGACTCAGTGCGCGAGTCCGACTCGCACTTGGTTATTATTCTTATTCTTGTCCACCATGGCAATTCAAAACTTGCCACTGAATACATAATAGTAACTTGTAACTTAGTGTGGTTTCTGTCGCGGCAAGTACCTTCATGAAAAGAGGGAGATTGCACGTGCTAGTTTTATTTACTACTGAGTCGGTGTTGAGTTTACACCCGTATTTTTATAGCGAGTCACATTGTGCTTGTCTATTCTTGTAATAATGAAAATAAATGTAACTACTTTCAGCGTCTCTGCTATCTACCATCAGTAGAACTGAACTGCATATATATATCTGTATTTATGATTTTCTTATTTCCCATACAGCGCATCTCGAATACCCCTTTATAGTTGTATCCAATGCAGTGTGGCATAAATGTTTAAATGAAGTTTATTTTAAAACTTTATTTATGCTTGCTTACATAATAATTACATACAAAGTTTTAACTGGTATTTGGGTTGTTTGGAGATGACCTCATTTTCTTTCACCAAATCGTAATGCCATATTTTGCTAATTTTGAAGTCGGTTTTTTACATTGATTACTATTGTATTTTGTGGTTGTACGGAACCTACAGTGCGCGAACCCGACTCGTACGTGGCTGGTTTTTATTTATAAAGTACTAGCTGTGCCCCGCGGTTTCACCCGCGTGGATTACTTCTTACATATCATCAGCTATCTGCCAGTGAAAATCCGGTCAAAATCGGTCCAGCAGTTTTAGAGTCCGTAGTTACGTCCGTAGTCCGTAGAATACACACACACATACACATCCTCTCACACACACACACACACACACGCGCACGCACACACACACACACTCACACACACACACTCACACACACTCTCTCACACACACACACACACACACACACACACACATTTATGTGCACGAAATTTGGTTAATACAGTTTATGTACAGTTCCAAACTATATGTAAAATAAGTAAACATAGCTTGCTTGTTGTGTAAAGTTTTAATTAAAGACCGCGGTTTTCATCTACGTATACAGCGATCTGTGGCAAAGGCAAATCAAAATTAATATCTTCGTACAAACAGCTGCCTTAATTTTGATATAGAATATTTACATTATAAAACGGTGGTAATAACTATATACTAATACATTATTAACTTGGTGGAAACCTTCTACCACTTGTTCGAGAGCCTGCAAAATAAAACCAAATGATACTAACATCTGAAGCAAAATCCAATTAAAAAAAACGAACATAGGAAATGTTACAGTGCGAAAACGATAACAATCCTGAGAGTAAAATCTCATCATCATCATCATCAGCCAGAAGACGTTCACTGCTGAACATAGGCCTCCCCCTTTAACCTCCACACTGAACGACAGCCTGCCTTTTGCATCCACTGGATGCCCGCGACTCTCGCAATGTCGTCGGTCCATCTAGTGGGAGGACTACCTACGCTGCGTCTTCCAGTTCGTGGTCTCCACTCAAGAACCTTTCTTCCCCATCGGTTATCGGTTCTTCGAGCGATGTGGCCTGCCCATATCCACTTCAGCTTGCAAACTATAACAGCTATGTCGGTGACTCTGGTTCTTTGGCGAATATCCACGTTCCGGATTCTAATGCGCAAAGAAACTCTCTCCATTGCCCGCTGTGTGACTCTGATTCTGAAATCTACAGGAACTTGAAAGCAGTAAATAACGCTGACACCGTGAAGTACCTCAACCAAAGACTAGGGAAAGCTACTTTGACCTCAACAAACTGTAGTAATTTTTAGGGTTAGGTAACCAAAAGGTTAAAACGGGACCCTATTACCAAGCCTACGATGTCTGTCTGTCCGTCTGTCTGTCCTACCTATTAACGGCTCTATCTTTCGAACCGTAATAGATAGCCAGTTGAAATTTTCACAGAATATGTAATGTTACGGCGGATTAATTAAGAAAAAATAGAGAAATAGAGTAATAGTATCCCGTTTTTACCCTTTGGGTACGGAACCCTAAAACATACAGTCGAATTAATAACCTCCTGTTTTCGTCGGTTAAAAAGTATAGGCATTGGTAGAGCTTTGGATATTGATTTTTGCGATAACGAATATTTTTATCCTTTTAGATAGGCGCAGAATAAATGTATAGAAAATATCTACCGGAATTCGGTAGACATCAAAAGAAGATAAGAGGATAATTGTCTAGAGTTATCTCTGTCTGTAATCAAATTTGATGATATCCACAAATTGCTTGTGATTCCACGTAAATAGTAGGCATACAAGGTTACCAGGAAAGGGTATCCAAAGCCGAAAGGGGTTCATTATACACATTATTATGATCTACTTTTACCATGGGACTAACCCTGTAATCGCAAAAAAATATCAGCTATACCATACATTTCACAGAAAAGATATTTTTTTGTTTAAATTAGAACGCCTGTCTAGTATTTTTGTATGTAACTGGCGACCCGCCCGCCCGGCTTCGCACGGGTGTAATTTACGCGCAAAGCCGGGGCGGGTCGCTTATTATACATATAAACCTTCCTCTTGAATCACTATATCTATTAAAAAAAACCGCTTCAAAATCCGTTGCGTAGTTTTAAAGATTTAAGCATACATAGGGACGGACAGACAGCGACAGCGACTTTGTTTTATACTATGTAGTGGTAGTGATTTGTTGTAGCCAGTTGCACCCCATATAAACGAAACGTCAGTCATTTGAAATCATTTAGTAACTGTGATCAGTTCGACGCGTTGATCTAAATAAGAATGTTCAATCAAGGTTCACTCATAATGCCTGGTAACAGGTTTTTCTTATTTCCGTTCTATTTACTTATCTTTTCTGTGATACATTTTGTCAAGTGTGAATAACCGTTTTCAATGGAACAGCTGATAATTTTTTCGCTATTTCAGGTTTTTCTAACGAACCCTTTTTGTCTTAGCATACCCTTTCCTAATAACCTTTTTACCTGTTTTCTCTCAGTCTTATCGATCATCGATCGACCTTATCAATCGAGCACAAATAAATGTTACAAATAAACGCTCTCAAAAACTTTCCATTTCCTGAATTACGATGAAATACACACAATTTTCAAAATGCGGGGTAGTAAAGGGTTAATTTGCCAGCCGTAATACCAATTTGCCTTTCATTATGGCATAAATCAGGGCAAAACTGATCATCGACATAAGCTCGGCAGTCACTAGCCTGGGCTCAGAATTATTTATAGCCATTTCCATTGAATATACGTAAATTCGTACCTATCGTCGGTAAATGGCGGTTTCGGGTAGATATGTATTTCGATTGTAGGCATTTGATTAGCTTTACCTCAATCATGGCTTTGTGTCGTACGTCACGGCTGGTAATTGGATGATTTTGTGAATTGCTGGTGACGTTTTAGTCGTGGAGGATATAGGCTTCAAAACATTGATGTAAGTAAAGGGGTAAGGAAAGTAAGTCCCCTTGCTTCAAAATGTTGTTGCTTCAGACCTGCTGCAGACAAGAATATTTTTAACTAATGAAACGAAATCTTTAAAAGTAGAAAAGAAAATAATAGTTAAAAGGTGCACATTGTGATGGAAGCAAACCGGTTTGCCTAGGGATGGTGGGGACCAGAATAAGCAATTTTACCCGCAGCAGTGAATTTTTCACCCCTTAGGAACAGAGATGGCGCAACTTCTTCAAAAAAAACTTCTTTTTTTTCATTAAATTTAAATGGGACTATCCTCGTGATAAATATAGCCTATTTCATAAGAAAATAATAATAAAAATAAGATACCGCAAAATCGCGAAGATATAACATAACATAGGTATCTTCTAAGACTACGTGCTTAATTTTTGACCACATCGTCGCTTACCAACAGGCGAGATGGTGGACTAACGCGGACTTAACACACACTAAAGCTTTTATTTAACTTGCAATATTTTTGTATGTTTGTTTGTTTAGGTCTTGCAAGCTGAATTAGAACCACTTTCAAACGATTTGGTGAAATTTTGCTTACATTTTTGGTTCTGGCTACAATAAAATATGCAATATCCAATATTGCAATATTTTTAAAATGCCCCCCACCAAATGTGGCTGAAGGTGTATATTTTTGTCATGTTAATATGGGTAGTGGGTAGGTATCAAATGAAAGGGCGTGAAGAGTAGAAAACGATAAAGTAAGTGACATCTCACTAAATTCAATAAAACCGCCGCTCCAAGATGGATTACGTTTTCTTTGCTAAAGCTAAAAGGTTGCAAAAAAAATATTTCTTTCGATTAACTTATTTGAGTCAGTTGAAAAGTAACTAAACCGTTGGACAGACAACAGTAAAAATTTGAATCGATGCCAAAGGTTTTCACTTGTTCACTGAATTATTTCCGACCTAGAACAAAGTTCTGTTAACACAACTCGCGTCTGTTCACCCCAACTCCGATAAAACATGTCCCGGAGCATTTCGTCAAAGTTACTGTGAACAAAGTGGATACATAGTTCTCTGTAACCATCATCCCTCGAGAGAGGTTCCGACACGATGTATAGATCTCCACAAGTCCCCCCTCTAAGGGATTCGTGCAAACTCGTAGAATTTCGCGTTGTTTATTGAATGACTGATGCTGTTGACAGATTTAATAATATAAAATAACACGCCAGAATATTGCTTGCACGTTTTAAAAAAAATTTAATAATAGGATTTCAATTGACCGCCAACTCGTATGATATTAAGCGATGATGCGGTCTACGATGGAGCACGCTTGCCTAGAAGAAACCAATTCACTCGTGATTTGAAGACACCAGATAGTAACTATCGGGGAACACCGATTCAGGCAGCGCATTCCACAGACTAGCAGATTGCACAATAAATGTGGAATCAAAGCGCTTCGTACGGGTTTTCTGAATATCAACCATAAAACGGTGTCGATTTTTCGTGCCCTCTCTGGCAGTCCGATAGAAAAATGAGTAGGAGGGAATTAGATCATGCAGATCCGATGCACACTCTCCGAAATGTATCCGATAAAAAACCAATAGTCTACCAACTTTACGCCGATGCTCAAGACTAATTAATTACGAATGCTTCTTTTATCCTGAAAAGATAAACAGTTCCTGTAGGATTGCGAGTGAAACAGCGGATTACTGCTAGTGTTATTGTGATGAATGACGCAAAATTTTCAGAGGTTGTAGAACTTTCTATACAAAGTTAAATCTCTATTCAAAAAAGTTCACTGGCTTTTTATACAAGCTAAGGCCAAGTGTTAAGCAGAATTTATTGACGCAAAACTTCTTAAACAAGTTTCCAGGGCTTAAAAATGTATGAACTAAGTCTGCGGGTAAAATTAACATGTTAATATTACATTTACTTACAATTTTAATATTCAAGTTGTAAGTACTCTTCTACTGCTTGCAGACTAAATTTTTCGTATTAAGTCCCTAAAAAAAAGTTACAGACTTTAAAGAGAAGTTGCTAACGACTCAGCTAAAATAATCTATTACTTTGAATTAAAACATCATCGAAAATTTATGTAATGCTCACCTTAATTTGCTTAGCCTCTACAATAAGTTTGTTATATATGTAAAACAGCGCATTAAACAAAATATTTTTTGAAGAATATCTATCAATAAACTGGCTAAGTGCGAGTCGGGTTCGCGCACTGAGCGTACCGTACCGCCACAAAATAAAATTATTATCAATTAAAAAAACTGACTTCAAATTTTGTAAACTATGGCATATGGATTCGGTGAAATGGCGATAGAATGAAGAGGCCATCCAAATAATGAAATTACCAGTTATAACTCACAATTGGCCATTATTTATTATTTGTTGTTATAGAGTGTGTATTACAATCATGCCAAGTTTGACGCTTGTACGTATTACCGTTTTTAGATTAAAGCTAATAAAAAAAAAAACGTTTGTTGTATGGGGTTTCGTTTTTACTTTTTGACTTATTATTATTTCTTAGTTAATCCGCCATAACTTTACATATTCTGTGAAAATTTCAACTGGCTATCTGTTACGGTTTTAAAGATACAGCCGTTTAAAGGTAGGACAGACGGACAGACATCGTAGGCTTAGTAATGGGGTCCCGTTTGTACCCTTTGGGTCATCATCATCATCATCATCAGCCAGAAGACGTCCACTGCTGAACATAGGCCTCCCCCTTTAACCTCCACACTGAACGACAGCCTGCCTTTTGCATCCACTGGATGCCCGCGACTCTCACAATGTCGTCGGTCCATCTAGTGGGAGGCCTCCCTACGCTGCGTCTTCCGGTTCGTGGTCTCCACTCCAGAACCTTTATTCCCCATCGGTTATCGGTTCTTCGAGCGATGTGGCCTGCCCATTGCCATTTCAACTTGCAAATTTTAACAGCTATGTCGGTGACTCTGGGTACCCTTTGGGTACGGAACCCTAAATAATACTCCAAAATATTTATGTAAGAATAATTTTGCGTGAATATCCACGCATTGTTAGAGAAAAGTACCAAGCCTTGATGGCAACTGTGTATTAATGGACTCTGCCAACATTTTCACGTTTATCCATAAATGCTTATTGCCGGCCGCTGCAGTGATGGACTAAATACAAAATCCCCCGTCTACAATAACCCGTCTTTCCCTAACGTAAGACGTTTATCAAATTCACGTCAAAATCTGCGCACGAAACGCGACGAGTCACGTTACTAATCTAGTCGCGGTCTTATAGTGCTAACAAACGCTCGAACGCGGTCTGAACAATGGGAGAGAAGCGACGAATATCGGATGTTTTGTGAAAGACATCATCATCATCATCATCATCATCATCATAATCAGCCTTTTTAACAGTCCACTGCTGGACTTTTAGCCTACCCCCGAAAGGGTGATTGGGTCATATCCACCACGCTGGCCCAGTGCGGATTGGTGGATTCACATACGCCATTGAATTCCTTCTCCGTACGTGTGCAGGTGTCCTCACGATGTTTTCCTTCACCGAAAAGCCAGTGGTATGAAAATCCGTACATAATCTCCAAAAAGCTCATTGGTTACGGCCCGGGGCCCGGGGTTTGAACCCGCGACCTCACGCTTTCAAGTCTAGCGGTCTCCCAAATGGGCTACCACTGCTATGGAAAAGACATACTCTCATGCAATAAATTTGTACGACCATTTGATATATTAATTCCTGGAAAGATATTCTCATGCCATATTGTTCTACTATCTCACTATCGCTCCCATAGTGTTCTATAACATTAATATGTCGTGAAGATCAATCTCACAGCATATCTCATTTTTGTGCGGCATTTATTCGGCTCTTGGCACTAAGCCAAGTCATATAACGTATCTTTCATAGTAGGCAGTATGTCTTTTGGCCTTTGGAAGAAAGGGCACACAGATATACGGATGTACTGAACAATATGTCTCGGATTTCATGGTTGGTTAGAGTATTAGAAAGATGGTCAAGCCTGTATTTTACATGGCTGAGTTAGTGTGAGATTTTATTACTTGCTCGTCAAAGATATTAAAAAATATGGTGGCCACTAAAGACGAACCTTTCGTAAGATGCTGAAGATGCTGATATATTTTATTTCGCAATATGCCGCAAGAGATCTGCAACGTACAAAACTCGATGGACATACGTCATCTACCTACTTACTTATCTAATCTTAAACAAAATTTGCGTATTACAATACAATAGTACTAGCGCCCTGGTTTTGCACGGCTGTAATTTACGTGCGAAGCCGGGGCGGGTCGCTAGTTACATATAAATCTTCCGTGAAAAATTATCTAACTGATGGTGAAAACCGCATCAAAATCCGTTGCGTGATTTAGGAGGCGGTTGCACTCAGACTAACGATTATAATTGTCGTCTTGCTTTCTTATTTTCAAATTCAAATTCAAAATATTTATTTTGTGGAGACACGTTTAACATGCAGGTGTTAATGTATTTACATAATTAATGAACACCATGTCCTAGCATCATGGCATGCAACATTTATAAAACACTTTATTATTAATTATTACTAAAATCTAACATCAAAACAATTTATTTAACATTTTGTCATTTAAAAACTCCGTAATAGAATATCCGTAATAGTAAGTCTTGTCAATTAGCAACTTCTTAAGTCTAAAATTGAAAATGTCAGAATTACTTATCTCTTTTAAATGTTGCGGTAGTTTATTATAAACAGTCAGTCATCGTTTTTCTGGCGCTATTGCCACAATGTTAAGTAGTATACTGATAAGATTTTCGTGACCATACGTAACACAACAAAATGTTAGTATGTCCAAATCATTTGCAGTTACGTTACGTCGTATTCTAGCATCATTCTTAATACATCACTCGCATATGACGTTGCCGCATTATTTATAGCGGTTCTGACCTCCAGAAACTGTTAAATGTAACAGTTTGCGCATAGTTCTGACACAATACAAATGACTATTTCGTACTTGGCCAAGGTTAAGGGTTAGAGATATTAAACAATAAGAGTGAATTCAGAACCGTAATTCCATTAAAATAACGCGTTTCTGTTGTAGCGTATGGTAGACCCCGAGTTTTAGCTAATCTTGCTTAATTCTTTGTCAAAGGCAAAATATTTGAGCATAGAATTATCAAATCTAATGAATCGCGTCTATACTTTGTCAAATTTAGGATGATAATTTTGACAGCTCACAGTAAAGATGAGGTAGTGTATAATCGTTAATGAACCTATTAGATCACCTATATTATTCTCACAAAACTTGGAATCGATAGTTGCATGGTTATGCTGAAAAAATTAAATCATTCATTAGGTAAGTAATAGTTTTTTTTTACAAATAAGTAATCGCGCGATAGATAATTGCAAATAACTTTAATATATATTAAAAAAAATACAGTGACCTATAAAATACATTTTTATTTGATTGAATTATTTTATTTCTTAATCGATTTTTGATAGTCTGTAGTTGTTCATTATGTGTGGCACTTCACTACTGGGCGATACATATCAATGAAGTACGACATTATTTATAGTACATTTTACCGGAAAAAAAAAACGATACTTCATGGGCGTGACCTGCCAAAATTATCATCCTAAATTTGACAGACCATAAAGAACGTTTCATTCATCACGTGGGAATATTTCCAAAGCTGTAAAAACAAATTCAAGGTGAACTCTAAACGAAATAAAAAAAAAAACTGTCAGCTGTTCGCAGATAATGTCGCTATCCCAAAAACGGGCGAATCGTAAATGAAGAATGACACTCCAAACTTTGTTGCTGATCGGGAATGCTTTCATTGCTTTTCATGGCGCCTACGCGGGTTAAGGTCGCCAAGGTCATTGCCAACCCGGAATAGGATGCGAACAAGGCGTCAATAATATCGGAATAAAACTACAACATAAAACTAGTTCGACTTTTCCCCAGTGAACGAATATCCGATAGAAACGAATATTTCGCAGAACTTGGCATTATCGAGTATCGATGCGTTGACGATTAATTCAATCGATTGAAAACGATACATAATGAAAACGCGATAATCGTGACGACTTATATTGCTTTGGAATAATATAAGATGTTGAACAACGTTCCTTGTGTGGGTGGTAGGGGCAATGACATGAAGGCGTCTGAAAATTAGTAACTACTAGCTGACCTGACAGACGTTGTCCTGTCTTAGAACTGTCAAACACGCAAAGTTAAAATTGTAAATCTTATTTTTTTACACCTTGCGTTACATTATTAGAGTTTTAGTAAGGATCCTATTTTTTTTTAAAAATATAATTTAGCTTATGTCACCAGGGGATAGTGTAGCTTCCCAACAGTGAAAGATTTTTTTTAATCGTTTCAGTAGTTTTGGAGCCTATTCAATGCAAACAAACAAACAATCAATTCTTTCCTCATTACAATATTAGTATAGATAATTTATCTCTTATGTTTGATATATGTGCGTTGTATTTCAGCAATCAACCGTAATTTAATCAAAAAGGACTATACAGAGGCTACAAACATTTCATATCGATTCTATCTGAAATTCCGAAATATATCGCTTCACACCCAGTCCGTAAAGATGGAAATGTGAAACGTCAACACTTAATGATTTATTTTTAGAATGGCGAGATGTTCTGTGCAAATGTTTAGTTATGCGTTTAGGAAAGGTCTATACATTTATTCAGTTATTGGGTTCCATTGAACGGAAATGGAGTTAGCTTGTGTCACGTCACTTAAGCCTCGCGCTGGTGTTGTCTTATTGAGTTAGAATGAGCTCTGCAGATGCCGAGTGGAGTGCTTTAGAATATGTAGTTTGGTCGCAACAGGCTGTACTATATTTCAACGGGTTAAATTTCATATTGTAACAATATTTTCAAACGACTTCATAATAGGAGGAGGTTTTCATTTCGACTGTATGTTTGTTACGCGGTTACTTCGCCAATTATGAATTGATTTTGATTATTATTTTTTTGTTTGGTAGGTCATAACTTCAGAGGCGGTCCCATATAAATCTTATCAAAACTGATACAAGTTTTTAGAAAAAATCTACTTTAACAACAAATATACGTGGTGTAAGGGGAACACTCTCGAAGCCAAAAGAAGGTAATTGTACTCATCATTATGAACAACTTTTACTATGGGACCAGCCCTGAAATCGCGAAAAAAATATCAGCTGTTCTATAGAAAACGGTCGTTGATACTCGACAAAATGTATGGATCAGCTGATGTTTTTTCGCGATTTCAGGGTTGGTCGCATACTAAAAGTGGTTCATAATGATGAGTACAATTACCTTCTTTTGGCTTCGAGAGTGTTCCCCTTACACCCTGTAAACACAGATAGTTTCTTTGGCATGCCCTACAGCCTAAGCTGTTTACTTCGACATGTGAGGTGTCATTTGAATTATTTTAATAGTGGGAATGACAATGGGTACAAGAATTCATGATGGCGTCCGAGAAAAATAAATTAAAGGTAAAAATAGTGAGTAAACTTTGCTAAATAGGCGCAATATTGCCATCATTATTTAGAGCTCACTCAGCCGATTGCAAAAATACATAACACTACCATAAAACATTCAGTAGTTTACGAGATAAAGACACTTCTTACCCACTACTCAACTCGTTATTAAAGAGCTCTGTATCTACTACGAGTAGGTACAGGTATAGATAGGTAATTAGGTACGCAGTGCATCGCTGTTACTTTTCAGTTACATCGACCGCATCGTCGCTTTACATCAGTTGAGTTGAGTCGAGTTGGCGGTCAAAGCCAACGCAAGCCTATTATTTATTAAAAAAAAGGCAAGCCTATTATTAGAATTTTAAAAAAACATACTATTTATACAATGTACACTACTATTTATATTTTTTATAATATAAGTAACTTTTTTTACTGGGGCAAGTGTCTTTATTAACTAAACAAAATACAAGTTAATACTTACACTACAAATACAGTTAGACTGCCCGTAGTGAAGATCTAAAGACAATCCAAATCAATCCAATCTCAAGCCCACTATCAGTTGGCAGCGTACCCAGCATGCTGCCGGCATGTTAAATTTAAGTTACTGGTTTCGTTGGTTTTTAAAGGATTCTTGATTCTAATCCGAATATTCGTTCCTTTCAGTTATAAAATGTTGTAGCAAAATATGGCCAAGCCAGGTGACCTGAATGTGGAAGTTTCGGAAACCCTCGTATGAATAATAATAAATAGTAAGGATCAGAAAAGGTTCTTTCGATTGTGGATGTTCTTTGACCGTTCCATTCATCGCTCTTATTTCTATTATCATAATCTTTTGACGTTCTTATTTCGTGGGTTATTTTTGGTAACATTGTAATGTAAATTGAGTTTGCTCTAGGGAAAGAAAAATTAATTTGCCTTTTTGGCAAACACGAAAAGTGTGACGTGCTATTCATTAATTGGAATTTTGACTGATCATAAATTGAACCATTCATAAATAGAAAGAAATACGCAAATTCTAATTAATTGACCACATTCCACGGATTATTTCTTAAAATTGAGAAATGCGAACATCAAAAAGGAACCAAATTGTATTTATAATCAAATAAAAACATTGAAAATATTTTTTTGAATAGTGCAAGTGCCTTTATTAATTAAACAAAATTCATGCTAACACTAACAGTACAAAAACAGACAGCCCATAGACTGTTGAAGGTCTAAAGACAATCCAAATGATCAAGCCACTATCAGTTGGCAGCGTATTCAGCATGCTGGCGGCAATACTTATGCATTGAGCCAGAAACACGCCAGCATTTTAGCCACGCGTCGCATTGACCAGGCGCTCTGAAAGATTTTTGAAAATGAGGTGTATGAGCTCTGGTCCCCAAGAGCCCAATGTTTCAACCCCTCACGGCTCAAATATGTAAACACTACCGAGGGAGGCACGTTTAAAAAAATTATGTCGGTTTAAAATAGAAGATCACTAAGCTATTTTGTTCTCTTCAACAAACACGCGTCAATAGCTCGAGTGTGGAGGTTTTATTGAAAAGATTCTCCTTCCTACTCCGTAGTACACTGGATTGGAAAATTCCTCCGGCCGCCGGGAATTCGATTACGGCTGTCGTGCATCTGTCTCGTTTGCTTGTCTCGCGTGGATACTGATGAAAACGTCGCTTAGCGTTTCCTTTGTTTTATTTATGCCACATTGCTGCACGACAGTTTTTAACTCCTTTTCTAAATGACTCGACTAAGGAATGTGCACCTAATGGCTAGCAATATCCAGACTTTGGACATTTATAGTTCTACCCACAGCTTTGAAGTTCTGCGTGCTCCATGAATCTTAGAAAACGAGTTGTAATCATCAATCAACGCTAGTTTTATAATGGAAACTGACGTGGTTTTATTTCGTGCCTTTCCGCTTAATCATACGTGAGTAAATCCCGTGTAATATAAACAAATGGGATGGTGGCCGACCGGTAGCATTTGCGCTTTACAATCTGACGGCACCCGGTTCGATCCTCGGCCAATGACTATTTAGTATCTAAATTAATAATGTGCAGTATCTATGCCATTGCTCAAAAACGGTGATGAAAACGTCGTGAGGAAACGGGTATGTCCAAGAACCTCAAAAGTCCAAAGACATAACATTCACCAATGTGCACTGGGCCAGCATGGTGAATTAGGGCGCTTCCTCTCTCTCTCTCTGACAGAAGGCCTGACTCCCAGTAGTGGGAGATTGTCAGACTGAAATTATGATGATGAATAAATGAATAAACAAACATTGATATGAAACATACTTGTTATGTTGATTGTTAAACTCGTATTGATTTAAGTCGACAAGTTATTCTTTGCAAAACTGAAACTCGGGAAAAAATTCAATAAAAGGGATTCATCCAAATTTTCCATTCTTAGTGATGTATATTTTCAGAATCAGAATCAGAATCCATTTATTGTAACACTGTGTACATTTATATGCAAGTTCGTAAAATAGGTTTTCTTGACTCTCACTCAACCTATTTGTAACCTAAATAAAAGAAAAGCGAGATAAGTCCAGAAAAATATTTAGTTTTAAAACACCTGGAAGACCGGTTTTTGAACATATTATAAAACTAAATAATAAAAATTTGTTTTGTTATTGTTTCCAGATGTTTGGTTACGAAGCTGTTCGATGTCTGTTCGAAGTCGACGCCGGAACAGATGGAGCAGTTGGAGGAGATCAGAATACCCTGGGGCAGCGGCATCGTCGGGTACGTGGCCGAGAGCGGGGAGCCAGTCAACATCCCTGATGCTTATAAGGTAAGATTACACTAAGTTAAATGCTATGCTAGGTTAGGTTAAGCCAATTCTAACCAACCAGACCAACAAAGCGTGTTAGGTTGCGTCAAGGCCAGGCTAACGTGTTTGGTTAGGTCACTGCTAACCCTGATGCTTATAAGGTATGATTACACTAATTGCTTTACCGGTATGCTAGGTTAGGTTAAGACAATTCTAACCTGTTAGGTTAGGTCAAGATCAACATAGTGTGTTAGGTTACGTCAAGGCCAGGCTAACGTGTTTGGTTAGGTCACTTCTAACCCTGATGCTTGTAAGGTATGATAACACTAAGTGGTTTAATGTTATGCTAGGTTAGGTTAAGACAATTCTAGCCTGTTAGGTTAGGTCAAGACCAACATAGCGTGTTAGGTTTACGTCAAGGCCAGTAACGTGTTTGGTATTTAAAGTCAACTAATTATTTAACCTACCCTTTAGATTTAGACGTAACCTTTATGTCAAAGTTTGTTAAATTTAACATAACGACTAAATATTTAACCTGTTTTTTAATATTCTTTCACCATAAATGCGAAAGTGTGTTTAAAAACTGTTTCTTGGACTAATTTCACTGTGTTACCGCCTTACGGCTTAGTGTGTTACCGCTTCAACGTCGTATCAGTTATACAATATAGAATTAGATACATAGATGAGATAGATAAATTTACTATCTTTAATTCTATTAATATAAGAGAATTAGGGATCAATTATTTATGTCTTGCATTACAGTGGGCGAAGTACGAGTATTCGATACGTAAAGTACGTAAAGTACTGTACTGAAGAGTGATATTAGAAAATCATTTCTAAAGAAAGCAAAGAGTTAGAATATGATAGCGGAAATTACAATTTCTGAGTATAAAATACATCATGTACATTTTGTTCCGCAAAATATATGACCGTCGAGCGCAAAAAATTAAACGGTAATACCCCTTTACAGCTGGTCATTAAACAATGACAGTGCCAGGCTTACACAGTTTCCCGTTTTGCTTTTACACTGTAGATATAGAAGCAGTACTTAAACTAACGGTGATCTCATCATTTCAGCCATCATGTTGCCACTGCTGGGGCTCAGGCCATCTCACAGAGAGAGAGAGAGATAGAGTGGGCTCTAATCCACCATGCTGGCCCAGTGGATGTTAGTGAATATCATAATATGTCTTAAGTTTTTGAGCTTCTTGGGCATACCAGTTTCTTCACGATTTTTTCCTTAACCGTTTTTGAGCGATGGCATCGAAATTGCACATAATTTATTTAGGTACTAAATAAGTCATTGGTCGGGGCCGAGGAAGGTTGAGGATCGAACCGGGTGCCGTAAGATTGTAAAGCACATGTGCTACCGGTCGGCCACCATCGTAACGGTGATCTCAAAGCAGTGAAAATTCAATTAACGTAGACTCAATTAAATACGTTAAAAAATTACATCTCTCTGTCAGCTTTGGGACCTGTAAGTAAGACCTGTAACGGTTTCACATTTTGTTAAAATTATACGGGAATTCTCGGAGTTTATTCGAGGGTTCAAGTAGTTACTTGCATGTAGCAAGAATTATAGATGGCGCCCGCCACCAACCAACCCTCAGATTAGTTGCAAAAAAAAATACAGTTTAAGAATTTGGAGTCCGACGGAAGAGACCGTAGTTCTGTGGCTAAGAGCCATGGTTTATCTAGACTGTTGCGCAGGTTTGAATCTAAGCGGTAGTTGAACTTGTGAACCGTTTCTAACATTAAATTGGTTAAAATAACATATCTGTACAGTAAAAAAAAGTTTATAAAGTTTGTAAAAGACGTATTATATTGTTTTTAAACTAAAGACAGAATATGAGTTTTTGAGCATGCCATTGGTACAGAACTTATTAAATTGATTTATGTGAGAAAAGCGTACCTAGTCGCTGTTTTCCACAGCGATAATACAAACAGTTTCCGTTGAACGCCAAAGTCGGGGGTGAAAGCGTACGTTTCTGCGAACTTTTCCACCGGTCGGGTTCCCGCTTAATGTTTTATGCCGAGTTGATGGAGCCATCGTAATACTCTCTGACGCTGAAATTGCACGACAATCTTCTACGGTTCTTAATAATGAGCATTTTTCACACTAATAGCGACACGTCTGACCTTTTACTGGCAATAATGTTCGTGAAAGATGTTAATATTAACATTGTCGTACTCGTAATCGATTTCAATTACGCGGTCGATTTACTTTGAAATTGCTGAATTCAAGTCCTCTTAGGAGCGGATTTGAATTGTCTTCGAATTCAATTTAACTGCGAGAATGGTTGAATTCTCACATGCTTTTTTGCAATAAACGAAAAAAGAAACATATCTGAATCTCGTAAACCACTTGTTAATCTTCAAATGCTTTACCGGTTTTTGAAGTACAAATTTAATATAAAAACACCAGGTAAGTATAACAATTTACACGAACATTTCCACAAATCTTAAAGCTAAGATATATTAGGCTATTCATCTAGATTTCAAAGACGAGGCGTTAATAGGTTTATTTGAAAGTCAAGACTCCTTGATGTTGGCGTTACGCGTCGGTACCTCTTTCATCTGTCAGTCTTGTCGTTTAAAGTAGAAATCTTTTAATCGTTTTGACCCAAATCTTAGGATACATAAGCTGTTAAGCTTTCGACCTAACTACATCTTCACGAAGAATTGAAGGCGCTCAAAGCGTGTTAAGCAAAAGTATCACCCGAATCGAGGTTAGAATGTTAGACGACCTGTTGCATTTCACGACCAATTTCATTTCAATTTTATTATTGAAACTGACGTGGTTTTCACACATTTTATTTATATTAAGCCGGTTACTCCGACTATAGTTTTCAATTTCATTTCTTTCTCGGCTATTTTATATTCTATTTTTAAAATAAAAAGGCGTCGGCGTTAATTTTCAAAAGAACATGTCTTGATAGAAAGACAAAATATCAACGTCGGAAAACTAAAATTAATTTTGTAAGATCTTTCGATAAAAATAGAAGCTCTCGTAAAAGCTTCCCAATTTGTCGAGATTTTTTTGTCTATTCCCTTGATTCGGCATAAGTAGAAATAATTTTATCATCCTTGATACGCTATTTATTGTACTGAATCTGTACTAAATTGGGATACACAAAAGGCTCATTAATACCTACCTATTTGTATTCGATAGGCATTCATACCGACAGAAAGAATTATACGACTTTTTGAATAGTTATTTTTATAAGAATGGTACCTATAAATATCTATTTAGTTTTGGTTTTCTGTTAAGGTAGCTAATTAGTTTCTAAATTACGTCAGTATATTTTATTACTTATTCAGCAATAAATGCATTTTGATTTGTTATTATCTCAAGCAAAAACCAGTAGGTGGTGCTAATACAATTTGTTAAAAGCATTATAAGAATTTTGAAAGGTTATTTATTATATATCCTGTTTTTTTTCTCTTATCGAACAGAAGCTAATAACTGCTTTTAAAAACCTAGCGAAAATTATCAGAATTCGTGGTTTTTATTCAGTTTTTTACTTTGTTATTGCAGCTGTCAGGGCAAATACATGAATGGAAATAGTGCAAAAACACAACATTGTGTTAGTTCTCAAAGCTTATCATTGGCCTTAAATTCAAGTTCGTAAATTAAACATAGCAAGAAACCAAAGTTGCGAAGTGGCTAGATAAATCTAGGCAACCAGCATAGAGAAATCATGAAGTGAATAAGGAGGGATAGCATTTTTAAGCGGGCCATTTATCCAGCTGTGGCTGAGAATAATTTATATTCCTTCGCTTCAAATCTCCGCAGTTTCAAGGAGCTAGTAAAAGATTTGTCACGTCAACGTATTCCACATGTATTCGGCATTGTCACTACGTAAAAACGACATTTTCGACGTAAAAACTGTGTCCCTTATTTCCCAACGAGCCTTGAATTGCTCAGAGAGATCTCTGGGCGATGTGGGATTGAGATATAACTTTGTAAAGTGCTCTATTACAGTGAACGTTACAGTGGGATTTTGTCACAATGTCGTATTTTTACCCGACTGTGCAAGAAGGAGGGTTATGTTTTTCGAGTGTATGCATGGATGATGGTTTCTTTGGCACGCTCTACAACCTAAAGGCATGATGAATTTCGACATGACATGTGAGGTGTCATTTGAATCGTTATAATAGTATGGACCCACTAGATGAACCGACGACATTGTGAGAGTCGCAGGCATCCAGTGGATGCAAAAGGCAGGCTGTCGTTCAGTGTGGAGGTTAAAGGGGGAGTCATATGTTCAGCAGTGGACGTGTTCTGGCTGATGATGATGATGAATAGTGTGGAAATGACAAAGGGAACAAGAGGCAAAAAAAATAAAAAAAATGCTACGTAGCTTTACCATCATTATGTTAGAGCTCACTCAGCTGTATAACAGTACTATGAAATACTAAGTAGTTAACGAGATAAAGCGGTATGAAAGAGATCTGTATCTACTACAAGTAGGTATATATAGGTATTGATACGTACGCAGTGCGCCGCTGTTACTTTTCAGTTACTTACCTGCTATTTATACAATGCAGTCGGGTTACATTTTTTTAATAACTTAAGTTACTTGTTTTTTATATGTGTCATTTTTGGACTGGGAATGCGACGGCGAATTTCCTTCCCACAGTGCAGTTTTGCCGAGAAAGCTTTGACTCTTTATATAATATCAAGATCAAAAAACAAGGTTTGCAATAAAATAAAAACCGGACAAGTATGAGTAGGACTCGTGCTCTGAGGGTTCCGTTGGACAGAACCCTCGGAGCGCTAGTCCAAAAAAAAACTAAAGTTGAATTATTGAAAGACAAACTTACCTTTGTAGTTGATTATAAGGTTCTTCTATACATTCCAACTACAAAATATAAGTTTGTTATAGCAAAATAATTATTTTTAAATGATATAACTTCAAATTTGTAACTTTCAGATTTATTCCTATATATGTGCTATAAGACCTTGCCTTTTGCCAAATTTCATGATTCTAGATCAACGGGAAGTACCCTATAGGTTTTGGTTTTCCTGGGAAATCGCAAAATATGCGACATAAACGTTCATATCTTTTGATTGCGTTAACTTACAACTCTGATTTTTTTACAGCCAAACGAAACCATAGACCCAAGTATTTAGTATAAATTTCAACTTGATACCTTTACGCGTTCTTGAGAAATTGGGTCTTGACAGACGGACAGACGGACAGACGGACAACGAAGTGATCCTATAAGGGTTCCGTTTTTTCCTTTTGAGGTACGGAACCCTAAAAAGGTTCCTGGGCTTGAAGTTATTAGTTTTCTTAGTGCTATGTTATGATGAAGGATCATCAGATTAGCTTATTATTACCGGGACAAACCTAAATTTTTTCCCCTTCCTGTCCCTAAGGGGGCTTAGCAGAGGGATAAACAAGAATAATCCCCATTTGATTATGTTATCACGGGAACTACATACATTTGCAATTTTTTATAGTAATAAATCTATTAGAAGTGGACAAAAGACACTATCTATCCACGTGTATTAAAAAACTATTCATTCAAATTGATTAAAATCAACAATGCTATTTGAATCTTTACATTTTATACAATTACAGCACCTTCACACATTCCGGCAAGTCTAATATAAAGCGTGTAAAAAGATTCAGAATGTTAATCATATACATTCTTGACCTTATCAATTACACAAATTAGATTAATTCTGATAAAAAATTACTGTATTAAATATTCCACACTAGATATAGCTCTAAAATTTGTATTAATTTACCCGATGCAAAACCCAACATCTTAATTTAAAACGCTGTAATTAATTTGATTAGTAATTTATTTTGGTATCTCTCCTGAGGAATCTAATTTTATTCACAATTTCACGGTAAATAAGTGTATTGATATACTGTTTAGTAACCAAATGTTGTCAAAAGCAATTATTTGTTTAGATGCGTTTTTAAAAGCAAGGTCAGGTCTATTTGTCAAAATTCTGAAACTTTATAAAAAGTTTAAGAATGGTTTGAAGCATTGCGCGGTCCATCGCTCGTATTATCAACACCATAAAAGATAAATTATTGATATTCTAAAAATGTTTTTGCAAAATATTCTTTATTAAGTTAACATTTTAACTGTATTACGTAAATTTAGCCACAATTAAAATGACTATAAAACTTGTTTGAATCAACACGATGATAAGTCCAAGACATTAAATGTTGTAATGAAGAAAATGTAGCAAAACATTATTTCATCGCCTTTAGTAATTTAATACGTATCATTAAAATTATAAAACGCGCGATCGAGAGAAAACACAAATCGGCTTCTTCCTCTTAAGTCATCGAGTGAAAAAGGAAGAAGAAAGACATAATCAGCTCTGCTGAGCAGTCTGAAATCGGTTTCGATTTATGAATGAAAATTTGTCCTTCGTCGACGAATGAATGAAAAATTTACACGAATGAATAAAACTTGCGCTCGAACGCCGACCAATGTTGTGCGGACTGCAGAGCGGAAAAGATGGGGGTAGATTGAGAAAATATACTAAGGAAAATAGGGCGATATATGCCTTTCTCACACATTTTACGTGTTTATTTAACAGAACAATGATGTGACACAAGTAAGTTTAATATTATTTGATCAGATATTTTGGATGAGTTTTTACTAAATGCGACTGACTACAAGCGCAGCAGCGATATGGAAATTGAAGTATTTGCTTTTTGCGACCGTAGCTGCCAAAAACAGATAATCGCAATTTTGACGTTGATATTCGATAGTTGGGCATCGAGATAAAAATTTATCTCAAGAAAAAAAAAAAAAAAAAAAAAGTTAAGTAAGTAAAAAAGTAAAGTAAGTATAAAAAGTTTTTTTTTTATGTAGTTGGGGCAAGGACTTTTTATTTTGGGTGTCTATTATAGTTGACGGTTACTGCCGCCGCCGCCGTTTGCTAGTGGCGCTTATGTCAATGCCTGTTTTCTTCAGCTTTTTGCTACTGGTTTTATTTTCTACCGTAATAGACATGCGTTGCTGATTTGCGTGGACGTTTGCACACGGCGTATCTAACCTGCATAACTAGAGAAGGATGATCCTCTTGTACGCGCGTCCTTTTTGTAAGTTACTTGCACCGTAAGCAAGGTCATAAATTACAAATCGTTCCACTTAAAAAAATGCAGCATAACATGACCTACAACAATACGGCATCAATAGTAGGTACTATAAATACCTAAACAAACAAATAATCTATCTTTTCTAATCCTGAATCCGTCTCTGGAAAAGACGCAGCCCATATTACCAATTCAACACCGTCTCAGACTGTTCCTTGCAATAAATCTTCGACTATCTGGATCCAAATACAAATTCGAAGACAAAGGAATTTGATATAGGAAATGTAGGGATAAGCGATGAATAGTAAGAGAATGCTGGAACCTTTTCGACGCTCGTATTTTTTATGAAAAAATGAAGTCGTTTTTACCACGTTTTTATTAACTCGCGATCTTGTCTGTCTGTTTGTTCAGTACAAATAGATTGTAAAAAAAAACCAATGAGCTAGAGACATGAAACTTTTAAATATAGTTTAAAACTAGATGCTAATGCAATATTTACCTTCTTTTTTTTTACAGAGGCAAGTGCCTATTAGCTTGTATTTTGTTTAGTTAATAAATTAACTAAACAAAATACAAGCTAATACTAACACTACAAATACAGTTAGACTGCCCATAGACCGTCAAAGGTCTAAATACAATCCAAGTGCTTAAGCCCATTAGCAGTTAGCAGCGTACCCAGCATGCTGGCGGCATTACCTCGCTGAATAGCAATGCTTATGCGTTGAGCCAGAAACACGCCAGCATTTTGGTCAAGCGTCGCATTAACCAGGCGCTCGGAAAGATTTTTGAAAATGAGGCGATTTCCCGGTCCCCAAAAGCCCAATGTCTCGACCCTAAACGCCTCAAATAAGTAACTACTTTACCTGCTTTATAATAAAAATCATGATATGTAAAAAAATACCATATTTTATTTTCATACAGAGCAAAATGAAGATTTCTCTTATCAATGAAATCTTGCATGAAGCTTCTATGCTTTATGATTTTGAACTTGGAGAGGAGTATGCAAGTAAAACGATGCGTCGTTATACGCCATAATCAATTACTTTCACAGACCTATTCAACACGGCAATATATTTACATTGGATATTTATGTTTGCAACATGTTGCCAACTTTGGTTTTATTGCTTCTTTTTTGTATTAAGAGTAAATGTAGCTTACATTGGTATATTGCCAACTTACAATAAGTGTTAGGAATACTTTAGATAAAAGTATTCCGAACTAAACTAAGTAATTTATCCTTTTATGTACAAATAGATAGTATTTTTTAGGAATTGCTCGTAAACTTGATGTAAAATACTTAGGCTGGTTTCACAGCGACCCACACGGGTCTCCCGTACAGCTGTGATACCAGCCTTATAATATTGTGTGACCGTTTAATTCGTTTTGCCGTGTTAGTAAAAGTTATATGGCACTGGCACCAATGACTGTTTCAAATACAGTAAGACAAGTTAAAGTTTAAATTCATATATTCTGTAGACATATTCCAAGTACTTAGAACTGCCAGCTTACATAATAATGGTGTTTTACGAATTTAAAAATACAATTGCTCAAACTGTCATAGGTACCCACAGTCATAGGTCATGTGTAACCTATTTACCCACAGTAAAAAAATAAAAAGAGTTTCTCCAACTCAATTAGTAAAAAATTATACAGGTTTAAACCATCGAGATAATGATACCTATAGAGTCACAATCTCTAAGTGAAAACAGTCAAAAATCGTAGGAGCGTCGTTGTACCTCAAACTCCAATTTAGACGTTATGTCACTTGCATAGTGTTCAACGTCGCTTGTCCGTTATGTCATCGTAGCACTGGCATCGCGTGGCGTTGTCGGATCACTGTATTCAAAAGTCGGCGATGCGTAGCGTGCGCCAAGTGTCGGACATTTTTTTTGCAAGTTTGTGACTCTATAGATTTTGTATTTCGATAGTTTAGACTTAATTCATGCTCTAAGTACAAGTGCTTATTTATTTTGGTTCTATTTACATGAGCTCATATGCGTCCCACTTCGTTATTCAGTAAAACGAGTTTACATATTTGATTTTTATCTTTCGCAGCGGACGTTGAAATCATTCAAATTTCATTTTCAGTGATGGATAGTACGTTATGAATATACATTATACAAGTCTCTTGTAAATGAATATTTTAACGCGTAGAGTCAACTAAAAAGCGTTACGATTCAGCTTTATAACCTTGTCGCAGTAAATAAATTACACTGAATATTGTAAATGTGATGGTGGCCGAGCGGTAGCATGTGCGCTTTACAATCTGACAGCACCCGGCTCGATCCTCGGCCCTCCACCAATAACTTATTAAGTACCTAAATAAATTATGTGCAGTTTCGATGCCATCGCTCAAAAACGGTGAAGGAAAACATCGTGAAGAAACCCGTATGTCCAAAAACCTAGAAAATTCAAAATATGACATACTAGCTGCGCCCTGCGGTTTCACCCGCGTAGTGATAAAAAATGGTGATGATGATGATGAAAAGCCTATGTCACTCTCTGGCTCTTGAACTATACCCATGCAAAAATCAGGTCGATCCGTTGTTACGTTGCAGCGTGAAAGAGGAACAAACATCCATACATCTATACATACAAACTTTCGCGTTTATATTATTAGTAGGATGACATTCACCAAGCAGGGCTGAGCATCGAATTGGGTGCGGTCAGATTGTAAAGCGCATAACTATGCTACCGGTCGGCCACCACTATCAAGTCCCATCTTCTTATTGATGTTTGGAGGTCAGTAGGCAAAAGTTTTTGCAATCCCATGATGTCTTCTTCAGATGCTGCTTCAGTTACTCAATGTGGTCCATTTCTTAATATCATCCAGACATTTACGTCACTCATTACGTCGTTATTTACGTTGACTTGGGCTTCTCTTCCCCGGAGCGGTGGTACAAAACTGAAAGAAGGTCACACTCATTATTGAAATTGTTACCTCAAAAGTTAGTAGACTGACATAATCTACTGACTTATACACTTAATTACAAACTGTATAATAAATGTAACGACGAGAAGCTTATACACATGCAAGATCAATTAAATTTGTTGAAAACAACATTGTACTTACCGAAATTAACCGCCAGCGTCTGCCACCAAGTAGAATCGAAATCGAGAAACCTAACCGAAGCACACGGAGTAAGATGATCTTCTGACAGCTGACTTTGACAATTCAGCTGCGTTTCTGATCGGTTGTTGGCTTTCGACGTGTTGTTGGTCCAGGGTATGGAGGACATTGCGCAAAATTCGAGAAGAATAAGGTTTACAGCCAACTTCATCAATATAGCGTGAACAAAAAAAAAAAAAATACTGCCACTTATATCGTGACCTCGTAACCTTCATATAATCAACCAAATTTTACCCAAAACACCTACAATGTGTATGAAAAGGTATAAAGCCCAAAATTAATCTACAGTAGTGTTTCATCAGCTTGTTGCGATCTCTTGTACACATTTGCATGCGAATTATTTTCATAAACAATGTGCGTGAGCCTGAGCACGCAGCAGCCACTTTTCCGCAAGGTCAAGGCCTTGGACGGTGGCCAGGACGAGAAGTAAGAATGCCATCGGATAATGGAACTCCGACCTCGTACTTGCCTATCGCAATCTTAAGAGCGCGCTCCCACAAAAATCACACACATTTAAAATTTTATTTAAAAATAAAATATCACTTAGACCCACTTTAAACACGACATACGGCACTGAAACGTGGTCTCACTGTGGGCTTTATAAGCAAGCTCGAAGTCGCACAACGAGCTATGGAGAGGGCTATGCTCGGGGTTTCTCTACGAGATCGAATCAGAAATGAGAAGATCCGTAGACGAACGAAAGTTTCCGACATCCTGTGGGCTACCACAGGATTAGCAAGTTGAAGTGGCAGTAGGCAGGGCATATAGCACGCAGAAAAGATGGCCGACGGGGCCGAGAGGTTCTCGAATGGAGACCACGTACCGTTAAGCGCAGCGCAGGACTTTCACGGAAGGATGGATGGACAGACGACCTAAAAGAGACCGCTGGATACGCTGGATGCAAGCCGCTTCCAACCGGCCCTCTTAGAGATCGATGGAAGAGGCTTATGACCAGCAGTGGATGTCCTACAGTTGAAATGATGATAATGACAATGACCCACTTTTGGGTACTATTTTGAAAATAACATTGCAAGGTTTTCAAGAGTTGATATGTCGATGGGTTGCATTGCACCAATTTACGCGGTTATGACAAACAGTATGAATTTTGTACTTTAGTTATAAATAGTTGAGAATATAAACAAGTTTAATGTATTTTTTAAAACATGATTCGTGAAACTTTTCTCATTAGAATAATTCGGCGAAAACAGGCCTTCTTAAACGTGTTTCTATTTTTTTCTCCGAATCTAGAAGTTCTCGGCATTTTGTTTCTTCATATAATGGTAATATATGCAATGTAATTCAATGTGAATTTTTTATATTTTAAACTAGTGGTCCGCCCCAGCTTCACACGGGTATTATTGGAGTTTTAGTAAGGATCCCTAATTTTTTTGAAAATATAATTTAACGTATGTCACCCGGGGATAGTGTAGCTTCCCAAAAATGAAAGAATTTTTCAAATCGGTTCAGTAGTTTTGGAGCCTATTCAATGCAAACAAACAAACAATCAAATCTTTCCTCTTTATAATATTATTAGTATTAGATTAAAACGGTTCTTGAGTAATCCAGAGTTTTCTTATGTGGCGGTGAGCGGGTTCTTAATGGATGAATCGAAACTTATTCCGAACGGTTCTTTTATGAGATAAAAGCACTGTCACACTATGATAAGTGTTATGGCATATAAGTGAAGTTTGGTCTAATAAAGTAAAAACTTAGAAGGTCGAACTTTTGAACACTTCGTTTTTCTGCGTAAGCCTATGCTCATAATTATATAGTTTGGATATGCCTTAAACTCGAGGTAGTAGAAAAAAAGTGTGCGAAAAACTAAAGCGGGCGATGTAAACACGTATATTGCATACTGACATATTCTTACTACATATTCTACAAACGCACACTTCAATATTGAGCGGCACACAACTGACGAAATGATCAAACGGACGACCAAGAGGTGTAAGTGCTAATGGAGATACTGTAGGTATAACGCTTCCATTTATGAAGCACTTTTTTAAGCGTTCGACCACAACTCCCCGATAATTTGACGGTATGATCGAAAATACAATAAGATATGGTTTTAGTACTCACCCATAATTATGCGTGTCTCACAGCTTTTGGCCAGTTACTTTATTTTTTTAAATTATAATAATTATTTAACGACTAGCGGACCGCCTCGGCTTCGCACGGGTATAGATATATAGCCTATGTCACCCGGGGATAGTGTAGCTTCCCAACAGTGAAATAATTTTTCAAATCCTTTCAGTAGTTTCGGAGCCTATTCAATGCAAACAAACAAACAATCAAATCTTTCCTCTTTATAATATTATATAAGTATAGATAAATTGTACGATGATATTCGTTTGGGACATAACACCCTCGTTCACAAACGTTCTGCTTGTCTGATGTTCTGATATGGAGCTCTCATCTCGCTCCGTTGACAATGACTTACGCGTCATGTACCAACTTGTCTGGAAAATTAACATTGGCCCGCTAAACGCTCTGCCCTTTTCTATTCCACGCCCTATTTCATTGCGGGATTGCTTTATAAACGGCTTTAATGAACTCAAATTTAATCTATTGGCATGTTTAACATCGATTTTACATCCCATTTTGTTTACATTTACATACTAAACCAGTTACACTTTAAACGTATGCAGAATGAAATATCATAGATACCTGTATCGATGTCATGAAGAATTTATGCGCCATGTAAAATTTCGATGCTTATCATGAATGCATAATGGTATTAAGGTCTCCAATCATTTGCTAGTTTTACATGGAGTTATCTGGGAGTATGCAAAATTGATATTCTGTAGATTTCCATGTGTTCTTTTCGATTTTTCACTTTCCCACTTCGTAAGTTTACTGCACGCGCAACTTCTACATTTAAGAATAAAAGTAAGTTTGTACGTGAAATTACATTAAGTATCTAAAAATACCAATTTTTTTATTATCATTTTTTTTTCCTTTTTACTGCATCCCCTTGTTGGGGAGGGGGAATCGGGTACGGGTTTTAAAATGAAGGTTAGGTTTAATACAACACTTTTTTGTATTTTATTGTTTGTAAGCTAGGATCGCCATGCAAAACGACTTAGTGCAATTAGTCTCCTACACCGCTTACTATTTAAATTGATGGGAAATTTTCACTACTTGAATTTATTATAAAAATATTTTCATCGTAAAATGTGACGAGTTTTCCAATATGGCGAAGCAAGCGGCAAAGATACGACGTAACAAAGTAAAAATTCCAAAAGAGCACATTTAAAATTATATTTAAAACTACCATAAAACTTTCTTAGAAGACGACCTCAAAGAGCCCGTAGGGAAACGCTGGATGCAGGCCGCTTCCAACCGGCCCCTTTGGAGATCAATGGGGGAGGCCTATGTCTATGTCCAGCAGTGGACGTATCCTCTGGCTGAAATGATGGTGATAATAAAACTTTCCAGGTAACCCCCTTTTTAGAGCACCAAATGACTGTCCTACTAGTAGCCATGCTAATTATAATAACAACGTAGAAGCGAGGAGGTCACTGGAACTTGTTTTGTAGTTCACGGATATCTAGGTGTATTTTCCCCTAGGAAAATTACAGATAGATCCAACCGATGATGTAACTTATTTCTGCAGTTTGTTGTTGAAATGTTAATTCATTTTAAACCTTATTCGCTAGGAATGCTTGCCTTGTGCAATTTTGCCGATAGAAACTGTAAGTTATGAGGATTCCACACGTTCGCTTGTTGAAGAGTCCCTACGTGTCCTGGCGTTGTGTTTTGAATTTTCCTTCTTCGCCAATGGGTTTTTCCGTAACTTCTTGCAATTTGTTCAGTTTATTTATACCTTTCAGGTAAAAAGATTAAAAATGTTCAAAAAAGATAGTTCTAGCTATATAAAGAAAGACTTTTTTGTAAGATTATAGAAACAAATTGGAAATTGAAGAGCACGGAGTTTTTACACCTTTTTTAAGAGTGTTATTGCAGTTTTCTTAAAGCTATATATATTTTAAAGAAAATTCCGATATGACCCGGTTCAGTGTCCAAACTGGGTCATATCAATAACATTTTTACGAAGTCTTGAAAATTTTAAAGTTAGGTATCTATTCTTCGGAAAAATTTCACTTCCTTCCTGACAAGAAGAAATAAAATGATTCCATCGGGAAACTTGTACGAATCGAATTATATGCTGCGGTTTGCAATTTCTGACTTTGTAAATTTTTATTTTTTGTTTTATATTCCTTTTTCCGTTGTGCGGTTTTACTCTGGCCTTTGTTTTAAATTCTTCTTCTGTCTTTATTAGGTATGCATGCTAAATATAAATGATACTGCATTGCGTTTCTCACAATGGACCGGCTTAAACAGTATAACCTCGTCGGAACTGAATGGCACGGTAGGATTGTTGTCTTTGTGCCAAAATTGCTATAAGAACATGTTAGATGATATTGAATATAAATTGCAGAGTTTAATCAATTTAAGTTTTTATACTTACACTACTGTTTGTATTTCCAATAATGTTTAACAGTCTAATCCAATTGTGAACTGCTGCTAAAAATAAACATAAGTGAAACGTAGGCGATCGTGATTCTACGTTTACGGATCCCGGTTGATATGGAATTGAACGCTTGAATTGGACTAAATTCATATTGAGTGCAGCTGATGCTTTGAATTCGGTATTGTTTGTCTTTGATGCCTTAATCTAGCTCGACTATCTGCATTGCAATTGCATTGAACGTCTCACTCAAATGGCTACTGAAATCTATAGTAATCGAAATATACCAATTATTATTATCACTGATCTCCTGTTTTCTGCTCTCAAATAAAATAGCCTCTCTTTGCCCTGTTTTTTTGTTAAATCTAATTTTTGTTTGGGGCTTTAGTCGCCATGCGATTATGCCAGCCCCGTTTTCCAAAGCAACTTACACAATCAAAAGGGACCAGAGTCCCTACGCTGATCTAATATGACCGAGACCATGGCTTACAAGGCCTTCGCCCTGATTAATAAATTTAATATACTTGTAATACAATTCTTTATAATACATTCAGGAGCGATGGTGGCCAAGCAGTAGCATGTGCGCTTTACAATCTGAAGACACCCGGTTCGATCCTCGGTCCTGCACGAATGACTTATTTAGTACTTAAATAAATTATTTATTTATACGATAATTATATGCAGTTTCGATGCCATCGCGTAACGACTGTAGAGGAAATCGGTATGTCCAAGAACCGTAGAAAGTATTTGTAGTGTTAGTTTTAGCTTGTATTTTGTTTAGTTAATAAAGGCACTTGCCCATTGCAAAGAACCTCAAAAGTTCTAGGACGTATAAACTGAACCAGTAAGGCAGATAAAGGCCCATCCTCTCTCTCTCTCTCTCTCTCTCTGAGAGAAGGTGCGAGTCCCAGCAATGCGAACATTATAGGCTGAAAATGATGATGAATAAATATAATATACTTGAATTGATATAGTTTATTGTGTATAATAAATTCACAAGCTTAGTAAACTAATGCCTTAAGGAAATTTACATTAAATTTCCTTAAGGCATGCAAAAGGCATGCAGACGATGGGTCTCTTTGTATCTTTTATGTCATTTACAACGGGGAGTGTTCTGAAGAACTGTTTGATCTGATGCCGGCGTCGCGGTTTTACCACCGCACTAGCCGCCACCACACATCATAGATCAGTGGAAATAGCACACTGCATTTCACACGATCCTTCTTGCCTCTTGCAAAATGTGGAATGAGCTACCTTCCACGGTGTTTCCGAGAAGCTACAACATGGGGTTCTTCAAAAGGCGAGTTAATTGAGTCCTAAAGGGTCTGCAACGTATTTGTGATGCCTCTGGTGTTACAAGTATCCATAGGCGACGGTGGCTGCTTACCATCAGGCAGCCCGTCTGCTTGTTTGCCACCTATGACACAAAAAAAATAAAAAAATAAAAATGTGGATTTGGAACGGCCTTCTTCATTCGCTAAACGAGTAGACCAGTTAGCTTCTGCAACCTTAACGACACGTCGCACCGTCTTCTTCAAGGTCATCCCTTGTCCCGTATGGTGTTTCCAGGATGCCAGTAAACGACGGATCAATGTACGACACGTTGCTCTGACGAGGTGGCCAGGGCTCGCATTCTCTAACTTACACGAGTTTCCTTGCCATAAACACGCGATGTGTTAACATGAAAATTTCATTGAAAAATGGACTGCCCTTTCTTTCTATGACCACAATAAACTCTTAACGGCCGCGTCACGTTATTTGCGTGGAATTGGCAATGGCAAGTTTTTTTTTTCTGTCAAAATGACGTGGACCAGGCTAGCGCGTTTTATGCTTGTTTGTCAAGAGACTGTAGTATCAAATATTGGAAAACGCGTTTGATTCGTTTGACGAGATTCAATTATGTTATCATGGTTACCGTGTCGTTAGTCGCCGTGGTTACTGTGTTATAATACATTTGTAGCTTGTTATTGGCGTGTTTTGTGTTATTTTACGGAATCAGAGGCCACTTAGCATACATGTAGCATCGTTACAGCGTCTATGACTTTACTATTAAGACGCTCTTTCCGACTTTTAGCAATTATGGCCATTCTAGTTTAAGTGTGCATACCTCCATGGGTAGCTTCAAAATATAAAAATGGTGTCATAATTAAATTTAATGTTTTATCTAGGAAACCCATGAGACCGAAACACGATTAAGCACAAAAAAAAATATCAATGTAGCACTGATTTGCGCTTTTATCTCTGTTTTTTGGATTCATTTAATTACCTATTTATTAAATAGTGTCTGTGATATCTTGATATATAGATTTCATAATTATGTAGGAAACCGGTGAGGTACATATTACATTACAGCTATAGTTTTCTAAAAATATGAGAAAAACCACAAAAATAGAAGTAGCGAAACGCACGACTGTGTGTAAGCGCCATGATTTTGCTTCGCGAAATGCGACTTTAATACAATGAACCAAGTATTATGGTCATCTGTAGTAATAAGCGTTGCTTAAAAGTGGGAAAACCTTGCCTTAACTAAATTGAATCAAAAGATAATTCTTCTATTGCCGTGGTATCGTTAGTTCTTGAATGAAACTCTGAAGCAGATGACAAGGGCACGTAGTACCGAGTACGTGATGTGTGGGTTTCGATTGTCTATTGGCGTACAGCCATACCCTCATGCGGTTCTCTGATATGTTTCCACAGTGTATCGGCCAAATAGTATTGGGTCGTAAATAACAATGCAACTGTTATTACAAAATTGCATTTCTTAAAAGATTTACGTCGTTTGTTAACTTCTGAAAATTATTACATGGAACAGTTCCAATATCGCTTGTACCGCACGCAGGATTTGCGTCATATTATCATATAGTATAGTATAGTTTTTATGACAAAAGGACGATGTTATCAATCCGACTTATGTTTTTTTTAAATGTTTTTATGCGATTACTCTGTCAATTATGCATTGATTTTGATGATGCTTTTTTTGTTTGGTAGGCCATACTTCAGAGGTAGTCCCATATAAATTTTATCAAAATGCATTTAGCACTTTTTGAAAAAATCAACAAAAACTAAAAATATATTCACAAGTGACATTTTTTTTGATGAGGTCTTTCAATCTCTGTTTTAACTGTAGTTTTCTACTTTTTTAGTTTGTACATGCGTAGGTATAGTTTCGAAGTCTGTTTATTTTTCTTCTAAAAATTAAGTATTACCATACAATTAAGTGTCTCCTTGTTGTGGAAACCATATATCCATGTGACACAGTTTGAGTGTTGCCAATCTTTTCACTTTTCTGCAACAAATATAGCTCAAATCTTGATCTTACTCTACACTACAAACCTTACAACATATTTTGAACAGAGTTCGACCGTGAGTAATTTACGGTAGAAGAACATTTTTGTCTTATGTCATCGATGTAATAGTCTTAAAAGACACCATTTGATTTCAGACAGATTTTTTTACCAGACTGCGCAAGAAGAGTTATGTTATTCGAGTGTATGTATGTAAATATGTATGTATGAGGTTTCTTTGACTTGCCCTACAGCCTAAACTGTTTAATGAACTTCGACATGGGAATCGATCATTTGATTTGTGATCATTTGAATCGTTTTAATAGTGGGACTAGTGGGATTGACATAGGGTACAAAAATTCAAGATTAAAGAGCGATTATTTCCGCGAAAAAAAGATTAAAGAGAAAATAAATGACTAAACTTTGCTAAATAGGTCAATATTATTCATTATGTAGATCTCACTCAGGAGAATTCAAAAATATACAACACTACCATAAAACATTCAGTAGTTTACGAGATAATTAATTAGTGGTGGTTTTATAAAATTATAAATTTTTATACGACAAAAACTGATTTAACAGCGAAAATAGAGTGCTTAACTATAATTATTTAAGATCATTCATCATCAATAAAATTATTGTTTTTACCTATTTTGCAATGAATAAATGAATTAATCTGGGTGTCTTCAAATCACGAGTGAATTGGTTTCTTCTAGGGAAGCGTGCTCCACCGTAGACCGCATCATCGCTTAACATCAGGCGAGTTTGTGGTCAAACGCAAGCCTATTATTAAATTTAAAAAAAAATATATAAAGCGGTATGAAAGAGCTCTGTATCTACTACGAGTAAGTATAGATATAGGTACGCAGCGCTGTTACTTTTCAGCTACCTACTATTTATGCAATGCAGTCGGGTTATATTTATTAATAACTTATTTATTTATTTTTTTAATTGGCAAGTGCCTTATACAACTATAACAAAATACAAGCTAAAACTAACACTACAAATACAGTTAGACTGCCCATAGATCGATGAAGGTCTAAAGACAATTCAAATGCTCAAGCCAACTACCAGTTTGCAGAGTACCCAGCATGCCGGCGGCATTACCACGTTGAATGGCAATGTTTGCTTGGCTTCAAAATATTTAACAGAAATTGTGATAATTATCTACGTTCCACAATCTATCCCGATCCATAGTGTTGTTGAAGCAGCTATAACGCGTAGGGGTCGAGGATGCTGCGGTCTGCGGTCGCCGCCTCTGATTACTCTCTCGGCATACTTCCTATTATGTGACTATACGCAGTGAGACTCTTCAGGGTTGTTAATAATAGCGCAATTAGAGGCTGGGACTGCGACTAATGAACGCTGAAACTCAGTAAAAGGGGCAACTCAGTTAAAACAGTGTTTTTCAGTAAGAGGGGTTTTACATTATGGGTTTCAAATTAGTGGACGAACAGGTCGCGAGAAGTGGTTAAGGGCCAGAATATTTCCACATTTATTGTACGAACTGCTAGTCTGTGGAATGCGCTGCCTGAATGGGTGTTCCCAGATGGTTACAATCTGGGGGTGTCTTCAAATCACGAGTGAATCGATTTCTTCTGGGCATTCGTGCTCCAACGTAGACCGCATCATCGCTTAACATCAGGCGTGATGGTGGTCAAAGGCAAACATATTGATTAGATTTAAAAAAAAAATGGCGCGCCTCTATCTCGCTCGCACATTTGATGTTTTTTTAGGGTTCCGTACATCAAAAAGAAAAAAGGACCCTTATAGGATCACTTCGTTGACCGTCTTACTGTCAAGACTCAATGAAATCAAAATACGATACTTCCCGTTGACCTAGATTAATACAATTTGCAAAGATGCAAACTCCCACAGCACAAAAAAATAAAAACAGCATAAATAAAAAATACTAAAAGTTGTTAGTTTGAAGTGACATCAAATTTATAAAAAAGTTTTTTTTTTACTTTTACAAACTTACATTCTGTAGTTGGTATGTATCGGAGCACCTGTTTACCAATTACAATGTTAAGTTTGTCAATAAATTTTTCAACCTTTTTAACCTTATTTATCTTATTTTTTATTTCATCGAGACTAGATTCCCGGAACTCTTATCATATATACATATTTATTAAGTTTTTATGGAACCCTAAGGATGCAAGTCCTACTCACACTTGTCCGGGTTTTTTATATAAAAAAACTGTCTATTTTTGAAAAATGTGCTTCGGTCATTTTACGTCGTTAATAATTCAAAATATTTAGAACCCTTTTTTATTACGACCTCAAAAATGTTATGAACAGTTTTTCCCATTTATTCTGGTCATTATAAAATAAAACCGGCCAAGCGCGTGTGCGGCTCGTGCACTGAGGGTTCCGTACCACCACAAAGCTTATGCCTAATTATGGATGATTCGGATCGTGATCGCGATCGCGTGCCATCTCACTTACGCACGTGGTGCGAGTAAATAGATCTATGCGAACGGGACGGCATGCAATCTCGATCACGATCAAACTTCTATAATAAGGCCGCTTATTAGCTAATTTATTTGTTAAAGTTATATCGATAACTTTTAGTCGAGAAATGTTATTACAAAGTTAGTGATTTTATAAATGATTTTTTTAGTAATGACTGCAGTAGGTCAATTTGTTTATCATACAATTATAGTAATGTCTATGTGTTAACTATTTAAATTAATAACATCATATCTGAACTTTTGAAATTATTTCGACAGTTAATTTAATTAATGCTTTTTTACATAATTAATTCTTACGGTATTTTTATACCATCTCTCTAGATTTGTACGCCTACAAACTAGGCAAAACATGATACAAAGTGACTAATATTTTAACCCACCTATTGTGTATGCGTTTTTAAATGTGTTTATGATTTACTCGTGTTTTGTGCAAATAAATAATCTTTATCTTTATAACTCTGGTGTTTTTTGTTTCAGGATGAGAGGTTCAACCACGACATCGATCAACAGACGGGGTACAAGACGCGGTCGCTACTTTGTATGCCTATCAAGGATATCAACGGAGAAGTTATTGGCGTTGCTCAGGTACTTGAATAGTGAATAGGCACCTTATGGCAAGCTCAATCCATCTTATATAGCGTCGCCACTTTCAATCAGGCGGGTTGTGGTTATTCTTTTTTAGGGTTCCAAAGGGTAAAAACGGGACCCTATTACTAAGCCTACGATGTTTGTCTGTATGTCCGTCTATCCGTCTGTCCGTCTGTCCTACCTATTAAAGGTTGTTTCTTTCGAACCGTAATAGATAGCCAGTTGAAATTTTCGTAAACGAAAAAATATGTAACGTTCATCATCATCATAATTTCAGCCTTAGGACGTCCACTGCTGGACATAGGCCTCCCGCATCGATTTCCAAAAGGGCCGGTTTGAAGCGGCCTGCACCCAGCGTTTCCCTGCGGTCTCTTTTAGGTCGTCTGTCCGTCTCGTGGGTATGTAACGTTACGGCGGGTTAAGTAACAAATAAAAAAAAAGTTAAAAACAAAAGGGGTGGGGGGGGGACATACAACAAACGAATTATTTTTACGTATTTTTGTACTTATTAGCTCTAATGTAAAAACGGTAATACAAGCGTCAAATTTAACATGAATATACTATACACTCTAAACTATAACAACAAATAATAAATAATGGCCAAGTACGAGTCGGTGACAAGTTTCTGTTCAATACCAAGTTATAACTGGTAATTTCGCTATTGAATTTTGTGTTGGTACGGAACCTTCGATGGGCGAGCCCAACTCGCACTTGGCCGGTTTATTTGATATTGGTTGAAAACGTACTTAACCTACATTTTATTGACGTGATAGAACATGAGGTCAAAATAAACTAAAGTGATTTTAGCATAAAAATCCTCACACCTCTATGACCTATGACAAGATAAATTATTTAAAAATGGGAGCTCATTAATAATTACGAAATCAATTATATTAACAGATACAGAATGCCAACCTTGAATGTCACAAAATTGTAATAAAACTAAAGCACGAAATTTCAAAATCAAAATTTTCAAGGCCATTTTGAAAAACAGTCTCAGATGTCTATGTAAATAATGATATTGAGTTTCTGGGTTATTTCCTCAGGGTGACACTGAACTTAAAGCTTGAAAACTATTAAAATATTCGCAAATCATTGTAACAAATAATTAATGTAACCTCGGTACCTTGCATAGGTATGCTCGGAGTTTCTTTGCGCGATAGAATCCGGAAATTTTCGCCAAAGAACCAGAATCACCGATATAGCTATTAAAATTTGCAAGTGGCAATGGGCAGGCCACGTCGCTCGAAGAACCGATAACCGATGGGGAAGAAAGGTTCTTGACTGGAGACCACGAACCGGAAGTCGCAGTGTAGGCAGGTCTACCACTACACACGGTCGCGGAAGCGCGGTCCTGTCGTTCAGTGTGGAGTTCTAGGGGGAGGTCTATCTTTAGCAGTGGACGTCTTCTGGTTGATGATGATGATCCTCGGCACTAACCAAAATAAAGGTTGTTTACGATAACAGACCGTCCCCTCAAAAACATCTGTAAACGGGGAAAGAAAGCTTCAAAATTATAATGAAATCAAAAAAGTTTTTCGATACCCAATCGTATTTAAATTTCAAATACCTACCATTTAGATAGGGGTTGAAATTACTTCGTCAAGATATCTTGGAGCTATCTTTCTCGGGACATCTGTTTGAGGAAATTCTGTGCGGGGAAAAGCGTTATCTAAAATCAATGTCCGACATCATTTACAGTGAAGGAAAATAACTACAAAAAGAGTATTATGATAAGTTAAAATTAGCGATAACGGAACCAGAAGTGAATCAGTTTAAAGATAAAGAAAACTTATTTGCACAAAATGTGAGTAAATCGTACACACATTAAAAAGGGCACGCACAAATATGAGTTACTTTGTGTCATGTTTTGTACATTAGTGAGTCAGGCTGCTTCCAACCGGCCCTTTTGGAAATCGATGGGGGAGGCCTATGTTCGACAGTGGACGTCCTATAGCTGAAATGATGATGATGATGAAAATAAGCAAAGGGAAGAGTTTGCTTTTAGCGATAAGGCTGCCACTTGCGGCACTAGCTCATAAGTGTTTTCTATCTTTTTGTAATTTTTATCTAAAATTTATCAAATGTAAAAATATGTACCATATCCAAAACTTGCCATAGCATGCACGCACGAGTAATCAATTTGGACTTAGCTGTCGTGGCTACGTTGGGAGATTGATTTCGAAGTATCAACTTTTTTAATAACAGCCAGTTGTTTGCTGCTTCCAAATTCAACGGGAAACCAATTGTGCCTGAATTTTAAAGTTCTGTGAATGGTTTTCGTGTTTAGCGTATTTTCTGCTTTAACGCATGCATTGATTTAGCTATGTTCTGCTAGTTGCTATTAGAATTTAGTTTTGAAGTTAAATCAGTTATTTCTAGATCTATTTCCGGTTTAGTGTAATAAAATATATAAGATGGTCATTTTATTAGACCATTTGTGAATTAATTGAACATCAGTTTGGACACATTAGACTATAAAATATTATTTAGTTGTTTTTTTTAAAATCTAGAATCTATCGTATTAAAATTATTATAATTAATTGTTGTTTAAACTAAATTAAAAACTTAATTTGCTCAAGTTTGTTCCACGCTGTGTTCTAGAATTAATTAATATAAATTTATATTTTATTCACGCCCACGTTCCGAGATTTATGTGTTGGCAGCCTGTTTATTTATCTCTAGTTAATCATAATATCTACGCCAGAGCCTTGCTAAGCTTTTATAGATTCACGGGGAGTCCTAAATTGTATCCAACAAAATGTATTTTCATTAGAACTATAGATAGCCCGTTGGTCGAGTTGGTAGTGAACCTGCCTTCTGAGCTTGGGGACGTGGGTTCGATTCCCACCTAGGACAAACATTTGTGTGATGAACATTTGTGTTTGTTCTATATCTGGGTGTTAATATCTATTTAAGTATGTATTTAAACCTATATATGTATATATATCAGTCTCTGGCAGTCATATCACAAGCTTTTCTTAGTTTGGGGTCAGATGACCGTGTGTGCAAATATGTCCCGAATATTTATTTATTATTTATTTATATAAAATGCTAAATATGAAGGTAGAGCAATGTTGGGATCTTATGGAGTAAGTCTGGTAACAATTATATTCCGCAGCCGTCCTGCTCACACGAATAGTGCGAGCAAGTTAGCGTGAGCAAGATAGGTAAGGTTTGATCGTGCATGGAGTACAGCTCTCACCATTGGGATGAATCAGCTAAGTACCAGCTTGGGGCATTGGAGTCTATTGAGAAACATACTAAGAGACTCATCAGCAACGAATTCCTTATTCAGACTAAGCCTCTTAGTCTTGAGCTTCGGCGCAAAGTTGCTAGTCTTATCGGTTTTATCGGATACATTTCGGAGAGTGTACAGACTCTGCATGATCTGCAAATCATGTAGAGTCGTTTAAGATTCTATCGGACTGCCAGAGTAGGCACGTAAAAACGATACCGCTTTATGGTTGATATTCCGAAAACTTATACGAAGCGCTTTGATATCACTTTTATTATGCAAAATGCTGGTCGGTGAAATGCGCTGCCTGAATGGGTGTCCTCGATAGTTACAATCTGGGTGTCTTTAAATCACGAGTAAATCGGTTTCTTTTAGGCAAGCGTGCTCCATCGTAGACCGCATCATCGCTTAACATAAGGCGAGCTGCCGTTCAAACGCAAGCATATTGTAAAATATTTTTTTATAGAAAATCTGGTCCCATTGCCATCAGGCTAACACAAGACCCGGTGTGACAAAGACAAAAATGAGGTCTCCTAAACCTGTCTTTTCTTTTCAGGTGATAAATAAGCAGAGCGATGGCCCCTTCACCTCATACGACGAGAAAGTTTTCTCTGCCTACCTTCAATTCTGCGGCATCGGTCTCAGAAACGCCCAACTATACGAGCGGTCCCAGCTGGAAGTTAAGAGGAACCAGGTGCTACTGGACCTGGCGAGAATGGTCTTCGAGGAGCAGAGCACGATAGAACACATGGTGCTAAGGATACTGACGCACACGCAAAGCCTAATTCGATGTCAGAGAGTACAAGTGAGTCGCTATTTATACACATGCAATACTCGAAAAAATAAATACAGACATTCATCCATTCAAAATTTAAGAGTATAGCTTTTGTCGGTGGACAAATAAATATTTTGAATTTGAATTTGGAGTTACTTCCAACGGTCTTCTACCAGCGTTTTCACCTCCCTGTATGACATGACATTTGTCTTCTCTTATATTTGGTCTAAGTTTACTCTTTTTGGTTTTCCCGGTCCTCTCTTTCCCTCTATAGTGGTTTTCATTAATTTGTCATGTCGTACAAAATACAATCAAATCATCTTAATTTTTCACAAGACAATGTAAATAAATAAATAAAACTTACGCAATTTCGGTTACTTTGATGACATCTTTTTTCCAGATATTTAGATTTAAAACCCAAACAACTGAACAGATTTTAAAATTAAATACTAGTTGACTGTAATTTCAATACTTTTCAATATGGCTTTGATATCATGAACGTGCTTCCATTTACGCAATTTCGGCCGCTTAGATGACATATTTTCACCAGTCATTTTGATTTAAAAACGAAAATATTGAACGTACTTTATATTTATTTCAGCAACTTAAATAATATGCCATCTTTAACTTCGTAACATTAAAATAAAAATAAGAAACAACAAATTAAAACCTAACTTATAATCTATTAAACCGTTACCAGTGAGAATTGTTTCCAAAATGCTGGCCCCATTACCAGGTTGTATTGCTACTGAACCGATTTTAAAATTAAATACACTAGTAATTTCAATACTTTTCAATATGGCTTTGACACCATGAACGTGCTTCATCATGCCACATCTCTGTAATCGAATCTTAACTGCACGATCCCGAGGTAGATACTAGATAGTCCGTCCATCTTGCATTATTATAATAACCGGTTATTAATGTTATTAATCTGCATAAAGGTGTCAAGTCGTGCACGCGTAAACATTCACGGGGCGTGGAATATTGTCACCTGTCGAGTACAAAGCCATGCCTTACAGGCTTTACAGCTACGCCGATACGATCTGACGCGTTGGACACGCATACACACAGAGAGAAGTGTACCTTACGCCTATATTTAAATGCTTTTTCATTCCATATTATATACTGACAAATTTAATTAAGGAAGTTAAGTTTTAAGAAGCTTTACGAGAACGAAAATAATTTGTATTTTACTAAGCATTTGAATTAAAATATTCCAATTTCAAACAGTTTTAATTAAGTCACGTTAAACGAATTTCCCTTGTAGATTGTTCTACGCGATAGCTTTGAAACTTACCCTCAAAGTCATCACGTATCAATCATCTCTTTGTGAGATATCGAATTTAATTACTCTCTAAAAATATCTTAACAATTTTCTCGTCTCTTTGTACCGTATTTTCCAACGCTTTTGCCCTTGAGTATGATTCTATTGGAAAGTTACTTAGTCATAGATTCACTAAATGGTAGAATTATATCTTTGGTACATTTTGTAAGTTTACTCTTATCTAATAGAATAAATGAAAACCAAAATTTGCCAAATAGATTTATTGTTATTCAGTTATTTTAAGTTAATTTTTTTAGTTATTCATTTAAGTTTTCGTTAACTTTTTTCTTTTAAGTTGTGCATAATAAAGTCTATCTTTACTTATTCGAAGTTCGCAGACGAATTGGGATGGCCAAGAATGCCATGTCTCAACTCGATAAGATATGGAAGGATCGTAGCATAAGCAAAAAGACAAAAATTACTCTCGTCAACACCCTAGTCTTCTCTATATTTCTATACGGGGTTGAGACATGGACTCTTAAAGCTAAAGACCGACAGCGCATAGATGCCTTTGAAATGTGGTGCTGGAGGAAAATGCTTCGTATTCCATGTCTGCGCATAGAACTAACCAATCGGTTCTCAAAGAACTCAAACTCCATAAGAAACCAAGGCTTTCCAACACATGCCTTCGGAGAGTTTTTGAGTTCTTTGGCCACATAGCCCGTAGGCCTGGTGACGATCTCCAAAAACTAATCGTTACCGGCAAAATAGAAGGCAAGAGACCGAGAGGAAGGAGCCCGATGCGTTGGACAGATCAAATCCGCAGCGACCTCAACATCAACGTTGCCGAAGCGGTTCACGCACCTGAAAGCCGGAACAGATGGCGGAACTTCATAAGGGAGAAGTTGATGCCATGATGAGTCACGACCCCCAGCATTGGGGAATCGACGAAAGGAGGAGGTTACTTATCGGAAACTAATCTTTCTCTATGGTTTTTATATTTTCGTCTGTTTAAGTGCGCCCAAACTTTTATTTACTCACGCTCTTTGTTCTCTGTCTATACTCGATTACATGTTTAATCGACCAAGACTTCTATATAGGCACTTATCGCTACCTATAATAGCTGTTATGTTTATTTATATCCATTGAATGTCCTAGTCAAACATTCTAAGTAAATATTTTGATAGTTGGCGGTCAAGCGCAAGCCTATTATTTAATTTAAAAAAAAAAAAGATTATAAAAATTTCAGGATCCCAAATAAAAAGCATGGAACAGTTTTCGAATTGATTCACATACATATTTGAATTCGAAGGAATATCTTGGTGTTCATTTGCTATTCGTAGTTAATGGAGCGTTTTGAGTTATTACGTAATATGAATCTGTTATTCCAACTGAAGACGACATAGCGACGGAAATGTGTATTATCTTAAAGATTTAATAGGTTCAGATCTCTATGTTGGTAATGGAATGGTATCTATAGTAATGGGTCGTAAGTATAAGGAATGACTGCCCTTTTCTATACCAAATTGATGTTTCAGATAAGATTTTTCCTCGTATAATACCGTTTGATTGTTCAAGACATAAATCGTTTCCACTTACTTATTCGTTGGCGCAGCGACGCAATTGTAATCAAAGTATTTATGAGACGAAAAATACTAAAACTAGCCTTATGGCGAGACTAAATACATATCTGCTTTTATTGGCATTTCTATCATGAAGGCTTAAACTCTTACTTCTCAGACGTCGTCATGCGTAGCAATATATGCGCGCATCATATTGCAAACTCGTGTCGCTGATCATTAGCGTCTTAGTGTGGTTCTTTTAAGAACATAATGCATTTAAAAACAGTGTAATTGGTTGAATTAAGAATATAAGTTAGGATGACTTAATATAATTAAGATGAGAAGTCGTTATGAAGAGTACGAAACATCCCCTGCAATTTTTTGCCTGAATTTGATTTGAATAAACGGTAAAAAATCGGTTGAGTAGATATATATTCTTATATAAGTTAGGATTACTATTAAGACTAAATAACATTAAACCAATAGGATGAGTACGGAACAACTCCTTATTTGTACGCGTGACTGACGTAGGCGACCACAGAAAAGAAAAAATAATGTTTAAATTAGAACGGCTGTCAAGGCATTTTTAAGAGTTGTAGCCAGTTGCATCTATATAAACGAAACGTCATTCTCAACGTCAACTGTGATGCGGAGTTAGACGCGTTTATCTAAATAAGAATGTTCAATCAATGTTCACTCATAATGCCTGGTAACAAATTTTCCTTCTCATTTGCGTTCTATTTACTTCTCTTTTCTGTGTACGCGACCGACGTCCCCGAGGACCCGGGTATGTCCTAAAACTGCGACCAGAACCACCGGAGGATGGGCAGCAGCGTCCTGTTAGTACACGGCGAACGTACTGCGATCCCCAAGCCGCCTGCCAAGCGTGGGGATTATGGCAACACCCCTCACTAAGAGGGAGGCCTTGTTCAGCAGTGGACATTTAATGGCTGATGATGTGATGTGTGTGTGTGTGTGACCGACGTCAGTGTAGTAGAAAATCAAGCTTAAACATACTCGTAATCAAAACACAGAGATTTTTTGGCTAGCAACTATAAATCTACTTACAACATGAACAGTGAAACTCGATCTCAGACGTTGTTTGTGTTCGCATTATTGTATTTGCTCAGTGACTCAATTTTCAGATAGTTTCGCCATTGTACTAGAACACGATTGATTAAACCAAAATAACCAGAAAACCCTGCCTCCCTGGGAGGTCTTTGTGTTGTTACAGGGTTGAACTATGTTCTTGTTTGATTTAATTTGTGTGTAAGCTATTTTTTGGTCTAATCGTTAGTAATTTGTTAACATACTTGCATACAGAACAATCGGAAATTTCTGTGAATTTTTGATTTATTTTTTATTTTAATAGAATAGAATAAAATATAATTTATTGATCGGCCGACTACAACATCATCATCATCATCAGCCAGAAGACGTCCACTGCTGAACATAGGCCTCCCCCTTTAACCTCCACACTGAACGACAGCCTGCCTTTTGCATCCACTGCCCGCGACTCTCACAATGTCGTCGGTCCATCTAGTGGGAGGCCTCCCTACGCTGCGTCTTCCGGTTCGTGGTCTCCACTCCAGAACCTTTCTTCCCCATCGGTTATCGGTTCTTCGAGCGATGTGGCCTGCCCATTGCCACTTCAACTTGCAAATTTTAACAGCTACGTCGGTGACTCTGGTTCGTTGGCAAATATCCACGTTTCGACTACAACATCTTAGTATAATTAAATATTATGAGCTGGGCATCACACTGATCTCGTCGTGTCACAAAAATAATAATTAATAATTTAGTATATAATAGGCTTGCGTTTGACCGCCAACTCGCCTGATATAAAGCGATGATGCGGTCTACGGTGGAGCCCGCTTCCCTAGAAAAGACCAATTCACTCGTGATTAGATTTGATCATATTATACGGTATCGACCATTGTCCGAAGTTCCAGTCAAACGACTCATCAACTGATGAAAATAAAGTGAATTTTCATCATCATTTAGTCCTCTTTTGGTCACTTTTGGACACATGCAACAAGGCAGATTCTAGCTTTGGCTTTTAGTTTCCACTGCCAGCTGCCTTATGTACTCGTATAATGTCATTCCATCGCATCTCAAGGTGTCCTACACATCGTTTGCCGATTCGTGGTCACTCTAGGACATTTCTACCCCAACGGTTAACGGTTCTGCAACATATATGACCGCCCCCTACCACATCAGCTTGCTAATAAGTTAAATTTGATTAATAAAAATTTTAATGGATATAATGATCATTCTAATATTTGCCTCAAGTGCACTTTTAGTCACCCAAATCGACATCTTTTCCATTAGTTTCGCATTGCCGTCAGTTTGCGAATGTCGACGTGTGATTATTTCCTTATGCTGTTCATAGAAAATTGAAGTATCAAAGGGATTTGACCTTATTTCTTTTTTTTGCGCGGTAAAGTCTGCGTTTGACCACCAACACCTTATTTCAATTTTATTGTTGTAATTGCCTTGTCGCAATGTATTTCAAAGTAAACTAGGTTGTGCATCCATTAGTGATGTTTGATGTACAAGGTCCCTTCTAAACAGTTTTCTAAATAAGTTCTTTAATTAACATCAGGGCCTCGATTTTTCGATCGCTCGTATGATTTCGCAAGAAAATATCATACGAAATGAAAGATTTTCTATTGATAGAAAGAAAAATCGAAGGGTCAAACTCTTCGTTGCGTTAACAAGTGACAATTATGATTATAAAAAAATGCGACTTGTATTTGGTATTTCGTTCGACGATATTTTCGTGCGAAATATATCATAAGAGCGATTCAAAAATTGAGCCCCCGGTGAGTTTCCATCGTCATAAAAAAACTACTTCACTTTGAAAATGAATGTTTTTTAAATTAAAATCTTGATAAAACGCAACACACGTGTATGACGGAGCACTTTAATTAATCTTTATTCATTAATTCCGACTAAGTAACCGACGCATATATCATACGTCATCGCAAGTAATGGCTCCATTAGATAATCTAAATGAGGAAACCTTGTGATATCATGTTTTCGAATAAAAAACTGTCTATACAACATGCCATCGAAATAACGCGAAACCACAGAGACCAAACTGATGTTTTAATGTAGTTATATGATAAAAACTGTATTAGTTATCGTTAAAAGATATTAATTAGTGATTTTCGATTTCCTGAGAGATTTTATCGACGGCTGCTGTTGTCTCTTTTTTGCGCATCGCTTAATTATCTCAAAATGAAATTGCATACTAGGTACTTAGGTATTTGTTCGAAATTTACGTCGTCGCTTGCTGTGCTATTGAGTAAAAAATATTAGATACGGCATTACGAAAATTTAATTTACAAAAAACTCCATATACGGGGTGTAAGGGGAACACTCTCAAAACCAAAAGAAGGTAATTGTACTCATCATTATGAACAACTTTTACTATGGGACCAGCCCTGAAATCACGAAAAAAATATCAGCTGTTCTATAGAAAACGGTCATTGACACTCGACAAAATATATGGAACAGCTGATATTTTTTTCGCGATTTCAGGGTTGGTCCCATAGTAGTAGTAAAAGTTGTTCATAATGATGAGTACAATTACCTTCTTTTGGCTTCGAGAGTATTCCCTTTACACCCTGTACAAATATAAATTAAATGCTGTGTGGTAAGCGAATCACTTGAGAACGGCTAGTATGATGTGGCATTTACATTTATGACTTGTTCATCATCATCATCATCATCATCCACAGCCTTCCTTATCCTTATGACTTGTTATCCCGGAGAAATGTACGGTTCCAGAAGAAATGTCTGTGTGGATCAATCAGTGAGACGAAGATAGCTAGTAATACATTAGAATTAGTTACACGTGCGTAGATGAAACATTGGAGTAATAGTGCTTCATAGACTTTAATTTTCATTAAAGCACAAAGTCAACATTTAAGAACAAAACGAGCTTTCTGAAAACTGTATTTACGAAATCTGAGCTTTTCTCTATCTATTAATTAGCGTACATAAAGTATCAAACTACGAATCTTCTTAATTATATCTTTGTAGGTTAATTAGTGTTGTTTGGAATATCGTCAGTATCGTCTATCTGATACCAGCTTTTGTAGTTAATTAGGGATCTGAAACCCATCAATTTATTTATCTAAGAATTGCCTGGCTGTTTTGTCTACGAATTTCCTAATTGCCACATTGTTAGGGTTTCATACCACAAAAGGAAAAAAAAAACTGAACTTTATAGGATAAATTTGTTGAAAACAAAAAAAAACCTTTATTTTCAGAAATGCAATGAGGTTTTTTTTATAAATAATAGGCTTGCGTTTGACCACCATCACGCCTGATGTCACGTTTGATGTTAAGCGATGATGCGGTCTACGTTGGAGCACGCTTGCCTAGAAGGAACCGATTCACTCGTGATTTGAAGACGCCCAAATTGTAACCATCGAGGAACACCCATTCAGGCAGCGAAGTCCACAGACTAGCAGTTCGCATAATAAATGTGGAATCAAAGCGCTTCGTACGGGTTTTCGGAATATCAACCATAAAGCGGTGACGATTTTTCGTGCCCGCTCTGGTAGTTTTCATGTTGAAATTAATATCAAATACTAAGGTCCACGGTCCCAAACGGAGATGGAGAGACGAACTGGACTCCTACTTGAAGGACTGGACTCAAATTGTTCAAAGCAGAGAGAAATGGAAGAAGGAAAGGGAGGCCTTTGCTCTGCAGTGGGACGATGCAGGCTAATAAATAATAAGGTCTCTGGGGGTATTAAACATTCAAAGTTCTACCTTGAATGTATTAAGTCAACGCAGATCAAAATGTGAGATCAAAATCTCACAAATCAAAACCTATAGGGTACTTTCCGTTGACCTAGAATAATAAAATTTGGCAAGAAGCCTCTCTCTTAACATATGTAAAAGACAAAATCCGTAATTGAAATTACATTTTCGAGGAGGGGTACATAATAAATCAGTCATATCCCCCCCATTTTTTAATGTTTGTTACCCTAGAACTCCGTCATTTATGAATCGATTTAGAAAACTCTTTTTTAATTGAAAGGAATTACTTTCAGATTGGTCCCATAGAAATTTCATTAAAATCGGTTCTGAAGTTTGGCTGTTAAATTAAAGTAACTGGAAAATTATGTGACTTTGATGACAAATTATGTGATTTGATGAACCCAAATTGCATATTTCACAAATTAAGTTTTTTTTTTATAGTAGATAGGCTTGCGCTTGACTGTTATTTTGCCTGATGTTAAGCGACGATGCGGTCTACGATGGAGCACACTTGGTGAAGTCGGTTTAGGAATATTAGAGATTTGTAAGTCCGCTGCAGAACCGCTGGCTCCTCGTGCCTATTAGTTAGGTTATTAGTTGTTAGTCCGTCAGTATGACGCCAGCTGAGGCTCAGCTGGCGTCATACTGCTGAGCACTCGTATTTAATCGGAGGCATATAATGATGATTGAGGGCTGGGGGCGACGGCGCCACGCGTACTTATCTCGGACTAGCATCGCGAGAACATGGGAATGCTAATCAAGAGTATCTAGATTGCCTGAGGCAAGCGGCAAACTGGAATGTATTGTATGTATGCATGTATATTTGTCAAATACGCAAATTGCACATGTTTGAAAAGTTTATCAGTTGCAGAAGGAGAAAAAAACTAAAACCGCCTTCAATTACTATATCATCATTTCAGCCATAGGACATCCCCTGCTGGACATAGGCCTCCCCCATCGATCTCCAAAAGGGCTGGTACTAATACTAATTACTAATATACAAATTACTATATGTACCAACTTAAACTAAACAGTAAATAATTACAGTTAAAACAGAGATTAAAAGTCCTTTTGCTGACGGTAACCACAAACCAAAATGTCACCTGTGTATAATATATATATATCTATACTGTAATAGTATTATAAAGAGGAAAGTTTATGTACAAGTTTATGTGCATTAGCAAGTTATAACTGGTAATTTCGTTATTGAATTTTGTGGTGGTGCGGAACCCCAGTGCGCGAGCCCGACTCGCAGTTTGCTTGTTTATTACTTATAGTTATAGTGATGTGATATGGAGACTGTCATAGTAGTTACAAAGTCCATGGTGCGTGGTTGGTTGTCGAGTAATTAGATCAAACACCAATAATATTTTCCCATTTTTCTTTGTTATTATTTAGGCAGATATGAGCTTGTAAAGCTCTAAGAATAAGTCGCCTACAGATGTAGGAAAATTCTTGTGTATTATTCCTCGTATTACATTAGTCATTACACAAAGCCCTGTTATTTCACCAATAAATAAAACGGTGGTTATCAACAAAAAGCTCTTGGCACTGCCAGCAAGCGTCATATGACATTTGTTTCGGTGTTTGGAACATTTTCCAACCATGTATCGGCTTATTGGATCCATGCCAGCATGTCCGAACATTCCGTATTAGGGTGACGTACTGAAGCGACGTTATCGTAAAAAAATGTGGGCAATGTAGTCAAAGCTAAAATATATCTGGCGCATACATGAATAGTATTTCCGTCAGAGACCAATATCCAAGTAGACACCACAAGTCGACTTACCTTGCATGTCATATTTCCAATACAATTATGATTAATCGTCACAATTGAGTCCGGCTAAAATCAGTGCTGAATCGGTGCCGCGACAACACGTGTCAGTTTTGAAACGAAAATGGGTAATTGTGCAATACTGAGTTGTAAGAATACCGCAAATAGTTGGCCATAATATGACACATGATAAAGATATTTCTTTTCACTTTTAGGTACGTTAAATTTAGTTTTTTTACCGTTTGGACCGCCTGCGAAGTCTACTTAGATATAGGTCTGTGATATCCGTTTTATGAGAGGTTTCGTTGTCGGAAAAGAGTAAATACGCTTCTAATACAGTGTCGTCTTGATATGTAATGTTGGTAAAGCTCATGATCCAATAAAACAAGGTCTGGCATTCCGGGAGTGACACAAGCCTGCGTCACTGTCCAGGTCCACGTTGTATGGCAATGTTCACCCTTTGAGCAAAGCTCTTTTTATATTTAATAGATTATTTACAAATTTGTTTTCCAAGTTTTGTGTTTGTTGCAATGAAGGGGCATTGCAATAAACACAAAACTTGGAAAACAAATTTGTAAATAATCTATTAAATATAAAAAGAGCTTTGCTCAAAGGGTGAACATTGCCATACAACGTGGTAATAAGGCCAACATATTGGAAACAATTCCCACTGGTAACGGTTTTATAGATTAGTTTAGAATTGGGTTTTTTAAATGTTACTAAGATAAAGATGTAATGTTACTTAAGTACCATTTAAATTTAAAGAAAATATACCACGTCTCTTAAAATTAAAACAATGTCAAATAGATAAAGCATTTCAATTGTCTTTTTTCCCGCTCAAGCGAAGCAATAAAATGTAAACACGAATTTAATATTTTAAACATATTATTTATCAAATCCACATATTTTTATCTGATTCCCAAATAGTAAACGGAGATTGGGGAGTTCTGATTTATTGCTAATGGTGGGCTACCATAATCTCAACCGAGAGAGCGAGACACAGCACAAAGAAAGAAACTAAAGATAAGAGGTGAGGTGTAAGATTATTTTAAGAATGCTTTCAAGGTTTTTGTAGTGTGTTTTGATGGTATAGAAAAGGCATTGGCATCGATTCTGATGTACTCTAAACTTAACTAAGTTTGATAGCTCTAAAATTGTTGCCATCCTCCATGCTCACATAATAAAATGAAAAGACAGGCAGATAATTTTAGTCTTGTCAGATTGGTTTAGTTTAGTGAGTGGTATGACCACGCCATTGTCTACTTGTATGGATGTTTTAACCCAACGCGGACATATATCTTCAGTTGAATAGGTTCTTTTTGTGAGATCTCTGCCTAGAATAAAATTAAAATACTTAAAACTTATTGATTTTTGAACAAATTTTAATTTTGTTTTCTTTGATAGGCTTTTGCATCCACTGGATGCCAGCGACTAAATTTGTAAATAATCTATTAAATATAAAAAGAGCTTTGCTCAAAGGGTGAACATTGCCATACAACGTGGTAATAAGGCCAACATATTGGAAACAATTCCCACTGGTAACGGTTTTATAGATTAGTTTAGAATTGGACTTTTTATGATCACCTTTTTTGCGAGGTAATAAAACAAATCAGCACACAAGCCAATTATTTAGAGAAGAAATAATATCATCTAGAGATGTTGTAAAGAAAGGAGACTTCTATGAAAATTGGAAAGCAGCTAAAGAAAAAACTAAGTATATTGTGGTCGCTAGACCGTTAACGTATTCCAATTGTACTATGTATCTCACTCAAAAAATTGTTACACAAAAACCTTCGACGAGAAAAACCTCTTTATCATTTTCATAATATCGAGAATACGATCTGATGTGCCACTATAATTCATGCCGTATCATTCGTCAAACATCGAGATATAACGAAGCCCCAAGATGTATAAGAACACTTGATAGATTGACCTCATCACCATCACTCAGGTGCCAAATTTTGCTGGAAACGTAATAGAAGACTGAAGTGGGGTTTTCTCTTGCGGTTTTATTAAATTTGGAAGAAATATTTTAATTAGATAATTCTCAATATGAAAAACCGACTTCAAAAGTCACAGAAAAGCAAAATACGCAATTTCGTTCACTGAAAGTATGTCCTTTCAAATAAAAATGAGTGAGTTCCGACGTAAAAAAAAAAAACGAATTGAAAACTCCCTCCTTTTTTGAAGTTGGTTAAAAAGAGAAGTGCAGATTCTTTTTTAATGTAAATGAGTGACTAGACGGGCGTGCCATTTGCCTGATCACGCTTATCCATGACAGCTCAGTGCAACCCAGAGAGTTTTCAACTTCCAAGAGTTCAAGCTTGTGCGGCAATGCCACTGGGCTCTTCAACCTGAGATTTTAGATATTAAATCTTTATGCCCTGTAATTTCACTGGAAACATTTCCCGGCAGACTCTGCAAATGAGTCCTACCCTCAAGACAAACAAACAAGGGAGATATGCCTTAGTACAGTAATCGTTCTTCTTCAAATGTCTCCGTGTTTCCCCCATTTTTTTTACTATACCGCTCAACTTTAGGTACGGCACATTTTTTCACGCTGACTAAGAAACTTGCAGCTACTCTAATGAACTAAATAATAGTCCACAGACAAAAAGGCAGTCATGGGGACTGCCGACAGAAGTGAAAACAAAAAACTCAGTCTGGCGTAACATGTCACATTAGCATGTCGGTGACGCGAACCCATAAGTTCTGCCCCTACCAACGTGGGTAAAGAAGTTTTCACTTCAAAAAATCAAATCAAATCATTTATTCCTTTAAACATTATACAAAAAGTTACATTTTACAAAAAAGGGCGACAAGGTCTGAAGTACGCTTAGTCCCAGATTTGATAGTTTACGAATTTTTTTTTTCGTTTTCGTATTGTTCCATACATTGCTGGGCTAAAAGGTATTCGAAAACTTTTTTCGTATAAGAGTGAAGCAATCTATACCGCCACTTACTATCGATTTTAGTTCCTTCACGTTTCCGATAGAGGCGCTTTACTAAAATGTATGGAACAATACCTAAACGAAAAAAGTTTTCGTAAACTATCAAATCTGGGACTAAGCGTACAGGTTGTGTTCGTCAAAAGGCATCAACCCTGATTTAGACAAGATGCATTCGCATTTGCCACCTTACCACATCTCCCTTGTTTATCTAATCTGAGGAACTACCACTATTATACTTCGTATTAGACAAATTAGTTTTACACGCATGTGATAAAATAGCTAAAGTATCAAAATAACAGCATGCTTGTATCTAATGAGAATGGAAAATGGCAACCTTGGTCCCGAAATTCTCACCCTTGGGAAATACTTGGAAAAGGTTTTACGCAGTTCGAGAGGCGACCACATTTTTCGAAGCCAATATTAACGGCAAATAGTTGCCCAATTTCGTTTTTGTTATTTCAATATCGAAAGGTCTTTCTAGTGGAAGAAATATTTTCTTGTTTGTCACTTGAGCAGATATGTTTGCCCTTTATTACGAAAATTGATGAAGCAGACTTATTTAATTACAAGCACTTATTGGTAGCTTTTGTAGGATCTGAAATCACTTAAAGAAGAGGAATATAACACAGAGATGGAGATTGAATATCTCCTGTTGTGCACTTTTTTTTCATTGGGTAACAGATCTGAAAGGTTCTGGAGTGGAGACCACGAACCGGAAGACGCAGCGTAGGGAGGCCTCCCACTAGATGGACCGACGACATTGTGGGAGTCGCGGGCATCCAGTGGATGCAAAAGGCAGGCTGTCGTTCAGTGTGGAGGTTAAAGGGGGAGGCCTATGTTCAGCAGTGGACGTCTTCTGGCTGATGATGATGATGATGATGAACAGATCTGTATTCTGCTGATGCTGCTGAACAGCTGATCTCTTATCGGAGAAGGTCAGAATACTGTTCAAGATGTTCACACACAATGTGTGTGAGAGTGTGTGTAACGACATATTATGTAAAACTCACTGCGCAGGAGAACATAGTTACTAGACAGCCCGACTATTACATACCTACCGACATACCGACATAGTTTTGAGGACTATTAGGATGTCATATACATGTCTGATCAAACCTTCACAAAAAATAATAATGTTAGGGTTTAAAAGGTTTAAAGGTTAAAGGTTTTAAGTTTAAAGGTTTTGGATTCAAAGAGGTAGAAAATAACATTATTATAATTATTGTTAGGGGGAGGCCTATGTTCAGCAGTGGACGTCTGCTGGCTGATGATGTATGATGTATAATTATTGTACGTAATCGAATATTTGATAATCGTGTGGGGTGTGCGCAATGATGTATGTCCTTTCACAAGCGGCAATGTCGCCGAATCCCCCCGGCAATGCTTTATTGGATCGTTTCCAAAGAAAACTCAATTGTGGTAGTAGAAATAACTTCGCATTGTACCTAATGGAAAATTAGTTTGTTCTCGCTATAAGGGGTTTGAAGGGCAAATCTTTTTGTTACGCTTACTTTGACAGAAATATTTACATAAGGTATAGAATAGGAGTAGATTTTTACTCAAAGGATGTAGGTGATTTTTTACACTTCGCTTTCGGGCGCTAATAGTTTGTTTAAGGGTTTAAAAGATCGCCTACTCACGTCTGTAAATAATCTACATTTCATCGCCAGTGTAAGGTAAGACAAAAATAATCTGAGAATAATCAATAATTATTATTTCCCGCCAAAAAAATAAGCAATGCACCAGGTTCACACCACAGAGGTTTTACATACTTGTTTACTTCATTACACAGAGTAAAAAGTTTTGACATGGTATCGACCTACATGGTCGAAAAAATGTTTTATTTTTTCGATCATCTCAATGATATTTATTGTTATATTGCTGGTACGATTTTTTTAATTCCTTTTTCTCCCTAGGGAGGCTAAGTGATATTTGTCGTCCACATTTTGAGTTATCAACGACCCACTTACCGAGCGCTAGTGATGAAAAAACTGGTAGACAATACGTACTTTCCCAATGCAGTCCAAATAAAACTAGATCAGATTTAAGTAGCTTTTGAACTGGGTTATGATTAGAGCGTGGATATTATTACTCACCATTTTAATATTGCAATTGAGTTTTGGCGGTAAATGTAATCAATAAATTCGTCTAAACATGTACCCAGTCAAACTCTTTCTCCAATACCGCCAGCCAAATTGACTGACCTAAATGGACCACCGAAATGTGACGCGATCGCTCCACAAAATTGAACGACCTAACCCAGGTGTGTTCCAGTACACCTAATGTCAGCACAATTACTTTCAAACGATAAAATCTACAATAAAATTAGCATTGAAATAGACTTCCAAAATCAGTTAAATTCAGTAAACAGACCAAAATAATGTTTCGCTCCCTACCAATTACACCGCTGTTTGTAAGACAATATTGAAGTATAATTTCACTTTGGTTACTTTAAGCTGCGTTGTTGACAGGAGTAAATTAAAAATTTTCGTAATCTGCTTTAAGATCTTTGTTTGTTTTGTAAGTAGATAGGCGATACTGAGGGCTGTTTTCAATTACTGTTATCAAAGGCAGTTCTCGATGGGTTCTAAACAAAGCTCACTTGATCAAAGTACTCAATTAATTAATTAAACTAACGAGTTAATTAACAGCCTTTTCATTTATATGGTAACCTACTTATATATACAAAGATTCAATGAGGTAGGTATATGCTAGTAAGTGCTTAGTGAACACGTAAAAAAATCACAAAAGCACATTTTGGAAGTTTTTGAATAGGTCTGTCAATGTACGTTTTAGAGTAATTTAGATCAATGATGTGCGAAGAACTTTTTGTATCGCCTGGGAAAGTATCAAATTTTTTTCATTTATTCAACCGCCAAGCAGTAGTGTGCAAACATTACTGTGTTCCGGATTGAAAGGAAATGTTTCCAGTAAAATCACTGAAGAGGTTTCACATCTAATATCTTAGGGTGACGAGTCACGCAGGGTTTTTGAACTCTTGGAAGTTTTAAATTTTGGGTGTCACTGAACTGTTGTGGGCAAACTTGACGCTTATCAGGCGAGTGACTTGCTCGTCTCATTACTTAGGTGCATAAAAAAGAGATCTTTGATTATGATTACAACGTGTGGTTTTATGCGCTGTCATTATTGTATTAATTATGATTTGTATTCTACACCAATTTTTTTGTTTTATTTATTAAGTAAACAGCCACATATTATGAAATTTCATCTGCTAAATTAATTAGATTTGGATAAAGATTATAGTAATTATATATATTATAGTAATAATTTGATTGATGCCTGAGTGTATGATGACATGATGTGTGTGTGTGTGTGTGCGAGCGTGTGCGTGTTTGTGTTTTTTGTGATGCTGATAATTCCAGCGGTGTAGTCAACCATTTCCTTGACTGTGAGATATAATTTCTAGTAAAATATAGTTTATTTATTTCAGTTTTTAGACCAATACTTATATCAAATCAAATATCTAGGATGATAATATGAATAAGTATCTAGTCTATGAATTATTGGATATACTAATAAAGGTAAAACATTTTATTTCTGTATATATACAAACGTACATAAAACGTAGCGGTATTTCACCGCTAGGAGTCATCTTGCAGAAGATCTTGCTTAACAAAATATACAAATATTTTTAAACAAGTCTTACAAACACAAAAATACCTATATGAAGTGATAACAAATAACATAATTATTTAAAAAATACCAACGTTAGGATGAGAGTAGATAAAATTACCACTTTAAATTTACCGGCATTCCAAGCAAAAAAAAACATAGACCAAATAAAAGAGAGGAAAGGGGAGGGGATAACGTTAGCAGAAGATCGGCAAGCTTGAAACCTTCTCCACTGACAAAAGCTTACTCACTTAAATGATGAAACAAAGAATCCTTCACCAAAAGAAATCAAGCAAGAAATTTTAGCTTCATTCATGAATTCAACGCAAAAATTGCTTCAACATTTTTAAACCTATAATTTGCGGTTATTATTCTTAGTTATTGCTTCTTTTATTGCCCACTGTACGATTGGCTCATTATATTCTTGGAGATATTCGAATGATCTTCAGTAATCGAATAGCTGAACGTTTCTTATTCGACTTTTAAACATAATCGTAAAAGTGTTAAATGATGGTCAGTTTTATTTAGTTTAAACCGGTATAAATCAAACGATAATTGCAAGATTATTATTTTTATAAATATTGGCAACGTTTTTAAACACAGCTTTGCATATTTATTTAGGAGTATAAAGCATAATATAAGAAATTCTCGCGCATGACTAGTTTAATAAATTCTGTATTTAAGTATGTATTTTGACATGGTATCTAAAATAACCAAAAGTTTTCAGAAATTTCGGTATCTTTGTGTGCTCGAAACCATATGGTATTGAAAACAAAAGTATTTATGACTAGCTGAGCTGACAGACGTTGTCTTGTCTTAGAACTGTCAAACACGCAAAGTTAAAATTGTAAATCTTATTTTTTTATACCTTGGGTTACATTATTGGACTTTTTGAAAGGAGCCCTATTTTTTTTTTAAATATAATATAGCCTATGTTACCCGGGGATAGTGTAGCTTCCCAACAGTGAAAGAATTTTTCAAATCGGTTCAGTAGTTTCGCAGCCTATTCAATGCAAACAAACAATCAAATCTTTCCTCTTAATAATATTAGTATAGATATGGGCACCAACAATATTGAATTACGCTCATATCATAAAAGTCGTTTTCACTCCTTATGCTCATAAAGTTATTGTTTATGCCCGGTGTAAGCTGACTAAAACTACTTATTATGCTCTAGTGCAAAAGTCTGCTTTTTTGCTAGTGCATAAAAAAACTGAACCCCCTTAAAAAGTGCAAAGAGGTTCAGTTTCTAAAATATTTAATGAAGGACACATAACTTTTGTCGAATAAAAATAAAACATTGTTCAAGTTCAGTTATAGTTTTAAATTAATAGATTAATTACAATATAACTGTTTCATTTCCTTGCAGTTAAAGTAAAAAGCCGAGTGTGCAACATTTGTATACAACTTATATTATCTTCGACCTAAATATCCGCCCTCGCTTTTGGCTGGGCTGATAAACGTCTCGGCTACAATGGATTGTTTTTTGCACTCGTTGTACAATCTACTATTTATTATAGTTGATTGACCTGGAAATTGTCCACGCACGGAAGGCTGCAGAAGGCTGAAGGCCACTCAGGCAATTCTATATAAGATTTTTTCTTCACGTTGGCATCATCTTTAAATCTACATAAAAATAAAATGTTAAAATTTACATATACTCAAGAATTTCTGAAGAATAGAAACGTGATCACAGATCTAGCGTTATATAAATGCAAAAGTTTATATGTAAGTGTTAATGTTTATCCGCACTTAACGAATTTTAATGAAATTTGGGTTAGAGGTAGCTACGCTGCGCTTACCGGTCCGTGATCTCCATTCCAGAACCTTTCAGCCCTATCGGCCATCTGTCCTGCATGATATGTGCCCTGCCCACTGCCACTTCAACTTGCAAATCTGGTGGGCTATGTCGATGACTTTCGTTCGTCTACGGATCTCCTCATTTTAGATTCGATCTCGTAGAGAAACCCCGAGCATAGAATAACGTAATAATAGTATTGTTTTTTTATTAAAGAATCTATTAAATATCAAATAAATCCTAAATATATGGTATTCACCGACAACAAAACTAATAACTATTCAAATAACCCACCCCTAACAGTTCCCGGCGTAAAGGTACCCTAAACACTCGCTGCGTTACCGCGTTGGATGGCAATGGCCAACCTTTGCACCAGGAACGAGCCGGAGCGGGAGTCACCACACTTTTCTTTGAGCCTATGCCCTATCTCTGAAATGAGCTTCTTGGCCTCAGTCCCCCAAGTTTTTTTATTTTATTTTCAATAAATTTGAAAACTTGTGGAATAGATAGCTATGGATGTTGAAGATAACCTTGATTATGTTATCGTTGCAGGTGCTTTTAGTCCACGAGGCGTCGAAAGGCAGTTTCTCACGAGTGTTCGACCTGGAGGCTGGAGACGACACGGATCTCAGCTCCCAGCGGGCTTCCCCTTACGAGAGCCGGTTCCCCATCAATATCGGCATCACGGGATATGTCGCTACCACGGGTGAGGTTAGTATAGGTATTGCAAGTGAGCAGTCGCTGAATAAACTATACAAGACACCATAGATAGACCTTTATACCACCTTTATAGCACGGACCGTAGACAAATCGTTTTTCCACTGTTTTTATCCGCGCGTAGACGCGACAAAGCTTGAAATGTGGATGTGTTTGTCTCTTTCTCGCGGGATCAAAATGGTGGATAGACAATGCCCCTTATAAGAGCTGATAATCTTCAAACGGCTGAACAGATTTTCTGGAATCAATAGCTATAAGAACACTCTCGATCAAGCACACAACCTTGTTACCTAAAAAAAAACGGTGCAGCTTTAGGGAGCTATGGAGCTACGATGCCACAGAGAGACACACAAATACACAGATACACACGTTAAACTTATAACACCCCTCTTTTTGCGTCGGGGGTTGCCAAACTTTTTGTACGTGCAATGACGTCACAACGATGCAGCACCTAACGGTCCTTCCGTTCTCCTAATTACTTACAATTCAAGTGTAAAATTTTCTGCTCGTGTAAAGCCAATTTATCCTAGTGTACGTGTGCTCTCATTGACCTGACCAACAAATTACTTTTATTTTCTTACTTATTTCATGACCATGGATACATAGTCCTTCGGTTAGAATAATAATAAGGTTAACGAGGTATAAAATAAAGTCAAACAAGTCATAGTCACAGTCAAGCAAAACGAGGTCCTTGAACTCTCTATTAAGAACAACAAGTTTCAAGTTAATTCAGTACCAGCTGGTGGCTTTAGATTCGGTAGACCGGCGTCCTATGGGGCTGATTGGTGACAGCAAACTTGTTGCCAAGAAATTGCAAAGCCACGAGCATCGCCGTAAAGTACTTAGCTTGTCTTCTATTTTCTATTGGATACATTTCGGCGAGGGTGCGCAAGAACTTCATGACCTTATTCCACCCTCTCCCTTTTACTACAGGTCAAGTAGAAGTACTGCACACTACCACCCCTTCCTCGTAGAAGTTCCAAAGATTCGTACTCAACGATTTGGGACTTAATCTGAGTCCCTAATTGATTTTTTGAACTCAATCATTAACGATACGTAGGTACTATCCAATAATGGAACTCCCTGCCATTCTCCTTGTTTCCTAAGACCTACAATCTAGGCATCTTCAAGGCTATAGTGAATAGTTCTTCTAGATCAACGTGTTACATCCTTGGCCGCAATATCGCTTACCATCAGGCGAGTTGGTGGCCAAACGTAGATCTAGTCTATAAAAAAAAATCGCTTTGAGGCAATCGCTATTCATCGCCAAGTAAATTTTAGCGAGTGAGAAGTTAAAGCTAAGCCTGTGGCGATTGCTTCGCGTATCTAAAGATGTAACTACGATAGTACAACACAGTTTTCCCGAGAGTCATTGCCTAAGGCCCTCGTCAACCCCAACATTGTAGTTGTCAAGCTAATCAAACAAAACTTGCAAGATTAATAGTGCTTTGTAACCGAAACTTAATTACTGGAGATATGCAGCAGTTTCCAAGTTTTAGAGTGCTTTTCAACACTTTGAAAATTTCATTCATTAAAATTCTATCTCGTTCAAAATGTATTTTTAAATTTTGTTAACTGCCTAGTTAAATTTTTTAAACAGAAAAGTTGGTGTCGTATAAAAGTTTTTTTATTGTAGTTGATGGATTCTACTCTGCTGGAAAGTTATCTTGTTTACTCGATAATTTGTTTTAGGGGATAAAGAGAAACTTAACCACTGAAGATCGATGAGTAAAGTAACACTGACACCTATACAGATGATAAAATACATAAATAAAAACACATGTAAATTTTGTTTGGTTAGATAAACATATCAGATGTAAATTATATGCAGTTTGTTTGTTTAGTTAAAGATATCCCACACAACCGTAGCGCACGGTTTTTGAACGATACTTTTTTAGTCTGTGGAGATCTGTCACTTTTTGATGAGACGACTCCGCGCGCACATTGTAGCATTAAAAAGGTTTCAGCCTATTCCAGATTCCTAATTTTCACAGTAAAATAGTTAGGCTTTTACGTAATTTTTAAAGCTTTGCCGTACAAAAGTTGTCAAAATCCGTTGTGTCAAAATGGTTCTATATACCATGTGCCGCAGCAATATATTTGTAATGGAAACGACCCAAGGACAGGGCCCCCATAGAGGTTTTTAAATTTTCTGACAAGCAAAGATTTTGTTTTCCTTTTGAATTCAATGTTACTCATAAAACAATTACATTAATGCAATAGTAACTCAGTTTCCCTGTTTGTTACCTTTTCACGATGAAAAGGGTGAACTCATCTTGATGAAATTAGGCAAAGAACGGATGCATTTGGTGACGAAGGATCCTTATTATCCGCAGAAACTGCAGAGCACACCTGGTTTCTTTATAACAGATATGACCTTGTGACGAAAAGCAAGTATAATTTGGAAGGCTTAGCGATCATACATCATTTATAATAAACAAAGGACCTTTACTTATAAGGGCTCTCGGGAATGCCATACGATCCTCACTTATCTCTAGCTCTCTGCAAATCCCTCGGTGCCTCTACTTACCTTACTATTTTTGACTTGCGAATAAAGGAAAAATTTGATTGTGTACGTTACTATAAATATTTTATGTAACTTACTAGCTTTCTGGTCGTTAGAGTGTTTATAGTCAAATCAAATCAAATATTTATTTATTGACTAATAATGTATAAATAAACAACCAACAAGTTTTGCAAGTTTAAAAACTGAAAACCTCATACCTATATACCGGTCAAAGTACGCCCTTTTGTAATAGGGCCTAGATGCCAGTGTTATATTGTGAGCTTTTTACTGGGTATCGTTTTATTGTGAGCTCGAGTTGTTGTAAAATATCTTAGTTTTCTGTACATAACATAGTTTTCTTGCAACAAATGATAAATTCTTACCTTTCCGTCTTTACACCGCAGTATGCAGGATAATTTTCTATGCACAGTAGTCAATACGAGTGTATCACAAGATAAATTCGGGCTCACAACAAACTCACATACGTTGTTTTTTGTATTCTAAATAATTTGTCGATGTGTTTCTTTTGAGTTTTAAATGTCACGCATATTATCTTATTAACATTTAGCCTCGCGGATTTAGCTACAAAACAAATGTGGTCAGTTCTTCCACAGTTTTCACATATGAAAATTTGTAAATGTTTTTGGCATTAAGCTGAGAAAAGGCCATTGTACTCATCATGAATTAAAATGTGATCCCTCAGGATCACAATCGGGAATTAAAAATCAGTATAGAAAAATTCATTGCAAAATGCATAGAACAGCAGATTCTTTTTTTGCTATTAGGGAGTTGTTTCCTCAGTAAATGTTGTTTAAAATTATGAGTACAATGTTCTCCTCACAGCTTAGTATTAACGTTTCATGAAAGCCTGAATAACGTTATACGCTAGCCCCCTTATTAATAAACGTGAAGTAGTATTGGAATAGTTACGCCGTGTATTCTCTTTTTCTCTCTTTCAAATTTTGAACTCGATCGATAAATACAAAATGCGGTGTAACTATTCCGAGGCTACTCCACGTTTATTAATAGGGGGTAGTAGTTTAATTAGAACACGTCGTCTGAGGGCCATTCGTTTAGGTACTTATACACAAAAATGTACCTAACCATATTTGAGGCTTTCACACTGCTTAAACTCCACCAAAAACACTGACCACTTATCCAAATGAAGGCAAAACATGATAAGGGTAGGCGCTGTTGCCTGTATACATATTTTTAGCTCATTATATTTAATCTTTCAGACGGTGAACATCGCGGATGCGTACTTAGATCCTCGATTCGACCCTTCCGTCGACGAAGGCACGGGGTTCAAGCACAACACGATACTCTGTATGGCTATCAAGAACTCGGAGGGCAGAATTATTGGAGTTATTCAGGTGAGATAATATTTTACAAGCTTTTTACTTGGTATGTGTGGGACAAATCTTGCAACTGAATTTTAGATCAATTTTTGAAATCTAGTAGTTTGAGCAGTTGAATTTTAGAAGCATCGACTTCAAAGTGTTTCCTTTATACGTTAAAATAATATTTTATAAGAAAATTCGAACCAGAATTTAATTCTGTTTTTTTTGTTAAAATTTTCTTGACCTTGGATTCAATGTCCTTAGTCGTAATATTAAACATGTTTACATAGTATTAAAAGCGTCAAACAAGTCATAGTCACAGTCAGAGTCACAGTCAGAGTCAAGCAAAGTAAGTCACGGTCAAGTCTAATTCATGCCCCTGTAAAGTGGTGGAGACTTTACAAGAGGCTCCTATGGAGTTTTGGAAACAACACGAAAATATATGTTTCACCTCGTTATATCACATCGCCACACTCGAGCACGTTTACGAGCACTTAATAAATAATAATTCACCATTTACTACACATTAATACTCGAAAATACACAAGTTTAGGAAAATAATCCAACGAGCCGACATGTTTTTTTCCACGTTGGCGCCAAAACTCCATTTAATTCTAATTAATTATGTGTTGCCAGTTGGCACCCAACGATTTATTCGCTGAAACGTGAACCAATTAGTTGAGAAAGTAAATTTGGAAGCCTAAACTACAAAGGCGATGGCTGTACAAGTATACAGTAGATGCGGTAGTAAACGGCCTCCGAAAATTAATTAAGTTATGCGACAAACAGGGCGCAAACTCGGCGGTTGAATCCAGATGTGGATCTATTAAAAATTAAATAGTAACGCAGGCCGCATTATTTTCGTATATTAAAGTACTACGGCGAGAAATTGAGCTCGAATTTTCCATTTGCGGATCATTTTATCTAAGACCCAACGCCGAAAAATTAAATAATAACGCGGGCCGCAGTGTTTTCACAATATTTTTACCTACTATAGTATTACAGCGAGAAATTGAGCTTGAATTTTCCATTTATAGGTCACAAGTATCTGAAGTCCAACGGTGAAAAATAAATAGTATCGCAGACTACGGCGTTTTCACAATGTGTTTACTATAGTACTACAGCGAGAAATTTAACTCTAATTTTCCATTTATGGTTCGAGACATTGATCAACTTACGCACTTTGCGGGAAAGGGACAGAGCATTCCATCCTAATACAAACACAAACTTTAAACGCGTTATATCTCAAAACTTTATTAGCCGATTTAAATAATTTCTTCAGTATAAAATTTTTTGGAACAAATGTACTGTACATGGTTATAATTAGGTGTTGACGTATATGTCCAACGGTTTTGACTCGTTTTTACTGAGCAAGTTCAATGGTTATGACCCGTCCATTCATTTTATTTTGGTCGAAGGTATACAAATACATAATTACATTCAATTATATGTTTCACTAGAAACCTAATATTTTTACCAATCAATTAACTAACCGATAGCCTATGATCCTAATAGCTGGTTTTTGTTTTATGTACTACATAATAGCATTAGTTAAAATCACAACTAGAAGGCCTCTCGATCACAGCAATCTTCTCGTGTAAAAATATATTCTTTGCAGCCTGCGTATAACTTGAATAAAGAAGGAACAAAATGTAACTTCAAAGGTTTTCGTAAAAATTCAGACAGGGGCTATATAGAGCTTATATCGCCCTATCCTTACGAGATGGCCACAGTGGTTGCTAGTGTTTTTTTCGTTTATTGCATTTTTGAGGTCTTATAATGCATATGCATCTAGCCACATTGACAAAAAAAACGACCTTATTTAAAATATATATTTTTATTTTACGCAAACAGCCACGTAACAATATTCTCCGACGAATACAGCCACTATCGCCAGTGCGTCCATATAAAGGTATTTATGATGATGATACTTCATCATCATCATCATCGGTCCTGCAATTTAATGCCGAGCATGGCTCGCTCCATGACTCTCTGTGCTACAGCTATCTTGTGCACAGTTTTCTCCGTGAGCGTCCATGTCTCAGCACCATAGATCAAGATGATACTTACTAAAAGTAAATCTATATTATCAATCAGTCCGTTCTTAGAAAAAAAAAACGGTTTCTTTCTTTAATTTCCACCAAAAATATTCTGTTTAACTTTACATTATGCTCGTAAAAAGCAACCACTTCGCAGTTTCCGGCGAAAAAAGTCCTAACACGTGCACGCCATTTTCCGTAGCCCCATGGGGATTCATCATCATCAGCCAGAAGACGTCCACTGCTGAACATAGGCCTCCCCCTTTAACCTCCACACTGAACGACAGCCTGCCTTTTGCATCCACTGGATGCCCGCGACTCTCACAATGTCGTCGGTCCATCTAGTGGGAGGCCTCCCTACGCTGCGTCTTCCGGTTCATGGTCTCCACTCCAGAACCTTTCTTCCCCATCGGTTATCGGTTCTTCGAGCGATGTGGCCTGCCCATTGGCACTTCAACTTGCAAATTTTAACAGCTATGTCGGTGACTCTAGTTCTTTGGCGAATATCCAAATCTATGGGGATTAAGTGCACGTAAATGCGCTAAAATTCCGCGGAATACAGTCTTAAGGGACAAAATAAATATAAAAACTGATGGTATTAAATTAAAAAAATATCACCGCGTGTTTGTTACATCATCTAATCGTTTAAGATGCCATAAAATATACATTCTCTAAGAAATTTTAGAGAAAATTAGAAAAAACCTCTTCCTGAAAACTTGTGGTTTTGCAATAGTGGCTCATTGCTACGGGTAGGGCGATATGGTAATCAAACAAACAACAAAGGTTCCAATTACTAGTGCAAACCTTTCTAGAGCTCACAAATCCCGTAAAACACGAGCTTACTTTAGATTGTCAAACAGCGCAGTGCGGTGAATGCGCCGGGAACAGAACAACAGGAGTACTACATTAGGCAGTTGTGCGAATTTTTAATGGCACGGCATGGTTCACGCATTCCGCTCTGAATGTTTCACTAATTAACAACTTTGAATTCGAGCACGGAATCCACAAAATACCGTCTAGATTTAAGCTTAACAATAGTAGAAATGGAGCTTTTGCGCTCTCTAAAGCTTATTTAGTTATTTTGCTCGCATAGTTGTGAAAATTTACTTTGGAATTAAAGCTTAGTTTGTCTTAGATACGTGACGCGATTTGAAAGGATTCGGGTAGTTTTTGACTGTAATGAATCTTCTGTAGATATTTCCAAGAGCATTCATGTGGTTCTTTAAAAGAGATGAACCTTCGGTACTACCGATATATAAGTAGGTAGTGTGCACCGGCGATGGTAACTTCCACCATCAGCCATCAGGCGGGCTGATTGCTTGCTTTTGACAACTATTAGCCAAAGATCTTTAAAACTTTAGATTCAACATTAATCATCAAACTGTTTTAAAATAGGCCTGTGTCTTAATGTTTCATTAGTTACAAATCACAGGTTTGGCGAAGGATAATATTTAAAAACACTACACATACTGAAAAAAATATTTAAATTGGGTGATACAATTTTGAAATATAAGCGTTTAAAGTCTTTGGTGGGTATTTGGGGATGATCTATCCTTTTCCCGCAAAGTGTGTGTTAGTATAGCATTTGTTTGGCCCCCGTAAGGTTTGACGTCATAACTTGCCATAGTGCGCTCTCTGTCTAGCATGAAATTGGAATACTTGTAACTGATTTTTTTATGAACTAATTTTAATTTTGTTTCCGTTGATGGGCTCTATTAATGATCAGCTTTTTATGAGGTGATTAAAAATAGTTAGGACATGTAGGCCTTTTCTGGGCCAATTTTCAAACAAACGACCATTCACAAAAGCATTTTGTTACTGTAACGTACTCAATTCTCAATGACTTCTTTCTCAAATGCGCAACATTGAGTAATGACGTGGCGTATTTCGCGTCGACACAACATAAGCACTGGTTTTTGTTGCCGTTTTCAGCACGTGGATGTCAAAATCTGAGGTTTTAAATATCTTTGCTTTTGGTAGAAAAAACTGTAAGCAATGAAAATTCCCGGGACGTCCGTTCCGTCCGTTTTAAAATTTAAAACATATCCTTTTTTAAAATGGGAAAAAGTGTTTTTGTGGACTGCTTGAGTACACTCCGTGTTCTGTATAATTAAAACTTAAAAATATTTGCGCATTGCGACAAAACACTCCATTTGGTATACTTCAATTCTGTTTACTTTTGATTTTGATAGCCCGTTGGTCCAGTTGGTTGTGAACCTACCTTCTAAGCTTGGGGGCGTGGGTTCTATTCCCACCTAGGACAACCATTTATGTGTTGAAGTTCTGTGCAGTTATAGAGACTACAGTCTCCACCATATTACTGAACGGCTTGAATTAAAGTTTTCAGCTGAAAAAAACCCTTGCTACATAAAATGTAATGCCGCAAATTGAGTCAATCTTAGATATCGTTTTTTTATGATATAGGTGGCAAACAAGCAGACAGGCTGCCTGATGGTAAGCAGTCACCGTCGGCTATAGATACTTGTAACACCACAGACATCACAAATACGTTGCCGACTCTATTAAATCGGCTTTTGAAGAACCCCATATTGTAGCTTCTCGGAAAAACTGCGGAAGGTAGCTCATTCCACATTTTGCACATTTTAAAGTGTGAGGCAAGAAAGATCGCGTGAATCGCACAGTGTGTAATTTCCATTGAAGAATGGACGCAGATGGACAAGCATTTTTTTAAATAAGATCTTTGTTAATTTTCAGTTAGTAAACAAATTCGACGGATTGCTGTTCACCAAAAACGACGAGAACTTTGTGGAGGCGTTCGCAATATTCTGCGGCATGGGCATCCATAACACTCATATGTACGAGAAGGCCATCACAGCGATGGCGAAACAAAGCGTCACTTTAGATGTGAGTACACATACATTCTGATGTAATGCTTCATGTTACTGGAATCCACATTTTAAGGCTTTTTAGTGTTCCGGACTCGGATATGCTCTAAAACAGCGACCAGAACCACCGGAGGATGGGCAGTAGCGCCCTATTAGCACACGGATCCCCAAGCCACTTGCCAAGAGTATAGCCTGTCATGTCACATAAATTTAATGTTTCCAGCTCACTCCCACGCTTCATAGCCAATGAAATGAAACATTCATCATCATCAGCCAGAAGACATCAGTTATATCTAGATGTTTGACGAATGATACGGCATGAATTATAGTGGCACATCAGATCGTATTCTCGATATTATGAAAATGATAAAGAGGTTTTTCTCGTCGAAGGTTTTTGTGTAACAATTTTTTGAGTGAGATACATAGTACAATTGGAATACGTTAACGGTCTAGCGACCACAATATACTTAGTTTTTTCTTTAGCTGCTTTCCAATTTTCATAGAAGTCTCCTTTCTTTACAACATCTCTAGATGATATTATTTCTTCTCTAAATAATTGGCTTGTGTGCTAATTTGTTTTATTACCTCGCAAAAAAGGTGATCATAAAAGATCCTATCATCATCATCATCAGCCAGAAGACGTCCACTGCTGAACATAGGCCTCCCCCTTTAACCTCCACACTGAAAGACAGCCTGCCTTTTGCATCCACTGGATGCCAGCGACTCTCACTATGTCGTCGGTCCATCTAGTTAGGCCTACCTACGCTGCGTCTTCCGGTTCAAATGAAACATTAATCACCATGAATTATGTTTTTCAGGTATTAAGTTACCACGCTTCGGCTTCGATAGACGACGCTCAGCGGTTACGGGTAAGTTAGCTGGAAGATTTATACATATTAAAGCCATTAAATTAAACCTAGGTTACCTACACGAAACAAGACATTATAATTTATTTCAAATAGGTAGGTTGAAAATATTAAAGACCGTGCGAAGTGAATGAGATTAGATAAAGCGAGCACCGGTTCAAGCTGAGATTCACCACGCAGACCAATGATGTTATATATAACTGAGGATTAAATTCTCTTTTGGATTAAATTATGACATCTTCAAAATAATATCTAATAATATTGAATCACGTATAAATTACTTTTGAATAATATCAAAATCACCACACAATATCTTAAAAATCTAGATTATGTCTTCGACAAAAATAAAATGAATGGACGGGCCCTAACCATTGAAATTGCTTAGTAAAAACGAGTCAAAACCGTCGGACATATACTTCAACACCTAATTATAAAAATTTACAGTATATTTGTTACAAAAAATAGATTCCGGTTTTATTTGTGTATTTACACTTCGGAAAAGCATATAAATGCATAATTTTGACAGATGTTTCGTTATCGCGTAACAATAGACACGTGCTGCACTTCCTACGGCTAGAGATCGACTGAAACGAAATGAGAGCCGGCGCTCATTTCGTTATCTTCAAAAATGCGCTTCTACTGGGCCTGTCCATTAATTTTATTTTGGTCGAAGGATTATGTCATATGTGGTTCGAGAAATTTTTCTCACAATATTATAAACTCGAAATGGGAAGATCTAACCGGTTCTTTTGAACAAGATCCAATAATATTTAATTTCCAAAATCATTATACATTATGTTATTTCCATAAAATTACAATAAGATAGACTTACCGTCATATCAGTCTAGACATTATTGTTAGTCTAGTAAGGTTGTGATTACCTTATTATAATAGAGATTCGAGAAATCTATATACTTTTTTCTTTGTTTGTTGCTTTAATAGTTCAGAGAAACTATTAAAGCAACTTATCTTTCAAGTCGACGTAACCTTGTAAAGAGATGATGCTAGATCAAAAGTATTTATTTGTATGCGATATACTAGACGCTTTCCAAAGTTATGTCGTCAGCATGAGTTGTCAAAAACCGATTAATGTCATAATGCACAGACTATAACTGCCTTATATAACAGAGGTTTTTTTGGAATTTGCCAAATAACTCTGTTTCGTAAGTGGTGCCCACTTTTCATGCTCACTCTGGCAGTCCAATAGAAAAAAGGCAGGATCATCCAGAGCCGATGCACATTCTCCGAAATGTATCCGAAAACTATAGGCTAGCAACTAAAACTATTAGATTTGGATATATTTGAAGTTAATAACCCTTGTGTGACTAAATAGAGCCTAGACATTTGACCTAGACTCCGTTTGGTGTTTCACTTACACTTCAATGAGAAGCCACAGGCAAAACTTAGCTCAGATGGCGGCACCTTCGCTGGTGCTTTTATTTAAGGTTATAAACATTGATATACTATTTTTTCTCATCGGAAGGAAAACGGTGTGTATTTTTACACTGAAATGCACTACACAGAGGCATGTTTTAATACAAGACGATATTTATTGTGTAATCACTAAATTTATCTATTGATATTTGAAACTTTTGACAGTGAAACAACACCAGCGATAATTCGCCACCTGGCATGATAAATAAGCAGTGCGTCTCCCCATTTGTAACAAAAGTGCCTCTAGACTTTGATAAAGTCCTCCCTGTTCCAGACCTTGCGGGTGCCTTCATCGGTCAACTTCAGCCTCCACGAGCTAACATTCGACGACATCGATATGTCTGACGATGAAACCCTCACCGCGTGTCTCCGGATGTTCCTTGACCTGGACTTTGTGGAGAGGTTTCACATTGATTACGGCGTTCTGTGCCGGTGGCTGCTCAGCGTTAAGAAGAACTACCGCAACGTGACATATCATAACTGGAGGCATGCGTTCAACGTTGCGCAGATGATGTTCGCTATATTGACTGTGAGTAAAAATTCCACTGTAGATACTTGCAGGCAATCTTATTTTGAAATAAGATTGCCTGCAAGTAAGGTTGCCTAAGTGCGTTTCAACCGAAGCAAAGCAGAGCTGTGAAAAGAGGTGACTGGTTCCATTGAAGCGGCAATAAGCTGACCTGTATAGTGGAAACGATCGAGACAATTTTTGTATTCAAAGTGTTAAAATTCCGCAATGTTGATCTATAATTTCCAAAAAATTTGGATTCCCATAATGTAAATTACTATAACATTGGATTCACCGCAAAAAAAGGTGGAATTAAATTTGTGTGCGTAATAAAATTTCGCTACCGACTAACCTTTACACCAGTTTCTACAATACGAAATACTAAGACACCAGAAATATTGAGAAGGAAAGTAGTCTACATACCGAGAATTTCAACATTTTGCGATGTCGACGTTATGGACCTAAAGGTGATTTTTAAGCATCAAAATTTCACGTTTCGGTTTTCCTTTTAATATGAAGAAATAAAATAGTAACAAGCTAACTATGGACGGAAAAGATCCTTCAAACCTAGTTGCACTTTTTAATGCCATATGTATGCCAGGTTGCATACAAGCAGATGGACTGTCTGATGGTAAGCAATCACCGTCGCCTATGGATATTTGTAACACCAAAAGCATCACAAACACGTTGCCGACCCTTTGAGACTCTATTAAATTGTCTTGGTCACCGATTGCACAGGATCTCACAATCAACCATCGTCTCTCAAAACTGTTTGTCTCTAAAGTATCCTTATTGTTTAATTGATTGGCGTGCTTTATGTTCTCCAGGAGACGCAGTGGTGGAAGATATTCGGCGAGCTGGAGTGCTTGGCACTCATCATCGGCTGCCTCTGCCATGACCTCGATCACCGGGGGACCAACAACTCCTTCCAGATCAAGTTAGTTAAAGTATTTTGGATGGATGGTTGATTTGCTCCCAGTTGTTTTGCCAGCAATGTGCAGCGTTGCAGAGTGTTTTGGAAAATATAAATAGAAAGAAAATATATTTATTCAACATTTTGGTAAATATGGTTAATGGTGGAATCATAAAAAAATGGAAGCGTTATATATAGTTTCCTCTTTAGCACTAACAACCCTCCCCTCGGTCGTCCATTTGCATTTACATTTTGAGCACATCGTTAGCAGAATATGTGTGCCACCATATTGAAGTGTACGTTTGTAGAAAGAATATGTCAGTGTTTGCAATACGTGCTTATCGCGCCTCCTTCAGTTTTTGTCAGATTTTTTCGGACTTGCTCGAGATACAAACTTGCAGATACAAACTATATATTATCATATGGCGAAACACAACATAGAAGAAATCTATTAGCTCTGCAAATAAAGAACCCGGCAGGGCATTCCATTCCTTGGCTTTACTTATTAAAACTTTGATCACCCATTCATTATTCATTCGAGATTTTATTGCTTTCCTGTTGTCTTCTAATGTAAATGTTTATATTTCCAGGGCATCATCTCCTCTCGCCCAGCTATACTCCACATCTACTATGGAGCATCATCACTTCGACCAGTGTCTCATGATCCTAAACTCGCCCGGGAACCAGATCCTGGTGAACCTGTCGTCGGATGACTACGAGAAGGTTGTAAAGGTGCTCGAAGATGCTATCCTGTCGACAGACTTGGCTGTTTATTTCAGGTTCGTTTTTTTTTTCAAAATAAAATTCTATAGCTTTGTTATAGTATTTCAAAGAGTCGGGTAGGGAGGGGAAAGGTACAGTATACCCCTAGCAGGATGTGGGGAGGTAAAGTTTTTTTTAGTTGGCAATTTCTCCTTTGTGTAGCAGTAACTCCGGTAGCACAACTCCGCCGCGAAACTGTAGCAGCGAAACCGCTACTCGTTGAAATATGCACCTTATATAATGTTCCTTACAGCAGAGTTTTAACTACGCGTGGGAGGAGCACCAAACATTATCGAGAGGCGCCTCCGTTCCAAGTTTGCTGTTTAAACTACTGCTGTATGTTATACGATATAAGGTTTACATTTCCATAAACTAGTATCGGTTTCCATGCTACGGTTTCACTGGCGTAAAGGTATTATGGTTTTTAGTATTGATTGACTATATATAAAAGGAAAATTATTGAGGATGACGCAGAGCAAAAAGGCCATAGATAAAGGAGATCCCAATGTCACTTGTCAACGTCGTTGTCACGTTGTACAAAGAGAATAAAATGCTGGCATAAGATTGTAAACCTGCAGTGCAAGTACCCTTTTGTGTCCTTTAACGATCGCCAAATTTGACAGTCGAAATCGTCAAATTTGATAAAATGACATTTGATTAGTACTCGCTATGATCGATTCAATGATTTATCGAATTTGACGATCGATAAAGAACGGTACTTGCACTACTGGAGCCAAACATCAGACGAGCTGGCGGTCTAACACTAGCCTATGCATTTTTTTTTAATACACCTGTCTACTGAGACGTTTCTGTCCCCTAAGAAGCGCAGCAACAAGAACAGCAAGGGGACAGACCGCAAATAATTAGTTAGATCTGTCCCCTCGCCAGTAACAGAACAAATAGAAATATTCCCCTGTTTGTCCCCGAAATACGGGGACAGATACGAATTATCCTTAGTCCGTTCATCGAACTAAGTAATCTGACTACTGATACTAGGCTGAACGATACAATAACATCATCATCATCATCAGCCAGAAGACGTCCACTGCTGAACATAGGCCTCCCCCTTTAACGTCCACACTGAACGACAGCCTGCCTTTTGCATCCACTGGATGCCCGCGATTGTGAGATACAATAACAAGACATTTTCAATTCCAGCAAACGCAACGGTTTCATCGACCTAGTGAGCGCCGACCGAGTGGTGACGCCTCTGTGGGGAGAGTGCGAGGAGCGCCGCGGCTTGCTCCGAGCCATGCTGATGACGGCCTGTGACCTGGCAGCCATCACCAAACCCTGGCCCGTGGAGCGGCGGGTCGCAGCCTTGGTGGCTGGAGAGTTCTTCAGGCAGGGCGATCTCGAGCGGCAGAACTTGAATTTGACCCCTATTGTAAGTACATTAAAGTTAAATTTTCGTCTAAAGCAAGACACGATGTGGTTTGCTCCTTCAAGTGGTAAATTGCTGGAGAGATCTTTAGGCAGTGTGTTCTCGAGTGGCAAAACTTGAATTTATTCCTTTTGTTAGTACATTAAAGGTATATTTTAGTCTAAAGCACGAAGTTCTCAGCTTCTCAGCTTCGTGCGGCAAATCCCTGGAAAGTTCTTCAGGCAGTGCGATCGCGAGAAGCAGAACTTGAATCCATATTTTGTACGTATAATTCTGGTTTTCTGGAGGATATCGCTTTTAGCGATAAGGCCGCCACTTGAGGCACTAGCTCGTAAGTGTTTTCTATCGGTTTGTAAAAAAAAACTGTTGTACACAAAAAATAATCTATCCACTGTGCTAATCACAATGTGACTTGGTGTAACCTGGCCCTTGCAGTGGTGGGTAGCAATCCTAGGCGAATTTGATGGAAAGATGGCCGGTAAAGGTAGAATTTTACCTCTGATCAATGGTCTTTTTCTTTTTAATTTATTTAAACGTCACATTTATGCACCAAGTAATTATTCATAGCTAGTAATTTTAAAACGATGCTTTCGTATGATTTCAGGATATCATGAACAGAGACAAAGAGGATGAGCTTCCTGCTATGCAAGTCAAATTCATCGACACTATTTGCATGCCTATCTATGAGGTAAGAATTTTTTTACTATCGTAGTTTGATGCCATATAATCTTAACGAACGAACACCGAACGCAAACAAACGAGTTGGGAAAGCAAACGCACAAGGACGCAGGAGCCTTATGGACAACTGCTATTGCGGCACCAAACTAACGCTAAATCCCCTCAGTTGGAAAATCACGCGACCGCAAACCGTGTCTGGGTGGTTTAAGGTTCACGTTCGCGTGATTTTCCAACTGAGTGGATTTAACGTTAGTTTGGTACCGCAATGGCAGTTATCCGTAAGGCCCCTGGATTCGTTTGCGTGCGCCATGCTCGCCGATTGTCGATACCTTGCGAGCGAGGCGATTGTCTGTGTGTGGACACAATAGGGATGGCCAACAAGCGTGTGTTGGTTAGCGGCGTACGCACTAACTCTATCCTGTATGTGTCAACTAGCGTTCGTTTATTCATACTGTACAGATCTAACGAATGGATGCGCTGCGGCTAGTGAAGTAACAACCAGCGTAAGAGGTTCAGAAACTGAATACAAAAGCCCATGCTCAGTGACGTACATTAGGAGAGACCTAGGTCCAAGTGGTCTCGAATGGACCGGTAAGCGCAGCGTAGGACGTCCACTAACAAGATGGACATACGACCTAAAAGAGACCGCAAGGAAACGCTTGATGCAGGCCGCTCCCAACCGGTCCTTTTGGAGATCGATGGGGGAGGCCTATATCCAGCAGTAGACGTCTTATGGCTGAAATTATCATGATGATGTCCAAGCTGATGGTGATTATGATGATGAGGAACAAATGTATTTAAAAAAAACACAGTTAACTGATTTACATTATCATAGACGATAGTAGTAAGTTCGTATATGATATTATTAATAACAGCAATCTGGGTGTCAAGTCGTGAGTGAATCAGTTTCGCAGACGGCTATACACAGGTTATACAAGTTAACCTAGCATAGACATCTAAGAGATCATGTATCATAAGAAAATAATAAGTATTAAAACTTAAAATTTGTACTGTACATGATAATACCAAAATATGAAGCGTAGGTAGACCTCTGGACCGTAGACATCATGAGTCGCAGGCATCCAGTGGATGTAGATGGTAGGCTGTCGTCCTGTGTGACGTCAAAAGGGAAGGCGTCCTATGTTCAGCAGTGGACGTCTTCTCTGGTGTTGATGATGATAATAATTGTATTGATCATCAATAAACAAAATAGGAAAGTTTATTCTAGGCAAGTGTGCTCCATCGTAGACAGCATCAGCGCTTAACTTCACGCGTGATGGCGGTCAAACGCATGCCTATATATCAATTAAAAAACTTATTCCATTAAAGTGATATGATTATTTACGGGATATTTACCGTGGTAAGGTTGTGGAATGAGCTTCCGATATTTCGGCGCAGTTACATGCGCCATATTTCACCAAATATCCCGTAAATAATCATAAAACTTTAGTGAACAACCGTGATAGTTTAAAACACTTATTCCATTGATTTCTGTCATAATCTAACTTTACTTTGTCCATGTTTCAGGCCTTTGCAGTTCTCTCGGGCGCTCTACAACCGATGCTCGACCGAGTCAAAAGCAACCGAGCGCACTGGATCGAGCTCTCCAATAATGACAACTACGACAAAGAACAACTCGCGCACAACGACAGAAACGACAAGTCAAGCATCAGCTCGCAAAACGTCGACGACACGGAGAATACCTACGAAGGAGACAGCAGCGGCACAGTGAGCCTTTCTTCAGAAACTAATTCCAAATATGAAAACCTCGAGAATCCCGTAGTGGGCCTTCTGTCCAACAATGTCCTCGCTCTTCGGGATCAGAAGTTCAGTCCCACAAATGATGTAAACTGATTTGAACAAAGCCCGACCGACGCGAAGTTAGCTTTGCAAAATTGACGAGTTGATGTAGTGTTGTGCTGTTAACCATGGTTGAGATATCGATACAAATCTCGTTGTCTTATCATACTTGAGATGAGATATCAGGCGAGTTACATAAAAACCAAACACAACAGGCACTTATGTTGACCTGAAACTTTTTAGAATGTACGGCACATCACTATCAATATCGAGTGTATTGTACAGTTATGTTGCATTTTAGTATCTAATTATTAAATTCACCATTGTCAATAATCATGTCCATTTTGATACACATTCATATCACGTTCCTATTGGTCTGAAATGTGAGACATTTTAAAAATATGTATAGGATATGGCTCTTTGCGTGCGATATAACTGAGTGTGTGATATTCGTTTAGAAAAAGGCGATATAGTCGAATTTCAAAAATTAACGCAAGGCGTGAATATATCGATAGTTTCACTGACCATTGTCGCTGCACTATTTTTGTAAAATTCATAAAATAGCTTACCTATAAGAGTTTTACAACTAGGTATGTTTTTCGTTTTAAATTTTACCTCATTCGTCTATTCCTACCTTTTACATGAATTATTTCGTGTGTTGATAGTTTTGGTATCATTTAAGATACGTTCCTTTTGAACTAATTACGCGGTACACAGACTAATATAAGCTTAATGAGGTGAGCTAAAGGCCTGCCTCAACAAAACCGGTCAAAACGTACCAATTTGGGATTTACGGACTCAAGAAGAATTTACTTATATAAGTTTAAGGGCAGCCACACACATAGCCACAAAACGCGACCATTCGTGACTGCCACGAAACTTTTCATACATTTTGTCGCGGCTACTTGAACGCTCAGTACCATCAAGGAAGATATATTAAGGTACCATACAAAACGTATGAAAAGTTTCTCTTAGCGTTTGTGCCAGCCACGAGTGGTCGACTTTTGTGGCCATGTTTGCGGCCACTATAAAGGAGTAATTCAGCGCCTAGTTTTAGACAACTTTGATCAACTAAACCATGAAAATTATACATTTTCTTCTCTTATTTTGTCTACTAGTGCTAATTCACATTTTCAGGGATTTTTGAGTAAATTTTTATGCGATTTGTTTTATTCATAATTAGTTGGCAAAATGTCCTAGATTATGTCAAACTTGTACGATGACTAAGTAAAAAAAACTAACTGGGCAAGAGCGTGTCGAGGCCCGCATATGGTATGGTTCCATAGCTAAAGCCATATAATTGTGGTCACATTATTTATTTCATAGTTCAGAAATTGGAGGTTATAGAAAAACTTTAACGAACGAAGCTCTGTGGATTTGCTAAATTTCAGAGATCTATCATCCAAAAACATCTCATCATCAAACATCTATCATCTATTTAAAACATCTATCATCCTGATATAACATATATTTTTATAAAATATATTCCAACAAAACACATATTTTTATATTATAGCTCAAAAAGTTGAGATCACAAAATAATCGAAACAACGTTGAATGAAGGTAACTATCAGTATGGTAAGTCACAAATGTATATGTCTTTTTTAGAAATGCAGGGAAACTTTTTGCCACTTTGGCGAACCACATTAAAAAGGATATAAAAATGTAATAAAAAAATTATAAAATAAATGAAACCTTCATTCTAAAAGACCTTTTTAACTATACACACACAAGGAGGTAGGTACATCGAGAAAAAACATCCCTATTTCATATAAACCAGAGCCACCCCTAAAATCAAAATATACAGTTTTTACATATTTTTAAAATTGATATACCAAAACTGCATTTGTGCATAGTTTCATCACTTACCTTAGTAGCTAAAGAAGAACTTAGTAACTAAGACGTTAAAAAGTACTAAATGATTAGAACGGACGGACAGAACGAACGAACTTATATAAGTTCCTTGTAGTACTACGGTACCCTAAAAAAAGTATACCCGGTATACTTTTAAGTATTGGCTGATCAAAGTTATGTGAAATTTAGGTGCTAAGTTAAGCCCAGTAGGCCCAGTTAGGTGAGACCAAACTAGCGCAAGTTAGTCTGGTCAGTTTGACCTCTCCGTGTATCGTAGCCTTCGTTTGCAAGCTTATCGCAAATCTGTGTACTGGCCGCATAATAATTAGGTACAGAAACATTTGATCAATGAAAATTGATGAAAATCTGCTTTAAATACTCTAGACTTCTGTTTAGTAGGGCCCAAAGATAATATAACCACTTGAACCCGCATGTAGTCAAAATTCCATTTTGCAAAGTGATGCCAGGTCGTATGCGGGGAGCCGGGAGCAGCTTGTGATTGGTGGCTCGACGCGAGTCGACGCTTGTGATTGGAGAATCAAAAGTCATTCAAACAATTCGCGGCTAAGATTGGCCCCGCTCGAAATAGTTTAGGTTTAGATGTTAGACCCTTTGGCTTATGCGGGGTAAAGGAAGAGCAGTCAAGTGGTTATATTGTCATTGGCAGGGCCTAACTGTCGTGAAATATGTTTTTTTTATTGTATGATCAAAATACCAAAAATTAAATGCGTATTACTTATTTCATATGTTTGTTTGGATTCATTAGTTTTTATATTATAAATTAAAGTGTGTAAGGTTTAGTGCACACCGTGTATTGCGCGTGAAAAATTGTAAATAAATGAGTACTAACTTTATATTTTAAATGTAACTTTGGTAAGTACTTACTATAAAAAATCGGGTTCAATTATTTTTACTATAATTTCAGCGTGTAGGAACTGCGTCCTCGCTATAGATTTTACTTTTTTAAGACAGTTACGGCACCCGGTTCTATCCATTCCATGTGATGTTATCATTTTCGGTCTATAGTTTTGTGCTGTCCCGTTAGAATAAAATGTCAATTAATTTCTCTTGACTAAAGATTGTTGTTTATAAATGGCATTGTGAAAAACGCATTATTTTTATACCTTATTCAAGATTTTAACTTATAAAATGTTTGTTCTTCAATGTAAATTGAATTTTGTAAGGTACATGGTATAATAATATACTCCGCCAGGTTTAGCGCTCCGAGAAAAAATGTCACCCACTGACGTCATCAATGTCATGGACGAGCATAAGCAAGAGCAGAATAAGTAATTTACAACAAGTTCGAGAGAGATGACGATACACGAAAATATGGCGGAATCTCTATGAGATAGATGATTTTCTGTGTTATCAGTAGCGTGAAATTATAACTCGCCAATCTCTGTATATCACCTGTGAGAATCCAATAAATCAATGTGGTTTTGATTTACATGATGTACTCAATATATTAAATTCGTGCTTAACTTGAATTACTTTGTTTTAAATGTTTATCGGGACTTATCACGTATTATTACAGGTGTATAGGTACATATTTTTACCTAAATTAAATATTACGTGATAAGTCCCGATAAACATTTAAAACATGTGTTCAAATCGCGAAAGTTTAAAAATTACTATTGAATTGCTTTGCTTGACAAACCAAACGACAATTAAAATGCTTATTGTATTTTATTTAATAGATTATTAACAAGTTTCCCAATATCTGTGTTTGTTGCAATAAAGTGATAACTGGACAGTGACGTAATTGGGTGACAGCTCCCGGAGCGCAGACCTTGTTTTCTTGGATTTCGTAAGGTACATTATTATGAGGTACTTGTTGCAATTATTAGTATTAGTTCGTATTGCATAGACGACAAGAAACAGTTTAAATTTTAGCTCTCTTTCACGCTGACAGCGCTAATGATGGCATGGCACTACGACAATTTACTTGTGCCATTTTTGGTTCACATCCATTGGTTCTCCAGCGCTGTTGGCTTGATTCGGAACGTGCTAACATATCTTCGTACTTATGTATCAGAAAATATTTACTCATAAAAGTTGCTTAAAGATGGGCGTGTTGCGAATTGAATTATGCACAGACCAATTTTTTTTTTTTAATTTCTGACGCCATTCTAATCAAATTGGGGCACATATTCTAAAATATTTTAAAGATCCATAATTTTTTTACCAACCGTTTTTTTGTTTTTTATTTTATGGCATAAATAATGATTTTCACTAATTCTTGAGAATCAAAATTTTCTTTGGGCATCTTGGAATTAAATGTGCGGGAAAAGTAAACGCAGGCTATGTATATTCGAATTGATACTAAAAGCAATGAGTTTCTTGTTTTTGAATTTTTAATAAATATACCTATCGATAACGGTTTGATATCAATATGATCGCAATGTATTTAAGTTGGGCGGTAGTACCTTTTTACAGCAGTACTTTTTTTCATAAGGTTTTTTTGTGTTTGGAATCTGTCATGACATTAGAAACTTCCCATAGCTCTAATGCTAATCATGTTTTGTTTCAGAATGTGCTATAAAAGTAGCTAGTTGCTAACCATCAAGTAAACTATCTGGAAGATAACTTTCGGCTATCTCCAAACGCGTTTCACAACCTTTTTTTATCGTCTGGATACTTAGTTCTATACTAGTGGTCCGCCCCAGCTTCGCACGGGTATAGATTATAGCCTATGTCACCCGGGGATAGTGTAACTTCCCGTCAGTGAAAGAATTTTTCAAATCGGTGCAGTAGTTCCGGAGCCTATTCAATGCAAACAAACAAACAAACAAACAATCAAATCTTTCCCCTTTATAATATTAGTATAGATTACTCATGCAGCGAAATGGCAATGCCAAATTTTTACGTTCCGTTCCGTGGACAACTGTCAAACCAAGTAATAAGTTTTATTTGCAACTTGGTCTGGCATATATCATAGGAAACTTTATCTGATGTTTAGTCCTTTTTTAATGATTGTGAAACGCAAGCGGAGTGTTTATATCTAATATATAAAAATCTCGTATCACGGTGTTTGTGGTCGCACTCAGAAACGGCTCGACCGATGTTTATGATTTTTTAATGTATGAGAATAGGTTGTAAAGTATATAATACCGCTAGGTAAAGTAGCGAGACGGAAAACCGAGCTCTACGCGTACGAAGTAGCGGGTAGAAATAGATAAGTCCTAATTAGCTTAACAGGAACGTTAACCTGACATTCTGAAACAAAGCCCTATTGCAGATTGTAGGTACATTTTTCACTACAAAATTATAATAAAAAGTACAGAATTATAACAAAAGGTACTGCTATCGTGACTTTTATAGATGCCAACTCGACTTTTCTATTCTATCAAAATAGGTCGATTTTGATCAAGATATTATTTGAATTTTATGTGTATGTTCTATCGTTACACTATAATTATCTAAGAGGGCATTGTAAGCACACGCACTCTAAGATAAATTTGCTAATCACTTTGGAACTATCTGTTTAAGACAATAGAGTTCATAATAATAGTCTTGATAAGATTATAATGATATCATATCGTTATATTTTCGACCCTCTTTCTAGTAAACCAAAATTGACCAATTTAAAACAGTTTCTCCTGTTAAACAAAACTGAATATTTTAATAATTGGAATAATTCTCTCTATGGTCATTTGACATTTACATGATGAAAAAAAATCTCAAATAAATTGTGGTAAAAATATGATGTACAAGTAATTATTTTTTAAGATTGCTGTAAGTATTATTAGAGAGTAATTAGATAATAAATTGTAGTTCATAAAATGAGAAGCTGTATGGTGTGTGAATAATATGGAGGTTGTTTTTGTTCCAAACAAAAATGTTATTTATTTATGATTAAAATAAACAAATTTTGAAATAGAGACATCTAGTTTTATTATTTTAAAAAGATATCCCTAGGATAGTGTTTTCAACAAAGCATAATACCCCAATAATCCTACATCCCATGTGAGGAAAATGTCACCAAAATTTCCGGGAATTCACATTCTTTATTTCTTCTACTGTGTTATTGAGGTTATAGTAAACTTGGTGGGTACACTTTCATATAAACAATGGATGTGGCGCCACCTTTTGTTGAGTAGCGAAAACAGGCGTATTAAATGGTTGGAGGAAAGAAGTTGGAACTACCCAAAAACGTAAGGTCCAACTACTTTGGTTAGAGTTCTGACGGTTGATATCATGTGGAGGTTGAGTTCAGGCGACCCCATAGACGAATTTTTGGAAGTGAAACTTCTTATGCGACTTCCAACACGGTTGTGTTAAACGTTTAACGCTACCACGGAGGGGAATAGAAAGAGACAGAGCGAGAGTTTTAGATGCCATCTATGAGGAAATTTTAAAACTTGTACATCCTTCTCATAGTTTATAAGTTCACTAATATTTGCATAGATGGCAGAACATGCGACTTCCAACAAGGTTGCGTTAAACGTTTAACGCTACCATGGAGAAAGAGATAGAGCGAGAGTTTCACTTCTTCCGCGCGGAGGGACTCTACGCAATATTTTTTTTTCTGTGTGCGACCCGCCTTTTGCTACGGTGAAGGAATTGAAGCATATTCTGTGGCCAGTGGCTGGCGCGGACAACGTTCAGTTTATAAATAAAGCGACCGTACTACTAAAAGTTTTCTACCAAAAGCTTTTATAAAAAGTTACAGATTTTTCTATACTATAATTTTCGAGTTATTTGAAATAATGGTAACATAGTTGCAAGAAAATTATCCTTATAAAGTAGTTAAGTAAAGTTTATTACCTTAGATTATTTATAATCTAATGGTATTACAATATTTTCTTTATTTTATACTCCACTAGCTGCGCCCGCGTTTTCACCCGCGTGGTGATGAAAAATGAGTGATGAAAAGTAGCCTATTTGTAAATCCAGGACAATATTCAAAATGTCATCCAAATCCGTGCAGCCATTTCAGCGTCAAGGAGCTTTGATTATATAAATAATCAAAGTCAAGGAGTAACAAACATACACAGACACACACATAAACTTCCGCATTTATAATATTAGTGTGATAGTAGGATGTGTCACTGTCTATTATCCTATTATGTCTTCTGTGGTGTCACCACGTGTCACGACCGCTTTCTCACATTCTATCACAGATCTACTACCTATAGATTTTCAATGAGCGTGGCTAGCTCAGTGCCTCTCGCTTCAACAAGGTGTGTTGCCACATTAAAATTATTTGCTTTAAGTTAGGGTAATTTACCTACTATGACGGGTAGCGAATCTATTCAATGAGTAATTTGTAATTAGTTATGTATATCTGTGCATTCTATTTACCATGGACGTACTCCATGCTATTTACTTTCTTGTGTGAGAAAGAGAGAGCACGTAATACACTACCGCCACGGCAGTTGGCGCTAAGCGCTAAACGTTAGTTTTACATTGTTTCTACATTTTGAAAGAATTAAATGAGTTATTTCAATAAAACCAGATACCTACTAAATGTTATTAGATTTTTACTAAAATATTTTTTCTGGGTAAAACCATATTTGTGGAATATCTAGGCATGTTTGTCTTGCAAGTTTTTGAGTCGGCCTCTAACATGCATGGTTTGATTTGCCAAGCCTAAGGTACCTAGGTAAGCTTAAGGTATATACAAAATAATATAGGCTGCCATCTAAGATATTATTATTTATTACATCTCACTGGCTGCCACAGAAAAGATTTTTTTTGTTGTTTTCTTCTCTTTTCTGTGCTGGCTGCCATGAGGACCACAGAAAAAGAAGTAAAAAATTAAATTTATTTTCTGTGATGAGGACTGTTGACAGCACAGATATAGATCTGTGGTCGACAGCAGTGAAAACTTGGTGTGAAGCAGTGGAAAAATAGGTAAGTACCTATGTCAGAGAGTTTTGGCGCCAAAAGGAAAAAAAACATGTCGTTTCATTGTGTAGATCTAATATTTTCCTAAACTTTTGTATTTTCGCCATTATTGGACGTGCTTGAGAGTGGAAAGTGATATAACGCGGTGAATTATGTATTTTCGTGTTGTTTCCAAAGCTCCATAGAAGTCTCTTGTGAAGTCTTCACTACTTTACTAGAGCCTTGACTTTGACTTTACCGTGGCTTACTTTGCTCGACTCTGATCAATGACGAAGATCTTCTATTCTCAAAGGACTCTGACTGACTTGTATGTCGACATTTTATCAAACTTGATAATATTAGAAGTGCATCACCAATAGGTACGTATCCTCACAGAGGAAATAATATAACAAAATAACACTAAATGCACGGTCAGATCTGGTATTCTGGGAGTTACACATGCATACGTCATCTGTCCATTTGCCATTTCATTGCAACAAACACAGAAATTGTGAAACAAATTTGTAAATAATCTTTTGGGTAAATAAAATACAAAAAGCATTTCAATTGTCATTTTGTTTTTCACCTCAAGCGAAGCCATTCAAGTTAAACACGAATTAAATATACTTATTCAAAATTATTATTTAAATCAAAATCAAATAGTTTTATCAGATTCCTACATTTAATAGGTACACGGAGATTGGGGAGTGTGATTTCATTCTACTGGTAACAAAGCTCGATGACGTAAGCTTGTGTCACCCACGTGACCTTTGAGTCTTGAAATGCCATACCTGGGGCCTTACGGACAACAGCTAATTGCGGCACCTAATCCGCTCAGTTGGAAAATCATGCGACCGCAAACCGTATCTGGGCGCGATAAGGTTCACGTTCGCGCGATTTTCCAACTGAGCGAATTAGGTGCCGCAATTAGCTGTTGTCCGTAAGGCCCCAGGTGGAGTATAATATTATTATTGTACCATGACTAAAGGTAGCCACCTACACCACTGACCTACACAGTTGCTATACCACGTCTTGCGCAAAAACAAACCTGTCACCTGATAAGCGTGTATCCAATCACCACCCGGTAGTTTTCCCGCCAACAATTACATCAATAACACTGCGCATGTCACCCTCGACTTTAGCCATCTCTCTCTTTACGATGGTAAAAAGAGAGAGGTTTGATAACATTTGACGCATGCGTAAACTGGATCATGCGGAAAATGTTCGCCTATGCTTTCCCAGCGGGCGGGCATTCTGTGTACGGGAAATGCGGTGACCATAAAAAAACTGTGAAGAAATGTACTTAAATTAAATTATTATTTTATAGACAAAATAGTTTTGTTTAAACTAGGGTACACTAGCACCAGTAGTATAAATTTTTATGTACAAAAATAGTGTAGGTAGTTGTAACAATTTAGTGAAGTCAATAGAAAAATCGGTGATGATATCTAGTGTTGTGATATATAAGCAATTATTGTGTGGATAATTATATTCATTCCTATTTTTATTGTAAGTATTTATCCGTTTATTTGAACTATATTATTTAACCTATATTTCTAAGTACTTACTCTACATGGCTCTACTTACCTATCACGTGTTCTGCATTTTCTCAGTTCAATAGAATCAGAGCTTGGCCTCGGTAAATAGTTTATCTATTGAAGAATTGATTGCGTAAATATTTATACTTACCAAATGCTTGTATGTGGTCGACTGTACAGTACAATACTGATGAAAACTCCTGATCGATATTTAGCCGCAACGAATAACGATAGAGTACGTGTTATATCGTTCAATGTTTTTTGATATTTAGATAAACACTAAGAAAATTCAGAGCAAGGGAAATAGCGACGTATTTCGTAGCCCCTAGACCCGATGTATATCAAAGCAATATGCATGTGAGCTATCAGGCGAATAACATGCCACGTGTCTCAACATTCTTGGCATTTGTAATACTTAGAGCAAAAAAGTTTCTTAGTGTCACGTCGTATCAATGGACACCGGGCTTTACTATACTAAATGCTCACAGACTATAAAGCTACTAACCTAGCCCTCTTTGCAAATGCTAGCACCGCCTGTAATTTTCTTCTGTGTAAGAACTATTTCTAAAAACTCATTCAGAACCTAAAGCAGGTTTTGATCAGGCAGGTTGTCAATTAATTAAAAACAAGAAGCGCCATTATGGCGTCTTCTCTTTTTCAAGAAAAAGAAAAAAAATCACAAATGAAACCATTTTATTTCTCACATAAAACTACTGTAAAGTGTCAACTCATGTATACAAATGCAATAAGAGGTAATAATAACAAATAAGTGTAGCGATCATAATTATATTACAGAAGGTGTAAAATCATTGTTTTTGATTGGTCAAGATATAAATATGTTTTGATGTAAGTAAATATAAGAAAATAGGCACTATTATTACAGTATTTCTGTACTGCTCGTCAAAAGTAACTAAGTAAGTACAAGTGAAACTTTCAGCTAAAATGAGAGGCAAATTAAGTGAGTAAATAATATTATACTTACCTACCTCTACTTAATTTCCCACAATAGCTCCGCTCTTCCTAAGGTGACTTCAGTGGCTGTCTATACCTACTAGGTACTTTATTAGCATAAAACATCCGTGTTTGACCTCCACGTCTGTTGGTAAGCGACGACGCGGTCGAAGATGAAACACAGATAGAAATATATTTAATCACTCGCACCTTTCACTATGAAAAGAACTATAATATATTATCTCGCAGAAAACAAGGATCTTTTTTTTGGCTTAATATCTTTTCATTCTTGAAAACACTATTGAATACAGGGGCCTTACGGACAACAGCTAATTGCGGCACCTAATCTGCTCAGTTAATCATGCGACCGCAAACCATATCTGGGCGCGATAAGGTTCACGTTCGTGTGATTTTCCAACTGAGCGTATTAGGTGCTGAAATAGCAGTTGTTTGTAAGGCCCGTGGAACCTACAAATATATTTTATCGTGGCGACGGACCGTAGAATTTCATCGTAAAGGTAGCATTCCGATCACGGCGACCGCGACCAGTGACCGGCGACCCACACGTCGCACGACGCGGTCGCTTGCAGTGTTTAGCACTCCATATAAATTCATACCAGTAATACCAGGGCCCTGATTCTGTAACTACAAACACGCACGTAACGCGCCGTGTTAAGTTTACCTCTAAAAGTTGATCTTTATTCCTAGGGAATAGAGTCCAAATTTTGAGAGGTTAACTTAACGTGGCGCGTCACGTGCGTGTTAAAGTTACGGAATCACAGCCCAGTATTCATACTGATCAGTGGGTCGCGCGACGAGCGAGGGCTCGTCGGCGTCGGCGGCAGAGGTGCCGCCGATCGCGGTCGCCGAGTTTGGAATTCGCGATGACCATACTTTACGGGGCTCATAATCTTAGCGGCAAGCTGGCGGCAAGCCACTAGGCTCGTTGTACTGACTATATGCTCGCATCGTAACGTGTTACGTTACGATAATGTTACCGGTCAGTCGCCACCTCTATACGTCTATATTATCATTATCAACCATTTTCTACGCACTGCTGAGTATAGGTCTCCCTTCAGCGCGCCAATATTTCGCCCGACCAGCGAGCTAAACAGGTCTGGTGACTGCTTTGGCCCATTACACGCAATGACGATCTATAAACACTTGACTGCTCATCCTTTACCCCGCCGCAAGCAAAATGTACTGAATTTTTAGCATAATATTTTTCGAGCGGGCCAATCCTAGGCGCGAATTGAATCACAAGGGTCGAGTCTCCATACGATACCCCCCAGCGACCGACGTGGCTTACGTCGTGAACAAGCAAATTATGACTCGTGCGCGATCAAGTGGTTATATTATCTTTGATCAGACGCGATCAATGAAAAACAAAATTTCAATTTTGTATTTTTCTGAAAATCTGGAAATTATTTTGTAGTTTTTAGTAATTAAATAGTAAAGTTGCTAAAAATATTAATCTACCAGGATTAAACCAAAATGTATCTTATTTTTACACAATCAAATACCCTAACCCTATTGCCTACTACTATGCTGACGTCATAGTAGTAGGCAATTAGGCATACAAAAAATTGTTACTGGCTTATCATACAGCATGACGTGCTCCTAGGTGTCTATTTTGATAAACGTTTGTGGTCATAAATTATGAAAGAAATTCTAGTCTGGTAGTAAGTAAATTAAAAGGCCGAGTGACAATATACTGCTCTTACTCTAAGTTTGACGTCATTCTGTCTAAATATAATAGCATATTGAAATACCCATGATATTGTGCAGATAATAGCAACCAAAATTATTATTCCACCATAACATCATTATATAACTAACAAAGATATTTAAAATTATGGATATCGGAGTGGTGCTAAGTCAGCGGCCATAGCTATAACTTCTGCACGTTTTCAAAATTTTTGATAATAAAAATCACCAACTGCTAATTATATAAAAATTACATAAAAAGCGGCTAAATGCGAGTTGGGCTCACGCACTTAGGGTTCCCTACTAAATTACAAAAAAGTTATGCAAAATGATATCATGCCTGACGGTCAGTATGCATCCAAATACCAACCGCGCCCGACGTTGCTCAACTTTAGTGATGGTACGAGAACCGGTGGTGAATGGAAATTTGTCACCAACTTGCACTTGGCCAGTATTTATTATTAAATTTTATCTTTTGCTATACCATAATAGGTATATGTTATGTTGGGAAGATACATCTCTGAGCTTCGTTAATGATTAAATTGCGAAAAATCAAATTCTACTATTTAGATAATTTCTAAATTATTAATTTAGTATGAAAACGTATTATCTGTTGTAACGGAATCTTATCCTATGCGTGTTTTGACACGCTCTTGGCCAATATTTGTACTAGACCCGATATCCATGCATTTGTAAATCAATGGTACTGATGTAGGTACCTATATTAGCTATTATACATCATTAGAAATGCCCTTGAATAACCAGAAAAGTAACGATTTTGTAGTATGCATATTTACATTTTAATGTTATATGTCATTACAATAACCAGTACAAATGGCGTTATCACTCGAGCCAAATTGTTTGCCAGTCTCGGTCGTGCGTTACATCCATACTTAGTTCAATTATATTTACAGTTATTGTATAACTTAGCTACTACTTACGGTGTTAGTGTAATTTTTACTGTTCTCATTCAAGGTCCAAGGCAGTGTACTGAATCCGGCCGCGGAAGATGTCGAAACGTAAGTAAATATACAACATAACATACAAATAAAAACACCAGCATACAAACATTGCAAATGTTTGTATGCTGCTTTGTTTAGGTAAAATTTTACAAGCTATAGAACCACTTCCTCTTATCCTACGGATGTTGGTTCAGCTCCGATGACGATTTTATTGTAAGCATGACCTGAATCGACATCCAGGATTAGTTCTAGATAAAGGAACTCTTCAACAGTCAACAGAACATATACGAAGTTTTGTGTACTTACGCGGTTTTATTATGTTAGCTGGTTTTAAGTTTTACCATGGCATGGTTGCTGCAGTCAGGGTTGCGTCCAGACTAGGGAACTCTTAAATCGTTAGCAGCACAGACATGAAATGTTGTATACGCAATCCATTGCTAAAGTTACTCAAATAATATAAATACTATATATAGTTTCCGTTCTCCCTGTGATATCAATAATATTTGAACAATTAATACATATTCAACTTTTCTCACATTTAAACAAAATGATTTTTTTACACACAATACGGGTTTAGTCCCAAATCAAACACTTTAACAGCAACCATAGACATAGTAGGTAATTAAATAATTATGACTTTGATAATAAGAAGGTTGCTTGGAATATTCAATGACTTAAAAAAAGCGTTTGATACAGTCAGCCACAACTTAGTATGCAAAAATCTCACCGGAACAGTAATTAAAATATTTGAATCTTATCTGGCAAATAGGACTCTCAGGATAGGACTCAAATAGTTAAGATAGGTACAACTCAGATATTACTTTTCGGGTTCCTTTGAGGCCAATCGTCGGGCCACTGCTGTTTATATTTTATAGTATGATCGACCACAGATTGTTTCAGAGCTTAAGTGAGACGTGACGTTTCTTGTGATATAAAATAATATAATTAATTTAATCCCAAATCCAGTTATTTTAATTATAAATCATACAACAATTTACTAGCCGCAAGAATAGTTGTGCCAATGCGCCCCAAACTAGACAAAGCCTGTATCATGGGCGCTAAAGATCTTTGAACCTAAATATGATAACCCATTCTAAGTATCACCATGACATGGTGGATTACATTTTCTTTGCTAAAGCTAAAACATTGTTTTGAAAAATGATTTTTAATATTAACTTATTAGGTACATGCTAAGTTAGTTACAAGTTAAGCTAACCTATAGCTTTACTTCTGACTAACTTAGCTATATAACTATGTAAACAAATCTTGAAAGTCAGTTTTAACCTACTTCAAATTCTCATATTGATTTGAAACTTTGCGAGTATATCTAATTTGGATGACAGTAAACTAATTTGGTACTATCGAACTGATCTGATGTAGCTAGGGGCCGTACCTGTTTTAAGCAATTCAGTTTTACCACAGAATACATTAATAAACAATGAAATATCAAAAGAAAACGTTTTCATTCCGATTTTTACAATGTTATTGCAGCTGTTAGATCAAATTTATGCTTGGACCGAGAATAGTGGCTACTATGTCTAAAATCATACTATCATCCTTAATATCATAAAATCATTCTATCATACTTAATATTATGAAATCATACTTAATATTAATAAATGCGAAAGTATGTTTGCTTGCTTGTTTCTGTTTCTCGCAGCAACAGAGCAGATGAACTTGTTTTCCAAAGATATAGTTGGAGGGCCGGAGAGTGGCGTAAGAGGAAACTTTTTTAATAAAAACAAAATCTTATGATACTGTCCACGCGGGTAAAACCGCAGGGCACAGCTACTTTACAATATGGCTTATTTTTATTTGATAATACTTACTTCGTATATTTAGGACACTAGAGCATTTAGATAAATGTTTAGCAATATACAAAAATTTATGGAGTCAATGCTCTTCGTATAGATAATGCTTATAATTATAATGTTTTATCTAACTAGAACTTTGTGTAGGAAAGTATAGAGTAGAATTTAATTCGCCGTAAACTGGGCATAAGGAGACAGTAATTATTGTACATACCTACCAGTTTGGGATCGTCCAAGGCTCGAAGGGGGGGAGAGGGTTCGGATTATATTTTGCCCGATTCTACTAAAACAATTGTTTTTAAATTGTATGTGTATTTTTTTATGAATTGCTTCAAAATTTACAGTTTCAAATATTTTTTATATTATAAGTGTCCATTTTGGCAATAAGTGTAAATTTTGGCCAAAATTTGCCAAAATGGACACTTATGACATTTAAAGTATTAAAAAAAACTGTCAATTTTGAGGCAACTCATAAAAATAAAAATAAATAACAATTACAATTTATTAACAATTGTTTTAGTAGAATCGGGGCCCTGGGGCCTTACGGCTAGTTGTTTAAAACAATCCAGTTTAGGTGATGAAAAAATTTTACGCGACCGTAAACCGTATCTGGGCGCGTTATGGTTCACGTTCGCGTGATTTTCCGAACTGTGCGGTTTTAACGTTAGTTTGTTACCGCGTAAGCAGTTGGCCGTAAGGCCCCTGTATTAAAAGACAATAATTTGAAAATTTTCCCTGAGAAGAGAACTGAGATTTTCTTGATTCCTAACTAAGAACATCGGCCAAGTCAATATTATAATTATTATTTGGTAAATCTACATCTACAGCGACTTATTATCCACTTATCTAATTTTACCTAGTTAGCTTAGCCTATAAGAAAAAAGTGGGTCAGTAATAAAAACAGAAAAGTCATTAAAATAAATACTTAAAAGAACAAAATTATGAAAAACTAAGTGAAATCGTCAGTAAAATTAAACATGAGGTAGGTACGTTATATAGAAATGTGCAGTACTAAAAAAAATACAAGTGATACCTAGTTATAAAGAGAGTATAAAGGTGTCATTGTATTTTAAGCTTATCTGAGAACAACAAGTCGTTTGCACATAATAATATTATTAAAGACACCAGTTTATTAAAGTACTAGCTGCGCCCCGCGGTTTCTCTCGCGTAGTGATGAAAAATGGTGATGATGATGAAAAGTAGCTTATGTCACTTTCCAGCCCTTGAACTATACCCGTGCAAAACATCAAGTCGATCCGGTGTTCTGTTGCTGCGTGAAAAAGGAACAAACAAATCAACAAACTTTTCACAATTTCAATTTCGATGAAATTTATATGGGGCCACCTCTGAAGTTGGTATGCCTAACAAAAAAAAAAGAATCTTCATAATTGGCGGAGTAATCGCGCAACTCCATTCGTCAATAAAAAAAACAGTATCTAATCTATAACAGAATATTCACTACACAATGTCCTGTTTAGACATAATATTTATGTACCTATAATATAGACATAACCCAATGTCAAAGTAATTTTAATCCCTTGCTTCGTTCTACCTAGAGAGAACCTGTAGTTGAAACCTAAGCGTAGGATACCTGGGGTTTCACTTGGTTTCACCAGTTTCACCGTAGCAAAAACAAGATTACACGGTGGTACTAAACTGAGAGGAGATTATTGCACTCCTCGTTTTGAACAACTTTTACTAAGGGAAGGGACCAACTTTAATCGCGAAAAAACTAGTTAGCTATTTCATATGTTTTATTGAGCGTGGGCGATAGTTTTCCATGGTTTTAATTTCGCGATTTTAGGGTTGGATTGTAAGAATTGTTCATAGCGATGAACACAATAACCTCCTTTCGGGAGGACTATTTATAGGGTTAAATGTTACGGTGGTACTAAGTTGAAAAGAATTCAATGGCCTACTCATAATTAATTAAACGATTTTTACTGTGGAACCAGCTCTGAAATCCCGGAAAAATATTATTTTCCTAGTAAAAAATAAATACATCATTATTATCTGTTTTTTTATTTTGATTTGTTCATGTAATGACATGTCATATTTCATGGTCGGGTTTTATTTGCAAAGAGGTATTCTGTATGTTGGCACGATACATAAAACGTTCATGGTCCACATGCTTCATCATCGTTTCAGCCATAGGACGTCCACTGCTGGGCACAGGCCTTCCCCATCGATCTCCAAAAACCGGTTGAAAGCGGCCTGCATCCAGCGTTTTCCTGCAGTCTCTTTTAGGTCTTCTGTCCATCTTGTGGGTGAACGTCCTAGGCTGCGTTAATAGGTCCGAGGTCTCCATTTGCGAACCTTTCGGCCCGATCGGCCATCTGTTCTGCGTGCTATATTTCCCACTGCCACTTCAACTTGCTAATCCGGTGGGCTATGTCGGTAACTTTCATTCGTCTACGGATCTCTTCATTTCTGATTCGATCTCGTAGAGAAAACCCGAGCATAGCTCTCCACATGCTTACATGGGCCGCAATCAATATGTCAAGTATTTTCCTAGGAAGATACTTAACCAATGTTCGATCGGTTGTCAGTTCTCTTCTTTCAACCATCGTCATTATTTATTGACGACCATAAGCTCCTCTGTCCATGGCCATTAATGGAATCGATATACGTATTATATATAATTGTCAAGTTTCATGGCCGGGTTTTGTTTGAAATGAGGTATTCTGTATGTGGGCACGATATATAAAACGTCCACGGTTCACCAAATGCTCATGAGTTGCATTCATTGTAAGGACTATTGTGTATTACTATTAGAATGTATGTGTATGGTATAAGTAAATATTTAATAGTCTATTCTCTATTACACACCCCGTCTTTTACGTCTATCAATCGTTTCCATCCTAAGGTTGCCCGGAAGAGATCGCTTTTAGCGATAAGGCCGCCACTAGTGTTACACTAGTTTTTAAGAGATTTTGTCCTTTGTATCAAATATAATGGTGTGAACAATAAACAGTTAATCAATCAATCAAGTTTTCCCAATATCTTGTACCTACTTACAGGTTGTTAGTTATTGACCGAACGATAATAATCAATTTAAAAAACCGACTTCAAAATTAATAAAATAGGTTCACAATTTCGTTTACTTGGATGACAATATTATGTCATCCAAGTAACCAAATGTTCCAGTTATATTGATTTAATAACCAAACTACTCAACCGCTTTTAATTAATTTTCCATGGGACCAATTTGAAAGTATATCCTTTCAAATAAAATATAAGTACATTTTGCATAGCAGACGTTGATTGAAATATGCTCGGGATTTTTTTTTCGATATCTGATGTTTCTAACAATCACATTGAAGCCGATTCCATAGCAGACGTTGAATTTCACTTAAAACAGGATAATCTAGCACTTTTTATTTTCTGAGGCAATAACTCTAGCAGTTATGCTCGGGAAAACTTTTTCCGATATCTGATGTATCTTACAATCACATTGAAGAATTGATTCCATAGCAGACGTTGTTTTTGCTTAAAACAGGACAATTAATCTAGGTATCACATTAGAGCTAATACAAAAATACCTACGTTTAAAAAACACGTTTGTTGTATGGGGACCTCCCTTTCGTTTTTACTTTTTGACTTATTTCTTAGTTAATCCGCCGTAACATTACATAATTATTATTATTCTGTGAAAATTTCAACTAGCTATCTATTACGGTTCGAAAGATACAGCTGTCAATAGGTAGGACAGATAGACGGACAGACAGACAGATATCGTAGGCTTAGGTAATAGGGCGGGACCCTATTACCTAAGCCTACGATATCTGTCTGTCTGTCCGTCTATTTTACCCTTTGGGTACGGAACCCTTGTAAAAACTGTACTCCTGTAGAAATTATAGCAGCAACGGTACCCAGTTGAGTAATGCTCATAATTTTTATCGAACCCTACATTAAATTTTATTCGTAGGTTTAGGTAGGCGTTTTTATGAGTAAAGTAAGTATGCAATATTATTCTAAAAAGAATGCCCAATCGTTAAATGTGCGAAAGAAGTAGCTCTGACTGGTGGCCGCGGCCTTAAGGACCCTGTATACCCTCTGCAGCTTTCTCGCTCGCACATTTTCACATCATTGAAGATATAAAATCAATGAGTGTAAATTTCCAAAAAGTAAAAAAATCATGTCTTGTGTCTATTATAAAATTATAAACAAGCTTGTGTCTATTATAACATTACAACAGCGACTAAGCTAGAATATACGTACGTACGTTGTTTCTTTCTCGCGGGATAAAAACGGTGGAAAGACAATTTGTCCTCGGCCCCTTGCTAGACCTGCTGAGGATTTAGTATACTTTTGATTCGGACAGTTTTAATCATTTCTTTGACACCATCGCGATTCAATTCCTATAGAGTCACAATCACTCAGTGAAAAAGTCAAAAACCGTCCGAGCGTCATTGTGTCATTGTACATACACTGTATTAATTAGTTCAATGCCACATTTACTCCAATTTAGACGTTATGTCGCTTTCATAGTGTTCAACGTTAGTTGTCCGCTATGTCATTGTAGCTCTGACATCGCGCGGCGTTGTAGTCGGATCGCGTTTACCTTGTCATCATCAGCCCTGAGTGACTCACTGCTGGGTATAGGCCTCCATTTATTTATGCAAATCTCCCCGGCCTCTCGCTATTCGCATCCATTTTAAGGATAAACCCTAACCCATTACCTTGTAACTAACCAAAAAGACGGCGCAATTCATAGCGGGCGCCGAGTTTCGGTTCGAACATTTTTTTGGCACGATTGTGACTCTATATGTATTGTATTTCGATGTCCGACATTCATAGTTTTGAATGTCTTTGGTCGGTCGTGAGCGTTTTACTTCGCCGTGACTCATGGTATAGGTAGTCATGGTATTGCCCGGTCGCTGCTTAGGTCGCTGCTTATCGGCTCCAATTTACTTAATTTGTAGGTGCGGAAACTGGGGAAACCTCGGGGGAACATATTGATTGAAAGCTCTAAATATATAACACGTACCCACTTTTAGTAGGTTTAGTAGAATAACGACCGAGAATGACGATTTATGATCGAAAGAGTCTATTACTTTCTAAAAGAGTATTTTGGTATGCACTGGGTTACGCGGAAAGGGTGAATTAAGCCGAGAGAGGTCCACAGCACTTTCATTATGAACAGCGTTCACTTTGGCAGCTATTCTGAAATTGCCAAAAAAAATCAGCTGTTCCATAGGAAACAGAGATTCACACTCGACAAAATGGAACAGTTGACACTTTTTCGCGATTTCAGAGTTGGTTGGTTCCATAGTAAAAGTTGTTTATATTGATTGGTACTATAGACCCTTTCCGCGTAACCCTGAATAGATACAAAGAATTTCGTAATGTTGTGCTGTACTATCTATCAATACATAATTTCTGCGTGTGATATCGTATATTATGTTTTAGCCAACATGCGGGCTGTAGGCCAAACGTAGAATAAAAAACCCTTTAAAAATATTCACCAATCCTTACTAATACTAAAAAAGCGAAAGTAACTCTGTCTCTCTGTCTGGATGTTTGTTCGCTTTTCACGACTAAACCACTAAGCCGATTTTAACGAATTTGGCAGGATGATAGTAAACATCATAAGTGCGGACATAGGCTACTTTTTCTACCTGAAAATGCGGAAAAACTGGAAAATCACGGGTATTCAACTAGTTAACTATAATAAATGTATCTATAGGTCGTTATGAGAATTATCAAGTAGAAGTAGGTACCTAATTATTTTCTAATAACCTTGGTATATCTAAGTTAATTAATATTTATGTCATAATCAATTTCAGCGCTCTAGCGATTGCGTATAGCGTAGCTTGACTATGTGTTCTTTACTGATCATCGAAGTTAAGCAACGGATGACATGGCCACTATAGCTAGTCTTCCGATGGGTGACCGCGAGTGGGTGGACAACAGGCACCTTACACCAAGCTATCCAGCTTAGGTGATGAAAAATTGTTGCGCGCCCGCAAACCGTAATCGATACATCCCTTAGTTGAACAACCATCGCTTTGCCTTCTATGTCTCGACCACCTGGCCGACTGATTAATTATGGTGACATTAAATAGTAATTTTTTCGAAGCCAATTATTTTCGGTATTAAAGGTTATCCACTACTAAACTTATACCGCCATCAACCAAATATATATGATACCTTAAAAAGATTTCCCCGACTCATGCATAAGGTAGCGAGTGGGCGTGTGCCTCGAACTTCGATTTAGTTTGTCCTTGGAAGTCGGCAGCATACCTACCATATTTTATTAACATATTACGGTAGAAATGTTTTACGTCCGAGATTTGCAGGCGTTTCTGATTCATTGCTGCGCCTGCTCCACTTATATTGCTTTTTCAGTGGATTTCGAGGCAGTCAATTCATCCGTGTGTACTTCTGGTAAAGTTCGCATGCACCGTTTTCAAAATTCCTTTTTAATACAATTCGAACTGCAATAGAATGAAATGCGCTCCTTACTTCGGCGTTTCCTATAAAGTACAACCTGGGTTCCTTCATGATAAGAGTGAATAAGCACTAGGCACCTTATGGACATGCGTGCTCCATCTTAAACTGCATCGTCACATCCCATTAGGTGAGTTATGGTCAAACGCTAGACAAGATATAGAACAAACACAAATGTTGTGCACATGAATGTTTGTCCTAGGTGGGAATCGAACCCATGTCCCAAGCGCAGAAGGCAGGTTCACTTTCAACTGGACCAACAGGCTAATAAATAAATAAATAAAAACGTATTTTAATCGGTTCTAGCCGTTTTGGACAAAAATCGTAATAATAATTATACACGTTAACACAAGTCTTTTTAACCCAGAAGCAACCTTCTGTTCTAGAAATATAACTAGCGTTTCTAAGTAAGGCTCTTTGTGTGTTCAATTATGGGGAAAAAAATCTCGCAGTTTAGTTAGAGCCTGTTGAGCCTTTTTGAACGGAGGGAAATCTTCTAAAGAATTATTTCTGTATCGGGATACAGTAATGACAATTTATATTATTTTTGGGGTACAGTCAGGTTATGCACCTACTAGGCTTATACCTACTAAAAATCCATCGATGACCTGCCTATATACCAGACGGAGGGAACCGCCTCTGTTTGAACGTACCGGTGCGTACCCCCCAGCTACCCTACTATGATAGTATGCTGCCTAAAGAGCCTTTTGAGCCTAACCTAAAAAATCAAATACAAAAACCCTACAATCAATCCACAGTAGATCTGCGTACATCATCTTATGTTGGTACGTCATCAAAAACCAAAACAGTTACAAACCATTTTGCAAACATAAAAAAAAAATTCATCACGTTTCAAATGCATAACCCAAATTTATGGCGGGTATAAAAAACGAATCTATGTATACAGTTATCTATCGAAACATATCTTCTTTGAGGCAGGACCGGCTGCCGAGGTCGATAACCGCCTGCATCTCGTGTTTTTTTTTGCTAAATAGAATTAGAAAAACTCGATGTGGCAGATGGTTAAATTTTGCGGTCTACGAACTGTTGTAAAACCATTTACGGCACGAGGCTTGAATATGACACTAATAAAACGATCTAGAAACTAGATTGTAGATAATTTAAAAGAGATGACATTGTGGCTATAGGAATAGGTATTTATCTAAATGAAACCTAAAATGAAACTACTTAAAAGTCAGGATGGGGTACTATACTTTGAAATCATTCTCAAAGTCATTTTCCCGGATTTTGTAGAAGAAGAACCTGATTTAGTGTTATTCGTACTGCATTGGAGAACGATTAAAAAATTATAAACACCTTTGCTTAGCAATAGGCCGGCATTATAACACAAAAAAAGGTTTTATTTATCTATGACTTTAGTCTCCTTTTTATCTAGTAAGTAGGTACTAGGTATTAGCTTTTAGTTTGGATTTCTAACTTGAAACTGGAGAAAGTGAATAACCCCGTAATGTCGAGTTCAAAGCCCCGAAACCAATCATCATTAATTTCGCTTCTTCGTCACGATCACGTAGATTGAATAAAACGGTTGCCTCTGATTATTTAGTAAAAAAAAAGTTGAGGATACCCAGCAAAATACCTAATATAAGAGAAGCATTCCTTCCGCTAAAACTTATTAAAAGTATTTTGAAGATTTGAGTTTCATTAAGCATAACCAAAAGAGTTTTTTTTTTTATGTTTTGAAAAATATTAATTTAGTATTTAATAAACTACACTATAATAGAAAACATGGTCTCCATTATGTTGCGCATTGTAATTCGAATTGCTATCCGATTCGGATATTTGAGTCTATACTATACGTAATTGTGCAGAAATTCTTAATTTGGCACGTTGGAACAGCAATTTTTCTTCTTAAAACTTTAAACTTTAATGCGTATCAATTCATCATAATAATGAAACACTGCGTTTCTTTCACTCTTAAGGCTGGTGCGGCTACAAGAGATCACCCCCAGACACATGATGGACGGGACCAAATTATGAAAAAAAGTCCAATTAGACCCATTGACAACCGAGGATAGTGCATCCTGGCGCAGGTTAATTAAGAGAACCGATTCCATCTAAAGTGGGAATGGGAAAAGAAAAAGAAGATGTTTGACCAATCCAGTAACTCTATCTTACGGAATGTGTATCGTGAAATTTCGCGTAGAAGTTTATAGGTAACACAAGTCCGGTTGCAGCGACACAGAAACCTCGTCACAAATATTCTGAAAGAATTTGACTGGAAGTTCGATGACCCCCAGTCTTTACACGCAATCGCAAAAAACCTCGTAATCGCCGAAATGATTTGCTATTTTCCTTAGCTTTGGTGTCTCAGCCTCAATGCAAGTCCGGTTGTGGTGGCACAGAAACCTCATCCGACGTACAAACTGGCTGGAAGTGCAACGGCCGACAATCTGCGAAGGCAATCAAAAATGAACAACGCTGACGGACTACAAAAGCGAGGAAATGAGGGAAAACATCAATACTCAAAGCAAAGTTGAAAGAACCACAAAATCAACCTTATTGTTGTGGTGAAAAGAAGTCGTGCTTAGCATTTTTCAATTCTAAAAGAAACATTTTGCGTAAGTTAACAATGCCTCTGCAATAATTGCACCAAGAGCACAACGACCCCGGTCTGTGAAGGCAATCACAGATGGACAAATTGGATAAAATTAACGAGGAAGTGCGGACAACGCCAATTTGTTTCAAGGTTTGTGATTACATTTAGCAATAAATTTAATTAGTCAGAAATGTAGTACTTGAAAAATAACTAGAAAAAAGAATTAAAGTAAAATTAGTTTAAACACTGCTGAAATACACACAATGAGAAATTAATTATACACCCACAATTAAGTAAAATGATAAAAAAAAAAAACTATCATACAATTAATTACGTGAAGTATTCCCGTTTTATTCTTAAACAGAGGAACAAAAAACAGTATCCGTAAAATAACACCGTGTAATGGCAGAGTGAACAATGGACAATTTATATTTTTTGCTCAATTACCGAAATGTCGGTCACAAGCGTCACATAACTGCGCATGACACAATACAACTCAAGTTCAATACTTTGGCAACGAACATAGATTAAACAGAAACCAAGAGGGTCATTGACTACAAACAGGTAGGCATAAAATCAAAATCAATTTACAAATCATTATTAATATTAGAAAAGTAAAGATACCTATTGATAGAACTAATGAAATAATCGTAGAAAGACAAAACCTAAAATATTTCTAGTATATTGACATCCCGCTTTGCCAGATTTTATTTTGTCTTGCACTCAGATTCTGGCCTTATATAATATAATATCATCCACATATTATCCCTATGAAAATAGCGTACTTATTCCGAGATATTATGCATTTCTATGATTCAAATATCATTGCTAAAACCCATTACATATGCGTACCCTAAGCTTTCTTGTTAGCAATTGCCTCAAAGCTCGAATGCGATTCACACGCAGTTATCATGAAAATCTTCGTGAAACATAAATGTAAATTCAATTCAATTCCCATTTATCTCTTGACTGTACAACCTTCTGCTTCATATGAAACTCAAAATGACGTGCATTAATACGTTTCTCACGTAGGAACATAGGTAATGAATTGTGCAAAATGAAAAGTAAGAGACATCGAAATGCTTTAAGATTTCTAGAAGTTACAGTCTCTCATTTATCAAGAAGATAGTATTTTTCTATCAGTCTGGTCTTCTTGTGTCATCATATATACTCTTATGAAATTAATTAATTTATCGTTGAAATCAATCATCAAATTTCCTCTTTATTCGTTACCTCGCTTTAGTCTATACCTGTGAGATTAGTAAAAGAATAACTAAGAAAAACATCCATTATGATTTTAGACGTGTACTGCGGAGTATATTATGACTCTTGTGTTTGCTCGTATATGGTACTATGACACGTAGACGTAGCTAGGCACAGTGATGATAAGTTTAGTGATGTAAAGTTTTGACAGAGTGGTAGCCGAGGCAAAGTAAGTGGAGCGTTGATCGTCCAGCTGCAAGACGTAACCATCGCCGGTCGAATCTGGACTCGATTGACACAGGACCGAAGCAGATGGCATAGCAAAAGAGAAGCCTATACCCAGAAGTAGGAGAAGGAAGACTCTGGATGATGCTGATGATGTTTCTTACGCTTAAATTAATGAACTCTAGGTATTGCACTTTTGGGCAATCTCGTGAAGAAAGGTTCATCTCATCTGTGAGTTGTTCTTTGATGGCGGCAGTGTAGGCGCGACTGGCTCCATCTGCTGGTACCGTTACTCGACACAGTAACCGCGAAGCTCGAGATTAATGGCAAACCTGCGCCGGTGTAGGGCCAGGGTGGGTTCAATGAATATTGCTTCTGGAATCACATTACTACTTTACACTACTACTTAGTCTTGTTTCCTAATTCCTAATTGATGATCATCTATTGAAGCTTCGCCTAGTCAATTATTTCTAGAAAGCCATTACACGACTTCAAAATTAATCCACGCAATACCATTATATTTATATTCTTTACAAAATCTTAAGCCACATCACACGCATGACCATAAACTAAACAAAATGATGATGAATTTTTATTATTAAGATATAAATATGTAGCAAAAATAAATAACTTGGTACTTATCAGTTAGATTAGATACTCTGCGAATCAAATGATATCTTATATCCAAAATATCCATATCAGCAAAGTAAGACAATGCTCGAAAAGTAGGGGAACCTTCCCAAATTATGACACCTGGTCTCGTGCCAAACCAATCTCCTCCATCGAGTATTCAGCGCACCCTTATCCAATGAATAAATTCCCTACTCTATACAGATATGGCTCTATACTGGCTTAAAGAAATCCGATGTCCTTCTAAAGAAGAACGACAAAAACTTTCAACGTTTGTGTCTGTGGTAATCAATATTTACTAGAATTGGGTAGGTAACTAGACATAAACGCTATGAAAAGAAAAATTAAGCAGTGCTTACATAATATATTTTGTATTTTATAGATATGATCCAGTTGATTAATAGTAATCGTATGATATGGACCCGGGTATGTCCTAAAACTGCGACCAGAACCACCGGAGGATGGGCAGCAGCGTCCTGTAAGTACACGGTGAACGTACTGCGATCTCCAAGCCGCCTGCCAAGCGTGGGGATTATGGCAACACCCCTCTCTAAGAGGGAGGTCTTGTTCAGCAGTGGACATTTAATGGCTGATGATGTGTGTGTGTATGATATAGAAAAATATTTATATTGATGAAGTTATTAGTTAGTTTTTTCAATGTTTCAAACAAGTTTTCAAACTTTATTATTGAAACTGACGTGGTTTTCTCACATTTTATTTATGTTATACGGGAATTACTCACGTAAGATTAAGCCGGTTACTCCGACTAATGCGGTTGAAACTATAGTCGGAGTAACCGGCTTAATCTTACGTGAGTAATTCCCGTGTAACATAAAAAGTTTTCAAACATTCATTTAATCGACTTCATAAAAAGTTGAAATTTAAAACCTAAAACTACTTTTAATTATTAATATAAAGAAGAAAAAAACTAAAATAAAAGAACGGATCTAAAAGTGAGAAAGTAATATTTGCGAATAACTACTTTAATGTCACCTAAAACTACTTTTAATCAATATAAAGAAGAAAAAAACAAAACTAAAAGAACGGATGTATAAGTAAAAAAGGAATATTTGCGAATAACTACATTAATATCTTACCTATAAGCCTAGCGGGTTTTACCCTGATCTCTATTATGTGCAGTTTGCATTTTTTCACAAAAAATAATCATGTGGTTAGTTTTAAAAATGACTTGCTCTACAGAACATGCCCGTACGCGTGCTTCTAGGTGTTTATAAAGCTTTTTCCTTATGTTCATGATAATTATATGAGATAGTTTCTGCAAAATGAATCAGAGAATCCGGTTCAGCGGAATATCCCCGGGGATATTCTGGTAGTAAAGTGGTCATTTCCACAGCAGGTTTATAGAATAGATGAGGCTTTTGGATTTGACCAATAAGATGAATTTTATATAGAAACGTAAGATTAGGTTAGGTTAAGTTACGCAGTCTGTCTGTCCGTCTGTCTATCTCGCCTACCATTTAACTGCTGTATCTTTCGAACCGTAATATATAGCCAGTTGAAATTTTGAGAGAATTATGTAATGTTACGGCGGATTAACTAAGAAAGATTATTTCAAATAAAATATAACAACAAATAATAAATAATGGCAAAGTTTGAGTCGGTGACAAATTTCTGTTCATTACCAAGTTAAACAACGTAGTAAAGCACGGTTGGTACTTGGATGGGTGACCGCCTGGGCGTGATGTTTGCTTTTTGCGCTACTTTTTGTATTTAGCGGTGGTACGGAACCCTTAATGCGCGAGCCTGACTTACATTTGGCCGGTTTATTTCTTACAGCCCAGAACGTAGAGTTCTTTTTATATTTTAACATTTCTAATTAGAAACGGCAGCGTCCCTAAATTTTAGAATTTTTGATGGCATAGACTCTCACCCGATAAAGACGAACATGACTATCAAAATTGTTTTAAGGCCCTCTTTTTCTACTTTAAGCAATTTTTGTCATTCTAGTTTTAGTTTGTCTATTTCCATGGTTACTATGGTTAGCTTAAAATAATAAAAAATGGTGTCATTTCAAAATTGATGTTTTTATCTAGGAAACCGTAGACGACATTGACGACGCTCTATAGAAAAAAATTGAAAGTAAGACTATTTTCCGCTTTTCTCCGTTTGTTTTGGCTTCATTCGAATACCTATTTACTAAATGATGTCTACGAGATTTTAATTAATAGATTTCATAATTATGGAGGAACCGTAAAGATGCATTTAAAATTAAAGCTCTTCGAAAAATAAACCTCAACTTCAGAAAAACCTCAAAAATAGAAGTAGCGAAAAGCACGACTGCGTGTAAGCGCCATCGTTTTGCTGTATTAAATGCGACTATAATACAATAATTATGGTCATCTGTAGTAACAGCGTTGCTTAAAAGTGGGAAAAACTTGCCTTAAAGAATGCTCTGAGGACATTGTAGTATGTTGGATAATTATAACCGTTTTTGCGTCATCAGTAAAACTGCAAACACTTTTATTATAAGTGTACAAAACGTTTGACATCTATTTATAACGTTGGAATCAGTTCAATGTTGAATAAACTAAATGACTTTGACAATTCAGAAGCGCGGAACTAGGATGTTGTGATGTCTAGCTTCTTTATTTATGAATGTTTTAATAATCATCATTACAAGAAGACAGGAAATATTATTCGAGGTTAGAAAAAAATACATGAAGATGTTGTTTTCACGTTGTTGTCACCTACCTATCTAAAAAAACAAACAAATAATAATATACGTAAAAATAATAATATACGCTAGCATTAAGTAATTTCGCCGGCAGAAAAAGTTGTTATCAAATTGTGTAAATTTATTATCAATTTTAAGTAGCTCCTCCATTTCTGCTTTGTTCTTTTATTGAGAAACGCGCCATCCAAAGACAAACTTTCAACACCCATGCATCATATTTAAAGTCATGGTTAAACTTTTTAACTTTGACCAAAGATAGTCCGTCCAATTTAAGATAAGAGCATACCATACTATGTGCGTGCCTGTTGCCAGTTACTAACATTTATGTTTTGTCCTTTTTGCGAGAAAAGCACCTTCTAAAGACAAACTTCAAATACCCATGTAATCAGCGTCATAGTTAAAATCATGGTTAAACTTTTTAACTTTGACTTAAGACCATAATACAATTAAGGATAAGAGCATATCATATTATGTGCGTGTCTTGCCAGTTACTATCATAATATGTATAATACTTGCAATACCATCTAAAAGTGGGCCAAGTTTGTCTCACTATGTTCGCTCGACGAAGCTTTAGCGCGACCGGTTGGCCGGTCGTTGAACCTACAACCTACTCTCTACCTCTACTCACCCTGGGTTTCGCGATCTTAGAGCTGAGGTGTGCTATTCGAATGTTAGCCTTATGTTCTAAAGAATAAACGGATAAACGATCTAGATAAGGCGATGTTTTCCCACTTGCAACGCTTGTTACTACAAACCATAAGGAATAGTACAGGGTTACCCATCTAGACTTTACTAAGCTGAAAAGAGGTCATTGTGCTCATCACTATGAACAACATTTACTACGGGACCAACCGTGAAATCGCGAAAAAAATATCAGCTGTTCCACAGAAAACGGTCAATGACACTCGATAATGGAACAGCTGATAATTTTCGCGATTTCAGGGTTAGTCACTTAATCATAATCCTTTATCCTTTCGGCTTAGTACACTGTAGATGCGTAACCCTGTATGTTGTGTTAAAGCCGCATTTAGTGAAGCAAAACCATGGCGCTTACACATAGTCGTTCGTTTCGTTATTTCTATTTTTAAGCTTTTTCATTAAAAAAAATATAAGTATGGCTGTAATGTAAAATGTTCCAAAATCTGTATTATGATATCGTAGACGTCATTTAGTAAATATATATTTAAATGAATCCAAAAAAACAAGGAGAAAAGTGCAAATCAGTGTACTTTCATATTTTTTTCTATCGAGCGAAATGTCCAGATTCATGTTTTGGTCTTTGTGGTATCTCAGATCAAATATAGAAGGGAGATATGGTAAGATGGCGTAGCAAACGCACCAAGCCTAAATCAAACTTGATGCCCTTATCTCACCCTGCAGACGCCCTTGCCGCCTTTTTGATGTGATAACGTCTTATAAATACACACAACACAACAACAACAACAGCTTAGTTTTTCGGTACTAATTTAGATTAATTTGTGTATATATATGAAATAAATAAAGTAAAAAAAAAAAAAAAAAACGATGAACGCCGGCTGCACGCACGAAAAATTTTAACGTTCCGCCTGAGCGCGGAACAAGCGATAGAGAGGCACGATCGGCCTAAGCGTTATCACGTAAAATTATCGTCCGTAAACCGACTTTACAGACAATCCCTTTTTTTGCATGTGCTTTTTTGTTTTTGTTGTTGAGTGCGTGAAAAATTAGTAAGTGTGCCCAGTTACAGTTTTTGCAATAAGCGGTTAAGCCGTATATGAAACTAGGAGACATTTGAACACGAACGATAATTTTTGTACTAAGGCATATCTCTCTCGTTTGTCTAATTTAAAGCATGTTTGCAAAAAATAGTTAGCTAAAGTTCAGAAATAGAGGTTTCTGGCTACGTGCCAGCTTTTCACACTACTTTATGAATTTGCCCTTCAATTTAGCTCAGCAAGGACTTTTAATTTTCTCTTCTAAAGTATGTTTTGTTTCCTAATTTTAACCATTTTACCGTTGCAACCCGAGATCCAGCAAACGGGGGAATATGCCTTACTACAATTATCGGTAGTGTTAAAATTTCTAAATTTTCTTTGCGCGATAAAATCCGAAACGTGTATATTCGCCAAAGAACCAGAGTCACTGACATAGCTGTTAAAATTTGCAAGTTGAAGTGGTAATGGGCAAGCCACATCGCTCGAAGAACCTATAACCGATGGGGAAGAAAGGTTCTGGAGTGGAGACCACGAACCGGAAGACGCAGCGTAGGGAGGCCTTCCACTAGGTGGACCGACGACATTGTAGAGTCGCGGGCATCCAGTGGATGCAAAAGGCAGGCTGTCGTTCAGTGTGGAGGTAAAGGGGGAGACCCATGTTCAGCAGTGGACGTCTTCTGGCTGATGATGATGATGAAATGTAAGTACGGCTCACTTACGAATTCTTCTCACACACTAAGAAACGACACCAATGAACGACATGCAAAAAGGCGGCAAGGCCTGCAGGGCGAGTTCGACTAAGGCATCAAGCCTGATTTAGGCCAAATGCGTTCGCACCTAGCACGCCACCTTACCATATCTCCCTTTTTTATCTGATCTGAGGTTGTGACATTGTAAGATTGAGCTTGAATAAATGCTACTTATTCGTACTAAATTGCGGTACTTTATAGTGATTGTCAAGAATAGAATTTACACTTCAAAGGTTTGAGTGGTTTATGTCCCGCCCACGAATTTATTTCATAAGTTACGGAGTTCAGACACTGAGTAGACAGATAGACACGATGTATTATGTCAGATTTTCTTCATCATCATCATCATTATTTCAGCCAATCATGTTCCCACTGCTGGGACTCTTCTGAGGCCTTCTCTCAGAGAGAGAGGATAAATAAATAATGGCATGTCGTTGAATGCCATACGTCTTTGAGCTTTTGAGGTTCTTGGACATACCGGTTTCCTCACGATTTTTTCTTTCACCGATGAGAGCGATGGCATCGAAACTGCACATAATTTATTCAGGTACTAAATAAGTCAAGTAATAAGTGCAGGGGCGAGGATCGAATCGGATGCCGTCAGATTGTAAAGCGCATATGCTACCGCTCGGCCACCATCGCTCTTCTTAGATTGTGATACAGAGATAATTGTTTTTTTTTTTATATATCTTATTATTGCTGGAAGACTAAACTTTTCGCAGTAAGTTATTTTACAAGTTTATTAAGGTCTAGAATTCCAGGTGCAGTGATCTCGTGATCTTAAATGTCTATTTTTTATTTACTTTTTGTGTTTTTTTTTTATTAAAACAAAAAAAAAAAGAAAATTCTTTGAAATATTAACATCGCAATATGACCGATGCACATGTTTTAAAAGAAAGCAGTCATTTTATACACAAAAAAACCGGACAAGTACGAGTAGGACTCGTGCTCTGAGGGTTCCGTTGGACAGAGACCTCATGATTCTACGTCAATGGGAAGTACCCTATAGGTTTTGATTTCCCTGTGAAATCGCAAAATATGCGACATAAACGTTCATATCTTCTGATTGCGTTGACTTACAACTTTTATTTTTTTACAGCCGAAAGAAACCGTAGACTTTAGTATTTAGTATAAATTTCAACTTGATACCTTTACGCGTTCTTGAGAAAAAGGGTCTTGACAGACGGACAGACAGACGGACAGACAGACGGACAACGAAGTGATCCTATAAGGGTTCCGTTTTTTTCCTTTTGAGGTACGGAACCCTAAAAACATCACATGCGTATGTTAAATAGCGGAGCGCCATATTCTGGGCCTTAAAGAATCGTAGCAATGAGGTTGGCAAAGTACATTTTGTTTTAGAATTTTGTCATTACGAATTGTTTGTTGTTTTGTTAATTGTTTTTTTTTCTTCAAATAATCTGTAAAACTAGTTTCTACAGACAATTCACAATACAGCCATAATATCATCTGTAAAAGTTTCTACAGACAAATCCCGTTGGGTAAACTTTGAGGGCTTGATAAATTCAAGTATTAGTCATTTTCTTTTTTCGGCGTTGATTGTGTATACGATGGAATAATCTACAACTTTTTATTGTACGACATTACTTTTGCCATTTCATCATTTGATTATATTTTTAGGATTTTAATAACAGTAGGTATTTTAACAGTGTATTTTGTTTCAAGATCTCGACGCCCGGAAGTCGTGGGGAGAGACCATTGCTCAACATTGGGGATACACAGGCCAGTGTTGTAGTAATTTGAACGTTTTCTATAGGCCGGCCCCATAACTCTGATATGGCCAGCGACGCTTCAGTGGTGCTTGGCAAGACAACAGAGTGGCCGGCCTATAATACCTTAATTGCAACGCTTAGCATGACTGTTTTAAAAGCGCACCTTTTTATCATCATCGATTTTAAAATATTTCATGCTAAAAGCATGGCAAAGCTTGACTATTTTCACAAGATTATAATAATTATTAGAACAATTTTATGACCTTTTAGATTTTTTGCGATTACTACACAAATATTATACACTTTGCATTATAAGTACGGGGGGAGGAGGGCCTGATTACCCCCCCTTCCCCCGTACCTGGCAACGCCCTTGACAGTAACGTAGATGAGTCGCTTAGTACCAGTACATAATGTACTGTAATGTACGTATTAATACGAGTATTTACGCTTCCAACACACATTAAACTTAGAGCATTCACGCTTCAGTTTAATGCTTCCACATTCATTACACGCTAGGATACGACTGCACTAGGATGGCGCTACTAGAGTTTTAATTATTTACTAGCTGTTGCCCGCGACTTCGTACGCGTAGACTTTCATATTACAAACCCTTTTGCCCCCCCTTTATTCAGCCCTTTCGCAAAATCTCTTTTTAGCGGACCTCTACTACTACTACTAAATAAGTACTCTATATTCCAAATATCAGCTTCGTAATTACAAAACTTTCAACAAAAAAAAAAAAAAACATTTCATCTACTTATCCGCCTTTTACGAAAAAAATATTATCTGTATTTATTTTATTTTAAAGTATTAACCTGAATACCAAATTTCATTTCCCTAACATCAAAAACAAAGGACTTTCATACAAACTTTCAACCTTCATTTGCCCTTTAATTCAGCCCTATCGCAAAAAGGACCTCTACATCCCATAAACTGCCAAATTTCAGCTTCGTAAGTCATGCAGTTTTCGAGATTTCGCGATGAGTGAGTGAGTGAGTAGCTGAATTTTGCTTTTATTTTTATAGATTGTGGCCAAGAGCAACAAAGAAGGGATTCGCCAGGAACAGACGTTACGACAAAATAAATTTGTATTTATGCCACGCGGCCATGCACGTTACGCACGTAGATAGTATACAGGGTTACGCGAAAAGGGTAAGCCGTAAAGGGTCCGTTAAACTCATCATCATGAACAAAATTTACTATTGAGCCCCTAAATAAATAAAATATCATTTGCTCATAAAAATGGCCATTGACACTCGATAAAGTGTATAAAGCAGTTAAAATTAATTTCTCGATAGATTTAGGGTTGATTTCATGGTTGTTCAAATCCGCGTAACCTCGAAGATGTGTGTTTAGAATGTTGATAATGTCTCATTATCAATGGGTGCGCTTGTATCTAAAGAAATAAGTTTTAATGTGTGCGAAATCCCCTTCCTACAAAAACAATCGAAAAATATATGTGTCGGTTGGAAGCTAAGAAAGGAATTCCTTGCCGTCATCCTAGTTTCCTGAGAATTACAATCTAGGAATCTTCAAGGCAGTGAAGTAGAGCGAATAGATTTATTTTAGATCAAGGTGCTCCATCTTCGGCCATACCGTCGTTTATCATCGAGTTAGTGGGCAAAGGAAGCAAAAAAAAAACCATTTCTGAGTATTTGTTCGTTTTGAGAAGTAGGCATTTTTAGAATGGTCCATTTTAAGAATTGGTCTTTTGTAGAATAAGTTTTCATTTTGAGAATTGGGCATATTTTTATGTGAAAAAAGGTTTGATTACGTTTTTCCACTAAAAAGAGACGAATTTACAGAGGGCATGGACACTGGACAGGCCACTTCGCTCGAAGAAGAAGACAGGTTCCTAGGTACACGGTCGACGCAGCGTAGGTAGGCCTCCCACTAGATGGACCAAACGACATCGTGAGAGTCACATACACCCAGCGGATGCAGATGGCAGGCTGTCGTTCAGTGTGGAGTTCTTAGGGGGAGGTCTATGTTGACCAGTGGACGTCTTCTGGCTGACGATGATTACAGAGGTCATGTTAGAATTTTGAAACAAAAAAATATATTCATGTATATTTTGACATGAATATCCACATAATCCACGCAATGATTGAGAAAGGTTATGAACTTTCGTATGTTGGCGTCGGTTCACTTCACGACTTCACGACTTCAACCCGGACCTTAGATACTTCTGTTGCTAGCCGATGCATTCATATACTAACACAACTCTAAACGTTTTAAATTTGAAGTGATAAATACGCAAATGAAAGTTAGTAATGTTAAATAGTGCGGCTTAGTGTGGTTTTCCCCTTGCTTAATGCACAACATTACCCGTGTTATTTGTTTTGCTGTTTAGCAAAACAAACAACTAGAAAAGAATAAGTTTAGAGTCGAGTGAAATTACTATCTTCAACTATCTCTGGCGCTTGGCTATATTTTACTTTGACGTTGACTTTTACGCTCTCGCACGCATTAGTATAACCATCGAGCATTTAGTGCAAGTTTTATTTTTATACGACTAATGGGTGCTACCATTTGTTTAGGAATAGTTAATGACTGTAGATGGATTTCACGCATAATTTAATTACGCATAAAGATATTATAAATGCGAAAAGTTTGTTGGTTTGTTTGTTCCTCTTTCACGCAGCAACAGAGCAACGGATCGACCTGATTTTTTGCATGGATATACTTTTCATCATCATTATCACCATTTTTCATCACTACGCGGGTGAAACCGCGGGGCGCAGCTAGTTACGCATAAAGACATGCAGGCGAAATTAAATTTATTATTTATTTAATTTAAACACAGTTAACAAGTGCTTGTTCTCGATTGATGGAAATAAATGAATAAATCGAGTTTTCCATTTCACAGATGTCACAACTTTGATAACAAAAATTCTATGCATGATTATTTTACTAAAAAGAGCCATCTGAAGACATACCATATCTTTATTCCTTTTTCATTAGATCATGTTGGATTTCTTTGCGCTGGACGTTCGTACGTACCTACTGGGCAGATAAATGTTAATTTGTAAAAGTTACGCAATCATAAAATGTTTCGTAATTATGTTTTTTTTTATGACCATCTAGTCTGGTTTGACAGCTGTACGGGAGACCCTTGCGGGTCGCCAGTACAGGTGCTGGAACATCGTTTCACAGCAACGCAGCGACACGGATTGTTCCGTACGGGACTTGCCTCTGCGTAGTTCCCGTCTCCCGTAGTACGAACGACCCGCACGGGTCTCCCGTACAGCTGTGAGACCAGCCTTATACTTGGCGCGCTATTGCGCTGTTTTGCAAAGTCGTACCTTATTCAGATATGTCATACTTTTTTATAATTTAAAGCACCATACCATTACTATCACCATCCATTCCTATTCCATTGGTATTTACTACCATTTTATAATCACATAACTATCATTGCAATCAAATGATCGTCTCGACATTCCCTGCCGTAAGCGGTACCAATATGCACTTATTCAAAATGACAAAGCACTGTAATGCCAGGCAATAGTCACTCGAGAATAAATGGTAGTTTTACGTTGAGGTGCAGATAGAAAATGATCAGAGGGGAAATGCTGAAAAAACTGCTAAATGAAATCACGACTTTTACACAAAGGGTATTCTGATGTTAGTAACAGTATAGTCATGAGTTCGTGACGTCACATCATTCGAATCTCAGTTAGGATTGGTCAGGCATCTGACCAACAGTTTTAGTATAAAAATACTATAAAATGTTCCTGCTTATGAGGTTTAAAAACCTCATGTCGCTGGTGCTTCGCACTAAACACGAATTATTTTCTTATTTTATTGTCGTATATATGGGGTTCAAGTGACCTCATGAGGTCCTCAATCAAAGATACTTGAGATTTCTTCGCAGCGGAGGTGTTATAAGTTTCATTTTGTTGCACATTTCGAAGCATTTACAGTTCACATATGCGTCTTATTTTAGTTATCAACGCGTAAAATCTTAACCTAACCCTAACTTGTAGTTTTTTGTCCATACTAATATTATAAAGAGGAAAAATTTGATTGATTGTTTGTTTCCATTAAATAGGATCCGAAACTACTGAACCGATTTGAAAAAAAAAAATTCACTGTTAGGAAGCTACACGGGTAACATTTAATTTAATTTTTTTATTTTATTTTATTTTATTTTTTATTTACAACTTAGAAGGCTATACAATATTTTCAAAAAAAAAATATAGGGATCCTTACTAAAACTACAATAATGTAACCCAAGGTGTAAAAAATAAGATTTACAATTTTAACTTTGTGTGTTTGACAGTTCTAAGACAGGACAACGTCTGTCAGGTCAGCTAGTTTTTAATAAAAAGAGCGTCAAACAAGCATGCAGCAGTCTGATGGTAAGCAGAAACCACCGACTATGGACACCTGCAACACTAGCAGTGTTGACGGTGCTTTGCCAGCGCGGAGAGGTAGTTGTAGATAACCTTTTTGAAACACTTCATGTTGAAGTTCGGCGGGAAGACCTTTGGGGGAAGGACATTCCACACCTTGCAGGTCCACGGAATTAGGAGTGGATAAATCGGATGGTTGATTGAGGTAACAAAAGCAGAGTGGCATCGTTGTGAGTAGTTCTTGTTTGTGAGACCACAATATTGGGTTTGTGATTGTTTTAATGGATTTCTATTTCGCGAGTCGTAAAATCTCAACACGCCGATTTTTGCTTATAAAAGCTTTTATATACATCTGTTTCTATTATAGTCTGTGTTTTACATCGCAGATGCACTTAGATACGCCATTATCTATGCTTAATTAACATGTTTCAGTCTTGTCCGAGCCACGTCGAAAGCTTAGAGTAGAATCGACTTTATTTTGTCTTTCCCTGAATGAACTTTGGACTGCATACGATGAGATATGCGAGTAATAAAATTATTCTAATTGCGAAACTGATATCGATGCATTTTGCGGAATAGTTTTGTAATTTGCAACAAATAATATCTAACTAATTACGATGTCTAGATAAGTCCTAAGATATAGATGGTTTTTTTTGACACGACGATGTACTTGGATTTTTTTCTCTTCTACTTATATATAATGATACACTCTCCCATTCACATTTCGTGCAAACAAATTTTTCGTTATTGTTATGGACCCTTCGCAAGTCTTAATCGAATTGAAGTTCGATATTTGTGTCTACCTGTCTTCAAGTCGCGAGTAAATCGATTTCTTCTAGACACGCGTTCATCAATAGACCGCATCATCGCTTAACATGACGTCGCAGTAAAGCTTAGGCCTAAAATTAATATGCAGACTACTTTAGGAAATACCACAGAAGAATAAATAAAAAGCTTACGTACATAATAACAACAGACAATTACTTAAAACAAAAAAACAACACACAAGACAATATTTTTTTATACAATTTGCTTTCACGATGGCAAAAAAGAAGGAAGTACATAAATGCATGCATGAATGCATCTGTATATTGAACGTTGAGTCTGGTCGAAAACATCTAACTCAGCATTTACGCGTGACGTGCGGCTAGAAATGGCGACTGCTTTTGCATTCATCGGCGCATAGAGCCGCATGCGCAAGTTCAAGGCTGGTCGATTCCCGCTTCCCGACGCATGTGCAAACGCATAGACGTAGTTTAGTTTGACTGTACTGGGGGTACTGGGGGAGATGCCCCTTTTGTGGCCTGACATTAGAAAATATATAAAAACAGTAATGGTGTAAAAAAATCGTAGACAGTTAATTGCTTGTTGCATCAGTGATATCAATTGGAAGAGAAATGAGCTTGGTATTGTAGACAAAACTAATTTTTGCTTTAACTTTTCACATCTATTGCTCTTTGAAAAAATGAGTACATTAAGAAGAGGAGTACAATCGAGTTGCATTGGTCTTGCTTGCCCCATTGCACAAATCCCTGACTACATCTTTGCGCATACGCATTAATTCAGCTCACAAACGCTACTACCACCATTGTCTATCACTCCACACCGAGGTCGGGGAACTCATAAAGGATTAATGACAGCATTGTGGAGAGTGGTTTTAGTTTTTCATTTTTGTGCTGCCACCTGCGGGCTGGCCTGCAGCCTACTTGCAGTTTATTGCGAGCTGATAGGCGGCTTGCTGGGCCCGTGATGGCTGGATAATTGGAGATTATATATGTATGCTTTGCATGGTGTGTTAGGCTTAGGAGTTTGATAGGCGAGTTTTATATCAACATGGTCTTTGAACACATCTGGTTTATTATAGATATATAGGAGCAGTTAGCAGATATACAGACAGACAGACGCGGAAAGCATTTTTATACTATGTAGGTTTTATACTATATAGGTATATCAACTGTGTATTTTTTCATTTTTCAAGATGACCTTGGGTTTCTTTAAGATAGCAGTAAAGTTTTAGTTAGTTATACATGCGGTCAAAAAAAAAATCTTTTGCGTATGTATGTATAGGGTTATTTTCCTTAGCAACGTAAACATCTGCAACCGATTCCTATTTCTTACTTTCTTTTTCTTGGAACAGATATTTTTTTCTTAAGCACGATATCTACGGCACGGCCTATAAACATCCTCAAAGACAGCGGAGAATACAAAGTATTGAAATTGCATGCGGTCCTGGATTTCCGAGTAAATGGACAATTTAAACAAATCGGTTCTGTGAATGTCACTGTTAAATTTGACCTTGTTGCACCGCAGACCAGTGTTGCGCCAAACTGTTTACATAGGGCACTTGCAGAATATTTGCTCAATTCGACCCCGGACAACTGCATACAGCGTATTTATATACCTACAGGGCTGGCTCCTGAAAACTAAGTAATCATCTTCTATGTGGTTTGTAATGAATCTGTCAATTGTATATCCCGGACAAATGAGTTAGATAACTAATCTATTTGACCTTTTTGAATAGTGTAGTTGCATAATGTGTCCAAATTGACCAAATAATATCACTTCCTTTCTCAAACTTTTAACGATTCATAAATTTTCCTCTTAACTAGTTTTGCTAGTTTGCTCCTTCCATTTGTATATATATTTTCTTTTTTTCATGTTTGCTTATTTGTAACAACCCTATAAAAGCTATTCCATAAATGCTTCTCTATTTTTAGTCAATAACACTATTGGCTCTGTGCCTCATACAGATCGTATGGCGACAAAATTCAACCAATCAAATCTATAGCTGAGCATTTGCATCTTTAAATTTCCTTGTAAAAATTCTTGTAGTGATGATTCTAGCTGCAATTTTAGCTGCGTTTACGTTCATTGGAATTAATGCAATGTTTTAATTAAAAGTAATTACTTCAGCTTTATGCCGTTCGACGCCCTGACCGCAGTGTCGTCAGTAGTTCCTATACAGCGTTCTTTGTGTATGAGTGAGTGACTGCATTGCCATGGAATCCTTATGTCAATATGTAAACGGATTTCGTAAGGATTGCGTATTTAGCCACATTAGCATTGTCAAAGGATTGCCAGTATACTTTGCAGGTTAGTAATTGCAGCAAAACAAGCATTTTTGTTTGTCCGAGAAAACTTATTTTTCATCAATAGTGTATAATCTTTTATAAAAATGTTTTTTATTCCGACAAATTCATTGCTCACAATTGCATTTTGATTTAATAAAGTTCATATGATATAGTCACAGGGTTTTTCTTTTACTTCCTCCACAAAATAATTTTTCAGATCACTAACAATTTGTTCATTATGTCAAGAAATTATACATGTGATACGAACGTCAAGAAGTCATTAACATCCTTTATTACTCTTAATTGTTTTCTCATTAATTGTTATAATTTGCATTATTGTAATTTTATTTTAACTGCTTTTAAGGTTCACTTGTTTTATGTATTTGTGAAATTCACAGCTCGGTCATTGACGTGGTCGAGCTCGAAAGCTTGCTTTGAAATGTTAATGCTGCCTCTTCCTAGTTGTTTGCTGCTTTTTTGAGTTTGAATTATTTATCAATAACATTTTTGATATTTTTGTTGACATTGTCAGAAATGTGGCAAATTTAGCAATACATAAAATTACTCTATTAACTTAAAATATGGTGGTCACACCAAACTTTTTAAATATGATTATAAGTTATCAATTAAATCAATTTTATTAAAACAGGATGCTGTCTATAATAAAAAAAACTAAGTTCCTCGATCTCTTGGCTAGCAACCGGCTTGATCCTACGCTTGTAAAAGCTGGATTGCGGACCGTTGCGGTCCGTCAAAAGAGAGAGGTGGCTAGTAAAATGGTGACTGGGGGAGGCACCAAGACGGCTCATGGTGGCGCATTGTCGCATCGGCCGGCTAAAGTATCGGCCGCGCGGGAACCTGCGCGCGCGCACTTACTCGATACTCGATAAACCAGTGACGAACTCATCGATAAACTCTCGTGTCGATAAACGTAGTACGTTACTACTTGTGTGCACAGTTTTGCGTTGAATGCCGGAGATAGTGCACGTTGGTTTGTCTTAGATATTGGCGATATCGTGTGTATATTTTGTGCTCTTTTTATTATCTTGCTATGAAACGTTAAACTTTGTAAATTTTAAGTATTCAATTTATGAGGTAATTTAAGTGATAGAGTCGGAATTCATCGTGGCGTTGTTAATTGTTTGGTTGATACTAAACAATACACGCGACACATTCCTTAAATTAATTAAAATTCCTTCAAGCGAGCAATTAAGCCGCTTTTTAGATGGCTTTATTATGTTCCTACTTGTAAATTGCTTAGGGCTGGTATATGGACAATAAAAAAAAACTGGCTTGGTGTGCATTACTGCGCTGGGTTTTGAACTGAGTTCTAAAGTCTAGTTAGCACTGTGCTATTATGGGCAAACATGACGCTTAAAATCACGCAAACGACATGATTGTCTCGTTAATCATTTGCATAATTAAAACTAAAAACTGTTGATATGAGAGTTTCTTGATTTTTTTTTATTGTTTTTTTTTCAAAGTCAATTTGAATCAGAGCAATTGTAATCAGATCAGCTTAGTATTATTCTAGAAAATCTTTATGACGAGCACCAGTTCAAATGTGTTATACTGAATTGTGTACATGAAGCATATGGAAATCTATTTGTTCTAACTATATAGTAATTGTTTTCCATTACTACATACGCTACTTTTACACAATAGAGTGTTACATCACGTTTAATTAAAAACGTCGTTAAACACACGTGTGAAAATGACACTTTCCATTAGTTAACCATTTCCTGATTGACGTACTTTCTTCGCCACTCTACCCATTACTCTACCTAATGAATAGGAAAGCAGTTAAGTTGTTGTGTGCCACTTTCCGCCCACTTTTCTATTAAGTTTGATAATCACAACACGTGGTATTGTTTTGATATTTAAAAACAATCTAATTTTTAACCGTGTCTTCTGTGGCTTTCTTGTTTGCTTTATGATGTATCAACAACAAAAGTCATAAGAACTTTTTTTTTATTTTGAATTTAATTCTTAATATTATCTTTTTCTGTTTGTTTATAAGTAATCGAATTTTTAACCGTGTTTTCAGTAGCTAAATTTTTTTCTATATAATGATTAATATCACCAACAAAAGTATTTTTATTTTGTAATAAATTCTTTTTTGTTTTCGTTTGTATGTTTTATTATATTAGTTCGTTATTCAAGAATTAATTTAAATTTCCTAAACCAATTGGAAGTTTTAGAAGTTTTCTTCAAAAAAAAAAATGTACCAAATCCTTTTTTGAAATTGGTCAATGAACTTTTTCTTAGTCATATCCAATGTCAATCGTTACCGATTCGTTCTTCCAATCTTAAGTGCTAGTATTTGCGTCTAAGCCGTTAGCTTGAGGCGTTTATTGCTTCAATAGCCCAGCTAAAGGGCTCCATTATTTTAATGGTCTATTGCACAAAAAGCAATTGCAGATCGTGCCAGAGGCGATCACGACTTACCTCTTTGCCGTGTTGGATATTTTGATAGCCTTTGTCTGGTGTGACACACGGTTTAAATCTATAGTTTGTTACTATTACAAGTTGGTAAGTTCCTAGATGATCTCTTTTTGAATTGTGATGAGCTATGCAAAATTAAACGAAACGGTGATACAGCGCCAAAAAAAGGGAGCAATTTTTATTATAGCACCAACTCAAAAATAAATGTTTTACTCTACATTATGAGTGCGAATGACATTTTTCAACCGACAAAAAAAGGAAGAGGCGCAACTTATAAACAAAAAAATAAATATGACAACGCATATATAAGTATGTTTGCTGAGCAGTCCGATTTTAATTTTTTTTAACGCAATAGACGATATTTTTTCTCTATTTCAGAGTTGGTTCGTAGTAAAAGTTGTTCATTATTGAATACACTGTCCTCCTTTCGGCTTAGTATCACGACACCGTGTAGCCCTGCATACGGATATAATGTTAGGAGTCATAGTGAAGGATCTCAGTATCAGATTCTTGGTAATTGATTTCATCTAATTACAGCCGATATAAAAATCCACTCAAAAATTTACCTACTTATTCAACTAAATAAAATTAACCTACTCCTCCGCTATTTTACATGCGGCGCAGTTGAATGACCCTTGATTTTTACGATTTAGTGTTTATGATAATGTTTATCAGTAGATATTTTATAATCAAGTTTGGCGTGACTTAATATTTTATTCATATGTTTAGTACTGGTTTATTTTTTACTAGCACAGCCTCAGATCAGACAAACAAGGGAGATATGCCTCAGTATAATTATCATTCGTATTCAAATGTCTCCATCTATATAATTATATGAAAATTAATCCCTATTTACCTTGTTCACGCCATAACTTCAGAACAACTTTACCGATTCCATTAATATTTTTTTAAAGCTTTCTATTACTATGTTAAAGGTTCTTACAAAATTGGAAAGTGCACACTTACTAATTCTTCACGCACATTAAGAAACTTGTAGCGACACCAATAAATTAGTTCAGTAATGGTCCACATTCCACATACAAATCCTCTAAGGTTGTGTGCAGGGTGAGCTCAGGCAAAGGCATCCAGACTGATTTAGACTGAATGCGTTCACACTCGCAACGCTACCTTACCATATCTCCCTTGTTTGATCTGAGCACAGCTAATGTTCAGAAATATTTCGTTTGTCTATACTAATATTTAGCAAATGTTTAGCATTAAGTCCTCCAATTGTACATGTTTACTTAATTTGTAAGTGTGCGATAAAGTATTAAATAAATAAATAAATAAATATTATAAGATTTGTTTGTTTGCATTGAATAGGCTCCGAAACTACTGAACCGATTTGTTTTTTTTTTTCACTGTTTGGAAGCTACACTATCCCCGGGTAACATAGGCTATAATAATATTTTTTTAAAAAATAGGGATCCTTACTAAAACTCCAATAATGTAACCCAGGTGTACAAAAATAAGATTCACAATTTTAACTTTGCGTGTTTGACAGTTCTAAGACAGGAGAACGTCTGTCAGGTCAGCTAGTATCAAATAAAATATCAACAAATAAATGGAATTCAAAATAAGAAAAGGAAAAACATGTACAACAACAACAAAATTAATATTTTCCTTAACCAACGCAAACATATACAGCATCTTTGCAAAGAAATTACTACGTCGTGTTCGAGTAACTATATATCCTACTGATATAACTACTATATATGAAAACAAAGTGTCTATACATATTCGTATAGACACTTTGTTTTCATTGCGATACAACCAAATATATCGCTTGATATATGTTCCATCGTTGTCAATATTTTTGTTATACTGGAAAAGCCTTTTACAATAATAACTTTTATTTACCTGATGGTACTAGTTTTTGTATGTTTGCGATGTTTATGCCTACATTTATTCTACCTATAGGTGATTAGATCCATGTTATTGCGCAATTTAAAAGGCAGTAAAGGTACAAGCAAGTAAAAGGAAGGGCTTGTCATGATCATGACGCACCAGATTTTCTATATAGATAAGGGTATATATTATAAGGAAAACTGAAAAGGTTACTGGGAAAATATATGATCTATTTATTTGCAAGGATAACTTAAGTAAGCGAGTTGGTGGTCAAATGCAGTCAATTTTAAATAACTAATAAAGTTAAGTATATCATGGAAACGGAACATGCAAATTTTTCTTAGTGTGGTGTCTATAAAATGTGGTTGTATTGTATTCTGTTACACTTACAAAGTACCTGGGCAAAAGGGAGAGTGCGCTCGCTATTTTTAAAATTTTGTGGTTAAACTTTAACCCGCCTTTTGTCTTTTTCGATCGAGTTTGAAATTTAAAAGAGAGAAAAAGACTAAACACGGCGTAGCTATTCCAAGACTACTCCACGTTTATTAATAAGGGGGATAAAGTATAACGTTATCTAAATACAAAATTTCATCCAAATTGTTACAGCCGTTTCTGAGATACGATAATAGATTCTTAAACGGTCGGCAACGTAGTTGCGATGCCTGTGGTGTTACAAGTATCCATAGGTGACGGCGATTGCTTACCATCAGGCAGGCCGTCTGCTTGTTTGCCACCTATGGCATAAAAAAAAACGGCAAAACTTATATATAAGAATTGCTCGTTTAAAGTTATTAAATGAAATAAGCACACGATTTATTTTATGCTAAAAGCTTTATGTTGTAGGTTCCTGTCATGCATACGACTTTAGCGTATTTTAATTGCCTTATTAATCAAATTCCCCTATATCAACGGGTTTGTTATATCACCGTTAATATGTTTGGTCATATTAAATATAATTTATGGGTAGTTAATGATCTGTTTACTATCTTTGTAAGAGGATTTGGCCTTTACTATTTGTTGAGTTTTTATTTACAGTTTAACGGTAGTCTATTTTGTAGCAAAATCTATTATTTACATATACGTTATCATTGTACAATTTACATGCAAAAATTTAATTAGACAACCCTTAATTTTTTGCCCAAAGTTCGGTTTGTAATGTGAAATAGTTTAGATTGACATAGCAATAGTTTTGAAGCCTTGAGTCTGAGCCAAAGAAACTGTAGCTGTGATTACCTTTGCGGTTAAAAAGATTAATGATAGCACGTCACCTTGGACTCGAAGGTCGTACAAATCAAAGGGACGGTCACAATACCTTTTTCTCGTTTAGTGTTTGACATTTGATGGCTAAACTGTTGAATGTTCAATTTCGTCTGAAGCTAGTGAGACCATTTTGTTTGCTTGTGCTTTTAAAATCAACAATGTTTCACTCATAACGTGAATTTTATTATATCGTTCAAGAATTGCATCATGTAGCGTACATGTAGGCATGCCATAAAATATATTACCACCTAAAATATTAGTCAAACAATGAAAACCAATATTATTGTATAAAATGCTAGATTTTTTTTTTTAGTTACAAAAAGCTTAGCTATTTTCATATCATCAAAAGTAGTAATAGCTTAATTGTCTTATATATTGCTGAGGTTTCTCATAAGTTTTGTGCAGCAGCATAAAATGCGTCGTACTTATAAAACTGTGCGTTATATATTTTACAATACGGCTCTTCCAGCTAAAAACGTGCAAGCATCATTTAAGTTGTCTCGATGCAGATTCATTCCTCGAAGCTGTAAAGACATCCTCGTAGACACATAGGCTGTCAGTTGAACGATGACGTCCACTCAATAAACTTAGTTATTGTCCCATTCTCGTGTAATGTTGAGTTCTATTACAATACCAAGTTCAGTGTTCAAGCTACGGTGCTAGAATATTTATTAGATATTTGTGCAAGTTGTGCAATTTGCGTTTGTTTTATTTTCTTCGTATTAGCTTCTTCATTTGCGTGAAATTGCATATCAGTTCATTTAGTATTGTGTCTGTTTTATATTCATGTTGTGACATCTTTTTAAATCTGTTTCGTCTACTTAGTTGTAAGTTAGTGTAGTTTAACCAATCTGCTGACTAGGGTTGCTTCTATCTTAGACGACATTTATCATCACATAAGCTATGTTCAATTGAAACGGTTGGTCTGTAAATAGTTTTAAAAGTTGATAGTTTGATTACTTTTAGTGTGTTTTATTTGTTCGTGCTTACTTACTTACCATTAATATATCTATACATAAATATTAATGTACGTATATTCCCTATGGACTCCAAAATGGCTGGACCGATCTTACGGAACTTTGACTGGCAGATAGCTGATGTTATAAGGAGTTTCACGCAGGCGAAACCACCGGCAAAGCTAGTTCTTTATATTAAGTCACATAATCATTTGGTGAACCTACACTACGGAGATTGGCCGTCAGCTTTCATTTGTCTTCTGCCAAGCAAAAAAACTGTTCTACGCTGGCTAAGTGCTCAACCATTCGTGAAAGTAATGACGTTTCTTATTCTATAAAGCAATATGATAATCAAAATGAAATCTATCAACATGGTACTCAAAAGATGATCCATTTAGTAAACAAAGAGTAGCGTGTAGTGGCCGATCGTCATGTTGACGTGACTCACCTAACGTAGGCGTCTCGTTTTGCATGCGCGGCCACAACCGCTAGGAAGTGCATTCGAGTACAAACAAGGAGCTTGCGTAATGTCACTTTTTTTAGCGGCCTTTGATTTTTCAGTTCACATTTTGTTTGCCACGGTTAATTATATTTTTTGTTGCCCTCTTGGTAGTAAATCATCCTTTTATTCTTCCTTCAGTAAATTTAAAATTCCGCTTTCATCACATATTTATTATCTACTCTCATTCCAAAACAAACAAAAAAATAGTATCTAATTTCATTCAATCTAATAATATCCGTATTTAATTTTTCCATTTGCTATTTTCTGTTAGTAGTGTCATCAACCAGGATTACCTCGTCTTTAAACAATCTCACTATCTCCATAACTGTTGATGGCAAAATTGCCCCAACAACCAATGGGACCGTAGTCAAGTAAAAAAAATACTATTTAATATACAACATCCATACAATAATGCAGTGTGCTCTGAATATATTGTTGTCACATTTGTTTTCTTGGTCTTTATCTTGATCATTCTGAGCCTTGTTTATCATACTGTTGGGTACAGCCCTCTCTATTGCTATGTTTTCTTGGCCTCATAGTAGATATTATGTTCATTTCTTATATTAGAAATAGATCCTATCAAATCTCTAAATGAGCATTTTGGAATAACTTTAGCAGTAATAACGTAGGGCATGTCAATATTAGTGAAATCGCATTTCAACACGCTCACGTCATAATGTTCGTTGTAATCCTTACAAAGATCAGTTTTATAATTTGATAAATAATACATTTTAAATTGTATAATTTTGTAATGTCAGTGTAGAATAAAATGCTTCTAAATTAAATTTTATTGCGGGCACAGGCACACGCATAGTGTTTGTTTTTATTTTGGCAGATACTTAATGAGCTAAAAATACCATAGATAGAATACAACGGGTTCCAAAATTTCGCAAAGTTTGATGAACTGCACCGGTTATGTTGCCTTTAAAAAATGACCATAAAAACCGGGGAACCACAATAAAGAGCCCGCGTCCGGCATGTCATGAATATCACTTTCCATTAACGGTATATTTTTACTACGGCATGACTATGAAGTAATTAAAACGGTCCGCTTCTGGCCGCGTAGCAGTTTTAACTGTAACTGCGATTTTGCGAGAAGAAAAAGCAGTAGATAGTGAAGTGACCTTACCAAAAAACACTGATCTCAGGTTCAACGACCCAGCGCTTTGTAGTAGTTCTAATACATTCAACTACAAACATTGTTGCAATTGTATAGGCAGTTACAATTCAGAATGCAATGCGGCTCAATGAATTCACGATTACATTTATTGGCTAATGCTTTAAAAAGACTCGATGACATCAGGATTGTATAGCGTACCTAGAGGGTGATGACACGAGCCTCGATCCTAATGGACGCTAATAGTTGAACAGTTGGTTGTTCACAAAAAGCCTCAATTTAAATGTCCATCTGACAGTTGATCCATTCAACAATGACGCTCAATTTGCAATCTACGAGTTTTGTGACATGATGGGTGGGTGATTTTATTGTTTCGTGAACCAGATCGGAACATCGGAACTACCGTTAGGTGTGAATGTTCCGGTAGTAGAAATGCTTGTTTTATTGGTCCCTGCATTTCCGCAGCCATGCCGTGATTTCGATTGTCTGTAATATCAGGTTACTTTGGCCTACTTGCTACTGACATGGAATTTATTTTCCCTAGCACGTGATGGTGATAGTTTTATTCACGAACCCAAGCTTGCGATAGTAGTTGAGTACTATTGATTTTGTCAAGGTAATCAATGTAGAACATAAGAATAATAAAGTGCATTGCAGGAATATAAATAATAAAATTAGTTCAGTTAATAATCTGTCCTGAATAGATTTTATATATTTTGTTTCCTTTGTCTATCATTAGTTTATTCAATAATACGATATTTTGTCTATTATTAGGTTTATCTAAATGAAAACGTTTAGTAAAAACTTATTGTTTGCAACACTTACAAAACAATTGCGAAATTCACAATACTTCGAAACAATGATAAATTTTCTAAGCAAAACAATGTCAAAGGCAGTTATTGCTGGTCTTAGTTCAGTTTCTGCTTTTGAATTATTGCCCAGAGGTAGTACGAATTCAACAGGACCATTAATAACGCTCGTTTGGTACTTACATCTTGGTTTGTACCACCCACCGGCACAGTCAATAATTGACTTTACAATTTAGTACTATATCACTATAGGAAACGTATTCTTCTCTCAATTGGTAGTAGATGTTCTTGAACATTTTCACTTCGAAGACGTACAAAAGCGTCGACTTTCAATATGAATAGTACCTTTTGAGTTATTAGGTCAAAGCGGAGTTTCGCATTCGGCAAGAGGATTAGCACTGCTTTGAATGTAAGGATTACTGTACGAGAATTGAGTCCACTGGCCGGAAAGACCTCGTCGTTGTTCTAAATCTAAATGACTAAGAAGCATTATGTGATAGACAAAAAGACATCAACTAAAGAGACATAGCTTATTCTCTGTACTGAAAGAGTAACTTTGGTGGAATTAATTTATAGCTATACATAAAAATAAACAGCATCAGACAAACAGCATCGATAATAATAATAATAAATTAAACCAGGGTCCCATATTCATAAAGTTTATCTTTAACAACTTTGCTATACTAAATCTGTCAAACCTTTTTAGAAAATCGTCACGTACAAGAGGAATGATTATCTATCACTTTTTCTAATCACTTTGCCATAATGTTACGTTTATGAACATTCCTTATGCTTGCTCCTGACGATGGATCTTGTTTTGAAGAAATTAAAAGTCCATAAACTAACCCTAAAGATAGAGCAGCAAATATTTATCGTCTGTAATAATACGTTCCCTTCACACGTCAGAGTGAGGCTATTAAACACCGTAATGACCTCTCGGCAGTAATCTTTCCAATTACATCATTCGAGGCAATCGCAGGACTAATTTATATCGTCATAAAATAAATAATATCATGATAGGGAACTTGAAGAAGATAAGTTTTGGAGTATTTTTTTTTCTAAATTATTAAAGTATGAATAGAACAGCCACATAATTAGTATAGTCTAAAGTTTATTTTCCATCATCAGTTATTATCCATCACTTTTTTATTCTAATCCTCACTTAATAAACTAAAGCAAACTCTTTAATATTTTTGTTATTATTTTGATAACAATAACACGTAATCCATATCCATGATTGAATACCTACTGCTGATTTCAATCATGGATATGGATTACGTGTGCCTGTTTATGTCATTATTTTTATACCTTTTTATGTACGAAAAGTCAATTTATTTAACTTGAAAATATAAACATGTAACTGCAGCATGATAACATCTTACCCTTAAATAAATTCTTCCGTGTTCTTTATTATTCGTCGCAATTAATTTATCATGAATTTTCCTTGTCTACTCATACCTAAATTATTACGTATTGCTGGGCAATACGTTTAAAGTAAACATAAATAAGTGATACTCATTGATGTATTTTATTATTAATCCATTAGATCCCACTGCTGGGCGAAAGTTGTTCTTAGCATTTCCTTCAATTTCTCCGTTCCATTGCTAGCTGGAATCAGTTATGGTGAAACGCGCTGCCAACGTTTTCAGAGCCTTCCAGGGCTCTATGCCCATCTTCAGTCATCTAAGTTGTGAGCTCACCTTTGTGCACCTTGGCCCAGATTTCCGGGTGCATTCAATGATTCTAATAGACGTGACCTGTCCGATCCCAGTTCAGTCTGTCTTGCGCAGCTCGGTGCTATGTACTATGTTCTTTTCATCCTGCATAACTATGCTTCGTACCATCCTAAATGGATAGTTGCTACAAACAACGCACAATTTTGAAATGACAAAATGTCTGCCTCATGATCATATTTACCAGCAACAACTATCAAACTCCTGCAGATACATTATCTTATGTCTTTATGAATCCATTACCACTAGTCTTTATATTCATACGCATTCAGTTCAATGGACAGTGGACTAGTCTTATAAAATAGATAAGAGCTCGTCAGAATCAGACGCTAGATTACGTTTTAGTTATCGGGCTAGTGTTAATGAACTCCACAAGGCCAAAGCCTCCTTCAGATATAAAACCTTTTAGTTTTATGGATTCCGATTCATTTCACAACAAAATAATACCTACGATATCGAATATCTTTGCAACGAACGACGAACTTGCACTTATAATATTTTCAATGTTTTAAATCAGACATCCGTCAGGAATCATGCCCTAGGCAATGAAAATGAAATTATGAACGTGGAATTGTAATAAAAGCAAAACATCAACATGGGGAGCGGAAAGTTCAGTTTTAACGTGAAAAAAGACAAAGTGAACGTAGCAGCAACAGTCAAGACTGAGTTTAGTGTTAAGGAAAAATGTCACAAAATACAGAAAAAATTAAAGAAGACTGAAAAAAAGAAGACTGAAGACACTCCGGAGAAGACTATTTGGTGGAACCAATGCAACAGCTGTAAGTTTTTAGGAGCAAATTGTGTTTGTTCGTCTGTGATTTTACTTACATGCCAAGTATGAAAGACAACCGCATGTATCGGTAATACGATACAAGAAGTGAGAACCATGGCTTGCGGCTTAGAAACATGGCCTTTAAATAATTAAGAATAAGGTTACCTAACACTAATGCTTATTAGCATAAAACAATTGACATACCTACCTCGTGTAATGGGTAATTGGGTTAATACCTTATTTACTTACTAACACAAGTTTGCTATACTCAGAATGTTATTGTTGGTGCATCGATCACAATGATAAAATAGAATATTCTCGAAGTATTCAATACAAACGTGACCATTAACTGATGGCATAGAATAAATAATAGCACAAATATTGATGGTAAAGTAAACTTAACGAACATTCAATGCTTAAAAAAATATAAGAAAAAGTTGTATTGGCCGGAAGACCGAGAGGCCCATCAAGGGCCGTCATGCTTGTTACGCCCTTTGAATGCACAATGAGGGGAAATTAGATCACCAAGGTTCTAACTTTTGAAATCAACCAGTACCTCTGGCGAGGTATCGAGGCCAGTACAACCTTAAACGTCGCCTTCAAACTCTATGGAGCCCTTCTAACGATCAAAATGTCGATTACAACATTGACTTTTGCGATTTGTTTAACCCTGTCCCTAATTCGTTGAGAGGTCTGCCCTTGGTGCCCTTCGTAGCATAATCGTTGTAAGCAGCCATGTTGTATAAATTAGACTAGGCACTCTAGAATATAAAACAATAACAACGTTCATGCTAAGAATAATGAAAGAGTCCAGTAACAACATGATTGATGTTTTGTCAAATATAGAAGCCGTACGTTGTTGACATAAGTGTGAACCAAAAATGGTAGTCCCTATATCGATGCATTAACACAATGCTGACATAGTTTTGAAAACAAACTCAAACACGCGTTACAACATACACCATTTATGGATGTGGCGCATTGTAAAAGTATGTCAATGGAAAGCGCGAGAGATTCCCGAGAAATCTATGCGCTAATGTCTGTCTGCGCATGCTCTGAGTTTCCACTTTCTAAACTGGCCAAGCTGCGCGATCGGTTTATGGTTCAGGAACTACCTAGTTGCACTGTTGCACGAAACTTGCCTTATTGACATTTCCATGGGTAGAGATTCGGAGATGATAAGTGCATTTGTGCAAGCAGGAAGAGCAGTAACCTTTTTTTATAGTATCTTTGTAAAAGTACCAGCCTAAAAACTATTGTCACCGAATATATTGATTAAATCTAAGCATAATCAAACTTAGGTACGTGTAGAGTAAAAGCTAAAACTGAAAATTAATTACATGTCATGACTGAAACTTAATATACTGCCTAAATATGATTTTAAGTTGTATTTTTTTTACTAATTTTCTATGTAAACCTTTGAGTCAAATTAACATATTGTCAAAAATTGGATACGAGTGACATTTGCACTGTTATTTATTCAAGGAATTTTAAAAGTTCTTCTATACGGCAATTCTTCAATCTTCATTAGCTGCTGCGATTGACAGCGGAGGTCGTTTATAACTGATCATTATCGAAGTGCCCTGTATATGTATCCAGTTGATATGGAGATAATATCCCTTATGTTGAACTGGTACTTACCTACTCGTATCATGATTGTAAGACCTTATTTGGCAATGTCGAATTATTAAATCTAGTATCAACGTTTTTTGTCTTAATAAAATATTTTATGCTGTTTTTGCTGCATGTGTAATGTCTTTATTACAATTTATCACAATGTCAGCATCAGTAAATTAAAATCATTCAGTATTTATATTTTTTTTGCAGTATGCTTTGCACAACATTTCAGTTGTTTAAATTATTATTCACTCGTTGGAAGATAAACCAGCTGTAGTACCAATCAAACCTAAAACAATGTTTTTATTTTTCCAGTGAGTGAAATCGACCAGTACCTGTGGATGGTTGGAGGTTCAGCGGGGGCCTTGGCCCTCACCGGAGTCGCCGCAGCGTCAGCGTTCTACCTTAGCACGAGACCGAAGCCTGAAAAGCCACTCGTTACACTTCACGAGCAGAGTCTTTTGGAATCGGTGAGCATACAACAGAAATTGAATTTTATATAAACTGTATAGTAAGTAGAAATGAAGATTATACAGAATCACACAACGACAGAATCTTAACGTAGATAGCTGAAGATCGTGCACAGTTACATAAATCTAGAAGACCCACGTTGCTGGTGAATAATAATGAGCATAGACTGAGCCTTTATGTTTTAGGTTAGTGCAGTTTCTCTTGTATTGTTCTTGGTTATAAATATTTGACGAACGGCTAAATCTATATTTTAACAAGTTCAAATAGTTTCTTTAATTGTCGTGATAGTATTCGCAGCATTTTCTTATTTCGTCACAATTTTCATTCTCATAATAGCATTGATTAATTTGTTTGCATCGTTAAAAACAGTGCATTAGAACATTTGCATTTTAGAAATAGGTCATCGTTGATGTTTATAAACCTAGAATACCTTCTACTGTCAGGCGTGCCAGCTTTTATCAGTGCGTTGAAACAATAACGTTAAAATTATTCACAGAGCTTTCTAGCATAGCTGTGTAAACTGATATGGGGAGAAAATTTACATAACATGTGTTTAGTATTTGGGTAGGTGGTCCGTTGTTTAGACTGTTTATGGCAGGTACACGTATAGAGGTGAAAATTATTATGCATAATGAATTCAAAGTAATTTGCAGTATGTTTTTATTTTTTGTAAAACTGTGTACAATGGTACAATAATTTATGTTTAAAGTATCGGTGGACGTGCAATGTTTTCGTATTTAAATGATAATCATCTAGGACTAAAGTGTTTGGGAAGAAAAATCCAATGAACCCAAAGTCGGCGAGTTAGGCGCGGCGCGGTCTAAAGATCCCAAACTAAGAAAGAATGGGTGCGAAACCCCCAGTGCACGAGTCCGACACTCACTTAGCCATAGTTTTTGTCATTTTGTTACTTAATTATGTAACTTGATTACATAAAAATGTGTAAATTAAAGTCTATTAAGTATAAATCTTTATTAATATAACACATTTTATCTATGATTTTTTTTGTACCTAAGAACAACTCGTGCAATTGTCAATTTGAATGTCAAGTTGTCAGAGAACGCACGTGATCATGTAATGGATACAAGGAAAATGTCGATACTTACCTAAATAACATACCTGATAACAAGTTTTACTGTTTTTATAGATTTTTATAAGAAGTCAATGAACAATAAAAGAAAAGCAAAAGATGTTGTAAATTCACATATCAAACACCTGTTATGAATCACAAATGCATTTTAAAAGGTAACCCAATTAAAATAATCTAGATGCAAAAGTTATACTGTGATTTTATTTTGTATAGGTACTTAATGTGTTGCGACCCGCGATTCTTCAGTTTTACCTCTTTTTCCGGGATTAAAGTTTTCTTTGACTGTCCTATAATGTTCACAATTGTTTTTCCAAATTTCGTAAAATTTAGTTGTAAAACGGTAACAAAAAGAAGGACGATGAATACATACACATTCATAATATTGCAAAAGTTTATGTGTATGTCTCTGTGGTTGTCCACACACAATTGTGTAACAGCAGAACGGATTTGATTGAACCTTTGTATGGTATGGAGGTAGCTTTTATCCTAGATTAACTTAAGGACTACATTTTATTCCGAAAAAAATGTTGGTAATGTAGGATAGCGGATAAAACCGGGGTACTGCAAGTACATAAATAATGAAACTTTAGAGACCCGTTGGTCAAGTTGGTAGTGAAACTGCCTTCTGCGCTTAGGGTCGTGGGTTCGATTCCCACCTAAGACAAGCATTAATGTGATGAACATTTGTGTTTGTTCTTTATCTGGGAGTTAATTAATATTATCTATTTAAGTAAATGTATTTAAAAAGATATATGTATATATATCAGTCTCTGGTAGCCATATTACTTTGCTTGCTATTAGCTTTGCTTAGTTTGGGGTCAGATGACCGTGTGAGCAAAAATGTCCCAAATATTTATTTATTTATTTACTCGTTTGTTTGCTTGAAGTATTGAGTTTCTCGAATGAAACACCAACAACAAGCTGTAAAGCTATAAAAGTTGACAGGGAATTCCTTTTTAATGCGGTATCAAAGTTCGAGATGTCCTAATCCCCAAACTGCCTACGATCTAGAGTTGGCAGAGCGCATCTTCGAGCGGTATTTTTAACTCATTATACCACGGGCTGCCTTGCCCGTAGCTCTCCTGTCAGTGCACGAACACTCTCTAACGAAAGTGACGAGAAACTTGAAAACTCCGCCAAAACTGTCCCCTTCAAGATCGAACACCTGAACTCTACCATCCCTCAAGGATTCTGAACAGTGATTAATAAACCAGTGACGTTTCCAAATGGCAATGGTTGCGCAACGACTTGATAGAATTTAAAAGTAACGGTGAATTTAGTGACTTGTGGTGTGATAGAAATCATTGACAATGGGGTGCTGTGATTGCTGTATCGGGGTTTCTCCCATCCGACCTCCGATAATGGTCAACGACCAATCTGAAGCCCTAAGAGTGAGTGTTAATTAAATTAATAACAAATTTAAATCCGTCGTTTACAATACAATCTACAGTAAGATAAATTATTTAATGAATGAGTCGTTTTACATTGTTAAGAAAATCAACACAAAAGACGGTCAAGATCAAGAAATTTCTGAAGATGATTTTAAGATGGAAGCTAATTTATTAAAAACCTTATTTGTAACTGAATTGGTTCTTAAATTAAGCTTAGACAATCTTACAATAAGAAACATTAATTATCAAAATATTGTTACGACAAACAATTAAAAGTCCAGGAAATGTTGATTGAAGTGTTTACAAACTCTGATACTCATTTAAACACTTGAGTTGAAGAGGATAATGCCCTTTATTTGAAGTATTTTGTCTTACACATTATCTATTGCGTAAATAACAATCACTGCAAAGGCCACTATATTGTTTCTGGTTACTCATGCATCGTCATTTGGCAGAGATCGCCGCAGTATTTGTACTCGGATCATTTAGAGTCCCACTGTTGAGATACCAATGCTGTATTGAAATAGACTGATATAATTCTAGGTGAATCTGTTATTTTCTTTTTCATTCAATATCAAGCATTAGTCATATCCCAGAATTCTAATTCCAGAAGGTTTTACCATCTTTGAGCACGCCCTCATTTAAGGCGAGTTGTGATAAAAAGTCGCGGATTTGGTAAATACTATTTTATAGACAGCGTTTCACATAATTTCACTAAAGTATCACACTTATTATAAATGAGGAAGTAAATCTCTCTGTCTGTGACCTTTTCAGGACTCGGCTGGACCAAAATTGACTAATTTAGTAAAGTGGTAGCGTGCATTATGGGAATAGAATATTTTCAATCTGGAAAATTCGAGAAATCCGAACAATTGGGGTTAACACTGCGGAACGCAGCTATAGTGCACCATGAATCAACAAAATTATTAGACTTGTTGTTTTATCTTTAATATCTCACAAAGTCAAATGGCAATATTCTCTTTTGTACATATAGTAGCAATAATACAGTAGCAAATGCAAAAACAGTACCGGTGTGGCAATACGGCGAAATAAAAACAGTAGCACACGCGGGACCTCAACCTACGACGCTTCCTCTTTTTACACAGACTCTACATAATGATAATTTATACAAAGAGCAAGCGTCCATTATACTTTTTTACCCCCAATGCAAAAAGAGGGGTGTTTTATTCAGTAAATTAGCACACGCGCGCCCTCAATCCTACAACGGTTCACTTTTTGCAAATCAAATACTAGTTGAAAATAGAAACAATCAAACAAAAGTATAAGTACTTACTGTAAAGTTGAAAAATAATTTCCCAAGATGTTGAATTCTTATAATGTTAGATTTGTCTAAAAAGTTGGATTCAAATTTGCATGCTATAAAATTTCGCGACCAATTAACCTTCACACGAGTTTCTATAATACAAAGTACTAAGAGACCAAGAGATACGATATATAGGCATGTGCAAGTACTGTAGGCAATGAGTACTTCACAGTACTTCAATTTTGTATCAGTGAAAATTGTCTAACAAAAATATTTGAATATTAGAGTGTTCATGATAATTTGCGTAGTAAGTAAAATTACATTAAACTTAAAAAAGTTTACACACTAAAACCTTTAACGATAATGGCGTAAAATATTGCAGTTAAATAAAAATAAAAGGCAATTTGTTGAAGAGATGGGGAATATAATAAACGGCTTTTGAATGTCTTAGGATGTTGATTATAAAACAAAATTAAACGCAGTGATGACATTAAAAACACAGCAAAAAACAACACCTAGTAACAAACCAAACTTAGGCTCTTACCTAAAGCCTCAACATGTCGTTACAATAGAATGACATAAGTAAAATATAATTATTTAACTCGTGACATTTTTCTAAATTTTTGGCAAAGTAACCAGACGGCACGCGTAAACGAATTGAATATATTGAGTGAGTCTATTGTCAGAATGTCTAGCACCCAATTATAAATGAACATTTGATGAAAATAATAGCTATGGCATTGAAAATAACGTAATAGAAATCACGTGAAAGTGAAACAAACAGTAAAGTATTTACTTACACAAAATTATCTACAAAATCTTAATATATATAAATCTCGTGTCACAATGTTTGTCCTCAATGGACTCCTAAACCACTTAACCGATTATAATAAAATTTGCACACCATGTGCAGTTCGATCCAACTTGAGAGATAGGATAGTTTAAATAATTATATAACTAGCGACCCGCCCCGGCTTCGCACGTAAATTACACCCGTGCGAAGCCGGGCGGGCGGGTCGCTAGTTAGTTTATAAATTGCTTTAATTTTACGACGCCATCAACGAACAAATGCTAGTCTAACTAATGTTTGGAGCATAGATCTTATTCTAATTAGATATACTATAACTTTTACTTGATAGATGGTTTATTTGTTTGTTCTAATATTTCACGCAGCAACTACGACAAAGCAACGGGTCAACGTGAGCATAGAGATCGTTGGAGGGCCGAAAAATAACACTTTTATTTTAAATCTTTCACTGAACATTATGTTTTAGTTTAGTTTAGAGCCTTCCAGCATAATTTTTCAATATTGTACTTAGATTAATTTCGGTAGAGTAACCTAATTAAGTAGTTACATACCCTTCTATAGTATTTTGATAGTGATTTCAGTTATTTTTACGACATGCCATATTTCATATCTGGTTCATAAATTATTTCCGTGTATTTTCTTATAAACTTTGACGAATAATGAAGTTGTTTTTTAAATTTTAGGTTGTTAAATGTTAGGTTTTTTTGGCTTTTTAACCCAACTAAATTAAATCCCAAGGTATTCAACATTCTAAACTTTTGAGTAATTATATAATTATATTACATGTTCAAATACCTCATTGCCTTAAGACGAAGGTCTTCAACCAGTATGTGTTTCCAGTGATGACATACGGCAGTGAAACGTGGTCTCTCACTATGGGCCTCATTAGCAAGCTCAAAGTCGCGAAAGTGCAAAGTCAACGAGCTATGGAGAGGGCTATGCTTGGGTTTTCTCTACGAGATCTAATCAGAAGTGAGGAAATCCGTAGACGAACGAAAGTTACCGATATAGCCCACTGGATTAGCAAGTTGAAGTGGCAGTGGGCAGGGTACATATCATGCAGAACAGATGGCTTATGGTGCCGAAAGGTTCTCGAATGGAGACCACGGACCGGTAAGCGCAACGTAGGACGTCCACCCACAAGACGGACAGACGACCTAAAAGAGACCGCAGGGAAACGCTGGATGCAGGCCGCTTCCAACTGGCCCTTTGGGAGATCGATGGGCGAGGTCTATGTCCAGCAGTGGACGTCTTATGAATGAAATAATGATGATGATGATATGTTCAAGAATATTCTCGTAACCGCAATCGAATAAAGTAATCCAATATGATCGATTATTTCATAGATTTTGGTATGCACTGATGTGTTTGTTCAATCATCTTATCGAATCTATTTTCACGGCTTTCAATGAGTTATGATTGACAGCACAATCTATGCAGATGTAGGTATATCCATTCTAAATGCTTGCTATTTTCGAATGTATTGTTTTGCGTCAACTCGATCAAATTCTTTTTGTGTGATGTAATATAGTTTATCATTCTAATTCTGTGCTAACATTCTGCCCTATGGAATTCTTTGGATTTAAGATAACATAAAATACCTTGAACATAAAGTACGTGAATTATGCTTTGATCAACAATATAATTTAATTCTCAAATAAACTGCCACGTTAAGAGAATTATGATAATGTATAAAAGTATGATAATCTTGATAACGGAGATGTATATTTTCTTTATACATAAAACCGAACATGTAGTGTGCAGCCTGTCGTGAAAAATAACAGAAATGTATGAATGCAAGTCCATTAATCAACATACAATCTCAAGATGATTATGAAGCAGTATATTGTTTAATGTTTTATGTCATCAAATGGTAGTGTTTACAATTAGTAATTTGTCAACCAAACAGTCACTTGATAAGGTATTGTCGTGTGACATATTTGAGCCCTCGCCAGAAACCCCGTCTCTCATAATCGTCGACGAGTGATATACGTCAACTGATACCACTTACTACATTATGTGCACTTGGTTAAGAGTAACGTGATTTTATTGTAAAAAATTATAGTTATAAGCAATCTATAGTACATACATAATAAATGTATGGAAGCTAATTATGATGTTTAGAGAAAATTTCATAAATTTGTAGTTCTATTTTAAAACACTGGTTACATTTATTACATTAGGTAAGAATTCTTATTTTGCCGATTAAATGGAACCAGCTGATGTTCAATTATATTTTAAAAGTCATCGAGATACAAAATTTTGTGCAAACTACTAAAAACATTTTGATATTTCATTTAACTTTTAGTCAAATAATTAAATCGCCTATTTCCTACTCGGGTCAGCTTTAAATTTTTACGCATATCAATTTGTAGTAGGTATACAACCCGTTAAAGTTTGTTTTCAAGAACAGTTTACGCGGAAATTGTTGCTAGCCAAACGAAGCGGCAATGTCAACTATTTCGGCGACACAGTAATTTCGCTGCCAAGAGGATCCGCTCCTCTCCAGTACCGCCCTCTTCAGGGCTTTCCTAAAATATTTATAGAATATTCCACTGACGCATCTCACTGGCCGTCTTAACCAGCCACATGTCCAACATTAATTCTTCAATTTCATCGGAGTTAATGAAACTGCCGAGTTTGTTACTACGAGAATCATTATCATGATAACTATAAAGATGAATCATGCATACAACAATGAAGGGATCATACAGTCTTTCTTCAATGAGCGAGTAATGCGTAGTGTTAATTTGAAACGGAACGTTCAAACTTAAATTAGTAGTTGTCGTATCTCTAAAACTGTTTTTGACAGTGGTGAAAACAAAAATAGCTTAGAAACGGTCAGCGAGAAGTTTTTGTTATAAATACGCGGTCGTACAACCGGCATTTTTCATTGGCGCGACCCGCGTGACTTGACCGACGTGTGACCAACTTCCTCTCGACCTTGCATACTAAAGCTAAGACCGAAGTGTTCGATGATGTATCACACGTTATATTTTTTTCTATTGCCCTATTCCGTTTCATGTTAAGTTACAAGACCATTAATAAAAATGCCATATTTCATAACTAAGATTACTATCAATAAATACTAAGCCACTAAGACAAAATAAATTGTAGATCATAATTCTATTTTTTGATTCATATCTATTAAATAATGATGATGCGCACATTATTCAACTATTTAGTTTTATTCTAATAGAAACCACTTGATCATCATAAAATACCTGCGTAGTATAAATTCATCTATCATTATATAAAAAACATCTAATTTAGTTCCAAACGAAATCCATGATTTAATAAGTCACTGTTAACAAGTAATGACATTCATCATCCTAATGACATAATATTTCATGGTTAGTTTCACCTCTTCTGTAGTTTCCAGCGGTGACTTTGACCCGTACATCGTCCCATTTTTATCCGTTGTGCAAACCGCAATAATAATATACCGTAATGTAAGAGTATCATGCTTGAAGCCAAGATTCGGAGTTAGTGGGCCAACTATGTCATTAGGTTAACGGAGAACGTATTTGCATGAGATGTTAGTGGCTGCGCGCAACTTGGCTCGGACGATACAACTCGCTTTGGGAATACAGGCCAATGCATTACTTAGGTATTTTGTGACCGAGTGTAGCTAACGCTTTGTGCAAACAGAGGATGTTTCACTGCAGTTGTTTTGGTTTGTGTTCGAGGTGATAAATGGTTATGTGCCTAGAGCCAGATTTGTAATGATTGACTGAATGTTTATGTCAGTCATGTACTTACGGTTTGTTTCACGTTCATAATAATCTAGAATAATCTAAATAACTATTTTATTACCGTGATTGTACTTCGCTTAAACAAATCAATTGAAGGTGCATATATTCAGTTTACTGTTTCAAACACAGTTCTGCTAATGATTAGATGACAGTGGGTGGTTCGTTAATAAGCTTACGGCTGATTAGGTCCTTGAGTGTAGTAAGGTTTCAGTGCATTGACCGCATACCTTTTGCAAAACTAACACTACCCTTCTAACCTCTTTCTTATCCTTTATCTTATATGAATCTCTAGTGTATTTATGCTTGGTTTTATCTAGTACAAAAATGAATTAGGGATCAATTAATTTTATTTTACTTTACAGAACTTTGCTTATAATACTAATTTAACCTAACCTGAAACAAAAAATTCGTCATGCCTGAAAGAGAAAGAGAGTTCTGTAATTTAAAATGTAAATAATAAATCTCTACTGCCTTATTGTACTTGTACAGATATACATATACAGGGTTACTGGTAACTGTTTTTTTTTTTTTTTTTTTTTTATTGTAGATAGGTTGCACTTTGCCGCCGTCTCGCCTGATGTTAAGTGACGATGCAGTCTACGATGGAAACCGATTCAATCTCGACTTGAAGACACCCAGATTGAAATTAACGGGGAAAACCCATTCAGGCAGCGAATTCCACAGACAAGCAGTTCGCACAATAAATGTGGAATCATAGCGCTTCGTACGGGGTCTCGGAATATCTCTACATAGTATAAATTGAAGTCACTTTCCGCGTCTGTCTGTCTGTCTGTCTGTCTGTCTGTATGTCTGTATGGCCGCTAACTCTTCCTAAACCACGCAACGGATTTTGATGCGGTTTTCACCATCAGTTAGATACATTTTCAAGGAAGGTTTATGTATATAACTAGCGACCTGCCCCGGCTTCGCACGTAAATTACACCCATGCGAAGCCGGGCGGGCGGGTCGCTAGTCAACCATAAAACGATGTCGATTTTTTGTGCCCGCCCTGGCGGTCTGATAGAAAAAAGGGCAGGAAGGAATTAAATCATGCAGATCTGATGCACACTCTCCGAAATGTATCCGATAAAAAACCGATAGACTAGCAACTTTACACCGAAGCTCGAGACTAAGAAGCTTAGTCTGAACCAGGGATTCATTGCTGGTAATCGTTCGTTTTGAAAATGAACTTCCGCAATACGCCTGATTCAGTTAACAATATTATAATTGTATTCATAGGTTGCTCTATCGCTTTTAATTATGGATTTTTTTAATGCTATCTGAAAAAGTATTTAATAGGGAGGTCTATTGGTTCTACCAAGGTTCTACCAATTTAATTTAATTAAAATTTATTCTATTTCAGGGACCTGAAATGGTTCGCGTGTCGAAGTTCTACAAAGAAGCAAAAAACGGTCGGTTTTTACGTTTTTTACACGAAGACACACGCACATTATTCGAAACATTCAGACGAGGCGTCAAAGAATCAAGTAAGTTACTTTATTCCGACCTTATAACACTTTAAATGCATTTCGCGAATCGTTCTTCCTTCATTGTAAGCCATTCTCGATGATTTATGATAAAAAGCTGTTACGACTTCACGTAGTCTTGCTACCTCTATTATTTACATACATTTATTACCCGCAGCAGTAGTTACAAAATGGTTCACACACAATTGTGAACCAAGGAGTGCCTTAGGGCACAATTCTAGGCACACCTCAGTTCCCTCTACATTTCCGCTCGTTAACGATAAACATGATAATGCCCGTGTATTACAAAATATTGTTAACATTATACGGAAACTGGTTCACAGGATACAGTTAAGCGTAATTTGTGCCACTGAAGTAGTCGGGACACTTGGTTTTTTGCTCTTGTCTTCACAGAGACGCGACTCGTATACTTGGACAGGTACAAAATAAACAATGAACTTCAGTTAAATATTAAATTTAAACACTAACTTCTTAAGCTAGGCACCTCTGAAAGATTGAAGATAATATTATGATGAATGGGAACGATAAATATTTCAATGCTAAATGTCAGTGTTTTGAATTCACAGATAATGGGAACTGTCTCGGGTGGCGTGAGGGACCAAACAAACCCTACGTGTGGCAGACATATAATGAAACCCTCCTGAGAGCTAAGAACTTTGGATCGGGCCTCATATGTCAAGGTCTCACTCCTGGTCAAAACACATTTGTGGGTAAGTTTATCGAGCATAAGTTTCTTAAGCTATAAAATATTTAAAATAATATGTTTGGTCACAATTAAATTTATTTTCTTTGTTCTTTACAGGCATATATGCACAGAATTGTCCAGAATGGATATTGACAGAACAAGCTGCATACTGCTATTCAATGGTCATTGTACCATTGTACGATACGTTAGGAGCGAACGCATGTGCCTTCATTGTTAATCAAAGTATGTATTTTATCTTTATTCATTATCCTACGTGCGCTTTGACTACAGTTTTGCATAATCTTTGACCATAAATTGTCCAGTGCATTTTATCTTGTTTCATATTCAAATTTTTTGAATAAATTTGCTATTTTAGATGCACTGATTTTGCTGTTGTGGTGTTGGAATGTGTTATTTTTGTGGGCAATACTTTACTACGAAATAAAGATTATTACAATACTTACTTACACACCAATGCTGAAGCTTTCTATTTTTCAACGTAAGCCTAAATGTTTAATGCCTTGTCTATTTCAGCTGAAATGACAGTAGTTATATGTGAAGATGACAAAAAAGCAAATCTTCTTCTCGATCAAGCGCCAAGATGTCTAAGGAAGCTGATTACAATCAAGGAGGTGTCACCTTCAACGCATCAAAGGGCAAGAAGTCGAGGCGTCGAAATATTGAAATTCACTGATGTGGAGATCATGGGTGCTCACAAAGATCATCCGTGTGTCGTAAGTATCGATTTTGGCACACTCAACTTAGCATTATGAATTTGAAATTGAATGTTTATATTTGCATTGCCTTATTTCAACGGGATTTTGATTTGAGAGTATATTTTACGGTAAACAGATAAGTAGCACCACTTAATGTAACATTTTAACTTTTGGAATCATTATCACCATAATCAGCCTATCTTAGTCCTTTGATGGACATATGCCTCTCTCAAGTCACGTTCGTTGCTGAGTGCAAGATTCTCGGCTTTTTATTCCAGCCACTGCCAGTTGCCTTAACTATATCGTCAGTCCATTGTGTCTCAGGGCATCTTATACTACATTATGTATCTTTCGGAATACATTGTTTTTAATATTCATATTAAAATGTTTTTTTTTTTAAATTGACACTACTAATAACGCTTTTATATGAGATTTTTTTTAAGAAAAATAAAGTAGTAATAGTAGTAGTACTCTTTAGGTACTAGTATTCTTTTAAATAATTTATTGACATCGTTCATGACAAACAAAGTAAAATAATACCGAGATTTTATTATCATATAACATTCCATCTTTTTTATAGGTATACTTTATTTCTAGCTTCAAGCTTGCTTTATCGAGCTATCTTGCGATTCAAGACTGGTTGTTTTGCCACTGATATTTATCAGAAGTTTTTTTTTAATAATGAATTTATAATGAAGGAACTTTTATAATTTATGGGACATGTTGTCAACGCTAATTGTATCGAATCCATATCTGTATTAAGCGCCGTATCAGCTTATGATATATGGAATTAGATAAAATAATCACTTATATGATTAAAGGACAAAATATATATTTTAATTAATATTATATAAATAAAACTTTAACATCAGATTTTCCGAGTAATTTGACACTTTTTATTTTTTACTTCCAGCCACCAAGACCAGATAGCGTTTGCACAATTTGCTATACCTCAGGAACTACCGGAATGCCGAAAGGAGTGATGCTGACGCACGAGAACGTCGTGGCTTCAATGTGCAGCGTCATTATGCAATTGGGAGAACACAGGCCTATGAAACATGACGTCATGATTTCTTTCCTTCCCTTGGCGCATATGCTTGAGCGGTGTTGCGAGGTTTGTAATGTTCATAATTATTACTTTGATAGTTTTAGGAACCTTAAAAGTTATCAACGCTTAACAACAAATAAGATGGCGACCAAATGCAAACCTATTATTAAAAAAATAATCAAATATTACATTCTGATTACATGGTTTGGATAGACGGATCAGATTTCATGATGTGTGATGCCCATAATTACAGGAAATCAGCAGATATTAAAAATAATAAAGATCCACAAAGTTACGCAAGACTAGAAGTTATTGGTGAAAGCATCATTATCGGCCAAGTCATGATGTATTTTTAAACTGGTCATCAATCGTCTAGACAAGCGTGCTAAATCGTAGTCACCGTCACATTCCGTGGGTAGGTAGTGGTCAACCGCAAAACTGCTAGTCGTAATACCAACCAAGCATGCTCGGTCGATTGTGTTTCCGTTGAAATGGACACTCCCAGTCGTTTGTTTATTTTATTGGGTCATATCTGGCTTAAAGCCATTATTATTGCAGCCCCCACTTCCTTCAACGCCCGTTGCAATGTTATTGAAAACCAAAATATTTTGGCGTCTAAATTCCAGAAGTAACGTCATAAGTCATGTGAAGCAATGATATCTTAATAGTTGGTGCGCTTGGAACGGCGGCGGGCTACGCCACAGGAATATAGGTTTAAATCCCAACAATGAGTTTGACCTTTCGGTGAAGGAAAACACCACGAAGAAACTACTCGATAAACAATGGTTGGGAAACCGACTCTTAAATTATTTTTTTCATCGGATACAGTGTTCAAACGCTTACCCTGCCAACCATTAAAACTAACAATCTATGTATAAGTTATTCAAACCATCCTTATTTTTCCAGAATGCTCTCTACATGGTAGGCGGTGCAGTAGGTTTCTACAGTGGGGACATCAGGCGGCTAGCCGATGACCTCACCGCGCTGAAACCAACGATGATGCCAGCCGTGCCAAGACTGCTGAATAGATTATACGACAAGGCACAATCAGAGATCTCAAGCTCGAAGATCAAGAAGCTGCTGTTCAATATGGCACTGTCAGCAAAAGAGTCAGAGTTGAAGAGGTAAGATTGATATATAATTAATATGTATTTCAATCCTTTCTTACAAAAATATTTCAAGTCACTTTACAGCCATCTTCTACGGTTTTCAGAGGCATAGTTCGCAGCGACTCGATCTGGGACAAGCTGGTGTTCCGCAAGGTTCGCGAAGGCATGGGCGGGCGCCTACGCATCATGGTAGTCGGGTCTGCGCCTCTCGCCGGCAACGTGCTCACCTTCGCGAGATGCGCTCTTGGATGCCTGGTGAGACAGCTACCTATTTTAACCTTCGTAATATTGTTTTAGACCGATTTAAAGAAAATCTATATAAATGAAACAAACGGAAGTGGAAAAGATGGTAAAAGGGAGTTATTACTTGTAAAAAGAAAATAAAGCGATCGTAAAGCACCACAATAGATTTATTGCTTCCATGCAGTGAAAAATGAAAAAATATTAATTATTATGCATTCATTCTTATATTATGGACCCCTACCTCGGTGTCGGGTACAACAAACTACAAAAGCAAAAATATAGGTTAACAGGTTTCTCTTACCACTAACCAATCACTCTGCCGAGAACAACTACATGAGAACTAGAGTAGTACTTATATTATGTAATTTGGCAAATCAGCTAAAACAATCCATCAAGAGCAACTAGTGTAGGTACTTAAAGTGATCTAAATCAAATTAAAGCGAGACTACTCCACGAACTCCTTGACGCCAATTGCCATGGAATTACATCAACCACTGCAATATCACAGAAATTTCAAGATGTAAACACGCCAATTAGTTACGGTTACAATTTCATCTCGCAGAACCCTTAAAATTTATTGCTTCTATCTACTCAACGCATAACTATGAAATCGTTTCCAGTCGATGGAAAACCGCCAAGCGTTCCATCGATATTTTAGGAACATCGCTAGTAAAATATTTAAGTACATTTTATATCATAATCATATTTTACTCGAGGTTATCTGATTATTTTATAGTTTTAATTCTGTAGCTATGTGGTTTTTCGATTTGATTGGTATTGTTCTCATAATAATGTCTATGTAACTCTTTACCTACCTAACCTTTCTCTTTTTCTGCTCAAATGTGTTCGGCACGGCTCTGCATGTGTATTGTCCATCATAATAATATCTGTGTCTCTTTATGTATGTTTGCTTTTCATACTATCTAATAAACAATCCCTTTTCTTTAGAAGGTACTTAATTATTATTATTATCAAACTCTTGACGCAAAATCAATTTACTTGCCAACAATGTGACCGCATCTGTGGCTTATTTAGCCACGAGCGGAGATGCAATCAATCGGTGCTACATATAATCTCTTTTAGATGTTACTGGGCCAGTGATGATAAGGTACGATAGCAAACTAAGGAGTTTATTATTAGAAGTACCTACACAAGTTATTACAATAAAAATAAAATATAAACTAAAATTAATACTACTTAAAAATAAATATACAGAAAACAAAACTAAAAAAAAATATTTAAAATCCCAATGTGAAAAGAAAAGTGTGGCTAGATTGCTAGTATCATTGTCACTTTAAATGGAAATGTAAATTTTTTGGCCAAAATAGGCGCCAAAATTTCGGCCACACAATAATGATCATCATCCGGTGATGATGATGATGATCATTTTTATTAGAATTACATTTTTCCCCCCTAATGAAGTGCCAACATGTATTTATCAATAAAATATTTTCAACTGTTACTCAACGGACAATTCTAAATTTAATGTCATTGCCCCTAGTACCTACGCTATCTTAATCCATCCTATCTTTATCTCAACATAATCTAATGTATCGTTTGCCAAATCTGTCGCGTCTGAATATTTTAACATAAATAAATAATCTATTGTTGTTATGAGTTACTCAGCTCGGGCCAGAACCAGTTGAGTTATATGTTCATTGAATATGAATAAGACATTAAGATGTTCATTGAGCTGTGATTAGGCAGAAACCGGTTCATGTCTCGATTTAGGTCAAAAGACTAATACACTGCTTCACTGGTACTATTTTTTCAACTCTTGGAGCTATAAGCATACCATACCATAAGTTCGGCAGAACATCATTGTAGGTATACAGTTAAAGTTTCACATTATTAATTATTTATTTATTGTTGTTAACTATTTTACATAATATATTGCTGATTAAGCATATACCTCTTCTTTGACCAAGAACTGAATAGAATAAAGAGAAGACCTACTGCAATGAGTACCTATCCTATTTGATGCAGTTAGTTTTGATTATGCCTCCTGTGCATTGTTTTTTCCTCGTGTGTTATGTCTTCTTTGATAAATGATAATATTAAGAAAATGAAGTTTATTTTTATATTAGAGTTTTTTAAACCCACAAGCTATGAAACCTGCTTTCAAAAGAAAACGAGCCCTCATTCAAATCAATCTATCCGTTTTGGAGAAAATTGGTGACAGACATACAAACACACTAACTGAACGTCTTATCTGAAACGCATATTTCTTTTTCGTTCCGTTGTAAGAAAAAATTACTTTCTAGTTGCCAGAATGATACGCAGCTAAAATGTACTGGGTCAGTCACCTACAGAATAAATAATAATATCTTATCCCATGACTAACCCATTGTTGTGGTTCACTTCGTTATATTAACGGTGACATCCTTAATTTGGTATCATCACACCCACAGCACTGTCAATGAACTTCTGAGAATTATTATTATACCTTATTCAATCTGTGAAGCCACTTATCTTGGAATTGGAAAGTTTAAGATAACTTCACTTGCATCTCGTGTGTACAGTATTTTTATATCTTAATTGTCTCGGTTGAGAATTTCTTTTATTCAGTTAAATTGGTAATATTAACTACAAAACAAACTTAAACCAATAAATTGTTCTTCGTTTAGTGTCTAGATATATTGTTGAGTCCAATAGAAATCAACTTATTTTTTTAAAATCAAAATGGTTGCATTGATTTCCAAGTCTTTTATAAATTGAACGTAAAATACTGTATCTGAAAGTGCTAATAGGTTACGGACGGTCTACGGACCGTCAACGGAGTGCTCACGGGCACTCAAACACTGTGACAAACAGGCAAAGCAATTACAATTTTCAAGTACCGAATTCCTTCTAGGTGTGCTTGCTATATCATCAGGCAAAATGGCGGTCAAATAAAAGCTCATTAGCCATTTTTTTTTTATTGACTTCATTGAAAATAATTAGAAGTAAATGCACCAAGCATTGTATCGTCTTGAGACATAATAAACATTGTGATAACAAGTGATATTGTTACAGATCGTAGAAGGATATGGGCAGACTGAGTGCACTGCGCCGGTCACTCTAACAGTTCAAGGCGACCACGTCCCTGAACATGTCGGGCCTCCCGTCGCTTGTTGCAAAGTGAAGGTAAGCTGAATCTGCAACCCTAATCTTAAAAGTATGACTGCGGCACTGACACAGCTGCTCCAGTGTCGGATACAGGAAATATAGATGATAATGATGATTAGTTGCAGTCAAGCTGTTCTGGTATCATAGATTATGATGATGCTGTCTTTTGCAACCCTGGCTTATTAAACATGTATAAATCTTTATCAGTATAAGTATATACAATATTAATATCTAGCAGTTTAGGTCAGGTATAATGTCATGTTATACATCGTGCAATATACATAAACCAGCATATAAAAAGCTATCACTAATGTTCACCCGACAAGACAAAATGCCCATTGACAGCAATAAATCAACTCGAAATAGTGGCTATACTAACTGATAAATCGTTTCGCCTGCCCGTCTGAAGATTAAAATATCGATGGCTGCCAAAACAAGTGCGTCAGATATTTTGACTCTTGATAAATGGTCATAATAAAACTGTTTGATAACTATGTTTTCCATAGCTGTATCTGTCATCGGATTTATATTTGGGAGGGTGGAAATCCCATCCAACGGGCAAAATATTTTGAAGAAAGTCTTTAAACAGTGGGGTTTACCTGTCATGACTTCGGTGTCGAAATGTGGACACTTAAATGTGAAACGGTCTGCAAATTCAAGGTCGCTCAACGAGCTGTAGTTAGAACTACGTTCAGTGAGGGATCTTATACGGAACGAAGTAATTCGCCAGAGAGAGAACCAAGTTCGTCAACATAGGTCAGCGTATTAGCAAAACTAAAATGCCAGTTGGCATGTTAGTTTTGCTCATATCTATCGCAGAACCTTTAACCGCCAGGTTGATGTGTTCAGTGGAGGTCACAAATTGGCAAACGCAGCGTAGGACGCTGTGAGACTTATTGGAGTGACGATATATACAAGACAGCTAGCAGTGGCTGAAAGTAAAAACCCAAAGATCAGCCTAAGTGACATGCCTTGGGAGAGGCCTATGCCTAGCAGTGGACTAAAATAGGCTGATGATGATGGTGCAAAATCTCTAGAGCTCAGATTATGTCGGCTGTTATTTCAATATGATGTACTATTTTTAGTTCGTCATCTGCAGTTCCACACAGCTGTCTCATTTCATTGTTGACCTTCTCTGTAATCGTTATGAGGACAGTTGGTCATGTGGGCAGGTTGGGTAGATTTTCTAAATCTGTAATTTGTTTAACATTTGTCACGTTCATTTCGTCGTGGCTTTTAATGTAATTTATCACGTCCGCATTTGAAAGGATGTTGAAAGTGTTTTTATATGCGGTGTTACATTTCATACATTTGAGCTTTATACTTGATCTTTTGAGGATGCAGTCATGTATGCGTGTGACTTTGAATATAATTTGGCCACACGTAATGATGGGAGGATGGATGTACAACAGCAAGGATCCATCCTTAGTATCTTATCTTCCTTGACAGCAGTAACCGCATGGTAGCCGAGATTACTTTGGGTGGAACCAGGGCCGACCGAGGATGAGGTGGACCGACGATTTCAAAGACTAGCGAGGGACTGGGGAGAGTGGGGGGGGGGGGGGAAACAAAGGGAGGCCCATACCCAGCAAGGGGTTATTCAGGGCTGATAATGATGAATTCTAATTCAGTATCTTTACCGTGTTTCCAGCTAGTGGACGTGCCCGAGATGGAGTACTACGCGGCGCAGGGTCAGGGTGAGGTGTGCGTGATGGGCGCGAACGTTTTCAAGGGATACTTCAAGGAGCCAGAGAAGACACGGGAGGTTATCGATCAGGACGGCTGGCATCACACCGGTGACGTCGGCAAGTGGCTCCCTGTAAGTATAAAAATGTGGACTGAGGTGTCTAACACCTTAACAAGTTAGTAAAATTGCTAAGTTACTAGTGTATCGGTTTTTTATCGGATAAATTTCGGAGAGTGTGCATCGGATCTGCACGATCTAATTCCCTCCTGCCCATTTTTCTATCAGAATGCCAGAGTAGGCACGAAAAATCGTCTCCGCTTTATGGTTGATATTTCGAAAACCCGTACAAAGTGCTTTGATTCTACATTTATTGTTCGAACTTATAGTCTGTAGAATGCGCTGCCTGAATGGGTGTTCCCCGATGGTTACAATCTGGTTGTCTTCAAATTACGAGTGAATCGGTTTCTTCTAGGCAAGCTTCTTCCATCGTAGAGCACATCATCGCTTAACATCAGGCGAGATGGTGGTGAAGTGCAAACCTATTATTTATTTAAAAAAAAGGAAAAAATATGATAATTGGTGCAGAGCCGAGAATCGCACCGGGTGGTGTCAGTTTCGTAAAGCGCCCATGCTACCGGCTCGGCCACCATCGCTTATGCTCATGATCGCATGTCTGACAGATTCATCATCATCAGCCAGAAGACGTCCACTGCTGAACATAGGCCTCCCCCTTTAACCTCCACACTGAACGACAGCCTGCCTTTTGCATCCACTGGATGCCCGCGGCTCTCACAATGTCGTCGGTCTATCTAGTAGGAGGCCAACCTACGCTGCGTCTTCCGGTTCGTGGTCTCCAATCCAGAACCTTTCTTCCCCATCGGTTATCGGTTCTTCGAGCGATGTGGCCTGCCCATTGCCACTTCAACTTGCAAATTTTAACAGCTATGGCGGTGACTGGTTCTTTGTCGAATATCCACGTTTCAGATTTTATCGCGCAAAGAAACTCCGAGCATAGTTCTCTCCATTGCCCGCTGTGTGACTCTGAGTTTTTCCAAAAGGCCAACAGTTAAGGACTACGTCTCAGTACCATATGTCATCACTGGCAACACACACTGACAAACTGACAGATTACATTTTACAATTCCAATAGTTTAGCTACATTCGCAAAATTTCACAGATTTTGGCTTCAACTTGATTTATCACATTTTCAGAACGGCACTCTGAAGATTATCGACAGAAGAAAACACATCTTCAAACTGTCACAAGGCGAATACATAGTTCCAGAGAAAATTGAAAACTGTTACATCAGGAGTCAGTACGTCGAGCAAGTCTTCGTTCACGGCGAATCTTTGAAGGTAATAATAATTATAATTAATTTCTAGGAAAAAAAACCGACTTCAATACTACAGTTTCAGTTTGTACATGTAGATAACATGTACAAACTGAAACTAAAAAGTTGAAAATTACAGTTAAAACAGAGTTTGACAGTCCTCATCAAAACTTTTGCTGAAGAGAACGAACCAAAACTTCATCTCTGTACTTACATAAATTTTTGGTTTTTATTGATTTTTCCAAAATGCGCTATATTAATTTCGATATAATTTATATGGAACTACGTCCTCTGAAGCAAAACCACCTACCAAACAAGAAAAAAATCATCAAAATCAATTCATATTTGTGGAGTAATCGCATTACAAATGTACAAAAAAATAACATAGTCGAATTGATAACCTCATTTCGTCGGTTAAAAATATCATATTTACATTGGAGTACTACATGGAAAAGTTTGAAAATTACATAAATAGGCCTGTACCCTAGTTTTTAATTAATGGATATGTCATAAAAAAGCAGGGGACTTACGGACAACTGCTATTGCGACACCTAATCCGCTCAGTTGGAAAATCACACGAACGTGAACCTTATACGGAACGCGCCCATATACGGTTTGCGGTTGCGTGATTTTCCAACTGAGCGGATTAGGTGCCGCAATAGCAGTTGTCCGTAAGACCCCTGATCTAAAATAGAAATCAACGAAAACAAAATTAAAACTTGATCAAAAATAAGTTATCAAGTATTTTAATTTCATGCTAGACAGAGAGCGCACAGCACGTGATGATGTGATGAATGCTATACTAACAAGCTTCAAGGCGTCCGTTCATCATTTAGGACCAATAAGTGCTTGGGAAGACAAATCCTACGAACTCTAACTCGACGAGATTACGTCGTTTCGTTTAGGAGTTCCTATGGCCACCTTCTGTCTCCATCCTAAGACTAGCTCGATGGTACCATAACATTGCATTGCACCGAACTTACATAAGTATGCCAAATTTTAGCTCAATCAGTTGAGGATAACTGGTCTAAAATTTTAAGTTGCATGATTTGTCCCACACATAAAGGGACAAGGAAAACGGAAACATAAACCGAAATGGAAACAAAAACGGAAACGGACATAAAGGGGAAAGGCGTAGGGCGTCCACCCACAAGACGGACAGACGACCTAAAAGAGACCGCAGTGAAACGCTGGATGCAGGCCGCTTCCAACCGGCCCTTTTGGAGATCGATAGGCCTATGTCCAGCAGTGGACGTCCTATGGCTGAAATGATGATGATTATAACGGGACAAATAGGGCAAGTTAAATAAAAGCTTGTAATTTGCTTGTAAACTCAAATCACAACATGGGGTTCTTCAAAAGTGCTGTTAATAGAGTCTTTAAGGGTCAACAACGTATCTGTGATGCCTCTGGCGTTGCAGGTATTCATAGGCGACGGTGATCGCTTACCATCACGCGGACCGTCTGCTTATTTGCTACCTATGGCATTAAAAAAAAGCTGTCTGGTTTACGATTTTTTTTGTGAACCTCGATATAAACCATTCTGCTCACCCCTATTAGCTTCTTTTGCCTAAGTACATCCCAAGCTTATAACTCTGTAGGCTGTGGGTAAATTCTGTACTTAACCCCTTCGACCAAAATAATATGAAAGGACGGGCCCAGAAGAAGCGCATTTTTGAAGCTTACAAAATGAGCGCCGGCGCTCACTTCGTTTCAGTCGGTCTCTAGCCGTAGGAAGTGCGACACGATTCTATTGTTACATGATAACGAAACATCTGACAAAATTACGCCTTCATGTGCTTTCCCGAAGTGTAAATACACATTAAAAAACCACTATCAATTTTTTGTAACAAATTTACTGTACATGGTTCTAATAAGGTGTTGAAGTATATATCCAACGGTTTCGCCTCATTTTTACTGAGCAAGTTCAATGGTTATGGCCCGTCCATTCATTTTATTTTGGGTATTTGTAAATGCATGAAGCAAAAATTAACCTCATGTCCTATGTTATTTCAGTCGTGCATAGTGGCAGTGGTGGTGCCAGACGTAGACGTGATCAAGTGCTGGGCTCTGGAGCACGGCATCAAGGGCACGTTCACCAACCTCTGCGAGGATCCTATGGTGAAGAAGATGATAATCGACGACATGCTCAACTGGGGCAAGAGTGCAGGGTTGAAGACTTTCGAACAGGTACAAAAATGTTTTTTTTTTACACGGTCATCTGACCCTCAAACTAAGCAAAGCTTGTGCTATGGCTGCCAGAGACTGATATACAATCATATATATTTTTAAATACAGACTTAAATAGATATAACCACCCAGATAAAGAACAAACATAAACGTTCATCACATAAATGTTTGTCCTAGGTGGGAATCGAACCCACGCCCTCAAGCGCAGAAGGCAGGTTCACTACCAACTGGACCAACGGGCTATCTCATAAAACTTTAATAAGCAAGTTGAAGTATAACATAAAACTTTAATAAGCAAGTTGAAGTGGCAGTGGGCAGGGCACAAATCATGCAGAACAGATGGCCGATGCGGCCAAAAGGTTCTTGAACGGAGACCACGGACCGGTAAGCGCAGCGTAGGACGTTCACCCACAAGATGGACAGACGACCTAAAACAGACCGCAGGGAAACGCTGGATGCAGGCCGCTTCCAACCGGCCCTTTTGGAGATCGATGGGGGAGGCCTATGTCCAGCAGTGGACGTCTTATGGCTGAAATGATGATGATGACAAAATTTTATCCAATCTTGGACAGATTGTTCAGTTGGGTAGGTTTTACTTAGGCAAAGAGGTCGCCCGAACAATCCAACTCGGATGGGCAGCGTTTGGAAAATTGCGTGACATCTTCTCGTCCAAAATACTACAGTGTGGTATTTAACCAGTTGTTGCCAGTGATGTCATGTTATGGTAGAGAGACGTGGTCCTTAACTGCTGGCCCTTTGGAAACACACACAGCGGCGGGCAATGGAGAGAGCTATGCTCGGAGTTTCTTTGCGCGATAGAATCCGGAACATGGATATTCGCCAAATAACCAGAGTCACCGACATAGCTGTTAAAATTTGCAAGTTGAAGTGGCAATGGGCAGGCCACATCGCTCAAAAAACCGATAACCGATGGGGTAGCAAGGAGTGGAGACCACAAACCGGAAGACGCAGCGTAGGTAGGCCTCCCACTAGATGGACTGACGCCATTGCGAGAGTCGCGGGCATCCAGTAGATGCAGATGGCAGGCTTTCTTTCAGTGTGGAGATTAAAAAGGGAGGCCTATGTTCAGCAGTGGACGTCTTCTGGCTGATGATAATATTACAGGTATCCATAAGCGACGGTGACTGTTTACCATCAGGCAGCCTATCTGCTTGTGTTCAACATATAACATAAAAACATATTTATATTTTTATCCATTTCACAGGTGAAAGACATCTATCTCCACCCGGACCCGTTCTCCGTACAAAACGGCCTACTTACCCCCACGATGAAGGCGAAGCGACCAGAAATCAGGAATTACTTCAAACCACAGATAGAGGACATGTATAAACAGCTTGAATAACGGTAACAAGCCCTATATCGTTTACATATAGATAAGCAGCGATCCGATTATGTTAGCTGTCAAGTTAAATCGCTTTGCGATACGTGAAGAACTTGAATATTGACCTTATTTCTTGGCGAAAACGGTGGGTATCCGAGTAGATGGGGCGACAATGACGCCCAATCTCGTTGCGATCAAACTTTGACAGAGAATAAAATCGTCTGTTGTTTCACGGCAGAAAAACTGATGTAAAAAGGGCTAAAATAGTCTGATTTACTCTGTGAAGCTACATTATGAATGAACAAGAATGAGTGAAACTTTCACGAACGTATAATTTTCGTCGACATTCAAGACGCCTGTAAAACTTTAGCTGCAATTAGACTAAGCGTGAAATTGACAAATATTTTATAGTTGAAATGTCTACCTTCGTAGAAATGGAGATAGACCTTTTTACGTTGAAATTAATATACATGTTTGCATCGAAAGTGTGAGTGATCAGTATTTCCTTTGAGTTCTCAGAGAAAACTATTATTATGTACTTTTCAAAGAATACAGATAATTTTAATTTGCGATGAAAAGAAATAAACTTTAAAGTGACTTCAAAGAGTGTGTTTGTATTATTTTCTATTGATTTTCTACTTATGCTGCAAGATAAAGAAGTTCAATATGCCTTAATTATTAATTGAACATTGTCCATACCTAAGTATTTACTACTTGCGAGTTCACAGGTAGTACCTAAGTATCAGTTTGATCCACGCTCTGTACTTTTCAGTGGCTCTAAATCAATTAACGCAATGTTTGTTGGTGTCATTTTGACCCGTGGGTCTAGAAGGCATGTGAGTCGAAACGACCAAATGAAAGACCAAAATTTAAATGTTCTCTATTGGCTAACAAAACAAATATTGTTTTAGGATTCGGCGCAATTGTACATATTTAACTACTCTGTAGATATAACGTATCCTTAACTATGGCAATAAAATGGAAACATTGTTTCGTGGTCAATTATAGAAAAATTTCCGAAGACGCATTTTGCTTCATTTTGTATTTAATAACTTAGATAAGCGACCTTTTATCCTACAATACATTTTATTACAAAAAAAAAAAAAAACAGTGGCTTTCTTCAAGTCATTCGCACCGGCTCCAAAATCAAACGGTCATGTAGAAACCAGCATTCTTTGGATAGGCAAAAATGAAAGTGTCATCTAATCCATTTTGTATTGTAATTTAATATTCCTCTAAATATAGTAAAAATTCAGTCCTAAAAGGAATTGCCTTTAGCCAATTTTGTAGTAGGTATCATTGCAAATGCGTAGCAAAATCTATATTTCATAGAATTAGTAGAATTGTAAGGCAACACAAAAATTATAACTTAGATGCAAAAAATTAGGTAAATAGTGCAACAATTGAAAGCTCTGATAAAATGAGAACTTTTTAATTAAATGAATTTACACAAATTACACAATTACAAATTAACACAAACCTCTTCAATTAAGCTATGTGCTGTTTATAGGTAATTCGCAGTTGCTCCTACATTTTTCTCTCTACATTAAATATGCATAGTCAAACCAGCTTATTTTGTCACAAGAAAATTGCGGAAAATTAAAAATTATTTAGATGACAACACTGAATGTAGTCAGTAAAACAAACACTCGTCGGGCAATCAGCTCAAGAGGTCAGTAAAACAAAACAAAAAAAACGCGCCAACGTGATAAAAACCATGTCACCTCATTGTATTATTGTCCTAAACTTGTGTTATTTCAATTGTCAATGGGTAATAATGATAGATTATTGTTTATTAAGTGTTCTTGAACGTGTTCGAGTGTAGAAAAATGATATATTGAGGATAATTTAATGAATATAAACTTGTATTTTCGTTATGTTTCCAAAACTCCACTGAAGCCTCTAGTAAAGTCTCCACCACTTTTGGACTTAGACTCGACTTACTTAGCTTGACTGGCTGTGACTATGGCTTGTTTGACGATATTTTACAACTATATTAACTTGTTAACCTCCTTATTATTCCGACTGTAGGAATCTGTATCCATGGTCATCAAATAAATTAAAAACTGAATCAGTAAAAATTTTGACAATTTGTTTGACATAACATTAGTACACAGACAATGTATTTAGCCGTTATAAAGGAATGCGTTATGACCACAGAATAAGACTTCGTGACAAAATATACTGGAACTTTGTTCACAATTTTTTTTCTTCTTGCCCGTTTTGGGGCTTTTGGCTCCGCATGATTGACGCAGTTGCCAATTCACAATCAAGTAGTCATGGCAAGTCATGGCGGTTTTTGACAGCTTTACCATAGAAAACCTGTCAAAATTCGTAATTTACCGTCGTTGCGAAAAATGTGAATGTGTGGTTTGATAGTTATCTTATTTTTATGATACTCAAGTTATAACTAAATAAATAAATACGGGCCGAATTGAGAACCTGCCTCCTTTTTTAAAGTCGGTTAAAATGCTGTCACAGAGTTTGGCTTCAAACGAGAAACACTAGAAATAAGTAAACATTTTATAATAAACGCCGTGCCTTTACCCCAGAATATTAGTTTATATCCGACAATTAAATTTGTTCAAAGGTTTCAAGGTAAAACAAATTATTCTGTTTTTCTAGACACACCTATAATTAAAATAAAATGGTAATCATACCCAAAATAAAAAATACAAATTGAAGTCGTCTAAGATAGTAGAAGGTAGTATTATGCAGCGTGTCGTACTGTCGACTATGGGCTCGCCCGCATGTGAAAATTCACCTTATGTACCTAACATTATGGTACCATTTCGATAGTGCGATCTATCACAGCGCGACCCGCAGTTTGATTGCGTTAGCTGTCAATCGCTATCGCAATGACCGCCAATCGCCCCCGACACACAAACGATTTAAACGCACAACGCCGCGGCACGCGGTTCCAACGCACTGTCAAGCTTTGACGCTTAGTCTTTGTTACTGCAAATCGCATGCAAAAATTATTGATATCGTCATCGGACGTTTCCCATAATATTCAACCAATATCATAACGCTTATCGTGGCGTTGTGCGTTCCAATCAATAGACGGGCTTCATCAAAATGCGGGCTAAGTTACGCACGCGCAAAGATAATATAACCACTTGATCGCGCATGTCGTCAAAATTCGTTTTTGCAAAATGATGCCACGTCGGTCGCGGGGGGTAGCTTGTGATTGGAGAATCAAAAGTCATTCATTCAATTTGCGCCTGGGATTGGCCCCGCTCGAAACAGTTTACGTTGACATGTTAGAACCTTTGGCTTATGCGGGGTAAAGGATGAGCAGTTAAGTGGTTGTATAGTCATTGCGCACGCGACATATTGAGTGCATGAGTCTGAATGCTACCCATTTAGGATGGATGAATATTCGCACTTAGGACTTAGGCGAGTATCGTGACTGCAGTCTCACAACTTAGATCGCCGACATCGGAATGACACCTTATAAACTGCACGTTGTTTTTGTTACGTGTTAAGTATAATATCTATTTTCAGTGTGTAAGAAATGGTTCCAAGACTGGGTTTACAAATTACATAAATCACCCCAACAGCGCTAATGAGAACCTACATGGCAATTTGTTTTTCCTTGGCGTGTTAGTTCTTTTTAGCGCTGGTGATGTTGATTTGGAATTCGCCCTAAATGTGATTGTAACTCCAATCTCTACGGATCTCTTGTGTTGATCGTTGATTGATTTTGCGAGTTTTTAAAATGATTAATAAGTTAAAGTTAATTCTATTTATCGTGACATAAACCTAGGTTCTATCGCACCGTAGTGTATAATTTTATATTCTGTAATAGGTACATAATGCAATATTGTTAAGTTGCTTTGAGCGAACGTTAAGGTTTCATGTTGTTCAAACCAAAATTTTGTTGTTATTGGTGCAAGTTGTACTACATAATTTATTTTTAAATAAAAAATCTACAAAATTATTTGAATGTATTTTTATTTTATTTGTTCGTTTGTCCTTTTCTGGTTCAATTTTATTATAAACAAGAAATTCAGATTCACCCCTAATAAGCAAACAATATGGGAGCATGATTTGTCCCCGAGAAAGTAAGACCTTTTTTTGTAATAAAAAGAGCGGAAAACAGACATGCGGTCCACCTAATGGTAACAGCTACGCGCTTATAATTATGAACACCTGAAACACTCGTGGTGAAGTCGATGCTTTGATAGCCTGGAGAAAAGGTTTCTGACTCAAACAACTGTTTTTGACGCACTTTTTGTGTGTTTGCCGGTAAAGTATTGTTACGGAATGAAAAATGAAACAGAGTTAGGCTTGGTTGCACCATAGTAGCAGTTAAAGTTAAGGTTTATGACAAATTTGACAAAAACATTAATGCTGACTTTAGCAGATACTGCGAAATGCGTTGCACCAGCGTATTCACTAGCATAGTTAGTAACCAGGGTTGCATGTCAAATGATACCTTATTTACTGCAGATGCAAAGCTGGAAATATATTTTATGCATCTGACATATATTAAAACAACACCCCTCTCTAAGAGGGAGGCCTTGTTCAGCAGTGGACATTTAATGGCTGATGATGTGTATGTATATATTAAAAATAAACGATAGCGAAGCGTGGGCAGTTACAGTTTACAGTTAAAGTTATGACGTCATTTAACAATTGTCAGATGGTGCAACACATTTTTTGCCTAACCGGTACTTTAACAGAAATGTTAAAGCTAAAGTAAGTTGGTGCAACCCACCCTAACTGTAGGTATGTGTAGTTTTAGTTTTAGCTTGTATTTTGTTTAGTTAATAAAGGCACTTGCACAGTTATAAAAAAAAAATGACGGTCAAATCCAAGACCTAGTAAAGTAGTGGAGGCTATTATACTTCTATGGAGTTTTGGAAACGCGAAGGCTTCTGAAATACAGCCAAATTTGTTAGCTTTATGGGGTTTTTTTGGTTGTAATTATTAGTTTTTTTTTTGTCTCGACGAATGTGCAAACCGTGTAGAGCTGAAAGTCAAATAGAAACTTGTGGCATGCCAACTTTTTAAAGTATTTTATATCTAAGGAGGTTCTATCATGAAAAAATCTGCGATGTTTTTGTAGGTAGGAAAAATAATCTATGACAGTAGGTAGAAAATGACATAAGACTTTACCATTATTTAGATCTGTGATTATTATAATAATGTAATTAATAATTATAGAAGTGCCTATTTATGCCACGCCGTTTTCAGCTAGAATTTAAGTTTTTTGTTAGTACCGCTACTCCCCACTAGATGGCAGTAGTTTAAAGCGTTTATACTAGTCTTGAGACAGCTTGAAAACTAGCACTAGCCTAGCACAAGCCACTTAGCCCTAGTGCAGCTAATAATGAAATAGAAGGCATGTTTTTTCCCAGAAATAAATAGTTCTGTTATTCTATAATATCTACTTTATCTTATATAATGAGAATGGGTGAAGCGGTACCTAATGGTACAGAACATATTCATTGAGAATTAATCATCATACCACAATGAAAAGCTTATTATTGTTTGCAGTTAGTACGGTTCAGACGAAATGCCTAATTCTCAAAATGGCAACACACATAGTTACACTGTGACTAGAAAGAAATAATTCTCAAAATATACCTAATATTTTTTTTATAAAGAATATCTATTTTATACAGGGGCCTTACGGACAACAGCTATTTCGGCACCTAATCCGCTCAGTTGGAAAATCACGCGAACGTGAACCTTATCGCGCCCAGATACGGTTTACGGTCGCGTGATTTTCCAACTGAGCGGATTAGGTGCCGCAATAGCAGTTGTCCGTAAGGCCCCTGATCTACGTTTGGCCACCAACTCGCTTGATGGTAAGCGACGGTGTGATCGAGGATACACGTTGATTAGAAGAAATCTATCCAATTCTACAAATGGCCTATTCCACAAATGTCTCATTATCTAAATCTTTTTTACGCAGAGGTAAAGACTTGTGTGGTTCTAGAATCTAGACGAAGGTATATAGAGGCACAGAATACCGACGGACCAATGAATTATAAACCACGAAACATTTTTGACATGCTGTTTGAATTATTCAATCCTGTTTCACACAGAGATCAAATGTCTATATCATCAGAGGCTAGAGAGATACCCTAGTACCAGAAGTCGATTTGAAATGACAATAGAAAGCGCATAGAATCATTATTATTATGGCACGCTGCCACAATTTAAATATCTTCGGAATAACTCTGTTTATTGTAGTTTATTATATTTATAATAAATATTCTCGAATTAGGTTGCTATTCTTATAATTTTGGATGGTAAAATGTGAAATTGATTTACTCTCGACTAACTGGCGATTTATTCTAAGAATAAAATTTACTCTCGTTTGGTCGAATCCATCCTTAGTGAAGAGTAGGCAGCTAATTAGCCCTTTTTTATTTATTTATTTTTTAAGGCTTCACATTGATAACTACATTATTACATACACTGAAATCTTATAAATGAACTTAGCTCAATGTGTTACCTTTTAAAGGAAGCACAGCATACATTACTTGTTTCTTAATAATTAAATACATATTAATATGAGATAAAAAAAAGAGTTAAATTAACAATAACAAAATAAATTAACAATATGTGATGAGTGAAATTGTACTGTGGTTCTTGAGACCACGAACCGGAAGACGCAGCGTAGGTAGGCCTCCCACTAGATGGACCGACGACATTGTGAGAGTCGCGGGCATCCAGTGGATACAATAGGCAGGCTGTCGTTCAGTGTGGAGGTTAAAGGGGGAGGCCAATGTTCAGCAGTGGACGTCTTCTGCCTGATGATGATGGTGATGATGATGAAAATTGTACTTAACTAAATTATGTACAGTAGTAAAAGAAGACATCGTGAGGAAACCGGTATGTCCAAAAATCACAAAAGTTCAGTCTTAAAAATATGACATTCACCAACATGCATTGGGCCAGCACGGTGGATAACGGCCCATACCTACTCTCTCTAAGACAGAGCCCGTGTCCCAGCAGTGGAAACATGATAGGCTGATGATGATGATGAGGTAGCTAATTTGACTGACATCATTAACGTTCTAGATTATATTGGCGGTTATTTTTATTTTATTGATCTGGTGATACTACTAATTCTAACAAGATAGATAATCATCTCTCATAAAATGATCAAGTATTTAATTTTATTGGATGATCACGACAATCCCAATTTCTGTTACAGAATATTTTAACATGTCTCAATTACTATAGCGTTATTAAATTCGTACGTTTGTGGTGGGTGCTATTAGCATTAGCACCTGATAATTTATCAGTTTAAATTTATTTAATCAGTCGACTGATTAATGAGACAGTCCAGGCTGATAATAATGATAATTAAAAAGGTGTTTGGCCACACACCACCTACGCCTATCTGGGAACAACAGATAAAGAAAATTTTATAGAAACATGCATTTCGTGACATAATAAGAATTTAGAATGTCATATTGGTATTATTTTCTAAGCTAATATATTTATAGCTAATAGCTAATAAATGGTGATTACGTACGTTTATGATTTACTAGCTGTGCCCCGCGGTTTCACCCGCGTTGTGATGAAAAATGGTTATGATGATGATGATTAAAATTAGCCTATGTCACTCTCCGGTCATTGAACTATACCCATGCAAAAAATCAAGACGATACGTTGCTCTGTTGCTGCGTGAAAGAGGAACGAACAAACTAACAAACCAACAAACTTCACATTTATAAGATTAGTATGATTTAGTTTTCGTGAACATTCTTACATTCTTCCATGGATTTCATTCATTCATTTTGAATGTAGACAAGTGATGCAACTAGCTAAAAGATGTCCTTTCGTGTTGTTACCAAAACTCAATAGAAGCTTCTAGTATAGTCTCGACCACATTACTACATGACTTACTTTGCTTAACTCTGACTGTGCTAGACTTGTCTAATAAGTAACAAAGTTTCAATACTTGACACTGGCAAATGCACAAGAAGTGCAACGCCAAAATGCTCTCATAAGGAAAGAAGAAGTAAAGACAACAAGATTGACTACGTGATATGTGCCCTGCTCACTGCCACTTCAACTTGCTAATCCGGTGGGCTATGTCGGTCTATGTACTTAGTAACTAGTTCTAGGTAATTTATCTTTTGATTATAGACTAGATTTAGTAACAAAAAATAATCTGTTATTAATAAATAACGATATGTCAGATACTTCCGCTTTAAGCTAAGTCGATCAGGCTTAGCCACATTGGCTTTGACCATTTCCTGTTTTTTGTAGGTACTAGGTACGGAGCTTGTTTTTAGAACCTTATTTTAGCTAGGATTCATCCAAGAAAAAATACAGCAATGTGATTATGATTATGTGTGAAACTGTGATGATTGGACATATTGAATCTAGACACGCGTCAGCATGTCAGGCCAAGTTCGGAGAAAAAAATCAATCCCGTTTTGTTGCAGGTTTGCAACATGCTGAACTTGGGCTCTTTCCTCATATATGTTTTGTTAGTATATAATCACTGGCTAGAATCATAGAAACATGGACAGATTTTGAACACGCATTATTTTTTTTAATTATTTTTTTGGCATTTCATTTCCATTTATATGGAAATACGGCCCGCTGCGGCCCGGAATAATGTGCGATACTTCATATAAAATGTCTGAAAGCGATTTTTGCGATGCGCCCCGGCCCGTTGTAGCCCGTCCTAATGTGCTCGATCCTTACGGCATCATATCTTCCTTGTTTGCCTGATCTGAGGCTAAAATATTATACTATTTTTCTATTTTCTGTCTTTGTCGTACTTAATGCACATCGGCGATATAGTGAGCGGGCGGACCTCTGTCATCCGAGATACAGTTTAAACTAGTTCGGAGGGTAGCGTAAATCTTTATCTGTTACAAGCCTATTACGAAGCTGTTTATTAGTAAAAAATCTAGTCTAAGTAGTAAGTCTAGATTTTTTTTTTGGTATAGAATATATATTGCACAAAAAACACAGTTGGTTTGACACGATGCTAACATTCACCGAGCGCTTACAAAATAAAATTTAAAAATACCTCACCTTATAAACATATTTCAATTATTCATAGATCGAGGAAGCAGCTGTTTGTCATGACTTGATTGAAGAAGAGTATCTCTAAAAAGGACGCTTAGGTCATTTTGGATACGCTTATCAAATAATTTATATAGTCCAAAGATTTCTACCCTGCTATACCTATTTAATATCTACTTTGGGTACGAGCGTTCTTGCAATACAAATACGGTCCCCTTACAATAAAACGTATTTTTTTACGTATATTAGTATTAGATCTAATATAAAAATGGTAAAACATACAAGCGTCAAGCTGGGCATGACTGTAGTACAAACTCTAAAGTATAAGAACAAATAATAAATAATGGCCAAGTGGTAGTCGGTGACAAATTTATTTTCATTACAAGTTATACTGAGCGTCACTTGCAAAATATTACTAACTATGTGACTAGCGTAGCAATTGCTTGGCTATTTTGGTAGGCGTTAAGTCTGAACAAATCGTTTTTTAAATTGGTAATTATTGTATTTTGTGGTGGTACGGAACCCTCAGTGCGCAAGCCTGACTGAGCTTGATCGGTTTTATTTAATATGTACCAAGCTCTTCTTGATGTTCTATTTGACAATTATCTTTGTCTAGTTGCTACCGAATTTCGCTTTCTAGCAGCGCTAGTCTTATTTCGGCTGCGCGATCAAGGATCTTGTGTACGATCTTGAATCAAGGATCTCGTGCACGATCTTGAATCTAGGATCTCGTGCACGATCTACTCAGAGTTGTTTTTATTAGTTAGACCTTTTTTAGGGTTCCGTACCCAAAGGGTAAAACCGGGACCCTATTACTAAGCCTGCCTGTATTACGATGTCTGTCTGTCTGTCCGTCCATCTGTCCGTCTTACCTATTAACGGCTGTATCTTTCGAACCGTAATAGATAGCCAGTTGAAATTTCCTCCTCATTACCAAGTTATAACTGGTAATTTCGTTATTGTATTTTGTGGTGGTACGGAACCCTCAGTGCGCGAGCCCGACTCGTACTTGGCCGGTTTATTGGTGATTGGGAAAAATCTACGAAAAATAAGTACACAGCTGTATTGAGATATAGCCAATTTGTATACAGTGTTACGCATATAGACTGTACATAGGTATGAGATCAGGGGCATTACGGACAACTGCTATTGCGGCACCGAATCCGCTCAGTTGGAAAATCACGCGACCGCATACCGTATCTGGGCGCGATAAGGTTCACGTTCGCGTGATTTTCTAACTGAGCGGATTAGGTGCCGCAATAGCAGTTGTCCGTAAGGTCCCTGTACTAACACGAAAGGAGGTCACTGTACTCATCATTATGAACTACTTCTACCAACCAACCCTTAAATCACGAAAGTAAAAGTTGTTCATAATGATGATTTCAATGGCTTTCGGCTTAGTAAGTACAGTCTATATGCGTAAGCCTGTATATCTACATACATTTTTTTTTGGGTAAAATATAGTATTCAAACAAAAATTTCTTCAACATTTTAAACTTGCGTGTTCGACACAGTCATGCCATAGAACAACAGTGCCATATAACGCTAATATTTTTTTTCTTAAACAGACGACAACAGCTATTTATATATATGTAGTTACATCACCAGCAGGCATTGGCTAACTTTTTCATTTTCAGTGACCAACCAGCTTTGTTTATACTTACACTCTTTCTTACATTGGTGCAGCTCACAGAAGAGAAAAAAAATTCGTGCAGCTTGTGAAAGCTTGTGGTGCAGCGGCAGTGGTTGAACTAAAATACCTTCAGTGGCCAGCCTTAGTGCCTGACGGAGGGCACTGGAGTCTCCATACGAAGAACTTTTCATCATCATCAGCCTCTAACTGTCCACTGCTGGACATAGGCCTCTCCCAATGCACGCCACTGAGCTCGGTCGGCAGTTCCTTGCATCCAGTTTTTACCCACCGTTTTACGCAGGTCATTACTCCACCTGGCCACAGGGTGTCCTACACTACGTTTGCCTACGAAGAACTTTTAATCTATACTAATAATATTATAAAGAGGAAAGATTTATTTTGATTATTTGTTTGTTAGCATTGAATTCCCCGATCTGGGTGTCTTCAAATCACGAGTGAATCGGTTTCTTCTAGGCAAGCGTGCTCCACCGTAGACCGCATCATCGCGTAACATCAGGCGAGTTGGCGGTCAAGCGCAAGCCTATTATTTATATTAAAAAAAAAGAATAGGCTCCGAAAATACTGAACCGATTTAAAAAAAATCTTTTGCTGTTGGAAAGTTACACTATCCCCGGGTGACATATACTTACATTTTTTTTATAGGGATCCTTACTAAAACTCCAATAATAGAACCCAAGATGTAAAAAAAATAAGACTTACACCCGTGCGAAGCCGGAATGCGTTGCTAGTATAAGATAAGATTCAATTATGAGAAATCAATTCATGCGATTCAATGCATTTGTGAGACCCTGCAAGTAGTCATTCCCTACCAAGTGTAATTTTAGACCGGACTCAAACAATGAGCAAATGACGTAAAGACGGCTATTGGCCGCATTCATTCATATTCACATCGCATCGCGTTTTTATTTATTCTATAATACCGCTTATCGGCACGGCAGCGGTGGACCGACACCGAGTACTGAGTTAGTTGCCATACGGGCAGCGGAGTCACCGCTCGTGTCTGCCCTCTGGCGCGCGTTCCCTCCGCAGGCTGACCTTGGTCTCGCGTCCCTCGCAGTACATTGGCCGCGACCACTCGACCCGACGCGGTTTCTTTACCTTCCCAAGTATGCCATTCCTGTAACCGCACCGGAACAACACAGCATTCCCGGCCCTTCCAAACCTGTGACAGCGCGTCAACTGTCAAAATGACGTGATCATAACCTCAACGGTGAAAATACACTCTTTTGTGCAACTCAAACGTCGACAAAATGACGGGGCAACATCCATCGCACGGTGAGTTTGACGTTTTAGGGTTTTAGGTTATGTAATGGGTGTTGTTTTGATCGCCGGCGCATAGCGGTCGGAGACATTCGTTTACATTACAGCAGACAAAGACGTGATCTCGGTGCGATTCTATAAATAGAACGCTCTGTAATGGCGGTTAATCAGCAGTTTACTCTTGGTTCAAGCCCTATTTGCTAGTATTTCGTGGCGGTCTCAGTGTTTACCTCCTCCGTTTCGTACAATCATGCACGGATTTCGTGCACGCGATACGACTTTCATGAACTGTGCGACGCGTAAACAAACGCGATTAACTGATTATAGGCCTATACCATGCATGCACTGCTTGTTTAATTACTTGTTAGAGAGCTCAATAGGAAATAATCCGATCCTTTCACTACATGGCCTCCTTACGGTATAAAAATTTGGATTAATTGTGGCCAGTTAGACCATAACCTGTGGCACGATATTTCAAAAATTGTCTGTTGTTGCATCTTTCAACTCATAAGAAGAAAATTTGGCAAGATGTCCATTGACTTGGTCATACCAAAGACCTATCTGCTCAAAGATACTAAGAAATACCTTTTAAATTTGTTGATTGTTTATACCAAGTTTATACCTAGTAAAATACTGTTTTAAACTTTGTTGGTTGCTCACGAAAGTTATAGGTATGATTATTTACGGGATATTTACCGTGGTAAGGTTGTAGAATGAGACCCGATATTTCGGCGCAGTTACATGTACCATGTTCACGGGAAGACTGAAGAATGCAGGTGGTTGGAACAGTTACTACAGGGACTAGCTGCTCCCCGCGGTTTCACCCGCGTAGAGATGAAAAAGGTGATGGTGATTAATGATGATGATGAAAAGTAGCCTATGTCACACTCCGACCTTTGAACTATACCCATGCAAAAAATCAGGTCTATCCGATGCACTGTTGCTTCGGAAAGAGATACAAACAAACCAACACACTTTCGCATTGATAATTTTAAGTATGATAAATAACTCGAATAAACTCGAATAACTCGAAGGTGATCTTTTATAAGTTGGTAAACGTGATGATATATGATACCAATGATGTTATACATGTATAAACTGAGGTAGATACCTACGTTTTACTTAGTCTACGCGGCGATACAAACACAAGTTAATTAGTTTGAGTGAATTCTATCCTGTGGCTGGCAACGACGCAAACGTACGATGCGCGATTTTGAAGTATGAAAAATAAAAAAAAATGCCATATTGTGTGTTTGGAAATTGAAATACTCATACTGGGACGGCTGTAAAAGGCTATAAAGTTCTATAGGTCTTATATAGGTAGCTGTAGTAAAATATCGGATTTTTTATTGTTTTTAATGAGTATGACGTCTCTTTCTATTGGTAAAACTTCATTGAGTGATACATTAGCCATCAGCATTCCAACATAAAGTATTTTTACGTACGTAAAACAAATCAATTAAGGTAGTTCGTTTCACAAATGGCGGGAAATTCAAATTTCAAACAATTTCCTTGTCCTTGTAGCTAGGCCGTGTAATTATTGTAAACGATCATGATGTTTGCGTAAATTGATCATTATTTTTTACAAAATCTTGTCAAGCTATTTATCTCTAATGCACATTATTACTTACGTTTGAGAATAAACTAATTTTTGCTGTTTCAAACGGTTTATTGACAAATGTAAGTAATATGGTGCGTTACTGTTAAATAGTTATACATTACAACGTAAAGAACAGCCAACATTTTGCGCAAACACTGTGTTATTTAAAAATAATTACCTGGCCTGGCTATTAGGACGAAAAAACTGTTTAAAATTTGAATTTCCCGCCATAGGTGAATCGTACCACCTTAATATTTTGCGCCCTTTCTTTAGATTAATTTAGTATGTATCTGCTCATACTATAAAATGTATTTGTTACTGATCCATGGAATTATTGTATTTCAATTATATTTCAAAGCTGTGCCAGCAAAGTTTTAGCAAAGATTTTTTATCTTCAAATATGTTAAAAACGTGTGAAAGAGATATCTCTGGCCATTGAGCGCAGCTTTCAATTGAAGATATTACTCATGTCATGAGCAAAAACGCAACGCGGAAATATTTTCATTTTCCCTGTGTCCATGTCCAAAGTAAAGCAGGAAACTGCAAGTAAAATTCAACAACATCAAAACGTAGCTCACGCAATTTATATAATTTCGATGCGTAAGGCCAACGTCAGCCAATAAATAAAATATTTAAAATACTATCTCTTTCATCATGTATAGTATATTATACACCTAAACTAAGTATCTTTATTTTCGGCAAAGATAAAACACACTACGTAAGCAGAACGTTAGATAATGAAATATAATCAAAGGACCGATAGACCGATTTGTTTGAATATGATAATAATATATTATTGTTTACTCTGCCAAATTTTTTTTCCAAAAAATTCATATAGGCATTTACTTTATATAGTTTTTATATTATGGAGTGTTTACTATACATACTCAAAAAATCAAATAAAAAAAACTACGGAATGAAGTAGTTAAATAGTTAGTGAACAAAAAATTGCAATAAGCTAATAAATATAATGTAGGTTTTTCTATCTACTAATTTGATTGATTTGGGACATAAATCAATCAAGTTAGTAGATACAAAAATTATTATGTAAGCATAATATAGCAATAGGTACTTGCATGATCTAAGAAAACAAGGTCTAGCACTCTGGGATTTGTACCGCAATGACGTCACTGTCCAGTTGCCACTCTAATGTAACAAACACAGATACTGGGAAACAACTTTTTAAATAATCTATTAATTGAAATACAAAAAGCATTTCAATTGTCATTTGGTTTGTCCGCTCAATCAAGTTAAGCACGAATTGAATATATTAAACACAATTTTATCAAAACCACATTGATTTATTGGATTCCCACAGGTAATATACGAATATTGGGGAGTATAATTTATAATTTCACGCTACTGTTAACACAGCAAATCATAGAGAGTCCGCCATTGTTTCGTGTATCGTCATCTCTCTCGAATTTGTTGTAAATTACTTACTCTGCTCTTGCTTATGCACGTGTACGTGTATCCATGACATTGATGACATCATTGCGGGATGCCCACGTCACATTATATCTCGGAGTACTATACCTGGCGGAGTATATTATTATACCATGGGTACTCGTAAAACCAGGTTTAATGTAATTTGATTTTCGATTTCATTAAAATTGCTGGTGAGTGTTGTCCTAGAGTTCAATAAAGATAAACATTTCATCATCATCATCATCAGCCAGAAGACGTCCACTGCTGAACATAGGCCTCCCCCTTCGCAAGATAAACATTTATTAACCCATAACTATTTTTGTATTAAACAAACAAAAATAATTGATCCCAAATTCCTTATTGTAGGTACTTAATGCTACGTTAAAGCGAAAATACACTAAGATTCGTCATAAACACAGTTTGAAGACAAATTTCCGCAAAGTAACGTCTACTCAATCAATCAACTACTTTTTGAAATTTGTAAGAACTGAGTAGATAGAAAATGATGTTGCCTAGAACAGTGCGAGTTGTTACCATATGTGATTCAAAACAAAATGAGGAAAATAATGCATACAAAACTAAAATAAATAGCATATTCATAGACACCTATCACACAGGTTTTATAACCTTGCTCTTTGCTAAGCTAGGTAATGCAACTAAAGTCCATTAAGACTTTATCATTTTCCCGTCAAATCCCTTAAATTATTTATAATATAAATTGGTTGAAGATGCGTGCTTACTAATAAATTTCAGTAGAATAAACAAAATTTATCACTAAAGCAAGGACGTTTGACCGCATAGAATTTCACGTGTTGCAACAGCGAAGCGAATTATACCTCTGTTTCAGGTTTATTTTCGACTAGATATCGCAGCGTTGCTTGATTTATGTCTTTGACCACATTATACATACGAATATTTGATCAAAAATACGAAGATGCCAGAAACAGCAGCAATACTCAACTGGTCCTGACTCAATATTTGTACCAGTTGGATTCACAGTCTCGCAATAGTTTCACAAGCCGTTACAATGACTAAGTGCATCGTAAAAAACTGCAAAAATAACAAAACAAATGGAAAAAATATGTATAACATCTGTAAGTAAATACTCCATGCACACTTTAATTTTTTTTATTTTATTTTTTTCATTCAAATAGTCACAATAACTTACAGAAATAACTTATTTTATCATCATAAAATAAGTGATTTCTAATATAAATTTTCGAAGTATAATTTAATTTTATTTAAATCAGTGTGGTGACTCCCCCTCTGGCTCGTTCCTGGTGCAAACGTTGGCCATTGCCATCCAACGCGGTAACGCAGCGAGTGTTTTGGGCCGGGAACAGTCAGGGTTTGAATAGTTATTAGTTTAGTTGTAATTTGACTGAGATTTTGAATAAATACATGCTATTTAATTTATATTACACGGGAATCACTCACGTAAGATTAAGCCGGTCACTCCGACTATAGTTTCAACCGCATTAGGCAGTCTTTTTATAATTTTATTGTACAATTTTTCGATGATACCGATCAATAAAAATTCATTAAGAGGGCATACCACGGCCAAGAAATTTGATGAATAGGTATTTAGCAAATCTATTGATGTCCAAATCTCCCAGTAGAGCGCAATAGGGCAACTGCAGCTCGGATCGATTATACCTACGAAAAGTAGACAAAATCATTGTCTGGTATTTTTCTGTTTCCTCATTCAAAACTAATCCGATTTCATTATTTTTCAAATTAATAGATGTGAAAAAGATTGAACTATGCTTCTATCATTTATTTTTGTTTTATAAACTCGTTAAATTTGTTTGATAGACGTCTGAACATGGCGGTAAAAAAAATATATTTTTGGGATATTTAAAGGCTCATATTTCTTATAGTAGTTAACTTATAAGAAAAAATAAATGATAGAAGCAGGACAATGGGGGCGATAAATGTTATTTAAAAAAAATACAGTTCTAGCGGGATTATCCAGGGAAGAAACACGAGAATACGTTTGTATGGACAAAACGCTGCGCGTGAAATGTGAACTATATATTTTGTACTTTTATTTTCAACTCACGTCCTGTAAAAACATTTCAAGTTACAAACAACAGTTTGACGAATTACATTCATCTATATCAGCATTGGAGTAATTTGTTACTTTTCTTGATCTCTTTATTCGCATAATGGGATATACACGTTTCATTGTTATTTTCAAATGCATGTTTCATAGTTAATGGTACATCATCATTACGGTCATGTTTGAAAAGGCTTTTCAAATCCAGCCGAGACACATGTGTGTCGTCTATAACGGTGAGGCTTTTATCTATTTGCTTTTGATGGAATCTTAAGATAGAAGATACCTCTTTAGGCATCTTACTGAATCGTGACTACAAGATCTCCTTTTCTAGCATGTGGTAGTGACCAGACCATCTAAGAATGTCTTGCAATGCTTTGTTGAATAATGGGTTTCTCCATGCATATAAATAATTTATTATCAATAAAAACAAAACAATATTGACGTTGAATAATTAGTTGAGCAGTTATCATGTTTTTTAGGGTTCCATACTCCAAAAGTCAACGGGACCCTCTTCCTGGGCTTACGCTGTCTGTCTACCCTACTTTTAAACCGTAATAGATAGCCCATTAAAATTTAAACGGAATATCTAATGGTACGGTAAAATAACTAAGTAATAATAAAATCATAAAGATATAAGATAAGTGTAACAACATTCGTATGTTTTTACGTATTTTTGTCTTTGCTTTAGTGTAAAAACGGTAATACGTACAAACCTTACAAGATTTTAGTTCACAACACACACTATAAGTTATACAGCTACACTGGCTAAGAGCGAGTCGGGTGCCGCCTAAGATCTCGAACTGATTGAAAGAAAACATGTTATGGGTACAGAACCCTCGGTGCGCGAGCCTGACTCGCACTTGGCCGGTGTTTTTATTTAGTAGGTTATTTATTAGCTGATGTCTTTGTAAATTAAGATGCTAAGAAGTGAACGTATCCAGGCACTCGTAAAGTGACAAGAGTCAGAACAAGTTTAATTTGTAACTTTTATCACGAGTTAAGCGCTTCGTTGATTTGAATTAAACGACAATTATCAAACGTAATCGTATAAATAAGTAGAACGTATAAAAAACAGTAAAAAATATCAAACTCATTTAATGCTATTAGGCAAAAACTTATCAATTAATTGAATCGTGCTGATGTCTAAGAAAATATACTTGAGTAATATTTTAAAATACATTTTTGAATATTTAAATAAAAATGATTTCATGCATTAGTTGAAAAAAAATTACTAAGTACCTATTTAGTACGTTTCCTTTTCGGTGGCAGCATTTATAGCGATAGATAATGATATAGAGACTACATGCTATCCCTTATTAAAATGTTATCATCATCATCAGCCTTGAGTGCCCCATCCCGGGTATAGTAGGTCTCCTTTTTTTCATGTCATTATCTTACCGGTCTCTCGCTCGTAATTTCCAACAATTATGATTCATTAATTACATCCTCGAGATTTAGGTAAACCATATAGTCCATGTTTCACATGCCTGCATCGTCATATATCTTTTCGGATGTAATTACTTCACATAATTATGGTAGAATAGACTCGGTAAGTTATTTTAACCATTAATTAAAATTCAAATGTCTATCAAATGTATTATTTTCTTACAGATTTAACTGGAAGATGAATTTAATTCATTGTGAATCTAGTTATTGAGAGCATAAGGTCATCTCCATTGCTATAACTGCTGATATTGAATTAAAAATAGCTTTTCCAACTGGCATCAAGGCCTGGTACACGGTTAGAGCTGCGATGGAGCTTCGGTATATTTAGCTTGGTTGAGTTCCATTGTTTTTGTTATACTTTTTACTACCCACATTTATTCAATGTTTCATTAGTATACTATTTTGAATGACTTTAGAACTGCATTACAAAATGCATCGTTCAATTTTATATATAAGTAATACATATTTGGATTTTTGGGCATAGAACAATTCTTTTTAACGCGGAAGTCCGCGTTTGACTATCAACTCGCCTGTGAACAATGAAGCTATATATAAACTGGGGTAGATACGTTTTACCAAACTCTGCGCGGCGAAACAAATACAAGTTAATTAGCTTGAGTGAACTTAGTCCATCCTATGTCGCAAACGTACGATGCGCGATTTTGGAGTATTAAAAATGATCAAAAATGCCATGTTGTGTGTTTAGAAAGTGAAATACTCAGGGACAGCTGTAAAAGGCTGTAAATTCTGTAGGTCATTTATATAGGTAGCTGTAGTAAAATATCGGCAAGTTTTTTTTGTGCTTTATTAATGACTATAACGTCTCTATTGGTAAAACCTCATTGATAGAACGAAAATATAATTATGTTATAGCCGTAATTGTCAATACGAATACTAAACTAGTAAATAATAACATTAAAATTGTTTCCCTCCGAGAGTTTTACGAAAAACTACTTTGGTATAGTATAGTTGAGATGTTAAACTTTTAATTTATATATAAATAAAAAAACAAATATTTAATTTTCTATAGATCTTTTTGATAGAATCAGAATACCAAAATCCCAGTCTTCGTTCCCTTTTTCATCAAAAAATTTAATAGGGCTCTTCGTCTAAAAAGTATGTCTTATAACATATCGTTTACATTTTATTCCGGTTTTTTGTTATGTACATTTTTTATCTCATTATGATCTTTCTCACGGTATTATTCTAATATGTTTAATATTATTCGCGACATCGCGCGTTTAACGTCCAGTTTTATTGCCTGTTTTAAGAGCATATGATGCTATTTCAGATTCGTGACTACTTAACTTTCCTGGTGCGTCTAGCGATATACAACCTAATTTTTCTTTCGAATAGTACCACATAAGTTCGTATCATATGAATAATGCAAGTATGCAAAACCTATAATGTATTACTTCGTCAGTCCACGTGACTGGGGTAAATAAGAGCTACTCGAGGTGCTATCGTGATAAGAATTTTAAATAGGTGAAGAATTTTCAAATACTTATACATAATCCATATTGCAATAGAATACGCAACGTGGATATTCGCCAAAGAACCAGAGTCACCGACATAGCTATTAAATTTGCAGTTGAAGTAGCAATAGGTAGGCCACATCGCTCGAAGAACCGATGACCGAAGGGGAAGATAGGTCTTGACCACGAACCGGAAGACGAAGCGTAGGTAGGTAGGCCTACTAGATGGGCCGACGATATCGTGAGAGTCGCGGGCATGCAGTGGATGCAGATAGCAGGCTATCATCTCTCCAGTGGACGTCTTCTGGCTGGTAATGATGATGATAAATCCGGTATTTAAAGGTATTTATTAGGAAATTCATATTCTCATTTTAATATCAAACTATAAATTATGACCTTTTGACGTAGACATACGACATTAATACTGTTGTACTCATTAAACTGGCTTAGTCACCAACTGATCACACGGATCTGATCACACGTGTGGTCAGTTTGTGAAACGCGAAATAAATACATTTATTGTTTAGTCAACTGATCACACGAAGATTTTTGTGTGTGTTCAGATGGATGAACCTAAAAATTATTTATAAAAAAATATTACTTTTTGTTTTCAGCGTCTGGACTCTTCTTTTTTTTACTGAACAAGTACAGTCATCAACCATGATTATACTACTCACATTGATTATACTGATCACAGTTAACTCAAACAAATAAAACTAAATTGCTTGGTATTAATATTTTGTTTCTAAACTCGGTATTTGTTTACAATTTTAGACAAATTAAATCTACCTTATATTGTTTACATAATTCATGGTTTTTTTATTGCTTACCATAATAATCACACAAAATAAACTCTTTTCTGTGATCACAATCATAAAGTTGAGATGAGGACAATTTGTCATAATTAACATTAGCATTGACAAATCAATAAAAAGCCGCTGGTTTATCTTGCTTTGCTTTTTAAGACTTCTCATTTTTTGAAGTCAGTTTAAAACTAAACGTATATTGTGTTATTTATTATGAGTTTTTTTCGTTTAGAATTTGTTTATAAGAACAATGTGCAAAATGTATATCTAAATATTAATGTTATATTCACGTTAAGTAAGGCTGACATAATGAAATCTGTAAACGGATCACAAAAAGTCTCACGAATACTAATCGGCTTACTCCAGATTATCACGATTGACGACATTAGTGTGGACATCGAATGTTTTGTGCCAGCCAGTAAAACCCCAGTCACGAACACATTTCTCAATTTGAACCGATCACGAACTTAGTGTCATCTTTTGTAGTCCTATTCCGTCTAACTGATAAATAGCATGCATAATAGATGAAATTTCGGACATGTCCACTTATGAAACTTTACATGGTAACTACTTTTTGACATTGGCCACTAATTGGCATTCAATAGAAGACTTGAAAACATGAATTATTATGTAGAGGCTATCGTCGGAAATTCCCTCTGTAAAGACTGGTCGTAGGCTCGGTTAAGACCTGTTTGTGTGCTTACCTTCTAATCTTTGTGTGCAATGCTAAGATTTTCTCATACAATTTATGAAGTTGAAATCTATTTTAATTGGAACATATATTTTATTGAGAATTACAGTTTCAAAGATCATAAACAGTATGTATTATTGAAAGTATTGGCTGTAAATTTGTTTTTTACATCAAGGTTCTTGCATCTGATATCTAAGAATATTAGCGTAGTCAAAGTCATGGCTGTTTTATAAGCCGCAATTATAAGTGTCAAATTTAATACCTGCACAGTCTTCTTTTTTGCATTTCACATTAGTAGAAACACCTTTATTTAGCAGGCGTTAATGCAATGCACAATTAACATAGTTGTATGTATAGTTGAACATTCAATTATCAAATTACATTTCAATTTTATAATATGTCTAGAGTGTCTAGTCTAGGTGATGACAGGCTAATTAGCACTTACGAAAAAAGTGTCGTTCTCGATGGTGTCAGATTAACATTTGATCAAAATACCACCTGAAAGAGTAGGTAGTGATAGTGTCTACTATCCAAACGTGTTCATTCAGTCGGACAACTTTAGTATTAATGTTTTGCATTTTATATTAGTAGGTACCTACATATCCTCTTAACCATTAAAGCTTATGTTATATCAAAAACCGAAGCTTCGGCGCTCCCAGGTTTGGCGAGGCAATCTTCAGGTCTAACAAGGAGTCTTAGTCAAACTCCAAACTAAAAGTGTGTTTCGACTGTTGTGGTAACGAATTTATGTCTAATCCTAGAAGTGACCGACTTGAACAGTAAAACGCTGAAATTCTATTTTATAAAATCGGGGTTAAGTTTGAGCTAAGTTACATTTTATTGTTTATTGTAACCTAACCTAACATTTCAAAACCTGTTCAAAGATAAAAACAACACAACTCGAGGTACAAATTGACGTTTGCCCAAATTTTCCTCAGTCGCTTTTAAGAGGCAAATACCGAAACAGAGCATTAAAAGTTTAGGCAATCCTATGTTTGAATAAAAATATATCATTCAAAGGCCGAAATTATAATCTATTACGGGGTTTGCCGAAAGGCGTTTGTCAAATCTATGATACAGTCATTCCGCGAAGAAGCTAAATATCGACCTTTAACATAAATATAAAAATCATTCAATTATCTTAATACATTTCAGATTATTAAAATGTTGTCTGGTCTAGGCTGTACCCACTCTATTTTTAATTAGTTAATTAGCACATAAGTACGTACACGCATAGTTTTCGATGGATTAATATTTGATCAAAATACTATGTGAAATAATAGATAGTAATAATGTCCAAACGTGATCATTTGGTTGGAAAATTTTATGCTCAACGAAATAAAATTTATATATAATCGCCACACCTTCTTACACGTGCGAAGTATGGCTAGTTGCCAATCAGACAATTCGGTTCCCTCTACCTGTTGATGTTGGCTCTGCGGCAGTCTAGATTCCTAAATAAATAATTACTTTCTATGATTTAACGCCAGCTCAAGAGTAAATATAACTATTTGGAACCATCTTCACTTTACCTTCTCTACAGGTTTTAGTAATATTGCTAATGTTGATATCAATAGCGAATACATTAAGTATTTTATTGAAATATGCTTACTTTGAGGCCAATGCTAAGTTCTGAAAGCACTTTACTTGCACTTTATCCGAATGCCTTGGTTATCTGCTTAACTGCGTTATTGACTATCATCGTTTTTAATAAAATTTACTTGACTTTTTTTATGAGTGCACACAGAATTGCGGTTTTTTGTTACATAATTATGACTTTGTTTTGTTCGTTGGCTATAACCATTTTTAAGAAATATTTTTGACGTGTATTGCACATTACCATGTTTTAATTTTTTTTATCATTACTGCTATCGACAACTTTCGTATTTTTATTTTTCTCCGCAAATGTATCCAATTCATTATCTATTTCTCGGAAGAGTGTCGGAAATCATGCACGCAAGTGCGGCGTGCAAAAACTCTGCTATAAAATATGAGAATATAACATTATACTTTATTACTTAGTACCGTGTGTGTAACGTCTAGGAGGAAAAGCGATTCACCAATATTTATGAATATTACAATCCATTAAAAGAGCTATTTAATCCAACATTGAAGAGGCAATAAACTAGAAACTCGGTTGAATTTATTTATTTAGAACGGTAATGCGTTAAACAAACTAGATGATTTACGTTGATGAGGTTTTTAAACGAATATTAGGGAATTTTTCAAGCTTCTGTATTAACGGACATTAATGATAGTTGGTTGTTTTAAGTTTTTTTTATTTTATTTGTAGTACAGCTCGATATACTACGGAGTCCGTGCTTTTAACTGCCTTTTGTCAACTATTACTAATATAACAAAAAAACCTAATGATGCTGCAAGATTATATTGTACACATTAGTCACGGTTTTTTCTTAGGATTTTATGATCTTATTTACTTCTTGTAACATAATGCAGTGAGTACATTACCGTCCCCTTTTTTTAATGTTTCGACACTGTACAGCACTTACACTTTGTTATTTTGTCTTACGTTCTTTTTCAGTGTATGTCGGTCATAACTGTCATCCCAAACAGCACTTGCTTCAGAAGCTCAGATTACAAAATGCTGCTTTTATTTTGGTCAATTAATCCGCCTTAAATGACTAAGGCAGTAAGAAACATTTTACGAACCTTTATGCGCGAAATAATGTTTTTTTTTACTTTACTCTATAAATAATAATTATAGAATAAAGAATTTTGACGTTCTTGACTAAATAAAGAACAACAGTTCTTGCTTTCGACAGAGCTTTGCTTTTTATCTGATAGAGATAAAGTTTTCATATTTTGCTTTACCAATTTAAAAGTAGTAGTTACCTAAAGAATTGACTGTTAATTAAGACGTAGGTATGTAATAAAAGTTCTTCTTCTCTATAACCTGACTTTAATACTAATGCGTAAACACTCCCAGATGTTCTCTCGGCTATAAAGTTTGCATCAACAAACATTTCAAACGTACTTGTATCTGTTAAGATGCAAATAGATTTTGCCTATTACCACTTTATGCGCGTTTAAGAACTAGACATGCCATGGCATATTGCGATCTCATTGAGAAATACTTCGAAGTAGATATTTGAAAATTTTACCTGAGCTTGATTGATCAGGTAAATTTTTCAAATATCTACTTGGGCAGATCGATCATAAAATAGTGGAACCTATAAATTTCGATTAGTGATACAATATACGACGAAAATTTCTCTAATCCACTCTGGTGGTCTTTATGGTTACTCTACCAGTCAAAGAAATACTGCAGCAGCGACCAGCAATAGAAGCATTTATGGCAAAACGTGAAAATGTGGGCCGAGGCCAGTAAACAGTCCATAAATGCTTAGTTGCTGCAAAGGTGTATACAGTACTTTTCTGAAAAATTGCGTGAATCGAATTCACGTAAAATATGTTGTATTTTACTTATTTTTTGTTTGTTACCTCAGAACTCCGTCGTTTTGTTTCATCGATTTGAAAAATTATATTTTATTTGAAAAAATATACTTTCAGATTGGTCCCATAAAATTTCACCAAAATTTGATCAGTAGTTTGGTTTTTAAATCGAAATAACTGGAAACAAATATGTCATCCAAGTAAACGAAATTGCGAATTTACTAAATTTGAAGTCGGTTTTTAAAATTGATAAGTATTTGGGGATAATAAAACCTCTTTGCACATAGGTACGCATACGCAACTACAGCATGTACGCAAGTACAACATAATCGGAGAAGACAAAATCTGGCCACCAATAATAATGTTATAATATACAACCGTGTAACAAAAGGTGTGGTAATACTGAAGGTTCAGCTGTTCCATACATTTTGTCGAGTGTCAATGACCGTTTCATATGAAACAGCTGTTTTTTTCCGCGATTTCAGGTTTATCCCATAGTAAAATTTGTTCATAATGACGAGTAAATAATTATATACCCTTCAGTATTACGGTATTACCACACGTTTTTGTTTGTTGTTGTTGGTATATAAAATGAGGGCCACTAACTATAATTTAGCAATTGCCGAGAACATAAAGTATAAAAAAAAATTAAGGAATGTTTTCTAAAAAAAAATAGATACATCAAATGCCATGTTTGATGAAATATAACAGTGAAACAGCAGATTTAGCATTTGGATTTTGTTAAAAAAACTATTTTGACAAAATACCTCATTTAAATTGTTATTGAAAGAAAGCTCACTTAATAGGGTTCGTGAAATAGATATTAAAATATCTCGACATTTAACATTAGCACTAAACAGCTATGAAATTGCGGTTTGGTTAACTATACTTTAGCAAAGGCCGAGATCTTAAAGTAGACAAATTTTTGCAGGAGTATTTTCTTTAAAAACACATTAAATACCATGTTTGATGAAATATAACAGTGAAACTGTAGATTTAGCATTTGGATTTCGTTAAATAACTATTTCACCAAAATACCTATTTTAACTTGTTATTGACAGTGAGCTAACTTAATAGGGTTCGTGTGTAGTTACTAAAATATCTCGGCATTTAGCGTTAGTACTAAACAATTACTATAAAATTGCGGTTCAGAAACAAAGCCAGTTTATGTTGGACTCCGGTTACGTGTTTTACATTCCTCAATAGAAATAAAGGCTGTGACTGTGTGTGTGTATCAACGTTGTCGATAACATGCAATCTATTAATGCACATATCGAAACCCGAAAACTACATAAATCCGGCTTTTAACAGATAGATACGACCATGACCAGATACGCCTACGCTGTAAAAAAACAAGAAGTGTGTTGAACTCGGAGACTTTATCTATTCAAAAAATTTGTACAGACGTGCTATAAAATTAATGATCATATTATAAAATTTGTTATAACTATCTTTGTACAAAGTAAATTAATTGATTAATCTCATGACATGTTTTCTAAAACTCACTAACACAATATTATTAGCTATTTTAGTTAGTTAGTACTAACTAAAATAGCTAATCGTTGTTCGTTCGTAAGAATAATGTAAACAAATTGAAGTTAAACACTTTCAAAAGATTTTATTGCGTGTATTTTGCAAAAAATATGTAATAGGCTTGCTTTTACCGCCAACTCTCCTGGTGTTAAGCGATGATGCGGTCTATAATGGAGCATGTTTGCCTAGGAAAAAAAACGATTCACTCGTGATTTGAAGACAATTATATAACTATCGGGAAACACCCATTCAGGCAGCGCATTCCACAGACAAGCAGTTCGCACAGTAAAAGTATAATTAATTGTTTTAATTCCTGATGTTTATATCACTAATTATTTAATTTCAACGTATAATCATCCCGAATCTGAAATCATATTGTTAACACATCTTGGGAATCGATTTTAACTAACTTTTTACTGTCGTATCATTTTGAAACGTTGCAAGTATATATTATGTTATCCGGATAACAACATATTTACCTATATAATTTGGTACCATCGAATTGATTTGATGATGGAGCCAGGAGGTGAATAGTGGATATCTTCAATGGCTGCTAGTAGACCCCCCAAACTTTGGCTAGTTTCGTTTGTTTTAACGAGGTACGAGGCCAGTAAGAGTTTAGTTTTTATCGATTCAACTAAGGAATTAAATCTTCAAATTAAATTCTTAAATCTGATGTATTGTTTGTTTTTTAATGGTTGCTTCCTCAGAATTTCGTCATTTATAAACGGATCTAAAAAAAAATGAAAGGATATACTTTCAGATTGTTCCCATAGAAATTTCATCAAAATCGGGTGTTTTTTATTTTATTTTTAAATATATTTCATTCAAATAAACGAAATTATGAATACACTAATTTTGAAGTCGGTTTTTTAAATCGATAATTATTGAACTAATATAATGCTGATAATGGAAAGTTAACATCGATGGACTTGAATGCACAAGTAATTAGGCGTAAGTCCAAATTATTACCTTTGTTAAACAATGCCTATCTATCTATCATAACAAATGACAATATGTTATATATATTATTGTTATATTATCTTTGACCATTATCTTTCTAAAACTTCACAGTTTAAGGTTAACGGTGGTAGAATGTAAACGCACAATTATCATCAAATGAAAAAATATTGTGTTATTACAAAGTAACTTTAGGATATATACATACCTAGTTATTACTGTTGAATATGCCGTAAATGCAGCTACTGAAAAAAGTAGCAAAACAACAGATAAAAATGCAAACGATGGTACAAAATGCAAATTTAGAGCAAAAGTCGAAACAGATAAGAACCCCGCTGGGTTTATGATAGATACATTACGTGTTGACGCCTACACTCTTTATTTGCGAATGTGAACATTAAATGCTAATAAATTGACAGACCCACAATATAAATCGAAGCAATGAATATAAAATTTCATCGTAAAATGTAAACTCTTTTTAAATAATGACGATGACGTGGCTGCAACAAACACGTAAGAGGTTTTAAGAAGGCTGATCGGAAGGCTTTGAAAGGAGCCTTTAGCGCCCGCATCAACATTCACTCGAGTTTTATCACCATCAATAAAATACCATATATGATACATTTGAGCACACTTAAAAAGACTTTTCTGCGGCTAAATAACCCTGATAATTGAAGCCGGTAACTGTGAAACAGAGGGGCTACACTGTACATGACGTAAATTAAAAATACGAGTAATAAAATTGCAAAAATATTGGCATCAGATGTCAATATGGGGTTGGTGCAGATGCAGATAGATTTGGCAGTTCTAGAACTTGCTACTGACTTCCATTTTCCAGTTAAAGCATCTTAGACCTTCACTGATCTTAGTTTTAAATTCAGTTATACTAAGTTTTCTATAATAAAGTATCTATATAGTATATAATATATCTATATTGTATATAGTACAGCAATCATTGTCATCAGCCTATTTAATATTAGTTCATTGTTGGACGTTGGCCTCTCTTTAAGAACGTCACATACCACGATCTTCTACTTTGCGTATTCACTTGCCACCGCTATCCGCTATCCGCTTCTCACAGAATGTCGCTCCATCTGTCCGGAAGGCATTATACTCTGTGTTTGAAGTCTCCATTCTAGAATCTAGCAATACATACCTAATCTAGAATTAGAATTTTAATAACTACAAGTATATAATTATGTTTTGGTGTATCTTTTTTATCGCGAATAAGTCCGCGTTTGACCACTAACTCGTCTGTTGGTAAGCGACAGTGGAGTGGTGTTGTGGTTGGTTGAAGATGAAGCACGCAGACTTAGAAGATACCTATTTACTCTGGCATTGAAAAGGCCCAGATTATATCTCTCAGGAAACAAGGAAGCTGGCAGGTTGTTCCAATCCTATGTGGGCGTTATTGGTAGTTTTAATAATTTTAAAGGCCATTTAGCAATCAAGATTATTCGAATGCGGACTTCGACATGGTATTCCAATTACCTCATAGAATAACTCTTGGTTGTTTTTAGATGTTAAAGAAAGACTATCTATACTTAGTCCAAGTTTTAAAAATACATGTCCAGTTTGTTCAGTTTGACCAGTTATCTTGATACCCATCCCTGGAGTTCTATTTTTAGTTCAGTTTAGTCATGTGTGACCATTTACATGGACACTCGGCAGTTGAGTATTGGGTGTCGCGTGTACCAGAATAGGAGCTAAATTTCAATAGCGCAGTGTCACCTCATTTTGGAGTACACTGGTTTATTTATAGTTAACTCAAAATGTAGGCGTCGTGTCCTGTCGCGACGCGAGTTCTTAGTCATGTATGTGATAATGTCTACGTATTATAGATTCACAAACACTAGAATCAACATTCATTATGCCGTTTGGGGTCAAGACATTGGGCCCTTGGGGACCGGAGCTCACCTCATTCTCAAAAATCTTTCAGAGTGCCTTGCGACGCGTCACAAAAACGCTGGGCACGCTGCCAACTGATAGTGAGCTTGAGCATTTGCATTTTTTTTAGACCTTCAACGGTCCATGGGTAGTCTTAACCGTTTTCGTAGTGTTAGTGTTAGCTTGTATTTTGTTCAGTTAAGATTGCATCGTGCCCACTATATAAAAATTAAAAAGTTTAGTTTATTACAAAATTCATGAAAAATTTGTCTAGAACTCTAGTTTACGTGTAAGCTCTAGATAAATTGTACATAAATTTTGAATTGAAATTTATATATTTAAACTTAGCTGCACCCCGCGTCTTAGTGAACATCCCACCGGAACATTTTTTTTTCTGGATTAAAAGTATCTTATATCACGCCCTGGCTCGAAACTATTTCAGTGCAAAAAATCACTTTTATCCGTTGATTTGTTGTTCAGTAGCTGAATAAAAAAAACTACAAATACACTTTCGCAGATTTACAGGTAGTTTTGGCGCCGACGTTAAAAATGTGTCGCCTCATTGCGTTTTATTTCTTTTCTGTGTCTTGTTGTTTTATTTTTCTAATCTTGTGTTATTTCGAGTGTTCAATGTAAATAATGGTGGATTATTGTGTATTAACTGTTCTTGAATGTGCTCTAATGTAGGCAAGTGATATAATGAGGTAAAACACGTATTTTTGTGATATTTCCAACAAAACTTTGTTGTTACAAAAATTTCTACAAAAAAATCAAACGCCATTATACCTCCTTAAGTAGTCCTTTTTTTAACTCGCAACGTATTTTTTTTTATTTATCAACCTGAATACCAACTTCATTTGCCTATTATCAAAAACATAGGATTTTCATGTAAATGTTTAACTTCCATTTTCCTTTCTTAATCTGGCATTTTCGAATAATATTTTTTTAATATATTTTTTTTTGTAAATTATTGGCTTGCGCTTGACCACCAAACTCGCCTGATGTTAAGCGATGATGCGGTCTACGTTGGAGCACGCTTGCCTAGAAGAAACCGTTTCACTCGTGATTTGAACACACCCAGATTGTAACTATCAGGAATACCCATTCAGGCAGCGCATTCCACAGACTAGCAGTTCGCACAATAAAAGTGTAATCAAAGCGCTTCGTTCGGGTTTTCGGAACCTATCCTATAAGTTACTCTGTTCCTTGCTACTCATATTCCTGAAAATTGCATCAACATCTGTCATGTGGCTTAGAAGTTATGCTTGTTCAAACAAACAAAGCAAAACAAATAGACAATAAGAACTGATACAACGTGTTCAGCTGCTTATTATGAGATGCCCTGTGTTTTTTTAAATCGTATTTTGATTTAGTTTTATTTTATACCTTAACTAACTAACCTGACAGACGTTGTAATGTCAAAGAACTGTCAAACATGCAAATTTAAAATTGTAAATCTTATTTTTTACACCTCGGGTTACATTATGGGAGTTTTAGTAAGGATTCCTATTTTTTTTAATGTAATTTTGCCTATGTTACCCGGGGATAGTGTAGCTTCCCAACATTAAAAGAATTTTTCAAATCGGTTCAGTAGTTTCGGAGCCTATTCATTGCAAACAAACAAACAATCAAATCTTTCCTTTTTATAATATTAGCATAGATTAACCTATGAAACATGTTAATTACTACCTATATAACTTATTATTATTATTTTTCTAGGACCTAGTCTCGATTTTATGTCAATTATTTAGTTTATATTACAAATCAAAACTTTTTTACAGTCATTTCTATCTGCACGATTTTATTTTATGTACCTATAAATTTTGTACACGTGTAGTTTTATGTCCTTGATAATACAGATGTAGGTATATAGTCATAATATTTCATGTTTGCCAAAAGATTATTAGAATTTTTGAATTGGGAGTAACGAACTCTTCTTTGCTATTTGGTTTATTATGCTTATTAACATCGATCAATTTTTTTAGCACAGACAGTTGCAATTATATTTTAAAAAGCGTTATTTTAATATTACAATGTAGTCGGTATAACAGCTACAATCTTACGGTTGATAAATTTAGCAAAAGTGATCAGAATTTACGACTGTCATTTGTTTTTTCATAATCAGAAATTGCTGCTGCTGCTTAATTAAAAAGCCTGAGAGAGAGAGAGAGAGAGAGAGAGAGAGAGTTAGAGTTTTAGGGTAAGCTTGTATTTAGACGATTAAAAAGTAATTTTAAAAAGGTTTGCTATCTTTTTCATTGCAGTTTATCAAATGAGAACAGCAACCTTTTACGTTTAGTTGTTTTAATAACCTTTAAAATTGATGTCCATTACAATCTCTTTAGTATTTTTTTTATACATAGTATAGGTCTACGTTTGTACGTTTTGTATAAAAGATATGTGCATGCCAACCATTAAGACCACCTCTTTCCCTCTTCCTTCTTTTCTTTTCTTTTTCTTTATGAATGTAGTATCAGTATGGTGTAGCCTTACTTTTCTCCTCGACTTCTATTCTATTGTCATCATCGTCTTCAGACACCATACAATCTCTCATATCCTTTACATCTTTCTACCTTGTCTCGAGTCTGCTTTTGGATCTTTGACCGGAGATGAAAAGTTGTAGTGATAATTTCCCTACGTAGTCAGGTCTCCTCTTTATATGACCATACCATGGCACGCAGCCTACTTTCCTGCGTCTTGTCGGTGATGTTTCCAACGCTCAGGCTTCTTGGAACGTACAAAGAGAATGTAAAATACTACGTAAATACGAAATACTCGTTACTCTTTTTGAAGTGAAAACTTCTTTAGCCGAACTTTTTTATTCTTTCTTCTGTGAGGATTTTGGCGTTGCATTTCTTGTGCATTTGCCCGGGTCAAATATTAAAATATTATCAAGTTATAAATGTCGTCAAAAAAGTTATAGGTAGTCATAGTCAGAGTCTAGTAAAGTAAGTCACGGTAAATCTTGTCTATTTAACTTAAAAAAATATTCAAGAATTCGATTTGATTTTGGATTTTTGTGGTCTTCATTTTATCACGTTTGGTGCCAAAACTCTCCTCGTAAAAATTACATTATGGCGTCTTTGTTTTTTTAAACTACTTAAGTCCTTGTGAACAAAACTTTATTCGACACAAAGAAATTATCTAGGTTTTACGTTACAGGTCTTAGAAATGACTTTCTGAAAATCTTTATTAACTTCCTCAATGTCTCAATTTGCTTTTTATTATAACATCATTGTTAACCTTGAGAGTTATTCAACGAAACTACTAAGTATTTTTCGCTAATAAATATCTGACCTAGATTTTTTTATTTATCCGTTTTTATAGCAATAGCCTTTTATTAAAAATATAATGTAATATTTGAAACATTTTGATGTACCTAAGGATACTGCATATCCTTGATGTATACATGAAAAGTTGCATTGCTTGTTTTCAAATTGTAGTTGTTGTAAAAAAAAAAGTCTTGCGTTTGACCGTCAACTCGCAACTTTGCATCTAGATCTAATAGTCCGTGTTTTTGTGCTCGGAATCTCCGACACGACCAACGACAATATAACATTATCTTTGGACACGACCACATAGCAAACTAGAAGGAAATTTGAGTGTTTAGCGTTATTTATTTATTGGTGCAGACCTGAAACAAACTGATTCCGCGAAGTTTTCAACTGGATAATTTAAGACATCTGTCGGCTTGGCTGTTTAATATAGAACTAAAAATAACGTTTACTGTATTAACAAAATCATCTTTACAGCTAACAACATTAGGTTGAAAATCATATAGTTACTATACATAACTGGCTGGTCTGGTTAGGACACTTACACATCGATTAAATAAGAGTTACTACTGCAACTGTTACTGAAGTTTGTGGTTCCAATTTCTGTCTTGTGAATATTGCCATAAGGCTTTAAATTCAGTCATATAGTTTGCCTTTAATTGTATTGTTATAAAGTTCAATACAATTTTAATCTGGACTTTGTCCAACAATAAAGTTGTCTTGTCGGTGCGAGTTATCACAGTTCTAAAAAGAGGTAACTGATTTTAGTTCACCGTCACTCGCACAAAGTTTTTTAATATTATTTTATTTTACACTATTCGGAAAACAAACAGCTGAAATTAACAAATTACATTAGGTATACTACATAGGACCCGGGTATGTCCTAAAACTGCAACCAGGACCACCGGAGGATGGGCAGCAGCGTCCTGTTAGTACATGGTGAACGTACTGCGATCCCCAAGCCGCCTGCCAAGCGTGGGGATTATGGAAATACCCCTCTCTAAGAGGGAGGCCTTGTTCAGCAGTGGACATTTAATGGCTGATGATGTGTGATGTGAGATAATAGACGTAAGCCATAAAAAGTTTTCACTCGTAAGATAATAATTTTATTGCAGAAAAAAAAACGTAAACCTATTTCAAAGCTATACAGACAACAATACAGGCCTACATAGTTAAAACAGAGATTGAAAGTCATCATCAAAACTTTTGAACCACATACCAAAACGTCATTTTTGTATGTATTTTTGGTTTTTGTTGTATGTTTCTAAATAAATAAATAAATGACATACATAAATGAATACAAATTATACAAAAAAATTACGTACTTAATCCGTAAAAAAAATCTTAACAAGCTGACCAAATTCACTGTCTTTTATTTAGGACTTTAAGAGTTTTTTTGTTCTACCTGCAATATGAAAACATATTGTACAATTAATTATAGCACTGTTTATTAAATCAAAAAAATTGCACAGCAATTGGAATAATTAACTGTTGCAATATATCAGTCACACGGTCAGTCACATAAGTCACACGGCATATTTAGAGCCTTTTTTTCATTTATTGGTCATGTGTGCTAATTAAAATGGTTAATAATTATATTGTATAATATTATACATAAGAAAATTACTTAAAACCGCTAACAACAATAAAACAACTGCAAAAACATCACCTAGTTCAATCACGTGAGAAATTTTGATTGATTCATCCACCAATAACAGGAATAACACTTGCCTGTTCTCACATCAAAAAAACTTGTGTTACAGGCAAATTAGGTGATACGATTTGCGTTATTCGAAAAAATAAGTTGTCAAGAACGTGACGTGACCCTCATTATGACAGGGTTCCGTTGATAATTCCCTAAATACTCGAATGAAGCTCGCTGAACTTAAACTATTTTTATTTTTAGCATTAAGCATACTTTTTATGGTTTAACCAGCTGCGTTCCACGGTTTGATTGACTTGGACATCCCCTGAATACCGTAAAATTTTCTGGGATTAAGTAACTCAAATCCTATGTGACTGTCCTATGTCCCTCATATGTCCCTCCAACTATATCTGTGCAAAAAATAAACAAAAGAGGTACAAACAACCAACCCAAAAATACACTTTCTTATTAATATAAGTATGAATGGACTAGTAATTATAGGTCTGTTTTAGGTACCTTCTAAGTATCTCAGTTAAAAAAAAACTGATGTTTGATAGTTTTAGGTGATCCTCCATAAAGCGTTTCGTTTTTTAATGTTCTACGAAACACTAATTAAAAACCAATTTATTCAGTTTTTTGTCAACTTACATTGGATAAAAAACTCATTTGTTTTATTTTCAAATGTCATATAAATCCCACGCAAACTTTCCATTTTAACACGGATTTAATAGAACTACCAATTTTTTTTGCTAGTTCCAATAAATTTGAATCTAATGGAATAGGCAAACATTTCTTATGCAAACGGTTTCTTGAGTCCAATAACCGGCTCACGCTGTTAATACGCTGTTATTTTGTGGTGGTACAGAAATTTACAGAATCCTCAGTACGCAAGCCTGACTTGCACTTGGCCGTTTTATTTCTTTTACGTTTTAGCTCTTGACTTCTTGTCTATTAAGCCTACACTGACTGAACCTAGTATAGAATTTTCAAGTAGTCGATAATTTCAAGTTTTAGAAGATATTGTGAAACAATTAACAGTCAAAGTAAATGTCCTAGTAAAGAGGCGAAAACTTTAAATGGCTATTAGAGTTATATCGTAGTGAATATCTAAAATTTAAATAATGCAACAAAATGAGGGTACCGATGAATCACTTTGGCACATTTTATACGAAAAAAAATATCGCTAAGTTGGAATAAAATAAAACGATTAGGATAATGTTCCCATTGGTGGGACACAGGCCAACCTTGAGAGAGAGAGATGAGAGATGGAGGTGTCGATGTTATGCACGTTGCAGACCATGTGAAGTACAAGTAGCAAGTACCTCTACGTATCGTTTGCAACGAGCTACACACTTCAACTACCACTACATATATGCATACATGCTACTAAGCACTTCCTCTGCCACTTGCACTAAGCAAAAAGTGTTTAGCTCGTTGCAAACTATGCGTAGTAGGCACTTGCTAGTTTGTACTTCGCATGATCGTTTATCGTTAACGTTTTGAAGACCAAGGGGAATTTTCATACAATTTCATCTTTCCGCAAGCGATAACGCTAACAGAAAATGGATCTTTGAGAGATGAGAGAGCAATAACAGTGACCATGACCGGACGTTGCAGTTAGGGTCGAATCTCAAAGAGAATCTATCGTGCTTAGCCTCGTAATCAATATTCAATTAGGCACGCAGAAACAATTATAATCATCATTGAGTATCGGTACTAGAGTTTAATAGTTCAAGGTTGAATATTTAAGAGGGTTATAGCTTTTAGCTATGTGTTATTTTTGTTATATTATTAATTATATCAATACTCAATACGTTTATTGAGACATTATGTACGTATGCAGATTGTAGATTTTAAATAACACGTAGTATACAATTATATGACCCTGTTAGGGAAACCCTACAAAAAAAAAACTAATTTAAATTATTTATTTGTCAAAAAAATATATTTATTTGTCAGAACATGGTAGGTAGTAGGTACACATAAAAGTAGCATACATTATGGTCGTAAGAATGGAGGCGCATCCCATGTTCCTGTCTGTTACAGCGTACAGATGCTAGTTTTTTATATATTTTTATTATTAAAAAATAAAACCTAACTGCACAGGAAGTGAGTAAATTTAAGAAATTTCTATGAGACTAAACTAAATCTATTATATCTTATAATATCTTTTTTCCCAAATTGATTTATAAGTGACCGAGTTCTGAGGTGACAAATAAAATAAATACAACCTAATTGTAAACCCTCTCTTTTTTAAGTCAGTTAAATAAGCAGTAACTACCTTGCCTAAATTCAGATAACTGCTTTTTAGGTACTTTCCAGAATTTCTTGTCAATGAAAGCTCGAGCGTTTTTTTTTCCAAAATAATGTTGTTACAAATATACCTTAATGTAGTATCTATTTGCTTCGACAGCTGAAATAATAGCAAAAGCTGTATTTTTTTTATTTCTTTTAATGTTTCAATGAAGTATCCATATCGTGTGCCTGCTAGTCTTAAGTTCATAACCCTACCGATAGTAATCAGAATTTGTTCACAGGTAGGGCGGTGGATATTGCCCAATCGCCCAATCCGGGGTAGGCTAAAGTCCAACAGTGGACTATTAAAAATGCTGATTATGCTTTATGCTATAATTTTTTTACTATATCATTGCAGTTGTCAGAACAACCGAGTTGCATAGTACGTATAAAACAAATGTTATTGTTCTCCGTTTATTTATTTATTTAGTTTATTGGCATACAAACCAAAAAAATTCAAAACTATTTAAAGCTATAGTAAACTATACAATTTTGCCTAAACCATATTCCTGAATATGTATACACAACATGGTTTGTTTAACATCAGTCCTGAAACTACTTTTGCCTACAATTTAATAGTAATTTAAATTTAACTCGGTCTTCCTTATTTTCGATAACTGTGAAATGAACGTTTCCTCCTTGATACTATAAATAAACATGATCACTGAATGTTATAAATAACTCAATTAAAATTATCTTTTATGTAATAATTTACATAACATAATACTTAAGTACCTACGACAATTGTCATGTTTAACAAGTTGTTAAAATTTGATAGACACTTTTTTCATGTTATACGTGTATAAGTAATGCCGCTAGCATGCTGGATACGCTGCCAACTGATAGTGAGAGTTAGCATTTGGATTATCTTTAGACCTTCAACAGTCTATGAGCAGTATTTTTGTAGTGTTAGTGCTTGCTGGTATTTTTTTTAGAGACTAAAAGGCACTTGCCAGTATAAAGAAAATATATAAGTACTATAGCTGAATAACGCCGTGTTACCCGCGACTTTCCATTTTTTTGCATTATCTAGAGGAAAAATACCATATTTATGTTCGCCCTTATAATGTACACTATTATCCTGCCAAATTTCGTTAAGATCGGCATAGCCGTTTAGCCGTGAAAAGCGAGCAAACAGACAGAGAGATAGAGTAACTTTCGCTTTTATAATATTAGTACAGACAAACAGAGAGACAGAACTTTCGCTTTTAAAATATTAGTAATGATGTGAAAACAAACAAAAGCCATAAACACAATGTGGGTCCACAATAATTTATGTGTAAAAATGTATATGGAATTATCGATGTCCGGTTGTGATTCGGATTGTGAGCATGATCGCTTACCTAGACCTAGATTGACCTAGCTGGCTAGCTTGACCTAGATGGCACGCGTTCGCAATCGAAATCCGAATCACTAACGTTCCATCATGAGCACAATGTTAGCTAAACATGTTTTATTTGTATACTAGCTGACCTGACAGACGATGTCCTGTCTTAGAACTGTCAAACACGCAAAGTTAAAATTGTAAGTCTTATTTTTTTACACCTTGGGTTACATTATTGGAGTTTTAGTAAGGATCGCAAATTTTTGCGAAAATATAATATAGCCTATGTCACCCGGGGATAGTGTAGCTTCCCAACAGTGAAAGAATTTTTCAAATTGGTTCAGTAGTTTCGGAGCCTATTCAATGCAAACAAACATACAAACAATCAAATCTTTCCTCTGCGTGATAATTTACGTTGTATGTTCACACGGGTATAATTTACGTGCGAAGCCAGGGCAGGTCGCTAGTTATATATATAAACCTTCCGAGAAAATGTGTCTAACTGATGGTGAAAACCGCATCAAAATCCGTTGCGTGGTTTAGGAGTTAGCGGCCATACAGACAGACGTGGAAAGCGACTTTAATTTATACTACGTAGAGATTGAGAGAAGAGATGATACTAATTTTAATTAAAATATTTGAAACTTTTTGAAATCAATATGCAATGACTATAAATATTATTTAATTGAAATAAACAATTATACCCGTTTCCTCTGTGCACCTTGTCGACACGTGTTTCGCCTCTTCACGAGGCATCCTCAGGACGTGTTGACTCTCCAAGCGCAATGCCAAGAAAATAAAAAACATACAAATACAAAAAGCAATATAAAATGCAACGCAATGCAAATGCAATGTTTATTTGTTTCATATACAACAAAACGAGACGTGGTCCTTAACTGTTGGCCTTTTGGAAAAACTCAGAGTCACACAGCGGGCAATGGAGAGCTATGCTCGGAGTTTCTTTGCGCGATAGAATCCGGAACGTAGATTTTCGCCAAAGAACCAAAATCACCGACATAGCTGTTAGCTGTAAAATTTGCAAGTTGAAGTGGCAATGGGCAGGCCACATCGCTCGAAGAACCGATAGCCGATGGGGAAGAAAGTTTCTGGAGTGGAGACCACGAACCGGAAGACGCAACGTAGGTAGGCATCCCACTAGATGGACCGACGACATTGTGGGAGTCGCGGGCATCCAGTGGATGCAAAAGGCAGGCTGTCGTTCAGTGTGGAGGTTAAGGGGGGAGGCCTATGTTTAGCAGTGAACGTCTTCTGGCTAATGATGATACAAATAAAAATAACCTACCGCAAAGTAACGCCTGATTCAATCAAATAAATGTTTATTTAGTTTGTTTGTTAGATTTTGGGCGCGGGAGACTCTGCTTTAGTGACTGGATTACTGAAACTAAGTTAAGCTCTGATCACCTACATACCAAATGTAGGTGAAGAATCCAGACTCATTAAAATCACAAAAAATCGCACAAAAAACCTGTATAATCAGGTCATTATACCATTAATTGTCACAACTACGGCGCTTGAGCGATTGATTAGAATAAATGATAAATTTATTCAGGCATTTAAATAATACAGAGAACATAAAGAAGTCATGTGTTTTTTAAAAAGGTCATGTAATTCCCACGCATACTGGCCCATAGTTTTAATAATACATGGGAAAAAATGCTTAATTTCAAATAAAATGGCGGTTAGAAATACCAGTTTTTATTTAACCACTACCTCTATCAAATACCTATTATTGAACCAAAATAATTTCCATTTTTATTTTATCAGAGCTCTATCGTATATTGAATGGAATAATACATACCTACCTAATAATTTTTGGTATTATCATTGGGAAAGCAAGCATAACATTTAGTTAAAACCTAGTTTTTTATTTATTTATTTCATATATAATACATAATTGATGTAAATTAGTATCGGAAAACTAAACTTCACTACACGCACAACAAACATAAAAAAAACAGCGCCGCTAAAACAACCTGTTTCCTATGTTTCAAATTAAGATAAGATAAATTTATTTTCCAAAAATACATAAAATATTAATCTACATTTTAAGAGACGATTTCAAACACAAGTGTAAAAAAAATAATAAATGTAAAATATAAATTTGTGTTCGTATATTATAACTGAAGCATTCAAATTAAATTGAATTTAACATTGATTTATGTATGTCAAATTGTTCAGTTTCCATTGTAAGTGTCAAATTTGCATGCTGAAAGGCAGAATAATGGCGAACCATTGTTTTCTACATTCCACCTGTAAATTATGTTTGTAAACCCATTATACGCAAATAAATACAATACAATACAAAAAAATTACACACAACCAAAACAATTGTCACGTAATTTTTTTAAACTAGTATTTATTAATCCCGTATTGTGGCAAATTAACAATTTGACGAGCGATTGTGGCCAAGCAGTAGCATGTGCGTTTTTTCAATTTGAAGGCACCGGTTCAATCCTCGGCCCTGCATAAATGATTTATTTAGTACCTAAATACCTAAATTATGTGCAGTTTCGATACCATCACTCAACAACGGTAAAGGAAAACATCGTGAGAAAACCGGTATGTCCAAGAATCTCCAAAGTTCAAAGACTTATGACATGCACCAACATGCACTGAGTATGGTGGATTAGGACCCGTCAACGAAATTTTTTGATCGAAGGGGCGCCCTCTATTTCTGAGAGAAGGCGTACGTCCCAGCCCAGCAGTGGGAACATGAAATGCTGATAATGATGGACTAATATTGATCTGTCATGTAAGTATCACTAAAATGAATAACATTAAACAAATATTTTGTTTTTGAAAAGGTCAGATCATTCCCACACATTGCTTCCCAGTCGAAAGAAATATTTTAATCTGAAATATTATTAAATCTCACTGATTTTAATAATACATTTTATTATCTACGTCTGTTGCAAAGTAAAACACTTGAAAACCAGTACAAACTAGTTGTAAGGAACCTGAACTAGTCCGGATAATAAGTGCTAATTTCTAATGCCTAACTTGTTGCCACAGACATAGGTAGGTATGTGCTTGTTGCCTACCAGACAAAAATGCTGTAAACTAAAGTGCGTCCAATAATTCAACGCATGATGGTGGCGCTGCCTGGTGGCGTTTTATGGTAATAAAATGAGGTTTCTTTATTAACGGAAAACCAATGCAAGTCAGGTAAAAAAAATGTCTTCGACTAAAGTCAAATCATACTCTTCGGGAATTGAGATTGGTAGTGTTGTGGAGAATTGACGGAAAAATCAACACCAAAAAGTTAATATAAGACTTGATAAGTATTTTCTGTAATTTTACTATATTCACTGAGCTATGGAAATACGTTTTGTCATATCTGAGTTATAGCGCCCACATCGCTATTACAGTCTGATTATAAGCTAGGTATACAAACATGAATAAAAAATTGCCATTTAAGAAAATAAAACCAAAAATTATAATTAGATTAACTCTTAAGCTCGTTGCAGACGATGCGCATCGTTGTGTCATTGAGTAATCCTTGCGCAAGTGCCTACTGCGCCTCATCTGAAACGGATTACAACCAACTTCCGCTGCCACTAAGCAATAAGTTTTTTAGCTTGATGCAGACGATGGGCACTATACTCGCGCAAGTACTGCGCATCGTCTGCGACGGGCTTTACGACTTTTCTTTAGTGCAACTCCAAAGATTTATCTGGAGTGTTGACATTTTGTTCGAAATACCAAAAAGTGTGCATGTTTTAACAAAACAGCCATAAAAATGCGGTGAAAGAGTGCTTACTTATTGAGATAAAGCGCGAGATTTATGCCACGGCATGGGTGCAATTTACGTGTTGGCAGTTTAAGGCCCAACAACCGCAATAATTAGGTAGCAGATTTTTAAAGAGCGACCAATTTACCTGTAGTTGTATTCAAAATGTGTATGGAAAATATGGCAATTGTAAGATGAAATAGGCCCCTGTCTGTGTTTCCGCAGTATTACAATCTTGGCGTGTTCAAGTCTAGGGTTATTACTGGACAATCGTGCTCTATCTTCGACCGCATCATCGCTTTACATCAGGCGAGATCGCGGTAAAAGGTTAGCCTAGTCCGATGTCAAAAAAATAATAATTTCGAAATGTACTAATAAAAATAATTCGTGCATAATTTATGGTAAGCTATAGTATTGATCCCAGAGGTACGTTAAGTAGTATCTTCGTTCAACTTTAGATCTTATATTGTCGCTTTGTAGCAATATTGCAGTTTCTTTTTTTGTGTTTTCGCTTTGTAGCCGAGATCTCTGTAGATCTTGTTAATTTAGCCAGTGCCAAGTGACAAATATTATAGAATTTTCAAGTAGTCGATAAATATTATACAAGATGATACAAATCGTAGTCACAGTTAAAGTGAACCACAGTAAGTGACGGTTAAGTTAGTAAAAATATATTCAAAACCCTTTTTATAAAAGAGCGAGTTTTTGTCAAAGACTAGACTCAATCCATGGGTTTGTAAATGTATGATTGTGGTTGAAAACGTTTGCTGCTTATAAATTGAAACATTTTATTATATTTCATATTGGTAGACAGTAATGGCATTGATTTTCGATTGTCTGACAACTGCAGGCTGACCTATTGCGTTTATTTATGTCTTTATCTTATCGTATTCCTTTTTTAGATTAAATCTTATCGTTTTAAGTCTTTTTATCAATATTTCTCATGTATTAAGTTAAACTGTATTGCATGCTTCATTTTTAGCCAATCATTCCCGATTTGTGCTATTTCATCCATATTTTGAAAATTCGTCCGTAAAATATTTTCAGATATATTTCACATTTCTCGTAATGATGACGCGTCAATAAATTACGAATTTGCTATAGTAAAGCTGTCAAAAACCACCATGGTAATAAAAGATTAAAGGCTAAGGGCTGTTAAGTCTAACATCTATCTATAAGGTCTATCTGTCTATATGTAAGGTTGGTAACGTATCTGTGATGCCCTTGGTGTTACAGGTGTTACTTGGTGTTGCTGCTATAGACGACAGTGATCGCTTACCATCAGGTACCAAACTATGGCATAAAAATGTCATTGGCTTAAATTAATGTCAAAATATGTAAGGGGGGGGGGAGATTGCCAGTACTCGCCACACGCTTTGCAGGCGGGTTGGTGACAGCAGTTGGAGGTTTTAAAAACAAAAGTTTTTGTAAAGGTGACCGCAGGGAAACGCCAACTGGCCCTTTTGGAGATCGATGGGAGAGGCCTATATCCAGCAGTGGACGTCCTATGGCTGAAATGATAATGAATGCCAAAATGTTTTCTCTACTGCCCCAATAGGATAATAAGTAATGTGATTCAATTAAAACAATAATAAAAAGCAAGAATAACTTACTACCTACTTGCCTACTTCCTTGAGTTTACCTACCTTATCTTGCAGTGACCGAAAAGACACCGTGACTTTCTTCCGGTCACGGTCATGAGCGACCACAAACGTGACTCATTCAGTAAAACATTTACATAAAAAAACCGGCTTAAATACAAAAAAGTATCCGGAGACACCCAACGAGAATTTCTACTGTGAACTGATAAGTACCGGAATAAACCAGCCGTTCATTGAGAAATATTTTACTAGAATGATTTATGTAATGATTTACATATTATAAAATAATGTATAACACCATAAAAACTGGTTATACGTTTTAGGCCTACAAATATTTGATAGTCGTTCGTCGCTGTCAATTTAATTAATAGGTGTAAGATTTATTCTGTACTAGCTGCGCTCCGCGGTTTCACCCGCGTAGTGATAAAAAATGGTGATGACGATGATGAAAAGTCTATGTCACTCTCTGGCTCTTGAACTATATTACTATACCCATGCAAAAAATCAGGTCGATCCGTGTTCCGATGCAGCGTGAAAGAGGAACAAACATCCATACATCTATATACATACAAACTTTCGCGTTTATAATATTAGTAGGATAATTATTTTGCTTATTTATACACGATTGTCAGAAATAACCGAAAAACAAAATCACTGAAAATATCCCTTGAGTAGGTACTTTATCATCATCATAATCAACCTTTTTAACAGTCTACTGCTGGACTTTTAGCCTACCCACGAAAGGGTGATTGGGCCATATCCACCATGCTGGCCCAGTGCGGATTGGTGGATTCACATATGCCATTGAATTCCTTCTCCGTACGTATGCAGGTTTCCTTATGATGTTTTCCTTCACCGATAAGCCAGTGGTATGAAAATCCGTACATAAGCTCCAAAGAACTCATTGGTACGGGCCCGGGGTTTGAACCCGCGACTTCAACTCAAGTAGGTACTTACCATACTTACCATAGTCTAGTAGGTACTTACCATACCATACCTTACATAGTCAAATTTGTATAATAGTTTGTCACAAGACATTTTACCCACGACGGAACGGAGAAGGTGTTTAGTTAGGTTAGGTTAGGTTAGACAAAAAACTAATGTTCCCATTTATTTCCAAAACCAATTTTAATTAAGTTTGAAAAAGAAACATTTTAGTATGTTGGTTAGTTATTAAAAGAAAACTTTTTGTCTTTACGGAGTTGTTAATCAAAACTAAAAAAAGGCTTTTAAAAACAGAACATAGTCCGAGCAAAGGTCTAAATTCCGTCCGGACAAATCCGGACTAATCCGGACTGATGGTAACCCTACGTAAAGTCTAGAGCAGTGTTTTAATTGCTAGGCATACCTACCTAGTACCTACTTATTATGGTATGGAATAGCCAGTTACCCAGTTGGACAGAATTTCCAAATTAGGTAAGTTCTTAGATTATTAATTGTAATTAAGTTTTTGTCACAGTTTAATCATTTTTAACTCCATACAAGAAAGGTTGTTATTAGTTTAAAGCCGGGGTGTATTTGTAGCTTTATAGCTCTTAAACGAGTGATTTAAACGCGGATTTTTTGTTTAAAATTTGGTTTAATTGCGGCGGCAATCTGTTTAGCCAATTTTTAGCTAACTCGCGGTACTTACTGTTACCGTTTCTTCCCTAAGTTCATAAGAATGTTGTAAGTACCACTAACTTTGGGAGTAATTATAAATTTGTTCTGGCAGCACAAGGGCCATGAAGAGATTCGATGAGATTGAGGCCATAAGCGAAATATCTCATACTAGCGGTCCGCCCCGGCTCCGCAAGGGTATAGTTATATAGCCTATATTAATCAGTGATAATGTAGCATTCAAATGGTGATTTTTTTTTTTAAATCGGTCCAGTACTTATTGAGCCTATTCGTTACAAACATACTTACATACAAATCTTTCCTCTTTATAATATTACTAGTAGGCTGCCCCTGCTTCGCACGGGCGAAGCCGGGATATATAGCCTATGTCAACCGGGGATAGTGCAGCATCCCAACAGTGAAAGAATTTTTCAAATCGGTTCAGTAGTTTCTGAGCCTATTCAATGCAAACCAACAAACAATCAAATCTTTCCTCTTTATAATATTAGTATAGATAACATATTATACAGTAATATAGTATAGATACACTCAAAACATAATTTATGAGATAGCTACAGAATCCTACCGTGGGCGTTTTTACATGACTTAAAAAGATTTTAGTCAGAATATAAACGGTTAATTTTTAATCTAGGTAAATTGGTAAGGACTAAAAAAACCTGATCCTTCTGCTGACTCTTGCCTTCCAAAACCGATTCCTTCCAAAACATAATCTTTTCCTTTCTCAGTTTAGAAAGGAAAAGGTGCATTACGGCTAGCTGTTTTAAAGCAAGGCAGTTAAAGTGGCGAAAAAAGTTGCGCTACTGCAAACCGTTTCTGGGTGCGTTTAAGTTCACGTTCGCGAGATTTTCCGAACTGCGCGGTTTTAACGTTAGTTTGAGACCGCGTAAAGAGTTGGGCGTATGGCCCAAGGTCTTAGTCAAAAGAGTCAGGTTTTTTTAAGTATACCCAGGTAGATATATCACGATGCGCGTACCTACCGTTTCAAGCCAGGTAGGTTGATAAATAAAAATAAAATATCTAGATTTGAATGAGAGTGCTACCATAACGATAATAATAAATAATCTTCTTCACAACCCTTTGTCAAGTCAACCATTGTTATTTCCACAATATGCTTTCTGAACTAAAGTACGGATAGATAAAAGGCAGTACAAGACCAAAATTGAAACTCAGTGAAAAAATTTAGTTCTTTAGTGTTATTTTGGTCAACTTAAGTAATTGATAATAATCATTTATAAGTGAGGTAGGTAGGTATATATTATGTACCTTTAAAATAAATCTAAACATTGATGCAGCACAATGATAAAATTATTGACAGGTGACGAATTTTATCTCGACTATCTTAAAAAGCTTCCGTGGCCGCGGCATGTAATTTTTATCGTCGATAAAAATGATAAATATATTATCACTCGCTAAAAATAGTTGTAAAAAAATAACCGGAGTATGGCGCTTCCTAGCGGATTTTTTTGTGTGCTTGTTGTCTTGCTACTCGACGATAGATGGCACTACAAGTCATGTGTACTGTTTTTTTTTTATATTTTAAAATTAAAACAAAATTATGGTCTTTAATTAGATATCCTTATTATAAATTCGATTTCTATTTTACGCATACGAATTATAAACGGTTCTAATTTATAAAATTAAGAGGCTTTAGTGGTAGTTAAGGCTTAGTAATTATTGCTAGTGAAGATTTAAGGTTTTATTTATTTATTTTTGAACTAGCTGACCCGACAAACGTTGTCCTGTCCAAATTTCATACAAAAAAGTTAATGAATTTTCCAATTTTCCAGACAAATTTTCCAATTTCTTTTTCTCTTAAACTACTCCTCTATTGTATCGAACAAAAAAAACTACTTATCCACCCCCCCATACCTGCTTACCCCCCGTACCTCCCTACCCTTATACCTCCGTACCCCCCATACCAGAGCCGAATAAAATGGGGCCTCTGGGCTCGTGGGTGGTCAGATTTGGGGATCCAAATGCTGTATGGCCCGCGCCGTTATTTACGAATGGAGTGGAAAATGCTCTGAGCATTTCCCGGAAGTGTTGCTTCTGGCAGCGTATTAGAAGGATACCGGTGTGTTCCTACAGAGTTCCCGTTGCTCCCTGTCTGGCACAGAGGCTGGCCACGGTACAATCTCACATTAACCTGGCTACACCCCAAAACAGCTGTCACAAAAAGAAGCCACGTAAAAAATACAACAACAAATTTATCTAAGAAAATAGACTAGCATAGAATCCGTCACGTGATTTACAAAGCGTAGCAGGCCATCTGTCAAATAGTAGGTATGTAGCCTTTGGTACCTTTTACAGGTCCCTAGTACAAACCCTGCAATTTGCCGTCCTGTAAAATATATATATCTGTTTCGTTCTGGTAACAACAATTATGGTATATAAGAAAAGAATGTAACATGTATTGTATATTTCGTTCATGCTAAATTCAGCACTCCTTCTATGCTTCTAATCCATAAGGATTAGAAGCATAGGAGTGCTGAATTACCCGTTTAAAAAAAAAGTATTTCTCAGAATAATCTGAGAAATACTTTTTTTTTAAACGGGTCAAAAATGCGAGTAAATTATTAACTTACACTAACATCGTGAACGTCATAGTACGTCGAAGCTTTTCGTTTGCTCCACGCAGTAATTTGTCAGTGCGTGTAACGACCTCGGTTGCGCAAACGCATTGAATGATAGCAGATAGGACAAGTGTATGAGATCGCCTGAAAGATGTCGCTGGTCTGAGTCATAGGGTATTGGCGTCAATTCTGTTGTACACGGACGTACAGTAGGCACAGCGGATCTTTGTGTCTCTGAAGTTGGCTGCAAGACGCTGCGCAGTAGCAATTTTTGTGTCACAAGGGATGTGCTACTTGCGCAATGGATTGCAGAGCCTAACTTCAGAGACACAAAGATCCACTGTGCCTATTGTATTTATGGGGGTCCGGTTACACAGCTGACTAATCTGTAAAATAATTTACGCATTTATTCTTTTCTGTAAGCGAAAACAGAATAGTAACAGTTTTAGAGCTGTCAAATTTAATTTAGTTTAAGAATGGTTCTAAAGAATCGATATCTGTGATGTGGATTCTGTATCATTTTCTAAAATAAACAAAATTGGACAGCTCCAAAGTGGTTGCCATCCTTTTCTCAGACGTTGCAATGGAAATAGATGCTGTTAATTTTAGTCCGACTAGATTAGTTATAAAGAGTAGTTGAAACTACTCTATTCCTTAACGACGTTATAATAACGAATTTTGACAGTTTTTCTTTGATATACCAAAGTTGTCGGAAAACTTTATGAAAAAATTGTGACTAAAATCTAAATCAAAATATTTGATATAAATGTATGACTGAACATTTTTGTCTTTCGTCGCATCAACATCATAGTAACATAATATTACAGGTGCTCGACCTTATTCCAGTGGCATTAATTATCTTTATTTTCCTTAATATATAAATACTTTACACTAGCAAATTTATGCACGAGACTTACGACTCAACAACATGTAGTTTTACCATTGTTTGTTACACCACAGTTTATTTACAGACGCAACAGATATAGGCTGTAATATCAAGTGTTTCTTTTAACGCCGAACGTTATCCAGGTACGAATAAGTTTGCTTTTAAATAGATACGATAATATATTTTTTGATGAGTAATTTGAATGAACAACAGCCTTATCAATTCGCTGAAAATTCCTCTTTGTTTCGGATGTAAATTCTTAGAAGATGACAGTCACAGACTGCTCGACTTTTGTCGCTCATCTTTCATTGCTTTTACCACACCTTGAGTGGTTATAACCAGTAAATCTGACTGCACTTGTCCGCTGTCTCAATATGAATTTATTGTCCAACTGGCACCAGCAAGTACGCGCGTCTCTTGCATAGATAATACGTGAAAACCCTTCCGAGCTGTGAAAAGCATCACCCGAGAAAAGTAAAACGTAAAAATTTTCGACGAATCTTCGTTTAGTGCTTCACTAATTAGAAATCTCGCCCTAATTGAAACAGTGCCTAATTTTACCGTGTTTTCAGTGGTCTTTTACAGTTAAGAAGTCAAAATAGCTGTTTGTAAAGTACTCAGCATTTAGAGAGCAAATAAAAAAAACTGTGACTGTTCCTAAAAAGAAAAAAAACTTACGTGGAATTCAGTGTACTTATTTTTTGGAGGAACTTTATTTTGTGGTAAGATTTTCAATTTGTTTGGTTATTTAGGACGTAGAATATTCCCATGCGCGTTTATGTTTACAGTTTTTTAACGTAACGTGATAAAAAGAACTGATAATTATCGCTAGTGATCTCGATACATTCAATTGTTCTAGAATCCTTAAGTACCTACAGCTTGGTCATACACACTGCATGGTGTTGTATATACTACATAGGCATTTGTACTTAGTACGCATACCTCATTATCGGTACTAGATAGGTACCTATTTAGTATGTAATAGGGCGGTATTTGACTATATTAAAAATATAATTCTTGGTAGTGTAATCCTAGAAGATTATTATTAAAAAAAAAATACCAAAAACTTAAAAATTAAGTACCGATTTTCAGAAAAATACGAAATAAGAATATGATTTTCGTTGATTACGTGACTTGACTGCAAACACTTCATGTAGGTCGAATGTACTTATGACGTCACACAAAAGTAAATAGAGGCAACAATTGTATGGTGAGAAGAACTGGTTTGCTTATGTGTGACGTCAGCCATGTCACGTGGCCCATAAATGTCAAAGAAATTTATGAGGATAATCATAAGATTGCTCTATTTTAATACAGGGTGTAAGGGGAACACTCTCGAAGCCAAAATTGAACCTCTTTTAGCATGGGACTAACCTATATCGCGAAAAAAAAAATGCTGTTCCATACATTTTGTCGAGTGTCAATGACCGTTTTATATAGAACAGCTAATATTTTTTTCGCGATTTCAGGGCTGGTCCCATAGTAAAAGTTGTTTATAACGATGAGTACAATTACCTTCTTTTGGCTACGAGAGTGTTCCCCTTACACCCCGTATAATAAACTATTTAAGATGGTTTCGTAAAATCAGTCAAATACCCTATTATAGTATCAGTTAAAAGCAATCAGTGCATTGGTAACCCTTATTAATTTAAAAGATAATGTCGATGACCGATATCAAAGACTGATTAGATTAAAATCAAAATGTTTGTAACTACGCGCGTGTTTAATTGGTGCACAAGAAATATTTTAATGCTTTTTAATTGACTACCTTTATAGGTAGTTATCAAAAGAACAATCTTAATCTTTTCAAGGTAATCTCGGCAGCATTTTTATGGTTTTTTCATGTATCATATAAAAATGTAAGTGCGTTTTTAAGCCGTATTCACACTTGTCTTGTATCTTAACCGACACTAACTTCAAATGTATTTCATAATTGTTAGTGACGTTTATATCTTGTGTTATTTATTTTATTAATTTTATTTATGTATCTTGGAATACAAATATATAATAAGAGAGCTGGCTCATTCATCGCGCCAAACTTTGCCTATTCAACGCAGGAATACAGCCGTCGTTTTTGGTACGGACAACAACATCAATCTGATTTTTTGGTTGTTTGAATGTAATCAAGGATAATTATATATTATATGCAATTTCGTGTATCATGGAAATGGAATAGTATTGTAAATAATATTTTAAAAGCTATGAAATTCAGAAAAATTAAGTTTGCGATTTTGTAAAAGGTTTTTTTACCTAAATCTTTATTAGACAGATCATGCGAGTACCTACTTTATTGAGACATATTCGCTACAAATTCTTCTAAGTCAAGTTCGATAGCATTATTAGAGACAGGGTCCTTATTCAGATATTCCGTATTGAGGCCTTTGTTTAACGAAAGTGGTCAAATTTATATATGTTAGTGCATGCAAACAATTTTTACACGGAAAATACATATTTATTTCATAAAATTTGATTGGTTCTAGTACCAGTTAAATAGGATTTAAAACAGCACATACTTAGACCACGTTAGGAAATTTTGGTCTGGTGAAGAAGATAACTTTCTGGTAAAGGTATAGACAGTTGGAGCGTAGCCAAAAAGGGTAACTTTAAATTTTGCTGTTTTTTTATTATTTTTTATTATTATGATTATATTATTACTATGATTTTTTATTATTATGATTATATTATGGCTTGCGCTTGGCCGCAAAATCGCCTGATGTAAGCGATCGAACAAAAAATATTTACATAAGAAAATTATACATTACTATAAATAAAACCTCCTTTATTGAATAAAAGAAAAAGAAAACATTAAAACCTAATACTTTTGAATAATAAAATGAAACTAAAACACGAATCTAAAAGCTTCTTGTTAGAATGTGGATAGAATGCTAGCAGCATTGCCACATCGTATTGAATGGTAATTCTTAGTTTGGCCAAATAGGGCGCCAGCATACCAGTCACCAGTCACCTCCACCAAACGTTTGGCCAGCTATCTTTATATTTATCATCATCATCATCGGCCAGTAAACGTCCACTGCTGAACAAAGGCCTCCCTCTTAGATAGGGGTGTTGCCATAATCATCACGCTTGGCAGGCAGCTTGGGGATCGCAGTACGTTCACTGTGTACTAATAGGACGCTGCTGCCCATACCCCGGTGGTTCTGGTCGCAGTTTTAGGACATACAGTATTTTTTTTTAATGCCATATGTGGCAAACAAGCAGACGGGCTGCCTGATGGTAAGCAGTCACCGTCGCCTATGGATATTTGTAACACCAGAGGCATCACAAATACGTTACCGACCCTTTAGAACTCTATTAACACGCCTTTTCAAGAACCCCATGTTGTAGCTTCTCGGAACACCGTAGAAGGTAGCTCATTCCACATTTTTGAAATTTGTTTAAATTTACATACAGCAGTTTTAAGTCCCGGGTCATCTTTATGTTCATTTCCCGTATTCCACCATCCTAAACCATCCTGAACCTCGCCATAAACAAGCAATTTTCCACAACAAATTGGTACACACCATACAGTGTGTACATACAGTGATGAATGTGTACATAATGTGTCGATATCACGAGGTTTCAATTACAGCTCGGCCGCTAAACGCGAGTGCGTCACCGACCAAGCGCGACCGCCGACCGGCGCGGGGACTGCTTGGACCGATGCTTGTTTTTTTTTTTAAAGAATAGATTTCCCTTGGCCACCAACTCTCCTGATGATAAGTGAGGGTGTGGTCGAGAATGGAACAAGTTAATCTAGAAGAAATCTATTCACTCTAGCCTTAAAGATGTCTAGGTTGTAGTTCTCAGGAAACAACAAGGACGGCATTTTTTTTTCTTTTAAGAGCCCTGCTAGACCTTTCTATTTCTTATATTAAGACCGCCTGTTAAAAGCCTACATAATATTTTTATTGTAATGTTTATGTTATTCTTGTTTTGTGGTATTTCAATAAAGAGTCATTGTATTGTATTGTATTGTACATTTTTGACACTGAATAAATGGAAAATATGTCATATGTCATTTCGGTGCATCGGATCTGATCCTTTCTCAAAGGATCTGAATGATCTTATTATTTCCTGCTTATTTTTCTATCAGACTGACAGAGTGGTCACGAAAAATCGTCACCGCTGTATGGTTAATATTCCGAAAACGCGTACGTAGCACTTTGATTCCACTGTTATTGTGTGTACTGCTAGTCAGTGGAATGTGCTGCCTGAATCGGTGTTTCCCAATAGTTTCAATCTGGGTATCTTTAAATCACAATTGCATCGGTTTCTTCTAGGCCAGGGTGCTCCATCGTATCATCGCTTAGCATCAGGCGAGATGGCGGTCGATGGAATCAAAGCGCTTCGTACGGGTTTTAGGAATATCAACCATAAAGCGGTGTCTGTTTTAGTGCTCGCTCTGGCATTCCGGTAGAAAAATGGGTAGGAGGGAATTAGATCATGCAGATTTGATGCACACTCCGAAATGTATTCGATAAAAAACCGATAGACTAGCAACTTTACGCCGATGCTCAAGACTAACGAGCTGGAGGAATTAATTAATTATTATTTATTATTAATTAGGAATTAGGAAGGATGCTGGTGGTATTAACACTCCAAATTGCAATTCTTATGCGTTGAGCCAGAAACACGCCAGTATTTACTAGGTTACATTAACGTCATTCCTTCATTCGCTATAAATATTACAGTAAGCAAAGTTAAAGGCATATTTAAAGACCGCCACCCAGTTATAACGCGAGTCAGTACTGACACCTCAATGTATGGAGCTGTCAATCAACGCTTTTGTCTGACCTTTCCTCACGAACCAGATTTTAACAGATTGCACTTACCCATAATAAATCGTGTGCAATATTTTATACGATACTTTAAATTACTGCAACATAAAGGATGCATTGCTCCCGAGAAATCTAAACTTCACTCAGCTGTGTTCGTCAGGTCGTCACATTGCACAGATGTTTCCTGATAAATTAGCACTAACTTCATATACAATATTTTTCCTTAGCGCGGAACATGGCAATACATACAACTGCTTGTATGTATTGTAAAAACAAAATAATTTGGTAGAATAACTAGCTAAGTGCTGTTCTTTCTCACACGGCTTCCTGAGCTTTACTATTTTGGCAATAGGTTTATTGTCTTCTGTGCCCTCAGATAAAATAATTGCACTCGAGTGCAAAGATTTTTCACCTCGTGCTCTTTTGATTCCCTCACTAACGCTCAGGATTCAAATTTTTGAATCATTCGCTATGCTCGTGATTCAATTTTTGAATTCTTCGCTTGCTTGGTCATCAAAATTGAGCACGCGGTTAAAAAGCAACTTTGCACTCTTGGGGCCTTACGGACAACTGCTATTGCGGCACCTTATCCGCTCAGGTAAGGCTCCTGTACTTATAACAAATACTTAACTATTAGGTACTCGCAATTATTCAAACCACTCATGACATTATTAGACAAACAATTCTATTAGACGAGTGGATAATGATTCAAATAGATAAATGTTTTCTAACAAATAATAATGACTTACAATTATTTACCATTCTGCACTTTGTAAACAGTCGAGGTGGAGTGGTCACGCACATTTCATACTCTCCGACAGTTACCATTGTATAATTTACAATTGTAGATAACTATTGTACAATTGTACCTATTGTGCTATTGACGTGTGCCCTAAATAAGAATGATATATAACGTGTTTGATGTCTAAGGCTTAGTAAGTATACGTACTGGTTGAAAACAGAACCTTTAAAAACATTTAATTAAATCCTCCTTAGTTAAACCTCCTTTGAAGTAATACGTACATTCGTCTTTTGTTATACTTGACACTGGCAAACACAAAAATATACTTAGAATTCTAATATATATAACTAGCTGCGCCCCGCTGTTTCACCCGCATTATATACCTCCTTGGAGCAACCTCCTTGGTAGCGATAGCAACCCCCTTTGACTTAGAAGATAATTGTTTTTTTTTGTCTATGATGTAATATATTAATTTTAATATGATATTATTACGATATATATATATTAATATGATGTAATATATTTATGGTTTAGACTTAAACTCTTGCCGATCCTCATAAAATGTATGGGAAAATGAATTATCTTCATAATATTTTTTCCAATATTTTAATAATTATTCTGCTATTCGGTGCGGAGAGGAATCAAACAAACCAAAGATGAAAAACGGTCCGGCCATTCTTGAGTTATAAATGGTGTAACATACACGACTTTGTTTTATATAATTATGTAGATATAAGAAGAAATTATTTTCTTTAATTACTCATTGACTGAACAGGGGCCTTACGGACAACTGCTATTGCGGCACCGAATCCGCTCAGTTGGAAAATCACGCGAACGTGAACCTTATCGCGTCCAGATACGGTTTGCGTTTGCGTGATTTTCCAACTGAGCGGATTAGGTGCCGCAATAGCAGTTGTCCGTAAGGCCCCAGGGCAAAGATGGGAGTTATTAGATCATTGACCACTTCATTAAAACTCCGGAACCCTAATTTATTTCACATAAAAGTTATCGAATTGCCTGCTTTTGGTTTATTTTGTATGTATTATTGCTTCAATTGGATGCAAGCTGTGTTCTTAGAAATTGAGTTCTGTCTACTTGCTCTTGTTTTGAGTCGGTCGTATGATTTCGTACGATAATATAATATGAGCTATCTCTTCATAACAGGTATTTCAAAATTAAAAAAATATTTTGTAATCATGAATATATAAAAGCGGCCAAGTACAAGTCTAGCACTCGCACTGAGGGTTCCGTACCACCACATAAATTGTTAACTACTGAAGTACACAAAAGTGGTGTAAAAAGACATTACCATAAATGGCCAATCATGTAAGTACCGACTGCGCCCGACGTTGCTTAACTTCGATGATAGTACGAGACGGTTCTCGTACGATCGTACAGAAATTTGTCACCATGGCATTTGTCTGTAGTCATACCAAGTTTGACGCATGTACGTAGGTATTACCGTTTTTACACTATTAGAGTAAATAAAAAAATTACGTTAAAAAACGTTTGTTGTATTTAGTTTAGTTTTTACTTTTTGACTGTATTATACTTTTTTAAGTTACTCCGCCGCAACGTTACATATTTTGTTTAAATAAAACAACTGGCTATCTTTTACGGTTCGAACCATACAGCCGTTTAAAGGTAGAACGGACAGACAGACGGATATACATACAGACAGACACACAGCGAAGGCTTAGCTAATGGTCCCGTTTTTACCCTTTGGGTACGGAACCCTAAAAATTTCCAAACAAAGATTAGACTAAAACCACACTACCTAACTGTTAACTGTTCAGTTAGTTTATATTTATTGCAAACTAAACTAGACATTCCTTATATTTAAAGATAAAGGAATTTAAATACTTTGTCGTTATAACCATGATTGTCTAACTTTGTAGGTACTAAAATGTTACAATTACTAAAATGTATCTAAAACACTGCGTCAGTTTCATATTAGGCCAATGAGATTTAGACCAACGAAATCAACGATTTTCACAATATTTATTACCAAGCTGTATTCTTTTTTTATAGGCTAGCGATTGACCGCCAACTAGCTTGATGTTATTTCGTATTTTCTTAATCGTTTAAATAGTACGTACCTACCTAGCCATAAATCTCACTACGCAAATACTAGATTTCAGATAACTTCACGAAACCAGACTGCTTGTCAAAACAGAACTGAATTTATCACCCGTTCAATCTCCATAGAGCGACCATTCGACCTGGATTCCAGAGTGGCGTACCTAAACCTGACTTCAATTATCTAATGATGGGCCACGGCGGAAGCGAGCCATTCCAACTGGAGCATCGCTGACAGAGTTGATAGTGTGGCAGGTTTTGTGATATAAAATGCTATCATGTTTCGTAAAGCGATGGTGGCCGACCGCATGTGCGCTTTACAATCTTACGGCTCGATCCTCAGCCATGCACCAATGACTTATTCATCATCATCATCATCATCATCAGCAGCAGCCAGAAGACGTCCACTGCTGAACATTGGCCTCCCCTTTTAACCTCCACACTGAACGACAGCCTGCCTTTTGCATCCACTGGATGCCCGCAACTCTCACAATGTCGTCGGTCATCTAGTGGGAGGCCTCCCTACGCTGCGTCTACCGGTTCGTGGTCTCCACTCCAGAACCTTTTTTCCCCGTCGGTTATCGGTTCTTCGAGCGATGTGGCCCATTGCCACTTCAACTTGCAAATTTTAATAGCTATGTCGGTGACTCTGGTTCTTTGGCGAATATCCACGTTATTGAATGACTTATTAGTGTGCTTAAAAACGGTGAAAAAAACATCGTGAGGAAAGCCGTGGTAGCCCATTTGGGAGACCGCTAGACTTGAAAGCGTGAGGTCGCGGGTTCAAACCCCGGGCCCGTACCAATGAGCTCTTTGGAGCTTATGTACGGATTGTCATACCACTGGCTTTTTGGTGAAAGAAAACATCGTGAGGAAACCTGCATACGTACGGAGAAGGAATTCAATGGCGTATGTGAATCCACCAATCCGCACTGGGCCAGCGTGGTGGATATGGCCCAATCACCCTTTCGGGGGTAGGCTAAAAGTCCAGCAGTAGACTGTTAAATGGCTGATTATGATGAGGAAACCGGTATGTCCAAGAACCTCAGAAGTTCAAAGACATGATATTCACCGGCATGCACTGGGCCAGGATGGTGTATCAGGGCCTTCTTCTTGCTGTGAGAGAAAGCCTGTGTCCCAGCAGTGGGAACATGGAAGGCTGAACCAGGAAACCGGTATGTCGAAACTGGTTTCCTCATGTTTTCCTTCACCGTTTTTGAGCGATGGGATCGAAACTAAACTTTTTTAAGTACCTACTAACAATTTTACTGGCGCAGGGCCGAGGATCGATCCGGGTACCGTCAGATTGTAAAGCGTACATGTTACCCCTCGGTCATCATCACTTTTGACCATATTTATCTATTGTTATTGTAAATAACAGTCACAAACTATGGTGAAAGTTGCAAACATTTGTTAGCGCATTTCTAATAATAATGCCTCTCTACTTTAATGGTAGAGTTTGTTCGTTAAGTGGCTTCCTCGTGACTCGTAAATCACATAATTGCGCTTGCGACAACCCTATAGAAGAGAATTGGATTTAATTGAGTCGAATCTAAATATAGTCCAGGATTGCAGCAACATTCTGGTCACTTACATTTTTGAGGTCTGATCTCATTCAAAACAAGTACTTACCGAAACCAAAACTTAATCACAAAAATTTACATACATAAAATAATTTACATAAAAACAAATCGAGTTCAAAAAAGCACAAAACACAAATATTGCCCACTACTCACTACAAAGAACAAAATAATATTTTTACTCGGATTTTGAAGTCGGGCGATTTTCAAAATAAATATAAAAATTTTAAATCTAAGAACCAAACTTAGATTTAAAAAATTAATATTTATTTTGAAGTGACTTTTTGTATCAAAATCCGTGTAAAATATTATTTTGATCTTTGTAGTGTAGTGACATATTATAGAATGTTTGTGTTTAGTGTTTTTTTGAAGTTGGTACCTAATGGTAATACCAAGCACCAAGGAAGATAATATTATGATGGATCCTTGCTAACTACGGCAAGACTATGATTACTTTTGAAGGAGCGTGCCTTTATAACAAACTACCCTCGGAAATTAAAAACACTAAGTCGTTCAACACATTTAAAAAGCTACTTGCTGAGCATGTTATGACAACATAAAACGAAAGCAAATGTGTTGGACGAATAATAATTGGATGGATGTTATGTACTTTATATACTTATTGTTTTGTTCTACATGTTTGTATTGTATTTTATTAAGTTATTTTTGCGACGACGAACTATAAATTTATTGTTAGCAGTGTTCTCATGGAAGTGATGTAACATCTTATATGAGAATAAATGTCTATAAACCTTTTAAACCTTAATACAAATATACCATGAGGCGACATCTTTTTTCACGTTGGCACCAAAAAAAACATCAGAACAGAATATCCTATCTTAGATTAGTCCACTTTTTTTACGTCTGTTTTAAATGAACGATTTATTAAAACGAGTACTGCGATGCCTCTGAGTTTTTTCACCGATTTTCTCCAACATTCGTTTCATAGCTACGCCGAAATGTTCTAAATTTTTCTATGTGTAGGCTATACGTACCACCTAAATAGCGACTATATATCGATGCATAAATTAACCATATCAATGTAGGTTGAATTGTTTATTAGTGGAGTGAACCAAGAAAAACACTAACGAAGGATATTGAGAGAATAAAACGTGTTCATTAATTAAACTAAGCCTCTACAAAAAGTAGTTATTGCTATAATAATAATTATTTTAGAAGCAATAATAATGTTTCATAAAGTTATTTTTGAATTAATTATGACAATTAAAGCTATAAAATGTAATTTTTATGCGACATAGTTAATTAAACGCCCGATCCGACTGCTCCTAGCAATAGGAAATATTCAGTTTTTGGTACAGGCGCCGGTTACCAGAGGCACACACACACACAGCGATCCCGCCGGCGGGATCGTAGACCCTCGGGATCTGTTAGAAGATCGGTTAGATTCTCTCCAAATAATCATTCAGTTCAACAAACCGCTAGGGCTCCAGGGCACACCCCTTCTGGGGTGCCTGGGCAAGTCTGATTCCCACCCCCGGCGACGGCCCAAGCCGAGGTTCGTACCTTCGAGGTGCCCTTGTGCTAGTCGCCCAAAAACTTAAACCTTCAAGTTATGCCGAACGCACTCTGCGTTCGCTAACTAGTCCGGTCCATCTGTAGAGGCCAAAAGGCCAACATTTAAAAAAAAAAAAAAAAAAAAAAAAAAAAAAAACAACATTACAAGTCAATATAAAAAAAAAAAAAGTCATAGTTAATTAATATATCTAATTAGGGTTCCGTACGCAAAGGGTGTAACGGGACCCTATTACTAAGCCTACGCTGTCTGCCTGTCTGTATGTTTATCTGTATGTTAAAAATCGACATCGCTTTATGGTTGATATTCCGCAAACCCGTACGAAGCGCTTTGATTCCAATTTTATTATGCGACTGCTAGTCCGTGGAATGCATCGCCTGAATGGGTGTTCCCCAATAGTTACAATCTGGATGTCTTCAAATCACGAGTGAATCGGTTTCTTCTAGGCAAGCGTGCTCCACCGTAGACCACATCATCGCTTTACTTCAGGCGAGTTGGCGGTCAAACGCAAGCCTATTATTAAATAAAAACATTTTAAAAAAACCGTCTGTCCATCCGTCTATATCTTTAATAGAACTGTAATATGGTAGATAGCCAGTTAAAATTTTCAAAGATATGTAATGGTACGGCGAATTAATAATGAAATAAAAAAGTCAAAAAGTGAAAAGATAGAGGTGTCCCCCATACAACTAACGTATTTTTTAAACATATTTTTTGTATTAGCTCTAATGTAAAAACGGTAATAAAGGGTATGCTGTGGTTAACTCTAAGTACAAGCCAAATGAAAAACATTCTACAGTCGAAATATCCTTATGTGCACTATTACAAAATGGGATGTCAATAAACATAATAACATAAAACGATAGGTACATAACTAAAATCACGGAAGTTACGTTCTGATAGTTCTCGTAATACGACATCTATTGGAAAATGTAGTGAAAATAATTATTGGAATCGTATACTTCAACATTTCAGCCTATCATGTTCCCACAGCTGGGACACAGGTCTTCTCTCAGAGAGAAGATGGGTCCTAATCCACCATGCTGGTCCAGTGCATGTTAGTGCATGTCGTATATTATGTCTTTGAAGTTTTGAGGTTCTTGGACATACCGGTTTCCTCACGATGTTCCTTCACAGTTTTTTGAGCGATAACTTTGAAACTGAATCTTTGGACATTTCCTTTTGGCCAGAGTGAATAGGTATCTTCTAAGTCTGCGCGCTTCATCTTCGACCACATCGTTGCCTACCAACAGGCGAGTTGGTAGTCAACCGCAAACTTATCAGCGTTAAAAAACATACCGGTTTTCTTACTATGTCTTCACCGTTTCTTGAGCGATTTCATCGAAAATGCACATAATTTATTTAAGTATTAAATAAGTCATTAGTACAGGGTCGAGGATGGAACCGGGTGCCGTCAGATTGTAAAGCGCACATGCTACCGCTTGAACTCCACCGCTCTTAATCATATACTTAGTTATAATAAATTACCTCGATTATTATATAATTGAAAAGGTATGCTAGAATATTAGAGTAATGTATGCATAAGTAATAAAATTCAAGAACAACGGTTAGTCAGTCTGTGATTACATAGAAATGTAAATGTGAGGGGGTGTTGTATGTTATTAGAAAAAAATACGCAATCCTTGAATTAATTATGTCGGAACGGAAATCGGAAGTGATTACATTGATAAAAATAGTTGCAAATATAATCAAACGAGTATTAATTTGTCATAAAGTATCTCTTTAAAACGGCCACATATTATACAATAAATAAACTGGCCAAGAGAGTGTCGAGTCTCGAGACATATGGTAGAGTTCCGTTTTTCATAGCCAAAGTCATATAATTGTGATCACAATTACAGTTCAGAAATTGGTGGTTAAAGAAAAATTCGAAAGTACGAAGGCCTGAGGACAACCAAATTTCAGACGTGCATCATACCAACATAACATATTATACTTGTTATGGTGTAGTCAAAAATAAAACTACTTGAGAAACATTCTTTGTTATGACAATTTACGAAAAGGTCAATGTCCTTTGAGTTAGAACAATTAGTTACAGCAAGGAAGATAGACTAAGAGGAAAGACAATAGCGGAACATTAGAGCGTAGCTCGGAAATTTGCCTAAAAACGGTATAAACTTAGATGGCGCCGTAATTTGAGCGTGTTATATAGGTTGTTATGAAATTCCGTAAGCGCTGCAGTCAGATAGCGTACGAAAGGGTTTTAACTTGAAAGCATTTCAAGAAAAGCGCAACCCATACCAGTAGATGGCGCTTTTCTTTATTTTCTTGAAATGTTGCGAAACTTGACTGCGATACTAGCGCTACGGTAATTTGTAGAACCCTTTTGTAACGCTATCTGACTGCAGCGCTTACGGAATTTCGAGACAACATATAGCACGCTCAAATTACGGCGCCATCTAAGTTTATACCGTTTTTAGGCAAATTTCCGAGCTACGCTCTAATGTTCCGCTATTGTCTTTCCTCTTAGTCTATCTTCCTTGGTTACAGTTTTATCGCTATAACTCAATAAGTTATTATAGAATGTTTGGAATAATTTAGAATGAAGGTTTTTAATATGACCTATCAGCATGGTAAGTAACAAGTTTATATGTCTAATAGTTTAGAAATGCAGGGGGGAACACATTTTTGCCACTCTGGCGGGCAATATTTTTCAAAATGTACACTTGATAAAAAAGTGATGTATCAAACCTAACCTTAATTTTAAAAGACCTATTCAACAATTTAATACTCTACACAATAGTACAGCGATTTTTTGAATGTGATTTGCAATTATTATTTTACTCACATATATTTATCGTATAAACTACAACCAATCAACAATAATCAAACAACGAATCAAATTAATCAAACAATCAATCAATCTCTACTATCTCTACAACTTATAGGAGCGATAAAGTAGGTTGTATATACAACAATACATACAACCTACTTTATCGGGCTTCTAACTGTTATAATATTTTATGTTATAGCAATAGTTGACAAAATAAATAAGGTGGCAAAGGGCATGGACCCCGGAGTCAGTGGAGCTGCCCAAGAAATAAATAAAAAACTTTTTTTTAAATATTACTTTTTGAGATCCTGGTGCGCAGATATTACCTAATATCTATAGATAATAAACATATAAGAGGCAATGTGTGTATGTATGTATCCTATGGACTCCGAAACGGTTAGACCGATTTTGACGGGACTTTTTTCTGGCAGATAACTAAAGTTATAAGGAGCAATCCCCGCGGGTAAAACCGCAGGGCAAAGCTAGTTAACAATAATACTCGATCCAAGTTTTTTTGGTGTGACAGCTGAAATAACATTGTAAAAATATGAATTAAAACCATAAATTCTCATCACTGTTGCTGGGGTTTTATACGCTTTATATTAGCTTGTAAATAACTAACTAACAATGTTATCAGGGGCCTTACGGACAACAGCTAATTGCGGCACCTAATCCGCTCAGTTGGAAAATCACGCGAACGTGAACCTTATCGCGCCCAGATACGGTTTGCGGTAGCGTGATTTTCCAACTGAGTGGATTAGGTGCCGCAATTAGCTGTTGTCCGTAAGACACCAGATCTTAGAAATAAATTTTATTTTATTTAAACTTCGCATGTAAGTAATTATATGTAATTCAGTTAATATTACAATACTTTGGCACCATTGAATTAAGGTGACAATGAATCCTTTTTGTATTTTGTGGCGATACGGAACCCTTCAGTACGCGAGCCCGACTCGCACTTGGCCGGTTTATTTAAACTGTAATATTTATGTAATGTAAGATTGGAGTTGGTAACCCAGTTAAATGGTTAAAGAAATTGTTTTATCCAGATTTTATAAATGCCATTTGTGCTCTCAAGTAGCTCACAGACGTATGGATTTGGTTGACGGACCGCCGTCCAACCAAAGGGAGAGAAAGCGTGAGAATAACTTATTTCCCTTTCTTTCTCTCCCATTGATCAGACGGCGGTTGAGGTGAACCAAATCTTAGGGCTTTCAGAGCTAACAAAAAACTTGGACCGAAAATAGACTTTGTAATAATTCCCTCAACGGGTATCAACCCTATATCCATGTTATCAAAAATGACTCAGAAAGCGGAGCACCACTATAACTAAACGCCACATGAAAATGATTTACATTTACACTTAGATTTAAGACGTGGCAAACTTGTCAATTAAATAACTTGTTTTATGTTGCTCGTAAAATAGAGGAGGTTAAACAATTACAGAGCAATAAAATATAAGTTATGCATTTGCCACGATTACTTTATGTTGTTTTCAAAAGTTATAAATGAGGTTTTCATAATCTACTAGCTGCGCCCTGCGGTTTCAATTTCAACTGCAGTATATCCGGGATAAAGTTACTCCTTATAACATCAGCTATCTCCCAGTGAAAGATGAAAACAATGCAACCTCCTTGGTATAGCGACAGCAACCTCCTTTGACTTAGATTTTTTTTCTATGTTGTATTAATTATGTCAATGTATAGACTTGTTTTTTTGTAGGGAAAATATAGGGTGTAAAATGTTCTTGTGGAAAAAAATATTTATTTGAAATTAAAAAAAAAAATTGTTGATTAGATTGCTAGTTAACTTCACATGACTTCGCTGGGTTAATCTGAAGTTTGCCTAAAAATTCATCAAAATCGGTAATTTTTTTTATTTGTATGTACATACATTACCATCGCCTATTATATACATCATGTATTTATTGCTCTGATATTTGAGATTCAGATATTTTTAGAGATATTCAACATGGATATTAAGAGAATCGGGCGTTCTTGTTTGGAAGAGATAAAAAGATTATAAGACAATGGAATCAGCCGACAGATTTTCGATTATCAGTATTGATACCAGTTATATCGATTGATCTGTAGCTACTCCAATGAGTCGAAATTTGTACAAATACATACTAACTACTTACTAATATGTGGTAATTTATCACAGCTTAGTAAGTAGTTAGTTTGAATCTGATTTGTTTTATGCGTACGATCCGGACAAGTAGATGTCTACTGTTCCATTCAGAATTATTATCAAAACTGTCGTTCCAAAACGTACTGAAAGATTGATTAGAATAAATATGTGGAATAAACAGTAAAATAAATAGGTGCCTATTTTCAAACCAGTAAGTACAGTAGACACCACAGAAAAGAGTTTTTTTTCTTTGTTTAAATTAGAACGGCTGTCAAGGTATTTTTGTAAGAAATGAGACAATTTCTTTTGTTTAAAAAATAGGCCCACCACAAACTAATACCGTATAATAATGAAACTCACGTCGATTTGTTCCTCATAATCTCTAGATTTAGTGGTTATATTAGCTATATCCGATCAAACCGGAATATTGACAAAAGCCGATTACTATGGCCACTGTTGTAAAATATGGTCTATTTATTTTAGTATAAAAATTCCTAAGCATGCATCCTTTTTCGTATTAAAAAGGTTCCGGTCAAGTGACTTTATAAGAGAAATGAATGAATTGTGGCAAAAATCAAAACAACACATATTATTCTTTATATTATTATTCCGGTTTCATTTTTACCTTATCTTTCGTCCGAATGGTAAAAAAAAACGATGAATTTTATAGTGTTATACCCATCAATATACGGTAAATTCGGTGGGCCTAGGAAAAATTGACATCTTTATTGTAGCCCCATATAAACGAAACGTCAGTCATTAGAAATCAGTTAGCAACTGTGATGCGGACAAAGAACTTTGAGACCTAACCCAAAAAGGTAAGGTCCAAGTTCTTCGGATGAGAAGTTCGACGCATTGATCTAATAAGAATGTTCAATCAAGATTCACTCATAATGCCTGGCGACAGATTGTATTTCTCATTTCCGTTCTATTTACTTCTCTTTTCTATGGTAGGCCCAGCGGATCTTTGTGTCTCTAAAGTTGGCTGCAAGACCTGCGCAGTAGCTATTTTTGTGTCGCAAGATATGTGCTACTTGCGCAATGGTTCGCAGAGCCTAACTTCAGACACACTAAGATCTGCTGTGCCCACGGTAGAGTGCTTTTCATGAAAGAAGTCCCCCAGACGCGGTTTTCTTTTGACTGTACATTAAAATAACTGAAATAACAACTCAATTATGTTAATTGAAATACATCACAAATTACTTTGTTTCCTTAATTAAAAATAAATAAATAAGTAAATATAATAAACAACCTCATTAACCACAATGATTATTAAAAAGATTTAAAAGCAGCCAGCGTAGTGACTGCGATTTTCTTTAAACTGAGTATGTCTAGGAAATGTGTATTTTACTGGTTACAAAATCATTCGGCCTCAAACCATTTTTTTTACATTATTCTTTAATATTTTCACTCATTGTTACCACTAAAATTTAACCTAAAAGGTTACATTTTTGCGCTTGGTTCGGGCTTTTCTCTGCGTTTGTTTTGTTATGTTTTTCGGGTTGGCCATTAAATCTTACACTATTGCTAATATTCAGCTCAAAGGACAATAATTGATTTATTGAATACTCAACTTTTCATTACTTCCCATTTTTATGTGATCAATCAGGCGTTTTTACGAAAATTTATTTAGAATTACGCATTGGCTGAAAAGAATCTGACAACCCTAGAACTTACGTAATCCTTGCTAAAGCGCGTCTGAACTGATTCAGATAATCTAGATTTATATAGGTATTTGTCTTTGTATGCCGAGACTGTGTCACGTTTCTTTCATAATATTGTAAGATTTGTGAGTATTAAGTGCTTTATGAAGTGTCAACTGCAGCTTTAACGTTGAAATACATGATGTCAATTATGATTGATATTGCGATCTTTATTCTGATTTTCTTAGCTGAACTATGTTGAAATAAAGAAAGATTTTTGTCGTATTTTCTCCTTCTGTACTTTTAAATAAAATTATTAATTATTAAGGAGAAAAGACGATAAGAAACCTTTCTTCATTTCAAAATAATTCAGCTAAGAAATCAGCACTTAAATGTGTGTATTTTAGTTATACAGCCCGCATTAAAGGTGATGTGATGAAATAATTAAAATTTAGTAATTAATCAGTTATGATAAACCAGCCATCTGTTAAGGTCAGCTTCATTACATCATAACAAATAACTTTAGATAACATTTTTTTTTATCGCAAATAAATCAGCTATTCCATACATTTTGTAGCAGGTCAATGAACTGTTTCTATGTAACATAAAAAATTGCCTTAAAAAAATCATCACGAAGTGGCGTCAAAACAAACATCCACTTGCACACTTCAAAATCTTAGCGTGATAAGTACATTAGTGAACTGTTCAGTTACTGCAGTGTTCAACAATGGCGTTTATTTCATATACCTACTTCTACCGGAAGTAGCTGTAGAGCACCCACTACTTAAACTAGAGTAAGGTTGTTTTACATTAACATTCCATTTACAATGTGACATTGTCCTGGGGAAAACTCGTGTACCTACTACAGATAAGGCTCTAACGACAGGAACTTTCTCTTTTTTAAATTTTTATTATAGACAAAATAAACGTATAGTATAGAAGTTTTTTTTTAATTTAAAATTATAAATATCCTTTTAAAGTTAAAGTTTTTATCAACTCCTGTATTAGTAATTCTAGAATAGGAGACTGCTCATGTTTGGATAAGGTTTTTTCATTTCTTCAAAGGAATATGGCGTCGCACTTCTTGTGTATATCCCTGTGTCGATTATATTTTAAAATTTAAAAGTTTTCGAAAATAGATATGTCTTACTCACAGTCCAAGTGAAGTCCAAGTCAATATATGTATATGTCTTACTCACAGTCCACGTCAACCAAAGTATTTGTTTTTTATACTGAATCTCAACTTGGGCACTACGTATCATAAATGACGAACTAACTGAATTGTTGTGAACGAATCTTTGGAATTTCCAGGAGGGTGGAGTTGTAGTGTGCAGTTCTTCTACTTGTCCTGTTATAACGGTTAAGTCCAGTCCAGTCCAAGTCAGGGCTCTATAAAACTATAAAGACTGGTATCTATACCTAATAGTAGTAAAGTGGAAAAAAGCACGTTTACCACAATTCATATTATTTATTAAATTACTACTATAATACAACCAACTACTTTCATAGACAGTTTTGTTTTAAATAATACAATATGCCGATATTTTTTATCATGTTGACGCCAAAACTCTTGGATAAAAGTAGTAACCAAATAAATAAAAAAGTTACACTTCAATTATGTTAACTTTGAAGGTTTAAGTTACCGAACTCTTTACAAAACTAGAGTAGCAAAATCATGTCCACCAATTTAATTTAGTTCTTACATCAAAACCTTTTCAAAGACTTCGTTTTCTACCAATCGTAAACCCGAATAAGTCATCATATCATCACCACCATAATCATTCAATTTCAATCCAATGCTGGGCATAGGCCTCTCCAAATGCACGCCATTCAACCCGTACCTACTATAAATTTACGAAAACATAACATAACGGTATTGAAGTATGTGTTTATTTCAGTTTTGTTGTTCTTCGTGTAAATGCTTCATAAGTCATAACTCATGCATACTCATGATCCACTTCTTAAGCACTTTTAGATTCTTCTAGAATGTTTACATTAATACCGTTTTCATTTTGCGAAAACTGTATCAGTTGATTTTGGCTTACTGCCTTTAAGTTATCGTATTTAACTTTATTTTCATCTTATTACCTACTGTTTATACAGTTGAAGAATCATGTGACTAAACTGTTCCATTTATTTATATCTTTGCTTCGTCAACACATAGGTATCCAATTTAATAGGAAGTGGTATTTAATAGATATTTGACTTTAAATCTATTCATACTTGCATGTGAATAAATTGATATAAAAAATGCATATTGAAATGCATTTAACAAATTTCGTTAGTTGTATTTTTTTTTAGTCCTGGCGACTCATGAAGTAATTATCAAAATGTATGTTGAAATATTTAACATTTTACTAGAATATTCAAAGACTTCGTGGAAAATTTACTCTACATTTATTAATAATTAGGAAGTAGGCTCACTACCACCCATTACATTGTGGATTTTAATGGGATACGTATGAAACGTTTTGATTCTACGTTTCTAATCCGCACTACCAAGGATTGGAACAACCTGTGAGATATAATCTGGGCATTTTCAAGGCCAGAGTGACTAGGTATCTTCTAAGTCTGAGTGCTTCATCCTCGACCACATTAACGCATACCAACAGGCGAGCTGGTGGTCAAAGGCGGACATATACGCAAAAAATGCTGATCATTTGTCAGTTTTTCTATTGCAGACGGAAAATTTTTCACGTCACGTGAATTATATCGAGCACGGCTATTAGTTATAAGGTCAACACCAGTGTTATTCACAGTATCATTATCGGTAAAATAATTACTAAAGCCACAGTTTATTTATTTCTGAACCAGTTTTATATCGTTAGGAATGTCTTTGAGACTTGAATTCGTTTTTATTTTTATTTTGTCAGCTATGTCGTGTTACACAGATCGGTGGCACTAAGCCGAAAAAAGGTCACTATCACCATTTTTTTTCCTTTATTTAAAAACAAAAACATAATATTCGTTACTTATTTAAAAGAACAGCTTATTAACAGGTCTAAAAAGCTTCATTAAATTTGAAAAAAAAAATATCCAAAAAAAATATATTAATTTACTGTATTACAGATTAATTATTATAATTAATTAACAAATAAATTAGTCACCAATAACAAGACACTAGTAATAACTAAACAAAACTAGTAATATTTTTACAAAATATTAGTAAGTTATACAATGGGAAATAAATGTGATGTTCCATAGAAAAACATCATCATCATTATCAGCCTATTGTTCCCACTGCTGGAACACAGGCCATGCTGGTCTAGTGCATGTTTGGTCTTTAAATATATATTTTGAAGGTTCTTTGACATACCGTTTTTTAACAACGTTTCCTAAATGAAAAATCGCATTTACACTGAACGAATTGTATGGAACAGTTAACAGTTAAGTTGTTTATAATAATGACCTCCTTTTGAATTAGAACCACCGTTCCGTATAATCCTTTCATTTGATGCCTCAATAGGACAGATACGGCCCATTCAAGAGCTAAAAATAGTTGTTTACGGAATTCATTTGTCGACGTCGGCATGGCAAACGGTTCCATGCGTGGAAGGCGTATTTTTGTACTTATATATTTTTTTTAAATGCCATAAGTGGCAAACAAGCAGACGGGCTGCCTGATGGTAAGCAGTCACCGTCGCCTATGGATACTTGTAACACCAGAGGCATCACAAATACGTTGCCGACCCTTTAGAAAAGGGTTTAGGCCTTTTAAAAAGGCCTTAGTCCTAAAATTTATTAAACCTTATTAATTTTAATATATTTTGGCGGTTCCGTTTGTATTCAAGGGATGGAAACGAGACCTTTTTACTAACCCTACGCTGTCTGTCTGTCTATCCATTTGTCCGTCTGTCCGTCCATCCGTCTGTCCGTCTAACGTCCGTCCTACCTTTTAACGGCTGTATCTTTCGAACCGTAATAGATAGACAGTTGAAATTTTCACAGAATATGTAATGTTACGGCGGATTTACTAAGAGATAATAAAAAAGTTAAAAGGTAAAAACGAAAGGGGACCCATACAACAAACGTATTTTTGTATTAGCTCTAATGTAAAAAGGGTAACACAAGCGTTAAACTTGGTATGATTATAGTATACACTCTAACTAAAGTATAACAACAAATAATAAATAATGACCAAATGAGAGTCGGTGACAAAATTCTGTTGATTATCAAGTTATAACTGGCAATTTCTTACTTGGATGACCTTATCATAACTTCAACATTTCACGGAAACGAAATACCATATTTTACTAATTTTGAAATCGTTTTTTTTTATTGATAATTATTGTATTTTGTGGTGGTACGGACGGACCCCACAGTGCGTGAGCCCCAATCGCACTTGGCCAGTTTCTTTTAAATATACGTGTATAGAAATATCAACTGGATGTTCTACAGATCTGAATAAATCCAGGGAAAATTAGCGTATTCAGGTGCTTTTTATAGTCTCGATCCTCGATATTTAAAATTGTCTCACGTCAAGAATAAGTCTGATTAGATAGACTGGTCATGTGGCAGTTATCGCTTACGAATCAGGTGATCGTCGATCTCCGATGTAAATAGATACAGACATATGTAGTATATTTTATCACTGACTTACACTCTATACCTTCGCTCGATAGATAAGCTATCCATTGTAAAATCACTTCAAACGTGTACCGATGAAGTCAATGTTCTTCGATAAAACGACACACTGCTTTTCATCAAAAATTTCCTACTGCAAGTTATCTAAACATTATTTATCTCTTAATTAGCTTTTTCCCGTGGCTGCGCACGCTTTGTGAACAGAAAGTAGCCTCTGTTACTCAGTGAGTAGCATAGCATTCTATTACCGAATATTGTTTTTAAAATCGGATTTGGTTCCGGAGATGAGCCAAACAAACAAAGACACCTTACCTGTTTATTTTGTACATTATCGTTAGATATATTTATTCATAGGCCTTTGAACTTATGGTATAAAATTTGATCTACATCAATTTGAATTTTAAATCTGTCTGAATAATCGTCTGGCTTCAACTTGAAGACTCGTTGAAATAGCTTTTGATGAATTGTTATTATGATATCATTAATTTACATATTGATGGACTTTTTTATGTAATTCATGACTTAATTTAGGTAAAAAACTAAATAGATTTGTTGAATTGCAGGGCGGCGTCGAGACACGCGGAGCTAAGCGCACGTCGGCACCAAACAGCGGCGCGCGCGTCTGCACTACACCGCTCGACCGCGCTCGCGCCGCACGCACCCACTCATCCTGTCTCTCCTCCCCACGCGACAAACACCAGTGATAGTGGACATAAACAAGTGAAACCCCACAAACCCTAACGAAATCCTAGTGATTCCAACCAGTGCTACTCAACTGAGTGAATGCGCGTGTGTTTCGACAACCTCTGCTTTGGATCGTCTCAGCGTACAGCTGGTGACGATGAGCCGAGGGCCTTAGTGAACACAGGTGGAGGAGCACTTACCGTGGCGCCCACGGTCAATGGTGATAGACGTGCGTTAGACGAAACTTATAGAGAGACAGAATTAAACGGTATAATGGGGACTCCTACCGCGATGAACGCGGATTCAGAAAATTGTGTTGCCAATGCGACTATGACGAACGACATGCAGCCCTTGATTGATAGGATTAAGGAGTTGGAAGCTCTGTTGAAGCAACGGGATCAGGAGATGCTGGAACTGCGCTCGCAGCTGGATAAGCTGCAGAGCGTGTTCCCGTACCAACAGTACGCGAGAGCCTCGCGAGCCCCGAGGAAGCAGAGAGCTCAGGGTATCTCAGCTGAGCCTCAGACCAGCTCGTCCCTCCAGGACCTGGCCCACCAGACCTTCCCCGTTTACGACAAGAGCGATACGTAAGTACCAATTTTTTCATAAACAAACTAATTAGATAAGTGTTTAGCGTTGTTTTCGATTCGAGCCCTTGGTGTAGATAAACATTGGCCAGCGTTCTTAGGAAACACTGACATGCCAAAGTAATAACGATCGTAGACGGACAGACGGCAAATTAATGGCCGAAAAGTACACCTGCTGCGGCCGATGCTGTATTTAAAATAATACGTAGGTATGTCAGATGCCATGAACCCTTCATTGACGCAAGAGCTGAAAGTACTTTTTTAATTTAAAGCTTTACCGAAATCCTGCATATAATTCAGGCGATGATTGATTCAGATCATTCAATGAACGTATCACGAAATTATGTATATCAAACCAGACCAATTCTTTTATCACTTTGTTGCGTAATCTATGTTCATTGTGGAGTTTTTTAGACTAGAATAATTACATAAACACGAGCTGTTTATCTATGAACTTCAACATCAATGACATTTTTAAAACAAGAATATCTTGTTTTGAAATCACTTACGATTTAATTTGATAATCAGATTAGTTGTATTTTAATCGTGAATTAAAGGAATTTGATTACAATTATGTTAAATATATATTATTATAAATACGGCTGACGATGATGATGAAGAAGATTAGCGCCAGTTCATGAATGAATGATGCAATTACATACATGATTTTATATTATATTTTCATTTATGTACACATTGATACATAATTGTGTATTTTGAGATTTACATTAGTAATATCATGAAACAAACATATTAAATATGATAAATAAAAACTGAGTTATTTTTCTTTACGCTTAACAATGTAATTTTGAATATACTGTTGCACCAAAAAACCACAATTGGTTGATGAAAACGGCATACCTAAAAAAATATCTTGATAAAACGAATTTTCTCACGTGATCCACAATGATAAACAAAATTTAACACCATAAAGAATTCTGTTAATGCAAAGATCATTGACAGTGACGATGAATCGGTAATATAAAACTCGTGATCAACGTATTCCCAAAGCTGTTCACACAAAAATCAAACGCGTTAGCAAAACGTTATATGCGTTAACAAATTCAGTAAATATAAATATTTGATATAATTATTCTAAATGTTTGTTGAGATATCTATGGCCGTAATTTTGATGATAATTACTTTTCAATGCTTTATTCTTAAAGTTATTACAGTACAAAATATAACAACAAAATTGAATTGTGGCTAAATCAAGGAAATAGGTCACAATTTGAGGTTCTTTCATACCACGATAGTTCTAGTGTTGAAGTTAGGAATTTGATTTAAGGAATATAATAAAACAAAAAGTGCCATATACAGCCATTTAGATAATGCTAGCTCTAATATTTGTAACAAAGGTCTGTGTAGGCCTAGTGAAAAAGTTAACAAGAAAACAGTTGAAATGCTAGTATCTATTCGAGCTGACCCCAAACACTCATACAAAGTTGACAAGACGTTTATTCTGTGGTACCATTGTCTAAACTTAATTAAATTTGACAGTTCTTACAATTATGACATCTTTTCCTCGCATATTTAAATGAAAAGTGATGGAGATAATTTTAGTGATGTCAGATTAGTTAAACTTATGAAATGGAAAGAATTATTTTAAAATTTAAAGCTAAAGTAAGTGTCATATAATAAATAATTGTACATACAACTACGAATTTACATAAATGTATCAAAGGAAGTACTAAATCTAGTAATTTTGAAGTTGGTAGCCTTAGAGTAATCATTAATCCTCACAGGAACAGAAAAAACTCAAAACTAGTTTCGTAAGCCGATTACCGTCAAGGTTAGTAATGTGTTCTTTTTTATGCATGTTATATCAGTTAGAAGTCAAAATAAAATTCATATCAACATTTGTAATGTAATATTTTAACATGATATAACATGATAACGTTATTATAAATAAAAATGCACATAAAAATTACGCGGTATCATTATGCAATTTTGCGGGATATTAAAATCAAATAATACCTAAACTACGTAATCATGCGGATGATAAAAAATTCAACGTAAGTTATCACACAAATCATAAAATACAAAAAGTTTTAGGGTTCCGCAGCAAACTGAGGATCATCTATACTAATATTATAAAGAGGAAAGATTTGATTGTTTGTTTGTTTGCATTGAATAGGCTCCGAAATTACTCAACCGATTCGAAAAATTCTTTCACTGACGGGAAGCTACACTATCCCCGGATGACATAGGCTATAATCTATACCCGTGCGAAGCTGGGGCGGACCGCTAGTTTATAATAAGGATCCTATATGTATATTTGCCATCTGTCCGACTACGTACAATCACGTTTCTTATATTCAGAGACTATTTATATAATTATTATAAACAATAAATGTAAAATAAGATACACGTATATGATTTCATGATTCACAAAGCGTAGCAGGCTGTCTGTCAGATAGTATGTAGCCTTTGGAGCCTTTTACAGGTCCCTAGTACATTAAAATAGTGTACAACCCTGCAATTTGCCGTCCTGTCAAAAACATAGCTGTTTCGTTACTCATAATATGTAATGTGTTCTACAGTATGTTCTGATAAAAACGATTTTGACATAAATATGAGTAAAGAATGTATCATTTTTAATTCGTTTATGCTAAATTGGCACTATTTCTATGCTACTATAGTAAACGCATTACCATCTGAGTCGTCAGGTCATAAATCATTGCTCATCTTATCTCGCTCGCACCCACATGTCATATCTGTCTATCTAGCTCGCACTTACAGGTCTTATGGTATGACGTTTATGGCCCTACGACTTAGTTGGTAACGCGGTGACTATAGTCTTTATTCTGTCCTAAACAATTTTATATATATAATCTGGAAAAATCTAAAATATACCGAGAATACAATTTCCCAGTAATTAATTAGTGGCAAGTCAAGCAGTAATACATTTTTCGGTAGTCTTTATGGTATGGCTGCTGAAAACTAGTCCTTTAAATTCAACATAATAATAATAAGTAAGTCTATTGATACCAACATTTCCCAATAGAACTAGGTACTAGTAAAGTAAGTAGACCATGAAGAACATTTCACAGAAGTTTTAGTGGTATCTTACCACTAAAACAATGATATGCAATTCAAATTAAATAATTACAACTTTTTTTTTAAATAATAATAATGATTTGCGCAAATCCCGTGTTGCAAATAACATAAAATTTTCATATCTGATAATTTTGATAACATAATTATTTTGTATAAAAATAGAATAATGTTGACACATCATAAACTGGGTCGCAAATTTTAATCTTACCTTTATCTCAACTTTGATAGTAATAAAGAACCATTTCCTTAACAAATACGACTTAAAAAAATTATACATGGCTTAAAACGTGATGATATTTCAGGAAATATTATTTTTAGCAAGTATTACCGGTTTGTCTATTATTAAATATAATTTACACTTCTAACTGCCATGCTATTTTAATATTAAGTTTGTCATAAATCATACTGGCGTTTTAAAATTTACTATAACTTGAGTAGAAATTTATAACATTTTATTTAAATTAATGAAAACATAATTTATCGATGTTCGAGGCATTGCTGATCTAGCATAATTATTATTATATCATCATCATCAGCCCTTAGTGACACACTGCTTGGTATAGACAGGCATTCCTTTGGTTATGCCATTCTCCCTTGTCTCTTGCTAGTCGCGTCCACTCGTTTCCAACAGTTCTTTTCATGTCGTCGGTTCACCTCATCCCGGTTGACCCGAGTTTCGCTGCCCTAGTCTAGTTTCGGCCATCACGTGTCACTGCTGTTCACCACCTTCCATCATCACGTCAGGCCATGTCATTGTGTCCTTTCCAGCTTCTTTTTAGTTCTGTTACTCTTTTACGATACTATACGATGTCTGCAGCCCTGTTGCAATTTCGTATCTCTGTGTTACGGATATGGTCTTGCAATTTCATGCTGAGCATGGCTCGCTCTATGGCTCTCAGTGAGAAGGCTATTTTATGCATTCTTCTCCATGAAAGTCCATGTCTTAGCATCATTATTATGTCATGGTAGGATGGACACATTGATTATAGAAATAATTTTACAGGCATTGTGATATCTCCTTTGATCCCTTATTAAATATGCTACACAAGATATAGGAGCATATATTTAAATTATATGAGAAATACTCATAGAGAATTTCTCTATGGTAATACTAAATCATTACAGTACAAACATACTTAACAAGATTATCAAATAAATTATTTCATTATTGTATTAATATTACGGTATATTTATATAAAAGCTGTTTTCTTAATAATATCCCACAAAATATATTTGAATATACTCAAATCATTTAATTTTGCAATTTTGATTTAAATATGCAGGGTCATTCAAAAAGAGCGTACTAAACCAAAATGGATCCATGATAGCCATTACTATGAACAACTTTACAATGGAACAAAACCAGAAATCGCAAAAATAACAGTTGATTCATAGAAAACGGTAATTTACACTCAACTAAATAGTATGGAACAGCTGATATTTTTTTGCTATTTTAGGGCTGGTCCCATAGTAAAAGCTGTGCATAATGATAAGTATACCGGACCGCTATCAGCTTAGTATTCCCTTTCGCGTAAGCCCATATACTATAAAAATATATTTAACATGATGTTTATGTGTTATCCAGGTTTTATACTTTGTAGTCAATGAATCATTGATTCCAAATGTCTTTCCTAACTATTAGTATGCAACTGTCATTTCACCTGTCAATGCCTCAAAAAGATTCACAATGGCTTTTAAATACTTTTGTGACCCGAATTTAAAACTAAACACACATTTATATTCAGACAAGTGTTAATGTGAATGAAAGGGGTAATCCAATATGCTTTGTTTGAATATGCTCTTAAAGCTTACAAGGTAGTCTTGATTATGTAACAAACAATTTTTCACTTCTCATACTCGTAAAGTTCTTGTTTGTGCCCAATGTAAGTGAACTATAACTACTTCTTATGCCCTAGTGAGCAAAATTTTTGTTATTTGTGCACAAGTGCATAAAAATAAAAGGAACCTTTTTAAAATTGTTCAGATATTAAGTTTCGAATATATTTAATGCAGGAAGTTTGCCTGGGTATTTAATAATACCCTAGATCACGGTTTTATTAAAAACCCAGTCATAACTTAAGAACCTTGTTATCACTTTTAGTTTTAAATTGAGAGATTTTAGTTACAATTGCGTCGATTCTGTCATGCCACTCACTAAACTAAACCAATCTGACAGGACTAAAATTATCTGCCTCTCTTTTCATTTAAATATGTGAGAGCAGGATGGCATCAATTTTAGAGCTGTCAAATTTAGTTTAGTTTAGATAATGATAAAACAAAATCGACACCAATATCATTGTTTCATTTCCTCGTAATTAAAATTGAAAAGCAGAATGTCTTGTGTAAGTGTGACTTGTGAGTAAACCCCATTTTATCCTCCACTTAAGCCGCCCGAGCCGCAATAATTACCTATTCATAAATAAATGACCTGCCATAAATATAAACACTCTATGAACTGAAATAGTTTGTAGTAGTTGTAGTAGATTATATAACGTGTGCATAAAACAATCCATATCGGCTAAAATGGATTATTTTATCCACTTAGAATGTTTATATTTATGGAAAGCCATTTCTTTATGAGTAGGTAATTAAGTACTCATGGCTTAATAGGTTTAACTCTCCAAGTATTTTCCTTTTCAGTATAATTATCGTCAGTGCATGTAGGTTATGAATTTAAAAATTCTGCCTTTTAAACTTAGGCATTTACTCAATTAAATTTCATTACAAATATTTCTGAGATATGAGAACTCAAAAAAATGTGATGACGTAAGAATACCAAATTCATTTTTTAGGGTTCCCTAGTGACACAAGGAACCCTTTTAAGTTCGTTCTGTCCGTCTGTCCTAATTATTTAGAACTTTCTTACCTCTATACGGGGTGTAAGGGGAACACTCTCGAAGCCAAAAGAAGGTAATTGTACTCATCATTATGAACAACTTTTACTATGGGACCAGCCCTGAAATTGCGAAAAAAATATCAGCTGTTCCATACATTTTGTCGAGTGTCAATGACCGATAAAGCTAAATATCATTAAGCTTTACGTAAAATGATCTAAAATATAAAGTTTCCCTAGTAGATTTCTTATTGATAATATGAAATAATATGGTTATGTCGGGATGATACATCTCTGATATTTTGGTTAAGTCCACAGAGCTTCGTACGATCGATTTTTTTCTATATCCACCAATTATTTTACTGTACCGATGGCTATAATATAGATGACGATAATAGGCTTGGGTTATAATTTTTATTAAATATATCATATAAAAACTGATAATAAATAAAGCCCATCAAAGAATTTTTTTTTTTTTTTTTTTTAATTTATATGTATTTTAATTTCATGATAAACAGAGCGCATCATAGCACGTGTTGACGTCAAGCCGTACGCGCGCAAATGCTATACTAACAAACGCTCTGCGAAAAAGGGACACAGCATTCGCTCTCTATCACCATCAAAATCTTTGAACGTTTATATCTCAGAGTAAAGCCAGTTTGATTAATTTTTTCAGTGTGTTTGATGTATTTAGTTATACATCCTTCGCTAAGCCTCTTATTTGTGATAAATGACACATGCCTATTATAATATGGCCTTGGCTACGGAACCCTATCATAAGTGTGTCTCATCACGCTCTTGGCCAGTTATTTAAAAATATTAATAAGACGAACCTACAATATACGATTGTGCAAAATGTAAGTGAAAACAATTAACCTATAAGTGCTATTTTATTTTTTACATCTTTGACCCGCCTAATTTTATAAGTATTCCCTTTTTTGTTTTATTTCATTATCGTAGATATATTTTGTTATCTAGTGTCATATAATATTACTAAGCAAACCTTTAATGCCGTTCACTGAAGGATATTTTTGAGGTGTTTTTATTTTTGTTTCGGATTGAAAGACATTCCCAGTGAAATTACTGGGCATAAAGAAGACATTAAAAATTTAATATCTCAGGGTGCCGAGGTCAGAAGACTGCTGCGCAGGGTTTAGAACTGTTGAAGTTCTTAACCTGTAGTTGTACTGAACTGTTATGGGCAAACGTGAACTACCTTCATAATTATGTTAAATTAGTACGCTAATAAAGTAAAATAAGAGATTTACCTACTTTTCGAGTTTTGTCGGTTCAAGGTGTGTGAAAATTAATAGGCGTTGGGTTAAGATCCTATACTAATATTTTTATCAGATCAGGTACCATATGTACCAAAATAGCAATCGTTACAAATAAAGAGTACTACGGGTTCCTCATCACCATTTACTGTCAGATCAAAAAAGTAAAAACGTGGCGGTTCAAGGCGATAAGATAACCTTCATGATTGTCCTTATCGTCTTTTACCATCGCGCTTTTATGCTCTAAACGTTCTTTGACAATGTCACCAACAAAATTAGGATGTTTTGCCGCTTTATGGTGTACAAAATCCTCAATTTAATTCCTAAGTATCACAATGATGTCACATTTGGCGCTCTTTGTTACGGCTCATTTGTCCTTAGCATATAAATCCTTGTCAGGTTAATGTTTCTGTCGTGGTTTTTGTATAATGATTGTCATTCATACATTAAACTTTCTGTCATCGCCTCTTTCATAACCCTTCTGCGTTGAATCAACTTCATTCATTACTTTGATACTTATAATATTACTGCGGTACAAAAAGCTTGGGAATGTTACGTCGTCAAACTATCAACTTAGTTAATATAAATTAGCTTAAATCATTTTTAGGTGTTTATGAAAACACAAAATGTGTATAACCACTTCAAATTTAATGATCTACTAATCAAGATCTCGTTACTACGTCAATCCATGTCAAACTTGTTTTTATTCACAGTAGTTACGATACAGACAAAACATAATAATAATTGGGAATATCATCAGCTACTTACTCAGAACTAGATTGTCGGAATTCCCGATAAACACAAGTCTTTTGAATGAATGTTTGTTTCATATAACGGTATCAATGTGTAATTTTATCTTTAAAATGTCATTTGCATTCTTATCGGCTAGCTGGACGTTGAATTATGACACCATATCAGTCCTTTTGAAACGAGCTTATGCAGATTGTTAGCTCTATAAGCAAATAGTTGTGTTGTTAATAAATTCTCTAGATTTGACGTGAACGATAGGAGAACTTGGTGATTCGTTACCCTTTTAGCAGTAAGTAACATATTTGATTAAGACATAAGGTACACAGTTATCCATATTCAATGTGTATCCATTTAATATGAATACCTGTGTATTTCAAGTTCCATATTATAAACATAAGTAGCCTAAGAACTTTTTTGTAATAAATTGATACCGTATGTATATACAAATGTAAAACTTACTACCACACCTTTGGAAGACGCCGTTTCTTTTGCAACACCGTTTTTTAACTAACACAAAAGACAGAGCCGTGCCATCTATTTGTGTTTTGTCATAAATTATGTTTAAAAATACGTCTTAAAAAATAATAACAGCATATGAACTAAAATAAAGAACTTCAAAAATTATTGATTCTGAGCATTTAAATACCTTTTATATTGCTGCTGCATCATTTGTCACAACTTTAAACGCTGTAATTTTCAGGATATAATTTCCGAAGATAAATTAAAGACACTCTCATGTATGACAAATGAATCGAGTAAGCCCAGTGGGCTGGAAGCTTCTTGCACTTGTCGAAATCCGAATAAGGCAATGAGAGAAATCTCGTTTACAGAATCGATCCTTCATTTTGGCGTTACGATCACGTACTTGGGCAGTGCGAAATCTTTTCGTTTTTTACTGTGTTTAATATTCCAGAGATTCTTTTTTTGCATTTCGTAAATCAAGACATTTTAAAGTCTAGTTCGATAAATGTTAATTAAATTCCCATTAATGCGCTGCTATCTTCTTTATGTTTGAGGGCTAAATTGCTTAATTACTTGAGTTGTGTTTATGTTTATTTTAAAAATGTTTACATTTTTCAGTTGTATAATTCAATGTTTCACGTTTATTTATTGCCTTGTAGATATTTTATTACCTCTTTGTGTGTCTGATTAAAGTCATTTTCCAATTGAGGGTATAATATCGGGATCTTGTTTCACTGTTAATTGTCTTCGGTTCTCATTTATCGGAGCAGGTTGTTGCAGTGGAATAATTTATAGGAAATTTTGTTGAAAATAATGAGGTTGCGTGAGGTATCGGCAAATAACAGGCTACTGACTTTGATCTCTAAATGGTGACGTTTATTAACGATCAAGTGTTTACTGTTTTACTGATGCTGTGCTTTGCCACAATCCAGATAATTTGAATTTGTTTTTAACATCGAGTGTTTTACAGTCTCTGTTACTGTTTAACAAGAAAATTATAAAGGCAAAATAAAACAAAACTTTTATTCTACAACAAAGAAATAAGTAAAAGACTTTACAAAAATAACTGTTCGTCAATTATCACCCTATTGTTTAATTTTGTTTGCTTTATTCCATAATGTATTTATTCATCAAATTGAACAAATGGTACAATTCAAAAGCGAACAGTTGTTTATTTACCTAAAATATCGTGACAATGAACTTTATAAGCATCAAAGGTAATAAACTGTAACTGCTTTTTCAATAATCTTGGATTTCTTTACACAAATGCCTTTGTGTACTTTTTTGGGTGTAAATATGACGCCAACGCCTGGTTCTTTTGCTTTTATTCTTCAAAAACTTGATGTCTGGAATATCTCTTCTCAAAAATGTATGTCAAGTGATTCAAGAGGTAGCGGTTTTATTGTTCAAGTGTGGTACTTGCCCAAGTACTGTATAGCAAGTACTGTATTTAATGAATTTCATATAAATAGTCTCTGTCATATGCATACAGAATTAAACAGACATCCATGGGTTATCATTTTCTTAAGGTTTTGTGGCTTTTTATTATCAAACCAAATATGGTCTATTATATATCCCATGATCCTTCTTACTAATTCATCTATTTCAAACACGTGTGTATGTATGAAATGAAATAATCATTGCACTTCTGGTACCTCCACTTGTCTATAAAATAAGTTGTATCCATGATACTTCATCTGATAATCACTATTTTGATGTAGTCTATCTACATAATCTTAAATTCATTAATTAATTCACTGACATACAACGCTCCGCCACTAAAAGCATATAACTTTGCACAAATAGGTATTCCTCTCATTTAGAAAATGAGCACTACAGAAGAATATTTGAAAATTCATTTTCTAAATAGCTTAAATTGGAGACGAAAGTTTGTATGGAAGTTTTAGACTTCTGATAATAAAGTCACTTGTCACGTCAAAGTCACATAGGCTATATATCCCGGCTTCGCACGGGCGAAGCCGATATATAGCCTATGTCAACCGGGGATAGTGCAGCATCCCAACAGTGAAAGAATTTTTCAAATCGGTTTAGTAGTTTCGGAGCCTATTCAATGCAAACAAACAAACAATCAAATCTTTGCTCTTTATAATATTTATCTCTACATAGTATAAATTAAAGTCGCTTTCCGCGTCTGTCTGTCTGTATGTCTGCATGGCCGCTAACTCCTCCTAAACCACGCAACGGATTTTGATGCGGTTTTCACCATCAGTTAGATACATTTTCACGGAAGGTTTATATATATAACTAGCGACCCGCCCCGGCTTCGCACGTAAATTACACCCGTGCGAAGCCGGGTGGGCGGGTCGCTAGTTATTTATAATCGCTATTCTAGTATAATAAAAATATTATTCAATTGTTATAATAATTTTTTTAATTGTTTATTTTTTTATTGTTTATTGATAAATTATAATCGGAAAACGTGTAAAGCAAGCTACTGTTTAAATTTCTTTGCCGCTTATAGAGGAAGGACGTCTTGGCTGTAACTTTAAATGAAACTGTAAGGATATCTACATTATTACGAGTTTATCGCAGATGGTTTATTATTGCTAATTGTGGCTAAATTGGGTCGGCGATAAATGAAATGAAATTTTTAAAGTGCTTTAATTGTTGCTCGTTCTTCAATATTGGCATTGTGTTAAAGAGGTTCTAAAAGGTGGGTCGATTTTCAGAAGGCCTCATTGTTCAATTATTAGTTATTTACAAAACTTCAATTGTAGTCAATGAATGACTATAAATAGGAGTTTTTTGTTGTTGTTGTTGTCGTTATTTTGATAGTTGCTTTATTAAAGAGAACATATTGATGCCACTGAACTAACTTCTATACAACAGAACAATAACAGACAAACTCCATGACCTGCTTGACGGCACTACAGTTGAAAAAAACAACAAATTCAAAGACCTTATGTCATAACACCGTTTAAAACATAAATCACGTCCTTAATCAAGACGCTCCAATGACACAAACTTCCCTTGTGAATTGTCAATTTAAAGAAATTAAGATTCGATTAGACTCTCTCATTTGTAATGCACTCGAAATATCAGATGCAATCAAGATACCGTAACATGTATTTCTCGTCTTGTCATTTAATGATTCTTATCACTTAAGCAATAAAAGCAAACAATAAATTGCGAGAGAACAAGAGCGAAAGAGTAGAATAACCGGATACTAATTGCAAAAGAAGATAAATGATAAAATTAATACCCAATCTCATGACTTTGAAACACACACTGACAAATAAAACGTGACAAAGACCATCGAGTTACTTAATCCAATTTGCATTTCGATTAGTGATAGGGACATACTGGTCCCTTTAGGATATATATAACGTCCTTGCATACTGGTATTTTTTCCTTGGAAACGGAAGCATATTTTAGATTTTTATGCACTCATTATGTAATTAACATGAATTGTTCTAAATCTTCTTTTTTATTTGTCCTTACTTGAAGTCGTTTCTTACAATGACATAGAATAATATCGCTAAGAGCTCTAATGCATTCCAAGGTATCACATTATTATACTAGTGCAAAAAAGGGATTGCGCTTGGGCTTTCACAGCTATCAACATGGATTTGAATGTTTCCGTGATGCTGCAAAAAAGCACAAATACATTACTAGAAAAAGCCAAGTCAGTCATCTGATTGACTAAATCTAAGAAAATAACACCCACTTGGGCGCTATGTTCTGTCCTCTTACTAAGCAAGTATCTAATTTTGTTCAAAGGTTTTGGTTTTAAATAAAAAACAAGCATGAATTGTATTTTTTAAACTTCCATAAAATGAACTGATAATCTTTAAAAAGCTGAACAGATTTTGTTAAACTATAGCTAAGAACACTTTTGATTATGTCACCTATCAAGCATTAAAAACTAAATCAAAATCGGTTCAGCCTTTTGGGAGCTACGATGCCACAGACATACATACAGATACACAATTAAACAGATACATACGTTATAACACACTTCTTATTGCGTCGGGGGTTAAAAACAAATAATCATCATCATCATCATTTCAGCCATAGGACGTCTACTGCTGGACATAGGCCTCCCCCATCGATCTCCAAAAGGGCCGGTTGGAAGCGGCCTGCATCCAGCGTTTCCCTGCGGTCTCTTTTAGGTCGTCTGTCCATCTTGTGGGTGGACGTCTTACGCTGCGCTTACCGGTCCGTGGTCTCCATTCCAGAACCTTTCGGCCCCATCAGCCATCTGTTCTGCGTGATATGTGCCCTGCCCACTGCCACTTCAACTTGCTAATCCGGTGGGCTATGTCGGTGACTTTCGTTCGTCTACGGATCTCCTCATTTCGGATTCGATCAAATAATAACATCTGTGAGAGTCTATGCTTTCTAACTAACATTTTCAGCAATGAAAAGTTTTTAAGTTCTTTAGAATTCAACTTTTGAATGTGCATCGAAATTGTTCCAGTACCGAACCAGTCGAAACAATCAAAAAGCTGTTACTGCGGTCCTGTTCACGACAGGTTATTCTAGTTTGAGCACATTGTGCATTGCATGTGACAAGACACGATGAACTTTATTGGTTTATTTTTCTTACATTTAGGCAGTTTTAAATGTCGAGTCCAGTTTTTAGCGACACATTCCTAATGCTGCACTGGCTCAGGTAGCGTTTTATGCTAAACAAAATAGTAATTTTTCATAGACTAAATAATTTTTTGATTTCTTACACGTTATGAGCAATTTGTTTTTTGTAACACACTATGTTTATTTCTATCCCTTTTAAAAAAACTATCTTATCATCATCATTTCAGCCTAATGTGTTCCCTTCCCACTGCTGGTACATATTCTCTCCTCTCTCTCTCTCAGAGAGAGAGAGAATGGGCCCTAATCCACCATGCTAGTCCAGAGTATGTTGGTAAATGTCAGATGTATTCGAACTGTTTCTTTGAGGTTTTTGGACTTACCGGTTTCTTCACAATGTTTTCCTTTGAAACTCTTTATTCTGATTATTTCACTTTACGTCTCAGATTTTTGGGTGCTTCAATTACCTTTACAATGAGGTAGCCACAGTAGAATGTCAGTCATTTCCTCTCAATATCACTGACCCAAGCATGACAATTGTTGTAACATTGGCTTGTGTCAAGAGAAACAGGTCTTTTACTACGAAATTAAATCACCGTGCAGCTTTATATTATTTGCCACACCGCCCCTTTTAAAATTGTGTTCTTTAGTTTATTCGGAGAAGTTATCAGATTGTAGTTAAGCGTAATAATTAACTCTTCGGCTTTTGTGTAGGGGGCAGAGTTCAGAGAAGTCGATTTTACGAGTAAATTGAACAATGATATAAAAATAATATATTTGCAAAGACATTACTGATACTGACGTAGAAGCATAAAATAAGTGTCATAAAAGCTGCACAAAAGAGATACATGATTTGTAGCCCTAGTGATGATGATAATACATAAATACAGAAATTCAGACGATAGAAATATCGGATCATTCTCGATAGATCCAATGCTAAGATCCATAATAGATCTATAGACAATTTTTTTCTCTTTAGATTCCATTTTAAAATTATAGATCTATCGAGAACTTTTTGGATCTATTCAGTCTAAAATACTCAAACTCAGCTTTCTAAAATTGGTCCAAGCATTTATTTTCTCTGAAAGAATAACATTGTAAAAAGCAGAATGAATACTAAAAATTCTCATCACTTTCGCTAGATTTTTGAACGTAAGACTATTTGCAGGTACCCGATAACTTTCAGTAAAATATTAAAAAAAAAGGTTTTTATTTAGGTTTTTTTAACAATATTATTGGAGCTGTCAGAACATAATATAATTGGACCGAGCATAGCTCAGATCATTCTGAAACACTCTCTGCTCTACAAATTGGAATTTTCTTAGTTTAAATTTGCCATTTACGTATACATTTCCAAATGCCACTAACAACTTTTATAGCATCATATATCAGCCTTTCCGGGCAAAATGCTTGCTGATAATTAATTTAAAGAATCCGTATTATTTCTTTAGCAAGATTTTTTGCATGAGATTAGTATCAATGTGTTAGACAAGATTTTTCTAGAGCTTAACATGTTTTAGCATGCATGGGCGTGTCATTTGAGCATGTCATATAAATAAGATGAATCCAGGGCTATAAAATAAGTCAATGTTATTGGCCGGACTGCGTTTTTCTTAGAAGAAGTAGGGAAAGTAGTAAATCGCAATTCATTCTGCTTTGAAAAACAGTTTTGAAACTTTGCTGCCACCGCCTGAAAGCTCATCGACATAACATAGATCAGCGGAAATCACACATTGTCCTGATAAAGATAGGTACTCGTCCACTGGGTCGGAATCGGAGCGTACGGAGCGTACGAATTTGTTGCTTTGTATTGATTTCTATGGCATAAATTTGCCAATCCAGTGCACGCAGTACCATAGAAATCAATACAAAGCAAAAAATCTGTACGATGCGTACGCTCCGATTCTGACGCAGTGGACGTGCATCTTCATGCGATCTTTGTTGCCTCACACTTGCAAAATGTTGAACGAGCTACCTACCGCGGTATTTCCGAGAAGCTACAACATGGAGTAGTGAATAATGAAAGAAGAGCAAATCTAGATGTTATTAACAAAAAACTCATTATTTGTAACTTGTAATGAGCATATTTTACTTATAAATGTTTTTTTTAATAAAATAATAAGTTTGTATGATTACTTCTGTTGCAAATTAGATGTCAAATAACTTATATTAGGCCCATGCTCTGTTATTTTTTGCAGCGATATCTACGAGTAATATACCTGTCTCACGCAATCCTTTACTGTTTAGGCACAACTGGTAGCCCCCATACGCAATGAACTACACGAACTCAAATGTAGATGAAACTTTTTTGTCTTGTACATAAATTTCTTATTAATTAAAGCGTGCCCGAATTAGTGCAGGTTGAGTGACTGCAATGAAACGCGTGCCATTGGTTCGCCACCCCTGGAATAGGGTTTCTAAGCATATACAAATTTTAGCTATTAGTATTACCAGTTTAAATTCAAATTCAAATTCAAATTATTTATTGAGAATAAAAACGGACAAATTCCACTAACATTTATCTCACATACTGTTAAACTAAAATAGATTTCCTAGTTAAAATAGGAATAATAATATAAAATTACTAATATAATAAATACAACAAATTGCTGTAAAAATATGTCAACATAAAATTAGTATGTCATACAAATTGTCATTATAGTCATCGGCTTTTTTGCCCCTGTCCCATTGATCAGTTAAATTTTCACAATAAGTCAAAAAAGCTTTCGTTACATTTTTCCAACTGTCACAAATAATATCACAATCAGTGTTGGTAGCAAGGAGTGCATTGAAGTGGCGGCGGGCGCGAATTAGCGGAGACATGGAGCGCGCCATGGTGCGGCTGTGAGCCACGTGGAAAAACTTGGGCAATTTTCCACGCCTATTAGCCGGAACCCCGGGTTTATCTGGCACAAACAAAGTGCACAATAAATTGTGCAGATGCAAGGAGTCAACCGATCCTCTGAGCACCTTGCAGCAAGTAGTAAGCTGATCCAACATCCTTCTCACTTCTAGTGAGTTGTAGCCGAGCTGGCCGAGCAAGAATTTAGTTGGGTACATGAACGGGTAATAACCGTGAAGCTTCTTATACAGCGATCTTAAGAAAGCTTTTTGAACCTTTTCAAGCATCCGCACATAGGTGACGTGGTGCGGGTTCCAGACACATGCGCTCGACTCCAGCTTGCTTCTGACTAACGAGTTGTACAATGTTCTAATAACTAACGGATTTTTAAAATCTTTGGCATTTCGTAATACGAAGCCCAGACGACGATAGGCCTCTTTAGCGAGATCACAGATGTGATCATGGAAATTCAGGGTACGATCAAATGTCACTCCCAGATCCTTAATGCTATTTACCCGATTTATACATAGATTGTCAAGATGATAATTAAAATTGATGGGATTTCTTTTGCGGTCAAACGTCATTACATTACACTTGGTCACATTAAATGTCATTTTGTTTTTCGAGCCCCATGCACAGATTCTATCTATGTCCTCTTGTAAGGTAAGACAGTCACGGGGAGATTTTATTTCGAGAAAAAGCTTAAGGTCGTCGGCATACAAGAGACATTTGGCAGAAGTCAGCACTTTAGGTAGGTCGTGCACCATCATTTTAAATAATAACGGACCAGTGATGGAACCCTGGCTTACACCAGATCTGGTGTGATAGGGTCCCGAAACGTGGATACCATGCTTAACATACTGCCGCCGGTCTCTCATAAAGTCTGCAAAGAAATTTAGGAGGCTGGGAGAAAAGCCGAGGTCACATAGCTTTTTTAACAATATATCGTTATCAATTTTATCAAAAGCTTTTTGAAAATCAAAATATATGACGTCAACCTGAGAACCACGATCCATGGCATCGGATATATAATCAACTAAGCCTAACAAGTTCGTATTTACGGAGCGACCCGGTCTGAAGCCGTGCTGCTCTTCACCTATTTGTTGTTTCACTTGTCTATATATTTCCTTATGTAGGATGTACTCGAAAACTTTAGCGGGCGCGCTTAGAATCGCTATTGGACGGTATTCTTCCACCGTAGTTCTATTACGACTCTTAGGAATTGGGGTCACCCTGGATAACTTCCACTGGTCAGGGTACTTCCCATTTTTAAGAGATATATTTAAAATATGGTAAAGTGGAGAAATAAGATGTTTTTTACCCGTCTTAAGAATAAAGTTAGGCAAGTTATCCGGGCCTGGTGAGCTACCTATCTTTAATTTGTTAAGACCGCGCTCTATGTCTTCGGGAAATATAGCTGGTATACTAACGCAACCACTGCCGCCGGAACAGTCTAGTCTCATACACGAGTTGACATTCAGTGCTGGCAATTCATCTAGAAAAACACTAGCGAAATAGTCCGCGAAGGCCTCGGCAGCTTCCACCCCAGTACACAAGTCACCTTTATAAGAAACACAAGGCTCAAAACCCCCCTTAGATCTAAGTCTATGTACATGACTCCAAAATTTTTGTGGACACTGTATCAAGTTTTCTTCGATATGAGTCATGTGCGATTTGTACGCTTGGGAAATGCGAATTTTCAAACTGGCCCGTAACTCCGAAAATGTCCTATATGTAGCGTTACATTTTGTGCTCAACCAAGCTCTGTGCAGCCTAGTTTTCCTCTGAATATCTTTTATAATGTCTGCATTAAACCAAACGGGATACCTATTGCATTGTGCACGCTGCCTTTTCTTTTTTGGGACCGACAAATCAAACAATTGATAGATAATGTGGTAGAAAGCTTCAGTCGCGACTGAAACGTCATTAGACTCGAGCACAGACGCCCATGAGGTTTCTGCAAGCAAGGAGAGAAAAAGGGAGATATCTATCTTTTTGAAATTCCAATCGCGCGATGACTCAATGTTGCTCGGCTGTAGTCGGGCACGATCGTCTTGCGATCGGAGAGTGAGAGCTATCTCGAGCGCGGGGTGGTACCGCTCTTCGATCTGGACGAACCCCTCGGCGGCCGCGCGCACGCATACCGGCCGCTCCGCCAATTCAGTGCACTCCTGGGCCAACACTACGTCAAGAGTTCCTCCGTGAGAATTAATTACGCCGTTGTAGTCGATTAAGTTACAGCAAGTCAAGAAATAACAATAATAATTTTTAATATCACTAGAGGCACTATTCATATTTAGATCACCTAAAATGAAAAATTTACATTTCGAGGCAGCTAAGAAGGATTCTATTTTATAAAATAAATTCATGTACACGGCATCGGTAGCTTTCGGCTTGATATAAACGACGCATACAACAAGAGAGATTCCGCGGTACGAGACGGAGGCCCACAGGTCTTCTGCGAGCTCCGACTCCAGTTCCTGCCGGCGGCATACGGCGACTTCCGGTCTCGCAGCAAGCAGCACGCCCCCGCATGGCGTCACGCGGTCGCGGCGCAGCAGTGTCCAGCCATCCGGCGTCACCTCAGCATCTTCCACTGAGCCGTCGAGAAACGTCTCGGTCGCAGCGACCAGCACATGATCCGCGACTAGCATGCTGGCACGCCACGTGGGTAACTTAGTCTTCAACCCTCTGACGTTTTGGTAGTAGATGCCAATGTATGCGGGTAACACGGTGCGCGGCTTACTGTGAGCCGACCCCCCGGCGAAATGTTTGACTTTCCGAGGTCATAGGGGTGCGCTTTTTGTAATTCACCCACTTCTTAACCCGCGCGTTTTCTGGCCACACATTTATCGAGACACACTTCTCGAAGCAATCTTCTGGGACTCCTATTTTAAAAGAGTTGTAACTATTTGAAGTCTTCAGCTGTTCTACAGTGACCGTTCTTAGCGGGCAAAGGGCGCCCAAGTATGTTTTGACTTCATCCACTCCAGATAGCATATTCCATAGATGGATATGTTTACGTGGCTCGGCCGCTTTAAGAGACGTCACTGCTGGCCCCGCAACGCAGCGCAGAGATATGGACTGGTGTGATTTCTTATATCGAACTTCTGTCCAATTATCATTTGTTACCGCCAACGATTGTTTGTTAAATACAGGACCCGACTCGATGAGATTGGCCGGGGTCATGTTTGCACGTTGTGATAGTCGAGGAGCATGGTCCCGAAGGGGTGCGGTCGCGAGCACAGGTGGCGACGCAGGCGCGAGTGCAGCAGGTGGCGATGGCGCCAGCGCAGGCGCGAGTGCAGCCGGCGGCACCGGCGCCAGCGCAGGCACTGCCCCAAGTGGTGGAGCACGCTGCGGCGCCGGCGCAGATGCGGCGGACTTCGGTACAAGCGCGGGTGCAGGTCGCGGGGGAAGCTGTGCGGTATCGCCTGATACCCCGGTCTTAAATCTAGTAGACGGCAATGCATGCGTCTGGAGCGTATTGGAGCTCGTACCAAAACCACTGCATTCATATATGTTGAGCTGATCGAAAAGTTTTCCTATTTGGCATGCATATGTCTCAATCTTCGCCTCAAAGTTCACAATTACAGAGACAGACTGGCAGAGCTTTTTATCGTAATCCGCTATAACGGAGACGGAATGCTCTAGTTGCGTTTTGTACAAGTCTGTACGAGAGTGTGATTGGGAAAGTTGTTCCCTCATCTTAGTCAATTCATTGCGTAAGTCCCGAATTTCACATTTAATATCTAGATCAATATTTGGATCTGACTCACCTCCGTCATGCACCCGCTTTACTTTCTGCCGAATTGTTACATTAGGATGTCTTTTAGTAACTCCGACCGGGGTCAGGCTGTTATCTCCACCTTTTTTATTGGCACAGCGACACTCCGGACAGACCCAAGATGCGATGTTCAAATGATTCAGCGCTTTTTCTCCGGTACATAGGGGATGGTAAGTTTTCTTACAACTACTTACTGTACAGCGCAAGTATTTTTCCTCGCTAGCTATGCTCCCGCAACACGCAGAACAGTTCATGTTTACGTAGTGCTCAATGACTCAGCCGCGCAAATTCAGATACAAAAATAATATCCTTCGAAGATATTTGTACCTTACGTAGGTAGGTACACTATGCGGGCACTCAGACCTTCCGGTCACTGGGTAGTAGTCACGGCACTTCGCACTGCACAATTAAACACTTTTAGTTCGTAACAGTTTTTTTTTTTTTTATTTTTTTTTTTAAATGAGGGTGGTTTCAAATATAACGTTTTAGATTGATTTTATCAATTTAGCAAGTTTTAAGCACTATTCCCTCGGTTATTCGTGTCTTTTTATTGTATTCACAATATAAACCACTTAATAATTTGTAGCAACGCAGTTTAAGTGCATTAAAAATAATGCGCCAAAACTGCGGTTTGCTCACTTGTTTTTCCAGAATAACTATTGTTCCACTTATTTTACGCACGAGATAACGCTAACACTATCTATTTACTGCTATATTTACACGCGTCACTTGTTAAATTGTAAATAAATAGTGAAATTATATTTTTAAGTAATTTAAAAACACGGAGCCGATACTGTCGCGATGACAGCGCGCGGAACAGGGGATTACTACATTCAAATATAACATACATTTAAATTATTGGCATTACTACATTCTATGCTTTTTATCTGTGTCTCGTATTTTTAGTATTTTATCACCTATCTATGGAATGGGTTAGGCTTGAGGAATAACGATCCATTTATTCTCAATGTAATTAGACCAATAATCTAGCCGTTTGTATTGCTATTGATAAAAAGCCGGTTTGACATAAGCGTGAGTAGACCAATTTGATACTTGTGTCTCGTATTTTTAGTATTTTATGTCCTATCTATAGCATGGGCTAGACTTGAAGCATAACGATCCATATAATCTCAAAGTAATTAGACCAATAATCTAGCCGTTTGAATTGCTATTGATAAAAAGCCAGTTTGACATAAGTGTGAGTAGACCAATTTGATAATTTGTTGTAGATTTTCCATACTAAGTATTCTATATTTACATACCCAACAACAGGTCACAATCATGCTACAGATAGTGATGAATAAGTTATCGTTGATGGAAAAGTAATAAGTGACTAATTTTTTAAACAAATGTTCTAGTTTTAGGTATCGATATCGGTAATCGATTTATCGATTAAAGTTATGAGGTGCGAAATTAGGTCATAAAATCCGCCATATTGGTTTGAGCGTGACGTCATAGCCTATGACACGAGGAGTATAGATACTTCATTGGTCAAAATATGATATATATGTAGATTAGGAAATTAGAGGGCCACATGAACATAAATAAATAAATATTCGGGACATTTTTCACACACGTTCATCTGACCCCAAACTGAGCAAAGCTTGTGTTTTGGCTGCCAGAGACTGATATACATACATATATAGTTTTAAATACATACTTAAACAGATATTAACAACCAGATATAGAACAAACTCAAATGTTCATCACACAAATGTTTGTCCTAGGTGGGAATCGAACCCACGCCCCCAAGCTCAGAAGGCAGGTTCACTACCAACTGGACCAACGGGCTATCTAAACATACTTACATACCTACACAGACGGTCAACCACATAACCTTCTTTTTGCCATAGTCGGTGAAAAATACAAGCGATTTTACTAAAATATATAAACTATTTAACCTATTACAAAAACAGATGCGAATAGTTTTTATGTAATATATACTGGTTACATAGTTTTTGTCTCTTTACTCTCGCTTTTTTTTGACCGGCTAAACAACTTGGAAGCCTAAGCCAGTAGCTAATTTCATTCAGTAGGTAACCGACCAGTAGGCATTTAACATACAAATTACATGCATCTAGAAGTATCTCATTATAAATTTATTTAAAAGATACGTGGCTAAAGATTTTTTATTCGAACCTAACCTTATCTAAACTTATAATTAAATCATGTGACCTTGCAACCTCTTTTAATTATGTTTTTGTTTATATAAACGTCATGCAATTTTGCATAATTCAATAAAACAGATCTTATTAGCATCTTTTTAGGGTTCCGTACCTCAAAAAGAAAAAAAAGGAACCCTTATAGGATCAGTTTGTTGTCCATCTGTCTGACCGTCTGTCTGTTTGTCTGTCAAGACCTTTTACTCAGAAACGCCTTTTCGCGTTTCTGAGTAAAGGGTCTTGACAGGCAGTTTCAAGTGAAATTTATATCAAACTAGCGGTCCGCCCCAGCTTCGCACGGGTATAGATTATTGCCTATGTTACCCGGGGATAGTGTAGCTTCCCGTCAGTGAAAGAATTTTTCAAATCGGTTCAGTAGTTTCGGAGCCTATTCAATGCAAACAAACAAACAAACAATAAAATCTCTTTCAGCTGTGAAAAAATCAAACTTGTAAGTCATCGCGATCAAAAGATATGACCGTTTATGTCGCATGTTTTCGTATATTTTGCAATTTCACGAGAGAATCAAAACCTACAGGTTACTTCCCGTTGAACTAGAATGATGAAATTTGGAAAGAGGTAAGGTCTCACATCACATATAAATAAAAAAATCCTAAAGTCGTTAATTTGATGTTATATCATATAAAAAGTATTGTTTCCTATTACAAACTTACATTTTGTAGTTGGTATATATTTAAGAACCTTATTGTCCACTACAAAGTTAAGTTTGTCTTTTAATATTTCCACTTTTTTTTGTTTGGACTCGCGGATTGTGGGTTTCGTCCAACGGAACCCTCAGAGCACGAGTCCTACTCGTACTTGTCCAGTTTTTTATCAAAGTGCAACAAAATTTCGACCTGCGGCGTTTTTCAGTAATTACGTGTAATTTTATTTATGCTTGGGGAGTAATCGTCTCACGGTGAACTTATTTGGTGGTCTGTAATTTAACAAAATTTCACCGACAACTTTAATTTGCAGGTTTATTTATTACGATAGCAATTACGACGTTAACAATAAAGGTGTGAATTGAGTAATAGTTGTAAGAAGCATTAAAATAAAGTTGCCGATGAAGAGATATCACTTTTATAAAGTTGTACGTGTTTGTCAGAAAGTGATTTATTTGGATACCCTGGTTTATCGGCTATATGGTTAATCTGTCGATAATTCGGAAGCTTCAACTTTAAACTTTGGCCTAACCGAGATAAAGTCCAAATTGAATTGCTTATCAGTTGCACCATTCCACCTCATTGAACACAGGTTTTAATTTGTCATGTGAAGTTTATTAAATTTAACTACTACACTTTAAATGTTATAATAAATCACGGCACTTAAAAAATTTCGAAATAAATTTTGATAAGCACTTGTTCACTTTTAAAAGTTCTTGTACGACCTGTCCATAGTTACATTTAAACAAAAAGATAAAAAAAAATATGAAAACATAACATGTAAGAATAAATTAATTACAACTTTTTCCATACATACTTAAGCTAAAACTTAAGGCGAGGTTTTACCACTTTTATAAACGCTTATTACTACAGATGGCCATAAAGCTTGGTTTAGTTTATTGAAGTCGCATTTAGCGGAGCAAAACCATGGCGCTTACACACAGTCGTGCGTTTCGGCCGTCATTTACGTAAAACTTAGTAGGCTCTTAATTTTAAGAGTAGTTTGTAAGTAACAATTTATTTAAATCAGCTGCTGATCTCTATCATAACTTTAAGTAGGTGTTAATGTTTAATATCGAATAACTATCAGTCTAGAACACCGCCTTAAAGTAGTGAGTCTGGCAATCTTCTACAGGATTCATTTTAGTGCATCAGAGCTACATGACCTTATCCTGCCATCCCTTTTCTACTACAGGACAAGTAGGAAAACGGCCCACTACCACCCATACATTGTGGATTTTCCTTAAATACGTAACAAACGTTTCGATTCTACGTTTCTAATCCGTACGGCCAAAGACTGGAACAACCTGCCAGCTTCCTTGTTTCCTGAGATATAACCTGGGCCTTTTCAAGGCCAGAGTGAATGGGTATCTTCTAAGTCTGCGTGATTTATCTTCGACCACATCGTCGCTTACCACAGGCGAGTTAGTGGTAAAACGCGGAATCATCCGCGTATAAAAAAACCTTTATTTAAAAAAATACAATATTTGAATCATATTGAATGAGACCGTTGACATGGCCCCAACAAGACGTCCTACCGCTCTTTTTGCATGAGATTAAATTCTTAATACAGTCATAATATTATGTGCATAATATAGCTAATATTAAGCACAGTGACTAGATACTAATGATAATATTGTCAGTTGTTGATAAGTCGTGCATAATAATGTAGTCTTTCGCATAATGACTTGTAATTATAGGGGGTGACATGACAATTATGACACATGAGGGCTTACTACCTAACTACAAGGCTTATGCGTACATGCGTACATTTGGAGCAAATAGACTCAAAAGGTGATTGTAATCGTAATGATTATAAGCGTACTCCATCGTAGACCGCATCGTCGCTTTTCATCAGGCGAGTTGGCGGTCAAACACAAGCCTATTAATAGAAAAAAATTATATATAAATATTCATAATGATGATTAAGTAGGTAAAACGGACCCCTTAGTATAAATGTTGTTTTTTTTTTTTCAAAATTCAGACTATTTCATAAAAATTATGTATTCACAAATGGAGTCACTAATAAGAATTCTGTGTGTTTTACTTATAATAAGAAGAGGTGAGAGAGCATACAAAATTATGGTATTAGAACCATCGAGATACAATTCCTATAGAGTCACAATCTCTCAGTGAAAACAGTCAATAAACGTCCAAGCGTCATTGTACACACATTGTATCAATTATATACTTCACAATGCCATATTTGAAGTAAATGTTAAGAATGAAGAAAAAGAAGAACAAAATTTAGACGTTATGTCGCTTGCATAGTGTTCAACGTTATTTGTAAGTTATGTCATCGTGCATCGTTGTAGTCGGTTCGGGGTTACCTTGTAACTAACTAAAAAGTCTGCGCAATTCGTGGCATGCGCCGAGTTTGGTTCGGATTTTTTTGGAACGAATGTAACTCTATGTGTATTGTATCTCGATGATTAGAACAGATGAAAACTTTCTACAGCTATGAAAATCTAGCGTTTGACACATCTAAAGCTAAATAAGTACGTTACGTACTAAAGCTTGGACAGTCTAAAACTAGAATTTTTGTTACCAGTCATGTAGTATTAAACAAAATGGTTTATGTGAACCGAAGATTTTCTTTATCTTGATACTAGCTGTTGCCTGCGACTTCGTACGCGTAGACTTTCATATATAATATTTCAACTCCCTTTTCCCCCCTTAATTCAGCCCTTTCACAAAATTATTTCTGAGCGGACCTCTACACTCCATAAATAATCTACTTGCCAAATTTCAGCTTCATAATTACAAACCTTTCAACAAAAAATTAAAACCCCCATTTCCCCTCCTTAATCCGTCTAATTCGAAAAAACAATTATACACTTTTAATTTATTTGAAACCAATAATCTGAATACTAAATTTCATGTCCCTAACATCAAAAACAAAGGACTTTCATACAAAGTTTCAACCTCCATTTCCTTCCCTTAATTCGGCCCTTTCACAAAATCCTTTCTTAGCGAACCTCTACATCCCATAAGGAATCTACCTGCCAAATTTCAGTTTCGTAAGTCAAGTAGTTTTCGAGATTTCGTGATTAATGAGTGAGTAGATGAGTAGATGGTTTTCGCTTTTATATAATTTTATGTAGATATCGTTCATTTCAAAAAGTTGGAAAACATGTTTGTCGTCTGATTGACAGCGCAAGATCCTTGGTAATTGTAAGTAAATATATGCCCTTATTGAATACGGTTACAGTGGCTTTGGAAGTATAATACAGTAAACTCAACGTGAATAAAGATTCGTACATCTTTTATTTATTTACAAACCAAATGTTCTACAAGGTAATGAATAAGCGATTTCACATCTCCGAAATGTTTGCGCACATGTTTTCATATACTGACGGTTTTCATAACTTCATAAGAAAATTAACTGGCCAAGTAGCCCGACTGAGGGTTCCGTACCACCACAAAATACAAAAAAGTAGTGCAAAAAGACAACATCACACTCAGACGCTCACCCATCCAAGTACCGACCGCGCCCAACGTTGCTTAACTTGGTGGTGAACAAAAATTTGTCACCGACTCCAACTTGGCCATTATCTATTATTTGTTTTACTTAGAGTATGTACTATAACCGTGCCGAGTTAGTCGCTTGTACGTATTTCCGTTTTTACATTAGAGCAAATACAATATAAATACGTTTGTTGTATGGGGACTTCTCCCCTTTAGTTTTATTTTATTTTATTTATTTATCAAAATCCACAGCCCTTTAAAAACTTAACAATAAACTAAGAACCTATCCTAACCTATCCATGACATCCATGGTTTTACTTATTGACTTTATTATTATTTACTTAGTTAATCCGCCGTAACATTACATACTCCGTGAAAAAAATACTGGCTATCTATTACGGTTCGACAGATACAGCCGTCAAAAGGTAGCACGGACATACAGACAGACAGATAGACATACAGCGTAGGCTTATAAATTAATTAATAGCAAGGACGATACAATAAATCCTTGGTTCAACATTATGGCATCAAGCCTGAGATGCGTTCGCCCCCGCTAGGTCACCTTGCCATATCTCCCATGTTTGTCTGTTCTGAGGTTTAAGTCATAGCTGATAATATTATATAGTCATATAATTATAAGTAGTTATTTTAGTTTCAAGCACTTGTAATGTCACAGATAACGTAAAATGCGACAATCTAAAACTGTATTAGTTATTTGATTATCTATTTGGAGCCTATTTGGAGCCTTCGACCAAAATAAAATGAATGGACAGGCCCTGAAAGAGCGCATTTTTGAAGTCTACAAAATGTGAAACGAAGCTAGCGCCGGCGCTATCTTCGTTTCAGTCGGTCTCGAGCCGTAGGAAGTGCGACACGTGTCTATTGTTACATGATAACGAAACATCTGACAAAATTATGCCTTCGTGTGCTTTCCCGAAGTGAAAATACACAACAAAAAAACCGCTATCTATTTTTTGTAACAAATGTACTGTACATGGTTATAATTAGATGTTGAAGTATATGTCCGACGGTTTTGACTCGTTTTTACTGAGCAAGTTCTATGGTTATAGCCCGTCCATTTATTTTATATTGGTCGAAGTTTGGAGCCAGAGTTCTGTTATGTAGGTAAGTTACAAGACGTCCCTAATAGTCCAACAATGAGTGTAATGGCTCAAATTGATTGCGTGGTCGTCCAACAGAATGTGCCTGTTGACTAAAAATAGAACATCTACTCAAACGGCAATTTATTGTGACTGTCTGATGCCTGGTGCGACCAAGTTACTGCAAGGTTTTAAGAAGGAGCCACTGGTGTGTTTTTTGAATAAAATTGACGGCCTCCGGTGGAAAATTTTAAGTTCCCGCATTTGCCCACTTACCTATAAAGACTTGGCCGCGCTGTACTGGACTGTCTCGAGCTGTTAGGATAAATCTAGTTTAGATAAAACGCGATGTCGGTAAAATTATAACTGACTAGGTTTTGCTAGAGGCTTCAATAAAACATAACCTATTGCACTCAGGTAGGTAGAGTAGCTTTCTATTAGCGAAATAATTTTTAAAATCGGATCTGTAGTTCTGGAGATTATTTTGAACATGATCATCAGCCAATTTAAAAAAAAAAAAATTGACTTGCGCTTGGCCGCCAACTCGCCTGATGTTAAGCGATGATGCGGTCTACGGTGGAGCACGCTTGCCTAGAAGAAACCGATTCACTCGTGATTTGAAGACACTCAGATATTTGATGTTTGTCCACTGCTGGACGTAGGCCTCTTCTAAAGAACGCCACAAGGCACGATCTTCTGCTTTTCGCATCCACTTGCCACCAGCCGCGTTTTGCAGGTCGTCACTCCACCTGGCTGCAGGGGGTCCTACTCTACGTTTGCCGATACGCGGTCTCCACTGTAGATTCCGTCTCCCCCAGCGGTTGTCAGTTCTTTTACAGATACAAAACAATATTCATCACAACGTAACACACATACAACATTTTGAACATACATACATATTAGACATATTTTTAATAAAACCTGCAATATCATACAAATTTATACATATTATGAACTACATGAATAAACAAATCGAAATTAATGAAATCTAAATTTTTTGTGGCTAATTCGCCAATAAATATTTAGGTATGTGTACTACCTATATACGATTAATGCTATTTAATAGTAGGCATATAAAATTAGTTTAAATGATTATGACCTTCCCACGCAGATTAACATAATTACCTGAACACGGTGCAGAAAAAATTGCCGCTCCTTTCTTACCTGGGGCCTTACGAACAACTGCTACTGCGGCACCAAACTAACGTTAAATCAGCTCAGTTGGAAAATCACGCGAACGAGAACCTTAACGCGTCCAGATACGGTTTGCGGTCGCTTGATTTTCCAACTGAGCGGATTTAACGTTAGCTTGGTGCCACATTAGCAGTTGGCCGTAAGGTTGGCGGTAAGTAAGGAGCGGCAATTTTTTCTACACCGTGTACTGTAGGTAATATTAGCATTTTCTAATACTTTAATATGTTAGTCTGCGTGGGAAGGTCATAATCATTTAAACTAATTTTATATGCGTCTGTCAACATGAACAACCTACGCATAAATACGTCTCCTACGCATTTGGCCCCTACAAGTGGAATCTCAATGAATTATCATTTTCAGCCTATCATTTTCCCACTGCTGGGACACATGCCTTCTCTCAAAGGGAGATGATGGGCTCTATACTCCATCATGCTAGCCCAGTGTATGTTTGTGAATGTCATTTATGTCTTCGAAATTTTTTGAGGTTCTTGGATTCCTACGTACAATCTGGCCAAACGTATGTATTCGTATGTAAACGTATGTAACGTATGTATGTAAACGGATGTATTCAAAATTAAAAAGAAAGCAATACCGGTTTCCTCACGATGTTTTCCTTCACTGTTTTTGAGCGACGGCATCGAAACTGCACATTATTTATATAAGTACCTACTAAATAAGTCATTGGTGCAGGGGCCTTAAGGACAACAGCTAATTTCGGCACCTAATCCGCTCAGTTGTAAAATCACGCGACCGCAAACCGTATCTGGGCGCGATAAGGTTCACGTTCGCGTGATTTTCCAACTGAGCGGATTAGGTGCAGCAATTAGCTGTTGTCCTTAAGGCCCCTGGGCTGAAGATCGAACCGGGTGTCGTAAGATTGTAAAGCGTAAATGCTGCTGCTCGGTCACCATCGCTGTCAACGGTTATCTAAGTAGTACTTGTTATAATCATAAAGCTATCAATTCACAGCTGGACTGTCTCTCGCAAGGCTCGCCACTTAGACTGATCTTCAGTTTTTCGCTTCCAGCCACTGCCCTTACATTGCATATACCTACGAGTAGCATATACACCTACCTATATAAATGCACTCCATTACATCGAGTCTTAAGGTGTCCTACGATACGTCTGCCGATTCGTGGTCTCCACTCTGTAACACGTCTACTTACCCCAACGGTTTTCGGTTCTGCGAAAGATATGACCGGCCCACCGCCACTTCAGCTTGCTAATACGCTGATCTGTCGGTAACTTTGACTCTCTGGCGAATAACTTCCGAAAGCGATCCCGCCGAGTAATTAGTAGTATAGGTTTTGGCCACTGTTATCTATTCTATGCTATCGATCCAAGTTGTTTGCTCTGTCAGCTGTAAAAAGGAAAGTATTACAAAGTTTTTTTTTATGCCATAGGTGGCAAACAAGCAGACGGGCTGCCTGATGGAAAGCAGTCACCGTCGCCTATGGATATTTGTAACACCAGAGGCATCACAAATACGTTGCCGACCCTTTAGAACTCGATTAACTCGCCTTTTGAAGAACCCCATGTTAAGCAGTGTGTTGTTAGCTAATAAAAAAATCGCTGTAGTTTATCGGCTACACTCTACAACAAAGTAGCAAGCGTGATCAAAATTTACAGTTCTCATTCTTCCAAGTGCATGGCGATATGAGTTTTTCTTACTATAATATCAGTTTTAAAATTTTGAAAAACCTAAGCCCATTAATTTATATCTACTTATTCTAAAGTTCTTACTTTTCTATCCTTAGTTGATTATGTATTTTGAATTTGTATTTTGATAGGGCTAAAATTGGCCGCTGCTACCTATTTGGGTGTGATGTGCGATGCCAAAAACCTAATAATATAATATTGTGCGTACTTTCCATTAATTATAATACATAGTTGATACCTAATTAGGTACCCTTCAATATTAATACTTTACAGTCCAGCAAATCAATTATATAAAATAAGGTTTAAAGCTTATCTAAAATCTAAACTAAAATGAGAAACAACGTTTCTGTATGAAAATCGTGACTGAACGGATGTGACCATTAAATCGTGTGACACCGCCTCCTATTGTAGTATGTATTTAGGAGTGTTAGTTAAATTGTATTGTCAATTAAATGTGATTGATTTCATCTAACAATGTGAAATCCATTTTGCATTACTTGGTCAAAGCGCCATCTATGTTAGAAGTAGGTAATGCTTAAATAAGCGTCACCTAGTGTCGAGTAGCGTCAAATTTTGGTTATGACTTTCTTTAACAGGTGGCGTATTATGTAATTTTAACAAAAAAATAAATTCATCATTACGAACAAATAATACATTTATTTTGATCGAAGAGGTACCGTTACGTTTAAATTTTATAGCCGTTATGTATACCTAATTACATAAATTTCACATTACTACTATTGTATTTTTTTCTCAAAATTATCTTATGGTTTTGGTTCTTATTTCTAGTGGCGCCACTTTCTTTATACAGAAATTTATTATAATGGCCATAATGAGACAGCTGGGAAACAAAATATGGAACCGTATTTATTTACTTCCCATCATTATTATAGTTTGTATTTGTATCAATAGCATTCAATAGAACTACAAATCAGTTGTAGGTAAGTAGCCTAGGTAAACAGAGCCAAAGTTTAAAACAGAACATAAACAAAACTAAAAATATTTTATTATGCATGCAGAGTGGTCGTTTCTGTAGCGTGGCAAAATGCCGTAGGTCGAGATGGCAAACATTTTGAAGGTCAACATTAAGGAGTCAAGTGGCCTAAAATAGCACTATTCGAAGTGGGCTATTACGGATGCTAATGGCAGATTTGTTAAACTTGATTTAACTAGTAGCTTGTGTGAATTATGTAAATAGTATAATATTGTTATGACTGGGAACAAAGTTTGTAAACGGATGATTGGAATTAATAATTCTGCGCAAATTCTTCGCGGATCTATATACCTATATAAAAGCGAAATTCATCTACTCATTCACTCATTAAACACAAATCTCGAAAACCACTTGACCTACAAAGCTGAAATTTGGCAGGTAGATTGCTTACGGGGTGTAGAGACGTCTTCTGGCTGATGATGATGATGATGTAATTAATATGTGCAAATCTAGATTATGATCTTCGAAAGCGAACAAGTATCTTGATGCCCTTTTTCTTACATATTTTGTTTTAAAATATAGATTTTTATGCTCGAATTCTGTCCGTGTAAAGATTTACGTTATCTTTTTTGTTGTACTATAAAAACTAATTATTCTGAGCGAGGGTCATTGTTCGAAATCGCCGGTCAAATGTTAATGACATCAGCTATAATCATGGGATTTACAATTTTATAATATAATATAATCATCATCATAATTCAGACTAATATCACTAATAGGTCCAAAAACACTTTGACGCAAATTAAATTAACACAAATAATAAAATAAAACAAAATAAGAATTAAGTAGGTACATGTCAGTTGTGATATTATGAACTACTAAACCACCCAAGTGCAAGTCGGGCTCGCGCACTGAGGGTTCCGTGCCACCACAAAATAAAATAATTAACAACTTAAAAAACAGACTCCTAAATTAATAAAATATGGTGCCATTTCTATTCGGTGAGACGAAATGATGAGGTCACCTATGTAGCAAAATACGTTGCTTGGTAATGAACTGAAATTTGTAACAAAATCCCAATGGTACCACCATTGGGATTTTCTGATAATGGAGTGGAAAGGTGGTCATAGGACCTAATGAACTCAAAGAGATAACCCCACCTTGTTTGGGCTTTGGAATAGTCTTGATGAGTACCTAAAAGAGAATTAAAATTAAAAGCTTGTTTAAAAAAAAGCTTCTTATAATTTTTAATTTATTATGTTTAAATTAGTATAGAGGAAATTTTTAATTTCATCAGAGAGTTATGAGTTCGACAGAATTGTTCATAAAGTTCTTTTCTTGATATTTTTTAACCGAGAAAGGAAAATGTTATCAATTTGACTGTATGTTTTTTTTATATAATATGTTTGTTACGCGATTAATAATACCTCCACATAAATTTAATAAAATTTGATGGAGCATTTTTGAAAAAAAATATCACACAATTGACTTTTTAGTTACTGGTTCAAAAGTTTTCATGAGGACTTTCAATCTCTGTTTTAATTATGTAGGTATAGTCTTGAAGTCGATTTTTTTTTTCTACACATTAATTATATTTCCAAATTCTGAAGAAGGAATTCACATTTACATTTTATTGTATTATACAAAATAATTTTATTGTTCTAAGTAAGACTCATTGTTTGAAACGGCTGGTCATGTCTATGTCAAATGTCAATTAATTTAACGGGTACAATTATGTGATTTACAATTTAACGACTGTCTTGTGCAAATTTAGATTATGATCTACAAAAAAAAAAAAAAAGATGAGAGTCATCTCTCATCTCTGTCTGTTTCATTCTCATGAATGGGTTTCGTAATTATTATGTAATATTGGGTAGCAAACACCTTCAAACATATTTTAAAAATAATCCATGATAGGAAAACTATAAAAAAATAATATAATACGAATTTCTTAAGATAGTAAACATAAACATACCACTTATCATAAATGTTTTTCGTTTTGCAAAACACATTATTTCGTGATTATCTAGTTCATTGCGAATAAAAAATGCGTTCTTTTAAGATTATTTTCAATATTTAGAACAATTTCGTGAAATATCTTTCAAAAACTGGTTTCCCTCTTTGGTAACTTTTAAATGAAAATGAGTTTCTCTATCAATATATTTCTCTGTATATTTTTGTTATGCAATAAACGATAGGTACGTATTTGATTACTTTTTGCACAAGAATTTTGGCTTATGCAACGATTTTAAAATGTCTAATGTTATTAATGGTAAAACAATCCCGTCAAATTTCATACGTGTCCTTACTATGACTATATAAATTACGTACAGTAAGCGAGCTTGCTTTAAATTGACAGCAAACTACAGATTGAGTCGCGTGGACATTTCGTTTAGTCATTCAGCCATGGTAGACCGTGCTCAACTCTAGTCCTCCCGCGGCGCTCAAGCCGGTAAAACGTTACTGGACATTCGGCCGGCGAATTTTTAAACACGTAACGCGATTTTTTTTTATATCGAAAACGTAGTTGAATATCAAATGTGAATTTTAAATGTCAGACGTTTACCGAAACTTTTTTCTTTTTTTGGCGTTCATGATCTCAACCGGCCAGTGTTGTAACAACTTTTTATTTGCTTTTATTATAGAGTGTAACGGTGATAAGTAGGTATATACTATTTTCACAACATAGTGTGATTATAAAAACTTTTTAATTAACTTCTAAACAAGTTACTACTTTATCATGAAATTTCTTAGTCAACAGCCTTTAAGACCACAATTTTTTCTTTGTGTGTGGTTTTTTAACTGCCTTAAAAATCTACTATACTTATATTTTTTTATAGAGGCCTTTTAATCTTCTTTCTTCTAACTTTATATCATTCTTGTTCTATATATAGAAATTCTTCTTCATCTTATCAATAGAGCCATGGTCTCAATTAATATTGATTCAACCCATTAAGCACCACCTCTTTCCATACATCCATTTGTCACGATGGCTTCAATCGGACCATTTAATTTATAGCTCTATTGTACATTCTCTTCAAGTACTCATACACTGGTCAATTCAAATGCGAATTCTAATTCAGTCACAGTTTTATTTAAATGAAGGTTAGCTTTTTGGTTAAAAATTTGTGTCACGTCGTTTCTACAATCACAGTTGACAATGAAACGATCAGATAAAATATACCTATTTGAAAATGCAAAGCTTGGCTCGAAGCCCCGAATGCAAGTTTGGTAAATGCGAAAATGACCTTGAAAGAAGAGATAATGCAGCTGGTAAATAAACAATCTGTTGATTTAAATAATGGCGTTGGTTTATAAGAGAGATTTATCGAAATACAGATGTTTTTTTTCACAAACAAAGAGTTGTTGTATTAAGTTCATGGATTGGCGCTATAGCTCTAGATTGTACGTGTAAACTGATTATACAAAAAAATATGTGATTCATTCATTACTTGTACCAACAAAATGTAAAGAAGCAAATAAAAAAAATATATAACAGTTATATTTACAAAATATATTATTATGGTATTTTACATTAGTACTAGATCGTACATAGTATATACTAAACATATTATGGAATCCAAAAAAAAACAACATTTATTTTGTGTAAGTATAACCAAAATGTAAAGACGCAAATTTAAAAAAACATATTTCACTTGTTTGTAGGGTTTTCCTATAAAAGTAATATGCAAATACATTATTATGGTATTTTATATTAGCACTAGATCGTACATATAATATACTAGCGGTCCGCCCCAGCTTCGCACGGGTACAGATTATAGCCTATGTCACCCGGGGATACTGTAGCTTCCCGTCAGTGAAATCATTTTTCAAATCGGTTCAGTAGTTTCAGAGCCTATTCAATGCAAACAAACAAACAAACGAACAAACAATCAAATCTTTCCTCTTTATAATATTAGTATAGATAAATATTATGTTACAAAAAATATATATTTCATTTTCAAACAAAATGTAAAGATGAAGAAATTCAACTACCTCGCAATTCTATAATCTATGTACACATATCTAGTAACTTCTTTGAAAAAACCCTGGCAATGCTTTATTAGAGTCACTTTTAGAAATCCTCTAAAATTTATTTCGTTTTGTTGAACGTGCACAATTTTAGTTTCGATGAACTCTACTTAGCTAAATGAATCATAATATGTAAGAATTTTCATTCCATAAAATACACCCATGACATTAAAACATCTAATTATTCCTTTTACGACATATTATTGGCAAGGGCTGATAATACTTATAGGATTTACGCGATTCAGTATCTTACTAGTATATTATAGTTACGCATCAATGGCTTCCTACCTAGTGTATCGAGAGCAACCTTCGATACTGTTACACCTTCCGGAAGCTGATTTTTTTACAACGTCTTTGTTGTCATTTTCTATACAATAACGATATCAAATTAAGTATCGCGGATAAATGTCTAAGTCTAGAATAGATTCTCTTGACAGACATGCGAGCGAGAGTTGAGTATTAGCAAAAAATCTCATTGTTATATTTTGCCATTATTTTTTACTTAGGTACTTAGATCAGTTTGTGCGTGCAATAAGTTTTACACGTACGCAATTGTGTCTAGAGTGCAACCGAATAAAGATTGTCCCTCGTCTTACAAATTTTAAAGGTAACCATCATAGATACACGAAACATAATCGTGAAAACTGTTTGTAGAGTTTCCCAAGATCTAAAATTACCTCAAAAATACAATTTTTCACACGAACTTTGACAGCTGTCATCTCCAGAACACGGCAACCCAAAGTTTACAGAAATAGCGCGCTAATCCTACAAATATAATGGCCAAGCTATATTCCCTGACATCAACCTGGAAACTCTTGATATTTTTTTAACAGATGTGCATTTTTCTTGTACTGTTAAGTGTGTCAAGGCCCTGTAATTGCTATGCTATCCCGGAGTCTAATTAGAGAGCTAAACGTTACGACCTAAAACCCTCAAAATCTGAGCAGTAAAATTTTATGACTCCTTTATGACATCACGATATTTGACCTTCTGTTTGCTTCGGAAACTACTTCTAGATTCGCACTCGCAAATATTTGGTTAGACCGGATGAATATAGGAAACTTCACAGGGCTTGTTTACTTTGGAAGTTTTCGTAGAATTTGATTAATGGTAGAGATGAAAGGAATCTAGAATTGTACCAATATATTTAAATTATACCCTTAATATCCATGTGCCGTCTTACTTCCGAGACAGATGTATATATCTACTTCCAGGTCATAAAAATTCACCTTCAGTGTTTTTACCTGGGTGTAATTAAGTCTAAGGTTACATTTGCCTTAGAACGTTTTACAATTTAGCTTTAGGTAGAGTTTTTTTAATATATACATATATTGAAGACAGATATGTGTTTAACAACATAATGCTTGATGATAAGCAAAGACTAGGATAGAGAACGCTTGTCTAAAAGGAACATGTTTGTTTTCTCTACATTTGATGACACCCATATTTTACTTTATACAGACTCCGGTAAAGAGTTCCACACCATTCTCTGTGAATATAAAAATGTGTTATCATAATTTATATCTCCCAGTGGTAGCGCTGCTGTAGTCATCATTTATTATAATATTTAATATTTACTTTTAACCCAAATATTAATTCAGTACACAAAATCTCCGCGAAACTTGATTAATTAAATAAGCTCTACTTACCTGTTTCCTTACGGCATGTTTTATCCAAATATTCAAAATCGACTATTGTACGCCAATTTTGTTATCTATAAATTAGCATTATATCAGCGTGTCTATAAATAGAGTTGTCATTACGCCATCATCCGTCGACGTCGTCGTCCACACTAATGGTTTCGGTAGTTTCACCATGTTTCACCTCTAGTGATAACGTCAAACCTATATTATATCAGTAAATAGCGTTTGTCTGTATTCTGTCAACGCGGCTGAAAGGCTGAAACCGACTTAAATGCGTGACGTCAACATGATCGAGATAATCTAGCTTTTAGATAAAATTAAAGCCAGTGTAAAAAATAATTTACGGTTGAGTTCAATGTTCTGGGAGGAAAAAACCATAAGCATGGGAACGGACGGCATAGACTGACCTAACTATTAATACAAGCTATTTTTATTGTTTCTTTTCGGAATATACAATATACCTAGTTGGATTATGGCAACCAATTTCCGCCAGCAGCATTTTATTTTACGTCTCAAAGATTTTCTTGCTTAAAATAGAATAATTCTTTATTGCACTATTACTAGCTAAGGCTGCTGGGTAGTAAGTATTCTTTGTTGCGACTACTGGCTGTACATTTTATTTTTACAGAACAAATCTGTGCAGATTTATGTAAGTACATAATACGTTAACTGTGAAGGTTGAAATGATCAATTTTATTATTTGCCTTTGGCAGTCATATGATTTGAAGAGCATAAAGATTTATATAATGATAAAATAATTCCCTTGGAAAGGTCCTTTGACATATCTACAGTATTTACTGCATAATATTGAAAGACATCAATCAATATAAAGTCGGTCTAAATAATAAAGAAACGAATAATTACAGAGACAATAGTATACAGCTCATAAATCTTAATCTTAAGACAAGTAATTAAATAATAAATAAACACAAACTGTTTCATTAAATCTTAACGCTCGAATCCATTACCACACGCATGGTAATTAAAGCATGAAACTAATATACAAACTAGAAACCTAACGATACGCGTCAATTTATCATATATGGATTATGGATATTGTCACTAAGATGTCGTTTATGGTAACGAGTTAATTATCTACTATGTACTTAGAACACGAAATAAAGATATAATTTATTTTATCGTGGAAGCTCTCGTCTTTTAACAGCCGTATTACAAAATTTATTAAAAAAAAATTGGTATCTGGATTTTCGATTAAAAATTAAAAATAAAGGTAATAAGATAGAACCAGAATGCCATAAAAGTCAATTTTCGTTGCTTATTTGTCAAAATAAATGAGTATCTTAAATTGTATGATGTCGGACGTAACCACCAAACTGAATGCTAGTCCGTATCTTGGTAGATAGATCATCTCTTTGCAAGGTACAATATTAATGTGCGAATTTATATCTAACTATGTTTACACGAATATATACATTCTGGTTATAGTATTCATTCATTCAACATTTAAGATCGTAGCTCTTGTCGCTGGAGTAGCTTCCAGGCTTAAAGGTCTTCTGCCAGCGTTTTCACCTTCCTGTACGACATGACATTTGCCTTCTCTTTTATTTGGTAAGAACACTCTTCTTGGTCTTCCTGGACTTCTCTTTATTTCTACTCTTCCATTATGATGGTTTTCATTCATTTGTCATATAATATGGCCAAACAAAATGTTCGTTTATAGTATAAGGAAACTTAAAAGACTTCCAGTTCTATTAGGTATCAAAGCTTACAATGACATTGCATGATTGGTATTATTATATTCAAAGTACGTACGTAATATCCACAGTACATAATATTTAATTATTACATCACAATGTGTAGTCCTAATTTGTTTGTATCTCATGAGCTGCATATTTTACTAATGAATGAAGACAACCCACGTAACTCACGTACGATATCACAATTAGAACCAATTATAACAAAGTGTTATTGAAACAGAAATTAATTCAAGAGATCCGGTTTAATGTGTCGGAACGTGCACTGGGCTTTCATCCAAATTCAGTGGAAACAGGTCTAGGTCAGAATTTAAATGGCACTCCACTGGTGATGCTATGACATGCGCCGCAGGTTCGGCTATCTAGATAGTATTGATGAGGCGTAAAGTGATCGATGATAGGGTATCTTATCTATTAATAAAGATACGTCGACACGTTTAGCTTAACTGCCAGCTTGAATAAAATTAGTCAGTGTTATGTCAGTTCTACTTTGATACATCAAACGTAGACTTCTTTCAATTTTCGGAACAAACTGTAGCCGAGCAAAAACATCTGTTTTGTCGTATAAACATTAATCCAAGTCCAATTAGTATAAAGCTATTATTTGATTAAGCACTTTGCTTCACGAAAAATTTATAAATGTGTTTACTGCATTTTTTTTTAATCACTTTTTCAAAGTGAAGTAACCTCATTGCGTCAAACCGGTTGCACTGACATTGAAGGTACAAAACCCACCTTCCAAATGCATGGCTCACATGCCCGTGAACCAAATTTCCTGTTCATACCACATTAATCTCAACGTGACCTTACAAAGCTTAGAAAGGTATCAACTTAGCTCAACCTTTACCAAATATTTTCACCTACACAACTAGTTTAACTTGCTCTAATATATGTGGACAATTCCATTGAACATTTGTCATATCCTATTTGAAGTGCTAATAAGCTGATAGACACAATAAATGAATAATAAATGTCAGTTGGTAACAAATAACGCGATGTAGACAGTGTGAAAACATGTCTTAACTAATCACATTAGATTTAATTAAAATATCACATATCCAGATGTAGGCGTCGTTTTTGTATGATCTAATGATATGGTAAATATTACCTATTGGATAGTTATTCAATCAATGTTATGTTGTTATCAAATATGTAATTTTGAGCACCAACAACGCACAAAATTATTGCATCGAATCTATCCGGAAATGAAATTTATTAGTCCGTAGAATTCGTCAATGATATTTATATTATAACCTTTAAGAATAAAAATGTATGAGTTTCAAAATTACCAAACGACGTCCTCGCTCGAGGCAATGCAGCAAACCACAAAGTCCATTTAAATTAAAGCTCTAGCTTTGTTTATTAATCGGTCACATTAATCATGTTTTAATGAAAACCAATTAAAGCTAAACCAGACTGGCTGTCGGCGCATTATACGTTATCAAAAGCGTGTTCCAACACATACGCAAGTCATTCGGCATTTGGCTTACTGACTGTCAGTCGTGGCTTGTCTTCAGTCACATGAAATGAAATTATTCTTAGCAATATTTTTATATGAATACAATAAGCAATCAATGACGTAACTCAGTTTTAATATTGTTACTTTGGTCACTGGCCTGGTTGAGCTTCATCTAATTGTACTTGAGGATCACACCAGTAAATTTTACACTCACAATCATAACAATACTTAGAAAATGAAGCTTCAAGAGTGAACACGTTGGTTTTATCTTTCTGCGTCGATAGGTTTATAGATAACGTTATATGTCAATTTATATTTACACAATAGTTTCGGTAAACGTCTTTGACGGACTAATTTCAGGTGTGATGTGAGTAGTGAAATAGTGGATAAAAAGTGACAAAAACTCTCTAAAAATGTCGCAAACTCACACAAAACAGTGCCAAATGGACCACACGTACAAGTTTGAGAAGAAGTATCTAGAAATGAAACGTCTCTTGCTAGAGAAGACGGAAGAATTAAAAAGAAGAGACAAAATAATATCCATTTTGGAAAATGAAATGGACGAAAAAGACGCTCAGATTAGGTATTTGAAAAACGAAATAGACAAATACAGACAAGTGGTGAAACCACTGACAAGGCAAATTATAGATAGCCATAAGAATGGTTTGGATGAAGAAGAATGCTTCGTGATGAGGTCTCCTGGTATGGAAAACACCAGGGTATACCCACTTGGTGAGCCAAGACTGAAGAGGACTGCTATATCAGCTGAACCTCTGTCAGCTCTCACAAAGGACCATGAAATGAAGCTTGTGAAAATACCGAAAAGTCACGAGTAAGTATTTTTAGCGTATTATAACGACATAAAAATGTACAAAGCTCGTGTTAAATGTTTCATTCACACTGAATGAAACATCAAAAAACTTATTTTTGAAATGTTTGTTTAGTTTTAAAAAAACGTCATTCAGAGGATAATTTTCCATGGTACGGGAAAAAATACGTGCGAAGTTTCTTAAAATAGTTTTGACGTATTGGTTATGCATTTCTTTTTCACATGTACGATACCTATTAACCTAGCCAAAACATTCTAATCACGAGCGTTTTTTTATATAATTTATTTTAACAATTTGTTTACTCGTCTCTATAGTATTGTCGAATTGTATTGATTTTCTGAAAAGATTACAAAACATGTGGGTACCTATTTCCTTAAGAAGCCAATAGTAGGTAATCTAAGTAAAATACATTCTCCGAGTGTGAATTACCGTTTTCTATGGAACAGCTTATTTTTCGTGATTTCGATAGGAAACCGTAAAGACCGAAAACTATTAAGGATATATGGCTCGATAGACAATGAAAGTAACCCTCATTTGTGCTTTTCTCCCTGCTTTTTGGATTCATTAAAATACTTATATACTAAATTATGTCTACGATATCTTAACATGTATATGTGTAAAATGATTATATGTATACAGACTTTATAATTTTGGAATTCTGGAGGGAACCGTAAAGGTACATTTTACATTACAGCTATAATTTTCGAAAAATATGAGTAAATCCTCAAAAATAGAAGAAGCGAAACGTAAGACTGTGTAATAAGTGCCATTGTTTTGCTCCACTAAATGCGACTTTAATTCAATATATTAAACCTTATGGTCATCTGTAGTAACAAGCGTTGCTAAACGTGGGTAAACCTCAACTTAATATTATTTTTGAAGTTATACTTCTTATGCGACTTGCAAACAAGGTTAACGCTACCATGAAGGGGGATTTTTTCTCTCTCGTATGGTTGCGAAATGCGTATCCTTTTATCGCTTTGCGATTAGCAGATCCGGTAGTGTAATGGTGTCGCTGATGGATTGAGAAGCCTAAGGAGCTAGGTTCGAATCTCGAGAAATGCATTTTTTTAAATTGTTGATATTTTTGCCCTAGTTATAATTTTAGGGTTCCTTGTTGAAGTATAACTTCATCCGCGCCGAGGGACTCCACGGACTATTTTTTTTTCTAGTACTGACTACTATTTACCTTACAACTCTATCAACGTCGAACATCAATCGTTCCATAGAATATCGATCCACGACACATGCACTAGCTCATTTGTAGCGTCATCGATCAATCAACGCCGATTGAATTTCTTCTCAGCTGCCGAGGTCGCCATGTTTAACCGTGCAGTCCGTCTTATCGCTAGAGTTGAGTGAGGGAGCCACTATCGTTACTTCTAAGGTCGAAACAAAACTGACAGTCACATTTTTGGTTCCTTCATTTAGCCAACTCTCACGGTAAGTTGGTTCGAGTAGTTTTCATAGTAACTGTTGTATATTCTGGGGTGTGGTGTGCCTTCAAACGCACACATTTGGTATAATTACGATCGAATGTTACGCGCGTCCTCGCCATAGGCTGTCACGATGTATGGATGTATTTCACCTGGGCTTATGGAAATTTTCCCGCAACATGTCATGTTGTTTCTGTGATGTACAATATATCGTTTACATTTATACAACAGATAGTTTGTGGAGCAATCTGTGATTTGCACTATGATATAATTTTTAGGGTTCCGTACCTAAAGAGTGTCAACGGGACCCTATTACTAAGCCTACGCTGTGTCTTTTTTATTAATAATAGGCTTGCGTTTGACCACCATCTCGCCTGATGTTAAGCAATGATGCGATCTACGTTGGATCACGCTTGCCTAATAGAAACCTATTCACTCGTGCTTTGAAGACACCCAGATTGTAACCATCGGGGAACACCCATTCAGGCAGCGCATTCCACAGACTAGCAGTTCACACAATAAATGTCTGACTGTCTCTCCGTCCGTCTGTAAGTCCGTAGGCTTAGTAACAGGGTCCCGTTTTCACCGTTACGGTACGGCACCCTAAAAACAAGCCTGAAAAGTTTTCACAGACAAAAATCCGCTATTTCCGAGAAGCTACAACATGGTTCTTTAAGTCGGCAACGTAGTTGAGATACCTCTGGTGTTACAACCACTTGATCGCGCATATCGAGGGTATTCTGGGAGAACCGGATAAATAGCAACACTGTTATAATAAGAAAAAGGCATTTAAAGTTTTGGGTGATCATAGGTCAACGACGAAGCATAATTACAGCAAATTTTCACTACTTGTACTTAGATACATTATCTAAGATTGTTTTGATACATTAATTTATGCAATAATTGTCATAAAAGTAAAAAAAAAAGGGGGAAGTTGGCGTGAAGGTATTGCAGTTATTTTGTTTTACCTGAAATACGTAAATAAGCTGTAAATCTCTTAAAAACACATTAATCTTTACTTACTATATTAGGAATGGTTCACTGTCCCGTATTATATAAGTGATGTTAAAATAAATTGAAATAATATTCTAATTAAGGCGATAAAATAATTTTTATCTCAGTTATCTGTTTCTACCTGTAAATTTTTTGGTAATTACTGCATTAAAAAAACAAATAGACAATATTTATTTTATTTATTGTAAGCTTTCCTAAGTTTAAACAGTTTAATCCTGTAGATAAAATAGCACTTAAAAATATTACATATTAAGAAAAATTACGAGTAAAAGAAATTACGCAATAGTTTCCTCGCAAGACATCTCATCCTCCTCTTCAGCCTTTTCAGGAACACTAACCGTCTTCAGATTTTTATACCAAGGCTCCAATTCTTCTGGTATTATATTTTTTTTAACCAAATTTAATAAATCCTTTTTTTTTGCTTCGGATATAGGTAACGATTCTTCATACATTTTTTTTAGCTCAGTTGGAAATTCATCTTGTGGCTTTCTTTTTGTTCGTGTAGTTCTAGTTTTTCCTTCTTTTCCGGTAACGTCAATGTAATTAAAACTCTCACTCATGTCAGAATTGAAGTAAATTCTTTTCTCCCCTTTTACAAACCTTAGTCGTTTGATTTTAAGCCACTGTACTTTATTTCCTTCCTTGTCCTTTTCTTTGTTATGAATAATCTTAGAAGCCAGATCTTTTAAATCATAAAACTCATGGTATTTAAACTCTTTTGTTTTGTATGGCTCCTTGACTATCTTCTTCTGTTTAACTGTAAGTATTTTCCTACGCCTTGCACGTTCGCATATTGAAATCCAGTCTTGCATTGAATATACTGATGTTTCTTTCTTTTGAGATTCAATAGCACTGTGCATAGAATCGGCCTCCATGTATGTATGTCCGGATTCTAAAAATTTTTGCTCTATAATTTGTAAATGTTCAATATTCTGAACAGCCCACAAAAGGATTGCTGCCACATATTGATTTCTATTTTGTCCTGAGCAAGTATCAGAAAAAAGGCTAATTTCAGTTACATTTGTTGGAATACATTTAGTTAAATAATGCAATAAAATCGTTCCAATTTCGCAGCTACCTTTTTTACCGTTCAGTTCGGACCATAGAAAACAGTATGCATTATTGGGCAGACCTGCTTCATAAACAGTGAGATTAAACACGCACAGCTTACGAGAATAATACAACAGGCTCACTTTGCAGTGAGGGATTTGAAGTACAGCCTGCAGATCGAATGAAACCGAAAGAAAGTTAGGATCTTTGTTTGCTCTCTCCTTGTCTTTTTCCTTTTCTGCATTGCAAACATTTTTCCTCTGGATATGCTCTTTATAATTTTCTTCTAATAATCCTTTTTTCTCTTCGTCGGCCTTTTCATAATTTGTACAAATTGTACATTGATCTTTTTTCGGCACAAAAAAACTTAAATTGTATTCCGTAGCAAATACTCTTCGATAAGTGAGCTCATTTGCTGCTTCTTGATTTTTTTCTTGGCATAACTCTTTGTACAACGTATACATTTTTCTTATATTAAGATCTGCGCTCAAATACTTTCTGTTAGTATCTTTTCTTGTATAGTGAGATTCCATACATGGGAATGATTCTATGTGGCGACGGATTCCTTCCAAGATCTCTGGTTTAGTTTTGTTAGCCGGCTCGTGTTTTCCTCTACAGTCAATTGCATCAAACGCACCAATACTATTGCGTTTATTTACAGCGTCAAAGACTACAGACGGCCCAATGTTAAGAGTTTTAGTAAAAAACTTTTGACAAACTTGTATTTTTGCGTCATTGTTTGTAAAGAAGCATTTTTTTGTGTAAGCTCTTTTTTCGCGTTTATTTCTCACAGCCAGTACTCGTTTAGGAAGGTTTACTTCAACATGGGAAAGAATGAAATTTTTTCTACCGACGAAATCAAGCTGCCAGTAATGTCGACATATTTCGTTTCTAGCGCTCTCATCAAAGTTAGCAGAACATTTGTACTTACATTCAGAACAGTTTATGTCCTTTGGAATCTTGGCTGGCCGCTGTTTAGAGCGAGATTGGTAAGGCAAACCATCAGCTCTTCTTATTTTTGCTACGTTTACTGCCCAATATTCAGGATTAGATTTTCTCCACCTTTTCATAGGTTTAACTTTTTTCCACATATTATTTAAAATTTCCTGTAATATTGAATTAGCAATTTCTGACGACTCTTTTTGTTTTTTATTTTCTTCCTGTAGTAATTGAATATTTTTTTGTAACAAACCATCGACTCCATCATTATTTGGCTGCGAATCTTCTCCTAGTAAATCTTGAAGAGTAATTAAGTCACCATCTTGATTCATGTGTCGGTTGGGGAGGGGGGGTAAATAGGTAGGATCTTCGTTATCAGATACATCGCCAAATAAGCTTTCCATTTCTATTTCGATTTCATCACTGATATATTCATCCCGTGGAAGTTTTGATACTGGTTGACGACCTGGAAAAATACCAGGCATTGTAAATAACTAGACATTTTTATCAACAGGGAGATTGTCATAAAAAATACGCTCACAGCGGGTAAGTTAAGTGTAATCTCTCGACTCGCCTTTTATACCGATACATGACTTTAGGTATGGATTACTATTGAGTAGACATATTCCCGGCAGTGAATGGCTGATATGCTTTTGGCTGATATGTTTGTCTATATATTATCATAATAAAGGTATATACTTGTGCAGAAATACATACCTGATTGACGTCTGGAAAGTCCACCGTTGTTCGTTTCATGAACATCAGCTGCTAAAACAGTATGATGTTCAACTGGTTCGTTATCACTTTCAGAAGAAGAGTGTTGCCCTAGAAACATAAACTAAGCATTAACATAGATTCTAAACAACATTACAATACTTTATTTTGAATGAAACAAAATTATAACCTCAAAATTAAATCAAGTATGTAAATTCAAATTACCTTGTGTTGCACTGTCATTGATTATCAACGATACAATCATCTTGCCTCTGGAAACCATTTTACACAGATTCACATAGTATAACACAGTAATTATTCGAATAAAGATCTCGATGAAATAAACACGTGCGCACGTGACGACTTTTAACTGAGACTAATAAACAAAAACGTTAGCAAGCAAAACAGACTAAGTAAGCCTTATCTCTGTATAAGAGGATCAAATTGCATTTTTTGTAGCCTGTAAAACAAAACAAACTCGCTTATTCTGTTCTGCCTGTCAGTAAAACAAAGAACTCAGTTTTTTTTTACCAATTAGAAACAAATAAGATCCAATATTTTGTTTTACCTGTTAATATAAAATACAATTATTTGTAAGTGTTTTATAGGTAAAGAAAGTAAATTGTTTTATCCCGTTGTACTAACAATAAACTTTTTATTTTGTTTTTTAAGAGTCCATATCACTTTTTGCTTTTAAATTTATAGAAAAAAATGCTAGATATTTTCTTTACCCAGAGAAAAAAACCGTTGAGAAAGCGTCTGTAGTTATATGGTTTTGCCAGATAAAAAATTCGACGAAAACTAAGTATCCTATGTTTATAACTAAATTTTTAAAATTTTTGTACTTATTCGGTTCTGCCAGAATACCCTCGATATACTTAGTCAAAATTCCCTTTTGCAAAATAAAGCCACGGCGGTCGCGGAGGGCAACTCGACGCGACTCGACGCTTGTGATTGGAGACTCAAAATTCGCCCGCTCCAAATAGTTTAGGTTGACATTTTAGAACCTTTGGCTTACGGGGTAAAGGATGTGCATTGTGCAGTCAGGTGGCAAGCATGGTGACGGTGACGGTGACAACAAAAAACCGCTATCTATTATTTGTAAAAAAAATACTATACATGGTTATAATTAGGTGTTGAATTATTATGTCCGACGGTTTTGACTCGTTTTTACTGAGCTAGTTCAATGGTTATGGCCCGTCCATTAATTTTATTTTAGTCGAAACATGTAGCATTTCTTGGACGTACATTGTACGTCTATAATGTATGTACCTACCCATCTAGGTACCTCATTCAATAAAATGATGTCATTTCTATTGTTCGAATAGCGAGTAGGTATGTACTTACAAGAAATTAACATTTGGATGTAGGTTAGGTACAACTTTTGTAGGAAGTTGCTTAGAGCTATCATCGACAAAAATACTATTTTTGTATATGGAGCTAACTAGTATATAATGGAGCTTTTACGATACGTTAGGATATAGGTTTTTTACAAATACCAGCCGACAAATTAGTTTATTAAAAAAAACTACAGGATGTAAGGGGAACACGCTGATATTTTTTTCGCGATTTCAGGGCTGGCCATAGTAAAAGTTGTTCATAATGATGAGTACAATTACCTTCTTTTGGCTTCGAGAGTGTTCCCCTTACACCCCGTATACATGAAAACGCTAAAACCAACAATGATAAAAAATAGGACCCAAAAAATATTTTATTACTGAATCTCCGGGAGAACAATTTTATTGCTATTTGATACCTATGGTAGGTATAATTTCTTCCGCAGATACAAAGAAAATTATCGGAAGCGTAATTATTAATATTTATGTAGGTCAAAATTATAAGTATAATTATTCATAATAGGGAAATCACCATTAAATTGTTTTATGTAGGTATTCATACGCTAAAACTAATTTCTCCCACTGTCACTTTCGTAAGACAATATTTTAGTTTTAGCCTTGCCCACATATTGGCTGTTAGCCCCGAGATAGTTTGTGGCCAATTTTTATTTTTATTTTTGTATCTTCAATTTGTGTCTAAGTAAAGTCTAGTTCAAATAATTAAATTTCAAAGTCAAATAAGTTTTATTATTAACCTATTTAATTAAGTCTGAAGGTCAATAACCAATAGTAGGTAGAGGAAAACAAGTGAAATATCAAATGAAAAAGGAAATACGCGACTGTAAAATGTAGCCTATGACTAATGACTATTATAACCACTACATTATAATTACTTCACACGCGAGCAAAGCCACGCAGGCAAACTTGTTATTCATATGCACGGTATAAACATAGGCTAGTGAACTATATATAAGCCTAATATAAGAACCTTTTTCAATGTATGTAACTTGTAGTAAAGATTTTTTTATTCGTTTCTTTAGTGCAGTTATTAAGTAGGTGCCAAGAGGCTCATCAGCAATGACTCCCTGGTTCAGAATAAGCTAATAGTCTTGAGCATCGGCGCAAGGTTACTAGTCTATCGGTTTTTTATCAGATACATTTCGGAGAGTGTGCTACAGATCTGCATGATTTGATTCCCTCCTGCCCATTTTTCTATCGGATTGCCAGAGTGGGCACGAAGAATCGACACCGCTTTATGGTTGATATTCCGAGAACCCGTACGAAGCGCTTTGATTCCACATTTAGTGTGCGAACTGCTAGTCTGTGGAATTCGCTGCCTGAGTGGGTGGGTGTTCCCCGATAGTTACAATCTATATATCTTCAAGTCGAGAGTGAATAGGTTTCTTCTAGGCAAGCGTGCTCCATCGTAGGCCGCATCATCGCTTAACATCAGGCGAGTTTGCGGCCAAGCGCAAGCTTATTTATAATAAAAAAAGAAAAAAAAAGAAGGTAGTTATATTATAATCTGATATGGAAACACTCTCACTAATATAGATTAGAATGGATATAAATAGAACCTGTGTAGTATTATTATTATTTATAATTTTGTGTGATTCATTACTTCAAATTAATGTAAGTAATTCATTCGATTTATAAGGTAGCTGATATTATAGATTAGTTCTGTTTTCGCAGCACGTATTTTACCGCAGTAATAGTTTTTATGAAATTTCGATCCGGCCATTTCTAGGCGCAAATTGCATGAATTAATTTTGAGTCACCCAATCACAAGAGTGATGGTGGCGAAGCGGTAGCATGTGCGCTTTACAATCTGACGGCATCTGGTTCGAACCTTGGCCAATGACTAAGATTTAGTACCTAAATAAATTATGTGCGGTTTCGATGGCATCGCTCAATAAGAGTGAAGGAAAACATCGTGAGGAAACTGGTATGTCCAAGAACCTCAAAAGTTCAAAGACATGATATTCGCCAACATGCACTGGGCCAGCATGGTGGATTAAGAGGGGTCATGGTCAGCGTTTTGTCCATACAAACGTATTCTCGTGTTTTCTCCTTGGATAATACCGCTAGAGCTGTAATTTTTTTAATCAAATTTATCTCTTCTGTTGCTTATATCATTTTTTTTAATAAGTTAACTACAATAAGAAATATGATCCGTTAAATATCCCATAAATTGTTTTTTTTGGCGCCATGTTCAGACGTCTATCAAACAAATTTGACGAGTTTACAAAACAAAAATAAATGATAGAAGCATAGTTCAATCCTTTTTACAACTATTAATTTAAAAAATAATGAAATCGGCCTAGTTTTGAATGAGGAAACAGAAAAATACAAGAAGATGATTTTGTATACTTTTCGTAGGTATAATCGATCTGAGCTTCAGTTGTCCCTGTTGCACTCTACGGGAGAGCCTGGCGGTCAGGGGACAGCAATAGATTTGCTAAATACCTATTCATCAAATTTCTTGGCCGTGGTATGCCCTCTTAAGTTTAATTCTCTCTCTCTATCTCTATGAGAAGGCCTGAATACAGTGAGACCATGATAGGCTAAAATAATGATGATGATGGTGAATCAGAAGTGTCTTTCATTAGACTATCTACTTTGCCCTACGCTTGAGATGGTAAACGCGACTTAGAGCAAATTTTGACTCCATTTGCAATCAACTGGTAATTTTTTTTTGCCTAACGACTCCTTACGTAGTCTATACTAATATTATAAGGAGGAAAGATTTGATTGTTTGTTTGTTTGTTTGCATTGAATAGGCTCCGAAACTACTGAACCGATTTGAAAAATTCTTTCACTGCCGGGAAGCTACACTATCCCCGGGTGACATAGGCTAATCTAATCTATACCCGTGCGAAGCTGGGGCGAACCGCTAGTAATAAATATAAATCGTTCAAGCTATATTGTTTATAGGAGGTCATGTTAAACATAAAAAAATAGAAACATTATAAATACTCCCGGAAACATTATCCTCCTTCTTAGGCAGTCGGGTAAAAATACTTGAGAATTATTTTGGTAAAAACAATAAATCTGTGGACGCAGCAGTAATTACAAATTTAGACGTAAGTACCTATTTCAATAACTTCTTGCTTAGTCTTTAAGTAAGGAATAAGGAAGTTACATTATTTCGTTTGAACATAGTGGCTGGTTGAAGTACATCGTGTCAGCACGCAAAAAATATTATAAGCAAGCACTCGATTGAGAAATGATGTCATCGCAAAAATGGTCCGTGGTCGCATAAAAAACGTTACAATGATTTAAACATTATTTTCACTTCTCGTGCTTGTAAAGTTCAATCGGACTAAACGGCTTTTCATGCTCTAGTCTAGTGCATAACAGTTTGCTTTTTATACACTTACTTACTTTACGTTTATGGACTACGCATTACTGTTTTTGGATACAAAACAAAAAAAAAAACCATTTAAATACTATCGACAGAATTGGTAACTATTTCATAAAAATAAAATTGCGGTTTACACTACATAATTTTCATACTTTGATTACTACATTTTGATTATTCTTTACGCAAATTGTTGATTGAAAACCCAAGAATCCCCCGATCCATTCTTGGAACAGAGTAGGTATAGGCAGAGGTATCTATCGTGAAAATAGGTACCTATATGATAGCCCCCCAATCATATTTTGGTTCTTTTTGGTCCTTAACAGCTGGCCTTTTGAAAAAACTCCGAAGGAAGACCTGCCTTATGAACTAGCTAGAGATTTACTAGAGCGAGCGAATGGCACCAACTCGTCGGTGTACAAACGCATCCTGTGCACCGATTTGACGTCAGTCGCTGGGAGGATACGCTAGTGTACGAATGAGCGGTCACGCAAGCGAGAAAAAAAAAAACAAATCAAAAGCGGCTAGCGGTAATATAACTGTGAACAGACTGGAAGTTGCGAGTAGGTAATTGGGTATACATTAAAAAATTGCGATATTTGATCAAGTATTGTTATCATTATCATCAGCCAGAAGACATCCACTGCTGAACATGGGCCTCCCCCTTTAACCTCCACTCTGAACGACAGCCTGCCAACATGAGCCTCATCATCATGGCATGAGCATGACCCTGCATGAAGTATTGTTATACTTTGAGTTAAACTATGATCTCAATGTAGTACCTCATCTACTTAATTCTAATTCGAAGTGGGGCTTATAAGACCTGGGGCCTTACGGACAACTGCTATAGCGGCACCTAATCCGCTCAGTTGGAAAATCACGCAAACGTGAACCTTATCGCGCGCAGATACGGTTCACGTTCGCGTGATTTTCCAACTGAGCGTATTAGGTGCCGCAATAGCAGTTGTCCGTAAGGCCCCTGCACTGACATCCCGCTCGGGGTGCATTTGCCCCTGCCAGCCAACCCAAACCAGCCGAGCTCCCTAAAATAACGAAGCACGGCTTTGGGTCGCTGACTAAACTGCTCTTCTCCTATTTCGCCATACTTCACCTACCTATTTATTATTATCCGAAAACAAGCCTTTGTTTCCATAGATCCCGATATGGTTCACAGTACGTACTTAGCTAAACCTGTGTACTTATGTACAAACGTCTAAGCACTTAGCTATCATTAGGCCTCGTTGTTTATAGGCTAATTTAGTTTTATTTATAACTAAGGGTCGGGTTCAGGTTGTTTATGGCTCCAATTTTCCGTAATAATTTAGAGGTTACTATAATTATGTCGTTGCAACTTGACAATGGGGCCGCTGAAGTGGCCTTCGATACAAATGTTAACGGTTTCCTTATAGGCATAATTGGCAGTGTGGTGATGCCAAAGGTGTGCCATTTTAGGTACCTAAGGCACAAGACACACTCATAAGACGGGCCTTTCTTTCAAAGCAGTTTCAACCTTATTGTTATTTCTATACGATACAAATAAAAAGACGCGTAACGTGACGGCAGAGGACGGCGGAGGTGGCGGTTAAACGCAAGCCTTTTAAATAAAAAAACGCGAGACATGTTCGCGGCCTTTTATGTTTCGTATCTTATTAAATGGGCGCTAAAGTTAAAATTATTTTGAAGGCGAGTGTTCGCGTCTTCGTCTCATCTTATAACCTAACCTGTCCTATGATATTGAATTATTCTGAAATTTTCTGCTGATTGTTCTGTAAAAGAAATATTTTACGCGCCGTACGTGAAGACCAACAGAATACGGCAAACATCTTCAGTTTCAGTGGCAGTTTACTGCGCAATATATTTTGTTCGCGCCAAAAGATACCTAGCTTTGGGATATTCGTATTTCCACCTCTGTCTGATCCCCGAAACCCAGTGTCAGTTGCCCTAGGTATACCTACGTAGAGTCCACGGGAGTCCTACGTAGTTGCGAAGATCGTTATTGTCACACATGTTGCGAAAAACTTTTTGAATGAGTCATCAATGCGAAAACTCATACTTAGTATCGAATACCAATAGATCGAAAGATCCACTAGCATTTGGGAATCCTTTAAGCTGAAGTTGAATGTTGAAGAAGCTTGATATGTTGGTCATAATACCATAAAACCAAGAGGTTTTGAACCGGTTCATCGATCTTGAGACCACTTTTCCCGACTCTCTCTCTCTTTTGATCTTCAATCGTGGCCAACATTATCACGAACACTTTCAGAAAATAACAGCAGGTCATCGGTAACTCTACAATATGTGAGGTCGGAGAAACATGGAGCTTGGGACCTCCACGTTTCTTCAACCTTTAGGTATCGTTACATTTTAAGTTCTTGAAAATATTCGTCATGGTCGCGGTAAAAAGTTTTGCAGAAATGAACCTTCTCTGACTGTTTTGGCCGAGTGAAATTTTAATGTCTTTTCATGCAGATTTACACTGGCAGTCGTGTGTTTTATAGGTATTTTATCACCATGATGACGTATCTTTCATCTGCCCTACAGTCTGCCAAAGCTTCGTCTACCACACCCAAGTCAAACGCGTTCTCGTAGTCAACGAACGTTATTATGATAGGCTTTTGTTTACTTGTGGCACTTTTCTCTGTGTTTTTATAGTTCGCAAGTAGGTATTGTTATTGGATCTAAAGCCTGCTTGCTATCGTGGTTGAAAGGAGTTTGTTTTTGAGCATATTGAGAATCACTCATGCGAATAGTTTGTAGGTACTCATGGGATAGAAGACTGATTGATTTATAGTCGTCTCTTTTGATGTCCTTTTTTGTGGAGGAGTGTAAAAAATACAGTATTATACCAGCTTTCTTTTACCTACTTTTGTCTCTAGGAGACACATTATAAAGTAATTTTGCCAGGGTTTCTTGTTTTTTCTTGTATGATTATTGAAGTATAATTCTGGAATATTTTTTACTGAAGGTCTTAGATTTAAAAGAAAATTATTTAGTACATAATTAATGTCTAAATGAGTATGTTTCAAGTACTCCTTCCATCACCGAAAAATACTTATTTGTACAAAAATTTACCTATTATTTTTAATTGCTCTGACCCTATACCTAATAGGCAAATTTCCATATCTAACAACTGTATCCAAATAATTTCATTTACTTATGCATTTTAACCAGAATAGTAAACGAAACAGTTATGTAGACGAACTAGGTTGGATGCTTTTATTTATTTTAAATTATTATGCTAATGAAGCTATTTTCTTATTTTCCAGATCGCGGGAGCTGATAAAGGGCGCGATCCTGGACAACGACTTCATGAAGAATCTGGAGATGACGCAGATCCGCGAGATCGTGGACTGCATGTACCCGGTAGAATATGCAGCTGGTAGCCTCATTATCAAGGAGGGCGATGTCGGCAGCATTGTATACGTTATGGAAGGTCAGTGAAATTAATATTAATTTTTACAATATTTTCATCTCTCGAACACACCGGATACATAGTGACATCCAGTATCCAGTAGTGTTACTAGTTCCACATTGCGACATCTATCGTTGAGCAGCGCTAGTAATTAAGTATGCAGCAATAGCCAGGACAACCACATCGTAGTTTAAAGCAGTGTCAGTAGATGGCAGTGAAATAAAGTTTCTAACTACTCGTCACTAGATGGCGGAAAATAAAATTAATTAACGTGACATCTAGTGATAAGTAGATTCAATAGATGAGTATATTCCGCCTAATTATAATGACTTTATAGATGGCGCCACTTGTTGTAGAGCAGAATACTCTGAACAATAATTTAGACAACAACGAAAATTATAAATAGGTGTTTTTTTGTGAAAACATTATCTATTGGAATGGCTGCTACATTTCATAATCATAACGATTTAAGTTACTTAACGAATAAAAAAATATAACGCGAAATTCAAATATACAATTTTTGTGATAGGTTTTATCGCATTTGTACAATTATTGTGTAGGAAAAGTTGATAAAGTCACGGCAGGCCGCTTTTCCGCTTTCTCAAGTAACTCTAGCCGTAAGTTATTTTCTAATCGCATAGGGAAAGTGGTCGTATACAGTCGCGCTATACCTTGATGGTAATTTAAAGGAAACTATGTATAAGTTATGCACTAGGCACCTTTTCCCATATAAGTAAAAACACGAGCTTAAAAAAAAAATTAAGCACGAAGTTAAGTTATTAAGAGTAAAAATAATGTTCCATTATTATTTTAAATTGTGGTACCTATTTGTTTATTTTTGGGTGAATATAAAACATTAAAAAAAAAATATAACCGGTATTGAGTTATAGAAGAAATCACAAAAAAAAAACAACTCGAACTATTCGGTCAGAACTTTGAGAAAATAATAAATCTCAATGGGTCAGAAGCACGTCATACTGTTGTCATTTCTCCAGTCAAGCTATAAACAAAAACAAGTTTTAGCTATCCAACAAAATGATGTGAACGTAATATTACTGAATGTTACGTTATTGCATAACATGTTTATACTATCAACGCTAGTTGCGACAACTTACCATGTTGCCGGTGTACAGGGTTATACAGAATGGCGTTAGTATGTAAAGGAGGGCATTATGGCTCGTACGTCAACTAGATCCACCCTAAACTGGACCCTGCGGGTCCAGTTTAGGGTTTAATGACTTCACATATTCATTATTATTATTTTTGGCGATTGGACCCATTAAAAAAAAACAATTAGCTTTGCAATTATAATAATTGCAAAGCTATATACAGTACAGGGGCCTTACGGCCAACTGCTTACGCGGTATCAAACTAACGTTAAAACCGCGCAGTTCGGAAAATCACACGAACGTAACACAGTTTGCGGTCGTGCTACATTTTTTCATCACCTCTTTTTTGAAGTTGGTTAAAAAGGAGGACAATTTGTCTGTGATTTTAGTGTCATATTTTAATGATTATTTTTTTGATAATGTTTATATTTCTATGATTATAACACTTTTATTTACTTTATCTATGGAACAGCTTATTTTTCACGCAAGTAAAAATGTTGGTTGTTCATAATGTCGAGTCGAGTACGATGACCTCCTTTCGGTTTAAGATCATCGTTCGTGTAACCCTTTATACTGTTGATATCATTTATCCGTTTTCAAGATGCAATTCTACTTCTTGTCGAATTTCATCAAAATCGGTTCAGCACAAACAGGCTGATACAAAGTGTGTGAAAATACAAACACCTATTTATTTTTTTATTAACAAATAGCGGAAAATTAGAAAAACCTACTACGTCCAATAAGGCGAGGTTTTCCTACTTTTAAGCAACGCTTGCTACTACAGATGACCATAATGGTTAATATATTGTATTAAAGTCGCATTTACTGAGGCAAAACCATGCCGCTTACGCTTACACACAGTCGTACGTTTCGCTACTTCTATTTTTGAGATTTTTCTCATATTTTTCGAAAAGCATAGCTGTATTGTAACACGTACCTTTGCGGTTTCTTTCATAATTATGAAATTTGTATATTATGATATCGTAGATATCTTTTTGTAAATAGGTACCTAAGTACTTATTTGAATAAATCCAAAATAACAGCGCTGTATAAAAGCGCAAATCAGTCTTACTTTTTTCTTCATCTATAGAGCGAAATGTCCATAATCGTGTTTCGTCATTATTTCCTAGATAAAACATTCAGTTTTGATATGCGACCATTTCTATAATCTTAAGCTAACCATGGAAGTAGACAAACCAAAACTAGAATGACCAAAATAGCTAAATGCGGGAAAAGAGCGCCTTAAAAAAATGACAAAGACACTTTTTTTTCTTACAACGCGTGATCAACCGGCGACCTTGGGATTCGAGACCTTGTCGACTTTTTGTCGAGATCTCATAACGCTGACGTCATGGTCTCATTGTGATTGTGCCTTATTTTGGAGCATGCGGAGTGAAAGTCAGATAGTCGCCGTCTCTCGCAGCGTCACGACTTCAGAGGGCGTATTGCAACTTCAAAAACATTCTAACAATAATCTTACATTGAGGTTTACCTTGCTCTTTCAGCTAATGGGAGAGCAAGACAAAATGCAATGTCAGATTAAATATCTATACTAATATTATAAAGAGGAAAGATTTTATTGTTTGTTTGTTTGTTTGCATTGAATAGGCTCCGAAACTACTGAACTGATTTGAAAAATTCTTTCACTGTTGGGATGCTGCACTATCCCCGGTTGACATAGGCTATATATCCCGGCTTCGCCCGTGCGAAGCAGGGGCGGCCTACTAGTATAAAATAAAATGGCAGATGGCCGATGGGGCCGATAGGTTCTCGAATGGAGATCACGGACCGGTAAGCGCAGCGTAGGGCGTCCACTCACAAAGATGGACAGACGACCTAAAAGAGACCAGCGGTTGGATGCAGGCCGCTACCAAACGGCCCATTTGGAGATCGATGGGGGAGGCCTATGTCCAGCCGTGGACGTCCTACAGCTGAAATGATGATGAAATATAAAATAAGAATGTTTTTGAGGTTGTGGAATAATGTCATTCACCAAAATAGACTGGGCCAGCATGGTGGATTAGAACTAGAGTCCATCTTCACTCTCTCTCTCTTTCTCTCTGTCTCACTCTCTGAGAGAATGCCTGTGTCCCAGCAGTGGGAACATGATATGCTGCCCTTCCGGCGGCAAATTGCCATTTTGCGCATTGGGCGCGCGTGGCAGATGGCCCACCGGAAATTTTGTGCGAAATCGCCGCGTGTTACTAAAATCGAGATTTTTCTAAATTCTATGAGTGACACTTGGAATACACTGTATAATTCATCCTTGTTTTGTTTACTATCTGTCGTATAAATTAGAAAATAATCGAACGACAAATGACGATCGACCTGCGCCCGGCCGCTTGCCGCATGCGGACCTATGCTATAGCGACCGACCGCAGGTCGCTGTACCTCCAAGGTACCTAATGATTATGACAAGGAGAATAAGTTAGAAATTGGTACAAAACATCGACGTATTTTTTGTAAATTGAAATACATATTAGGTTCTTGAAAATTTACCGCTTTTTTCACGAAAGTTATTGCAGTTTCATGCTTATTAATGATATTTATAATTCTCACATCATCATCTTCGGTTTTAGTCTCTCTCCATTTGAGGAGGTTGGGTATCAGCTTCTAGTACCTATAATGTCTCACTGCTGAGGCTGGGCTCTGGGGGATATCTGCCCCCAGGGAAGTTGAGGGCCGAGTGTCCGCCCGGTACGGTCCGACCGGGTGGCGGCGCGTCGTCTCAGTTCCCTCCGCGGACCGATGTGATCTGTAGATCTCGGTTTCACAGGAATTATGGTGTGGCGATACTATCCGACCGAAGGTGTCTCAGCTCCCTCCGTGGACCTGTGTGGTCTGGATCAACAAGAAGATGACACCAGGACTGCCAGACTGGTAGTCCTGCGGCCCTATTATAGAAGTTTGGTCGTGATCGAGATTGCATGCCGCCCCGTTCGCATCTACTTACTCGCACCACGTGCGTAAGTGAGATGGCACGCGATCACGATCATAATCCGAATCACGATAAGACATCTATAATAAGGCATCAGGTGTTATCTTCTTGTTGATCTTCTTATGTGGGGTTTTCTCACTAGCTTAGGTTTTTCTTCTCTCTTCTGTGGGTCTCACCCACGGGCTTTGTTGCATTCCTTTTCGTCTTCGTCTAGTTTGGCAAGCAGGTGATCTCGAGGGACATCAGCCTCGTGGCCTCTACTGCACTCGTGACGTTAGTGAAGATGGCTCCTTAATGATTATGTTGCGGTCAAAATTATGAACATTACAGTTAAACGACGCGTGAAATAGTTTAAAACTTTTCATAAGGTTTTATTGTAGGAGTGTGAATAATGGATTTAGGATTTCATTACCTGCATTTTTACTATTAATTCTCCAGATTTCCCGCAATTCCCGGAGAAAAGACATGTCTCGCATAAATATAGTTATAAAATTATGGGTTATCATCAAAATCAAAACCGTGGCAAAATCATCAAAATTAGGACTATTCCGGTAGAATCGAGACGGATGGCAACCCTGATTGTCGAGAAAACTTAACAGACAGGACGTACCAAGTTGTTGTTTTTTACTCGTATTGTCACATTATTTTATGGTCCAACCCACAGATCAGACAAACGAGAGAGATATGATAAGGTGGCGTGGCGGGTGCGAAACTGTGAACGCATTTGGCCAAAATCAAGCTTTTTGCCATTTAGGCGAACCTTTTTTGCATGTAGACTCTTAGCAGTAGTAGACTCTTGTCTATGTAGACTCTTACTTAAAACGTCGGGACTTTGACTATGTACATAAATAAAATAAATAAATATTCTGGTCATTTTTGCACACACGGTCATTTGGCCCCAATTTGAGCAAAGCTTGTATTATGGCTGCCAGAATCTGATATACAAACATACATCTATAATGTATATTATATTTATAAATATATACTCAAATATAATATATATTTACACCCAGATATAGAACAAATACAATTTTTTATCACATAAATGTTTATTCTAGGTGGGAATCGAACCCCCGCCCTCAAGCGCAGAAGGCAGGTTCACTACCAATGGGCCCCGGGGCCGGGGCTGTATAATTAATTCGTGTTTTTGATATTTTTTTATTCATCATCATCATCATCATCAGCCAGAAGACGTCCACTGCTGAACATAGGCCTCCCCCTTTTAACCTCCACACTGAACGACGGCCTGCCTTTTGCATCCACTGGATGCCCGCGACTCTCACAATGTCGTCGGTTCATCTAGTGGGAGGCCTCCCTACGCTGCGTCTTCCGGTTCGTGGTCTCCACTCCAGAACCTTTCTTCCCCATCGGTTATCGGTTCTTCGAGCGATGTGGCCTGCCCATTGCCACTTCAACTTGCAAATTTTAACAGCTATGTCGGTGACTCTGGTTCTTTGGCTTTCTAAATGAATTAGGTGACTATTATAGCATTTATTTATTGCTATAATAGTAACCTAATTCGTTTAGAATATAGTTAAGAACAAGGAAAGAAACCATCTGCCTCTTATATCTCCATTAGGTTATCAAAAGGTTGAGTTGTGTTAAGTGATAACATTCTTATCGCTTTTAGACCATTTACCAGTTTAATATCTTAACGTTTACTACATTCCTAGAAAAACACGCACGGGTATAAATTGAGTAAACTAAAATAAAATTGAACCAACCAAAACAAACAAAATAAAATTTTGCCCTATTGATCAAAAAAGATAAGCAAAATGATCTGTTTTTTTTTACAATACTGTCTATTATGTTTTCTGTGGCAATACCACAGAAGACATATTAGTACAAGTATAGAAGACTCATACCGCAAAAACATTTAAATAAGTAGCGACTCTTGCTACGACACATTAAAGTGCATTTCAGGGGCCTTAATGGCATCAACTCTGATTTAGGCCAGCTGCGTTCGCAACCGCCACGACATCTTACCATATCTCCCTTGTTTGTCTGATCTGAGTGATGTATTATACAGATTTTTATTTAAAGGAAACATCAAAAACAATGAACTTTTTCTCAAAAATAATAAAAAATTGCGTGAGAATTCATTCTGCGTAGTTACACCTGAGTGAAACAGTTTCGTGTTGTTTCTCTTTTTTCTTGGGCATGAAACTATCACAATAGTATTATATTAGTGAATAAAGGACGAATTTAAATCGAGGACCATAGATGAATCACAAGCAAGTGAAGGATTCTAACGACTGAATCATGACCGTTGGGAGTGATTCATGACGATTTAATCACGGGCGTAGCGAGTGATTCAAGTGTTAGATTTCTGAGCGACGCGAGTGATTCATGGCCCTTGATATAAATCCGTTTTATTTAAGAGTTGCAAACTATAGTTTACACCATGACTACGATAAAAAGAAAGATTTAAGGAGTTTGTATCGACATTTTTTTACGCAAAGAGGTTGTATATCATTGAGATGGAGGTCGAATATATGGTGTGTTCCAAATTCAAAAACCAAAACAGTGCTCTTTATTCACTGTTTTTAGTGAATAAAATAAGGTTTTTAGAGGGGGAATGGTATAAAAATATTCATGCTTATCTGATTTCATAAGTACCCATCATAGTTATTGTTAGCCATTTCAACGCAAGATCTTATAAATTACCGTTTTAGCAATAGCAAATGAGGCAATGCGCAATTTTCGATTGGTCTCTGCCTAGATTGTGCTCACTTTGGACAGTATTATATTGGCCAATGTAGGCAGATACTTTGTTCATAACTATTGCAGAAATCTTTGGCCCTAATGTGGCTACTTTATTGTGGGTAAGCAGTAATTACTACGCATAATCAAGTACTCCTACCTACCATTGAGACCTTCGTTTCGGTCTACTAAATACGTTAGCTAATTTTCCTCGAGATTTAACAGTTTGCCATAATCCATTTCCCTGCAAAGCTTAGTTTAGTAGTGAAAATAGACAACACAAAAAGACGATATAAGATAAGCTGCAGTAGCGGAAATGGACAGAAAAGTGGTGTCATTGCTAAAAACCTCTTCCAGAGATCTTTTGAATTACTAATTATTTAGTTTCAAAGAGGTTGAATGGAATGTTTTTATCTTCATTTATTTTTTAGGGAATTTTGGACTTCAAGTCTACGTCAGTCTCAGTAAATAATAGTCGTTATTTTGTGCTGAATAATCACAGAAAATAATGAAAATGTAATTAAGTGTGACAGTTCTTTCTTCTTCTTTTTTGTCCATCCGAGACCTTTTTGGTCTTGCAGTTTGAAATATTAGATAGATAGATAAACTCTTTATTGTTCACACCACAAATTTCATACACACGATAAAACAGCTTTAAAACTAGTGCAACAATCGGCGGCCTTATCGCTAAGAGTTAATATTAACAAGTCGATAGTATTTTTTTCTATTAATCTCTCTTCTAGTTTTATTTAACTATTCATAAAATATAATGTCTGCCGAGTATTCGCCATTAACATTCGAAAGCTATTAACTTTTCTCACTTTTACTAACGTTTCTGTATTTGATTCTTACTACACTACTATGGATATAGCATCAACTTGCAAATGTTAGCTCACTTACATATCTCACTTTCTATCGTTAAATGTTATTTCTAAGATGATTCCATGAATATGATTGTAACAGGATTTCACGGAACGGAACTAACCTAAAAGGAGGTCATTTTACTCAATTTTTCCATTGGGGTAACCATGAAATTCTGTACACGTGTTGGTAGTCGTTGGGAACGATAAGTACTCTCGAAGTTGTTGACCACTATAACTATTGGACAAATTGTCCATTTAAGTAGGTCCAACTTAGGCAAAGGATTTGCCCGAAGAATCCAACTCGGATGGGCAGCGTTCGAGAAATTGCGTCACATCTTCTCGTCAGAAATACCGCAGTGCCTAAAGAAAAGGGTGTTTAACCAGTGATGACATATACTACTGGGACTTGGTCCTTAACTACTGGCCTTTTGAAAAAACTCAAATATATACAGCGGGCAATGGAGAGAGCTATGCTCGGAGTTTCATTGCGAGATAAAATCCGGAACGACAATATTCACCGAAGAACCACAGTCACCAACATGACTGCTAAAATTTGCAAGTTGAAGTGGCAATAGGCAGGCCACGTCGCTCGAATAACCAATAACCAATGGGGAAGAAAGGTTCTTGACTGGATACCATGAACCGGAAGACGCAACGTAGTTAGGCCTCCCACTAGATAGACCGACGACATCGTGAGAGTCGCGGGTATCTTGTGGATGCATATGCATATGGCAGGATGTAGTGCAATGTAGCGGTCTGAATGGGAGGCCTATGTTCAGCAGTGGATGTCTTCTGGCTGATGATGAAGTGCATATAGTAACTAAACAAAATACAATCTAACACTAAAAAAACTCAACTATTTTGCCTATACAAAAAAACATTTGTATAGACCGTTGAAGATCTAAAAGACAATCAAAATGCTCAAGCCCCCTAACATTCGTTCAGTATGACCTATACAAAATAGCCTTTAATACGGCATATAAATACAGCCTTACAAGATTTACCACAGGACAAGACTAGCGAAGCAATGTCATAAGATGGCAGATTTTCAGCTAACCTCGGTGACGACTGTCCATCACTGATGCACAGTCATGTAGCTTTCACGTAATGAAACACAAACTTGGCATTGGATAGAACTGCAGGGTACATCAGTACTTCATTATCATAATCTTCATCATTCACAGCCTTCTTTATTGGCCACTTTCTTGCTATGTCACCTGCCTCGGCCGGTAGCAGTATTGCTAGATGGCAGATTTTTTTACCCAGTATTGCTACTATTTTTGCTTAACAAGCAACCCTACAATGATGATAGGTACGGCTAAAAAGCGGAACTAAAAGGCGGATCCATTGGCAAAAAGTAGCGGCGAAAAAAGCGGTAAAGAGGTGTGTCTAGTATCACTGGCCGGTAGTTACTAGCTATGTGTATGCATAAACGAAGGCGCGTGCAAAAGCTAGCCCATTAACTAGTGCATGCCAAATCGGTCGCGGTGTTTGTCTCGACGCGTGCATTCTACCAGGGTGACCATCCGGAACGATTTCACTTCACCCATCTGCTGCGAGCATGCATCATAGGTAGGGCTGCCGTGTGTTTAAGGGGACTGTTCCCGTCTGCAGCTCTCTTGCTCGCACATTTCCACATTATTGAAGACATAAAATCAATGAGTGTGAATTTCCAAAAAGTAACAAAATCATGTCTTAGTGTCTATCGTAACATTACAAACATAGAAATGTTTGTTTCGATATCTTGTAATTTGACGGAATAATATGACAGGAAAATTAAAAATCACTTGTTACCATTTTACTGTGTTAAATTAAAATATATCAAATTGTCAATTTCTTTGTTTGTAATGTTATATTAGACACAAGACATGATTTTGTTACTTTTTGGAAATTTACACTCATTGATTTCTTATCTTCAATAATGTGAAAATGTGCGAGCGAGAGAGCTGCAGACGGGAACAGTCCCCTTAAATAGAGGTTGGGGTAAAATCAATATTTAATCACAACACACTATTTTATAAATGCGAAAGTGACTTTGTGTCATTGTTAATCTTAGAAAATCCTAAAACTACGTATATTTTATGTCGCCCCACGACATATAATAAGTTTTAGAGATGGAGGTCATAAAAACTTATGCTTCCTCTCATAAAACCAGTAATAATTAAGTACGTTACTAATGTAACTAAATGGCATACCTAATATCTCGGAATAGGGAAGGGGGCTAATACATAACCTATCACCTTCGTAGGCTTAAGATATGCTAGTACATAAATGAGCCTAATTAAGTAAGGCATAGATACCGTAGGTACCTCATAGACATAGGCATAGATACCTCATAAAAAGAGTTGGACAAATCCGTTTCAATAAAAAGAGTATATAAAAAAAATGCTGTTCTTGAATGTGTTTTTCTGAAATATAACATCTCCATATAAGGAACTGTAGAGACTAAAGTAGTAGAGATAACGCCAGCAACTTATGTCGGTAACTATCAGAGCCTCAGATCAGACAAACGAGGGTGATATGGCAAGGTGGCGTGGCGGATGCGAACGCATCAGACCTAAATGAGGATTGATGTCGAACTCACGATATCATTTAGTTTTTTTTTTTTTTTTTGTTCCACCTGTACTTCCCCCAACACAAGACATTGTCAAGCTGAACATGTTGCTTACGCGGTTTTCTGTTTTTTAAACATTTAAGTTTATTTAGTTTTTTAGTTCATTGGTGTGACTGCAAGTTTCATATTATTTGCGTGACAAATGAGTAAGTGTGCCGTACTTATAGTTTTAGCGTTAAGCAGTTAAGCGGTATAGTGAAAAAACGGGGTGAAACACGGAGACATTTAAACCCAAACGATAATTGCCTTAAAGTATACATATCTGGTTTGTTTTTCTGATCTGAGATCAGAGACAACTCGAATGAACTTTAAGATTGCCCTGCCGATTTCTAATTGAGCCATTACGGTTATATCAGAAGCCAAATTGTGGTCATTTGTTGTGTTGCCAGATAGTTTTAAAATACTTTTTAATCACAGATAAAATATATGTTCTTAGCAATTAGCTACGTAGGTACTTACGTGTTTTTATTTTAGTGGATTGTTTTAGATAACTAGACTTGTCATCACAGACTCGGTAAAGCTACTACGTAGAATTCTTTGCGCTTGTCATCGACATTGTACCATTTTAACTAAATTTGTATATCTTTTTGTAAAAAAATTCATTACCGTGGATTCAATGTCCTTTAGTCGTAATATTAAACATGTTTACATAGTATTAAAAGCGTCAAACTAGTCATAGTCACATGACAGTCACAGTCAAGCAAAGTAAGTCACGGTCAAGTCAAACTCATGCCCCTGTAAAGTGGTGGAGATTTACAAGAGGCTTTTATGGAGTTTTGGAAACAACACGAAAAGACATGTTTCACCACGTAATATCACTTGCCCACACTCGAGCACATTTACGAGCACTTAATAAATAATTAATCACCATTTACTACACATTAACACACGAAAATACACAAGTTTAGGAAAATAATCCAACGACCCGACATGTTTTTTTCCACGTCCAAAACTCACTAAATTTGACAGATCTGAAAATTTTGCCATCATTTTGTCATATGTTGAAAATCAAAGAAACGTAGATAGTTCTATTCCTATCTATCCTTTTCATTGTCTATATTTTTAAACATGCTACAGGCCTAGGTAGTAACAAAAAATAAAATAACATAAAAATCATGGTGATAAATTATCTATTGAAAAACGGACTTCAAAAAACCACAAAACACAAACATTCTAAGTCAATATGCCAAGAAATGCTAGAAAGAACAAAATAATATTTTTACATGGATTTTGTGGGTTTGAATCCTAACAAAGAGCCTGAGTTGCCAGTGAAGAAAACTCTCAAGCTGAAAATCTGTCGCTGAACATTTAATGGTATGTTCCGGCAGCATCATTTGAGAGCCAGTTCCCATTACAAGCTAGGCGTGTTTACTATCTTCAACCACCTTCAGATAAGCTGTGTTCATACACCTAGCTTGTTAAACATAACAATAGCCAGAACGATTCTTCTTTTTGCGAATTTTCCACTTGCTACGATGGTGTTAAATATAAACTGAGGTAGATACGTTTTATCTAGGTCTGTGCTGCAATAAAAACACAAGTTAAATAGCTTGATTGAACTCAGTCCTTCCTGTGTCTAGCAACGACGCGAACGTACGACGCGCGATTTTAGAGTATGAAAAATAATCAAATATGCCATGTTGTGTTTATAGAAATTGAAATACTTATACTGGGACGGCTGTATAAAGCTGTAAGGCTGTAAATTTCTATGGGTCCTTTGTAGGTAGCTTAAGTAAAATATCGCCATATTTTTGTATGCTTTTTATTTTTAAGATTTAATTTCTAAGAGTATGACGTTTCTATTTTTAAATTCTCATTTACTTGCCACTATAAGAATTGGGCTAGAGAATTCTAATTCAATAAAAATATTTTAAACCTTCAGAGCACTGACTAAACTTGCAAGTATTGCAACTGGCAATACTGTCATTTCTCAAAGTGTAATCTACCAATTGGAAAGGTTAGTAAAGCACCTTGTAATTATAATCAGTGAGAACGAAACGAAAGTTCGGGTAAAAGTAGAAATGAGAGACGATCTTCAGACTGATTTCGATTGTGACGTAACTACTTGTAGATGCGGTTTAGATATTACTTTGAAATTCATATTTAATAAGTGCTAATAGCTTTACAATCAGACGCTTATTCATCATGACAATGATGATATTTATGTCTTGTATATGAATAAGAATTGGTATCATTTATCGTTTTTAGGGTTCCGTACCTCAAAAGGAAAAAAACGGAACCCTTATAGGATCACTTCGTTGTCCGTCTGTCCGTCTGTCAAGACCCTTTTTCTCAAGAACGCGTAAAGGTATCAAGCTGACATTTATACTAAATACTTGGGTCTACGGTTTCTTTTAGCTGTAAAAAAATAAAAGTTGTAAGTCAATGTAATCAAAAGATATGAACTTTTATGTCGCATATTTTGCGATGTCACAGGGGTGTCAAAACCTATAGGGTACTTCCCGTTGACCTAAAATCATTAATTTTGGCAAGAGGCAAGGTCTACACATATCTCTATCTCTACATAGTATAAATTAAAGTCGTTTTCCGCGTCTGTCTGTCTCTATGTATTTCTGAATGGCCGCTAACTCCTTCTAAACCACGCAACGGATTTTGATGCTGTTTTCACCATCAGTTAGATACATTTCACGGAAGGTTTATATATATAACTAGCGACCCGCCCCGGCTTCGCACATAAATTACACCCGTGCGAAGCCGGGTAGGCGGGTCGCTAGTAACGGAATACGGAAATCTGAAAGTTGTAAATTTGAAGTTATATCGTATAAAAATGTTGTTTTACAGTTACAAACTTACATTTTGTAGTTGTTATGTATCGACGAACTTTATTGTCAACTACAAAGTTAAGTTTGTCTTAAATATTTCAACGTCAGTTGGGGGTTTTTTGGGCTCGCGCTCTGAGGGTTTTGTTGGACGGAACCCTCAGAGCAAGAGTCCTAAGTACTTGTGCTTGTCTATTTTTTTTTAAAGGGGATTAGTGAAAGAATGATTGATGTGTCGAACGTTAATGGGCAAGCTGGTAAGGGTCGACGTAGTCGAACGTATCACGATCAAATACAGGTAAGTAAAGGCCCCGTTAAAACTACCCGTAATCGGACTGATGATTTGTAATTTTTTTAATGTTCGTAAAAGTCCGAATAAGGTTCCTTAATTCGGAAAAAATTTACGTGAATTTTTTACAGCATTTTTGTAATATATCATTTTTTGTAGGCTGATTTGGCTATTTTTTGTTTCATATGTTCGTAATAGTCCAAATTAGGTTTTTATAGAATTAAAAATTGGAACCCTGACGTTTTCAAATTCGGAAAAAACTGAACGTCCTTATTTTCATAAGATTTTTGCATGAACTCTAAAACCAATAAAACCTAAATCGGTTGGACTGATTTGGCATTTTTTTATGTTCGTAAAAGTCCAAATAGGGTTTCAAAATTCGGAAATAAATTAAAGTCATCAAGTACATCAGTGATTACAGTGCTTTTTTCTATGGGATTTTTGTATAAAATTCTAGACCAAACTATAACAAATTTATTGATATTAGGACAGGGCACCGGTTATTCACTATAGTATAGGATCAGCTATAGTTTTTAATAATGCTGAAATAGTTTAAATGTAAACACGTTACCAAACTCAAAACTCAATAGGTCGTAAAATTCCATTCCAAATTCATAAATTTTAGGAAATTTCCGCTGTATTTTCGATACCTTATTCTACACATAGCAGATCATAGTTGATTAGTTCTGCTAGTTAACTATTCCAAGAAGTATGTTCTTTTACATGGATGTGCTATTTGTCTTACTAAAGAAACCGTCATGGTTTTGTCTCTAACAAAACGAGAAAATTTGTTAAATTCTTTTATGCTTATTAGTTGCACTAGACACGGTTTTTTATGGAAAATTCCTAACTTTTCGGAAAATGAAACGATTAACAATTTGTTTAATTGGTTATGGCGGGCATGTGCGTTATTTAATTTTCATAATATGTTAATTTGCAATGTTTTGAAGAGTCGGCTTTTGAGCTCGCGTACACATGGGCTTAAGATGCCAAAAATAATTAAATATGTTTTTAAAGATTAAGACCTTTACGATGTATATAATTGGCAACGTTTTATAAGATTACTACCTAAATAAGGTATGGCAAACCTTTACAAAGTTATGGGTCAAACAAAAAAGTCGTAGCCCGTAAATGCATAGCAAAAAGATGGTCAGTACCTAGTTTTTTACTGGGCTAGCGCCTTTATTAACTAAACAAAATACAAGCTAAAACTAAAACTACAAATACAGTTAGACTGCCCATAGACCGTTGAAGGTCTAAAGACAATCCACATGCTCAAGCCCACTACCAGTTGGCGGCGTACCCAGCATGCTGGCGGCATTACCACGTTGAATGGCAATGCTTATGCGTTGAGCCAGAAACACGCCAGCATTTAGTACCTAGTTGTAAAAAAAACTCCATTTGGATGGTGTCGCCTTCTTTTCATGACTTTTCTTCACTTCATCACTTCTCTCAACGGAGTAGAGGAGCTATCCATATTCTTGTGGGCAAATCTATGAAAAATTATAACAGCTTTGACACCGCATTTGTGTTTTCCATAAGCAAATTTTATTCAGAAACGCTTTACTTACGCTTAACTGGCTCTTAGTCTTTTGTTACAGCATGGTTGTTGCGTTGCCCATACATGACCTATCTATATAATTATAAGAAATATTTTGGTAAAAAAACAACTGGGCCCTATTTCATCAAGCCACAAATCATAATAAAACAAAAAAAAAACATGCCAAACCTGCGTTTCATATGTGAAACAATCAACGTCGTTACTGATGATGGTCAGTCATATTTCATTCAAATTAACATTATTTTAGTCTACTATAGTTTTATGAAATAGGGCCCTGATTGTAACAGTATGCGTTCTATTCAAGTTCAAGCGTCTTTTCCGAATCATATCTTTGTTTAGCCGTAGCTCCTCACTAAATATTTCAAAACGAACAATAGATTAATACACGGCATGCGGGCATTCTTCCCCTCTGATAGTACATTCTAGTTGTCATTTCAATGGGTGACGCACTCACGTCTACATTGGGTACTAACAAAATTATATCGTATGTGATTTTAAAATTCTTCTTCATTGAATAACAATCACATTTCCGTCATCATCAAGGACATACATCATACATCATCAGCCATTAAATGTTCACTGCTGAACAAGGTCTCCCTCTTAGAGAGGGGTGTTGCCATAATCCCCACGCTTGGCATGCGGCTTGAGGATCGCAGTACTTTCACCGTGTACTTACAAGACGCTGCTGCCCATCCTCCGGTGGTTCTGGTCGCAGTTTTAGGACATACCCGGGTCAAAATAAAAAATCGGGTAAAATCAAGGACATAATTTTATACAAAGACATGCTTTACTACCTTTGTACCTATGTTTTTTGGAAAACATAAATGCGTGTTCTGTAGTAAACTTTTGGATATCGCAAAAAGTATTTGAAGTGACAATGGTCATTAATAAACATACGCTGGTTTTTGCCACAGCTATCTTGCTCACATATATTTGAAGGTGAAAAAGATAGTTTTTATTTTCAATTTCCGCTCAGTGATATAAATATGTACTTACAAAAAAATTGAAATGGGCGTATGCGATAGTTCAAGCTGGATATTAAAAATAAAAAAAACTTATAATCCTGCTCACTTCTTCTAACATAATATGTTTTACAGATACTATCTACTAGTAAAATAATCACTATGACTAGGATACTTTACATACCACTATAGTACTTTTACACTTATTTCAAAACGCGCATCTGTTATGCAATTTTGACCCACAAATCATGATTAAAGTGAGATATTCAGCCAAGCGGTTTTTTTACATCCATTGCTGTGCGCATGTGCATTGCAACTAATTATGGTGTTTGATTTATACCGGTGGTCGGCAATAAACTAAGTAATTGCTGAGTAATATTTCTTAATACTACGAATTTTAACTTTTAAAATATGATGTTTTGCTTTCTTCACAAAACTATTGCGTCACTGACAAATTTACATACTCTTTTGTTCTATTTTAGTAATTCCAGTTTATATTTATTCGACTTTTATTATACAATCTTGCTCTTCCAATAGCATATTTTCCAATCTGTTAGTGGTTAAACTACGTTTTAATAATTCAATCAATTGGTGTTCATTCGCTTCACTGGATATAGCATAAGCTCTTGTGGTTTCTCCGATTAATGCTGCTATTTTTATGTTTTCGCTTTCTTGACCGTTTACTTTTTTAACTATGATTAAACAGTTAATTTTTACCAAAGAAGAAGAATTCAATCAGTTTTTAAAAATTGTTTAATTAACTTTGTCGTATTGTGTCTTACATTTGTAGTGTCACTTAGACCTTCATCTAAAATTCCATCTAATCGCTCAATTTGCACAAACATTTTTCAATGTACTGCAAGCTTAGGCTCATTAACGTGACTATACATTATTGTTTTGGTACTAAGTTTTATATGGAGTTCTTATTTTGTCCCCAAGCTACGGTCATGAATATTTATTTCATTATATTTATCTGAACCATTCAAAATAATCTCGAAAATATCTTATGGTTATAATTATGCACTTGGAACGTCAAACTCTCAAATTAACACATCCCTGTTACCACTATTGCTTTAACAATTTTAAATATTTTTTCATACTACCCATTACGGTGTTATTGTTATGAACTTCGTGACCATTTTGTAGATGATCAAAATCTTGATAACGCAGTTTTTCGGCTTAATTGCGCTTCGGTAATTTAAGTATAGATCGATAAAAACTAGTCAGACCAGGTGAGTTGACCTTCTAAATATAACATTTGATAAATTTGCCACCGATTCGGCTCGAGCGTTACCTTGCAGTGTTTTTATATTTACCTTTTGAATTTGTCATAGTTTTTATATCTTCCGGGCGGGAAATAAATCTATTTTTATCTTAAAAGTAAAAACTATACGGTTATCTTCGTCTACTTTCTGCTTATTAAGTAAGAATAGAAGTATTCATACTTACTTAATATTACTAGCTTACTTACAAAGTACAAACTGAAAGAAAATGTACTATGATGTAATATATTATATTTGAACTTTGCGATCGCAATATTTTTTACAAACCTAACTTGGTTTTAAATAAATAGATTTATAAAAGAAGTTACCCTAACAAATATTATGTAAAGCCATGAAATCTTTCATAATAAAAACTATGGAACACTTGATTAAATATCTGTTTCAGCTGGTTAAATATTGTTTCAAGTTATTAAAAGTACGGATGCGTTGGTTTTACATTTTTAATTTATATTTGATTTCCTTATTTTGTCTAGAGCTTGGCTTTGCCACTCGTTCGTATCTTCTAGGATCAAAATCAGAAGGTTCACCGTCTGGCCCACCTTTTGTAATATGAACTTGGAGCTTTTATTATTCAGGTAGGTACATTTTGTCCCTTTCTGTTGTATAGGTTTCTCTCGCTCTCACGTCAACAGCTGCGGTGCGCAGGAGTAGATCCAAGACTAGACAGTGAGCGGAGCGGCGCGCTCGTGATTGGTCGCTCTTACCGCGTCGCGTGAATTTATAATAGTCGCGATCGTCACGAGTGAAGCAATGTGCATTATGTTTAGATCTTTTGTTTATTAAATGCTTTTCTCTTAATTCTTAAATAATGGTAATGTGTACGTGGCGCAGAGAAAGTGTTTTTTTCCATATGTGGCAGCTGTCACTGCATTTGGATTTGGAGGGATCATTGCACCTGGATTTTGGATTCACAAACGATACAACAAAACTTTGAACTTCTTTGCTATCAACGTCAATCATTTTTCTATTGCGTTTTTTAAATATTGGAACAGTGTTAACAGTTTATTATTTGTCATCGAAGTTATAAACTTACTTCAAATATCACCGATGACTAATACCTATTCCAGTTTCAATTCAAGCAGTGTCCTTTTCTGTACAAATTGAAAGTACCGAAACCCAAGGCTTGTACATTTGTACAAGGTTGCAACTTGTGAGACTTGCAAGTCGTTTCGCGTGCACTACCCGTGCTGTGAAAGTATTTTGACTGTTTTCACGAAGATATTTTAGCATATTAATGTCAGAGCGAGCTTTCTATGTCTGCCTTTGGTCGATTCTGTGACACAAGTGGACAGTATGGTCATCATGACATCATTGCAGTATTATGATTCTTTCGGTGGATCTTTAACAGATCCTTATTAAAACGACAGTTTGAAATATGAGTTGCTTTAAAATGGTATGATGGCATTATTTCTGGAGGATGTTCGCTGAAGCAATAATACAATCTATAAAGTTCTCTATTATAAAAAATATTTTTTAATGCATTTATATAAATCTATATAATAATATTTATAAAAAATACCACTCACTGACTTATCACGAAATCTCGAAAACTACTTGACACACGAACCTGAAATTTTTCAGGTAGATTCCTTATATATATTTCGAAAAGGCGGAATTAAAGGGTACAGAAAAAATACGGGCTGAATTGAGAACCTTCCTCCTTTTCGAATGCGGTTAAAAAGGGGTTAAAGCTTATATGAAAATCTAACCGTACCTAAAAACTCGTAGGGAATGGCCTATTTAGACATACCATAAAGTATGTCTAAATAGATAAGATAGGATTCGTGTTTAGTGTTTTTTCTGTTACCCTAAACCAGTTTTAAATTAATTAATTACTAAAGTACTGGACCAAATCAATAGGTCTTGTTTCATAATTAACAGTTTGTTGCAATGCAAGGCGTGCCTCGTTGAATTATTGAAATTGCTGCGCTGATTGCAAATAAAATTGTCGCTAACATAGATGTGCATATATTATTATATTGCTGTTAATGCTATACATAAAGTAAACATACTGGGGTTTTAATAATTATTTAACAATCTCTCACAACCAGGTTTTTTGTATTGCACCTATTTTAGTTCCACGACTCGACAAAATATTTTTTTCATTTAAAAACAAGAATATATACGGCTTTACATGACAATAATATTACATGGTTAAAATAGAAAAAAATGTGAGATCCCGAGGCAAACATCAAAAGACATTTGCCAAATACTTACTAAACTAAAAAAGTTTAAAGAAGTTTTGGTGAACTTGCTAAGATTTGAAAAAAGTCATAGCGTCATATAAAATTGTTATTGAGCATGATGAAGAGAAGCTGCCTGCTAGAGGTTGTTGGTTAATTATCCATAACCCTAGATATATGTACATATTATTATTTTTATAACTCTACTAATAGTTACTCTTCTAGCTTAAACAGTATCTACTTATATTATTTTCTTACATAAAGTTATTAACTGCAGCCTGCGACTCGTATGCATAGACTTTCATGTAAACTTTCAACCCTCTTTTGCCTCCATTAATTCGACCCTTTCGCAAAATTCAAAGCATATTCAGAGGGTCTCTACAGTAAATCTACCTTAAAAATTTCATCTTCGTAGATCAAATAGTTTTCGAGATTTAGAGATGAGTCAGTCAGTTAGTTTTTTTTTTCAATGCCATAGCTGGGAAACAAGCAGACTGGCTGCCTGATGGTAAGCAGTCACCGTCACCTATGGATACTTGTAACACCAGAGGCATCACAAATACGTTGCCGACCCTTTAGAACTCGATTAACTCGCCTTTTGAAAAACCCCATGTTGTAGCTTCTCGGAAACACCATAGTTAGGGGTATTATGCTTTTATATAATATGTATGTATATATACATAATATATAAATAATATACTATGCCATATACATATAGATCAACTCATGGCGTGGCATATTGTCACGTTTCTCTATTCAAACAGAGATTAGAAAGTGGTATTGATAATATCACATCTGCGTCAATGGTTATGCTTTGATGTGCATGTTTAACAATGCAACATAACATGTTATTGTTACGGGGTTACTATAATATAAATTTAGATAGTGTTATAGTTACAATTTACTCCTCTTTTCCCGTGTTATTAACGCAACTTTATCCATGTATGACTTGTGATTTTGTTCTACCTATTTTGGCTATAGTTTTTTCTTAATCCTATTGATGATTTCCAATTCATCTTACTAAACGAAAATGTTTTCAACTTTAGTTGCTACCTTTATTACAATAACTTGTGATATTAGATAATAAGTTAATAGTAAAAAATAAGCTAGCTTTTAGCATTAGAATATTAAATTTCTATTTAACACATTTTAAAGGGATATTTTGCTGCGTTCAGTAGTTCCTTAGCCACCTTTCATCATCATCACCAGACCTTCAATATCACCTAGGGGTATAGTTCTCATCAAGACCATGCCAAAGAGCCTAAATATGATGTGGTTATCTTGTTGCGTTCATTAGTTCCTATGGCTACCATTAGACTGAATCATGAGATATATAAGCTCCATGGTACCATATTAATGCATCGTCATGTAAGTTACAAACGTGTACCAAAATTCAACTCAATTGAACGCCGAAAAGTGGGTCAAATCAAATTAGGCTTACAAGATTTGTACTTAACATACATACAAACATGTGAAGTTAAATAAAAGCTTTATAATAGATAGATATAAACTTTATTGTGCACACAAGAAATAAAAGTTACAGATTAAGAAACTTAAGAGCTTGTCACAAATGGCAGCTTTATCGTCATCATGGCAGCCTTATCGCTAAAAGCGATATCTTCCAAGCAATCATTGGTACCGTCGGTTGGTTGTCGTTGATTGGATCGTTCATTGTTGGATATTAATACATATGAGGATAAAGAATAAGAAAATTTACTGCGTAAAAGTCTGCTCCGGCCGTTACGAGAATGCGTCTGACTGCTGCAATAACATACCATCTACAAGCTTACGATCAAAAATCTAGTAAAAATAATCAGAATTTACTATTCGTTCAGCTTTTTACAATGCTATGGCAACTGTCAGACGAATTTTTCTCAGTAGTGGCACTGTGGAGTAGTATATATATTAGGCTATGTTCATAAGTTCCAATGATCTGCCGTTCGTCAATGGAGGAGATTGAAAATGACTGTTTGCACAAGTATAGGTACTCGTAGATCTACTATGAAGAAATATTGACCTTGCTTGTCTAATAATCACATACCATGAACGACTATGATGTTATCAGAAATAACTATTCTAACAGTAACTATTACAACAGTTGACAGACCATGGAAAGTTTCATGTTTTGTCAATGTGGAAATAACGCAATACAAGAGTCCATTTATAATATTATTATGTTCGAGTACAATACCCACAATACTATATAATGCAAGTGATTGTATGCTTCTGAATAAGTACTTATAATATATAAATAATTTAAATAAAATTATTTCGTTAAATTAACCAATCAATAAATTCCAACGACAATCAACTAATTATTGACCCAAAAAAGCAGTAATAAATATAAAAATCGCCTTCAACATTATTAGTAAACGTGCGAATAAAATTAATGCTACTGCTAAATCGACTAGTGCTGGAACAATATAATTGGAGCTAGTTAAAAATTACAGTCTAAGTTAATGAAGTTTTTATGGGACTACCTTCCTCTATATTATTAAAAAAAAATCACGTAAATTGGTCCACAGTGTGGATATATCACACCACACATACCGGAGTAATAGGTGTATCATCATCATCATTTCAGCTGTAGGACGTCCACTGGACATACATAGGCCTCCCCCATCGATCTCCAAAAGGGCTGGTAATAGGTGTACCTATGTACAAAAGAAAATACGGACCGAATTGAGAACCTGCTTCCTGAATTAAAAAAATAAATAAATTTTCTTATTTTCAATACAGTAGTGGATTGTACAATGAGTGCACAATACAAGCCGTTTTAGCTGAGAAGCTTATCAGCCCAAGCCGAAGACGCTGCCGGATATTGAAATCGAGGATTAAATGGGTTTTTATTGACTAGTTATACACTCCGCTTTCCACTTTAATTGCGAGGAAATGTAACTATGATATTGTAAGTTAAATATCTTTAGTTAAATTATAACTAAAATTGTAACAAATTTACTCGACAAAGGTTAATTTAATTTAATAAAATCCTGATCTAAGATTATTACTATAGAGTTATAGACCAAGGCAAACTTTACGTGAAATATATTATAATTTTTATGCACTAGTGCATGAAAAACATACAATTTTTACTAAAGCATAAAAAGCTGTAAAATTACGCTTTCATTAGGCATAAACAAAACAATTACAAGGATAAGAAGTGAAAAATAAATAATACAGTAAGACCCAAGAGTTTGAAATAAGTAGGTAGATACTAAGTCTGTAATTAGCTTAACTTTGAACCTTGGTTAGACAAAGAATAATACTTTGTGATCCAACAATGAACAGTTTCAACTAGCCTCCGCAGTATCGTGGTTGTGCAAGTCGGCCTTTGCCTCAGGAATAATAGATTCCATTAAATGCATGCGTAGATAGATTAATTAAGTAAATCATTGATAAAAATGAATAGACGTGTATTTGATAATGGTTTCAGTAAAAGTTACTGCTTTATCCCAGATTATTTTTGCCATAAACACGCAGCAAATTATGAATTACCGTACTTGGTATTAAAACTGTCGGTAGCAGCGAAATCAAATTAGAACTTCGCCCTCTCGGCTTTGCATACTTGTCCGAGAAAGTGGCTACTGGATCTACGAGGTCTATAATATTTAATATGTGAATAGTGTACTAGGTATTTGGTTCATATTCAATTGAAAACAGGTCGTGCCCTAATTGATGAATGTGTTTATCGATTGAGGTTGCAGATCGTTCTACATTTCAGTTTGTATTACCAGTAGTCCAAATTAAACTGACAATTTTAAAAGGAATTTGGAATGTGTTATCTTACTCGTTATCTGCAATATTATTGGGGTAAACTTCTGAATAAACTTGCATTTACATTACATATAATAAAAATCAGTGCTAAAATGCTTATATTACATTAATGTTTTACATAACTGAACCATTTAAGTCAACTGCAAACTGCTCTACGTATTTCTCCATCTTATAAAATAGGGAAACCAAATAAAATTTCTAAATTTAATATTATTTATTCAATAACGATTGGCTAGATGTTTGGTTGGATACTGCCATTTTTACATGTAATTTTACATGAGGAGTAGCATTTTAAAAACTATATTTTATTTAGGTAATTAGTAGTATGATTCTCAAAACAATTTTGAACTTTATATTTTGTCAAACTGAATTGTGTGTCTATATCAAATTGATTTTACTAAAATATTATAATAGTATTGGAGTGTCATCTTCACCACTACTTAACACTATTTATAAACAAATTCAATTGAAACAGTACATCAGAACCGGAAATATCCGGTTCAATAGCACGCGATAAAAATCCCGTAAAATAAAAATATTTATTAAAAAAGTTCTCTAAATTATAAAACAGATAGGAGACAGAACATTGAAAGCATATTATGATAAATCATGTATAGTTTCTAAGTTCCTGGCTAAGTTTCTCACGTACCACCGCTGGTCAGCCGACTGAATATGTGGACCAATGGACTGGTTTCACCCGTCTATCGGTTGATGTCTTAGAAAACGTTTCCTACTAACTCGATCATGCATTTAATGACTCTTAGCTAATTGATACCCACTTTGCACATTTGATTTCTTTGTGATTATTATCATTATTATTTTATGTTTTTTATTTAGATAGAAATCTTGGTAGGTAATTCCTTTCAGTGTTAATTACTTGATTCTTGCTATGTATCTTGTCGTTAAAATAATTAATCCCCTAGCCGCCTGCCAAGCGTGGAGATTATGGCAACACTCCCTCTCTAAAATTTGGCCTTTGTTCAGTAGTGGACGTTTAATGGCTTATGATGATGAACTGCAACTTCCAAATCATCCCTTGTTTTTTAAATGTTAGTGAATGTGCAGTTTTTATGTAATCATTAGTTTTCTTTATTATCTAATTCATTACACAACATAATTTTTCATTCGATGGACACATGACTTATTTCTCAAAGAAGGTTTGCGCCAGGGGTTGTGAAATGTGGTCACCTTCCGTGACGCATCCGTTGTTATGAAATTGAAGGCACAGCTTAGACTCAAACCATAACTGTTTATTATTCAAATTTAGATTTTTAATTTAAAAGCAAAATACTCTTATAATCTTCGTATATCTCATGCAATTTTTTATGTCGTTTTATTTTAATAAAATGCATCTAGTTTAATATAAAGCAGTCTAAAAACCAATATAGTTTGCCCATACCCTTCATTATCAAATGCCTGGATCAATGAAATTATAAGCTTTGAGGTGTAGCTAAAAAGAATTTAAAAAGATAGAACAACATTTGAAAGCATGAAAACCTTGCGACTTTGGTTATGTAATACATAAAATTTGCATGCTGCCTATAAAACCACATTGCATAACTCTGAAATAATATGATGTTGAAGCATTTAGGTAATACATATTTTATTTTTATGCTAATAACACGGGAAAGTTAGATTTGGTTTTTCTATTAACGATAGCTAATATCATGTTGTACAAAAAAAAATACTTCATCGTTTATTCCATGTTTTGATAGGTATGACAAAAATCAACACAGTTTAGGTACAAAGGTAGATTTAGTATGCTTGTATACCGTTTTAGTTTCTGGACGTAAAATATGATACTAGGTTTATTTGCAACATACATTGTAGAACGGTAAACAATTTCAGTAACAAACACGGCCGCAACCATCTTCAATCGCTAATGAACAGGTTCAAAGTTTTGTTGTCGTAATTTAAATATCTGTTTTTAGTTAAATTACCAATAAAATATTAATAACAAAGCTATCTTGCTCGATGACTACACAACCTCACCTTTAACCGCTCCAGAAATATCAATTGGGAAAATGAATTCCCCACTATCAACTATAATAAAAGAGGCATTAAAGAATATAATGGAAAATGAGAACAATAAAGATATTAAGACAAAATGAAAATAAAACATTATCCAGGAAAAGCGGTCATGGAGGACCCGTGGCTCTCCATAAATGATCGGACCATGGACCTAGTCTATGCGGCCAACTGGGTTGGAGCAAATAATCTAGGTTCATACGATGATAGCCATTCAGAAAAGGTGAAATTTAATTCCATATCAAGAAGTAAATCATGCAGAGACGTCGACCGCACTCATGACCGAGACTACGAAACTAAAACGTATTCGCATGAAGATAATGGATACACGTATCCTAATGATGTTCCTAATGACAATATATCCCAATTAGCTAAATACCAACAAGATATAGAAGAAAAGGCGCGAGCCGAAAACAACCTCATTACACAGAACAAATTGAAACACAGCTATAGTTTTAAAGACATGCCCAATGGCTATAGACCATCTACTCTTAGAAGAGTTAAGCGACGAAACTTTACCGAGTGGGATATTGAAGCTTTCGGATCGAATAGCAAGCAACCACCCACGCCGCCTCAACGTAAGGATTCCTTGAAATATGCGCACCGCCAGAGAAAATCTGACTCCAAGAAAAATCACTATCCACTGCCTGATCCCGGCCCCGTTCCTCTTGACCCATCATCGGAGTCATATTACGAATACTATTCAAGAGTAAGCCAGCAAAACAATGACACCGACAGCGATAAGATTAAACAAATTCAGAAGGATACCAAAAATGACAGAACTTCCTATACTGATCACACAACATCAAACGGTAGCACAATGTATCAATTGATTAATTCCATGGCCACCTTAGATTTGACACCAATAAAATCCAGAAACGGGAAAAAAAACCTCGTGCTGGATTGTGAAGCGGAAGACTCAGGTTTATACATGCAGCCTATTAGCCCGTCGTTATCTACATGCGAACAACTTCCGAAGCACACAACGCAACCCGCAAACGGGCGAAACGGACGTATCGAAGAATCTAAACCTAGTTTTCGCTCCAAATCTTTAAGAGTCAAAAGTGAAGGCCGAGCTCCTCTTCGTGCATACCTCGATACACAGCCACAAAGTCCGCCATACAATGGTGTCACAGTCACCCAACCAAAAAGGAATCTATCGCCGAGTGAACAGCTGACTCTAATGCAGTACGAAATGTTCAACGGAAGTCAAAACAAACCTGTGCCGCCGATCACCAATGGGTTACACTCCAATGATCTGAGCAAAGAAAGTGACCATCGGACTACAAACGGTATTGCGAAACAAATCAAACGTGATAAGTATGGAAAGCTATACAGCACAGTGAGAGTGAAGAGTGACGATAGGTATGATAGGTACAATGACATTATGTCTTTCGGCAAAGAACGTATAAGTGAGGAACGCGTGACGAATGGTAACGGTGTATTTTCAAGAAGTGCTAAAAGTTCTTCGAGTGGTTCAGACTCTGACTTTTCGATACCAAGACCTAAATTAATAGTGCCTGTTCATACTTATGGTATGAGAAAAAGAAGGACAGGGAATCTTTGTCAGCGAGACTCTACTGCAACTGAAGCGTCTCTTGATGCTGGAATAGTATTGGACGTCACACGCCTAGAAGACCCCAGTAGCAAGGCTGATAAATACAGAAATGGCGAACCAGGTAACTATAGCAATAAATAAGTTCTGTAACTACACAACAGTCTATACAAATTTTCTTATCATGGGTATTGTTATCTACACGCTATTTTGATCTCATGTGTGCTGATGTTGATCGATGTAGGTTATACAATAATAATTTTATTATACGAGGCAATTCTGAGGTCTTGTTGCGGATGGTAGTTGATCTGACGTAACTCTATACTGTAAAATAGCGCTTTAACTGACGATGACTCAATGCTTGCGTTAGTGAAGGCATAGCTGCACGTCTTTATTTATCGAGCGTTAATATAATTATGACAGTTGTCGTTCGAGCTATATTGCCTTTGTTTTTTGAAGCGACGTAATAACATAATTCACAAAATTAAAACTATTACTGCTATAAAGACAACAATATTAATTTTATTCGACGTTTAATCGTGCATAACACAACAGTTGCGCCAACAGTACATTTAGGACAGAAGAACCGAATGCCTCGGCATACTGCGAACCACTTAGAGGTTGCTAAACGCACGAGCCCGGCATATCAATTAAAAAGGTTCATTTTGACCTAGTTTTGTTTTAAATCGAGCATGAATATGAGTTTCAAGCGAAGTGTTATTAATTATCGTTAATTGATTTGGACTTATGTTCAGTCATTCCTCAGTATTTTGGTATATATTATTTTCCTGTAAATTTCGTTTATTTCCTTATTTTATGACGATTTTTTTGTGTGGCGATTTATGTTTTCTTTCAATACGAGTAACTATTGAACCGAAAGTATATTCTATGTGATTGCAGATTTGTGAGACAGGTTAGTTATATAAAAATAATCTGCTTAACAGATCAACTCACTAATCTCAAGCACATAGAATAATAATGTTAATATTTTATAATATCATATTTGATTCTTTCTTCCGATAATTGATTTTTCTACCATTATGATTATGTATAAAAAAAGCATTTATAGAGCCACGCCAATTGGTCATAAACAGAGCACGCATTTGAACTTTAAACCCTGCAATAACCAAGACCTGCGCTGCTCAACAGCCAAGTCGCCTTGAAACACTTTCGTTGTTCAAGTAATTTGCGTTCGTTTCAACTACAAATGGATACAAGTCAGTCATGTTCGAACCAGATTAGCTCACTATTTTCCATATTTCTACTAGATTTGCAACTGGTTTTTTATTGCCATCAATGTGAAGAGGAAAAGGTTGCTTAATATCCGTGAGACTTGCTTTAGTAGGTCACAAGTAAATCCTTACACATGAATCATCTTGATCAAATTTAAATTCGTACTACATTTTAGCCGCATTACATATAGAATTAGTTTATTTTGTGTTCGACCGTAATGTTTTTGTTTTAATTTCTATTATTTTACAATAATTACGAGTAAATGTGAAATTTGCTAAAAAAAAACTTGTATAATGTTATGTCCTATGTTTATCATCAGTTGATTAGAATACAATTCATAATCAAGCCTGTAATAATTCTGTTAGTTCTAAGAAAGTTGCTAAACGTTGCATTGCACCAAGTGCTAATTTCATTATGTTCAATGCCTTTGTTTCTCACACAATAAACTACTCAAGCCTTTACTCGATAAGTTGCGTGTTCGATTCTATCGTTAAATCCGAGTATTTGAAGGTTCAGTAACTTGAAGTTGCTAAAATTTGTCTGTGAAAAGATTTTATGAAACTTGTTTAAATTAAACGCACACAATTAAAGGCTATTAAACTTTGCAATCTTGCTTGGTACAAAGAGTTTTTTTTTTCTTAAAATAGATTCTTGTTTTTAATTTTGCTACATAGCTTTATAAATAAAGTTAACATAATTTTTCGGCAATAAACAAAATTGACATTCTTACTCCACGTCATTGGTGGTCCAAAGACCTTGGTTAATAAAACGTAATGTACGCACGTGCTCTAACGTTTAACAATGTACAGTATGTAAATAACGGGTCATTTTATAATACAATAGATGTGACAGGACAATGACACAAATAAACATTTATAAACGGGCCTATCACATATTTAAAAAAAAAAACGAATGCAACGTATTCATATTTGTGATTTTAAATATTTCTTACTCAAAGTTTGTGAATTAACAGCAAAAGTAGACAAACTGCGTATAAATAAATATAAAATAAAATATAAAAAATACAAACAGAAGCAAGTTTACAGCCAGCAAAGTAAACAAGATTTATAGGTTTTATATGTTTGTTTTAACTTTAGCCAACAGGATAATACCTTTTGATGTTTTAAAACTTGAACCTAATCAAGCCTTACATTACTCGTGGACAATAACAATATATGCTTAGTATGCTTATATTGTAATAAGGATGGTTATCTATATACTCGCACAATTATTATTCAGGGTCAATTTGTTAACATCTTTGAACAATAATAAGTATAATACCGATGGGGAAGAAAGGTTCTGGAGTGGAGACCACGAACCGGAAGACGCAGCGTAGGGATGCCAGGCTGTCGTTCAGTGTGGAGGTTAAAGGGGGAGGCCTATGTTCAGCAGTGGACGTCTTCTGGCTGATGATGATGATGATGAAGTATAATACCTTAGCTGATAGATATCTTAGCGTTGCAATGTATTAATACAAAATTAAATTCGGTACATAATGTCCCTCGATCTAACGTAGTAACATTTTTATAGATCTATGGCAGAAACTTAATTATGTTATTATTGTGGTTGTGGGTATTTTGAGTAGAAATTTGATTTGTGTCGATCCTAAATTTTGATGTTAGGTTTATTTTACTTTTTTGCTATGCATTTAGATTTAAATTTAATTTAGATCTTTAAACTTAGTCTCGTCCATTTATATTGTTTTAACTAGAAATTATGTCGTAGATTTTGCTTATTCTAAAATTATTAGGGTTCTATTTTCGTTCTGTTTTCATGCTATATTACATTAAACTTATAAACCAGCTTTAGTATTAAAAAGCCAATCATATATAGTTATGAAATGTATACTCATACTACATCAACAACGTTTTGTGTACTCTTTAGTCCTTCAAGTCAGGTTTATTTGCCTTAGTTTATACCACGTTTGTAAACATGTGATTGAATACAAACGCAAAAACTTTATCATTAGTGTTATACTATTATTTAATCTGTGGCACTAACTTCTCGATGTAATCGTGAATAGCTTTACCAAAAACTAAGCTTATTTTACTTTTTCCTACAGAGGGTCGAGTGGAAGTATCAAGAGAGAACAAGTACCTCAGCACGATGGCACCTGGAAAAGTGTTCGGAGAGCTGGCAATACTGTACAACTGCAAGAGAACAGCCACCATAAAAGCGGCGACGGACTGTAGATTGTGGGCGATAGAACGGCAATGCTTCCAAACGATCATGATGAGGACGGGGCTGATTCGGCAAGCGGAATACACCGACTTCTTGAAAAGGTAAGCGAAATGATATTAAATAGATTTTAGAACTGTAATGAACAAACAAAGATAATTTTGGTGACAACACCACTAAAACGAAGTCAAAATCACACATTGAATCAAACAGGTAAAGTTTTACAAGTATTATGTTTAAATATACTTAATATCTTTATACTTAATACTTAATATCTCTATTTTTTTACTACGGAATTGGAAAGCGTTTGACCACAATCTCAACTGCTAAAACTGAATATATAGTCAAAGATGTGGAAAGTTTGTTTAGAAAATACCTATTTACTTATTTCTTGAACAACCCGGAATTGTACTCGTTCGGAAAGACGTTTGTTAGATACGGCATTTTCATTATAAAATATGTATATAATATCACAAAATAGTAAGTAAATATTATGCATCTAAAGTAGTAAACACTGCAAATAGTAAGCGTTCATTCATAATTACATTTTATCGCCGGATATATCCAAGACCGTAATGAATAAATACTTTCATTGCATTAACCTTAAAGTTTCGTTATCGGATAACCCAGACCTTAATGGCTTCTCGTATATGATATATATGATACAAAGTTTCATTGTTGAAACATAACACGAATTATTCTAGGGTGGTCAGTCTCAGGCAGAAAGAACAATATTTTAAGGATTTGTTGTCATACTAAACTATAATAAAAAGTTAATTTAGGGTTTAGTTATTACGTAGGTAACATTTGTGATCTGAATCGGTTTGTTAAAAAAATAAATATAGTGCAAATAAAGCACGTTACTTGATTGTCTAATCAAATTTCGATGTAGAAAAATAGCGTGCAATAACTCTAGTATGTAGACTGAGACAAAAGAGCTAGACTTTCCAAGTCATCTTATTTCTATAAAACCTAGTTTCTGTTGCGTTCTCTCTGAAAATTGATATAAAATTGCGATGATTCGAGTTGTATCGCGATTCCGTGAAACAAATCATTTCGAAATTGAGGTGATCATGCCTATTGCTAGATTCATAAAGTCTTTGGCACGAAATCGGCTTTTTATAAGCGTCTTACAATTTTGTTTGGGATTAGGCTATTTTTAAATTTCCTGACTAATAAGACACGATGTTTACAATAATAAGGGCAGTAACCTCGGTGCAGTGACTTGTGGGAATGGGAAAATATTATTTTGACAACTCAATGAAGCTGATGAACTTGTTTTTATCCTCAACGTTATAGTTCTTAAATACGTATATAGTTCTTAAAAATAAAGACGTGGTGTTATTCTTTCAAATAAACCGGCCAAGTGCGAGTCGAGCTCGGGTACTGAGGATTCCGTACCACCACAAAATACAATAGTTATCAATTAAAAAAAACTATTTGGTCCGACTTAACGCCTACCTAAATAGCCAAGCAATTGCTACGCCGTCACATAGTTAATATTTTGCAAGTGACGCTCGGTATAACTTTTAGTGAACAGAAATTTGTCACCGACTAGCACTTGGCCATTATTTATTGTTATACTTTAGATTGTGTACTATAATCATGCCAAGTTTGACGCTTGTACGTATTTACCGTTTTTACATTAGAGCTAATACAAAAATGCGAAAAAAATTCGTTTATTGTATAGGGACACGCCTTTCGTTTGAATTTTTGACTTTTTATTATTTGTTAGTTAATTCGCCGTAACATTACCATATTCTCTGAAAATTTCAACTGGCTATTATGGTTCGAAAGATACAGCCGTTACTAGGTAGGCCAGGCAGACGGACAAACAGACAGACATCGTATGCTTGGTGTAAGGGTCCCGTTTTTACCCTTTGGTTACGGAACCTTAAAAATAGACTTTAATGTTATTATGTGGGTAAAGCTTCATAATACTGTTCAATTAATTGTCAAGTTTAATAGTTTAAAAAAATGCATAAAGGAAATAACATTACTTCTAAACGATACATTCTCCAAGTAATGTTTATGCAAATATTTAACTTACTGTAGAATGTAGATTGATAAAACCTACTACGCAATACTTACTTTATATCTTACCAAATATTTATACTTGTCTTTTTTAATGTGAACATAGAACGTTTACGTGAATACTTAAGTACAATGGCATTCTTTTTGTTTGCCGTTGCATTTACGTCCACTATGTGCCGTGCTATGCGGAAGATTTCAGCACAAAGATCAATTAAAAATTCTTAAAAGTACATATTACCATTTGCAAATCTCTGGTATTTCTGGCTTTAGAATATACACAATAGGTACAACTATCATAAAAACTAACGACAATGCTCAAATGTATAGCTTTAAAATTTGCAATACAGTGTATAAAATACTTGGTTAGATTATTTTCCAACGTTTTGAAAGTGTTTCTCAACCCAAAAGGTCGTTAGTGTGTTTGTATTGAGAACCTTAGTGTCCACCAAGTCATGAAAGGACAGTGACCTCGAAGACACTTATGCAAATGCATGGAGCATGCAATAGCCCATTCTTTTGCTTTCATCGGCCTCAGACTCGCTGTAGACCTTTATATCGTCGTATAAATTACGGGGCTTAATGACGCGACTGTCTCTTGATAAAGACTGTGTATGGAACAGTTTTGAAAGAGTTTGTACGTTTGTGTTAATGTTAAGCTATTATATTTTTATATATTGGTTTGATAAATTTTGAATGCAACTATCATTTGTGATGACTTTCAATCTGAAAACGGAACATTGACCTTTTGCTTCATTCTCTTCTTCAAAACATCATTCGTAATCCAAATCTTAACTTCAAGTGATCTCAACTGTAGCAATATTATGACCTGATTACTAGGATTTGCACAACACATTTTGAAATTCACGCATCTGTTATTAAAAAGCATTATCCAACACTTTTATAGCCAGCTAGTAAAGTCTCAGGCAAAAATATACTCGTTGGTATACTACATAATTTATATTCGCCGTAAAAAATTATATGACCTTTCATAGGAGTTAAAGTTTCACCTTACGTCGAACGTAACACGATAGTAAGGAATCGTTGCTTTTATTGCTCAAGTATCATAATCCAAGACAAGTCATTTCATATCAGACGAATCGCTTGGAGTGACTAGCATCTGGCTTACATCCTTAGTAAGAACACGGTGATCCATCTTCTTAGACGTATCATCAAGATTGATGTCTTTCGCAGTGTGTATGAGTTTATTTTAATCACGTTTATTGATGATGATGTTTGTTTTCTGCTCAAATAAACAAGGTTACCTACTTCGATTATCCCATCTATCGGTTAATGGTTTTGTTTTGTGGGCCAATACGATTCCAATTTTGATATTTATTTTATGATTCTGATGGGTTCTATTTCTTTTATTATTTTGGTTGTGAATTGATTTTATATTCTATGGGTGAAGCGAAGACTATATATTACGAAAATACACAAGTTTGATTTCATCATCATCATCATCATCAACCATTCTCCACCTACTGCTGATAATAGGTCTCCTCTTCAGTGCGCCATCCTGTGCTAGCCTTGTCCATTTATTCAAGTTTGATTTATTCAATAAAAATTACAAGTAAAATGAAAACTATCATAAATATAAATTTATAAGTAAAACCAATCTAATACTATTCTAACAAGCCGCTATCAGTGAGCAGCGATTGATATTTAGTTTGATTTGAATATAAATATAAGTCACCCTCACTCACGTGTAGGATGGCGTCTATTTTAATGTTTGATTTAAACATAGACGCGTTTAAACTAATTGTTTCTCACGAAGTTAAGTCGCTGATAGATTTATGTTCCATGTTAAAATTCAAGACAAGACGAATCGAGTCTCGATTACTCTAAATATTGGCATTCGATTCAAGTTCGGCTGTTTTATCTCCTGATCCAATTTCATATATTTCTAAAACAAAGCCATTGTTGACGAAATCGGTGCAATGCAGTGTCACAGTCGATGTTGCTCAAGCACTCGTGCGCAATTTGCGAAACACCCACTAAGCTAACCGTCACGTCTGTAAGTCTCATGACATTTCGCGATTGGGATCCTTTCACTGACCAATGACTATACTTATCACTGCATTAACACTATTACACAACTATTGTAAATAGTATTGTTGATGACCGCACTTACCCACGACAGAATAGAGATGTATACTATTGGGGTAAAAAATTGTGTGGTAGGACGTTAGCAAATTAGCATGTATGTCTATGACTATATTCCTACAAATCGGAGCGATTTGAAAGGTTTCATTGCAGTGGTCAAAATCTGTCTAACGCCTTAAAAATTATAAATAATTTTTCATATGGGTTGTGTGGTTTTAAATTTTCATTTTAGTTGTGTGTATGATTAGAAATTTAATTTCTGCAGCATATGTAAGGTTATTAAATTGAATACAAAATCTACACTACAGTAGCGTATATTTTATATTCAGTTTAATACAAAATCAGATTTAATTTAGCGCCGCTACCTACATTGGGTGTTTCTTAGATGCTAACCTCGCCTAAATCTTATATGTATTTGCTTGCTTCTAACTGCTTTTATAACTCTACATTTCAAATTATTTTCCATTGACTTAGTAATCCTTACTATATCCTTAATAATATTATAAAAGCAAAAGTAACTCTGTCTCTCTGTCTAGATGTTTGTTCGCTTTTCAAGACTAAACCGCTATGCCGATCTTAACGAAATTTGGCAGAATGATAGTGTACATCATATGGACGGACATATGGTACTTATTCTCCCAGAAATTGCGGGATAACCTACATTTATGTAATTAGTAGTTGTTGCGTTGACTGCTATGAAATATTAATCTACACAAATATTATAAAGAGGTAAAGTTTGTACGTTTGTATGTAAGAAGTAATAAAATATATCACTATAGATTAAAATTGCATGACTACATGTAATTGTTTCATATCGGCAGATATATAAAAAAATATTTAATTTTCCAATTATGTTCTCAGCTCATTAACAAATAGCTGTTTATGTGTAATTTTATCATGTATATCTACATCAGATCAAACTGCAGTAGCCGTTACTGCCTCGACATACTTAAAATAATTACTAACTTGTACATTACCATCTTACAGCACAATGTGGTAACCACTTATTACATAACATAGTTACTCTAATTTATTACTTAATAATTGTTTTTATTGCAATGAAAACTAGATTGACCTTGGGATAGTGTTTGATGGATTTTAGTAGGTAAGCACTAGTTTGTTATTGTTTTTATTTTTTTACATAAGTACTACACTTGCATAAAAATATACATCTATTTTTAAATTTCTTCTCATATCGTCGGAACGTAGCATGAAAATTGCAATGATTGCAGCAATTTTCATTGGCACACACTGTAACGAACAGTTACAACAATATTGTACTGTTTTGATGACTGCGTTTTCTTTACCAAGAGTTAATTGACTGCCAAGTTTTGTCTTGTAATATAATATTATGAAGGAACAAAATTATATACATTAATCACAGTAATATTCTATTAGCAAATATGTATGTGTGTGCGTTTGTCCCATTAGACTACGTAAAGGCTACACCAAACGTAAGCCGATGTGTTAACCCTGGATTAACACAGTCTCTTTTATCTCTCGAAATATAAACGGTTTATATGAATAGCGATGGAACAGTAAGATTTAAATTTTGAATAGATTCAAATCATAAATAAAAGCGGCAAAGTGCGAGTCGGGCTCGCGCACTGACGGTTCCGTACCACCACATAAATTGTTAACTACTAAAGTACAAAAAAAGTTGTGGCTTTATTATTATTTCTTCGTTAATACGTCGTAAGTGCCGTAGCATTACATATTCTGTGAAAAGTTCAACTGGGTATCTATTACGGTTCGAAAGATACAGCCGTTAAAAGCTAGGGCAGGCGGTTAGACAAATAGCATAGGCTTAGTAATAGGGTCCCATTTACACCTTTGGGTATGAAACCCTAAAAATAAGCCACATTTAAGTTTACATTACATCTACACAATTATATTATGTATTTGATCTTTGACATTATACCTCTCTTCCTTGGTATAATGTCGGTATATATAGAATCTAAAACACTGACATGTTAATTATGATAGTGTTAATTTTATGTATATGCAAATACTAAGGTTAGTTTATTTGTGCTCTTAACCTTGGTCATTTCCTGGTTGCATTCAAGTTTAGCAGTAAGTAGCTGTGGGAAACCTTTCCAAATCAGTAGCTATTAAACTCAGTGACTTTCAACATTATAGGCACTACGTTTACTTAATTAATGTTGAGTTAAATCACGAGTCAAAATATAAAATGTAGGAATGCAATTCTATTCATTAAAATTGAAATTGTATAATATTTATTTTAATGTGCTTTTTCGCCTAAAATTTACTAAATACCTTCAAAAATTCACTGCAATAGCTCAGTATTTTTCAATCCTGTATTGGACAGTAGTATCATAAATACATATTCCATTTCAAATGCTTTCAATATTTGTATATTTATATATTTGTATCCGGGTCAGTACTGAGAATAAACTCTTTTTATTAAAATTTTTGCTATATTATTTATATATGTATGTATCGATGTTAAAATTAAAAAATAAGCACGTGCATAAGATAGTTAATCAATATTTTGAAATTATTTACTTAACAACGTTACTTTCGTTATTAAGAATAATATAATTTATATTGTTATGTGTAATACATGCAATGAAATACTCATATACAAAGTAAATCATTAAAAGATAAGAGGAACTTATCATAGATAAAAAATATAGATACATATAGATTTTAAAATAAATACAAAAATCCAACCACGAAAATCAAGAAAAACCTTATTAAATCTCACACTTCAAAATCTGCTAAGTCGTTTACGCAAAGTATAGGGGGTAATTATAAAGACATAGGTACTTATGGAAATACACCAAAAACATTACTTGGATTTATTTCTCTCTTATTTGGGAAATCGGCTACAAATAAAGTAAGAATCACAAAAAACACAAGAAAAAGGGTGTATTAAACGAGTTGATTAGAATATTATGTTAGCAATTTGGTTCCGATGACAATAAAACCTTATTCGGTGAGGTTATTAACATAGTATAAACCTGTTAGTAAATTACATAACCCTGATGTCTGTGTTAAACCGGAATTATAGAACACACATACTGTCATGGCATTATGCATTATTATAATTAGTTTAAACACAATATTTGTATTATCTAATACGGAAATTTGTATTCGTTTTATAGGATCTAAAGAAAAAATATGGAAATTTTTCACATTTTTGGAATCATTAAAAACTCTATAATCGTAAAGCTTACACTTTCTATTCATATACCGTAACGCAGTTTACTTTACCGCTCACTTTTGTGACATAATACCAATTGTGTACCATTTATTTCTAACTAAAGTTAACGTCCCTGTGTTCGTTTTTTTAATCGCTATCTATTATTATATTATTTTTGGTTTAATTGCTCTTAATTTTTTTACTCTAGCTAGCACTACACAGCGTCTTTAAAGATCAGACACTTATTAAATTTTTTTCTCTTGTTAACAGTGTGCCGATATTCAAAAATCTCTCAGAGGATACGTTAATCAAGATCTCCGACGTTTTAGAAGAAACTCATTACCAGAACGGTGACTACATCATTAGACAGGGTGCAAGAGGAGACACCTTCTTCATCATCAGTAAAGGACAGGTAAATAAATAGGGATTTTTTTCTTTTCATGGTAAAGCTGAAGTGTTTGTTCCTCTTACAAAAAAGGAGGAAAGGAAATGAAAAATATTGATTATGTATGTAATATTGATTAACAAAAACATATTAATCTCATAAATACGTATCTTGGTTTTTGCATCACTACTACCTAAATTTTGCAAGAGTAGGCGCCGCTGGTATTATATAATGTAAAACCGGAACTTCAACACAAACTTTGTTTAACTACTTGTAACTTCTATATTTGTTTTGCTTTGGCCTTGTTGGGGGCTTCAATCGAATCATTTCCAAAGTTTTGCTGCTATTAGAATATTAAAATAATATGAAACAGCAGCGCAAGTACCGTTCTTTATCGATCATCAAATTTGACAGTTGAGATTGTCAAATTCGATAAAATGCCATTTGATCAGTACTCTCTATGATCGATTCTATGGCATTTTATCGAATTTGACGTACGATAAAGAACGGTACTTGCACTGCAGGTTCCAGTTCCAAATGGTGTCGATAATGTGCATGCAATCACACGATCAGTCGTCTTGTTTATTTTGATGACGTTGTTTTAGATATTTTTCCATACCATTGCATATTCTGTATATTATTATGATTCATTAGATTATAACCGTAACGTAACTCAGTAAGGTTTAGTTTTGTTTAGTCACAGGTCAAAGTTTGACCATATGAATATGATCATCAAACACGAAAGTTTCACTTTCATTCAACTTTCGAGAATCGCTCCGAGGCAAATCTTTACCGTCAACCACGCCTCTATGTTTTGTAAATACAATAGCAATCTCATCATACCTTGACTGATCTATGTTTTTTAATATTATGATATAACTTATTCAACCTTTAATCACGGAACTTCTTTTGATTTCTTTTTTGAAGCAGTATAGAGCTCTGCCTATAAGGACTTAGCATTAAAATTGTATAATGTTCGTAGCAAACCAGTGACTATGCATGTTCACCTTGGCATTTAACTTCGAGTGTCTGCGAACTGTGATTGTTATTCTGACCATTTCAAATGAACCGGTAAATGTATCTTTAGCTAGAGAACTTTCAAAATATGCCAAGCTTGCGATACATGTAATCGAAATACATGATTAAATCTTAAATAATATTTGATGAGGTTTCTACAATTATACATAATTTGAAATCATAATTACTAACAATTATCTACGCATTTTTATTATCATAGTGAGTCTTTGCCAATCCAATGATATGACGGGCGATGGTAATATAATAGTAGTACTTAAAAAAACAATACATTTAAAATAAATTCATAAATATTATTAGTTAAATATTTAAATAATATTTGCTATATAGAGCTTGGTACACGTATAGAGCTACACTGCACTGTGTTGGTCTGCTATTGTAAACAAGGTCACTGTACTTTTATGCGGGAGGCTAATGCGCTTGGAATTTGAGGCCAGATTTTTACAGCATTTTATAGATTTGTTTATCTAAATTTCAAATTAAATCTAAGCTTAATATTTATCACGATGTAGTTGTTGTAGTTTGTAGATTCATCTCTCCGAAACTGTTCACGAACGCATTAGAGGATGTTTTCAAGCTCATGAACGGACGGATTTGGCATCAACATCAATGGCTAATACATTACTTATCTTCATTTTGGCGATAATATTCATCATGGCAGATTCGCTGGAGGACCTCAATACGATGCTCCGCAACCTCAGTAGCGTTTCCCATTATGTACTTTAAATGAACATGGACAAGACGAAAGTCATGTCAAATGCTCATGTTGTACCCGTGCCGGTAGTCATTGAGAACGATACTCTCGATGTTGGTGACCATTATACCTAACTTAGTTTAACCTAACTTAGTTTGTTCAGTAAAAAGTAGGTCCAACTAGGCAAAAAGGTCGCCCGAAGAATCCAGCTTGGATGGACAGCCTTCGGGAATTTACGTGACATCTTCTCGTCCAAAAATACCAGAGTGCCTAAAGACAAGGGTCTTTAACCAGTGTGTTACCAGTGATGACATAATTATGACAATAGAGAGAGCTATGCTTGGAGTTTCTTAGAGCGATAGAATTTGTAACGTGGATATTTGCCCGAGAACCAGAGTCACCGACATAGCTCTTAAATTTTGCAAATTGAAGTGGCAATTTGCAGGCCGCATCACTCGAAAAACCAATAACCAATGGGAAAAAAGGTTCTAATGAGTGGCCTCCCACTAGATAGACCAACAACATTGTGAGATTTGTGTGCGGTGGACGTCTTCTGGCTGATGATGATGATTATGATGAGTTGTTTCAAAGGGTTATGTTGTTTTAATGGGGTGAAAAATTGTTTTTAAATTGTTTTGTTTCACCTAATTTTCACATAACTTGGGAGTGCCAGTCACTACTTGAAAGTTGGCGACATGCTATAGATTGTGTGAAACTAGCGCAATAACAAAATGAAACAAAAAATATAATTATACCTCTAAAATTTGAATTTGTATTCCAAAGTTGTGAAAAATTAGACGCTGCTTTGGTTTCTCAACCACGTTATTTACAACTTTGGCAATATTATTTCCATTTTATTTTACACTATTTGACATTTCATTAACATAAAATATAGTCATTTGCAAATATAGACCTTTGACCTTATTTAAAAGTGAAAATTACGTATACACTGTACACGGAACACCAACAAACAAGTTTTCTAATAATTTTCTTACTATAATGTCAATGAGTCTCAAAATGGCATGATGACATCAGACTTCTATCTACAGCAGTAGTATTAATGGACCAAATGCTTGTTATTTCGTATTTGTGTAATCGCGAAAATGAATATTTAAGATCCATCAGTTGAGGAAAACCATTGTAAAATGTTTTTTTTCATGTCATGTATATGGTACGTGTTTTCATGTATTTTAAATTAAAATTGAAAAGCAATGTAATGAAATACACCAATGTCTTAGAATGACCACATAACACAGTATCCGAATTTAAAATGACCTTCCCAGAGCAAAGACTTATTTTTGTTGTGAAACAATCCTTCACAGATTTTTCATCACATTTTGGAACAATACAATAATACATCTTTCGTCAAGTATAGAATACAATACAGTTAAGAAACTATTTTTGATATGATGGCTCAATCAAAACAGCAAAGCATTTCAGCAAGTCGCATGATCATCATAAAGATTTTGAAATAAAAATTAATATTCACAATATTATGACGCAAATAAGCGATCGTTTTCTCTTTAGTGAGAATGCTGAGAATGCTTACATTTTCATATTGTGCAATATACTAATGACGTTTGTTCACTAGTTTTGGTTCATAATTTTTATTTGTACTCATATAGAATAATACTAGTTACGCAAATGTAATGTAAATGTAAGTTTACAGTAATGATTTTTCAGTTTCTAATTTTCCATAATAATAAACTATTATAATGTAAAAATGTAAAAATTGGCTATTGAAGGGTACTATTATCCTCCTGGCTCCATCGTCAGGTCAGGTCAGTATGATGGTACCAAATTATTGTAATGTTATCTCGATTACATAATATACTTACTTTAAATCGATATGACAATTAAAATTTCAGCCGTAGGTCAGTCTTGAAAAAGAAATAATCAGACAGAAAAAGAAAGAGAGACAAAAGTCGCATTCATATGTATAGTTAGTTTTATTTGAGTCGGATTTTAAAAGTAAAGTGTAACATACCTTTTCATATTTAAAAATTTTAAAATATTTTTTCAATCTACTCGGTCTTATATCTACTCAATCTAAAAACGGGTCTAAAAATTGGCTGTTGTGAAATTGTACTGATCATTTGAGCGTAGTTGAACGTTGCTTCAAGGTGTATTATCTCATCCATTTCCGCTGTTATCTCACTAGTGAGCAAACAAGCTTTTCTTCGCCTGTAGCCTCGGGTCAGGCATCGCTGATCTTCATTTCATCAAATTTTAAATACAACATGAATATTTAACTGATGCCAAAATGTCAAATTATTGTCTTACATAAATGTTACATAAAATGTTAAAAGGTATAAGTCCAGGGTTTAGGTTACAGACATGCTTAGACAGTAGGTACCTGTACAACCAACTCAGACAGGAAACAAGTTTTCCCAGAGCTTAAACCTACTAACTCAATTTATAAATTTAACCCCCGAACATGTTACAGAAAAAAATGTATACGTATCTGATTTTGACGTTCTAGGCGGAATTTTTGTATGCCCAAGCCAAACATAGTCGTAAAACAGTTTCCGGAGTTCCAAAACGGAATGTAGGACAAAGAGTTTAAGAACTCCAGCTTTTAAATGTAAATAACCTTTTACTATACCATAAACTTTCATTCGAGCCTCATGTTTGCTACGTTAAAACAAAAGAATGACGAATATTTACTGTTTAAATTTGTTACGAAGCGCTAACAAAAACGTTGTTTTATTTTCCATTTATTTTGGTTGATGCATGATTGAACTTTGTTAGTCAGTCAGCTTTTTTTAATAGTGACTGGCTTACTTCCTGTACATTGTACTTATATTATTTTGGATTTTCAATTTTTCTGTTGTTTTTTTTTATTTAGGATTATGATAATGGATATTTGGTGTAATGCAGTAATAATATATTTTTATTTGTTGCGAAATAACTAGACTACTATAAGCTAAACTAGTATTTATTGTGCTTCTTTCCGCCCCTTGAATTAAAAGACCCAAAACCGATGCATTAAATAAATAGATGTAACTCTTAATTGTTTACACCAAAAATAAAAAATAAACATACATGGAACAAAAACAACTAAAAACTAGTAAAACAACTGGCGGACCCGATACAAGCGATCTCTTCTAGGCAACCATAAGAACCAAGAACCATAAGAAAAGCATGATTTGGAAAATCTATTTTAAATACTTAGTAAATTTTTAAAGTACATACGCTGACTGTAAGTCCATCTGCACCATGACAACTTTCGATGTTCTCTACGTTTCACATTTTTATGGCAACAGTAACGACCCGCCACACCGGTCTCAACTGGTTTCATCCGCTCATATGTCTAGGGAGAATAACTAGTACCTATTTTGTCGTCATTTATATCACTTGACATTAAATTAGTTCTAGAGAGGATAACTAATAACTAGTGCCGATTTTGTTATAATTTCTATAAGTCATTCAATAGACAATAAACATATCAAAAGACCTATTAATGTTTTCTTCTTGTCAATAAATCTAAGCGACTGCTTCAACTATTTAGTAAATCAGCTTAAAATTAAAAGAGCGGCATCACACAATCATACACGAGTACAAACAAAATTTAGTGCACCTAACAAATTAAAAATACTGTTTCTGTAGAATAGGCTAAACCGCCGGGCAAGTGTTACTGTAATGACAGCAAATATGTTATATTATAAACGGCATTTAAAATTGGTAGTGGAAAGACAATTTATCCACAGCCCATGCTAGGCCTGCAGGTACACATATGACAAATTCTTAATGTATATTTCATTTAACTACAGTAAAACTATGAGATTGGGTGTTATTGGAAGCTATACCATTGTACATAATATTCTAACTACCAACAGTAGTTATTTACACATTGCTACTACTACCTAGTTTTTTATCGTGTAATGTTCCTCGTTTGACCACCAACTCGCCTATTGGTAGCGACAATGCGAACGAAGATGAATGATGCAATCAGTATTGTAAAATAGAACGTTGGCGCACATCTGCTGAGCCATTTAAAAATAATGTGATCTTGTTTTAAAATTACACTGGAACTGACGTATATAAAAAAGAAAACTGACATAATAATATAGCTGAACATAATGGGGACATAATAATAAAGAGGAATTTGCAAATTGCCTTGGTAGCAAAAAGAAATACATAAGCAAAATGACAAGCCATCGCTGTTATTTTGAATAAATGGGCTATTTTAATAATGTTTGATTTATCACTTGATTTCAGGTCAAAGTTACGCAGAAGCCGCCAAACAGTAACGACGAAAAATTCATCAGGACGCTTACCAAAGGCGACTTCTTCGGTGAAAAGGCTTTACAAGGGTAAGAACAGCGTTTTCTTACCAGCCCAAATATTGATAAACAAATGGCATCTTGTGATACCGCCAACAAATCCTGTTTTTCTTGTTCATATTGATTCTCAAGAGCGTCATATGAAATTGAATTGGAAAGATCTCTTTGCGCTCATATTTTATGTTATCTGCTTTCTCCAAGTGACCATTCAGAGGCGTTTTACTACATTTTTTAATATAACATTCTATCTCAATAAAATATGAGCTTTAAAATATACCATCATCGTAAAAATCTGTACCCCCAGTCACCAGTACATTTATTGTCATATTGAATGTCATTTGAAAAATGTTATGTATAATAACAATTATTTCAGAGACAATGTTACTCGTATCCAATATTGCTAGATAAACCGTGAAATTGGTTTTAAACTTTCAATAATTAACTTCATTGATAGTGTGACATTTGTGAACAGTTTTATGATATTATTTATAACTATGAAACAAAATTTTATAGATACAATTAAAGCGAAAGATCGTTTGACTTGATTAACATTTCGATATATTTACAGTGTCATGTTTCTTTACCAGGGATGATCTTCGGACGGCAAATATCGTTTGCGACACGCCTGAGGGTGTCACGTGTTTGGTCATCGACAGGGAGACCTTCAATCAGCTGATTTCGACTCTTGATGAGATCCGGACCAAGTATAAGGACGAAGGCGAAAGCAGAGCAAGGTGAGCTATTAACATCCGTATTTCTACACGTGTAAGCTTTAAATCAGTGAGACATCATTTCGTTTAGCAATTATAATATATAGGTATCAATTAAGTACAATATAAGTATCATTTTCAAGGGTGACATTGCGTGAGTCAATAACATTCTCTCTTAAGCTCTGACTCACCGCTGACATTTCCTCTGTCAAAGTTCATTGCAATTTGTAGAATGAATTAAATCTTTACATTCTTCTAGATTTTTTTAGTAGTTCAAATAACCTCTCTATTTGACTCCATATTCATTTTATTTAGCTAGTCGCTATGTAAATTGTTCAAGTTGATCAAGAAGCAAACAAGGACTGCCAAAAACACTTGAATTTTTAATATTTTATCGTTTCCTGTCGGTTTTGAAATTTACCTATATTCCAATTTTAACATTTATATTGTGAGAAAAATTTACATAACTTGTGCAAATGCATTTGTAACCACATGACGAAACGAAGAATATTTCAATATCCGACACAATGTTAAGAATCGCTTTATATTTTGAGTAAGTATTTTTGTTATTCGTGTGTCAAGTTCACATAAAGTATTCCGCAACGAATTTCAAACACGATACAAGAATAATTACTGCATTGAACTATAAAAGAATAGCGCCAACGTACCTTGTCATATTTTAACAAGTTTTTATGCTTATGGTATGTTCAATGCACTAGTTTTGAATACTGTCAAGACAATTATTTCGAAAGAGTCATAGCTTGTTATAAATATTTTGGTGGACCATACATCGAATTTTACGCCAAATTCAACACCCATTGTGTTCACTTATCTTTTCGGCTAATAAAACAATAGCCATTTTCGTATGACCACTGGTAAATAATGAAATTTACAATCATGATATCACTGTCTAACGCTCTTTGTTTCTGTTTTTGCAAACTATGGATGGCTTTTAACAATGGTAAGTACCATAATGATCGTGTGAAAAATTACTAAACAAATGAAAATCGATTATATTAATAGTAAATTTTCTGAAAAAGGTTATCAGATAGGAGAACATGAATATGTCAAAGATAGAGTTAATAAAAATTTACTTTCTCTAATCCATGTCAAAAATCAGTTGCAGTAAATTGCTAACTTTCATTTGTGCCTATAGAATTGTCTAGTAAGATAAAATTGAAACCATAGCAATTATGTTTTCCCGCGTTTTTGTCACTGATTGTGAAGTTATTGTAAAGTTCGATTGAACAATAGGTGTATTTAAGTGTGTTAGAGTGCATAGTGCGAGTTTTTCCAATTTCGTTTACCTACTTGATCGTTGTAACGTTAACTACGACGTTTGGAAAAACTTGCTAAAAACAGTGATAAATATATGTTAGATGACAGTAGAAAAGGCTTTGATGAAAAAAGCAATCGTAGAGTTATTTGTCTAGTCATTTCTTGACATTACAATAGTTTTCGTGGCGTGAACATTCACCAAAGAACCAGAGTCACCGACATGAGCTGTTATCACCGAGCTGTTAAAATTTGCAAGTTGAAATGGCAATGGGCAGGCCACATCGCTCGAAGAACCGATAACCGATGGGGAAAAAAGGTTCTGGAGTGGAGACCACGAACCAGAAGACGCAGTGTAGGGAGGCCTCCCACTAGATGGACCGACGACATTGTGAGAGTCGCGGGCATCCAGTGGATGCAAAAGGCAGGCTGTCGTTCAGAGTGGAGGTTAAAGGGGGAGGCTTATGTTCAGCAGTGGACGTCTTCTGGCTGATGATGATGATGACTATAGTTTTGTATTTATGCTGACATTAACTCTACACCGCATTTTTACTGTGATTATATCTATCTACTGTTTTGAGTTTTTAAGATGAGTCTCAATTGACTATTGTTATTCGATGAAATGTCTTTTAGTGTCATTGATATCGCTGCGCTCCAATCATCATTCTATTTTAGACTTTTTATAGACAAGCTTAGGTAGGCATCTCAACCAGCGATAGTTTCGAGTTATCTACTTCGTCTTACGTAGCAACTTTTACTGCAATCATTGCTGACTGTTGTGGGATTGAGAAAGTGTGCGGTCGTAATTCTGAGATCTTTGAAGATGCAACTGAATTACTATGAATGTAAAGTGAACATAGATTTCTAATAGATATATTTATCGAGGCGTTGATTCGGTTGGATTTTTTAAATAAACTAATCTGACAGTGCGAAACAAAAAGCATTATTTTTAATTTTATAGAAAAGATTTTGGAGCTTAGTTTCGTTTACAACGGTACCAGCACATCAGAATTTAATGTCTTAGTTTATTGATTTTGGACATTAGTGGAAAAAGACGATATAATCCATTATAATTATCTAAGCATAAATAGGCATGAATCTTCAAACCCCTTTTTGTCTGCTTACAATGTAGGAAACTACTTACGAAATCCATTGATCTATCCTCTACAATTTCATTTAGATACTTATTCCCTTTCCACAGATTAAATGAAGAGTTCGCCAACTTACGCCTATCGGATCTTCGTATTATTGCCACCCTCGGCATCGGCGGCTTCGGTCGTGTCGAACTAGTCCAAATCTCTGGCGACCCATCTCGATCGTTCGCGTTGAAACAAATGAAGAAGGCCCAGATCGTTGAGACAAGACAGCAGCAGCACATCATGTCGGAGAAGGAAATCATGTCGGAAATGAACTGCGAGTTTATAGTGAAGCTGTATAAGACGTTTAAAGATAGGAAGTATCTGTATATGCTGATGGAGACTTGCCTGGGAGGAGAACTGTGGACTATTTTGAGGGATAGAGGTGAGGTTTTTGTGTTTTTAAATACATCTGCATGAAAACGATGATCCTAGATGCCGGTCCCACAACAAGATATGTGCGTTTATTGTAATATGTGCGATGTATCGTCACTTAGACAGTCTCTGAGTATAATGAAACTAATGAGCTTGGAGTCAGAACAGAGAACTCTAGACCCTCGCTGTGGGGCTGGTGACTTAGTTGCAACTTGAGACGCCATCTAGTCAAGGTTAGATAAACTAAATCAAAATAGTTTGCCGCACTGTTCAGAGATGGCATGATATTTTTTTTTCTCACATAGAAGTTTTTGGCTTCCAAAGTCTTGTGCATTTGCTAGTTTGTTTTTATTATACGGGAATAACTCAAGTAAGATTAAGCCAGTTACTCCGACTATTGTTTCAACCGCATTCGGCGGTCTTTTTCAAGGTGAGTAAGCGCTGACATTAGAAAACTTTTTTTGATTTTTTGAAAACATTTAACAGTTGTTGTTAAAATAATTATATCGTCAAACATAAGTTGATTATTATACAAAATCATGTAAAGATATCAATCTTTAATAAACATTATTACTGGTTTCAAAACTACATTTCATTTACACGAAAAATATTTAAAACACTTAAGTATATTAGACGTATAACATATAAAAGTCAGTAAAGTTACAGTCAAGAAAAGTTTGTCACGGTCAATCCAAGTTATTCGTATTGCTACAAGATCCCAGATAACTACTATACAAGTCGGTACAATATGATAATAAAACCCCCCGCAAATTCGATTCGCGGCTTGTTTTCAGTGGGTTCCTATCTTAACTATAGCCATTAATATTTTGTTTCACATCATCAGCCATTAAATGTCCACTGCTGAACAAGGCCACCCTCTTAGATAGGGGTGTTGCCATAATCCCCACGCTTGGCAGGCGGCTTGGAGATCGCAGTACGTTCACCGTGTACTAACAGGACGCTGCTGCCCATCCTCCGGTGGTTTTGGTCGCAGTTTTAGGACATACCCGGGTCCATAATATTTTGTTTATTTCAGGTCAATTCGACGATGCTACAACGAGGTTCTACACCGCTTGTGTAGTTGAAGCCTTTCACTATTTACACTCTAGGAATATAATTTACAGGTAAGACATATCAGAGTAACAATCCGATACACCATTGTAGGTACAATGCCAGGCTTGAAGTTTTTTTTTTTTTAAATTATAAATTGGCTTGCGCTTGGCCGCCAACTCACCTGATGTAAAGCGATGATGCGGCCTACGATGGAGCACGCTTGCCTAGAAGAAACCTATTCCCTCTCAACTTGAAGACACCCAGATTGTAACTATTGGGGCACACCCATTCAGGCAGGGCATTCCACAGACTAGCAGTTCGCACAATAAATGTGGAATCAAAGCGCTTAGTACGGGTTCTCGGAATATCAATATATGTGCAATATTTCTTACATGAGAGCCATAAGTTAGAGCGAGACACACTTGTGGTTTAGGCCATAAACGGTTCGAGAGAGTCTCGGAGACGGACAAGTGGCTTGCAGGTAGTTTCTACAACGTGGATACAAGGTTAAGGAAAGCGCTCGTAGTTTAGCAAACGGCTTGCTCAGTCATAGACAGAGATAATTATGAGACAGTATGATACGACCAACTGATTAACGTAGATATTAAAATTTAAATTTTTAGGGTTCCGTCCGTACCCAAAGAGTGAAAACGGGACCCTATTACTAAACCTACGATGTCTGTCTGTCTGTCCGTCTGTCTGTCCGTCCTATTTCTAACGGCTGTATCTTTCGAACCGTAATAGATAGCCAGTTGAAATTTTGACAACACACAACAGAATATTGTTATGAAACGGCGGATTAACTTAGAAATAATAAGAAAGTAAAAACTAACGAACGAAAAAAAACTATTATAAATGTTTTTCGTTTTTTTTCAGGGATCTGAAACCAGAGAACCTACTGCTCGACTCGAAAGGCTACGTGAAACTAGTTGACTTTGGTTTCTCAAAGAAACTGCAGGCTAGTCGGAAGACGTGGACCTTTTGCGGGACGCCGGAGTACGTCGCGCCGGAGGTCATCATGAACAGGGGTCACGACATCAGCGCTGACTACTGGTCTTTAGGTCAGTTTAATAGATTGTTTACTTTCAGTTATTTTTTCTTCCGCCTTTTCATCATCTTATGCCTCTCCATTGAAATCTAGCTGTAACCCGTGATTTTACCCACAACTTCCCAGTTTCCCGCTCACGCTTTCTTTGCCAGGTTTTATAAAAATCAGGAGCCTCACATCTTAACACGGGCTCGAAACAGTTCTGAATCAGCGCAGTGCGGAAAATCACGCAACTGTGAATCTTCTCACACCGAAACATAGTTTGCGGTCGCGCAACTTTTCACATCACCTAAACATAATCGCTTAAAACAGGTAGCCATAGGCCCCAAACCATTAAACAGCTGACCATTTAGTCGTCAAAAAGTAATAACTAGAAATACAATAAGACAAAGAGACAGTTACCTTATTTCTCATCTATAATATTTGTGACGATAATACTAGAGACATTAGACAAGTCAAATAAGAAACAAGGGTTAAAAAACTTGAAATGAGATTTACATAGAAGAAGATAATATTAAGAAATTCCAGCATGTAACTAAATCCAATAGTTAACTTACAAAATCCATAAGCCAATAATATTTTTATGTATAGGACCAATGCAGTGGTGTGTTATTTACAGTCACTTCCATAGACAGAAATATTATCAGCTCATAGTTTCTTACACTGGAATTTTAAGTAATTGTGTGAATTACTATTAGAATGTATGTGTATGGCATAAGTAAAAAAAAATAGGATATCCTCTATTGCACACCCGTCTTCTACGTCTTCTATAAATACTTTCCATCCTAAGGAAGAGATCGCTTTTAGCGATAAGGCTGCCAGTTGTGACACTAGTTTTTAAGAGATTTTTGTCCTTTGTATCAAATTATTGGTGTGAACAATAAAGAGTTAATCAATCAATCAATCAATCACTATATTAGAGATAGACCCAAAGAACCCACTCTTCTTCAAAGAATTATAAAGTTTTGACAAAAAAAAATATCACTAACGATCTTATTAACAATTCCAGGAGTGTTAATGTTCGAGCTACTGACCGGTTCACCGCCCTTCACCGGCACCGACCCAATGAAGACATACAACAAGATACTTAAAGGCATAGACGCGGTGGAGTTCCCGCGTTGCATCACGAGGAATGCAGCCAACCTGATCAAGAAACTGTGTAGAGACAACCCTGCTGAGCGACTGGGTTACCAAAGGGGTGGCATTACTGAAATCCAGAAGCACAAGTGAGTATAATAACAACCCATTTATTTTCGCTTATAAGTACAAGACCTAGTGGCTAGTGCAGCCAAGGCTGGAAGCTAAGCTGATAAGGAAATTAAAACCGACTTCTGAAATTTATTTGCATGGTTACAAAGTGAGGTTAATATAATTAATTTAGAAAAAAAAAAACGACTTGATGTTTACACCTACATGTACAAACTTAAACTAAAAAAGTTGAAAATATCAGTTAAAAGCAGAGATTCAAACATACAAAAATACAGTCGAATTGATAACGTCCTCCTTTCGTCGGTTTCGTCGGTGATAGTGAGAACGTTGTTACAAAGGGTTTTGTGAACTAGGCTATCGCCTTGAGTTACCTTCTCTGTCTTACATAAGATGACCTATTTCTAAGGTTATAGTGTCCACTCCCTGCCTTCTGACTTGAAACACAGATAAAAATAATATTGATAAATACTTTACATTACGCAAGATACAATCTACTAACTAAATAACTACCCAAATTCAAGCAATAGATTGATTCAGGCGTTACCTTCCAGAAGTTCATCTTTAAAACTGAATCTCAAAAGAAAATTTCTAATGTATTCATAGAATCGAATATTTTTTTATTGTGCATAACTATGTTAACAAAGGTCTTAAAATTATTATAAGTGTCAACACTATCCTTACGGACATACAATAAATAAGTAAACTAAGATAACAATACAGATACTATTGAGATCAGCAGTTACATTACACTAGCTAGGTATACACTAAAGTTCTAGATAAATGTATTATCCTAAGTTATAAACGAGTCAGTCTTTAAACTATGCTATCCAATAAAATGATTATATTGGCTTGTAAAATTAAAATACCCATTTAAATTATAAAATACATTTTCCGCTTCAAAACCTGCATTTTTCTAACTAGTTTATTTTCTTTTCAGATGGTTCGACGGGTTCAATTGGGAAGGCCTCGCCACACGGTCTCTAGAACCTCCAATAACTCCCACGGTGAAATCCCCCGTCGACACACACAATTTCGACCAATACCCACCGGACGGCGACGAGCCACCTCCAGACGACCTATCGGGTTGGGACTCTACTTTCTAACCTAGTCTTCATACATAAGAGGAAACGAGACAGCTATAATTTTGTTAGCGGCGCGTTTTGGTCAAAGATTATGGACGCGTCACGTCAACGAAGCGATGAGGTGATTTTTCTTACGAATATTTTTTTAGCCAAAGTGTAAAGTTGCTGTTGTCTTTAAAAATCACATTTAAGTAATACTACAACAGTAAACTTTCAATCATCTTTGGCTTAACTTTACTTAATGTATTATGACGTCCAAATATAGATAGGACGAATAAATTTTTCTCGACTGGGTGTATTTGTTCAGACCACATAATGCGTGAACGGAAGTTGGTAGGTTCGTAATTTAGTAATAATATAAATTATTTACGGGTAACTACAAGATAGTTTTGGTTCGATTTTTATTACACCTACTATAATAAAAATGTCTTTGACGAGACGAACAAGGTGGTAAGTAGGAATCACTGATGCCCATAAAAGTTCCAGCGATGGACAGGACTGTGACAGACAGGCTGTGCGCAGTTCTTGCAGTTGTCTTGTCCTGATCTGCAATTACATCTGAAATAATTTTCTCATAGCTTTTAAAAAGCATTTTATTTACAACTATTTCGGTAACAAATTGTGTGGTTCGAACAATCAACAGATCTATGCCATTATTATTTTAGTTGTTAACTCTTGCCAGTTGTTATTCAACTGTTATGCCGCGTCCACATATGAAACGTCTTGGCCCATGATTGTTTTCATTCGTCTTTTGCCAATGTGAGCATTGACAAGCACAGGAAAGTTTTTTTTTGTTTAGATTGGAACGGCTGTCAATGCAGTTTTGTAAGAAATTTGTTGTAGCCAGTTGCACCCATATAAACGAAACGTCAGTCTTTCGAAATCAGTTAACACTGTGATCGGAGTTCGACGCGTTGATCTAAATAAGAATGTTCAATCAAGGTTCACTCATATGCCTGGTAACAGATTTTCCTTCTCTTTTCCGTTCTATTTACTTCTCTTTTCTGTGGGTTCTCGTGACGTCTCAATACTCATTTTGGCGCAAAAATATACGAAAACTATCTTGGAGCCAACAAGGCTAATGTGTGTGTATGTATGGTTTAACCTGACACAGACTACTGAAGATTGGGACGGTTTTATGCAAACAACAATAATAGGCCAAACCCGTAATCTGTGTTAGTTGCTTATAGCTCTATAATGTCAACAATTTTCTCTAATAAGTTAATCTAGGTTTTGGCTAAAAGACAAAATTTTGTTTAACTTACCAACTTTAGTAAATTGTAATTTTCTATAGTTATTGTAAATAGAAAATGTAGCTATTAAATTTATGTCTCAACATACACCTTAATTTTATAAGATACATATTTGTAATCAATACCTATTCTTGTTTCATCGCCGATGTGCAATGCTATTTATATCATTTTGTTAGTTATATGTTTTTTTTAGGAAAATAACTTTAGTTGCATTAAAATTGAAAACTGATCAAAAAATTATGAAATAGGCATTTTCTTCATCATTCATATTATTTTTACTTTCTGTGTCATATTTTAGTGTATAGAATGCCAAAATATTGTTACCACGACTTTGTTAGGTACTTCGCGTTGATCTTTTTCTCTACAAGCATTTCTTTTTAGATTGATATTCAGATTTCTCATTCGTAAAATTAAACATTTTACAAGTACATAAAAATAATGCCAATTACTAAAGCGGTGCTCAAAATTATGTGCTACATTATTTTCTAAGTTCTAAATACATAAATTAAATCATCATTATGTACTCGCCCAATTAATGTAGTTATGTAATTTGTTGTGCTATTTAGTTAAAGTAGTTACATACTATTACGCACTGTAAACAATTTTCTAGGTTAATAAAATAGAGCCACTAAAAATAATTATAATAAACTATTAAAAATAATAATCCTGAATTGAATTCTATCAAATTTCGTTATCATGACATAATTCGTCAAAATGATTCATTTTTAGACAAACTATTATTAGGCAAGTCTTCCACTGAAGTTTCTATTATTAAAATCACCCTGTAAATAATATTCATCACTTATTGATAACTATTTTTAATAATAAACCGAAGTAGTTAGGCGCTAAAAATGTTATGAATTTAAAATGTTTTATTTTAAGAACAGTTATTTTTGTAATCTTTAGGATTAATGAATTTAAATGAAAAAATATATTTTATTTCAAATAGATTATGTTGTTTTGATACTCCGAGTTTCACTGTCATTCTAGCGCAATAATTTAACTTCGAGATAGCTTAGAACATTTCAGTTTACCTGTTATGAAACTACTGCGTGGTCCAAGTTAGAAGATCTTTGATTTGAAAAATACCTGTATATAAATGAACAATTTGAGCATTTGGAGTGTCTTTAGCCTTTAGCAGTCTACAGGCAGTCTCAACTCTTTTATAGGTATATTAGGCTTAAACTAGACTATCTGAATGTTTAACTTATTTTCTATTCTATAATTATATTTTTTTTATTATCTCCTTGTACGACAAGAAAAAAACGTCCTATACCTATTACATATTAGAGTTACTATATAAAATAACTATAAATACTATAACCTAACTATATATATTAGAAATTAGAACTAAATTAAACTGTCTACCCAAACTATAAATAAAAAACTGCATTGAGGTCGCTGTCTTCGGGTAAGGTGCCCAAAAAGCTGGCGACATTACCACGTTGGATGGCCAAACTTATTCTTTGGCCAAGGTAAGCACTAGCTCTTTGGTCACCTGTCACATCTACGAGGCGTCTGGACAACTGGCTTAAACTGCTTAGGTTTTTAGTGTTAGTTCGTCCTCAAGAGACATCTCAACGCCTACGACATAGACCCTGGCAGCTAGAAGGAGTTTGCAACACGTAGATGTGCCATTCTGAACTGTTGGCAGATACTAAATAGTAGTAAGTCTTTAAATCGAATCAAACGGTAGATACGTATTTTTTTTATACATTTATAGGTGTACGTTTGACCGCCACCTGGCCTGATGTGAAGCGATGACGTGGTCTACGCTTGCCTAGAAGAAACCAATTCAATCGCGACGTGATGAAAACCAGATTGTAACTATCAGGGACCAACTCGAGCAGCACATTCTACAGTCTAGATGTTCGCACTATTATAGAGATCATTAGGATTTTCAGAATATCAATCATGAAACGGTGTCCCCGTTTCGAGCCCGTCCTGGCTGTTCGAAAGAAAAATGGGCAGGAGGGAATTAGATCATATAGATGCAGGGGTATTTTATCGTTGAACAATCATAGGTGCATTAAAAATCCGATTTGTAGACTTCCGCAGACTTCCGCTTCGCTCGATAAAATATGGGTCAGCAAACTTCTTATGTCTTAAGCCAAGACCAAACTGCATCCGAATCCGGAATTCCGCTTCGACCCACTATCGGAGTTGTCCTTCCTATCCTGTCCCCCGGGCTGGAATGGCCATGGCAGCATACTTCTAAAGCGGAAACCGCTATAAATGTGGAAATAGCAGCGAAACTAGTTGTGGAAAAGTGTCATTTCCTCATGGAAATAAATGGAAAAACCGAACGAGTGTTAAGGGGTAAATTCAGGTACCCCTTTGCATTTTTTCTTTAAAAGAGTTTAACACTAATATTTATAGAACGCATAGATATTATTGTCCATGAATTTTGTTCAATAATGATATATGAACGAAAACGAAACGAACGAACGAAATGAATGAATGATGATGTTGTTGATATTTTTTTGCGTAGTAGTAATATTACTACTACCAAAAAAAAACAATTACTATTACTCTGTAAATACCTATCTACTAACTTTCTGGAATGTAGTAACCAGTTGAAATGGTGTCCTTTTGGCAGAAAACAGACACGCCTCTGGGCGAGTTTTATTGTTCTGTACCGCTCAGATAATTATGCAAACATGACCGATGTGCCGTTATCCTAGAGTATGTTTTATACTCTGTAGCATGTCCACTCTATGCTAGCGTCCTTGGACTTAAATTGTCACTTAAAAACGTCATTGCTGTCTCTGTAAGTGAGTGCAAGGCAAGCGAAGTTATGGTCAGTGGTGATCACAATATTAATGTAATAACTCGTGGATTCAGTAGAACCGATTAGCACACGAATGAGGCTCAGATACCTTAGTAAAGAGAGCCTTTCAAGAAACAAGAATAGAAAGTCTGCACATCAACGTCTGTTCATCGCCATTAGCATATATATCGCGTTCAAAACTGGACGTAGGTCTCTCCAATAAGCTCAGTCTTCAGCTCTCTCAATCCAGTTTCTACCCACTTTGCACTGGTCTGGTCGTCAGTCCATCTGATCACAGGGCAGCCTTTAAGGCTATGGGTGATGATGTCATCATCATATGTCATACTTTGCCGATACTTACCAATCAATAACACCGGCAACCGTGTGGCGAGGAAGCGAAACGTTTTCGCGCGATAATCATCCTTCCCGAGACTAATAGGATAATTGAGATCCGCAGGGGTCCGACCCCTCGTATTGGCATTTCAATAAAACTGATTGGGTTTATAGAAAACTAGATGTTTATGACTTAGTGTCTGTAGGGCCATGTGGGTTTTGGGTTAGATTGGTTGGCAGAGATATTACCGAGTTTGATTAACTTTGCAGTGTGTGCGCCACACGGTTATACCCGTTATTCTTTAGGTATTTCCTTCTGTAAAAAGCTTGCGTATTTTATGCCATGATGTATTTAAATATCTGCTCAGAATTTGGGTGTTAGTTATTCGTATCTTTGTGTATGTTCAATTGCATCCCCTGCACAGGAAATTTTAGTGTCGAGATTTGAACTTTAAACAACTTACTTTGAACTTTACTTTGTGTTTTAAGCTATAGTAGCAGCTATGTAAAGCTATATTTATTTATGTAATTTAACTCCAAACTCTAATAAAATTCATCTATTAGAGTTCAGATGTTACTGATTTAAATATAAAACAAACAAAGAACCATTCAGAATATTATTAAGTGGATGGAAGATTCCTGTTTTAAATTCTTACTTATATTTACGTAAAAATTTATAATTCAGTTCATTTATTCCAATATTTATAATTTTACAATTTTAACCTAACATTTTTAACAAATCTAAAATAACACTTTATAATGAGTATCTCGTAAGCAGCTGTTCTAGGAAGACCTGTGTTACAGCTGCTACGATTCCAACCTCCGGCGTCTGTCCTATGTTTTTCATTTAACTCAAATTGTGATATTGGTTTGACTCCTACACTTACCTATATTTCCTCTAGCTGTCAGCTAACGCTTAGGTGCAAGGTGCTCTGACGCCCATCGCCGTCATTGTGGTACTGCAGTTGACCAGCTCCCACGACCAGCTCTTGCTCGAGAAGCGCTGTTTGAATTGGCCGACATGCCAGCCTGAACAAAATCTTCCTCCGCAGGATTTTTTCCACCACCAGTCACAGCTGTGCTAGAACCAATCGGTCTTGCGCGTGACGATGGAATAATAAGTGGCGTGGCATGGGGCCTTACAGCTAGGTACCTGTTTTAAGCGATTCTGTTTAGGTGATAAGAAAAGTTGCGCGACCGCAAACCACAAATCTCGCGGGTTCGCGTGATTTTTTGAACTGCGCCATTTTAGCGCTACTTCGAGCCCGCGTTAAGAGTTAGCTGTAAGGCCCCTGGTGTTTTTTTGACAATACATATAGGTCTTGTATCTCGATGTTAAAGAAGTTATAGGTACGTTACTTACTTGTATCCTAGAATTCGTATATAGAGCTAATTTAAAGCTTTACTCTTTATTTCTGTTTGTTCAAGTATTCTTGAGTTTGTATAATGTAGTTAGTTTAAATGGTTCTGGTCAAATAAAACTTTTAGGAATCCTTAAAATTATAGGATAGCTTCTGAGAACTAGGGAACCCGAGGGAAATTATCTCAGCTTTGAGAAGAAAGCGCAAGTTTGGACTCATTAAAGTAGAAATGTGATTTTAAGAATATGTTAGCAAGTGATAGAAATATGCAGTAAATTGAAAAATATAATGAAAAAAATTTATAAAGCTTTTAGAATTTAAAAGCTAAAAAAAAAAGAAAAAAGTTTATTCCCATTATAATTTTTCAAAACTGGATCCTAGACAAATCACTAGTGTGTGTAGTGTACTCTGTTTCAAAATACGGATCTATACAAGACGGTTCTGTAAAATACGGATTTAAGGACACACTTTTAACTAATGGTTGGATATTCTAAAACAAAAAAGCAGATGAAAATCAATTTGAAAATCAAAAAGATCTATTTATTACAAAAATTTAATTTTCTAGAGATCCGCACAAAAAGGAAAAACTTGAAGGAAAAAAATTGGCGCTGTTGTAGTATTTTCTTCTAGGATCTAGATTGACTACCTCAATATAAACATATACCTATAAAATAGTCGAGGGTCAAAAATTTCAAATAAATTCCTAGTTCGACAGGGTTTGCTAAGGCAAGATAAACTTGTGCCATGGAAATGCTAGGTATGTATAAGTAAATTAATTGAGCCATGGAGTTCGTATCTAATTTATCTAAAGCGTTTCTAAATAAGCACTGTGGGTGAAGTAAGTATATACGATACTTAAAATACGTATCGAATTCCATACAAATTTCAATTTCGATTATTATAATTTGTATAGAACTCGATAAGTATTTTACTTAAGGCTGCGTTCACCGGTCAAAACCCGCATGCCACTTTTCCGGTTTTTCGCACATTTTAAAAAAATTTGAAGATAAAGATTACTGGGTGATAGTTTTAAAACCCGGTCTGAAATTATCTTTAGAATAACATTGCAAATGGTATATAGCATTTTGCGTGTGTTTCTGTCGTAATTTATAAATACGTAGTTGAAAAACAAATTGTATAAGTTGACAAAAGGCACGGACGCCGTACGTAGAGCTGCACAAAAAAAACATTAAAACGTTTGTAATGTTTATTATGTTAAAGTTTCAAACAAAAGGCCGAACGTTTTTTCAAACGTACATAACGAATTTTTATCTGTTAAAATGTTGGAAATGTGTGTGTCTTAACGAATATTCGGACAAGAGTAACAGTTAGTTTCAGTAAGGTTACAATGGATTTGTCGTATTTGCCTAGCCCTTAAAGGTCTAAAAGGTGTTCGTAGATACAACGGACAAATTAAAGGATATTATTATAATAATTATTGTGTTTTATTATTATTATTAGTTCCTTTGCTATCAAATGGTAAAAGACAGCTACATTCAATTGTAAAAACATATAAATGTTATAGCTGTTTCAAACATTTCGTTTCGTTTGAATTTTAAATAGAAAAAAATACCTCATTTTCAGATTTTAGGACCCTTATTTAGAAATTTTGTCATGACAGTTTTTAACAGCTTCACCATAATTTATAAATGTTAAACCGTCATTACGAAAAATATTTATAGTGAGTCAGGGTTGGTCCGTAGTAATAATCAACTATGGTTTTTTAAAACTTATTTAGTTTTATAATTATCATCAGTGTAGTTACCCCCAGAAATATTGGAAGTGTTCAAACCAGCACCCTATATAAATGAACAATAATTACTCCTTAAACTGTATTAATTTGATGTTAGTTACGGGTTTTTTATTTTTTAAGTATAAATAGGACGTTAGCTATTTATTAGCATTTATATTCTACGATGACCGCCATGAAGTATATTTTGCTGGTGTTGGGAATTTGTGGACTGTGCCATGCTATCTCATCACCTTGTTCATCTACTGGCTTATGGGGTTAGTACATCGAGATACAGTACATATAGAGTCACAATCGTACCATTAAAATGTCCGAACCAAAACTCGGCGCACGCTACGAATTGCGCCGACTTTTTGGTTAGTTGCAAGGTAACCGCGATCCTACAACAACGCCGCGCGATGCCAGAGCTACAATGACATAGCGGACAACTAACGTTGAACACTATGTAAGCGACATAACGTCTAAATTGGAGTAAATGTGGCATTGTGAAGTATATAATTGATACAATGTATGTACAATGTTGCTCGAACGTTTTTTGACTGTTTTCACTGAGAGACTGTGACTCTATAGGAATTGTATCTTGATGGGTTAGTAATTATATTTATCGAGATAAGTTATGCATAATTATTTATCTATACTAATATTATAAAGAGGAAATATTTGACTGTTTATTTGTTTGCATTGAATAGGCTCCGAAACAACTGAACCGATTTGAAAAATGATTTTACTGCTATATGCTATATTTTTTTAATATGGAGCTTTATTAAAACTCCAATATGTAACCCAAGGTGTAAAAAAATAAGACTTACACCCGTGCGAAGCAGGGGTGCGTTGCTAGTTAAATATAAATCGGATAGCCAAGGCGGGCGCGATAAGGCGACATAATTTCATGTTTGATATTTCAGAACCCGTACGAAGTGCTTTGATTCTAGCTTTATTGCGCGAACATTTAGACTGTGAAATGCGCTGCCTTAATGGGTATTCCCCGCTATTGATCATCTAGGTGTCTTCAAGTCGCAAGTGAATCGGTTTCTTCTAGGCAAGCGTGCTCCATCTTAGTTTGAATGATCTTACAAAATATTAAATTTTCATCGGTGTGTTCATAATTTCAGGAAAGGCCGCTATCCCAAGACAATCTGAAACTACTAAAATACCTAGGGGTCAACGGACTATTAGACTAGACATACCTGATGGCCGCTTTTATGTAAGTTGATGTTTTTTACCCAACAAAAGTCAAAAGGAGGGCTTTGTGTGTATGTATGTGTATTATATTAGCTTTACGATGTAAATTTATTTAATTAAATTTTTTGATAGGTCATGGAAATCTTTTTTACAAACAAACTATGGACTAAAGTAACTAAATAGATGAAACTAACTGAATTAAGTAAATCTAAAATACTAAATTAAATCTTATATAGGTATATGTGTAGGTACTTACTACGTACATGCGTGTGTATGTGTGTTTTATAATCATGATTCATTTGTGTAGTTCCATTTGTGAAATATGATTCGCCAAAGCCAACCATTTGTCCCACAAACCTAGTGTTTGTTGTTTGTTTTTACCCAACACAAAATGGAGAAGGTACACATTTTCGGTAAACATTTTGTCGAGTGTCAATGACGGTTTTCTATGAAACAGCTGATTTATGCCGTTTTAATGAAAATGGTAATACAGGGTTACGCATTTAGACTGTAATTAAGCGAAAGGAAGGCATTGTACTCGTCATTATGAACAAATTTTACTTTGGAATCAACTCTGAAATCGCGAAATAAAAAAAGCTATTCCAAAATGCTGGCGTGTTTATGGCTCAACGCGTAAGCATTGCCATTCAACGTGGTAATGCTGCCAGCATACTGGGTACGCTGCCAACTGGTAGTGGGCTTGAGCATTTGGATTGTCTTTAGACCTTCAACGGTCTATGGGCAGTCTAACTGTATTAGTAGTGTTAGTTTTAGCTTGTATTTTGTTAAGTTAATCAAGGCACTTGCCGGAAAAAAAACAGCTATTCCATACATTTTGTCGAGTGTCAATGACCGTTTTCTATGGAACAACTGTTTTTTTAACGTATTTACATAACTTTCAGTATTACCAATTTTTGTCACACGTTGTACACGTTGCCATTCAAAATTTGGTCGTGTTTTTATACTAATATTTAATTGCTATATTTTTTTGTTACATCGTTGCTTGAATTTTTATTTTATTCGTATTTTTTTAAGGACCATGAATTCAGTTTTTCCCGTGATCATATCCATTGAAAACCTCGTCTAATAGACACAACTAATGCTTTTCATATATTTTCAGGCTTGTACAACACAAAATCTATATCTGGTAGGCCAGGAAGTGGTAGTGTGTGATACCTACATTCGCCCAGAAGTGCATTTCGTCAGTAACTCTAATCCCAATATGGTGGTAGTCAATCGAAGAGGATCATTAGAGAGAGATGCATCTACATTTACTATCTATCACTGCGATACTCGACCTTAGTTGCATTACCTATCGGTAACCTCAGATCAAACAATAAGAGAGATATGCCTTTGTACAATTATCGTTCGTATGTCTCCGTGTTTCACCAACTTAGATAATATAACCACTTGCATGATCGCGCATGTCGTCATAGTTCCCTTTTGATCCTGAAAGCCACGTCGATCTTGTGATCTTGTTTGATTGGAAAATTATGTACCCTTTTAATCACGTGGGGTAAAGGATGAGCAGTCAAGTGGTTATATTGTCATTGGCTAAACTGAAACTGTAAGTACGATACAATGACTCATGTTTCAAGCACTAAGGAACTTGCAGCGACACCAATAAATTAACTAATACAGTCCACATACAAAAATACGCAAGGCGTGCTGGGTTAATTTGACTAAAGGCAAGCCTGATTTAGGCCTGACAAGTTCACACCCGAAACGCCACCTTACCATATCTCCCTTGTTTGTCTGATCTGAGGGTAACATCGTGTGAATTAATAATAGAAAATGTGTGTTCTAAGAAAACGTTCAAATAAACTTATTTCGATTTTATCAGATTGATTTCACAATTAAAGTATGTACCTAGTACCTACTTATATAACTGTTTGATATAAATTGAGGTAGTTTTATTATTAAACTAGCCATATGCTATTTACATTTATAATAACCTAGTTAGTAACTAGGCCACCCCAAATGAGGCCTAGCGACATTCCATTTTTGGTGTGGGCGTCCTTCCTACTCCTTCCCTTTCAAATTATATATTCACACAAAGGCATTAAAACGCTCGCCGCCTATGAACTACAATTGCGCTGCGACGCGGGACCGTTGGCGAAGTTATCGCTAGTGCACCGAGTGCACGGTACCGCGCCCGACCCGCGCCGCACCGCCCGCATTGGTCTCCAGTGCGTTACTAACCTTACGCGCAAGCGCCACATAAAAAGTACCGCTTCCCAGAGAAATTGTTTTTTAAGATTTTAATGTGAACAGTGTGATTGCCAAATACAATAACTTTGAATAACCTAAAGAGATCATTATTTCCACACACCCTGGACCTGGACCACCCTTTACTGGTGACCCCCGACTCAAGGACTACGACGCAAACTCAAGTGAGTCAACCAAATAACGTCAGTACTCAGTGCACATTATCCCGTGTCCCGTCCCGTACAAGGGATTTTGGATTACATTACGAAGGACAAGATATAGACGATTTTTAAAAAAATTCAAAGGCTTGGTCCAAAGTCTGTTGGTGTGTGGTCCAAGTTAATAGATAATAGTTAATAGCGAATCACACAATATTTTGCTATTGGATTGAACAATGACAAGCAAGAGCGGGGAGAATGTACCTGCGGAGCTGTTTCGAGTTGGTATTAGGGTGCCTCCATTTTGGCCTGAGGAACCGGAAATTTGGTTCGCCCAGGTGGAGGGCCAATTTACCGTGTCGAATATCACATCCGACTCCACAAAGTTTAATTATGTGATTGGGCAGTTGGACCATCAATATTCGAAGGAGGTGAAGGACATAATTATTTCACCCCCTCTAACGGAAAAATACGAAAAACTGAAGAGTGAATTAATAAAACGATTGACAACATCAAAAGCGAAAAAAGTACAGCAGCTGCTAATGCACGAGGAGCTTGGGGATCGGAAGCCGTCACAATTTCTTAGACACCTTCAGGGCTTAGCTGGTACTGGCATTCCTGAAGATTTTATACGCACTATATGGAGCAGTCGTCTACCCAGCAACATTCAGACACTTTTGGCATCACAACCGCCAGGCGCACTTGAAGTTTTAGCAGACTTAGCTGATCGCGTGCAAGACATTGTCACCCCCGCACGCCAAGTGGCAGCCACATCGTCAGCGACACCTGCCTCCGTGGTTGATTCAATGGCGGGCGAGATTGCCGAATTAAAACGTGCCGTGAAGAATTTGACGCTGCAGTTGGACAGGCAGGGCAGGCAGTCAAGACCCTCCAATCGAAATAACACCAATTCCAGTGAAAGGCGCAATCGATCCCGTTCAAATTCGAGTTACCGGAAGTTCCCCCTATGTTGGTACCATTCGAAGTATGGAACGAAAGCAAGCAAATGCCAGACCCCCTGCGACTTCGGGAAATCGGGAAACTTCAGGGGCGATCTGTAGCAGCGACAACAGATTGCTCACATTCTTCTGGTCGCTTATTCGTCACTGACCGCAGTACGAAGGTCCAGTTTCTCGTGGACACCGGAAGCGATCTCTGCGTTTTCCCGCGAGCGGCGCTTCGTGAACGACGGGAGAAGACTAATTACCAGTTGTCAGCGGCTAATGGAAGCGTCATTCATACCTATGGTTACGTCCAACTCAATCTAAACATTGGCCTAAGGCGTAATTTTCCTTGGAAGTTCGTGGTTGCAGACGTAACCAAAGCTATAATTGGCGTTGACTTTTTAAATTATTACCATTTAGTTGTCGATATCCGTGGCCGACGCTTGATAGATAGTGCTACATCTCTGTCTACGTTAGCAATAGTTGATAAAAGTGTACATAACGTCTTATCTGTAAAAGTATCTACTGGAGACACGCGATATCACGAGATTTTGAATAAGTACCCCGAAATCACGCGACCAGCGGGTATGACACGCGTTACAACACATAACACTAAACATCATATCCGCACCACCCCTGGCCCCCCTGTTTCATCTCCCCCTCGCAGGTTAGCTCCCGATAAACTCAAGATCGCACGAGATGAATTTCAGCAAATGTTGAATAGCGGTACTGCGCGTCCTTCAGAGAGCCCATGGTCATCTGCTCTCCATTTGGCCCCCAAGAAGGACAACGGCTGGCGTCCTTGCGGTGATTACCGCATGCTTAACGCGAGGACCATTCCCGACAGGTACCCAATAAGGCACATTCACGATTTTGCTCACAGCATTGCTGATTGTAAGGTATTCTCAACCATAGACTTAGTGAAGGCTTATAATCAGATTCCTGTTCATGAGGAGGATATCCAGAAGACCGCCATCACCACACCTTTTGGTTTGTTTGAGTTTCCCTATATGACTTTTGGTCTTAGAAACGCGGGACAAACATTCCAAAGGTTTGTCGACGAGTTGACTCGTGGCTTAGAGTTTTGTTATACCTACTTAGATGATTTTCTAGTATTTTCTCGTACAGCTGCCGAGCACGAGGATCACCTCCACCAGCTTTTCGATAGGATGAAGCAGTATGGCATCCTGGTGAACACCTCAAAATGCGTTTTTGGGGCATCAGAAGTAATTTTCCTAGGATATCATATCTCAGCAGCCGGTACCAAGCCCACAGAAGCTAAGGTACAGGCTATTAGAGATTTCCCAGCGCCAAAAACTGTCAGACAGCTCAGAGGATTCTTGGGCATGTTAAATTTCTATAGGCGATTTTTGCCCAATGCCGCACAAACTCAAGCCCCTCTCAATGCTCTTCTAGCTGGTTCAGTCAAAGCATCTCACCCAGTTGACCTCACTGGAGATGCTCTTACAGCTTTTGAACAGTGCAAAGCAAGCCTCAGCGATGCCGCACTTCTGGCACATCCAGACTGCGAAGCCCAGCTTGCTCTTGTCACTGATGCTTCTGACCTAGCTTTGGGCGCTGCCCTACAGCAGTACAAAGACAAGGTATGGCAACCTCTAGCTTTCTTCTCGCGGAAGCTCAGCCCTACGCAGCAGAAGTACTCACCCTATGACCGTGAGCTGCTGGCCATTTATGAAAGCATTAAGTACTTCCGTCACATGCTTGAGGCCAGGCACTTCACTATCTATACCGACCATAAGCCGTTGTGCTTTGCGTTCCACGAGCGTAAAAACAACTGCTCACCACGTCAGTATAGGCATCTCGACCTAATTTCCCAGTTCACGACAGACATCCAGCATATATCCGGCAAGGATAATGTTGTGGCTGATACTTTGAGCCGTATCGATGAACTTCAGAAACCAGTCGAGCATGAAGTGCTGGCAAAAGCCCAAGCTTCGGACTCTGAATTGACCCAACTTCTTAGCGATGAATCATCGCTCCGATTTAAAAAGATGGTCCTTGACGATAGCCGTATTCCGCTGTACTGTGATGTTAGTACATCAATCCCAAGGCCATTCGTAAGCAAATCGCTAAGGAAGCAAATTTTTGACACCTTGCATTCCCTGAGCCATCCCGGCGCAAATGCAACGGCCAAACTTGTAGCCCAAAGATTTGTCTGGCCAGGTGTACGTAAAGACTGCCGCGAATGGACAAGATCTTGTCTAGCATGTCAAAGAGCGAAGGTAAATCGTCACGTGTCTGCACCTCTAGGCACGTATAATTTGCCTACTGCTAGATTTGCCCAGGTTCATATCGACCTCATTGGCCCCCTTCCTGTATCCCATGGTTACCGATACTGCTTAACAGCTGTCGACCGTTTCACTCGGTGGCCAGAAGTTGTACCCATTATGGATATAACGGCAGAAACAGTTGGTCAGGCATTACTATCTGGCTGGATTGCCAGGTTTGGATCACCTTCGGACATCGTCACGGACCGCGGACGACAGTTTGAATCCTCTCTATTCCAGTATTTAGCCAAGATAATAGGATTTAAACACCGCCGCACGACCGCCTACCATCCTGCGTGTAATGGCCTTGTCGAACGGTTTCATCGACAACTGAAGGCCGCTATAATGTGTCACGCAGACTCAAACTGGACGGAATCGCTACCTCTGGTCTTGCTTGGCATCCGTTCGGCATTTAAGGAGGATATTAAAGCTTCCTCTGCTGAACTGCTTTATGGCGAGCCTTTAAGACTACCCGGCGAGTTCTTCCATACTGTTCAAGGTAATACCACGGACATAACTGACTTTACCGCTCGATTGCGCAATTTCGCCAATAAATTACAACCAACTCCAGCGTCCCGTCATACTAAAGGCAAAATCTTTGTCTATAAGGACCTTGCTTCCTCTAGCCACGTCTTTCTTAGAGAAGACGCTGTTAGAAGGGCACTCCAACCCGTTTACTCTGGCCCTTACCAAGTTTTGGAACGGGGCGACAAGATTTTTAAATTACTGGTTAAAGGCAAACCAGTCACGGTATCCATAGACCGCATCAAGCCGGCCTATCTACTCGTAGACTTACCTGAACAATCTATTTCAGCACCGGAGGAATCGGCTTCCCCGAAAACACCACCTGTTAATACCTTACCAGAAAATTTTACATCACCTACCCCACCAATTAGAATGACTCGTTCCGGTAGGCATGTACGTTTCCCAGATTTTTATCGTCCGTAGTGACGGCCTCTGGGGGGGAGTGATGTGGGCGTCCTTCCTACTCCTTCCCTTTCAAATTATATATTCACACAAAGGCATTAAAACGCTCGCCGCCTATGAACTACAATTGCGCTGCGACGCGGGACCGTTGGCGAAGTTATCGCTAGTGCACCGAGTGCACGGTACCGCGCCCGACCCGCGCCGCACCGCCCGCATTGGTCTCCAGTGCGTTACTAACCTTACGCGCAAGCGCCACATAAAAAGTACCGCTTCCCAGAGAAATTGTTTTTTAAGATTTTAATGTGAACAGTGTGATTGCCAAATACAATAACTTTGAATAACCTAAAGAGATCATTATTTCCACACACCCTGGACCTGGACCACCCTTTATTGGTAACGCAATGAACTGGGCCCCGATTCTACTAAACCAATAGTTTTTATTTTTATTGAATTGCCTCAAAATTTACATGTTTTTTTATACATTAAGTGTCATAAGTGTTGACATTTATGACACTTCAATTCATGTGCCAATGCATTGAAACTTATGACACTTAAAATATAAAAAAAAATGTAAATTTAGAGGCAATTCAATTCTGTAGAGAAGAGATAGAGAAGATGCACGTATTTTATACTTTTTTTTACCTGAAAGGTAGGTTAAATTTCCCATTTTAGCCATAAAAAAACTCCTTAGCTCGCATTCGACGGGTTAAATACAAACTATATTAATTAAATGATGAAAAGAAAACTAAAATACTTAAAAAACACAATGAAAATTAAGATTAATACAAACAAATAATTAAGTGATGCGTTTGATACGCTCTCCAGTATCCACGTGTGATGTATGGGTTTGGAGTGCCACTCTCATACAGCAAGTGTGCTATTATGTCTTCTGTGCCGCAGCCACCGGTGTGCACGGCGGCCGAGCTTCTCCGCAGTAGCGCCTACCAGCAGGGCGATCACCACCATCGCGATGTACCACCGTAGCAGTTGAATATCACGCGCCATGCGTCGTTGTACTGCACACGCATCTCGCTCATAGCGGCTTTAGCGTAGTTCATCCACAGCTCTGCTCACTAACTGATGAAGAGTTGGGTCTGATAGAGTCGCTACAGCGGGTAAATTGCCTTGCCAGCATGTCACCGCGCACTGCTATGGTCTGCTTCTGTCTCTCTATGTCAGCGTGGTCTGACAGGTCTGAAGTGATCATATGACCGAGGTACTTGACCTCCTCGACTTGTTACAGTGTGGCTTCATATAGAGCGGAGGCAGATTTGTGCAGCAGTTCGTAGCTTTGAAGATCATATACACCGACTTATCTGGATTGTACATCATAATTATTGTGATCTTCATAAGTGATATTCCGAAAACCCGTACGAAGCGCTTTGATTCCACATTTATTATGCGAACTGCAAAAACCGCTGCTGCTGAACTGCTGTTCTGTGGAATTCGCTGCCTGAATGGGTGTTCCCCGATGGTTACAATCTGGGCGTCTTCAAATAACGAGTGAATCGGTTCCTTCTAGATAAGCGTGCTTCAACGTAGACCGCATCATCGCTTAACATCAGGCGTGATGGTGGTCAAACGCAAGCCTATTATTTATATTTAAAAAAAAAACTCGTTTTGTTTTACTAACCAACTTTATATACGAAAATTCTGTTCTTTCTTTTCTATAGTTGTGTAACAACAAAACGAAATATTGAAATATCATGAATATTGAACAGGAACATTTGTCTGCGAACTTCACAAAATTTCAGGGAACCAATAAAGTAAAGTTTTAATTTGCAAAGTTTAGCTAATTGAGTTCGGAATCTCATTCCGTACAGCTTATTTTAACATTTTCTTTACTGATCAAATTTTTTATGTAATTCTTTCATGAAGTTTCTTAATCGATTAAAAATATGGTTAACTATATCCCAAATATGATATCCTACAATATATTTAGTTAGTCATCGTGGTTAGTATAATAACCCTATATATTAATACGATTTCTTCCGCTGGCGCAGTGACCTGAAGTGTAACTTGGCCTCCCACATAAGTAAACGCCATTGGTCTTGGTATTACGCTGTCTCTTGCCTGTCGGGGACTTACGGCTCGCGCAAGTCCAACTTTATTACATCTTTTCAGCGATATTTAGTCTGGCCAACGGGTCGGCGGCTATTGGGAACGCCATGATACGCTTTCTTGACATTGCGATTCTCTTTCCATTCTCAGCAGGTGGCCTGTCTATTGGAGTCCTTGGGCCTAAGTCTCTTTCATGGTATTTGGCTCGGCACGATAAGCTCCTCAATCTCCACGTTTTTCCTGTCTCTCTAACTCTCGTCTTCTCTTTGTACTGGGCCCAGAATCTTACGCATAATTTTCTTTTCCGCCACGTGGATTTTCTTTCTCTTTAAGTGTCATCGTCCAATAAATATAATTGAACAATCGCCAAATGAAAACAAACAGTGACACTATGGACAGGATGGCGCAAAAAATATTATATTTCTTTAAGAAAGTATCATTGTACTTTTGTCATGTTTGAAATTCTGAATAGTTATGTACCATCGCATACTCGCATAAAATATAATTTTCATTAATTCTTCAGCATAATCCCAACATTTCTGTGGGTCCTAATTAAGAAAGGCTTTCACAGGTCTGCTTATGTTTCGTCCTCTGAACGAATTTACTTACTCAAAGGGATACCTTTACAGAATAATCAAATCTAAATGACGTTCCCCGTAAAAGGGTCCCAATTTAGGGGTTTTGTCCAGTTTTCTTTCAGTAATAATATTTATAAAAGGAATGGATAATGGAAAGGCCTAATGGAATGTGTTAAGTACTTTTTGTACTTACTGTGTAGGTAACTATAAGATACAGGAAAGATGTGACACAGGTTTATATGGGGCGAGAGAACTTAGATCAAAAGACTAGCCCATGCTTGGCTATCTAAGTTACACTTTTTGTATACAACTACTTATACAGTTTATTAAAAGTCTTAATTCAGACCTGAACTTTGATCCATCAAAACTAAGAAAAAATATATTTTTTTATTGTTATCCTACTATAATAATATATCTTCATATATAAAAGGCAATGTGTATGTGTATAATTATAATGTATGAACTCCAAAACAGCTAGACCGATTATGACATGACTTTCACTGGCAGATAGCCTATTTTATAAAGAGTAAGTTAATCATTATCATAATTTCAGTCACATTCACTGCTGGACATAGACCTCCGCCATCGATCTCCAAAAAGGCCGGTTGGAAGCGGCCTGCTTCCAGGGTTTTCCTGCGGTTTCTTCTGACCATCTTGTGGGTTCGTCCTACGCTGCGCTAACCAGTTCGTGGTCTCCATTCGAGAACCCATCGGCCATGTGTTTTGCGTGATATGTGCCCTGCCCACTGACACTTCAACTTGCTCATCCTTTGGGCTATGTCGGTAACTTACGTTCGTCTACGGACCTCCTCATTTCTGATGCGATCTCGTAGAGAAAACCCAAGCCATCTCCATAGCTTGCTGTGCGACTTTAAGCTTGCTTATGAGGCCCATAGTGAAAGACCACGTTTCAAGGAGTAACTTAGGCTTCTTTTATCGAAGGTATTCACGCGGGTGAAACCGTGTGATGCAGCTAGTAATATATATTTCATTAGCTGATAATAATAGTAATGGACAGAACGCTTTTTTATAATATTTTTTTGTTCCATTTGCAAGACTTCTCAGAGCAAAAAGGATAGACCCTAACATACCAAGTAGGTACCCAGTGCATGTTAGTTGAATGACACAATATGCCTTTAAACTTTTTAAGGTTCTTGAACTTACTGGCTTCCTCACGATGACTACCTTCGCTGTTTTTGAGCGAAAACATTGAAACTGCACATAATTTATACTGCACTGCACGTAAAGTACTAAAAGTCATTGGTGCAGGCCGAGGATCGAACAGGATGCTGTCAGATTGTAAAGCGTACATGCAACCACTCGGCCACCATCGTTCGTCCTTGATTATGATAAACTATGTAGGATAACAAAACAAAAGAGGTATAGATAGATAAGCTTAAGTATAGTTTACCATAACGGATTTACGTAACTCGAACTCATGGAAATGTTGGTATACTCAGGCATGAAATATTCATAATCCTTGGTTCTTGTTACCCCTTGATTACAAATAGCTGTACACACATACATACATATTCAGTATACGGGGTGTTACATAAGGGTGTAGTAATACGGGCGTAGATAAAAAAAGGGAACAACTTGCAGAACAAATTGACCTACTTAGCCCGTTGAATGCGAGCGCAGGAGTTTTTTTACGGCTAAAATGGGGAACTTCTACATTTCAGATAATAATAATAAAAGTTTAAAAAATAAGTATAAAATTCATGCATAAGTATAATATACTAAAGTGTATAAATCTTCTTACAAACAATACTCGCGTCGGAGCACTTTTCACTTACTCCGACATGCGGTGCGTAACGCATTTTGGGGGTTAATTCGCGATAATTATCAATTTAAATAAAACCTGCCAAGTGCGAGTTGGGCTTACGCACTGAGGGTTCCGTACCACCACAATATACAATAATTATCAATAAAAAAACCGACTAAAATTAGTAAAATATGGTGGCATTTCGTGTCGGTGACAGAAACGATGAGTCCATCTAAATAACAAAAGTATCAGTTATAACGTGGGAAAGAACATAAATTGGTAACTGACTTGCACTTGGCCATTTTTTGTTATATGTTGTTATATTTTAGAGTATGTACTATAATCATGCCAAGTTTGACGCTTGTACGTATTACCGTTTCTTACATTAGAGCAATACAAAAATACGTTAAAAAATACGTTTGTTGTTTGGGGACCCCCCTTTCGTTTTCACTTGTTAACTTTTTTATTATTTCTCAGTTAATCCGCCGTAACAATTCATATTCCGTGAAAATTTCAATTGGCTATCTTTTATAGTTCAAAAGATACAGCTGTTTAAAGTTAGTATGGATAGACAAACAGACAGACAGACAGACAAACGGACAGACAGACAATGTAGACTTAGTAATAGGGCCCTGTTTTTACCCTTTGGGTAAGGAACCCTAAAAATGGTAGAGCAGAATAGACACGAGTACCATTTCACCCTATCTAAATACCTGCTAAAGACCAACAAAATGTAGCCAACTTTACACTTACTTAAACTTTAGCTGAGCAAACTTTACCAACCCCGCTTGTGTTCAGGTGACAAGTTATTACAGTTGACACAGGGGCTGACGTGTTAATTAATTATTAATCATTTTATACTCGCGTGCATGTGAGCGCGTGACCTAGAACGGTGTCACTTCCACGTGTCGGGTAATCGGGCTCGGATTAATTTTACAGTAGCTAAGTTACGTAGGGAGAGATACAGAGAGATAAGTGGATGAATAGTTTATTTATTAGGGTTTCATACCTAAAGGATGAAAACGGGACCATATTACTAAGCCTACGTTTTCTGTCTGTCTGTCCGTCTGTTTGAAAATTTCAACTGGCTATCTACTACGGTTCGAAAGATACAGTCAATTAAAGGTAGGACGGACAGCCAGACAAATAGACAGATAGACATACAGACAGACGGACGGACAGATAGACAACGTAGGCTCAGTAATAGGGTGCCGTTTTTACCCTTTGAGTACGGAGCCCTAAAAACAGTAATACGTGCAAGCGTTAAACTTTTCACGATTTTAGTACACACTCTAAATAAAAAAAAAAACTGAAGAAATGCGTGTTGGGCACAAACTTCTGTTCAACAAAGGTAGCAACGTCGGGCGCGGTCGGTACTTGGATGGGTGACCTGGACGTGATGGTGTCATTTTACACAACTTTTTGTAAATTGTGTTGGGACGGAACCCTCAGCGTGTGAGCCTGACTTGCATTTGGCTTGTTTATTTCCATATCTTTGCTACCTTACCACCGGCACCGTGAAGCAGTGCATTTAATTTACGGTGAAATTTGCAGAAATGCGCTGCTCCGCACCGTTTTACGACGCCGCCGTGTCATGTCAATTTCCGTTGAAATGACCTGTGAAGTGTAGATAAATCAAAATGAGGTAGAGATAATACAAAAGATTAGGGTATGACAGTAATATGGTACAGAAGCCACACAGACAATATACACAATCATACTAAAATTATGATGAAGAATGATGCATATAATTATATTTACGTTGACAGGTCTGGTCAAGTTGTTTGTGAATTCACAGTTTATTAGTGATAGGTGATAGCACGAATGTCTATCGCAGTCATTCATCATCATTATCAGCCTGTATCAACCCACTGCTGGGTATAGGCCTCCTCTCCCTTGCGCCATTGATTCCTGTCTCGGGCTAATCTCATCCACGTATGACCTGCGATGGGCCTGATGTCATCGACCCATCGGGCTGGTTGTCTGCCTACGGAACGCTTATCCGCTATTGGTAACCACTCTGTCAGGGCTCTACTCCACCTGCCATCACCACGCCTAGCCACGTGCCCTGCCCAGCGCCACTTGAGTAGCATGATACGGTTTCCTACATCCGTGACTTTTGTCCTTCGACGGATTGCGGTATTTCGGACTCTATCGCAGTGCTGTCGGTAAATTGCAGAGGATAAAAATATTTTGAAAATAGAATCGAGTTTCAACCCACAATGACATTTGAAAATTGACAATGAAATCACCGATGATCGAATAGGTGGCCCTAGCATAAGACCTCTTCTAACGCAAAGATACAGCGTGATTAATAGGCATGCATACTTGTATACTTTAGCATACTTTTATATAGAAGAAAAACTTTTCATCTATCTTCATCATTTACTTACAATGGATTTCCACTAACTAACACTAAAAGCCGATCAGTTATTTAAAGTATCCTATCCATCACATAATTCTCTATTATTTTTATACATTTCTGGGTTATTTTTTCAATCTTTCTAACGTAATAAGTAATCATTTATTATTTAATTTTGTGAAAAAATAATGTTCAAAATAAATCAATAAAATGTTAGAAGTACAATTTTTATTGAAAGGAAAATTTTGAAGGTCCCTCAGAGAATTTTCCTAGACTTCAACACCATTGCCACCGCGCACAACGACTCACCTTTTTAGGCAGAGAGCTTATATTAGATTCTCATAAGATACAATTAAAACACAACGTGACTGCTTAGCATCAGGTGACCCGTCTGCTTGTTTGCAATTTATTTAATTTTGAAAAAAATATATGTCTACCACGTTCCATGATAGCATTAGTAAAATAAAAAAAAAATTGTTTGTTTAGGAATATAAATGGGAAATGTATTATCTACAGATATATGATTATTATCGGGATATTTCTCGTGATAATGTTACATGCATCATGTTCAGTGGATGATCAGAACAAGCGTCACGGGGTTGTCAAAATAGTCCAAGTAACTTCCCAACCTTTTTGTTTCGAAAAGGGTGTACGCCAAGGCTGCATTGTTTCGCCTTTTCTATTTAATGCGTATGGAGAGTCTGCGATAACTGGGATGGAGGAATAAGCATCAGTGAGTTAAAACTCAATAACCTCCACTTTGATTACACATTATACTACTATTATAATTTTATTACTATTGGCTGCAAACAAAAATTAAATGACATCATTTTACTACATAAAATGGATCTCTACCAGATGGTAAAGACACAGATGTCTCAAATGTGTCCTCGAATACTTTGCACACATTTCTAGGACACTAGGAAACAATCTGGTAAAGTTGATGGCGACAGGGAAAGTCAACGGCAAAAGATTACGAGGTCGCAGCCCAATATGTGGTTTGATCAGATAGATTCCCACCACTCTTGACACCTCATTCTACAACGCTCGCAATGTTGCTGAGGATAGAAGACGATGGAGAAATAATCAGAGAGATATTAATGGAAAGTGGTGGTCACTATCCTCGACATGAGTAATACAAAAGGAGTAGGAGGTATGGATAATTATTTGAATTGGATATAAGATTTGTAATTTTTAAACTGAAAGCTCATCGAGTATTATATCGAGTTTTCAAAAAAATTTAATCGTTCCGAAAATGCGGGAAATTAGAAAATCAAGGGTAAAACTAGATACAGCTAAGCTAATTTATTTAAAACTTTTCCTAATGTTCTGCCAGTGGCTCTCAGTCTATACAGTAGAGCTTATTCTGCCGTGAATATAACCTTCAAGGCCGCACTACGACGCAGACAAATCTCTACGGGATTCTTCTAAAATTTTCACTTACTGTACCTATTTCTACCTATACCTACCTTTTGTACCTATTTCTTGGAATATTATATAAGCGAATGTTTTTTGGTGTTATAAAAAGCTGAATTAGTACACAAACTTTACGTAAGTTTGTCGTTGTTTTTACAGTAATTTTTATAAATGTTTATATTTTTTATCTCTTTTAGTTTTGAAACTAAAAGAATGAAACTATTGTATATTAATTATTGATACACTTCTATCAGAGTTGAAGACGAAGAAGTTTTCAATTTGACACAATTTTTCCAATTAAAAAATATTTTTTTCCAAATTTTTTTTTTTTTTTGGAAGATAAGGTTATACCATGATGATACTTCACATCGACATAAACGGCAATTAAAGTCAGTTCCGTTAATTTTGCCTTCTGTATCTCATTTTCACTGTTTATGTTTTGAAATAGAAAAACTATTTTTAAATAATTAACTACGAAGGTAAGCAAAATATTTTCTGTTAGTACGTACGTCTGTAAAACAGAAATGTTCCATACAAGAAAATTGAATGCACGCTCCAATCGCATGACATATTCATTAAATCGGAACACTTGCGGTTCCATTCAATGACAAAACAAAGTAGTAATTTTCCGATGTCTTTGAAACCTCATCGAAAATTGGGAGCCTACTACAAGTTAGACTTATTATTTCACTTTCATTATTATTTACTATGCGATGGTGGCCGAGCGGTAGCATACGCACTTTACAATCTGACAGCACCCGGTTCGATCCTCAGCCTGCACTAATAACTTGTTTAGTATTTAAATAAATTATGTGCAGTTTCGATGCCATTACGGTGAAAGAAAAATATCGTGAGGAAATCGGTGTGTTAAAGAACCTCACGAGTTCAAAGACATATGACATTCACCAACATGCACTAAGCTAGTAAATTGGCTAATAAACTAGGCTAGCATGGTGAATTAGGGCCAAATAAGAATTTTTCAAATCATTACAATATTGAAGGAGTCCTGAGGTAATAAACATAAAAAAAAACCAACCGAATTAAGAACATGGATCCTTTTTTTAAAGTTGGTTAAAACAACACTAAAACAACAAGGTGTAAGGCAAATGCTTGTTGGTTTTTGATGGTGTTATAGCATTTTAGATTCGTGAGCGTTTTCTTTACAAGTTTAAACAAAAGCTTGTCTATGTTGGCAGTAGCCCCCCGGCTCCGTCACGCTCTGCTAGAGTGACATGCGGTTAAGTTTCCATCGAAGCCCTACGCTGGCCCCTTTACGGTAAGTGGAACTGAATTAGCTTTATTTTCCATGCACAGTCTATAGTGTTACACTGTTTTCTGTTAGGTAACCTCAGAAACGACAAACAAGATAGATATGGGACTCGATTTTTAAAATCACTCGTATGATATTTCGCATCAAAATAACATCCGAAATTAAATATTTTCTATTGATAGAAAGCAAATTCGAATGGTTCAAACAGTTGGTGAATCGAGTGTTACTTTGCGGAAGTTCATCTTCAAAACTGTTTTCTGACTACTACAAAGTGCACTATGAGAACGGGTATATCATTGTTAAATTCATATACATAAAAAAAAAATATGGCTTGCATTAGACCGGCAACTCGCAATGCGGTCTACGATGGAGCACAATTGCCTAGAAGAAACCGATTCACTCGTGATTTGAAGACACCCAGATTGTAACTATCGGGGAACACCCATTCAGGCAGCGCATTCCATAGACTAGCAGTTCGCACTAAAAGTAGAATCAAAGCGTTTGTACGGGTTTTCGTAATAATAACCATAAAGCATTTATTTGTGTTTATTGTTGATAATGAAAATTATTAATACCAACCACATTTGTAGTCATTGCACATTTATTACTGTTTCATTTTTTTTATTAATGTTATTATAAAAAAAAACAGAATTATTAAAAAAAAATTCAGCTAAGGCAAATATACTGTTTTACATAACAAATTTTTATTTCAGGTAAGGTTATTTAAGCATCATTAGCAAATATCTATAGAGTAAAATAATTTATCCCAAAAGAAAATTTTATGACGTAGAAGCGGAAATACAGTAGAGATTCGTCAGAAAAACTGTTTTATTTATTCATAATTAAGTAAAATAATTTGCATATCTCAATACATACAGACATAGTTTGACCGACTGCACTCTTTTTTACCTAACACCTGCGGCTATTCAAACTTCTTTTGTTTGTTCATGAATTTGTAGAAGCCAAAATAACTGTATTGACACCAAAGAATTCAGAACGCATGCCGGCATCATATTATATAACAGACATAATCTTCGCTAAACGTACAAGCTAGTAGAAAATTACTTGAAATGACGTAAGCCATAAACGCAAAATGATGCCGCGTTTATTACATGGGTTACTAAACACACAATCTTGCATCTTGTTTAGTACAAAAGTTATATTGCCGTATGTAACGTCGTGTACACTCAGATAAGACAAACAAAGGAGATATGCTATAGCACAGTTATCGTTCGTGTTCGAACGCTTCACTTTACCTACTAATTTTTTCACGCATTTTAAGAAACTTGCAGCGGCACCAATAACTAAATAAAAGTCTATAAGCAAAAAAATGGTGGCGGCAATAAAATCTGTACGGTGAATTTGACTAAAGGCATCCAGCTTAATTTAGGCCTGATGCATTCCTGCTACGTCTTAGTACCATATCTCCCTTGTTTGTCTGATCTGAGCGTGTATAAGTCTAAAGAACGATTATGATTGCGAATGCGCGGCTGGCAACGTAATGTTCGCTCGCCATCGGTGTTGTCTACATCGTCGATTACCTCCTTGCTCGCAACGTATCGACATTCAGCGAGCACTGGTGCACGCGAGCGAATCTTTCGTTGTAAACAATAAGTGCATGATACGTTACTGCTCCCATCTTTGTAACGGAGCACCCAAGTAACAACTTGTGCTCCTTAATGCATTGCAGCGTAGAGCTATAAACATTGTCGACGATCCTAAGCTCACCGAACACCTAGACCCTAGAGCCGCTCAACATGCACAGAGGCGTTGGGTAGAGTCTGTATCTTTGATCTTTTATCGCAACGGGAAGTGTCAGATCTGATGTTGGCGTCACGGTTTTATCATCGCCTTAGCTGCCACCGCCTGAAAGCTCATCGACATAAAAGATCAGCGGAATTCGCATACTGCGCGATTCACGCGATCTTTCTTGCATCACACCTGCAAAATGAGCTATCTTCCGCGATGTTTCCGAAGCTACAACATGGGGTTCTTCAAAAAGCGAGTTAATATCGGCAACGTAGTTGATATGCCTCTGGTGTTACAAGTATCGATAGGCGACATCATCAGCCATTAAATGTCCACTGCTGAACAAGGCCTCCCTCTTAGAGAGGGGTGTTGCCATAATCCCCACGCTTGGCAGGCGGCTTGAGGATCGCAGTATATTCATCGTTTACTAATAGGACGCTGCTGCCCATCCACCGGTGGTTCTGGTCGCAGTTTTAGGACATACCCGGGTACCTACCATCAGGCAGCATGTTTGATTGTTTGCCACCTATTGCATTAAAAAAGTCTACATCAACTCGTTTGCGTTCGGTCTGTATACGGCATAAGACGAACGCATTTTCCATAGTTCAGCAAGCACATTTTCCTGACTCGTACTAACTAGAAGAGAAACTGTGGCATCGTCGGCTCTACATACAGTCAGTTCGGAACGTAAAGTCAGGGAGAGACCACGTTTCGCCGCTCGACACCTCTCTCCATACTCCGATACTGAATGTAAACAAAGTGAACAATATGGAAAACTAACAACAATTTTGAGATATTATTGTGATTAGTGAAAAATAACAACAGTGTTTGTGTTTTTGGATGTTTGGTGATGGCGGTACGCTTTTGACTGCAACATTTTCAGGTATAATGACATGTCAGATATATCGTGTTTTAATGAAAAACTAGCTTATCGGCGTTTAGTCGGTAATTACCTATCGGTTTCACCGGAGTTATACTTCCTACGGCCCGAAACCGGCATTTGATACCTAATTAATCATCGAAACTGTTGCTGCTTCTGTATTTTTTTTGCGATTTAGCAACCAGAAATGCAATCCATACAATACTTACGACAATTTTTTTTAGTGTCACATTTTATAGCATTCTAGTCTCCAGTCGCCACCACCAAACGTTTGGCCAGATCCATACAGTTCGAGAGCAGCCGACCCCCACGGTCCTAAAGTCTCGACCCCAAACGGCAAAAACATGTACTTCATGTCTCAATACGTGTATTATACTATATAGTATTTATTATTATATTAATACTAGCTGCGTCCGCAGTTTTACCCGCGAGTTAATATCGTCGTTTTCAAACAATTTTCAAATGACATTTTCCAATTTTCTGCGCAATTTTCAGAATTTTTCTTTCCGTAAGAAACTTCTACAAAATATCAGAAAACTTAAAAAAAAACGAATAAAATCGGTCAAGTTGCTCTCAAGTTATAGCGTGACCAAGGTAAAAGGGATTAATTTTTATATAATTATATAGCCTAGCTGAGCCCCTCGGGGTTTCAACCGCAGGTTGAAATCGTCGTTAAGTTTCTGAAATTTTCCGATTTTCTGCGCAATTTTATGAATTTTTCTTTCCGTAAGAACCTTCTACAAAGTATCAGAAAACTTAAAAAAATATGAATTCAATCGGTAAAGTCTCTCTCAAGTTATGGCGTGACCAAGGTAAATATGGATTAATTTTTATAATAAATAGATAATTCTTGATTAAAGCGTTACAAACTTTACTAGACTAATATTTTATTAGCTAACTACGCGTACCTATTTCCTTTCTTTGTTGACGCAATTAAATTATCCAAACAAAAGATCTCGTTTTCGTCTAGAAATTCGCATGTTCTATGTACCTTAGCTTAATATAATAACTTTCTTCAATATAGAAGATCTTGAACAAGCGAAGATCTTATATTAAGAAAACATTAATTACTTATGTCTATATCCTTCCAAAATTATTCATGCTTGATTCAGCTGATATCGTCTGAAAAATCTCACGCACCCTACCATACTTTAAATTGAGTACTTATTTTTGAATTACTGTTTCTTCCTGACTTTACGTAATGATTTATTACTTGACGTAGTTTCATCATCATCATCATTTCAGCCATAGGACGTCCACTGCTGGATATACGCCTTCCCCATCGATCTCCAAAAGGGCCAGTTGGAACCGGCCTGCATCCAGCGTTTCCCTGTTGTCCATCTTGTGGGTGGACGTCCTACGCTGCGCTTACCGGTCCGTGGTCTCCATACCAGAACCTTTCGGCCCCATCGGCCATCTGTTCTGCGTGATATGTGCCCTGCACACTGCCACTTCAACTTGCTAATCCGGTGGGCTTTGTCGGTGACTTTCGTTCGTCTACAGATTTCCTCATTTCTGATTCGATCTCGTAGAGAAACCCCGAGCATAGCCCTCTCCATAGCTCGTTGTGCGACTTTGAGCTTGTTTATGAAAGCCATAGTGAGAGACCACGTTACAATGCCGTATGTCATCACTGGTGACGTAGTTTAGCGACGTATATGTTTTTGGTAAACAAAAATTACGTGTGTTAAGAATTTTCAAGAAAAACAGCCAGCTAACATGACCTAATAAAAATAATCTCTCATTACTCGCTTGTATTTTTGTTTTCAGAAATAATATTTGGACTAGGTATTTTTACTAGAATTACAACGTTACTAACATAAGTACAACTTATTTAGGTAGCCTAGGGACCGAGTTGAGCTTTCGATATTTTTTTTTCTTATCGACACAACCAGTTGTGCCTAAGGAAAAAATCTTGACCGTGTGTGTTTTATGACTTAAAAATCAGTTCAGCCATTTGAAAATTATCAGGTCATTTATCAGGGCTTTTTTTATTTGTCAGTCTTCTTTCAACTACTTATCCTTATTTTTATCTTCGCCTAAGATAGACTGATTATGTTAATAATGCTACTTTTAATAACCTATGAAAACAAAAAAAAAAAACTCCGAACCTCATTTAAATCGCCGTTTTATAGTCATTTGCAAAACCTAATCCTTTTTATGTTCTTTACTTAAGATAGTTCTAGAGTATATATTTAGGTAGGTATATTATACTTTACAAAGCCTTATGGAAGTATGTGCGTAGAATAACTAAATCAATTATTATAGGTATAGCATATGTTTCGACTATTTGATTTTAACATAACTATACTTAAACATACCTATAAACGAAACATTAAAAAAAACTTAAAAATCAAATTAAATAATTAGAGATCGTTTATACCAGGGGTTCCCAAAGTTTCTTACGTCACGCCTCCCTATTTAAAAAAATAATAAAATTTTATTACCCACGCCCCCCTCCTCGGCGCAAACAAGAGGAAGTCAGTGGGCTCGCCATATATTTTTAAAACACAAACAGCAAGGTAGAATTCAAAACCCCACCGTCAATCAAAAGTTTGCTAAAAAATAGAAAAGAAAGACAAAATTGGCACAATAAATGACGTGATAGATGAGCTTGCATATTTTGACAAGATTTTAAATTCTGACTTGAATAGCAGAAAGTGAACAACAAAACAATAACAACAACAACAATATTGAGCAACAATATTGAGTTTGCTTCTTAACATTTTTATAGCTACAACTGCTGAAAATACTCTTTCGCACAAATGAGTACAAACTTGAAAAGGGTAAAAATACAGTTTTAATGTTTTGGACGAACAGATGCAATAATATCTGCTCTCACCACGTGCATGCGCCCCTTCACATAAATCTCCGCGCTTTCCTAGTGGGGCACGTCCTTACAGTTTGAAAACCAATGGTATATACTATCAATAGGCAACAAAGGCCAATTGATAATTCAAACGATCTCTAATTTCAGGCAACGTGCTCAAAATGCTGGCCGCATTGCCTCGCTGGGTTGCGAGGCTATAGCTTTCTGCCCTAAACATACTGCAACATAAGTAGATACTTACTTCACGGTTCCAGTCTTGATAAGATAAATCATTGATTATGCAACGCTAGTTATCTATTAACAATGTTTTGATGCTTTATCGCAATGTTAACATGATGGAATGTCACGATGCTTACTTGAGTTACATGGCAGAAAGACTTTCTCACATAGAATGCACATACCTAGATATAACAACATGCAATCAACTTTTTATGTTTCATAAAACTTAGATAATAATATATTGATAATAGAATAATAGTGAAAGAAACAAATTAGCAGTTGGCAAATTTCATGATTCTAGGTCAACGAAAAGTACCCTATAGGTTTTAATTCCCCTGTGAAATCGCAAAAAATGCGTAAATATGCGACATAAACAGGCATATCTTTTGAACGCATTGACTTACAAACTTGATTTTTTCAAAGCTGAAAGAAGCCGTCTTTTGGTATTTGATATAAATTATTCCTTTACGCGTTCCTGTGAAAAAAGGCCTTGACAGACAGACGCACAACAAAGTGATCCTATAAGTGTTCCGTTTTATCCTTTTGAGGTACGGAACCCTAAAAAGGATAAAGTCGCGAGTACAGCTGCAGATGAAGTTAATTTCGGCCAGTATGCAAGCCTGTACATATCCGGGACGTATAAGTGACCGTGCAGCCGAGCTCGAGCGGATATTACTCCAACGAGTGGAGCGGAAGCATTCTCGAGTTCGTGATGAGTTGATCGCTTATTATAAACAAGATACAGATCAACTTATTTGTAGAGTTGGCCAAATTATGGAACAAAAATGTATCTACGAGTTGGTGTCAGTTATGTTCAGAGAATACGATAGCAGCTCCCCCATTCAACTTTTAGATAAGTTGGTCGCTCTGTAGGTACTTGGGGCTGTATCTCTGCAAATGCTTGAACAGTTGAACAAAACAAGTAGCACTCAGTGAGATACATGACAGAGTGGTCGTTCACTTCTGGATCAGTCATCGTGGTAATCTGTGTAAATGTAAAGGCACACGGTGCAAAGTAACCTGCGCAACCAGGCTGTTGCAGACCATGCAAAGTACAAGTTGCAAGTACGAGTTGCAAGTACCTACTACGTCAACCAATTCCACTGCTAAATTTCTAAACAAGTTAAAATCAAATATAATTATTAAACTAATTATTATTAGGTAGGTAATAAAATATAAAACTAAACTAAACTAAACTAAACTAAACTAATAAACTGATGCGAGCAGGTATCGTACCCAAGAAGTTGGCCGCATTGCCGTAATAATATATCGGCGATCATTTTGGTTACGAGATGCTACAATCGACACCGCTTTATGGTTGGTATTCCGAAAACCCGAACGAAGCGCTTTGATTCCACTTTTATTGTGCGAACTGCTAGTCTGTGGAATGCGTTGCCTGAATGGGTGTTCCCCGATAGATACAATCTGGGTGTCTTCAAATCACGAGTGAATCGGTTTCTTCTAGGCAAGCGTGCTCCACCGTAGACCGCATCATCGCTTAACATCAGGCGAGTTGGCGGTCAAGCGCAAGCCTATTATTTATATTTTAAAAAATCAGACGGGTTTATAACTCTTGCGCCGAGCTCCCACCGGGTTTTGACCCCAAAAGACTCAAATATGTTCCACCACTACCGCCACCACCACCACTGCTAATATATTTACGCCTTTTGAAGATTTCTGCAAATTCAGCACCAGCCTTATTTTGCGTTCTGGGAACATGGGACGGCACAAGGGTATCAAAGCAAGTAGCATCCCATACACTGGTTCACATTTACAATCGGCTAAGATATTGTGTAACAGAAACAAATAACGAATCGAGAAACTATTTTTTGTTCTTCTTTAAGGCGGTTGATGAAAACGAGTAAAAACCATTATATCTTTTAAATAACAATGCTTTGGAAAATTGTGAAAATATTTATTATTATTTTTCAAAGAAATGCCTGCTCTATCTGCGCCAACCCTTTATAAAACCAAAATGAAGGTGAACTTTAAATACTTCCCGGTATCGATATTTCAAGATAAAAATTGGAGCTTTCGCCTCACAGCACTCGATAACGAGGCTCCGATACAAAGAGATCCATTTCAAGCGGTTCACTGGTTATCCGAATACCACGAAGAAATATTAATTTGAACAGAAGTATAAGTACGTAATATAGATCTTTCGTCTAATAGCTAAGAGTGTAATGCCCGTTTTCTATAACCCTAGGAGGCGCCTAAATCAGATGCCTAAATATTTAGGTGTTGCCTAGAGCACAAAAGATTAACGTTTCACTAAACTTTAGGTGATAACTAGTGATGTTAGGCGTCAACTAAAGTTACAATACCGATTCAAGGGTGTTTAATGATCATCACCTTCGTTATTTTAGCCATAGGACATCCACTGCTGGACATAGACCTCCCCCATCAATCTCCAAAATAGCTGTTTGGAAGCGGGCTGCATCAAACGTTTCCCTGCGGTCTCTTTTAGGTCGTCTGTACATGCCCAATGATAGGCAACTCTTAAAAAGGTGACAGCCCGCACCACACTCGCTCACTAACTTCACCACGCTCATTCACTTGCATCATTACCATAGATAACTATCAAAAATGTTGGCAACACTTAGCTCCTGGTTCACGTCGATGGAAATATTTTTTTGTAAAAAAAATGTTTTCTAATTCGAAACTAAGGTTTCGTGCAAGTAAAAAAAATATTCGTAAGCAAATGGTATGATACAAAACATAATTATATTTCGTTCGCAACTGGTTACAAAACTCCGGTGTCGTACGCGGCCGAAGTGGATCGGGCTGAATGCCGTGCTATGGGAGAGGCATAGTCCAGCAGTGGACTATGCACTGAATATGATAATAATGATGATTTAAAGATGGTCTATCTAGCCATACTCGTACTTGAGTACCTACTTCTAATATTTCATTCATAGGATGATTTATTATTTCTGACACTTATTCAATTTCACCGTTCCAACAAACAAAGTTGTTTTCAACAATGTCTTACTGTCTTACTTATCGGCTTGGTATTTAGTATCTTATTTACCTCAAACTGTGAATCACTTGTAAATAAAAAGAAAACATGTTTTTTAATTATATTCCTTTATTCACAGTTTTACAAAACACGCTAAGATCTTAATAATTAAACAAAATATTACAAATCGTGAGTCACTGGATCAGTGGGAGGACGATTGCAGTTTGATAGTATCAAACCGTACCGTTCCAATTCTATAAATATATCATCATGATTTCAGCCATAGGATGGCCACTGCTGGATATAGGCCTCCTTCATCGATCTCCAAAAGGGCCGGTCGGAAGCGGCCTGCATCCATCGTATAAGACCAGGTGTTTATTGTACAAATACATACAATAAACTAATTCTAAACAAAATAAAAGAAAAGAAAAAACAAGAAAAAAAAGAAAGGGAAAGATAACAAAAGAAAAGAACACATCACATCAGCAGCCATTAAAAATCCACTGCTGGACAAAGTCCTCCCTCTTTAAGAAGGGTGTTGCCATAATCCGCTCGCTTGGCAGGCGGCTTGGGGATCGCAGTACGTTCACCGTGTACTAATAGGACGCTGCTACCCATCCTCCGGTGGTTCTGGTGGCAGTTTTAGAACATACCCGGGTCCATAAAATAACACATAATACATAATTATTATGATATATATATATTTCGTTACGAGCCATTATATTCTTTCAATATGCTGAAGATGTTAACAAAAATATATTAATATATATTTTCAGCGTATTACGAAAATATGTTAGTAACCAAATGGGATTTTGAATTTAACCTTGAATTTTGAGGAAAAATTTTCGGTGAACTGGATAAGCATAATCCTTGCATAATTCTTAAATCCTTGGAAATCCAGAACCAGCGAGGAGAAAGATGAAATTGGGCGGCTTATACAGACTAAGGAGTGGGGTAAACTGTTCTACCGACTTATCTTTTAATTCTACAACGGATAAGATTTTTTTTCGTCACACCCATTTGAAAAACGACTGTTTTGTACGGTTGTTTTAATTATTTTTTAATTAATATCTATTCTATAATTTTAATGAATTTATTGTGTAGGGACTGTAGTAATTCAACGATATATTGTTGTTACTACATTGTAAAAAATTTAAATGCACTTTTCCGGTAAAAATATCAGATTATTTTTACCGACGAATCGATTCTCGCGAATCATTGTCGTCTGACATCTCTAATTCTGACTGTTTTTCACATTATACCATATCTGGAAACTTGTTTAATGTTTTGACATACCTACTTTATACGAAAACATTTGACTCATCGATATTTGATCTGAAATTATCTGAGTTAACATATTTTGATTGTAACTGAATTAACATATTTTGATTATCATCATCGGATAAATATTTTTTGTAGCCAAAATGCACAAATTACGTTTAACAGGCTTACGCGGACAGAGGTCCGTTACAGCCCATCATAATAAAATACTTTTACTTTGGGAGAAACCCCAAAACGCGAAAAAATATCAGCTGTTCCATTCATTTTGTCGAGTGTCAATGACTGTTTTCTATGGCACAGCTGATATTTTTTTCGCGATTTCAGAGTTGCAGTTGTTCATTATGATGGGTACGGACCCCTTTCGGCTTAGTACACCCTTTCCGCGTAACCCAGTAGTAACTATGGTTTTAGCCAACCATTGGTACGGACAGTTTTAAGCCGAAATTAATAGTTGAAAGTCGAAATTTAATGCGTTGCGTCTATGGTAAGATGCAAAGATAAGAAATTTTTACTTCTCTTTTCTGTGGTGAGGTGTTTCTAGCTCGTCTAGGCCAAGCACAGATAATATGTGAGGCCAAGTCTAGGCCACCACTCTGTCACAAAGTCACGTGTCACATTTTAACCGCCAAAGAGAAACCCATCACATTTCTAAAATAAACTCCCTACTAGCAACAAGTAAAATATATCGAACGCACGCAATATCCGCCATTTCCTAAATAAATGTAAACATTCCCACACTCCGGCAGTTTCGGGATACAAGGGCCGGATTTGCTTAGGGCAAGGGTACATTAGTGTTGTAATGAATTGGAAGCCGAAATGGACGACGTGAATTGTTTCGTATTTGCTTTTAATAGAAGAGCTTAAGAGGGAATAATATTAAAAAAAATATACTTTTGTGTTCTACATGAAAGGTATTTTTTTTTTCTAAAATATAAACAAGTCATAAATTATTTAAAAAAAAAAAAAAATGATACAAGATTGAATACATTTAGGTAAATGAAAGAAAACGGTAGAAGGACGCCTTTGTACTCAGGATTACGAAATTTACGAGCTACCAACTTTAACTGTAGGACCAACACGGAAATCGTAAAAATGTATGAATGAAAATTTTCCTTGAATGTTAAATTGAAAAGTTATCTATTACGGTTCGAAAGATACAGCCATTAATAGGTAAGACAAAAAAAGGACAGATGGACAGATGGACAGACAGACATAAATAATAGTTCGGCTTAGTAATAGGGTCCCGTTTTTACCCTTTGGGTACGGAACCCTAAAAAGTGGGTAAATTAATTGAAACATTTAAACACGAACGATAATAATTTTATTGTACTGAAGCATATCTCCCTAATCGTTTGTCTAATCTGTGCCGACATACAAGCAAACATACATAAATATGTAGTACACAATACCTTCTTTTTTTAACCGACTTCCAAAAGGAGGAGGTTATCAATTCGACTGTATGTTTTTTTTTATGTATGTTACGCGATTACTCCGTCAATTTAGAATTGTTTTTGATGATTCTTTTTTTGGTTGGTAGGCCATATCTCATATGTGGTACCATATAAATTTTATCGACGTCCATTAATTCAGTGCTTTTTGAAAAATCTACAAAAACATGACGATAAGCAACGAATTCAATGTAGGAATTGAACTGATTGAATTGTTGTTTGGATATGTGTCGATTTCACATTGTACAGTGCCACCAACTTAGCTGTTAAGGTGGGCAAAATTGGAACTACAGTTATTTCTTGGTGAATTTCATACTTTGTTCTCCACTAGATGTCAACTGAACATCAAACATAGAGGAACTGTTCCTACAACAGAACTTCAAAAAAACAAAGAAGTGTCTCCATAGCTCCGGGCCCTGTTGTTTTTCGTAAAAAATTTCATGACCATGGATACAAAGTATTTCAGTCCTAATATTAACCAATATTTTCTACTTTTTAGTTTCAGTTTGTAAATGTAGAGGTATATAGTCATGAAACCGGTTCTTTAAAAAAAAAAAATTAAAAAAATGCCTTGCATCATCGGGTTAAAACAGGATTCACACAAATTTAGAAACATTATCTAGTGTCAGTGTAGCTTTGAAGTGTGGTAGGTACTTATTAGCAGTCGTGACCTGACCTAGTTCTGTCCCCTCTCGTACAATATTCTCGCTAGCTAGGATCATGGATGGTTATATCCTCAGTCCAATGACAATTTATATTATATTTGCTTCAGTCAGACAAACAGGGGAGATATGGTAGGGTGGCGTGTTGGTGCGAACGCATCAATCCTAAAACGGATTTGATGCAAGTTTGTGTCTTTAGTCGAAACCCAGCAGACTGCCTTGCCGGCCTTTTTACGTGTGGATTAAATATAAGTTAGTTTATTAGTGTAGCGGCAAGTTTCTTAGTGTGTGAAAAAAATTAGTACCTATGTGAACCGTACTTATAGTTTTTTACCGGTGGGAAAGGAAGGTTCTTCAGTGGAGACCACGAACTGGAAGACGCAGCGTAGGTAGGCTTCAAACTAGATGGACCGACGGCATCGTGAGTCGCGGGCATCCTGTGGATGCAGATGGCAAGCTGTAATTTAGTGTGGAGGTTTAAAGGGGAGGCCTATGCAGCAGTGGACGTCTTCTGCCTAATGATGATGATGATGATGAATAGTAATGGTCAGAACGCTTTTTTCTTATAATATTTTTTTGTTCCCTCTGCTCTGCTGGGATACAAGACTTCTCGAGCAAAAAGGATAGACCCTAACATACCAAGTATATAGTTTTTGGGTTAGTTATAGTGAAAAAAACTGGGAATAAACCGCAAACGATAGTCCGTTGGTCCAGTTGGTAGTGAACCTACCTTCTGAGCTAGGGGGCGTGGGTTCGATTCCCACCTAGGACAAACATTTATGTGATGAACATTTGTGGTTGTTCTATATCTGGTTGTTAATATCTATTAAAGTATGTATTTAAAAAACTATATATGTATGTATATCAGTCTGGCAGCCATATCACAAGCTTTGCTTAGTTTGGGGTCAGATGCCAGTGTGTGCAAAAATGTCCCAAAAATATTTATTTAAACATTTGAACACGAACAATAATAGTACTAAGGCATATCTCCCTTGTTTGTCTGACCTGAGGTTTAACCAATGACAGGCACCAAATCAGATTGATGGGTGTGCATAGTCTACACGGTTGTTCGATGCATGTTTGGCTGGCAAACATAACCCGCGCGCTTGATCGCTCAAATTGGCCCATCCACGACTTATGACTAATACTATGCACATTTTAGTGTGTTTTTTTGCTATTTCGTGTCCGTCAGTCACGTATTTGTTTGCAGTAAAATACACTCATGAGATACAGGCCACTTCCGACCGGCCTTTTGGATGGGGGAGGCCTATGTCCAGCAGTGGACGTCGTATGGCTGATGATAATGATGAATTCGTACGATAGCAGAGGACGTTAAACACGGGTGCTAGCAACATTTTATGTTTTGTAACGTATTAAAAGAACTCAAAGGAACTGCTTCAAAGAAGAGCTTCCGCGTGCCGTCTGTTTTGCGTCCATTTCTGGTCTCCAGCCTATTGACTTCTTACAATGATACATACAAGTCATACAACAAGTATCAAAGTTATTATTATTATTGGATATTATTGGAGACATCTTTTTCGTGTGTAGGTCCATAAACAATGTGTTGAAATCAATTCCCAATAATTTAAGTATAATATATATAGCTTCTCGAATTGCTACAGAAACTATTTGCAAAGTGTCAACTCTATCAATCTTAATTATGTTGATTTTCGAGGTTCATACGAAACTTTGTAGCTCACATTTCCATCTTGTAGTTTCAGTAGGAAATGTTCATACAAAATGCAAAATCCATATTTCAAATTACTAAGATTTGGGCAATTTAGGGGTCCATATCTAAAGTGTGTCAACGGGACTCAGAAATAATAATAAAATTAAAATGTAAAAATGTGTAACGAATAAATGAAGATATAATAATAAAAACAACAACTAAAAAAAAAGTCGGACCACCGGGCAGACCACCGTCCCGATGGTCGGATGACATCTCTAAGGCAGCAGGAAAGCAATGGACAAGATTAGCACAGGTCCGGAAAAGATAGCACGCTGAAGAGGAGAACTATACCCAGCAGTGGGTGGGTGGTTGATGATGATGTATATAACAAATACCAATGTGACAAAATGTATTTTTTTACGTTTGTTTGTCGTTGCTCTAGAGTCTAGAATCTAGCAATGAAAAAAACTGGCGCGCGCTAATGTTCCCGAACTGAAAGAAAGGATGGCCGGTGTTTATTAAAAAAGATGACGAACAGATTGTTTACCAGATAGTACCTGAAATGCACGTCGATAGCTTTTTATTAAAATCAATTGGATTACATCCAGAATATCTATTTACATCTTTCCATTTTAAACGTACTTTAGTATTTCCTCTAATGTATAAATGGTAATACATACAAGAGTCAAACTTAGCATTATTATAGTGCACAATCTAAAGAAAAAGAACAATTAATTAATAATGACGAAGTGCTAATCGGTGACAAATTTCTGTTCACCTCCAAGTTAAAAGCAACATCTAGCGCGGTCGCTACTTGGATGGGTTACCGCCTGGGCGTGATGTTATATTTTTCACAACTTTTTGTTTTTTGTGGTGGTATCCTCAGTACGCGAACCCGGTTCGCACTTGGCCGGTTTGTTCTGAACATAAATTAGTCTATTACTCTCTCTCTCTTTATACTGAACATTAAGGAAATAACGGTGCTCTTAGGATAGTTACCGACGTTACCGTGGAAAACTGCAGCGAGCTGCGAGTCATAATATTTACTCATCTTATCATATCATCTCGATGCCTGGAAGAGATCGCTTTTAGCGATAAGGCCGCCAGTTGTTACATTAGTTTTTTAAGAGTTTTTTGTCCTCTGTATCAAATTTAATGGTGTGAACAATAAAGAGTTAGTCAATCAATCAATCATCATAACATCTCATACTGGTACTTCATTGTATATCGCCTGAGATTACTCATCAATCTTTGGGTGGCCATTTGGTCGCTGTCACCACTTTGCCGCCAATTTCGTCAGCGCGCGTCAATGTGGCTGTGGCCAAAGTTGCCTTTGACCAAAGTTGGTTTATGAATTCAAAGGTTGCTATTTCGTGTAGGCGTGACATTTGTTAAGGAAAAGCGGGATTGATTTTCCTCAAGGGAAGTTCCTAATTACTATTTAATAAAAAGTTAGGTTGAGAAGGATATCGACAGAACTGTTAATTTATTTACCGAGATTTAACAATTTCATCCAATTTACGTTTTTGTTTTGGTGTGGTCATCATCATCATCAATTATTTTCCATGCACTGTTGATTCTGGGTCTCCTCTTGCGTTTGTCATTTGTTTTTGTCCTGTGCCAGTTGTTTTTGACTGCATCTCTGCAGCCTTTACGAGTTCCGATTGACATATTAGTAGTCAGTTCGGTAGTCTTGCCATCCCTTGGCCACCATTCTATGACTGCCTTTATATTATTTTCCTTTCTTTGGCGCAATTATGTAATAAGTGGTCAATTACGAGTCGGGCTCGTGCACTGAGGGTTCCGTACCACCACATAAATTTTTAACTACTTAAATACATAACAGTAGTACAAAAAGGCATCATGCCCAGGTGGCAGTAATTCGTTTTTAGGGTTCCGTACCCAAAGGGTAAAAACGGGACCCTATTACTAAGCCTACAATGTCTGCCTGTCTGTCTGTCTGCCTGTCCGTCCGTCCGTCTGACCGTTCTACCTATTAACGGCTGTATCTATCGCACCGTAATAGAATGCTTGTTGAAATTTTCACACTGTATGTAATATTACGGCGAATTGACTAAAAAATTATAAAAAAAGTCATAAATAAAAACGAAAGAGGGGTTCCCATACAACAAACGTATTTTTGTATTAGCTCTAATGTAAAAACGGTAATATTTACAAGCGTCAAACTTAACATGATTATAGTACACACAGTAAAATATAACAACAAATAATAAAAAATGCCCAAGTGCGAGTCGGTGACAAGTTTCTGTTCGTTACCAAGTTATAACTGGTAATTTTGTTATTGAATTTTGTGACGGTACAGAACCCTCAATGCGCGAGCCCGACTCGCACTTAGCCGGTTTATTACGTATATATTGGTTAATCCGATTTATTCCATCACCTGTCCTGCACGCGATGAAACGCTTTACGATCAGTTATAGCTCATCTGTCCAGGCCTCAAGGGGCTTGGAGGGGCTCATCAAAATTTCATGAGATGTGGGATGGCTCATTTTCATTCTCATTAGATTTGTCGGAGCCGCGCGCCGTTTCCTACTCAACAAAAATCAATGTTCCGCTTTACCCTACTTTAAGTCGATTTGTTTTAAAAGATATACGAATCAGATGTTCGAATTATTTTAATCTTACAATACAATATTTCTTTATTACACACCGAAAATACAAATTAATCTTAAACTAGTAGTATAAAAACAAATGTACGGCAGTATAATGGACGGCCTTATCACCTAAAGCGATTTCTTCCAGGCAACCTTATGACGTAACGATATAATCAAGACGTACATTTAGCAAACCAAATCAAAAACTTCAAAGTATTCACTATAGTATGGCTTACTACTTATTGTGTACTTCTCCTTAAACAAACTACTTATTTTGTACTACTTCTTACATTCCTCGTTATTTTGTTTGTTTATCTACTACTAGCGGCACGCCCCGGATTCGCACGGTTATAGATATATAGCCTATGTCACCCGAGGATAGTGTGGCTTCCCAACAGTGAAAGATTTTTTCAAATCGGTTCAGTAGTTTCGGATCCTATTCAATGCAAACAAACAAATAATCAAATCTTTCCACTTTATAATATTAGTATAGACTAGCTGACCAGACAGACGTTGTCCTGTCTTAGAACTGTCAAACACGCAAAGTTAAAATTGTAAATCTTATTTTTTACACCTTGGGTTACATTATTGGAGTTCTAGTAAGGATCCCTATTTTTTTGAAAATATAATAAAACGTATGTTACATGAGGATAGTGTAGCTTCCTAACAGTGAAAGAATTTTTCAAATCGGTTCAGTAGTTTCGGAGCCTATTCAGTGTAAACAAACAATCAAATCTTTCCTCTTTATAATATTACTAGTAGGCCGCCCCTGCTTCGCACGGGCGAAGCCGGGATATATAGCCTATGTCAACCGGGGATAGAGCAGCATCCCAACAGTGAAAGAATTTTTCAAATCGGTTCATTAGTTTCGGAGCCTATTCAATGCAAACAAACAAACAATCAAATCTTTCCTCTTTATAATATTAGTCAACCGGGGATAGTGCAGCATCCCAACAGTGAAAGAATTTTTCAAATCGGTTCAGTAGTTTCGGAGCCTATTCAATGCAAATAAACAAACAAACAAACAATCAAATCTTTCCTCATTATAATATTAGTATAGATTATTATATTATAGTATATAGTATAGACAAGCTTTTCAACTATGTAGGTCCAGTAGTTTTCGAGATTTTGCGATGAGTCAGTCGGTCCAGTGATAGTCTTTTATATAAAGCAAAATAACACTTACTGGACCGACTGACCCATCGCAAAATCTCCATAGATCTATGGAAATTATAGCAAAAACATATAAAACAGCATTACATACCTGTTTTACTTAATTATTCTTGTAATAAAAAGTGTTCATAATGCACAGTACTTCTATGAAAATCATCATTATAGTCTTCAGCCGTTTTAATGTGAAAATTTAATAAATAGACAGATAAACGTAGTTATAAAAGTTGATTTTATTAGTAAGGTATTGACTTTCCTTCTACATTGTTTCTCTTCACCTCAATACGAGATAAACTTTGCCCCAGAAGTTGAGCTTCACGCGAGACGATCCTGGTACAACCATATAGGTTGTACAGTTACTACTTCGTAGTTATACCTCAGTAACTTCAGTAACTTGATGCGGTCTCATAAATCGTAGTTTAATCCGTTGATTAAAGGCGTTATACACAGACTAGGTGAGGCAGATGGACAACTCTAGAGGCGGTGAAGAGCACCATTTGTATTTAAAAATATATAGTATTTACGTTCGATTTTATTAGAAACTCTAGTCAATTGGCCGGTTATGTCTAGAATACAACTACTTTATTTTAGTTGAAAATGCACTGTATAAAACCTGAATACTGTCCGCAGTGCCATGTAAGGCAATTGAAAGGCAAGATACGATCGCCATTCGTCATTGTCTGTATTTTTATCTCCCTTACTCTCATTACAAACAGCTATCTATTTCACTTATTCCTATATTTTCTTATGCTGCTTATTTGTCAACGTCACAACCTAAAAGTTATTTACAAAGATTTGTAGCATAATAAAGTTAATGTTAACAAAGTCTGTATAGGTACACTTACAAAGTTATTGACAATAAGCTAATATAGCTTCTCGCAGGCATCTTGCCTACGTTTGTTCCATGAACAATTACTTTTTACTAAATGTAATACATTCGCCTGTTAATACTGCAATTTTTTTGTTGTTTTGCCTGGGCCCTGCCATATTTATTCGCAAAAAATATAAAAGGATGTAGGAAAACTTAAGAAAATCCCTTAAAATAGTAAATAATTTTTTATTTCATATTATTTCTGGTGTACACAATAAAGATTTTCTATCTATCTATCTATCTAATAATCTACCCTTGGGTAGATTGGCAGTGGGTTTTTAATAAATCTCTTGTTTTCATATTTAGGTAAGCTGAAATAATCTTTCACTAACTTCTTCCTACCACCACGAAGTAGAAGAATAAAAACTACCATAAAACAAGCTTTATTTTAATCCAACTTATTCACCTGTTGTTTTATGATCTGTGCGTTGAATAAACCTGGGAGATAGATTGCGTTAGAAATGTACGTGTGACTCTGGTGTAACTTTACATAACTGAGTTTGAGGATTGGGGTACACTTACTTAATAAAGGGTTGAAGGTTGGGGTGACATGCATCAAATTCATTCGAGAAAATTCTTTACAAACTTGTTAATTTCGCTATTTAAGGGAGATATTCCCGTCTGCAGCACTTGCGCTTACAAATTTGAACATAATTGGAGAGATAACATCACTGAGAGTGAATTTCCAAAAAGAGACAAAACCATGTTAAACAAAGAAAATTTAAATTTTTATCAGCCTGTCATATTCTCATTGCTTGGACAGACCTTCTCTCAGAGAGAGAGAGAGAGAGAGAGAGAGAGAGAGAGAGAGAGGATGGGCCCTAATACAACATGCTGGCCTAGTGCATGTTGGTAAAAATAATAATATGCCTTTGAACCTTGGACCTGTACCAATGACTTATTATTTATTACTTAAAAAAATTACGCACAGTTTCGATGCATCGCTCAAAAGCGGTGAAGGAAAACATCGTGAGGAAACCAGTATGTCTAAGGACCTCAAAAAAAGTTCAAAGACTTTATTATATTCACCAACATGCACTGTGCCAGCCATGCCAGCACGGTGGATTAGGACTCATTCTCTATCTTTCTCTGAGATAAGGTCTGTGTGACCAAAGTCCAACCTAGAAATACACAGCGCTGGCTCTAAATCAATGGCCGTTAAAATATTTAATAAATTGCGAAAAAGAAGTAACTTTTATAAATAACTTAAAAGGTATTTAGAATCCAAATGTTATTACAACTTAGAATAATTTTTCAATGATAATTTCGACAAAATGTACATAGATCGTTCCGTTCCGACTATTGCCATACCCAAATAGGGTCATATGTTTTACTTTATATTTAAACATGTTAATTTAAGAACTCCATATACATATATATATATTACATATATTATGTCTGCAATAAAATATTGAGTATTGAGTGTCACATCAGTTGGAAACTGATAATGATGCTAATTAATATTTGCGGCATTTACTCATCCCCAGCATACTCTTTTTCGAGCCAGCCAATCCTGGGTGCGAATTGAATGAATGACTATTGTGTTCCAAAAATCACAAGCCGTCATTTGATTGAGTCTCCAATAACAAGCCACTATTTGACACCCCTCCCCGCGACTGACGTGGCTTACTCGTGCAAAAGGGAACTATGATTAAATGCGCGATCAAGTGGTTAAAATTTATCTTTGTCATCAGCCTTTCACTGTCCACTGCTGGACATGAGTATCTTCTAATGCACTAAACTCGATCCGTCATCTAGTGAAACTTACAAAGGAGGCCCTAAAAAGGAAATAAAAATATCTTATCTCCTACGTGCCAAGAGCGTTCACGCGGCTATAATACACACCAAGGAACCACGTTATCCGCAATCGTAAGTCCTTTAAGGGCTCTTACACAATTAGGGTCCTTAAATTGCCAAAGCGTGCCTTATCACAAGTTTTGAGGGCTGATTGGGGCAAAAATGGCCGCCAATTGGCTCAAGAGTCATCTAGCGTGCTATACGAAAAGGTTCTTTAGCAGTTCTTCTAACGCTTAGGACGTGTCGATTGATCTTATTAGATTTCTGTGATTGTTGCATTTTATGTACCAGATGTAACTAGTTTTTTTTTTTTACTTTCCATGTTTTTCTGGAGTTCCATAGAACAAATAGGACGTCGTCAAGAGATACACCATAATAGCACATCTATGACTCCAGAAAAGCATTTTGGAACTCATTTTGTCTTAGAAGTAGCTCCCTTACATGTTAAGTGGGTGGTGGTGGTGGAAAGGTACATATTTTTTACCTATATTAAATAATACGTGATAAGTCCCGATAAACATTTAAAACATGTTAAGTGGGGGTGTTATATTTTCATATTTTAGTAACTTGGACACTTTACTTTCATCTATTTAGGGTCAAACCGGTTAGCAACATGATAAGCTCTGCAAACGTTCAGGAAATAACTATTTTCGTAATTTTCTTATTTCTTATTGTAACTAAGGTACTTTGATCCATGTTTAGGAAAAAGCCTACTCCGTTTATTTTTCTTACAATGGATATATTTCAGGATTAATAAATGTTATTCGAATGGGGTTTTTAAACCCTCATCATCATCATCATCTTCATTTTAGCCATAGGACGTCCACTGCTGGACATAGGCCTCCCCATCGATCTCCAAAAGGGCCGGTTGGAAGCGGCCTGCATTCAAAAATTCTAAACACGAACAAAATAATTATAACCCGTCCAAGTTGACACTAAACTTGGCGTATATAGGGTTACATGGAATGGTGGTACTAAGCCGAAAGGAGGGCATTGTAGTTATTTATAATAAACAGACTTCGTAAAAAAAATCTCAATTCAGTTGTATTTTTTTAATGTTAGTTACTTCAGAACTTTTCGAAAATTATTTATTTATTTGAAACGATTTAGTACTTTCAGATTAGCTCCACAGAAATTTCATCCAAACCGGTTCAGTAGTTTGGTTTTTAAATCAAAATAACTGGAAAAATAAGTCATTAAAGTAAACGAAATTGCGTACCTAGTTACTTAGTAATTTTGAAATCGGTTTTTTCATTTAATAAATAATATAAAACTTTTCTAGTGGTCCAAAACGGAAATCGCGAAAAAACTGCTTTTCCATAAGTACATTTCGTTGAGTTTAAGTGAGATTTTTCTATGGAAAAGATGTTTTTTCACCATTTTACCAACTGACGTTGGTCCCGTAGTGAAATATGTCCTCAATGATATTGCGTACAATGACCTCCTTTCGGCTTAGTAGGTAGGTATTATTACAATTCGTGTAACCCTATAGATTGTAGAACACGTACAGCCTGTTGCTGGTAGATAGTCGGTAGTTAAACGTACGTACGCCAGCGGGACGTACTGAAGACCTCTTCAGACTACGGTATCATATCCAGTGAGATAAAAATATCTTAGATCATTATCTAAATAATTTTCCCGCGCTGCTTCCCCATGAATGTCATATCTTCATAATAACACCGTAGCGAGCGCGATGACATTGATTCTGTATTTATATTTTTTTTAACTGAAGTGAACTGACAGCAGTAAAGTTATTCTCTCTTTTTGATCTCAATATGCATTTATTTACAAACACATGGTTGTTGTACGTTGTTTGTACGTGGTCTAGTGCAAAATACACGAATAAAGTATCCTGAGGTACAATACTTAACGTAAGTATACCATGTAAGTTATGTACCTACCTACATAATATTTTAAATAAGTAGATACGTAAGTTTCTACCTACTTGTACCTACTTACTTATTTTGAAATATATGTGTAAGAGCATTTCAAAAATAGATAGTTAAATAATTAATTTAATTCTATAATTTTGTCTTTATGAAAATGTGTGATTTAGCTTGCATCTAATATGGTTAAAATAAATCCATACTAACTTTAGAAATAAGTAAAAAAAAGGGCTGACACATTAATTTATTGTTTTAAATATCTTTGTCGATATAATTTCAGGACATAATGGCAAATACTTAGTACATAATTACATTCTAAGGCCAAATATTTTAGATTTATAATGTTCGGAAAATGTTAGAAATCGATAAAAATACACTCTTGAATGGGCACATTCACGTAGTCACTGTTTGCTGTGCGCTGTGCAAATGCATACCTATCGCTGGTCATGTTGTGTAAAGCCAAAGATAAGTCGATAACATCATTATGTACAGCCAAAGGTATAATCGTCATTGTGTGGAGCCGATATGAAACTATGATGCGATGTAGCGCAGTTTGAAGTGACCTTGAGACTCGCAGTCACAACACAATCCCGCTTGGCGACACCCACCCGTCGCGTCAAGTCGCCGCCACGCCAGGCGACGGCGGGGAGACAACCGAAGCGCGGCGGAGCGGGACGGGGAGCGAGCGGGTCGCCGCGCCGGCCGCCATCTTGTTTGGTAGTAACACAGAGAGCGGAGCGTGAACACGTCGCGCTCGGCGGGACGCACATTTTACAAACATGGATAACGAAATTGTTGAATGTTTGATAGACCACGTTAAAATTCACGAGTTCCTTTACGACGTCAGCCACAAAGACTACAAAAATGTTTCATTAAAAACTGCTGCTTGGGAGGCGATAGGACGGGAATTAAATCTGACTGGTAAGTTACATTTATTATCAACATTAATGTGTGACTGAACGAGGATAAGGTTGCGATAGGCTATTACCTACTCGTCTCTGTTTGCTTACAGTAAAGGCGCGCTCCGAATCAACGTCAACAGCGCCAACGACGCCAACAGCGCAAATGAGAACCAACACAGCACGAAGAATATGTATGTATTAGTGCAGTGTCATTATTAGCGCTGTTGGCGCCTTTAGCGTGATTCGGAACGCGCCATAAAAATAAAATAGGACGGTAGCTTTCTACTATTGATCACGTTTGTCGGACTGTAGCTTATGTTTGTCAACTTTTTACTGAACGTAACACTTTTTCTTAAGACACTGCACAAAAAAAGGCAAGTTTGTATGTGGACAGCACTAATGTTAAAGTTAAATATTAGCAATAGTTGACAAAATAAATGGTAATGGTAAGATAACAAAGGGCATGGACCCCGAAGTCCGTGGAGATGCACAAAAACAATTTAATATAGTCTGAATATGTGCAAAACTTTATAGAATATTAAAAATTTATTAGGTTTATCTTTTACTTGTAATTCGCAAGTTGAAGTGGCAATGGGCAGGCCACATCGCTCGAAGAACCGATAACCGATGGGGAAGAAAGGATCTTGAGTGGAGACCACAAACCGGAAGAGGCAGCGTAGACCTCCCACTTCCACTATATGAACCGACATCATTGTGAGAGTCGCGGGCAGCCACCCAGTGGATGCAAAAGGCAGGCTGTCGTTCAGTGTGGAGGTTAGGGGGGGGAGGCATATGTTTAGCAGTGGACGTATTCTGGCTGATGATGATGATCTTTTACTTGTAGTGGGACGGTATAGGTTCAAAAGAACCACCACAGATTAAATTGACTTTTTGATGCATACTTTCTTCTCCCTTTAATTCATCTGATCGTTTCATTCTTGCAGAGATGTTATTACGTCCAAAACCGTAGTCAGTAGTGGCTCAGATACAATAGCGTAGTTTATCTCTCTATCTTCTCTATCTCTACATAAATTGAAACCGCTTTCCGCGTCTGTATGTATGTCTGTATGCCCGCTAACTCCTCCTAAACCACGCAACAGATTTTGATGCGGTTTTTACCATCAGTTAGATACATTGTCAAGGAAGGTTTATATATGTAACTAGCGACCCGCCCCGGCTTCGCATGTAAATTATACCCGTGCGAAGCCGGGCGGGCGGGTCGCTAGTTTGAGTATATTTTTTATAAGTATATTCTTTTGCCACAGGTGAAGCTGTAAGGAATAAATGGAAAACCATAAGAGACGGGTACACGAAGTATAAAAAGCAAATAAAAAATGCAGCTGGCACATATAAGAAAAGTTCTTATTACGTATGGTCCTCGCAATTAGTTTTTTTGGATAACTACAATACACCACGCTCAAACGATGCTTCAGAAGCTACACCATCATCGCCATCTCAAAGTATCCAATCACATATGAGCTCAGAACTTTCACAGTATTTTATATCGCCAGTATCTCCTACTCTGCTATCTTCAACTCCGCCACCAGACTTGGCTGCAGTACCTACGACAACAACGTCACGATTCAATCAACGTCAGTTACGACGTCACAATCTAGTTCGATCGCCACGTAACACAGCCAATAGCGATGACGTAAGAAAAGTGATACATTATTTAAAGAAGAAGGAGCATGATGGAATCGACCATTTGTTCCTCAGTTATGCTGAGACGTTTAAAAAGTTCCCTGCGCGAGAACAAGCTGTCATGAAGATTGAGTTGGCCAAACTGTTTTCAAACACGGAGCTGCAATTGATTAACAATACGCCAAATGCGGCACATCATATGTTTGTTGATGTGAATGAAGATTTGCCTGAAGTTGCTGTAAATGTAAAGGAAGAAGATGATTCCATGTAACAAAAAATATTTCTGCACAATTTACTACGAAACGTTCACATCCTGGGAAGCAATTTCTTTGTTTACCTCGCCTACGTTTCACGGAAGGCTTCGTACAATTACACAGTATTTACTTAACTCTATCTTTGTATAAGATAATAAAAGAAAATGTATTATTAAATAATTCGTTATCAAAAGAAGATAAAACCGACTTCAAACTATATCTACATAGTTAAAATAGAGATTGAAAGTCCTCAAAACTTTTGCTGAAGGGAACCACAAACCAAAACGTCATTAAATTTGTTGTATTTAAAAAAATATATATATATATATATTTTTTAAATACAACAAATATATATATATATATATATTTTTAAATAGTGCTGAAACAGTTTTTGTAAAATCTATATGGGACCAATTCTGAGGTATAACCTACCAAACAAAAAAGAAACATCAAAATCAGTTCATAATTAGCGGAGTGATCTACAGAAAAGGATGAACTTTTTTTTTTTTTCTATGGAGTAATCGCGAAACAAACATACAGTCGAATTGATAACCTACTTTCATCGGTTAAAAATATATTGATTTAGAAACTACAAAAAAAAAGACATGCTACACAGAATTTAATAATTATGTAATCTTGTAACTTTTACCTTCTGATTCAAACATACATACAGCAGCCATCAAACATCCACTGCTGGACAAAGGCCTCCCTCTTAAAGAGGGGTGTTGCCATAATCCCCACGCTTGGCAGGCGGCTTGGGGATCGCAGTAAGTTCACCGTGTACTAATAGGATGCTGCTGCCCATCCTCCGGTGGTTCTGGTCGCAGTTTTAGGACATACCCATTTGATTAAATCTACCTTCTGATTATTTGTAGTTAATTTTTTTTATTCGTTGTGTTTAGATTTACATACGTACATTCGAGCGAGATCTCTGCTAAGAGTCTATGATAATCATAGACTAAGCATAGACTGTTAATTTAGTACCTACGTAAAGAACCGATAGTGACCTATCTATACTGTGTGTAACTATTAAGAAAAAATTGTAATTTTTCTATTAAAGAAGGAAAGTCTTTTTATACATTGTTTCTCTCACAGAATATCATAAAACCTAATAAAGATACCTACCGCTGAAGCTTTTTGTCTCAGCATCCGTAATATTAATTTATCCTCACATCCGACTCTTTCGAAATGTTTCAATATAAATCTTCTCTAAGTGAAATAGTGGATCGTTCGCCACGCTCTTTGCTCTTGGGTCTCGTCATACAACATACATACATTAACTTTAACATTAACTCAAGATGTTACAATATAATTATATATTTATTCCAAGTTTTGTGATAAAAGTCTCCATGTTCACCATCGAGGTACAATAACTATAGAGTCACAATCGTGCCAAAAAAAAAACTCGGCGCGCGGTATGCATTGCGCAGACTTTTTGGTTAGTTGTCAAGGCAACCGCGATCCGACTGCAACGCCGCGCGATGCCAGCGTTACGATGCCCTATCGGATAAGCGACGCTAAATCGAAGTAAAAGTGGCATTGTATATAATTGATGTCTTGGTATGTAAACGACGCTCGGACGTTTTTCTACTGTTTTCAATTAGAGATTGTGACTCTATAGGTATTGTATCTCGATGATGTTCACCCGACAATTTAAACCTTTATAAGAGATTTCCACTTAACTATATTAGCTTCTAGCACATTTTCTTATGCGATGGTTTTTAAACTAAGTTTTTTTTTTCTTGTGGTTGATAAGCGCTTGGTTGATTTCGATCAGTCCCCCGATCTCGGGGACTATTCGGAATTTCAGCACAGATTACCCTGATATTAATGAATCTTGCACACCGTGCAAGTAACGTAATGTAAGGAAGTGTGTCTGGCAATTTTCTACAGAATTTATTTCTGAGAATGTGCATCGGAGCTACGACTATATCCTACCATCCCCTTTCTACTATAGGACAAGTAGAAAGACAGCTCACTATCACGTATACCTACATTGTAGATTTTTCTTAAATACGTCATCATCAGCCAGAAGACGTCCACTGCTGAACATAGGCCTCCCCCTTTAACCTCCACACTGAACGACAGCCTGCCTTTTGCATCCACTGGATGCCCGCGACTCTTACAATGTCGTCGGTCCATCTAGTGGTCCATCCTCCCTACGCTGCGTCTTGAATACGTATCAAACGTTATATATTTTAAAAGGGTTATAATGAGAAGGTATAACAAGACAATAAGAGCTAAACCCAAAACTCTTTGATTAGTCAAACGTTTTGATTCTACGTTTTATAATCTGTACAGTCAAGTAATGGAACAACCTGCTGGTTTGTATCCTGAGAGATATAATCTAGGTATTTTCAAAGTCAAAGTTAATAGGTAGGTAGCCCCTGCGAGCCCCATTTTCATTCAGATCGCTTGAACAGGCGAGTTGGTGGTCAAACGCGAACATACATGCGGTAAAAAAGTCATAAGTTCCTTTATTCTATAGCTTAAAATATCTGTCATTTCAGACCAACTGTCACTTGAAAGAATTTGATTATTACTGTGGTGTGGGAGGGTATATATAAAATCCTTGGGTGTGGGTTATTATGATTGTGCTGAGTTCAGTGAAGTTTGGCGCCAACGTGAAAAAAAAAACATGTCGGCGGCACGTTGTATTATTTTCCAAAACTTTTGTGTTTTCGAGTGTTATTGTTTAATAATGGTGGATTATTAAGTGCTCATGAACGTGCTTGGGTGACCAAGTTATATAACGAAGTGAAACCATGGTGAAACATGTATTTACGTATTGTTTTTAAAACTCCATAGAAGCTTCTTGTAAAGCTTCCACCACTTTACAGGTACATGAGTTTGACCGTGACTTGCTTTGCTTAACTATGACTGTGACTATGATTTGTTTGACGTTATTTAATACTATGTAAATTTGTTTAATATTTCGATTGAAGAACTATGTATCCATGGTCATGATTATAATTATTAACAAAAAAACTGGAGTTCAGTTAATACAGTACAGCTCGCAGGAATGCAGCTCGTAATCTTCTCGGCCTTCAATATAATGATCATATTGCACACGAGCAAAACATCTAGAAAATAAAGTGAAATCTACATCTAGCGCGCAATTTGTAACTAAGTAATTTACTTTATTACTAAAGAAACTAGTACTAATTTGATTTGTAGCTTGTAATTTAGAGTGATAAGACAAGAGTATACATAGGTACATGTTTATAGCGTCCTCAGAACAGAAAAACAAGGGAGACATGGTAACTATAACAGGGGTTCTTCAAAAAGGCTGTTAACAGAGTCTTTAGGGTTTGTCATTCCCCTGGTTTTGCAGGTATCCATAGGCGACGGTTATCGCTTACCATCAGGTGGCCCGTCAGCTTGTTTGCCACCTATAGCATAAAATAGCATAAAAAAGGCAGCGTGGCGGCTGCGAACGCATCTGGCCTAAATCAAGCTTCGTGTTAGTCAAATTCACCCAGCGGAAGACCTTGTCACCTTTTTTTTTGCAACTGGACTATTACCTATTTCGTTCATTGGTATCACTACAAGTTTCTTAGTGTGTGGAAAAAATTATGAGTTAGCCGTACTTGCATTTTTTGCGTTAAGGTGGAACGTTTTACATATGGCGGAAAATTCAAATTTCAAACAGTTTTTTTGTCCTTGTGGCTAGGCTATTTATTATTTTAAAATAAAACAGCGTTTGCGACAATAGTTGGTTGTTTTTACATTATCATGTACAATAGGCATGATGACTAATTTTTTTTATTGCCTCATAAAAAAGCTAATCATAAATAGAGCACACCAACGAAAACAAAATTAAAATTTGTTCAAAAATAAATAAGATATAAGCATTTTAATTTCGAGCCGTGACATCACGGCTCAGGAGCGCCATACAAATGCTATACTAATTCACGCTTTGCGAGAAAGGGACAGAGCATCCCCTCTCTATCCCCACCTAAAACTTTAAACACTCATATCTCAGAGATTTATCAGCCGATTTAAATATTTTTTTCAGTGCGTGTAATGTATTTAGTTATATTAATTGCTAAGCCGGTTATTTGTAATAAATTAAATATTAGTCATCATGCCTATTATTTACTAGTAAAGCATCATATTACTTACATTTGTCAATAAACCGTTTGAAAAGCATACATTTGTTTATTGACAAGTGTAAGTAATAATGTGCATTAGAGATAAATAGCTTTAAATAAATTTGTAAAAATTATAAATTATCGCAAACATCATTATCGTTAACAATAATTACCCGGCCTAGCTACAAGGACAAGAAAACTGTTTGAAATTTGAATTTCCCGCCATTTGTGAAACGTACCATCTTAAGTGGTTTAGCGGTATAGTGTAATAATGTATTCATGAACAAGTATAAATTGTTTTTTTTATCCTCGATAAAACAGCTGAAAATATTCATACGTCTAAACATATTTTGTTGAATTGTAGCTAGGAACACTTTTGATCAAGTCACCTTTCACAAAAACTTAATCAAAATTAGCTGAGTTGTTTGGGAGCTACGATGCCAAAGACACACAGATATACACGTTAAACTTAGAACACCCCTCGGGTTACAAAACTGGAGATATTTGGACACGAATGATAACTGTACTAAGGCATATCTCCCTTGTTTGTTTGATCTTGCGATGGGTTTGGCGCGTTTTATTTCTACGCACTCTTTCCACTCCACCTGCGAGTGTTTTTGCAGCATTTTTCATAATTTTCTTGACAAAGTAAATTCCTGACCCAAATCAAATTATTCTGTCCTTTGATGAAATAACAACAAACCTTTATGAAAAACAATATAAAACAGAGTGACTTCCAACTTTGACTCTTTCATAAATCAGACCGACCAATTTATCTGCGAGTTGGCCAAATGATAGAACAAATATTTTGTATAGACGGCTCTCAGTTTTGTTCTGAATGTTCAATGGTGGCTCCTTCATTCAACTCCACAGATAAGTTGGTATGCTGTAAAATATGATTTCATCATAATGAACGTGACGAACGGAATACCCGTTCCGCGTTCTTGAATATGTGAATAAAAATGAGAGTGAATGAGTGATGCGATAATTTTACTGTAATTATGAAATGTTATAATACGAGCCCATTTCCACTTAAGCTTACAGATCTATAAATCCAAATAGACTCCACAAGTCGACCTACCTTGCATGTCATGTTTCCATACAATTATGACAAATAGTCGTAATTGAGTTCGGTGAAAATCAGTCTGATCAATCGGTGCAGCGACAACATGTGTCAGTTTGAAACAAAAATGGGTAATTATGCAAGAATACCACAAATAGATAACAGATAAAGAGAGAAATATAGATTTGTAGAGAGATATAGAGGTTTTTTTTAGTTGGCCGACAGAATAAAGATATTTCCTTTGACAGGGAAGTACGAACAATTTGACACGCTTAGATTTCATACATTTTGGACCGCTTGTGAAGTCTACTTAAATATATAGGTCTGTGGTTAATCTCCTTTAAAAACATAATTAATATTGACAATCATTGCTAATATTTAGGGAAAGCCGCCATACTAGGTGTGGCAGCACATTTGAGTTAGATTGTAGTTTTTTTAAATTCATTACTAGCAAAGCACCGGCTTCTCTCGGGTGTAATATTTTTTTTTTACAGCTTGGATTACATTATTGAAGTTTAGTAAGGACCCTTTTAAAAAAAATATAGCCTATGTCACCCGGGGATAGTGTAGCTCTAGCTTCCCAACAGTGAAAGAATTTTTCAAATCGGTTCAGTAGTTTCGGAGCTTATTCAATGCAAACAAACAAACAATCAAATCTTTCCTTTTTATAACATTACTATTAGTATAGATAAGCTTGTCATTATTAATAGAATCAAATTCAAATTATGTATTTCACAGTTGCAGTTATGTAAAGGGAGCTCTTGACGTGATAAAAAAAAACATTGACTGTGGTTAAATGGTTAAGTGGTTATAATAAATAGGTATGACAAGACAATAAGAGCTAAAAACTCTTTGATTAGTCAAACGTTTTGATTCTACGTTTTCTAATCCGTACAGTGAAGTAATTAAGTGCTCATTAAGTGCTCATGAACGTGCCCGAGTGACCAAGTGATATAACGAGGTGAAACCATGATGAAACATGTATTTTCGTAAAACACTGTTTTAAACTATTACGGTTGTTCATTAAAGATAAATTATGATTTAAAAAAAAAAGTAAGAAAGAGGGTAGATCGTTATGTCTGCACCTAACTTTTAACTGTTCGACCAACCACCCGCATTCTTCAGTCTTCCCGTGAACATGGTGCATGTAACTGCGCCGAAATATCGGGAGCTCATTCCACAACCTTACCACGGTAAATATCCCGTAAATAATCATATAACTTTATGTATTTTCGTGTTGTTTCCAAAACTCCATAAAAGCCTCTTGTAAAGCTTCCACCACTTTACTGGGCCATGAGTTTGACTTAACCGTGACTTACTTTGCTTGACTCTGATTCTGAATTCATTAATAGGCTTGTCATCAGCTACTTGTCATTGTTAACATCATAATCAAATTATTAATTTCACGGTTGCAGTTATGAAGAGGAAGCTCTTGACGTGATCAAAAAAAAAATTACATAGACTGTAGTTAAATGGTTTTCAAGCAGATCCAATAGGAATTTTTTTTTCGAACTTATTTTAATGTTGATATTTATTGTTTGTTTTATTTCGTGATCCTCCTAAAGGTAAACTTTTCAAGATTTGGTACTCCATGTTAAATGTATTTGTATACTCCATGTAAAAATATAAATTAAGTGCTACGTTATCCCCTTAAAACTGTTATCTCTTTCCAATACTAAATCTAGTTACGTACCTATTCGTGTCCCAATTGTTCCTTCTGAAGTTACCTTCTGGTAACAACCCAATATGAAATTCGTGGATAAAGTCGTTACAGGATCATATCTTGAGTACTTAAACTGAATGAAATATCATCTCCTTAGATACAACATCGAGACAATAAAATTTCGTATAATTTTATTTGCTTTTCATGTACTCATGTTATTTGATATCTCATCTCTGAACAATAAGGTCAATTTTATTGATCCCGTAATGTTTTATGAGCTACCATCAACTCGTATAAAAATACGGATCGAATTGGTAACCTCCCGACTCCACTCCACCTCTTTTTTGAAGTCTGTTAAAAGTATACAAGTTACAAGTGATATTAATCAAGTTAATGCTGTGTGTAAGCTTGTATAATATTTTAACCACGTTTTAGGCTTTCGTACTACTACAAACCCTTATAAGTTCATTTTGTCAGTTTGTCTGCCCGTCTGTCCGTCCGTCTTTATTTTATAGCTGTTGAGATAAGCACACGAAACTTTATACGATTACTGTTTTAGTATAGACAAAGAATACAAGTAGTAAGTACAGTTTATAGATTGTAAAATGAACTTAAAAAATTTAGCTTTATTTTTTAAACTATAAAATGTTTATGTTATGTCGGGATAATAATCTCTGAAATTTGGAAAAGAAACAAGGATGATGGCAAGGCATTTCTGTTCCTAGCGAGATGAAGGTAAACCGGCTAGTTAAAGCCGGTGGCATGTCGACTATACGGTGTGTAAGGGGAATACTCTCGATGCCAAAAGAAGGTAATTGTACTCATCATTATGAACAACTTTTACTATGGGATCAGCCCTGAATTCGCGAAAAAAATATCAGCTGTTCTATAGAAAACGGTCATTGACACTCGACAAAATGTATGGAACAGCTGATTTTTTTTCGCGATTTCAGGTTTGGTCTCATACTAAAAGTGGTTCATAATGATGAGTACAATTACCTTCTTTTGGCATCGAGAGTGTTCCCCTTACACCCTGTATACTGTATAGAGATAGTATTTTTGTATTCTCCAACTTGTACTGTTGAAAAAAATGGGAAGGCAGCTCGAGCGTGCAGGCACCAAAATGCAGCCCCTATAAATTGCCAAGCAACTTTACGCAGATGCTCAACTCAGCCCCAATCGATTAGGTTTATCCAAGATGTAACCAAGTAAATCAACTTGACACAGAAACTCGCGTCGCGGGAGGAGTGGCACTATATTACCCTTGTTACGTGGATATTGCCCCTGTTATTACGGACTAAGATCAGCCGTGTCTCTGTTGCCGTTGAAATGAAGGGGTGCGTTCCACTTAGGTCTATCACACGAATAATACGATTACGTAACTCTGTATGTAACTATGTCAACAGACATAAGTGCGCACTAACAAGTGTGCACTTAAATCACAAAACAGTAACCTTTAGATAGCCCGTTGGTCCAGTTGGTAGTGAACCTACCTTCTGAGCTTGGGGGCGTGGGTTCGATTCCCACACACGTAAGACAAACATTTATGTGATGAACATTTGTGTTTGTTCTGTATCTGGTTGTTAATATCTATTTAAGTATGACGTGTTTAAAACTATATATGTATCTATATCAGTCTCTGGCAGCCATATCACAAGCTTTGCTTAGTTTGGGGTCAGTCCGTGTGTGTCCCGAAATATTTATTTATTTTCTTTTTCTTTATATTCTGTGCTTAAATTATACTCGATAATTTAAGCACATGTTTGATACGGAACAGTATCGATAAACGTTGGGGTAGGCGTGTTATAGAATTCGATACGGAATCGCAAATTGACAAATGTGACTATTTGACTCGATAGGGTGACGATATTCGAATGGTAGTTGGCAGGCAGCGGCTAAAAGTAAAAAGTTTAAAAAAATGTAGATACTAAACTTGTCTGCTAGAGAACCTCCTCTCTATTTCGTCTGATAATGATAATGATGGTTTAATATTATCGAGTCAAAAAAAAACAGGTAGCTTTCGTTACTTACATAATTACTTATAATAAGTTGCTTTTCGTGGTAGCCCATTTGGGAGACCGCTAGACTGGAAAGCGTGAGGTTGCGGGTTCAAACCCCGGGCCCATACCAATGAGCTCTTTGGAGCTTTTGTACGGATTTTCATACCACTGGCTTTTCGGTGAAGGAAAACATCGTGAGGAAAGCTGCATACGTACGGAGAAGGAATTTAATGGCGTATGTGAATCCACTAATCCGCACTGGGCCAGCGTGGTGGATATGGATTACCCCCTTTCGGGGGTAGGCTAAAAGTCCAGCAGTGGACTGTTAAAAAGCTGACTATGAACTTGCTTTCGAAAATATGAATCTACATCTGTATTGTATAAAAATAGGAAGCTAGTGCAGCAACGTTAAAACACATTAGTAGAAAGCAGGTTTCCTGCATCGCTATGTTACGTCAAATTGCAAACATTCGCTTCTCTAGAATGAAGGAAATCACAAATGCACGATATAATACGCAACCAAATATTCACTATTTGTAACTGATGCTAGACGACCTGGATTCAAACAATATGTAATTAACCATACTATAATTATATTTGCTTACCTAAAATATAAGAGTTATTTTATAAGGTTACTAGCTGCGCCCGTTAGCTGCGCCCCGTGTTTGGACATTTCACCAGGAAACGCATTTTTTTTCCGGGATAAAAAGTATCCTATGTCACTCTCCGGGCTCCAATACGTATGTTGAGCAATATTTTTTTATTATCTCACTAGCTGACCCGACACACGAAACGAAATGCGGAAAAGGAACAGAGCATCTCTTCTCAATCCCCATCAAAACCTTTAAACGCCGACCTCTCTCGCCTTTCTACCCCAAATAGTAGAATACCTAAGTATTATAATATCGGAAAACTCACGAAAATAATTTATATGAAGAAAATTAATTTTCCCATATATTTTGCTTTAACATGTACAATATGTACATTTTACTACTCTTTGATGTACCTGATCTAAGATATTTTGTAAAGAACGGTCACCTTCCTTGAGAACGGCAAGTAGATCTGTGACGGCAAGAATTGAAGTATACATTGACATATTACATCATAGAAAGTAAAAAAGATTGCTATCGCTACCAAGGAGTTATAAAACGCGGGTGAAACCGCGGGGCGCAGCTAGTTTGTAATAAAAAACCACCAACCTTTTACCTATGTAAAAGATTACATCGACCCGATATTTTTCCTACATATTATGCAAGCATCTCATGCACGCGACATATGATTTGCCGCCTTAGAAATCTACCACCCAATGCTACTGAAGTAAATCGACTCTGTCCAAAGCAAACTATAAATCCATTTATCATATCAACACAGAAAAACATCTATCGAACGCGAATACCAGAAGCATCTCTTATGCGTTATCATGAAGTAATATTTGAAGGTAAGATGTCTACAAAGTTAATTATTTTATAAACTAAGAGGCTCAAGTAGAACTAGCCTTCGCAACGAGATGAACTCTACTACTATAACAGCTACAGCTAGAAGGTAGCCCTGTCGTGGCAATCTGTTGTTATATACATTTTTATTGGATTTTCACTCCAACATTTCATTTTAATAGGATACTTGATGGTTATTTCAACAGTTTGGTGCAGCAACTTCCGATATAACTCCTCTAATAAAACCAGATGTCTCAAAGAGAGTTTGACTAGATTCTTACCCTTTCGAGCATAAACGCTAATCTATACTTTATAGATGTTATCTATTATATACTTTGTTTAAATTTTATAATATCTACTTTTCTTTGTCTTATACGTAAGGATTATTTAAATTTTCTCACTCATTGAAAAAACATCTCAACTGCTAGTTCTTGAGAATGATATTATAATCTTACCTCAGAATCAACTAGATCTCACAATTTTTCCACGTTGCTCTCTTGAACGTTTATAGCTTCAATTTCATGACCGCATAGAGCAAGTTGGTCCGATGCTCATAGTTTTCATCTAACATGTCAGTTTGAGAGTCGGTCATAAATTTAGCGAGTGAGTTCTGAGGAACTATTATGTGGGTCAAGGTTTTCACGTTATCCGAGTTAGCCTGGAATTTCCGGACCACGGAAATCTTTTACCGACATTCATCCTGAAGATAAAATGTAGATTCAAGAAAAGGTAACCTTTTTGCTAAGACTTTGAAGCTGTATAAAGAGGAGAAACATTTGAAGGTGATAATAAAATTTAAGTACTTTTAAATTCTGAATACTTAACAGGATATTTGCCACGATTAAATGCCGACATCATTACCATCACAGTCATAGCATACTATGCTGGCTATCTATGCCATGTTGGTAGTGGACAAATCTTCATTACCATCATAGCATATTAAACCATGCCTTTATCTGGCTATACTGGACTTTATCTGGCTTGACGTATAACATTCAGCGTTGTAATTCCGCCAGCATGCTGGGTAATGGGTATGCTGCCAGCTGGTAGTGGGAAGCATTTGGATTATTATTAGACATTTGACGATTTATGGGTAATCCAATAGTGTTTTGTATGATAGACTAAGTAGTTTAGGTATTAATAAATAGAAACAATAACTTTTCAAATATAATTCGAATAAATGTTTAGGTCTCTTTTTGTGTTTTGGTATTTAAGTTGGGGACCTAAATGGTCCATTCTTTGACAATTTGCTTGTGACTGTATCATAATATTTTGTTTTATAGATTGGTTAGTAGAGTTCAATTGTTTAATAATGTTATTCAATTCATTGACCTATGTGTACTCAATTTTTTTTTTTTATTAACGGTTCATCTATATATATATAAATCAATTGCTGTTCGTTTGTCTTGCTAAAACTCGAGGTCGGCAGGGCCGATTTAGCTGATTTTGATCATTAAATATTTGTGAAAGTTTAGGGAAGGTTTAAGCGGTGAGTAAACGCCTGGACCGATTTAGATGAAATTTTGTGTGCCTGGAGCGGGTCATAGTAGCGAGGCCGAAGGCCGAGCTCTACGCGTACGAAGTAGCGGGTATCAATTAAAACAACAAAAAAAACTAGTGCTTGCTTTCCCAAAATCTAAAAGGAACTGAAATGGCGGTCTAACACGCATGGTTGCACTAAAACTAAGCAAGGAAAAAAACTAGCTTCACACGCATGACTAAACAATCTAAATACTCGTATAATTTTCCCGTTAGACGGTAGACCTACGCAAATGTTTACCGAATCAGCAAATACCTAAAATATAAACAAGAGCTAGAAGTATCTGGTAATTTGCCATCAACTTCAAAATAGGAGATACTCAATTCAACTGGTTTTTTAGTGTCATCATAATCATAAGTTTGAAGACGTCTACTGCTGAATATAGGCCTATATGGCTTATATTATTATTATATAAGCCGCCATAGGTAAAACGTACCACCTTTTTTATGTATAAATAATAGGCTTGCTTTTGACCACCATCATGTTAAACGATGATGCGGTCTACGTTGGAGCACGTTTGCCTAGAAGAAACCGATTCACTCGTGATTTGAAGACACCCAGATTGTAACCATCGGGGAACACCCATGAACCACCTTTAATGAACCTCTGTTTCTCAACAAACTGAAAAAAATTCTGAATCACTATCGTGTATATAAATATTAAATATATACAAGGATTCCCAAAAAAGGTTTTAATAAAACATACCTTACAAGGGAATTGGGGTTGGTATTATCAATACACCTATCTACATAGTGGCGCCGTAAAAAAGCCAAAAGAGCCCACAATCTGTTTTGTTGCGATATAAATCAGGGTTCCCATGAATTTACTTTGTATCTGATAGAAAAAAGCGGTACAACGTAGAGACTGCGCAACGAAAAAATTGCGGTATGAACTCTACCAACATTATACATAATTATAGCCTCCCATGACCAACCATAACATGTTTTTTGTTAATAACACCCTTTTTATAATTATGCGCGCATCGTACGGTTTCTTTTTCAAATTATTTTTTACCTTCTATCTCACACTGTCCTTTTATTGATTGATTGATTAACTCTTTATTGTTCAAACCATAAAATTTTATACAGAGGACAAAAAACTATTAAAAAAACTAGTGAAATAACTGGTGGCCTTATCACTAAAAGCGATCTCTTCCTCTTCTTCCTTTGGTTGAGTAAATACTTTCATGCAATTTATTTGTCAGAATTTAACTTATTAATGTTTAAAATGGATCATACCGCTCCCATTGCCGCTGAGAGGATCTTGGGCAAAGATTCGATTGGGCAGGCTGATTTCCAACTTTCCAAACCATCAAAAAGAAAACGAATTTGAATTTTTTGCTGTGATGACTGTAAGATATCCTGAACTAGATTTTATGCTGTATGCTGATGATAAGAAAGCTGGCAGAGATACGTTAGAAATTTTGCATATGCCGAGACCTCTAAACCTTACAGGGAGGCCTGGCGTCAAGCACGTTATTCAAAAGGTGTGTTTAAAATAGCGGTGAGAGTATTCCTTTGAATGCTGTCGAGCTGTTGTAAGAGCAAGGGGCGGTTTCAAAGCTGACAGCACCTAAGGGTATACGTGAATTTAGGTACAAAAAGGCAATATTTTATTATGAAACTAGCGACCCGCCCTCCCGCCCTCCCTCCCTGCCGGAGCAAGTCGCTAGTTATATATATAAACCTTCCTTGAAAATGTAGCTAACTAATGGTGAAAGCCGCATCAATATCCGTTGCGTTTTTTATGAGGAGTTAGCGGCCATACAGACCGACAGACAAACGCGGAAAGCGACTTCAATTTATACTATGTAGAGATAAGCAACATGAGTATTAATGTTTCTAAGCCGGTCCGAACAAGAAGGAAATATTTTTTTCTCGTCCACAAACTCAGCTATTGAATCATCATGAATCGGAGACCGTAAGAAGCGAAGAGATTTGTTAGTTTGTAATTTTATATTTGGTGTAATATACACATTGTATTAATTAGTTAAGGTGGTTGTACCGTTTTACCTTTACCAACATCGATCCTCGGCAAAAAGGTCGTAGGTCAGATTAGGCATATCTGACGAGTCATTGCGAGTCTTGACAGTATATCACGTAAACCGCTCGAGTGGAGGCGTCGACTGAAACAACTTCTGCGATTGAAAGCGTTTTCGTGCTGAAATTAATAATGAACAGTGTTTAAGTTGGCGTAATTGAAATTCAACACAAGCTCGCGTATATTGCGTACGAAAGGGCTACAATATTCCTAGAATTGATGGGAAACAATTTAACTTTTGGAACTGAGTAATCAGAAAGTTGATGTATACAGTTTGAGTACCTAACTTTTACAGCCCTCGCTTGCTACCGTTTTCAGTTTCTAAACTGAGTTAGTAAGTAGTATATGAATAAAAAAGAACTTTTATTTAAAAAATATTCAATGCATGGGACAAATGCCAAACTCTTTGGGCCGTCGGTCGTTTGAAACTCTATAACCATGTTACAAGTTTACAAGATATAGATATTCACGCAGAGCACTCATAATATAGGTGTCACCCTAAGTGTCGAAGTGAAGTTTTTAACACATCTGTCTTATTTCTGCTTTGCTAACCTATTACCTATTAATGGACCCTTTCTGTTACGGAGTTATCATTATTTGGTCAAACAGTAATTTCGGTGCTCTTTCCAACCCCAAAACGGTATAGGCGCACGGTGGGCAACGTACAGCGTATAGTGGTCTGTTTTCAGAATATATACAACACTTGGCGATAAAACCTTTGAGTTTAAAGATATATAAAAAATTGTTTAAAACTCTAACGCAAATGTCGTGGTCTACATGAAACACAACTTTATTTCATTAAGTCTTTCACAGGCAATAAACCCATCTCACCCTGTAGTACTGTCTCGTCTGACAATTACAAGCCCGGACGTGCTGACCTTATTATGTGTATACTTACTCAGAACTGGAAGTGTTTGTTACACATACACAACTTTTGTTTGAGACACTTTTAGAACAATTAACTTGTCTAAATTTAAGATCTGCCACATCTTTGTATCTCGTACATTTTAAATATTTTTGGAAACAAAAATTACTGAGTACGATCTCATCTCTGAATAATATCTTGGCTTCGCCCTTGATTTATTCTGCTCATGATTAAACAATGGGTACTTATCTTGTAAGAAGTGCACACCCACACAGATACATCGTTTAATCACGAGCAGAACAAGGCAAGGGCGTAGCCAGGATTTTGTTCAGAGACGGGGTGCCGTTGGGTGCAAATGCAACTTTACTCTGCTAGAAGCTCCCCCTCGCCGTGTCTCGCTACCCTCATGGAACAAGGCATACTTACACTGCAAGTGATCGGCATAAAGGTTGACTTCCGTGCATCGAGGCTGATCGCAGTTGCGCAGTCTGTGGCATGCGTCTAACGCGCGCGGCTGATGCGACAAGTCTTCGCACTATATAAATGTATGGCACTGCTTCCAAGGTCAGCGTCAGACGCGTGCGGCCCACGACGGACGTCGCCATACATTTTCAAAACGCATCAGCCGCGCGCGTTAGACGCATGCGTCAGAGGCGCGCGGCTGTAATCGGCCGCGATGCTCGGAAGTCTATCTATAAGGTTCAAGTGCGTCATGGACTCAACACATAAGTTAAAAAAGCTTTTATTCATATAAACTATTCGCGTAATAACGCAAGTTGTAGAGAAATAACGATCTCAGTCACTGGATGCCACGTCCGATTAAAAACATCACGGGCTACGGGTCAATTCCGCGCCCGCTCCAAATTAATTAGTGTCCAACATTTCATTACAATAACGAAGCCATTGTACGAGGGGTCTGTAACGTCATTTCGTCGCTCGCGATCGGACGGACCGACGTGTGAGTATTGCGAATTAGATTTTCTGAAATGAATGCACGAGTGACCTATGTCAGTGCGGAGACTACAAGAGAGAACAAACATTTTCAGTTCTCTAACAATAGTGATATGGTCACGTGGAGTGGGGCATCATGCCTAAATCAGGCTTGATGTCTTTAGTTGAAGTCACCCTGCTGACTTGCTTGCCGCCCTTTTTTACATGTGAGTGTCGCTGCAAGAGTGTTTAGGGCAACTGCCTTTATTATCTAAACAAAATACAAGCTAACACTAACACTACAAATACAGTAGCCATAGACCGTTAAAGGTCTAAAGACAATCCAAATGCTCAAGCCCATTACCAGTTGGTAGCGTACCCAGCATGCTGGCGGCATTACCACGCTGAATGGCAATGTTTATGCGTTGAGCCAGAAACACGCCAGCATTTTGGTCACGTGTTTCATCATAATCAGTGTGAAATCACAGTAAAAGTAATTTTGATTCAAGCCACATGGATTTTCCGCGTCATTGAATTTCCAACGTTGTTCCGTCAGAGCCGATATGAAAACTTGGCACAGATCTCCGCACGTTTCCCAGTAGACATACCTCTGGGAAATCACCCGAAAGGGTTTGCCATATGTGGTTTAGCGAAGTTGGCCCCCTGTGCCCGTAGAGGCTGCAAATTTCTCTTGTACCTGTTTGAGTTTGGAGCCAGTATCACAACTATTCTGGTACTCAATTATAATTATCAATTTAAAAGACTAACTTAACAAAATTAATAAAATACGCAATTTAGGTTACTTGGATGACATAAATTGTCATTAAAGTAACCGAATTTCCCAGTTATTTTGACATAAAAGCCAAACTACTAAACCGATTTTGATGAAATTTCTATGGGACAAATCTGAAATAATTTTCCAAATTGCGTAGATTTTCATATAATCCCCTAGGCGCGGTAACTGGCCTAGTGTCGCTTCCTCCTATAATTTTTTATATGAAAATCTACGCTTATGAATTTGTGGGCAAAATCTAATAAAAAATAAGTAGATTTAATTTTTTTACCGACATGACAAAAGGAGAGTGTTCTCAGTTCGGTTGTATTTCTTTTCTTTTCAGCTCAGTACCCTTAGTCTCAGATATGATATATAGTTTACGAAAACTTTTTTCGTTTACGTATTGTTCCATACATTTTAGTAAAGCGCCTACGTGACGTGGAGGAACTAAAATCGGTAGTAATCGGCGGTATAGATTGCTTCACACTAATACGAAAAAAGTTTTCGAATACCTTTTAACCCAGCAATGTATGGAACAATACGAAAACGAAAAAAGTTTTCGAATACTATCAAAACTTAAGGGTACAGAGCTGTGTTGGTGTCACTGTAGTAAAGTTGATCATAATGATGAGTACATCGACCTCATTTCAGCTGAGTAGTACCGTGAAGTGCTGTTAAGTAAATAAATAAATAAAATAAATATCTGGGACATTTTTGCACACACGGTCATCTGACCCCAAACTAAGCAAAGCTTGTAATATGGCTGCCAGAAACTGATATACGTACATATATATTTTTTAAATACATACTTAAATAGATATTAACACCCAGACATAGAACAAACACAAATGTTCATCACACAAATGTTTGTCCTAGATGGGAATCGAACCCACGCCCCCAAGCACAAGTCAAAACATAAACCGATCTGCTCTAATTAGACGAACGATGGCGATTATTCTTCGATGTAAGATTATCATTAAACGAATTTCTGAGGGCGTCGCAATAACTCACCCCGACATTAATGACACCCGTCAATTATAATTTGTTCGCGAAAACAATTAATAACTCCAACCAATGACTGAACCCCATAGACACTTCGCTTCGGGAAAGCACTATCAGTAAATATATTAGCACAAAAGCCGCTAATAAAAATGTATTCCCTAACAATATTCAGTTACTTTGTATTGATGTTTTCATTTGGAACGAACCAAATAGCATTCAGTAACTCATCCTGGCACGTCTCATTGTTTGAACGGCAAATATTTTTATATGTGATGTCTATTGAAAATTTTACAAAATGAAAGCCTTACAAAATGTGAGTGGAACGTTGATGAGGCTCAAATTAAATGCCTTCTCAGCGAGAAAAACAGGAAAATACATAATTTATTGTACTAGGAAAGTACTCAAGTATTCACTTCACAATGACAACGTCCTGACTACTGAGGTGGGAAACAAATGGCAACAAATGGATATATTATATTTGTAAAAAGTCACCGTGACAAAATTGTATATCACCCAAAATTAAAAACAGGTTCCATGTATAATGGCAGGACCATTATACATGGAACCTGTTTTTAATTTTGGGTGATATACAATTTTGTCACGGTGACTTTTTACAAATATAATATCTTATGTCCACGGGCAACAACACTAGACCGGTGGCTAATGATTTTATTGTCGCGGTATTTTTTTTAAGTCTTTTCTCTTGTCCCCGATTCAGTGGATAAAAATGTTAACTAGTAATCGACTACGTACACTTCTATACATAGCCATAGACTATACCAGAGTGACAAAAGTACAAGAAGCCACGATGGCTTTTTTTGTCACACGTGCAGTGACATTTTCCCGTGAAAGTGTTTACTTTTGTAATTTGGCCTACTCTACAGCTGATTTGGGCTCTTGATACTATACATTGGAGGACAGCGGACCCAATGTTTAAGAATTTATTTAAAAAAATATAACCAAACAGCCATAATATATTTATTTTTGAGGTAAAATAGTCCAATCCTTGTTTCGGTCTGGTTGCCAATCATAATCATCGATAACTCACTATACAGCCCAAGCAACTTATCCACAGTTGGCCAAATGAAGGAACTAAAACTTTCTTTCTAGTTTAGTTTAGGAATACGATGGTGGCTCCACTGTAGATAAGTTGGTTGCACTATTTATGTTACCTTCTTAAAAGTAGCTCAAAGTTTGTTGAAAGCTTCAATTTCTTGGCTTCAGTTCCACTTTGAGTAGTGATCTTAGATCAATCATGAATTATTATACTTTGATACTAGTTTGGAATTTTCGAATATAAAACTAGTTAAAAACCAAATTGATTTAATAACTACAATGAAATTGGAGCGAAGAACTGTCTTTGAACTTAAGAATATTATTATTCTTAAGTTCAAAAGTTCAAAGTTGGTATTTTACAAGCTTTTATTTAACTTGCCTTGTTATTATGTTTTTTTTTTAATAGAATAAGTGGCAAACAAGCTACGGGCCACCTGATGGTAAGTGGTCACCGCTGCCTATAGACACCTGCAATACCCGGGGCATTGTCAGTGCGTTGCCTACCTTTGAGGACTCTATTCACCTTTCGTTTGAAGCAGTCTAAATTATACTAGTTATTCCCAACCGATTGAGCTTTTTTTGCATACACGTTTAGTTTGGATGACAAATATGAAAAAAAAAAAAAAAAAAAAAAAAGTAAACATTTATTTTGCGCACAAAACACTACAACATCAACATTACAAAACAGAAACAACAAAGTAATAACAATGACAAAAACAAAACAACAAACAAAACAAAGTAAAGTAAACAAAGTAAAGTATGACAATGCTTAGTTAACTAAATAATGTCATTTTAAATCCAATGTGGCGGACTCCCAAAAATTGCAAACCAGGGCCCCGATTCTACCAAAGAAATTGTTTTTAAATTGTTATTGTTTCAATTGAATTTTTTGAATAATTACCTCAAAATTGATAGTTTTATTTTTATTTTTATACTAAGTTATAATATTTTTTATACTAAGTTATTAGGTGTTGGTATTTTTCTAGTATAAAAAAAATTAAAACAGTCAGTTTTGAGGCAATAATTAATTTTTTTTTTAACAATTACAATTTAAATACAATTTCTTTAGTAGAATCGGGGGTCAGTTATATTTTATGCATTCTCTTGACATGGATATCAAATGAAAAGTTTTACCCTTAATTTTCCAGTTTTACCATATTACCCGGGAAGTAAAGTATCATATGTTCGTCTTTGGAAAGCACACTACTTCCTCGTCAAATTTTAACTTTCACATTAACATTAGTGTGACAATGTGAAGGTTGTTTCAACATATCATAAACAGCTTCAACAAATTCTCATTGATCAACATGCTTAATTGCTTTTAGATCAAAACAGACATTAAAAAGCTTACGCAATGTGCGGATAAGTTTGAGGAAGTCCGTCGACCCCTCTTGAGTCAGATGTCAGCGGCTGAAGTGCTGCACCCTTTCGACACTGCGGCATCGAGTAGAGATGTTGTCAACACTACTCTGTTTTTATATCGATAGTTTTACATATTTTACAACATCACACTCATTCCCACACTTCACAATTAAAAATACACCTAACCTTTACAAATAAGTACTTTAAGTACCTATATTACAATTTCACAAGCAAGCTATTCATCCCAGTAACATCATCTATTTAAGTCTGTGATAAGTATAATAATAATAAGTTATTAACCTATAAGTTAAGTATAATAACCTATAAACTACGCAATTCCACGAACAAAAAGAAAAAAAACCGGCATAGTCTCATGTCACGTAATGTATTGGAAACAGTCTTCAAAATTCGTTCAGATGAAGAAAACGTCATCTCCACCTAAATGAAGAAATCGTTATCTCCCAATTAAAATTAGTTTGGCATTTTTAGGACATCAGACAATCTAGACATTTATTGATGGAATCTTCAACGAGCCCTTTAAGAAACTATAGTTTAATACCATGAACGAAAATGCAGGTCACAGCTTGCTTATTTGTCATTGCAAATCGTAACTTGGAGAAAACAGTAAATTGATTAACTTAGAATTCATTCTAGTTTGTCTCTGTTGACCCAAAAACTTAGGTTAGGCATATTACGTAGGCCTTTCTTACGACTGTTCTGGATCGATACACAACCAATATTTTCCGCATAGAAATATACCTTTAGTAACTTGTAGGCACGCGTTCCGTATGCTAAATATGCGTATTCAGCAGACGAAGCTACGTGTGAATGCTAAATAAAACCCTTTGGCATCGGTATCTAATAAAATGTTATAAAAAAGGTTAACCTATTTTTGCTTAGAAATTGGTGTTCGAATATTTCATCGTTTTTCACATAAAATTTTCATGCTGCGGAACTAGGATATTAAACTGAGATTGCATGTAAAATGGAATAATTTTTTGTTTTTGAAATTGCAACTTTAGACCTATAAATGGGTATAAATATTCATCATCATCATCATCAGCCAGAAGACGTCCACTGCTGAACATAGGCCTCCCTCTTTAACCTCCACACTGAACGGCAGCAAACTGGGTATAAATATACCTTACTTTTATTATGAATGCAAACGCTATAGATGAAGACTGGAAATCATAAAGAATGGCAAAACAATGGAACGCCTTGCCTAAGTGTTTTCGCAGTAATACATAGTGGACTTTTCAAATAACCTGATAAATATGTTATTACTATACAAACGTCTTCCATCTTTGACTGCATCATCACTTTCCATCTGTGAGATTGCGGTCGAACGTAAGACTAGTCCGAAATAAAAAAAGGTTAATTTTAAATTGTTGTTTGTTATTTCATCATCACCATTCCTTCCCGCCATCAGAAGTCGCTTCCCTTTTACGACAGACCTCCTTGTTATCTGAACTTGTCTAGACCCTGTTTTGTACACTTAATTTTTAAATTTTCTCGATACGATATTTAAAAGTTTTACAACACAGATAAACTTAAACTTAATCGATATCGATAATTTATTCCAGTTCAGCACTACTCACTGCGCCTTGTTTCATCTCGCGCCATAAATGACCAGATAGTAGCTGTATGGACGCTTTGTAAGGGATATTGCCTACTTTATGGATTATACAGGCGCTGTAAAACCACTTTACGATGACGCAAAGTGTTACGGTTACAACGCACTGGACCTAGCCAAAACTGTGATATTTAGCTGTTAGTTGCCGATTTTGGATCATTATTTAGAGGCTTTTGAATTGGGCGGCTTGAAATCTCTATCAGTCGTGATTTTTGGTCTGGCTTGGTTTGCTACCAATTCGAACGAAAAACCAAAGGTAGATAAAGACTAAAGCTCCTTTTTTTTCTTTCTGATATTTGAATGACATGTATATTGCACAATAGCAGATTTTTAAGTAACACACAGTACAACAAATTGAATCAAATTATCAAATTCAATATTAAAGACACAGCAGTGTAAAGGACATACAGATGGACGGACAGACAGACAGGGTAGGTTTAGTAATAGGGTCCTGTTTTTACCCTTTGGGTACGGAACCCTAAAAAGAATCATTAAAATCAGCGAAGATATCGAGTAACATACCTACATATACAAAAACAGTCGAATTGAAAACCTCATTTTTTTGTAGTCGGCTGAAAATACGGAACACTAAAAACCAACAGACGAACTGCTGCTTTTACATCTACCTATAACATAAACACGATTGAAAGTCTGCATTGTCCCGCAAAACATGCACTTGTATACAGACCAGAGTTGCCAGACGTCCCGATTTTGGCGGGACGTCCCGATTTTTAAATTAAAATTAAATGTCCCGCGCGGGACAGGCTCAGTACCGCTTTTCTATACATCATCATATTCTATATATTTTCTACTAGCGGTCCGCCCCAGCTTCGCACGGGTATAGATTATAGCCTATGTTACTCAGGGATAGTGTAGCTTTCCAACAGTGAAAGAATTTTTCAAATCGGTTCAGTATAGTTTCGGAGTCTATTCAATGCAAACAAACAAACAAACAATCAAGTCTGTCCTCTTTATAATATTAGTATAGATATATCATATTTTTATTAAAATACAGTTTCTATGGTTATTTTTGCTATCTATTGTAAAAGTTCTGATTATATATTTATATACGTTTTGTTACTATGTCCCGCTTTCGACGACAGAATCCTGCTTTTTTCACTCAAAAAATACCAAAATTTCGGCTTGGCAAAAAAAACTGGCAACGCTGATACAGACACTTGTATAGGTACGGGAGGACCATTTGTTATACATAAAATAACACGATCTTCTACGTGAATAATCAAAACGCCAAGTGCGAGTCAGGCTCAGTGCACCAGCCCGACTCGCACTTGGCCGTTTTGAATACCGCCACATAACTTGTTAGCTACTAAATTACAAAAAAGTAGTTCAAAAAGACAATTACACCCCATCAACACCCGCCGCATCAAGGCGGTCACCCTTCCAAGTATCGACCGCGCCTAACGTTGCTTAACTTCGGTGATCGTACGAAAACCGGTGGTGAACAGAAATTTGACACTGACTCTCATTTTGCCATTACTTATTATTTGTTATTATTCATTAGAGTTTGTACGATAATCATGCCAAGTTTGACGCTTGTACGTATTAACGTTTTTAGATTGAAGCAAATGCGTAAAAAATAAGTCTGTTGTATGTATCCTTTCGTTTTAACTTTTAGACTTATTTATTATTTGCTAGTTAATTCGCTGTAACATTACATATTCTGTGAAAATTGCAACTGGCTATGTATTACGGCTCGAAAGATACATCCGTTTAAACGTAAGATGGACAGACAGACGGACAGATAGATAGACAGCGCAGGCTCAGTAATAGGGACCCGTATTTGACCTTTGGGTGCGGAACCCTAAAAAGCATTCCTCCCATATCAATAAACTACTGATGCATTAAAATACAATAGTGTCCCGCATTCGTACATGCATTTAGCTTAGTATTCATTGGACGCCATTGAAATGACAAGTTTAAATTAGTAACGAGCCATCAGTCACTGCACTAAATACATCTGCACACTCGCTTTGCATACTAAGTTGGACTGGCATAGTAAATTACTAGGATAGGTACGTTTAGTTTTATTCATGTTTGTACAAAAAGGTAGTTTATTACGTCTAGCTACAAGATATGACTAGCTATTTTAGCAGCCAAGAGCCGGTGAGAATCGAAAAGATTAACTATCCCCCATCGAGATACAATTCCTATAGAGTCACAAACTCTCAGTGAAAACAGGCAAAAAATGTCCAAGCGCATTGTGAATTGAAAACTATCTAAAAAGGAGCCCTTGGTAGAGGGAAAAGTGGCCAAATGCTAGCAGAATTGCCACGTTGAATGGCAAATTGCTAATTTATATAATAAATAAATAAATAAAATATTTCAGGCATGCAACCCATGTTTTAAATGTTTATCGGGACTTATCACGTATTATTTAATATAGGTAAAAATATGTACCCATATTGTTACACATATAAATTCTACCGTTACAAAAGAAAATTAAAAATAGATCATAGTTAAAAATGCAATAATATAAAATTGTTAAAATTATAGTGATACAATTGCGTAATAAAAATATCACAGTCATATTCGGTTCGCACTCTAGTGCACTGTCAGCCACGATTTTAAAAATCGGGCTACCAAGGTAGTCTCCCGCACTGCAATATGCCGTTCTTCGAACTCCTCAGCCCAGCCAGAAGGAAGCCACACTGGATCTGATGACAGCAAAGAAATCCGGAACCCGTGCATCGGCAAACATGCCCGACGCGCTGCAATAACGTGCTTTTCTCATGAGGATGCGAAAAGCATCATTGTATTGCACCCTTATGATATGATACTTTTTGCGTTTAAAATTAGTCCACAGCTGACACGTGTAATGGAGCTCAGCGGGCAATGGAGAGAGCTATGCTCGGAGTTTCTTTGCGCGATAAAATCCGAAACGTGGATATTCGCCAAAGAACCAGAGTCACATCACATAGCTGTTAAAATTTGCAAGTTGAAGTGGCAATGGGCAGGCCACATCGCTCGAAGAACCGATAACCAATGGGGAAGAAAGGTTATGGAGTGCAGACCACGAACCGGAAGCAACCGCAGCGTATGGAGGCCTCCCACTAGATGGACCGACGACATTGTGAGAGTCGCGGGCATCCAGTGGATGCAAAAGGCGGGCTGTCGTTCAGTGTGGAGGTTAAAGGGGGAGGCCTATGTTCAGCAGTAGACGTCTTCTGGCTGATGATGATGATGATGACACGTGTATAGACACAGACAGTATGCATTAAACAATATTGTTTTGACCTCTGTGTTGCAGCTGTATATAATACTCTCGCTCTTCATTTCAATAACTTGAATAATATTGCATCTTAGTAGTCATCATCATCATCATCATCATTTCAGCCACAAGAGGTCCACTGCGGGACAGTTATTCGTTTTTAATTTCATGCTAGATAGAGAGCGCACTATAGCAAGCTATATCGTCAAGGGTTGCGTCATACAAACGCTATAATAACACATGCATTGCGAAAAAGGGACAGAGGATGGGGATACTCTGTCTCTTTCTCGCAAAGCATAAGATTGAGAAGGGTCTCAATTTCCACCAAAAACTTGAAACGTTTGTCACAAACGTATCAGTAAAGCCAAATTCTTTGAGAGTACAGAACGAATTCTCAAAGGCCAATTTTTTTTTTCAGTGTGTGTAAGTTATTTAATTATAATAAAATAAAATAATAAATATTCGGGACATTTTTGCACACACGGTCATCTGACCCCAAACTAAGCATAGCTTGTGATATGGTTGCCAGAGACTGATATACATACATATATAGTTTTAAAAACATACTTAAATAGATATTAACAACCAGATATAGAACAAACACAAATGTTCATCACATAAATGTTTGTCCTAGGTGGAAATCGAACCCACACCCCAAGCTCAGAAGGCAGGTTCACTACCAACTAGACCAACGGGCTATCTATGTTTCGCTAAGCCTGTTATTTGTAATAAGTTAAACTTCAGGCAACTAGCCTATTCTCATCCTCCGTGTCATTGCCAAAGCATTCTTTCTCACTTATGTTTAAGCTTGTTTATTTCACAAGGTACTTCCGTCAAGCGAAAATTCCAGGTGCCCTTGGTAAGAAATGAGTTTCCCGAGCGCGGCAGCTTTACATAATCTCATCGAGTTTTCACTCAGTAGATAACTTCTAAATAAATTATTTACTGCGACTCCGCTCGCTGTCTATCTAAGGAAACGAGAAATGGGTATTTTAACCGAGATGGAGATGGAAAAAGTTTATTAATGTTTTTAAGGCCTTCCTTATTCGTACTCGTAAATCGGATATTTACGTAGGCGCTTCTGAGAAAATAAGGCTTTATTTTACTTTTAGGATTTTTCATCATAATTTAAGTGTGAAAATTTTTAATATGAATTTATTAAGCTAGAGTAATGCGACAAAATGTTTACCATCGCTTTTAAAATCCGACTTTATTGTTACAATAGGCTATTGGACCGGTTTTCGATTTATTAAAAATAACATGCTTAAGACGCTCTTTTCCGACTTTTAGCAATTATGGTAATTTTAGTTTAAGTATGCATACCTCCATGGTTAGCTTAAAATTATAAAAATGGTGTCATAACATAATTAAATTTTTTATATAGGAAACCCATGAGACCGAAATACGATTAAGCACATTTCGCTCGATAGAAAAAATATATCAAAGTATGACTGGTATGCGCTTTTATCCCTGTTTTTTTAGATCCATTCAATTACCTATATAATAAATTATGTCTGCGATATACATTATACATTGTCACGGGGCTACCCCCTACCTGCCTAATAAATAAAATAAATAAAAGAGGTAGGTTTAAAAGTATTACCGCGAACAATTTATTTTGCCACAGGGCATGAGCATGATCAGTCGATGAGCTAAGAGTGGATAAGGCCTATACAGTCAGGTGATTCCTTCACTTCCTCCAGACTTGCACTTCCCTGACGTCTTGCGCCGTTGGTGAAGGTGGGCACTCGAGAGGGAAGGTCAGGCTCAGGTCGTAGTCGCGTAGGTAGGTACAGTACTGTTACGGAAGAAAGCATCCAGCTTCCAAATATGGACCTTGGACCCTGTAATGGAGCCGGACACAAAAACATTACAACTGGCCAAAAAAACCCGTGAGCACCCACGACAACAGACGAGCAGCAAAGCGCTAAGTAGGTATGCGGCTGTATTGTCGTGGATGTTCACTACCAGATACGGAGATTACACTGGTTTCGAGAGAAAACAAGAATAGAAATGAAAATACAAAATGACAATTTATGAAAATATAATGTGGGTAAAATAAAAATTTTGTTTAGTTTAATTTAAAATTCGTTTAGCGTTCTCATGAGGTAGAATGGAAAATCAATAGTAACTAACCCACCATTACATGCAAAATACTGATCTACGGGACATTATGAAGTATGTAGTGCACCACTTACCCAAATCTGGGGTTAAATTCTCCACGTAACACAAGAAATTGGCAGGAGAACGATAAGGACGCTTCTGACGACGATTATACGAAAATTAAAAGTTTCGCGTATTAAGGATCGCGGAGCAGAGAAGCGTGCGTTCCGCCTGTGGTTCAAAAATGGTCTGCCGGCGGCGGCCAGCGCGAGCGTCGGCCGCCCCGGGAGAACAAAAGAACTGGTCTTGAGGGCACCTAATATGTTGCTGATTTTAAACAACCATTTTTTTATGTTTTTTTTTACATGTAACGCATAACGTTACATTACCCCGCTCGTCTCAGAAAGGGTTTTGCTCTTAAATAAAACCCGTCTACAGTTTACTACTAGCACTACACATTCATATACACTCTTTCAAAATTCCTATCATAATAACAAGCATTCATCCTGACAAAGTAACAATAACAGTATTAAATGACTGTTAACGTGTTCTTACAAAAAAATAGGTCAGCTGTGATAATCGCACAGATGACCAGTGCTAGCTGAAAGCAGTTGAGGGTTTTTTTTATGGAAACGAATATTTTATTTTATAATAAAGCCTTTTAATATCTTGTATTTTTTAAATCTTTAATATGCCAAACACCTATGTTTTTTCCTGACATATTTTCTAAAACATACACAAGAGGAGATCTTTTCTCAATAATGCGGCACTTTAAAAATTTTGGTGCCAGCTTTTTTGAAAAATACTTATCCTTGTCGCTTAACACGAAAGCGCGCTTATAGACTGTGTCGCCTACATTAAATTCAGCTGACTTTCTCCGCAAGTTATAGTGAGCAGCATTCTTTGCATGGGCCTGCCATAGTGAGGCTTGCACATCATTAAATACTGACCGGAGACAACCTCTATTTTCCGTATACAAATCACGTGGAAGGAACAGTATTTCGTCACCTAGGTCATTGTCGGTATAGTGCGATCCGCATAAAACTAGCTCCCTCCCGTAAACTAAGAATGACGGCGTATAACCGGTAGTTTCGTTAACGGAATTGTTGATCGCGAACTGTACTTTGGGAATATAAGTGTCCCATGACCTATGGTCATTACCTACAAATGTAGACAAACTAGTTACAATGGTCTTATTGTAACGTTCCACGGTATTAACTTGCGGTGTGTACTTAGGCGTGAAAAATATGTTCGGTATATTATATTTTTTAAATAGAGCATCGGTAACAGAGCTTGTAAATTGAGCACCATTATCTAAAAATATGGTTTGAGGGATTCCGTGAACTAAAAAAATAGAATCTTCCAAAATTTTGATGACAGCATCGGAAGTTGCACGTCGTAGTGGATAGATATTGCAAAATTTGGAAAAACAACATGTGATTACGAGCATGTAACAATTTTGTTTACGCGTGGTCGGAAGGGGGCCTACAAAATCAATTGAGATCATTTGATATGGTCTAGAGCATTGCTTCGGTCGTCCCATTTCACCTAGTGTGGTGTGATTTTGCGCCTTATAAGACAAGCAAACAGAACACGATCCCACAAATTTTACGACATCTTGGTGCATACCTGGCCAGTAGTAATTTAGTGACAAACGGCGATATGTTTTAAAAATACCGAGATGTCCAGCTGTTGGGACCGAGTGGTTCTCTGCTATAATGTCTTGGCGAAATTCACTTGGCACAACTTCCTTCCATTCAAATTCAGAAGACATTTGTGAATTTGTGCTTTTTGTGAAACGAAACAACGAGTTGTTTTTTATGATAAAATTAGGGAACTGGCTGGGGTTGTTAAGACAACCGTTAATAATCTTTTTATACCAGTCATCATCTGTGTTGGCGTTAGCCAGGCAAATAGCGGAAACAGGAAAAGCTCTTGATAGGGCATCAGGGATGACATTATCAACACCGCGACGGTGCTTGATAACGAAATTAAATGATGATAAACGAACTCCTCATCGCGCTAATCGTCCAGTAGGGTTTTCTAATGTTATGAACCATTTCAAAGCAGAGTGATCAGTATACACTGTAAATGTTTGACCGTTTTCGAGATAACACCGCCAGTGCTCGAAAGCAGTTAGCACAGCAAGTGCCTCCCGTTCGGTAATACTGTAGTTCTTTTCGGGGCTGGTGAAAGATCGACTCATGTAGGCGATTGGGTGTTCTTTACCATCTACAGTCTGTGTTAACATCGCACCTACCCCATAACTACTCGCGTCAGTGTGGACTTCAAATGGTTTTTCATAATCTGGGCAAGAAAGTACTGGTGCGGAAACAAGGCATTCCTTTAAGGCATTGAAGGCCACATCAGCTTCTGCTGACCACTGGAAGGAGGGAGCCTTTTTGCCGTTAGCAGTGAGCTTATTGAGTGGACCAGCCACTGTGCTAAAATTCGGTACAAAACGTCGGTACCAGGTTGCGGTACCGAGAAAACGTTTCAATTCCTTCCTTGTGGTGGGGGTTGGAAAATTGAGAATAGCCTCAACTTTGTCCGGGTCAGTGCGCAGACCATGAGAATCAACAACATAACCCAAGTATTTAAGTTCACTTCGAAAGAACTTACACTTTTCGAAGTTTACTGTCAAATTTGCTAATTTTAATTTGTCCATAACGCGCAACAACCGTGACACGTGGTCTTCAAAGCACGAGCTGATGATGATGATGTCATCTAAGTAGGCAAAGGTCTTAGACTCCATGTCACTAATCAGTAAATCGACAAGGCGTTGTTGCGTTGCGGGGGCATTCGTCAACCCAAACGGTGTGGTTTTAAAACGAAATGAGCCACGTCCCGGGACATAAAAAGCGGTCTTATCGCGGTCTTCTGGCGCTAGCGGTAGCTGCCAAAAACTCTTGGACAAGTCGATGCTAGTAAGGTACTTAGCATCGCGTAGGTTGTCCAAGATCTCCGAGACATACGGCAAATTATAAGCATCACGTTTGGTTATCGCGTTCAACTTTCGGCTATCTAAACAGAACCTAGGCTGTCCATTCTTTTTATTAACAATGAGCACGGGAGAAGACCAGGCACTCTCGCATGGTTCAATTACGTCAAGTGATAGCATTTCGTCTACTTGTGCTACCAATATACGTTGCTTTTCGGGAGACATCCTGTAATAGCGTTGTTTTATAGGTTGCGCGTCACCAGTATCTATGCGATGGCTTATTAAATTTGTCCTGCCCAAGCCTTTTGCTTCAGTTGAAATAGACTTAAACTGAGCTATAATATTGTCAACTATACCTTTTTGTGATTCCATTAAATTGTCATACGAGCTAATAAAAGGCTCGTCAATATTTGCTTTAATTTCCGCCAACGAGGCATTAGACATTTGAATACTACCTAAATATTTAGGGCAAATTTGGAAAGCACGCCAAAAGTCTACACCTAATATAATAGAGGTTGCTACTTCTGGCACTACGAATACTTTAATAATATGAAATTGTCCTTCGAATGTCACAGGTAAGTACATGTAGCCTATACTCTTCAAAGGTTGTCCACCGGCAGCAACCATGTTAATGTTTTCATCCTGGTGCAAGGTACAGTCTACTAAGTGTAAATGAGAATTATTGCCTAGAATTGAGACTGTAGCTCCAGAATCTAACAACCCACAAGCATCTGCGTTGTTAATTTTAATGTTTACGTATGGCCTAGTATCATTTATTGGTTTTGAATGCAGAATTGTGGCAACCCTATAAGTTGAAATAAACTTTCTAATAAAAACAAGCCAGTTTTGCCAATCCTGTTTGTCAAAGTTTTTACAATTCTGCGTCTTTAGTTTTTTTGATTATTCCTATTTTGACTGCAATGAGGGCAATCTGGCGTTTTCACATTTTTCATACCACACTTAAAACATACTATGTCTCGCGGAGCCTGGCATTGACGGATGTGATGGGTGTTATTGCGACACCTAGGGCAATAAGGTTCCTTCTTATTTAATTCAACGGTGTGCACGTAAGTTTGATTGTTATTGGCTTGGTTATTATTGTAGTTATTATTTCTATATTGATTGTTATTGTTGAAGCCATGGTTTTTATTGTGATTATTTGTATTATAATATTTTTGTTGATTGTAACTTGTGCTAGGTTTATTTGCAGTTTTATTGGCATCTTTAGTATAGGCAAATTCTGGTGCCAGTGTGTCTGATGTAACCTTGGGCGGTTCTTGAAACTGCGACAGACGAGATTGGATGATCTCGTAATTACGACACAAGGAACGCAAGGTCTCTATCGTCGATATCTGAGGAGCTGCTGCTAATGTGCTGGCATAGCACGGTCTAACATTGTGGAGTAAGATCTCCAATTGATCCGCTTCGGAAAGGGGTTTAGATAGGCGCGAAAACATCCCGTTCATAATCGATAGATAAATAGTGATGTTTTCGCGTTCTCCCTGAGTGCGCGAGCGGATTTCAGAAATAAGTCGGTAATCGTAATCCGATTGACTGAAATCAGCTCTTAATAAATCTGCCAACTCATGCCAAGAACTTACCCTGTCCCTTACTGCACGAAACCAGTGAAGGGCGTCATCTTGAAAAATTTCGGAAGCAAAACTCATTACTTTTTGCGAAGGAATATTTCGTGCTTGTATAAATTCATCAACACGCTGTATAAATGAGCGAACGCAGGTTTTTCCTGCAAATTTTAGTTTACCTAACTCAGCTGTGGTACGGTCGCATGATACAGAAATCATGTTTTGCAGTTCTGGCACAGTAGTTACAACTTCTCTGGCCGAACTCATGCCATAAGGAGGTTTTATAGCTAAAAGAGCAGAAAGCCTTTGTGATAAGCCTTTGTAAGAACTTAAAATATCGTCATATTCTTTCTTAATGTGTTCAGTACGCGTTATTCTCTCGATACGATTATGTAAATGATGCAACATATTTTGTGTTCTCATAAGTGAAGCGTCGTTCGGGTCAGATGCGTCAAGGTTCGTTTGTATTTTGGTTAGAACTTCTAAACAGCCCTTAAGGTCCTGCCTTACTTCAAGCGGAGATTCTAAAATGTACTCCGATGGCAAATCAGGTGACAATTTTACAATTTGTTTACGCAACTCCTCAACAGAGGTTGCAGGAGCGACGCCTCTAATACGAACTTCATATTCCAGCTCTGACTTTTGTAATGAAAGAAACTTAATGGGCAACATGATGAACAATTATCAAAAAATAATTACAAGGTTGTACCAGTTGGATAAGTGGTGCAATTGAAAAAGAAAAGAAACAACACGTTCTCCGTTCTGTTACAAGTATAATTTATTGAACGTCTGGTTTTCTTATAAAGATTTTTTTTTTTTTTTTTTTTTTTTTTTTTAAGTTTATTAAAATCTAACAATAAATGATCGAATGTGCTACTAATGTGTACCTTTCAACCAAAAGAACAATATTCTTTGTTCAAAACATAAACTTAAAGAAACATAAAATAACATAAACAAAATTTATGTAGGCGGCATTTTAGGTGCCCAAGTCTTAAAAATTACAATGATTTTTTTCTTTTTAATTAAAAACAACTACGTGACTCTAAATGGATTAACAAATTATATTATTGTTTATTAAGTGATAATTAATCATGTACCTACTTACAGATGTGTCGGCACAATAGGTACACTTTAGTAGCAGTAAAACCAATGAAAATGGACGTTTTACACTAAACAAACACCAACACAAACCACAACCAAGAAGAAAGGAAAAGAATCAACTGTATATCCACCACGATAAAAGGCGCCAGTGTCACGGGGCTACCCCCTACCTGCCTAATAAATAAAATAAATAAAAGAGGTAGGTTTAAAAGTATTACCGCGAACAATTTATTTTGCCACAGGGCATGAGCATGATCAGTCGATGAGCTAAGAGTGGATAAGGCCTATACAGTCAGGTGATTCCTTCACTTCCTCCAGACTTGCACTTCCCTGACGTCTTGCGCCGTTGGTGAAGGTGGGCACTCGAGAGGGAAGGTCAGGCTCAGGTCGTAGTCGCGTAGGTAGGTACAGTACTGTTACGGAAGAAAGCATCCAGCTTCCAAATATGGACCTTGGACCCTGTAATGGAGCCGGACACAAAAACATTACAACTGGCCAAAAAAACCCGTGAGCACCCACGACAACAGACGAGCAGCAAAGCGCTAAGTAGGTATGCGGCTGTATTGTCGTGGATGTTCACTACCAGATACGGAGATTACACTGGTTTCGAGAGAAAACAAGAATAGAAATGAAAATACAAAATGACAATTTATGAAAATATAATGTGGGTAAAATAAAAATTTAGTTTAGTTTAATTTAAAATTCGTTTAGCGTTCTCATGAGGTAGAATGGAAAATCAATAGTAACTAACCCACCATTACATGCAAAATACTGATCTACGGGACATTATGAAGTATGTAGTGCACCACTTACCCAAATCTGGGGTTAAATTCTCCACGTAACACAAGAAATTGGCAGGAGAACGATAAGGACGCTTCTGACGACGATTATACGAAAATTAAAAGTTTCGCGTATTAAGGATCGCGGAGCAGAGAAGCGTGCGTTCCGCCTGTGGTTCAAAAATGGTCTGCCGGCGGCGGCCAGCGCGAGCGTCGGCCGCCCCGGGAGAACAAAAGAACTGATCTTGAGGGCACCTAATATGTTGCTGATTTTAAACAACCATTTTTTTTATGTTTTTTTTTACATGTAACGCATAACGTTACAACATTACATCTATACTTTTCGAAAAACATGAGAAAAAACCCTAAATAGAAATAGCGAAACACACGACTGTGTGTAAGCACCATGATTTTGCGTCGCTAAATGCGACTTAAATACAATAAACCAAGGAATATGGTCATCTGTAGTAATTGCTTAAAAGTAAATGTTATGCAACTACTGTATAAATTATTTAAATCAGCTATTAAAGTTCAGTAAAACAAGGGTTTAAAGCTTTTGTTTTGATTGGGAAGGGATACTCTGTTCTTTTTCCGCAAATTTGTCAATATAGAGTGTGTATGGAGAGCTCAGAAGTGACGTCATTAATAAGTGTACTGCGCTCTCTGTCTAGCAAGACATTATAAGAAACTTTCAAATTTTCGCGTTTCAAACACAAGCAAAAAACTAAATCAAAATCGGTTCAGCCGTTTGGGAGCTACGATGCCACAGACACACAGATATATACACTATAGAGAGATAGTATCACTGTTCTGTGTTGCTCTTTATAACTAGCACACTAGGAGTGCATTAAGGTCGATTGGTTTAGTTGACAGTTCTTAATTTACCAAATATACTGCTGTCTTTATTATTATTTCAGGCAACAAAATAAGGACAGCAACACTTTTATTTAGCTTAAAACTGTCAACTAAACCGCCAAAATACAGTGTAAACTCTACATAGCGACACTCAAGGGACTGCACATTGTATGGCGTTATTGAGAGTTGTCGTTAAATAGAGAAGAATAATAAATATTATTTTACTATTATAATATGTATTTACTAGTTTACAAACGATTACAAACAACAAACATTAATATTGATACAAATAACAACGCTTATTGCATATAGTCTGTTATCTTCGTTTTTTTTTTTTTTTGCTGATCATGTATTTTATTTTATTTTAATATATACGCGTTGTTAGGTAGTACTGTTCTATGCTTAATAATGACGTATTGTTGTCGTTATTTAGAGTGAGTGTGATGCTACATAGAGTGAACCATTTTATGGACAACAAGGTAAACTAACCAAAGTAATTTCGGCGTTTTAGGGAGTTTTTCTTTAAATCGAGTGTCGCTATGTAGAGTTTACACTGTACATCCCATTGCCCTCTTAAATCGATAGCAATTTTAGCGCGTCTTGTCTTAGCGCGTCTTGGTGGATTTACATTATTTGGGTTTGTGACAAATAATCAGAAAAATAGTTAGGAAATGGAAAAATTTGACCAAAGGGAACCAGCTGCATGCCATTTCTCCCACTAACTTAATTGACGCTGTCCGGACCACACTAACGTTGTTCTGCTTAATATTGCAGCATTACTGCTGCAAAATGAGATATGTAGTTTTAGTGCCAAGTGCTTGTTGCATATGCATTAGGTAATGTGCATTGTTTGATACATATTCTGTTCTCTTGATATACATTCTGTTTGTAGCTAATTAAAACCTAAAACAACTTATAAATAAATATACTCGAAACAAAAATAAAAACTATCTAATAGCTCCTTTTAAATGGTGGAAGAAAAAGTGGCCAGCAAGCTGGCAGCATAGCCACATTGAATGGCTAATAGCTTATGTATATAATACTCTCGCTCTTCATTTCAATGACTTGAATAAGCAATGTAATTGTAAGCATTGTAATCAATTGTCTACGTTCGAAAAATAATCCATCTGCCTCCTTCGTAAGTCAAGTAGTTTTCGAGATTTCGTGATGATTCAGTAAGTGAATTTAGCTTTTTAGGGTTCTGTAGTTACTACATGGAGCCATTATAAATTCATTATATCCGCCCGTCTGTTTTTTTGTCCGTCCTAATATAACATTTATATATAAACGAAATTCTGTATATATGAAAATGATACAGGCTGTATTGGGGTAGATCCAGTAATGTAGGTTTGTACCTTCTATAACCCCCTCGGTGGCTTGTCTCTGTTATTCGATACCTAGAAATAGTGACAACACAAATAGACAAGTCATGTCAGCGGCTAAGCAAACCCAAACGCTTGATTGAAAAGGGATTACACAAATCCATTGGTGTGGTCCCAGGAGAGCGCGGTTAATCTTAGTTACTAAGGACGATTGCTGGAATAAGGTTACCAAATTGAATAGAGATGTTCGGTTTATCTGCAGAATGAAGGAATATTGTAAATGGAGTATAGTGCCCAGTTTGACCTTGAAAGTGTTGGAAACTATATACTTGCAGAGATGGTCTGTTATCTGTTAAACTTGAATAAGCTCGTGGTTTGCATGTTCAACTTTCATACCGCAAACGAAAATTAGAATCCCAACAATGAATGGTGCGCAGAGTGCGGGCCAGCTCCAACGCCGTCCTGGCGATGATTGCTACTAGACTGGATTGTGCTTTCATTCGGCATTGCTGCAACAGGCATGTCGCAGTACCAATGCCGAAGAGAGGGTACTAGATCCAGTAGCTTTCCTGGACATGACCAATTGCTTTACTACTAAACTGACTTGACTAGAATATTAAATTTACTATATAAATTACTTTAATTTTTATATTTTAATGAAATTTTATTTCTGATGACAACTATTTATTTTGATCAATTTATTTTTATTTGAGACTTAATTGTGTGCGAAATGTGACCTGAATGTAATATATTATTTCCTGTTTTATTGTGTATCGGTTTTAAGTACCTGAAATTAATGATTTATTATTATTATATTTTATTAACTTTTTTTTTGTCAATGTCATGTGCCTTTATTAACTAAACAAAATACAAGCTAATACTACAAATACAGTTAGACTGCCCATAGACCGATGAAGGTCTAAAGATAATCCAAATGCTCAAGCCCAATGAACTTGATCTGCTGCTGAAGAAAAACACAACAACAACTTGGCTGGCCTCTGCGCTGCGGCGTTTTTACATTAGAGCTAAGAAAAAATACGTTAATAAATACGTTTGTTGTATGGGGCCTTCTGTTTTATGTTTTGACTGTATTATGATTTCTTAGTTTATCTACTCTAATATTACATATTCTGTGTAAATTTCAACTAGTAATCTATTACGGTTCAAAAGATACAGCCGTTAATAGGTAGGACAGACAGACGGACGGACATCGTAGGCTTAGTAATAGGGTCCCTTTTTATCCTTTGGGGAACCCTAAAAACACTCCTTAGCACTAAGTACAAGTATTTATTTAATCTATTAAATAAAATGACCTTATTTATCCACGTCCTTTTTTAAATCGTTAATCCTGACGGCTAAATTATTCTGTATATTGCGTTTAAGACATCTGACCTTCAAACAATACCTAAGTGTCACAGTCACCTTACTGGCAAAGTCCCAAGACAAAATCCATTTGGTATCAATAAAATACGTAACCATCAAAAGGCATTTTTCTCCCGCAAGGGCCAAAATCAAAGGTCGCGTGAAGGTATCATCGGTATGTTATATTAAACGTTCAATTGAAATATCGGCAAATTCCCGGTTCACCATGATATTGGTTCGTGATCTTTTATTATGTTAAGGTATTCTTCGTGAGCGTGTCGAGATTTCTTTTATTTTGTCTCTGTGTTCATTGTGATATTTTATTTAATACTTTATATAGGGTTCTAATTCTGTTTTCTTCTACGCCATATTCTTTCAACCGTTTGTATCATCGTCACCATTTCAGCCATAGGACGTCCACTGTTGGACATAGGTCTCTCACTATCGATCTTCAAAAGGACCGGTTGGAAGCGACCTGCATCCAGCGTTTCCGTGGGGTTTCTTTTAACCGTTTGTATGACATATAGTTAATTAAATTTAATCTGCTTTGAGACAATATTTAATATATTCATTTCCTTCAGCACCGTTGTTGGTTGAGTAAATAATAGAAATCGGTTGGGTTAGAAAACAATTATAGTGGAATGAGACGTCATAGTATGAATATTTGGCAAAGATCTTATATATACCCTAAAGGGAACTCCTTGATATTTGGTAGCTTAGCAATTGGTTGAGATAGAAATACTCATGACATCAATTAAGAATATGAAATCGCTGTAAGTTGAGTAAAGAATAGAAATCAGTTGAGTTATGAAAAAAAATCGTGGGATGAGACTTCATAGGATGAATATGGAACAACCAAACCGCACTTCCAAGCCGCACTTCTAGTAGTGCGGTGAAGATATTTTACAGGCTATGTAAATTCAATTTTTAAAACTTATGACCAATTTAGCTAAGAACTTTTACTTTTAAACCGCTTGTCAAATATTGATAACCCACAGCTAAGAGCAACCGCAATGATAACTGTTTTCAATTTTAAAAAAACGCGTTTATATCGGCCTGGCTGTTTTTGAGAAAAAGTGGAACAGACGTATGTATGTCTGTTCCCTATGGACTCCAAACAAGATTAGACTAGTACTAGACTCAATATTTTATTGCAGACATGAAGAGCGAAGGTACATAAAGTTCTTAAATTACACGTTTTGGTAAAGTAGTACACATATTATTATGACCGTATTTGGATAATAGTTGGGTTTGGGCATATCCAAATATAAAATAGTTTAGGTAAGTCTAATATATTCTAATATACATTTCCTAACAAATTTTTTTTTCATTTTCAGGTAATTGAATAGAAATTTCGAGATTGACTCTACAGTTTCCTTCTACATTTTCGTAAGTGAAGTCGAAATAAGTTGCTTACATCATAAATGCATATTATGAGGTGCCAGAATATGTAACAAAATACACGCAAAAAGATATCACGTATTGCTCGTTAGTAAAAACAGATTTATTTTAGATAGACGCGTTTTATCCTCGGTACATCGTCGCTCATTATTAGGCGAGCTGATGGCCAAACATAGATAAACTATACCTAATTCTGTCCATCTAGCTACTTAGCTTTTCTGCACCCACTGCTGGGTATAGCCTTTTTCTTGTTCACGCCATTCTTTCCGGTCCTATGTTAGCCTCATCTATTGCTTTCCAACAATGATGTATGATCATCACAGCCTGCTGCCTCTGCCTTTGCCTTCTACATTCTCGCTTGATTCACGGATGCCATTCAGTGACTGCTGTTGCATAAGTAATTATGTAGTGTACCTGTTGATACCGGTCTTGCGTGTATTTATGAATTTTCACATATTAGATAAATGATCAGCCATGCGGATTCTGAGCATGATCCGTACCATACCAGTTTGTCTAACACGGATTTCTGCGTGAAAAGGGAACAAACAAACACACTTTCGCATTTATTATTTAGAAAATATTAAGTATGATACGGAACCCTAAGAATATAGAACAAGAATATAGTACAAATGCCTTTTGATATATTTCTTCCACAAAAATTAAAAGCTAATATTGGCAACATTTGCAATGATTTGGTCCAGCGAAAGGTCAAGTCCCATGGCAAACTAACTGGCAATTACAAGTCTGAGGGCCCTCAAGCCCGCTGGCGACCGATCGTCAACATCGGTCTCTAATCAGTGTCAAGTTGGATCAACATTTGTGTAGGTACCGATACAAATCATTCGGTTATACGAGCATACGAGGATTTGGTTTACCTGAGATTATTCATATTATATCAGCACACATGTTCATTATTCTTTTATGTTCCCCCACTGCTGGGACACGGGCCTTCTCTCAGTGAGAGAGAGAGAGAGAGAGAGACGATAGGCCCTATTCCACCATTCAGGACCAAGTGCATGTCGGTATTGTCGGTGAATGTCATGTCTTTGCACTTGTGAGGTTCTTGGATGTACCGGTTTCCACACGATGTTTTACTTCACCGTTTTGAGCGATGGCATCGAAACTGCACTTAAATTATTTATTTAATAAATAAGTCATTGGTCCACATGATTTAACCGAGTGTCAACAGATTGTAACGCGCTTTTACTACCGCTCGGCCACATCGTTCCATTTATCTCTATGCGTATTATACTTGTACAAAGCAGAATTACTTCTTGTCTTTCCTGTCAAAATATTAATTACGCTAAATTGCGTGCGCAGCGACATTCGTGACACCGAACTAACAGTAACATACCGTAACATAATTGTTTTTCCGTTGTAGTCGGAAAATGGCCATTTGTAATGGTAGAGCTGATATAATTGTATGAGTGAACATAACACTTACCCGTACTTTCAGTGACATTTAAGTATTCTGTAATCAGTGTATAGTGTGACAGTTAGTGCTTCATCTTTCTTTTCGAGTCAGTGATTCGAAAATAATATTTCTACAGCAGAAGGCTACAAAAAATGGGACAGCATTGGCAGCATTGGCTTGCAAATTGCAGCATTGCATTGTAAAGATCGCCCAGAGTGCAGGTATTGGGTGGGGGTACACGAGCAGATGCTTCATGGTCTGTAAGGTCACACAGTTCCACCGCAAGATCAGCTAGACATTTGTACATGTTGCTTTTACAACGGCCTGCTTGCACTGGTAGCCGGTTTATGGAATTCAAAGTAAGCTATTCCAGATCATGTCCTGGGGTAAGCATTTCCTTCGAGAGTTATGGCCTGGGTTTTTTTTCACAATTTTTGCCATTATGGACAGTTGAAGGTGACGCTATTTTAGTCATTGATACAATACAGGACTTAATAAAAGGTCACGGTGAAAAATCACCCAGGTTTTCATTTACCTATGCTTCTGTTCATAAACATATAGCTTACTGAAGAAAATGTTAACTATTAGCATATTGAGCTTATTATAATAAGCTACAAAAAAGATCCATAACGCACACTGAAACATTTTAACGCGCCCGACTGGCTGTTGGGCCATACTAGTTGGTATTAGTAAAATATTATTCTCATACTTTTATTCGTGGTCATATTTTTCTACAATTCTAAATTGGCGGAGTAATCGCGTTATAAACATAATTAATAATATAAATACGTAATTATGTAATTTTATACCGACTTCAAAGAGGACATACAGTCGAATTGATCAATTCGACTGTATGTCTTTTTTGTCAATTCTACTGTATGTCCTTTTTGAAGTCGGTAAAAAATTACAATCACTAATTAGAATGCGCTGCCTGAATGGATGTTCCCCGATAGTTACAATCTGGGTGTCTTCAAATCACGAGTGAATCGGTTTCTTCTAGGCAAGCGTGCTTCATCATAGACCGCATCATCGCTTAACATCAGGCGAGTTGGCGGTCAAAGGCAAGCCTATTATTAATAAAAAAATAAAAATACATTAACACTTTAAAAAAATGTGACGGACTACAGAAGCTTTACTTTTTATAATCACTCCGTCACCACGTCACTCAACATATGCAAAAAACAAGTAATTTACTGCGTCCTCCACACTCGGTGTTCTCGGCAATTTGCTTGGGCGCCTATTTTTCATGGAGCTGCGTTTAGAACGGGAAAGTGGAATGTCTCTACTTTTTCAGAAAATTTATTTTCAACTTGTAAATTATAAAATTTTACACAAAGGTTTAAGATAACCTATCAGTTTAGTAAGTTACATGTTTCCACGTCTAATAGTTTAGAAGTGCAAAATGCACCAACTTGCATTGCGTACATCGTCATCAGCCTTTTACTGTCCACTGCTGTACATAGGCCTCTCCTTATGCACGCGACTGAATTCAGTTGGCAGTTCTCTGCCACCGTTTTACGCAGGTCGTCACTCCACCTGGCCGCAGGGAGTCCTACACTATATAGGTAGGCCTAAACGTGTTCTTCACTCTAGAACTCGTCTACCCCATCGGTTATCGGTTCTTCGGGCAAAATGGCTAGCCCACTGCCACTTCAGTGATCCTTCACTAATCCTTTGAGCTATATCAGCAACTTGGGTTCAAGGTTGGATCACTTTGTTCCGAATTTTGTCCTGTGTAGAAACTCCAAGCATAGCTCTCTCCATAGCGCTCTGAGCGACTTTGAATATATGGAGGTGGATAAGGTGTGAGATAATGAAGGCTGTGGTGACCTGTAGCACTAGCGGTGTTGACGGAGATTTGCCAGCCTGGAGAAGTAGATGTTGACACCCTTTATAAAACGCTTCTTGTAGAAGCTCGGCGGGAAGGTCTTTGGGGGAAGGTACTAATAACATATATGTAAAAGTTATTTGTTGGTTTATCCGTTTGTTAATCCTTCTTTCACACAGCAACATAGATAGGTGGAGGGTCGGAAAGAAACATAAGATTATTTTTTGTAAATAAAAATAAAACGGTTCTTTAGGGGTAGTCCACACAGGTAAAACCATGTGGCATAGCTAGTTTTAAATAACATTATAGTAATTATGGATTGTGTAGGCAAGTAAATGCATCAATTTTAACGGACTTGACTCAAGTAACCCTACTTGAGTCAAGTCCGTTAGAGTCCGTAGAGAAAATAATAACGGAGAAATGTAAAACCACATTTAACTTGCTGGTCATAGAGATAGTTAAACACGGTAATAATGATAGCACCATATTACGTATTGCCTACAACTGCAGCTTGGAGAAAACTTGGCAAGAGTTTGCAAAGTGACTTTGCATTATAAAGATGAATAAAGTAATCATCATCATCAGCCAAAAGACCACTGCTGAACATAAGTCTCCCCTTTAGAACTCCACACTAAACGACAGCCTGCCATCTGCATCCACTGGATGCCTGCAACTCTCACGATGTCATCGGTCTATCTAGTGGGAGCCTGGGAGGCCTATCTACGCTGTGTTTTCCGGTTATTGGTCTCTACTTCAGAACCTTTCTTCCCCATCGGTTATCGATTGCCACTTTTTTTTCTTCTTCAGTCGCAAATCTGGGCAGCTATATCTGTGACTGCAGTTCTTCAAAGAATATCCTCGTTTTGAATTTTATTGCGCACAGAAACTCCAATCATAGCTCCCTCCATTGCTCACTGTGTGACTCTCGAGTTTTTCCAAAAGGCCAGCAGTTAGGGACCAAGTCTCAGTACCATATATCAAGACTAGGTGACTAAGCTAAAACAAGCGTATAGAATGTTCTGAATAAGACTATAAATTATACCTGGCAAAAGTTCAAAATACTAAAAACAGTACTGCTGCAGTTTAAATGCACCTTTTAGCTGGCTATTAATTCATCCTGGTTCAAGCTCCGGCCTAGTGCCCGTCTGGTATGGAATAATCTGCAGGAAAAGTTTAATGAAAAACATATTCCTGTATAGTGTATACTAGCTTTAAAAATTCCTGAAATGTGAATACTGGATAGTAACTCGATGCTTTAGTATAGTTAAGTGTAGTATGTAAGTCCACTTTTTTGGTTGTCATTATTTTTAGAAGTAAGTATAAAAAAACCTTTTCGTCACCAGAATAATAACAGGAAAACTATTGCAACTACAACAGATCCAAATAAAGTTGCAAAATCCGAGAATGACCTTTTTAGCAGTGGGTGTAGCTAACAACATCAGGCATCCCAACAGGGAAAGTCCCGTCAAAATCGGTCCAGCCGTTTTAGAATCCATAGAGAACATACACACATACATTCATCCCCCAAACATACATATGTACATACATAGATATTTACAACCCCATACACACATCGATTTTTGTATATGTATATAGATATGTTACCTCCTACAAATACTATGGTTTAACAGTTATTACAAATTTTGCGTTTGCACAACTGGCAAAGGTGTGTTGGTACTTCCCCAAAGAATCCTACTACTACAAAAAGGCTGTAAATTAATAAATACGTTTTAAATATATACTCATCACCTACCCACTCCAGTCTACATAACATTTTATTCGTTATCAGTCACGTTTCCGCAAGTCACATGTTGTTCCGCACATGGTCATAAAAAAGTGATTGCTAAAAATATAACTCAAAACTAAATCGAATTTGTTTCCACTCCAACAAATGCAAGAAGAGTATATAACTGGGTAAAATGAAAATATTTCAGTAGCTTTTACCCCGGCTTTACATTTTAGCTATTCAGTGCAGGCAGTAGCTATTGCAGCAATTCATATCCGAATTTAAAAAATTATGCATAGCACGTCAAAGAGAGATTCGCCCAAAAAGTGGTGAATAGAAACGCTCTGTAGTTTTGTTGTGAATGCAGGAAAATGAGTGTCCGAAAAAGCGAGATAAATTTAATTACGGCTGTAAACAAAGAAGCAGAGATCTGGCTGGTACAATAAACGAACACATCACACATACATCATCAGCCATTAAATGTCCACGGCTGAACAAGGCCTCCCTCTTAGAGAGGGGTGTTGCCATAATCCCCACGCTTGGCAGGCGGCTTGGAGATCGCAGTGCGTTCACCGTTTACTACTAGGACGCTGCTGCCCATCCTCCGGTGGTTCTCGTCGCAGTTTTAGGACATACCCGGGTCCATAAACGAACATAAAAGTTGAAATGGTATAGATGAAGTTGTCAAAATCATACTAATGATACTAACACTATAAATGCGAAAGTATAAGGTTTGTTTGTTCCTCTTTCACGCAGCAGCAGAGTAAGGGATTAACGTAATTTTTTTGTGTAGAGATAGTGACCTATTTCATTATTTCTATGCAAATTCTTTTTATTGCGATGTTGGCAAGTATGCTTTACGATCTTCGGTGGTTTAATCCTCGGTCATATACCAATGATTTATTTAGTACTTAAATAAATTATGTGCAGCTTCCATGCCATTGCTCAAAACGGTGAAGGAACACTTCGTGAGGAAACCGGTGTGTCCAAGAACCTCAAAAGCTCAGAGAGATGACATTCACCAACATGCACTGGGCCAGCATGGTGAATTAGTGGCTATCCTATCGCTCTCTGAGAGGTCTGTGTCCCAGCTGTGGGAATACGATAAGCTGATAATAATGATGATGCAAATACTTTTATTCCAGAAAAAATTTAATGCTAAGTTACTGAGGGAATGTCGTCTATGTGAAACCGCGAAGCGCAGCTAGTACAAAATATAAGGTCTATATCTAAAGATCTGTATAAAAGGTCAGTTTTAGTTTCGATATGGATGGAAGATTTGCGAGCGCTATGATCATAAAGAAGCAAAATCAGATCACGATCTAAGCGGGCGTAATATAAAACAATTAAATAATGTCTCAATTGCTGACTCGTTATTTACATAGGTAATGGCACCTCGTCGCCTGGTGCATTGTTTTCTGTCGCATCATCACCTGTTGCGTTGTCACCTATCTGAGCGTCACCTCTCAAACAGTCGCCTGGTGCATCATCGCCTAACGCATATTTTTGCTTTGCGCATTATCGTTTTACACATAATATAGTTACCTAGTGCATATATAGTGTTAGAGAACAAAACCACCACACGCCATGCCACTTAATACGCCGTCATACCATTAATTCATTATCTTTCTTGACTGTTTTAAGCTTATAAATAGCCGCACTTTTTACAATTCTACTCTTTTGGTTAAGAAAATAAGTAAAATTAACAAATTATCGAATAAATTACCCCCTAGATATTGAAAAAAGCGAAAAATATGTGTACCGGAAAGTTACGGTTTTGTTTTTTTCATATGGCAATGTCAATGGTCGAACTACTTTCGACTTTATAAATATGGCAACATTAATTTCGGGATATAAAAAACTTGGGGATTGACAGGTGTTTGAAGCGGGTGGGTTTTTAATTCAGAATCCGTTGGAATCAGGTCGAAGAAGAAGCGATTATTGTAAAAAACTTTTTAAGGGGAAAATAAAATAATATATCTGTGGTGTGATTTGTGTCATCCTGACCCAAAAATAACAATAGTCACCCAACTGTGCACCCAACACACTACTGTTTGTCGCATTGTCGCCTCGACAATTTGCATTATCAAATCGGTGTTCCTGTCGTGTCGTCAATTGTAAACTAAACAGTCACTTCTCGCAATTCCAAACACGGAAGTAACATGACGCATTCGACTAACGAATCTCACATTGTTTCTGTTTGTACTGTGTGATTTATATTTAGTTTCCCCCATTGTGTAGTAACTAGCAATCGCTTGGAAATGGGGCAGCAATGATTGAAAACTGTTAACTTAAATGGAAAGTCGATTTCCTTTGCAATTTCAGTAGATTGTATCTTTTAGAGGAAGTTTAGGTTTATAGACGATGTTGTTTAGAACTTATCTCTGTCGTTTAGAATCCATAGACCCACGGCCTGACATAGAAATGTTGCTTGACGCTAACTATCACCCGAGCAATGCGCTCGCCTGATATGCGCCACACCTGCCCATAATAATTTAATGCCACCCAGAATTACTATGATGAAACTTTGTAAAGAGAGTAGATGTCTGCCTACAAACTGATATGCAGTTTGGCAGAGTTGTGTAACAATAAAGAGTATGTTATTCACAGAAAAAAAAAAAAAAAAAAAAAAAACAATGGTCAAAATTGTGAGTGCTCAGAGCGAGTTTTTCAATTGCGTTTATCAATTCAATCGCTACTATGAAATAAAAGCAGCGCCATCTAGTGCCATTTAGATGACTCTGCGCTTACTTTACACAAATCGTAGTTAAAGTTAACGCGATCGAATAAGAAAAATAACCAGGAAGTATTACATATTGTCAATGAGGTAAGAAATATACTAGCGACTGAAGAAGCGAGTATAGGCGACGAGAAGGGGAAAGATGTTTGGCCACCTTGTACGATATGATAAATTAATCAAAACCATCATAGATGGACCCAACCAAGATAGAAAGAAAGACTGGGAAGACCAAGAAGAGTATTCTTAGACCAAATAAAAAAGAAGGCAAATGTCATGTCGTACAGGGAGGTGAAAACGCTGGTAAAGACCGTCAAGCTGGAAGTTACTCCACAAAAGCTGCTCTCTTAAATGTTGAATGAATGAATTGATAATTAACCTCCTTCTTTCGTCGATTAAAAATATCTACCAAGTCCAAACATGGTCCGAGTTTGACAGAGTAAGGTAAGCAAAGAAAGAACCTGAATTGCTCATTTCACTTAGCCAAATACTTTTTGTAAGACGAGAACTCGTACCTGCAAATTGTTATATTCTCATACATAATGTATCCGCAGGGCCTTAGGGAATAGGCAAAAATCTTTATAAAAACCTTTATCGCTGTGTCATAAAGTTGAAAATGCCAGGGCATAATGTTTCTTGGGAACACGGTAAAAAATTTCAGCGCAATTTTTGCTTTCTTGAGAAAATAACAATTTGAACGTAGAAATATTATCGAATCAACGTTGTAATAAAGGGCCGCTTTACTGCCTACCGGAGAAAAAACTTTATAAAGAAACATTAAATGCGCCTCACGGTCGTACGCAGTGTTTTCCACATAATTGCAAAAAAAAAAAGAATTAAAAGATCAAAAGTAATTTCATCATCATCATCATCATCATCATCTGCCAGAAGACGTCCACTGCTGAACATAGGCCTCCCCCTTCAACCTCCACACTTAACGACAGCCTGCCTTTTGCATCCACTGAATGCCAGCGACTCAAAATCTAAAAGTAATATACCTTAATTATAATATGGTAATTCTCATGATGAACAACTGTCTGCTTACCAAATTTAATCAATATCGGTTCAGCCATTTGTGACAAAAAATGTGTCAATATCAGTTCAGCGATTTAATTAGAAAAAGCTAACCTATCCAACAATCATACGGAGTTATTTTCTTATTAATGACCGACTTCAGGAGGGCATTTCTGAAGAGATTTACGTAATATTTTTTTTATTATATAGAGATAAACAAAATACAAGCTAATACTAACGCTAAAAATACAGTTAGACTGCCCATAGACCGTTGAAGGTCTAAAAACAATCCAAATGCTCAAGCCCACTATCAGCATACCCAGCATGCTGGTTGCATTACCACGTTGAATGGCAATGCTTATGCGTTGAGCCAGAAACACGCCAGCATAGTATAAGTCATAAGTCATATTTATTTATATATTTAACCGAGTTTTTAACCAACTCTAATAAGAAGAAGAATTTAGTTCGAGCGCCTGTAGAGATGGTAATATCAATAATTTTGTTCAAGCGTTTACACGTTTTAAAGTGCTTCGCGTTTGTCTACGACAGGACCTGCTACATTTTCATATATTTAGTTTTATATAATTATAATTTGGCTGTTATTTTCTTTCTGGTAATTTAACTTATTATTTCTCATGACTTTATATTTATCTATCCAGGCCCTGTAATTGTTGTATGTAGTGAAAACTTCTTTTTGGCTTTTGTGTAACTATATATCTCATAATATCTACTGTGGTGGTTAACAGCTTTTTGTTTTTCATGTAAAATAACATTATACTATTTCGAATATAAGCAAATTTAGTATTTCCTTCCAAAAATGCAAGCTAAATAAGCAACGTGATCGCTTCACGTTCCAGGTCACATTTATCTGAAAATAGAATTTATGTGGCCTATTAAACTAAAATGGATATGTCAGGAGCAACTGCAGGCAAAATGCTCACGTGGTTCTATGAAATTAAATGGTTATGCAACGAATTTCGCTGACGCAAATATCAGACAGGTACTCGCAATTGCAAATTAAGGGGAGGCCTATGTTCACCACTTTCACCTGTGGACGTCTTCTAGCTGTTGATGATCATGACTCGCAATTGCAATGCATGCATTTACCATTTAACAGGTTATCTAAGTATGTATTAAAAATATATATGTATGGCACGTATATAAGTCAGCCATATAGCCATATAGCCGTCAGCTGTCATATTTTTCAATCAAAATCACGGTAGGTAGGAAAACGATGGAGCGGGTGTACCTTAGTGTAGGTGAAGAATAAGATTGAACATCGTGAGGTCTCAGTTTGAACTACTAGTTATTTTTAAGTTTAAGTAAGACGCACTAAAGCAACCCTACTAACCGTGCAATCAACGATCAAAATCGCAGTTACGGCTATGACCCTTACACCCCTCCAATTAGTGTAAAGTTGTAGACCCATACAATACGTGACCACGTAAAATCTAACGGCAGTCGGTACCTTTTCTGAATGATACGCCCTATACTTCGTCGATACCTTGATCTTTAAAGCAAGCTCTCATGGTACAATAGAATGGAAGCTATCATTATCACGCAATACTTGTGCTGATCGAAATGTAGAGCAGGCTATGTGGGCGTGCAGTTTTTAGCTACTATATATTTTGAGCGAGATAACAGTTCGGGCTGATTTTTGAGCAATACAAAAATATATTTTCCGCCGCTGTTGTTTTTTTGAATTTTTTATGCCATAGGTGGAAAACAAGCAGACGGGCTGTCTGATGGTAAGCAGTCACCGTCGCCTATGGATACTTGTAACACCAGAGACATCACAAATACGTTACCGACCCTTTAGAACTCGATTAACTCGATTATTGTTGTTGATCTTTTATTGACCAAACGCAGTGAGGTGTATGAATCTACTGGGACAAATCGGCGTTTTAAGTTTATTTTTTCGACGATAATTTGAATGCCGTTGAATCAAGCTTCATGAAATTTCGTAGGTAATTAGTTCAAGTAAATAGATTTTTTAAGTTAGAACATGAGCTTCGATTCAAGGGTTGTAAAGATATTTAAATAACAAAGTTATAAAATACCGTTGGTAAAAGAAAGGAGATACTAATGAATGCACAATAATAAATAAACTTATTTTGTGCAAATAATGTCAGCATGGTGGTGGTGGTCGGTGGACTGACGACATCAGAAATACTGTCAGGAACGAGTGGATGCGAATAGCGAGAGACCGGGGAGAGTGGCATAAACAAAGGGAGGCCTATACCCAGCAGTGGGTCACTCAAGGCTGATGATGAAAGTCAGCATGATAAAAATTGTCAGTTGATTATCGTAGTTGCAAGGACAGTAGCGGTCTAGCTGCATTTACAATGAACTAAGATCATGGAATATTATGGAGCGGCTTTTACTGCCATCTAGCCCGATGTTAAGCAAAGATGCAGTCTGCAATTAAGTTCGCGTGGCTAGTAACAACAGATTCACCCGCGACGAAATATGACTCCCCAGACTGTACTTAACTATAATAATTAAAATACTAACTTTCATATGAAACACCCATACAGGCAACGCATTCCCTAGACCAGCTCTAACAGTCCAAATTTACTTGAAAAGTTTGGAATGTATACAAAAATCAAGAGAAGGTTAAACTTAACTTACCAATGTTCGTTTGCCTACATAGTAGTTACAAGCCAATATTATGTGTGTTAACAAGCATAAACTGTTTTTTTTTCAACCTCTGTTAAAAGAGCTAATAATCTCCAAACGGCTGGAAGCAGATACACAGATTCACACGAAAAACTTATAGCACCCCTCTTTTGCGTTAAAGGTTAAAAAGAACAAACCACGAGCTCTTTAGATCGTACTTACAAAACAATCAAGTTCACATTGTGATTGAATCACTCATAAAGACCCCTAGATGTCTTGAACGATAAAACCGTTCAAGATGTGATGTCACGTGGAATCTTTCCCATAATTATTGCAAACAATACTCGAGTACTGATGGAAAAGCTTTATAACTCTTGAAGCGGTAGATAGTTTCAATTTCACTTTATGTAAAAGCAATTTAGGGAGACATTGTAGCAAAAAGTACTTCAGGGCATAATATCTATCTATATATATAAAAGCGAAATTCATCTACTCATTCACTCATTAAACACGAAATCTCAAAAACCACTTGACCTAAGAAGCTTAAATTTGGCAGGTAGATTTCTTATGGGGTGTAGAGGTCCGCTAAGAAATGATTATGATAGAGGTTGAAATTCCTTTGTTTTTGATGTTAGGGACATGACATTTGGTATTCTGGTTAATAGATTAAAATAAATCAATACTGTATAATGGTTTTTCCGAAAAAGACGGACTAAGACGAGGAAATAGAATAAAAGTCTGTAGAATTTGCTGCCTGAATGGGTATTTCCGGATAGTTACAATCTGGGTGTCTTCAAGTCGAGAGTGAATCGGTTTCTTCTAGGCAAGCGTGCTCCATCGTAGACCACATCTTCGCTCACCATCAGGCGAGTTGACGGCCAGGTGCAAGCTTATTTGCAATTTAAAAAACAACAACCAAAAGATACCTATTCACTCAGACATCTGAATTTATATCGCTCAGGAAATAAGAAAGCCGAGACGTTAGTCCATTCATTGGCTGGTCTAATTAAATTACCTATATATACAGCAAAAAGGCCCGGTTCTCCAATTAACTAAAACAACTGTCTATTTGCAATACACTTAAATTCGTTTCAAATCCCATAATAACAAAAAGTAACGAAACCCTGACTGACTGACATCTACAATAGGTGATACTGGCACGTGAGAACTGATCGAGTTTAATGAAACAATGGCAGAATATTGTGTAAAAACTAACCAACAGTGTTTGTTTAAAACGTTAACTTGCTGTTTATTTCGTTGTGTAACAGGGCGAATGATTGGAAACAAACTGTTCTCCGAGATGTGGGAGGAAATTGTATAATTTAATATTTCAAAGCCAAACCTTGATATTATTATACTAGAGTCTTACGAAAGTCTTACTAATCCGGCACTATTAAATATTAGGAGGTGTCGGAATAATAGAATATTCGGATTACTGGATTATATAGAAAAATCCAAGGTTAATAAAATAAAGCATTGCATACGTATATAGTAGGCACCGATTACAATTTTTTTATGACAACATATCTTAGGTACTTAAGTAATCTGGGCAAGAAAGAGCGCAAGAAGGGTTTAGGTAGTGGCCGAGTAAAGGGAAAGGCACGGGCGGAGAAAACGGGGGCTCTAGAGCGTAAAGTGCCGGACTACTGGACGTGCTGATACTTCAGATATAGTAAAGTGCCGGATTAGTGAGACTCTACTGTACTTGGATACTTATGTAATAACTTTAGTAGTGCCTTTCGTTTTTACTTTTTTATTATTTGTTAGTTAATTCGCCGTAACGTTACATATTCTGTGAAAATGTCAACTGGCTATCTATTACGGTTCCTGACGGACTGACAGACTGACGGACTGACGGACTGACAGACAGACATCGTAGGCTTAGTAATAGGGTCCCGTTTTTACCCTTTGGGTTCGGAACAGCTTAGCTAAGATGTAAGCGTGTAGTTTTTTTAATGTCCTATGTGGCAAACATGCAGACGTGCCACCTGATGGTAAGCAGCACCGCCGCCTATGGATACTTGTAACACCAGATACATCACAAATTCGTTGGCAATGAATTTGTGATGTCTTTTGTTTAAGACTCTATTAGCTCGCCTTTGTAGTGGATTTTTTAACTTGTCTCGATCCAGAAGACGTTTAAAAAAACTGTAAACTACGTACTCTAAAGACAGAAGGTAACACAAATGGTTACATACGAAGACAGAGGTCGAAATGTAGTATCCTCACACAAAATAGACTCTCACCTCTCACCCGAACCGTGTCAATGTCACTATCCCTTCCCAGCGTGCGTGGAATAACAACTCCCTATAGACTTTCTATCGAAATATTTTAGCACCGCGCGCATCGAATATTCATGGTCGAAACAATAGATCGGCTCTATCGGCTTTAATTTTAGGACACTGCGTGCTATTGTTGTGGTGTGAATAATTGTAGGGAAAGGAATGTTGGTCTGTCTGTATATTTTTTATAACAAACTATGCAAGCGTTTTATTACAATCTCACCTGATGGGAAGCGATATACTTTGTTTAAAACAATGCTATTTTTAAAGGACTTCGAAAAAATATGTCTTAAATTCGGATGGCCCCGGGGTATGTCCTAAAACTGCGACCAGAACCACCGGAGGACAGGAAACAGCGTCCTTAGTCAGCGTACACGGTGAACGTACTGCGATCCTCAAGCTAAGAGAGAGAGGCCTTCGTTAAGCAGTGGTCATTTAATGACTGATGATGATGATGATATTGATGATGCTATTTTTAAAGGACTTCGAAAAAAGAGGTGGATCTCAATTCGGATGATTTTTTATATTTTTTTTTATGTTTGTTCCCTACCTCAAGACTCTCGTCATGCCGTGCGTGCGCCATACAAATGCTATACTAACATTTCGCTTTGCGAGAGAGGGACAGCACATCCGCACTTTATCCCCACCAAAAACTCTAAATGTAAATCCTTCGATCAAAAAATATAAAATATAGTTCGAAGGTTATATCTCAGAAATTTATCAGCCAATTTCAATTATTTTTCCGGTACGTGTAATATATTTTATTATATCCTTCGGTAATCCTGATATTTTTGTAATAAATGAAACATTAGGACACAAGCCTATTGAGCTGATTCAAGGACCACGCCATAACTTCTTTAGTGCATTTTACTCAGATTATCAAGAGCGTATCTCAATAAGACATTACAAATTGATAAAACATGATGCTTCTCTACGTATCAATACAAAAATACAAAAAAAACTAATAACTATAGCCACAAGCAAAGACACTGAATTCGTTTTTATAAGACGTAAAGCATCATAAAGTGCACGTGTGTATAGTCGATAATTTTTATAGACTCATGACCATTAAAACTATTGTTGTCATTGTTTATGAGGATGGTTATTGAATTCTAATAACTATTCGTGACGTTCTAAGTGCGTGTGTTCGATTTGATTTGATGGATTTAAAAGTGCAAGTGTACTGTTTTAATATGAATTGTCGTTGGATTTTACCGTATTTCAACATATTTCTGAATCCTATTTTGGTCCTCATGCTGTACCTACTTTTCTTCCTTGCCAAATTTCATCAAGATCGGTTCAACGATGTAGAGTACCTATAAATAAAATAAAATAAAATAATTAAAACTGGGTTACGTGGCTTCAACTGCGCTTTTCTAGTTTTCCCGTACTTTATAGGGGAGAAAAGTATGATGTTATTTTTCGTGGTTCAGACTACCATCTTGTAAAGTTTTATCTATATGAAACTATCTGTATAGTCATATATAGACAAGGTAACAAACAGACAGAGATACATAAATAGTAATTTCAGTATCAGTATCAGACAGATACATTATATTAATTATGGTCACTTCAGTATCAGTGTCAGCCTTTCATGTTCCCACTGCTGGGACCCAGGTCTTCTCTCAGAGAGAGAGAGAGAGAGAGTATGGACCCGAATCCACCATGCTGACCCACATTTTGGCAATATCATATGTCTTTGAACTGTTGAGGTTCTGAGATAATATCGGTTTCCTCACGATGTTTACCTTCACTATTTTAAGCGATAGCACCGAATCTGCACATAATTTATTTTAGGTAGGTATTAAATGAGTCAAATAACGCAGCGTAGGGAGGCCTCCCACTAGATGGACCGACGACATTGTAAGAGTCGTGGGCATCCAGTGGATGCAAAAGGCAGGCTGTCGTTCAGTGTGGAGGTTAAAGGGGGAGGCCTATGTTCAGCAGTGGACGTCTTCTGGCTGATGATGATGATGATGATGATTAAATGAGTCATTGGCGCAGGGCCGAGATCTAAGCGGGTGCCGTCAGATTATAAAGCGCACATGCTATCGCTTGGCCACCATCGCTCCCAGTCAAAGGTAATTTATATCGTCACTTACGCATTAACTATGTTAGTGATATTTTGGTCATTATATACATACGTTGGTGATTTCCATGACATTTTGACACATCTGTCATGACATTGTGCAAGAATTTTGCAATTATTTTAGTAGCACTACAGCATTGTGACACGACATTGTGAGAGTCGCGGGTATCCAGTGGATTCAAAAGGCAGGCTGTCGTTCAGTGTGGAGGTTAAAGGGGGAGGCCTATGTTCAGCAGTGGACGTCTTCTGGCTGATGATGATGATGATGACAGCAGTAATTTTAAATTGTAGTACAGTTGGATGATTTTCACAAAATTTGGTACATAACAAAATTTTGTTTACCAGCAATAATTTTAATGGCTCAGATCAGAAGGAAAAGTGTACAATAACAACTTTACAATGGAAAATTAAGGTCACAAAAGATTTCAAAATGTTACTGCGAACTTTACTGCGACCCCATCCCCATAAAGTAAGTAATGGGAGACGGTAGCGGAAACCAGATTTTAACTGTTCCAAAGTGATATAAATTCGCTAGTAAAAATGTTTTATGTTATTGTCACAAAAGAGCAGGCCTAGAACTTTCTTATGGATTTTGCAAGTTATTAGAGTAGAATTTTATTGTGCCTATATAATTTTTGTCTGGAGCCTTTTCCAAAAAAATAAAGGTATTAATCACAGTCCCAAAGTATCCTTGAAGAGATCTAAGTAGGTACTGTGGATTCGGAAAATGCTTTGAACAAAAGGAAACGTTCATGAAATTTTGTTGGCAAGAAATTAATTTCTTTTCGAATAGTTAGTTTCTTTTTGTCACGACGAAACCATGCAGAGCTTAAAATTTGATAGAAATACTATCAACCATGTCAAAAAGTTTCATTTAAGAAGGTTTTTATTATTTCAATAATTTGAACTTAAAATAGAGTAAAATCATGAAAAAAAACTGGTATTTCGTAGGTATAGTAAAAAGTACTATACTATGTATCACTTAGTAGATTACGACCACATTCGCCCTCGCAATGTTCGCACCACGAATGCCAACCTAGTTAAATATATTTTAGTTGGAGTAGTATGCATTAGAATGCAGTGGATACTGGATGCTGTAGAGAAACGCGTAGTTTAAGATATATCTATTCCTACTGAAACGAAATTGATATAAAAATTGTACCTACGACAAATAACCGGCCAAAGAGTAGTAAAATTCAGACTACCTAGGTAGGTACTTAAAATTTTATTCACCATAAAATGGGTAGAAAGAAATTACATCTACGCAATTTTTACTACATAAGTTTTATGTAGAAATTGTATAAAGATATGAATTACAAAATTTAAAAACGACAAAAACAATTACTTTCTGTTTCTTTTCTAACAGCTGAACAAATTTTCTTGAATCATAGCTATGAACACTCTTTATCAAGTCACCTTAAAAAACGAAATCAAAATCGATTCAGCCGTTTGGGAGATACGATGCAACATACAGACACTCACACACGTTGTACTTATAACACCCCTCTTTTTGTGTCGGTGGTGAAAAAAGATCATGTCTTGAAAATACAGAGTAGGTACTATTTAACGTCTGATGGGCCATCACAGTATTTAGGGTCGATATCGACAGACAAATAAAATCAATTTAACCTTAACCTTTATTGTTCACCTTGAACAGAATTGAATAATAGCTCGACCGTAATCGGGACATCCTATAATAAAATCAGCACGAAATTACTAACGTCGATCCAGAATTAGATAATAAACAAGGTGTTTATGGTACAATAAAAAATACGAACCAGTGTTGAACATTACATGTTTTATTTAACAGGAAAGTTTTTTTTAAATTATATAATAGGCTTGCGTTTGACCGCCACCTTGCCTTCTATAAGTAATAATAATAGTAAATATTCGGGTAATTTTTGCACACACGGTCATCCGACCCCAAACTAAGCAATTCTTCAAAATATATGGTCAGCATATAAAATTGCTTATAGATAAATAACAGTGCTATTTCTATTTTCTTGGTAGTAATAGTTAACTATTGTGAGAAAGAGATAATAATCAAACAATAGGATACCCATAATATCATAAATTATGTCAAACGAAGACCATCGATTCACATTGAATATCAACACAATTGTTAATCCCATCGAATAATAACGAGAAAACAACATTCAAATGAGCTTTGTGTTAACAAAAACAAGACATTGTTAATAAACTTTTATGAATTAAGATAGTGTCCAAAGATAAAGATTTTAGCGATATCTCACTTATAAATTTAGAGCTTTACAATTACAAGTTATCTACACAAATCTACAGTAAACTATGACAAACCGTTTTACGCCCACGTTATGCTGACGGACCCATTCGACACTGTTTGTATCCTAAGTTTTTTGAAGCAATGTGTAACAAATTTATTTTCTTTCTTTCTTTATTCATTCGTTCGTTTCTTACTTCGCTCATTCCTTCTTCGCTTCCTTCGTCCCTTCCTTCGATCCTTCCTTCGTATCTTCCATCATTCCTTATTTCTTTTTTTTTCTTCTTTTTTTCCTTCGTTCTGTTGTTTTGACTACAACGCGCGCAAAGCCGCAGGCAGAAGCTAGAGATGGAATAAAGGACAAGCTTTTAAACATGCCTGCCTACATAAACATTGACCATTGAAAATTGCACTTATTTTTTTGGATAGTCGTGTTAAACCAGCATACCACACGTAAGCAGACATTTTATAGAGCCATAAACTATCAACCTCCTACCATTACGTAGACTCCTTTTAACCTCAAAATGTCAACAAAATCTTCCATACCATGCACCTTAGGAACATTTCTTTAAAGCTGACATTTCTATAGCAAGGACGAAGGAGATGATCAAAGCACTCTATGGTTCCCTTGGGATGCATTCGCTTGGAAACACCTCTCAACCTAAGGTAGCTAATTAATATTGGTGTCGCAATTTTGTAGCGTGGCTAGCAATTAATATTGAAATTGCAGTTCAGCGTCTTGTTACGAAATCATTATAATGCTATGATAGATTTTATTTTCAAACGAATTTGTTCTTCGGAGTTAGTTGAAGTTCTCAGTAGGAATTTTATCATGGAGGCTCCATCCAAACTACAGACATTCAATTGATCATCATCATCATCATCAGCATCAGTCAAAAGACGTCCACTGCTAAACATAGGCCTCCCCCTTTAACCTCCACACTGAACGACAGCCTGCCTTTTGCATCCACTCAATTCAAATCTATTGATCACCATCTTTTAAATCATTTTATAATTGCCAAATATTTTTAATCTGCCCTGAGTGAAAGTTCCGTTCTTTATCGATCGTTAAATTCGATAAAATGCCATAGAATCGTTCATTAACGAGTACTGATCAAATGGCATTTTGTCGAATTTAACGATTACAACTGTCAAATTTGTTGATCGATAAAGAACAGTACTTGCACAGCTGCATTTGTGTTTGTTCTATATCTGGGTGTTAATATCTATATAAGTATGTATTTAAAAAATATTAAGTATGACTCGAAACGCCACGCGGTTTCACTCGCTATCCTTCGGATTATTAGCCCTATGTGTTAATCCAGGAGATAAGCTAACTTCACACAAAATTTCATTCAAATTCTGTTTAGCTGTTTCGAATTTGAGTCCCGGACAAACATACACACTTTCACATTTACACACTTACACACAACCTTTGCATCTTTAATATTAGCGTGTTTAACTAATGTATTGGCTTGTATCATTAATTACTATGGTATTTAACCTAGGAGTACCAGGGAAGCATAATCGTAGGTAGGTAAATATTTTTATCCGATAATCTAACTTGAAAAGCTGTTGTACCTAAAAATACTTTCAGTATCTTTTATATAATCAAATCGAACCGTTACCCAACAGAGCAGTTTTCCGCAATGTTATTTCCTCCAAAACCAATACTTTTGCGTTACCATTTGGCCAAAAGCTCCCGAGTAAATCTAGTTAGCGATTGAATTGGGTAAACTTCCACGCGTTAAGTAAGGGGTCAAGTTTTGTAATCTAATTTGACCCAGTTGGGGGCTTTCAATCCTTTTTACAGGTAGTAGCTGTTTACTTGTATAAATACAACGATTTTATAAGCGCAGGCTAACGCTAAAAAAAATTAGAATTTTTGGGGTTCTTCATAATGAAAGGTTATTCCATTGTCGAGGTAAGTGTCGAGTCTACAACAGAGTAATTGATATACGGTCTATGGTCTGTGATCTATGACTCGGGCAACGGGCGGCCGTAGACATGAGTTTGAATATCAGAATAAGGACTAGCAGCATTTTTTTTAACCTGGTGACCTAGGCTGTAAAATATACCCGTGCGAAGCTGGGGCGGACCGCTAGTTTACTTATAATTATGTCAAAATTGTTGTTACCAGAACGAAACAGATATATTTTTGACAGGACGGCAAATTGCAGGGTTGTACATTTAATGTACTAGAGGCCTGCAAAAGGCTCCAAAGGCTACAATACTATAGTATTTGACAGATTGCGTGCTACGCTTTGAAAATAACGTGACGGATTCTATGCTAGACACATGCTAGACCATATTCTTAGGTTTGAACAAGAATTTTATATATACCCTACAACTTCCTTGGGTTTGAATCCTACTTATCTGTCACATTGACATACTTATGTATTTTTCTTCTTTCCTTTTGGGAAGATTTTGGCATCTTACGTCATGTGCATTTGCCAGTGTCAATTATTGAAATATTTGCAAGTGTTGCTAAATATCGTCAAACAAGAATTATTCAAGAGTCAATCAAAGTCACAGTCAAGTCCAAGTCTGCAGGATAAGTTCGGATAAAGGCATCAAGCCTGATTTAGGTCTGATGCGTACGTGCCCGCTACGCCACCTTACCACATCTCCCTTGTTTGTCCGATCTGAAGTTTACACTGAGCTTTTCACAATCTACTGCAACTTTCAGAGCTGATAAAACTTAGACCGAGTATAAACATGAAAGTATGTTCCACTTGGGGCTACTTTGAAAACGTTCAACTTCATTTCAGTTAGAAATACCAACTTTTGCGATAACGGACCCGACTAACAATGTTGAGCATTTGTGGAAAATTAATTTAATTTTGCTGCAAATGGCACTTCTGTGACTCGTATTTTAGATAATTTTAATAATCTAGACATTCTAGACGAAGTATTTTCTACTTTACCCGACTCAAAAGTAATATAAACGGTACCTAAATGTAGTTCAAATTACTTTAGTTTCTTAGTGAACATCTAATACAAAACCTTCTTCTTTCTTTTCGAGTTAGCGATTCGAAATGTGAGATGAAGGTTGAGCGATAACGGTGGTGGCCGAGTGGTAGCATGTGCGCTTTATAATCTGACGGCACCCGGTTCGATCCTCGGATGTGACTATGGTGTTACCTCCCAGACTATGGAGCAGGTGATTGTTTGCCCACTGTCTCAACACTTGCACACTGGGCGACCTTTGCAAGGCTAACACTGCCGCGGTTTTTGTAGCCTCCTGCTGGTGAGAAATAATTTATAGTTTCGGTAACATAATTATAAAACATTTTATTTATATTACACGGGAATTACGTAAGATTAAGCCGGTCACTCCAACTATAGTTTCAACCGCATTAGGCAGTCTTTTTCAAGGTGAATGCATGCGCGCGGCTGCGTCTCGCTTGGCACTACGGACCGCCACGCGGCGAGCACGTGATGTCAACGGCCGCTGATCAGGTGCGGGGGTGGGGGTGCTTAGAGAAATATGCTGCGCCGGCGCACACTCTTCTCTTCTCTTCTTCTCTTTTGGAAATAAAATGTGTGAAAACCACGTCAGTTTCTATAATAAAATATATAGCATTATTTAAAATTTGCAAGTTGAAGTGGCAATGGGCAGGCCACATCGCTCGAAGAACCGATAAGCGATGGGGAAGAATGGTTCTTGAATGGATACCACGAACCGGAAGACGCAGCGTAGGTAGGCCTTCCACTAAACCGATGACATAGTAAGAGTTGCTGGCATCCAGTGTCTGCAAAAGGCAGGCTGTCGTTCAGTGTGGAGGTTAAAGGGGAGGCCTATGTTCAGCAGTGGACGTCTTCTGGCTGATGATGGAACTTAAATAACATTACATCTATATCGTCGTAATAAAAAAAATACATCAGCCTATTATGTTCCCACAGCAGGGACAAGCCTTCTCTAAGAGAGAAAGAGATAGAGAGAGGATAGGCCCTAATCCACCATGCTGGCCCAGTGCATGTTGGTGAATGTCATTATGTCTTTTGAGGTTCTTTGACATATCGGTTTCCTCACTATGTTTTCCTCAAGGACGTTATAAAACTTAGTGCTACGTCCATGGTTTTCCTTCACCGTTTTTGAGCGATAGCATCGAAACTGCACATAAGTTGTGTTGATAACAAATAAGTAATTGTTTGCTTGGTTGGTTGAATAAGTCGTTCCCGAGGATCGAACCGCGTGCCGTCAGATTATAAAACGCATATGCTAATGATCGGCCATCACTCTTATCTGGTTAGGTCAAACGCCTAACCGGACGAAATAAAGGCAAAGTTATTAAAAAACTGCCACTGCGTGAATTCGTGAAACAATTTATCAAAGAAGCGAAATCCCTAATGCAATAAAAAACTTCCAGCCCTGAATTCTTTAAGCTCCAGTAGCGATTTTATGGCTAAAATAACGTCTTCATAATTTACAACTTTAACAAAGAATTGTAAAAAAATGAAGTTTACGAAGTTATGAGCTTCATAAAATATTTATGGCGTTCTTTTGTCACGATTGGTTGCTAAATCATGATTTTTTTTATTAATTTATAACATGGATACAGTTGCTGCATTAAAAAGTGTTATCAAGCTGAAAGGAGGTCATTGTATTCATTATTATAAACAACTTTGACTACGGGACTTAACGGGACCAATCTAGAAATCGCAAAAAACAAATAGGACAGCCGTAGAAAAATTACATTGACACTCAACGAAATGTATAAAATAGTTGATATTTTTCGGCGTTTTGTTGGTCATATATAAAAACTTTTTAAAGTAGCTTAACTTAGTCTGTGATAGTTGTTCATGACGAATACAATGACTTCCTTTCGGATTAGTACCACCGTTTTGTATAATCCTCAGTAACCCTAACAGTTGATAGACGGTTAGGTCACGGGGCAACTATGGAAGGCAGTCATCCTGGACACGGCGCATGCATTGGCTGGAGGTTCCTCACTCTGCAACCCTGACCACTGATAGCTGGTAGCTTGGATCCTGCCCCGCTACCAGTGGCACCCCTATATTTGAGTTTTTTTTATAATGTCTTATTCTTAAATATATTTATGTCTTACTAGCGACCCACCCTTCGCACGGGTGTAATTTAAGTGCGAAGCCGGGGCGGGTCGCTAGTTATATACATAAACCTTCCGTGAAAATGTATCTAACTGATGGTGAAAACCGCATCAAAATCAGTTGCGTGGTTTAGGAGGAGCTAGCGGCCATACAGACAGACAGACAGACGCGGAAAGCGACTTTTATTTATACTATGTATAGATTAAAAAACTTATGTAAGAAAATAAATAAATATTTGAAAAAATATTAATTTACATATCTCTCCTTCTAAAGCTTTACTTTTCAGATTAAGCTTACCCTTCTGATAAAAGTATTCCGGGTATACAGTCTTTTCAAAAAGTCTGAAAACATATTCAGAAGCTGATAAAAAGAAAAGTTTCTTTTAAACTCGATAAAGGAGAAAAAATCGTGGTTCACATTATTCAATGTCTACGCATTACATTGGAAAAGTTTAATCAAAGTTGTCTGGTTCAATACTTTGTAGGACGCAATCGATTACAAAGTTGACAATGACAATGTACTCTTGTACAAAGTGGTTTTATTTGATGCGATAAATAACGAAAACCTAGCCATTGAAAAACTTATATTGTAGATAGTAAATAGACGGATTCAATTAATGATGGCTTATGTTGAAGATTTAGATCTATCGATACCTTATCTATACTTTATCGATAACTTTATAAATTGGAAGTGTTTGACAAGTTTTAGTTTCTGTGAGTAGTCTCTCGTTTTCAGTGATTGATTGATTGATTGATTGATTAACTCTTTATTGTTCATACCAGTGACCAATGACATGGTTTATACAGTTTTTCTTTGTCTGATTTAAACTAGCACGGTTTTTCGTTACAGTTATATGATTATTAATGGGGTATTCACCGTGATAAGGTTTTGAATAGAGTTCCCGATATTTCGGTGCAGTTACATGCACCATGTATTACGGGAAGAACAACCATCCACAACCTTATTTTATGTTAAATACCCCGTTAATAATTATATAATTGTATTTTTTCTTACATATTTATTTCATTATTTAAAATCAAAATTTCAGTGATACTTTGAATAGATAACTTTAGAAGTTTTATTCTAGTACAAACATAGGAGATGAGTAAGCATCATGGCAGTTAAGGTAGACTTCTGTGCATCGCGGCCGATCGCAGCCGCGTTCGTCTGACGCGCATGTCCGACGCGCGCGGCTGATGCGACTAAAGCTCTATGAGAATGTAGGGCTCCGCCATAGTAGAAACAAACTATGGGTCGCCCTACGTATTGCTGCGCAGCCAACGCGATATACGTGCGTGGCCGACGGCTGACGTCGCCATACATTTTCATAGTGCATCATTTTTTTCTTCTTTTTTTTTTTGTCTGCGTCCATCTCGCGCGGCTGCGATCGGCCGCGATGCACGAAAGTCTACCTTAACTGCCATGATGCTTACTGATCTCCTATGTTTGTACTAGAATAAAACTTCTAAAGTTATCTATATACTAGCCTTGTCGTATCGAGCTTGAACCGTTCTATTTGACCTCACGCCGACGCATCGAGTTTTCATTTTTAATCAACGACGTCAGTAGAGCGTGAGCTGATCAGCTATACAGAGCTATTTAAAAAAAATCCAAAAAACGTATGTAACTCTCCTCCCTATTTCATATTAGGGTTGCCTGGGAGAGATCGCTTATAGCTAAAAGGCCACTAGTTTAAAGCATTTTTGTCCATTTCTTAGTGTAAACAATAAAGAATTTTGAACTTTTGACTTTTAATACACGAAAAGTTTTTTAAGCAGTTTTTTTTTTAAAGTTTTTTTTTGTAGGAGCATCAGTCAGTTGTCTACCTTCGGCTGGATGCCCGTGTTCCTTCTCAGTTATTTGTGACCACTATGAGTAATTGCCATATTTGTAGAGCTCTAATTAAAATATATATTTTGTGTATATAAAAAATCTAGTTATTGAAAGTCATAGAACTAAAATTGTCAGGTATAATGATAAAGTTATCTGTAAGATGTGATGTTCAGTGCATTAAAAATAACCCTGTATACGAAACGGTGGCTTCTGTGGGAATAGGACAGGCACCTATGAAAGAGGTAGGTATATTTGAAGTAGATAATATTATAAAAGTACAACATGTATTCATGCCACTAATGTACTGATTGCAATAAAATTATATTGTGAATTGAATGCATCTTCAAAGCGCATTTTCTGACAGATATGTTTTAGTCTCAGAATCAATAAATAAATGTAGTTTGGACCTTTTGCACTTGCCCCCCCTTGGCCGTCCATTTGATTACATTTTCAGCATATCCTTTGCAGTTGTGTGCCGCTCAATATTGTGCGTTTGCAGAACTAGTGAGAATATGTCAGTGTGTGCAATACGTGTTTACTTCGCCCCTTCAGTTTTTGGCAGACTTTTTCGGTACTAGCTCAAGTTTAAAGCAGATTCAAACTATATTTATTAGCAACGGATTCTATAGACGAGCTTAAATTAGATTCTAATTTATAATAACTCAAACTAAAAAAAAAAAAATGTAGTTAATTTTATTACTTCCCTTAGATATTGAAGACACTGATTTACACATGAAAATGTCGCCAATATCATGCTTGTAATGTTGTGAAACATAAATGCATTTTAATAATAATATATACACTAATGTATTTATCATTCATAATTATTTTTTACAAAACAATAACTTTTTGTTTAGAAATCTATTTTGCATGCAAAAAAACGTGTAGGAAGCAGTTAATTAATTGCTTGTTCGTTTGTCATGGATTCGTCATAGAAAAACAATTTCACACCTACAGTAAAGTTACATCTTTCATTGTGTTTATTGTTCCGTGATCTAAGTAAAGATTCATGTTAATAAATTTATAAAATTTGCAAGTTGAAGTGGCAATGGGCAGGCCACATTGCTCGAAGAACCGATAACCGGTGGGGAAAAAAGGTTCTTGAGTAGAACCCACGAACTGGAAGACGCAACGTAGGTAGGCCTCCCACTAGATAGACCGACGACATTGTGAGAGTCGTGGGCATCCAGTGGATGCAGATGGCAGGTTTTCTTTCAGTGTGGAGGTTGAAGGAGGAGGCCTATGTTCAGCAGTGGACGTCAGCAGCATAGACAAAAAGTCTAAAGCCCTCAGTAGGCCTCAGTATGCTAAGCTAGAGCCAGAACTTTTAAAAATTCACCTCAACGTGAACGACATGTGACAGAAAAAACACTCACCACTCTCACCACTATGGCATCTACGATAAATCTACTGAGCAAGGTATCTTCACGTTTCAGATGATCAAATCAATCGATTGATGGTGTCTACGATAGATCTATATCACCGCGACGTATTACGAGACGTTTTTCTTCTGTAGTTTTATCTATTATGTGACTTTTCCGTGCGTAATCGATGTTCCCTGGAACACCAAAAAGATCACAACTGTCATCGAGTCCTTTGTTATTCGTTTGTTTCCTATTCGATACTAGTACAAAGATATGCTAGATCATTGAAGATTAGTGTCAATGTTCAATTCCGTTTAAATTTACAAATTAAATGGGTATACGTGTGTTTGTTATCTGAGGGCTTGCAATCAATCAATCAAATCATTTATTTGCTAGAATACTGTACATCGAGTTTAAAAAAAAAAAAAAAAAAAAATATGTACACAGTATTTAGTCTGCATGCAGACGTGCAAATGTTCTTATGCTAGATAAATTATATATTTTACGAAGTATTATTATATTATCTTATTAATTTATATTATATTAAAAAAATCCACAAATTCCTAAACACTATAAAAACAATGCTTATGTAGCCAATTGCGTAGTTGCGTATATTTTTTATTTGAATTAGTTTTTGTAAATACAATTTTCAATATCGAATATGAGGGATTGTAAAAATATAGCGTCGCAAATTCAGGTTCGTGTAGAAATATTTTAGTTATATTGTATCAACATCATTGTGTCGGGAGATGTACACGTAATGAATATTTATGTGTACACAATGTCGTAAGTTTGCACATTCTGTTTTTTAAACATATCGACCGAAACAATCACTTCTCTTTCATCTTTCGAAAAGGTTTTAAAACATGAAAGCAATAAACAATTTCCATTTTATTCCAGTTAGATTCACTTATTTCTCAACCAAAACCAATATCCAGGCTAACCCGCAAAACCAATATCAAATTACAGTGCTGCGCTCTGCGGCCAATAAATACAATCTATTTGGATAACATGCAAAATGTTAAACCATTTGGGATTTGAACCCGGGGCTACCATTTCACCCTCACAAGTAAATCGCTACAAAAAATTGCAAAACGATCCCCGATAACAGTCCAACAATACATGTTGCATTTTTTTTCTATTGACCCAAAATAGATAAATAGAAGCAGGTAGAAAGTTCTGAATCGCGCAAACGACATTTTTCTATGATTTTGTTCAAGAACAAACTAAAACTTAGTTCAATGGGCGTCCGTTTCTTCGCATGGAACCAGTGGCAGGAGCTGGCCTAATTCCTCTGCATGTGTTGCAATGACTTCTTCTTAGGAGTTGGCGTGACCTTGAACTATCCCAGTGAATCTACCGTTATCTACCTCTATAGATGGCAACCGGGCATTTGACACGAAGTGTGTGTCTGGTAGTCTCATCCCTAATGCCGAAGAATTTTTGACGTCCTTTTTGTATCATCACAAAATAAACAGGTACAGAAATGGAAGGCCGGCTTCATAACCTACGCACAACCATACTGCTGGGGCTGGCGAAGGAACTGTTACCGTAATGTTCTGTGAAAAGTTTAGATTTGAGAATTTTAATTAAAAATGTTATTTTAAAACAAGTTTTTTTTCTTTTAGAAAAGGGTAACCAAATAAAAGTACATAATATAAATTGATAACCGTTTTTTAAAAATAAATAATAGGCTTACGCTTGACCGCCAACTCGCCTGATGTTAAGAGATGATGCAGTCTACAGTGGATCACGCTTGCCTAGAAGAAACCGATTCACTCGTGATTTGAAGACACCCGGTACCGTAAAGTACTTTCGTCGATTACGAATTCCATACATTTTATCGATTGTCAATAACCGTTTTCTGTGGAACGGCAGATTTTTTTGCGAATTCTGGGTTGGTCCCATAGTAAAAGCTGTTCATAATGATGAGTACAATTCTTTTCGGCTTAATACAGTCTATATGCGTAACCCTATATATGAATCCAGATAGTATAATAGGTACGTAACAGCATCGAATACGTAACGTAATTTAACTTTAATTACAAGTACCAAAAAGTTAACATAATTATTTCCCTGTGAAGCTGTTAAACTTCCAAGGCCTGGAGTTACGTAGGAACTGTTACAAATCAGTTTAGGTAACCTTATCCACGCCCACATTCTGAACTATAATATTCATGAAGTTTAATAAATAATCAAGTTCAAGCAACGATCTTCAACATCGAAGACCAAAATGCAGTGCTTTGCTTATACAGGGTTATAAAGAAATGATATGCTAAGCCGAAAGGGATTCGTTATACTCATCTCTATGAACAACTTTTACTATGGGACTAACCATTAAATCGCGAAAAAAATATCAGCTGTTCCATTCATTTTGACAAGTTTAGTGTGAATGACCGTTTTCTATGGAACAGCTGAATTTTTTTTCACGATTTCAGGGTTTAGTCCCATAATAAAAGTTGTTTAGTAAATGTTGTTCGTAAGTATCATCATCATCATAATCAGCCAGAAGACGTCCACTGCTGAACATAGGCCTCCCCCTTTAAACTCCACATTGAGTGACAGCCTGCCTTTTGCGTCCACTGGATGCCAGCGAACATCCACTGGATGTTCGTAAGTATAACGAACCCCTTTTGGCTTAGTCTACCCTTTCCTTATCAAGCATCATCAAAAACACTCACCATTATGGCATCTATACGTTCAATCCGCTGAGAAAGTATCATCACGTTTCAGATTAATCGATTGATGGTGTCTACGATTGATCTTTATCATTGCGATTTATTGTGAGACGTTATTTTCTTCTGTAGTCTTGTCCATTTGTGACTTCTCCATGTGTAACCGATGTTCCCTGGAATATCCAAAAAGATCACAACTGTCATCGAGTTCTTTGTTATTCGTTTGTTTCCTATTCGATCCTAGTACAACGCTACATCGTTGAAGATTTGCATTGATGTAGAATGTACAAGATCAACGGTACCGGCCCTAAAAACGACCATAGATTTAAGAGCACTAAGTGTGTGGTCTTCTATACTATAATATTATAAAGAGGAAAGATTTGATTGTTTGTTTGTTTGCATTGAATAGGCTCCGAAACGACTGAACCGATTTGAGAAAATTATTTCACTGTTGGGATGCTGCACTATCCCCGGTTGACATAGGCTATATATCCCGGCTTCGCCCGTGCGAAGCAGGGGCGGCCTACTAGTATTTAATAAAAGTCTACGAGCTCTCGTCAGTATCGCGGAGCAGCAGGTCCTATGTCAATTACGCGTTAGTCAAAACCAAACCATAACAGACAAAAATAAGGTTGATTATTATTAAAATACTTTCATGACGTATTGTATTTCTGTATATATCTTAATAGGTAGCTACGATAGTAAACTCGTACTATTATTCTTGCCTCGCTAAATCTTGTACATTCTAAATTCTACAATGAAGATTTGTATCAATGTTTAGTCCCATCTTTTGAGAATCTACAAATGAAACGAGTGTATGTGTAAGCCCTCAGTTTCGTGCAGTGCCATGCAGGGTTAGTCCCAGAATAAAAGCTGTTCATAACTATGTATAACGAACCCCTTTCGGCTTAGCATACCCTTACATTATAACCTTGTAAAGGTCGAAATGAAAGCATGAGTCCTAATGGTATAGGGGTTACGCGTATAAGCGGTGGAGCAATAATAATTATAATCATTAATAATAATTATGGTGGTTTTTGTGACCGGTCGTTTATAAAAAAATCTGACAACTTTTTTGGGTTAGAAGATAGGCTCTCCACCTCGCCTGATGTTGTAAGCAGTTGTCGCAAAACTGCGCTCACCAGCCACAGCTATATCTTTCAGTTCTTTATTTTCGTACGGTCACAGAAGACATGGACCCGGGTATGTCCTAAAACTGCGACCAGAACCACCGGAGGATGGGCAGCAGCGTCCTGTTAGTACACGGTGAACGTACTGCGATCTCCAAGCCGCCTGCCAAGCGTGGGGATTATGGCAACACCCCTCTCTAAAAGGGAGGCCTTGTTCAGCAGTGGACATTTAATGGCTGATAATGTATGTATGTATGTACAGAAGACAATGTTGAATCTATAATTTTAAAGATCGTTGGGTTTGAGGCAAAACATGAAGATTTACGCATAACAATCGGCGCGTCAAATTACGTTATGAATAAATTATAATCGGAAATCAAGTAAGGAATGTGAGTTCGTACAGGCTGATTGGCCAGTCCTAGAGTCAGATATTTTCGGCCCCTTTTCTACTTATTAGGGTTCCGTAGTACTACAAGAAACTTTTTTAAAAATATAGAATAGATCTGCGTTTGTCCACCAACTATCTTAATGGTAAGCGACGGTGTGGTTGAGGATAGAATACGTTAATCAAGAAGAAATTATATCCATTCTATCTTTGAAGATGTCAAGGTTGTAGTTCACAGGAAACAAGAAGGAGGCAGCAGGCCTAGCATGGGCTGTGGATAAATAGTCTTTCCACCGTTTTTATCCACGCCTAGACGCGACAAAGCTAGAATATGGATACGTTTGTCTTTTTCTCGCGGGATAAAAACGGTGGAAAGACAATATGTCCACGGCCCGTGCTAGGCCTGCAGGTAGTTCTTGGGCAGTACTTACCTACATATCATAACTGAAAACCGAAATCGTTGTCTACGAATCGTTGGAATTTCCGCGAGGAAGGGATGGTAGTATGCAGTCCTTCTACTTGTCCTGTAGTAAAAGGGGGAAGGTAGAATAAGGTCATGAAGCTCTTGCGCACACGCGCCAAAATAACTGATAGAATGCTCGAGGCTTTGCATTGTTTTTTGAAGTTTGTAATTTCTGTCTGTCTGCTCGTTGGTCCTAATCTATTAGAATCTTGTTACTTCTATAGTCACTAAGGTAAGTAGATAAAACTGCACAGTTATAGTATAGATCACAATTTTTTAAGTAAAAAATATGATTTCATATGGGGTGGCTCTGGTCTATTTTTGTGGTACTCCTCGTATGGGGCATCGTTGAATAGGTATTTTGAAATAAAGGTAAGGTTTCATACATTACTTTTTATCAAGTGAATTCTAACAATGAATGCGATTAAAATTATTTGGTTTTGGCTACGGAATCCTAATACGTACCTATCTCGATATGCTCTTGACCATCACATTCCTCCACGAAGGTTCCCTATGTCGTTTTTTTTTATGCACAAGTCTGCTCCTTCTCATATGAAACTGCGTAAAGAATTAGCCCTAATTGTTGTAATGTTGATGATTTTACATGAACGAAAATAAGAAAAAGTTATGGAACTACAGTTGTTTGTTATGATGTTCAAAAGCTGTACTTATTCTGAGTTGCTTTGAATAATAAAATCAAAGAAAGAAAAGCGGACAAATAATATAATTTTCATACTCACTGTGATCAAAATTGTATAGATACGTAATTCACGAAACTGAGTCCTTCGTCTTGTGACTATTGCTGTTTTTAACATAATCATTATCTTATATTTATAACCACAATTTGAAGAGTTTTATTTGTTTTTATTCAATCAATTCACTTCACCACTAACACTGATCTGACAGTTATGATCTAGCGACTTTCGAGTGCTTTCGACGAGCATTTCCGAACATAAATATCGAACTACCCTCAATTTAAAATCATGAAATGGTTTGTTTATCTCTCAACAGATGGCATTATTACGCTAATTGGCACTTAATTGTTTACTTTTAATTAATTTTCCCTTCAGAACACAACTTATTTCATTAATATTTGCTCATTATTTACGTATACTTTAGCTATAATTTTTGCCTTAGTTACTTTTGCAATAAAGTCAGTTTTGTTAATTGTGAACATAAAAAGATCGTAAGCCTGAATCGCGCAAACGGTATTTTTTTCGCCGAAAGTCTGTATGCAACTTATAGTGCTTAGACTGTTGGGTGTCCAGCTCTTCTCGGGTAGTCGCATCTTGATGCGATTGAGACAAAAGTGATTCCAGAACCACAGACGCCTGGCTGTTCCGAATGAATGAATGCGTGGTTGGCAAGTTGGGGGATGGGGGAGAGGCGAGGGCCGCGTTTTCTTCCCTGTTCTCTGGTCGGAGTTCAGTTTACTGTTCTCTCAATCACCGCAGAAGAGCAACTTTGACACCCTTTTTGCACTCTTAGGCCGTCTTTTACCGTACTGTGAGACGTTTTTGAAGTAAAAACTTCTTTAGGCACGTTGGGCACTTTTTGGATAGCGAAAAAGCACTGAACTCGCGTGCGTGACCGACACTCTCAGATACCTATATACAGATGTGTGTGTATATTACTATACAGGATGTAAGGGGAACACTCTCGAAGCCAAAAGAAGGTAATTGTACTCATCATTATGAACCACTTTTAGTATGGGACCAACCCTAAAATCGCAAAAAAGGCGGTTCCATACATTTTGTCGAGTGTCAATTACAGTTTTCTATAAAACAGCAGATTTCTTTTTCGCGATTTCAGGGCTGGTCCCATAGTAAAAATTGTTCATAAGTACAATTACCTTCTTTTGGCTTCGAGAGTGTTCCCCTTACACCCCGTATACTAAGAATTTTTCACTTCTGTTGTCAGTCCCCATGACCACTATATATTTTTTTATCTTCTGTGAGCTTCGACAAGAATGTACATATATTATGTGAATGTACATTCTTGATCGATATCTGTGAAGGTTTTGGCGTCGCACTTCTTGTGCATTTGCCAGTATCAAGTATTCAAATATGTTTTATCAAGTTTGATGAAATTTAATGTTGTCAAACAAGTCAGTCACAGTCAGAGACAACACACACGACAACACGAGACACGGTCAAGTCAAAGTCATGTCCTAGTAAAGTAGTGGATACTTTACAAGAAGATTCTGTGGACCTTTGGATACAACACGAAAATACATGTTTCACCGCGTTATATCACTTTTACACCCTCGTGCACGTCCACGAATACTTAATAACTAATAATCCACCATTATTACGCATTAACACTCGAAAATACACAAGTTTAGGAGAAAAAACAATGAAGCGACAAACTTTTTTTCAAGTTGGCGCCAAATTTCGCGTCCTATGGTTGTTTACGATGCGTAGATACAACTTGTAGATCCAACCAAACGAGAAGCTTGTATTTTCATTTATATGTTAGCACTTCTATCTTGCATTTCTACCTAACATTTTGTGAGCTCCCGTTTCGAGAGAAGTAAAATGGCGCTTCTTATCTCTTCTGCTACCATAAAGCACAGTGTACTTTATAACAGTATTGTGGGCAAGGTAAAACGAATGAAGACGAAATTGTTTTGTTTTTCCTACTAATTGCGTGTTGCGTTTGACCGCCACCTCTCCAATGTCTACGATGGATATTATACCAGATTAAGGGGGGGCTCTTCCCGTTTGTAGTTCTCTCGCTCACGCATTATCACTAAATTGAAGATATAAAATCACCGAGTGTGAATAAAAAACTGACAAACCCATGTTTTGCTGTCTATCATAATATACCAATAAGAAAATGTTTAATTTTTTCTTCTAATAGTTTATTGGGCATATATAATTATATATAATTTTAATTTTTATTATAACTTTTCACCACAATTTTATTATTAAATTATTTATTGGTAAGTAAAATAAGTATGTGCTTGTTATTATTTTAACGAAAGTTTTTATTTGGTATATTATGATAGACAGCAAAACGGGTTTTGCCAATTTCTTAAAATTCACATTTATTGTATAAAAAAATATCTTCATTAATACAGTAATGAGCAAGCGAGAGAACTGCAGTCGAAAAATACCCGTTTTTAGAGCTTTTGAAGACTTGATTAATTGGTAATCTTAAAAATACTATTTTGAAATAAGTGTTTATAAAAAGTTATTTAGTTAAGATTGGTTTAGATGTTTAATCATAAATTGTAAAAAACAGCAGGGGAATCCGAAACAGAGGCCGACAAACTATGAATACTAATTTACATCATGGTTCAGGGAATTATGGATCATAGCTTCAAACCTAGGATGCACTACGAAAAAAAAGCTGTATAAAATAGCGAAGCGCTGCATAATAAATAGGATTAGTATTAGATTAGGAATCTAGCACGTATCCGTTGAAGCTTTGAGTATACATTCCGTAGGTACTAGGTATTATAATTATGCACGGGCACAGAAGACATAAGCACGGGTGAGAACTTTGCATCGTTCCGTCTGGAAGCGCCAGAGTTCTTGGCGAACATTTCAATGACATAATATCGAAAGAGTTGACGCTTAGTAACTGCTTTACAGCGTGCCTAAAGATAAGGGTATTCGTGTATTATTCAAGTGTTATTAAAGAAAGCACCTGAGACAAACAAACATCCACAATTTATTGTTGTTTTTGTTTGAGGATTAAAAGATATTATCTTCGTTAAGTATTTGCGACTTATGCTTTTGTGCACAAGTAGATACCTACCTACTTTAGGAACGGAAATGCCCTGAGCATTCCCGGGAGCGTTGCTTCAGGCAGTGTGCTAGGTGGACATCGGTGCGTTCCTATGGTGATCCCTGTACCCTCCGTCTGGCACAGAGGTCGGTCACCGGTTCGGTTTTAGCGGCTTCACCCCAGTGCAGCTGGGTATCTTGTGAAGATTTACCCCGTCAACAAAAAATAATAATTGGTCCCTACCTACTTTGTACTTTAGGCGTGTATTTTTTTTGTACCTGTTAGCTGCTGCCCCGCTGTTTTACCTCTGTTGACAATCCTACAAGAACCGTAGTTAATCACACCGTCACTTACCATCAGGCGAGTTGGATGCTCAACGTAGATATATACTGTATAAAAAAAAAAAAAAACGCAAAACAAACTTACAAAGTGCAAAAATCGAACAAACTCGGATTCGAACCCGCGTCTTTGCAGATAGCAATTTTACCGCTACGTTTTTATGTAATTCTCCAAGAATCATCCCTTACTACCTGCGCAGGCGCACCCCATACCCAAAAAACTTCAAGTTTAAGGATTCCCACGAGTTTTTTCACTATGCATCCTGCATCGCGCAAACGAAATTTTCACTGCACATTTGACTAGTTTAGAAGTTTTTAGATGATAGATTAGGGAAGTCCGTTTCTACGCGGTAAGTGTGCCCTTGCGGCCCACCTCCTTTGGCTGGACGTGAAGTATTTATTAGTATGGATCGTATCATCGTTGGCAATGCGCTGGTTGATGTGGAAAGAGAGTGTTTTCACTCATCCCCACCGACGTAGAAGTTTTGACTTTCCTTTTTGAGTTAGTTTATTAACTACTTAGTTAATTATAAACAAATCTTGGAAATCGATTTAAAGAGCCCTCGTTGATTATTTTTTTATGAATATTAGGCTTGCGTTTGACTATCATCTCGCCTGAAGTTAAGCGATGATGCGGTCTACGTTGGATCACGCTTGCCTATAGAAGAAACCGATTCACTCGTGATTTGAAGACACCCAGATTGTAACTTTCGGGAAACACCCTATCAGGCAGCGCATTCCAAAAATAGCACTTCGCACAATAAATGTGGAATCAAAGCGCTTCGTACGGGTTTTCGGAATATAAACCATAAAGCGGTGATGATTTTTGTAGTCTTCTCAGCAAACCCTTTCATTTGTTGCTGATATCATGGGGATGCATAAAAAATAACTGGTCCGCCATCTTTGGGAGTCCGCCATGTTGGAGATAACTCTTTTAAAATCCAGTTACAAGATTTGCCCCAAAAAGGCATGAAAAGCTTGTAACCACTTAGCTTAAATGTTTTTATAGTTTGATAAAATTAATTTTTAGAAAAAAAGAAACAAGAACCGACTTTAACACTATCTACATGTATCTATTGTAGAAACTTAAACTAAAAAGTAGAAAATGGTATTTAAAACTACTTCAAACCAATGAGCGAAATTATTGATGCATAGGTATATAGCTACTTACCTACCTATTTACAATTTATAATCAGTTATTTTTGGAGTCGGTGCCTTATTACATAACTATATATGGGACCACCTCTGAAATATAACTAAACAAAAAAATAATCATCAAAATCAATTCATAATTGGCAGAGTAATCGTGAAACAAACATTTAAAAAAAACCTACTGTCTAACTGATAACCTCCTCCTCCTGAAGTCGGTTAAAATAATAAAACAGGCTTCTCTATGAGACTCCATAAAAGAAACCAATGGATTCAAAATTCGAGGGGTTGTGGTGCCGACCTAGTAGATCGAAAAGAGATGAGAAACTCCTTCCTAACCAAAGAAGAGCTAAAATATTCCTAATCATAAATAACCATGAACAAAAGGAACTTGAATTAATTGTCAATAGTCATAAAACTTCATGATAGAATATTAAAACTTCAATACAGAACTCAACAAAGACTGTACTGCTAACTTTCTCGAAGTAAAACCAATACACTCAAGGCTTAATGACTTGAGTGTATTGTTTTATAATTATACCCATAGAATTCCAAAGATGTAATAGAAGTCTTGTTCTTAGCCCCGGTCCCGGTCTCTGTATTGTAAACTTCGGGACTGTACGTTGTGAACGTTATTGATTGGAATAGTTGCCAGTTAAAGTCATTAGTGGTTAGAATTTGACAGTTCGAGGCTAAAGTTAAAGTTAGTTTAGGCAATATTCACACTCTTAATTAAAATTAAAATTGCGCCACCGGCCAGAGCACTCTTTGGCACATTCAACATTAAAAAAAACACCAAGTTACAATTAAAAAAACCGATTATAGTCATTCTATTTATAATCACATTGCGAAATGGTATCAACCTATTGTTGTGTTAATTCTTATTGATTATTGTAGGATGGCGGAAGAGTTCGAAAACAAAATCTCTTCCACAAAAATCAAAAAATAATGTTTGTTCTGTCCACCCGTTTTTTTTTAGAACCTTCTAAGTGAAGTTTTAAGATAGATCTTAAATTTAAGGTTTTTTTATTACAATAGTCTGTCGTTTGACCGCCACCTCGCCTGATGGAGCACACTTGCCTAGGATCAACCGATCCACTCTCGATATGAAGACAGATTGTGACTAACGAAGGGAAACACTAATTTAGGCAGCGCATTCCACAGACTAGCAGTTCGCACAATAAATGTGGAATCAAAGCGCTTCGTACGGGTTTTCGGAATATTTTTCGAAATATCAACCATAAAGCGGTGTCGATTTGAAATGGGGAGTTAGATCATGTATAGATGCAATGCTTATACGATAAAAAACCGATAGACTAGCAACTTTGCGCCGATGCTCAAGACTAGTAGCTTGTATGCTTGGCATGTTTCTCAATAGACTCTAACGCCCCAAGCTGATACTTGGCTGATCCATTCCAAAGGTGAGAGCAGTAACCCATGCACGACCGAACTTGTGCTTGGTACAGTGAAAGCAACAGTTCCGACGTGAAGTACCGTCGGACCTTTGACAGAATACCGAGGAAATGTCAAGGAGACGCGAATTGCATGAAAAATTATTTATATGGTTAGTAAATTTTTACTTATTTTGTTGCAGATCAAATCGAAGCCAAAGGATTGGGAGCCATCTGCGTCAGTGACAGTGAATTTGGTTCAAGTGTGGTTGCAAAGTTTAAGTGAAATAATTGTCATGTGACCATCCACCAACGATGTTGAAGATTCAGATGTTGGATTCCATCGTCAGCAACGATGCTGATGAGAACCAGGAGCAGCAGCAGAATGGGTGAGCTCCACATCAGTTTTTTTTATCGCATATAAGGCAGCGTTTATCCACAAGCAGTGCTAGAGTAGTTCACGAGCGGCTCGTATAATTGCGTTGCACGCAAGCGCCGCTCGAGCGGTGCGCTAACTGATTTCAAACCTACTCATCATCATCATCATTTCAGCCATAGGACGTCCACTGCTGGACATAGGCCTCCCCCATCGATCTCCAAAAGGGTCGGTTGGAAACGGCCTGCATCCAGCGTTTCCCTGCGGCCTCTTTTAGGTCGTCTATCCATCTTGTGGGTGGATGTTCTACGCTGCGCTTACCGGTCCGTGGTCTCCATTCCAGAACCTTTCAGCCCCATCGGCCATCTGTTCTGCGTGATAAGTGCCCTGCCCACTGCCACTTCAACTTGCTAACTTCAAACCTACTGCACACTTGCAATTAGCAAGCCTTTCGAAAACATGCGCATTTGTGGCGCATTTGCCAGATCTGGACGCACCTTTACCGCTGACGTATGCTTGGACAGAACAACAGACAATTCTGGTAATTTTTCACACAATTAGGTGTCCAAAAAATCATAACGCTTACCTCAGCGTTGTACGTGTATGTACATGTCGATCAAGAGGCTAAACCTCAATACAGCTGTATGTGACTATTCCAGGTTTTAACTTCACCTACATTCTTCTATCGATTGGTCCAAACTCCAAACCCGTCTCGGCGGCGCCGGTATAATATCGCAAATAACTTTTTATTGGGAGATCACGGTTGTTTGTCCTCTGGTAGTGTCAAGTTTGGAGACAAATTGGGACAAACATACTGACGATCTGGGGTATGCTTTCACATTATATGATTTTAATAATGTACATAGGTACAAGCAGTAGTAAGTTCTTTGACCATAATATATATAACTAGCTGACCTGACAGACGTTGTCCCGTCTTAGAACTGTCAAACACGCAAAGTTAAAATAATAAATCTAATTTTTTACACCTTGAGTTACATTATTGGAGTTTTAGTAAGGATTCCTATATTTTTTTTAAATATTATATAGCCTATGTTACCCGGGGATAGTGTTTGCAATTCTCACCAGGAACCGCACATTTTACCGGAATAAAAAATATCTTATTTATGGATAATATAAAATCAACGCGTTCTAGTTTGCTTTGTATCATCATCATCATCATTTCAGTCGTAGGACGTCCACTGCTAGACATAGGCCTCCCCCATCGATCTCCAAAAGGGCCGGTTGCAAGCGGCTTGCATCCAGCTTTTCCCTGCGGTCTCTTTTAGGTCATCTGTCCATCTTGTGGGAAGACGTCTAACGTAACAGGAACAAAAAAACAAACACATTTTAAAAATACAAATTCAGAATCACTTACGTAGCTATTTATTTCTGGACAACTAAATCCACTTTTCAATGGTACCTCCAGCAGTAATTCTACCAGCTTGAACAGAATTTTTACATCATTAGATTTGAGGCCGGCTGGAGTTCAGTTATAAATTACTGACATCTAGTATTTTCATGTTCTTTTTAGAATCTCAAACCTTTTACCGTTTTTGATGTGATTAATTACATTAAAATTATTTTGGATACGTAGTTTCAGGAGCCTGTTACACGAAATATATAATTTTTTAACATTTTTTGGCGTCGCACGGTTTTTGCAATATGTAGGTATAGTAAGCATTAGAATATGTTAATTCATCCATCACTATAACGACCACGTAACTTTTAATGTACGAAAAATTAAATGACAATTTAATATTTTCTGTGTTGCCATTTTGTTAAATTAATAGTCGTTACAATGTTGCCATTACGAAACAACAAAAAACATCCCAATTAAAACAGGCGCGTTTTAACCCAATAAAATGCCGCTGCTTTTTATGAAATGTCCCCATTTTTAACACACCTCTTTTCATTTGACTCGTGGTTATTCATGGACATGTTAGGAATCCGTTTGTGTTAAATTGTTTTCGAAGTCCATTCTCTGACAAAGTAATTATATACCTACTCATATAATTTTTCGGATAGAAATATTCGATGTTAGGATTGTATTTACCGCAGTTGGCTTGCTTGTGACCGCCACCTCGCCTATGCGGTCTAATATGAAACACGCTTGTCTAGAAAACAAAACCGGACAAGTACGAGTAGGACTTGTGCTCTGAGGGTTCCATTGGAAGGAAACCTTTAGAGCGCGAGTCCAAAAAAAAACTAACTGAAGTTGAAATATTGAAAGACAAACTTAACTTTGTAGTTGACAATAAGGTTCTTCCATATATAAGAACTACAAAATGTAAGTTTGCAATTCTAAAACAATATTTTTTTTATATCATATAACTTCAAATTAACAAGTTTCAGATTTATTCCTTTATATGTGCTGTAAGACCTTGCCTCTTGCCAAAATAATTATTCTAGGTCAACGGGAAGTACCCTATAGGTTTTGATTCCCCTGTAAAATCGCAAAATATGCGACATAAACGTTCATATCTTTTGATTGCGTTGACTTACAGCTTATATTTTTTTACAGCCGAAAGAAACCGTAGACCCAAATATCTCTATTTCTTCTCTTCTCTTCTCTACATAGTATAAAATGAAGTCACTTTCCGCGTCTGTCTGTCTGTATGTATGTATGGCCGCTAACTCCTTCTAAACCACGCAACGGATTTTGATGCGGTTTTCTTCATCAGTTAGATACATTTTCAAGGAAGGTTTATATATATAACTAGCGACCCCCCCCCCCCCCCGGCTTCACACGTAAATTACACCCGTGCGAAGCCGGGCGGGCGGGTCGCTAGTTTAATATAAATTTCAACTTGATATCTTTACGCGTTCTTGAGAAAATGGGTCTTCACAGAGACGGGCAGACGAACAGACGGACAACGAAGTGATCCTATAAGGGTTCCGTTCTTTCTTTAGGAGGTACGGAACCCTAAAAAGATTCACTTGTGTCGTGATTTGAAAACATCTAGATTGTAACTAATGGGAGAATATAATATGAATGTAATATCTAATGGGAGAGGCCATTGGCTCCCGAAACACAGTATTTATTACTAGTTCGGAGTCAATGGGTTCATATTTTATTTTGTAAATGTTTATAATGCCCAATAAATTAATTTGTATAACTATCACTGCATTCCACAGACTAGCAGTTCTCACAATAAAAGTGGAATCAGAGCGCTTCGTACGGGTTTTTGGAATATCAACCATAAAGCGGTGTCGCCTAATCGTGCCCACTCTGGGTAGAAAAATGTGCAGGAGGGAATTAGATCATGCAGATCCGATGCACGCTCTCCGAAATGTATTCGATAAAAAATCGATAGACTAGCTTTAGTCTGAACTAAGGATTCGATGCTGATGAGTCCCTTGGCACGTTTCTCAATAGATTCCTACGCCCCAAGCTGGCTGACTGGCTGATCCATCCCAAAGGTGTGAGCAGTACTTCATGCCCGACTTAACATGTGCTTGGTATTATAGAGAAAGCAACTGTTCCGACGTGAAGATATTTTTTTCGTGAGTTTTTTATCAGTGTTGCTCCCGCAGTAAAAGTTATATGATTATTTACGGGATATTTACCGTGGTAAGGTAGTGGAATGAGCTCCCGATATTTCGGCGCAGTTACATGCACCATGTTCACGGGAAGACTGAAGAATGCGGGTGGTTGATCTAACAGTTAAAAAGTTAGGTGCAGACATAACGATCTAGCCTCTTTCTTAGTCTTTTGCTACGGTTAAGTATCACTGGAACTCGAACTCGAACCTAACCTAAAGTTGTTCATAATGATGGCTATGGCTTTCTTTCGGCTTAGTACACCCTTTCCGCGTAACCCTGTATATACTCGGATACCTTCGCTTCGCTCGGTAAATAACAGGCCTGACGTAATCTATCCATGTTAGCTAACACTTGACATAACACTAAACACACATTTATAATCAAGCCATTCCCTCCCAGCAAGGAGCGGAGCAAAACATTGTTCTGTCGTAAAAAGTAAATGAAAAATACACCATGTCGCCACACGGAGGCGACAAGACGTCGCCGCTGGGCCAAAACAACCTCGTAGCTTACTGTTTGAAGCGTCTGTCCGCAACTACAACAGACTCAGCTTAATTGCAGTAAAAGCATGTTTGGAGTTAGGTACTATGAAAATGTATGGCTGAATGCCCATTGTAATCTTAGTGAAATTTCTAAAACTAACTAATAAAATAAATAAAAGTTATCAGCGTCTTGGAAATTAATTGCCATAATAAAAGCATATTAACGTGAATTGATCGTAAAACTATGTGGAGCAATATAATATAATTATGAAGAAAAAAAAAAACACCATTTAACATGAAACACGAAAATTACTAATAGGGCAAAAATATCAACAACAAAATAAAAATCTATACACGGGATTTGAACCTGGTAGTCCTGGCACCTCTGGTCTTCGTTTCCATTGATATTTCTGCGGCGAAGAAGAGAGTTTTATTTTAGCGAAGATCAAAAAACAAACGCAAGCCGATCTTGAATATTAAAAATAAAGTGATTCTACCAACACTTTCGAAACAGTTCCGCGTATTTAAAAATCTTCTTTCTTTAGTTCTTTAGAGCTAGAATTATTCAAGTGCCTCTCTGTGTTTTGTACAAAGTAACCGTGAATTTCTGGCAAAATACAGTCGGATTTAATGAAACCACATATCAGCTACGACGGGTGAGATTTGCGGCGTGTCTGAACAATATTCTGTCTGATGTAAACGTACACTACTGATCATGGGTGTAGATATAGCTTTCACGTTGGGGGGTAAAACAATTACAAAGTTTTTGCCCGGACTTCACGGGAGAAAAAGGCTTCTCTCGCATCGAATTTGATTTATCCAATTCAATATTCCACGATTTTTTTCGTACTATTACTAAAGGGGTCCGGACTACCAGAGCAAATCGAAATAGTTAAAAAAGTAAAATAACCCAGCCAAGTGCGAGTCGGGCTAGTGCACTGAGATTTCCGTCCACCACAAAATACAAAAATAGTGCGAAAAGACAACATCACGCCCAGGCGGTCACCCATCCAAGGACCGACCGCGCCCGACATAGAAATTCATCACCGTCTCGCACTGGACCATTATTTATTATTTGTAGTATTACTTTAGAGCGTATACTATAATCGTGCCAAGTTTGAAGCTCGTATGTATTACCGTTTTTACATTAGTGCAAATTAAAAATTATTTTAATAAAACGTTTGTTGAATGGGAGACCCCCTTTAGTTTTTAGTTTTCGACTTTATTATTGTTATCGACTAAACAACCTCTCCCTTTTTAATCAGTTAAAAATCTAGTAACTTTTCACCAAAAAGTGTCAAATTGTATACTGCAGTGGTACTGTCGGCCAGATATATGTACTTATAAATATGCCGAACATTTCGCTAAGCATTTAAAGTTGCCGCGGTTTCTTGGGATACCTTTACTTACATTGTAGATAAAGCCTCTCCAATACTCCCTTTGTCGGCAACAGGGTAGTTAGGCCAGCTACCCTGGACTGGTTTCCTGAGTATACAGTGACACCTAGTGGTAGAGTTTGATCGAGGTATATATGCTAACGCTTGAAAAAATTTCGTTTGCGCGATGCAGGACTTCCTAGAATTTTTGAGGGTAGTTTAATAAAAAGTAAAAAAAAAAAAAAATTGCGCGCGTTCTTTTTCCGTAACAGACAGAGATTATTCAAAGATAATGAATTTGATTTAACTATTTAAAAATGTTTATTTAATTCAATTTGAACAGTTTAAATTTTACTAAAATTCGACAAATCGGTATCAAGGTTCTACCCTAAAACGGTCTCATGACAGACGAAATATATCGAAAACAGATGTCTATTTTAACATAAACTATTATTAACTTATGACGGAACGGAGAAATTGATATTTTTCTACAAAACAACAAATGGGTATTATTTTTAATAATTCTAAATTATATTTTGTATTTTGCATGATATACTGTATTATAACTGTTTGCTTTGGCATAATTGTACTGTTATAATAAGAGAAGCTACTGGCACCCGACACACAGTCCCAGACTAGTTCGGGAGCCTATGGAAAATCACGTTATGTAAAACTAAATTTATGTCAAAATAAATTACTTTGTTTGTTTGTTTGTTTATTTGAAAGCAGGTTTCATTGCGGTGGTTCTTGGTTATAACACCTAATAATATTAATTTATTTAAAGTTACACAGACTCATATAAAATAGCAATCAAAACACTAATTCGGACACAATTTATAAAAATTAAATGAGATTTTAATAAAATAAAAAAATAAACATTTGTATTAGTCCCGCACCCGCCGCAACAGCGAGGCACAACTCTTCGCATTGTTGCAAAGAAGCAATCGCGCTATTGTAAACATAGTAGATGCGCTGCAATAGCGAGAAAGTCCCACCAGCATCTTGAAAGCATTGTTGAACTGGACACGGAGGGCGCAGTAAGATTTTTGCGTATAGTTAGTACATAATTATATAGGCTGCACGTGAAGTGGGGAATAAGCTTACGCAGTGTTTCCGAGACGCAACAACATGGGGTTCTTCAAAAGGCGACTTAATAGATTCTTAAAAGGTCGGCAACGTAGTTGTGATAGCTTCTGGTGTTACAAGTATCCATAGGCTACGTTGACAGCTTACCATCAGGCAGCCCGTCTGCTTGATTGCCACCTATGGCATAAAAAAGATGTGCAGTAAACTCTGGAGGGAGTTATGTTTGGTCTAAATCTGTCTTATGGTTCTTTCCTGAATTGGTCGGAAGTATTTTATGTTAATTAAATTATTTTAGTATATGCAATAGGTACGCAAAACTCAGTTAAGACAAATTTTAAGTAAGTAGGTGCCCAATAATACCGATACATATCAAGTTTGTACATAATTGCAACGTAATTGCCTATGATCAGCGCTAACTCAAATGGACGGTTTCAATTGAGCCATTGGATATTAAACCTCGGGTTTAGCAATCATCTAATTATGGAGATAGTAAATTACCAAAGCAGGATCAGCGTAAGGGACACGAGCTAGGGCGTAGCCAGGTACTGGTACGAGCGTGTAATAAGCGCTCGGTCGGAGTGCTCCCTAACCAAAAAGTCAATAATTTAAGCAACGTTGCATTACAGCACCCAAATACCCCCCTCCCCCCGGCACAGCCCTGCCCCCCAGCCCTCGAGCAAAATCGTAGCTGATGATAAGCAACCTAAAATCTAGTCATGTGGTGAGACTGCAACTGACTTTTTCAATTGAACACTACCGTGACTTCGATACATATGACATGACATTGGGTTCTTCAAAAGGCGAGTTAATGGATTCTTAATGAGTCAGTAATGTAGTTGTGATGCCTCTGGTGTTACAAGTATCAATAGGAGACAGTGATACTTAGCATTAGACAGCCCGTCTGTTTGTTAGCCACAAATTGCAAAAAAAAGAAGGAAAAAAACTGACTAGCAAGCAGGTCGGCCTCCTGATGGACCACTTCTGGACAACTGCAATACTAAAATCGTAACTTTTCAGAGTGCGACTCAAATTATAGCTGTGGAAACGTCCGATGGGAAAGCGTTCCACGCGTCTGAAATATACGGCAGAAATGAACCGTTGTGCCTCAGATGATACGTAAACTTTATAATACAATACAATACAAAACAAATGCCTACTGCAACTACAATTGCCTGACCTGTAAACATGTTTATCAATAAATTACTTTGACATTGACTTTTGACTTTGACAATACTACCAAAGCATGATATTTCCTAATTAGAGCAAAGCTCCTCCCAACCCAACCAAAGTCCTTACTCCATCCCTGTCCACATTAGTTACACAACAACGGTATACTGATACTCCGTTCGTAACGCAACCAGCCGTGTAACGACATCGTAGAAAAAGTAATCGATGGCAATGCAAGCTTGGAACAATGGAGTGAACTTGGATTACAGTGAGGTCGTCAATAGATAAGCCTTAGGTTGTGTGTACTAGGTATGTGGAGAAATAGTATCTCTTCTCTTCTCTATCTCTTCTCTACATAGTATAAATTAAAGTCGCTTTCCGCGTCTGTCTGCCTGTATGTCTGTATGGCTGTATGTATGCTTACTCCTCTTAAACCACGCAACGGATTTTGATGCGGTTTTCACAATCAGTTAGATACATTTTCACGGCAGGTTTATATATATATATAACTCTATATATATTTATATAGCCCCGGCTTCGCACGTAAATTACACCCGTGCGAAGCCGCGCGGGCGGGTCGCTAGTATTTATATATTTATTAGTGTGGAGGTTAAAGGGGGAAGTTAAATGATTATTAACGGGGTATTTACCGTGGTAAGGTTGTGGAACTTTAGTGAACAACCGTGATAGTTTAAAACAGTATTAAAGGGGGAAGCCTATTTTCAGCAGTGGACATCTTCCAGCTGATGATGATGTTGAACTAACTGCATCCCGAGGTTCTGTTAGTTCCTTCTTCATTGCTTTCTGAAGCAATGCAAAAAAACGTCCTCTGGGACGAACTGCATGTTTTTTTTTTTTTAAGAATAGACTTCCTTTTTGCCTACGGCTTTTTTTATCGATTATGTTGTTATTACGAAAAGTTGCGCGACCGCAAACTGTATCTCGGCGTGTTAAGGTTCACGTTCGCGTGATTTTCCGCAATAACCTAAACTGAATCGCTTAAAACAGGTGAAGGTATGGCCCAGGAAACAATACAATACAATATTACTTTATTACACACCGAAAATACAAATGAAACTTAAACTAACATAAAAAACAAATATACGGCAGTATAATGGGCGGCCTTATCGCCTAAAGCGATTTCTTCCAGGCAACCTTTGGAGGGACAGGACTAAAGAAGTTGAAAAACGGTCGGTGGTGCACATAAGATATGAATATATATATATATATATATATATATACATACATAAACTAAATATGCAATGCTGAATACATACTATAAATATTATAAATAAAATACATAATATATATACGTACCAATTAACACGAAGAAATATAATGTTTATAGACTTGATTCTTAAAAATAGGAAGAGATTTGGCCTGCCTGATAGAAGCAGGCAGCGCATTCCACAGCAGGACAGCTTGAAAAGTGAAAGACTTACAGTAGGAAAGATTGACGTGAGAAGAAGGAGGAATTTTTAGCTGGAGGGCACGACAGGATCGCAAAGTACTGGAGTGAGCTTGAATAAATTCAAAGCGCTCTTTTAAGTATAAAGGGATTTTGGGACAGAATTTTGTAGACGAAGGAGAGGACATGAGAATTACGGCGAAGGCGGATAGGTAACCATTTGAGCTTTTGGCGGAATTCAGATATGTGGTCATATTTGCGTAAACCAAATATGAACCGAATGCAGAAATTTTGTAAACGCTCGAGCTTGTCGAGTTGCTCTATTGGGAATAAGAGCGATTTCACGAGCGCAGTTTTAGTAGAAATAGGCAGAAAATTACGCAACCTTCTGAGTGATGCTGCAGAACCATAGATGTTTCTACTGACTTCAGTAATCTGAGAACACCAATTAAATTGTCTATCTATGAAAATTCCTAGGTTCTTAACTGTCTCGCTAATAAGGATAGGAATTCCGTCAAAAATCACTTGCGGAAGGCAACGGAAACGTATTTTTTTCACCTCTCTCTCTCTACTCTGAATTCTCCGTCCCTCACTATCTCTATGAAAAAACACGTCGATCCGTTGCTGTATGAAAGGAAAACAAAACCTTCGCATTTATAATATTAGATTAGTAATGAAGTATGATAAAACACTGTTTTAAACTATCACGGTTGTTCACTAAATAATTATATAACTGAAGTATGATATTTTTATTGTTATTTTTACAGGGCAAGTGCTTCTAATAAACTAAACAAAAAAAATGCAGATATAATTAACAAACTTTGACTTGTGAACCAATGATAACTCGCGTCGCGCGTGCGTTCGTAGCCAGGTGGCAGGGGGTTCGAACTTCGAATCCCAACTCTTAATTAAAGCGTTCAGTAAACTATACTATCGTTATGAAACCATAGCATACCTAGTAGGTGATACAGCACTTTCATACTGCTTGACTGGCTATTCCCACTCTCATGTGTCGAAAATTTGTTTCCAAGCCCAACTGTGTGTGCAACTAAACTCGAGATATATTTCTCCCAATTTTTTTTATATTGCTTTGATATATAAATTTTTGCTTTGGACTAAACGTGTTTGGTTGGACTAATACTAACGGTCAAAAACCACTTTTATTATGCAAACTGCTAGTCTGTGAAATGCGCTGCCTGAGTGGATGTTCCCCGATCGTTACAATCAGCAGGCTTAGCACGGGCCGTGGACAAATATTCGTCTTTCCACCGTTTTTATCCCGCGAGTAAAAGACAAACGTATCCATATTCAAGCTTTGTCGCGTCTAGGCGTGGATAAAAACGGTGGAAAGACAATTTATCCACAGCCCATGCTAGGCCTGCTGGGTGTCTTCAAATCACGAGTGAAACGTTTTCTTCTAGGCATGCGTGCTCCACCGTAGACCGCATCATCGCTTTACATCAGGCAAGTTGGCGGTTAAACGCAAGCCTATTATTTAAAAAAATGCTGTGCCAAAATGACCAAATACCAAAAACTTGAAAGAAAAAAAGAGCAACTGTATCTTTCAAGATCACAATGATTCGTGTAGGCGTCGCCAATAACGCACCTGCGCCAAATGTATAACCTGTCAAAGACAACGCCTCGTTATACCTCACTTTATCCGAAGGCCGGAGAAATATCGCTTACAAGAAAATATTATCTTAAAACGACCAGGATAACTAGAAACCCCAGCTTCTTCAACTTGATTGAGGTATACTGTATACTGTTCGCATTCAGGGAGCTTGTCACACTGGTCCTATTATGAAGTTTGACTATCTACCTGATGTGATGATAAGTGAGATAAGTTACCAAAATTGTGCGAGCATCAGATCAAATGTTGGTTAGATGGTATGAAATTGAATAAAGATTGAAAAGTGGCATTCAAGGTTAAGACATTTTTATTGAAAAAATAAAAATCTATTATCTACCTAAGTTGGTAAGTTGATAAGTTGTATAAATAAACCATTTCACGGAATGCTAGAAGTAAGTAATAAATTCTACGATTATCTACCTTAACTTGGAAATGCCAGCGTTTCTTGGGCTTCCCTCCCTCAAACATACTTCATCATTCATCATCATTTCAGCCATAGGACGTCCACTAATGGACATAGGTCTCCGCCATCGATCTTCAAAGGGGCCTGTTGGAAGTGGCCTGCATCCAGCGTTTCCCTTCGTTCTCTTTAAGGACACTAAGGCCCAAGTTCACCTAATGTATCATAACCGACGTTTACGTAATCGGCCCGTCAATTCCCAAACATCGTTTAACCGAACCGTTAAATATTTTCTGTTCATCACGAAAATTCAGCCCCCGATTTCTAAATCATCGGATCACCGACCATTCAGAGTGAAAGAACGAATGTTATAAAGCAACTTATTTGCGAAGTCACTTGTCATCTCGCAATCTACACTTAGAAAGAAGGCGTCTGTATTTAGTAGCATAAAATGAAACGCTTTCAATTTAAAAAGTCCAATAACCCGCTGGGGAACCTCTGTTGCTTTGTAGTTTCCATTTTGGGCAGATAGCTTGTAAGGGCTAGGTCAATGTCAACTTTTACTATTCACGTTGTTTTTTTTCTGTGCGTGTTATTTATTTCAAATAACTTCCATGTTCAGTTTTATTAACGAAAAATTAAAAAGGCTCTTCAAAAAGTGATATAAACGACTGAAGTGAAATTGTAAAAAAAAAAAAATCGTCTGATGAAAAACGTATCCCGACGGATTTTGTAGGTACTAAAGTACCGAAAGAATTAGACAAACGGAATCCTAGTTTTAAAATATTCTTCATCATATTCTTCGAAATAATTACGGTGCTCTTGATAAATACGTGGTCTTGTCGTTGTTCTTTCAAAATCGTCGAGATTTTCAAGAAGATCAAAGTAGTGTTAATAAAAGTTATCTAGTATTACATTAAACACTGACTACATGTTTATTTCCATTCAAAAACTTATTTCCACAAACAATGTAGGTAGGTATAACCAAAAAATTATGTAGACTCATAGACGGCAAATATCAAAATGTGATGGAACCGAGGTTTAAACGAGGTTGTCGAGCTCGGTTAAGATGATCAGGCGATTATGGGATATAAACGTCGGTGTGGGATATAAAGTTGTGGTGAACACTAAAATCTGTTTGACCTGCGGTTAAACTGATAAACAGGCGTTTTAAAATCTGATGAACTCCAACCTTAAGAGTCTAAAGCATACTTACTTTAAAAAAAACTTGTATAATATTAATATTATAAATAATAATAACTATATTAACGTGTGAACAGTGGAAGTAATTTTATTAATCAAAGTCATCTATCTTTAAAGTATTGCAACGGTTAGATAGAAATCGATTGTGAAATGACTGTTAAACTCGTTTTATCAACACCACACACCGTATCGTAGTACGTTATCTAACCGCTAGATGACTCTATAACAAAAAAGTACAAAAATTATTCGTTGCGCCAACCCGTAAGGAAAAATCTTATTTCGGTATCCAAAACATGCCATCAGATGTTATTAAAGTCGTTTCTATGGTAAATAATTTTCTTTAGATTTATTTAGATTAGAGATACAAAGTAGGTATCCGACGCGTGTTTCTTATAAGATCAATAAAGTAAACATTTTAAGAAGAATCATAAGAAAAAAACACCTTTGTTCAACATAAATCAAATTCTTAACTACCGTCACATAATAAAGTTACATGTCGTGTTGTTAGATAAGTGAATCTTATTACACTTCCGTCCAAGTTACTCATAACGTGTGGATGACCTATGCTCACTATGAATAAGTCACTATCCTATACTAAAGGGGTCTTAAGTATTTGCAAATAATTTGGCGATCGTAGGTACATTCCGTTGGGGTTTTAAAAAAACCGCGTTTGTGTGCGATGTACGATGTGTATGGTCCTTGAGCATATGACATACCAGACATAAAAAATAATAAATAAATATTCGGGACATTTTTACACACACGGTCATCTGACCCCAAACTAAGCAAAGCTTGTGATATGGTTGCCAGAGACTGATATACATACATATTATATAGTTTTTTAAATACATACATAAATAGATATTAACAACCAGATATAGAACAAACACAAATGTTCATCACATAAATGTTTGTCCTAGGTGGGAATCGAACCCACCCCCCAAGCTCAGAAGGCACCAACTGGACCAACGAACTATCTAAATCCAACATCAGCAGTCAAAGTTTGGACACACAGGAGGTAAGTAACATGTAGGAACACACATACCTACAAACATATTATATACACTCCAAAAAACTTACTCTCCTTCTTGGGCAGTCGAGCAAAAAGAATCTCTGGAGCGTATCACGTAATTCAGTTAGGGGCGAGCCACATCTAGGCCGACGAGACCACAGGAGGGTAATATAGAAAGATCTTATTAGCAAAGAACGCAGAATAAAATACGTTACGGTGTCAGGCCTGGGGGCGGTAATCTGGTACGCTCGAGATTATCGCGGTCATTCTCACTCTCATTTAGATACAAAGCGTTGTCCTTTTAAAATTTTAATTAATTTATTTGAGTTATGGTCTTGAGTACACGCAAAAAAAAAAAACCCTATCCCTGTTTTTTTTTCGATGGAAAAAAAGACGTATTCAGTTTTTCTAGATTTCGAAATTTTTATCAGAAACTTTTCTAATAGTTCTTTCAATAAAAACCAATTTAGACTATTAGGATTTTTTTTAAACAAAATTATCCAAATCGGCCCAGCCTTCATCAAGTGATGCGCTTGCCAACGCACAGCATTTTGTGTTTATTTGTGTACCTAGATAGATAATCACGGAAGAATACATCAGCATAGTAGACTATGACATCGGTCTATATCAAGGTCGACTTTTCAACTACAAAATCGTAAAAAAAAGTTAGTTTTTTTGGGGTTTACACATAATCTCAAAAACGTGATATAAAGATATAACTTGAATTTGACTTACGACAGACATGTTTTAAATGTTTATCGGGACTTATCACGTATTATTTAATATAGGTAAAAAATATGACAGACAATACGACAGACAGACAGAAAAGAAAGTGATCCTAAGTATAAGGGTTCCGTTTCTTCCTTTTGAGGTACTGAACTCTAAAAACACGAAAAAAGTTGTTCGCACTGTTGGTCATTGTAATTCAGTATTTTATCGTAGCAAGACAAAATGAACTGTACGAGTCGTTAACTTCACAATAATGGACAAAGAAATTGAACCGACATGCGTCATTTACTTAAAAGAAAATTGTCTCAAGTTATTACCAAGTTGTTAAACATCTGCTTCTTGAAAGGGTATCGTTTGTCAAATTTTATTGGAATAACCGTGGTGTTTATTACAAGGCCCATTTATGAAAGCAGTCACCGTGTCCCTAAGTATTGTTTCATGCTTTTATTGACCAACTATAGCAGAGCCTCGTGGTTTCGCTCGCAAGAACCATCAACTTTTCCGGGATAAAAATGGTGGTAATATAATTTTTATTTTATTTAGAAGGTACACAAAACAGACTTGCTGCAAATATTGCAGTTTCTAACTGGAAAGAATTCCAAAATATGAATACACTGCATGACTAAGTAGCAATAACTGATAAGATAAGTAAAAAGTTTACAAATATGTTAAATTAATGGTATGGACTAATTTAAGCTAAAAGAGACGCTGCACTCAAAGTACTGCAGCTTAAATTTAAATACACCTATTTAAAATCCAGGATAATCCTGCTACCTCCATACCTAATTTCATACAAATGCGTTTAACCATTGTTTGATGACAAACGGAGTTGATTGCTGACAAACATACACACTTACACGCAAACTTTCATATTTATAATATTAGTGTGATCACTATGACTAAAATAAACGAAAAGAAAAAAATATAAAGAAGAAAAGAAATTGACAATGTTCCACTCTGCTGAGTATAAGTCTTCTCTTCAGCGTGCCATACTTTCAGGTTCTGTCTGTCGTAATGACTTCCCTTACAGTGACATGTCGCTTATTATGACCCATTTTTAATAAATTGTCCGGTTATAATGACCGACATGATTCTTTACACCTTCGATAATGTTCGTTGATTCCCGACGACGTAAATAATCGTAATATTGAAGATGATAATTTGACCATGGCGATGTCTTCTATACACAATAGTATTTGAGACTGTTTTTACAATAAAATTAAAAAAACAAAAGCAGCCAAAAATAACAGATAGCTTACATTAAAAAATATGTATGTACTGCATTACGTGAAATTTTAATTTTAATTTTATATGTATGCATACATACTATGTTCCTCTATTAAAATACTTAAGTACATATTTACATTAAAAAAAGTTTTTTTTTCTTCACAAAATGCTTTGTATGACGTCCGCTTATTATGACGTGTTTGTCAATTCCTTTCGATGTCATAATAAACGGATTCTACTGTATGTACTTTCCTACAGGCAAAGGCCTAGCCTGTATATTTATTTTATTTGATTTATTTTATAAATCCACCCCTTTTACGACCATCCATCCATCGTATATCCTAAAAAAATAAGGCGCACTCACCCGGCGCCGTGGCAGACTGTTAAAGTCATTTCCTTTACGACACAGGCCATAGAAAAAAATGGGGGAAAAAATCACACCCACCTGGGCAGCCACGTGGCAAGGGTCTTCCGGTGTCTTCCCCTTTAAAGTTGCTGCCAGTTACTAATTTGAAAAATTAAGAAACGTACCTATGTTATATTTTGTATTCCTGCAAAGTTTGTGATTGACTTATAATGAGGTAGTAATCTTTTGGGAGAATGGTATCCCTTTGCTAAGCCTAAAATCTGGTTTAAGCGACGTACCTTGGGAGAAGCCTATGTACAGCAGCGGACTAAGATAAGTCGATTGCGATGATGCTCCTTTTGCCAAGTGCTAATTTTTGCCTATTTCCATAAACAACTGGGCCCCGATTCTACTAAAGAAATTGTTTTTAAATTGTAATTGTTTCAATTTTATTCTTTAAATAATTGCCTCAGTTTTAATTTTTTTTTCATCATCCTCATCATTTCAGCCATAGGACGTCCACTGCTGGACATAGGCCTCCCCCATCGATCTCCAAAAGGGCCGGTTGGAAGCGGCCTGCATCCAGCGTTTCCCTGCGGTCTCTTTTAGGTCGTCTGTCCATCTTGTGGGTGGACGTCCTACGCTGCGCTTACCAGTCCGTGGTCTCCATTCCAGAACCTTTCGGCCCCATCGGCCATCTGTTCTGCGTGATATGTGCCCTGCCCACTGCCACTTCAACTTGCTAATCCGGTGGGCTATGTCGGTGACTTTCGTTCGTCTACGGATCTCCTCATTTCTGATTCGATCTCGTAGAGAAACCCCGAGCATAGCCCTCTCCATAGCTCGTTGTGCTACTTTGAGCTTGCTTATGAGGCCCATAGTGAGAGACCACGTTTCAGTGCCGTATGTCATCACTGGTAACACACACTGGTCGAAGACTTTCGTCTTAAGGCACTGAGGTATTTTAGATGAGAAGACGTTTTGAAATTTTTTTTATACTAGAAAAATACCACCACCTAATGTTATAACTTAGTATTTTAAAAAATAACTGTAAATTTTGAGGCAATTATTAAAAAAATAAACTGGGCCCCGATTCTACTAAAGAAATTGTGTTTAAATTGTAATTGTTTCAATTATACTTTTTAAATAATCGTAATTATACTTAAAAAAATATACTTGAAAAATACCACCACCTAATATTGTAACTTAGTATAAAAAACTGTATTATGAGGCAATTATTTAAAAAATAAAATTGAAACATTAAAAACAACTTCTTTAGTAGAATCGGGGCCCTGGAAGAATGCAAATTTTTGGACACTTATTTTCTGTGTTAGGTAAAAAGGGTGAAAATATTTAAAAATAAGTAAGCAAAGTTTCTGTGATGGATTATTTACTATTTGGTCTACTTAGTAACTTCTGGGTTTCTGGAAAGTCACATGTCTTTTTTAGGTTTCCTTTTGGAGCCTTTTAAAGAGCACTGCAAGTATTTACTTTGACTAACTATTCACTGACAGATCTTCTGACAGATCGAAAGAGCACAGGCTAGACTGCTGGGTTTAGAAGCATGAAATTTTGCAAGTATTTCTTATTTAACGAAGGTGAACACTGAGAAAAGATTTTTGAAAAATCATCCCTTAAAGTGGTTAGTTAGGGGATGAAAGTTTGTATTTTTTTAAGTTAGAAGCTTGGAAATTGGCGTATCTAACCTAACCGCGAAAATCTAAAATCTTAAAAGAGGAAAAGGATGGTTGGCAAATATGTACCACTGCTTATCCAGTCATCAAATTAATAAAATCACAAGCTTGGTGCATAACTGCAAGACCAACACCGTAATTTACTATTGCGTACATAGGGAACGTTTTGATAGAAAGTTATTAGCGGTACTTACTTACTTGTAAATAATATCATCCAAGCCAAAAAAAAACATGACATTTCTATAGACATCCGTCATCTAGTCTATCTGCGACTGAGACCACGGACACTGCAAAGAGACAAGGAGTAGTACAATAGTAATCGCGAAAACAAAAACAAAAAAACTAGTCTTTTAAGTTGGCTTCTGAGAAGTTGCCGATTGGAAATTCCAGGACTAGTAGATATTAATTAAATAATGAGCTATGGACTTTTTCCTAAAGCTTGTCAGAATAAAATAATATACGTGTTATTTCCGAGCGCTTCCTCCTCCATTCCAAAACGTTGCAACTCCCACAGAAATTTAAGCCCAAGTCATTCTTAACATGAGAAACTAAATTTACCGGTTTATTTTCTTTATAATTTAATAACGGACACGTGTCGGATGCCAATTGTCGGTGGTCAGGAACTGTGACATACTGTTCTATTAATATTGTTAGGGTAATGCTGGCAGGAGAGTTCTGGTTCAACAGGATGTTGGGAGAATTTAATTTCAATGCTTCGCTTGTTGTAACATAGGTCAGTCATATTGAAACATTTTAATGCCCGTTTTCACTAAACCTAGGTGTCGCCTAAATCAGTTGCCTTAATATTTAGGACTTGCCTAGGGCAAAATAACGTTTCACCAAATTTGCGAGACGCGCTTTGATCTAAAATCTAAATCATAAATAATTCACCAAGCATCGGTATCGGTGTGTGACCTATAAAAATAAATGTGAATTTATCAGCGAGAGAATTTATGTTCGCTCTGTATCAATTTTTTGTCAACCCAAAAAGGGTTTAAAAACGTCAGGTATTGTTAACTGGAGTAGCGCATTGTTGATATTGTCGCGTCTCTTTTATTTACGGTAATGTGCGATTTTCACGCAACATTTATTTCACTCTCGGACTGTCACTTTGCAATGGCTTTTGATGTGATTTAATGTTTAAGTAAATATAAAAAAAGTTCCGACAGCCCCAGAAAGGAGGGGTATTAAAAAAAAAATACAATTTGACTGAAACCTCTCAACATCCATCTTTATACTGTAATCCATTATCCAATCCACACAAGAGATTTTGGGTAAAATTAATTTTAGCATAGTTTTTTTAGCTCTACAAAAAAACTCTCATACCAGTGTCGAATAAAAATAATTATTTTATTTGTTTTTTTCACCATGGAAATGAAAACACAATTAGACACCATCCATTTCAAACTCAAAATATACACGAGCAAAGCAAGAGTGCCTAAATATTTCGTGTAAAATTGACTGCTTTCATCCCTTGGAGGGTGGATGACATTATGGTGCTAAGACCTGGTCCTTAACTACTGGCCTTTTGAAAAAAAAAACAAAGTCACACAGTAGGCAATGTAGAGAGCTATGCTCGGACTTTCTTTGCGCGATAGAACGTGGATATTCTCGCCGAAGAATCAGAGTCACCGACATAGTTGATATGGCAATGGGCAGGCCACATCGCGAAGAACCGATAACCGATGGAGAAGAAAGGTTCTTGAGTGGAGACCACAAACCGGAAGAAGCATCCAATCAAGCGAATCAAGCAGAGTCAGGCTGTCGTTCGTGTGGAGTTCTAAGGAAGGTCTTTTTTTAGACGTCTTCTGGCTGATGATGATCCCTTGGTAAACAATTACTCCTGTGACCACCTAAAAAGAAGGCAACACAAACTCTGACCACAAAAACTCGATCAATTTGCAGAGCAATAAATCCATTGACGCGGAAACCGATCAAATATTTTTTCACTATCCCTTGTGTTAGGCCTTTCATACGTAACTGGTTACGTGCTCTCGCAAATCAAACAGAGCTTTGTTTTTTTGGCCTGCGATATCCATCCATGCCTATGAATATAACGCTAGAAATCTATTGTTTGTGTGCTGTGGTTACGATTGAAACACGAAAACTGAGAGCATATGGAAAAGAGAGATAAAGGAAATACAGGGTTACTTTTTTTAGAGTGCGCAAATTTTGCATATTTCAAGCTTGTAATAAATAATAAGGTTAATTATTAGAAAGACTTCTATATTATACCTATATGTAAAAAACCTAAACTAAAAAGCTCCAGTTGAAACAGAGATGAGAAACGATGACGAAAACAAACCGAAATGTCATCTGTGTATAGGTAATATAAGTGTACTTTTGTTTGTGATGATTTTTTCAAAAAGCGCAGAATCAATTTCGATAAATGGAACCACCTCTTAAATATGACCAACCCAACAAAAAAGAATCATCAAAATCAATTCATAGTTGGCGAAGTAATCACGTACACATACAAAAAAACACAGTCGAATTGATCTCTATTTTTGAAGTCGATTAAAAAGACTCGTATTTTTCGTTAAACCAAAAGAGGCAAAATATCTTCACCTGAAAATTGATGTCGCTCACCCACCCTCCTCTATCAGTTACCGGACCGTGTACTTTTATTACTGCGAGGCTGATCTCATAAGATACGTCATCATCATCAGCCAGAAGACGTCCACTGCTGAATATAGGCCTTCCCCTTTAACCTCCACACTGAACGACAGCCTGCCTTTTACATCCACTGGATGCCAGTGACTTTCACTATTTCGTCGGTCCATCTAGTGGGAGGCCTACCTACGCTGCGTCTTCTGGTTCGTGGTCTCCACTCAAGAACCTTTCTTCCCCATCGGTTATCGGTTTTTCGAGCGATGTAGCCTGCCCATTGCCATTTCAACTTGCAAAGTTACAAGAAAAAGTATTCGTGAAATATATTCCTACAACGAAACTATCAAGGCAAGTGAAATAAAAGCTTGTAAAATAAATTACAAACTGTTTCAAAAAAAAAACATCCATTACGAGTAGAATACGAGAGAGCCTAAAAGCAATTAATGAACTTCGTACTTAGTGAGCATATTTTAGGCTACTTTATTAAGCTTTCTAAGTTTCTAGCCAACTAAAAGTTCTAGGTTTATATGAGTTCTGAAGCAATCAATAAATGTTTTATACTTTTAATTACGCTTCGTGCTATCGTTATTTCAGTATTCCAGAGTTTACTGATTCTACTAAGTTTACTATTCCAAATTACCCTCAGTTTCGTTATTAAAAGCAAAGATATTGAAAACAATGCAAAACGGGTCAGGAACAAAAACCGTTGTAATGCTCTAAGTAAGTCTTCGATCAAGAACGTACATGATTTCTGTTTTTCTTGAAGAAGTAAGTGTGTGTGAATAAATATGTATCATACTTGCACCACTTACCATCTTCTGCGGCCTTCACCACGGTTTTTGACCTTTGAATTGTCCTGCTGAGAGAAAAAGAGTCTAACGTATCGACGCATGTATCATCCCAAACGAAAGCCCGACTCCTCTCCCAGGAGATCAAGGGTAGGCCATTGGGGCGCTTGCTGTCATCCCGAACTATCCATAACGGAATTAGCGGATCCAGTAGGCCTAGCTCCGGCCGTGAGCAAATTGTCTATCCATCATTTTTATCCGCGGCAAAAACGCGTAGACGCGGCAAAGATCATCACCATCATCATTCAAGCCATAAGACGTCCACTGCTGGACATAGGCCTCCTCCAAAAGTGTCGGTTGGAAGCGGCCTGCATCCAGCGTTTGAATATGGATACGTTTGTATTTTTCTCGTAGGATAAAAACGATGGGAAGACAATCTGTCTACGGTCCTTGCTAGGAACTTCAGGACATAAGGGATGTTTACGAGTATGATGGCAAAAATCCTTCATGAAGCCGTGGCGGGAAAATAAATAGTGAAACTTTGTTAGCAGTATAGAGTTCATGAAAATCATTTCATAGTTTAAGTAAAAATCTCATTAATGCGTACACCATACCTAATTGAATATTTTTTTGTATTTCTTAAGCCAGCTGTGGTCCAACAGAGCACTAAAAATCTTTCGAAAAATATAGAAAATAATTTACAAAAAAAAAGAACAATAAAGTCATATTTTTCACATTGACACATTTTATTCCATATGTCACCCAGACAACAACAAATGTCAAAATGTAAATTAGTTTTTTGTTCATTATTTAAATATGATGCGCGCACGCATCATTGTTATTCAGATTTTATTCGGAATTCATTCATTTCATGCAATGAACGAACGGTTCCAACGATCATAAGTGTTTGTGGCCCGCCAATGTTTATATTTTACTGTTTTAATATTATAGAAACAAGCAATAAAATGTTGGTTTATGGTAAAGTTACGTCATTTTGATTACTACCTACTTGAAAAACAGCTATTCTGTTGCAGTGCCTAATTCAAACTGTAGCTATTGGCTTCATTGTAGGGAGTCATCGAGGTATTTTGAATATTGTAATGAAACTTGATTGTGTTTTTGGTATTATATAATGTGCTGTATTTTATTCTGCCGCCCGGTAAAGGCTTCCCCTATATCCTTTTCCTTTCAGTATGCTTAGTCCCAGATTCAATAGTTTTCGAAAACTTTTTTCGTTTACGTATTGTTCCATACATTTTAGTAAAGCGCCTCTATCAGAAACGTGGAGGAACTAAAATTGATAGTAAGCGGCGGTTTAGATTGCTTCACTCTAATACAAAAAAAGTTTTCGAATACTTTTTAGTCCAGCAATGTTGGATGCCACATTGACGGCGTTTGTGTCAACAACCTGAGCTACGCAGACGACATGGTGCTGCTGAGCGCATCGATTTGTGGGTTGAGAAGGCTGATGCGGACCTGTGTGGAATACGCTAGTGGTCATGGGTTGATGTACAATGTCACTAAGAGCCAATACATGGTCTTTGAGACCAGAAATGCGAGATGCCCCCAGAACGTTCCACCAGTTCAATTAAATGGTATTCCCCTTGAAAGGGTAGAACAATTTAAATACCTGGGGCACATAGTGGTGACTGATCTCAGGGACCATGCAGACATTGAGCGGGAGCGGAGGGCCCTGTCTGTACGAGCTAACATGATCGCCCGCAGGTTTGCACGATGCTCAGACGAGGTTAAGGTTACGCTTTTTAGAGCGTACTGTACATCGCTCTACACGTGCAGCCTGTGGGCTAATTATACGGAGAAAAGCTACAGTGCCCTCCGCGTCCAATACAACAACGCGTTCAGGGCGGTGTTGGGGCTGCCCCGGTTCTGCAGCGCCTCGGGCATGTTCGCGGAGGCGCGGACAGACTGTTTTTATGCGACCATGCGCAAGCGAGGTATGTCCTTGGTGCGCAGAGTGCGGGCCAGCTCCAATACCGTCCTGGCGATGATTGCGACCAGGCTCGATTGTTCTTTCCTTCGGCATTGCTGTAACAGGCATGTTCCAGTACCCATGCCGAAGCGAAAATACTAATTATGGTGACATTGTATTGTATGACTATGGACATTTTTGTATTGTATTTTTGTATTGATTTAATTGATTATAACTGTGAATTGACTGAACTATTATTAATATTTTGACATTACTTATTAACTTATTATTTGGAATTGTATTGTGTCACTGTGAATTTGATTTATTACCTTAGTTTATTTGTATATGTATTGATTATCTTTTTAATGAATTGTATGGGTTGTTTTGTTGCCTGAAATAAATTAATTTGAATTTGAATTTGAATGTATGGAATAATACGAAAACGAAAAAAGTTTTCGAATACTATCAAAACTTGTACTAAGGGTACTGTCATCTCTTCTCTCCGCTGTGTTATGCAAACTTTTTTTAAATGCAACTATCCACTATCCAGTCTAAGTTTATGATTTAGCACGATAAAAAGAGTCTACAAATTCTGTAAGAACGAAACTGCTATGTCCAAAAACTTCATAAAGAGTTAAAATAGATGACATTCACCCTTTCATTCACCAGTATGCCTACTGGGCCAGAATGGTCGATTAAGGCCCATCCTTTCTCTCCGAGGGAACGCCTATATCTCAGCAGTAGCACATGATATAATGAAATAATGATGATGAAGGTATAGAAAGCTTATTCTATTTTCGATTATTCAATAGGCAAAGAAATCGCGTAACATTATTTACGTAGTACGCACAAAAACACTACAGTCTAATTGAAATCTCCTCCCTCTTTTGAAGTCATGTAAAATTTCATATTCTTTTGGGATGAGATATTGATAATTTATCGTTTCTGTACACTCGCTATTATCGCTTTTCCAAACTCATCTAAAACCAGTAAATCTTGCCCTAAAATACTGCGTATATTTTAATAAAAAGAAAGATAAGGGCGCGTGCACAGCACATTGTCACGGCATGATAGATTGCTGTCATATTCAAAGTTTTCTATCCATATGTAAATACAACTCGATGATGAATGTACGTTTGTATCGTCACCATAGATCTCTATAAACATAGATCCCGCGACCATGTCAAATTGTACCAACTATGCCGTCACGAGAGTAATAGGGTATTTAACTGTATTAAAATAATTTGATTTATGCTAGTGTAGTCCTAGAAGTTTTTTTTTAATTATTTAATTACTAAAAACTACAAAATAAAGTTAAATTTTCAGAAAGAAAAAAAAAATTCATGTGACTTTACTCTATTTAGGAAAGGCTTTATTTAGATCAGATAGCATTATGATGTTACAGGTAAGTAAAAGAGGCAACAATTGTATGCAGAGTACGAACTTCTTTGATTGCTTGTGACGTCACAATACAGTCATGGCCTCGTGAATGTCAAAAAGAGCGTTTATGCAGTAGTTTAATAATTTAAATTCTGATTGTCCATTTATAATACAAATACTGAAAAATATGAGGATTAAATCACAAGATTGTTTTATTATAATATTATCGGCAATTTTAAATAGTTTCGTAAAAACAGACAAACACCCTATTAAGTGGTAATTTAACTCCATTAGCACAGCCAACCGCTTTTAAAGAGCTTTGACATTATTAGTTAGGTGCAATTCGTATTATTCTGACGTGCTACAGACAAGACAACGGAGATCTAACTAAATTATGCAGAGTGATGAGTGATGAGTTATGATGAGTTATGAGAGTTGGAGCATTGATCCAACTTAAGACAGGCCACAGGAAAGTAGTTGAACAAGCAGTGTCTAGCTTGGTAAAGGTCTGTGATCTGTGTCACGCTTCGTATTGTCAAAGGAAAAGGTGAAAGTTTGAAGGGTCTATATAAGTATAATATGTAATAATACTAACATAATTATTGATATAATGTAGTTTTGAATTCAAGTCTTCAATTGGTTACATTCTATTGTTATTTAGTTGTATAACCTTATCTACATACTGAAATTGCATACTTTTTTAAGTACCTTTTGTGTTTTGGCGCCAAAACGTGAAGAAAAAAGGTAAACCACTAAATAGTCGCATTTACTGGCTTTCTCTCAAAGAGAGAGAGGATAGACCCTAATCCACCATGCTGGCCTAGTGCATGTTGGTGAATGTGAAATATTATGTGTTTGAACTTTTGAGTTTCTTGGACATACCGGTTTCCTCACGATGTTCTCCTTCACAGTTGTTGAGCAATGGCATCGAAAATGCTCACATTTTATTTATCTATACTATACTAATATTATAAAGAGGAAAGATTTGATTGTTTGTTTGTTTGTTTGCATTGAATAGGCTCCGAAACTACTGAACCGATTTGAAAAATTATTTCACTGACGGGAAGCTATACTATCCCCGGGTGACATAGGCTGTAATCTATACCCGTGCAAAGCTGGGGCGGACCGCTAGTTTACTATAAGCAAGTTATTGGTGCCGGGCCGAGGGTCGAACCGAGTGCCGTCAGATTCTAAAGCGCAACTGCTACTGCTTGGCCACCATCGCACACTACTACTACTGACGCACCTAACCCAATATGGATCCGACATAAGAGAACGCCGTCACGGTCCCTGTCTCGCGCTCTCTCGTAAGTTGGCGACTTAGAAAGCTCATGCAGATCCGACACAAATATTATCCAAAAGTATGATGTTAAATTACATCGAACGTCCGAGTCAATGACCCATGCAAAAACATACGACCAACAAATAAATTTATACTTATCACATCCCGGGACATTCAAAATATTGCCCCATATGCATCTACGCCCCAACACTATAGCACGCCTCAAAAACGTCACTACAAAGTTTTTTAAAATAAAAAGGGTTGACGCACAATGGCCGAATTACGTTACTTTTTTGTCGTAGTTTACCTTTTTGAAAACCAGTGGGCCGGTGTAAAAATGACAGCATTGAAGCAGTGATTGATGTAACTAATTAATTTTGTAGAGCGCGTGTTCGAATTTGGATACTTGAATTCGGAAAAAAAATATGCATCCATTGTTGTGACGGTGACAAAGGAATGCGCTTTAATTTTAAACTTTTGTATGGCAAACCTTACATTATATGCCAACATACGAGTAAGTAAATTCCTATATTCCTTACATTCCCGACCAATTCATTTGTAGAGTTGGTGGTAAAATGAAGTAATAACAAAAAAATATCTACGGAAAGCAATCTATTTTTCTCAGAAACCACGATCCCGGCTCCCTCATTCAACTCAATAGATAAGTTAGTCACACTGTAGTATGTTGCCCGTAACTAATGTTCCAAGTATCCAACCCAGTCCGATGTCATTTTACTGTCTACTAACTTAGTCTGGTAGGTTTTGGCGCATTGCCAAAATTACATCGTCCAAACAACCGTGTTGACTTAGCCTGAGCTAATTATCTGACTTTTCCTAATAAGTTTTAGGCGAAAAGTTTTTCGGGTATGTCTAATCTGACCACTGATTAAAAGAAATAAGCCTACTAATAAAATGTGTGTGTGTTTCTCACGCAATCAGTTTGCAATGGATTTGTATGTAGAGGCTGAAGCAAGGATGAAGGAGTTCGTGTCTAATTTGGTTTCCCAAAGGTTTCAGTTTTATGTGACAAGTTAAACCAGTAATAAGTAAATATAAAACGTAGCGGAGACATAGTTTTTCACCACGCAAAAGGGGATGGCATGGACATGGCGCAATTTGCGACACGCGCCGCGGTCGGTCGTTTGTAACCATTCTCGTCGAAGCTAGTGGTGACGAAACCGGGACTTAATAATTGGGTCCAAACAACAATTTTATGTGAAGTTTAACTAATAAAGGTAGATAAGTAATGGAATATTGAAATTAAATATTATAAAATGTTATGAAATTATTTACAAGTAGCTATTTATCGCAAATGATTTTTAACCATAACATTATGACGAACGAAGTACCTAGTCAAAAAACCTAAGAAATAATTTATGTCATTAAAAAAATTGTTATTCCGTCTTGTGTCTTTTTAAGCGAGCCCATAATTGTGAAGAGAAAAAAGACAAAGCATAATATAACCATATAATATTACGTTTTAATAAAATAAGGGAATAACGGATTTAAGATTGTAACACTTTATAGGTTATCAGCGGGATAAAAACACGGTAAAGTCTTTGATATTATAACCTGATATTATTACATCTATTACATCTCACTGGGTAAAGGTAAAGCAGACATTCTCAAAACCATTAAACGTTTTCTTTTAAGGTAAAAGAGAAACACTTTGGTGAACACACGGTGAACCTATAGAAAATAGAAATGCTTTAATCATTTCTATTTTCTATAGGTTCACCGTAAATCATTAAATCAAATTATTTTTAGATACCACCTTTTTTAAGCTATATAAACGAGTCTGATATCTGAGTAGAATTTCTCGATACTCTTATGTCCACTGATCATTGACTGTTTGATCGCAACATAGAACCTTATCCAGTTCCCCTGAAATTGACTCAGTTTTCCTTAAAATATCCCACTTCTGAATTAGAGTTACCATCCCAGCACTACTAATCTCATCCTCTGAGGCTCTGACTTGTTATTCCATGCAATATAACCTGAGATACGTGTTGAAAATATTGTCCCTCCTGTTTTGTCCAGAGAAATAACTATGTCCAGTTTTATCACTACGTGGCTAGTTAGCTACAGATTTAATAGTAGCTCCCTTTACTTCTAATTGCTCACCCTCTTATTAACAAATGAGAAGTATTCAAGGAATAGTTACTCGGTCATAGTCTTTTTTGAGCAAAACAATGATCACAAACAATGATGATTTGGATCGGCAGTCCAATTACTTATCAACATCCTTACGGGGGTAAACATCCTGTTAATATAATTGTAGTTTCTCGAGCAAGTTAAATTTTTTAATGAGAAACTATACAAAACATGGGTGAGTAACTATTAATTATTTGTCACTTAAGAACATAGTAGCTTTCGTCACTGGAATAACTTCGAGGCTTGACGGTGTTCTGCCAAACTCTTCACTTCCTTGTATTACATGAAATTTGCTTTCTCTTTTATTTGGTGTTCCTGGTCCTGTTTTTTATTCTATGCCGTTCATGGTGGCTAAATATCTTCCCTCTTTTAATCTCTATAGCCGCTAAAACACTTATTTTCTCAGTTACAATATCTATTGCTTCTTGGTTTGTTTGTTTTTTTTGTTTTCCAGCTTATTTTTAAGTTTTCAACAGCACATTTCAAGGCTACAGTGCAAATGTGTAACGTTCTACTTGATTTATGTATCGATTCAGATTTTTAGTTGCACCTTGGTAATTATATTGTAATAATAGTTGTCCTGCGAATAAATAATGAAAAATAATTATAATTATTCTGCCCATTGAGTCCATTGACCCTTGATTTTGGTTAAAAAAAAAAATTTGTCCGAATCAATCGATAGAGTTTCAAAATTCGTTACTTTGTTTATTTGAGTTTTATTATGCCAATTAAACCAACAAAAGTGAGCAAACATGTCGAAATTGCATCAATTTTATAGCAGCGCTGATTTGATTTCATTTTCAGTTCGTTTGTTTTTTCTAAAGTTAGTTGCATGCCCCTGATATGAAATAGCCAGACAGCTCGATTGAGTTTTTAGTTTGTAACTTTTAGTTCATCATAATCAGCCTTTTAACAGTCCACTGCTGGACTTTTAATTTACCCCGAAAGGGGGAAACTTTTAGTTACCTTTTATGAAATCGTTAAAATATCGCTATCTTCACAATTTAGCCTATGTTTTGGTCAATAATGAAGAAAACCTGTGCCCCGGAGCGATACTTTGGTCAAAGCGGCAATATCTTGATGAGAGATAACATGAAAGCTACCATACAAGCTGCCAACGAGGGAGCAAAAGAAGAGAGGGAGAAACAGCAGAAAATCAGAGTAGACCATTGCTTACACACCTTAGTAAAATAAGATAATATACTAAAATACACTTTTAATCCCCAAATCTAATTACCAAAAGTTGCAGAACTAATGCAAAGGTAATTACCAAAAAATACAAAAATTGCAAAAATTAACCGTGACTTGAAATAAAATTAACCTTTGCTCTACATGAAGGCAGTAATTACCTTCCCTAAAGGTAATTATACCCTCCCACACTTTGAAAGACAAGTCATTCGCTATGCACGCACGGCTGAAGCCGCGAACCAAAAATATACGTACAATTCTCTTTCAGATTTAGTGAGAGTTTTCACGGGCAATTGTGGAGACGATTATCTATGCTAAGACATAAGCTATGGCAATGGCTCGCCAGCTCACGTGGCTTTTCAAGCCGCTTCTGTCCATAAAATGTCACAATAAGCTGTTTGTCAGAGATTATGCATGTCGTCGGGAGTTTGAAGACCATGTGAATTAACGGTAGAATCCAGGACATGTGGCAACTTTAGTAGTAGTCCTGGCCAGGGAAGATGACAAGGAAGAATCTCGTTGTATCATAGTGCACGACTAAAAAGGGGAGTAGTAGAAGAAGTTCTTATAATTCCCAGCCCTCAGAATAAGGACTAAAGCTATCCTTATTCTGAGTCTCAGCCTGTTTGTCTATGGCCGGAAGTAAGCCTGTTTTAGTGCAAGCTTTGTCTGATTCTCAGAAGTCCGACTAAAGCTAAGTCATAATTTGAGGTCTGCATACTGTCTACTTGTCGTCACTTCATACATTTCATTGGCAATTCTACAGTCTATTCATAATATTCTCTACTATGGGGAAACTAACAATAAGAGCGGCCCAGTACAAATTTTTTTTTTAAAAAACGTTTGATGTGACGGGACACCCCTTTAGTTCTTAATTTTAGACTTTATTATTTATTTCTTAACTTTAATTACATATTCTGTTAAAATTTTAACTGGCTGTCTATTACAGTTACAAAGATGCAGCCCTTAAAATAGGACAGATAGACAGACAGACAGATAGCGTAGGCTTAGTAATAGGGTCCCGTTTAAACCTCTAGGGCACGGAACCCTAAAAAAATACTTCAAAACGTAAATCACGAATGAGTCATTAGAAAATCACAGCAAATTTCATAGATGTAGCACCGTGTGCGCATCATTAAAACACTAGTGATGTAACTTTGTAGTGATTCATTGGTGATTTATGTTTGAAACTAGTTTTTTTTTGTTATGCCATAACGCGCGTCTTGCTCGTCCAATAAAACGCTTACTAAACCAACATCAAAGTCAAGGCAATGAGGGCGAGGTTGGTTCAGAACTCTATTCACTAAACCCTTATTACGAGCGAGAAAACTTTGGCTTTTACTATGGCTTTACTTGAAGCGTTTCTTGCCCTGGCAAGTTTGGAAGATGTATGAATAGATGTTTAACGAAAGTAGTTACTAGTTATTAATAATTAGAATAGTTTTTTAGTTAGCTAATTATACAGTGATATGGCTCGAAAGCAATCTGTGGAACTATATATATTTACTTCCCGTCTGTTGTTAGTAAGTTTTGTGACCATGGTATTGAAATTGGGAACAATCACAATGTTTTTCGTACTCATCTCCTCTCCCTCTCAAGCCTCTCGTGATTAACAGACGACCTGGGGTAACACAGGGTCGGGACTTCTGGTTTAGGTAATCGGGTTAGATTTATTACTGAAGGTAGACTTTAATAAGAAGTTTTCCATACAATTAGGTAGACATTATTTTTTTTTCACAAACGTGTTATATACAAGATGTTATAAAATACACAGCAGTATAGTCCACAAAATATATCGCCTGCATATTTAAGAGAATCCTTATCTGAGAAAACGATTACTATAGTTTTACTATAGGACCAGCTCTGAAATCTCAATAAAAATATTAGCTTTTCATTGTTTTTTTTTTAGATACGTTTATAATAAAATATATATAATTATAATAATATGACACACGTTAAAAACTGGAAATGTAAAAGCAAAGCAAGTTCGTTTGTGATCACCGCGTGACCTTCCGCTTCGTTACTTTGTCCTGATTTAATTAAACGCCAGCGACTTTTACATTTCTTAATTATTTCCTCCGGACGGAAAAATACTGTCTTTTTTATTACATTGTGGAGATTTTGTTTTTATTGGGCTCATTAAGATTGTTGAGGGTCTTGACGTGATAAAAGTGACGAGTAGACCGGGACTTTTCAACTTTCAATTAGATTTTTTTGGCGTTTTATTCATGAGCTTTAATTTCGTGATCTTGAAGCTATTTTTCTTGGAAGCATAAAAACAACATTGTCTTACGTAACCCTTCAGTGACATAATAAGTTACAAATACAGGGTTCAAAAGTCACGAAAGAAAAAATACTCATTGTATCTCAGAAATAGCTACGAAAAATACGAAAAATAGTACAAGTATAAAAAGGGACCCGGACCCGGGTATGTCCTAAAACTGCGACCAGAACCACCGGAGGATGGGCAGCAGCGTCCTGTTAGTATACGGTGAACGTACTGCGATCTCCAAGCCGCCTGCCAAGCGTGGGGATTATGGCAACACCCCTCTCTAAGAGGGAGGCCTTGTTCAGCAGTGGACATTTAATGGCTGATAATGTATGTAAATGTATGTATGTATAAAAAGGGAAAGTAAAAAAAAAAGAAAGAAAATAAGGACCGAGATGGTGTTTTTCACGAGTTATGTACTCTACTTTTTACCATTGAATTGATTGCGATCAAATAAATATGTAGTAGTATTATATGTCTACTGACTTAAAACTACCAACTAAAATTGGCGAGATATTTTAGGGTTTCGTACCTAAAGGGTACAAACGGGACCCTATTACTGACAAAACAGCACTGGCATGATGCCAGGTTCGGAATCATACCTTTACAATAATACTGCTAATAAAGCCTAATAACAAGATCTCTGAACTGAATTTTCGGGTTTGTTGTATCCACGGATCCCGGTATCAGTTTGATTAGCCACGGATTCGGGCAAGAAGTATCTACCGATACCGTGATCCGTTTCCTTAAAAAAAAAATACAATTTTAATTTTACCCGCTGATACCGGTATCCGTGGATACAAAAAAATAACATAACACTTTCGAAGTTAATATTTATTCTAACTTTACTGCAAAAAAAGATCTTTATTTGAGTAGCAACATGTCTCCAGCATTAAAATTAAGTAGATAATACGCGTTTAATGACTGAGCCGGCCATAAACAGAAACCATTTTAGGTAAGAGGGCACCACGATCCGACGCTACAAATAGTCGCACCATTATTATTTTTCAAATTAAAATTTATATCATGTAATGTGCAATCTGGACGTGCACGTCGTCACGTTACGTCAAGGGATCACGAATCAGAAGTTGTAGCGTAGGTATTTAGGCCTCCCACTAGATAGACCGACGACATTATGAGAGTCACTGGCATCCAGTTGATGCAGATGGCAAGCTGTCGTTCAGTGTGGAGGTTAAAAGGGGAGGTCTATGATCAGCAGTGGACGTCTTCTGGCTGATGATGATGATGAGCAATCGGGAACAAGAGCGGGGAAATTATATGCAATTACGATGCCATCGCTCAAAAAACGGTGAAGGAAAACATCGTGGCGAAACCGTTATGTCGAAGAACCTTAAAAGTTTAAAGAAATATGACATTCACCAACATGACGTATTGGGCCAGCATGGTGGATTGGGGCACATTCTCTCTTTCTGAGCGTTTGGAAAGCGTGGAGTGACATGATTGTTTTCACCATGAACGATATAGTCGTTATCAGCGTTTCATGTTCAGACTCAGATTATCAGCGTTTCATGTTCAGACTCAGACTTTCTGAGTCTGAACATGAAACGCTGATAACGACTATATCGTTCATGGTGAAAACAATCATGTCACTCCACGCTTTCCATCGCATTATTCAAAACGTCGCTTAATATCAAACTTTAAACGAACACTTATAAGCCGGGCTATGTGAGATTGCACCCTCTAAAACCTCCTCGGTAGCCAGATTCTGTGCCAGACGGAGAGCGCCAGAATCCCCGAAGAATTCCCGGGAAATGCTCAGAGTATTTCCGTTCCTCTTTTTTATAGCGAAGGAGACAACAGCGCGGTGTGGCGCGCGCATTTGTCTTCATCATCTTCCCTGGGCTCCTACCAAGTTAAAAACCGTGGCTGGGAAATCGCATCGCAGCATTTCGCGTCCACAGTTTTCTGCGTTTTCATTAGGCCAAATTACAGTTTTGTGGTTTGATCCTAAAAGGCTAGGACGATCTTAACGAAATTTGGCAGGATGTTAGTGTACATCATGAGAACGGACATAGGGTACTTTTCCTCCCAGAAAATGCGGAAATACTGGAAAGTAGCGGGTGATACTGCGAGATTCACCTAGTGATAAAATAATTTTGTCGTGTCGTGTTGTCTCAGACAGATCCGCCCGGTGCCGTCCGTCGCTTCACATCCATAACGACATGACGCCCATTAGTCGACTGTCATCACATCGTATCGTCCACGCGATTTATTGCGCCAATTAAAGTGTACAAACTACCGCCAATTAAGAACTGAAGTATTAAAAAAGTATTAAATTAAGTATTTATTTATTTTACGGTGTAAAATAAATTATTAAAAGTTCTGAGTATCACGCGATTGGCGCTGCTGTTACACTTTACATTAACGAAAGAATGACGTTAATTTATTGAACAGAGGAAAAACATATGCATTTTTCATGTAATAGGTTACTAGTACTACCGACTTCAAAAAAGGACGGGGTTCTCAATTCGGTTGTGTTTTTTATTTATTAGTAATAGGCTTGCGTTTGATCTGCGGTTTATGATGGAGCATTCTTGCTTAGAAGAAACCGATTCACTCGTGATTTGAAGACACCCAGATTGTAACTATCGGGGAACACCCATTCAGGCAGCGCATTCCACACACTAGCAGTTTTTACAATAAAAGTGGAGTCAAAGCGCTTCGTACTGGTTTACGGAATATCAACCATAAAGTGGTGTCGACATTTCATGCCCGCTTTAACAGTCCGATATAAAAATGGGCAGGTGGGAATTAGATTATGCAAATCTGATGCAGACTAAGCATTACTTATCCATAATTAACTAAACAAAATACAAGCTAATACTAATAATTATGTACTACAAATACAGTTAGACTACCCATAGACTGTTGAAGGTCTAAAGACAATCCGAATGCTCAAGCTCACTACCAGTTGGCAGCATACTCAGCATGCTGGCGGCATTATCTCGCTGAATGGCAATGCTTATGAGTTGAGCCAGAAATACGCTAGCATTTTGGTCACGCGTCTTATTATTGTGTTGTATATTTGATTTAGTTAAAAAACCGACTTCAAGTCACTTTGCCAGAGATGCCAGAGGGGTAGGTGAGTAAACCTTTCGACGTCAATCCTGTTGAACTCCAGATAATAAAAATCAATATTTACAACCTTTTTACGACACCTTACTTTGGATAACTGGAACCGTTAGTAGACTAATTTTGTTTTCGTTTTCGTTAGATGAGAATAACAACTTTTCACCCTCTCATTGTCTCAAGAAGGACACATTTTTTTTCTAATTTATGACACGCAGCTAAGACTTGGTGAGCTTATAAATTACACGGTCTAAAAAATAACATAGAACAAGAAAAAAACCTGCTGCCAGAGTAAAAAAAACTTGGATTGAGTATAGCTACGAAATCAAATAAACATGTTTTGAAATAAAAACCCTTTACAAATATTGCAAGGGCTTCAAAAGTCGAATTGATTTTGATATAAACGTGAGACATCCGGTCAGGCTGGTTTATGAAAGAAAGAGTTTAGATTTGATTTTAGTTTTAGATAATAATCTTTTGAGTAAGTAGCCATTTTAAAAGTTGGATATTTAAAGGAAATAGCTGTTACCACCACTATTATCTTAATTCTTCCTGCCTATGTATAACACATGTTGATAACGCCAGGCTTCCTTGTGTTTTTCTCCTATTAGGAAATACCGTTGTGATATAGCTGGCACTCCGTCATATCCTTTAGCTTTATATCTTTCTACTTTTTGCATTATGTCCTTTTAGCTCTTCATTTTTCTACTTTTGTATTATGTTCTTTAACTCTACATATTTCAATCTATTGCAGTATGATTCTTGTACTAACCCATGTTATTTAGCTCTAATTATATCTATCTACCTTTTGCATTATATCCTATAGTCCTACATTGTTCCATTTATTGCATTATGCCCTTTAACACTACAATTACCAGCTTATGCTTTATACATGTTCCTTTGCTACATTTTTCTGTGTTTCACTTGATCTTCCTTTGGATCTTTAACCACTTCAAGATGCAAAGTAACAACAAAATATACAACAACGGATAGTCGCAAAATTAAAATTTTTAAAAAAGCATTAACCACATGGTGACAGTCCAATGATCCCAAAATAATGATAATTACTAATGCTTCATTAGTATCGACATCAATTAACAGATGCTGATGAATTTATCGCCCAACTGATAAGATTGCTACTTATGTAAGTTGCCATCTGGTTATGGGACTTTTTTCATCGAAAAGCTATTGGGTTACTAACGAGGTCCATGATACTGCAATTTTATAACTAACCAACATAGGTTAGAGCACAAATTTGATTGGATGTAAAGCTTTATACTAGTTTGTCAAAGATAGACAAACAAAAAGTTTGTTTTTCTAACATTGAAAAAAGGTCGCAAATACGATAAAAGCCAAGGTGACAATGGCGGGTAATTTGAAGTGGGTCTCTCGTGTTACAATGGCACCCTCATTATGTAAGTTATGATATTTGCAAGCACTTCAATGGTATCGTTGGGAAATATATATTTGTATATTTTTCTGACGACGGATAGGGTAAAGAATTTAGAATTTTGTTAGGCAGGGATCTTGTTGTATTTGTGGTTTTACCCAAATTATAGACAGTTACTTTTTAATCCTTGACGGCAAACAGACAAGTGTTGTAAGTTTGACGTGTGTATCTGTGTGTTTGTCTGTAACATCGTAGCTCACAAGCGGCTAAACAAATTTTTGATTTACTTTAGTTTTTGATTGAAATGTGTCTTGATCGAGAGTTTTATTAGGTTTCAAGAAAATCTGTACAACCGTTAGAAAATTATAACCGTTTTTTTTTTCTTCAATTTACATGTAAAATCAAGCCAAGCAATAAAGAATTGCAAAAAAAAAACTAACAAAAAAGTTAATGAAAACTGAAATGATTGTCAGAAGTCAACGTCAAATTTGGGATTATCGTCTTTTAATAGCGACTTTCACAAATAGCAAATAAAAACCTTCCAGATCTTTTGTGATCACAGGCCGTCCAATCATTGCCCGTGACAACACCATCCCATCGTCGGTGATTGGGCCTTTGCAATATCAGTGTATTATAAATATCCCTTCAGGGTATAAAACGTCTTTGTTAATATCAAAGTGAAAGAAAGTAGTGCATTTTATGTAAAAAGAAAAACAGGATCGCAAATTATTTTAACCCGTTCCTGACAAACGAGACAATAATAATTCTTACATGATGATGAATGCCGGATGGCACTAAATAAATCAATCAAAAATTAATTATTTATTACTAGTGACTTTAATTCCGGATACCGTAGAATGTTTATCCAGGAAGTTTGACCGTGTGAACTCATACTGCAAAAAACAACTAACTTTGGTCAAATTTGATGTCAGATGATAAGAAGAACTTAGACTTAGATACAGATTATTTATTGCTTCCAAGTACAAACAAGGTGGTAAAAATATTCAAATTATCAAGTACCTACATACTGTATATAGATCTTGACGGGCACGCAATTCTGTGGCTGTCTTTTTTATTTAAGATTTCTTTAAGCCTGAGAATTTAACGATATATTTATATATTATTTAAAAAAAGCGATGCTTTCAGAGCATCGCGGTCGGAGAGTCAACACAAGCGGAATTGCACTAGAAATTCGTCATCTATACTAATATTATAAGGAGGAAAGATTTGATTGTTTGTTTGCATTGAATAGGCATCGAAACTACTGAATCGATTTGCTACTACACGAAGCTACACTAACCCCGGGTGACATATATTATGCTATATTAAATTTTAAAAAAAAATTGGGATCCTTACTAAAACTCCAATAATGTAACCCAAGGTGTAAAAAAATAAGACTTACACCCGTGCGAAGCCAGGGTGCGTTGCTAGTATACAAATAAAAATGGACTTCCGCAAAGTAACGCCTGATTCAATCAGCTATAAAACTGTATGTCCATCCCATATCAATAAAGTTTCCACCCCATCACTTGCCAGAACTTTATGGCTTGTTGAAAATGGCGAATTAAACTATAAGTACAAATACAGTTTTATCGACTGACCCTATTCTGGCACGACATTATTTCCACTTTGATCATAATATTTTTAGCTTGGATTTGCCTTAAACTCAAACTAGTAGCGAAAAAAGTCTGCCAAAAACTGAAGGGAGCGAGCTAAACACTTATTGCACTCACTGACTATTATTTCTAGTTTTATAAACGCACACTTCAATATTAAGCGGCACACAGCTGCAAGTGAGATGATCAAACGAACGACCAAAGGGTGCGTAAAAGCTAAAGGAAAACTGCCTATCATCATCATCATCAGACAGCCCTGAGTGACCCATTGCTGGGTATAGGCCTCCCTTTGTTTATGCCACTCTCTCCGGTCTCTCGCTATTCGCATCCACTCGTTCCCGACAAAAATTTTGATGTCGTCAGTCCACCTCACCCTCGGTCGGCCTGGGTTCCGCCAACCTAGTCTCAGCCACCACGCTGTTACTGATGTTATGTACACCACCTCCCATCCTTTCTTCTGGCCATGTGTCCTGCCCAGTTCCACTTAAGTTCCTTCACCCTTTTTACGACGTCTGCAGCTTTGGTGCGACGTCGTATCTCAGTGTTTCGGATACAGACCTGCAATTTGATGCCGAGCATGGCTCGCTCCATGGCTTTCTGTGCGACGGCTATCTTATGCACAGTCTTCCCCGTGAGCGTCCATGTCTCAGCACCATAGGTCATGGTGGGCAGGACACATTGGTTATAGAGACGAGTCTTCAGGCACTGTGGTAACTGCCTATACACTCCCATAAACTTTTCCTGACCTCCATGAGAGTGAGAGTGCTCATTCTAGTGACATTTCTGATGAGAGTGAGAGAGAGTGAACGATATAATCTCGAATGCGCCAGAATGGCTGCTAGCCCTTGAGCAATATAATGTTCCATATTTTATCGCTCTATAAAAGTGTCGCCCTCTCACAATTTGAACTCAGTCCTTTTATTATTTACAGAAAAATTATTGTCATTTTTATGACTAGAACTCGCACAGTTCGGATGTTATTTTTATGTCCAGGTTTTTTGCGGAAATTTCACGTGTTAGGCGATAATATCTTCTTTGCTTGAAGCGATAATGCTTATTTTTCAGGATCAGATTAACTGTACTCAAATCCTGTGTCAGCCCCTTTGAAGGAAGGAAGTCTTAAAAGTTAGGTGGTTTTTGCCAAGAGAAGTTTGCAGCAAGCTTTGATTTTTAAGCTTTTGGGTTCCGTACTCAAAGCGTAAAAATGAGACCCTATTACTAAGCCTACGATGTCTGTCTGTCTGTCCGTCCGTCTGTCCTACCTGTATCTTATGAACCGTAATTGACAGCCAGTTGAAATTTTCACAGAATATGTAAAGTTACGGCGGATTAACTAGCACAATAAAAAAAAACATACTCCGTACAACAAACGTATTTTTTTACGTATTTGTGTATTAGCTTTAATGTAAAAACGATAATATGTACAAGCGTCAAACACATGATTATAGTACACACTCTAAAGTAAAACAAAAATAATAAATAATGGCCAAGCGCGAGTCGGTGACAAATTTCTGTTCATTACCAAGTTGTAATTGTGTTATACTCGAGCGCCTGTAGCAAAACAAATAACACTGACTGTTGCTTCGACAATTTTGTAAGGCGTTATAATAACTGGTAATTCCGTTACTTGGACAACCTTATTGTGTTTTGTGGTGGTACAGCACCCTCAGTGCGCGAGCCCGACTTGCACTTGGCCGGTTTATTTTGTTATATTATTAAAGTGTAGTTAATACTAAAGGTTGTTGGTAATATAGATTACAGATTTCATAGCGGCCGTGACTACACCCACTATAAAAAATAAAAAATAAGCGTTGAAATATGTCGATTTATTTTAATTTACACTAGGTTCAAAATTGTACCTCGTTTGCTAGAAATTAGAACAGTCGCGGCGCGGAATCGTAGCGGGACAACTTTAAACTTACGCTAAGCCGAGTAGAGTTTTGTTTTCCCCAGCCAGTGGGCTTTGAGCCTAAGTTTGTGATTCGATTATGTTATCTAGTTTGCTTCACTTATTTGTAGTTGTTAGGTAAACCCAAATAGAACTACGAACTACTCGAGTTGTATGAGTAAATTACTAAGATAGCTACCACTATGCATTTGTATTTGTTTACCTTTGATATTGTCATTAGAGCAATATTTAGGTGCCTATTGTCTAAGTCTATTTCTTGGTATACATTTAATTCTGCCCTACTTCAATAATTTAAAACGTCTCCGTTTAAAAACAAAATCACATACCAAATTCACAAAAACGTCATTCAAAATAACGATAAGATCAAAATTGTGTAAATTAACACCTCAAAATCTAATCTCAAATAATCGATCGAGTCATTGACCTTTCAAAATTCATTTATTTTTGCAACGGAAATCACTAAAATAAACCTTAACGATGTTGACAGTAAGGTGGTAACTGCACGTCCAAGATTGATTAAAACTAGTGGTAACTTTTTTCACCCCTATGTCCTTTCAAAACTCGCTACATTCTTACAGATGAGCGACTCGATTATGCTGATTCTTGTAATAACATCTAATATTAACAAACGTAGCCCTCGGGCTTGGACAAAGCCATAAAAAAGTTGCATAGCCATTGTTGAGTTCCTCAATTTTAATTCCGACTTCACGTGTGTTTGCTGTCGGAACCAATTTTGTTCTATGGCTATTCATCCATATACTTTTTGTAACGGGCTATTGTCTTTTTACCATACTCGGAAATAGGTTAATTAAAATTTTGAATAGTAAGAACAAAAATAGCTTTGTACCTTTGGATAATGTATATTATATTATCACAAAAAACACATATTTAATTATTCATTACATGGTTTTTATGCTCTCAACAAACTTTAGGTGGCCATGCAAACTTTGTCGGAATGAATGAGTTTGATCAAAGAAGGTTCTTATATTTTAAAATAAAAATAAAAAGCTTTTTATCTCGTTTTAAGTCACCGCAGTAGCAGCTACAATCTCCCGTTCAAAAACCTAACAAAAGTGATCTGAATTTACAGTTTTTAATAGTTTGTAATAGTTTGGATTGAGTATAGTTGTAAATCCTCCATTCGCTTCGAAGTAACTATTATAAAATTATAGAACACTGTAACAGTGTTTTAGCACCAGCGTCAATATTATTTCGTCTCATTTTCTTGAACTTGTTATTTCCAGTGTTGATTTGTAATAACGGTGGGTTATTATTTATAAGGTCCACCACAGTAAAAAGATTAAATGATTTTTTTTTCTCTTCTGTGGTGTCCACAAACGAGCTCGAGGGTGGGAAGTGATAAAACGAGGCGAAACAAATATTTTTCATGTTGTTGCCAAAACTCATGTCTCCAGTAAGATTCCACCAATTTACTAGGGCATGACTTGGAATTGACTTACTTTACTTGACTCTGACTCTGATTATAACTTGTTTTACGATATCTAATAAAATTTTAAAATACTTCAATACTTGACACTGGCAATTGCACAAGATGTGGGACGCCAAATTCCACTAATGAAGAAAGAAATAATAGCGCTGTAGTACGAATACGAGTATTATAATTTCACAAATATGTACAATACAAATACAAATACTGAAATGTTTCTTGACTCAAACCGGGATACGCCAAGAATCTCTCTATAAGCTGTAATATATCTGTAAAATTAAATATATCTGTAATTCTCTCACAATAAAATGCATTTTTTTTTTAATCGCGATATCGAAAAATATTTTTTCTTCCCCCCTCTGAACCTATGGCGCCCTTTTACAGGCGCCTATGGCGCCCCTTTTTATCTGGCGCCCCTTTTTATCTGGCGCCCTGGGCGGTTGCCTCACCAGGCTCTACCCTAACGCCAGTACTGATTGGAGTGGCTTTGAAACTCGAGTCGAGATACGCCAAAAAACAAATTCAGACTGGAATACTGGATTAACATAAATTACAGGTTCGTATTACGCAAAGTAATCTTATTATACGAGTACGTTCTGCATACCTTTGCATTATTTTTGAAATACACAAAACTCTGGCGTAATACTTGTAATCCCAGATTTGGCTTATCATAATGTTAACCTATTGTTACAACCAACAAATACGTAAGAGAACCGACACATTTGTAAAGAACCATTGACTTATAGTAAGGACGCGGTGAAATAACTTTGCCAAACGTACTAACCTAATCAAGCAACAGATCAGACAAACAAGGTTGATATGGTAAGATGGCGCGGCGGTTGCGAACGCATCTGGCCTAAATCAGGATTAATGCATTTGGTCGAACCTAGCATGTAGACGACCGAGCCGCATTTTTGTTTTTTTTTGCATGTGTTTTAGTTTTTTGGTGACGATGCATCATTAAAAAAAGTAAGTGAGCCGTGATTACAGTTTTCGCTGTTAAGTGAAAAAAGTGGGGACAAAACGGAGTTTTTTTATTAAAATTTTTACTAGCTGACCCTACAGACGTTGTCCTGTATTAAAACTGTCAAACGCGCAAAGATAAAATAATTGTTAAGTTTTCCCGAATTTTCCAATGTTTTTGTGCAATTTTCTTAACTTTTCTTTCCGTAAGAACGTTTTAGAAAGTATTAGAAAGGTTTAGTAAAAAGATGAATGAAATTGGTAAAGTCGTTCCCAAGTTATGGTGTGACTAAAGGTAAATAGGGATTAATTTTTATTATACATATAGATTTATGATGTACTAATTCAGCGGAGCTAAAAATTATGGGCAATGTACGCTGAACGCTTATCATTCTATGGCGAGCGAATAGCTCGTCTTGTCACTCAATTTAAAAAAAATATATACTGCGTGGACTTCGATGGTACGCGTTCTCTTAGCGTCGCGTAATTTTTGAGATTGAGAGCAAACATAAATGGGCACATTATAATTATATTGTAGCAACACTACGTAGTTAGTAAGGACTTGGTCAGATGGCGCACATTTTCAAGTATGTAGGTACAAAAAATTGGGACGCAGTATTCAGATCACCCTCTTGGTGTTTAGCTCTATGCAAAAAACGCAATTTGAAACGCTACAATGAAGGGTTAAAGTTAGGCCCTCTCTAATTTAAATTTTAGAAGGGCCCTTGACAACGTCGAGCATTGGTGGTCAATGTAATTTAATACTTCACTTTATTGGAACTCGTTTATGAAAAGCGTATAATGAAACAGAATTTGAGCAATTTCGGGAATTCATTTTGAAATCAAGTGTGACTATGTAATGGTAGACACAATCATTTAGTATTCTAGAAATAGCACTAATTCACATCACCTGAGAAGGTGGTTGATTCGATTCGTGTAGGTTCATATTGGTGCCGATTTTTGAATACATATCTGATTATTCGTGTTGGTTGATATTGGTGCCGATTTTGAAATACATATCTGATTATTCGTGTAGGTTCATGTTGGTGTCGATTTTGAAATACATATCTGATTATTCGTGTAGGTTCATGTTGGTGCCGATTTTGAAATACATATCTGATTATTCGTGTAGGTTCATGTTGGTGCCGATTTTGGAATACATATCTGATTATTCGTGTAGGTTCATGTTGGTGTCGATTTTGGAATACATATCTGATTATTCGTGTAGGTTCATGTTGGTGTCGATTTTGAAATACATATCTGATTATTCGTGTAGGTTCATGTTGGTGCCGATTTTGGAATACATATCTGATTATTCGTGTAGGTTCATATTGGTGCCGATTTTGGAATACATATCTGATTATTCGTGTAGGTTCATGTTGGTGCCGATTTTGAAATACATATCTGATTATTCGTGTAGGTTCATGTTGGTGCCGATTTTGGAATACATATCTGATTATTCGTGTAGGTTCATATTGGTGCCGATTTTGGAATACATATCTGATTATTCGTGTAGGTTCATGTTGGTGCCGATTTTGGAATACATGTCTGATTATTCGCATAGATTCATATTGGTGCCGATTTTGGAATACATATCTGATTATTCGTTTAGGTTCATATTAGTACCGATTTTGAAATACATGCCTGATTGTTCGTGTAGGTCTGTATTGGTGCCTATTTTGGAATACATGTCTGATTATTCGTGCAGGTTCATATTGGTGCCGATTTTGGAATACATATCTGATTATTCTTGTAGGTTCATGTTGGTGTCGATTTTGAAATACATATCTGATTATTCGTGTAGGTTCATATTGGTGCTGATTTTGGAACACTTATCTGATTATTGGTGTAGGTTTATATTGGTGCCGATTTTGGAATACATATTATTTGATTAATCGTGTAGATAATATTGGTGCCGATTTGGAAATACATATCTCATTATTCGTGTAGGTTCATATTGGTGCTGATTTTGGAATACATAATTATTTGATTATACATGTAGGTTCATATTGGTGCCGATTTTGGAATATATATCTGATGAATAATAAATACCCCTAAAATAAATATATACGTTTCTAAGTAAGCCGTTAATGTTTTGAGGAGTTATAGTTTTACTACTCAAAAGATTAAAGAGATTAAACTATTAGTGATCGCTTAAACTATATCTATCTCTATCTATCTGTCTTTATCTATAGGCCTTCGTTGCTTATAGATAGTATAAACGATCTTCAATTAGTAAGTTTAGTTTTTAAGTTTTGTGTTTTTGGTATTCTTAAGTTAATTGATAACTTATAATAATAACCCAAAGATTAAATTACATTCCCCATATTATAATTTTAAAGGAAGTATCCAAAAGTCAATAGGTTCGTCTGTTCATTTCCGGAACTTTCAAGGTTTGTTAAAGGAAATCTCATCGTTTGGGGCCCGAATTTTAAAATTCATCTCTCGAAATTAAAAGTTCCAGATTCATCCTGACCTACATCGGGCTCGAATCAGTTCTGGGCCACGTCCGGGAAATCAGGAGATTCAATCGAATGCCCATTTTAGATTTGTACCTAAACGTAAGCTTTAGAATTTTGAGCACCTCTATAGTATCAAAAACCCGTTTGTGGTATAGAAACCCCTCTTTAGTTTCTACTTTTTGACTGTAATACTATTTTTCAGTCAATCCGCCCTAAAATTACATATTCTGTGAAAATTTCAAATTGCTATCTATTATGGTTTGAAACAGGCGCTTAAAGGTAGGACATACGGATAGCGTAGGATTAGTAATAGGGCTCCGTTTACCCCCTTTGGGTACGGAACCCTAAAAAAGAAAGCTCAGTTCTCAAATCTCCAAGTCACAAAGCTTTCTCTTCCTGCAATATGTTACATCTATATATATATCGGATACCATAAAAAACCCCATAATAAATGTCAATACCATCGTACCAGTGACGGTTGGCATTCAAATAAAGGCACCACGACTATCAAAGGAGCATTCAGAGCAGACAAAAGCTAGAAGAGCCATTGTAGAGATCAGCTGGCTTAATACCTTCAATTTCACCTCTGAAAGGAATGTCTTTCAAGTTTAAAGTTAGTGGTGGACGAAGGACTTTATGCTCGAGCACTTGTTTGTCTAGGTTCTATAAGAAACAATCATACATAAATTAAAAAACAATGAGTTTATACTGTTTTGAGTTCAACAAATATCAAAACTGCTTCTAATAAAGGTAAATCCGACACTTTACCTGAATCACGCAAACGGCATTTTTTTGCAAGTTAAACCAATGTCAGATATTGCGTCTATTAAGGTAGAAGTCATCATGAGTGACGGCATTTGATTGACACATTTATTTTATCATATACTTTATAGAGATGCTAAAGTTTATATGAAAACATTTGGGTAACTCCATACACGGCATTACGGATTGATATAGGATATCTTATACACTGGATAATTTTGGTTCCCAAACCCTGGTCAATTAAAAATAAATGTTACAAATCTAAAAAACAGATTTTTCTCTTAGTTTCGGCTCCAGGTTTGTCTATTCAGCCAGTGAAACATTTTCTAATACCTATCTGTCTTACTAGATAATTTTAAGTTTTTATAACATGCTAATACAAGTTTCATTATAAAGTGAAATTATATTTGGCCAATTGACAGAACACTATTCGTAAAAGCTCGCGAGCATGTTCACGTGTCTATCTCTGCAATAATTTAAGCGGTTAAGTGATGTATGTTCTAAATTACAGACTGTACAGTGTCTTTGTGAAGTCATTATTGTACAGCTCGTGTAATTTATTTACTATTTCACTTGGATAATAGGTAATTTTCTAAGATAAGGCTTGAAAATGTAAGCATTCAAAATGGTCTGTGCAATTTAATTTATTTCAGTAAAAAAAAAACTAAAGACAGAAGAAACTCGTTGGACCGAAAAGTTTATATCCTATCAATTAAAAAAAAGAATTTGCCAAATCGGTTTATACATTTTATTATAAAGTTCTGAAGTAACAAACATAATATATAAAAATATAACCGAAATAAGAACACCCTCCTTTTTTGAAATCGGTTTGAAAAAGGATCGTAGAAAGAAGATATCGTAGTATCACATAATTCGGTACATTATACGTACATCGGCACTAGACGTAACAATTTTCTTAGAATAGTGTTTTGAACTCAAATGGAAAGTCTTATTGGATAGTTTACAACTAAGTAGATGATAAAGTTCTAAGAATTCGTTTTTTTGTTGCTGAGAAAACTTTGCTTTTTTGGTAATACGCAGCTAATAAGGTAAAACGGTTTTCATAAATGTTTGTAAAAAATATTAGATACTTATAAAAGAAGAAGCTGAAAAACAACATTTAACCTTTAGCGAGGCGTAAGCTCTCTCAATAAGTGCTTACTTTTCTTTTTCACCTTCCTTTATAAAGTTTACCTACACGATGGAATATTAAAAATTTTATGACATAATTTTTTTGTAAAAAAAATATGTTACCATGGTGTTGGATTTTTTCCTGAAATCGTTTCAATATGCCCAAAATACAGTTGCTTCTCAAATAAAAAAAAAAATGTTTTGTCATCTACATAATTTATTGTCATCTAAATTATTTATTTTAAATTTAAATAATAAAATACTTATTTAAAAAAAGACGAAACGAATATCCTAAAAACTTTGTAAGCCATATTATTAAAAAATAAGGAAGAATATTTTTTTTTAATCCGATTCAATATTCCCGGAAACTAGAAGTTTTCAACAAGAATACGTAAAAAAATATAGAAAGCGATTTTTATCTACTTTTAGGGTTCCGTATTTATTGTCGTATCGATTTGAAACTTTGCAAGTTTTAATATTACGGATGACAATACATTAAATCTCTACATAGTATAAATTGAAGTCGCTTTCCGCGTCTGTCGGTCTGTATGTCTGTATGGCCGCTAACTCCTAAACCACGCAACGGATTTTGATGCGGTTTTCACCATCAGTTAGATACATTTTCAAGGAAGGTTTATATATATAACTAGCGACCCGCCCCGGTTTCGCACGTAAATTACACCCGTGCGAAGCCGGGCGGGCGGGTCGCTAGTTCGTATATAAAACTGTGTTTTGGCGCCAACGTGGAAAAAAAAATTAGGACTCGTTGGATTATTTTCCTAAACTTGTATTTTTTCGAGTATGGTGAATTATTATTCATCAAGTGCTCGTAAACGTGCTCGAGTATGGGTCAGTGATATAATGAAGTGAAACCTGTCTTTTCGTGTTGTTTCCGAAACTCCATAGGAGCCTCTTGTAAAGTCTCCACCACTTTACAGGGCCATGAGTTTGACTTGACAGTGACTTACTTAGCTTGACTATGACTTGTTTGACGCTGTAAATACTATGTAAACATGTTTAATATTACGACTAAAGGACATTGAATCCACGGTCATGAAAATTTTACCAAAAAAAAAGTATATAGAACTGACCTGATAGTGGAGCTACGTGGTCTTTAACTGATGGCCTTTTGGAAAAACTCACAATCACACAGCGGGCAATGGACAGAGCTGTGCTTGGGGTATCTTTGCGCGATAGAATCCGGAAACTGGATATTCGCCAAAAACAAGTGTCACCGACGTAGCTATTTAAATTTTCAAGTTGACGTGGCAATGGGCAAGGCACATCGCTCGAAGAACAGATAACCGATGAGGAAGAGAGGTTCTTGAGTGGAGACCACGAACAGTGGCCTTATTATACAAGTTTGATTGTGATCGAGATTGCATGCCGTCCCGTTCGCATCTACTTACTCGCGCCACGTGCGTAAGTGAAATGGCACGCGATCGCAACCACAATCCGAATCACGATAAGACATCTATAATAAGGCATCTGGAAGACGCAGCGTAGATAGGCCTCTCACTAGATGGACCAACGACATCGTGAGAGTCACGGGCATCTAGTAGAAGCAGATGGCAAGCTGTCGTTCAGTGTGGAGGTCTAAGGAGGAGGCCTATGTTCAGCAGTGGACGTCTTCTGGCTGATGATGATGAATTATTCTCAAATTGAACATAAGTTTAGTTTCCTTACAAAACTACTGTTATATAATATCAGACCTGGCTTATTTAAAAAGAAAACAGTGCTATTTTACAAAAAAATTACACCATCATCATGCAAACCACAACCCAATGAAATTTGGTCAAGTATAAGGGCGGAATGAAAGGGCACTGACCTTTTTGACGGTCTGGGATGAAAGGGTTTGTTCTTACTACGTTGTTTTCGTCTCTTTATCCTCTTTATATTCATTGTGAGTTGTGACACTTGTTTATTTGCACCTTGCTTAGTAAACTAGATGTTAACAGGCTACAGGGTGTTTATTACAAAAATATATTACAAAGTATACCAGTATATTACAAAAGAAAAAGAAAAAAAATGTGTTGGACGGATAATTGGATGGATTTGTGCTGTATGCTATATTATTTTATTATACATGTTTGTAATGTTAGTTTAATTTATTTTGTAATTATTGCGACGATAAACTTTATAAATTTATTGTTCACAGTAAATTTTACATCTTATATTAGAATAAATGTGTAAAATATCTTACTTTGTAGTATGCTAAGATCTAGTCCAAACTACACATTGTGAAATAAGAAAACATCTATTGAACCAATAATAGATTATTATACATTATGCAAAATTAAAATTTTACAGTCTATTCATCGGGCATTTAATAATCTTCTATTCTTCTTGTCTTATTTGGGCTTCTAATTTATAAGTCAGTCTTACTAACTTATTTAAGTACTTACTTTTTTATCATCGCCCTATTCTTGGCTACTTATAGTTACTTCACTTGCACATGACATATGCACTTACAAAACACCATTGTCTAACATCATAGAGTTAACTGTGTGAATAACAGCATCCTTTTGTCATCCCATTGTAGTTTTGTGAGAACATTTTCTCGAATTCATTGGGTCAGTGTGTAAAATGCCCCGCCTATTGTCCGAAAAGCATTAAACAGTCAAATAAGTAACCCTTTTTATTGGACACCACAAGTTGCCCAAAGGGTTTCTTAAATTGGGTCGCTAGGAGCGCCTGTGAAAGTTTAATTTGAATTTGGAATTTATAATTTGAATCTTTATTAGAATTTATAATTTGAATCTTTATTAGAATTTATAATTTTTGAAATGTTTATCTTCAAGCTCAGTTAAATCTTTGAAATCAAAATTGAAATGGACATGCTGTATACTGGGTTACGCATAAAGACTTTACTATGCCGAAAGTACACTGAAAATACATTAAATGTGCAGATTACCTAATTGTAATCTTATGGTTATAAAGTTCGGTCGCTAAAACAATGTTTCTGACAGTTGCACTGACATTGTAAAAGCTGAAAGAAAACAGTAAATTCTAATCACTTTTACTTGTTTTTTGTACGTAATATTGGAGCTGGTAGTAGCGAATATACGGAGAATTATTATAAGAAAATGTTTTCATTCAGATTTTTACAATGTTATTGCAGTTGTCAGATGCACTCTGTGGTAGCCGGACTGTAGTCTACTTATATTTTGAAAAAATTTAAGGGATCAAACTAGTTTCAAAAATGTTACTGTAAAGTGGAGAAGCGACAGTGATAAAGCCCTTGTTTAGTTAAAAAAATTATAAACATTATTATTTTTAAACCCATTCCATGAATTCCACAGTATTAACAATACCCTTTTCTTCAATGAAATGATAACAATCCATGCACAAAGCCATTTTTCTTCTCCAGTTTCTTTATTTTACAACCCGTTGTATCTGTAGCGTTCGGTATTGGAACATCACTTTTGTTGTCTGTGGCATCTGTCAGTTCTGACAATACGATTTCGCGCGCTTACGGCTTATTTCAGAAAAGTCTTCGCATGAAAATTCATGTTCATGCTTTTCATAAATGAAGTACCACGGTAAACAGGGGAACTCCATGTTGTAGTTGTCAGGTGTTGTTACTGTGTTTGGGCGCTAGTGAGATTTTTATGAATTTGCCATCGTTTTTAGAGTCGTGTATATACGATGCTTATAGTTGTTAAAAGTTCTGCTCGAGAAACGATTGATGATTGATTGATTGATGTGATTGATACGCGATGACAGTGCCGCGTCTGAGAGACTTCTTTCATGAAAAGCACTTAACAGCTCAATCGACCGTTTTTATTTACCTTCCGCCGCAGCAATTTATATGGAAAGGATCTGGCGACAAATTCCTACCATGATCCCTCTTAATTCCCTACCTTCATCGTTAACACTTTCCAATCAAGTTGCAGAGTAAGTAGCTACAATTTAATCAGTATCACCACCATAAGTATAAAGCACTCTACTTTCCCTTTCATCTATTATTCATTTCATAACAGTGTAATTACTGCGCTTATGGCCCAATTCTCTACCGTGGATCGCTTATTAGGAAGCCATTTTATTAGGCTTCGGGGTGCAATTCAGTAAGTAGAAAACCACTAATATTTAATGGTGGATAAGTACATAATAGGTACGTGTAACTACAAATAAGTACATTCTCATGTTGTATGCATGCATAATGCAAGGCCTTTAAACTCAATATAATAATTATAGAGTGCAATTTTTTTTAACTTTCTTTTTGACTTTTTAGATATTTGTATTGTCTGCCTTACTGAATTTCAAAATAATAACCCAAAATTTTGGAGTTTTTATACAAAACTAATATATAAGTAGGCACAAAATTTTAATACAAAATAAAACACAACCTTCGCTAGAATTATATTCGAAATAACACTTTTGATTACGAAACTTGATCCAAAATATTGGTAATAATGACTGTATTGAACGACCTACGTTTATTTTTTTTTTATCAAAATCGATAATTTTTTTCACTGGTAAAAATACTTTGTATAAAAATACCCATATTTCAGATGCTATTCTTTGCAATAAATACATCAAATTTTAAAATTCAGTAAAATCGAATACATTAGAAAAAAATTCACACCAAAACCTGATTAACGATGGTGGGACCCATTTAGCAAACGATAATGACAATAAGATGCAAATGAACGTCATTTCAGAGAAACATGATAATCTTGATTCCACTCTCATCGCTTATGAACAAGTCTAAAAGATAACAATTGAATATCAGGTGTTGCGATAACGAGACAAGCCGGTTGCGAAAACCAGTCATATTCCATTGTTGGTGCATGAATTAATTTTGTTTGCATAATATTTCAATGGCATGATTTATGACATCGAATCTCTATAGATCACCAACATCATCATTTCAGCATAGGACGTCCACTGCTGGACATATGCCTACCCATCGATCTCCGAAAGAGCCGGTTGAAAACGGCCTGGATCCAGCGTTTCCCTGAGGTCTCTTTTAGGTTGTCTGTCCTTCTTGTGGGTGGACGCTGCACTTACCGGTCCGTGGTCTTCATTCGAAATCCTCTCTTTAAATCTCTCTAGCTGTTCAGATCGAAACAATAAGATGGCCTATTGGTTGCTCAAATTTTTTATGGTAACTGAACTACGTTAGGTCGCCACGCCTGCGCTTGTAATTAAAAGCCATAATGTTTTGCTCCACTTATCAAAAGATTTCTCTTGTTAATAACATTTATACACTTTCTAATGTAAAACTTTTGCTTGTTGCAGGTAATTTCTCAAGCAGTCTGTGGTTTTGTTGAAAATTAGTGAAATGGAAAGGAACTGAGAGGTTAACAGATGATAAAAGGCGAGATGACTGTATGAGAGCAAGTCTGCATTAGAGTGTATATGTGTTTATAAAATTGTTAATACAGGGTTACGTGGAAAAAGTGTACCTACTAAGCTGAAATGGGTCCGTTATACTCATTATTTTGAAAAACTTTTTGGGTAACCAACCCTGAAATCTCGAAAAAAATAACAGCTGTTTCATGCATTTTTCAAGTGTCAATGACCGTTTTATATGGAACATCTGATAATTTTTTCGCGATATCAGACTTAGTAAAAGATGTTCATAATGATGATAATGAGACAGACATAAGTCATAGATAGAGAGAAGGTTATACTTGTCATTGGGATAAAAAAAAGTTGTATTTAATCTCGTTACAGGGCCTATAGGCCCTGATGTCAGAGTTTTAAGCCGCCTGAAGCACAGGCCTTGGCTTGTATTTTTTTATTTATATGCTTGCGTTTGACTGTCACCTTGTCAGTTGTTATGATATGATGCGGTCTACGATGGAGTTATTGGGGAACATCCATTCAGCCAGCACATTCCACAGTCAAGCGGTTTGCGCAATAAAGATTGAATCGAAGCACTTCGTACGGGGTTTCAGAATATCAGCCATGCAACAGTGTCGCATTTTTGTGCTTAGCTTAGAAAATTTGTGAATAATGACGATGATATATGCAATCCTAAAGACGAGAGATGAACAAAGAAACAAAAAGAACATCACAAAGAAAGTAATTACTTCAAAATATTACGAAGATGAACAGGTCGACCATTTTAAAAGTAACGCGAACCATCATTACCAAACGGTCACAGCAGTGTAATCAGTACGTTAGAAAAACGATTACAGTAACATTTGGCTCCACATTGAGTTAATTATACACAATGCCCTTTTGAAATGGACCTTTTGTGAACAACTTCAAAGAAACAGGTCTCTGACCTTTTCCAAAAACTTGGGGTATGGAAAAAAGTTTAGTTGACACTTAACTTCTTGGGTGTGGGAATTTATTGTGCTTTCTATAAAATATTTTTTTAGATGGAAATGGTCTGTTTCGCTCCAAAGAGACGAAGTTTGGATCTGCGTTTCTACTGCTTGTTTTTCAGGGAAGGTTCAGAAGAGCTTTTTGATCTCATCTCAGCTTTTTGATCTATGTCGGATTTCCACTACTGGCTCCTGTCATAAAGGCTAATAATAAATGTCATTCCCACATCTTGCAAAAATGGAAATCCCACACCGCCCGGTTTGTCCGCTCCTTTCTTTCACGAACCTGCAAGGTGTGGAAATGTCCTTCCCAGAAGGTTTTCTCACCGAGGATCAACATGGAGCGTTTCAAAAAGAGTGTCTACAACCACCTATCTGGGCTGGCAAAGCACCGACAACATCGCTCGTGTCGCAGGTGTCCATTTCTTGTCTTTCATGACACAAGCGGCGATTTTTGCTTATAATCTGGTGGACCCCACGTTTGTTTGCTGCAATCATCGATAAAAAAAAATTGGCTGCAATTTTTATATTAAGAAAAATAATAGAATAAATACGGAAAACGTCGTGGGTCAAACAGCGGGGCATAAGATATCTTGAGCATACAATCTTGTATTTCTAATTTCTGGATGGATGCTAAAAGACAAAGTTGTTTCTCAGAATTTTGGAATTTTGTTATGTAAATATACGAATATATCATTAATAAATATTGCACGCCCGAGACCACTGTTTTTATTTGCACATATTCGACGAAATTTGAGACCTTTGAAAATATATTTGGCGCCGAAAACGTTTTGCGATTTTGATTGTCAAAAGATAAGGAAGTTATTTTCCGGTTTCGGTTTCGGTTATGCAAATTCGCTAACAGTGAAATTATTACTAAGAACAACTGAATGAGTTATAAAAATTTACGTTCCTTAAATTTAAGGTAAAGGTAAGACAACTCTTTATTAAAAGACCACATAAACAAAAAAACAGGTACATAACAATTAAGCTGTTATCTAAGCTTTTAAGAGGTGGCTTTATCGCTTAAAGCGTTCTCTTCCAGGCTATTATGCACGGAAAAGAATTATAATGAGAAAAGTGACGTTTTAATTTTGTTTACCTTTAAAAAATCATAGCCAATAATTATACTTCCTCGAACCCTTTCGATTTACAGCAAAATTTTATGTTTTAGGTGCTAATGGCGTAATTTTTTTTTTTTTTTTAATGAGATGAGGACCTTAAAAACTTTAATACTACAGTGCTAGATATTTACAAACCCTAAATGCCTTCTAATCAAGTTCACTTGCAGTCAAATTTTATTATATTTCTGATTGGTAACAGATGTTTCAATCATACAAGGCAAGACAGTTCCTGACCCTGTGGTTAGAGCAATGCAAGGGTGATTCACTCCACATCAGACATGCAAATGCATGAATATCCGTATTGGCCGTCTGCAAAACGTCTGTGGAGGCAGGAAAGGCGATAATTATGGACTATAAATTATAAGGGCCTACAGGAAAGTGCCTAGTCAATTAATTTTAGATTTGTACTGTAGTGGCAGCCTAGCCATTTCCCAGCAACGTCGTAAGCCGAGATTCTTACCTTAGAGATGGCTTTGCGCTAATGGCCCCAAAATGTTAGGCCCACCACGATGTGAATTTGCCAACCAGCCGGACACATTGTCGAGACTATTTGGGGTCCAATAGCTATAGTCATTCATAAAAAAATCCACTAGACATAATGGGTGGTGTCATCGGGGACCAAGGTGGAAGGAATGGAACTGGCGCAGGATCTGAAAAGAATTTTATGCTAGAAGGGGCCAACAATCAGCAGTGGATCGATTTGGCATAATGGTCTTCTCGTCTTGCTAGTCTTAGTTTTCTCGTGATAAAACCCCAAAGTGAGTCCACTTTGCAACCTAACCACTCAGGTTGCTAGAGCTTGATAGAAATTCTGAAGCCATAAAAGTTTGTGTTCCGCGGCCTCTAAGATCGGAAAAGCTGTGCTGTGGTCAAACGCCAACTCTGACAGTAATAAAAATCAATCAGGTTTCCCAATAATAACATTACACACATGTGTAATTTCGACTGAAAGCTGGGAGCTTTTGAAATATCTAGTATTAAAACGAACTAACCTATATATTTACAAAAACAAAACAATGGTAATCAGACTATAATATTAACAAAACAAAAAAATGCCATTGTGATCTCCACCACGCGACGAGGTTTCCAGATATATTACATTACACTAGATCTAATTTAACTTACTTACTCGTATGTATTTGTTGGATTCCTGTCCTCTGACATTGGGTACCTACCAATTCTTCACTGTCGGTCGTTCAACCCTTACACTACAAACATTAATAGACCCGGATTTACTATTCCTGCCCTAAATCTCGTCCCAAGCGACCTGATTTGTTGAGAGATCCACATTTATTAGTCCTCGGGCCATCGTTACAGTACGAAGTCAACTTGGTTCGTTGAGCCGACCTTAAGCTGCTCGTATGTCACTACTGCTGCTTAAGTTTACTACACTATTTCCATTCATTTATTTAATCTGATAGCTGCAATAACTAGCCATCACTGCCTAAAAGCTCACCCATATACATAATTATATCACAGATCTGTAGAAATCTCGTATTGTGCTTTATACGCGATCTTTTTTGCCTCACGTCTGCAATAAGTAGAATAAGCTTCCTCCTGTGGCATTTCCGAGTAACTGTAAAATCGAATTCTTCAAAAAGGCTGCTAATAAAGTATTTTAGGTCGGCAACGTATCTGTGATGTCCCTGGTGTTACAGGTATGATACTAATAAAGTCTTTAAAGGTTGGCAACGTAACTGTGATGTCCCTGGTGTTACTGATATCCATAGGCGACGGTGATCGATTACCATCCGGCGGCTCCTTAGCTTGTTTGCCACCTACGGCAAAAAAACACCATCACAAAGATTTCAACATTTACATAAATTTAATAGAGTAACACTAGATGGCACTTGACTCTCGTGGGACGATAGTTATGTCAAGGAGGATATTACGAACATTTAGGTAGCTACGTTAGGGATGTTTGCCTTTTCACCTTAGGACTGCCAAGAGAGCAATTGAAGCTATTTTTATCATGATGAAGGTACTCTGGACATTGTGGCTTTTAGCTGATGAAGCATAAATGGATATTCGGGAAATAGCTTGCTCCGCGTGTCTGGCGATAGATAGGTCAATGCAGACAATGTATATTGATAAATTACATGGTAACAATGTATCGCAAAGCTGCTGTTCTAATTTAGATTTGTTTATGGAATGGTACCTACGTCAACCAGTGTAAGTTGCCACATTGCCAGTGATGACATGTAGTACTAAAACGTGGTCCTTTTGCTAAAACTCAGAGTCCCACAGCGGGAAATGAAGAAAGCTCAGATAAAATCCGAAAAGAGGATATTCGCCATGAACCAAATTCACTGACATAGGTGCTAAGATGTTGGAAGTTAAAGTGGTAACGGATAGGCCACATCGCTCGAAGAATCGATAACCGATGGAAAATAATAGTTCTTGAGTGGAGACCATGAACCGGAAGATACATCGTAGGTAGGTCTCCCACTAGATGGACCGACGATATCGTGACAGTCACGGGTATCTAATTATTGCAGATGACAGGCTGTCGTTCAGTGTTCAGCGTTCTAAGGGGGAGGCCTATGGTCAGCAGTGGACGTCTTCTGGCTGACGACGATGATGTAGGTAATAAGTATTCTTCAGGATTTGATGTCAGGATACCAAAAACAATAAAATGAAATGGTTTTTGGGCAAAAAACGAGTTGTTTTTTTTTTAAGTTTGCCAGCCACGTCTTTGGCCAAGAATCGCTCAGCTATGTTCAAGGCCTTCAGGCGATGACCTGAAAACTCTGATGAACTTGCATACATAAAGGTTCTAAAAAACAACATAAGAACAAAGCTAGAATCCCCAAAATATTCAAAGCTACAAACACCTAATGAATTCACATTTCATTACACACAAAAGGGCATTGTAAATCTGAAAAAACCCTTTGTAAAACCGCTCATTAAACCGTTCCCAACCTCTCTCATCTCAAAAAACAGTACCTACATTAAGGTGTGCAAAAAATATAAGCTTTTTGACAGTGACAACCCAGCAGGGCGCATTGTGAGGCGTACCCTGTTAATCTTACATCTTTGGTACATTTTGATGAAGATGACATACTTTGATTATTTACCTATTGATGCAACGTTGGTACGAGTGACCTATTTGGTAAAGTTTTAACCGAAGAAAGAAGGACGTTACGTTATCAATTAGCCTGTATTTGTGTTTTAGTTAGTGAATAGGGCCCTGGTTATCTGGTGTGAAGAGTAAAGAGTTTATACAATACAATACAATACAAGTTTATTTGTCTATCAGGCTAGTATATTAGAATACAAAACAAAAACAAGACCAAAATTATGTGGTCTAGATAGCCTTTATTATACACTATAGAGGGTTACACGAAATGGTCGTACTAAACCGAAAGGAGGTTATTGTTCACATCATTATGAGCATTTTTTATCGTAGGACTAACCCTGATATTGCAAAAAAACAGCCTTTCCATAGGCCAGTTAAAGTTGTCCATTATGCTGAGTTCAGTAACCTCCTTTCGGAATACTACCACATTAAGTATAATAAGTATTGTCGCCGTATAAGTATTGTCTATTTTGAGACACACCTACCTAGCAATGCACTGATACGGTAAGCCAAATCAGTATGCGTCGCGGCGAGGTTTGACCGCATCCAAGATGTAGCGGTCAGGTAACTAGTCAAGTAGTCAGCAGTGGCCGGTGATTCACGCTACTGTGGATTCTACAGTTGACTTAGTTATATTTAATCTGTGAAGTTACTGTGTAAGGATCTTGTTTACGGATAGATTTGGTATGCACGTGTTGACTAGTGTATACATAGCTACTTAGAGAAGCTTCGGCAATACAAAAATAAGCATGCGGGCTTGAATCCAAAGTCCAAACGTAATTCGTCATTCCTTGAATCATATACGTATCTACTTGTAAGAAGTTTCTATGTACTAAGGTAAACCCGATAAATAAGCTGGATATCATCATTTCAGCCGTAGGAAGTCCACTGCTGGAGATAGGCCACCCCCATTGATCTCCAAAAGAGCCGGTTGGAAGCGGCCTGCATCCAGCGTTTCTATGCCGTCTCTTTTAGGTCGTCTGTCCATCTGTGGCTGGACGTCCTACGCTGCGCTCACCTGTCCGTAGTCTCCATTCGAGAACCTTTCGACCCCATCGGCCATCTGTTCTGCGTGCTATGTGCTCTGCCCACTGCCACTTCAACTTGCTAATCCGGTGGGCTATGTCGGTAACTTTCGTTCGTCTACGGATCTCCTCATTTCTGATTTGAGTGAAGCTGAATAGGTATAGTGATGGAATATCTATGAACTTAGTTGACATGCTATGCTCATTTCAAGCTCAAAGCATGCTACTAAGTGGCAAAATATATGTGCATAATTTTAAAGGATAGATAGGTACTTAACCTACCTACATAATCTATATTATATTCATAAGTAAGTATCTAGGTACCTACCTATTTAGAATAAGTATCGCCAAAAACCCAATACATATTTTCAATTTATAATGGTCAAAACCCAAATAAACGCAAAAGATATAGGGGTATCAACCAAACAGATGCGGAACGTGCGCCGCTGCATCGCCAGTGCGGTGTTTATACACAGTTTATAATGTTTATATGAACGAAAATGCGATGCGCTGTTGCTGCTGCGCTTGCGCTCGTTTGCAGCGCTCGATTCGAAATCAGCCAATCAGAGCGCCAGTTACTCGCTGAGCCTCGCTGCGTGTGGTCGTGTCGCTTCCCGTGATGCCGCGCTCGCGTATTCCGAACGTTCCAATTTTAAATTCAAAATTCATCTATTAATTCGATTTCAGGAAAATGTGCATTTTTGTGGAAATGTGCTTGGTTTCTCTTGCGACTTTGTGTTGATGGATTGTTGAACTACCCGCTTGAACTTTTCGGCTGGATTGTTTACAATGGTGATTGTCAGCGTTTTTAACAGGTCAGTGAATTATTTGAACATTGATTTGTATTTGCATATTTTGCATGTTGTTTACTTAATTGTTGTTTGTTTATTCTTTTGATCTTCTGTGACTAAAATATTTTTTAAACAAATCGATAAGTGAATGTAAGATTAGCTAAATAGATAAAATACTTACACATTATATTAAACTTTGTGGGAGACATGTAGTATTATTGTTTCAGAGAAGTTATTCTTATAGTGATGAGCTGGTAAGCGAAGCCTTTTAATATAAAACTAGCAGACACTACACTAGTAGTATAGTAGAGAGGAGACGGCGATGAGTAAAATTAGTGATATAGTTCAGACAATAATCCGTTCAATATCGGATGATCATCCGATATTGAACGGATTATTGTCTGATAGCAGTTAATTATTCAAAAGCGAATGCAAATAGAGTTTTCATTTGCCTTGTTATTCGTAGTAATAGAAATAAAGTTGCAGCCAATAAATACATTAAAAATAAAATAAGATTAAGTAGTATTTATGATGTTTTCATTCAGTTTTTGCAATTGACTGTAGCTATGCTATGCTATAACCGATCATCCCATAGCGAACGGCCTGTTCAATCACTTAAATAGTTAGTAATCATAATGGCTAGGTAGTTAGTAGTTACGTTACGTATGTTTCATTTCAAACTGACAGCTGTCAAAAATATACCTATACACAATGATCTTCATTGCCTAGGTAGGTATACCTACACCGTTGTTGACGAAGATGAACCGTTACTGTCAGATCAGTTCAAAGACCTGACTTGATAATCTGTGATTTAGTAATTCCCTTTGACGATGTACGTACCTACATGTAATTCATTGGGTGAAGTAGGTAAATAGTCTATTCTAAGAGTATCTGTGGTAGGTACCTACTCAAATTAAAACCTTTATCTACTTACGTACTTGCGCCATGCCATTTTAATTTTCATTCCAAACTAAATTTGTTTCCGGTGTGTTCGTATTTTTATAGGCAAATTATAAAATTACATGTTTGGAATCTACCTACTTACTTATTAGGCCTTTTCTTCAAATAAGTACCAAAAACTACATTATTTATTCCAAGAAACATTTTTGTCGTCCATCCGCTTTATTAGGTTATAACTATGACCTCATGCACTAAGTGGCACCTAATGTGCCAAAATCTGATAAGTAGGTAGTTTCTTTACAGACAGACAGCCATAGACAGACTAAATTAAAACCGTCCTCTTTTCGTAAGAGGCTAAAACGATGCAATACAAGATTAGTCATGTCATCTTTGGCATGTAGGTAGGTATAGGTGCATCATATCATCTATCATTGTTAAAGAGACCTAGGTACACCTAGGTATAGTTATGACGGAGTATAAGATTTCTTGTTTGATTTCGTAATCGAAATTACCAAAGTGATCAAACGTAACGAAAATAATGATTATTCCATTACGTACTGGACCTTACTAATTACATTACAAGTTGATTGTTTTATCTACTGAATTATGTGGCAACTGGCATGCAATTTAATCTGCATGGCAACACTCAATACTACCTTGGTAGGTATGCAACTCGAGTAACTCAGACAAATCCTAAAGAATCTGCTTATAATAGGTACGTAATATGTACTAGGTATATCATGTCTAAATTTAAGAACGTAATGTTTTTAAATCATCACATTTAATTGAATTATAGATACCAAAAAATCGACGTTGTGGTCGAAAAGCTAATAATTACCTACGTCAAGATTAGTTAAAAGTACTAAACACCAACTTGAGTTGCTAACGTTGATTGAGCAGATCTGACTGGGTAGATATATTTAGTTAAACAACAGCTAAAAAAACAACATTAACAAACATCGCTATTGGTATGCGAAGTAACAACTTTTTAATCTGTGGCTATGTCGTGGAACACGTCAACGCTAACGTTCGTCAATTTGACACGGTAGCTAACTAACCAATATTTAGCTGCACCTGCCATTTCCAACGTGACGTTCCATCACTTTCTTCCGCTTAAGAATGTTATACCACTGTCACACTCTAACGCGTACAATATGATTCCAACAGCTCTTCTTGTTTCCCCTCTCTCTTTTTGCTTGTAAGTACCTACTTCTTTGAGTAATTACGAAATGTAAAGTCATTATTAATTTGGCAGTCGAATTTACTGGTTGTGACATTGAGTTAGAGATTGAATTTGATTGGCACGATAATGTTCCGTTGCAGTTCCGATGCGTTTCCGATTACGCACACGAAATGGAAACTGATCTTTGAATATGCATGGGTTATGTGTAGGTTCAAAATGAATTCTAGTTACAATATATTTGTGCCTATAAACCTGCAAACCTCTAAAAAGACAGCATTCGCTTCACAAGTTTTAAATTACTCCAAACTGGGCAGATATAATCAAATTAAAAACATTTTGCGAATATTCTCGCGAGCGCTCAAGAAATTGGCAGCCAAAAATCAATTTTTCATCCAAAAGTTAGAGAGAACCAGCGTCCCATCAAATGTTACATACCTAGTAAGTAGTAAGTACCTTTCTAAATACTAATACGAACAAACAGGAACATTCTTCGAAATCAACAAAGGTTTGCTTAAACTTTGTAGCAAGTAAGTAAAATACGAATACCTACCCCTATTTGACCAAATGGTCATGCTGTGTGAGCTTAGAATGCTCCTCATCATCATCATAATTTTATTCCGTATTATGTTAAACCGTTGCTCCCAAGATACGCCACTCGGCCACTCGCTCACTTACAATGATCATTACTAATGAATTTTCAAGTTAATCTGCATCTTTTGATTCTGCTGGTTTATGTAATTTTTGTGGCTTCAACTCGCAATCGACTGAGCAAGTGTGCTATTTTCTGTAGTCAAGTGTTTGCATTTCGTCCAATGCATATAATAAATAATAATAATACAGGATATCAATGACATACTTATAGGTCATTAGCTTTGGCAGGACAAACAATATTCGATGATTTGCCACTCCTCGTTAAGTATACTACTTATTAAAGATCAGTGACGCCGGAAGATTTTGAGGCACAAAATTAAGTGCAGAAATAGAACTTACCATCAGGTGAACGACTTGTTTGTCTCGTCTTTCAATTGTTCAAATAATTCATGAAACTTCGACTCGAAAATAGAAGAATTGTATAAAAACAAAGTTTAAGATATGAAGGCAAAGTAAATCGCATTGGTACATGCCTAGACTGTTAAACCCAAACGATTGAAGTTTTGCAACCATAAAGTGGCTCAAGTATTCACAATATTAACCTTTTAAACCGTATATAACATAGAATTACTTCACATAAACAACGCATTTCATTTTTAAAACAGCTTCGTCCGCTATGCTACGAGATTTCTGAGATGCTCCATTAATTTTTAATGATATTATGCATGTAAATATTTCTTCGCTTTTGTATAAAGTATGTAAATTATATTTTGTTGCTGGGATATTTTTACACATTTAATTTATTACATCAATATTATAAGTGCGAAAGTAATGGGTGTTTCGCTCTGTTAGTGAGTTATCTTTTAACGACTAAATAACTGCAGTGATCGTCATGATACTTAATTTAAATAATGTAGTATAGTATATAAAAAACAAAGAAACACACTTAATGTGACTCGTTAAAATAAACCAAAGGTAGTCAAACTCGAGGGGCTTACTAGAAGCCATTGAAGAGTTCCACTATCCAGCTTTCCGCTCCATTATCAGACCCTTGTCACCAAGTGTAATGTATATTGTATAGATCTCGATAAAACAACCAAATGAGCCCAAATTCAACGAGTTTTCTAGTTACCATCAAAGAGTTCAACTGTCTACCTCCTTCCTCCTAGTTTCATCATTTCGATGCTACCAAATTATGGTATTGTCATCTTAATTACATATGATTGCAGTTTTAATTGGAATTAATACGTGATAGAGACTTCCTGACTTGACTTCGAGTAAAACATTTAAAATTACGGGTGAAACCGCTGGCCTAGCTAGTTCTTCCATACGATATGAATGAATAAACAAACAAGATGAACCCCGATACCATACATAGTTCTGACTTTAGACTCGCTAGAATAATTTCTATTAGATTTAGAACACGAAGGTTCACTCTAGCATAAGGGTCACGGTTCTGGAAATAAACAGCCAAAACAAACAGTATTTTGTGTAATGTGTAAACTTTATCCAATTTACAGTGCTCAGAATTAATGTAAGGCTTTTGATTAAATTTAGGCTCTGTTTTATTGTGGTTTTGCGCGCTTAATTTCGATGGGACGTCTGCGTGCAATGAATCATGTCTTCTCTTCGCCCACGGGCATATTTACCTCACAAATGCTCCCAACACACGTATCAAAGATATTATCACATCTAACATCACAAAGATAGAGCTCAAATTAAAATATCGTTGCAGTTACGTCGGGGTCATTCACTGCACTGAAGTCAATTTAATATTCATAATCGGCCAGCAAATGAGTACTTACCGTCTTGTTTTAGTTCCATCCCGATTCTATTCTACGTAATCTCCATTTACTCCATTACCATCAAGATTCGCAATGAATGCTCGAATTTAAATACTTTCACTACTTGAAAGTGTATCATTAAAGTCGATGATCTTGAATTATGCGATGATACCGCTTTATGCAACAGGTTTTGGTCTGGGTTACTTAGGTACCGGTTCCGCCCTCCTTTTGCATAGAAAATTGTGGGGAATTGGGTTACATTTGCATAATGAGCTACGTCTAATTCATGTGCACGTCCACAAGGGATTATGAACCTTCGCGGGGAAGTTGCCATTGTTTTAATATACTCGCTTTATTAACCAACTTACCTGTATATAACTATATACACAGTTACATACATATATAACATCATCACGTTAGAGATTCGTTGGGAAAACTTGCTATTTTATGCTATGTTCTTCAGATGATAGCTTACTCCACTGAGTCCATTCTTTTGTTTTAGTTCCATTTATTTATAGTATCTATTTTAACTATTTTATGTGTTGTAGTTGCGGGCATCCAGTGGATGAAAAAGGCAGGCTGTCGTTCAGTGTGGAGGTTAAAGGGGGAGGCCTATATTCAGCAGTGGACGTCTTCTGGCTGATGATGATGATGATGATGATGTGTTTTAGTTACCAGTGATATTTAATTTAGATGAAATTAATCTTTATCGAAAACAAGTCAAATATGACTTGGAATCGATGAAATTGATTTTTCTAAGCGATAAATGTAAAAAATCCATTGTTAAAATAACGCAATAACACATATATTTTTTTTACAATTTTTCTAAACGCTTTACCTTAAACTCTTTTCATTTATTTTATCTCCCACTTTTTTCTAAACTACTAGGTCAAGTAAAGCTCTAAATTAACAGAACCGTTTTTATTCCGCTACAGTTTTCAAAAGCATTCATAAACTAATCTCTCTTACCTGTTCTTTGATACCATTCACTTTCAACTATTAACCGCAGGTTCCTTACAAAGCATGAAGTCTTGTTCAAGTCATAAACCACAAAGCATAAAAGCGATGATACGAGTTAATTCTATAAAAACTGTGCCAGAAGTGTCAGACTTTCTTTTGTTTGGTTCAGTATGAAATTGAGATTCACTACCGCGTACTTCTAATGAATTATGGAATTACAAACTTCAATTTCACCTGCGTTATGAGCCATGAATTATGATTTTGATTTTCTAATGTCTTTATTTTTCTGGCTACAAATCTTCTAGTTTTTAGTCATCTGAATTTGAGCTAATATTTTTTACGTGATTATATGACTTTTTCATTATGCCATGCAATTATTATATCGACTGACCAAATAACACCATCTTATTATATTAGGACCTTATAAGAATAATAAATTATCGATAGGTAGCTAATAGCTATACAATTGACAATATTTGCTATACAAATATTTAAGATAGTAAAATGATATATAATTATGTTAATTGCTTCCCAATTATGTCAGTCTGTTATATTATGAAGAGCAAGCACGATACAAGCAAGTACGATAATAGCAAATTCTTCTAACTTTCATCCTGTACAGTCACTAGGTATATGGATTGATCGATAAATAACACCAAAGTCATCAATCAAAATATTTTACCTCATAAGTTCAGTCAGACCGGTAGCAAAATTATCTGTTGCTTCCAAATATGTCTGTTATGTTACCGAGGGTAAGTAACTACAAGCACAGTCATCACGCAACTCAATGGAAATTGATTTCTGTTCATCTGTGAACAAATTGCAACAAGCGTGACTTTATATTTCGTAATCCGTGAGCAAAACTGTTGTTTTTATGTCTTTATTACATTTTTCCTTGAATGTTTTCTAATTTTGTGAATATTTTTATGTTTATTAACTTAGTTGGTAATTTGGTATGTTATATTTTTATTTTTGTTTTAAATTCCTATATATTATGTTTTTAGTTATTTTTGTGTTTGGTATGTCTATTTTTATTTCATAAATCATCTTTTGCAAGCGTTTTGACTTCTTTACACGACATAATATTAACTTTTCCTTGCCGTAATAATCTATTTGTGTTGTTTAACTGGCTTATTATTTTAATTGTCTTAGACATCCTCAATCACTTAAATGGAATTTTCTTCAAAGGTAATATTTTAATTGATTTATTTGAATTGGCATCGTTCTAGCTTTTATGAACATTTGATTATTTTATTAATGCAATTTTTATGAATACCAACTCATGTCTTGAATGCGGGTCTGTCAATTACCAACGTACAGTTGTACATCTTTAATATCTTCCAATTAGCGTGAATATTCCTCTATCTTTCTTATTCATCTAAACTTCGTTCTCAACCATCACGCAATATTACTTGCCTAGTCTTTAGTGCATGCTACTCGTTCACATTGATTTCACCCTGTGAATAGATAGATAGATAGTTATGCTTTCTAACTCCGATTCATATTCTAGTAAAAGTGAGAAACTATTAATTGCATACATTACTAACCTCGCAACTAATAATTAAGCTATCGCTTTTCCTTCTTAATAAATCATCCAGAGATGGCTTTAACATTCTTTGTTTTGTTTATATAATACTTTTTCAGTTACGTCTTATTAATTGAATACCTTTATATGAATAGAAGTTCTGTTTTTTTTAATTAGATCGAGAGTCTCTTTGCAAAATTTGTATATTAGACCCTACCAAGAAATTTGCTAAGATATTGTCGCTGACTTAGAGGACAATTTCATAGTGTCATCTGAGTAATTACAAATAACCTAAAACATGATAATTTACAATAGATTTACCTAACATATCGTTAAAATTGCTTTTATTTGAAATTTTATAATTAAAATTCCTATAAAACCTCGTTGGAAATGATGAAAATTCTTATTTGCTGATAAACAAAATAATTCCGGTCTCCGTTCTCGAACATCATTATCGGATGAATTATTGATCTTTTAATAATCGCCACATGAATGCGCAAAAATGCCCCTAAACTATCGATTTGAAATTGGTTTAACAATACCTTTCATTGTAGGACCATCTGTCATGGATTCAATCATAGCTCTCTATACGAAGGTTGGCCGCGTGTATTGTGCAAAACCTACGTTTTATTATTAACGCAAGCCAATAAATAGTATTTTCCCGCACGGGTAAGTAATACAGTTATTGGATCCTCCGATTTTTGTCCATTGAATTCTCACCACAATCCTATAAGTTTATTTATTGGTGGAGCTAAAATTGGTGTAAGGGGAAGGTTTACGACAGAAGCTTGTTGTTTTGTTGAGGGGATCTGTCAGGAATGTCAGTCAATGACTGCTTTGTTAGTTTTATCGTTCATCTTGGCTACTGATAGTTTAAAGCTATCGAACTCGGTTATTGTTATTAGTTTTTTTCTTTCATTAATCAATTTCTAAGGTTTACTTTGATATGACTGTTGAATCACCTTCTAAAAATATTTATATATTTTTCATATCACTTCCTTTTTCGTCTATGATATTACTAAGCTTAATTAGACGAAGAAAGCGTCACTTTTTATTTATTTATTTAGATACACAAAAAAGATAACTATCAATTAAATACTTATGAAAATCTGAATTGGATTGTCACCCAAAACATGTGTATACAAAAAAAAATAGACAAACGTGATGAAAGTACCCATCCACATAGCAATGAGCTTGCTGATGGGAACCTCCAAGATGGCAAAACATTTTACTAAAAACCAACTCTTTGACTGATTAACTCTTTAGCTATGTTATTAATGTTTAAAATCGTCATAATTATACGCCTTGTTATACAGCTCTATTAAATACAAGTTTTGTTATTCAAATAAAATCATTTTTTTTAAATCATTATTATTAAAAACTCTAAAATTCATAATATTCATATCAATTTTGTATTCCTACTTCATTGATCTATATCGTCAAGTCACATCACTAATGATCGGAAACGTAGGTATACCTACCTACACAGTTTATTTACTCCATAGAGATTAATCAGATGTTTAAAATAAAATATCGATGAACATGAACCTGTCCGTGCTGTTTCCTTCTAATTAATGATTAATCTACGAACGCACATTTTGATCTTTGTCTCAAATAAGAAACGTCGTGGATAGTGGAACCAAACTCAAAACTTCATCCTAACGGCAAATGCTTTGCTTAACCTAAGAAATATTTTTTATCGTCACAAATATTTGTTATTTCATACGTGTTAATTGTGGCAATATAATCGTCACAAATATCAGTCGACACTTTTAGTTCAATTTGGGCAATACTTTGCGGTTTTGACTGCAGTAAACGGTAAATAGAAAGTATGTATTTTAAAAGTACCCGCATTTCTTTCGTTTTTGTTCTCTAATGCGCCAAGAAAGGTAAACTTTACGAGGTCTATAAAATCTCATCGTTCATTTTATTTGCAGTATAACCTAGTCCTTGATTACGAGAATATTAAACTCCTATTAGATCGGGTTTTGTTTATTTATACAATTAGTAATTACGGAGTATTTTTGCTTGATATCCTGTCATTTTAAAAGTGTGCGTTATCTCACGTTAATCGTACTACTCGTTAATACTAGATATTAAAGAAATGAATTCATAATAATAATATGCCTACTTGGCAAACGTTTGTTGTTGGGCCGCAAAATGTATCAATATAGTAAATACCAACTTATAAAATACATCGATGGTGAAAAGCTACACAAATAGATAGATAGATAGATAGATAGATAAACTCTTTATTGTTCACACCACACATTTCGTACACATGATAAAACAGCTTAAAAACTAGTGCAACAATCGGCGGCCTTATCGCTAAGAGCGATCTCTTCCAGGCAACCTTAGGATGGAGAGGATTTATACAGGAGGTAGAAGGCGGGGCGTGCAATATTAAATAATGTGATATAGTTATAATATAAACCGTACATTCTAATAACAATACATTCTAATACTTATATTACTTAAAATTACGATAATATACTAATACATAAAATATAAAATCTATTAACATGAGCAGTTAAATAAACAACAACAGCGCTAACAAGGTGGCAATTGCGACAAATAAAATTGACATAAGCAACTGATCACCGCGACAATTTTTTGAAAAGTAGCGAATTATTTCACATATGACCATAGTTTAAGTGCGCCTATCTTTGTCACTGGATAAAATTCAGAATGCCGTATAAATATGCATGATTTGATTCCCTCCTGCACATTTTTCTATCGGACTGCCAGAGTGGGCACGAAGAACCGACCCCGCTATATTGTTAATATTCCGAGAACCCATACGAAGCGCTTTGATTCCACATTTATTGTGCGAACTGCTTGTCTGTGGAATTCGCTGCCTGATTAGGTGTTCCCCGATAGCTACAATCTGGGTGTCTTCAAGTCGAGAGTGAATAGGTTTCTTCTTGGCAAGCATGATCCATCGTAGGCCGCATCATCGCTTAATATCAGGCGAGTTGACGGCCAAGCACAAGCCTATTTATAATTAAAAAAAATATCCTCACGGCCGCTCATGGCGTGACCATAAGCGGTGGTGAGGAGATTTACACTTGTTATGAAGAAAAATATTGTTATAACTTCTCTGTTCTATGGGTAAAAAACTACCAAACTGAGCTCTTATATCGATAAATTTGTGTGATAGTGTGAGACAGTTTAATAAAATATGTTCAAATTCATAGTTATAAACTGGTTCACAAAGACGTCAGCGCCTCGTTAAATCGGTCAATCATATTCAAATAAACATCAGCTAAATATAGCGGAACATCAAATATTCCAGGGTTATTGTCCAGAACAAAACTCGTATTATTCATTGGGGTGTGCGTATTATAATATTGACTGTAATGGCTTCATTGTGTCCAGAAATTATGAATATTTTATGGTTAATATTTTATCCGCTGTTTTGCCATGAATGTGGTCATTGTTGGAGGGATTGTTGGAGAGATGGAATGCAATATCGAGAGATATTACACTTTATCGATAGATAGATGTTATAGATAAAAGTAAGTACCTATAGCCTTTGTTTGAAACTAATTTAGCTTTAAATAGAAGTCCATATATGTATTAAAAGTCCTAGTCTTGGCGGGGTGTGGGTCTGCAACTAAATGTGGTCAGGTCTAAATTTTGCTCTGTCTTTGTATCTAATATACTTACTACAAGAAGAAACGCAGCGATATTTTTGTTAATTGTTATGTCAACTTTCAGCTTCACCTTCAAAATCGATATTACTTCGTTATGTCTTATGTATGATATTGTTCATTGAGGCGATTCTTTTAAAATTTTAATTTTTTTCTCCGCCTTTTGCTGATAACTCTTCATATGTTCATTTTAATCGATATTGACAATAACATCCTTTTTTGTGATAGGCACGGGGCAAACTATTTTTCGGACCAGTCTGATCATCAAAGTAATTCAATTCTACACAGTTCGCAGCTGCCAATAACTATCTTATTCATTTTATCGATAGTCTTGGTGCATCTCTAGTTGAGATAGACATGGGACACGCGCTTTTTGGACCATTCCGGTCATCTGCTTCGTGCCACAGAATAAATCACAGTCTTGTATTGCTCTAGCTCTTGTTTGTCGAGTGAATTTACAGATAAATGGACTGGAAATGTCCGTTACTCTGAATTAACCAGCTTACTAACAGCGTTTTATTTTGGGTGAATGAGTTGAGTACCTACTTTTTTGCTTGAATAAATTATACGTGTTTTGTTTAGAAGGAAGTTTTGAGTCCAAATTGTACCTTTTATGGCAAAGCAATCAGACTAGCTTGTACACCTTTTTTATGTTTTCGAGGGGGAAATCTTCCAAAGATACCCAACTGCATTGGGATGCAGCCAGGTTACCCACTAAACCCCCCCGGTAGCTCAGGGATCTCCAGAAGAACGCACCAGAGCCTTCAGCACTGCGCTACGGCTCCTCCCGAGAAAACCGTGTTGTTTTAGTCCCTCCGCCCACGACAACGTTGGTCACACAAAGTTGATTCTATCCCTGGGCATACTAAAGTGGATGGTCAGAGCCCCAACTTTGTCCATCTCAAACCCGGAGATCCCCCCCCCCCCTTATTGCAGCCTCTTACTACAGGCAGGGGGTACCGGTGCTGTATTCTATTACTCCTATGCAGACGCAGACCTTGTGCTTAAATGCTTATCACGGTCACCCCTAAGAATTGAGATCGTTGCTAAACTTTACTAGCCCTCTAAACTAGCTTTAGTGATTCCTGGTAAATCATAATCCTGTGAACCTATCATGAACCTACCTCATATAAAAATGCAAATAAATTTATTTGTAAGTATCTTCTTGGTAACTAGGTATTGAAATACTTACCTAATAATTATCAAAACATTATAATACATTCTAAAAGCCCACGATTTGTTTTAAGTCATCGCGTGAGTTGCTAATAATGCTATTACGGCTTAGCGTTCGTTTTCTATCAACAGGTGCAAATGAATTTAAAAAAAATGTATTCTACTTATCGGTTTTCATTGTACTTATTAAATCATAACCATTGTTAGCATGTTTTGTTTGTTAAAATAAAATTAAGACAAATCAATCAATGACTACGGAAAAAGAATTTTAGAGAGACCGATTATGTATGTCAAGCAATTGTCTCTAATGACAATGGCACGAACGCCGTTATACGATCCCCTGTGGCAGCCCTAATTCAGACTCCGATATAAATCGGAATCCAGCTTACGGTACTAACGGTAAACGATTGATCGAAGTACCAAATCGATACAAAAAATCTAATTCGATTCAAGTCAATCCGATCGGAATAATCGCTTCTATTCTTCCGCGGTTTGTTTTCAGAGATTGCTTTGTAATTAATTTACGATTGCTTAAATCCGAATTTATCCCTATTGTGGTGAATTTAGCTCTAGTTATTTACGTTCGAATCGATAAGAAATTGATTCAATGATCCGACTAATCAAACTTTTATTGCGGAGTTCCGAATTTTCGATTCTGAAAACAAAGAGCTGAATAATTGAACTGCCAAACTTAATTGATTGAATTAAAATATTTTTACGGATGAAATTCGTGAATAATTGATCTGTTTTATGTGGTTCTTATCAGCTGGTATTGTTTTCTTTCTCTTTACGTAACCTATTTTTAAGTGGCTTGTGTAATTCTGCTATCTAATCGTAACGGAAAGGTCAGAGAATTGTGGTCATGCTTCCGATCGTAGGTTTGCAGCAAATTGAGGTACCTACTATAATTGAAATGTTACATCAAATTAACTAGACCAGTTTTTTTTTTATCAAAAGGAAAATGGACTGCCATGGACAAGTTCAAGAAAATCTGGGGAAACCGGAATATCACCATCATCATGACAAGCCTTCCATGTTCCCACTGCTGGGATACAGGCATTCTCTTAGATAAAGGATGGGTATTAATTTTATTATATGCTGTCCAATTTTTGCCAACGGATTAGCGGTATAGTGAAAAAAGTTACGAAAAATTTAGATTTTTTACTATTAATTAGATAATTATTGTACTAAACCTTAGTACAATAATTATCTAATTAATCTCCATTGTTCTTGTGAATAACGATATATAAGTACACAAGGTTATTGGCAGTAACTAGAGATGTCCGTCGTACCTAGGCTGCTGCGACGTCCATACCAATCGGGTTCTATTTCTCTAGTCGGCTCAGATATGCAGTGTAATTTAGGGTGCCTTAGCTTTTGAAGTGAATTGACTCCAAGCTGCCAAGTCGCTATCGCAAACGTTCCGAATTAGCTGTCCACTACCCATTGTTCGTGACAGCGACAATCGACATTGTCTGCTGACAGAGATTGACAATTCGGCAGTGATTTGATCGTTCGCATTTTGGGTCGGCTTTTGAGTATTTTAGTCAATTATAAGATCATTGATTTTAGCGAAAAGAGAGATTTAGGCAGGGCGCAAACGTGGACACTTTTGTGTCTTGTGTCAAATACAAGCTACCGATGAATATTTTATTTCTATAGAACCAGTATGAAATCAGCCAGTCTCTGCGCAGACTTTGTGTCCAGTTGCTTCTACTTGATTGGTGTGCCGTGTTGGCAACAAAAAGTGTCTACGTCTGCGCAGCGCCTTAGCTTAGCCAAATTTTATGAATTTTGAACAAGTATGAGAGCGTTCTACCGTTATTACTTTGTTGGTTTTGCTGTAAGTTTCGAAGTGTATGTGACAAAGATAAATAACTGTGCCGTACTTACAGTTCTTGAGTTTTTTTTTCAATAAATAAAATACCGGTCAAGTGCGAGTCGGGCTCGTGCACTGAGGGTTCCGTACCACCACAAAAAAAAGTAACCGAATTACCAGTTATTATAACACCTTCCACTACTCAGTTTGCTACAGGCGCTCGAGTATAATAACTTGGACTCGCACTTGTCCATTATTTATTGTTATAACTACTTTAGAGTGTATACTACAATCTTGCCAAGTTTGACGCTTGTACGTATTATCGTTTTTACATTAGAGCTAATACGTTAAAAAAATACGTTTATTGTATGGTACCCACCTTTCGTTTTACATTTTGACTTTTTTATTTGTTAGGAAATCCACCGTAACGTTACATATTCTGTGATAATGTCAACTGTCTAACTATTATGGTTCGAAAGATATAGCCGTTAATTGATAGGACAGACAGAAAGACGAACAGACAGACAGGCAAACATCGTAGGCTTAGTTAATAGGGTCCCATTTTTTACCTTTTGGGTACTGAACCCTAAAAAGTAGGAGACACACGGGAGATATTTGAATGCAAACATTAACTGTACCCAGGCATATCTCCCTTGTTTGTCTAATCTGTGGTTGTAATCATTTGTGGTCACCACAGTTGTGACTAACCACCGACGTATAAAACGCGTGGGATTATTGCAAAATTGCATACTTATTGTACTGAATATTGAAGTGACCTCTAAAATAAGTTAATTCATGTTCAATATTTCTGAGGTAAAGTTATCTATGAGATGATTTAAAAGACAGCAAGAGACAGCCACATTGACAATCAGTAAGTGGCATTAAATTGTATCTTGGAACTCGATTGAATTTTGCAGTGACACCAATGAACTAACTGATAGTCCACGTCACAGACCTATATCTAAGTAGACTTCACAAGCGGTCCAAACTGTATGAAAACTAACCGTGTCAAATTTTTCGTACCTAAATATACTCACCTTTGAAAATAAATTTATTTATTTTGTCGTTCAACTCTATTTGTGGTATTCTTACAACTCAGTATTGCACAATTACCCATTTTCGTTTCAAACCGACACGTGTTGTCGCTGCACCGATTGAGCAGACTGATTTTAGCCGGACTCAATTATGGCGATTAATCATAATTGGATTGGAAATATGACATGCAAGGTAGGTCGACTTGTGGCGTCTTCTTGGATATAGGTCTGTGGTCCACATGCAAATGAAAAAGGGCGATAAGGTTGCCTGCAGAGTAAGATCAACTCTAGCCATCAAGTCTAATTTAGACATGATGCATTCGGGTCGCCGGAAGACGCAGAGTAGGTAGGCCTCCCACTAGATGGACGACATTGTGAGAGTCGCGGGCATCCAGTGGATGCAAAAGGCAGGCTGTCGTTCAGTGTGGAGGTTAAAGGGGGAGGCCTATGTTCACCAGTGGACATCTTCTGGCTGATGATGATTCGGGTCGTTACCACCTGTTCTACTGTTTGTGTTGTTAATTTGTATTCTACCAAAAGAACATGTAGAAAAAATATTTCGCGGTTGTTCCACCAATAGAACAAGTCGCACCCGTCGCGCCACCTTACCATATCTCCATTTTTGTCTGATCTGAGGTCCTATATTTAAATAAATAAATTCTTCATTGGTCACACCAGAAATGAAATACCTACTCAGGATTAAAAAAAAAAACAAATGTACAAACATATACATACGCCCGAAAAACATTACCGCCGTCTTAGATTTAAAAAATCTTGTATTCTCAGGTTAAATCAATACAGACTAAAATAGATAGAAGTCAGAAGCTGACTAGGCAATAATCGATTAAACTATGTAGATACTTAAACCAACAAAATGACAGACAAGTTTCTCACCGAGCTTACCACAGATAGATAAGCCATAATGCAATGGTTACGTTTAGTGGGCCAGGTGGGCGAGTAATGGGTTGATGTTAGATATTTTCATTGGGAATTATGGTCATTCTGCTGTGAAATGACTTCAGCGGGCTTACCTTGTGTCACATTGTTTATGACTGCTGATATATTATTTATCTCTCGTAACATTTCTTATTGAGACAAAGTTGAAATACAAATATCCTATCATACTCGCAGATATCTACAGGGTTACGCGGAAAGTATGTAAGCCGAAAGGGGCCCGTAATACCCATAATTTGAAACAATATTTACTATAGGACCAAATGTGAAATAGCGATTTTTTTGCTGTCCATCGAAAACGGTCATTGCCACTCAACAAAACGACAGGAACAGCAGATTTTTTTTTACCTGCAACGCACCACTGCAGCGAGTTTTTTTTTTTAAATAATATAAGTAACAAACAATCTACGGGCCACCTGATGGTAAGTGATCACTGCTGCCAATAGACACCCACAATACCAGGCGGGCATTGTCAGTGTGTTGCCTATCTTTGAGGATTCTATTCACCCTTCGTTTGAAGCAATCCAAATTATACCTCGGAGGAAAAACCGAAGCTGGTAAGCCATTCCAAAACTTACAGGTACGTGGCAGAAACAATCGGTCAAATCGAACAGTGCGAGACTTCCACGCATCTATTATATGCGGATTTCTATAACATTCTAGAGATTCTCTTGACTCTACACATTTTTTGGGTGCCATCATCTCCGCTTTGGCGTTTTCGTCGTACATCTTTCTACGTACAAATAAAACTAAAAGCTAAGTAAAACTTCATTTTATTTATGAGACTAGCATTTAAAAGGAAATCCACAGAATGTCTGAATACCATTCGCTTTCAAAGAATCCCTAAACCTAAGCTATTGTCTTGCATTTGGCACGTGAAATATTCTCGCTGTACCTTCTTAAGGAATACAATAGGGGTTTCAATTGTATTTAAACTATTATATTGATTTATATCACTGACGGCTAAAGCTTTTCTTCAATGCAATCAACTGTTACGTTGTTATGTAATTGTTTTGTTTAGACGTGTCCTAGTCGTAGACAAAGCAGCTTGATTATTCATTCGTTGAAACAAGGACACTGGATATACATACTAGGTAACGTAAAAAGGTTGTACTAAGCCAAAAGGGGTCCATCCATAGTACTCATCATTATACCACCGACCGTTTTTCAATTTCTTTAGTCCTGTCTATCCGAAGGTTGCCTGGAAGAAATTGCTTTAGGCGATAAGGCCTCCCATTATACTGCCGTATATTTGTTTTTTTATGTTAGTGTAATAAAGAAATATTGTATTGTATTATAAACAACTTTTACTATGTAACCATGCAACACTAAAATCGCGAAACAAAATCAGCTGTTCCATAGAAAAAAGTCATTAACACTCAACAAAATGTATGGAATAGCTGATATTTTATCTCGTTTTCAGAGTTGATCCTTTCGACCAAAATAAAATGAATGGAAGGGCCATAACCATTGAACTTGCTCAATAAAAACGAGCCATAACCGTCGGACATATTATACTTTAACACCTAATTATAACCATGTATAGCACATTTGTTACAAAAAATAGATAGCGGTTTTTTTTTGTGTATTGCAACACTGCGTGCTGGGTATCAAAAGAATGGACAGAGTCCGCAACAGCGCGCTGCGCTCCATAACAGGTGTGGTCGACGTTGGCCAAATAGCTGCCAGACTAAAATGGGATTGAGCGGGACATGTGGCGCGTATGCATCCAGACCGATGGGCCAGGATCGTCACACAGTGGGTACCAGATGGACGGCGCAGTCAAGGAAGGCCCAAGAAACGCTGGCGTGACGATCTTGACTCATTCCGGAGAGGTTGGCAAGAGGTGGCGGAGGACCGAGATTTATGGAAGGAGATGGGGGAGACCTTTGCCCAGCAGTGGGACAGTAGAGGTTAAACAAAAAATAAAATAAAAATTACACTACGGGAAAGCACTGTTGTTCATAATGGTTGGAATGTAATAAAGGTTGATCCCATAGTAGAAGTTGTTCTAATGATGGGTACATGGGCCCCTTTCTGTTTAGTTCATCCTTTCCGCGTAAACCTGTATACGAATAACATGTTGTCTTGTCTAAATTTCAATTTATCAATAGACCTTTCACAAATCGCTCGGCTGATGGCAGACGTCACGCGTGCCCATAAAAGCAGTGGCACTGAAGACTTGTGACTTTCTGTCAGAGCTGGTTCGGCTGTACTCATATCTCAGCACAGGAGGATTAGACAAGACCCACTTTTTGTTAGTGTTAACGCCTGCGGAAAGATGAAATTGTATGAAAATGACATTAGCATGAGAGATGTTACCTCAAGCTAATGTAATTTTCATTCAATTTCATCTTTCCGTAGGCGTTAACGCTAACATTACGCTTAGTCCCAGATTTGATAGTTTACGAAAACTTTTTTCGTTTGCGTGTTGTTCCATACATTTTAGTAAAGCGCCTCTATCGGAAACGTGGGGAACTAAATTTGGCAGTTATCGGCGGTATAGATTGCTCTCTAATACGAAAAACTTTTCGAATACCTTTTAGCCCAGCAATGTATGGAACAAGACGAAAACGAAAAAAGTTTTCGTAAAATATCAATTCTGGGACTAAGGGCACTGAAAGTGGGTCTTACCCTCAGGTCGCTTAGATTCGCTCCAAACTGTCGTGAGGACTGAACTACCTACATTCTGAGAAAATGTATACTGAAAGCTGGGCATGATGCGGAACAAGCGGAATCTGCAAAAGTATTTTTCGTAACTTGTTATAGTCCGCGTTTTTTATAATGAAATGGGCTAGCACACACCTGTTGGAACGTGTCGATGTGGTCTAAGATATTTGGATCACGCTTTCCCATTTGGTGCCCATTCTTTCTTGTCTTGAAACTCCGAGGGAGGGAACGCATTCCATTCTTTTGCAGCTCCAATTGATGAAGGAATTTTGGAATCGCTGGGTGTGGACTTTACCAAAGTTCACGACTTTAGGATGGAATATCTGCTTTTACCTATAGCAGAAATTGGTTGACGGGATCAGAAAAAAAAAAACACCAACTCACAACTACCAGACTAAGACCGATGTACTCTGACATTGAAATGACCTAGACTATTAGATAAGCTCCTGCCACTACCAAAGAATCCGACAAAGCAGCAAAATTCCAGTATCATGATTTATGACAATTTCTCGGACCTTCCCAGAATAGCGCTATCCCGTTTGCTTTCGAACAATCGATTAGTTTGTTCGGTATCTCGATCCGATAATACCTTTACGGTCGATTACCATGGCCATAAACTACGGTGTTTTAATACAAGTGATTAGTTCCGGATTTTAACTCTGTTTCGCAACAACCGTAGGCTTATGCCCACGCGATTAATCGATAGGTACCGTGTGAGTCATCGTTATCTGTAATCGATTCCCATATCGATTTTAATACGAATTTATTGCTCCACATTCGTTTGTTTACAGTATAGATCAATGATGTTGTAAGTCCGTAGGTACACAAAATCCACGAGTAACTTGCGGTTCTGAAAGCAAATAAATTCACGCGTCGCCGTTTGTGTAAATATTTATACCCGGTTCCTTTAAAGTATTTGCTTGATATTTTGATTTTCTTGTTTACTCTGTCTTCTTTAAATTATATGCATATCTTATCTTTACACATTAATAAGAAAAATAATGACACGAATTAATTCGTGCAGCCGGTTCTAATTTCAAATTACTTTTGGTCACCTGGAAGCCAAAAGAACCAAAATAAAGAGAGGAAAAAAAAAGATTTACTTATCTATTATGACCAAGCGGTTGTTCTTATAGGACAAACAACCAGAACCTTCAATTTATCGTGGCATCCGACACGGTTGAAAATGCTACTCGCAGTCGCCCATCCGCTGCTAACAAGAGCTCTAAAAAAATAGAAACTGACTTATCTTTAAAACATGTACGAAATTCAATTTAACTTTGACTTTATGAAAGACGTTGAACTTAAACTGAAGAAATATCACGCAAATAAATTATTCCGTACAAAACTTGAAGGTTTGAGCAAAATATCAAATACTGAATGTAGATAAATATGGTGACGCAAATCCATCAAATTATACCAACTTTTTGCTCCAATAAACTTACGTATGCCAATAATGATGTGAGTAACTATATCAGGAAGTCAATTAAATTGAGTCCATTCATCTTTGGGCAGACAATTAAAGTGTTGCTGATAATGGTGTGACCATTTAAGGCCAGCTTTTAAACCTGTTCTAAAGAACTTACCGCCTCTGATCATAATAAAATTTACATATCGCAACTTGTAATAACCCATCGAACACCTACAGTTCGGCTGAGGATCGTTTAAATAAAAATAATTATAACAAATCCAGGCAAATATTAATTAACAAACATATGAAGTTTTTGGGTCATTGGGTCTTAGTTAGGTATATATATTTATTTTTCAAAGAAGTCAAGTGTAAGTAGGACTCGCACCCTGAGGGTTACGTACAAACTTAGTAAATATGCATGTAGATCCCGGGAATAGTCTTGACGAAAAAAGATTGAAATATTGAATGACAAACTTAACTTTGTAGTTGGCAAAAGGTGATCTGATACATACCAACTACAAAATGTAAGTTTGTAATAGCAAAAACAATTTTTGTGTGATGTAATATCAAATTTACAATTATCCGATTTATTCCTTTAGGTATATAATTATTTATTATGCTATGAGAGCTTGCTTCATGCCAAATTTCATGATTCTAGGTCAACGGAAAGTACCTTATAGGTTTTGATTCCCTTGTGAAATTGCAAAATATGCGACATAAACGGTCATATCTTTTGATTGCGTTGACATACAAGTTTGATTTTTTACAAATAAAAGAAACCATAGACCCAAGTATTTGATAAATCTCTACTCGTTCTTGAGAAAAAGGGTCTTGCTCTTGACAGACTGACAACAAAGTGATCCTATAAGGGTTCCGTTTTTTTTTCTTTTTGAGGTGCGGTACCCTAAAAAGCAAACAGGTACATAAATTTTACAATAAAGAGGATAGATTACAAAATTTAATAATAATAAAGCCCACGACACTATTCACTTATTAAAAATTACTGCTGTTCATTACCAAGGAACCCTCAATGCGCGAGCCCGACTCGCACTTGCCCGGTTTGATTATTGTCTGTCCTTAAAGAGGTTGGAATGGCCTCAAACCTTCCTTCCTTAGCTTTTACAGCTGGATACACGTGAGATATGTATTAGTTTCGCAAATTGCACTAATTGCTTCTAAATCGACAAACACTAGCGTAATCGCAATTAATGTACCTCAACCAAGGAGTAATTGGTACAACAGTAGTAACACGGACTGGACCTTTATCTCTCAGCCGGCTATAGATTACTAGAAGATTTATACGCAAAGAGCAAATGGTTTATTGAAGCCTTGAATCTTATAATCTTCTTGAAGCGTTTTTGAATAGATTTACACTAATGTTGGTGGGAAGCATGTTGAGCCAGTAGACCAGTTTCTTTAGTAAGAAGAATAGAAGAAAAAAATTGTTTCCATTCTTTTTACTGAACAACTTTTTTTCTTATTACCTGTATTATTATCATCTTATCTTATCGTACGAAGTCGCGGGCAAACAGCTAGTAGTACATAATTATATATCCGGAGACACATCAAAATTCAAAATTAAATTAAACCTAAACATGGTCAAAATGGCCAACTCAACTCATGAAAAACAAATTTTTGTTATAACATTTTTTATTATGACCACAACAAATTAGATGAACAGGTTTTCCCATTTATTCTGGCCATTATAAAAAAAAAAATTAAAACATATACGCGCCGAATTGAGAACCTTCCTTCTTTTTCAAAGTCTGTTAAAATTGTTATAAATATTTTGAAAATAATAATATCGTAAAATATAGATATATATTTTTTTCGGGACATTTATCACACACGGTCATCTGACCCCAAACTAAGCAAAGCTTGTGATATGGCTGCCAGAGACTGATATACATACATATATAGTTTTAAATACATACATAGATATTAACAAACAGATATAGAACAAATACAAATATACATATTCACATAAATGTTTGTCCTAGGTGGGAATCGAACCCACGCTCCCAAGCTCAGAAGGTAGGTTCACTACCAACTGGTCCAACGGGCTCTCTAAATATCAGAAGCACATCTTACAAAAGTAGACACACAGGTTCACAGGTCGCTCGCCTGATGGTAAGCGTCACACTTGCCCATAACAGTACAGTGCTATCCAAAATTTACAACTTCAACAGTTAAAATCCTGAGAATTACGTAACAAAGTAATATTTTACGTAACACAGTAATGTTTTACGAAACATAATCTGCTGTTACTGTTAAATACCTTGTTATACATCTGAACGCCACAATCTATATCGTTACCAAAATTACTTTATGTTAACCCAAATATGCAGTTTCAATCTTATCGAAGAAAATCATGGGAAATGTATCCCACTTCTGGTGAACTTGTTAAAATATTTGAACATAAAACATAATTAAGATTAAGCATCAAAATGTCATGTACAGTAATAATCCACCGTCCCGTTATCAAATAATTATGCGTAAATTAAACAAACGAAAGAAATTCTATAATGACAGAGTTCATTACCACGTAGCAATTAAAATATCTGTATCAAAGACATAAATGTTAATAGTAAAAAATTTGTTCACTACAAGGTTACACTGAGTGGTAGTACTAAGCCAAAGGAGGTCAATGTATTTATTTTTTTAAATAACTAGCTGACCTGACAGTCGTTGTCCTGTCTTGGAACTGTCAAAGGCGCAAACATAAAATTGACGTCAAGTTTACTGAAATTTTCTAATTTTCTGCGCAATTTTCTTAATTTTTCTTAATCGGTAAAGTCGTTTTCAAATTAGGGCGTGACCAAGGTAAATATTCACCTATACTATATTATTATATTATATTATTATTAATATTATCTTCTTCTTTCGAGTCGATGTTCCGCAAAATACAATTCTATTGTCAAATCAAGTTTCTAGACCAGAACTTTGCCACCCCAATGGCACTCTCCGTGGCTTCATTCAGGTCGTCTTGTGTGCAAGTTGTAGGACACGCTGCACAGTTCATCAAGTGTGTCATTGTTTGAGGGTTCACACCACAAAGACATTCGGTGTCAGAGCCCTTTATATAACCCCACTTTGCCATATTATCCCGACTTCGGCCCACTTGAGACCGTAGTCGGTTCAAGGTTTTCCAAGTGGGCCATGGTTCTTTATGGCCTGGGGGGAGCTCTTTATTAATATTATAAAGAGGAAAGATTTGATTGTTTGTTTGCATTGAATAGGCTCCAAAACTACAGAACCGATTTGAAAAATTCTTTCACTGTTGGGAAGGTACACTATCCCCGGGCGACATAGGCTATATAATATTTTCAAAAAAAATTGGGTTCCTTACTGAAACTCCAGTAATGTAACCCAAGGTGTAAAAAAATAAGATTTACATTTTTAACTCTGCGTGTTTGACAGTTCTAAGACAGGAAAACGTCTGTCAACAAACAAACAATCAAATCTTTCCTGTTTATAATATTAGCATAGACAATATTATGTATATAGATTTTTACCATGTTGGTATAAATACCATGGTAAAAGTTATTTATAAATATTTACCTGACATTGCGAAAAAATATCACCTGTTCATAAATTTTGTTGATATAAGACTGTTTTAAACTATCACGGTTGTTCAATAAAGTTATATGATTATTTACGGGATATTTACCGTGGTAAGGTTGTGGAATGAGCTCCCGATATTTCGGCGCAGTTACATGCACCATGTTTATTGTACGACAAGATTCGCTCATTCAATGACGGGTAAAAAAGATTGATTATAATCATCAGTCGTAGTTGCCAGTTTGATGGATGATGTTCCTAACTAGCAAAAAACTTTGGCATACAAATACATCAAATTCATATTCCAAAAGCGATTGAAAAGCAAATTGTTTGTTTTTCTTTATAAAAGTTTTTGTACGTCTGCAATGTCCCGTCCAATGCTGTTGATGGAACTAGCAAGTCGCTGGCCCAGTAAAGGCGCTTGCAGACGATGCGTAGTACAAGTAGCAAGTACAAGTTGCAGTAAGACGCGTCGTCAGCATCGTTTTAGCAAGTGGCAGTGGAAGTGCTAGAGTAGACCCGAGAATTTTAAATACATTTTGTTAGCGAACGGCGGGTGCAGACGCGAATAAAAAGGCACAAAAAACGTTTATTGAGAATAAAACTAATGTTCCGATTTTTTATATTTATTCGATTGATCCAAGATTGATCCTTTATTTTGAATTAGTGACGTGCCGTGTCAGTCGTCCTTCGCCAGCCTCCTACTCGCCCATGAAGGCTGCACTCTACCGAGGAGGCTGGTTTAGGACGACTGGCTTTAACGCTGCGTGGACAACACATTTCAACTTGATAACTTTACGCGTTCTTGAGAAAAGGGGTCTTGACAGACGGACAGACGGACAACAAAGTGATCTTATATGGGTTTAGTTTTTTGCCTTTTGAGGTACGGAACCCTAAAAACACAATTATGAGTACAATGACCTATTTTCGGCATATTACAGGGTATATGTGTGACCCTGTATAGACACGAATGACACAATCGTCAGTACTGTCAAAGTAATGATTCAAGTGCCATTTCGAATCTGACACAGGCTATCATTATAAATCGTTTGTCAAACGCGTCAGTTCATTTTATAGACTGAGTTATTGTCAGCAAGTGGGATACGTGTTACAAGGCAAACGGCTCCTACGCGAACATCGTAAATCTAGGCTTGGTTTAGACTTTACCGGGCTTGCCAGGTAGCGAACCCACCCTAATTTAGATACAAAGTCTGGTCATCATTTTCATACCCTATTAAGTGGTGGCTTCCAGCGCGTATTTCTCTTTTGCTACTGTAACTTGTTAAGTCTATACTGCTACAAAGATACTGCTTGTCTTTACAGCAGAGGGTAGTTAAACAATTGAGTCAGTAAAAAAAATTACTAGTGGTGGCAGAGCGGTAGCATGATTTACAATCTGGCGGCAGCGGTTCAATTCTCAGCCCTGCACCAATTACTTATTTAGTAGATACCTTAATAAATTATGTCCTGTTTCGATGCGTTCGCTCAAAAATTGTGAAGGAAAACGTCGTGAGGAATATAAACCGGTATATACAAGAACTTCAAGAACATCTGACATTCACTAACATGCACTGGGCCAGCATAGTGGATCAGGGTCCCATCCTCTCTCTCTCCGGGAGAAGACCTGTGTCCCAATGATAGGCTAATAAGGAGGATGAGGACTATACATAACTTAATACTAGTAAATACCTACCTAAAAATACATAAGTTTTGGAAAATATTACAATGAAGCGGCATATTTTTTTAACGTGCGTGCCAATTACTCAGGATATATGGCATATAAAATGCTGTTTCTATCAGCAAAAAGTAAACATAAGATACTATTATTAATGTACATAAAAAACAATTTATAGTTGTTTGAACTTTGATGTGACAGTGTGGCCAAGGTTTCTCAAATATTACCGTAAAAGTCAATAAAATCAACTAACAGTGGAGAAGTTAAATGCAAATAAAATTGGCCATCCGCCAGTAAGGAAGCTTTTTAAAAAATGTTCCGGAGTCTTTATTTATGTGTCTGGCAAGCTTAGTCTAGACGTGCCTAGTTCAAAACTTGGATAACGAAATTACGTACCTAAATAAAGCATGTGGGAGTAAGGCCGAGACATGGTTGCGACAACTCTTTTTGTTTACCTTCTCTTGCAAAATGTCATGTAATCTATTTGTGTTAATCTTAGGAGACTCAGATAATCTAAACATTCTAATTTGCCTCAATTAAATCATTAACATTTTTCAAACCGCACATTTTACAAAAATCTAATTTGGATAGGTCCATTCTGCTGTTCCTTAGTGAGTGTTGTCACCTTGTCACCAATGACAGTACCGCTTGAATGCTCTTCCTTTACCCCGCCGTAAGCCAAAGGTTCTAAAATGTCAACCTAAACTATTTAGAGCGGGCCAATCTTAGGAGCGGATTGAACGAATGACTTGTGTCTCCAATCACAAGCGTCGAGTCGCGTCGAGTCTCCAATCACAAGCTGCCCCCCGCGACCGCCGTGACTTTTTTTTTTACAAAAAGGAATTTTGATACATGCGCAATCAAGTGGCTATAAATATTATCTTTGGTTGTTACCTATAAAGAACACGTGAACAAAGTACCTTTGCCTTAGTAGCGACAGTAAGAAATGTGTTAGACACTCTTAGTTTTTTATAATAACATACGTAGAAGTTCCAAGTTAGAATTAAATTACTTATAACAGCCAATATTATCCTAGATTTTAAACATATTAAAAGGCGCCTTTAATATCCGCACTAAAAAAAAACATAATTATCATGAAATAAGAAAAAACTAAGTATTTTACTTAGTTAAATTTTACGTTATTTTTGTACTAGATCTAACATACATTTTGTTTGTAAATCAGATTATTGTGTAAATCAATGAATATAAATAAAGCAATAGTAAGTTGCAGACAAAATCGTGAGCACAGACAGGATTCAAAAATCTCAGTGCAAAATAGAATATTCAGGGTGTAAATAACAGTATTATAAATTCTATTATTTAATTAAAATGTATAGATTTCGCATCATTTTAAATGTGCGCTTTACGCGTAAAATGTCAAGGGGCATAAAATAAGCAATGAACTTAATAGTTTATTGACTTTATTGGCTCATAAATTCAAACCGCGTGAAAACTTGGCTTTAAAAATGTTTCTATTGAATAGAATTACCATTAAATACAATTGTTTATTGGTTACTAGTAAATAATAAATGAAAAGTAGTACAATCAGTTTGTATCTTTCAAACACCTACCTCTATAATTAAAATAAAAGCATCTCAAAATTGTATCAATTGTTTGGCTTTTTTTCCTCTTGAGAATAATTTTGGCGTCAGATGTTTTGTACTTATGCCAGTGTCAAGTATTGAAAAAAGTTCAAGTTTTTACTAAATATCGTCCAAAAGAACCAGTCTCAGTCAGAGTAAAGACAAGCAAATCACGGTCAAGTTCAAGTCATGGCCTAGTAAAATAGTGGAAACTTAACTAGAGGTTTCTATGAAATTTTGAAAACGAATATTTTACCGCTTTTTATCACTTGACTATATTCTAGCAGGTCCATGAACACTTAATAAATAATAATCCACCATTGTAATACACGTGATTTTCTTGTTGGTGACAAAACGCCTAGCTAAAAGATAATTAGGTGATTTAGATAGATCGGATGATGGACAGTGAATCAATACACCCAAAGAACTGGTGGTCGGTGAACTAGTTGCGTAAAACGACCGTCAGGTAGACTATCAGCATCTGGGTTGCGATGGGGTTCCTTGGCCTATTTTAGCATTGCATGGACGCATTGATTTTGTGTGTGCCCTAAGCAGTTTTTTGTCAATTAATTAGGTAGGTATAAGCACTATAATTTGTAAGTATAGCCATATATGCAAAAGCGTTTCTAATTTTCATCGCATAATCAAATTATAAAACACGTCAATAACCTGGTTAAAAGATAAAAATAACTTTTTTTTTAAATCTATTAATAGGCTTGCGTTTGACCGCCGACTCGCCTGATGTAAAGCGACGATGCGGTCTACGATGTAGCACGCTTGCCTAGAAGAAACTGATTCACTCGTGATTTGAAGACACCCAGATTGTAACTATGGGGGAACACCCATTCAGGCAGCGCATTCCGCAGACTAGCAGTACGCATAATAAAAATGGAATCAAAGCGCTTCGTACGGGTTTTTGGAATATCAACCATAAAGCGGTGTCTGTTTTTAGTGCCCGCTCTGGCATTCTGATAGAAAAATGAGCAGGAGGGAATTAGATCATGCAGATCCGATGCACACTCTCCGAAATGTATTCGATAAAAAACCGATAGACTAGCAACTTTACGCCGATGCTCAAGACTAAAGAGCTTATTCTGATCCAGGGAATCGTTGCTGATGAGCCTTTTGGCATGCTTCTCAATAGACTCTAACGCCCAAAGCTGATACTTAGCTGATCCATCCCAAAGGTGAGAGCAGTACTCCATGCACGACCGAACTTTTGCTTGATACAGTGACAGCAACTGTTCCGACGTGAAGTACCGACGCATCTACGATACTTGATTTCTTTAATTGGATTTGAGTTGTACAGGGTTGTTTTAAAAGTACAGAAGACCTATCGTGGACTACTGCCTCTACTCCCTACATCATACTTAGGTATCAATTTTTTTGCAAACGTTGCACACGAATTGCAATCTTTTCACAAAAATTTTTATTTTCACAATTTTTTTTTTGATTAATATAAATGTTAGTACATTAAAAATAACCTTGTATGCCTATGGTATAACACTCTCGGTTCTATGTAAACCAGTCAAAGATGACTCGTAACTTATGATGCACTTAGCTCACTATTTTGCTATCTGTTGACTCCCTTGAGTCGTTTCTCATGTAGATTGTAAAATTTTCTTTTGCATTTGATATAAATATTTATTGTATAGACTTCTCTAGCGGCTATCGAACTTAATATATTACCTAAAGAAATATAAAATATTTATTTCAATTTAAAAGTAGGTACCTTCTTGGTAGGTACCTTCAATTCAAAGTAGCTTCAATAATTTGAATTGAAAATATGCTTTCAAAAATTGGTCGGCGTATTTGTTAATAACCGGTGATTTGATTAAAAACGTTTTATTGCGAAACAAGTTATTACAATAAAAAATTAATACCTAAACTACTAAGTGACGTCGATTCTGTCAAACTACTCACTAAACTAAACCAATCTGATAGGATTAAAGTTATCTGCCTCTCTTTTTATTACAATATGTTAGAGAAGGATGGCAACAATGTCAAATTTGTTTTAGTTTAGAGTAAATCAGAATAGATAAAAAAAAATCTAATGTGTATCATATTTTTTTATTGGTATTTCCGTTACATAAGTTTATTTCTATTTTGTTTCTATGTTAAATGATGTACATATTATCTGTATACATTCTTATATAATAATATTACAATTGCCTTACTTGTAAACATAATGTTTATTAATAAATTACTTTGACTTTGACTTTGTTGCCATTATATTTAATTTTATTTACTTTACTACAAAAGAATGTCAGATAATAATTTTTACGTAAACCTTAGCTGTCAATTAAAAAAAAACTCTTAGAGGGATTTTTGGAAAATTATCACCTACTACAATTCTACGTTTACCACATAAATTGTAAAATAGAAGTGTATTTACCTGTTATATTTTATTTTTTCAATATTTACTTAACAAGTAAAAAAATCAGGGCAAATTTCGTCATGACGGTTTTTGCTAGCTTATCCATATCAAACTGTTTTTACGAAAAATGTGAACACAGAAAGACCCAGCGATCAAATCCTCAATTAAAAAACAAGTGTCCAATAAACTGCGCTGGACATCACTCGTTGAAATACTGCATCCAGTGAAATGGCAATAAGTAAAGTGATACGCAATAAACACAATATCCATCATCCGTAGTAGACATAGACTGTGTATTTTTTGTGTAGAATCGGACAAATTATATAACTATAAGAAATTGTACCGATGCCGATGTCACTTTTATTAAGAAATACGCCGGTGGATCCCTCTTTCAAATTTACAAATAACTTGGTCGTACTTTAAAACTGGTAGTGCCGATAGATTATGGTAATGAAGTAGCGGTTTTTGACTAATCGCATATTAATGGTGGTAAAGCGTCAGTAGTTATTGGCATTACAAAACTTTTGACAGAATACTGTTTATGTTTATTGAATAAATAGGCTTGCGTTTGTTCGGACCGCCAACTCGCCTGATGTTGAGTGGTGATGCGATGATGATGTGTGATGATGTGATACAGGGTCACTGGTAATCAGATAGCATCCTCATCAAGGTCATTCCAAAGAGCCTAAATACGATGAGGTTATCTTATTGCGTTCATTAGTTCCTATGATCACCTTAATATTCCATCATCGGAAAACCTTAATAAAAAAAAGTACAAAAATAATGTGAAGAATGAGATGTATGTGTATAGTGTGTAAATGGCTGTGTTAATTTTTTTTTTTTTATTTAAGCTTGTTATTATAAAATGCATTGAGCATTGTCATCCAAGTTACATAGGTGTACCAAATTTCAACTCAATTGAACGCCGGAAAATAGGTCAAATTAGGCTTGCAAGATTTGTACTTAACATACATACAAACATGTAAAGTTAAATAAAAGCTTGTAAAAATTCAATCACTATTCCACTATCTAATAAACATAGTTTTTTGTTAAGAAACACAAGCAGTTGGAGGTCTTAACAAAACAAAAACTCAAACTTAAAAGTACTAAGTCCAGGCGAGCACAGAAGTAAATAGTATTACAGCTTCAAATATTCCCCAGTCGTTAACTAATTGTTTGAACACAATTTGCATGAAACTTGTTTGCTGCGGTTAAAGTTTCAGGGGACACAAGGCGTGAGGAAATTACTCAGCATGGTTATTATCATCATCATCATCAGCCTATCAAGTTCTCACTGCTACAGGCCTTCATACAGGCCTTCTTTCAGAGACGATGGGCCCTAATCCACCATACTAGCCCAGTGCATGTTGGTAAATGTCATGTCTTTATACTTTTGAGCTTCTTGGACATACCGGTTCCGTCACGATGTTTTCCTTCACCGCTGTTGAGCGACGGCATAAGTCATATTGCAGGGCCGAGGATCGAACTGGGTACCTTCAGATTATAAAGCGCACATGCTACCGCTACTATTGCTCCTTCCTCTGCATGGTACTTACTTACCTCTATTGTATATCTGCGTTTAATTTTTATTAGGTCATGGTATAACACTATTGTACAGTTTTATCCTTATACTAACATGTAGGTATTGTGTTTTAGTAGGTATTATTTTGATAATTCCTGTATAAAATTACGTAAAGGCTTAGAAAAGATTGTGAAGAGTAATTCACACAACTCGACACAAAAGACATTTTAAAGTATAAATGCTATAAATGTATCTATCGAACGAATGTTAATATTTGAATGTTTGACAGGGACAGTGAAATAAAAATGTTTTTTTCTTACTTTTCCAGTACCAAAACGTAAAATATTGTAGGGTTCAGAAATACTACAAGGTAGGATACCGGTAGGATTAGTTCGTTCTGTCTGTTCGTCAGTTCATCCGTCATAGTTCTTTCACCACGCTTTCCACCACTTCATCATCATCATCATTCTTCTTATATACTGTTATTTATGATCTTGCGCCGATCTCATTAACGCCTTGTCTTGAACCCTGAATTTCTGGTGTATTTGCCATTTTATCATCGTCAGCCGCCTTTAATAACCCACTGCTGAGCATAGACCTCCCTTTGATTAAGCCATTCACGGTCCCTTGCAAAGCTTTGCTTATCTTTCTTTTGGCCTTGGGGAGTTAGCCACTTGAGTCTGTTAACATATTAATATGTGTTATGTGTACAGTTTTCTGGATGAATAATTTAAAATTTGCGAAATCCTTTTAGCTCGGGTACAGGTTTGCGTTAAAGTTTCAGGAAGGTATCAGAGGTTTAGATGCGCCGCGAAATACGCTTATGAAATATTTAATGCACTCTGATGGCTCGGTTTGATTACCTTTTCGGGCATCAATCTGGGAAACAACCACGTTGAATGGGACAAAGTTTTATTTTTAATCGTCTCGATGTTATAATAAAATTCATCGTATACTTGTCTCATGATTAACTGTAAAGTCATGCCAGAATCAATGATTACCTTATGCCTTGCAGTGGAGTGGCAGTCCGTGATATATTATCATAGGTTTCATTCGTCTGACTGGTGATGAACATCTTGATGATAATTTAATCGATTGCCATCCCGTATATCTCATGAATTAATGGGGCGATATGGCGTTGAAAGTTTATAAAGTCTAATAATTTTTTACGTATCTTAATTATTTTTTATTGATTACATTAGTAGTGTATTGATTTTAGGTGATAACCAAAGAAAACCATAATTATTTAAATAGCATTTTCATCAATTTGACCAAAGTGCTACTAAAATTCAACCATTACCTCCAACCGACCAATTACCCAGGAGTTCTCAATAAGAGATTTCGAGAGTTGAATCCCATTACCTAGTTAATGCAAATAAAGTTGTCAAGTTCAAAGAACAATAGAGAGCGTAGGACGTACATTTGTTATGACACAAATGAATAATTTGACTCAGTAACAAAAGGGGCAAGCACTGGCGATAACACTTAATAGTATTAGATAATGAATTTGTAATGGCCACAGTATAAACATTGGAGTTGGGATTTATGGAAGGACTGCTTAGAATTTAAATAGCTATATAGAAGTTGTAATAACGGGAGTAAATCTGTATTCTAGGGCCGTTGTGTAACTATTATAGATTTTAGGTTTGCAAAAGCAGATTTGTGTTATTGCCAGTTATAGTTTTCACTTTGTGGGAGTAGGAATACTAATGTAAACATAGGATTATAATATACTAGTTGAATCCCGCGGTGTTATCCGCGATTTTCCATTTGGGGGGGGGGGGGGGGGGAAGTATCCTTTGTCCGTTTTCATGATGCATACTATCTTCCTGCCAAATTTTGTTAAGATCGGCTTAGCCGTTTAGTCATGAAAAGCAAACAAACATCCAGACAGTGAGACAGAGTTACATTCGCTTTTATAATATTAGTAAGGATGCAGGTTAGGATGAGATGTGATGTGATGCTTGTTTTGTAGTTTTGATTATATTTTGCACATAGATACGGTCACAAAAGTTTCTTAGTAAATAAAGTTACGTAGCTAAAAAATAAAAGATGCGTTTATTTTGTTATACTGTCGATTTATTTTTGCTAACTAAATCAATACAAACAACATACTCATAAATAAAATTCTAGAATATTCAGCTAAAAAAATTAAGGCAAACCTACCACTTCTATACTCTACATTAAATCCTGAAACATACTCTCTCTCACCTTCAGCAAAATCAAAAGGAGTACGATTAGTCTCAGCTATTCTAGAAGACAATCAACACAATCTTAAAGGTAATATAACAAATATAAATCAAACCATATTTTGATATTCTCCAAACTTACCAACTAACAAACAAACCAAACCAAACAAATCAGCATAATTAGTCACTAGAAAATGGCGGAAAATTAAAAATTCTTTAGATAATAACACTGAAATTCAGTCCAATCCAATTTGATACTTGACTTTTTGAATTTCGTCAAACAAGTCATATTTAGAGTCAAACGAAGTATGTCACGATCAAGTCTAACCCTCATATTCATAGACGTAAATAAAGGTACCTCAAATCCTCACGTCACCCTAAAGTGGTGTTTTTTATATGCCAAAAGTCCACTTGAGGGTGACGTGAGGATTTGAGGTGACTTCGTTTACGTCTATGAATTTGAAGGTAAGTTATGCCCTGATAATTATATTGATGGAGACTTTACTAGAGGTTGCTCTGGAGTTTTGGATACAACACTCAAGAACATGGTTCACCTCATTATATCACTTACCTACACTCGAGCACGTTCACCAATACATAACAATAATTCACCATTATTACACATTAACACTCGAAATTGCACAAGTTTAAGAAAATAATACAATAACAATGACATGTTTTTTTACGTTGGTGCGTATAACTATTGATTTCATTTGCCAAAAATGTGAACATTATAAAGGATTTGCCTTATGACAAAATGCATTTTGAGTATACTTTAGATAGAGAATCGATAGCCATGATGCAACCAGGTCCAATCCAGAGTGACAATGGCGTCGGCCTTGCTTTAATTTTAACCTACTTCACAATTAGTGGCCACTTTATTCTGACACACTCAATCTGTCATCGATCATTACTAACACTTAACAACGTAGGCGATACTCACATGGACAATCCTACAGGCCACGATTACGAATATTTAACCAAGGAATTAATCAACCACCCGTTTTGACACATTCAAAAACATTCTCTAACTAACCAATTAACAAAGCTTAAACGACTTGTAAATGTATACGTCAATCTCGCGTCAACTGCGTCAATCGCACGCGGAGCCAAAAGCCACAATATGGGGAAGAAGGAAAAAAAAGCTAAGCGATATTGCGAATAGGCTTGCGTTTGACCGCCCATTCGCCTGATGTTAAGTGATGATGAAGTCTAAGATGGAGCACGCTTGCCTAGAAGAAACCGATTAATTCAAATTGTAACTACATATCAGGCAACACCCATTCGGGCAGCGCATTCCAAAGAGCATTTCACTCAATAAAAGTGGAATCTGTTTCGTATGGGTTTTCGGAATATCAACCACAAAATGGTGTAAATTGTTCGTGCCCACCCTGGCAGTCCGATAGAAAAATAGGCAGAAGGGAATTAGATCATGTAGATCCGATGCACACTCACGGAAATGTTATCCGATAAAATCCGAGTACGGCGTTGAGAACCAAAATCAGTCGGTTTATTATAAATTTATCGATTGTCCGTTTAAGTGTAAGTGATAATGGATCTAAGACAGGGTATCAATATTTGATCAACGTTCGTTCTTTCGCAAACTCATTCATTACCTTCTTAACCCACTTTTGGGTAGACAGATCTGTTTTTTAATTATTTGTAAGCAGATTTTACTGTATCTGAAGGCTGTGAAATTAAGCCTTAGTAGCTGTTGAAAAGATTTACAATACCTTTATTATTATCGTGATTTAAGATTGAAATATCGGTTTTGCAACGTGTTAGGCGAAAGCTTAAATCAACTTGCGAAATTCAGGAGCGGTTACAAATCTTGGTAGTCATGTTTAATAGATTTGGTGGACAGTTTGCCTTTTGTGTGCTAAATTGCTCTATGGTTTTAGATATGTTTTCGATGTCATCTAGGTGGAGAAAATGAATGATCTCGAAATCTGATTCTTGTAGCAGCGTATCACAAGTTGTTGCAACCGATATCGTGATCAGTTGCCACAAAAATATGACCTTTGCAATGTATGACGCGTTTGAGAAGATTTTTAATACTTATTAAATCAGTAATGTTGATGTAGGTATTACTACAAATCTCTGCTTTCCTGTCATTTAAGTTTCAGGCTTACTTAACATCCTTGCAAATCAATCTTTCCACTTTAGTTTCTAAGCGTTCTGTTTGTTTCTGTTTCCGTCTTACTAGAGTTCAAGGCCTTAATTTCTCATTGCAGTGTACAAATAGCTAGAAGGTCAACCGAACATTTTCTAGGCTTCATCCCACGGCACCAATTAACTTTTGTTTATCATAACTGTAATTATTTTACTACCAGTTTGAATGCAAACACCTCAATCTCATCATCAAGAAAACGCCATAAATTTGTGGTAATTTTATTTTTATCTACATAATTGTTGTTCTCTTTAAGTTAATTAACACATATTTACATTATAAGACCCGTGTGACGTTTTTTGGGCTTATAAAGCAAGATTTATGACTCTCATAAAAGCTTTGGATCTAGCCACAACTTACATAAAATTTCATTTTGTACCGAACTTATAGAGTATTTGCACCATTCTCACTGATTTTGTGCGTTTTCATCACCAACAATTTAACTTCTAGTTTAATATGTGGTTAAAATTGTAGTTGAAATTAAAATTGTATGGATTGAAATGACATCTTGGTGCCAAATGGTTATACAACTTGTATCAGAAACATTTGTACCTTTTATAAAATGTAAGCCACTAGTATCACACTTTGTTATTTTAAATCGATTTTCCTAGATGTCTTCACAAGGTTTGCCCACATGGTGATGAATAAAAAAATACAGTATTTGCAGCGCTTGTAAGAAAATATAATATGCAATTAAAATTAGCCGTTTTATGTTGTTTTTATTTCGCGGGAGGTCTAGAGAAAGAGGTGTTGAAAAACTATATTCGTGCACTGCGTGGCCATCTTTTACTTGGGTCTCTCATTGCTTTTAGAAAGCCATCATGTCCGAATAGTATTACTATTCTGGATCTTATGTGAAATGTACGTCCTAATTCTATTATTATTGATCTTTTGTAGCAAAACACGTGCTGACCTTCTGCCCTACGATTTTAATTATTATCATGACATGGACATTACCGAAACGAGTTCCTACAGATAATTACGCCCCCTAACATCCGTTGGAGATAATCTAATGTTATCACCACAACACTATCCAAGGGCTGTTGGACCAGAACTAAAAGACACAGCTGTATTTGTAATTTTAACCTTGATGAGAATAATAAGAAGAAAGAAAACATTTATTTTGTACACACAACACTATAACATCACAAAACTCAGAAAATACAAAGAAATAAAAGATTATACATGTTAAGTACATGTTAAATTGTCTCTGTCTAGTGCAACAAAAAAGGACAGTGTTCAGTTTTGTAAAAATATTGGTGCAAAAAATATACTACGTTCAAATAAAAAGTTATAGTGACTCGCGCTTCACCTATTTATCAATTTTAATGCACAACATTTTTCTTTGTATAATTATTTTAAACTGTTAAAACAACAACAATGTTTGTAGTTCACATTGAATCTTTACCTCAAAGTCTCCTAAGTTCCAAGCATTTATAAACCTAGTTATATTTTTTCTGGATAGTTAATAGGTACGTAATTATTTCCTCTTTGTTCTCCGATTAAATATTTATTCGTAACTATGACTTGTTTGACCCTTTTTCCTCGTTCGCATTGTTTTCGCTTTGCATGTGATTCACTAAACGAGCATGAATTTAATTTATTGACACCATTCCAATTCTGGAGCTTGGGCTTGCTGGCTTTATAGCTTTTCTGCTGTAAATACAATTCTTCAATCTTCTTTCTCTTTAATTATAGGGTGCGCAGTGACTGGAGTGGAAATAGTACGAAATCTAAAAGTGGTTAGTGACAGTAAAGTTTGAGTACAGGCAGAGAAGCCGAATGAAGTCGAAAATAGTGAAAATGAAATATTTCCCTTCGGGGCAGAAGGAATCTTATACGTTGCTCTCAGCAAGAAGGAGATATATGAAGAAACTAATGTACGTATACTTTTATTTACACACCACGTCTTCAGTATATAATAACACTGCTATAAAATTTATTATAGACTTTACGTCTCTAGACATACATATTTTGATTTTCCGTACAACGCTACAGTTTGTCTTAACTGATTACATGTTTTATTGGGAGAATGAAAGTGTGATTAGTTAATGATCTGATGTTGATGTATATTGATAGTGATACACCTCAAATCAATATAAAATGTCTTTAAATTATCACTAAATCAAAACAAAAAGCTGCAACCATTCCAAGAAGTTCCGTTAATTTTGCATCTAGTATTTCGATTTAATGCTATAAATCTTTGAAATAAGTGAATACATCAAAATAAAAATCGTATTGTCTTCGCTTATAAATATTACATAGAATCACTATCCGTCTTTAATTGTAGCGAATTCATCTGAAATCAAGACGTAATTAGGCCGTCTAGAAACGTTTGATATCTTAATATTGATACTATTTCTAAGTGCGCATTTGTGTATATATATAATAAGCAAACATAAGCAGCTTTAGCATTTAAAAGCTATCTATTATAAAGTTTTATTTGTAGGAACCTATTTTTACACTTTTAGTTATGTCAAATAGTACTTTGCAAAGCTCATATTTTCAACACTAATGGAGCTCATTCGAATTAAATTAAACATTGAAAGCTGTTTATTTTTATCTTTCTCTATTCTCGATTTAATAAGATCTTTTTATAAGAACAGTTTTTATCTGCCTTATTGGCTTTGATTAAACTAAATTTATCATCTTGTGTCACGGGGCTACCCCCTACCTGCCTAATAAATAAAATAAATAAAAGAGGTAGGTTTAAAAGTATTACCGCGAACAATTTATTTTGCCACAGGGCATGAGCATGATCAGTCGATGAGCTAAGAGTGGATAAGGCCTATACAGTCAGGTGATTCCTTCACTTCCTCCAGACTTGCACTTCCCTGACGTCTTGCGCCGTTGGTGAAGGTGGGCACTCGAGAGGGAAGGTCAGGCTCAGGTCGTAGTCGCGTAGGTACTACTGTTACGGAAGAAAGCATCCAGCTTCCAAATATGGACCTTGGACCCTGTAATGGAGCCGGACACAAAAACATTACAACTGGCCAGAAAACCCGTGAGCACCCACGACAACAGACGAGCAGCAAAGCGCTAAGTAGGTATGCGGCTGTATTGTCGTGGATGTTCACTACCAGATACGGAGATTACACTGGTTTCGAGAGAAAACAAGAATAGAAATGAAAATACAAAATGACAATTTATGAAAATATAATGTGGGTAAAATAAAAATTTAGTTTAGTTTAATTTAAAATTCGTTTAGCGTTCTCATGAGGTAGAATGGAAAATCAATAGTAACTAACCCACCATTACATGCAAAATACTGATCTACGGGACATTATGAATTATGTAGTGCACCACTTACCCAAATCTGGGGTTAAATTCTCCACGTAACACAAGAAATTGGCAGGAGAACGATAAGGACGCTTCTGACGACGATTATACGAAAATTAAAAGTTTCGCGTATTAAGGATCGCGGAGCAGAGAAGCGTGCGTTCCGCCTGTGGTTCAAAAATGGTCTGCCGGCGGCGGCCAGCGCGAGCGTCGGCCGCCCCGGGAGAACAAAAGAACTGGTCTTGAGGGCACCTAATATGTTGCTGATTTTAAACAACCGTTTTTTTTAATATGTTTTTTTTTACATGTAACGCATAACGTTACATTACCCCGCTCGTCTCAGAAAGGGTTTTGCTCTTAAATAAAACCCGTCTACAGTTTACTACTAGCACTACACATTCATATACACTCTTTCAAAATTCCTATCATAATAACAAGCATTCATCCTGACAAAGTAACAATAACAGTATTAAATGACTGTTAACGTGTTCTTACAAAAAAAATTGGTCAGCTGTGATAATCGCACAGATGACCAGTGCTAGCTGAAAGCAGTTGAGGGTTTTTTTTATGGAAACGAATATTTTATTTTATAATAAAACCTTTTAATATCTTGTATTTTTTAAATCTTTAATATGCCAAACACCTATGTTTTTTCCTGACATATTTTCTAAAACATACACAAGAGGAGACCTTTTCTCAATAATGCGGCACTTTAAAAATTTTGGTGCCAGCTTTTTTGAAAAATACTTATCCTTGTCGCTTAACACGAAAGCGCGCTTATAGACTGTGTCGCCTACATTAAATTCAGCTGACTTTCTCCGCAAGTTATAGTGAGCAGCATTCTTTGCATGGGCCTGCCATAGTGAGGCTTGCACATCATTAAATACTGACCGGAGACAACCTCTATTTTCCGTATACAAATCACGTGGAAGGAACAGTATTTCGTCACCTAGGTCATTGTCGGTATAGTGCGATCCGCATAAAACTAGCTCCCTCCCGTAAACTAAGAATGACGGCGTATAACTGGTAGTTTCGTTAACGGAATTGTTGATCGCGAACTGTACTTTGGGAATATAAGTGTCCCATGACCTATGGTCATTACCTACAAATGTAGACAAACTAGTTACAATGGTCTTATTGTAACGTTCCACGGTATTAACTTGCGGTGTGTACTTAGGCGTGAAAAATATGTTCGGTATATTATATTTTTTAAATAGAGCATCGGTAACAGAGCTTGTAAATTGAGCACCATTATCTAAAAATATGGTTTGAGGGATTCCGTGAACTAAAAAAATTGAATCTTCCAAAATTTTGATGACAGCATCGGAAGTTGCACGTCGTAGTGGATAGATATTGCAAAATTTGGAAAAACAACATGTGATTACGAGCATGTAACAATTTTGTTTACGCGTGGTCGGAAGGGGGCCTACAAAATCAATTGAGATCATTTGATATGGTCTAGAGCATTGCTTCGGTCGTCCCATTTCACCTAGTGTGGTGTGATTTTGCGCCTTATAAGACAAGCAAACAGAACACGATCCCACAAATTTTACGACATCTTGGTGCATACCTGGCCAGTAGTAATTTAGTGACAAACGGCGATATGTTTTAAAAATACCGAGATGTCCAGCTGTTGGGACCGAGTGGTTCTCTGCTATAATGTCTTGGCGAAATTCACTTGGCACAACTTCCTTCCATTCAAATTCAGAAGACATTTGTGAATTTGTGCTTTTTGTGAAACGAAACAACGAGTTGTTTTTTATGATAAAATTAGGGAACTGGCTGGGGTTGTTAAGACAACCGTTAATAATCTTTTTATACCAGTCATCATCTGTGTTGGCGTTAGCCAGGCAAATAGCGGAAACAGGAAAAGCTCTTGATAGGGCATCAGGGATGACATTATCAACACCGCGACGGTGCTTGATAACGAAATTAAATGATGATAAGCGAACTCCCCATCGCGCTAATCGTCCAGTAGGGTTTTCTAATGTTATGAACCATTTCAAAGCAGAGTGATCAGTATACACTGTAAATGTTTGACCGTTTTCGAGATAACACCGCCAGTGCTCGAAAGCAGTTAGCACAGCAAGTGCCTCCCGTTCGGTAATACTGTAGTTCTTTTCGGGGCTGGTGAAAGATCGACTCATGTAGGCGATTGGGTGTTCTTTACCATCTACAGTCTGTGTTAACATCGCACCTACCCCATAACTACTCGCGTCAGTGTGGACTTCAAATGGTTTTTCATAATCTGGGCAAGAAAGTACTGGTGCGGAAACAAGGCATTCCTTTAAGGCATTGAAGGCCACATCAGCTTCTGCTGACCACTGGAAGGAGGGAGCCTTTTTGCCGTTAGCAGTGAGCTTATTGAGTGGACCAGCCACTGTGCTAAAATTCGGTACAAAACGTCGGTACCAGGTTGCGGTACCGAGAAAACGTTTCAATTCCTTCCTTGTGGTGGGGGTCGGAAAATTGAGAATAGCCTCAACTTTGTCCGGGTCAGTGCGCAGACCATGAGAATCAACAACATAACCCAAGTATTTAAGTTCACTTCGAAAGAACTTACACTTTTCGAAGTTTACTGTCAAATTTGCTAATTTTAATTTGTCCATAACGCGCAACAACCGTGACACGTGGTCTTCAAAGCACGAGCTGATGATGATGATGTCATCTAAGTAGGCAAAGGTCTTAGACTCCATGTCACTAATCAGTAAATCGACAAGGCGTTGTTGCGTTGCGGGGGCATTCGTCAACCCAAACGGTGTGGTTTTAAAACGAAATGTGCCACGTCCCGGGACATAAAAAGCGGTCTTATCGCGGTCTTCTGGCGCTAGCGGTAGCTGCCAAAAACTCTTGGACAAGTCGATGCTAGTAAGGTACTTAGCATCGCGTAGGTTGTCCAAGATCTCCGAGACATACGGCAAATTATAAGCATCACGTTTGGTTATCGCGTTCAACTTTCGGCTATCTAAACAGAACCTAGGCTGTCCATTTTTTTTATTAACAATGAGCACGGGAGAAGACCAGGCACTCTCGCATGGTTCAATTACGTCAAGTGATAGCATTTCGTCTACTTGTGCTACCAATATACGTTGCTTTTCGGGAGACATCCTGTAATAGCGTTGTTTTATAGGTTGCGCGTCACCAGTATCTATGCGATGGCTTATTAAATTTGTCCTGCCCAAGCCTTTTGCTTCAGTTGAAATAGACTTAAACTGAGCTATAATATTGTCAACTATACCTTTTTGTGATTCCATTAAATTGTCATACGAGCTAATAAAAGGCTCGTCAATATTTGCTTTAATTTCCGCCAACGAGGCATTAGACATTTGAATACTACCTAAATATTTAGGGCAAATTTGGAAAGCACGCCAAAAGTCTACACCTAATATAATAGAGGTTGCTACTTCTGGCACTACGAATACTTTAATAATATGAAATTGTCCTTCGAATGTCACAGGTAAGTACATGTAGCCTATACTCTTCAAAGGTTGTCCACCGGCAGCAACCATGTTAATGTTTTCATCCTGGTGCAAGGTACAGTCTACTAAGTGTAAATGAGAATTATTGCCTAGAATTGAGACTGTAGCTCCAGAATCTAACAACCCACAAGCATCTGCGTTGTTAATTTTAATGTTTACGTATGGCCTAGTATCATTTATTGGTTTTGAATGCAGAATTGTGGCAACCCTATAAGTTGAAATAAACGTTCTAATAAAAACAAGCCAGTTTTGCCAATCCTGTTTGTCAAAGTTTTTACAATTCTGCGTCTTTAGTTTTTTTGATTATTCCTATTTTGACTGCAATGAGGGCAATCTGGCGTTTTCACATTTTTCATACCACACTTAAAACATACTATGTCTCGCGGAGCCTGGCATTGACGGATGTGATGGGTGTTATTGCGACACCTAGGGCAATAAGGTTCCTTCTTATTTAATTCAACGGTGTGCACGTAAGTTTGATTGTTATTGGCTTGGTTATTATTGTAGTTATTATTTCTATATTGATTGTTATTGTTGAAGCCATGGTTTTTATTGTGATTATTTGTATTATAATATTTTTGTTGATTGTAACTTGTGCTAGGTTTATTTGCAGTTTTATTGGCATCTTTAGTATAGGCAAATTCTGGTGCCAGTGTGTCTGATGTAACCTTGGGCGGTTCTTGAAACTGCGACAGACGAGATTGGATGATCTCGTAATTACGACACAAGGAACGCAAGGTCTCTATCGTCGATATCTGAGGAGCTGCTGCTAATGTGCTGGCATAGCACGGTCTAACATTGTGGAGTAAGATCTCCAATTGATCCGCTTCGGAAAGGGGTTTAGATAGGCGCGAAAACATCCCGTTCATAATCGATAGATAAATAGTGATGTTTTCGCGTTCTCCCTGAGTGCGCGAGCGGATTTCAGAAATAAGTCGGTAATCGTAATCCGATTGACTGAAATCAGCTCTTAATAAATCTGCCAACTCATGCCAAGAACTTACCCTGTCCCTTACTGCACGAAACCAGTGAAGGGCGTCATCTTGAAAAATTTCGGAAGCAAAACTCATTACTTTTTGCGAAGGAATATTTCGTGCTTGTATAAATTCATCAACACGCTGTATAAATGAGCGAACGCAGGTTTTTCCAGCAAATTTTAGTTTACCTAACTCAGCTGTGGTACGGTCGCATGATACAGAAATCATGTTTTGCAGTTCTGGCACAGTAGTTACAACTTCTCTGGCCGAACTCATGCCATAAGGAGGTTTTATAGCTAAAAGAGCAGAAAGCCTTTGTGATAAGCCTTTGTAAGAACTTAAAATATCGTCATATTCTTTCTTAATGTGTTCACTACGCGTTATTCTCTCGATACGATTATGTAAATGATGCAACATATTTTGTGTTCTCATAAGTGAAGCGTCGTTCGGGTCAGATGCGTCAAGGTTCGTTTGTATTTTGGTTAGAACTTCTAAACAGCCCTTAAGGTCCTGCCTTACTTCAAGCGGAGATTCTAAAATGTACTCCGATGGCAAATCAGGTGACAATTTTACAATTTGTTTACGCAACTCCTCAACAGAGGTTGCAGGAGCAACGCCTCTAATACGAACTTCATATTCCAGCTCTGACTTTTGTAATGAAAGAAACTTAATGGGCAACATGATGAACAATTATCAAAAATAATTACAAGGTTGTACCAGTTGGATAAGTGGTGCAATTGAAAAAGAAAAGAAACAACACGTTCTCCGTTCTGTTACAAGTATAATTTATTGAACGTCTGGTTTTCTTATAAAGAGTTTTTTTTTTTTTTTTTTTTTTTTAAGTTTATTAAAATCTAACAATAAATGATCGAATGTGCTACTAATGTGTACCTTTCAACCAAAAGAACAATATTCTTTGTTCAAAACATAAACTTAAAGAAACATAAAATAATATAAACAAAATTTATGTAAGCGGCATTTTAGGTGCCCAAGTCTTAAAAATTACAATGATTTTTTTTCTTTTTAATTAAAAACAACTACGTGACTCTAAATGGATTAACAAATTATATTATTGTTTATTAAGTGATAATTAATCATGTACCTACTTACAGATGTGTCGGCACAATAGGTACACTTTAGTAGCAGTAAAACCAATGAAATGGACGTTTTACACTAAACAAACACCAACACAAACCACAACCAAGAAGAAAGGAAAAGAATCAACTGTATATCCACCACGATAAAAGGCGCCAGTCAGTCGGTAGAGCATGAGACTCTTAATCTCAGGGTCGTGGGTTCGAGCCCCACGTTGGGCGCCAGTGTCACGGGGCTACCCCCTACCTGCCTAATAAATAAAATAAATAAAAGAGGTAGGTTTAAAAGTATTACCGCGAACAATTTATTTTGCCACAGGGCATGAGCATGATCAGTCGATGAGCTAAGAGTGGATAAGGCCTATACAGTCAGGTGATTCCTTCACTTCCTCCAGACTTGCACTTCCCTGACGTCTTGCGCCGTTGGTGAAGGTGGGCACTCGAGAGGGAAGGTCAGGCTCAGGTCGTAGTCGCGTAGGTACTACTGTTACGGAAGAAAGCATCCAGCTTCCAAATATGGACCTTGGACCCTGTAATGGAGCCGGACACAAAAACATTACAACTGGCCAGAAAACCCGTGAGCACCCACGACAACAGACGAGCAGCAAAGCGCTAAGTAGGTATGCGGCTGTATTGTCGTGGATGTTCACTACCAGATACGGAGATTACACTGGTTTCGAGAGAAAACAAGAATAGAAATGAAAATACAAAATGACAATTTATGAAAATATAATGTGGGTAAAATAAAAATTTAGTTTAGTTTAATTTAAAATTCGTTTAGCGTTCTCATGAGGTAGAATGGAAAATCAATAGTAACTAACCCACCATTACATGCAAAATACTGATCTACGGGACATTATGAATTATGTAGTGCACCACTTACCCAAATCTGGGGTTAAATTCTCCACGTAACACAAGAAATTGGCAGGAGAACGATAAGGACGCTTCTGACGACGATTATACGAAAATTAAAAGTTTCGCGTATTAAGGATCGCGGAGCAGAGAAGCGTGCGTTCCGCCTGTGGTTCAAAAATGGTCTGCCGGCGGCGGCCAGCGCGAGCGTCGGCCGCCCCGGGAGAACAAAAGAACTGGTCTTGAGGGCACCTAATATGTTGCTGATTTTAAACAACCGTTTTTTTTAATATGTTTTTTTTTACATGTAACGCATAACGTTACACTTGATTCATCTCGGAAGTTAATTCTATATCGAATCGTCGATTGGGAAGTACAGTTGCACAAAGACGCTACTGTTCTCCGAGCTTCTTCCCGTTACGCAAACCACTATAAAATCATCTCTGGCTTACTGTATCGAATGGAGCAATATTATATTGGCAATTTTGATATCAGGGATTATTGCTTCACAATTTTTATCTTTGCAACTTAGGCAATAAGGTCTATCAAAGAATTTTAGAATTCAAATACCATTTTCTTTGGCACCTTTTTTGATTCCACATCAGCTACCTATTAGGTAAGGTAGGTGCCGTTAAGCACTTTGTCACTATAATTATTTGGAGAAAGTTCTTTCTCTTCGTAACACAAAACAACAAAACGTCATAGTTTGGTTGGGATTTCTACACCATCCTGGAATTTCCCATTTCGATAAATACACTCGTATGCAAATTACCCACAGGAAACATGAATACATAATATACTACCATCAATGATTGCACGTTATGTACAAAAACAATTTTACTTTTTCACTTACTATTTAATAGCATATATTAAGGAATAGTCAATAGTGGGTGTACCCTAATACCCAGATTAAGTTACAGTTATTATACGTAAATACAACTGCACAGTTTATAAGCAGTGTGTAGGTAATTCTATCCTTTAATGACTAGTAAATATTTAACCTACCTACCACTAATTATTATTCAAGGGAAAGAGAACCTTTAATTTGCAATATTCTCGCACACGTTGAGTACATCCTCTAAATAACTACCGCGAATTTATAGGTGTGGTGTACAACTCGATGAACTCGATCGATACTCACTGACATGTACCGAATGAGTTACGAACTCTCAGCGATGTTAGTACCAGGTCAGCGCACTTAGTTTCTTAGAAATCATCATCATCATAACTAGCCAGAAGACGTCCACTGCTGAACATAGATCTTCCCCTTTTAACCTCCACACTGAACGACAGCCTGCCTTTTGTATTCACTGGATGCCGGTGACTCTCACAATGTCATCGGTCCATCTAGTGGGAGGCCTACCTTCTTCTTAGAAATAACAATAACAAATTCTTAGTTCAGACTAAGCTTCTTAGTCTTGAGCATGGGCGCAAAGTTGCTAGTTTATCGGTTTTTATCGAATTCATTTCGGAAACTGTGCATTGGCTCTGCATGATCTAACTTCCTCCTGCCCATTTTTCTATCGGACTGCCAGAGTGAGCACGATAAATCGACATCGCATTACGGTAGACATTTCGAAAATCCGTACGAATCCCTTTGATTCCACTTTTATTGTGCGAGCTGCTAGTCTTTATAATGCGCTTCCTGAATGAGTGTTCCCCCATTGTTATAATCGGGGTGTCTTCAAATCATAAGTGAATCGGTTTCTTTTAGAAAAGCGTGCTCCATCGTAGACCGCATCATCGCTTTACATCAGGCCAGTTGGCGGTCAAACGCAAGCCCATTATAAATAAACTAGCGGTCCGCCCCGGCTCCGCACGGGAATAGTTATATAGCTTATTAAAATAGTCTATATTAATCAGTGATAATGTAGCATTCAAATGGTGAAAGAATTTTTAAAATCGGTCTAGTACTTTTTGAGCCAATTTGTTACAAACATACTTACATACAAATCTCTCCTCTTTATAATATTAGTATAGATTAGTATAGATAAATAAATAAAATTATAATAAAGCGATTACTGAGGTAAATTTGTATATTTCTATGTAAACTGTACGTGTATTTTGCGACACAATGTTGTATCTGATATCAGAATCAGAATAATATGATAATAATAACCTGTGTAGGTAACTAACTGTCTGAACGAATATCGATATCATGCCACAAATCCACTCCATTGTTTGTTGCTATATATTTATATCGTTTAACCACAAATATGTATATTCTTAATACATACGTGTATCGTATCAATAATAAACATTTCAAATCAAAATTCCGAATATAGTGATTCAGTAAGTTTTATATGCGCAAAGATATTTTTTACAAGGTGTTAATTTAGCATAATAAATTTTCAGATTTCGTGCAACCTATCCCTATTCGAACAATAAAGAAAACATATAACAATTACTAAGTCACGTAGTAGGGGCTAGAGTAGTTATCCTTTTTTTATAAAAAAAACTACGGTTACGGCAGATTGCGTCCGATTATACCCTTAATAAATGGTATTACTAACTATGATTACTACTTTTAATATTACTCGATTACTCCTCTCAAATTCTCTATTAGGGCTGCGAGTTTTTAATATCGATTTGGAATATAATTATCGGTAATATGTATTTTTATGATGTAAATGCTGGGGAGTTTGGGGGTGTATAATAATAAGGGTCATTTGACCATGGTTTCATATTTAAAATTAATATAGATGACAAAAGCACGTGCTACTTTTGGCATTTTCAAAGGCCCTACCATAATATGTACAACGAATCCGTAAAGATTGGGAGCGATGTTGATTTAGGTCTCGACCGATATCATGATCAGCTGAGAATAGAAAGTGTGATCTAATCCGCTGGATGGTGAACTAAGAAAATTCAAAAACAATCTAATTGTTCCGGACCACCGCCTTTCGGTCAAGTCACTTGTTCGACTGAGTGGACTGTATTTGGTTGACGTGTATGGCGAAGTGACCGACCAAGGCGGGCGGCGGTCTTTGTCGGTGGAACGGTGCTGGGATTGGAAGAACTTCAAAGTCGTCGTTGTGAAGCGGGTCGTGTCGTGGTGCTTCTTGATGTAGAGGGTCCCGAGAGCGAGTTGTCGGGGGTCGTGTTGCTAGGTCGGTGTCTGGCGAGTGAGAGGTCGGTACAATGGGATACAAGTCTATTTATGCCAGCCGCAAGTTTATGTTGTCTGGAGGCTGTCGGCCATATAAACTTGCGGCGTTGGCGGTCCGCGAGCGCGTTCCAAGCGCTCCCTCTCGCACGGTGTCTCTCGCTTACTCGCGTGTGCGCAAGAGGGTTCGCTCAGCCGCTTTGTCTTGCCACATGTTGTCCCATTGTTTTAAGTCTACCTGCAGCTCGCCTCAAGGGACCCTTTCCAACGAAATCACCACGGACCGTCATTTATTTGGAATCTTAAAACTTAAAATATTTACACGCAAAGTACCTATTCCCTAGCTAAATCCAAAGTTATACAAATGTCTATCCTATAAAATGTCTACTCTATATAATGTCTATCCTATAAAATATAATACTTAGTCTAAACTTATATTGCTATGTCTGTCCGTCGCGAACATTCTCCCGCCGTGCAGCGTCGTCCAGGGCGCTGCAATCTTCTTGGTGAGCGGCGGGTGTCGTGGGCAGCGCTATCAGCTTCTTGACTGGTCGTCTCAGGATACCGCCCGTAGTTCGCACGTCGACTACCCGGGTGATGTTGTCAGTGCCCGGGTAGATGGCTTCGATGACCCCGCGCGGCCACGTATTGCGCGGGAGTGTGCCATCAGCAACGATGACGACGTCACCTGGCATCACCGCGGGCCCGCGGCAGTGGGGCTCCCGCCGGTGTTGCAGATCAGGCAGGTACTCCCGGAGCCACCGGCTCCAGAAGATGTCGGCGAGGCGTTGTGCAGCGCGCCAGTGCGTGCGGCCTATGAGGTCGGCGTCGCTGAAGGTGCCAGGCGCGGGTACTCGCGCCGGACCACCCAGTAGAAAGTGGTTTGGTGTCAGAGGAGCGGGGTCGTCAGCGCTCACAGATACGTGGGTGAGCGGTCGGCTGTTCACTGTGAATTCCGCCTCGGCCAGCAGCGTGTGGAACACTTCCACTGTCGGGTGTCGGGGCTGCTGCGTGGCGGCAAGAGCACTCTTCACGGCACGTACCATGCGTTCCCATGCTCCGCCCATGAAAGGCGATCCAGGTGGGATGAAGCGCCAGCTGATGAGGTGACGTGAGGCTTCTTTTTCGGTGGCCCTGTCTAGGGCCCGTCGCAGTTCTTTGTCAGCGCCTCGCAGGTTTGTCCCGTTGTCAGACCATATCTCGGTGGGCGTTCCGCGGCGAGCGATCATGCGCCGGAGGGCCATGATCGCTGAATCGGCACTGAGCGAGGCTGTCGGTTCCAGGTGTACTGCGCGCGTAGTCAGGCATGTGAAGAGCGCCACGTAGTGCTTCTGAGTGCTTCGGCCAGTGCAGATGAGGTAAGGCCCAAAAAAATCCAGGCCCGAGTAAGTGAAAGGGCGCTGGTGGTGGGCCAGTCGACTCGGAGGGTGATTGCCTGTAGATGGTCGCGGGGGCGCATCTTTGCGAATGCGACACGGTAGGCAGCGGTGTATGACCATCTTGGTCACTGGTCGTAGTCGGAGCACCCAGTATGACTGTCGGACCTCACTGAGTGTGGCTTCAGCCCCGGCATGGTTCATTCGTCTGTGGATGTAGTCTATCAGCAACTTCATCTCGTGGCGGTTCCCGTCGAGCACGGCTGGTGACGTCACTAAATCATCGGCCCCCGTGATATGGTTGATACGACTGTTTAGTCGTATAAGCCCGTCCGTATAATGTACGGAGAGTTTATGTAGTCGACTGGCGGGCGTTATAGGCTTCCCGCTTTGTAGGGTCTCTATTTCATTGGTAAAAACTTCCCCTTGACTATTGCGCCATATTAGCGTCTCAGCGCGTCGTAAGGTGTCGCCGTCGAGCTCTAACAGGGGCGGCGACTGTTTTTCGTTCAAGTCGAAGCGGGGCGTAGTTGTCTTTGAATTCTTCTTGTTGTAAGTTGTCCACGTCGGGTCCCGCAGCTGGTTGGCTCGCGTGCGCTTGTAATGAGTGCGCTCACGCTTACGACGGCAGAGTTCAATGAACTGTAGAACGCGTGCGGTGGCTCGGACATAACGTTCCCATCTAGAGAAACGTTCGGCGTCGGGAATCGCTTCTTTGATGCACGCTCGGGCTGTAGTCAGCGTGTTACATTTTTCTTCACCGGTGTTGTCGATGCACATGACCTTTTTCTGGGTCGGCCACGTCTCCTCCGGGGCTCGAAGAAATTCAGGTCCGGTATACCATCGATGCCTGGAGTCGAAGTCGGCTGGAACGTCGCGAGTGGCGTCATCAGCGACGTTAAGTTTCGTGGGTACCCATCTCCACTCTGATAGTGTAGAGTTTTCTTCTACGGCGGCTATACGGTGAGCGACAAACGGTCGGTAAGAGCGTGACCCAGTACGCAGCCAAGTGAGAGCTGTCATGCTGTCTGTCCAGAAGACCCGTGTATCTGGTTTTCGTTCGTGCTCTTCTGTGGCGGCGGCTGCCATGCGACTCCCCATGACCGCTGCTTGTAGCTCTAGTCGTGGGATCGATGATAGCTTCAGAGGAGCGACACGTGCTTTTCCGAGCACAAGTGAGAGTCGTACTTCTCCATCAGGCATCACCGCCCGCCAGTATAGGGCGGCGGCGTAGGCAGATTCGCTCGCGTCAACGAAGGTGTGGAGTTGTAGCGAGACGGCATCGGAGTACCCGGTGTATGGGCGTGGTACGGAGACGTCTCGTAGTCGTTGTAGATGCTTCATCCAGTCTCGCCACTGTTTGGCGAGGTCATTGTCTATGTGTGCGTCCCATGCAGTCCCGCGGCGCCATAGTTCTTGTAGCATCTGTTTTCCTTGTATAGTGACAGGCGAGGCAATTCCCAGCGGATCATAAATGGACATGACAATACGTAGAGCTTGTCTTTTGGTCGGGGAATCGCTCTGTAGTACGTCCTGTGGTACCCGTGCCATGTCAAGGTTAAAGCCGAGGGTGTCATCATCGGGCTTCCAGATGAGCCCCAGAACTCTCTCGCTAGCTGCGCCGGCTGTGAGGGTAACGTCTGTGGGAGGCTCTTCGTCGGTCAACAGTCGTCGGACCTTGTCGCAGTTAGAATTCCATTTTCTTAGTTGGAAGTGCCCTTTTCGATGTATGTCGCGTACGTGAGAGGCGACTCGGGCGGCGTCTTGTGTTGTTCGGTAACTGCCCAGATAATCATCCATATAGTGGTTCTTGATTATCGCGTCGGCGGCTTCTGGGTAGTTTTGTCGGTGCTTTTCTGCGTTCAAGTTCTTCACGAAAATAGCAGTGGCTGGCGAGCTGGTAGCCCCGAATATGACTGATTTCATTCGGAACTCCGTCGGTGGCTGTTTAGTGTCGTCTCGCCAGAGATACCGCAGCGCGTCTCTGTCTTCCTGTCTGATGTTAATCTGCATGAACATCTCGGTTATGTCGGCCGTGACGGCCACGGCGTGTTGTCTGAAGCGCATCAACACGCCCGGCAACGACTGAAGCTGGTCCGGCCCGGTCAGTAAGTAGTCATTTAGACTTCGCCCTCTGGTCTTCGCTGCAGCGTCGTGCACGATGCGAAGCTTTTCCGGCTTTGTCGGGTTCGTAACGCCGAAGTGTGGTAAGTACCATGTTTTGTCAGGAGTGCGTGCTGTCGGCGCGCGTTCGGCGTACCCCTTATCTAGAAGGGCTTGCATCTCTGTTTTGTACTTCTGGGCCATGGTCGGGTTTCGATGTATCTTCTTTTCAGTCAATTTTAGACGGTTAAGCGCTGCCTCATAGTTGTTGGGCATTTTAGCGTTTTCTTCTTTCCACAGTAGAGCAGTTTCGTAGTGCGCGTCGGGGAGCTGTCGGGTCGTCTTCGTCAGTATGTCGAGCGCTCGTTGATCAGGGTCACTTTGTGGATTCTTCGCGACGACTGTCAAGCTTTCTAGCGCGAAGTAGCGGCGGAGGTCTTCTTCCATATTTTTCTCCGGTGTGGCTTCCGTGAGATGAGCCACGAAGTTGACCTGGTGGCCCAAAGCACGAGTGTGTGTGCCATGTAGCACCCAACCGAGCGGCGTGAGTGAGGCGACGGGTTGGTCGCGGCGGCCCCTGCGCGTCTCTGTGGCTAGGAGAAGCGGCCAATTGTCTTGTCCAATGAGTATCTTCGGGCGCGCTATGTCGACTGGCAGCAGCGATCTTAAGTTCTGTAGGTGATGACAGCCTTTCAGATCTTGTTGTCTCACTTGTTGTGGAGTGAGGCGTAGTCCGTCAATCGTACGCAGTTGTAGCTGTTGAGGTTGACTATCTCGTCCGCTCAGTGTGAGTGAGACGCGGCGTGAGTGAGACGAGTCGATCTTCTTGTTACCAATGGCATTTATAAAGAGTGGGTCAATGGGGCCCTCAGCGCCGACCTGGTTGGCGAGCTCAGTATCGATCAGTGAGACGGTCGACCCGTCATCGAGTAGGGCCCACGCCTTCACCTCTCCCGCCGGTCCAGTTACGGTAACTGGCGCCATCTTCAGGTAGGCAGCTGGAACGTGCGATGTCCATGTTGATGCCACTGTCTCTGACCGGTCATCGGGTTTCTGCTCTGTGTCCATCTGGTGGAGCAGATGGTGGTGAGGATAGCTGCACCCATCGATTCCGCACCTGCGTGTCTTGCATGTGTGTATCCTTTTGCGGATGCGGAGGCACTTGAAACAGAGGCGGCCATTCTTGGCGAGGTCCCATCGCTCGTTCACTTCAGCTTTCTTGAATTCGGGACAGGCTGGTACGTCATGGCCCACGCCTTTGCAGGTGGCGCAGGTCTTTTCCCCACTCGTTTGAGTCGCATAAGCGCGTTGTATGTTCTGGCGGCGGTGTCCGTGGGACGCGTCTTCTTTCGGCGTGGTCGTCGGTTCGGGCTGTGCATATGGGCTACACAGATCGGCTTCTCGTTGTAGGAATTTCGCCATCTTCATTAAGTCGGGTTCTCCCGCCGGTTGTGAGGCGGCGTAGTCAAACCACCGGTGTCGTAGTGTAGGCGGGAGCTTCTCTGATGTCGCTGTAGTTATCTCGGGGTTGTACATATAATACACCCGATCTAGAGCGTTGAGTGCGGCGACCACGTTGCTCACTTTGTTAGCAAACACGCAGATGTCTCGGGGATTGTCGGTCAACTTCGGCAAAGCTCGTAAGCGTTCGAGCTCTGCCGCGGCGATCGCTTCGGGGCGTCCGAAGCGTGACTCTAGTGTCCTCATGATTTCTTTGGGTTCTGTGTAATGTAACAACAGGTTTTCTACCGCTTCTTTCGCTTTCCCTCGGAGATTGCGTCGTAGCCGAGCAGTGTTCTCGACGTCGGTGAAACTGGCGGCTGTTTCATTGTACGCCGCTCGGAACGACAGCCAGTCTTGGTGCGACCCGTAGAAAGGCGGCAACTCTATGTAATACCGGTGCGGCAGAGAGGGCTTAGTACTTCTTGAGGCAGCGACGATAGCGGCAGCGAGCTCTGTAAAGTTAGAGTTCGGTGTCGGTGGTGGCGCGGCAGCGCCGGCGGACGTCGCGGCTATCTCTTTGGATGCAGGCACGCATACGCATGTCTGTAGTGTCGGCTGAGGCAGCGCTCGTTCAGTGTGCGGCCTGTCAGTCAGCGGCGGCGGCTGTGGTATCGGCGGTGGCTGGGTCGAAGATTTGCCACGCTCCTCTGTAGAGGACTTACCAGCGATTGCAATCAATTGCGTCTGATGTTCGTCAAGCCACGTGTCTACACGTTGCGTCTGTGCAGCGTGATCTTCGTAGAGTTCACTGCTTATGTCGGATTCTTCTTCGGCTTCTAGACGCGCGATGCGGGCGCGTGAAGCGGCAGCCTTGGCCCGCAAAGCGACAGCGTCAGCGATCGCGGCGTCAGCCTCGGCAGTCGCGGCATCTTCTCTGGCGCGGAGGATGGCCTTCTGTCGTTTGGTTCTTGTCGTCGTGGTAGAGTGCGGTGCGCGTCGCACCGGTGCAGTGGTAGGCACGACGGTGCCTGTCGATGCGTCGTCGTTGGTAGCGGCGGTGTTGTCCGCGGGAGTGCTACCAACTGGTGTGGGCTTCTCGGCAAGTGGGGAGCGGTCGAGCTGTGTCCCACTGAGATGCTCCGTCGATGGTGCGGCGTTATGGGAGGGGGACCCCGTACTTGTGGGGTCCCGCGTCACTCCCGCGAAGTGTGTGGCGGTGTCAAGGGAGGGAGACTCCGTAGTCGTAGGGTCCCGCGTCACTCCCGTCGAAGCCACGCTCTCCACGCTCTCCTCGTCTGCAGGTAGGCCAGCGTCTCTGTAGTGACGCGGCGCAGTCTGCCCGCCCTTAGCGGACCGTGTCAGGACCATCTTGTTCTTTCTTGAAGTCTTCAAAATCCGGCTACTGAAGGACCAATGTTCCGGACCACCGCCTTTCGGTCAAGTCACTTGTTCGACTGAGTGGACTGTATTTGGTTGACGTGTATGGCGAAGTGACCGACCAAGGCGGGCGGCGGTCTTTGTCGGTGGAACGGTGCTGGGATTGGAAGAACTTCAAAGTCGTCGTTGTGAAGCGGGTCGTGTCGTGGTGCTTCTTGATGTAGAGGGTCCCGAGAGCGAGTTGTCGGGGGTCGTGTTGCTAGGTCGGTGTCTGGCGAGTGAGAGGTCGGTACAATGGGATACAAGTCTATTTATGCCAGCCGCAAGTTTATGTTGTCTGGAGGCTGTCGGCCATATAAACTTGCGGCGTTGGCGGTCCGCGAGCGCGTTCCAAGCGCTCCCTCTCGCACGGTGTCTCTCGCTTACTCGCGTGTGCGCAAGAGGGTTCGCTCAGCCGCTTTGTCTTGCCACATGTTGTCCCATTGTTTTAAGTCTACCTGCAGCTCGCCTCAAGGGACCAAGTCTACCTGCAGCTCGCCTCAAGGGACCCTTTCCAACGAAATCACCACGGACCGTCATTTATTTGGAATCTTAAAACTTAAAATATTTACACGCAAAGTACCTATTCCCTAGCTAAATCCAAAGTTATACAAATGTCTATCCTATAAAATGTCTACTCTATATAATGTCTATCCTATAAAATATAATACTTAGTCTAAACTTATATTGCTATGTCTGTCCGTCGCGAACACTAATATCACCACATCACCAGCGATAAATTTCATTGCTTTAAACTATCACTGTTGTTCACTAAAGTTACATGATTATTTACGGGATATTTACTGTGGTACCGTGGTTGAGTCTTCCCGTGAACATGGTGCATGTAACTGCGACGAAATATCGGGAGCTCATTACACAACCTTACCACGGTAAATATCCCGTAAATAATCATGTAACTTTTGATAAATTTCATGTTCTCGTTATTTTTCTTTTGAAGTATTTCAAAAGATCTAAAACGGATGTTTGGTAATATGATATAACTCAGTCACAATCTTCAGTGATTTATTAATCCGCTTTCATATTTAAGAAAAGAATATTGCTGTATACTAGATATATATATTATAAACATGTCGATTCAAGACTTTATTTAGTGTCAATGCTTTGTGGATAGTTGATTTACTCGCAAAGAAAATCCTTATTTGTAGGAGCCATTATCAATAAATAAGCGACAAAACAGACAATTCCCGGGTTATCCTGAGTTTCAACAATTCATTCTTGTAGCATGTCTTAGTACAATTGAGAGTTGGGGACCTAACACGGACCGCATATGGGCGTATAAAGAAATAAATTCTCGTGCTAACGAAAAAGAAAGAGAAAAACTTTCTGTCATTGGCCCAGCGAACGAGAGTCAAGATCATTGCCATTGCGTCGTAGTTTACCTACAAGCGACCTTGAAAAAGTCAACAATTTTGGTTGCATGCTAAATTCGAAATCGTACCTTATTTATAGAATTTAAACAGCCTCTATTTCTTTATTTCACATGAGATTCCTAGCCTGGCTGAGATTATAGCGCGTGACGTCATAACATAAAAATGTAGTTGAAAAAATTTACCCTTAGTCTCAATGACCACATGAGCTCTTCACGAGGCCACGTTACATTATACTTAAACATATACGTAATATTGCCAATGTCAAGTTTGTTAGCGCAATCAGGAGTGCAAGTACCGTTCTTTATCAATCGTCGAATAAATAATTTAAAAAAAAATTCTATAAAATGCCTTAGAATCGATTATAGCGAGTACTGATCAAATGGCATTTTATTGAATTTTACGATTTTACGTCAATTGTCAAATTTGACGATGGATAAAGAACGGTACTTACACTGCAGGTTCGTCAAACGCTCGTTTTGTTAAAAATAACTTGGAGCAAGCTAGCGCGTTACGTGCGCGTTTGTCAAGAGAATGTAGTATCCAATCAGAAGTCGCAATTGATTTGTTTAATTTTGTAATCATGTTTACCGTGTTATATATGACCATAGTTACCGTGTTCTAACACGTTTACGGCGTGTTACAAGTATGTTTGTTGTTTCATATAAAATTAAGGCCTCGGTGTGGCGAAAACGCGACGCAGCGCAGAAGCGTGATTAGACAAATTTCTTTGCCTATCGTAACTCTATTACGCATTCTTATTAAAGTTTTACTAACCTTCTTTCGCTCTGTCTACTATTTATAAATAGAACGAGACATAACTCTAGGACTAAAAGATCGTGGTAGACCCCCCGGCTGGATTGGGTCAAAGTTCATAATTCCAGAATGCTTGCACGCCGTGTGGGCTGAGCCCTAGTGTCAGAGTTATTTGTCTGCTCGAAGACTTCTGGCTTGATCTACCAACTGTTAAACCACGGTTTTACACCAAGGACACAATAATTAACGTGTCATTCGAACTAACATAGCGCCCAATAACGCTCAGAAGTAACTAGACTTAACGAGAAAAAAAAACAGAATTAAGTACATTAAAAACTGTTTCTTTGACGAAACTATCTATCTTGTCTACAATATCTAAGAAGATAGTAAAATTACAGACCATGGTAATATCTGCCCAATACTTTTATACTTACTCATGTAGACAATTTAGATAAGATAAAGATTGATGTCATCATCATCATCATCATCAGCCGGAATACGTCCACTGCTGAACATAGGCCTCCCCCTTTAATATTTAGGCTGTCGTTCAGTGTGGACTTAAACGACAGCCTGCCTTTTGCGTCCACTGGATGCCAGCGACTCTCACTATGTCGTCAGTCCATCTAGTTGGAGGCCTACCTACGCTGCGTCTTCCGGTTCGTGGTCTCCACTTAAGATCCTTTTTCCCCATCGGTTATCGGTTCTTCGAGCGATGTGGCCTGCCCATTGATTGCCCAAAGATTGATATGTGTGAAACGTTTTAGTACTACGTTTAGTAATTTAAAGGTTTAAGTCTAAAATCCATTTAAACAAGTCGTGCCTTTCCTCATGTTTAGCCAACGTTCCCTTTGAAAACAATTCAAGTCCAAGTTTACGAGCTTTACGAACAAACCATGGACGAAAGAAATAAGATGGACACCGCCCCAAAATCACATCACCTGATACTGAGGCATCAAAGTGCATAGTGGACACCAATATATTACAGGTGTCTGATCTATACCTTGAGACATCCAGACACAAATTTAAATAGTAAATAGTCTTATTAGTATAATTTAAATTATACTAAAACTAACAAGCCGATATATAAAAACATTTTTATTTTAAAATGATATAATTTTTACTAAAATGTTATTATATTTATTGTAGTACCAATATTTGAAGATCTTATACAATATTGGGTATTGCATATTGTATTGTCACCAGAAACAAAACTTCCACATAATCGGCTAGGGGGAACTGCGGCCTTATTATAGAAGTTTGATCGTGATCGAGATTGTATGCCGTCCCGTTCGGATCTCTTTACTCGCACCAAGTGCGTAAGTGAGATGGCACGCGATCGCGATTACGATCCGAATCATTTATAATAAGGCATCTGGTTCTAATTCAGCTTGCAAGAATTTACCTAAACAAACCACTTGTCTAAATACCTTAATTAGTTTGTTTTGATAACAATTTCAGCCAATAAATTCAAATTCGAATTATTTATTTGTCAGAATATGGTAGGTATAATAATTATGCTACTTATCTACACTAATATTATAAAGAGGTAAAGTTTGTAAGTTTGTTAGTTTGTAAGTTTGTAAGTTTGTAAGTTTGTTTGTTCTGTTTTAACTCCGAAACTACTGATTCGATTTAAAAAATTATTTCACTAATAGAAAGCTACACTATCCCTGAGTGCCATAGGCTATGTTTTATAATGGTAAAAATTAATTTTCTGCACTAAATAACCGTATTAGTAAAACATGTTGGAGAAAAATAAGCTGCTTGGCTTCTTTATCGGCGTACGCTGACCTAACGGTTTGAGATAAGTAAATACAATGTTTCACAAAAATGTAGTTCTTAAGTAGTTTTACAAAAAAGTCCGCGATAGCATATATCTATCTTTTATAAGAAAACCACAATAACGATAATAACCGGTTATTGTGTTCAGAATAAAAATAAAAATTAAAAGGTCATGTTTAGATGCAGTTTTGTAATCTAACCCATGAATCCTTACAAAAATAAATGAATTCATTATTAGGAGCATTTAATGTAGATAAAGTTCGCCGTTTACAGTTTGTGATTTAGTGGCACAGTTCATGAGATAATGTAAAATTAAAATAACACGACCATAATAATCCGCGCAGCGCCTTCATACTGCACGTAATAAGTATAACTGTTTATCGACAAAAATATAACAAGAAGATAACATTAAATATGGGCCTTATCGATATGGGCCTTATCGCTATGAGCGACATCTTCCAGACTACCTTTAAGGCTGGGTATAAGGCCAGAAAAATTTCTGATTTCACCCGCGCGTCTCGCATCACCCGCATTAGTGTGAAACACAACCACGGCAGCGCGGCAGTCGCGCGCAGCTAAAGTGTACACAACTCGCGCACTCGACCTTGTAAAGCGGCAAGGAGCAATAACACACAGGATAAGCATAGTGTTGGTGTACTTGGTGTTTTGGCGATTAGCTGAGTTCGGTCGCGGCGCGCAGAACCGTAAATTGTTTATTTCACTTTTCAAAATTGTATTTGTAATTTATTTTTAGGTTTTCTACAATATAAAAATAATAAAGTATATAAATTAAATTGAAATAACCTAAATAAAACTAAACTGAACTATGCTATGCTATGCTTTGCTAGGTTTAACTTGCCGGGATAAGACCAAAAAACCCAAAAACCTCGTGGCACGGGGTACCCGATCCCGGGTCATATCTCCTAAACCAGACCTTTAACCCAAAAAAAATTACAAAAAAATATTTAGATTTTTACTTTTGAAATCAGTGAGAAATACATTTAAATAGAAATAAAGAAGGGTGAAAACCACCCCCTACCACGCCCAAATTTTGGCTCGAGGTAGTAAAGCTCATTTTAAATTTTAGTAATTTTTTTTCAGATTTTTTAAGGCTGTGGTTTAGGAAATATAACTAGTTCTAGTTTTTAGTTTATATTATAGTCTAAGTTAGGTCTTAAGATTTTGACGACCTGAAATACCCGGCTCCTCAAACATTTTGTCCCAGGTCAATCCAGGCAAGAATAGTTAGCTTCACTGGCTATCCAACGATAGGTCATTTAGTATTTTAAGACTCGTAGGTACATAGTAACTTGAGTTACTAAGTAGCGAGGCGGACCCTGAATACCCGATTTTTTGAAGGTCCATAACTTTGGACACAAAGGTCCAATCAAAAATCTGACGTCATAGGCATCATTTTTTCTGGCAGACGAAGACGTTAAACTCAAAAACTCGGCTTTAGGACCTAACCCTAAAAACCCCAAATTGGGTTTAAAATTACGTAACCGGAATTTCATGTTAAAAATAACAAAAAAATTCAACACAAAAAATTCAGTGGTGTAATAAATAGACTATATTTATTTTTTTGGCTTTCTACTCTCACAATTTCAGGAAATAAATAATATTTAAAAAAAAATATGTGTTTATTTAGTTGGTAGGCATAAATAATAATAAAATAGAAACACAGTAAACACACGTATGTAGAAAATAAAAAGACGCGTCTGATAAGCCCAAATTCGGCTATTTTTGTGCAAAGAATGCCTTTCAAAATATTAAAGCGCAAAAATCCGGAAATTTTTCGTAATTTTTTTCAAAAACCATCGATTATCTCAGAAACAGTACGTATGAGGTCATTTTTGTAAAAATGCTATGAATCTATATAATATATCTATGCTATGCTATGCTATGCTATGCTATGCTATGCTATGCTATGCTATGCTATGCTATGCTATGCTATGCTATGCTATGCTATGCTATGCTATGCTATGCTATGCTATGCTATGCTATGCTATGCTATGCTATGCTATTCTATGCTATGCTATGCTATGCTATGCTATGCTATGCTATGCTATGCTATGCTATGCTATGCTATGCTATGCTATGCTATGCTATGCTATGCTATGCTATGCTATTCTATTCTATTCTATTCTATTCTATTCTATTCTATTCTATTCTATTCTATTCTATTCTATTCTACACCACACCACACCACACCACACCACACCACACCACACCACACCACACCACACCACACCACACCACACCACACCACACCACACCACACCACACCACACCACACCACACCACACCACACCACACCACACCACACCACACCACACCACACCACACCACACCACACCACACCACACCACACCACACCACACCACACCACACCACACCACACCACACCACACCACACCACACCACACCACACCACACCACACCACACCACACCACACCACACCACACCACACCACACCACACCACACCACACCACACCACACCACACCACACCACACCACACCACACCACACCACACCACACCACACCACACCACACCACACCACACCACACCACACCACACCACACCACACCACACCACACCACACCACACCACACCACACCACACCACACCACACCACACCACACCACACCACACCACACCACACCACACCACACCACACCACACCACACCACACCACACCACACCACACCACACCACACCACACCACACCACACCACACCACACCACACCACACCACACCACACCACGCCACGCCACGCCACGCCACGCCACGCCACGCCACGCCACGCCACGCCACGCCACGCCACGCCACGCCACGCCACGCCACGCCACGCCACGCCACGCCACGCCACGCCACGCCACGCCACGCCACGCCACGCCACGCCACGCCACGCCACGCCACGCCACGCCACACCACACCACACCACACCACACCACACCACACCACACCACACCACACCACACCACACCACACCACACCACACCACACCACACCACACCACACCACACCACACCACACCACACCACACCACACCACACCACACCACACCACACCACACCACACCACACCACACCACACCACACCACACCACACCACACCACACCACACCACACCACACCACACCACACCACACCACACCACACCACACCACACCACACCACACCACACCACACCACACCACACTACACTACACTATACTACGCTATACTATGCTATACTTTGCTATACTATACTATACTATACTATACTATACTATACTATACTATACTATACTATACTATACTATACTATACTATACTATACTATACTATACTATACTATACTATACTATACTATACTATACTATACTATACTATACTATACTATACTATACTATACTATACTATACTATACTATACTATACAATACTATACTATACTATACTTTGCTATACTAAGCTATGCTATGCTATGCTTTGCTATGCTATGCTATGCTATGCTATGCTATACTATACTATACTATACTATACTATACTATACTATACTATACTAAAATAAACGAAACACGCGAAAGCCCGTTGGTCCAGTTGGTAGTGAACCTACCTTCTGAGCTTGGAGGCGTGGGTTCGATTCCCACCTAGGACAAACAGTTATGTGATGAACGTTTGTGTTTGTTCTATACCTGGTTGTTAATAACTATAATCTATTTAAGTATATATGAATTATTTAATTAAATTTCAATTAATTTATGAAATTATTAATTAAAAAAAAAAAATGTTAATTATTATTATTATTTTTTATTCAACGAAAATTATATTTTACTTAATAATTTTGATTTTTAGTAGTCTTTCTGACTGTCACTCTCTCTCTTTCTCTCTCCACACGAAACACTTAGACTCTTGTAACTATATTACCGAGCGTACATAATAATAGATGCCCTAATGATAGATGGCCTAGTCGTATCCATAATTATTAATACCTGTAATTTTTTCATAGTAGCTTTACCTAGTCTGTGCTCTAGGTCATTGGCAACACTTGGTTGCCGCATCAAATGGTCGCGTTCAAGCCATAGATTTTTTATGTTATCCATTGTTTGAAAATACAGTAGGTGTTGATATAATCGCACTCGGAAGATAAATCTAGGCGAATAGCAAGCGCGTGCGTCCTTCCCCGTTGGAGCATAGTGCGGTACTGAGGTTGAACGGAGCATGTTTCGCCATTTAGATGCAAAGCGCAACAGAATAAGGTTGAATATCGGACTTGCCGTTTGACCGAATAGTTGCTTAGAACTAAAGGACGTAAGTCTCAAATCGAATATAATTTATTATGAGAGTACTAATTAATCTAGGTAAATTTTGTCTTAGCACTGGAAAACAAACTATATTTTCCTTCGATGAGTATTTATTTTAGATATGTGACTGAAGTTCTATCCAAGAAAAAATCAAAAAAATCAGCAAAAAGGCACCTTTTTGAAAACAATAAAGTATCGAGTAAATATCTCGCTATTATGTTTCTGTCTTAGTGCCGGAAAGAAAATGAATTGAAAAATCACATATATCAATTATTACGTTGATAGGATATTTGGTTTAGTTAGAATATCATGGCAAATTAGCATAAAATTTCGGAGGCCCCCTCTTAACAATGGTGTGCTGCGGTGGAGTGGTATCACAGGTATTTAATTATTAACCGACTTTAAAAAACGTTCTCAGTTAGGTGGGTTTTAGGATTCCGTACCCAAAGGGTGAAAACGGGACCATATTACTAACGCTGCCTGTCTGTCTGTCCTACCTTTTAAAGGCTGTATTTTTCAAACCGTAATAGATAGCCAGTTGAAATTTTCACAGAGTATGTAACGTTACGGCGGATCAACTAACAAATGTAATAACAGTAAAGTTTCATATAGTAAAAACGAAAGGAGGTCATTCTTAGTTCTTAGCTCTAATATAAAAACGGTAATACGTACAAGCGTCAAACTTGGCATGATTATAGTACATAGTACTCTAAAGTGTAACAACAAATAATAATTTATGGCCAAGTGCGAGTCAATGACAAATTTCTGTTCATTACCAAGTTATACTCGAGCGTCACTGTAGCAAAGAATTAAATATGTGACTGCATTGCAACTACTTCGACTATTTTGGAAGGCGTTAAGCCTGAACAATAACTGGTTGTATTTTGTGGTGGTAAAGAACTCTCAATGCGCGAGCCTGACTCGAAATGCGTATTTTAGTAATTTTGAAGTCGGTCTAATCCCTAATGTTTTTAGCTTTACATAGATAAAAACTATGGACAGATGCGGGACTATAGCTACGATATAAGGGCGCGATAGGAGTAGGTTGAATTACGGTATGGGAGTGGAGTGGAGCGGACGGCTACGGGACTAGATCGGAAAGAGTGGGACTGAAGTAGATAGGATTACGGAACGGATGCGGGGCTGGATTGCAAAAAGGTGGAAAGAGAGTAAATTGGATTACGGGACGGATGCCGAGTTGGATCGGAAAGGGCAGGCCTGTATTAGAGAAGATTATGGGACAAATTCAGGACTGGCGCCGTAAGGATGGGGCGGAAGAAGAGTAATTTTACGGGACGGATTCGGGCCTGGAGCGGAAAGAGCGGAACGGTAGTAGAGTGGATTTAGGGGCGAATGCAAACTGGAGCAGAAAGGGTGGTACAGGAGTAGAGTGGATTACAGGATGGATGCGAGACTGAAACTAAAAAAACGGGAGGTAGTAAAGTAGATTTCAATACTACGCGAGCGAAGCCGCGGGCAACGGCTAGTATGTACATAAAGATGTATAGTATACTACTTTATATGTACACATAGATAATAATAAAGTAGCATACAACTTTATACTATACTAGTTGACCTGACAGACGTTGTCTTGTCTTAGAACTGTCAAACACGCAAAGTTAAAATTGAAAATCTTATTTTTTTACCACTTGGGTTACATTATAGGAGTTTTAGTGAGGATTATATTTTTTTGAAAATATACCTAATATAGTCTATGTTACCAAAGGATAGTGTAGCTACACTATCCCAACAGTGAAAGAATTTTTCAAATCGGTTCAGTTGTTTCGTAGCCTATTCAATGCAAACAAAGAAACAAACAATCAATCAAATCTTTCCTCTTTATAATATGTATTACTAGTAGGCCGCCCCTGCTTCGCACGGGCGAAGCCGGGATATATAGCCTATGTCAACCGGGAATAGTGCAGCATCCCAACAGTGAAAGAATTTTTTAAATCGGTTCAGTAGTTTCGGAGCCTATTCAATGCAAACAAACAAACAATCAAATCTTTCCTCTTTATAATATTAGTATAGATAATATAATATACTAGTAGGCCGCCCCTGCTTCGCACGGGCGAAGCCGGGATATATAGCCTATGTCAACCGGGGATAGTGCAGCATCCCAACAGTGAAAGAATTTTTCAAATCGGTTCAGTAGTTTCGGAGCCTATTTAATACAAACAAACAAACAAACAAACAAACAATCAAATCTTTCCTCTTTATAATATTAGTATAGATAAGTATAAGTATAGACTACTTTATATGTACACACACATATAAAGTAGCATACATGGCAAAAAAAGCATCTTATTATAATGCCGAAATTCAACTAAACTAGTGTTTGGCTGTAATTCTGTGTCAGCAAAGTACAGCGGTGATAGTGACACCCATAGTCGCTATTTTGTTGCCTCACGTTGTATGTAAGCAAAGCGTCGTCTATATTTTTTCTTCGTTCAAGGAGCAAACAACACCATTGCTAAGTCGTAACTTGGCCCTTTCATCGTTCGAGATTTATTATGTCTCGCCCAGGACCAAATCTCATTTGGATTCTGTTGTTTTTGCCGTAATAAGTTCATTGCAAACTGACGCAAATTTGAATCGACATGTCGACTACATCAGTAAAAAAGTTCATGATGTGATGAACATTTGTGTTTGTTCTATATCTGGGTATTAATAAAATTATATATAAACAGGTATTTAAAAATATATAAATGTATCTATATCAGTCTCTGGCAGCCATATAACAAGCTTTGCTTAGTTTGGGGTCAGATTACCGTGTGTGTAAAAACGTCCCGTTTTTTTTTGTAGTGCCAGAATTGCGGGTTGCAGTTGACCTACTTATCATAGGACCGAAGTAGATGAAGAGATACATAACAATAGTACTTTTTATCTTCATAAACGTTGAAATGAACTAAAGAGATCATAGAAAGGAAAAAAAATCGTTTAGAGTGAGATAGCCGCCCGCCTTTGAAATGCGTTACTAACTTAGCGTTACTACGCAAGCTGCGTTACTTTCGACTGTTATTACTGAGGTTATTGTGCCGGTTTATATTTGCGCTAAGTTTAACACAAAAACTTTTTATCTCATTACCCTCCAGCTTTTTGATTGACAGCGTAATTTCGTTACATATTATGACTTTGCACGTGTGCTTTTCGTCTTCCACCCAACGTCTCGTAGACTATTTAATTCCAGAAGGTTCTAAGCTAATAAGCGGGGAGATAAAATAATATAAGCGGATAGATAAAATAATAATAATCTTTTATCTATCCGCTCATTAGCTTAGTACCTTCTGGACTGTTTTCTTGGTATATCTATGTCGTAGAATGAGACGTTTTTATTTTATGCGAACAAAAAAATTAACGCCCAAATCTTGTCCTTTTTTGTGTCCAATACGATAAAAATATCAAAGAATACAAATAGTCATTTTATCATCAACTTTAACATAATTTTGAGTCCATTATTGCTCTCTGATGAAGTATCTCTTCCTGCTGGACTCGTCTCTGTCCTTAGCTAATCTTTGAAGTCTAGTGGAAATGCTAATTGCGTGCTATCTCCGTTGCACCAAGCTACTCGCACCATGCGCACGAGAGAGATATCATGCATACACTAACATCGCCATCAGACTTAGCAAGCTGGCTCCAAGTTCGACTCAACTTTTTCATATCGTCGATCTACCGAGCTACTGGGTGTCTTACGCTTTTCTTCTGTTTTTTATCGTCATATGAGCGATCTTGGCCGAGTGGTAGCATGTGCGCTTAACAATCTAACGGCATCCAGTTTGATCCTCGGTCCTGCACCAGTGACTTATTTAGTATCTAAGTAAATTATAAACAGCTGCGATGGCATTGCTCAAAAACAGTGAAGGTATAATATCTTGAAGAAATCGGTATGTCCAAGAACCTCAAAAGTTCAGACATGTCATTCACCAATATGTAAGACCAGTGTGGTGGATTAGGGCCCATCTCTCTGAGAGAAGGTCTGTATCCCAGCAGTGGGAACTGGGAACATAATAGGCTGATAATTAATCGTCATATACCAGCTTGTCTGATGATAATAATCAGCTTTTTAATAAATTAAAACCCTTGATAAAATCCTAGAACAAGAGCCTAAGTGCAGCCATAGGTTGGTAACTTATCACCAGGTACAAGCTCTGAGCTGTGCCAAAGATCAAAGGTGAAATGCTTATAGATTCGCATAGCCTGTTCCTTAGCATTCGTCTATTGGTGATTCTGCCGATTAGTAAAGCTGTTGGTACACGAGGCGATGAAAGTTGGTTTACCTCTTCAAGCACCTAAATAGCATCTGCTACCATTGACGTAGTTTTTATGTCGACGATTGTGACTATCGATCGTTGCTGTATAAAGAAAATTTTAGCAAAAAAAAAATTACTGACTTCTTGGGAAGTGGACGAAAGTCAGTAACAGGATTCATCCCTTACAAATCATAAAGACATCAGAAGATCGGAACACTATAATTATTTTATTTTTGGTATTTGAGAAGGAATAGTAGGAACTTATTTAAGTTTATTAATTCAAACAGAATTAGGTAAGTAATCCAGGATCCTTAATTCAGGATGATCAAATTTAAAAATGTCGCCTAACACATACGATACATGCAAAGAAAATGCATTCGAATTAGTATCTTGGAAATGGCAAAAATTTGTGAATTGATCACCATGAATTATTGTTTTTAACACATAAATTATGTTACGTTTTTAATCAGTGCATTGCAAAGTCCCAATGCTACTCGAGTTACCTAACATAAGATAATATTGTCGCCACGTGTACGATCAGCTTTAAGCCCTGGTGATTAGCATACTGAAGCTGAGCTAGGCCTAGGCCTAACATTTAATTTGCCTCTACGATAATTTTATGCATGAGTGTAGTAATTAAAATTAATTAAGCACTTATTTAACTGAACTCCCAAATACAAGCAAATTCATGGAACGAATTACTCGTAAAATCTATTATGAGAACTAATGAACGGTTGTAAGGTTTTACTATATTAATTTATTTTTCCTGGGCTAGCGCCTTTATTAACTAAACAAAATACAAGCTAAAACTAAAACTACAAATACAAATTCCTACTTTTTTCTGTAGGTATTAAATAAATATATAGTCCAACCTTATGATGCAAACTTATACTTCCTTACCAAATATTATATAACCCCGTTGGTCCCGTTGGTAGTGACCCTGCCTTCTGCACTTGGGGGCGTAGGTTCGATTCCCTAGGGCAAACATTCATGTTATGAACATATGTGTTTGTTCTATATATGGGTGTTAATATCTATTTACATCCACTTTAGTTTCGTTTATATTTCGTATTAATTTTTAGCTTCGTTTATATTCCGTATTTTCGTGTTCCTCTTTAGTTTCTTTATATTCCGTATTTTCGTGTTTCACTTTAGATTAATGTATATTCCGTATTTTCGTGTTCCTTTTTAGTTTTATTTATATTCCGTATTTTCGTGTTTCTCTTTAGTTTCGTTTATATTCCGTTATGTTCTTCCAAGTTTCTCTGCTTCACGTAATCTATGTAGAAATGCGAAAAAATTCAAGAGCATTAAGCTAAACAGGATTCATTTCGGAGAATATGCATCAGAGCTACATGACCTTATCCTACCATCCCCTTTCTACTACAGGACAAGTAGGAAATCTTCCGACTACCACCGATACATTGTGCCTTGTTTCCTGAGAGATATAATTTGTGCCTTTTCAAGGCCAGAGTTAATATAAATCTAGGTATCTGCTAAGTCTGCGTGCTTCATCTTCGACCACATCGTCACTTAGCAGGCGAGTTGGTGGAAAAACGACTTATCCAAACTTATAATGTCTTTGTATCTTTTGTTTGTCAAAAATATGTTTTTTATTAATATTTTCCTTATATCCACGATAAAAAAATACACTTTTTTTAAAATAAATAATAGGCTTGCGTTTTTTTTTATGCCATAGGTGGCAAACAAGCAGACGGGCTGCCTGACGGTAAGCAGTCACCGTCGCCTATGGATACTTGTAACACCAGAGGCAGCACAAATACGTTGCCGACCCTTCGTTTGACCATCATCACGCCTGATGTTAAGCGATGATGCGGTCTACGTTGGAGCACGTATATAATATTATTTAATATTTGTGTGGGTTTCTCGCCTTTAAGCCTGGATATCTAAGATAAATAATGTTTGCAGGGTTTTCTTCCACCACTATTAGTTTCAAACCAGTTTGTATTTTCCAGGCAAGGTAGTAAATCTCTTGGTAATGTTTCAATAACGTGGTTTCGCCCACGGAGCAGATTCATAGAGGAGATGGCATTATAGAAATTGTCTTCACAGCATGTTCACAGCGCGCGGGCTGAGTCGTAAAATCCTGCTTTCTACTCCACGATAGATTGCGGGCGCGCCTTAGCATGGTTTATAAGATACACAGACCATGGGTAGCTACTATACTATACATAACATACAATGTGGCGCGGTTTTTTTAAATGCAATCATCGTGACACATTTTATTAATTCGGCGTAATTCGTACAGTAAGATTGTACGGTAAAAATTATTGACTGACAGCGGCGTTAACACAGGTAGCGCATTTGTAAGCAAGTTTTTTTTGTTCTTGAATAAATTCAGTGTATTTGAGTTTCACTGTCAGTGTAGTTAAAAAAATCCCCACAAATGGTAATCTATGCTAACGCCACGTTAGCAGTTGCCAACCATTTGGCGTTATATTGTGTTGAATGTATAGTGGTTTCAACAGAAGTCACGTCACGACGACGATGCACAAATGCACAGTTGCTTGCCACATCCTATTTGTACATGCTCCGTGGTTTCACCTATCTTCAACTCCATTATTGAGACGTCGTATAAATTATGAACAGCCGTGAGGCCCATTGTTCCTCGGAAACCTTTTAAGGAAACGTAAAATTGTGTGAAATATATTGTGCCCACAGTTTGTCGCAGTAATTCTAAGAGTGGAATTGTTAAAAATATTTTATGAATTTTTCAGCGGCTTCAGGCATTCATTTACACGAAAACAATTTATAGAACATAAATCAAATATCATAAATCAATCAAATTATACTGATTTGTTAGGTTTTCGCGACTATTACACTTTTAACGGATGTTATTGCATGTATTTAAAATTATTTTAAGTGACGGATGTCTATAGAAATGTTATCATATTATTATCTACAAATTAACGATTTTAGTGTTTTTGTTATTTACTCATATCATAAGATTTTATTTGTAGCTTACCTAGGTCCAAAACTAAAGTTAAAATAAAATTACATTAATTAATGCAAATGAGGAGATCCGTAGACGAACGAAAGTCTCCGACATAGCCCACCGGATTAGCAAGTTGAAGTGGCAGTGGGCAGGGCACATATCACGCAGAACAGATGGCCGATGGGGCCGAAAGGTTCTGGAATGGAGACAACGGACTGGTAAGCGCAGCGTAGGACGTCCACCCACAAGATGGACAGACGACCTAAAAGAGACCGCAGGAAAACGCTGGATGCAGGCCGCTTCCAACCGGCCCTTTTGGAGATCGATGGGGGAGGCCTATGTCCAGCAGTGGACGTCCTATGGCTGAAATGATGATGATGATAATGAATTAATGCAAATGCTGCAGAAGCAATTACTTATAATCTAGCGACAGGATGAGTTACGTCCTAACGGTTAAGACGTAACTTCATCCTAACCTAACCGCAAGAGTACAAGGTAATACTAACTGTTCCTGTGATTGTAATTCGTCGAAATAAACTAAAGTGCGATCGAATACTGAATCCAGGAAAGCAGATACTCAAGCATAAATTAAACTCAAAATCCAGCCCGTAACTTCGGCAAATCTCCGTTTAAATAAAATACCTAAATACCTCACCGATCGTTTAATTCTAGTGAAACTTAACCCAGTATCGTGGCAAAGTAAGTTAGAGAACAGCTTGAAACTTTAGAGCCAACAGTCTGTGTTTCCCTTTAGATGCTTAGAGTTAAAATCCCAATGTAAAATATGTTTCTATTTTGCATTGGCTGATTAAAATACTGCACGCTAGTTGAGCCTTTGTTTCATATATGCATAGACATTTCACAAGGAACCGTAAATTGTTCCAAGATAAAAAGTTATATATCACTCTCCGCTCCGACCCTTGAACTATCTCCCTGCAAAAAATCACGTCGATCATTTCCTTTAAAGAGTAACAAACAGACAGACAAACAAATACACGTTGGCACTTTAAATTCTAATATGATGATATGTTATAATTTTATTAATACTAAAGTTGAAAAAACTGTCCCCAACCCAGACCGTCTAGAATCTTATATAATTTGGTCTGTAAAATTCTAAAAACTTTTTCGCCAATGGACGAGTGTATGCTTCATGGAACCACTCTTTGTTGTGATTCATGCGTTCCCAACATCCCAGACACTTTGAAAGACTTTTTGTCGACCAAGTGAGGCTGTCTGTCATCGCGCCAGGATTAAACTAAGGAGTTCTGTAGACAGGGGCCTTTAGCAATGCACAGAACTAATTATACCTAGAGCAGGGGCAGTTTTGAAATAAAAAAAATCTTGTTTAAAGGATGATATTTATTGCCAAAAAATTAACAAAAACAATGGACATATACTATTAGAAACATAAGGAGTAACAATGTTTGGCAATAAACTAAATCTTAAATGAATGTTAATGTCATTCCTTTTCAATATTGTTATTTGTTACAAGTAGCTAGAATGATAGATACGGAAGAATAATTTATTTATTACATTGATCCCTTATGTCTTTACACAACACTAATATTATAAATATATACGCAAGTGTGGATGTGCATGTGTTTGTTCGCCCTTATCTCCGTAACAGCTAAACGGATTTTAATAAGATTTAGTATGAGACTATCTTATTATCCCGGTAAAAATAATGGTTCATGTAAAGCATGTAAAACCGCGTGGTGCTGCGAGTATAATGATTTAAACTTGAAGATAAAGTTCCGTAAAGTACATGTTTAATATTATTCCTATGTGATTTATGGAAGGCTCCATAAAGTTGTTTATTATGCACACGCCCTTACAGCGTCCTTAGTACCTACCTGCCTATACACTCAAGTGCATGTTCACCATACTTTGGGTGGGCGTTTATAAGTGTTTCCTACATCAAACATAGCATGTGATCTCACTGTTTTGATATTTTTAATTAGAGCATTTTACTTCCGTATATACATTTATACATCATTGCATAATGTGTTATCTATCGTTTGATTGACATTTACTGCCGATAATTATAAAATATTTACTTGAGAATGGGTACATATTATGAACTGATATTGCTCATTTGTAAACTCATTTTAAACTTGATGGCCTTATCGATCATAGCAGTTTCTTAGAACTTACTAAAAAAAATGGCTACGATTGGTAGGAAATTGGTTGTAAATGACATCAATAACGGTATTAAGCAGCAATGGAGAAGCCAAAAATGCTGTCTGGCACAAAGTTTTTCTTAGAACGCTGTTCTTTGTAGTACTTGCGTAGGTATTCATACTTTATACGCAACATAATTGCAAACACCTACAAATTACTTCAGGCTCTTGATTACTAACGCTGTCAAAGTCTAATCGCACTGGATTGACGAAGCGCGCACCTTGAATATCCATCAGTACATAAGAGTAGTTTAAAATAGTTTATTTCAGTGGAAACTTGGAATTGGGTCTATTGTGTTACAATTTGTTTTAATGTGTTAAGATTTTTTAGTTTCTCTAAAATAAAAATAAAAATATAAATAAGGTTAGTTAATTATATGAATAATAAGATGTAAGTTAGAAAACGCAAGAAACGCAGGAAAACACTGGATGCTGGCCGCTTCCATCCGGCCCTTTTGGAGATCGATGGGGGAGGCCTATGTCCACCACTGGACGTCCTATGGCTGAAATGATGATGATGATGAAAATGTAAGTTAAAGACAGAACACAGCATGGCGCAGACTTAGGATGTAAACCAACTGGAGAGGCGAGTGGGAGTTGCAGCGTACATAAGTTCACTTTTCCACGGCTACCGTAGAAAAGTGAACTCTTTTCAGCTTATGCTAAGTTCAATTTTTATCTTATTTACTAGAGTTTTGAACACTGGCGTACGGTAATCGGGCAGTGGCGACTTTTCCACGCCCGCTTGATACTCGTGACGCCCCGTCTGGACTCTTCAAGTGCCTTGCACGCTTGTTCTCAATTCTTAATAACAATACTCGATTTTTTTTAAATCTTTCAGTTGGATTCTTAAACTGGGGCGTTTTTCGTCAATCTAATGCGATTAAAGTCAATGACAGTGTTTGTAATCGCGCACCTGGTTCAAACATATCGTTTTTTAGATTCAGAGTTCCTAGAATGCGACCCGAAGTTTGATCCGAACAATAATATTTGTAACAAGCAAGCACGTTTCGTGTGATATCGACCGTATACTAACTTCTACGTATCCTTTTATCTGTAGAGGTGGCAGAGCTAAAATTATCCACGGGAAGCTATCATTGATTTGTTCAGGAATGATATGGTGCCTCCCCCTCTCAATTGTACAGAGAATCTGGTCCCAATGTACTAGAGTCTAGGGTACTTGAATGGTCATAGCATCCTAAGGATAAAGTGTCAAGTGTCAGTTGTCAGTCACGCGCAAAGGCGTATGACGGAAATTGATAATGTAACTGGATCTTAGGAGATGAAGGCAAGATTAGTATGGGAAGGAAAAGTCATTTTAATTTAAAAAAAAAACAACATCGTTTTATGGTTGATATTCCGAGAACCCGTACGAAGCGCTTTGATTCCACATTTATTGTGCGAACTGCTAGTCTGTGGAATTCGCTGCCTGAATAGGTTTTCCCCGTTAGTTACAATCTGGGTGTCTTCAAGTCGAGAGTGAATCGGTTTCTTCTAGGCAAGCATGCTCCATCGTAGACCGCATCGTCGCTTAAGGCTGGGTATAAGGCCAGAAAAATTTCTGATTTCACCCGCGCGTCTCGCATCACCCGCATTAGTGTGAAACACAACCACGGCAGCGCGGCAGTCGCGCGCAGCTAAAGTGTACACAACTCGCGCACTCGACCTTGTAAAGCGGCAAGGAGCAATAACACACAGGATAAGCATAGTGTTGGTGTACTTGGTGTTTTGGCGATTAGCCGAGTTCGGTCGCGGCGCGCAGAACCGTAAATTGTTTATTTCACTTTTCAAAATTGTATTTGTAATTTATTTTTAGGTTTTCTACAATATAAAAATAATAAAGTATATAAATTAAATTGAAGTAACCTAAATAAAACTAAACTGAACTATGCTATGCTATGCTATGCTTTGCTAGGTTGAACTTGCCGGGATAAGACCAAAAAACCCAAAAACCTCGTGGCACGGGGTACCCGATCCCGGGTCATATCTCCTAAACCAGACCTTTAACCCAAAAAAAATTACAAAAAAATATTTAGATTTTTACTTTTGAAATCAGTGAGAAATACATTTAAATAGAAATAAAGAAGGGTGAAAACCACCCCCTACCTCGCCCAAATTTTGGCTCGAGGTAGTAAAGCTCATTTTAAATTTTAGTAATTTTTTTTCAGATTTTTTAAGGCTGTGGTTTAGGAAATATAACTAGTTCTAGTTTTTAGTTTATATTATAGTCTAAGTTAGGTCTTAAGATTTTGACGACCTGAAATACCCGGCTCCTCAAACATTTTGTCCCAGGTCAATCCAGGCAAGAATAGTTAGCTTCACTGGCTATCCAACGATAGGTCATTTAGTATTTTAAGACTCGTAGGTACATAGTAACTTGAGTTACTAAGTAGCGAGGCGGACCCTAAATACCCGATTTTTTGAAGGTCCATAACTTTGGACACAAAGGTCCAATCAAAAATCTGACGTCATAGGCATCATTTTTTCTGGCAGACGAAGACGTTAAACTCAAAAACTCAGCTTTAGGACCTAACCCTAAAAACCCCAAATTGGGTTTGAAATTACGTAACCGGAATTTCATGTTAAAAATAACAAAAAAATTCAACACAAAAAATTCAGTGGTGTAATAAATAGACCATATTTATTTTTTTGGCTTTCTACTCTCACAATTTCAGGAAATAAATAATATTTAAAAAAAAAATGTGTTTATTTAGTTGGTAGGCATAAATAATAATAAAATAGAAACACAGTAAACACACGTGTGTAGAAAATAAAAAGACGCGTCTGATAAGCCCAAATTTGGCTATTTTTGTGCAAAGAATGCCTTTCAAAATATTAAAGCGCAAAAATCCGGAAAATTTTCGTAATTTTTTTCAAAAACCATCGATTATCTCAGAAACAGTACGTATGAGGTCATTTTTGTAAAAATGCTATGTATCTATATAATATATCTATGCTATGCTATGCTATGCTATGCTGTGCTATGCTATGCTTTGCTATGCTATGCTATGCTATGCTATGCTATGCTATGCTATGCTATGCTATGCTATGCTATGCTATGCTATGCTATGCTATGCTATGCTATGCTATGCTATGCTATGCTATGCTATGCTATGCTATGCTATGCTATGCTATGCTATACTATACTATACTATACTATACTATACTATACTATACTATACTATACTATACTATACTATACTATACTATACTATACTATACTATACTATACTATACTATACTATACTATACTATACTATACTATACTATACTATACTATACTATACTATACTATACTATACTATACTATACTATACTATACTATACTATACTATACTATACTATACTATACTATACTATACTATACTATACTATACTATACTATACTATACTATACTATACTATACTATACTATACTATACTATACTATACTATACTATACTATACTATACTATACTATACTATACTATACTATACTATACTATACTATACTATACTATACTATACTATACTATACTATACTATACTATACTATACTATACTATACTATACTATACTATACTATACTATACTATACTATACTATACTATACTATACTATACTATACTATACTATACTATACTATACTATACTATACTATACTATACTATACTATACTATACTATACTATACTATACTATACTATACTATACTATACTATACTATACTATACTATACTATACTATACTATACTATACTATACTATACTATACTATACTATACTATACTATACTATACTATACTATACTATACTATACTATACTATACTATACTATACTATACTATACTATACTATACTATACTATACTATACTATACTATACTATACTATACTATACTATACTATACTATACTATACTATACTATACTATATTATACTATACTATACTATACTATACTATACAATACTATACTATACTATACTTTGCTATACTATACTATACTTTGCTATACTAAGCTATGCTATGCTATGCTATGCTATGCTATGCTATACTATACTATACTATACTAAAATAAACGAAACACGCGAAAGCCCGTTGGTCCAGTTGGTAGTGAACCTACCTTCTGAGCTTGGAGGCGTGGGTTCGATTCCCACCTAGGACAAACAGTTATGTGATGAACGTTTGTGTTTGTTCTATACCTGGTTGTTAATAACTATAATCTATGTAAGTATATATGAATTATTTAATTAAATTTCATTTAATTTATGAAATTATTAATTTAAAAAAAAAAATTGTTAATTATTATTATTATTTTTTATTCAACGAAAATTATATTTTACTTAATAATTTTGATTTTTAGTAGTCTTTCTGACTGTCTCTCTCTCTCTTTCTCTCTCCACACGAAACACTTAGACTCTTGTAACTATATTACCGAGCGTACATAATAATAGATGCCCTAATGATAGATGGCCTAGTCGTATCCATAATTATTAATACCTGTAATTTTTTCATAGTAGCTTTACCTAGTCTGTGCTCTAGGTCATTGGCAACACTTGGTTGCCGCATCAAATGGTCGCGTTCAAGCCATAGATTTTTTATGTTATCCATTGTTTGAAAATACAGTAGGTGTTGATATAATCGCACTCGGAAGATAAATCTAGGCGAATAGCAAGCGCGTGCGTCCTTCCCCGTTGGAGCATAGTGCGGTACTGAGGTTGAACGGAGCATGTTTCGCCATTTAGATGCAAAGCGCAACAGAATAAGGTTGAATATCGGACTTGCCGTTTGACCGAATAGTTGCTTAGAACTAAAGGACGTAAGTCTCAAATCGAATATAATTTATTATGAGAGTACTAATTAATCTAGGTAAATTTTGTCTTAGCACTGGAAAACAAACTATATTTTCCTTCGATGAGTATTTATTTTAGATATGTGACTGAAGTTCTATCCAAGAAAAAATCAAAAAAATCAGCAAAAAGGCACCTTTTTGAAAACAATAAAGTATCGAGTAAATATCTCGCTATTATGTTTCTGTCTTAGTGCCGGAAAGAAAATGAATTGAAAAATCACATATATCAATTATTACGTTGATAGGATATTTGGTTTAGTTAGAATATCATGGCAAATTAGCATAAAATTTCGGAGGCCCCCTCTTAACATCAGGCGAGATGGTGGCCATGCGCAAGCCTATATACTATTTAAAAAAAAAACCTTTTAATTAACATTTACATGTCAGAATCCAAGTTTTGTTTTATTCGTCTTCGAAAGTGAAACTTTGTCTATGTCAAATGTCAAACCCTAAAGATTAATTGCAACGAAAACTCAAGCAATTAGATTAAGTTACTTAAAAACAAATGAATAACTCCTACAAAAGTTAAAAACAAACTTTATCTTGTACCATTAATAAAATGGGACCCAAAATTTGATTACATTCACTGAAATTGGTTTTTGAACTCGGACCCATTTCAATCATCAAAGTTTTATAAAAAATCTGAAAACATAGTTTGGTGAGCTTTTTTTTAATAAAAGAAGACACGTGTTTTAAAATTGTGTGATAGATAGACAGACGTACAGACAGACATTTTATCGGGTTCAATGCGGGAGAGAATTTTATGTGCTCAAAGAGCGTGGGAAGAGAGGGTAGTAATTCGTTTTTTTTTCTTGAAACTTCCCTCTCCTGCTTCCTTTTCTTTAATGCAAGTGTGGGACGTGACGAGTAGCTCACTTGCCTGATGGTAAGCGTACCGAACTGCCCATAATAGTTTAGTGCCACCCAGAATTTAAACCATCAACGGTTCTGAACCCTGCGCGGCAATGGTATGTGCTAGTCACCTCATCTTGAGATATTAGATGCATATTTGCCATCGAGATACAATACATAGAGTCAAAATCGTTCCAAAAAAAAACCAAACCAAAACCGCTATCCGGCTACAACGCCGCGCGATGCCATAGCTACGATGACGCGGACAAATAACGTTGAACACTATGCAAGTCTAATAACGTCTAAATTGGAGTAAATGTGGCATTGTGAACTATATAGTTGATACAATGTATGTACAATCTTTCGGACGTTTTTTGACTGTTTTCACCGATTGTGACTCTATAAGAATTGTATCTCGATGATATTTGCAGTATTGAAATCTTGAACGTGCACCTGAAATTACCTTGGTGCACACATACGTAGGTGCTAACAGTTTCTTGACTAAATTAATTGTTTTTTAACTCGGTGCAGAATATAAAGGACTATTCATACCAGTAAAGTTTTTTCTAAACAAAATACACAAAACCGCAAACGGAGGTTCGCTATGGGAAAAGAAGTAAATCTAATCAAATTCTTGCCGGTTTCTTTCCATATCGTAAAAGTAGAGTAAAATAACATAAACAATGCGCACATTTACGATGTGAATTTCAATCTACCGACAAATATCTTCAAATTGGAGCAAAACAATAAAAATGGCGACCAATTCACACGTCCCATACCAGATGTGGGATGTGATGTAATTAACTTGATTTATACTCGGATAAGAACTTATTTCACGGTCTTGGGTTTCCCATTGTTGTTGTTTTTTATGTTTGTAAATAAATGAACTCTCAGTAAAGTAGACACGATGAAAGTTTTAGAAAAACAAAAGATTTACAGATATAGCTCCCCACTAGGTTGCCCTGATTCAGAGGATCCATAAGGATACCCAGAGCAGATATTATTTAACAAGTTTACAATGAAAATAAAAATAAAAAAGACAAAAGAGCTGATAATCTTCAAAAACAGATTTTCTTGAATCATAGCTGAGGTATTCCATTGCGAAGAGGCGTGAGATAAGGAGACGTTATCTCTATATACGAAACTGTTCACTGCCGCAATGGAAAACGCCTTCAATCTCCTGGCAAGGACACGGCATCAACATCAACGGCGACTACATCATTCACCTTCGATTTGCCGACGATATTGTGGTCATGGTTTACCACAGTGCCTCAAGACGAAGGTCTTTGACCAGTGTGTGTTGCCAGTGATGACATATGGTACTGAGACGTGGTCCTTAACTGTTGGCCTTTTGGAAAAACTCAGAGTCACACAGCGGGCAATGGAGAGAGCTATGCTTGGAGTTTCTTTGCGCGATAAAATCCGAAACGTGGATATTCGCCAAAGAACTAGAGTCACCGACATAGCTGTTAAAATTTGCAAGTTAAAGTGGCAATGGGCAGGCCACATCGCTCGAAGAACCGATAACCGATGGGGAAGAAAGGTTCTGGAGTGGAGACCACGAACCGGAAGACGCAGCGCAGGGAGGCCTCCCACTAGATGGACCGACGACATTGTGAGAGTCGCGGGCATCCAGTGGATGCAAAAGGCAGGCTGTCGTTCAGTGTGGAGGTTAAAGGGGGAGGCCTATGTTCAGCAGTGGACGTCTTCTTGCTGATGATGATGATGATGATGATGACAAATAAATAATTTGAATTTGAATTTGATGATTGTGGTCATGGTAGAATCGATGGAAGATCTCAGCACGGTGCTCGAAGGCCTCAATCGAGTCTCCCAACAGGACATGGACAAGACAAAGGTCATGTCAAATGCCCATCTTGTGCCCATCCCAGTATCATTCCACCCGGAAATGAGACAGATCGCAATCAACGCACTAAGTATTGCCGCTTATGTTTTGAAATTTACAGTTGTGAATTTTGGCAAGACACGGGGGCCTTACCGAATTGGCGCTGAAACCCCGCACTTCGGAAAATCACGCGAACATGAACCTTAAAGTGTCGAGATACGGTTTGCGGTCGCGCAACTTTTCTCATCACCTAAACAGAATCGCTTTCAGCCGTAAGGCCCCTGGATATAAATTGACACCCGCTATTTTGAATAATAAGTTAAATTAATTCACCCTTGATTAGAATTTAACCGGTTTTTAACCGCAACCACTTGGGACTTGGGAGTTGCAATAGAAAGGTAAACATTGCAATTTTTTCATGACTTATGGTTACACTATGCAAACAAATTGTACAATATCGTAACACCAAAATAAACAATGTTTTTACACCCCTGCAAAAAACTATAACATGTTTAGTATGCCTATTACAATTACCAAAGTAAATATTGCAACTTTTATCCAAAGTAAATATTGCAACTTTTGTCTATCGTGTTGCTTTAGGACCGATTCAAACACAGACATCGCAACACGCGTCGCTCTCAACATCAGGCGAGTTGGTGGTCTAACGCAAGCCTAATATAACAAAAAAGATAGTGCGACCGCTGGGAGAATACGTCTGAGAACTGCGAACTTTTTTTTATCAGATCGGAAACGGCAAATTCTGATCACTTTTACTAGCATTTTGTACGTAAGATTGTAGCCAATATAATTATAGTAAAATATAAAAGGAAAAAGTTTTCATTCAAATTTTTACAATTTTATTGCAGCTGTCAGACGTATTCTCTCAGCGGCCGGATTGTGGTCGTACTAATTTTTTTTGTTCTAGCATCTGTAAGAGGTATTCTCTCAACGACTGCTTTTTAGGTTAGATTAGCGCTGTTAGCGATGCAGGGCGCTATTTCGTTATGAATTGGCCTTTACAAGGACCGGCTGTTATTTGCACAGGACAGCCGGGCAGCGGGTATGAAATGAAGTGGACGGTTTTATGCGATTTGAGAAGATTTACAAAAATTACAAAAAATAAGATGAAAAAGACAAAATGGTAGTTATGGACACAGGATAAACCGAGACAAGTAGCAAAATAATACGAAAGAAGGCTATACTCAATATAGAAGGTTACAAGCTAAGTTATTTTCTCTAATTTACAAAAGTAGTTTTTCGGTTGATATTCCGAAAACCCGAACGAAGCGCTTTGATTCCACATTTATTATGCAAACTGGTAGCCTGTGGAATGCGCTGCCTGAATGGATGTGTGATAGTTACAATCTGGGTGTCTTCAAATCACGAGTGATTCGGTTTCTTCTACGCAAGCGTACTCCACCGTAGACCGCATCATGGCTAATCATCAGGCGAGTTGGGGGTCAAACGCAAGCCTATTAATAAATAAATTTAAAAAAAAAATGTAGTTTTTCGAAAAATTTGTTTAGTGCACAATAGGGACATGACTGTGTGTGTCAGGATTTCCGACTTCCAGGATGGCACAAACACGTAATGTTTTGTTTGCATGGAGTTATGAAAGTAGGTCCTGCAGATGGGCTTGGGAAAAATACAAATATTTGAGCAGGGAACATACCACCTCTGCAGATAAAAGCAATAGCAAACAGTAATATCCTTTTCTGTAGAGCTTCTTTCGTTAATTTCAATTGTATTCAGTGGGCTAAATACGAATATTCGACACGTAAAATACGTAGGTATATATTTCCGTACAAATTTTGAATTTCGAAATCGTAATTTGTAGGAACTTCGATGGTTTAATTTAAATATTGAAGTGCCATGGGATAAGATTGCCAAATGCGAAATACGTTTGCGGTATGAGCCCTGAGCCCCTGATACAATTGCCTAGTTGCCTGGAAGAGATCGCTTTAAGCGATAAGATCGCCTGTTAAAAGGCTGGCCAATAATAGTTTTATTGTAATGTTTATGTTATCCTTGTTTTGTGGTATATAATAAAGAGTTATTGTATTGTAAAATGTCATACTTTTTTTATTGATAGAAGAAGAAAAAATTCACTTCAAAAATTATTATTTTTTCCTTGAATTACAAGTGAATTTTACACATAACGTGTCAATTGGTAACACCAAATCAAAAATAACCAACTCAGAAAATCCAACAACTCAAAAATTAAAGACCAACGAACATGCATCTGCCAAACACATGTATTACAACTCGTCAACAATACCACCCTTCAACACGGGGAAATTAGCCAAAGACGAAAAACAAACAATCGTTGATTAAGTCAGAACCAGTTTGCCACATTATTACGAAGGGAGAACAGGGTTGCCAGATGTGGTTTCTAAAATTTTCTTATCTTGAATGCTTTTTCACGAAATTAAACTAAAATATAAATATTACTAGCGACCCGCCCGCCCGGCTTCGCACGGGTGTAATTTACGTGTGAAGCCGGGGCGGGTCACTAGTTATATATATAAACCTTCCATGAAAATGTATCTAACTAATGGTGAAAACCGCATCAAAATCCGTTGCGTGGTTTACGAGGAGTTAGCGGCCATACAGACAGACAGACGCGGAAAGCGATTTTAATTTATACTATGTAGAATTGTAGAGATGTATTTAGAGTAATAATAAAATATTACACACCAAAAATACAAAGGAAACTTAAACTAACATAAAAAACAAATATACGGCAGAGCCAACGTATAAATTTATAATGTAGGTTTTGTTATTCTATACTATCAAAAAAAAAACGCTTGATATAAATAAATGCTACTGACACTATCACGCTATTTTGCAGACAAAATTTATTTAAAACTAAACCAGACATTGACTTGAATTGAAGGTGTTTGTAAGACAATTGCTGACACAAATATTTACTCCCCGGAGGTGAGAAACCTGGATTTAAAAAAAAACCTTATAAACACTACATTTCTACATTTTGTTGCTCAAAATATCAAAAGACCCGCAATGTGGCAACATTTCCTGTTTGCCAAAGTAGGGGAAGTTCCAAAAACCATTATACTTCTTGGTCCTAGTGTCCAACAGCGAGGGCCGCTTGAATGGTCAGTTAATTGCCCCATAAATCATAGATTCAACCCATTATGCGTAGTTCCTTTTTCATCCGAGAGATGGGGTCATGCAGATCACTCGTGCGCACTTTTGTTTACATTTTTACATTATTATTAAAGCAATAAATTATCGAAACTAGTTGGAAATATAAAAGTAAGTTGTAATGTCATCGTTCATCACTTGCTATTGAATTTTGGATTGAATTTTCTTTGGTCTCGTGCTGTTAAATGGTCGAAATCAGATCGTTTGTTTATTTTTTTTAATAGTTAAGTTTAATTTTTGGGCCGGCTTTTTGATTGAATGTTTTGTAAATAAAATTTTAAGGTATTTATGCAGCTTGCATAATTTAACTCTGCGCGTTATTGTTTACTAGCAACGCTCCGTGGATTCACCCGTCATTAAACAGGAACCCTTCACTTTTCGGGATAAAAAGTAGCCTATGTGCTAATCTAAGGTATAGCAAACAAGTATAAAATTACTTTTTTAAGCACCTGGGGCCTTAGGGACAACTGCTATTGCGGCACCTAATCCACTCAGTTGGAAAATCACGCGACCGCAAACCGTATCTGGGCGCGATAAGGTTCACGTTCGCGTGATTTTCCAACTGAGCTGATTAGGTGCCGCAATAGCAGTTGTCCGTAAGGCCCCTGGTCAAAGAGCTGGTAATCTTCATAGCTAAGAATACTCTCGATCGAGTTATCTTTCAAACAAAAAAGAGTTCGGTCGTGCATGGAGTACTGCTCTCACCTTTGGGATGGATCAGCTAAGCACCAGCTTGGGGCGTTGGAGTCTATTGAGAAACGTGCCAAGCGACTCATCAGCAATGAATCCCTGGTTCAGACTAAGTTTCTTAGTCTCGAGCATCGGCGTAAAGTTGCTAGTCTATCGGATTTTAATGGAATACATTTAGGAGAGTGTGCATCAGATCTGCATGATTTAATTCCTTCCTGCCCTTTTTTCTATTGGACCGCCAGGGCGGGCACAAAGAATCGACATCGTTTTATGGTTGATATTCCGAGAACCCGTACGCGTACGAAGCGCTATGATTCCACATTTATTGTGCGAACTGCTAGTCTGTGGAATTCGCTGCCTGAATGGGTTTTCCCCGTTAGTTACAATCTGGGTGTCTTCAAGTCGAGAGTGAATCGGTTTCTTCTAGGCTAGCGTGCTCCATCGTAGACCGCATCGTCGCTTAACATCAGGCGAGATGGCGGCCAGGCGCAAGCCTATCTATTATTAAAAAAAAAAAAAAAAAAAAAACGGTTCAACCGGTTGGGAGCTACGATGCCACAGACAGACACACACAATATAGATACACACACATAATATAGATACACAGACACACAGATAAACATACTCGCAGATTTTTTGCGTCGGGGGTTAAAATCATGACGATCTTTTTTTCTGTTGCTGCGTGAAAGAGGAACAAACACTCACATTTATTTTATATAAGTACCTTTGTACCTACTTATGACTAAACTAGATTTACAACCAGGCTGCATTCCAATCTTGTTTTGTATTTTTCAAAGCACAAAGTTTTTGCTCAACTTTACTTCTACCGACCGTAACGAGCTCTATTGTAGAGAAAATACTAGCCTTTATAAAGTTACAGAAAGTAAAAGGACGTTGATTGATGAACTGTGAACAGACTGATGGATGTGAATCGTTGGGATGAAAGAAGCGTATTGATACAAAATGAGGCATATTAGATATAGAAAATAGGCTTGTTAAACTGCGTCGAAGAATAGAGTTTTCATTGTTGATATAAAATTTGTACTTATCAACCTAGGCTTTATTTTGTTAAAATATTTTTAGTGTATTGGTTTTTATTTATATACTAAGAAATAAAAACTGAATAATAATATTCACTCGCCTAAGGTTGCGTTTTGAAACTAAGCATTATTAAATTCTCAGCCTATAAAAGCGACATCTATTAAAAACCTTCGCTAACATTTTAAACTCTGCTCTGACTTACCTGCAGGCACCTCACCCAGTGAACAAGTTCTTTCTTTTTCCGCCAGGCGGCAGCACGTGTCCGCGCCATGGAGCTCCACGACGACGGGAGGTACTCGCGCTCAACACGAACTGTTCGAGCTACTGGAACGAGTGCAATGTTCGCGGTTAGATGACCAGAGGGCAGTACTACCACCGTATTTTTCTCAGGTGAGTATTTTCCATTCCCCATTTCAATAAAGAATTCTCAAGTTCTTTATCAAATTTTGCAACAGCGCCATCTATGTTGCTTTGGTTAAGTTACTTTGCACAATTATAATGCTAGAGTGCTGAACTGGTCTGTACTGCCGGGTTATTTAGTTCAGTTCATGTAGACTAGATGGCGTTGCTTATAGTTTCGGTTTAGATTTGCTAGATGATGCTCTGTAAAAGAATAATAAAATTATCATCATTTCTACCATTATTTTCATCAAACATATAGGTACGAATGTAAAATTATGACGTCTTTAATAAAATCAAATTTCCTTCGTGTCTGGTATTAGCGGTCTCTGATGGTTTATTTCTTAGTTGTTGATAGTAAGAGATCTAGTCCTCATTCTCTAGTCCAACTAATTGCATACCGTCTTCGCAAAATTGCCCTATTCAAGTCGTTAGGCTGGATAGATGGAACAGGTCAACATTTCAAGGGTCAACAGACAACGAGTTCGTTACCTCTAGAAAATAATCGGCGGAAACTGCGGGTACGATGACGCGATAAAAATGAAGTAGGTAAGGCTCAACGTGGCATCCGGCTTGCTTCTTCACCACCTGGGGTGGCAAACCAAGCGTGGCAAAGAAAGGAGCGAGTGGCGTGACGGTACAAGTCCCACTTGGAATTTTATTGTTTATTATGCTGTGTAATGTTATACAAGCAAGGCTTCGGTTTTACAATAGGGGTTAGGATTTCACAGAGTATACAGAGTTGAAATGCGCTTGACCTATTCGGAAAATTGGTTCGGTAGAAACGCGATTCAAGTGGAGTGGTGCAAAACACGGCTTTTCAATCGTTGTCCTCGTCAAAATTAATCCTTGAAAGTTTGCAACTCCATAGGAGAAATGTCTTTTCAAAAGCAGAATGCCCAAATAAATAAATAAATAAATATGGTCTGAAAGTTTCTCTAGTTCCAATAGGCTACCAAACTGTTTTTTTTTTTCTTATAAAAAAGTTAACCATATAATGACCTATCAACAAAATTTGTTTCAACAAAATTAAAGTGGAGGCTTCTATAGTCTATGGAGTTATTGAAACAACACAATAAAAAACGTGAATCATACGTTATTAATACCCGTAAAAAAAACACGAAAATTCATGTTTCGTGTTTCGAAAATGTATGTTTGGAACACTTAAATAATAATTCACGATTATTAGACGTAATACTTGAAAATACACACATGATTAGGAAAATAACATAAGTAATGCGACGCAACATGTTTTTTTCACATTGGCGCCAAAACTCATAGAATTCTTTGTGGAATACTAAACTTGTAGACTTCTTTCAAAGAAGTTTGAATTTGAACCAACCGCTGCCATGCCTCCCTTGCCTAAGCCATGTTTCAATAATATTTTAAAACACCACACCGTTTAATTTTCTTCTGGCCAACGATTAGCATCAGTTAAATATTTATGAACAAAATTTTATTCCGTGGCATAAAGTTAGATATTATTTTGGTTATTAAATTCTACCGATTATATTAAAAATGGCTGGCATGACACAAAGTTTTTATTTTTATCTATAACTTTATCTATTTATGTGTTAATCTATTGTTTATTTTAAAATAGTTTAGAGCGGAAACTTGCGTTTTCGAAAATATGGACTCTTTCTTCTGAATCAATTTGATTCAGAAGAAAGAGTCAGTAACAAAATACAAAATATCAGTATCAAAATACAATAAATACAACAACAAATTCAACTTGAAGTACAATAACAATTCTATGTCATTTCAAAAGAAGCAAACTGGTGTTTTTCAAGTTGTTCTCTTTATGGGTAGATCAACACCATTATGTATTAGTACTTACACTTTTGATATACATTGTATAACTTCCTTTAGGTACCTGTATACATTAAAACTAGTATATTCTAGTGCAAGAGGGTCCAAAATTGCAGAAGATATTACAACTTTGGTGTAGGAGGAGTTTGGAACGAACTCTAGGTCAAACTAATTGTGCCAATAATTGCCTGCATCAGATTTGTGACACATATTCACACTTGGGTATATTTACATATTTAGACATGACACTACTTAGATTATGATAATTTAAGCGACCAAAAGCCACTTGCGTGGGGATTATGGCAACACCCCTCTCTAAGAGGGAGGCTTTTGTCCAGCAGTGGACATTTAATGGCTGCTGATGAGTGTGTGATGTGAAGCGACCAAAGGTATATTTCGCACGTTTTCAACGATTTTCAAGATAAATCACTAGGTAAGAATATCAAACAACCGATTGAAAATCTTTTGAATAACATTTCAAATAGTATAAAGCAATTTTCGTGTACAATACATTTTATATTTTGTAAGATGGCAGATGAGATAAGTTTTTTTTTTTGAGTTTTTATAAATTTTCTCAGATCGGACAAACAAGCAAGATAATGCCTTAGAAAATCTGATCAGAGGTTATTTTAGATCTTTAAAAAATTTGAAACGCGTCAGCGAGATAGCCGCTTGCTTTGATCTGGGCCTCAAAATAGAAACAGAATGCTGTATTTTCTATTTTAATTTTAATGTGCCATATTGACATTTCCTTTTGAGTCGATTAGTACAGCCATTCTACCTCTAGGTAGGCATTCAAAATATTGGAACTTTTTTGTAGGTTCATGTTTTCGACGCCAAGTTTCAACAATTCTGTAAATAGACATCAGTAGTTCAATAAAAATAGAATCGGCTGAATCTATTTCAAGACTTCCTCTATCGGGTGTCGATTCAAATAATAAGGTGAACGTTTGAATTTTATGTCTTAGTTTATTTAACAAGGCTGTGCCATAGTTTGTTTCCTAGTTACTGTTGGTTACGAGGGTCAGGCTTGAACGCACCTTTAATATTTACATTTTTAGGCTTTTAGCCACTAAAATGTTGGGTGTTTTATTTTTTCACTTTAAAAGTGCCCATTTTTTACCGACCTCCAAAAAGGTTCCTAATTCCGTAGTATGTTTTTTCTTACTTCGGCACTCCGTCATTCATAAACCGATTTGTTTTTTATTTTATTTAAAAGGATATAATAATCAATTTAGAAAACTGGCTTGAAAATAAGTAGGTAATTTTTTTCTTTATCTGTGGTAATTACGCAATTTCGTTTACTGGAAACATATTTTTTCTAGTTAAACTGATTTAAAAACCAAACTTCTGAACTGATTTTGGTAACATTTTAAAAGTACGTACATGACACCCTTACAAATAAAAAAATAATAAAAAAACGGCTTATAAATTACGAAGCTCTGAGGAAAAAAAAACCTTTTATAAAGTTCGATAAAAAGTGAAGTGTGCTCATACGCCTAGCCTGTCAACAATAAAAAAAAAAAACTATGACATAGGTCAACCTCTTTCAACCACAATGTATCAAACAATGTTGTGTTACTACGGTTAGGCCTACCAATCTGATTCACAAAGGACGACCTTCACTCTACTGGGTCAGTTTGCAGAGCTTAGTAATAGGAGAATCGTGAATTCAAATGTCGAAACCTTTACTATGATGTCGGTTTGCAACCGTGATTAAGACTGAAGTAGGTACCTTAAGCCATGTATTCATTGGAAACAATGTTTCGGATACACAGTTTCTGAAACATCTCGTAGATGTTTACCAGGAACAATGTTTCGGAAAATGGGCCATCCACATCACAAAAAAGGCGTCGTCCCACACTATCTACCTACATATTTCCATCCAATACGCATCCACATTCATTTATGCATTCTGTTTGCGAAATTAATTTGTTTCTGTGTACATCGCGAGCGGATGGGAGTACATGAAACATGATGGAAACAAAATTATGTGTTTCTGAAACAAAATGATTTGTTTTAGAAACACATTAAATTTATTTGTTTCCGAAACACGTAGATTGAAACAGTGTTTATAAACAATTGTTTCTCAATAACTGACTGATAGCTTTAGTAACTTTTGCGATCAACTTACCAGACACCAGTCTACCAGCAACTTAGCAGTTGCATCATTTGTCCACCTTTAGTTAAATTGTTCGTTTACTTTCGAAATACTATTCTAGCGTGTGAATATGTTTTAATTGGTAAGATTTTGCTGATAGATTGCCTAAACAAGGAATAGATTTCGTAGAATTAGCTTGTTTAATACAATTAGTAAAAACCTTTTTTTGTTCTTGTAAATAGTTAATTTTTGTTTCAGGTTAGGTTAAATTAGCATCATTGACAAATTTCTGTAGAGTAAAACAAAAATAATTGATCGTAAATTTCTTATTGTACTTAATGCGACGGAAATACACTAGAAATTCGTTAAAACAGTTTTTTTAAACCTAAATACCGTCCTACTTTATATATAAAATCAAATTGTTCATTATTTATAACTAGTCTTTAGAACTACATGTATTTTTGAAGAAAGCAAATCAATTTTTAGGGTTCCGTCCATCCGTCCGTCTGTCAGTCCTATCTTTAAACGGCTGTATCTTACGAACCGATATAGTCATTTGAAATTTTCAAAGATAATGTAATGTTACGGGGGGTTAACTAAGAAATAATAAAAAGTAAAAATGAAAAGTGGTCCCCCATACAACAACTGTATTTTTTCTTGGTTGTTTACGTAATAAAAGTTTATCATGATTATAGAAATTGGGACCACTTTCGGCTTAGACACATTTTTGCGTAACCCCGATACCTTCTTAATGACGGTGAAAATTATTGCGTTAAGATTATTTCTATTCCAACCTGCAAAACACATGATACCTTAACTAAGAAAGCAAACTTTCACTAGAAAGTATACTCGTAAGTGCCAGACATTCATGAAAAATAAATGACCATAGCTCATTGTTCAGGGTAGACGCTGAACAAAAGCCTGTAGACGATTTGTAGATGCTTCATTAAGTATGTATGGAAGGGCTGAGGAGTTGCACTGTGTGGGATGGCTTTCGAATTTTTTGTACAGCACGATATGGTTGCGAAACAAATACGCTAAGCGCTCAGCGTTTGCATACATAATAATGTACCAAATTTGTCTTTTCAAAGTTTATTTACACCGTGGTTACTTTTTGTACAACAACGTTCCTAAGTTTAGTGGACAACTAAGTGTACATTCAGTATGCCTTGCTTTTCAATGTTTATCCATCCAAAATTTTCCATCCAGACCAATTTTTATTCTTTCTGCAGTATCCATTCCAATTTTTCTAGACCAATGTTTATTTATTCTGCGATATATCCATACCACGGTTACTAATTTTTCTAGACCAATTTTTACTCTTTCTGAGGTATCCATGCCTACTACATTTACCATTTTTAGTAGATCAATGTTTATTGTTTCTGCGGTGCGGTAATTGCGGTATCGATACCACAGTTACCAATTTTTCTAGACCAATGTTTATTGATTCTGCGATAATATATCCATACCACGGTTACCAATTTTTATTCTTTCTGTGGTATCCATACTACAGTTACCAAATTTTCTAGACCAATGTTTATTGTTTCTGCGGTATCGATACCACAGTAAAATTTAAATCTAGACCACTCTTTATGATTTCTACGGTATATCCATACCACAGTTACCAATATTTCTAGACCAATGTTTATTGTATCTGCAGTATATCCATATCACGGTCACCAATTTTTCTAGACCTATGTTTATTGTTTCTGCGGTAGGTAAGTATATCCATTCCAGAGTTACCAATTTTACTATACCAATGTTTATTTGGTATTCATACCACTGGGGCGACGTCTGATTAGTCCGATTATGGACCAAGTTATGCACCACTAGCTTGTTTCAAAAATTAGCTTCACAAACCGTAAAGTCCTGCGGTGGGATGCACTACATGTAATGATCAGAGAATTCATCCCATTCCGTCAAAGTATTTTTTATTTTTATTTTAGAATTTTCACCGCACTATGACCAGACTAGCAGCGCGTTGCGATGCACCTGCTCTCTTACCGAACCGAACTCTCTCAGATTTTCGAATAAACATTAGTGTAATTAGTGTAAAGTGAACAATGATTCATTTCACTGCAAAAAAATCGACATGAATTACTTTATTAACTTGTTCCCATCGATATATAATTCCTATAGAGTCACAATTTCTCACTGAAAACAGTCAAAAAACGTTCGAGCGTCATTGTAAATACATTGTATCAATTATGTAGTTCACAATGCCACATTTACTCCAATTTAGACGTTATGTCGCTTGTATAGTGTTCAACGTTAGTTGTCCGCTGTCATCGTAGCTCTGGCATAGCGCGGCGGCGTTGTAGTCGGATCGCGGTTACCTTGTAACTAACCAAAAGTCGACGCAATTCGTAGCGTGCGCCGAGTTATGGTTCGAACATTTTTTGGCACGATTGTGACTCTATACGTATTGTATCTCGATGCTTGTTCCCGATCATAACCATTTCATGCAGGTAAAGAAGTAAACGGATGTATATCAGCAGCAGCAGCAGCAGCCATTAAACGTCCACTGTTGGACAAAGGCCTCCTTATTAGAGAGGGGTTTACCATAATCCCCACGCTTGGCAGGCAGCTTGGGAATCCCAGTACATTCACCGTGTGCTAATAGGACGCTGCTGCCTATCCTCCGGTGATTTTAGTCGTAGTTTTAGGACATACCCGGGTCCCCAACGGATGTATATACCTTACCCTAATTCCTAATTAACTCGGCAGACTTATTGTCAGGTCCATTTTTCATTAAGAGTTTTTTGCTATGTTAGGTGTTAAGTATATCACATTACATTATTACTCAACAAAATGTGTCAAATATATCACGGCAGTAACAAATATGTTTGTCTCGAATGGCGCACTTTCGTCACTATCAATACCTACTAAATAGCCTAGTAATATAAAGGTTAGCTTTACAGACACCGGCCATTATGTTGAAAAATCTAGTAAATTTTTGGTTTCCCTAAAAACCTTGTTCGGACTATGACGCGCTTATGAAATAAAAATAGCCAAATCGGTACAGGCGTTCTCAAGCGATGCCCTTATCAACGAACAGCTTTAAAAAAATCCGGACAAGTGCGAGTCCAACAAACAAAAAAAACAACAAAAAATATAATGAAATATTAAAAGACAAACTTAACTTTGTAGTGCACAATAAGGTGCTTCGATACATACCAACTACAAAATGTAAGTTTGTAGTTGATTAACAAGATTTTTTAATGATATAACTTCAAATTAACAATTATGAGGTTTTTCCTTTATATTTGCTATAAGACCTTGCTTCTTCCCAAATTTCATGATTCTAGTTCAACGGGAAATAACCTATAGGTTTTGATCCCCTTGTGAAATCGCAAATTAATATGCGAAAATATACGACATAAACGGTCATATCTTTTGATCGCATTGACTTACAAATTTGAGTTTTTCACAGCTGAAAGAAACCGTAGCTTTCAGTATTTGATATAAATTTCAACTTGATACCTTTACGAGTTCTTGAGAAAAAGGGTCTTGACAGATGGACAGACAGACGGACAACGAAGTGATCCTATAAGGGTTCCGTTTTTTCCTTTTGAGGTACGGAACCCTAAAAAATATTTTATTATGTAAAACTCTCCATCCTGTGATAGACATGTTTAAATGATTCGAATAACTCTCGCTTATATCCATTAAATCATTCATCCGAGTGTTGCGAATCGCATTATTAAAATGCATAGTAAAACAAAAGTACTACGATTAGAAATTGCATTCTCTCAACAAACCGTTAATTCCACTTTCTGCAATTTTCATACGAGATTTATTAGAGACATTTATGATATAAATTTACCCGGTGGAATAAATTGTTTTCTGCATAATAAAATGTAGGTACAATGACTTTGTTCTATCTAAGATTTTATTACATTTGATTCTGTGTAAATGTAAGTAATTTTTTATTCGTTCTCGCTTTTACAGATGATGTATCCCACATGGTGGTCGAGTCAGTCTTTGTTTTTACTCGACTACAGCGAAAGGAGGGTTATAAAATTTTATTATCCAAACATTATGTAATATTTTTACAAATAATTTCAGTTTCTATAACCGGCGTAGTCTGATGCCAATATTGAGGCAAAATAACATCGAATTACGCCGTTATAGACACTTTTAAATTCGTTGAAAAATATTTAAATATTTGGCTACTTACCTTTTTAATTTGAAATCAGTTCTAAATTGTCCTTATTTCACATGTTTTTGGGATATCATCTTTTATTATTATTTTTACATAAAAATATTAATTCTGATTAATTTTTCGTAGTGGGGTTTTAGATTTTCTACCCTTATTTAATTCTCCTTCACTTCACTCTTTCTACGAATTCGTCGTAGGACAACTGGCACCTTCCCAAGTACTTAAAAACTTTAAAAAAAAATGCAATATTCACCAGTGAAATTATAACTCAATATACATAAAGAAATTTTATATCTCAAAGTGACGAGCGCAGGATTACTGCGCAGGGTTTTGAACTGTCGAGGTTCTAAATTCTCAGTGCCACTGAACAGTTATAGGTAAACGCGACGCTTACCATCAGGCGAGCGACTTGCTCGTCTCCACATATAAACACTCATGACCATCATCATTTCAGCCATAGGACGTCTACTGCTAACCGGAAGACGCAGCGTAGGTAGGCCTCCCACTGGATGGACCGACAACATAGTGAGAGTCGCTGGCATCCAGTGGATACAAAAGGCAGGCTGTCGTTTACTGTGGAGGTTAAAGGGGGAGGCCTATGTTCAGCAGTGGACGTCTTCTGGCTGATGATGATGACGTCTACTGCTGGACATAGGCCTGCCCATCGATCTCCAAAAGTGCCGGTTGGAAAAGCGGCCTGCATCCAAAGTTTCCTTGCGATTTCTTTTAGGTCGTCTGTCCATCTTGCGTGTGGACGTCCTACGCTGCGCTTACCGGTCCGCGGTCTCCATTCGAAAACCTTTTGGCCTCATCGGCCATCTGTTCTGCGTGCTATGTGCCCTGCCCACTGCCATTTCAAGTTGATAATCCGGTGGGCTATGTCGGTAACTTTCGTTCGTCTACGGATCTCATCATTTCTGATTTGATCTCGTACACTTAGAAAAATCCCGAGCATAGCCATTACAACACTCAGTCGCATAAAAAACGTACTCATAAGTAATCATGGATAGGCAACGTATCTGTAATATCTTCAGTGTTACAAATATTCAAAGGCCGAAATATAACCGTTTACCATCGATAAATAAACAGCACATTTTACCAAAATTCAGCTTTATTGTATGGCCAAAACAAACCAGAATAATTAGCTTTAAATGCCATCTGAGTGTTACTGATGTCCTGTGGCTTTTTAAACCGCAATTGTAACAGAAATGCTTTTGGAAAATATCGTCTGGTGCAGTTTTCTGATTAAGTATGTGGACAAATTGTATTGTTTATATTAACTTTGTGCTTGATGCAATGTATTAAACTATTGTGACCAGCTAGTATGTTGCTACCGAGCTGGAAGTACGGAGAAGGGTCAAAGATATCGGTTCCACGCAAGTGGCGTTGGGCAGAACCAACGCAGAACACTTACCTAGATGCGGCGATGGAAGATATATACTGGTCAAGCAAATGATGGTTAACGTTTCCCCTAAAAAACGACACAGCGATGGCACGACAATATTAAGATATTGTAAAAAAATAAACTGGCCTAGTGCGAATAAAACTCGCGCACTGAGGGTTCCGTACCACCACAAAATACAATAACGAAATTACCTGTACCAATAACATGCACTGGGCCTGTGAATTAGAGCCCATCCTCTCTCTCTGTGATAAGGTCTGAGTCCCAGCAGTGGGAACATAATAAGCTGAAATGATGATGATAATGAAGAATCGGTATTGAGATTCGCGAATTTTGTATACAATGACACTATATTTGCATAACATTATTCCATCAAGTAAGGCCGTTCCCTTCGATGATATTCGATGACGCCACATCCTTCCTCATTCATAAGGCATCTATTTCCGTCCTAAGGATGGCTTCAAGATCTAGCCACGAAGTCGCATACGGTCCTTTCTAACCGACAAAAATAAAGGATGAGGTTCTCTAGTTGACGCGTATTTTTTGACACGCTTTTTTTTAATTATTTTTTTATAAATAATAGGCTTGCGTTTGACCACCATCACGCCTGATGTTAAGCGATGATACGGTCTACGTTGGAGCACTTTTGCCTAGAAGGAACCGATTCACTCGTGATTTGAAGACGCCTAGATCGTAACCATCGGGGAACACCCATTCAGGCAGCGAATTTCACAAACTAGCAGTTCGCATAATAAAATAAATGTGGAATCAAAGCAACTTGTAAAATATAAACAATTCTTAGAAGTCGATTTTAATCTACCTATTTACATCATCATCATCATAATCATACTTTTAACAGTCCACTGCTGGACTTTTAGCCTACCCCCGAAAGGGTGATTGGGCCATATCCACTGGCCCAGTTGCTGGTTAGGTTGGTATTTACATACCTATGTCGAATCGATTTGAAACTTTGCAAGTACATTATTTATGTAATTCGGCTGACAATACATAAAATGTATACCATCGATTTAATGTCATATTAGCCATGAGGTGATAGTATAACTCTTCAATGGTTACTAGCTACTAGTATAGGTACCCCTCGAATTTGGAATAATTTGGTTTGTTTAACTAGTCCATACCAAAAATTCCACCATCCACCTTTCGACCCCATCATCAACCATGTCACCAATGATCCCTCGAGTTTGGGATCCTTTGGTTTATTTTAACGAGTCACTAAAGCGTGTTTTTTCAACCTTCATATTTATCCCTAATAGATAGCTTACTGTGTAAGTGTTCTGCATTATAGTACTTTAAAACTCATTTTTTGTACCTACTCTTGGTTTGATAAAAGAGATTGAAGGAAAGTTCTCATTGGCTTCGGAAGCAGCTGGTCCGTAGCACCTGTAGATGGTACCTCACTTCCCTTGTTTCTCTTTGTTTCGTCGAGGGCTCTGCCAAAGAATAAATAGTAGTTACTACGTGATTCTGGTCCCGGTTGGGCAAAGCCGGATGTTCCCACGCGAATTCGAAGTTTGGAGGGTTTAAAGTTCGGTTGCATACTTTCAATGCCCTTTTACAGTTTTAACGTGCATTAACCTACGTTTTTGACGTTATTTTTTGTTTGGCAACGGACACATTTTTATGCAAAGTAAAGTCGTTTGTCGATAAAACAGAAAGTTTTGGACGAGTTCCTTGTTAATTAAAACATTTGTTTCTAAACGGTTTTTTACAGTTATCGAAATCTAGTTTGCGAATTGAGATCTAAAAATTGTTTGTTGGTTTCTTATTGCTTTAGCTCGTAACGTTTGATCTTGACATGCTACATTTTATTATGCCTCAGTTTCGCATGAAAACAATAGAAAATCGCACGAGAAACGTTTGAAAAGTTTTTTGTTGTCTTCTCCAGTTGCTACATTCACCTGTCCTGCCTTTTATCAGAAGGTGTGTATATCTGCTTGTCCTTGTCTTTATCGTACCGTTATCGCTATGAAGAAAGAGACGGGGGTTTCTAGGCGAGCCTCCGTCGGCAGAAAGCATGTGGCACGCGCCGCTCCATTCGGTTTCGGAACGTAAACCGCTGTAGACGTTGCTGTCTCCGATTTTCGAAATTCGAATAGTCGTGATTCGATCGTGTTTTGACAGCTCTTTACTATTGAAGTCTCGGACTTTTCAGCTCCTGTGCTCGGTCGGACTGATGATCAAAGCTGGATTTTCTGCAGTGCGAACTGTGCTTGAGTGAATTGAAAATTGTATGCATTTTCAAATGCGACAGCCGTGTTAAAGTCGTGAATAAATCAACGAAAGAAGTAACCTACATCCAGGGCGACAAAGACGTACAAAGTGAAAGTTTGAACTGCACGTTTGGACACAAAAGTTTAGAAGACGAGAGTTTTCTCTGAGAAAATAATTGAAAAAGTTTCAGGCGGTTTATGGGAAAGATCGCAGCTGTGACCCGAAAATAAAAATAAACGATTTACCGGAAGATTTATCTGGTCTTTGAAGTCCGATATCTGAGGATGATTAATAGTGTAGTTACGATGCGAGGCGAGCGCTGAATTTATGAAGATTTGTGAACTTTTTTCTGTCTTTATGAGGGAAAGAAGGTCTCTGCCTATAAGTAGCGAAGTGGCGTTGAAAAGTGATAAGGATGGAACTGGAAAGTTGGCTGTGAACTCTGTTCTTTGTGGTGTGGTGGATGAGTTGTCGAACGGTAGGACTGGGAGACGAGGGTCGTGGGTTCGTCACGCAGTGATGGGCGTTCTCAGGTGGAAGGACCTTACTGGGGTCAGGACTAGCACTCCTACGGAACAAAAAGAGGTAAATTATTAATCTATGTATTTTCTATCTTATCTGTTTGTTTCTGTTTCTTTACTGCTGGGTGTAGGCCTATCGTTCACGCCAGTTTTTTCGGTCCTGATGCCCTCTAACATGATTGAAAATATTAAAAGAAAAATATTACAAATTTCGTAAACATCAAAACATTACATGCAACATTTCTTATATTCACATATAGGTATAACCATGAAAGAAATTCTTATCGAGAATCTTTAAGAACAATTTTAATACTTACTCATTACCATTGTCATTCCTAACACTTTCAACAATGGAGATATATCATAGAGTATATAATTATAATAATATATAAATATGTAATAATCATATCCTAGCGTCTAAACTAGAATTAGGTATCTTACGTACCTATCTACTACTTGAACCATTGTTAGGAATTGCGTCATTGATGATCTTATCTCCTCTGTGTAGGCTAGACCAAGCGAATAAATAATAATTTAGCTAGCCACAAATCAATTTTGTTGACTTTTGGCATAAATATGTAATTTACGGTTTTGGATTTACTTTCGAAATTGCTAATTTCTTTGTTGTTGCAATCAACAAAAGAACAAGTTCGATAAGCATCGTTAAGAATTGTGAAATGCTTAGAAATATTAATCGATTTGTTATTGACACAGTCATTTATGTTATTGCTTATTAACTATAGACATTTGTTCTCTGTGGATTTTTAAGGTCTTAAATAACGACTAGCTAAGAATCTTTGACTGCAAGGTTTTCTTATTTAATTTGTCATGCAGTCATTGTTGTACTCTAAAGCTTAAATATATTTGGTCTAGTTCCGCTAAAATAGCGTTACAAATTTAAAGGAAATAATTTATTTGTATCAAAAAAGACTCACTGATTAAAAAAAAAAACACAACCACCTTATTTTAAGTGGAATTAACATATAAGGTATTTTATATTAGTCCTTAACTGTTGGCCTTTTGGAAAAATTCAAGAGTCACACAGCGGGCAATGGAGAGAGCTATGCTCGGAGTTTCTTTGCGCGATAAAATCTGAAGCGTGGATATTCGCCAAAGAACCAGAGTCACCGACATAGCTGTTAAAATTTGCAAGTTGAAGTGGCAATGGGCAGGCCACATCGCTCGAAGAACCGATAACCGATGGGGAAGACGCAGCGTACGGAGGCCTCCCACTAGATTTACCGACGACATTGTGAGAGTCGCGGGCTGTAACGAGTGGATGCAAAAGGCAGGCTGTCTTTCAGTGTGGAGGTTAAAGGGGGAGTCCTATGTTCAGCAGTCTTCTGGCTGATGATGATGATTATTTTATATTATAAGGTTACGCAGTACTAGTGGGCCGTGAAGTGGTCATTACTTATCACTGTCAATAACTATATAGTGTATGTTAGTGTTAGCTTGTGTTTTGATTAGATAATAAAGGCACTTGCCTATTTAAAAATAATACTATTTCTTAATGGGACCGACTTTGAAAATATTGTCAAAAGATAATTTTTCATATTCTAAATTTAAAAACTTTCTTTCAACAAATATAGACTTTATACGGCCTAAAACTGACTTTAGGAGTGGCTACTCGAATTATGTATGCATACATATTAAATTATCTTAGGTCATTGTGTTTTATGTTGGTTAATTACATGTATTACATATGAAGATGATATCAGAATACATACATTAAATTACGCTTATCAATGAGATGACAGCTGCGAGACACCTAAACCTGTTCTACAACGTATGAATCATGGTGTTATGTAAATAAATGACGAATAGTGAAAATCATTCGGTCTGGGTCAAGTCCGGAACGTCCGCCAAATGACGATCGATGTTTTTAAATGTCTTCATTATTTTTACTGCTGTATGACGGAGAATCCTTAAGTTTATCTTGTTTTTTATCCAAGATATGCTTCTAATATATATATTTTTCCACCCACAAGATGGACAGACGACCTAAAAGAGACCGCAGGGAAACGCTGGATGCAGGCCGCTTCCAACCGGAACCGGAAACAGTCCTATGGCTGAAATGATGATGATGATATATATTTTTATCAATTTTAGTAAAGACGCAGACGATAAGGCACGCTAATTTAGAAGAAACCTGTTCAAATAAGAACTCACTTACGACTATTCAATTTAACTAAAATTTGGCCTACATAAACCCGTTGACTATCGTGCAATTTTGTTTGATGATGGAGACTTAAGTCAATCTGTTCTTGTTTAGGTACATAGTTCTGCCGAGTTAGCATTAAAATACCAAATTATCATTGAATAGTTGTATTAAATTATTTTGTTTATATTTGTTTTGTTATTGTATGCAAATTTTTATCATTCTTGTACCGTTTTTGTTTTCTTTATTGTTGAGTCTGTCGTTATGTTTCTCGACGAATTTACAAGCTGCAATATAACTGCTAATCTTATTTTAATATAATTTATATTAAATGAGCAATGTTTTGAAAGTTTTGTAATGATTCTACAGATATTGGAAAAACCTTTTACCTGGGTTTTATTTACAGATATTAGAAACTTCTTGAGTAGAAGATGAAAAATAACGATGCAATAAAAGCCTAGAATTGCCCGGTTAAGTACACGAACATTGTGAAGTAAGTAGCAATTTTCTTTTATTAGTAAAGTAAAACTTGTTTATCCGTTAGAAAAGTATTGTTAAGTACGTTAGCATTTCCTGAAAAAAAATATTAGAGACTTAATAATAGGTTATTGGAAAATGCATAAAATAAAAATAGGCAGGAGAGCTTTCGGGTGAATTACATTTTGGCAATTTTGCATGAATACCTGAATTAAAATTAATAATAAGATAGAAATATTTGTATCGAACCGTTTATTTACGAACTGGTTTTAGCACAAAATTCACGAAAAGTGACCAAATTTTTACTGATACGTTAGGTACACAAATTTAATTACATTTTCTAAATATCGAGACTATATATATATTAAATATTTAAAGAAAATAAAAAAGCCTTATTTATTACTAATTATCACTACTATAATAAAAAATCAAAAACAAGATGTTGTCCGTGTGGTAAAGTGCCAAGAACGCTGGCTGCATTTAATCTTGTCGTGTTTTGTGTAATTGTGTCTAATTTAGCTAACAACAAAATAATGTAGACTGAATGCTCAGGTTAATCAGCCATTTTTGAGAGTTGACCCGATATCTGTTGTTTAATCGAACGAAATCAAATATACTTATTTTATCGTTATCTTAAAGATCTAATAAATGCTTTAAGATAAAAACTATGAGACTATTTTACGTGCATATACGTGCAATGTAAGACAATCTATGTTTGTGGTATCCTCAAGGGCGTCTGCTATTATCTTTATAGTTAGAAAATATTCATTAATTGTGATAATAACGTGACTAATTGTTTTCATATATGGTATTTGACTGTTCTTACGAAACCATCTCAAATTGTCAATTATCTATACTATCTATACTAATATTATAAAAAGGAAAGATTTGATTGATTTTTTGTTTGTTTGCATTGAATAGGCTCCGAAAGTACTGAACTTATTTTTTTTTTTTTTTTTCATTTTTGGGAAGCTACACTATCCCCGGGTAACATAGGCTATATTATATTTTCAAAAAATAGGGATCCTTACTAAAACTCCAATAATGTAACCCAAGATGTAAAAAAATAAGATTTACAATTTTAACTTTGCGTGTTTGACAGTTCTAAGACAGGACAACGTCTGTGAGGTCAGCTAGTATTATAATAAAGCAATCTTGTGATTTAATCCTTATAATTTTCAGTATTTGTCTTTTAAATGGCGAATCAAAATTCAAATTATTATACTACTGCATATACGATTCCTTTAATATTTATGTGACCACGTGACTTCAGTGATGTCACAAGTAAGCAAAAGAGTTCTCGCCATATTGTTGATGTTGACTCTATTAACTTTCCGGTGATGTCATAAGAACATTCGACCTTTATAGAGCGTTTGCAGTCAAGTCACGTGACCAGTGTTTTTTTTTTATTTAGTTTTCTCTGAATATAAAGTTTTCTTTTTCTTTTTTTTCTGTCCAAAGCGAGACACAGCCGCGCGTGTGCCTTGATAAAATACGCCTAATACCTATAGACCCCGTGGTTGAAACTATAGTTGGAGTAACGGGCTTAATCTTACGTGAGCAATTCCCTTGTAATATAAATAAAATATTTAAAAACGACGTCAGTTTCCATAATAAAATTTCCATTCCACATTCCATAATATAATATTTTTTAACAATAATAACCATCTAGGATTACACCAGCTGCATCATATTTTTAATACAGTCAAATACCCTATTGTATTCATAACTGCAACTTGACTGACACATCTAGTATTTCGTCAACATTTAGCATTGATTTAAGGCTATCTATTGTAGTGGGAGGGTGCTAATTCTGAACTGTGGTGAATTCTGTTACTGATTCGAAATTCATCTTAGCAGTTGCTATGTTTATGCTGTATGCTTCAATCAAAACGGTTCAGGTGTATAGTGTCCAATTACCAGAATGTCTAGACATCAATTTGCCTAAACGTACAATTAGGTAAACGTCCATATTCTAATTCCCAAAATGTCTAGTCTCAACTCTTCCTAGCAATTTTGATTAGTTTATTTTTGGCATCTGTCATGACGGAATACGTCACAATGAAATATGTCACAATGGAATATGTTTTAATATTTTATGTAACTTGAATCAGCTGGAAATTAGCCAAGAGACGCACAAATGTTATAATGCAAAGTAACTTTGTCTTTCTGCTCTTTTGTCAGTTTGTCATTAATTCATGACATTGTAAACCACGATAAAACTTTCCAGAAAAGTATCGTAGTTTGCATCATGATGGCGTAGATGAAAGAAGGAGGGAGAGGCTTTAATTAGGAGGCCTTTTTTAAGTGTTTTAAATTTATATTTTTATAAATGCCTAGTATTTTTGTGAAAATACCTACTAATGTTAGTAGCAATATTTTTATCAATTTAAGAAAATAGAGCCGAATTGAGAACCCCCTTTTTTGGAAGTCGGTTAAAAACTAAAGTTATATGATTATTTACGGGATATTTACCGTGGTAAGGTTGTGGAATGAGCTCCCGATATTTCGGCGCATTTACATGCATCGTGTTGACGGGAAGACAAAACCCGAACCTGTGTCTTCCCGTGAACATGGTGCATGTAACTGCGCCGAAAGATCGGGAGCTCATTCCACAACCTTACCACGGTAAATAACCCGTAAATATTCATATAACTTTAGTGAACAACCGTGATAGTTTAAAACCCACCTATACCAACCACCACCACCTGTACCTATTTTTACCTAAATAAAATAATACGTGATAAGTCCCGATAAATATTTAAAACTTGTGTACAAATCACGAAAGTTTAAAAATTACTAGTTTAAAACATGTTAAAAACTAATTAAAATAATGTCAACAAAGCAAAAACACAAACAATGTGTACGCTTCGTTTCTTTGCCAAAACTGAATTCTTCCAGCTCGAGTGACCCAGTATTCTAATGACATCTCCCAAAATTAACTCAAAATATCAAAGATTACATCATATGACTCAAGCCATGACGATAATAAATGTGTCCATTTTCTGAGAAGTGCAAAACGTATATACGTAGTCGTTGTGCGCGTTCTCATGAATTAAAAAATACTTATGTGGAATTTCCTACCGTAAAAAAATCTAGAACATTTCAGAAGTTGCCATTAGTAATTTTGTAAAGCTGAATAAGAAAAAGAAGGTTAGAAGAAGAAGGAAAGAAGGTTAAAAGAAAAATGGGTTAAGATAAGATTCAGACAGCAAAAAAACCGCCCCAAATGCAAATAATATAGGCAATAAAACAGGCGGATGGACAAAACGAACTTATAAAGGTTCCTTGTACTGGTAGTACCACGGAACCTTAAAAACGTAAAACCTATGATTTAAAGTATATACACTATCTAGAACATTTGTGCTACAACTTCCCAAACTCGAAGGGTCCATAGTATCATCAGATATGTTTGGTGGTACCATGATGGTACCAAATTATTATATTGTTATCCAGATTTTAAAAAAAAACTAGATAAAAATCGACTTCCAATATTTATTTACATAGTTCGTTCACGTTAAAAACGTAAAAATTGAATGAACGAATAACCCATAACAGTAATTTAAAACACTTATCCCAGATATAAACGAGCTCAGGAGGAAGGCCGTTACAAAAATCGCGTGCCGACTTAACGCATATCTCCCGGATATTTCTCACTCCAATTACTCTCACTGAGGATGTTGCTAGGGTTGCCACAAGAAGAAAGTTTCCGTTTAACTACAGAAAATTTGTTTAAATTATCACACTACGCATTAGCATTTTGTACAATTTTTAACCCCCGACGCAACAAGAGGGGTATTATAAGTTTTGTGTGTCTGTCTGTATAATCGTAGCTCCCAAACGGCTAAACTGAAGATTCATGAAAATATATTTTTAGCCGTTTGAAGATTATCACCTCTTTTATCGGGGCTTTAAAAAACGTATTAGGTATACTTGTTCTGGCGAATCAGCATATTGATTAAGATTGATATTGACTTTTGGAAGACTTAATTGCAACCAGACTGCATTTTTATAAAACAAAATCGTGAGGGAGGAATTTTATGGCTTGTTTCACAATTCAGTCTTATATAACCTGCTTATTTCTCTACACGAAACAATGCTTTGAGGCACGCCGTGCTCGAAAAAACTATCAAAAAACATCATGCGAAAATTCATGCATATGCAATGAGAACCTTTAAAGATAGCCAGACTGGTACTGAGCAAGGCAATGAGGACTGCTAATGAAGCAGTTCTGACTCGTGTCGTGTCTCTGTTTTCTGAATATGACAAAATCAACGAAATAAAACGTCTTCAAGAGGATTCATACCCCGTATCAAGCAAGTATAGTGTTGTACTCTGTGGTCACGATTTTGGTTTGTATTTTCACATCATTTCAATAATTGTTGATACAGTTACTAGAATGTTAATAGAATGAATGTTGCAACCTCAAGGCCTTTCGTAGTATTATTATGAAAGGGTTTTGTTTTATCATCATTATCAATTTATTCATAACGTATAACGTAATCAAATGTGACGATGACTGATAAGAGCGTATGAATGATCCTTCAATGAAGGAAATGATAACATTAAAATACTTTCTCTTTGTTTTGATTATTTCGGTGTATGGTAAATATGAGTCGGATGGAGACTATACTGTAGACTTACGCAGTTTTGGAAATACCTATACACGTTTCACTTTGTTATTTTCTTTGATTATATATAGAACGGATGTGGTATTAGCCCGAGCTGCTATGGAAAAAAGTCTGGCACTTTTTGCGGGAGACGAAGTAAACACGCATAGCACACACTTGTTTTCTAAAGCCCGCCCATTCAAGTAATCGAATACATCTCTACAAGCGCACACTTCAATATAACCTGCACTCATTGACAAAACAGAACACAAATACAAAATGCGCACCGCTCATTGGTCGCCTCGCTGTGTTTACTTCGCACACATTATACAAAGCTAGTGAAGTGATAAAAATACCAACTAAATATTGTGCTTTCACCAATAGTTACCATACCGATATCGGATACCGAAGAGTGTACTGGAGAAGTTTGATTTGTAACTATGGAGTTACTAATAAAGTATTGTATTATTAATACAATACTTTATTAGTAACTCCATAGTTACAAAGTATGTCGGTGACTTTCGTTCGTCTCATTTCGGATTCGATCTCGTAGAGAAACCCCGAGCATAGCCCTCTCCATAGCTCGTTGTGCGACTTTGAGCTTGTTAGTAGTTAATAGTTTCATTCGAAAATCTCACTATGGGCCTCATAAGCAAGCTAATAAAGTATTGTATTAAAATACAATACTTTATTAGTTTCATTCGAAAATCTCACTATGGGCCTCATAAGCAAGCTCAAAGTGTATTTGTATTAAAATACAATACTTTATTAGTTTCATTCGAAAATCTCACTATGGGCCTCATAAGCAAGCTCAAAGTCGCACAACGAGCTATGGAGAGGGCTATGCTCGGGGTTTCTCTACGAGATCGAATCCGAAATGAGACGAACGAAAGTCACCGACATAGCCCACCGGTTTCACCCACATAGTTATGAAAAATGGAGATGGTGATGATGATGATGATGAAAAGTAGCCTCTCTCTGGCTCTTGAACTATACCCATGCAAAAAATCAGGTCGACCATCCGTTGTGCCGTTGCAGCGTAAAATAGGAACAAAAAACACACTTTCGCATTTATAATATTAGTATGATATACTTTGTATCCATTTTCAACCCACATTTATTATTCTGACACCATAACCTCAGAAAAAATAAATAAATGGAAGCGTTACACCTACACCTACAGTTTCCCCTTTAGCACTTACCTCCCCCTCCCCTCGGTCGTCCATTTGTATACATTTTGAGCACATCGTTTGCAGTTGTATGCGCTCAATATTGAAGTGTGCGTTTGTAGAACTAGTAAGAATAATTATGTCAATGTCTGCAATAGTTGTTTACCTCGCCTCCTTCAGTATTTGACAAACTTTCTTCAGTACTAGCTTCAGTTTAAAGGCCGATCCCAACTATATAATATCAAAGGCCATATACCAATAACACACGCACGATACCAATAATATACATACTGTACTGGAGATTTACTTATTTATGACAGTAAAGTAAATACAGAAGACGAGGCCGTATGGCTTTAGCATGCTCCGAAATGGGTGAAAAACACAAAAAAACGAGTATTTATACCTATCAAACTTCATTCAAACTTGGATTACGTCGAACGAGTAACTATATAAGTAACGAGTACGAGACTACGAGTAATAAATTAGCACATCACTAGTTCATTTTTTAGACAAGGTTGCCAACTTAGTAACTATTTGTGCTAGATTTGGCTCTATTTTCGTAAGTCTAGTCTAGCGCTGAAATCTAAGATAAAACAGCTAACACTAAACAGCAATCACGCTGGTTTTTTTTCTGGTCACCGTAGAACAATACGCAGCCACGCGAGAAGTAACAAAACGCTTTAGTTTTATATGTTGCTTTGCTATACTATCTTGGGGGATTTTCCGGAACTAATAAGATGACGATGTACCTACGTCCTACACTGATATGTTTGTCTGTCTAATTTTAATATGATAATCCTTTCTTTGTAGCAACCTTATTATTCATAGAATTTGGCCCTAAAACGTTTTTCTGATAAAATGGAGGCGTGACATGCTATTGTGTTATCCTACTGGATCGGAAGACTCCCCCGCGTTCGCTTGCGGGGGGAAGAGAATGTTTAATTGACCGTAGTGTTTTAGAGTAGCATTATAATTACATAGCTTAGTATGTTGATTGAGTAGTTCTAGTAAGAACTAGAATTGTGCTTGGAAATAGCTTGAAAACAATGTGTGTATTTGGCAAAAATGAATTTAACGCGAGCATATTTGAAGTTTATCAGCATTCGGAATTAAAGAAACCTATATAAAAACTTAAACCGTTTTTCTCGGGTGAGGCAATACGTTCCATAATGAAACTTTATAATTTTATTCCATGTCCAAACAAATTTGCTAAATATTTTGTAAATTTATATTAATCTAGCGCTATTTGAGATGTCATTTAGCGAGTATCTGTGATATCGAGTTGGCAACCCTGGTTTTCGATTAATATTTTCTTCTGTTCAATTAAGCTTACTTAAACTCGTTTTGTGGTGAAATTAGCACGTTATTTGTTTAATAAAATAGTTACCTGTGATAAGAGACTCCGTGCGTAGTGAAGTTCGTAGTATGTGATCGAGATTTACAAAGAATTACTGCACATATGACCATTTTTAAGGAGCTCCGTTTCGTAACATAGTAAGAAGACAAATGGCGGATGAACGACGTTGAAACAGTTTTTATAAAACGGTGTGCTCGTTTGACATACGTTGGCGGAGCCAACGCATGTACCTCGGCTGAGGGGAAATTATAGGTATGACATATCCGTTCTATATAATCAAAGGTTATTTTACTTTCCCACACGTTCGCAAACACTTTACAAATAATAATCCACCTCATTAACACCCGAAAATACACAAATATAGAAAAATAATACTCTAAGACGGTTTAATTTTTTCCCGTTAGCACCAGAATTCCACAGCAGAAAAAGGAGAAATAAAAAGCAAAGGAGGGGTATGTAAGTAAAAGGAGGTAACTGTGAAGAAATATGGACTAGTTATAGTTATCCGGCAAAACTCAGTGCATAAAACTCTTACATATTTTCAAACCCATAATGAAACCAAAAATGCGATAAGAATTATCTTTCTGTTTGATATCAATGCATAAGGGAGCAAAAGAGAGTATATACTAGTATTCTCTCAGTGTCTTTCCATTACTGAAGGTTGGCAGTCAGGTTCTAAATTTGGGTGTCTTCAAATCACGAGTGAATCGGTTTCTTCCAGGCAAGTGTGCTCCATCTTAGACAGCATCATTGCTTAATATCAGGTGAGTAAGCGGTCAAACGCAAGCCTATTATTAAATTAAAAAAAAAACTGTTCCTTTTTTCTCTTTTGAAATATTTTCCACCGTGTTTATCTTCAGATTTTACGGAACTACGACTTCTTGTGTCTCTTTCCCTTGATATATTTTGAATTCATGTAATACAATATGTCGTGTATAACAAGGGAGAGAATTACTTTCTTATCGCATAGTTATCATAAAGTTAATCTCCTGTCAGGAAGACAAATCGAGTGTCAACCCTGAGGTTATTACCATAGATGTGACGGGCACACATTCGAGACGAAATTGTATTAGCACAAGGGATTGCGACAGAATCCTTTCGCTATCTTCATATCGCATATTATGTGAAGTGTTTGGGTTTATAACTTTGGCTGATCACATTGTTGTTTATTTTCACATGTACGTATATTTTTGACTGCGCCGTGAAGTTTCACTACAGATTTCTCAGCTTTACGTATGTTTTCGAGATAAAAAGTATCTTGCTCGACGTCAGGATGTATGCTTCTTCCTTGCAAAATTTAATCAAGATCGAATCAACCTTTAGCTGTTAAATAGGTAACAAACAGACGTACATTTCACGCTCACAATAATTATTTACTTGAAATTCTTTGGTCCCCAAAATGTCCATAATCATTAAACACGAAGCCTAATTCCATTGCAAGTTAGAAACGTAAACAACCAAAACGTGTAACTTTGCTTTAATCCGCGCAACATTAATTAAGTAGCCCTAATTTCTGTTTGCTGATTCAAGCTAATCCAGTCTTGACCCTAATCGGCCTTTGCTCCTGTCTAAACTTTAAATCACTGACCTGCTCCACTTTCATTACGTTGGCACGACTGCATCATGACTGCATTTCGGTAACGCGGTCGGGCACTGCAATGGCTTTGGTGCCAACTCTGCAGTCAAAAGCTTAGTTTTTAGGCTGGATGACTAAGTTATATGGGTAAAATTAAATGGTATATAGAACTGCGTGTTTGTTTGATGAATCCACTCCATAATTCAGCGATTTTAGGTGAGTATTTACTATTGGAGCTGCTATTGTGCGCTATATGAAAGAACTCTCCTTAAATTTTGAACACATATTTTTAATTACGAGATCACCTATGTCTCAATAATTATACTATCTGTATTTTTTAAAGATGAAAAAAATTTAGAATTTACTTTATGTCAAATTGAGCGGAACCAGGGCTCGAAAGTGTTCGCGAAGAATTCGTCTATTGGGAAGAGCCAAATGACGAAGCTGAAGATCGAGGATGGCAGTATCATTTCATCAAAGCCGGAGATTCTGAGAGAGCTCGAGAGGTTTTACGGACAGTTGTACACCTCGACACGACAGCCTATTGTCAGTACAGCTCAGGACAAGAGAGCGAAACTGACCCGACATTACACTGAGGACATCCCAGACATCAGCTCGTACGAGATTAGAATGGCTCTGAAACAGCTTAAGAACAACAAGGCGCCGGGTGATGACGGAATCACGACAGAACTACTGAGAGCGGGTGGAAAACCGGTACTTTTAGTCCTCCAGAAGTTATTTAATTCCGTCATTCTCGAAGGTACTACGCCTGAAGCATGGCACAGGAGTGTGGTGGTACTCTTCTTCAAAAAAGGTGATAACACCTTATTGAAGAATTATAGACCCATCTCACTCCTGAGCCATGTGTACAAGCTGTTCTCCAGAGTCATTACGAACCGTTTCGAAAGCAGGTTTGATGACTTCCAGACCCCCGAACAAGCCGGTTTCCGTAAAGGCTGGAGCACCGTAGACCACATTCACACGCTCCGCCAGATTATACAGAAGACTGAGGAGTATAATCGGCCATTATGCCTAGCGTTTGTGGACTACGAAAAAGCCTTCGATTCAATCGAGACCTGGGCAGTATTGCAGTCCCTCCAGCGTTGTCATATCGACTATAGGTATATCGAAGTGATGAAGTGTCTGTATAGAAACGCCACCATGTCGATCCGATTACAGGACGAGAGCACGGAACCAATCCAACTGCAGAAAGGCGTGAGACAGGGAGATGTTATCTCTCCGAAACTGTTCACGAACGCATTGGAGGACGTTTTCAAGCTCTTGGACTGGAACGGATTCGGCATCAACGTCAATGGCGAATACATCACTCACCTTCGTTTTGCCGATGATATAGTCATCATGGCAGAGTCGCTGGAGGATCTCAATACGATGCTCAGCGACCTCAGTAGCCTTTCCCAACAGGTGGGTCTTAAAATGAACATGGACAAGACAAAAATTATGTCCAATGTCCATGTTGAACCCGTGCCAGTAGTCTTTGGGAACGATACTCTCGAAGTTGTTGACCATTACACCTATCTTGGACAGATTGCTCAGTTAGGTAAGTCCAACTTAGGCAAAGAGGTCGCCCGAAGAATCCAACTCGGATGGGCAGCGTTCGGGAAATTGCGTGACATCTTCTCGTCCAAGATACCACAGTGCCTCAAGACGAAGGTCTTTGACCAGTGTGTGTTGCCAGTGATGACATATGGTACTGAGACGTGGTCCTTAACTGTTGGCCTTTTGGAAAAACTCAGAGTCACACAGCGGGCAATGGAGAGAGCTATGCTCGGAGTTTCTTTGCGCGATAAAATCCGAAACGTGGATATTCGCCAAAGAACCAGAGTCACCGACATAGCTGTTAAAATTTGCAAGTTGAAGTGGCAATGGGCAGGCCACATTGCTCGAAGAACCGATAACCGATGGGGAAAAAAGGTTCTGGAGTGGAGACCACGAACCGGAAGACGCAGCGTAGGGAGGCCTCCCACTAGATGGGCCGACGACATTGTGAGAGTTGCGGGCATCCAGTGGATGCAAAAGGCAGGCTGTCGTTCAGTGTGGAGGTTAAAGGGGGAGGCCTATGTTCAGCAGTGGACGTCTTCTGGCTGATGATGATGATGATGACTTTATGTCAAAAGTTTTTTTTCTTTTTTTCTTTTTACTGTTTTGACGTATATTATCGCTCATTTAGCAGTATAATTGGAATTTTGGACATTTTGCGCTATGGTCGTTAAGCTTTTTGAGCTTCGGATATTTTGCTCCTTGGCCATTGTACGCATGTACGCCTTGGACTTAACACTCTGGACATTTTGCTCTTTTGATAATTTGAGACCCAGTCATTTTGCGCTTTTGACATTGTGTGACTAAACGGTTGGAATGGCTGTGGTCACGAGCTGACGAAGCTGTTTATGCATTTACCATATTGCAGCCTTTTTGTGGTGGTAAACAAGCAGACGGCCTTCCTTATGTTACCATCTTCTGTAGATATCTGTAATACCGGAGGTGCTACGGATACGTTTCCGATCTTCGACGACTTACCCCTTTTAAAGAACTCAGTGTGGTTTCTTGGAAATGCCATTGAAGGAAGTGTCAGAATCAAAATTCGAGGAATATAATATTGTCAACCGATATAGTTCAGAAGCAGCGCGTCTGTCTGGTCGTGAAGGAAGTCCCGGGTTCGACTCGGGCCGGGCAGATGTTTGAATGACGTATTTAAATATCTGCTCTGAGTTTGGGTGTTATAGTAGGGCCAATTTAATAGATCTGTGTGTCTTTCTGTGAGTTATGGCGTTTCCGATACAGAAAAATCTTAGTGGAGTTTGTCTGTAAAGCGTTATGTTTCCGTAGTTTTTTTTTTCTTCTTTAACGCGGATAAGTCTGCGTTTGACCATCAACTCACCTGTTGGTAAGCGACGATGTGGTCGAAGATAAAGCACGCAGACTTAGAAGATAACTATTCACTCTGGCCTTGAAAAGGCCCAGGTTATATCTCTCAGGAAACAAGGAAGCTGGTAGGTTGTTCCAATCTTTGGCCGTACGGATTAGAAACGTAGAATCGAAACGTTTGGTACGTTTCCAAGGAAAATCCACAATATATGGGTAGTAGTGGGCCGTTTTCCTACTAGTTTATCCTATCGTATGTTTTTACCTCTATTTAAACAGTCGTAGAAGAACGGTTCAGATGTTACGTGTTCGAATACTTCGATAGTTCGCAGTTCCGATTGCGATCCGCAAGAGGTGTCACCCTGTAACTTGGCACATTGACAAGTATTTCACAGCATTTGTCCGGCGTTGTCAACTCGGTCACTGACTCGGCATGCTCATTTAGTTTCGCGTTCATGACTAGGAAGAAATCGGTTTTGAGATCAAAGTTGTTAGGCTAAACGGAGCGTAGTTACGCTAGTTACGTTTGGCATAAATCCGGTGAATTTATTGTGGTGGCAATTGGCATACTTACACAATGTTGTAGATAAAACTCAAACCAGCGTATTTTGAAAATTGAAAATTCTTTAGATGTCATCCCTGACCAACATAATTATTGTATAGTCGATTTTTTGGCGCCTACGTGTTTTTTTTTTGCTGCATTGTATTATTTTTCTAAACTTGTGTTATTGAATGGTGGATTATTGTTTATTACAATGATCTTATGTTTTTGAACGTGCTCGAGTAGAGACATGGGATATAATGAGATGAAACGTGTATTTTCGAAACTCCACAGGCTCTAGTAAATACTCCACCACTAAGGCGTGACTTGGACTTGACTGTGACGACTACTTGTTTGTCGTTATTTATTACCTAATAAACATAATTATTATTCAGACTGAAGGAATTTTTATCCATGGTCAAGAAAAAAAAAATATCTTTGTAACAGAGTGTTTTTCATGGAAGAAATCTAGACTCGACGCTGTCATCGCGAATCAATCACTATCAGTATAATTTCCCGAGCAGCACTTTTAACAACTTTAGGCACCACACACGACTCTATAACGATGACAAATTACAAAAAACAAAAAATCTCACTAACTTCCAAATACAGTAACAACACCTGACAACTACAACATGGAAATTTAGTTCCGTCGTTTGCCATGGGACTTCTTACATGAAAAGCTCTTTAGGTATACTCGTAGTTTCAAATCTACACGACAATTTTATTAGGAGGGGGTTAAAATCGACTTCCACTTCAACTTCCAAGATATTTTTACATAGGTATACCTAAGTGTGTTAAACGCGTGTTAAAAGGACTCTGGAGATATTGCTTCGTTGAAGTGCACTGTTTACACAAAAAGATAAATAACCTTTTGAAACATTTTATTGTCATCTCGGCCCTTCTCCATCCACACCAAGAATGAAACAGCCAATTAACGCAAAACAACATTGTGCGGTCACATCCATTTTATTATTCTTATGGACGGCTGAAGTTTATATTTCCTCAATAACTTTGTAATTGGGCCTTTCCACGGACATTTTGAAAGCATTTCCCGGGACGCAAATAGACGAGGATGTAGAATAGACAAATATTGCACCATTCTTCTGTGAAAGTATTCCTATGATGTGTTTTAATGCTTTTAAATCACTCACGTAATGTTCTTAAAGTAGTGAATTATTATGAGTTTTTTTCATGTTACAGTAGTTATAGTAATCTGTAATTAGTTATCGATATTTAACTACGATAGTTTTGGGCTATCGATGGTAAAAATAAAAAACATCGTATCGGTACTATCGATGGTATAATTAGCATAACGACTATTGGGGTTCAATTATACAGAGACTTATGAATGGTATTAGCACATTTTGTGCTATCAATACCATCCATATACATGCCAGATGCCATTGATAGTAGAATTGACATCTCAACTGATTTTCGAGGGCAACTATCGATAGCTAGACCACTTTTCCAACACTACATTTCTGTGGTTTTTTATTTGTTGGATAGAAACTTTTATTAGTTTCTTTTTTATCTAGCACCATTTTGTTAGTGACATATTGTAATGTAGATCAGATGCGAAAAAGTTGGGATTCAAAAAACATCTTAATTATCGGCTTTTGTACTAAATCATAAGGCCCAATAATTTTCCATCTAAGTTCAGAAACTTGGTAATGGATTCTTCAGAAAGTATTTCAAGTTTTCCCGAGTCAGTGTCTCATACGTCTCTCACGTGTGGTCGACCATGCGTATCATGAAGTAAGAATGGCACAGAGGCATAGCTTGGGACAACCTTTACATGTGGCATAAAGTCAAAAAGAAGAAAAAAATGCCTAAAGGTAAAGTCTAAAAAGGTAAAGGTAAGTCGTAATTAGCATAACGATCAAATAAGACATTATATTAGTTTTGATTATCGAAATGCTCGCTAGATAATTAGATACCTCACAGCTACCTCCTACCACTGTATTACACTAAGTAATACTGACATCAGTTTTTAGGTCTTGTGTGGGTTTTCGGTTGTTGTGTAATATTGGATTTTTGTTGTCCATATTAAATTATATTTTGATTTGATATTTGAAGTCAGTTAATCTATTCTAATATTATAAAGAGGAAAAATTTGATTGTTTGTTTGCATTGAATAGGCTCCGAAACTACTGAACCGATTTGAAAAATTATTTCACTGACGGGAAGCTACACTATCCCCGGGTGACATAGGCTATAATCTATACCCGTGCGAAGCTGGGGCGGACCGCTAGTAAATTAATAAAGCAATGTTTTTTCCTTCTGAAAAAAATAAATCAATATTTTTGTCCTTATTTTGTTATTGCGTTCTAGTTATAAGGGCGAAGTATAGTTTCTCCAATCTAAGTACGAAAATTCACTATACCCATTATTTTGATCACAGAAAAGAGAAGTAAATAGAACGGAAATGAGAAGGAAAATCTGTCGCCAGGTATTATGACAGAAGCTTGCTTGAACATTCTCATATAGGTCAACGCATCGAACTCCGCATCCAAAGAACTTGGACCTTACCTTTTTAGGTTACGTCTCAAAGTTCTTTGTCAGCATCACAGCTGCTAACTGATTTCAAATAACTGACGTTTCGTTAATATGGGTGCAACTAGCTACAAAAAAAATCTTACAAAAATGCCTTGACAGCCGTTCTAATTTAAACATATTTTTTTTCTTTTCTGTGATTTTGATCGCTTGCAGTGCAAGTGTGCAGTGTTCTAACTCTAATTCAGTATGCCACATACTGATTGTCATGACAAAAATGCAGGACAGTGTGTGAGGCGTCGTCAGTCGCTTTGTGTGTTGTGCGTGGGACAGACGACTGCAGATATACAGTACTATCACGCCGTAGTGTTATTTTTTATTGTAAAATATATAACTTTGCTCTACATTTTGACCACATCGCGCGCTCTTTCTCTAATCTGACGTCGCAGACCGTAACTTGATTTCGGTTGGAGTTTCATCTATGTGACTTCGATCTAAAGTTGTACATCTGTGTTTTATGTAACCTGTGTCGCATCACGAAGTTCGCAAAAAGGTTAACGTTCTACCGTCAATGGCATAAAAACTTTGCGATAGTATTGACAGAAATGATGAATGTGCCTGACTTGACGACGCTTTATGTGAAGTAAATAGAACGTTTCACCTCGATCGGTTTCTTATTGACCGTGTCGAGCATTACCCCAGAATAAAATTTGTGCTACCGTCCATCAATAAACTTAGTTATTTCAAATCAAAATTGTCTGGACTAATGAATTCACCGAAGAACGTATAAGTCAATATTTTGTTTAAACTTCTTTCTAGCACCTATTCCATGGACTCTTTTACAATGAGTTTCTTTGTATTATTTTCCTAAATGTGTGTTATTTTGAATGTTAATGTGTTATAATGGTATTAATTAAGTGTTAGTGAACGTGCTAGACTGCTAGAGTGTAGGCAAGTGATAATAAGGTAATGAGGTGAAACGTGTATTTTCGTGAAGTTTCTAAAACTTAGATATAGATATAGAATTCTCGAAAGTCTCCACCTTTTTAAGTACTACATTTAAGTATGCATGACTTGGACTTGACCGTTACTTACTTTCCTTGACTCTGACTTTGACTTGTTTAAAGATATCTTTCACCAAGGTGTTCTAATAAGATATACATGCTAGGCGTTTGACCATATCACCTGAGGTTATTTCGCGCCACCACTGACCGTCACTAAATTTCAGCTTCATGAAAAAGTAACTAAAATTGCAAAACTAAAATAGTAAACAACTTGAAATACCTAACATTGAACGAACAGTTGAATCAATATCGGTCAATTTTCCGCTATGCTAAATTTATGCACGCTTTGTCTTTATAAGGCGGGGAAATGGACCACAACCGTTGTCGACCAGTATGCTCCACTAAAGAGAATTTATTGAACGTCACGATTTTTCGTGCTTCGTGTAATGCAAGGAGCAGTTACTATCGTGTAGCTAGCCTAGCAGTTACTGTCCGGAATGTGGCTGGATAATAAGGAGCAAAACACTCATAAGACACGCGCTTACCATCAAAGCAACTTTAACCTTAGTGGCCTAACGATACTAAACAACATAAAAATAATAACATACGTAATAAAAAAAAAACTAGGTGTGAATAGATATCTAAACAAGGTATTCCACGCGCAAAAAAGACGAAAATAAAAATAATAAATAATGGCCAAGTGCGAGACGGTGACAAATTTCTGTTCACCACCAAGTTATGCAACGTCGGGCGCGGTCGGTACTTGGATGGGTGACCACCTGGGCGTGATATTCTCTTTTTGCACTAATTTTTGTATTTTATGGTGGTACGTTACGGAAACCTTTGTGCGCGAGCCTGACACGAACTTAGCTAATTTTTTATTGAAAAAAATATGAATAATCTTGCGTTTGACCGCCAATTCTTGCGGTCGACGATAGAGCACGCTTGACTAGAAGAAACCGATTCACTCGCGATTTGAAGACACCCAGATTGCATCTATAAAGACGTATTTATATTTGTTTACATAATTAGTTCAAAATATTCCAAGTAATAAATCACGAGCTCGCCCCGCGGTTTTACCCGTGTGGATTAATCCTTATAACATCAGCTATCTGCAGTGAAAGTCCAGTCAAAATCGGTTCAACCGTTTTGGAGTCCAAAGGGAACATACATAATCGTACACACCGATTTTTATATTATAAAACCAAAGATGTTTCATACTACAGGTACTACGTATGTTATAAAACAAGATTCTCTGAAGTAAATATCGGAAGAGATTAGAGTTTAATTCGAGCAAAATAGGAGTAACTACAGTTCAAACAACCTTCTCCCCTTCTGCCATCTTCTAAAATAATTTCAATCCGTCTCAAAACTTATTTTCAAGCGTCCCAACTTTCTAACAATCGGGACGTCAAAAGTCCCTAATGTCCCGCTTTGAGCACAAAGGCTTTTACAATAGGTTGTATAGACTCTATAACTCTAGTTTAAAGTTTCATTGAACACATTGATAAGAACCCTTTCAGTTTTGAGAGTTTTCTAAGCCAAATGGCTCTTGAGATAAAAATATATAGGATTTGGGAAGTGTTTTGTTTATTAGTTGCGCCCTTACTTACTGTGTTTTCTCGTCGGTACGGACAATTGACACCCAGCTTGGTTAAGCCTCAGGTCAGACAAATAAGGGAGATATGGTGAGGTAGCGTGGCGGGTGGGAACGCATCAGGCCTAAATCAGGGTACCTTACCAGGATATTTTTTAAATGTTTATCGGGACTTATCACGTATTATTAATTATTTAGGTAAAAATATGTACCTCTTGCTTGATGTCTCGATGTCCATGTCTTACCAGGATACCTTTAGTCAATTACATCCTGCAGAGCTCAGAGCAAATAAAAATACAGAGTCCCTACGACGCATTGCTAAAGTGACGCCAAAATAGCTTCCAAAACTACGTGAATTCCCTATAAATACACGACTCACGCACACATACGCATTCAAAACTACGTGATTTATTTGTCAGAACGTCGCACTGAAAACATCTGTTTTAAAAAGAAACAATGACTTCTTGCAGTGTTAAGAACTGTAAAAACAACACAAAAGTAAATAAAAACAAGGATGGAATATTTCCACACGTAAGTATTTATATTATCACTTATTTTGATGAATTACACGACACGAACTTCGACTACGCATGAATGTTTCAAAAAGTGGCTTCACTTTTCGTGTTCGCGGTAGTCCCTCTGTATTTTAATTTGCTCTGAGCTGCAGGCCTAGCACGGGCCGTGGACAAATTGTCTTTCCACTGTTTTTATCTCGCGAGAAAAAGACAAACGTATCCATAGTCTAGCTTTGTCGCGTCTAGGCGTGGATAAAAACGGTGGAAAGACAATTTATCCACAGCCCATGCTAGGCCTGCAGCAGAGGGCCCTTTTTTTTCTTCGAGTGTGAAATCTTCTAAATACACCCGGCTGCATTGGGGTGCAGCCAAGTTATGTGGGACCCACAGAAACCCCCCCGGTGACCAGCCTTGTGCTTGACAAGAGAGCTCCGGGATCTCTAGAGGAACACACCGGAGTCCTCGGCACTGCGCTACGGCTCCTCCCGAGACAACCGTGTTGTCTCAGCCCCTCCGCCTACGACAACGTTGGTCACACAACGTAGCCCTTCTTTTTGCATGTGTACTATTAGTTCATTAGTGTCACAACATGTTTTTAAGTGCGCGTAAAAAATGTGTAACTGAGCCGTACTCACTTATAGTTTTTGCGCTGTTTAGCGGTACAGTAAATTTTTTCTCAAAAAATTTAAACCTTTGAACACAAACGATAATTGTACTAAGGCATATCTCCCTTGCTTGTCTGTTCTGAGATATCGCTGGAAACGTATGCGTGAAAAGATTAGTAAGTGTGCCGTACATACAGTTTTTGCGTTAAGCGGTTTACCGGTATACTGAAAAAAGTGTGAGAAACATGGAGACATTGAACACCATCGACAATAAAATTGTACTAAGGCATATCTCCCTTGTTTGTCATATCTGATAGTTGAACGTTTGTCCTTGATTGTGCGAAACTATTTTGGAAACAAAATAAAACGAAAAAAGTTTACTTCGGGTCCAATGTGTGTCGAATTTTAAGCTTTGGGTTGCCTTGCACCTACGAGTAATAAACTCGTGGAGCCCTTGAAAAGTCCTTCGAACAAATTGGTATTTTGAGTGCTGATATCATATTAATTATTATTTATTAGTCTCAAAGGCTTTGTTTATATTACGATGATGTCACATCTAGTCTAGCCGTCTAACGCAATGTCTAAATAGGCACGCAAATATACCTGCGTCTGACTCATCAATAGAAAGCGGTGGTCTAAAATGGACTTTACTTTATATGTTACTAAGTACTAATTTATTCTTTTGTTTATGTGTATGGGCTTCAAAAGCTTTCACGAACGCTGTTATAGCTCTTATAAATATGGAAGATAAAGATGCCGGTAACAGCTTTGTTTATGTGTAGGTAGTGCATTTATTATTTTATTCCACTCTCGGTTGAATGTTAAGTTTTAGTTTTTGGTAATTTTTTCGAAACGAAAAATATGTTTTTCCTTATGATACAGACAATTTCCTAGAAAATAATTTAAAAAAAATGCTAAAATAAGCCAAATGGTAACAACCAAAAATACGCTTTTTACCATTTAGTATAAAGCGTAATTTTGCGTACTCCATCAATGTGATCTATTAAAGTCATATTAGGCCCTATTTAAAAAATCTATTCATGTACCATTGTTTTAAATTTGTTTTTTATTTTGAAAACATGACACAAAACCTGTTTAAATTAAAATGAAAATTATACTAATCATTTGTAATGTTATTTCTTCTTTATCTAAAATTACATTCAAACATCTTAACATTATCAAAAATTTTGAAATGCTCGTGCGATAATTTAGCGCAAGAAGCATGAGCTCCAGGGATTTTAATAGATATGCAAGAAAACCTGCTAATTAAAAATTTAATACCACTAAAACCATAAGAAGCTTAGTAAAAATCAAGACGTACTCGTGAAATGAAGTATTAAATTACATCAAGATATTGTACACGCGATGTAATTAATAACTTTTCTTTCAAATAAAGAAACTGGAGCAAACGTTTGCTATCAAACGCGAAAACTCCGAAGTAACATAAATCTCGCTAACCCATTTATGTAAGAAACAGAAACCTTTATTTAATTAATAGTTCAATCCGATAACCACGCTGGTCGTACGAAAGTTTTGTTAAGTTGAACGCGAGTTATGATTTTGATTTGAAACGAGAAAGGAAATGAATAAGAAAATCTAGGTTTTCTTGACGTCGGTTAGCTAAAAGAAGAGTATCGTAGCGTTTATGTAAGTAAGAATATGTGTGATTGAATGTTTTCATCCTACAACTAATATTGGTAAATGATTTATGTCGGTAGATTTGTGTAGGTTTAAAGATGGTCACTAATGTGACGTCATCATAATTATATTATACTAGCGGTCCGCCCTAGCTTCGCACGGGCATAGATATAGCCTATGCCACCCGGGGATAGTGTAGCTTCCCGTCAGTGTAAGAATTTTTCAAATCGGTTCAGTAGTTTCGGAGCCTATTCAATGCAAACAAACAAACAAACAATCAAATATTTCCTCTTTATAATATTAGTATAGATAGTATAGACTAGCGGTCCGCCCTAGCTTCGCACGGGTATAGATTATAGCCTATGTCACCCGGGGATAGTGTAGCTTCCCGTCAGTGAAAGAATTTTTCATATCGGTTCAGTAGTTTCGGAGCCTATTCAATGTAAACAAACAAACAATCAAATCTTTCCTCTTTATAATATTAGTATAGACTAGCAACGCACTCTAGCTTCGCACGGGTGTAAGTCTTATTTTTTACACGTTGGGTTAAATTATTGGAGTTTTAGTAAGGATCCTATTTAAAAAAAAAATACCCCATGTCACCCAGGGATAGTGTAGCTTCCCAACAGTGAAAGAATTTTTAAAATCATTTTAGTAGTTTCGGAGCCTATTCAACGCAAACAAACAAACAGACAATCAAACCTTATATTGTTTTATTTATCTTGCTACACTTGAAAGAATGCACTGAATTTTCCATATTACGTACGTAGCATACCTAACAATTAGACATCTGCATACGAACGCTAATTATGTTATATATGGCAACGCTTTCTTTGTGAAAACCGCTCGTTTTTTTGTCTCCCCTATCTCAGTCATGCAAAACTAATTAGAGAACTGCGTTGATTTTACTCGTCGTCTAAAAACACCGTGGGATACAATTTTCTACTATAATTTTCTTCTGTACATTTCTTTTGCTTGTGTTCTACAGTCTAGAGCACAAGCAAAAGAAATGTTCATTGTGACTCTAGCGTCTAAAGACACAATAGACATGCTTCTGTCTGAGAATTATGAGTTAGGTTTTGCGCGGCTGATTTCGTATTGAATTCTCTATTTATTTTCTTAAAAAGATAAATTTCATTTCATACTAATATTACAATCTGGGTGTCTTCAAGTCGAGAGTGAATCGGTTTCTTGTAGGCAAGCGTGTTCAGCGTGTTCTTCGCTTAACATCAGGCGAGATGGTGGCCAAGCGCAAGCCTATAAAAAAATGAAAAAATTCGCAGGTTTGTAAGAAAGTGTGTATATTTGTTTTTAATGACATTTGGTGAATGACAGCGATCTTTTGCCTTTTTTGGCCATTTTGATTTCGAAAAAAAAACATAGTTCCTCTGCAGGCGAAACCGGGGGACGTTGATAGTACATACTATTTAATCTGTATTATATTCATTCAATTTGTTCAATGAAACAATTTTATGTGTGCAACATCTGGAAGGATTGAAATGAAAAAACATGATGGTCTTTGAAGTGCATTCACTTGTGTCTTTTTAAATTGCTGTTGAAAATAAATGTTATTTTGTAACAAGTTTCACTTAAACTTTAATGAAGAAAAATCAAATATAGCTAAATAAAATAAAAAAGTATAATATCAATTTTTTTTTCAATCGAAATCCAATTTTAAACGCAAATTTAAATTAAATTAAATTGTTTAAATAGTTGAAACGCTCACTCTCACACCTTTCAATAAAATGGTCTGATTAGGTATATTTTTTATAAAATAATTCAAATATTTTCACATTTAATTTAGATAACACGTCCTTCAAAGGCCTTCGTCCTCTCGAACTGTAAGTACGTTGACCTTCCATTGAACTCGGGTTCATATTGTTCGTACGTAGCTTCAGTTCGTAGGTATCATAAACTCGACGGACTAAAACGACTGAAGCTCCTGAAGCAATTGCAAAAAAGAATGTTCGACGGGGGCACTAAAATCTGTAACTAACTGCTGTTTGGGTTAGAACGCTATTCTGGTTTAGAGTTTTGATTTTATTTGTTTTCAGGAAGGCGGTATAGGTTTAGATGCGGTGTTGTATTTTAAATTGGAAAGCTCCATCGTAGACCGCACATCAGGCTAGTTTGCGGTCGAGCGCAAGTTTACTGGGTTACGCGGAGGGTGTACTAAGCTGAAAGCTATCCATAGGACCAAAGATATTTTAATCACTTGATCGCGCACGAGTCATAATTTGCTTGTGCAAGATGTCACGTTGGTCGCGGGGATGGTATCGTATGGCGCTTGTTTGTGGTTGGAGACTCAACGCTTGTGATTAGACACTCATAAATCATTAATTGTATTCAGGACATTTTTGCACACACGGTCGTCTGACCCCAAACTAAGCAAAGCTTGTAATATGGCTGCCAAATACTGAAACAACAACCGAATGCGACTGCGTCAACTCACGCCTAGGATTGGCACGCTCAAAAAGGTTAAGCTGAAAAAGTGTAACTTTGGCTTACGGCGGGATAAAAGATGAGCAGTCAAGTGGTTATATCGTCATTGCATAGGACCCATCATTATGAACAACTTTTACTATGGGAGTAACTCTTAAATCGCAAAATAATAATATCCGCTGTACCAAATAAATAGGTAGGTAATCCGCTGTGAATAGGTTTCTTCTAGGCAAGCGTGCTCCATCGTAGGCCGCATCATCGCTTGAAATCAGGCGAGTTGGCGGCCAAGCGCAAGCCTATCCATAATATAAAAAAAAAAAACAGAAAATTCCATGCATTTGACAAAATGTATGGAAGAGTTGTTTTTTTTTTGCGATATAGGAATTAGTACCATAATAAAATTTGTTTGATAGGAACTATGGACCCCTTTCGCTTTAGTAAACCATTTCCGCGTAACCGCTAAAAATATAGATGGTGTTATTGAATATCTACTTCTATCACGCAAACAACAAAAACACCTTCTACGGCTGTGACAGGAGATTTACAGAACAGTATCAACATATCTATTTTTCTGTAAACCCCAGAAACATGATAATACGAACGATAAAATATAAAAACGTAGGTAAATTGAGTGACTGGGTGCTTGTCATTTTTATCGTAATTAGTGCACTTTTTATCATATAAATTAGCATATTTGCGACGCAAAACAACGACACCTTGCCATAAACTAGTGACAGCGTGTGACCCTTTTCGGTGCACAGACAACGTTGGGACGCCAACGAGTAAGCCTTCCACAGCTGAGCTACATTTTATTATACAAAGAACTGTTTTATCTAACCACAGACCAGCCGTAAGCGAGCCTGCGCTGTTGTTCTGCGTAAGCTTTAGAACCGCACGGTAGCAGAAAGTGCCCGAGTGAACTGCCGCGCGGCTTTAATGCCTCATCAGTGGGATTTCAAAGCCTGCCTTTAGCACGACTCCCTAAAATTAGGTTCTCCATTCTACTGTATTTGCAGAACTGATCAGACGTGAAGTGACGCGATCTGACTGGCAGGCGTGTTCTAAAGTGAAGACCACGAATGGGCAAACGTAGAGTAGAAGTAGAGACTCGACGGGGTTGAGACAGCTATAGCTGGAAGCGGAAAGCAGTAAACGGAGTATCGAGCTTTAAGGGAGGCCTATATCCAGCTGTAGACTAGGCTAGGCTGTTTATGATGACGATGATATTTCGAGGTTAGTCTTATAGAAAGTATAAAATTAATTATACCCTCATTGACTTGATACGTAATTATACTAAGTATTAATTATTTATTGTTCTAATTTCCGATATCTCCATATCTTTGCTTATAAGTAGGTACAACGTGACTTGAAAACCCGCAAGAACTACCGTCCATATCAAATTATCAATCTGTTACTAATAATCAATTTCGAATTTCTTCACCTTTTCAAGGTTAAAATGCTCATGTTTTAATTTTACGCACGTATTTGCTTCACGAAATCAGATTAGCATCTCTAATCGTGTGCTGGGACCATTAGGCTTCGAGACTGTAAATAATTTTACTATAATCAGTCTTAAATAAAGACCAAGCTTTATCAAGGAGAGGTTAAGGTGAAACCTTACCTACCTGCCTCTAGAGCTGGTATTTCGTAATTTATTAGAAGCACAAATAGCTATTTACTTTCTCTTATGAAACTCCTGTCTGAATACCTATGTCTTGATATTTCATTAGTAGAGAAATTTTTATTTCATCGTACTGCTTTACGCAAGCAATTTAGAACCATAATTTCATGTAACCGATGGTATTTTTGATATATCAAATAATTACTGTCGGTAGAGGAAAAATATATTTTAGATGGAAAAGTTGCAATAAGTAATAAGTTGTTAAAGTAAAGTGGGTACAAAAATTTAAATATAATCATAGAAAAACTTTAGCGTAAATAATTGCACTTTTAGAATTCGATATACACACGGCAATATCTAAGCTACCAATTAATATCAATGTTAAAAACCTGATTAAAAAAATAATAAATCTGATAAGCATATAATTTAGGATATTAGTGGGTTTTGTTTTTGATACATACATAGACTGTCAAACTCATAACAATCTTTTTCCCGTAGTCGGGTAAAATAATCATTAGCGATAAGGCCACCAATTGTTGCACTAGTCTAGTTTTTTTACGTTGTTTTATCGTATGTATGCAATATGTGGTGTGAATAATTAAGAATTTATATTTCTTTCTTTTCTGTGTATGGAACAAGAAAATATTTTTTACTATTTCTTTGATGTTTTCTGCAAACGCCTAAATATATAAATTAAATATTAAAGCCTTCTGAAACTCATCAAGCTAGTATTGATTTTAATATGTAAAACTTTCCATAAACTTTTGATTAAGTTTGAAAACGAAGGCGCGTCTTCCTGTTACCAATATGGGTCACTAGCAGTAATATTCTCCAGTACATGTAATACTGGCCTTAATCTTTGACCAGTGACGTATAAGAAATTGGCATTCCCTCTAGACCTGTCCGAATGAATCTCCCATCTATTATGCATCACTCAATCTCCAATCCACTTACGTTCAGGTGTGATGACGTCAATTCTTACAAGCAAAATTATACGTGGTTAGGCCGAATTTTCGACCCTCGGTGGTATGGCAAAGATGTCAAAATTGAAATGACGTTTGTGAATAAGAATCCAGAATGTCAATGGATGGTCTAAGAGCCCAAAAGCAAGGATCTTATAAATACCTTAACCCCCTTATTAATAAATGTGGAGTAGTCTTGGAATAGTAAAGCCGTGTTTTGTCATTTTCTCTCTTTCAAATTTTGAACTCGATCGAAAAAGACAAAAGACGGAGTAACTATTTCAAGGCTATTCTACGTTTATTAATAAGGATGTAAAGGTAAAACGTCCTTCCCCAAAAGATAGTAAAGCGACACAATAGCAGTGTTTTGCTTCAATGACACTTATTACACATTTAAGACCGCTGTGGGCAGCATGGCGATAGTGATAGCTGGCGTGAGCAGTTACCCTGCTTTAAATCACACGCATTTGTGCGGAACCTATTGAAACCATTCTCGACGACGAAGCAGTGACTCCATATCCTCGATATGGTTCTAGGATAGTGAAATAACGTTTTATTTTCTTTATATTATACGTGAATCACTTACGTAAGATTATCCGGAGAAACCGGCTTAATCTTATATTCGTGAACACCCCCTTATGAAATAAACAAAATGTGTGACTGAAAACCACGTTAGTTTTCATAGTAAAAATATCTTATTATATTCTAGATAAGATCTATAGACCTACACCGACGTCTCTTGAGTATATTTCCCCCAGCCAATATCCACCCCAGCCCACCCCGCTCCTTGAGATACCGGAGGAAGCCTCTGGGGCGCTGGCATAGTTTCTCTAGTGGCGTAGATGGGAATTACGTTGATGGAGAGTAACAGTGAAGCCGTTGTGATGACACGGATGATGATGAAGTTACCTCAAAAAAGACATATTGGCCTATGATATCCAGGAAGGTTCTAATTTAAACTGGCGATAAAGGCTTAGGTAAATAGATGTTTGATTCCACATTTATTATGCGAACTGCTAGTCTGTGGAATTCGCTGCCTGAATGGGTGTTCCCCGATGGTTACAATCTGGGTGTCTTCAAATCACGAGTGAATCGGTTCTTTCTAGGCAAGCGTGCTCCAACGTAGACCGTATCATCGCTTAACATCAGGCGTGATGGTGGTCAAACGCAAGCCTATTATTTATTTTAAAAAAAAGATGTCCGACTTTTGTAAAATAATGCGAATTGTGAAGTTTTGTTAGGAATAAGGCTGACCTTTCTCTGCGCAGTGGTTCGACCAAAGCTTTGTGTGCGACCTTTACCTATGTTATCGTAATTCAAGCAAGAAGTCATAAAATAAAGTAGGTAAAGGGTTCAAATAATATCATTGTATACTCCCAATAAATATTTTTTCTTCCAGTCTTTATTGTATTAGACTCAGTAGCTTTCTATTGTAGTTGAGTAGAAACTTGCAATAGCTTTTGTTGCTTCAAAACCTGCTGACTAATGGTCAGTGGCATCGTAGTTTTCTTAATGGAGTAGTCCGCAACCGGATCTAGGTGATCGCAGGAATCCAGCTCGAAGGACCAGCTGTAGAACGCTGCGCTCAACAACTCTTATATCTCTGTAAATACAAGCAAATGGCTGAAAATTACGCAAATATCTTAAACCAAGTATAACAAGTAATAACTTATGATAGTTATAAACGCTCCATAGAATAAACCGTTTACTGCCGTTATAAGCGTAATGCAAACAGATGAGACTACTTCGTCATGCATCTTCAAGCATCGAGATCTCATTGTTCCACTGGCTTTCGCAATATTACCCTTACTATGGGAAACTCGAATTGGAAATTTTGATGCTATATAGATAAACCATTAAATAATAATATAGACTAAGACTTGTTTTCCTTAAAATTGACATGGAAATATGCAGATTATTAAGTCCCTACATAACAGCGCCTCCACGCGGTGGCATTTCATGTACAGAGTACACTCAGTACAAGTTTTGATAGTATTTTAAAACTTTTTTCGTTTTCGTATTGTTCCATACATTGCTGGGCCAAAAGGTATTCGAAAACTTTTTTCCTATTAGAGTGAAGCAATTTATACCGCCGATTATTACCGATTTTAGTTTCTCTACGTTTCCGATAGAGGCGCTTTACTAAAATGTATGGAACAATACGTAAACGAAAAAAGTTTTCGAAAACTATCAAATCTGGGACTAAGCGTACTGTACACCTAATCCAATATTTATAGTACCTATTAGTAAAGAAGCAACCGCTTTTAGGAACACCCTTAGCAAATCTTGAAGAAAACATAGCTTGAAAACTAACAATGCAATATCATTGATAGTATTAGCTACTGAGACCTAAAATATAAACTTAGATATCACTAAACCTTTTTTAATTTTATAACGGGCAAGTGCCTTTTCAGTTAAACAGAATATAGGCAATATAATCTACTTATAATAAAAATGTATTACCTTATAGATCGTTAAAGTTTAAAAAATACCACCGCCACCAGTTGGCAGCGCAATGCGCACCCAGCATGCAAGAGGCGTTACCACGGCGTTACATTGAACCAGAAAACCCGAGGTTAGGGTATTCTGGCTCAACTACTACAACATCTATATATATATTTTTTAATGTTTTATTTTGATTCTCCACGGACTCCTGGGTCCGTGCCTTTTGTCAACTTTTACAATTTATTTTTTAACTATATCTGATATTACATAAAACCAATACATCAACATCTAGTTTAGGAATATTGATATTAGTGGGAATTGTCACAGGAAACCGTAGTAAGGCCCACAGTAACCAGTAACATACTGTCCCATATTGTGTGGTAAATTTTACAGCGTGTTTGTTTTTATGACGAAAGTAAGCCGTGCTCTATGGGAGACGTTATGTAAAGTCGGTTTTATGGTGGGAAGGATTGTGGGACATGTAGTGGACTCGTGATGGATATTGGCCGGACACTCTTTTGTTCTGTAAAAAGTAAAATAAGTAGTTTTAGATTTAAAAAAAATGGTGTAGAATTGATTTACGAGTAGGTATGTCTTCTTATCACGCAGAACAGATGATCGATGGGGCCGAAAGGTTCTGGAATGGAAACCACGGACCGGTAAGCGCAGCGTAGGACGTCCACCCACAAGATGGACAGACGACCTAAAAGAGACCGCAGGGAAACGCTGGATGCAGGCCGCTTCGAACCGGCCCTTTTGGAGATCGATGGGGGAGGCATATGTCCAGCAGTGGACGTCCTACAGCTGAAATGATGATGATGATGATGATGATGTCTTTTTTATATCGTGAATTTAGTACATATTATAAATTTTATCTAACTTTACGATTTTAGATGCTGTAGGTTGACATGTATAAAAGTTAACGCATACCATCTATTGTCCAGTACATATCGAGTCAAATACTAAAATCTAATTTAATTAATTATTGTTATTTTTAATCATTTTGGATTTAGCTCACACGTATTCAGCTCCGTAAATTATAATTTGAGAAAATATCTTTTATTATAATTTTATTAATTCGGTTATACCAATTACATCAATTAAATCCGAACAGAAATTTTTCCATCATCATTTTGAACTCCTAGTGGTGAAGTCGTCATCCGCCAAGCTTCGGTATTTTTTTTTTAAGAAACTGTTAAGGCTTCTGGTTATTATGTCATCTTCATTTTCAACCCCAAGGGGGTGAGTAAAGTGTACCCGCCGTCCTTCGGGTTTTTTATAGAGACTGTTTATTCTGTGAATTATTTATTTATAACTATCCCTATGACGTCCTATATTGCTATACCCCATTAGGTTTTATTACGTCCATGGCTCTACCTATACTTCATTACCAATAATAACTTTACTAAACACACGTTACAGTCATTTTGTTCCGTCAAAATTGATAAATTTCGTTAGTATCACGAAACCACGAAATAATATGGTAGTGAAGCTTTGATAGACCCGTAATTAGGTTTGTATTGATCACCTCACCGATAAGGTATTTGGAGTCGCATTTGAGATACGACATGCATGTGTATATTTTGTACTGTCAAAATTGGGATCAATCTATCTATTTTTACTTTACTTGAAAAAAAAAAACACGGTTGACAAAAAGAGTCACTGAATAGATTCCACGTGAAAGGAAAAAAAAACAAGGAGGACAAAGGAAAAGAGCAAGTTATGATAATGAAAGCAAGAGAGAGAGAGAGAAGTGGAGAAGGGGGAGGACAATGCCGAAGGGGCAACTTCTACGGATTTAATTAAAATAATGTTTTTTAAACTAAATAGTTTATGTGCAAAGTATAACATTATTTAAATGCTTTTAAGTTAAATTTTAGATTGTAATATCAATTTAGATTGGCGGTCAAACGCAAGCCTATTATTAAATATATAAAAAAATATAATGTTTTTTTATTTCGTTTTACAATGATAAATTTGGTCAAGTTTACAGTGTAAAATCAGTTAGAAAATCATCATATTATCTAGTCTCCTGCCAGAGGACGGCCTATTCTTTGCACTGGTCCTATTCCATTTTTGGTCTCTTCGGCCGTCAACTGGTCGTCCGCGTCGGTAGTTGTTTGCTACACTGCCTATTAAATATTAACTGTTAATTAAAGTTAATGATAGCATGGTATACATTAGTAATTTGTATTGAGATTGATAGATTGTATTATTTGTAGTGAATAAGTGTAATTACAAAAGAGTACAGTCTGATTGTTCTTCGGTCACAACTAATCTGATTGACGTTTGTTTCAGGTAAAAAAGGAGCCTATAATCATCCAACTATATTAGTAGATTCGTAAGTAATTTAAACTTTGTACTTGCTGTAAAGAACCGAAATTTAATGTTTCTTGTCCACGGTCCTCGGAGCCAATAGTATCTTATCACGCCAACGCAAAATGATCTTATAGGAAAGGAAATTAAAGTTTATTTTTCTACTGACATTGGAGGTTAGGTTCGTTGATCAGCGAAATGTGCATAAAATCTAATGTAATCAGAAAGGGGGTCCTAATGCTATTGAACTAGATTTGTGCAAACCAATGGCATTCTACATGGAACAGAACAAGGCATGTAACCACGCGATGTTAAACGCTTGCTTTGGAAGGCATCTCGCAGGGCAAAAAGAAACTCCTGCTACTTATGTACAAATTTGACCCCATTCAATGTGTTGACGCTAGGCGTCCCAAAGTAATTATTACAAGAGTTTATACAACTACCAACTTAAAAAAAAGGTTAACCTGCAAGATGTTTACTCACCTAAGCATATTATAGCTCCCTTAATTCACACCATGTCTTAATCTCAGAGTGAGTGTATGTTTTGATGCATAGTAGGTATCTCTGTTAATTTCATCAGAGTAGATCGTTCCTACTTTTATACATATAAGTATTTTGTAAATATTAAACACTGCAACGACAATGTAACAACAACAATACAAAAAGACAAATGGACAACTTAGACAAGTAACTGCGAACTGCTAAACTGAGGAATACGCTTTTTTTAGCCCTACCAAAAGCTTCTGTCGTGATAGTGAAAACAGTTAATCGCTGCAGTATCCAGAATGCTAAAAATATTTAATTATCTGTTTTGTTTATCCTGTAGACCTTCAAAAAATATACAGGTCGAAATTATCAACATAAAATAACTACGTTCCGTACTGACAGTATAGGCAGTTACAATCGTGACAGCAAATTCTATAATAATAATTATTGACGTCAATGAAAACCCAGATTATTTATATTTTGTAGGTTAATTAAATAATTATGAGATGAAAATAACATCGTGCTTATATTTTTTTATACATCCATCAATAGGTATGTTTTGGTATTTATTCAATTAAACTGCTATAGGTAAATTTGTACTCGTTTCATAGTTATCTACAATCTCACCACAAAAATGAGCATGGTTTCAACAGCTCAATAAATTTATTTATATGTAATTTGGCAAGTTATAATCGCGTTTTTTTTTCTAAGGTTATTGTGTGCTCTCTCCCGCAGTGGCCCTAAACAGGGTTATCTAGAACAGTTGTACTAACCCGAGAGAAGGTCATTGTACTTTCATTATGAACACTTTTAATATGGAACCAACTCTGAAAACGCGAAACTATTTTTTGTGTAAAAAGAGCTTAAAAATTATTATTTTATCTCTTTTCAACCCTTTCGCACAGTCCAATTGAAGCATCGCTTTGCAAAATTTACACTCACATAAACTTTTATGGGCTTATAAATGGCCATAAAAACAGGCGACAACCTTACAGCGCACGTTAAATATCAAAATATAGCACATTTTATAGGATATGGTAACATTTTAGAAGAATATACATTATGCAGCGCGGTTTTCCGGTTTGTTCGCATTTATCCGGTGAAAATTATTTTTACATCATCTGCTCGACAATGTCAAATTATATGTCATGCAAATTAAACTCAAAGTAAGGAATTACTGCCATATGATCTAGCTGGGCAATAATATTGTACTTCATTGTAACCGGCTGGGTCAATGATATGATTTGAGTTTAGAATTTCGCACCACAACTTAAAATTTGTATAATTTTTTTACCTTAGCGACCATGCACTAAAAAAATGCAGTCGAATTTATAAAATTGGTTAGACACAAGAAAATTATGCCTAATGTTCTTTGGAATTGATGAGAAATTGTTGATGGAAAACTGTGAACAAAGTAATTGATAAGTAAATGATGAATTGATAAAGAAGAGTGATCTCATCTTGGAGATCGATAAAAGCCATCGATCAATTTTGACAGGTCGACAATTAGTGAAATGACACAGCATTTTATTTCAATAAGATTTAGAGGGTACAGAGTTAATTGTCTCAGAATTGGTTATTTTAAAACCAACTTCGGTAGGATGGTTCCCAATTCGGTCAGTTTTTTTTATTAAGACCAACTGCCTTGTGTTCAGTACACCAAATTAAATGGAAATGTTGTGCCTAAAGTTTTTTTTTACACTTACCCTACCTAATCGTCCATTTGATGACATTTTGATTATATTGTTTGCAGTTGTGTGCCGCTTAATATTGAAGTGTGCGTTTGTAAAACTAGGAAGAATATATCAGTGTGCGCAATACGTGTTTAGTTTTTGGCAGACTTTTTTCGGTACTAGCTCAAGTTTAAGGCAAATCTAAACTTTATTAATATGTATATATAATATGTACACCAATAAATTAACAAAAAATAAATTTAGGTTTGATTTAGGATGACTAAAAATAACGCAATAAAGGGAAGGTTGTCGTTCAGTGTGGAGGTTGAAGGGGGAGGCCTATGTTCAGCAGTGGACGTCTTCTGGCTGATGATGATGAAATATAACGCAGTCTTTTTAAAATCAGTCTGTTAGACAAGAAGTGTATCACTTTTCGGTAGTCTAGCCACAGAAGATATAATGGTCTAGCTCTGTCGTAGAACATATCGACATTAAAATATGTGGATTGTTACTTAAGTGTTTTGTGGTAGAGTTCCTTTCTCTTTTTATTTCATTTACTGTTTTCTATTGGCGATTATAAAACAAAACATAACACAAAATGGATATTAGTTAAGTAAGCAACATTACGCCAATGCCATAAATTTGAATCGCAGACACGCAAATTATCGTGGATTGTAGATACGCCATTTTTTCTACACCTAAGTTGAAAATGACCTAAGCCTAAGTTACGTAGTATTTTGTGTTTTTAAGGCACTTTTTACTTCTATAGTAGGTAATTAATCTCAGTTATATTATCATTGCTAATAAATATTGTTAATAGTTTCTTTTTCTTTGAAACTTTGGCTCTAGACGTCCTGTCTATTGGCCAGTGTGTTGAAATTTTTAAAGTAATCGATATCATCAAGTTTAAGGAGATATAATGATTTCCTAGGTTTCATGATGATTAAACATTGAAATTAAATACTTTTAACAGATAAAATCCGTCTTTATTCTAAGTCGCGTGTATTTTACAACATTTAAATACCTGACGCTTCGAAACAAAAAATAAACATAAGAAGGACTTGTTTTTTCGTTGTTGTGTGAGAATGACTTGTGAGTGTTGAAGAAGATATTATGTTTAAACAAGTCAACTTCAAGTCATGGCTAAGTCCAAGTCATGCCCCAGTAAAGTGATAGAAGCTATACTACATGCCTCTATGGAGATTTGGAAACAACGCGAAAATACACGTTTCACTGCATTACGAGTAATATATTCCTACAAACTCGTGCACGTTGTCTTTGACCTAATGGTTATTAATTCACCATTATTAAAGCTCTTGGAAAAAAATCCAATTCCGCGACATGAATTTTCCTCGTTGGAGCAAAAAAAGGCGTAAATTTATACGCGAACGCTACTAAATTTGACAAGGAAGTATAGTGTGCATGACTTGAAAACGGACAAAGGATGCATTTTAAAGCGAGAAAACTCGGAAAATACTGGAAAATAGCACATAAAACCACGGGGCGTAATTTTAGATCTATACATCGAATATTACCTCAATCCATTCCCATTTACCATTTTGTAAGACCACTTGTTATATGTCTATATGCCTCACATAAACTCTATCAAATTGCTGATCTTAAAAGCAATATGGTCACGATCGCGCAATTATTTCCGTCATATTGCTTCGCTAGGTGAAGGTCGGCTTACGTCAGCCTTTTTGGGTTTATGTCTCACTATGTGGCTTAACCGACGAACGCTTTGTTTGAATTGTCTAGTTACATGTTGAGAGGTATAATCTAAGTAAATGGTAGTAACTAGTTCCATTAAAACGGTTCTTGATAACGTATGTTTATAATTTTTTTTTAAACATAAATAGATCTACGTTTTGCCTCGTTTGATGGTAAGCTACGGTGTGGCCGAAAATGAATCACATCGCTTCTGCCACACTTCGGTCCCTTTTCGATCACGTCTAGCCATGTTTCGATCCACCTTATTTTCAGTCGGCCTAAAATAGCCTAGATCCTGCTAATCCAGTCTGGACCACTCAACAACTGTAGTTCTATATTTTACATATCTACCAGTATTAATTTCGACCCAGTAACTCTCTGGGTGTGGTATATAATATATTTTCGCAGCTGCATCGTTTCGGTCCTTTTCCGATCACATCCAGCTATGTTTCGACCCACCTTATTCTCAGTTGGCCTAGAATAGCCTAGATCCTGCCAATCCAGTCTGGGTCACTCGGTAACAGTAGCTCTATATTTTACGTATCTACCAGTATTCATTTTGACCCAGTAACCCTCTGGGTGTGGTATATATATTTTCGCTTCTGCAACATTTCGGTCCCTTTACGATCACGTCCAGCTATGTTTCGACCCACCTTATTCTCAGTCGGCCTAGAATAGCCTAGATCCTGCCAATCCAGTCTGGGCCACACGATTACAGTAGTTCTATATTTTACGTAGTAAGTATCTACCAGTATTCATTTCCGAAAACCGGAAAGGAAAACATTTAGGTTCTGTTCTAAAGTCATGTTATGGTCAATCATTTTCCACCCACTGCTGTGTCGAGGTCTCGTCTTCAGCGCGCCATCTTTTCCTTTTCCGGCCCTCTTGTCCATTACTTTCCTGTCGCGTTCGAACCACGAACTCCAGCCCTTAGTCTGCCTTCTATTCTGCAAGCACCATTTTGTGACTGAATTCGTCCTATTTATTTGATTTTGTTTTTATGTTTTGTAACAATGTAAGATCATTTAATAGCTCGTTCTCAAGTTAAAGTCCTCCGATTTCTACCACAAAACTTTTCTCAACTTAGATGAAGTTTGTTGGTTACGCTTAAAATTGAATAAAACCACAATTTATGATTACGATCTCTAAACAAAAAGCGTTATGTTTATGTTAGCTTTTCTCTAGCAAAAGTAGTTTTAAGCGAAAGTGCAATTTACTGGACCATTAGAAAGCAGGCTTTTGCAAACATGATCGGGTAGAGTCGATTGGAGAAACATTACAGAAATTTGTAACATTAGTTTTATGACTTTGCTGTTTTTTGATCGCAATTTTCCCAAGATGCAAAGCAAATAACTTTCTGTAGAAGCATCATAAGTAGGTACTTACTGGTAAGCTTTGTAAGTCTTTTCTAGGTGCGCCCTGCGAGATACCAGTTGTAAATAAAAAAAACTTTTATTCGTCATCATAATGCCACATCACCTCTTTGAAGATTGACATAGTCATAAAGTCTGTTATAGTATAAACATTCGTATATCTAACAGCTTCTTCATCATTGACTGACTACAAATGAAATATATTTTTTTCCTAAGGTGCGCTTTTAATAGGACCCCCTTAATTTAATTACAATCTAGCGTAATGCTAAGCTCATAAGTAATTTAATTCTAATTTAAAATTCTACGCATACTATTATAAAAACTAAGAATGTGCCCCAAAACACGTTGCTTATTGTCTCTATTCAGGGAAAGCCATTCTATTCACGTGTTCTTTAGAGGTAGAATTACACTAAACAGTGACGCTTGGTTTTTCAGTACACTAACTCGAACGGTTTTGTTCTCTTAAATCATCTTCAATGTTTGTGTGGTCGAGGAGCTGGATGGCCTCGACATTCACATGATGATGAAGTCTGTTTCCGTGAGCTTTGGCGTACTTGTGAATAACATTTTCAACGAACTCTACTTGAATAATAAATTGATATTTGAACAAACGGTTTGCATTAAAAAAAAACGAACACCTTCAATTTCTCCGAATTCGCTACAATCTATACAAATACAAGAGAAGTTCAGCCTTTGTTCTCTTAAATTGCATTTGGTTACCTAACAGGGGCAAGCAATTCTCAAAGGATAAACTCATAAAAGTGGTGCGATTGAAAACTTTTCAAGCGGAAACCCTTAAAACAAAGTGCTTCGATGCACTCAGTTTTTATCGCATTTTGTCTCAGATTGTGTAATAAACAGATACACCACTGTGGTAAAAGAATTCAAAATTATTTATTCAAGAAACTTCCAATTTTTGTGTTAAGCATAACAGTAGGCTTTACGCAAAAAAATTAAGTACGGCACACTAACAAATTTTTCACGCACACTAAGAAACTTGCAGCGACACCAATGAACTAATAGTCCACATGCAAAAAAGGGCGGAAAGGTTGTATGCAGGGTAAACTCTACTAAAGCATCATTCCTGATTTAAGAGGGGTCATGGTCAGCATTTTGTCCATACAAACGTATTCTCGTGTTTCCTCCCTGGATAATACCGCTAGAGCTGTAATTTTTTTAAATCAATTTTATCTCTTCTATTGGCATGCTTATATCATTTATTTTTTCTTATAAGTTAACTACGATAAGAAATATGAGCCGTTAAATATCCCATAGTTGTTTTTTTTTACCGCCATGTTCAGACGTCATAAAACAAATTTGACGAGTTTATAAAACAAAAATAAATGATAGAAGCATAAGTTGAATCCTTTTTACAACTATTATTTAAAAAAATAATGAAATCGTCCTAGTTTTGAATGAGGAAACAGAAAAATACGAGAAGATGATTTTGTATACTTTTCGTAGGTATAATCGATCTGAGCTTCAGTTGTCCCTGTTGCACTCCACGGGGAGAGGCTTGCGGTCAGGGGACAGCAATAGATTTGCTAAATACCTATTCATCTAATTTCTTGGCCGTGGTATGCCCTCTTAAGCCTGATTCGCACCTACCAGGCCACTTTACTATATCTCCCTTGTTTGTTTGATCTGAGGTTCTACCTTTAATTCTATAATCCTACAAAATTACGAGTATACTGTGACAGAACTATGTCTGAGGAGTTAGGTTAAATGAACACACTGAAGATACAGGGACAAACTCTACGACTCGTGCTTATCGTCATAATTTTGAAATTGTTTTTCTGTATTAATGAAATTAATCAGAGACTTTGTATTGAAAAACGGATGAAAAAGCGTGAGCTAATATTTTTTCTCTGAAGTTGTGGATGTTTCGTAACTTCTTACAATGATCTTAATTATACGTGTAAATTGTTTACTGACTGAAATATGGATTGGGTTTGTGCGCATTGCAAACAAAAAATATGTATTTATAACGCTAAAATAAGATTTACAACGCTCTTACACTAGAAGCGCCCCACGGTTTCACCTGCTAGCCCACAGAAACAATATTTTTTAAATATTAAAATTATATGTCTCAGGATATAATCCAAGGTACAAAGCTATCTCTGTACAAAATTTCATTCAAACCCTTTTCAGTTGTTACGGATAAGAGTGCGGACAAACACACACTAAACAAAAACTTACACATTTACACTATTAGTGATATTTTATTACGTAAACCTGACCTAAAGGTGGAAGCTTTTCACCATACGATAAGTTGGCACAGTCTCAACCTCTTTCAATAACTAGGGCTTGGACTATTGGAGTATTCGATACGAGTACCGACAGTAGAACTTTGTTTGGTATCTAAAGTATTCTGTTTTAAATACTTGTATCTGGTATCGGTATATAATGCATTTAGTTACTCGATGCATTAGTTAGATTCGACGAATGCTTTATTACAAAATTTACTAAAAACTATTTTTTGTAACAAATTTTCTTTGTATTATAATCGGTAATAAGTAGGTAAATTTTTAATGATATAAAATAAAGGAATCTAAATTTAGATCACTGTTTTAAACTATCGCGGTTGTTCACTAAAGTTATATGATTATTTACGGGATATTTACCGTGGTAAGGTATTTCATCATCATCATAATCAGCCTTTTAACAGTCCACTGCTGGACTTTTAGCCTACCCACGAAAGGGTGATTGGGCCATATCCACCACGCTGGCCCAGTGCAGATTGGTGGTAAGGTATTTACCGTTCCACAACCTTACCACGGTAAATATCCCGTAAATAATCTTATAACTTTACTAAATTTAGATACCTAGAGTAACTTACATACGTAAGTAGGTAGTTATGAATGCCAACCATCATCCTTTAGTCATTGGGAAATTACAGGATGACCATGATATTAGTTATTGGGTCTCTAAAATGAGGTATCGATACTTTTGATACTTTAAATATTACATCTGATACTTATTGGAGTCTCGAATGTGTTTGCAAGCCCTACCTCTCGAAATAACGAGTAATGTTAACTTCTACCCGCTGAAATATTGGAACGCCAGTACGTGACTACCATTTTCAATTTGAATACACAGTCTAATAAATTCTTCTCAGATAAAGTTAATAAACTGATAGAATTGTAAATTAATAATCAACAATTATTTTAACTGTATACAGTCTGTGTCAATGACCATATTATAACACTATTACGTAATGCACAAATATAAGGAAAAATATAATATATAGGTCAAATTATGAGATAACGATAAACCTATGTGTTTATTAAATATTAATAATTATGAAACCAGGATAAATTGAACACTGATTGCTATAATGATTTATTATAAAGATAAAGTTTTGCTAATCAAAATTTACAACAAGCGGCAAATAAAATAAATACTGTGGTAAAAACGTGATTGAACAACTTGGCAGCGTTTCACGGCACGTTTTGTTTATGGTATAATTCCCTGTGCGACTCAACCATTCATCTACGTCCATTAAACCGAAGCTCCTCAAAACAATTCTTTAAGAATAAGGGCCACTACTGGCCTCTCGAGTGGGGTCTCAGTTTTTCTCTAAACTGCTGAGGTCAGCCGTCGTTTCTACCTCAACCTTATAAATATTAATGGAATTCGCGCCTTTTGCAAGGTTTCAAGACTTATGAGGGTCAAAAGATTTATTTTGGGTTAAAGTTTGTGCAAGCGAAAATTGCGTAAAGCGCCATCTACTCGTCGATAAGGTCAGTATGCTGACAGAGGTCGGTGACGTTTCTGTTATCGGTTGGCATATTTGTGCAAAAAGGCTGAGGTTATCCGATTTCATAGATATTCATGAGACGGAAAAAAAAACAATATGCTAGTTATTTGGAAGAAAACTCGTGTCTGCGGTTACGTTTTCGGATAAATCTTCAAAATATAAATCTATGAACTGCTGCCAAAAGTTTTTCATTGACTAAATCGTTAGAGAAATAGGTATATTCGTTGTAAGTACCTAGACGCGTTTGAAAATCATGTAGAATGATATTTATGACATGGTATGACAAGAATAAAATGTTCTACGTGTTCTGTTCAATGCCCGGCATCAGCAAGTACACAATAAACCTAAATTGTTTCAACAGTAGGCACAAAATGTCTCACGGCACTACATATATAAATACAATACAAATCATAAACGCAAAAAACTTTCTGTAGAACAAAATCGACCATTAAGATAAAAATCACCATCTTATTAATCATCTCGCGTTAAAGAAAGTACGAAATTCGGCACTTTCTTTTAACAAACAGTTGCCTTTTAGTTCGCATTCCTAACCGAGCTCTCAAGAGGTCATTTTGTTCAAACCATTGTTATTTCCAACGTCTTTTGTTTCAAATAACGTCCGTGGTTGGACTTTCCTCCATTCATTAACTTTTCTTCCGTGGACAAGTGGAAATCCGTGTGTAGCCTTTGGTTTACACTCTTTACTTCATACCGGTACGGTTCGCTTGAAAATGTATCCTATTTTATAAAGATAGGGTTGATTATTGTATGCGGATATTTTTCAATAATTGTAGGATTGCTTAGATAGGAGAGATAATGAGAACGAGCTCCTTTTTACGTCTGTGATGAAACCGGATCGTATTGTGTTGGCTCTTAGCAATCTTGTTCATTCATTCCGGGGTTAAAGTGGAAATGGAAATTGAATATAACGTAATTTTCGTCTTGGTTTTCATATACAAGAGAATTTTCCACGACACAGGAAATGTTATAGGAATATTATGTAGTATCAATAAATATGAATGAAGTTCCGTCATTCAGTATTGTTATCATATCAAAAGCTTTGTAACATTGAACTGGTCATTTACATTTTAATATTGAAGAAATAGTGCTTAAATTAGATTGCGTATTATGCTGTAAGGAGTCATTGACCTGATAACCTTTGCACCAACTTTTTGCAATCACAGTCCGAATGTAGCTGAACCATACGACGCGAGCGCCATTTGTTTTCATCAACGGTGTGAGAATGTTTTAGACTTCCACACTTTAGACAGGTTTGAAAGCTGGCCAATAGACGCACAATGTCTATATGCAAATGTTCCCTTTATCACACCTATTTTCCTGGTACTAGCGCGCTATCGGTCGAGTACATACGGTAGTGGTAACACTGTTTTCGTGCCATTTTCCTTTGTCAATTCACGACGCGCGTACGTTTGTCAATTTAAAAAGTTTTAATAGCAATTCTATCATTGTTTGTTTAATCGCAAGTTCGACAGTCATTTGTTATTTTAGGACAATGGGACAATAATAACAATGGGATAGAACTCAGTGGCTAGAAACGAAAGTGTGACATAAGTGGAAGAAACAAGTGCAGTGAGAAAATGTATAACCAACCTCGAAGAAAATCTTTAAGCATTTGGATAGAAAAGATCTCGAAGAGAAGAGGCTCGAAGGGTTCGAATGGCTCGCCCGTTGGTTCCCCTCTGTCCGATGAGGTAATAATTTTTGCTATTTTGATATATTGCATATGTAATAATATAATATTACATCAATTACCATAACTGTTGTAGACATCGCAGCTAAAATTTTACTACGAACGCAGTTCAAAGTTCAAGACACAAAACATTTCAACGATTTTAAAAATATCTGTGACGTACTTCTATGTTATGAAATATTAAACAGCTAGCTCACTCTGAAAATATTATTGTCTAGTCTTATACTTTTATTGGGTAACATGTCATTATTAAGTCTATTTTCACCCCCTATTAATTAATTATATACGGTTAAATAAGGTGGTTAATTTTCAAATATTTAGAATACCTTTTTATGATAAATTGGACTGCTATTAGTAGCAGTACCGGTTGCGGCCGTCAATATGCCAATAGGCCTATGCAAATTCTTAAAAGCTGCATTATTCTTTTTTTCTCAATCATCCATTAATAGTTGATTTAACTGCCATTGCAGTAATTTACACTGTACAGTTAATTTTCAAATGATTGCCTCCAATGATGTAAGTTAATAGAGAAACTTTATCAGCCCCGATGTAAATATAAATGCGTAAAAGCGTCGCTCCAGCCGCCCTTGAAAATTGCGCCAATGTTATCGGCAACTGATTACGAGAATGATTTTGGCTTTATCATGTTACGAAGTACCCTCGTGCATTGATCAGATAGACAGGAAAAAACCGGGGTCTTCATTGCGTATGTACCTACCTTAGCCGCTGTATGTACCTTAACCGCTGTACTTGTGATGTATGCGATAACAACCTCAATTCATTCTTTAGTTTAATTCAATATCTCATTTTTCTTCTTTTCTCTTTCGAAGTTCCCGCCGATCAAAATTATTGAATGATTTTTAGTTTACCACGGTCTCTTTTTAACTCTTCATACACCCTTCAGCTCATCCCTATCTTTCACATCCATCCCTTTTTATCTTATTTATCTTTGCTTTCTCGATTGAAGTTCACGCCGGTCAAAATTATTGAATGATTTTTATTAAACCACTGCCTCTTCTAAACCAACCTACCCCTTCTTATCTCATCGAAATCTTCTGTATGATGAAGATTTCACGGAAAATTTGACGCGGAAACAAAAAGTAGAAACGTGAAACTCGATCTAAAATAAGCTCTATTAATTATGCAAGCTTTATTTTCCAAAACAAAATTACATTGGACACTAAATACAGGCTCTTAGTTTTTATATTATATATTATCTTTGCTAGAAATGCAATAAATAGTTCAATAGACTTCACAGCAATCGATCGCAGAGGAGTATTTTATGATCCTGACATTATACCACTATATCATTTTGTGACCATCATGTATTTTTACGACCTTGTCATTTTGCCTCCGTCTCATTTTGTGACCATCATGTAATTTTATGACCACTGCCATTTTACTATCATATCGTTTGTGACTAATCGTGTGATTTTACGACCTTTTCATTTTACCACATAACATTTTGTGACGCATCGTGTAATTTTCCGACCTTGTCATTTTGCAACATCAGTAAGAAAGAGCTTTTTTAGTCGTTTTTCTAGATTTTATTTATACAAATCTTCTTTATGTAACTTTGTCGTTATAGTCATCAATCCAAGGGACATTTTGTTTACTAATAGCTCGCCTTGGCAATCGTTCAGCCACCTGCGTCGCTCCCTGCGCACGCGCCGCTTGGCACCAGCTTCATAAATAAATATATTTATCAAGGAAGTTATTCATAATAATAATATTCGTAACTATTAATGCCGTCATTCAGAAAATGAAAATGATGTGGTGTTTAATGTTTCATTTTGCGCGTCGTGAGGAACTAAAATTAATTGCTCTACCGCCTCATAATCATCAGGCTGTTTGTTTTAATTTTTAAAATGATGACAGAATGGTCTGGTTGATTTTATTTTAGGAAAAATCGTGGTAGAAAATGTTTGTGTAGTGTTGGGGAATAGAAATACTAAAATGTAACAGACATTAGAAAAATTAATTATCAATAAAACCGACTTTATAAAAACACAAAACACTAACATTCTATGTTAATAGGTATGCCACTACAAAGAACAAAATAATATTTTTACACGAATTTTGAAGTCGGGCGGGATCTATATTTTATTATCAAAGTTAGATTTAAATTTCAAAAATGTATTTTATAGTTGTTCTTTCCTGACTTAAAATTACCTGAAGAGTAGGTGAAGTTCCCCATTTTAGCCATATAAAGAAAACTTCAGCGTTCGCATATTACGGGTTAAAAGTGAAGAAGCATTTCACGTCTACCTTTTGTTAAACGCCGGATATATACACAGTAAGGCATGTCTTGCGAAAACTGGTCGTGTTCCGGCGCTTATCGCGTCCTAAATATGTACAAACAGTGTCGCAAATAACCTGAAAAACTACGAACTTGAATGTAAAGTACGTGTGGCGTGTCACAATGTCACATTAGACTAGAATGTTGTCGGTGGTAACATGGTATTAACTCGTGCGAGGACAAATTGAAATTCATATCATTCATCAATTCATATGATTACCTCGGCAGTGGTTACATATTTGGTCGAGATATTGGGCCTTTGGCGACCTCATTTTTGAAAATATTTCAGAGCGCCTGTTTAATGTGACTCGTGAACAAAATACAGACGTGTTTCTGGGTCAACGCATAAGCATTGCCATTCAGCGTGGTAATGCTGCCAGCATACTGGGTATGCTGCCAACTGATAGCGGGATTGGCACTTAGATTGTTATAGACCTTCAAGGGTATATGAGTCGTCTGACTGTTTTTGTAGTGTCAGTGCTATATCAATCATACATTTTCGTAAAGATCACACCATTGGATCTTTTTAAAAGGTTTCTATTCAAACTTAGTGTTGAGCACGCTGACTTCGTTAGTGTGCAGTCATATTAAAGAGCAGTATACGTTGTAGTTAGAAGAGAGCAATGTTACGTAGTTAGTTGAAATTTTAAGTAACAGATCGACCTGATTTATTGTAGGAGTTATAGTTCAAGGGCTGGAGTGACATAGGCGATTTTTCGTCGTCATCATCATCATTACCATTTTACATTACTACGCGGGTGAAACCGCGGGGCGCAGCTAGTTGTCTGATAATTATAAATGTTCAAACAACGATTCAATTTTGTTTGTCTCTGACAGCTAGTTGGGATTATAAAAAGCTGAACAAAACCGTAATTTCTGATATAATTTTTTTGTTAGATTTTTAATATATAATATCCCTCTACGATCTGTAGACAGTACCTGATTCACAAAAGCGCAATGTGAAAAAAAAATCATATCATTGTACATGACAAAAATAATTGACGGTGTACTTGTATCTGATATCGATCTATAATGTTATGGTAGACAATTTAAAACGCTGTAACTTATGTATGCATGTTAGTAAGTGGGAAATTTTATTTTATGACTCAATTAGATTACCACTTCATTATTAACTTGTATAAAATGAACACCGAACTATTTATGTAGCGATTTATACTTATTAGGAAATTATAAACATGCTTGTTGAAATTGGCTCTATTTAGCAAGAAGGAAAATATTACATAAATAAATAGTAACCAATTTTGAAATACACGTTTCTATATACCTGTCAACGTAAAGTTTAATTTGATGACCTTCACTCATAGCTTTTAAAAAAACAACAACAAAATGTAACGAAATTGTTACAACTTTCCGTTTTCACGCCTGCGGTTCCTAGAACATAGAATGTAAATCGCCTGTTAACATAGAACGAAATTCGTAAAAGTGCGATCGATATGCTGAGTAACGCGGGTTCATCGCCACTAAACCAAACCTCTGAAGTATTACAAGGTCGCGCGACCTTCGGACTTTCAGTACTGGCAGGGTTGCCATTAACTTTTACCACATGCTAAATGCAATGCCGTGTAGATACAGAGACTTAGCGAAGATCGTACGCGTACGGATAAAATAGGCTAAAAGTGTTAACAGACGTGTGGATTTGGTTGACCTCAACTGCCGTCTGACCAACGGGAGAGAAAGTGAGGGAAATATGCTATTCTCACTCTTTCTCTCCCGTTGGTTGGACGGCGGTCCGTCAACCAAATCTACGCGTCTGTTAGTTATTTAAGACACAGCACGCTCGTTTGCCATAGCTGTTATGTCCACATCAAATATCCAACTGTATTGTGAAAATAAATAATTATAAGTTCAATAAACAAAAAAAAACCTGTAACTCGTTATATAGCAATATTCACGCGCGCATGCACGGGATTATGAGGAGAGACAGAAGAATACGGTCGACAACGCGCCGCTCAGCGCATGCGACATGATGGTTGAGGTCTTTCCCATTAGATGGCTCTGTCAGTGATTATCCATTGAAAAAATTCACTACCCATCTCCTGACTCCATCATCAGATCAGTTCTACAACACCAAATTATTGTATTATCATCCGAATTACATAGTTTCAAATTGATACGTAAATTAAAAGACGGATAAAATCAACTTCCATTTGATTACATTGTTAGTTAGTCAGTTACAAGTGATACTAACTAGTATAAAGCGAGTGAAAAATAACTTCTATAAGCAACCATATTGTAATGGCATAGAAAATCTCAATAGTCTACAAAAATATCGGAGAGAAAACCAGTCTAAATTAGAATGCATATCTGAGAACACTGTCCTCTTCTGGCAGGCATACAATAATAGCCGTATACGTTTACGTTTTCAGTAAATTATCTGGATCAATAAATTGAATTTTGAGTTAAATTATCATATTGGCCTATCACCCTTCAATTCATAACACGACGTTCCAATATAGTCCGTTATTTTCAACTATTGCGAAATTCAACAGTTATTCTAATTTATTTTCCGGATAGATCCGAGTATGAGGACAATGCGAAAATACCGCTAGTAACCCTACCCATAGAATACAGGGTGAGTCTAATCCTTGCGCTTACATATCTATTGGTGTTGTCAACATGGAACCGTTACAGTGACATCATTGGGGCAAAGAGACTTGCTCACCTTGTATAGTCAACACGTGATTAGATAGCTCGAGAAAATTGTTGTTGTTTTCCAGGTTATTGTTGAACTGGGTAGTCTCAATTCTCATTCGAATTGTAGGTGATTCTGGTTTGATTGTATTTCTCCTTTTATAGAAATTGAGTTTTGACTGCTATCCGATATCACGGCTATAAGCTGTATTGTTCCTTGGAAGAGGTATTTAGAATGGTATTTGAAAATGTATTTACTTAAATACAAAAAAAACGGTAAGTACTTACTTACCGTTTTTTTTGTAATATGGTTGCGTTTGACCGCCCTGTCGCTTGATGTTAAAAGATGAGTTGGCGGCTAAGCGCAAGCCTATTTATATTATAAAAAAAAAGATGATGCGGTCTACGATAGAGCACACTTACCTAGAAGAAATTTAATATCTCAAGGAACTTATCGCGCATAAATAAAAATATATAAGATTTTTCAAAAAAATAAATGCTTCTGGCTTTACGTTTTGACCATGTTGTAACTGCCGTAATCACGAGCTGACTGACAGTAAGTCTGGTAAGAAGAGCGCTAATCGAGTGGTGGTCTCTACCTACCCACATTATGACTTTGCAAAAAAGTACGCCCGGGTATTTGTCCTAAAACGACAATATTTAGTTAAGTGCTGAAGCTTTCATAAAATCTAAATAAGACTAAAAAAACAGCTGATTATTAGAATTGGCTATATAGCTTATACACGTATTTTCTGTAGTATACTTTGATTGGCTAACTCTGTTTTCATAATGTTTTTAAACGTTTCATAGGTGCGACCAAAACTTTTACAGTGCTTAAACAAAAACAACCCTCTAAATTAAACAATAAAACGGTCCAAGGTTATAGAAATTAACGTACGTCATTAACAGCCGTAACTTATAACATCAAGTTACGTGTTTATTCCCTACGGAACAGAAGTTATAACGTAAACTCCTAATAAAGTGGTTACTTTCTCTTTCCATTGCGTGTGAGTGAGGTCGAATTTATTTTCAAATGACGCACATTTTGTTTTGTCAACATAGTTTGGGAACTTTAACGACTCTGTTCATGTAAGAAGTTTTAACTAGACAATTAGTATGAGTGTTTATTGTAGAGTATTATGTAGATATTTATGTACTGTTGGTTGCCTGGAAGAGATTCGATATCGAGATCGGGATTAGATATCGCTTTTAGCGATAAGGCCAACACTTGTGGCACTAGCTCGTAAGTGTTTTCTATCTGTTTGCAATTTTTATTTCTGGTTAACACAATAAAGAGTTTCTATCTATAATTCTATATCTATACTAATATTATAAAGAGGAAAGATTTGATTGTTTGTTTGTTTGCATTGAATAGGCTCCGAAACTACTGAACCGATTTGAAAAATTCTTTCACTGTTGGGATGCAGCACTATCCCCGGTTAACATAGACTATATATCCCGGCTTCGCCCGTGCGAAGCAGGGGCGGCCTACTAGTATTTTATATTTTGTGGGGAAGTCTATGTCATTAAATGTTTATCTTTGTAATTTTACGCTATCTGTCATTACAAAAGTAAGCGAGCTGTTTCAAATAAAATAATAATAAAAACTAAGAACTAAAGTATTACATTATAAAAAAAGATAGTGTTTTTTTTAAATACCTTATTAAAAAAAATATAAGCAACTATTTCCCAGTACGTTTAAAGTAAAGCTCTCTCAAAAACTTTTTTAAGGTAATAATTATAAAACCTGAAATATCAGATCAACTGCTTGATGAGAAGAGTACTGCGCGAAAATGGTATATCAGTAAAAAAAAAAACTATGTATAACGGTATGTTTGAATAATACAGTGTATCTATTCTTCGTCGTTGAAGAAGAATAATATATCTTAATATATATAAATCTCGTGTCACAATGTTTGTCCTCAATGGACTCCTAAACCACTTAACCGATTATAATAAAATTCGCACACCATGTGCAGTTCGATCCAACTTGAGATATAGGATAGTTTAAATAATTATATAACTAGCGACCCGCCCCGGCTTCGCACGTAAATTACACCCGTGCGAAGCCGGGCGGGCGGGTCGCTAGTAGACTGTATTATTCAGGAACGTGCAGACCTATTTTATCTTTTATTACAGTCTATATTATTATATTTATCTCCATACAAAACAAAAGCCAATATTTCATACAGAACCGCACAGCACCGATCATATGGCTTCAAAATTGAACGATAACATAATACTGGCCATATGTTTTATTGTATTCGGTTGCTAACGACAGTTGCGTGCACGCAGGTGTTGTAACAGCTGCCATTTGCCATGCGATAGGCGATAGAATTGCGGAAAAGGTTTAAAAAAACACATTTTGAAATTCCCTAAATAAAGGTTTACGACAACAAACCTACGGCCTTATTACGTGACTTTTCTGGGTGACTTTAACTTTTTTTATGCCATAGGTGGCAAACAAGCTAACGCGCTGCCAGATGGTAAGCGATCACCGTCGCCTAAGGATACTCACCACCAGGGGCAACACAGATACGTACATTGCTGAGCTTTAAAGACTAACAACAACCCTTATGAAGAACCCTTTGTTACAGTCAATCGAAAATGCCACAAGGAGCTCATTCCACAAATGACAGGTGTGAGGCAAAAAATATCGCGATTAATACACAGTGTGTGATTTCCATAGATTTATGATATGTGGATGAGCGTTCAGGCAATGGCAGCTATTGCGATGCTAGAACTGTGACGCAAGCATCAGATAAAACAGTTAATCAGAACACTCCCTGTTGTAAATGCGATTAATGATACAAAGAGATCCAACTTCTCTGCTCTTGCTAAGCGGCTCTAGATGTTCAGTGAGTCCTGGAGGTCATGGAGTTACACTAAAAACAATTAAAAATACTAGCTTTCAAAAATAAAACCACATTTAAATCGGCTTAGCCGGTTTGGACAAAAATTGACACTCAAATACTTAATCTCTTTTATCTTAAACTAGCCGTCCGCCCCAGCTTGGCACGGGTATAGATTATAGCCTATGTCACCCGGGGATAGTGTAGCTTCCCGTCAGTGAAATAATTTTTCAAATCGGTTTGTGGTTTCGGAGCCTATTCAATGCAAACAAACAAACAATCAAATCTTTCCTCTTTATAATATTAGTATAGATATATACTTTCCTTATACTTTCTCCGTTCCGTTGTGGGCAAGAAGGGTTGGGTCCGAAATGTAAGAACGGTAAGAACTTAATTAATAACAATTAGGCATTAATTCAAAATGGTGAAAATTATCGTAACTTTTAATTTAGTTGAATTATGGTAGTCATAAAATGCTATTTAATTTACAATTACAATTTTCTATACTCGGTAGAAGCATTTATTTACTCTGACAGCGGCAATTAAATTGCAAAAAGTTCAATAAAAACATTGTCATCAACTCATTTCACAACCTTACCACGGTGAATATCCCTTAAATAATCATATAACTTTATTTAAAAACATTGTCGTTTAATTTTTACTGAATATCGGGTAACGTTATTTTTTGGGTGTGGCTTTAGGCAACTTTTCTAATTGCAGCACAGAATAAGGACTGGCAATATAAAAGTAGTGCTCTAATTTAACATAAACGAATTAAACATGTCAAATTCTTTACTCGGATGCCAAAATTGTTGTTACCAGAACGAAACAAAAATATTTTTGATAGGGCGGCAAATTGCAGGGTTGTACCTTATTTTAATATACTAGGGACCAGTAAAAGGCTAAGTACTATAATAATTTTGACAGATGGCGTGATACGCTTTGTAAATCACGTAACGGATTCTTTGCTACTTATTATTCTGTGAATTGCAGCGTCGATTGTAATGATTTGACATATACGACGAGTAAAACAAATGAGCACAACCTAAGATCTGACAAACAAGGGAGATATGCCTTAGCACAGCTATCGTTTGTGTACAAATGTCTCTATTTTCCATACACTTGTTAATTATACCGCTAAACCGCAATAAGAATGGTCGAGTACGCCTCACTTAGGTACTCATTTTTCACACGCACTAAGAAGCTGGCTGCGACACTAATGAACTAATGGAATTACCTGCAAAAAAAGGCGGCAATGGTCGTCTGCAGGGTAGTTCGACGCATCCATGCTCATTTAGCCTGGATGTATTCGTATCCGCCACGGCACCTTACCTTGTTACCACACCATGTCTCCCTAGTTTTTATGATCTGATAGCACAACTATCAATCGACTACTTACTTCCAGTAATTAACCAGCGATTGTATGTTAATAATTAATTAACAGAAAAAGTTAATTCAATACAAAGGCATTAATTATAACTGTGTAAAACACAACTGTGTCGCACGCAATGAAGTTTTATAAGGAAAAAAAAAATTTGTATTTAGCGCATTGGTTAACAAAACATAGATGTTGGATATAGCCGATCTAGTTCAAAATTCACTCTAGAGTTTTTTATATATATAAACAAAATCTTCAGTTTAGTTATATAAAGTAGAATGTGCAAATGCGGTCTATATGTCTACCTCTATCGAGACTAGCGTAAATGAGTGAAGTAATAAACAACTTTAATAAAGACAGATAAAAAAATTATTCAAAAAGTAGCAACTGAAATAAATTATTCTATTTGTCTATATACAAATAGAAGAGACCGTAGGGAAACGGCTGAATGCAGGCCACTTCCAACCGGCCCTTTTAGAGATCGATAGGCCTGTGCAGTGGACGTCCTATGGCTGAAATGATGATATGATACAAATAGACAAGTTTTTTTCAGTTGTAGTAGCATTAACGGGCCAAATGTTCACCACTAAAGAGGCTAATTCAAAGGAGTAGTACACTAAGTACCGAGCATATTAACATTATGACAGCAATAAAGTTCTTAATGCAAAAAAAAATATCAGAATGACATTACTTAAGATTATAGAGCTACACAACTCATGCTGCGTGGTTGTAGGTAGAAGATGGACCAAACTCCGTACATTTTTGCCCGTCGTCCTTTAGATTTTCAGACTTTAATTTTGTACATCAGTTTCCTTAAAGTTATATGATTCATCATCATCATCATCATCAGCCAGAAGACGTCCACTGCTGAACATAGGCCTCCCCCTTTAACCTCCACACTGAACGACAGCCTGCCTTTTGCATCCACTGGATGCCCGCGACTCTCACAATGTCGTCGGTCCATCTAGTGGGAGGCCTCCCTACGCTGCGTCTTCCGGTATATGATTATTTACGGGATATTTACCGTGGTATGGTTGTGGAATGAGCTCCCGAGATTTCGGCGCAGTTACATGCACCATGTTCACGGGAAGACATGGGTAAATATCCCGTAAATAATCATATTACTTTAGTGAACTACCGTGATAGGTTAAAACAGTGTTTTATCAGTTTCCTTATCTTGCACATACCTACTTATATAAAATATACATATAAAATTATTATAATTTATACTAATGAACATAATTATAACAGGTTTTAGGAACCTAAAAAATCACCGCAATGTGCGACGCAACAAGGTAAATGACAGTTAATTGTTAAATACACATCCTAATGAAGGAAAAATGGTATTACATTGGGGAAAGCCCAACGCTCTTGAATCTCATTGTCTATTAATAATTTATCAATAGTACCATACTCGTGTTGTACCTAAAGTATGCGGATGTGTATCATCTGTAAATACAAATTGTTATAAAGTATCTTAGTGATATTTAGAGTGATTTTATTTTTCGTATTCTTCTCAGCAAACCCTTTCATTTGATACCTATATCATGATAGTAGAAAAAAAAAATTGTCCGTATCTGGGGGCGCCCGCCATAATGAATTTATTGTGACGTCATTTTATTTATGGTATTCTCAGCAAACCCTTACAAACCCTACACGTACAAAGTCGCGGGCATTTAGCTAGTGGCATTATAATAATAATAATACATAATATTGTGTTGAACTTCGCAAATTGGATTGTAATTATAAAGAGTGTGTATTTGGAGATAAAAATTGTCTTCTGTTGTCTAAAATTTCTATATAATATATTTTTTCAAAAATTCAAAAAATTGGCTCGGTAGTTATAATATGCCTAATGCCTATCCAAAAATTTGTGTAATATTTGGAACAAAAATTAGAGCCATCTGTCGAAACTGCTAACTATATTGCATCGGTCTCAAGTACGACGAACGCTCACCAACGAAGTCGCCATGCTACTGGGTTTATGCTGGTGTCAAACAGACTAGTTGACACCACTGAATTGGTATCATTGATAGCTTGGTTCTTACAAAATAATATTTTAAAAGTCAAGTTATTTTTAATTATTTTGGAAATACAGTGACGTCGATTATGTTGTACCATTTCATAAACGAAACTAAATTTGACAGCTCTAAAATTGTTGCCAATCTTTTCTGGCATATTGAAATAAAAAGAGACGTAGATAATTTTAGTCCAGTCTGATTAGTTTAGATAATGATACAATAGAATTGACGCCGCTGTGACATAAACCCATATATCATCATCATTTCAGCCATAGGACGTTCACTGCTGGACATAGGCCTCCCCCATCGATCTCCAAAAGGGCCGGTTGGAAGCGGCCTGCATCCAGCGTTTCCCTGCGGTCTCTTTTAGGTCGTCAGTCCATCTTGTGGGTGGACGTCCTACGCTGCGCTTACCGGTCCGTGGTGTCCATTCCAGACCCATATATGTAGGTACGTAAAAATAATGATCGATTTTATTTCCATGCGATGCCTCCTCAGTGCACCGAGCCCCGTAAGCTGGGATGTATCAGAATATATCAGAATTTACCAAGGATATATCGAACATGCTTATCGGCTGTCTCCTTTGCCGGATGTACGAGAAACGTCTGCTACGAATTTAAGACGTCCATAAAAGGATTTTCGTGTCTAAAAAAGTATCTAGCAATCTGATATTTTATAGGCAGGCTAAAATATAAAAAAAAAAACAGTAATTGAAAGATAGAGTATGCATTCCATACAATTTTGGGCATGACAACAAAAACGATTACAAAACTTATTATACCATTAGCTTGAATTTTAGCGAGCCCGACAGTCCATGAAAACTATGCTATATTAATTTCACAAGATTTTTGCATACATAGATGAGTTATTATTGAAAACTAAACTAACCTTAAACAATTAATAATAAAAAACAATAACAATATACAAGCTTCAACTAAATTATAAAACTAAACTAATCTAGTGTAAAAAAAATTTCCATGTTATAGTATTCTTTTGTGGTTGAAATATCTAAATTGCCTGCTATTGTTGAAACTTTTTTTTTTCTTCTTTCAGCTTGAAAGGACATCTTGTGAATTTTCCAGTGTCAAGTATTGAAATATTATTAAGCTCTATTAAATACCAAACAAGGTATAGTAACAGTCAGAGTCCAGCAAAGTTAGCCATGGTCTAGTTTACTTGGACAGGCCCTAGTAGAGTGGTGGATATTTCACAAGAAGCTTTTACGAAGTTTAGGAAACATCACGAAAAGACATTTCACCTCGTTCTAAAATTTTAACACTCGAGCACGTTCACAAATAGTTAATAATCTACCATTATTACACATTAGCACTCGAAATAATTCGAGTTTGGGAAAATACAATGAGACAATATGTTTTTTTCACGTTGCCGTAAAGAAGGATAAAAATTGAGATTTTTATCCTTCTTTACTCAGAGACGACATAATTTCATAATTCTGTTGGACCGCAAAACATCAAAGCTACTTTTTTTCTGCTACTGCCATCCCGTTTAATAATGTATTCAGTATTTCATACATACAATTACAATTAAAAATGCAATAACCGCCACGCATTCTGTTTACCTTTCAGTCTCTATTTGCACAAGTTTGGAGAAGGCCAAATTCGACGTACGCTATGTCAACATGAGTGACTCGTCAAAATAAACATTTTTTTTCACAGGACATATTGATGGTTCTAGTTCTTATATTTGCTATATTCAATGCTGCTACTATGATAGTGACCTTAAACGTAGTTAAAAATGACAAAACTACAGTTAAACTCAAAGACATATAAAACAAGATGAACTCAGATATTTTGGTCAGTAAAGCTTAATAATTAACAAAATAAAGTCTAATCAAAAGACTAAAACCATAATAACTATTGGTGATATGTGCATTTGGTGTACATTTGTTGCAAGCTAAATTAGACTAAATTTCTATAGGTTATTAAACACAAGCTACTTTTTTCATGAATTTTGTCAACAAGTCATTTGACATCAGTGGACGGACAGTCATCGGACTCTCAATACGATGTAGTTAGCAGATATTTCGATAGATGGCACTCATTTTACAAGTAATACAAACGTTCGATTGGGCATGTCCTCACTATTGAGATTTTTGAAAATAATAGAAATTTGCTTATGTTTGACCATGTTTTACTATGTAGTTACTTTTAATAGCGGGCAATGGAGAGAGCTATGCTCGGAGTTTCTTTGCGCGATAAAATCCGAAACGTGGATATTCGCCAAAGAACCAGAGTCACCAACATAGCTGTTAAAATTTGCAAGTTGAAGTGGCAATGGGCAGGCCACATCGTTCGAAGAACCGATAACCGATGGGGAAGAAAGGTTCTTGAGTGGAGACCACGAACCGGAAGACGCAGCGTAGGTAGGCCTCCCACTAGATGGACCGACGACATAGTGAGAGTCGCGGGCATCCAGTGGATGCAAAAGGCAGGCTGTCGTTCAGTGTGGAGGTTAAAGGGGGAGGCCTATGTTCAGCAGTGGACGTCTTCTGGCTGATGATGATGATGATGACTTTTAATAGAAGAGTAATAAAAATCTATAATTTTATTTTAAGGCCATGTTTAGTCCTACTTTTACCATTAACCTCGAATGCTCATACAACTTGAGTCCAAAATCCATTTCAAAAGACGTTGCACTGAATCTCTCTCTACCTTACGCTTCATCCGTGAGATTACTTGACATTTAGAGAATCAAAAGAATCAAAATGTCACCTTATTAACCGACTTTAAAAAAGAAGGTTCGGCTGTATTTTATTGTTACCTCAGTTTTATTTGAAAGGATTACACTTATTAAAATGATAAAAATTGAATCGGTTAAGTTTGGTTTTAAATCATAATCACTGGAAAAATATGCCCCCCAAGGAAAAGAAATAGCGTATTTACTAATTTGGACGTCAGTTTTTAAATTGATAAGTATTTGTAACCACAAACTCGGATGAAATGATGTAACTATGTGTGTGTTTGAGCTTTATCATTTTATACTAACACAAAGTTCAGTCTGAGTAATTACGTTCTCTAGTCTACTTATGTAGGTAAAATGTTTATTTCAACGTACATTACACGAGAGTAATAAACATGAACTGTAGGTACACATTTTAAGAGCCCGCTTTCTGCCACAGCTTTCTCGTTCAGTAGATACCATGGCAGACCTATTGTGTTTTTTTTTAATATCATTATCTAAAAAATATTGTAACGCGTGTTTAAAAGTAAAATTACTATACACGTAATTCAATATGGTGGACACAATTTTCTTATCTACCTATCATGATGGTAGATAAGAAAATTGTGTTAGAAAATTGGTTATCAAATGAAAGGGGTATTTGAAAATAATACGAAAAGCTTGATTTTAAAAAGTTTTTTCTTTTAATTTATTAATAAATTTTATTTTAATTTACACTTAGTAATTTTTCGTCTCTAAAAATTTTAAAAATGTTTCAATGTAGGAAATGTTTTTCGTCTCTAATAATGTAGAAAATGCTTCATATATCTGTGACCGGTGAGTCAGCTCTTAATGAAGAGCTCTATTAATCGCGTGGTTCACCCAAAACCGTATGTTGCTGTCGCGGATGCTTAAAAACTAATTAAAACATTTAATTTGCGGCTTTTGGATTAGTGCTTCGTGTAATTTGTTTCACATGGCCTGTAATTGCACAAAATACTACTATTAGGGCTTTTTTTATTAAGAGGTATTTTTACTGGAAACTTGTTACTTACTTTGTTCGCATGGCAGTTACAAAGTAGCTTTGCATAGTCATATTTCATAAATAGTTTCAGTCCCTTAAAAAGTACAAATACAAGAGATATTTTAGTTTTTATAACATCAGTCTCAAGTTAGATTATACATTGTAATATTACACCAATAAAAAGTAGACTGTGCATTTATATCCTGTAAATTGTCCGATTTCTTAGATTTACTCCGCTTTTATATCTAAATTGTTTAAATGTATGACTGTGTTTCTTAATATTGTTTTTCGTAATTAAAAACATCTTTAAAACATACCTATAATGATTTTAGTCACCAAAATAAATTGTAAAATGTAAAAATTTGCCAAAACGATGTTACCAAAAAGTTTAGCTTATTGAACTTTAACCTTCTAGCTAGCAACTAAATAAGATTTCCTTAAATGTTGATAAATTACCAAGCACCTTAAACTACCAAAAAACTGCCTCATCTACACTTTTTTTTGTCTCAAATTACTACAAAAACTATAACCTTGCACTTTGGTCAACACCTACTAAAGTTTCGAGACAATCAAGTTAGGTGGTGGCACCTCTTAAAGTCGGATCACACTGTCTAGCTTCCAACAGATCGGTTGGAACTTTAATCATGCCGGTAGAAACTTTTTACACATGGTACTCTTATAAGGAGATTTTATTAGGAGAGTTCCTCCTTATAAGTTTTTTTTTACATCGTAATCAGAAAACATTTATTGAGTAACTGAAATAAGCATTAATATTATAATACTAGCTGACCCGACAGACGTTGTCCTGTCTTAGAACTGTCAAACGCGAAAAGTTAAAATCGTCGTTAAGTTTTCTAAAATTTTCTATTTTCTGCACAATTTTCTTAATTTTTCTTTCCGTAAAAACCTTCTACAAAGTATTAGGAGAAAAAAAAAGATGAATGAAATCGGTAAAGTCGTTCTCAAGTTATGGCGTGACCAAGGTAAAGGGATTCATTTTTATATACATAGAGATTCTGCTCGATAAAGCAATATTTTTTATAGGTTTTGTTTGGAAAACTTATGATATTATAGACAAATTACCTGCAGTATATATATAAATATATATTTTCGTTTGTTTGTGGCGATATCAAAAGACATTATTACATTCATAACAAAAGGTAAAAGTTAAAGCTATGCTAACGCTACTTTGACAGCTGTATCGCGCCATTGATTTTCTTACACTCGTTAAACAAATTAATTTCTTCGGTGTCAACGAACCAATACTGCCAATCAGTGTTGTAATAACTCTGTTATTAAAATGTACAGGGCTATCATTCGTGCTTCTGTTACATAAACTGTGACTCTGTGCAGTCTGTTAGAAGCATTGACAGTAATGAGCATTCGAGTGGGTGTCCTGAGAGTTATTCTCCGCACTAACTTAATTAGTTTTTCATAGAAATTCAATATATTGGAAAGAAAATCAAGCCAAATGAAAAAACATATTACGACTAAAACTCTATCACTATTCTCTAGCCAGAGATACTAGATGGGTCCTAAAAGATTTTGATTTATTTATCTACCGTTATTATTACTATTTTTTGGGGTTTCTCTTCGAGATAGAATCAGTAATGAGGAGATCCGTAGACAAACGAAAGTTACCGACATAGCCCACCAGATTACTTAGCAAGTTGAATTTGCAGTAGGCACATATCACGCAGAACAGATGGCCGATGGGGTCGAAAGGTTCTGGAATAGAGACCACGGACCGGTAAGCGCAGCGTAGGACGTCCACAAGATGGACAGACGACCTAAAAGAGACCGCAAGGAAACGCTGGATGCAGGCCGCTTCCAACCGACCTTGTTGGAGATCGATGGGGGAGTCGTAGGTCCAGCAGTGGACGTCCTATGGCTGAAATAACGATGAAGATGATGATGATTATTACTTTAAATAAATACTTGTCATTTTGTCACTACAGGCTGTAGCCTAAATAACCAAGCAACACCAATAAAATATATAAAATAAAAAAATGTTCACTGGTATCCGTCAGAACCGTTAAATTTAACGTAGGTACTAACTACCATTAATCTGTGACTCTGTAAATGTATGCTTTGCCCACGAACCCAACCCTTTTTATCAGGCCCCCGATGTTTTCGAACAAAAAAAAAGGTTTCCTAATTCCTTAAAGCAGGCACTTAAATGAGTCAGTGGAGTGACTCACTGAGTTTCCCTTTCGCTAAATCGATGTTGATCGTCCAGTTTTGCCAAATGATATCTATTGCTTGACAATGTTCATATTGGGGCTTTTGCTTGGTTTTAAATCCGTAGAAAAACTAGCATTTTTTATTCATCATCCACCATCATAGCTTGTGTGAGTGTATTGCTTACGATAATTATGTTCTCTTCGCTTTCTGCTCAACGCCCGGCGCGCGCGGCCTGCAGACATATTTTTATTTTTTGCTATCCCCCAATAGTTACGTAAGTACTTAGTTTTCTCCCTGTTTCTGTAATGCTAAAGTGTACATAATTTAGATGCATATCTGTAATGTTTTTACTGCTGTACCTATAGAATACATAAAAGTCAGGTTTTCCCAGTAAATTATAAGTTGTAAATTTTATATAAGTGGAATATACAAATAATTTTAAGCAAGGTCATTACTAAATAATCACTATAATATATAAATTTTGATAAATTTATAAATAAATCCAATAAAATATATAAGGACTTGGCCAAACGTTTGATGGAGGCGACATGTGACCGGAATGCTGGCGCCTACTTTGGTCAAAAAACTAGCATTGCCATCCAACGTGGCAATGCTGTCAGCATTCTGGCCACTTTTCCCTCCACCGAGGGGCTTTTAGATTATTGGTACATTAATATTTTATATATAGATTTTTATTTTTATTTGTATATAATAATTAGGTATAGTTTTAGTTTTTAAATACTGTGTTTTGAATATGTTTCGTGTAAAACAAATGTTATATTTTCATAAAATATATATGTATATTAATTTATCTATCCATAAAATGTAAATTTATAATTAAGTTCACAAAATGTATTCTTGTATGTAATGTATTTACTTAACAGTATCAAATTGGTGTTTAAGTTTTTTTTTTTTATATTTCCAATAAATACGTAGTAGTTAGAATCATTGATATAATTATATTTGGTTAGACCCAAGTGGATAAGAGACCCCAGCGGTGTAGACGCCAGTTACAATCTGACTCATAGGAGTCTCGGTATCATTGACTAGACATCGCACCTTCACCACTATCAAAACTGTTACGAGTACCATAAAACTAATAGCATTAGGTCTAAAATCCAATGCCGATTGGTGATCTAACCTCGACCACGTAATCGTCTTGCAGTTTGAATAATACAATGCCGTAACTTTGTGTGCAAATAGAATAATGCAATGGAATGCAGAAGCCTTTTCCAAATTCATTTATTCTTCGAAAACAAGATTGAGTTTGAAGGAAAACTCAAGGGAAACTTTCTAGAATATGTTTAGTTTTGACGTAAAATATCGGGGTCCGTAAGGGTCCAAGTTTTGGGCGAACCACTAGCATATTCTAGTGCTCTCTGACTGAGTGAATGTTTATTCGTTGGGTTGGAAAGTGAAATATATGAATTTAAGATACTCTCAATTTCATTTCCCCAAAGGAATTACATAATTTATCTTTGTCATTCAATCAATTGTTCGTCCTGGCACTTGACCAAAACAAAATGCTCAGTAAGGTAAACGTGCCAATTCTTTCCGCTCGCCGCATTTCGCCACCCAGGTTCTTCATTAGTATTGAATAAGTTTTTTCGCAGCAGATTTTTGTTATAAGAATAACTTTATTTATTGTATGCAAATGTTCGATTGATTTGATTTGTTATTGTTGCATTTTCCTTAGTATCGTTTCTGCATCCTTATGTTTTTTTAGTCTAGACATCAATGGCTATTGGATATTGATGGGTTTACTCGGAAACTGTTCCATTTTATCCTTCCTTTCTGTGATTCTCAGTATAAAGAGTAATTTTTAAGGTATTGTTTTTCTCAGTAGGTAAATAATAATATGTAGGTACTTATTATGTTGATAAAATAAAACTTGCAACTTCATTATTGAAATATTTTTATTATAGTTTTCCGGTACATATAGCTCTGCATGTGTGAACAATTCATAGTAATGAAGTATGTTTTGTTTGTTGCTGTTGCTGTTATTGTTTTGTTGTTTGTTTTTAATAATATTTTGTCCACCGTTCCATGTAACCCGCCTAAATACAGGAAAATCTTTGTATACAGGGTTGAACATACAATCTCAGTAGATATATGATCAGCAGAGCCATCTTGAATGAACAATTTTCCTAGTGAAATTCTTTGGCAGATAATTATGATCTGAAACCTTATAATTGTCATTATCATCTATAGTATGACAACCATAAGCTTTCTAGAGTCAAAATATTTCGATTCAAATGTATAGGCTTCCATAAAACGTATGACGCTTCTCCGTTCTTCTTACGTCAATCGTAATTTTGGTCTTGAAAATTTCCATAGCATCTGGGCGCTGTTTTAGTAAATGAATACACCTAAACAAACTTTACTGAGAAATATTGAAGTAGTATTCCGAACTTCAATTGAAACGTATGAAAACGTTACTTCTGGAATCTGGAAGCATCTGATTGTTTCCAGAAGTTACGTTTTCATTTATAAATAAACTAGCGGTCCGCCCCAGCTTCGCACGGGTATAGATTATAGCCTATGTCACCCGGGGATAGTGTAGCTTCCCGTCAGTGTAAGAATCTTTCAAATCGGTTCAGTAGTGTCGGAGCCTATCCAATGCAAACAAACAAACAATCAAATCTTTCCCAATTATAATTATTAAGTATAGATAAATAATATTCGGGTCATTTTTGCACACACGGTCATCTGACCCCAAACTAAGCAAAGCTTGTGATATGGCTGTCAGAGACTGATATACATACATATATAGCAGTAGTTATGTTTACCTGACTTATCTAATAAGATATACCTAGCAACCATTGTTATGACTAAAGTAGTGACTGCTTATTGGAAACAGTCAAAAAAGCTTATCTAAACAATATATCTTATGAGAAATTTGTTCTAAAATGTTGTATTATCTGATCATAGAAAGTTGTTGCGTCAGTTACCGAGATCTGGTACAACTAAAACATAAACTAATACTATAATTATATACTACTTTATAATGACTAAACGACCCTAGATGAAATGTCCGGGGATCAGTTTATACCAGAATAAATAAATAAACACACCAGAAATAATACAAGGTTGCCTTATATTAAAAAAAACGGGCCCTGTATTATAGCGGGTCAAATAGCGGGGTGTTGCTTGTCAAAATGCGTATTAAAACCCATATTAAAATAGCATTTTTTTATTACGTATACTGCAATAAAAAAAAAATTACATGTAAAAGTGTAGCATGCGAATACTTCTTTGTATAAACAATGCTGAAACAATGTCAGTAAATATATAAGGCTAAGAACAATCATCCTTTCTTACTAAGGTGTGTAAATTTACATAACCCACTATGTATAAGTTTCTTCCAAGGCCTATTTTAGAACACCGTAGAGCTAACAGTTTGTAAATAATGAACAAAACAGAAAAAAAACTACATACATACAGTTTTGAAATCCTAACTTCAAGAAAAACTAATCTATTATTTCGACCACCAGTCTACCAGTGGGAATTGTTCCCAGAATATTGGCCCCATTACCACATTCTACAGAATCGCTCATCCTCTGAGCAACCTAGAGCCCAGAATTTTAGTCAATTGTCATCGACCAGGGGCTCGATTTTTGAATCGCTCAAATGATATTCACCCGAAAATATCATGCGAAATAACTGACTTTCGTACAGAATTCCCAACTAAAAAAGCATTTTTTAAATAATCATATAAACGGTTAAAACGGTCTCTAACGGTTTAAACCATTACAAAAATTTGTACTTGCTTTCTATCAATAGAAAATATCATGCGTAATGAAGATTCTTCATTACGCATGATATTTTCGTACAAAACCATACGAGCTATTCAAAAATCAAGTCCCAAATGTGATGACAAATCTTTAAATAGAGCTATTGTTTCTACCATGTGATCTCAATAGAATTACCCTGTGCATCTCTAACTATACGCATGACGTTCATAATAATGTTATTGAAATAAGGCAGCTACGCTCCACGTATTTTGACGTTTCCTTATATTTACTGGCAGTTGCTAGTGGTGTTGTTAAAATGGTCGAACGTGTGTTTAGTGCTTAAATCAAAATGAATACTCACGTTTTAATTAATGCTGTAAGTAATTCACAATTTATTTCTAAGGTTTTAAGGATAATTAAATTATTATTGGCTTAATATCGACATATGAAATTATGTCACCAGTACAGGGCATTTTGCATGAATTAAAATAAAATTTATCTAAATAAAAGTGAAATGCTACTGACTGACTTACTTATCACAAAATTTCGAAAACTACATGACCTACGAAGCTGAATTTTGGTAAGGTAGAATCTAGGTAGGTCTGCTAAGAAAGGCTTTTGCGATAGGTCTGAACTAAAGGCAAAAGGGATTAAAAGAAAATCTACGCGTACGAAGTCGCGGGCAACAGCTAGTTTACTATCATTTAATAAGATAGGCCAGCCACGTAAGTAGAATTTCGGATGAGCTGTGGGCAAGGACCACTACCCAATGGCTCCCCGCATGCCATACAAGCTCTTACAAGGATGAAGAAGATGGCGGAACGAGCTGGACTCCCACACAAAAGTCTGGTCCACCATAGTATAGTATAGAGAAGAGTGGAAGAAAGAATTTAGCCCAGCAAGAAGTCGACCACGGCTAAAATCAAAGAAATTAATGCTTAAATAATAATAAGGTCCAACTTCGTATCTAAAAAATAATTTTTAAAGTGGAGATATATATAAAGATGACAACGCAGTGCAGTGCCACAGAATTTTAAATTATAATACATCTAGTACTCGATGCATCTAAATTGCGCAACCTGTCCAAGATGCATTAGTTTTAAATTATTTTCTTGTTTTACTGTTATGGGGTATCTTGGTGCTTACTACCAGGCCAGTATCATAGGTACTTGCACATTTTTATTGTCACCAACGTAGAGTGAACTGTCATCACAACATTAGATATTTGTTCTGGATCTCTGCTTAATCTCGTCTCCTAAAAACGTTTGAGGTTAAATACAGGAGAATACATCTGTGTTCTATCAAGGTTATATTTGGAAACTGCATTCTGGTACAATCGATGCGACTCGCCTTCCGTGAATAGCGCGTAGCGACCTACTAAGAGCTAGATCCACAATTTTCAAGAAATTAAACTTTCTGCACACCTACTTAAATAGCAATATGATTATACGATAGGTATTTTCGAAACATAGCAAAAAATTTGTATCCAAATCAAATCTATTCAAATACAACTTTTTACTAATCTTCTGTAGTCAAACCAGTGTATATTGTCACAAAACACGTACGGAAAAATTTAAAAATAATGAAAACAGTATGTAGTTAGTAGTATAATGGTGCCATTTAGTTTGTTTATATGAACCATAGACAAAAATGTAGTTTATCACAAATTTTGACAAAATATACTGAAAATGCATAAAAAATTATGCTGCGCAGTTTCCTCTGTACTCTATTAACTTGTTTAAAATAACGTTACTTTAAAATGTATGCTTCGAGTCGCATCGAATTATATAAAATATGGGTAAATGTATGCCATCCTTAATAGTGTACGTTCTTTTAGTAACATTACGATGACGGACAAAATTAACGATGAAGTTAATTGTGGAGAAATTAGCAGAGTTATTTCTTGTTGGCAGTAAAACCGTGATACATATCTAATGAGGAAGTAATGAAATCAGTTGAATTGCACGCTTGAGTTCTTGCGAAGATTCATGTACAAAGGAATCTTTATCATAACAAAATACAAATTTTATTTTAGCGCAAAATTATACACCCAGTACTCTAGATAGTAAATGAAAATCAACTTGTGTATTTAAACCTTCAACGGTCTATGGGCAGGCCAACTGTTTTTGTCATGTTAGCCGGCTAGTATTTTGTTTACTAAATCAATGTAAAAAAAAAGAAGAAAAACGTATGATTGTCCGAAAATGTGCAAAATATATTATGTGCACAAATATTTTCCCGCCAAATATTTTATTTTAATTGTTCATTTAGATCGTATTTAACATTTTATTAGTTCATCTAACTGTAGCTTCCTGGTGCACCCAGAGTTACTAACCTATTTGACTGACGACTGTGTTCATGTCATAACAGGATAGTTGACATTTGTCCAAGGCTTTACCTCTATTGATGAGAATGCAATCATCAATTTTACATTCCATCATCTAGCTTCGATCATCTCATCATTCATTGTATCTTTTCAATATCGACCTAATCATTGAGTACTTAACGTATGATTTCAAAGTGATTGTAATATAGCTGCTTAAATTCTCTGTATGCTATACAAGTAAGTCTCACACTAAATATTGATCAATTGATTGTTTGACAAATTCTAGCAGCGTCCTGCAATCTCTACTACTAAACTTTGGCATCTTTGATCATCTCGCACATATAGCCTTGATATATATTATATACTTCACGTTTTGTCTCTTTCTCTAAAACGCGGAGCTTTCAACTATTCCAAGGCACGTCAAGTTTATCAAAAAGGGCTAAAAACAAAAACAAAACGTCACTCTAAATATATAACTTTCTTTTGAAGATGTTTTACTCAGGTTATCATTTCCATCACTTATCGTGACGTTGGGTGACTTGTTTCATTCCTAGAACTCAACGTCTTTGAACTGATGACAACGGTCGTTGTACAATGGGTTGACATCATGCGATGATCAGTGAAGCAGACAGTTGGCTAATTGCAGGTGTTTCTAAAATACTAGCGTGTTTGTTAGATTCTCGTGTTGAATAATTTTATGACGTACGAGTAAGTAATTACTTAATGAGTAGGTAATGTTTCTAATTGGATTAACTTTGATAACTTCGATGGAGTGCTATTATTGTTTAAAGTTTTAGTGCTGTTCCATGTTTGGTTACGTTATCCAACTAAATTAATCTACTTATCGTAAACTCGTCTTCGTTTTTCGCACTTGTGAGCACCAGCTTTTTTACCTACCAATTTTCTGCTAGTATTTTTATCTTTTGACTTCTTGATATGAAATCACACTTGTACCTCCCCATAAAAACGATTATACAATATACATATTATTTTCGGATTTTCCTCTGCCTTTAATTGACTCTATCTTTCTTTATATTACATAAGTCTATAGATATTGTTGTTTTGTGTAGCAGGCCAGTGGCCAGGCATATTTCCAGCCAACATTAGACAGTGATTTTTAAAGGAAAGGTTTCTTTGTTCATAATTTATGTATCATTATAGATATCAGATGGTATTTTCATGGATATACCTGGCTTCAAAGCAAACTTAATTTTTTTACCTACCGCACTATACGTAACTATTACTATGTAATAAGATAAGAGTTAATGTACATCAAGTAGCGGACGAATGAACACGAATGCACACATATTTAACTAAACTTCAATTCCAAATGGGCCATTCAATATTGGTAGAATGGAGTTGGTCTGATTACCCTTTACATTGCAGTTTAACCTTCTAACTTGTATTCTTGTGCATTTGCAGTGTCCACTGAAATGGTCAATAAGTGATCAATACTTGTTTGTGTACCTTGTAGGCTTAGTATGCTCTTTAAATAGTTTTATTGTTGACTTTAATTCGATTATGGATTGTTTTCCTACTACGTACTTGCGCTTTTTAAAGCTATACTTTATTAAGTAAACGTTATGTTGGAGAAACCTCACTCGACCACATTAAAAAATTGTTATTATCTATTGATTAACTGAACCGATTTTTTAAATCTTTTTGATATAACATTTTTCCTGTATGTCAAAACCATTCATTCATAGAGGACTATACTGAAAAATTACTTTCAAAGTAAACATGTAACGCAGTAAAAACGGTCAAAACCGTAATCATACTTATTAGTGTGCATTGAACTGTTCCTTTGGTACTTTCTTTCATTAGACAAGAATTATGTGAAATATGCAATTAGATAACATTAGTTTGCAGTATTTTTGTAGTACCCTTTGTACTTCATTAAAATAATAGATTTTGTATGTATTTTGACATTTTGGATTTTAAAAGATGTTTTTTCTTGTTTACTGCTTTTTTGCCATGTATTGGCAGGTTCGGATATCTGAAACGTATTTCGAATTATTGCTAATATTTGAAAGAATTCTCCTCTTCTATGGGACTATAGTTTAATTAAATTTGGTTGTTTATTTATTTGACCAGATTAATTTTATAAAAAATATTTTTGCTCGTAACTTGCATGTAATCTATACGGTATAGTGTATTCAAATAAAATTATAATATATATAATTGTGTGCCCTATAAATAAATATTTAAGTGTAATTTGAACAATATTATTGTTCTAGTTCAACTTGATCTGAATAACAATGCTTATAATTGTTCTTTTGTTAATTATGTTTACCATCAGAATTACCTCATGATTCTAGAATTAAAGCTTTGCGCATATTGTTTCCACAAAGATAATTCAGTAATTGGAATAAAACCATGATTTCATGTTAATATGTTTAAACAGATCAAATTATACGTTTATACAGTTTATTTTCATGAAAACAATATTATGTTTAATTGTTTTTATCAAATGAAACTGGATCATTTAATACTGCTTTAACGAGGTAATATATGAAGCATTCCAGTTTAAGTTCTCTATTGTTTTAGGTCACGAATACAGTTTATGCAAACGACGCAACACGAAATGAAATTTTGTAAAGTGACGCTACGCCAAATGAAATTTTTAAGCGAAATATTCGTACCTGAAAATTTTTACACTCTGTAAACACTACAAATTCCATACCATGCAATCTCACTGATCTCCCTTATTCCCCTAAACTAAAGTTTATATTGCGAATAACGCCGGAAAAAAGCGACAAAATAAATATACGCTTTTATTTTGTTTTTCGTTTCCTGGTAGTTGTTTTCCACTAGTAAAATGTTCGCTTGGTTTTCATCGGCTTTAATGAATGCCCTTGTGTGCTTATGCACCGTTTTCTAGAGTCAGGCCACTTTTGCCATGCCAGAATTCTTTCACTGAAATCGAGCCTGTTTAGGTTGATGTCTGTCTTTGTTACCGTGGTCTAATTGCTGCACGCATGTGCCTCTTATTTACGCTGAGATAGTGGGTGCTTTTAATGTCTGGTTAAGTGTTTTCTCTGTTTGATGATTTCTTATGGAAATGGTTAGAAAACCCCTGTATAATTTTACGAGTGGATATATTTGTCTGCAGTTGTGCATTGAAGTAAACGTTTGATGTTCATTTGGATGATTATTTACTAATCGAATTTCAAAATGCATAGTTAACTTCTAACAGCAAAAATGTGTTACATTAAAGAAAACTAAAACCACAAATTGGATTTATTCCGATGCTAAAGCACATCCCGCCTAATCCGTGACTTTGATTCGGAACTACTAAATGGCTCAGCTTATACCTACAACGACATGTTGGATGTAAAGCCGCTTGAGAATCCTCCCGTTTCCCCACGCCAGGAGTGGACGGTGTGAAATGGGAAAATTTAATTTAATTTTTCCTTCCCTGGTTCTTGTGAAATATGATTCAAGTTGTTAAATGTACGCGATGTTACTTTTAACTCCGTTATAAACTTTGATTCTATTCTTTTTCGTAATCGTTTTTTTTTTCTTCGTCTGATGTTAAGCGATGCTGTGGTCTACTCTGTGGTACTCACGACTTGAACACACCCAGATTGTAACTAACAGGGGACAATCTTTCAGGCAGCGTATTCCACAGTATAACGGTTCGCACAATGAAAGATAAAACAGTTTCGTTCGTTCAGATGAAAATGACCGAATTTCAGGGCCTTCTATAAGCTTCTTATAGATCTTTCACACGGCGCATCTAACCTGCTAAATTAGAGGAGTATGCAATTATTGCATCCTGGTCTCGCACGCACCCCCTTGTTCTAAGTTGAACAGGCTACTTGCACCGTGTGCAATGTACATTCGAATTCAAATCTTAATTTATGCGGCCAATTGCGGTATAAATGCGATTCCTTGATTATCATTTTCAGCCCGCTTCATACGTTGAAAATCTATTTACAGACTTCACATCCTAGTTAATCCTAGTTTATATCTTGTGCCAATAATCAAATTTGCTTATGTGCAATCAGTCTATGAAATGCACTCGTGTTTTGATGTCTGGAACAGATAGAGATTTGGATTTAACTAGTCTTGACTTTACTTAGACTTAATTTCGCTTCAATATGTTGTCGTCTAATATTCAAATATTGTCTTGCTAAATTTTGACATTGCTATGAAAGACTATAATATAAAAATATCTATTTGATGCAAAGAAATTGACTACCCAAAAAGGTAGGTCCAATTTCTTTGTTTTGTTCTCAACTTGCATAACAATCAGAAAGACGTAAAATATTTTAATTAAGTTAATGACAATTTGAACGCTGGTTTATTATAATGTGATAGAACAAATAAACAGCTTAACTAAAATGAATGCCCATTGTAATAGTCCGGGATTGAACCAGCTTCAGGTCCATAGAGGCTTCATGTACTTCTGCAGTTAGTTAAGTTTCGAATCTACAAAATCTTCTTCTATTCTATAAGATAACAATCAATTTCCGTGCATTAGTGCGTTAAAAATGACGACCGATTTTAAATTTGGTTTGTTTTGTTCGCCTCAAATACTGGGGTGGTTTAGTAAACATTTTATGGAACTTTTGCCCAGAAAGTTGCAAAAATTGGTAAAAAATTTAAAGTGTTTTTTTCTTTATGGGATTTTTATGAACCACTCAATCAAATATATGAGATGGACAGGACTACGTTTGTCTGGTCAGCTAGTAACAAATAAATAAGGGTTTCAAGTAATATTAGTTTGTTCAGTCCAAATGAGCCCAGCCAGCCAGTCCGAAGACCAGATCAGCGGTGACGTGATATTTTTACACCTTAGGTTACATTATTGGAGTTTTAGTAAGGATCCCTATTTTTTTTTTGAAAATATAATATAGCCTATGTCACCCGGCGATAGTGTAGCTTCCCATTAGTGTAATATTTTTTTTATCGATTCAGTAGTTTCGGCGCCTATTCAATGCAAACAAACAAACAATCAATTAATATATAATATAGACAACGTTTATAATTGTAGTACACTTATGTACAATTACAACTGCTGGGACTGTTTGAGTCTGGTTATTATCTGGTCCTATCAGAGTGATGACCTAGAGTAAGGTTTTTAATTTCATATTATTATTCATACTTCATTTCACTAGTCTGGCAGATTTTTTGCGGAACAGTTTAAGAGTCATAATTATTTAATTTTACTGACATAAAACTTCTATTTCTGCTTTAATATTATACAGTAATTTAATATCCTGCAGGCAGTGTCAGTGTTTATTGCAGTTAACATATTGTATTTGATTGTATTTGTCGCCAGATTTGGCATTGGCATTGTTTTGAAACTGTTTTATTGCTTTAGGAACCATAAAAAGTGACCTACCGCCATAATGTCTGCAACAGGTATAATTTTATGTCGTAATGATATTATATCATAATCATAGTTATTTATACTCACTTTCGATAGTATGTCTTAAATGTCTTTTCACTTTCTTTCTTTGTTATTAATGTTCGATATTCTTGTCAGTCCTTTGATAAAAATTTCAGAGGAATACTTCTTTCCTTTGGATTTTATAAAGTTTCTGTAACGGCTCCCATAACAATATAATTACCACTAAAACTAGTTAAACTACAATTAAGATTTATTTTTCAAAAGTTTTAATTAAAAATATTCTTTGATAGCATTTTGATAATCGTTTCTGAGGCATACCTAAATTTCTCTTGGACCTTATAAATTTGCTAAAAATGTAGATATTAATTATATTATAAATTAAGAACAATTAAAAAGTTTTAAAAATAACAATATAAAATTTATAATACTGAAGTTGCTGAAGAATTGAAAAATGTTTTTGGGATGCAAAATTAAACCAAACCCTCAACCTCAACATTCACTACTTTACAACCACCCATAATTTTTAACGACACTGATGCTATTCTTTAGCATTCAAAAGTAATAAAAAGAAAATATTTTGCACAATTCCGGTGTCCTTGCAAATCGTTATCTTTCCCTTCCATTAACATTAAAAGGTCTTTAGATGTTATCTTTGTAATTGGTGGTCCCATTTTGTCCTTGAAAGATTAGCTTCAGATTTGCCCTATTTGGTGATTTGGACGGCATGATTGATAATCATAAGTTTCTTTTCTCTCGACAGGCCTTTTGTTTTCACTAATTGAGTTCTACTTTGTTCTGTCATCTACTTTATCCTAAGAAATCTTAGGCTGAGAGACACGATTCTGTCATATCTACTTCTTCATCATAAACTAGTTGAGATGCACGATCTCTATTACCTTTAGAAAGTACTGTTTTTGATTTAATTTTACACTCTTAAGTTTTCGAACAGTTTTTGACCCGACAGAAAACTTTCCGATAGTTCAAAAGTTTGAATCAGAACTGAGAACCATTCAATTCAATTTTAAGGACCGAGAACAAGTTTACTCTGCTCCATAGTTTTGCTTAGTGTTTCTTGGAGTATCCGCATCGAAACCATCTTTGCTCAACGTATTAACAAGTTAAAGGGCAGCTCATATCTGTTGCAGAGCCGATAGGCGATAGGGTAGACAATGTTCTTGAACGGTGACCACGAAGAGCCTAAGTGACCCTGAGGCTCGATATGACGATATTATTAAGGTGTTAGTTACCAGTGCCTGGAAGTGAATGCCAAAGAGCGGGTTAAGTGGTGTACCTAGAAGCAGGTCACTTGGCACGCCACTCAGGAAAAAGATAGGATGATGACCATTGCGATGACACTTTCAAGTTTATTGTTGCAATTAATATTGGATGTAAACCCCGCATTGGCGTTTCCGTTTTTATCCTTAAAGATTAGCCTTTGATTTGTCTCCTCGATTTCCAGAGTGATCTATTTTATCGTAACTTTCTTTTGCTGGAGGGTCGTTAATGTGGCGGAAAAATTCTACGAAAACAAATTCTTATTGGTCATTATTGATTTGAGATAAATGTGGGTAAAAAAATGAGTCTCAAGGGAATATGACACTGTTAGGCTGTTTATTCTTTCAGTTGTTTATTGCTTTATTTTATAACTTATTCCGTACACGAGTTAATGTCTTAATGTGTGACCTTTTTATGTAAAACATATCAACAACGTATGAATGATACATTTTCAAATTTCGTACCTTTTCCGTTACAATTTCGGTCTCGTTAAGGATGAAAATTTAATGTACTCACGTCTAACAATGTTATGACGGTTTGTTTGATACAACATAAGAGTCAACTTACTTATTTATGTAAATATTTTTTTTATTACATCATTGGCTTGAGTTTACATCAAAACAAATATATATATAGATATTCTTTATACTTTACTAATGTACAACTGTTTGATAAAATATTAAGTGTAGGTTATATTCACAAAATTGCTTGTAACATCAGCATTTTTTTTTCCTATTTTCAATTACTATTAAAAGTTCCTATGAATCTTATTTAATACGATGAGAAACGTATTAAATAAGATACATAAAGTTCACCTGAGTGCTTCGCCGGAGTTCCATCGTACTTTAAATCTATTCCCCAATATAGATTTTATGTTCGTCGTATAGATTTTGAACGAGTTCCAAATATAGGTTCGACTATACTCGTTCTATTTCCGATATATATTGTCACATTTACTTGCATAACAATATTCCTTTATAATGCCGCCGGGAAGTTTTCTTGGCACGTGAGTGTTGGTTGGGAACCAAGTTTTTTGTTTATGAGGTTTATTGTTTGCTTTTGTATAGGGTAGGAAAATGCGAGTGTATTTTGCTAGCGTGAATTTAAATAACCCCTGTTTAATTATAAACTTGGATGTTTTATACGACTTGCGTGTGAAAATATCCTTTATGAATATGAAAGGACATGTGCGTCAGTGCGTCACATAAAATTTCCGCTTTATTTTTCGTACCAAGATAGGTGCAAGAAATATTATTAATGACATCATCTGCTATCGTGATTCGTCGGGAGAAACTATAGAAGAATTGCTTCCTTTTCACAGCAATAAAATTTCCTTTCAAAAATATCCTCTGCGTTGCTTACTCACGTCTCACAACGGCTCGCGTATTCATACTCTAGATGTTTTATAGTGCCCATATCTCTCACAGATAAGCTACCTCACCTTTATTTCTTCGATTTATTCATGTTCCCGCATAAATTTCGCCGATAAGATGCGGAGATATGGAGATCCTCAAGCCTAGAGATGAAAATATTCTTGTTTAAACGTTTTGCTTTCCCGTCCGAAAAGGTAAACATTCATCCGCTCGTCTCAAAAATGGTGATGCATGCTTGTGTACACATTTTATCTTCATCCATTTGGAAAAGAAGCTCAATTTCTTCATATCCCAATCAATATTGAGCTGGGTATGGTGCTAACTTGTAGTGAGCTTGAGGTGTAGAGACAATCCAAATTATTTCAACACCGTCAACGGTCTCGCAATCCAACTTTTCTTGTATTTAATATTACTTAGCTTGTATTTTTTAGCTGACCACGCCAGGTTCAGAGCTTCAGTCAAACGCTTAGTCTGTTCCATTTATCCCTAAATACTTTCCCCTAGAGGTTATCATAATATAAAAAAATATTAAAAACGATTATGGCAATCGCCTCAATATTTAACTGACGCTTTTAAGAATGCTTAAAACTTTTTGAACCAATAATGATTTAGTTCCAAGTTTTATAATGCATACCGCCTAAAAATGCAACTCCCTGCCTTCTTCTTTGGCTCAAGTTTGAGAAACACAATCTAGGCTATCTTCAGATTAGAGTGAATAGATTTCTTCTAGATTGACGTGCTTTATCCTCGACCACACTATTAGCGCAAATTGGTGATTAAACGTAGATCTATTCTATAAAGGTACAATAAAAAAAAGTCTTACGTCGTTTCTTTTTTGTTCTGCAAGATTATTGCAACTTTTTTCAATAGTTGCTAGGCTAAGACCACTACTTTTTGTTTATAGTTTTTACGATGTTCTTTCTATTTTTAATCTATGAATGAATGCGTTGTTGATTTAACCATTTCTCCCGTTTTGTTGCAGGTATTTTGGGACAATCAATTACCGGTAAGGCAATGCGCGTGGAAAACTCAAAGCGTTAAGAATTAACATAAAACTCAAGTTGAATTCCTAACAGTCGTTGGAATTTCAAATAGTTGATAAACCTGGATGGAGTCGCCCGCTTAAAATTGGCTGATACTCGAAATGTTTTAAACAGCGGATTTAAGCCGAGTTTGAAGAAGTATTGGTAAAGTTAATCAGTGATTAGGTATTCTGTGACATTCGGGATGCTTTAGGCGTTTGTTAATGTTAATCAACTGTAACAAAGTATTTTGCATTACTCAGTTTTGTTATAACATTATTTTGTCATAACTCATAACTCGTTAAGTAGAGCATTATCAGGGGGATTAGACAAGATGCACTTTCTGTTAGAGTTAACACTAACAGAAAGTGGGTCTTGTCTAATTCCCAAGAAGGCCAATTTTAGCAGTAGACGTCTTCGAGCTGATGATTGTGACTCAGTTTTGTAACAGGAAATATACCCGAGGCCTTATTCACATTTTGTCATAATGGATCTTAAACACTTATAACGGATTTCATCACGTATATTTTACATTTAACTGCTGACGTTTAAACCAGTGTTCTTGGACTTCTTGGTCATAGGTAGACGAAAGAAAAAAAATTGTTTTGAAAAAATTTTTTTTTAGCGTAGATCTTTTTTAGCATAGACCTTGCGCATTTCATTATTTTGAAGATATAAAACTACTGAGCAAGATAATGAAAAAAAAAACACTATTTTCTTTCCAAATTTTATCAGTGTTACTTATTTTAATTTATAAACAAATTTAAATCTGTTATATGAATCCCCAGCGCTGCATTTATTTTAAAGGCGTCTGCAATATTCACGGGAAATGAAAGGCCCCCAGTTTCGAGTAAAACGTTTCTTTTTTGTTCGGTAACCGCTTTTCTGTCGCTTGGTATAAATTTTTTCACTTTTCACCCGAGGTTCCTATTCATGTGTCGGCCGCCTAGCATTGCATTTTTCATTTGCAACATGAAACCTTGGCTGGTACGTATGCATCAGCATTTTGTATGGCTCAGAACTTTAACTAGATACTTTTTAGGCCTGAACATGGATTTTAAAGGTTTATCTGATTAATACTTTCATGGATGTTTCTACCGGTGTACTATAGGAACCGTTATATTTTCCAGAAAAAAAAAACATATGTTGTAAATAGGTTATCCAGGGTATAATTTCTATCAAACCAGATTTTATTAAAATCCAGTAGACGATAGACAAAAGTAAAGTGGGGGTACATGGGGCTCTTCAAAAGGCGAGGTAATAGAGTCCTTAAGGGTCGGCTACGTATTTGTGATGCTTCTGGTGTTACAAGTATCCATAGACGACGGTGACTGCTTACCATCAGGCGGCCCGTCTGCTTGTTTGCCACCTATGGCATTTAAAAAAGTTAAGTTGCCTGGAATAGATCGTTCATGGCGATAAGGCCGCCAATTGTTTCACTATTATTAAGTTGTTTTTGTCAGTATGTCATTTCTGGTGTGAACAATAAAGAGTTATCTATCTAAATGTTTTGCTCATTATAAGTAAATTTATATTAGTACAAATGTTGGCATTCGAAAGACAGTTTGTCTATTATCTTAATGCTCGATTAAATCGCAATTTCAATTTTGAATCGAATAACAGATACAAATCCTCACATCGTAATATAAGCATAATGATGAATCGAACGATTTGTGGGATCGATTAAATTCACGAACGATGTGCAGGCAAGCTATTTCACGAGAAGATTGCGGCTGCAAACAGATACGCATACGATAATCTTTGTCAGTTGTTAAGCTTTTGTAAATTCAGAATTCCAATTGAGATTTGCCTTAGGAAATAATTATAATATATTTACGTCAAATTTCTATTTGTAATTCCAAAGTAGAGTAAAATCGTTCTGTCTTCATTTTATTACGTAACTAGTCTTGCCACGCGGTTTCATCCACGTCAACATTCCTGTGATTCATATGACCTTATTTTTTTACATTGACGTCTGTCATTTTGACTTCCAACAGACATAAATATGGTAAAAAAATTACTCAAGTGCCGAAAAAATTCAGATAAAAATCATTGATATCGGAAAAACAAATGAAAGTCGAGTAGGTATATAATGATTGTCGGTATTCGCATTTATAATAATTATTAGTATGTTATTATATTATATACAAATTGGAAAGAGCTATGGTGGCCTAGCGGTAGCATATTGTGTGTTTTAAAATGACTTATTTAGAACTTAAATAAATTATGTGCAGTTTCGATGCCAACCCTCAATAACGGTGCAGATAAACATCGTGAGGAAACCAGGATATCCAATTGTCCAAGAACTTCAAAAGATCAAAGGCATGTCATTCTCCAACATGCAGTGGGCCAGCTTAGTCGATTAGAGTCCATCTTCTCTCCAAGAGAGGGCCTGTGTCCCAGCAGTGGGAACATGATAGAATAATGATGAATTATGATACATACAAATTATGACTGTTTCTTGCGCCAAACGCCGGTGTTTATTTGTAGAGGAAGTAGACAGTATTTTTGTACGTAGCTTAATCACTGTTTCTATAGCGTACTTTCGTGATTCTCCATGTTTTTCGCTCTATGCGTTATATCACTAGGGCTCACGGGTGTACCAGGGCGCTGCGTCAAATGAAATGGAAAACAGAAATTTGGAACGCATTGCATTTTAGATGATCAAACCGTTTTCAGTTTTTCACCACGTCTGGATTCGTATGAATTCGTTCCAAAATAAAAATATTCAAAAAAAATATATTCGCAATTGTCAAAACGAATTGAATTGATATGAAGGTGGCAATGACTTCTGATCCTCGAGTGAAATTAGTAACGAGCTCGTCCAATACCGAAGTGCCTTTAAGACTAATAAATGTGGGTAGTTCGAAAATATATTGTTGCTTATTTCAAGATCCATTAGTAGAGCTGTATACTAATTTTCCTGAAATCTTTTTACACCCACTATTAGATTTGACTTATTCAGTTCACTGACTTTAAGATCAAACTTAAACAGATCTGTCTACCTTTGTACTTACCTAATAATTTACCCACGGCGTCTCCATACACTCCAGTGCTCTAGTGATTTATCTACTCTGAAGGTTCTTGATTGTGTTAATGTCAGGGCATTCTATCGTGTTTTCTGCCTTTACAGCGACATTATAAAGCCTTCAGTGCCCGTTCCACTAGCCTCGATATTTAGGCTTCTCTTCCAAAAACTGAATGTCACAGGTCAAAAAGGTTTGCTTCTAGAAAAGACAGTAGTTAAGGTTCAATGATTTTTTATGTTCATTTTCTTGGCATCTTGCCATATGGGGACATCATCATTAAGCATTGCAATACAACGTGGTAATAGTGCCAGGATTTTGGGATCAATTCCCACTAGTAGCGGTTTAATAGATTAGTTTAGTAGTCAGGTTTTGATTCGTTGTTTTTTTTGTGTACAATATGTATGTTTTAAGTTTAACTCCATGGATTTAGTTCTCAATTAGTTGATTCGTTTCTTGCGTTACGCTAATTAGGGCTATTTTACTTTTCCGCGAAATAAGGTACACTAATAACATTATTCACTGTTCCACATGCTCTGTGTCAACTAAAGCTCATAAACTGGACTACGCAAGAGTGTAATGGTCTGACCTAAATAGTGATGCAAATCCAAGGCTTTTAGTAACAGCACTATCAAGCCATTTGGGTAATTTGGGGAAATTAGAGCTTTCATTTGTTACGCCTCAAGTTACGCACCATTTCGCCTGGCTTAATGAAGAAAGGCTTATGAGGGTAGGACTGGAACTATATTTATAGCAAATAAGACGTTTAGGTACCGTTGTCACATAATATTATCAATGTAAAAGTTTGCGTATGAAATAATGTGTATATTTGTCCGCACTTGGTAGCGACTAAACGGATGTGAATTTAATTTATATTACTAGCTTAATGGGCCTGTTACCATCTACAGCTCTCCTAATCGCGTATTCTTACATTATTCAAGATAAAAAATAACAGATAATGAAAAATCAGATCGATATCTTTTAATTTCATCATCATCATTGTCAGCCTGTATCAACCCACTGCTGGCTATAGGCCTCCTCTCGATATCTTTTAATTTGGTGGAGTAAAGTTGTAAAAAGTTTTTTTTCTTTTCTTTTTACCATATTATACCGTCAAATTAAAAGATATCGAAACAAATAAATATGTTTGTAGTGCTCTGCTAGTGACCCTGCTGGATGTATGATTAATTAACGTTTCAATACTTGTACTATTTTCTATTCTGTTAGTTATAGTCAAGTAAAACGTTTTATGAGATACTAAATTGAAGCTTGTTTTGAAGATAGTTGCACCATGTTTGAAGATCTTAACTCACTCGTAATTTTGACACATTTTTGACCCGAAAAAACTTGGACAATTATAGCATACCGTTAAAAAAACTACTTATAGTTCTACATTATAAAAAACTGCAATGCGGTTCTCAAATTTTAATATAGTGTGCAAGAATAAGTTGTGCTTTTTCCAGGAAACTTCGCAAGAAAAAAGGCAAAAAAGTCTCACTTGACTACACCACCCTTGGGCAATTTATAACAAAATTAAATAACGCTTCTACGTCGAACCTAACTTAAGTTATTATAAAACTTAGCTGCCTATCGCGCTCATTTCTAGTTCAAAATTGGAGTTTGTAAGCCCAAAGTTCGCTTCCCTGGAGTTCGTTGGCGCTTGAAGCGCTTGAGGCATGAAGCGCTTGAGACTTTTAGCTCGATAACCTCATCAATTAAATTATTGCGGCTGAATGTAGTGCACTTGTAGACGGTTCTGTGCCTAAGTTCGCTGCCTACCTTATTTAGGGCTCCGTAGTTACTACAAGAAACCCCTTTCTCGCAATAAATCGCACTTTCTTGTGTGGGATATCGTTGAATAGGTATTTTGAAACTTTATGAAGCATAGTGCTTTGCCAGGTGAGCTTTTTTTTTTTTTTTTTTTTTTTTTTATGCCATAGGTGGCAAACAAGCAGACGGGCTGCCTGATGGAAAGCAGTCACCGTCGCCTATGGATACTTGTAACACCCGAGGCATCACAAATACGTTGCCGACCCTTAAGAACTCGATTAACTCGCCTTTTGAAGAACCCCATGTTGTAGCTTCTCGGAAACACCGTAGAAGGTAGCTCATTCCACATTTTGCATTGTGCTTGTGTTCCTTTGCGAAATATGGCCCTACTAATGTGGCAATGATACATCTCTGAAATTTGGCTAAATACACAGTGCGAATTTTTGTTCGTTTGCTCGAATTTTGCTATAACCACCACTTTTAGAACTACAAATGTGACCATAATGTGGCTTTAGCTGCGGAACCCTACGGAGTGTATCGACACGCTCTCGGCCACTTTTATTCTTTATTCTTTATTGCAAATATGTACACTTTCTTTAAAAACTAAGTTTTAGAGTACATTGTGTAATATACCCTGCATAAAGGGGTGCAGCAATGGTTAATGTTGTAGCTGGTCACAAACCAGACTTTATAAAAACTTTATTAAAACCAGTATTTATCACAGGATACACGCTTCATAGCTTTATAAAAATCAATAAATCTAATTATGGTTATATACCAATGTATAAATTTACAAACATACAGTGCAACTAAGTTAAGTGCTTCCACAACTTTAAATCTAAATAATCTAGTATGCTCGAGATGAGAGGATGCCGGCTCTTCTGTGCTGTTAATTATACGTGATCCTTAGCTAAACGCTATGATATTTTGTCTGTGGAGTTAGTAAGTGTAGTCGGAGAGTATGTGGTTAGTTTGGTTACGTGTCAGTTCATATCCAGACTTATTGCTTTTTTATCTTCTGTAAACCTCGATCAAGTAAACATTGCACCAACCGCCTGATCACGGCCCACCTAAGCTTTGCCAAAACGTGGAGTGAATAAATATGATATCAAATAAATAAAATGATGTTTTGCACTCATGGGTTGCCATGGAAAACACACACAAAGACCCTGATGAGCTGACAGTTAACACCTAGACCCAAAGCAAATCATACTAATATTATAAATGTGAAAGTGTGTTTGTTTGTTGGTTTGTTTGTTTCTCTTTCACGCTGCAACGGAACAACGGATTGACCTGATTTTGCATGGGTATAGTTCAAGAGCCAGAGAGTGACATAGGCTTTTCATCATCACCATCATCATCATCACCATTTTTCATCACTACGCGGGTGAAACCCCGGGGCGCAGCTAGTACTTAATAAATCATCATGACAACATCTGGGTTTCGAACTCCGGGAACTCTTGTTCAAGAAGTATATAGAAAGCTCATCAAAATGTACCCTGAATGCAGTGATTAAATCTTCCAGTATATCCTCGACTAATATGATTGCGTTTACTATCTAAATGGTTTATAGGCGTTTAGTTTCAACGAGTTACGAGCAATCAATTATTACGCAGGGCCAATCGATGTTTACTACTTTCTTATCGCTTTGCAATAAAATCTAAAATGTTCTAGCAAAATCGCCGTAAATGCACAATTTTGTTCTAACAACTGCTCTCAATACGTTACATTTTCGATGTTTTCTTTTACACATTTTTTTTCATACAAATCAACCAACAACAACCAACCTTACAATTACAACCTACATACAATACAAACCAACAATAACCAACAACAACAACAACAACAATACAATTAACCTTTGATGTAGAATAAAACATACAAATAGCGAAAAATCTATACATTTAAAAGTAAAGAGATGGACGCTGGCCAAATAACATAAATACGTATAGTAAAAAAAAACACGCTAATGTAACTCGTTAAATCCATCCAAAGGGGGCCGAACTCGAGGGGTTTACTAATAGCTATTGAAAGTTCTATTCCACTTCTCAGCTCCTTCAAAAGATTCGTCACCAAATGTAATGTATGGGACTCATTAAAACAAAAACCAAAGGTAAATTTTCTAATTTTTCTTTACATTAAAACCTTCTTCGGACCATATAAAAAAGTCGCAAGTGACGCGCTTACCAATGAACAGCATTTAATTATTATTTTAAACTAGCGGTCCGTCCCGGCTTCACGGGTATAGATATATAGCCTATGTCACCCGGGGATAGTGTAGCTACCCAACAGTTAAATAATTTTTCAAATTGGTTCAGTAGTTTCGGAGCCTATTCAATGCAAACAAACAAACAAATATTTCCTCTTTATAATATTAGTATAGATAAACGAACTATTATACGATGCTCTGTCCATCTTTTTTCTCCGTAAAAATAATACAAATGACGAAAAACTTGTTTCACTATCGACAGTGTTTGGGCGGCGGCGCCATAGGCGGGCGGGGTCAAAGACCTCGCTAATAACTTCCGCTTACCTGCAAGCTAGTCGTTAGAGCTAGACTTTTTGATGACAAAGAGGTTTTATGCAGTCATTTTGTAAGGTAACCTCGTAGAGTGCTGTCACAGAATATTTAATAGGTGCTGATGACGTGATGAAGGTTTGAAACTGTTCAGAGCTTAACCGATGAATTGAGTTGGTAACTGGCTTTGTGTTTGAACTTTAATTCAATACTAGTCACTTATAGTTTAACTTTGAGCTTTGTGTGAATCAGCATGTTTATTATAAACTCAGAAGTAGACCGTATCATCGCTCAGGCGAGGTGGCCAGGAAAGCTCTGAACGTCAATACGAAGAATACCTACGTCGAAACATTTTCTTGATCCATTTACATCTAAACTTATTCATTTTTTTAAACCCTTTTCAGAATTTCTTCTTACCGAAGTGCATTAGAAGCCTTTAGACCGTCAACTTCATCGTGAAACCTGTCAATAGCTCCAACATTGAGACTTACTTACCAGTAGAGTTGGCCAAATGAAGGAACAAAAAATTTCCAAAGGCCGCTGTCAGTTTTATTCAAAAATTACGATGGTGGCTCCCTGATTTAACTGTAGAGATAAGTTGGGTGCACTGGAATAGCTTTTAGTCCTAACTATTGAATACTAAAGTCCTGACTCCTCGGAAACTTCGTAAAACTTAAAGGATATCAGGCACTGCTGTGTGATGCTTTTAGAAGACGAAGAATAGACAAATCATCATCATAATAAATGCTTTTACAGTACGAAAAATATAAAAATTCTTATCATAATATGCTTTTACAATACGTAGTAGGTTGACTTTAAACAAACGCCCGAAACTAATGACGTAATTAAACGAGCGCCCCTTGCCTCGCCCGCTACGTTACTTCACGGTACGCTCAAAGCGAAGCGATAGTCGCGCGCGCCGCTTCGTTGAGATTTGTGACGTCAGCGAGGAAGTAGCGAACAACATATTGCTTTTTTTTTTCAAAACCCGATAGTAGCAACCCTAGCCCTGTGACCAACAGTAGGCATCGAATTCAAGGACACGTCCGAGTCATACTACTGCTTAACTTATTTACTGTGCCAGCGGCTTAGACTGTGCGTTGTCTGTCATTGAAATCTGGGTGTCTTCAAATCACGAGTGAATCGGTTTCTTCTAGGCAAGCGTGCTCCAACGTAGACCGCGCGTGACGGTGGTCAAACGCAAGCCTATTTATAATAAAAAAATAAAAATATTAACACGTACGTGCGCTAGATGCGACGTAGTTAACTAAGATTTCAAATACTAAACATAATATTGGGATGCAATGTTCGGGTTGCCATCTCTAGAATATTTCAATTCAGGTATCGTATGAATACAGTGAACGCAGTACTAATATGATTACATCTTTATGTGTAATTCTCAACCACAAATCAAGTACTTACTCTCTATAGACTACCAAGAAAAAACGGTTATAACCAACGGTTCAATCAAAGCCGAAGCAAAGCGCATAATGAATCGAGCCTTTGATTGAAACCATTGTGGAACTAAGTTCATTCTGTTCTCACGATCTGTAAACAGTAGTTGAACTTTACACAAATGGTCAGATGCTACGCTTGTTGGCTTGTTCTGGCGATCAAACTTATAGCTAGGTCACAGAATAAAATTAATACGAGTTGGTAAAGAAGACTCATTCCGAACATGATTTTTTAATAAATAGACTCTCACTACGTCACAACAAAGTAAATTTCTGCAAAGCACGCCAAACTTTGAAAATATCACGACAATGATATTTAAAATATCGCGTCTGATATAATGGATATCGCGTCACCTCTCAATTATGTCCGGAGCATAGGTAAGTATAATAAACTAAAATCATTCTATTAGGTAATCTGTACATTTCGTCTGCAATTGTTGCAAGCTAAATTAGATAAAGACATACATTGGACAAAATAGACCTAAATATAGTGCAACAACGGGCGATCTTATTGCTATAAGCGATGTCTTCCAGGCGAATTTAGCACCCGCGCATGCCAAACTTCATAATTACCTAAAGCGCGCGTGCTGGCTTTTTTATCATATTTCGCCGCACGTGAACTTCGTTTGCTCTGACAGTTACATTGCTGTCACTTTCGCACTCGTTGGATTAGATGTAGAGCGTAGCTCGTTGAGCGGACTCAAAGTCATAGTATTAGGAATCGCAGTAAGACAAGTCTAGCTAGGCCTAGCTTGGTTAAGCACTCGTTTATTCGTAAATTAGTTCGTGCAATAGCCACCTATACGTATTGTGAGACTGAATTGAGATGGTTCATTTTGTTTAGTAGTCACAGCAAGTTTATGTACCGAAGACAGCTGTACTGTGACCTATATAGAAACGCAATACGATTCCTGATACCGATGAGCCGCCCGAAGCAATACGATGCAGATTGCGACGCGCACAATGTACTTATCTACAGTATAGTTGCAAACGAATTGCGCCGAGTAAGATAGTCCACAGAGTTGTAATATTTACTTCGAAAAATTGTGTAGATTAGGCTTACATCCTAAAGTTAGCTATGAAACGCTTTTGCTGTCGCCATTTATGTCATATCTTGCCTGTGATTACCAAGATTTAAACTGATGACACTTCTGCTGTTAAATTTACTTATAATTGTTGTTGGATTCTTCCGCACAATTACCAACTTGTATTTTGAATAACGGCCATGCATTTGACATAAAAACTTCGGAAACGCCAAACGGAAGCTGAAACTGTAAGCAAACGTTGCATAACTCGTAAAAGTGAAAAAGGGAAATTGTAGGACGTTCATTAGAAACGGTCCATAAAATTTGCATGCATAAATTTTGTATTTAAATAGAAGCGATTTTCACACTTGCTTTTTGATTGAGACTTTTTTCTCACGACACAATGCACGGTAAGTTTATTAATCTGTGGAACGATTGTATGCTCAATTTGTTGAAGTTGAACTACTGTATTTTATTAGTGACCGAGAAAATGATTAATACCTTAGCCATAAAATGAGAACAGAAGGAAGGTGTATTAATAACAGTACGTTTTTATTATCTTTACGCTCATTGTGTTATTGGCTGTATGTGCAAACCTTGCCAAGTCTTAAAACAAAATCAAGTCAAGGCAGTGCCCTTTCCGTTAATTTATAGAACGCAGGAAGTTCATCCAGACGAATGAACAACCCGCGCAATAGTACTCTGCCATTTTATTTTCACTCTAACCCAGGCGTTAGATTGGATTTAGACAATTCACAGGATTGATAGAGCCACGCCTGACTTGTTCGGACTGACCACTGAATTTCGCTGGTATGAATTGGTATCATACGGTTTTTTTCTTCTTTTTTTAAAAAAAAAATTGCGGGAAACAATCAACTTTTTTATAAATCGTCTGTGGCGCAGTAACTTTTTTGGCTTTGAAAAGCTCTTGATGCGTCCAAGTCCGTATAAAAATATGATTTGTCCGGAATATTGGTAATTTCGGATACTATGTTGTTAAGTCTCGGAAGAAAATAGAGCTAAGTATTAAAGTAACAACATGATTATAACGAAGACGTTATCAAGTTTCTTTGTCCAAAGCACCAATTAGTGATCATTGGAGGGTTCGTTTCTTTTTCCTCCCTAATTGTTTTTTGTGTTGTATAATAAATTCGTAGGAATCGATAAAACTGCGAGTCGTTAGCGTTTGGCGAATGACGTAAAAAATATCTAAGTTTTTTATTTTAGTTACTAAGTGAAAAGTTTTACACAATTTCTTTTTTGCTACTTTTCGTGCCCTTTACATTAGCAGCACTTTCGATTTTAATGCTTTTCCAATATCGTGGGCTAACTTTATTTACTCTAATAGTTTTCTACTTATTTATATTACATAGTTAAAACTGTCACACTATTTTAATAAACAATGACATGTTGTAAGTGAAAAAGCTTCTTTTCTAAGTTCCGAAGACCTCTGTTGTAGATGTATCATTGGAATAATAACTTGTGTTATATGTACAGAAAAGTTTTTTTTTGTTTAAATTAGAACGGCTGTCAAGGTTTTTTAATTTTTATTTTTTTATTTTTTTGTAAGAAATTTGTTGTAGCCAGTTGCACCCATATAAACGAAATTTCAGTCATTCGAAATCAGTTAGCTACTGTGATGCGGAGTTCGACGCGTTGATCTAAATAAGAATGTTCAATCAAGGTTCACTCATAATGCCTGGTAACAGATTTTCCTTCTCATTTCCGTTCTATTTACTTCTCTTTTCTGTGGGAATAATAATATGTGATAAATGCCTTCTTTAAACTCGATCGAAAAAGAGAAAAGACATTTTAACTATACCGACTCGAGGCTACTCTACGTTTAAATATATAATGGGTTAGAAGCGGTCTGACAAAAGAAGAAATAAAAACAATAAAAATAATGTCAATGCATATTCGAATTTCGAACAACATTTCCAAACACAAACAACACAAAAAAAAACATATTACCTCGCTTACATTTTCAGATTTAGAACGGCTTATTCACGCACATCGCTCACACGTTTCAGTTCACATAATGCCCGCGAGCCACAACAATGGCGCACGCATTTGCTCGACTTGTTGCCAGCCTTGCTAGCTTATTATTTCCTAATCGCGCGTGTGTTGCCATGTTTTACCGGACAAATTCTGCCGCATCATTTCTTACGCGCGCTTTCTCTTGAGGCATCCTGTTCCGTTCGCATAATGTTGGTAGTATGCTCTCTTTGCCAGTGACTTGCATTGTTTTTGTTATGTTGTCGTAACTCGGTTCTAAGATTTATTTAAATTAACGGCAACGTACCGTTCACCTTCATGCATTATTCAATCAATCTGAATGAATAGTTTTATGACACTTGAATTAACAACGTTCAACAAGAAGGTTGTTTTGTCAGGTCTTAATTTAAAGAGTGGTGATTATCGATTTAGAATTTCTATCGAATTTTAATCGACTTAGTTTTGTGGTTTTATTTGATAAAAAAATTTTGAATGTTTGAATTTAAAAATCACTTTGGAACAAATAAAAAGCCATTCACCACAATTGTAGTAAGAATATTAAAGGATTAATGATTTCTTAGGTTTTCGCTATCATTATAAATTGAAATATATTTTTTTATGGATTTTATCGTGTGTATTTTACAATTATAATTCTTGACACACACACACACACACACATTCTTGGCACACATTGCAGTGTCCTAGGTTACAGGTAAACTAGATGACGGATATCTATAGAAATGTTATGAGATTATTTACAAGTACCGCCAATCATCACCATCATCATCTGACAAAGGTGATGATTGGCGACTAGATCTGGCGACTAGATAGACCTAGGCTGTGACCAACAGGAACACTGCAAAGTGTTCGAAACATCAGGATATATAATATTGGAAAATACACGCGATAAAATCTGTATTTTTTATTATTTCGAGTTATTAAAGATTCTACCACAGCAACAAGGCAATTAGGTCCAAAAATTGAAGCAAAATATTTTGTGAAGAGGAAGATCACGAGTTCTGCTGCGGGGCTTTATAGCGTTATAGTTTCATAACTAGGACTATTATTGACCGAACGAAGTAAGGTCTAAGAGTCTACTGTGGGACAAAATTAAATCAGCGTTTAAACAAATTTATGTTTTGTTTGTTCGACGATAAACTAACCGATCACTCGATCTTCATGAAATTTTCTAGGCAATGCAGGGGTTGTAAAGATATTAAAATATCAAAGTTTTAATACACCTTTGGGTAAAGGAAGGATTTCGCAATGAATTCGAAATGAACAATTTTTTTACAAATAATGTCAGTATGACATGTGAAGATTGTTAGTTGATTATCGTAGCCGTTAACTGTCATATATCAAGACCATGTTAGATAGGAAAACTGTGGAGCGGTGTACCTTAGTGTAGGTGAAGTAAAAGTTTGAACATCGCGAGGTCTCAGTTCAGGGCGAATTACTAGTAAAGTTATATGATTATTTACGGGATATTAACCGTGGTAAGGTTGTGGAATGAGCTCCCGATATTTCGATGTGTCTTCCCGTGAACATGGTGCATGTAACTGCGGTGAAATATCGGGAGCTCATTCCACAAACTTACAATACAATACAATACAATACAATATGTCTTTATTACACAACGAAAATACAAATGAAACATAAACTAACATAAAAAACAAATATACGGCAGTATAATGGGCGGCCTTATCGCCTTAAGCGATTTCTTCCAGGCAACCTTTGGATGGACAGGACTAAAGAATTTGAAAAACGGTCCGTGGTGTACATCAAATAAACCTAAATAAATTTATATATCCCTACATTTATGTATACAATAAATACACAACCTTACCACGGTAAATATCCCGTAAATAATCATATAACTTTAATGAACAACCGTGATAGTTTAAAACAGTGAATTACTAGTATTTCTAATGGTTTTAAGGAATGCCACTCAGTTACTGTTATTATACTCTACTAGCTATAGTAAATCAAGTAAAAACACGGTTTCGAAGACGAAAATTTGTGTCACATAACAGTAATCATCGTGGCCAACCTGTTAATGGCGAGGCAAGGTGAACATAATAGTTCCAAACTGGGTAAATTATGACTCAACTGGTACTCGGACTTTCCTTTTTCGTGGATCCTTGTTTTGTTATATTTTTTTGTTTACGTAATTGTCAACACTTACATGCTAGTTAAATTTCAATGTATGGCTATAGTAGGTAGGTACCAAGCATAGCAGATCTTTTAAAAAAACTAACTTTTTAGCAGAAATTTAAAGAAATGGCTATTGTCGAAGGGATTCTATGACCTAAAGGAATATTTTAATGATGGTAATAAAGATTATTAATCATTTTATTAATTTATTATTATGCTTGTGTAAATTCTTGGTTTTGTTAATTATTCTTTAGTTACACTGATCTCGTTTAGTTTTATCTATGTACCTAATTTTATGTTTGTACAAATGTAATTATAGGATGTTTTTTTGCTTGTGTATTAGAGTATGTATGTCAGTACCAAACTGATAATGCAATATTATTGTACTTATATAGATGTATATAATACACTCAAATATTGCACGTCCGCGAAGATAAACTGTTGAGACTACCTTAACTTACTCCACCATTGTACACAGTTTTATGCAATAAAATTTTACTTTACTTTAACTTTAATAGTTTCAAATATATTTTAACTAGTGAATCGGTTTCTTCTAGGCAAGCGTGCTCCACATTCCGCATCATCGCTTTACATCAGGCGAGTTGGCGGTCAAACAAGCCTATTATTCAATAATAATAATAATAAAATAAATAAAAAAAGCTTTTTTGTATTCTTCTCAGCAAACTCTTTCATTTGATACCACATTATGATGTTAGATAAGAACAGTTTGTTCGCCATATTGGAGCGTCCAGTGTATTAAATTTTATATCTAGGGCCAAAGTGCTTGGTAAGACAAATCCAACGAACCCAAACTCGATGGGGCTACGTCGTTTTGTTTAGGAGTTTTTATGACCACCTTCTGTCTCCTTCATCAGACCAGGTCGATAGTACCATAACATTGCATTTTCATCCAAATTACATCCATATACGTATTCCAAATTTAAGCTTAATTTTTATTTTTTGTGGATAATTGATATAAAATTTAGTTGCTAGTTTTATCCCACACATACGAATATACTATCTAATAATAGGTAAGCTAAATAAAAGTTTCTAAAAAGGCTAGTTAGAGGAGCTTTGCAAAAAAGCGTATTAGTCGATCGACAGGATCGACAGTAAAGTTAGTCATTCTATTTGCAAAATTTGATTATGGAACACGGTCCGCGCTTTTCATTTTCGAACTTTAAATTAATTCGTTCCAACTTTTTTCGAACAAAATATTTGGCTTGATACGTGATGTTACATTCAGACCGAAAAAAGTCTACCAGAATGTCACCAAACAAATGTCACGTAATAAAACATTTTTCTATACATAACATAGCTCTGTAGATATAAGAGTTATTCTGAAAGGGTATGCGGAACCAAAAAGGACCTCAGTAGACTCAAGAGTCATAATTAGAAAATAGTTACTCATAATTATGTACAACTTTTAATATGGGCCAACCCTGAAATAGTGAATACCTAACCGTGAAATAGTAAATACCTATGATGTTAGCTGTTCCATCCTATGTCTGCCAGATAATCTGGCTTCATTCAAAAAGTTCCAATCGTGAACGCGACTATTTGCCTTACAAAGCGCTTTCCGAGCACTCGGATTGCATCATTGTGCTGAACAAAAATGCTGCAGTGCTAATTTCGCATGCACTGAGCTTCTACTGAATGCCATTATGGGCTTACGAACGCAAGGCTTTCAGATCTACTGCAATGAGCGCGTGGATTACGGCTAATAATCTCTTCAAAGAAAAATACTGGCTGGATAGTAACTAGCAGCCTACAAAAAAAAACTATACTTAAATGAAAATCTTAAAAGAGGTTTTTTTTTTTATACGGCTTTAAAAAAGGAGGCGTTCTCAATTAGTTTTTTATGTTTGTTTGGAACTGATTTCGAAAACTAATTGAAAGCATATACTTTCAGATTGGTCCCATAAAAATTTCATCAGAATCAATTTAGGAGTTTGCCTGTTAAATCAAAATAACTGGAAAATTTTGTTAGTTACGTATTTTGTACAAAATTTGTGACGTCGGCTTAGAATAACGATCTAAGGACGTCGGTTTTTTTTAATGATAATTATGTCACATTCGAAAACCAAACTAAGCAGAATTAAAACGTTGCTCGTTAGTTCGGTTTTGTTTTGATTGAATACTAACGCTTATTTTAGAGATGCAAGGTCTTTAGTCGCATGTCGATCATACTGTAATCTTTTATGCATGCTCCTATTCACGCAAGGGGATTACACAATGTGACAACAAGCGCATTCTGCGTACGCATTTGCGTCACTCTTTAATGTCAAGCTACGAGAATAACTAAACTAAATGCGCTTGTGGAAAATGACCCGTTCGCGTGTTCGAAATTCAAAGTAATTCTAAAAAATAAACAAAGGAAAAGGTTGTTGTTTAGCAAAGAGGTCTGTTTACTTTTTAAAATAGATGGCAATGTAGAGCAATATTTCTTAGCCATCAGAGTTTAAACAATGGCAAATTTTGCAGAAACGCGTTATTAGCCTGGGTTTGTACCACAATAGGATTTGTGTACAACAATAGTAGGTGTCGTTGCGATTTGTAATACGTCTAAATTGCCTTATATGTACTTGTTTTAATTTCTATTATTTCTTCCAAAATAATTGATATGTACATATAAAATTATCGACAGAAAATAACCGCGTCTTGCCAAGCCAAGAAGTAATATAAAGAAAATGATAATCCATAGACAACATAAATAGTTCTGTAAACAAACAAGCTTCATGCCGGAACGGAAAAAAAAACTGATTAAAGATTGCAACGCTCATTTAACGGTCCAATAAACGCAATTACTCGACGGGGCTCTAGGAAGTTTCGTTCAGTCATTCACGTTTTTAAGGGTTAAAATGTACTAAAAACGTTAAAGAAGTTTGATTGCTTACATTATCAGCAAACAATGTTAATCTATACTAATATTATAAAGAGGAAAGATTTGATTGTTTGTTTGTTTGTTTGCATTGAATAGGCTCCGAAACTACTGAACCGATTTGAAAAATTCTTTCACTGTTGGCATGCTGCACTATCCCCGGTTGACATAGGCTATATATCCCGGCTTCGCCCGTGCGAAGCAGGGGCGGCCTACTAGTCAATAGTAATTTTTAAACTTTCGCGATTTGAACACATGTTTTAAATATTTGTTACATGTTTGTGTTTGTTGGTACATTTTTTTACCTATATTAAATAAATAAAATAAATCTATACTAATATTATAAAGAGGAAAGATTTGATTGCTTGTTTGTCTGTTTGTTTGTTTGTATGTTTGCATTGAATAGGCTCCGAAACTACTAAACCGATTTGAAAAATTCTTTCACTGACGGGAAGCTACACTATCCCCGGGTGACATAGGCTATAATCTATACCCGTGCGAAGCTGGGGCGGACCGCTAGTAATAAATATTCGGGACATTTTTGCAGACACGTTCATCTTACCCCAAACTTAGCAAAGCTTGTGATATGGCTGCCAGAGACTGATATACATACATATTTTTTAAATACATACTTGAATAGTTATTAAACACCCAGATATAGAACAAACACAAATGTTCATCACATAAATGTTTGTCCTAGGTGGGAATCGAACCCACGCCCCCAAGCTCAGAACGCAGGTTCACTACCAACTGGACCAACGGGCTATCTCTAAATAATACGTGATAAGTCCCGATAAACATTTAAAACAATGTTAATCAAATTTGTAAAATCCATCTGAATTGTAGATTTACTAAAGTATCATATACTCGTCGAGTTCGTAGTTTGAATAAAATCGTTCTAGCTAGCTTGGGTCGGGTAGGTGGAAAAATTCTATAAGATTTAGAACATGTGAAATTTCTGTCATTGCTTAAGAAGTCCATAAAATTAAGGCAGAGCTAAAAAAATACCGTATGTCTATATATGTCATAGCAAAACGTTCCGACAAACTTAAATCGCTATTACCCGCCTACGTACGAACAAAATGAAGACATACGATCCCTAATGAGCCCAGCTCCAACAAAATCGCTAGCAAGATAGCATCGACACGCCAAATTATACCCGTGAATTTATCTAAAACATGCATCTAACTTAAAAAGGGTCGCCATTGAATGGTAATGTCTTATTTGATAAGGGTCGGTATTGTTTCCCGTGACTTCTAAATTTCAAGCAGACAAGTTAATAAAAGAACCCGTTCTAGAGTTACTCGAGCAAAACGAGTGAGCAAAGTGAGTTACACAATTCTATAACGTGTAACGTGGGGAACGCCAATCTTAAAGTTGTCAGTGTAAAGTGACGTTGAAATAACGCCTCTGATACAACCCGTGTGAAGCGCCCTTTATCTGTGAAACGAGTAAATGGCACAGCAATATCGTTAGTATCTGGCTGCGAACAATAGAAGTAGACACCCCTTGTTGTTTAATGAACACGAGAAAGCCCCGTTACGGATCTAGAGCTCGATAACACAGCATGAAAATTCTAGTTTGTGAAAAAGTAAACACATTTCACTGGCTGAATGCACGACGGTGCTGAAATTAAAAACAAATTAATGCAGGCGGGAAACGCAAATTCCATTTTCAAATGTAAAATTTTCTGAGTCGCAGTCGCGAAGATTTTCTAAATTTGAATTTGACTGATTGATGAGTACTAAAATTTATTATCTTTATCTTCACTTGCGCGGTTTGGTTCGGTCAGTGCCTTCGTAATAGTTTCGTGCCTGCCAATCAACGTAATTAGTTGAATATTCATAATTCAGAAGTTAGATAATAAACTGTAATTTTAACGGCTCTATTACTAGTTTTTACAATGTGCGTGCAAGTATGGATTTTTATTTAATCTTAACAGAGTGCAGCGTAATTAATGTAAAGCTTATCTGTTATCGTATTTGTTGTTAGATAATTCTGTTGACCGCAGACACGTGTTCTGTTGAGGACCGTAATAGGGACACGGTATTGCCATTACCTCCAACCTACGTCATTAATCCATGTAATGTTTTGCTTCCATAAATAAAGTGTAACTATATTTAGGTGCTTAAGAGGCGTATTACGAAATTAACCGTAAAATTTTAAGTATTTGTATTACCGGGCATAAAACGAATAAATAAAGCCGTAATATAAATAATTTCAAGATAAATATAAAATAAGTAAACCATTACATAAAAATGTTTATTTTATAACAGTAATTTAACGAAATCCATTCTCAAACTTTCCCTCCTAAATTTTTACGCAAAACTACTTTTTAACTAACTAAATTGGAGGTAACAAGTGGATATGTTGAGTTTTACCAAAATCAGAAGCCGCTACATAAAAAAAAACCAGATATATTTAATACAATTTAGACCGTGTACTATAATTATGCCAAGTTTGTCGCTTGTACGTATTACCGTTTTTACATTAGAGATAATACAAAAATACATTTAAAAAATACGTTTGTTGTGTATGGGGACTCCCCTTTCGTTTTAACTTTTTGACTTTTCTTAATTATTTCTTAGTTAATCTGCTGTAACATTACATATTCTGTAATGTGGTTTGCGGTTCGAAAGACAGCCGTTTAAAGGTAGGACGGACCGTCTGACAGACAATTTAAGGTTAGTATGTAATAGGGTCCCGTTTTTACCCTTTGGGTACGAAACTCTAAAAAACGCTAACTACAATTTAAAACATATTTACGTTGACGCTTCATTTGGCAACAGTGTACCAACGTGTAGCCGAAAATCGTTACAATTTGCTTTCGATCAACCTCCAATCATTGGCGGCGCGACATCCTGTAAAATACCGTCTATACAACCTGCCAGTGCGAAAAATTTATCTTAAGAGCTGGTCTGGTAAATTTAAACCAGCAGTTTGGCAGCAGTACTTCAAAAGCTCTCCTCGTAACCTCAGTAATTTGAAATAATAATGCAATGTTTATGTTAGTTGTTAAAACATTATAAAGACATGAATTATATCATTATTATAAAGAGGGATTTGGATGACATTTTGAATACAGATAGCTTATGTTCTGGATTAACACAGACTACTTTTCATTATCATCGCCATTTTTCATCAGTTCGCGGGTGAAACCGTGGGCGCAGCTAGTATGTACATTATACATAACTAGCGACCCGCCCGCCCGGCTTCGCACGGGTGTAATTTACGTGCGAAGCCGGGGCGGGTCGCTAGTTATATATATAAACCATCCTTGAAAATGTATCTAACTGATGGTGAAAACCGCATCAAAATCCTTTGCGTGGTTTAGGAGGAGTTAGCGGCCATACAAACATACAGACAGACAGACGCGGAAAGCGACTTTAATTTATACTATGTAGAGATTATGCATAAGGATGTCGATGGTCTATAACCTTATCACGCTAAATATACCGTTAATAATTATATAACTGTACCTACTAGTGAAAACTTGTGTTAGTTAAAAACAATAGTTTCACTGTATTCCTATGCAACTGAACGTGAACAATTTAACATGTCTATATATTTTGTCTGAAGTGCTAATGCTACGATGGCAAAAGCGAAGTCACTGCTTCTGTATTGCACTATTTTGTCCCTGTCCAGTGATAGGTGAACAAATTGACGTGTCAGCTTTTATGAAATTGACCCTTCGGCTTTTATGTGTCACGTAAATAGTCGATACTTTGTGTTGATTTATATTTTTTGACGGAGTTTTGCTTGTCTACTTTTTGTTGGTACCTATAGTTTAGGTAGGTGAGTAGGTACTTTATTTTTTTTAAAGTCATCATTATCATCATAATATCATCGTAGGATAACCACTGCTAGAAATAGGTCTCCCTCATCGATATCCAAAAGGGCCGGTTAGAAGCGGCCTGCATGCAGCGTTTTCTTGCGGTCTCTTTTAGGTCGTTTGTTTGCATCTTGTGGGTGGACGTCCTACCCTGCGCTTACTGGTCAGTGGTCTCCATTTGAGAACCTTTCGGACCCATCGACCATCTGTTCTGCGTGCTATGTGCCCTGCCCACTGCCACTTCAACTTGCTAATCCGGTGGGCTAAGTCAGTAACTTTCGTTCGTCTACGGTTCTCCTCATTTCTGATTCGATATCGTAGATAAACCCTCTACGATAGCCCTCTCCAAAAATGTAATGTTCACGTATTAAATTAATCTTACTGAAAAAAGTTCATCTTCCTAAATTATTACTGGAACCACCGTTCGTTTCAGCTTTTCAATAACTAAAATGGAGCTACCATTTGCTAAATGAAATGCATCATGGCACTATGTTTGTTTTGTTCCTAGTTTCAATATTGTTGAGTCAATAGTTATTATGTTACAGCTGAAAAATGGCATGCAAAGCATAACAAAACTTGTTTTAAAAAAAAAAATATTTACTAACTTAATTTATGTAAAAAGTGTACAATTGCCATTTCTACTGTAATAAACATGCTGGTTGAATGTATTGTAACTTTAATGATTGGTTGAGACCAGTTTCAAGTCTTATATCAAGAATGTTTTCAAGTCTGACCTTGTTTACCATCATGACCTTATCTGGCAAAGATCGCAAAGTGTAATCTCGAAGTTATTGCGAACCCTCGAAAGGCTTAGGCTAAGAAATGACACAAGTAAGCAGCTCAGCCAGACGTAATGTTGCTATATTAAGTCACTCAAACTAGTCTAGCGTCCTTGGCTTGAATTTAACTCTGTCTGGACTGATGTGTCAATATGATTAAGTTTTTTTTGCCATATTTCTAGAATTATTTAGCAACAGACGCTTTTGGAGACCTAAAACATGTTTTCTTATGTTTTTATCCGATTGCCTCATTGTAAACCAAATAATTCACAACATAAGAATATAATTTTTTATAGTCAGATTTTATGAATAGTTTCACAAAAAATCACAACATAAAGAATCTTTTAATCGCCAGATTTTATGGATAGTTTATAAGAATCGCAAGCAGTTGCTTGCTTGGCAGTGGAGGTGTTGAACCGAAGTAGCGTGGGTTCAAATCCCGAGACAGCAGCGGTTTTTTTTTAATCCTAATATTTAAATCTGACATAATGAGACTTAAAATAAACTTTATATTTTTTATTTATTTATTATATATTATGAATTTTGCGTTCAGGAAGCTACCAGTAAAATGTGTGCAGTTTGCTAGTTTATACATATGTATATTATTTGGCAACCGTTGCAATGAAAAAATACTTTATTCTATAAAACTGTAACGTAAAGAAAATTCCTAGCAAAGACTGCGATGATATTTAAAAAACTCTTTAGCAAACTTTATTGTCACATTTTTATCCCTCATGGTTCCGCTTCATATCATCTTTATTATTCGTTATAAAATGGCAATTGTGTTTAAACTAGCGGTCGTTAGACCGGCGAGGATTCATAAAAATAAACTTTAGAACCTCTATAAATAAGATCAAAATTGTACGGTTCAAAATAGTCTATGCGGCTTCGAACTGTGACGGTAACATTTTGAACTATTATAGACTTGAAAAGACTTCTAAAAACAACAAAACTATTTGGAGAATAAAACGTAAAAAACAACTAAAAGAACATTCGGCTAAATTAAAGGCATATGTTACGTCGTTGACAAGTTTTAAACAAGGTAAATAATTGATACTGAATCTTTTCAAACGACAAAAAAGTTTAAAAAGCTTAATCTTGTTTTCTTGACCAGAAATCCGCGTGTTTATTGTTATGTCATGTATATAAATCACGCTTAAATTTTAAGACGCTGTCTAGCTAAAACAATGTTTTTGCTAGTTTTTGAAACCTTGTTTACCTTGCTTTTGTTTTTATTTATTTTATTTTTGATCTTATTGTTTGGTGTTGAGACCGTATAATATTTATCTTGATAAACATGCAAAAACACTTACTTTTCGCCTTGTAGGCGAAAGTAAGTGTTTTTGGCCAGTAACATAAGTTTTTCCTACACTGTACATAAAACATAGAAAAAGTCATACTTTTCGGTACATTAACTTGCCACTACTTCCTAAACTTTCGTCCCTAAACCACAGAATCAGTATTAGTTACTATACCCAAGATGTCGTATATCGTGAACCGTCATAGCCCCTATGCTTATTGCAATAAGAGTGAATAATTAAAAGCACATTTACCCTCGCTTGGTTGGTAATTACTTAGAGCGATGCTTGAACGAGCCAGGTGTAAAAACATTTCGGTTGTTTTATGATCTAGGGAGGTAATGTGGCTTGGTAACTACGGTGTTTAATTTCTCGGTTTGGCTTTGTGGATTAGTTTCTTTTAAAATTATCCAAATTTTTACCGTTTGTTATAATTATTCTGGTTACAAGCGGGATACATTTTTGATCTATCATAACATGAGATAGAGTTCCATAGAGACCTAAGAAGTTCAGAAAATTAATAGATAAATATCTCGCATCCAAATTCATCAAGAAAATGTCCCATTTATTTCTAGTATATTTATCTATGCATTTACACATGTCTATTATGAAGGTACACCTACAGGATGCCAATCTGATATTATCATGAGTTTAGTTCGATTTCCAATGTTTTACCACCCTAGGGCAGTAAAAACCTCTTTTTATTATGTATTGTTAAGACATTGGTGAGTTTCAGAGCATGAAAAACAATCTTTGTTGTAGATATTTCTAAACTAATATAATCTATACTTTTGTTATTACAAAGAGTAAACCTAATCTAAACTTACGTTCTACAAAAACTTATCCAATACTTTCCTATAACATTATTTGGCTGAAAAAGCAATGTTTTCGTCCCCGTACGTCGTCTCTTCTAAAATAGTTGTCTGGGTAGTGGGTAGAATTAGTCGTCTCTAACGAACAATGAAAAGTTATTATTATTGTCACTTCACGTTATTGCGCCTGTAATTAGTGTTTGAAGATTCTATTTTCACATTAGTTTTTAAGTAAATTACGAGTAAAACTACGATTTATATCTTCCCTTCGTCGATACTTGCATTTAATATAAATGCACAAACCGTGCAAAACCAAAATCCAAAAAAAAGATAAAAGTTTGTGTCTCATACCTACATTTTGTAAAGCCATACTGCAATTATTAGTTTAAAAAAAAACTTTACGTCGTTACGAGTATAAGTATAGGTACTTATAAGACAAATAGTACGACGTAATGTTTGAATTTGATACGATAGCGAATAGTTACCTAGTTGTAATCTGAGGTTGTAATATACCTATCCAAGTGTTGAATAAAGATCGTGTTCGCAGGAAGCCGCACGAATTCTGACATTTGATCCATAAAATCCACAAATTACAAAAGTTGTGTACATAGCTATTCCCCTATCAACGCCGACGTAGAAATTAATTTACTAATTTGCCAGCATGCTGGATACGCTGCCAACTGGTAGTGGGCTTGAGCATTTGGATTGTCTTTAAACCTTCAACGGTCTATGGGCAGTCTAACTAAATACAGAAATGTTTATTTTGCACATTTTTTTTTTTTATAATTTTTTTGTAACTTTATCTGTAGTGTTTGTTTTAGCTTGTATTTTTTTTAGATAATAAAGGCACTTGCCCATTTTCTAAGTATTCATTTTGTCTATTTTCCAGCAAAAAACTAGCAGACGTACTGCAATTAAAATCATACCTACCAAGGAAATGAAACATTCGGACAAATTCGAATTGCCTTAGCGTTTGAATTAAATGTATTTGGTTACAATTAAAATTAAATGATACGTTATTTTTCAAACTGGCAATCTTCAATTGAAAATCAAACATGGCGTCATTGACGTCAGATTAATTTGATCAAAGTGGAAATGGCGCGAGTTTTCCGCGCTACTTGGCCCCGGCCTGTCAACGGGCCCGCTAATGCTTCCGTCGTTCCAAATTTAAACTTCTGATCTTGTTTACGGCCAGTACGATTTATAGGACACTCGATTATTTCAAAATCAATTTTTGTGGCTGTTCAATGAACTAAAAATATCTCTTGCAATTTTTCACCGAGAATTCTGGAAAACCATTAAAGAAAATCTCACGCTTTGTTCGTCCCCAATTCGATTCGAGATTTTCACACGGCAAATGTGACTTACTCGACGTTAACTCATCGCTTTGATACCATAATTCGAATTGACCGCAAAGTAATTTCTTTCTGTACAGTTACAATGAAAATCGACAATGACGGAATCCCACGGTGCGAGTTCAATGATCGATTCGTCATGCTTACTGGCTTCGTCTGTACTTTGAGATAGACATTGCCTATATTTCCACTGTACACTGAAATGTTCTTTAGTTCTAAATTCTAAAATTATCGTTTCAAGATAAACAACTCAATTATGACGCTTTTGAACTCAAATGAGTGGATCGGGCGATAAATATGTCTAGTTGATGACCTAACCGGAAAATATTTAGTGAGCATCGGAGTTCAATCAGAAGTTCACTACAGTTTCAATCAATTTAATGATTTTCTATCTTCTCATGATCATAACGTTCTTGTTTATGCCCGGCGTAAGCTGACTAAAACTGCATTTTATTTTATGGCACATAAAAGTATGATTTATGCTCTAGTGCATAAAGTATGCTTTTATGCTCTAGCTAGTGCATAAATATTTTTTTAAATATTTATTTTATACAGGATAGATCTACGTTTGGCCACCAACTCACTTGATGGTAAACGACGGTGTGGCCGAGGATATAAGACGTTGATCAAACTCAATAAATTTATTCAAAGAGGTTTATAATAAATTGTATGTAGGAAGGAATTTTGCCTGTTTTCACTTTACTTCACCCAGACAACTGTTTTGTCGAATATATGTATCGAATAATAGGACAGTGCTCAAACTTCAGTTGAGTAATATCTCTTGATTTAAAATTATATCTATACTAATATTATAAAGAGGAAAGATTTGATTGGTTGTTTGCATTAAATAGGCTCCGATTTGAAAAATTATTTCACTGTTGGGAAGCTACACTATCCCCGGGTGACATAGGCTATATTTTTTTTTTATTAGGGATACTTACTAAAATTCCATTAATGGAACCCAAGGTTAAAAAAATAAGATTTACTCCCGTGCGAAGCCGGGGTGCTTCGCACGGGTGCGTTGCTAGTTTTAAATAAAGAGATATTACGTATAATGTAACTGTTTAATTACGTTACAATTAAAGTGAAAACCCGAAAATATAATTAACTCGTGCATAAAACCCATTTAACCTCGACTTAAAAATTCGCCCTCGCCTTCAGCTCGGGCTGATATACGTCCCGGTTAATGGCTTGTTTTATGCACTCGTACGAACTACTATCATTAGTCTGCAAATAATTTGACTAAGCTGTGTTTTTTAGTAAAGAAAGAAGAAAGAAAAAAAGAAAGAAAAAGTTTATACGTGACCAAATTAGGTTTTTAAAAAATTGCTTATCGGTTACAAGTTATAAATATAAGATCACAAATCGGCCCCAACTCAGCATAATGCCGGCTGTTAACCAGCGCTGGTCTTCCGTTGGAGCCGTTTGGTGATGTCTCGGTACAAGCACACATAAAGTACACCACGACAAAATAAAAAGAGCTAGTACTGTACTAAACACGTGGCCCCTCACTATGATGGGCCACATAAGCAAGCTCAAAGTCGCACAACAAGCTATAGAGAGGGCTATGCTCGGGGTTTATCTACGAGATCGAATCAGAAATGAGGAGATCCGTAGATGAACGAAAGTCACCGACATAGCCCACCAGATTAGCGAGTTGAAGTGGCAGTGGGCAGGGCACATATCACGCAGAACAGATGGCCAATGGGGCTGAAAGGTTCTGGAATCGAGACCACGGACTGGAACGCAGCGTAGGACGTCCACACACGAGATGGACAGACGATCTAAAAGAGACCGCAGGGAAACGCTGGATACAGGCCGCTTCCAACCGGCCCTTTTGGAGATCGATGGGATGTCATTGTCATTGCCGTCATTGTCGATGGGATGCCTATGTCCAGCAGTGGACGTTCTATTGCTGAAATGATGATGAAGATGCTGACTATACTCAATACCGACACACCTAAAAGCGTTGCGACGAACGTCGTAACTTAATAGTCGTGTTGTAGTCCTAATACAGCTAGTAGCGTTAATAAGTTATGATTTAAACTCACGAAGGTTACTTAAAACTAATTTTACTGTTACGACAAACATTCAAAACAATTTTTTTGCTTACAGTAGCCGTCTGGCCTAACTGTAAATTACTACTGTCGAAAAATACGCAAAAACTCCGTAACAAAATATTCTTTCTTTATCACCACCAGACCCGCACCTTAGCGTGAAATATTTCTTAATCTTTAACTTGAATGTAATGTTATAAAAACAGAACTGTTACGCTTTTTAGATTGGGATTTTGATTGAGATAATCATATTTTGAAATAACTTTTTTTCTTAAGGTGTGCTTTTTAAAAGGCATCCCTTAATTAATGTTAGATTAGTAAGTAATTTTTCTAACTTTAACTTCTGTGTTTTTCTTAAAGGTACACTGACACTTAGTTTTTGACAATGCATTGACTCAAACGGTTGTTCTTTTAAGTCTTCTAACGATGTTTGTACATTTCTGCAAATCAATAAATGAACGAATACGAATAAAAAAAAAAACTTGATAAACTTAGAACAGTCACAAACTAAATGCCTGAATTAGAGAATGTATTGACTATTGATTCAATGCTTTGTTGACTTAGCACAGAATTATTATTATACTTACTAATTTTATAAATGCGAAAGTGTGTTTGTTCGTTTTTCTTATACATAGCAACAAAATATTGGATCGACGTATTTTTGTATTGAGATAGTTTTGGTTACTCCGTGTTTTTTGTTTTTCGATGTCAAAAAAAGACAACACGTTGAAACTATTCTGTTATGTAAAACACTGTTTTAAACTATCACGGTTGTTCACTAAAGTTATATGAACATTTACGGGATATTTACCGTGGTAAGGTCCCGAAGAATGAGTTCCCGATATTTCGGCGCAATTACATGCACCATGTCCACGGGAAGACTGAAGAATGCGGGTTGTTGGTCGAACAGTTAAAAAGTTAGGTGCAGATATAACGATCACTCTTTCTTACTCTTTTGCTATGGATATCACTAGAACTCGAACTCGAACCTAAGTCCCGACAAAACACACTCACTGTATCACTGCTTATAGTATTTTGAACACAATTTGAACGCGAACTTTACCACAGTAAATATCCCGTAAATAATCATATAACTTTATTCTGTTATGTGTTTATTACTAAGGGGAATAGAAACTGGTAAAACACTGCCTATTTCAAGCATCGTTAGTCAAATGCAGGTCAAGCTCTACTCGAGTATTCTGTGAACCCCACAGTCGCAAACAAGAGTGTTATTATGTGGGTGAAATACTGAACATTGTGCATTTAACAGCCTGCACTTATCGTCACAGCCAGAGAAGTAACTGCAATGTTCATTTCAACTGTAGATTTAAATGAAACTTGCTTTACATACTAACTTTGCATAATAATAGATATAAAAATTCGAACTTCCAAAAATAAAGTACGCAAGTTTGACTATATACATTCAGGGAATTGGGCGTTGTGAACCTGAACCGCATAAACTTTTGTCACAAATAAATTTGAAGTACTTTTTGATGTAAAACATCTACTGGCGCACCTTGGCAGTAAAACCGATCCATTTGCCGTGACGGCAAACGACATGACGTCTCTTATGCCATCATGTTACACTTCTACTGGGCGTCCCGTGAAGGCCAACTTTTTTATTTTGCTTGGTAATTTTTCAGAAATGGGTAATGATAAAACTGGCTTTGGGTATATTAAATTCATCAACACTCATTTATGGACTTTTTTATGCCATAGCTGGCAAACATGCAGACGGGCCGCCTGATGGTAAGCAGTCACCGTCGCCTATGGATACTTATAACACCAGAGGCATTACAAATACCTTATAAACACCACGTTAGGTAGCTCATTCCACATTTTGCAGGTGTGAGGCAAGAAAGATCGTGTGAATCACACTGTGTGCGATTTCCACTGATCTATTATGTGTGGATGAACTTTCAGGCGGTAAAAACGCATAAAAGGCAAAGGCATAAAAGTAAAGTGAATCTAAAAAATATAGCCCTGCTGTAGGATGAACCATAATCCGTCCTACAATGAGTCAAAACCTTTGTTCCCTCTTTCCAGGTCACTCGACCGGAGAACAGACGGTCCGTGTCAGTTGGTGCGACTGGAGTGTCAGTAGCGGACCGACCTAACTCTTACGCTGGAGGCCGCGTACCTGCTCCTCATGACCCGCCATCATCACCTGGCGCCACCGCGGTCCAGAGAAAAGTCGCTGCCGCATGCCAGGCTAGCCGAAGATTGCTGGAAGAGACTCTTGCTAGATCTGGTAAGTGATATCTTACTCTAAAGATCTTCATCATGACTCCGCTGTGTCGTTGTCACCAATGACAAGAGACTGTCGCTGCTGCTTTTTAGGCCAGCCCAAATTTTGTGAATGAAATCTTACGCTGAAACATGGATTACTTAACCGATTTGGTCTGACGGAACACCTGCGTCGCCTTTTGCAATTGCCGCACTACACAGGAAATCGCAACTACTCCTGGCTGGTTGACGAGATTCATATTATTATATTTGTGAGATTAGATACTCTAAAAAAAATTTATATACTATCGAATAACGACATCAAAATTAGGTATAACTTGATACGCTACCAGGTTGATTAAATATCAATTACACTTACGCCGAAAACTTTACTCAAAGGCCATTTGTATGGCTGCATCCTATTTGTGCGAGTTTTTCTACTTCTCTATATTTTAAGATGAAAATGTAAACTGATTAATTTTCTGATAGTTAATTTAATTCCCCTTTACAAAGTACGAGCTTTTAGCTGCGCCCTTTTGCTTTTGATTAAATCAGCCAAATGCATCCAATTGATGATTAAATTCTCTCCAGCGAATTGAGTTCCTTATCTGACCTAACTGAGGGTACTTATACATTTAGCGAGACCGATATTGTCTGTAAGGCAAAGCAGTGGGTGAAAGCATAAAGTCTAAAATCGGCCTAAACTTCGTAAGAGGTGAAGTATAGTAGTAGGTTTAATGAAATAGGCTGATTATGATGATGATGAGTTTTGACCACATTTCAAATGTTACATGGCACGCAATAAGGTGCTTACGTAATTACATTATCAAGACAAATTGTTCATTTCTTGTTTACATATCAAAACCGACTAAAATACAAATCGCTTTAGAAAGTATTCTACTTTTCGCAATGGGATTATTTGTTACCGCATTCGAGTTACAAATGAGACTGTAAATTAATACTAATGCGACTTCTTTCACTAACAAAATGTACCACATCCTCGTCTGAATACGTAACCTCAATGACCAGTCGCGCTGAATTTGGTATAATTTTGTTCCGTAAGAACTAAACGGATGACAATATATAAATTTCCCTTCATTTGCCACTGCACTACCAAGCTACACTACTAGTAGTGTTGTGGAGATTCCTTCATTTTTGCACTACTAGCCAGTTTTGCCTTGAGTAATTTGAAACGGGCTCATCTGCATTCGCCAGGTGCTGCCAACATTTTTATTTCTCAACCGACTTTCAATTTTATCCACGAAAAACTAAACAGCAGTGCAAGTACCGTTCTTTATCGATCGTCATATTCGTTAAAATGTCATAGAATCGATCATAGCTAGTATTGATCAAATGGCATTTTATCGAATTTGACGACCACAACTGTCAAATTTGACCATCGATAAAGAACGGTACTTGCACTGCAGATGTCCATAAACGATATTCCCTTCATTCGCTACGGCACCACCAAGCTGCACTACTAATAGTACTGTGGGGATTTTTTCCCTTTACTAGCCTGTATTGCCTCGAGTAATTTGAAATGGGCTCATTATCTGCATTCGGCAGATAGTACCAACATTTATTTCTTAAACGACTTTCAGTTTTAGTCCAATAAGAACTAAACGGATGTCAATAAGCAATATTGCCTTCATTTGAAGGCACCACTAAGCAAGCTGCACTACCGGTAGTACTGTGGGAATTTCCCCCCTTGTGCACTACTAACCACTAGTGTCTTGAGTAATTCGAAACAGGCTCATATCTGCATTCGCCATTACATTACCATCATTTATTATTTCTTAACCGATTTTCATTTGTTTAGCTTTTCGTTATTTATTCATGTTTGTCAAATCTCAAAATAAATATTGTTTTACTATAAGATACTAAACTTTTAAATCGGAGCAACCACAGAAAAGAGACGTAAATTTTTTCTCTTCTGTGGGAGCAACAATAGAAAATTGGGTAATTGCGACCCAAGAATTTTCGATGATAAAACAGCGAGGTGTAAATCTACCTTTAGTACCTTTACACACCTTCTTAGCCAATATCAATATAAGCGATATATAATTATGGAGAAACTTCAAAAACTATGAAATTGCAATTATAATTAATTATGGAAACGATTTATACTTTATGTTAAAGTGTGGTTGACCCAACAATTAGTTATTCGACGAACGGCTTTTGCATCAAGAATTGCGTTTATTAACTTATCTACGTACGTTTTGCAATGTTTGGGAGTGTTGTGAAACTGTTTGCAATGGATTACTGAAGAGAAACAGCGTACGTAATTAGCTAGTTTAAAACCGAGTAAACGAAAAATCCAGAAGAATAAAAATTGCTGTCGAAAAAGTGTCATTCACACTCCATGTTTATTATAGAACTGTTTTTTGCTTGATTTTGGGTTTGGTCTGTTGTTCCTAAAATTTACAACGACGTCTTTTCGGTTTAGTACCACCTTTCTGTTTAACCCTGTATAAGAAATAAACCAGCATATATTATTATATATTTTATTGTTAGCAGTGTTCTCATGGAAGTGATGTAACATCTTATATGAGAATAAATGTCTATAAACCTAAACCTAACCAGCCAAATGTCGAATGAATTTGTATCTCTAGTATTTCTCAATGGCTTCGACGAAGTGTTCGTCAAAAGGGGTGTTGTAGCTAAACGTGCTCCATCGTAGACCGCATCATTACTTAACATCAGGCGAGTTGACGGTCAAACGCAAGCCTATTATTTAATAATAAAAAAGAAACAACGCCTTAATGATACCTCCGGTGTTACTTCCATGTGCGACGGTAACTGCTAACCATCAGACGGATCGTCGACTCGTTTGTCACTTACGGTAAAAAAAGGTTCTTATAATTTTCATTCGGCATTTAAATATAGACTAAACCTTAAAAACGTAATTTAATTCGACATTAAACAACTCTTCTGTTTCAGACAGGTTTTTTTGCGAAAGATTTTTAGAATTTCAAAGGTTTTAACTCATAGCTCGCAAAATGGTTAACAACTTTATGAAAACAATCAGAGAAATCACTTTAGCAAAGACACTAAATAAATAATAGTACAGTTAATAAGTCTTTAAAAATTAACTGATATTACAAACGTAATTGTTAGGCTGCGGAGAAAGCAATGGAAATGCCGAGAATGAATGAGAAAAGGTGTGAAAGTGCCAGGCGTAAGATTTATGGCTCTATTTAGTCTCGCGGAGCCAATAACCTGTGCTTTGCTGGCAAAAATTAAAATGTAACAAATTACAGGATTAAATAGAAGATTGTACAACAAGTGCATAAAACAAGCCATTTTAGCTGAGACGTTTATGAGCCGAGCCGAAGGTGAGGGTGGCTGTATAAGTCGAGGTTAGTTAATCCACCGATACACTATACAATTATACATATATCAAATCTATAACTTAAGTGCGTAACTAAAGGTAAAAATTAATACAGGAACCAGTATTCATTACTTTTATGAATAAAATACACTTATCTTAAAAGCAACAGAAACCACAATTTTACGAAGTAGCCTCTAGCAACCTAATCTGACTTACACTTTAACCAGACATAAGGTTACAAGTAATCAAGAAATGTATAGCATAATCTAGCATATAGAAGTTAGCGCATGAAGAACAGAATCCTGTGACCCAGCGCTAGTTAGCTGATTGAAACATTAATTAAATTAGTTGCCAGGTCTGGCATATCTTGGGAAATCAGACCGCTACTGCGCCGTTACTAATTGCCAAGTAAATCAGGAGAAGTTTCGCTTTGAAAACATTTAGTTTAGTGTGATGGAATTAAAACTTTGAAGGACGACAAGATAGCAAATACTTGTAGCATGATAGAAAAAATAGTAGCTTATCTTTTTGCGCTAGTTGAAATGTACTCTAAACCTCTTTGTTCTGTTTGATTGTTACCTTATCACGACTAACTGGATTTTATAAATTTCATCCTGTCTATTTTTCTATCAGACAGAAAAAAGAAGCACGAAAAGGTAACACCGTTTCATGATTGATATTCCGAAAACCCGAACGAAGCGCTTTAATTCCACCTTTATTTTACGAACTGTAAGATAGTGGAATGGGCTGTCTGAAAGCGTGTTTGTTCCCCGATAGTTACAATCTGGATGTCCTCAAATGTCCTTGGTTTTCTTCTAGGCAAGCGTGCTCGATCATAAACTGCATCATCGCTAAGTATTACGTGAGGTGACGCAAGTCAAACGCAAGCATATTGCCCACAAAAAAAATGGCTGGATCAATCTTGATAATATTTGATATGACGATTTACCCTTCCCTCGACATTTTATGAACAAAACTAAAAAGTCGCGCGTAACTCATTAAATATTTAATTTTGAAAAGTTCATAAGAGTTTAAGTTCGTTCATTTTTTTGCAACTTTGTTTGCAAGTTCAGTAAAACTCATCAGTTGTTTGATAACTATTATTTTCACAGCATTGTTAGTTTTTGTTTCTGAATTATTTCCAAGTCAGTGGATCGGAAAAAAGCTTGCTGGGATAAGATCTTGCAAATATCAGAATTAAATATAGTAATTTTTCATCATGATATAATTTTTATAGCTTTAATGTCTGTTATTCTGTCACCAAATACCTTTTTTTTTATCTGACTCAGAAATTCAATGCTAGTTGTTAAAGTTAGCTTTTACAAGCATACAAGTACGAGGCATTTGGATTGTTTTTTAGACCTTCAACGGTCTATGGACAGTCTTACTGTTTTTTGTTTTTGTTTTAGCTTTTGATTAGGCAATGAAGACACTTGCCCTTACCCAAAAGTAGGTAACATTATACCTACAAGTAATGTGGAATGTTAGAAGGTTACGATCGGAATAGTGGTATTCTCAAAAAGCCTTTTGATACGGTACGTTCCGTTTGGACGAAACGTTTCGCAACTCATTCTAATAGTCTAGGTACGCTATGAAAGGAACGTTGCGGACAATGATGCCCCCAGGGCTATTAGACGAAGAGGCAGCGAGTGCAATTTTTTCACATTTTCTACATGTTAGATGTGTGATAGGATAGGCAAAACGTTGACAAAATTATCTTAAAAATTGTGAAGAAGGTGTTTGAAAAAGATTCTCTCGATTAAATTCAAATTCAAAATATATTTATAAATGACAACAAAAAAATTAGTTATATATTTAAATGTTATAAATAATTAAAAATTTGACGACCTGCCCATACCGGGTGGGTTGGCGAATCCTGCCTATCATGAAATAAAATTTAAATACTAAATCTCAAGTGTGAGACAATACTCCAATATAAGAACTACTTACTATTAAAGTTATCTTTAAAAATAGTATTACTTGAAAGTAGGTAAATTTTGAAATGGATTTTTTTTCACACGGATTTTTATAATGCACAGAATACTTTTGCCATTTTTTGCTCCCAGCTCCTTGCCTATTATGGAGAGGAAAGTAAAAATATCCTACAGAAAACGCATGTCTGGGCCAAGCTCGGGAATCACATGTAGTCTGTTAAGCCTAGATATATTTTCTAATTATGGCGTTTACATAATTGGTTTTTCATTCTTTCTTTGATGAAAGTTAGAATCAAAGTAGTACTAGTTGTTCGCCCCGAACTGAATTCTCGCAACTTTTATATCTGTGCATTGAGAGGTTGCTCATATTTGAACTAAAATTTGTACTGAAATGATCTTCTTGTTTACAACAGTTCATGAACCTTGGATCAACAGTACTTATATCGTCGAACAAATAAACATACATAGAAACGCTGACTTGGCCAATAAGAATCAAGTTCTCTCTTCGCTTGATCAAAAAGTAAAAAACAAGTACCTACTTACCTCTTTAAATTTTCATGGACGAACATTATCACTAAATACTTTTTTCAATCCACACTGTGATAAATTAGGCTCAAACTTTTTGCACTAATTAGCAGTTCTTGGTAATGAAAAGTAAATTACTCATCCATAATTACCAGTTTCTTTTGAAAGTACATTAAACTTTTATAAAACTCATTTTGTGAGTACACAATTTTTTTACCTTGTGCTATTTGTCAAATTCTTCATACCTATTAAATGCAATAAATATAAAACTTTAACCTTACCCAGTTAAAGCTTGAAGGTTTACGTTATCATGGAGCTCAAAAATGTCGATATCGTGACTTCCTCGATATATTTTGTGAATAGCTGCAATATTTTCTTTGTTTACTTGGTCCATCATAATGTTATTTAGGAGAATCGTGTCAAAATGTCACGGGTCATCTGGTGGAGAAGTGAATAGCCTCTAAGTAGTTATATCGCGTCCTTTTAAATCCGGGATGCAAAGATGTTTTGAGATTATTGTGAAGAATTTGCGCATGAGTTTTGTATTATTAACGTTTACCAAATTGTTAGATGAAATACAATGTTATAAAAAAAAAATATCTGCTCATAAAATACAGTAATGTTTGATAGCATCCAATCAATGTTTGATACTGCATTTCAAAATTATTTAAGCAATACTGCATTGCGTTGGCAACTATTGGGAATTGCAAGTAATGAGAACAAAATTCAGTTATTTTCTATATTTCTTGAATTCATTTTGATTCCGTACCTGCTTGTTTATTGTGCTACACATTTGGATTCCTTTTAGTACTTTCTTTTTCAATAAAGTACTACGTCTGAAAATCAGTTACATATCAATAGCATATCAATATAATTCATCTATTATATTGATATGCTATATCAATATAATAGATGAATTATATTGATTATATTAATAATAGACATTATTGCACTGGGTCACCATGGTATATTAAGTTAGGACCCATCCTCTCTTTGAGAGTGGGCTTGTGTCCCAGCAGTGGGAACATGAAAGGCTGATGACGGTCCAAAAGAAAATTTAGACCTAAGTTTCATGCCCTGTTTTACTAAATTTAATTGAGTTATTACTTATTAGAGTAATATAGTGAATTTTATCGAAAGGTGGAAGGAAGTTTCTGAAAAGCTCTCATTGACAAAAACTTAATCATTACTATCATGCACTCTTACCATAACTGTCTCATTAGTAACATCCATAACAATTATCAGCATTATCATTACGATCACTTGTCTTCCCAAGTTTGTATCAAGATGTTCAAAATGATAATCATTTGATTATATTAGTTACGGTGATACTTCCTCTACCGTCATTGTTTGACAATGCTATATTTGACTGCTGGACGAGATCTTGTTCATTGATAACCTTTTAATTTCTAGGTTTTAAAAAAAATTGTTCTTAAAGATATTCATTGTCAATCATCATCATCATACATGGCCTTGTGCTTGCTTTTACTGGGTATAAGGCCACTTGCTATGCTGTTTGCCTCGGTCGCTCTTGTCGGGTCCATGTTTCGACCCATGATTTATATTCGTTTTATGTCATTGACAGTATTATGAGTTTGTGATAAATTTAACTTCAAAATCCCACTTCAGAAATATTTGGCTTTTCAGTGCAAAAGACTTAAGCTGCCCGGCTGATTTCAAACACAATTTTTTTTAAAGCCCTTTTCAAAATTCGTTAGTCACTTATTAAAATGTAAAAAAATTACGTTTCTTATCTATACAATATTTTATATGCTTCAAATTTCCACTAAAAACGTATGTTAAATCGTTATTTCTTTCCAGGAACCCCGCCGACGATAGTTCAGCCGCCAAACGGCGGGTACTGGGTAGACGGAGTGGACGACACACCCCCAGATGGTGAGGAAGTGGAGCACCGCGTGCAGCCCGGCACCCCCCGGCAGACTGCACGGCGACACAACATCGACACAGACGACATTGCCAAATACTACAGGCGGTTCTTCCTTGGCAAAGTAAGTTATTAGTTACATGACTTCATTGTCGACTCCACTGTGATGAGCGGTGGCATGTGCGCTTTAAAATCTGACAGCCCCGGTTTCATCCTTGGCCCTGGTCCCATTTACTACTTAAATAAATTATGTAAAGTTTTAACAGTGAAGAAACCGGTATGTCCAAGAACCTCAAAAAAGTTCAAAGATATTATGATATTCACCTACATGCACTGGATCAGCATGGTGTATTAGGGCCCATCCTCTCTCTTTCTCAGAGAAGGCCTGTGTCCCAGCAGGGGGACATGATAGGCTGATAATGATTGTCAACTTATGTGGAGTTCAATATGTATGGTTTTTCCTTTCACTGCTTCATCATGGCAATTTTTGTTAAATATCAAATATCTAGCAGACCTAAAAGTTCATCCACATATCTTAGATCGCTGGGAATCGCACACGGTGCACGGTCTTTTTTGACTCACACCTGCAATTTGTAGAATGAGCTTTGCTGCATTTCCGAGTAACTATAACATGGGGTTCTTCAAAAGGGCTGTTAATAAAGTATTTAAGGGTCGGCAACGTATCTGTGATTCCCCTGGTGTTGCAGGTATCCATAAGCGATGGCGATCGCTTATCATCAGGCGGCCGGTCAGCTTGTTTGCCACCTATGCCATAAAAAAGACTGTCGACCATTGAAACTGCATCGACAAAAATTATATTGACAAGTGCTATAGGCGGTCTTTCTCAACAAAGTATTTCTTTGTCAATTCTCAGTCCCACGAATGCCTCTCATCTCAATGTCTCATGCCGGGCTAGATCCCAAAATCAAAAGAAATAAAAGCTACTTATAACGTCCACTAAATACAAATTCATGTAACTATGACAGTAAAGCTAGACAAACAATCTTAGGACAACCCAAGCTCGCTTAACAAATAGTTTACTCAAAATCATCAGCATGGTCAGCCTATCTATAATAATATTGTGGAATTTATAAACAAGTAGGTATAACAAATGAACGTCATATTTAAGAAAAGGTAAATAAATAACTACGAGGAAAATAAATGAATATACATACTAATTAAATTATTTAGAACACATACATTACAACGACATGCTCTAAAATAGTTTAATGGTATATTTATGATGAATAAATTACCGGATGTTTTAGTTCGTGCTCTGCTTTATCCTCCATCGATACTGATTCAATTCAAAAACACCATAATTATACAAAAGCGAAATACTACCTACTGACTCACTGACTTATCCTTATGTGGTGCAGATGTTTTCTAAGAAAGGATATTGCAAAAGGGCTAAATTAAGGGGGTCAAAAGGGAGATAAAAGTTTATATAAACGACCACGCGTACGAAGTCGCGGACAACCGCTAGTAATATTACAAATAGCGCTTTGATTCCACATTTATTGTGCGAACTGCTAATATGTGGAATTTGCTGCCTGAAGAGTGTTCAAGTCGAGAGTGAATCGGTTTCTTCTAGGCAAGCATCCTCCATCGTAGACCGCATCATCGCTTACCATCAGGCAAGTTGGCGGCCAAGAGCAAGCCTATTTTTAATATAAAAAATACGACTAAAAGGTTGATCTCGATGAAACTCGCCAAGATTGTAGTGTGAATCATAGGGACGGACTTGGGTAATTTTCATTTCGGAAATATATTATACTTAAGCCGCCTGAATGGATGTTTCTCGAGTTACAATCTGGGTGTCTTCAAATCACGTCACGTGAATTGGTTTCTTCTAGGCTAGCGTGCTCGATCGTAGACCGCATCATCGCTTAACATCAGGCGAGTTGGCGGTCAAACGCAAGCTGATCATTAAATAAAAATAAATAAATAAAACTTTAATATCTCGGTCAGAAACGAGAGACGCAGCTTGTTTCTCAATAAATCCATAGGCTTTGTAAGCCAGAAGATTCCAAAACGAAATTGCAGACAAAAACCTTTTACTATACCCTCGTGCGCCAAGTCACGTTTCAAAGGTACGATTCGATAACAGAACATGATGAAAAGTCGCAATTCAAAAATCGAATCACGATTTAATTGCTTTCGTGACCATCGCATACTTTCTTCGAGTCGACAATCGAGGTACAAACAAAAAAGTTTAATTTTTTTTTTTTTTTTTTTTTTTTTTTTTTTTTATTGGTTTGCAAACCGGATGTTGCATCATTTAGATGTGACAATAGCTAAAGAATACAATGCATGATAGGCTGAACATCCTTTTAAGTACAAACACAACATGCATATGAATCTAATGCTCAAATATGCAACTTTACTAGTTGCATATCAATATAACAAAACAAATTTATAAGGGTATTATAGTAAGTAAAGATAAATATTAAAATGTAAATCTAAATAAAGGTTGTGTTACAAAAAAATGGGGTTGCTTAGGATAAATTTCTTAATTTTGTTGACCGATGTATCGAAAATGTCGAGCTCCTGACAAACACTATTGTAGGTACAACATAGGCGGTTTATGGGTGAATTTTGGGCATAATTAGTGCGACAAATAGGCAGGGCGAGTGTCTTGCAGTTACGGCGTGGGTTAACTGTTCTGGGAATAGTAAAGTTGATTTTTTTTAGCGAGTCAGGACTGTCGATTTTACTATGGATAAGCTTATGAAGGAAAACGATGTCAGCTATCTTGCGCCTGAGGCTAAGCGGAGTTGCTTTATAATGCTCAAGTCTGGAATCGTAACTTTGAAGACTATGACATTTGTTATTAGCGTACGAAAGATGATAGAAAAATTTCTTTTGGATTGCTTCAATTCTTTTATCGTGAACTGCATAGAATGGGTTCCATATGGGACTACAATATTCTAAGAGGCTACGAACATAACAATTAAATAGGATTATAGGGATTTCAGGTTTCTTGAATGACTTTGTTTGTCTTAAGACAAAGCCTGCAAGCCTTCCCCCCTTCTTAACGATATGATCAATGTGCTCTCTAAAGTTCAACTTTTGATCCACAATAACTCCCAGGTCACGCGTACTCGTTACTTCTTTAACCAGCGCGCTATTTATATGATATGATGCAGTTAGTGGGGTTCTTTTTCGAGTAAATTTTATGTGTTGACACTTTGTTGGATTTAAAATCATCTTGTTTTTGAGACACCAAACACATATGAGATCAAGATCATTTTGTAAAGCAGCAATGTCTTCTCTAGAGTTTACAACTCTGTAGACTTTCAAATCATCTGCAAACATTGTATAGTTGGAAGTTATTGTGGAACAAAGATCATTTATGAATACTAAAAAGAACAAAGGCCCAAGATGAGAACCCTGGGGCACGCCAGAAGGTATTTTTTGGATTGCAGACTTAAAGCCTCGAACTATGACTAACTGAGAACTAAATGTACACAAGTGCGCATACCAACTGGTATTTGCGCGCCAAGCTGTCTGGTGCGAAAATAAAACTGCCGCTGGCAACTGTGTAGTATTATGTAGATACCTACCAGACACATTGCGGTTTAAAAATTGATTACGCCACTCAGTGAAAGAAAGAGAAGGGGCTACGACTTTGTGAAAGAGGAATGAAATAAATAACAACCATGTCATTATGTTATAATTTTACGCCTTTTGCATACGATGCATCCCGCAATGCAGCGGCTATGCACTTCATTTATCAGTCTTGCTTGTTTGAATAGTCGTTAAGTTGTAGAGAGTTTGCGACAAGTTCTGCTTCAACACTGAGCAGTGTCTTTTTTTAGTTTCGAGTTTGCGACAAGTTTTGCATCAACATTTTGAGCAGTGTCATTTTTATCGACTTGAAAACGTTTTACTTAAACGTTCTTTACACGCTTGCTGATTCAAGTTTTCCCGATTTTTTATGAAATAAAAAGTATCCCACATCCATCTCACACTATTTCCTTTCCAAACGACAAAATGCTGCTAAGATTTGCAAGTTGAAGTGGCAATGGGCACGTCTCATCGATCGAAGAACCGATCATTATGGGAACGGAATGTTCTTGAGTGGAGACCACGAACCGGAAGACGCAGCGTAGGTAGGCCTCACACAAGATGGACCGACGACATCGTGAGAGTCGCGGGCATCCAGATGATGCAGATGGCAGGTTGTCGTCCAGTGTGGCGTTTTAAGAGGGGAGACCTATGTTTAGCAGTGGACGGCTGATGATGATGATAATATCTGTTACCAGCTACAGTTTTACCATCAAAAACATATCAAAAGTGATCAGAATCTATGTACGTTTTCAGTAAAAAACTTGGGTACTTTCATGGTACTTTTATGTTTCTCATGTTTAGTAGGCATATTGCTTTATTTTACAAAGATTTACTATATCTACACTCTATTATTATGAAGATTTTCTAGAGCTCTCTACATAAAAATAGTTTTCGCGCTTGAACATGTCCACTTGATCACGTTTCCCTTGACACCATATGAATATTCTGTCCCGTCAATGTCGTTGTCCTTTTAAGCCTTAACCTTCTCAAAAAGGTCTGCACTGCACAGACATAATAAATTACTGGATACTGGAACCCTGTAATTATAGTACTGTGGAATCAATTATTCTTATTACCTTGTTATTATTTGTCTTTAAAAGTCGAAGCATACTAACGTCGTTCTGGGATTTTTGTTGCTAATTACTTATGTGTATTTATTCCACAACAATAAACTAAATTTTTGCAAATCCCTAAATAGCACTGTTTGGTACTAATGCATTTTATTGTTATTATTTGTCTTTAAAGTCGAAGCATACTAGCGTCTTTCTGGGGTTTTTGTTGCTAATTTAGTGTATGTTTTTATTACAAAACAATTAACTCAATAATGCGCGGCTTGAAACTGATTTGTTTCGCTTGCTTCTAATTTGGCTCTGTACATTTTCGATTTTCGATTTATTTACTATGCTTTGCTTACATTTCGTATAACCTCTTGCCCTAGTAAAATTTAATTACAATTTTAGTGCCCTAGTGTCAGAGGTTTAGGCCGCCCAAAGACCTTTGATGACGTGTAAGAAATACTTAGTCGAACTCTTCAAAGAGCACACTTCGCAGTATAGTGAAGTTATTTACTGCTATTCATTTTCTGTGTAGGTAATGAATTTGTTTCTTCAACATATAAAGATGTTATGAAGGTCCCTAGAGAGTCTCAAATTTCGCAGCTAAGTATGCCATCTCTCGAGCGGAAGCATACTACTGGGATCAGTTCATTTCCTTTCACGAAAGATGTTTATTGACGTGATGCTCCTTGTTTATAGAATTAACTAAGAAATGAGAATCAACTACTTAGCTTGAATGTAAATAGTAAAGATAATTTATTTGCATAAAACACAAGTAAACTAAACACATAAAACGCATGCACAATATATGAAAATGAAAGCAATATTAGTTTATATCAGGTTTTGTTTATTGGGCGTATGCGTTAGTATTGCAAACATTTGAATCATCATCATCATTATCAGCCTATCACGTTCCCACTGGTGGGATACATGCTTCTCTCAGAGAGAGGTTGGGCTCTAATCCACCATGCTGGACAGTGCATGTCAGTGTGTGTGCATGTGTGTGTGCTTGTATGATGGGACCCGGTTTGATCCTGCCCTGCATCTCTGCTTATATAGTAGGTACTGAAATTATGTGCAATTTTGTTACCATCGCTCAAAAATGGCAAAGGAAATCACATCATGTGGAAACCAGTATGTGCAATAACCTTTAAAAATCAAAGACAATGACATTTATCAACAAATACTAGAATATTAAGAAAAGAACAAAGACTTAAATTAACAATGCAAAAATAGTTAAAATATTATCCTATTATTCTAGAAAGACATTTCTATATTTTATTAGGTACTATCACACTATGATATAAATACGAAAATATTTCCGTCCCTCATATTTATTTGCCTGTTACTATAATATTATTCACGACAACAATTCGAAACTGATATCGATCGATGAAATTTTGCAAGAAAAAAGAATGCACCATTGATGATTCAGTGATATTCGCCACGCAAAATTTTCGTTTTTTTTTAAATTAGTAATAACATTCAAGTAATAACACACTAAATTTTACGCCATATCGGTTGCGATTTGCGATTCATTGCATAAAATATTACGAACACTGCTCAATTATTTCTACATTCCCCTCTAAGTGTGCTATTGGTCCGTGACGAATCTATAACTATAAAATACATAATAGTCGCTAGTGTTTTTAGTGAAATATTGGATTTAACTTAAAATCACAATGTTTTAAAATACAGGTGACATGAAATCCAGACATTTTGAAATTGGACACGTTTTGCCGTGCATTATTTGCTATAGTAGTTTTTTGTTACAAAGTCAATGTGATACACCACTGAATTCTTTTCTGAAATCATCCAATGCATTGAAACTGCACTTTTCATTGATTTTATCGCGTGTATGTTACATTATTTTCATTCCTGACGTTTGGAATACTTTGCAGTGTCTATGGTCACTAAATGGCGGATGTATATAGAATATAATAGATATATAGAAATAGATACAAGTTAGAACACTATTTAAAACGTTCCTTATGCTCGCAGTAGTCGCTGACGGTGCCCAAAGGTCCTTTTTTGATGACCCAAGCAGGTGGTACCTGCCAATATTACTTTTTGGATGTTAATTAATTTGGATTTGTCTTATTTCGATGTTTTCTTCCTATTCACTTCAATATTCAAATTTTTTATATGCACCATAAAGTAGGACTACTAATGCCGCCTTATCTATTTCTCCCTTATTTAAGTAATTTTATCATCATCATTCATATTATCTTTATGGCATCAGTGTTTGCTTCAATGGTGCCGAGATGGTGCTCTATATTTCTAAGCACATTGTGATGGCTACATAAATGCTTTTGATATTATGGTTATGTAAATACGATCAGCGACTAGCTGAAGCGTTTTGATTAGGCTTTAAAGGTTTAGTTATTCTTTGCCATGCACTTTTGGCAGAGTAGTCGTGATTACGGTGATGGTACAACAAGGCTCCTCGCTGTCGTCTTCGTCTCTTCCCAGAACAGTCGCTTTTCTCGCAATGCTTCTCCATTTCTGGCTGCTAGTTGCATTGCGAGCACACTGCACCATGGTAGACTGCGTGGCATTTTTGATGGAGTCGGTCCAGCAAGTTGGTGACCGACTAGAGCTACGCTTCCATTATACTGGGCCCTGTGCCACAAGCCTCTCTATCGAGTTCACGTTTCAAAGCTTTAGTTATCTTATACATAAAATTTGTTCTTTAGTAATTATTATAAGTTGTTAATTAAGTATATGAGTTACTTTCCGCGGTTTTTCCAAAAAGCTACGACATGGGCATAATTATGGGGTTCTTTTAATGACGAGTCAATGGAATTTTGAAATGTCGGCGACGCATTTGTGATGCCTCTGGTGTTACAGGTATCCATAGGCGACGATGACTGCTTACCATCAGGCAGTCCGTCTGTTTATTTGCATATAAAAAAGTAAGCTTATAGGTAGTTAGTTTTAAACAGAAATATCTTGATAGCTTAAATATTAAAAACTTTTTATCATATCTCTTTTTCTATATTGAATCGCATATTTTGTTGGAATACATATAATTCTTGTAATTACAAATAGTTTTGAGACGATCAAACGTATGTTCAAATAGACGCTTTAAAAAATACTAAAGATAATGATACAAACATAACAATAAACAAACAAAAACAACAACAAATAAAGACATGAACAAGAATGATAAAGGCCAATAAAAAAAAGCCTTCCTACCTTAAACACATCCTTACGCTGGAATTAGAATGGTAATCACACATTTTGTTTTTATCGAGTTTTTCTCTTACCTCATGTCACAGTCTATACATATTATTAGGAAAAGGACGTGTTAGGAATGGAAGTTGATAAGTTAGGAAGTGGACAAACTTGACCGGAGGGAACGCAGGCACCAATATTTTTTTGAACTTTCTGATTCCAATTTCTGCCTGATTGACGCAAGTCGTCATGCCACTTGGCCGCAGAGAGTTATATATTTTACTAGTTGAATCCCGCGGTGTTACCCGTGATTTTCTAATTTTCCGCATTTTTGGGGGGCAAAGTACCCTAAGTCTTCAGGATGCACACTATCCTCCTGCCAAATTTCGTTAAGATCGGCTTAGCTGTTTAGTCGTGAAAAGCGAACAAACATCCAGATAGAAAGACAGAATTACATTTGCTTTTATAATATTAGTATGGATTTGTTAAACGCAATCTCTGCTCAAATTCTTATTTACCCTAGAACTTGTATTTTCAATGCTTATTTACCATTACACACTCGATCGTGATCAATATACCTACCCATTTAGCTACTAGTCTTGTACGTTCCGCTCCGTCGCTTCGCTCGCTTCGCTTATTACCATCTCCAGTCATCAGTACGGTTGCCACGTGTGAACTTTCCCATACCCACGAACGCCTCTTCAGCGTTTTTTCTCTCTGAATCTTCGTAATTGTCCGTTCTTAACGTGCGACACATTTGGTATTTATGGCATTATTGTTAGATCATTCGAAGAATCGGCTGTAAACGTTTTTATGATCGTTTTAACGATTTATTTGTTCAATTAGGTCTTTTGTAAATAAAGAAAGATACTTCGTACTCGTATTCCATCTTGTTACGTCTAGAAACTTTTAGCTTGTTACGTTATGTTTAATAACACTGATAGGAAACTCTTACGTTAACACAAAATAAATAAATGGTAAAAAGTAGGTATAGTCAATATTAGTCAAGGAGAAACAGACTTTACTTGCTTTGACCAGTTCATCGATTAAACTTTTCCTAATTTCCTTTTTAATCCGCCGGGTTGTACCGTTCCATTCATGCCATGCCATCTTTGTGCTAATTACCTTTACATAAAAATGGGACTGGCTATTGACAAATGTCTTTACGATCAAATTCAAATTCAAAATATTTATTTGTCAGAACATGGTAGGTACACATACATATAAAGTAGCATACATGGTCGTAATAATGGAGACGTATCTCATGTCCTTCCGTGCTGTCGTTCAGTGTGGAGGTTAAAGGGGGAGGCTTATGTTCAGCAGTGGACGTCTTCTGGCTGATGATGATGATGATGATCTCATGTCCTTGCCTGTTACAGCGTACAAATGTTAGTTTTTTATATATATTATTATTAGTTTTTGTTAAAGTTAAAAAAATAACGAACTTATGTCTAAGTTAGAATATTGTTAGAATCATATTTTGGTTTAGATTTATTATTTAATTTATTCATTAGATGTTTATTACTACCTATATAAGCCATCTACCCGTCTTTACACCTTAGTATGGCCAGTGCTAATTCTAGTAATTTTATGTCAAATTCTAGGTAGATATTGGATAGTTCCTAATATTAACTGTAGGTTTTCAGAACTTTACACTACTCAGTACTTACAATATTTACTAGGTGCTATGTGAATAATGAATGGTAGCATATTAACACACTGTATAGCCCCAATATGGCCCATAATCATTACGGCAACCAGATTTTCCTAATAGCAAGTGCATAACAGCAAAAGTTTCTGCCACAAACGGCATGCCTAGAGGCAGCAGTTTGTCTGCGAACATAGCCAATAACATGAAAACTAACTTCGCACCTGGCCTGGCGTCTAATAAAACTTTCACATATTAAAGTTGGAAGTTTGATCAATCGAATCATTTCGTATCACATTAAAATCCGGTGCTTACATTTGAAAATAACGCTTTTCATTACAGGTCAATTTGAATTCAAATACCTATCTTGCAGTGTGTGTTGTGATGACTTTTGGTATTGAGACGCAGTCATTAGCTGTTGGCCTTTTTGAAAAAAAAAACAGAGTTTCACAGCGGGCAATGGAGACAGCTATGCTCAGAGTTTCTTTGCGCGATAGAATCCGGAACGTAAATATTCGCCAAAGAACCAGAGTCACCAACATAGCTATTAAAATTTCCAAGTTGATGTGGAAATGGGCAGGCCACATCAATCGAAGAACCTATAACTGATAGGGAAGAAAAGTTCTTGAGTGGAGACCACGCACTGGAAGACACAGCGTTGGTAGGCCTTCCACTAGATGAATAGACAACACCGTGACAGACGCGCTTTGAACTTCCGTGATTTTATTTTCAAACGGCAGCTAAACCGAGTCAAAGAAATAAATGAAAACGTGAATAAACTTCAACATTACAAATTCATAAAATTACTTAACTCACAAAAAGCAACTTCGAAGCAACATCATGTAACCAACTTATTATTATGCAAATAGAATCCCTGACCAGTCTGCCATGACACTTCAACTCCAGCATAAAATATATGAGCTAGAAATAAAAATCTGAATTTAAAACCACATCTACCAATTAACGCGCAGGGCTAAGGGAACACTCATTACGTAAAAAACTAGTGGAATAGGCGTCCGTGGTTACCAACGCGGAACGTTCACGGCTGAGCCGAGTTCTCACTGGCGAGAGTCATGTTGTAGATTGCCGTGATTACGGAATTGTGGGGCAATTTAAGTCAGTGTACCCGGCGCTTTATCTCGCCCAATCTGACGTCTCGTTACTGCGTTACGAAAAAAGTTAACTTTATGCACGTATGTACATATTTCTGTTGGCTCATTTAAATTTAATTACGTTTCGTTGATACGATCAGTGTTTTTGTTGGGAGTTCAAAGAAAGTAATTATTGTTACAATTTGGAAGAAAATATTTTTGTAAAAATATATTCTCTGCTTGAAAGATGGGACAATATTTCCAGTTAAATTAATGGACATAAAGAGATTTGGCATCAAATTTTTGGGGTGATAACGCAGGCATTGCCGCTTAGAGTTTTGAACTGTTTCATGTTCTTAATTCTATGTGGTACTGAACTGTTATTAGCAACCGCGAAGCTAACCATAAGGTGATGGTTTTGCTCATCTTATCACTCAATTTACCTCAAAACGGTTTAGTTTACCATCAAAAGTTTATACAACAAATGAGTTACCGTTGGTGCTAAGTCGATGCATTTATCTACCTTACACTATATTTACACTTTTACTACTTACAATAGCTTATGAGATTTTATAACGATCAGAGCGGTATATTACGAACTCTGTCAAAGCTCGCATGTCAGTCGCATTGTATTGATAAATAATGCGACCATTCGAGTATCCACATCATTATCATCATCTAAATATGAGGTAGGACTGATACGGGTTGAAGAATAGCTAAGCTACTAGTATTTCTAAATAATATATATCTTATTTAGAACAAGCAGCGCTACGTGGTCTCATACGCTATACTACAGGAACTGTATTTTTGTTGTGTGTTAATCTAGGATAATGAGCTACCTCCATGCCAAATTGCATCCAAAACTGTTACCTACGGAGTTGAGTGCGGACAAAAATACACACTTTCGAATTTGAAATATTCGTGGGATTTGTTTATTGAGAAATTAAACTCAGTTGCGCCGTGCTCTAACGCTTTGAATTATCTGGGATATCTGGGATTGTTTGGATATTCGAATGGGACACTTAATCAATCCAATACGATAGAGTTTTGACAACTACCGCAATTTACTGCTGGTCAAAAGTTTCCCAAGTAGTAAGGTTACAAATCTCGAAGTGTAATCTTGTATTTACATTTTGTAACCCGCAATCTTTCTCACGACCGATCTATAGTTTTTTGTCCCACACAGACGAAGGCTATTCATACTAATCGCACTTTGGCAAGAATCTTTGCCACATAGTTCCCATAGAGTGACGTGTCAAAATAAAGCCAGTTTAGAGGGTATCTTGGTAAGTGAGACGTATAGCATTTCACAAAGGCGATCTCGAGTACGTAACTTTATCGCATCTCAAAGAAGACCTTAGTATATACATTATTGTATAAATGCGAAGCTCTCCTATCCTCTTTCTATCCACTATTGAACGAAGAAATGGTTTGTATATGTGTGTGTATGTTACCATTTGTTTCTATAACGGCTGAACCAATTTGAGTGTGGTTCTTTGTGTTTCGATGCCATCGCTAAACAACGGTGAAGGAAAACATCTTGAGGAAACTGGTATGTCCAAGAACCTACCTGCCATTCACTAGTATGCACAGGGTCAGAATGGTGGATTAGGGCCTATTCTCTCTCTCTCTCTCTCTCTCTCTCTCTCTGAGAGAAGGCCTGTGTCCTAGCACTGCAATGGGAACATGGCAGGATTATAATGATGATACATGTAGATATTGTAGATATTTACTATGAGTGACATCCATCAATGATATGTACACCTATTCTATAGGTATCTGAAGATAAATCGCCACTTCACACTGTAATATCACCCGTGAAAAGCTCAATGGGACATCGTGGCAAGGGTTAGGCTAGATTAATGCGTCGCTACGATGGCTAAGCTGATACCAAAGGTGTGTTGACACGAATGTAAAGGCTTCTTTAGACTGCGCTATAAAATTGGATCAGGGCCCTAATTCTGTATGAAACCATATAACACGCAGGTGTAAACGTGTTATAACACGGTACAAAATTATACAAATCAAACGCGTCTTCCCATTGGACACTACATTTTCTTGACAAAAGCGCACGCAAAGCGCTAGCTTGCTACACGTTATTATGACAGTTCAAAACGAGTGTTACGCACCTCATTGGGTTTGCAAACGAAAAAACATAACGTAGCCGCGTTACGAGTTGATGTGGTCATGGAGACTAAGAGCACAGAGTAAATTTATGAATTACATTTTCATGTTATGACGTCACGCGTTTCTGGCAAGGAATTTCATGTGAGATAAAGAATAATTAGGGCCCATATCTCGACAGCTTACTCTGATTTGAACTATCCCCCGCGTGCCCTGCGGTATATTCAAGGCACGGTTGGCTAGAAGGTTAAGGTAACCTAGAAGAGATCGCTTATAAAAATAACGCCGCCAGTTGTTATACTAGTTTTAAATTGTGTCTTGTCATTTCTAGTGTGAAAAATAAAGAGTTATCTATTTTTTTTTACAATAGGCTTGCATTTTACCGCCACCTCGTCTAATAAGAGATGATGGAGCCTACGATAAAGCACGCTTGCCTAGAAGAAACATATTCAATCGTGACTTGAATACACCCAAAAAACACCCGTTCCCTATCTATCTAGAAGAAATAATTCACTCGTAGTTTGAAGACATCAAGATTGTAACCCTCTATATTACATTATAGCGTGGTCTGAAGTGGCTGTTAATACGGTTTGGCAGGAGCCATCACTTTGACGGCACTCATCAGTTTGCTTTGAGGACAAACGAGCAAAGTATTTCGAGTAACTGCCTCTCAAACGGTTATGTCACCAAGATTTTTAACCCTCGACGCAAAACGAGGGGTTTTACCTATAAGTTTAGAATGTGTATTATGTCTATCTTGTTCTGTGTGTCTGTTGCATCATAGCTCCCATCTGCTGATGGGATCTGATCCGATTTTGATATAGTTTTTTTTTTGTGAAAGGTCAATTATCACTTAATACTTAATGTAATGTACTTAATTATTACTTAAGCCTCTTTACAGCTGCAAAATTATTGACAAGGCCATTTTACAGCCGATAATGTGTACCTACCTATATTGTATAATTGTGTCATTTTAATTTTAAATTGTGATTTTCATCCTGTAAATGACGTCTTCAAGTGTATATTAGTTATACCTAAGACCCGAAATAAATGAATTGAATTGAATCGATAATGATATCGATATTTAACTTGTATTTCGTTTAGTTAATAAAATCACTTGCTATAAGTACATTATGTGATAAGTGCAAAAGAAAAAACCGCAGACATATTACGGTCGTATTATTAACTTAAATATCAGTTTAACCAAGTTATAGGCTATTTGAAAGAAACAAACACCATGTAAATGGTAATTAGTGACACGCATTGTTACGTCAACCTTGTCAATCCCAGTTTTTGTTCCCAGACCTTTTCGAAGGATATACCATTGTTGAAGCGAACAATGATACCTTGAAAAATGGAAATGTTACTAAGACGCTAATTAAACTGAAGCATTAATCAGGACCTGTCTGATTGTCTATCATAGTTATTGATTACTGGCTAAATCGCGCGGTTTCACCCGCATTGACAATCTTACAGGAACCGTTAATTTATAAAAAGTTGCCTATGTCATCGCTAGCCCTTGAACTATATACAGGGTTACGCATATAGACTGTACTATGATTGTACAAAGCCATTGAAAACGGTCACTGACACTGTATGGAACAGCTAATCTTTTTTTCGCGATTTCATTACCTAATGATAAGTACAATGACCTCCTTTCGGCTTAGTACAGTTTATATACGGTTTATATATCGATATTACCATAAAAATATTATTTTTTCGCTCCAAACCGGGTTCGCAAACCTTCGACCGATTTAATCCATATTCGAACAAAAAAATATTATACTTGTCCACAAACTTTCGTGAAGCTATCGCCGTACAAATATACACACATACATAGAAACGCTGACTTGTCCCATTAGAATTTGAGTCATCGTTATGCTCGGCCAATAATTTATGTTACAAAGTCCTAAAAGTTACTGTCTAAAAGCCTAAAAGTAAGAAATTCAATACTAAACGAGCAATAAGCGCGGATTTGACGTACCTAATAATTTTATGAAAAATCAGCTGTACACTCATTTAGCTGTTTTTTTTTACAAACACGGCTATTTTTGTAGATTCTGAAGATTCGGTAGGTATATGAAAGAAGTATGACAGATTTTATATAATATAATATAATACTAAAAAAACAGCCGTGGCATTTCATATGCGTCCTAAACAATAAACAAACGAGTCGCAAAAATTTCCATCTACAAATTACCTTATCCAAAGATATTGAAATTGTATGCCCTTTTTAAGACGTCCCAAAGACGAAAATTGAAAGCTAAAGATGGTAATTGAAAGGACGACGGGTTAATGCCCCTCTTCAACTCCCTGATGGATCGCGTCATTTGAGATGAAATCTTACATTTTTATCATGCTGATAGGAAATGCCCTTTCATTTTTTCATGTTGATAGGATATGCCCTTTTATCGATGATTTTGCGTTCGCAAAGTAGGTCATTGGGAAATGTTTCGTATTTTTTTATTATATCTCACAAACGTGTTTGTAGGTCATTTTGATAAATAAAATTGATCTACGCATTTGTAAATTAAACAAATATTAAAATGTATTTTCGTAGACTCATCCACAGACTGTATTTTCAAATTTAAATAGAAAGGCGACGGATTAGGTATCCCTAATGGGCGAGTCAACCTTCCTTGCTTTTTTTCATCATTTTGTTCTGTTATCGACATTGTTTTTGGAAACCTAACACTCTCTCATTTCCTTTAGCACGTCGTCTTCTTGAATCTAACTCCGGTTCTTCGAGCGGGAATGGAAAGTTGAAGTACTAAGTTCCTAACGTAGTCAGGTGGTCTTTTGGTACTCTTCAGGTTTCAGGTACTCTTTACGCATAAAACATCTATCCATCTTGCATCTTGTTGGAAATGTCCCGTACACCCGGGCTCCGGATCGCACGAAATCGTTACATTTTATCGAGCTTGGTAATACTTCACACCCACCTCAGCATCAGAAAGTAAGCGACCTACATTATTGATAGAAAATGGCAGTATTTTTTTCAAATTTAATCCTTTCTTTTATCGAATCATTCTTAAATATAAGTATAACTAAGGTTTGCTTGTAAATTTATTCATCATTATCAGTGGCCTTGAATTATCCTGCGATGTCATCAGTAGGATAAATAGGCTTTACTATGTTTTTGCCACTTTCTTCTCTCTTTCTTCTCTCGTCAATCACATCACCGTGTTACAAAAACATCTTTGAAAAAAATATCTTTGTAAGCATCCATAAAAAACCCAGTTCACTCTTAAAGTTTAAATTGTATACCTTTTTCAATTCGCTTCATTCAGTTGACGGCAACAACGCCAATCATTTCAACCCATTTCTCCTTAGGTGAAATGAATTGTCCCCAAACCAATTTAGTGTTATGAAAGAAGGCATTTCGCTTATTGCTCCTACTTTTGTCGGGCACATTCGTCATCGTCACTGATTTGCACTAATGGACTTGGGTGTTAGTATTTCTTTCCTTCAAATATTTAAAAAAAGGATTTATAAAATGTTTACGCTGTGCTTGTCGCAAATGAACTCGTCATCATCATCATTATCAACATCAACATCAGTATTCAGCTTCATTGTCCACTGCTGGACATAGTCCTCAAGCTCATTTTTAACTGACTAACAACTTATGAATTGTTTTTTTTTTATCTAGGTCATACTTCATCGGTGGTCCCATATAAATTTTATCGAAGTTGATTCAGCGCTTTTTGACAAAAATATATACACAGATGACGTTTTGGTTTGTGGTTCCCTTCAGCAATAGTTTTGATAAGTACTTTCAATCTATGTTTTAACTGTAACTTTACTGTGCTTTACTGGCTTTGCATTTCAGATATTATTAAATTATTTGATGTTCAAGTATTTAATCAAACATTTTATCTGTGTCCTTTAAAACTAGATGGAAGGCCGCGTTTTTGACCTTAGCAGGCAACGGAGTGTCATGTCAGCGACAGTGACGATATACCTAATTCAATAGAATCTCTTTGCTGTACTCTGTTGGTCGAAAACGCCTTACTTTGAATCGCTTAAGTAGAACAATGATCGATTATTAGAACTGTAAATAAAGATAACATACGTGGGAATGTTGTCTATTTACTCATCAAGTGACGAGCCACGGGAAGAATAATAAATTATGTACTTACATTAGCCATATTTGTAGTAAACTTAGCGTTTCCGTTTCCTCATCTATTGACCAAAACTTCCGTTTGACTCGTTTACTATAAAAAAACACATTATCAGAGCCATCATCAGCCCCAAAATAACCTTTACCGTAAATATGGCGTTATCATTACGGTGGCCATCATTCCTAATATCTGCAGAATATTGGCATTTAGTGTATTTCGGTTTGCTATATAATAAGAATTACTTTTTAAAATATTGTCATAACATTCCGGAGAATAATAGTTTGAAATAAAGCACTATTATTTCAACTTAAATTGCGAAACTACATGATTCTATCCATCTAATTATCTATAGCTTTTCACGAACAAATGTCTTAGCCGACGATTCATAAAATGTAGCATGGAAGTTGTTAGATAGGTACATTATGAGGATGGACCTAACATACTTTTTTCCCTAAAAAAAAAAAACTTACTAAATTATCGCTGAAATTATCGATTATATGTCGATGAAAGTTTGGACATCAAACTCGGACTGTCCAAATAAAAGCCGGTCATTTGGCTAGCCTACAGATCATATTCCGTGTTTATGGTCTATGGGTGCGTCTAATAGGTATTTTACGGTTGTTTTGATGGCAAATATTTGTTTATAGCATTCGTAATTAGACTTTCCTGTTCCCTATTTATTGTTATCGTTTCATGGAAAAACACGTGTCTGGGCACATTGCCTGTCTGGAATAGTACCTGTACTATCGAGAATTGCATAAATAAATAAAATAAATACATGTTGTTTGTTAAATAGTTGTACATGCAAATTATTTACTGTTTATTACTGATGCATTGCCACTTTTGACTTAGAGGAAACTTCTCTTAGGTAATTTTTTGTATAGATTGGACTATGGAAACAAAATCTCAAGTAACGGTTGACGATTCCACAAATTTCACGGTATTAAGATTAAGGGGAGTATTAAGACGCGTCGATAGACACCTCATTGGTCAAAATATGATAAGTAAGTAGTTCAGAAGATTAGAGGAAACACATGAACCTAATACATTTAAACATACCTGCATAGACTGTCAAACTGATAACCCTCTTTTTACCGTAGTCGGGTGTATAAAGCATTCTTTTCCTCACAGAAATGCGGAAAAACTGGAAAATCAGGGGTTACGTGAGATTTAGCTAGATTAGCCAATCTAACTTGTATTTTTGTATTGTCTTCAGGAACACATCAACCTGGTCGGGTTCGACCGAGACGAAGCTTTAGGGCCTGTGGTGATGTCTATCAAGAACGAGCACGTGGCTGGTCAGGACTGCACCAGAATACTGCTACGGCTTCGAACCGAGACCATGCACGGACTTATTCCCACCATCAGTAAGTACAGCAGGGAATTTGTACAAAACCTTGTAAATTGTAGCCAAAATGCTGGCACAATGTAATGCCGCCAGCAAGCTAGGTCCGCTGCTAACTCAATGTTAATGCCTTTGGGATTGTCTTTAGACTTTAAGCGCTCTATGAGCAATCTGTTTTTGTTTATTAGGCTAAGTAGTTACGTTATTTAGCTTAGCTAATATTTTGTTAGTTAATAAAGGCCCTTGACTATCATAAAAAAACATCTCATTTAAACTATTACCTGTACTATTACTATTTATAGCCCGGGGCTTCAGCCGCGTTGTGAACCAAGGATACTGTAGTTTTCTATTAGTGAAAGAATTTTCAGAATCAGTTCAGTAGTTTATAGTGACAAAGTCAGAAACTTACAAAGTTTGCCGCATGATTTAGTGTATATGTAGGTTTGTCAATGACAATGAGGCATAGGAAAGCAAAACCCTAAGCAAAGCCTAGCCGGTTGAAGTTCAAGAATTCCCATTATTGAGTACTTCCAAAGCAAATTCATGAGGCTCGCATAAGACCCTAAGGTGGCGTGAACGAGACGAAGTCAAATCTCAGAGGTCTATTGGTAGCATTGGCAATGGACTGATTACAAAAAAGAACTAAAACAATAAAAGTAAAGGAACAATATTAATCGAAACGCAATTTCAATCTTTAGACATGATAACAATGATTGATTACACGAGGAAGTTATTGGCTGTCTTGAATATGATTACTGATGATTTACGGAAAATAAGTACAACAAAAACAAAACCCTATTTTATAATTATTTACACTCATGCTTTAAATCGTGAATACTTTGTATATAAGCATATACAAAGTATTCACAACCCCACATACATTAACATTTAATAAGTAATTAATAAAAACATTTTAAAAATAACCCGGCGAAAAATTTAACTTAAAAGGTGTAAACAAAGATTTTTCATACTATACTACGTATGGTAAAAATAAAATAAACCTTTTTAGAGGAATGTAAGTCAGTAATTTCAAGTGGCTTAAAAAAATACGCGTCGACTTTAAAACCTCCTCCTTTTTCGTTGGTAAAAAAATTGGATTTAGTTTATTTGATTTCTCACGACCAAACTGCTAAACAGATTTTTATAGAATTTGGCAACCTAGTAGAGTGCTTCATGAGGGCAGACAAATTTTTATTACGAATTTGTTTACAAAAACCAGAAAATTAGAGTAAAACCTTGTGGTATAAAAATTCGATTCAGCAAATGCGTAATACTTGACGCAGTTTCATGCTCTAGCTTGTTTTTATGGTGGCTGGCTAAGTGTTTGACCATAGCTCATCAAACTCTTCGGTTTTTCCCAGGATCAGGCATGATGCCTTCCCCCTTAAAGATGGCCAAAATGGTGAACGAGCAAGTGAACGTGGACAATTTCATGGCTGTCATGTGCCTGAACGCATCCTCTCTCATCGCGGCTTACGATGAACATGTGCTGGTGAACAGCTTCAAGTTCGGAGTGCTGTACCAGAAGTATGGACAGACGACCGAGGAAGAACTGTTCGGGAATAACGAGACTTCGCCCGTGTTCGACGAATTCTTGGAAATGCTCGGGCAGAGAATCAAGTTGAAAGATCATAAAGGTAAGATACATTTTGTTGTGCAGTTTTTGAAATTTCACATATACCTTGGCAGAAGATTTTGCCTCATCTACACTTCACTTGCATCATCATTTCAGCCATAGGATGTCCACTGTTGGACTTAGGTCCTCCCCATCGATTTTCAAAAGGGCCGGTTGAAGAAACCTGCATCCAGCGTTTTCCTGCGGTCTCTTTTAGGTCGTCCGTCCTTCTTGTGGGTGGACGCCCTACGCTGCGCTTACCCGTCCGTGGTTTCCATTCGAGAATCTTTCGATCCCATCGGCGAACTGTACTGCGTGCTGTGCCCTGCCCTCTGTGACTGCTACTTGCATGAATCAACATTATTGTGATTAATCGAGATTAGCAAGAAACTAATTGCTAACATTTATTGTTTTGAGAAAAACTGCGATTCTATCTGATACCTTTCCAAACGAATTTTCTTAATATTTAAAGGATGACACTTATGTAAAATCTAATTTATTGGGACTCTATTTGAAACAGCATTAACTTGTCTAGGTAACATGCGATATTGATCTCTTCATTAAGTTATATTAATTTCATCACAGCTGGTATCAAATTGGTAATATCTGAGCCTACCTTTGATTTATCGCAAGAACGTAGGAACATTTGTTAAGTCCTGCTACAGATGTGGCCTACACTGCAGTAGGTTAGATTGGCACTTTCGAATTGAGGCTTGGCAGTGTTGCCAGGAATGACACTTGGCAGTGTGCCTGTGTGTCAACCCTCTCGGAATCTAGAGCGGTTTGAACTTTACACGCCAATGTAGGTCTTTCCTAAGCTGGATAATTGATAAATTTACTGATCCATTGATATTTGTGCATCATAATGGCCTTGTACCAAATTCACTTCAACACAAGTCTTATCATCCTCTCACCCTTATTCCACTAATGTGAGAATGGTACAGCACGTATGTTTCCTCCATCTCTAGTACCTATCCATCATTCTATCTGAATTTACTGTCACAGTAATATCTGAATTCACTCTCTTTTTGATAGAGTTCATCCAAACTTTTTTTGGCCCGTCCCCAACTATCTATAAACCATTCACGTGCATTTTTGACCTTTATAACCCCCGACGCAAATAGAGAGAGAGAGAGAGAGAGAGAGAGAGAGAGAGAGAGAGAGAGAGAACAGAGAGGTGTTAAATCTGTAGCATCATCGCTGAGCACTGCCCTTTTTTGTCGCACTGGACACTACAGCGACAACTTAACATGTATTATTATTGTTATTATTACTTTGTTGTTTCTGTTTTGTAATGTTGGTGTTGTAGTGTTTTGTGCGCAAAATAAATGTTTTCTTTCTTTTCTTCTCTTTATAAGTTTAACTGTGTGTTTATCTGTGGCATCGTAGCTCCCAAACGGCTGAACCGATTTTGGTTAACTTTTTATTTATTCGATAGGTGAATTGATCGAGAGTGTTTTTAGCTGATTCAAGAAAATCTGTTCAGCTGTTTGAAGATTATCAGCTCATATCCGAGGTTTTTTAAAATGTTCAAATTATACTTCTTAATAGATTTCATTCAAACTTTCCGCAGCCCGTCCCAAACTATACCTTTCACACTCATATGCATTTTCCTTATTGTAACGTGGATTTATACTATTCGCATATATCCCGTGACAGTCTGTTGCTTAGATAACAGCAAAATGAAAATTAAACTCATTTCTGATGGGGGTTGGGATCATAGTCTTAAAGTCTCTTTCAATGTTCCAGGGTACAGAGGCGGACTAGACATCATGAATGGGCACACGGGCACAGAAGCCGTTTACGAGCAGTTCGTGAATCGCGAGATAATGTTCCACGTGGCACCACTGCTTCCGCACACGGCGGGAGACGCGCAGCAACTGCAGAGGAAACGACACGTTGGCAATGACATCGTGGCCATCGTGTTCCAGGTTCGTTTTAGAATATTCCTTACTATCTTTCATTCATAGTGACAGTTAATAGAACAGAGAGTGGGATATCAGTGCACACAGTTTGTCCATCGTACGAGGAGCGATGGTGGCCGATCGGTAGCATATGCGCTTTACAATCTGACGGCACCTGCACTGCACCATTCAATTATTTAGATCCTTAATAAATTTTCTGCAGTTTTTATGCCATCGCTCGAAAACGGTGAAGGAAAACATCGTGAGTAAACTGGTATATTCAAGAACCTCAAAAGTTCAAAGACCTGACATTCACTAACGTGAACTGGGCGCGCATGGTGGATTACTGCCCATCCTCTCTGAGAGAAGGCCCCAGCAGCGGGAACATCATAGGCTAAAATTCTGACGATGATGATGATGATGAAGAGATGCGAACCAGCGCTGCGCTGCTTTACATGAACGCCACCTAACTCTACAATACGCGCGTTAGGCTGTATTACCAACGCCGTCCCGTACGCTCGTGTGGTACGCCGACGTCACTATGATTGTAATCCTCGTTATGTTTTACTGTTTTCCATTTGTCCATGCATTGATTGAGAAAATGCGTGTTTCAGGAGAAAGCGACTCCCTTCACACCAGACATGATCGCATCGCATTTCCTTCACGCGTTTATCGTCGTCACGCCCATTGAATCTGCGGACGGGGAGACCAGGTAATGTACTAGACCCTCAAAAGATTTACTTCGTACTTATATTTTAGATAAGTACCTACATGGAATTCTTATTCGGTTTCGTTCCGTTTCTCCGCATCATGTTCCGTATCATTCGTATCATTCTCCGTGTATCATGTACTTACTCGAGGTAGAATGCTCTTCAATACGGGGGCTGTCCGAAGAAATGTACTTTGGGGCGCTTCAAGAAAAATGTGAATAGACTCTCTACTCCGAAGAGTAGTTAACGTCCCTTTGCGTTGTCTTTCATCATGATACTGAAATAAATAATTATGTAAATGTTTTTTTTTTATGTCGCATCTAAAAACATCGAGAGGAAAGCATAGAAAGACACATAGAAAGTGCCTGGCTAGCTACCACTCTCAACTTGAAAATCTGACGCCAGGAATAGACTGTGTATTCCGGCAGCATGACTTTAATTATCCCATTCCAGACTAGACGTTAACTATTTTAACATCAGGTGAGCTGTGGTCTTGAGATGTGGTCACACGCCTTGCTTGACTACCCTCAGTTTAAACGTTAACTTTTTCTTTAAAATAAAACCTTTTTCAATCTCGTTTGCTAACTTAAATGCAAGTCCTAATAAGTTGTTTAACATAAAGTTAGTTGACAACGCACAGCGGTATTTGCATCGTGGAGCGGCGAAATGGCTCGGAAATAGAAGTTTTACTCATTTATATGCAAACGAATCCCTACTGTGTAATTATGAAGATTTTTATGGGGACAAAATACTAGGTGGGGTAAGGAGTAAGAAATAATCTTGTATCTCGGAGCAAGCGTAAAGACAAAATAAATGGGTTCTTAGTTTTTATTTATTTCTGTGTGCCAAAAGGAAACTTTAATATAGAATCCGGAAGTTTTTTCCTTTACTCGACGACGGAAAGGCAGGGCTTGGCAAAAAAAAAGTGAATCGGGTAATTTCAAGTCAAATCGTGTAATTTCAGATTCGGATCCGGATTTGGATTATTTTTCTTGCTTGACTGCCGGCAACACTAAATCGTTGAAGGGATATTTTTTGAGTTTTGGCGCCAACGTGGAAAAAACATGTCGGCTCGTTGGATTATTTTTCTAAACTTGTGTATTTTCGAGTGTTAATGTGTACTAAATGGTGAATTAATATTCATTAAGTGCTTGTAAACGTGCTCGAGTGTGGGAAAGTGATTTAACGAGGTGAAACCTGTCTTTTCGTGTTGTTTCCAAAACTCCGTAGGAGCCTCTTGTAAAGTCTTCATGAGTTTGACTTGACCGTGACTTACTTAGCTTGACTCTGACTGTGACTATGATTACATGTTTGACGCTATTAATAAAAAGTAAACTGTTTAATATTACGACTAAAAGACATTGAATCCAGGTCTTGAAAATATTAACCAAAAAAAAAAAGTTGGGAATTTTGTTTGACAGTATTCCCAAATATTCCGGATTCCGATTTCGACTCTCGCTCGAATTCTCCGTTCTCCGCCAAAGAGTTCTCCGCTAGGAGTAATAATGTTACTTGCTCGAATTCTCCGAAAGACATCTTAAAAGATATCTGTGATTCCAATTCCGACCATTATAGTTTAGAATTGATGCATCCCAACCCAAGGCAGAATTATGAGGCTCCATAACTTTCGAAGCGACACATTTTTGTATCGGGAATGCCGAAATGGGACTTAATAACTGAACGTAAGTTTCGCGTCAAAACAATATTCAAATTTCTCTCCTAACAAAATTACAGTGCTGTATTTTTTTAAAAAGAATTGAATAGGTTTTGCTGGCTTAAACACACTAAGGCTAAGCATTTACCACCACAAACAATCAAACACCTAAATCTAAACTTATTTCGTTTTCAGGTACAAAGTGGCCGTCACAGCTCGTGTTGACGTACCATTCTTCGGGCCGACTCTCCCTCAGCCCTCGGTATTCCGCAAGGGCCGCGAGTTCAAAGAATTCCTCCTCACCAAGCTCATAAACGCCGAGAACGCCTGCTACAAAGCCGACAAGTTCGCACAGCTTGAACTGAGAACCAGAGTATCGTTATTGCAAAACCTAGCTGAAGAGTTAAAGAACAAAACGACAGAGTTTCTTGGGACGGGGTCCAGGATTGAGCCGGGTGCGGTGTCACCACAGCCTGAAGGAACTCCAAGGCAGGATGGCCCCGGGGCTAGATTTATCGATACTGTGAAGAAAGCGCTTATCTATAAAGTAAGGTGAGGATCTTTGTCTGTCATAATTATTTTCTTCTTACGTTCCATTACATTCTACTTTTTAAACCCTGATGCAAAAATAGGGTTGTTATAAGTTTAATGTGTTTCTGTCTGTCTGTGGCATAGTAGCTGCCAAACGGCTAAACCGATTTTAATTTTTTTGTTTGAAAAATTATTTGATTGATAGTGTTCTTAGCTTTGATTTATGAAAATCTGCATCAGGTTTAGTAAACTCTTTCCACCTAACCCAGTAGTTAACCCATGATGCTCATGCTTTTCAGATCACCGAGTGTAGATACAAACCTATCGGGTGACAGCAACAAGAATCACCTTCCTAAGAATAAGTTTACTCCTAATGAAACTCACACACCAAATGTAAGTGATCAACTAAATATTAAATGCAAAAGTTAGGTACTCTGTTTCCCTTTTTCTCTGTGTCTGCCTGTTTGATGTCTTAGCCGTTGTAATGATTGGCACAGAAGTAGGATGTAAAATGAGGAACATACAATAGGAACTAATAGGTAGGTACCACAGAAAAGAGATGTAAGCATAACGGAAATGAGAAGGAAAATGGCATTAAGAGTGAACCTTGATGAACATTCTTATTTAGATTAACGCGTCGAGTTGCTAACTAATCACACAGTTGCTAACTGATTTCGAATGACTGATATGACTGACACGCCAAGCGGGACGTCAGTGCAGGACTTTTCGCCCCCATATCGAATAAGAAGAATAAGAATAAGACTGATGTTTCGTTTATATGGGTGCAACTGGCTTTAAATTTCTTACAAAAATTCCTTGACAGCCGTTCAAAAAAAACAAAACTTTTCTGTTGTAGGAACTGTTTGTTTATCTATACTAATATTATAAAGAGGAAAGATTTGATTGTTTGTTTGTTTGTTTATTTGTTTGCGTTGAATAGGCTCCGAAACTACTGAACTGATTTGAAAAATTCTTTCACTGTTGGGATGCTGCACTATCCCCGGTTGACATAGGCTATATATCCCGGCTTCGCCCGTGCGAAGCAGGGGCGGCCTACTAGTTGAAAATACATAGAAACGGGAAAATGGTGGACCCGAGCTCAGCAAACAAGTGCGAAATAAAACAATTGAATTGCTAGTATCCCATTGCTGGACCAAATCATCTATACAAAGTCTGAATCTTTTGTACTCTTGTATTATGTTCGGATATATGTGCATCGAATCAGGCGATCTCGCCAGATGGAAATCGATGATGCGGTAAAGATGGAGCATGTTTGCCTAGTAATAACCTATTAACCCTAGACTTGAGTAGTAATGCCACAGGTAATGCTGCCGAAACAAGCAAGGTGTTATATTATTTGCCATTCTAATTAAGAAAGAGGAGGCAAACCGCTTGGTGCAAATGAATAATATTTCGGCCATGTAAGAGTGACGCTTTGCCGTTTGTCTGGACGTCCGCTAATGAATAAGTGATGGGAGAGCAAGTTCGTGAAGTTCCATTACATGCTCTCTGTGGAAAATCGTGTAAAATACCGACAAACTTGCGACTTTACACTTGTTGTCAGGTTCTGAAGCTTCACTTCAACCAACACTTCGTCATCAATGAGCTTTGGTTTCGTTTGGCGTTAGATTAGCTCAGTTATTAGGCTTTTACTTGGATTTTTCTTTTCTGGTTCCATTTCTTATACGGGGTGTACGGGGAACACTCGAAGCCAAAAGAAGGTAATTGTACTCATCATTATGAACTACTTTTACTATGGGACCAGCCCTGAAATCGCGAAAAAAATATCAGCTGTTCTATAGAAAACGGTCATTGACACTCGACAAAATATATGGAACAGCTGATATTTTTTTCGCGATTTCATGTTGGTTCCATACTAAAAGTGGTTCATAATGATGAGTACAATTACCTTCTTTTGGCTTCGAGAGTGTCCCCCCTACAGCCTGTATATATTTTTTTGCCAAAATATTATTTAAACACTATGGTAACCCCTAAAACAGGATTCCCAATTCCAGAGTGGACGATCCAAAACGTCCATTCCATCATCATCAGCGTCCGCCGTGTCGGTCCGGTCTGCCGGAGGCTCCGGTGAGTCCAGCCCGGACGTGACGTCACGCGCTGCCCCGCCTCGTCCACCGATGAACGACCACAGTGACGACTCCAGCCTGAACTCCGTGGATTTGGACCCTCTTGGTATGTCTTAAGCAGAAACAGAGAACTATAACAATAGTAAGAGTGACGAAAGTCAGGTCAGCCGGTGGTTTAGCTAAGTCGAGCCTGGACGTGATAACTCGTTGAACTCCTCGGATTTGGCTCACTTGGTAAGAGAAGCACAGTTAGAGCGGTTTCGCACTACGTCCGATCCGAATCCGATCCGAATCCATGAAAATACGTTCCGAAGTTGTCGTACAACTATTTGTATGGTAGTTTACACACTAGATCCGATTTCCGTCATCCGAATTCTCTCCGTCATCCGTAAGTTTCCATTTCGGAATAGATTCGGAAGTTGACGTCGATTGAAAGGACTCATGATCAACGACGTGAACACTCTGCTGTGGCTCCGCCTAAAATGATTGCGTGGATTTGTATCAGAGATCGGACTAGTGCGTACGCAATATCCGAATTCGGTCCGAGTTTTCTAGATCCATATTTTCACGGATTCGGATCGGACGTAGTGCGAAACCGCTCTTATAGTTATTAGTACTAAACTGAAAGGATGTTTCTACGGAATCCGTATTGTCGGTCACTTAGAACATCATTAGGTACCCATATACCAGGAGCCTGTTCTTGAAGACACGTTCCATAGTCTCACAGAGTATGGATGTGACCGAGATTGGCCTCTAGTTGGCAGGGTCAGCACGACTACCTATTTTGGTAATAGGTTGCACATTTGCAAGCTTCTATAATTTCGGCACTTGACCAGTCTACGAGAAATACGAAAGGAACATGTCAGCACAGAAGACAACTGAGAGATTCACATGTTTTCAGAACTATGTTTGAAATACCATCCGGGCGATCGAACCGGGTGCCGTGACATTGTAAAGCGTACACGCTACCGCTCGGCTACCGTCGCTCATCGACGACGTTTATCTTAGACATGATATTCAACAACACGCATTGGGCCATACACTATAATTATATTAGGGCCCAACCTCCCTCTCTCTCTCTCTCTCTGGGAGAAAGCCTGTGTCCTAAAAAAACTTGGATAAGGTATACAAACCGGCTATCCTTAGTAACCCTGTCATTTGAAAACAGCATCTACTCGTAGGTATATTATAGATCTACCCTCATTTAATCATTAGTATTGCCATAGATAAATATGTATTGCCCAAGTTATTACGTACCATGACTTCGATTCAATAACTCGCAATTATTAGTTTTCAAACTTCATTACTTAGTTACTCATTTGGACCAAATATATCAATGTTTTGAAACTTATTGGCCATTTTTCCCGGATTAGATGACAAGGACTGGCTGAGTTGTGGTAAAAGCGCAACAGGTTAGTCCTGTAGCATAGAGAATTAGATGAATGCTGTAATATAGACGTAGAATTAAACTTAGCATGCAAAATTACTTTTTTCTTTATTTACTTTTTTATTTGTGCGCTTGTAAGAGGCGCCCCTTAATTTAGTTACAATCTAGTCTAATGTTAGGCCATTGTGTAATTAAATTATCAATTAAACTACCATGTACGTAATTTTAATACATACATCTAATGTAGTTTTTTTTTATATTAATGCGCGTTCTGAATCAACGCCAACGACGGCAACAGCGTTAACTTTTTTATGCAACTGACGAGACGAGCATGTAGCTAACCTGATGGTAAGCGTCATGCTTGCTCATAACAGTTCAGTGCTACCCAGAATGTAAAGCTTCAACATTTGCGAAATCATGCGCGGCACTGCACTGCGCTTTGAGATAGATGAGATTAGATCTCTTTATGCCCAGTAATTTCAAATTAGAAAATTACACTGTTAGCGTGATTCGGAACACGCCCAAAATACCTCGTAGATACATGCATGATGTAGACTGTTTAATCTACGTAGACGCGCCCCACTCGTTCTCCCAAAAGTTTACGCAGTAGTGTGCAATGTTCTAGTGTCTTAATTTTATTGATACTAGCTATTAAGAATCATACTAAATGATCGGTCTGGCTCAGTAGCGCGCCTGGTTTATGAGTTCGGGTCTCGGGTTCGTTTCCCGATCAGGCAGATGTTTGAAAGATACATTAAATATTGTTCTGGATGTCTGGGTGTTTGTCTTGGGTGTTGCCCGTAATCTTTGTATGTGGTTTGTTTATTGACCATTATAAAACATGATTTTTTTTTGTTGTTATTTAGTTTAAATAGTAAATTATGTAATTCTACATAGATCTGCAATAAAATGATTTTATTTATTTATACTTAAATAAATAAAATCATTTTATTAATTACTAAATTAATTACTAACACTTGAGAATCAGTTTCTATTTTATTTTCAACCACACCATCGCTTAACAACAAATGAGCTATGGTCATATTGGTCATACGCCTAGCGTGTCGACCAATAAAAAATATTGAAACAAACACACTAAGATGAATTTGCTAATCATATTCGGGACAGTCAGGAATCATAAGCTGAACATAGCACACTTGAGCTGTAAGCAATTTAGTTAAAAAGTGGGTTGCGACGACATTATTTTAGTAAAGTGCGTCACGGGGAAGCCAAAATGAACTAGGCCTTAACATAATTCACCAACAAAACAACAAAGAGTCACTAAAAAGTCACATCACTAGTCACTAGACCGTCACATCCCTGGTCCGCGAACGGTGGAACACGCTAACGCGTTACCAACCTTTGTGATGTGGTTGTGCCGCGCTGTGTGCAGACTGCTATTGATACACTAGTGTTGTGACTTTCTAGTGACTTAATTAGTTGGTGATTTATGTTTAAAACTGGGTTTTTAAGTTTAGGAAACGTGTCTAATAGGTATTAGGCTGATTTTTTAGCTTATGTTTGATGTATATTCTAAGAAAAAAACTCACTTATTACTAGAATACGACACTAAGGTCTACCGCACACTATCGACCAGACAAAAACACGCTGTTTCATATTTTCAGACGTGGCCGCACGAAAACGCGGCGAATTTGACGCTGGGTCCGTGTTCGGTAGGCGTTACATAATCATACATATTTCTGTATAGTTAAGATTTAAAATGGCTTGATTTTAACTATTCCTTGTATGATTTTCAGGTGTGGTATACGTCGATAGTGACACGGGACTTGAGTCTATGTCTTCAGCGGAGGCGGGCGCGGCGAATACGAGAGGCGAAGCGGCGGTACCTAGAGATATTGCGGATCAACTTCGACAGGAAGTGTGTCATCTTAAGAACGACAAACTGGACTTACTGAAACAAAATATTGTGAGTAGTGACCGCTTTTTAATAAAGATGGCGACACTCAATGTAAAACAACTTAGGGCTTTCTAACAGACCTAATCTCCAAGGTAGACAACCAAAGGTCATACGAGGTCACTAAAAGCGATAAAGATGCCAATTGCAAACCATATACGAATTTTCAAATAAAAATAAAAAAGAACACTTAGAACTATGTACTCCGAAATTTTTGGTGAAGTGCTTATATATGCTTATGAGTTTGATGAAAAGAACATAAACCTTTTTGTTTAATTTTGATAAACCGTAAGTTTCACAGGAAATGAAACTAGTTTTTTTTTAATAATTTCTTTATAATTATTTTCATTCATTATCAGCCTATCATATTCCTACTGCTGGGAGGCCCAGTCTGGGACACATTCCTTCTTTCTGAGAGAGGATAGGCCCTGATCAACCATGCTGGCCCAGATTGACGCCTCACATGTTTCGCTACACCGTTTTTGAGCGATGGCATCGAAAGTGCACATAGTTTGTTTGAGTAATAAATAAGTCATTGGTGCAGGGCCGAGGATCGAACCGGGTGCCATCATAATGTAAAGCGCACATGCTACCGCTTGACCACCAATCACCATCGCTCGTTTCGATCCTCGGCCCTGCAACAATTACTTATTTAGCAGGTACTTTTGTATTGTAATTATCTGTAATAGGCCTGTATCCTAATGTTTCATATATTACAAATAACAGGCTAAGCGAAGAATATAAATAAATACATTACACGCACTGAAAAAATAATTTAAATTGGCTGAGAGATGCGTTTAAGAGAGCGGATACCCTATCCCTCTCCCGCAAAGCGTGTGTTAGGGTAGCATTTGTATGGCTCAAGCATGGTTTGACGTCTTAACGTGATATAGTGCGTTATCTATCTAGCATAAAGTTAAAATACTTTATAACTTATTTATTTTTGAACAATATAGATAAAAATTTGGGACACAGGCCTATTCCACGATTCCATGCCTTTTTAACCGACTTCCAAAACGAGGAGGTTATCAATTCGACTGTATGTTTTTTTTTATGTATGTTACGCGATTATTCCGCCAATTTAGAATTGTTTTTGATGATTCTTTTTTTGGTTGGTAGGTCATATCTCATTGGTGGTCCCATATAAATTTAATCGACATTGATTCTGCGCTTTTTGAAAAATCTACAAAAACATGACAATAAGCAACGAATTCAATGTACACTGTACACTTGTACATTTACAGTGCCACCAACTTAGCTTTTAAGGTGGGCAAAATTGGAACTACAGTTATTTCTTGGGAATTGAACAGCAAACATAGAGGAACTGTTCCTAGAACAGAACTTCAAAAGAACAAAGAAGTGTCTCCATGGCAAACGGGCCCTGTTGTTTTTCGTTAAATTTTTCATGACCATGGATACAAAGTATTTCAGTCGTAATAATACACAATATTTTCTACTTTTTTGTTTCAGTTTGTATGTATACCAATGTAGGTATAGTAATGAAGTCGGTTCTTTTTATTTCTAAAAATTATCTTTATTTAATAAAGGTTTTCTTATCTTTTCAGACATGGCAAAACGAAATCAAATGCTTACGCGAACGAGAGATGGCGCTGCAAGCAGAGTTGACCATAGCCATGCGAGAAGTACGCGAACTAAAAAGACTGCGCGAACAGCAAGCCACGATCATACCAAACCCCTCCACACACGACTCCACAGCTTGAGTTAATACGCTTTGCTGTTTGAACGTTTTGATTGAAAATGAAAAGCAGGATATTTAGTCTGTGCTCTCGTACAGTTTCATCGTTTTCCGAGAGTTTTGTTCAACTTTTAGTTTGAAAATGGCACAAATATGTTGTGTGAATAGATATTATTGACTCATATAAGATTTTTACTGCTATTGTAACTGTTTTGTTGCAGAATGGAGGGGTTTTTTTTGTCTGTGTTATCGGGATCACAGACTGTACAAATTACTCTTACTGCAACTAGATTTTTAATCTACTTTTTTGAGACAATCATAAAGAAAATGTTTACTCTGTGGTCAAAAACGACATCAAATTATTTAGTTCATTCATTTTAATTTGTTTCATCTATTTTTGTGCTCTATTTTCATCTGTTGTACAAGATTTCGAAAATCGTTTGAAGTGGATATCATCGCTTTCATCATAGTTTTGGCTGTATTGTTGATATGGATAGAATCGAATTATCGTAGTAATGTTATTTCTAATTGATGTTAGACGATAAAAAGATCTTCAGAACTTTAAATTACTTATCCTAAATTCTCTTGAGTACTACATTGTAGTAGCTTTTTTTTTTCTTTTGATTGTATTACGTTTTACAACAATTCGTACAACATCATGTATAACATCTATTTAAGCCGCTACTTTACGAATGCTGGCCAATTACCTTGCTTTTATGTTGCCAATATATATCGCGGACAAATCTAAATATAAAACGTTTTAGTTTTCAATGTTTGTTTTAAAACCGTAGACAAACAAAATAAGTATTCCATAATAATCATAATGGAACACTTAACATCCTAAGAAAAAGATCTGATTAAAAAAATAATATACGCAAATTTGGATAATGCGCGCAGTTCGAAAATTGCTTATGATGGGGTCAAATTATCTGTACCACTTTTTAAACTAAAACTTAATTTACCGGCCCGAATACTGTTACCATCTTTTTGTAATGAATAGAGATGCGGATAATTTTATTACTGACAGATTAGTTTAGTTTACAGAACGACTATTCAGTTGTTCTCCAAAATCAACACCATTATAATTGTTTATAATCTTGCTTTCCTTTTGCCATCTAACTACATCGTAGTTACTAGTAAACATTACTATGTGCAATAAAAAGTTATCAATAGGTAAATGTACATTCTTTTATGGTTTGAAAGCCATAATTGATAATGTTTGTTTACTTATTTGAAATCTTCGCAATACGTATTCATACCTAAATAGGTATTAGAGATACTTTATTTATCCCCAAAATGTATATTTATATCCGATATAAGGTTTAATACGGATCTAAGGTCTTGTACACTTCTGCGACAAAAGTCGTGCGTCAAAATCTATAAATACTTATTTAAATGTAGCATTTAGTTCGTAGCTTGACTGACTACTGAAAAGCTTAAATCTTCGTTAGCATAACACCATCTAGATAATAGCTATATTTATATTATTTTTAGAGAATATAATTCGAATCTTTTATATTAGGTATGTTGTTATACAAAACTAAAATAGATAATCTATTACCCAGCGTTCACACATTGGAGCATTTTCTCGGGCTTTTATTTTTAGTAGTACTTTAAAAGTTTTACTTGTCTGGCTAATTTAAAACACGCCGGAATTTTGGGTCACTTATAATTCCCATATACACATACTAGTTACTAGCCTGATTTTGATGAAATTTAGTATTTATCTCAAAACCAAATTTCTAATATGATTTTAATGTACTGAAATATGTATTTTTAATATTGCGTTGCAAAAAAATAAAACGTAACTAAAAATTCAAATTACCAATTTTTTATACACTTGCCAAGTTGTATCAATATCGGACGAATAATTTTCGGAAAATAACTAGTATGTTTGTATAAAAATTTTAAAATTGCCCGATTAAAACATACCACAAAATAAAACTTTTAAAGTTAGACTTTGATTTTTGATTCCGGTATTTCAAAAGGGTTAAGTAATTCAGTTAGTTACTTATATCAGAAACCAAAGTTACAAAAACAAAATGCCTATGAATAATCAATTTGTGGATGCAGTATTGGGCTATTTTCTTGTATTTTATGAAAGATAGCGTCATGACTTTCATAAGATGTTTGTACTTTATGAAACCTATTTCTTTTCTTTCAAAAATATTGAGTAGATACCACACATTTGTGTATGCACTAGTAAAAATATATATATATCAAGGTTTGTACAGAAACGTTTTAAAAGACAAAAGTTGCGATGTCTGTACAAACCTTAATAGTTTTGTAGGTTAATATTTTAGAAAATTCATAATATAGTATTTATAGAAAATCCGAAACGTAAATGCTACAATATTCTTGCAATATTTAACAATGTTAGTATATATAAAACAAAATGTTATCTATATTAGAAATTAGACAAATAACGGTACCTATTAATGTAAGCCTTCATAGACGATTGGTGCGTTAGAGAAAATATTAACGAAAAAAATATTTCATATACTTACCTACATAGAAAGTTAGGGATTACAACGGTATCAAAACATCCCAGTATATGATTTTGTATACTTATTCGCTTCTTTTTAACTGTTCAATTAGTTTCCAAGCTCAAATTTGCTTTTCAACTAAACATATTTCTTGATAACATTTTAGATTTTTTTTATAATTAGTACGCAACACGTCTTCAAGGAATAATGTTTTTTTTTTATAATTGTTTAGTTTACATTAAGTTCTCCAGTTATTGTAAATATATCATACTGGACTAGGCTATGGATTAAACAGTATTTTTCATAATTTATGATTCGGTATAAGTTGTTCGAGTGTCTTTGAATTAATACGTTTTTGTTGTTTATAATTAATATTTTATACCAAAGTTAACATTCCCCACTAAATAGCATAGATATTTTTGTGTAAAACTAATGTAAACCAGTATTTGAATGGGTTTTTCGTTGTCACAACATGCTAACTTATTTCTAGGCTTACATTTTGTAAAAGGGCGTGAGATGGTTTTGATCTAAAAGAACTCTTTATAATAACATACCTCCCTACAAAAACATAAAAAACATGTAGACAATGTACAGCTCGTTTTAACTTGTGTCCATTTCTCTAAACATAATTGTAGCTTTTATCAACCAATGACAATTCCACTGGTAGTTTTCATTAGTGCCCACCTTATTTGTTAACATACTTGGAATATTGAGAAAAAACGGACTTTTGTGTCTTAACAGCCGTATTATCTACAAAATAAAATCGCCAATTTTGGGTATCTGAATTTTGGGGCATAAAACGAAGAAACAAAGCCGTAATTGTCGAGACGAAAAATCACGAAAAACCGTCGGGCACGAAAAATCGTCACCGCTTTATGGTTGATATTCCACATTCCACATTTATTATGCGAACTGCCAGTCTGTGGAATGCGCTGCCTGAATAGGTGTTCCCCGATGGTTACAATCTGGGTGTCTTCAAATCACGAGTGAATCGGTTCCTTCTATAGGCAAACGTGCATCATCGCTTAACATCAGGCGTGATGGTGGTAAAACGCAAGCCACATAAACAACACATAAAAGAAAAAAAAGACGAATAAAAAACGAGTAGGTAAACCATAACCTTAAAATTGTTATTTTATGTCAGTAATTTAAAGACTCGAAACTTTTCCTCCTAAGATTGTTCGAATAACTAATTTTGTAAATCGAAGGTAAAAGTTTATGTTATGTTGAGTTGTCAAAATTTTAAGCTATTATTATAAATAAAAAAATAACAGATAAAATTTATTACAGAAGTTGGATTTTCTATAGATCTTTCTTATTGATAGAAATCAAAACGCCAAAAATCCAGTGTTCGTTTCTTTTTTTCGTCAAAAAATGAGAGAGAGCTCTCTTCAGAGCGATCACTTAGCATTTTTTTCGTCTAGATTGAAATCTTCAACGCCCTTTTCGAGTTAAGTGTAATCTTTTAGACATTTAGTTCGCCTGTTGATTGTGAAAGGTAATCACTAAACTGTTGATTCGTCTTCTGTAGACTTAAACCAAATATTGAGCGCGGAGCGTTAGATAAATAGTTTAAAATATAAGAGATACTATTGAAATATATGAATAGTTATTACTAAATAACATTGTGGTTTTATTCCTATTACTTACTACATTTAAGCTGCGGAAAATCTGTCTGCAATATCTGAAGGTTGCTAAGAGAATGTGTCTGACAGGTTTTTTTTTATAGAATAAGTGGCAAACAAGCTACGGGTCACCTGATGGTAAGTGGTCACCGCTGCCTATAGACACCTACAATACCCGGGGCATTGTCAGTGCGTTGCCTACCTTTGAGGACTCTATTCACCCTTCGTTACATCGTTCATTAGTTAGGTGCAACAAAATTCTAAAAAACAGAATGAAAACTACTACTTACTACTTTACTGTTAATATTTTGCTGTAGTACCTATATTGGCTACCAGCTTACAACGTTCTTACGTGCAAAAAGCTATAATTAGAATTTTATTTACTGTTTTCGTTTAGCTTTTTACGGCAACTGACAGATATTCTTTTAGCGCTTACCTTTTAGTGACGACATCTGTTGTTAAGTTCAAAACTAAAATAAATTGAGAGTCAGCGATAGCATAGAGAAATATACTATACTAAAGGCGATAGGTACAGAGCGACCAGCTTTTCAAGTCTGCTAAAGCTCAGTACCTACCCTTAGTACAAGTTTTAATAGTTTTAGAAAACTTTTTTCGTTTTCGTATTGTTTCATACATTGCTGGGCTGAAAGTTATTCGAAAACTTTTCCGTATTTGAATGAAGCAACCTGTACTGCCGATTACTACCGATTTTAATTCCTCCGCGTTTCCACTGGAGGTGTTTTATTAAAATCTATGTAACAATACGAAAACGAAAAAAGTTTTCGAAAACTATCAAAACTTGTACTAAGGGTACTGATTTCTTAGGTTAGCGGTGCCGTCACATAGCGGACGCAGCAATAGGTACGGATGCAAAAAGACGGCAAATCTTTACGGTGACACGTGGAAAGTTCCATCACAGCTACGGCCATCGTTTTTTAAAAGAAACTTATCTGATACAGGAGAAAATGGACAATCTTGATGTAGCATTAATAGTTTATTTGGAGGATGAGCAATCATTAGAAGAGGAAAACAATCGTATGGAGAAAGATGATTTATTCAAATATCGTAGTACAGAAGGTGCATTTGAGATTTTAGTGCGTCCCTGTCTACAGTGCAAAGATGAGAAATTCAGGGAATACTTTCGCCTAACACCAGTTTTATTTGAATACGTCATTTGCCCTACCCAGAATAAAATGATGTGATACCACATGTTTTACAAACAAACATTTAAAAATTACTTTACTGGAGCGGAATGGGTGGATACAGGAGTAGAGTGGATTACAGGACGGATGCGGGACTGAAGCTAAAAAGACGGGAAGGTAGTAAACTGGATTTCAATACTACGCGAGCGAAACCGCGGGCAAAAGCTAGTATATAATAAAATTTACACACATGCGAAGCCGGGGCGGGTCGCTAGTAAGAGATGAAGTACTAAATTCACTACGGTGTAAGTACCAACTATAACATGTGAACTATGTTCGTGACTGTCATAAGAGGCGCGCGAGACGGGAACTTCTGCACTATTAAAGCAAGTGGAGGCAGGAAGACGCGAGTACCTGCCTCGCGCGCTCATCCTCCCGTTAATTCTAGAATTTGTTTCCCTCTATACCTCCAAGTTTAGTATCCACTTTCGTATACCTACTTACCTACAAGTGACTATAAAGACGCTGCCAGATGATGCGTACCACAAGTAACAAGTAGTAAGTAGGCATTCAAACGAAAAGTAGTCACTCGCGCAGTGACGCCACAACTCGCGTGCGAGTACGTACTTTCACAAGTGTACGAAGGAGACGAACGATGTGCAGTGGGCGACGCGCGAGCAGGGCGGGTATACAAAGCTTCACTTGGCGCCTAGAACCAGCGCGAAGTGCTACCAAGCTTTTTACTTTTCCACTTTATTACTATTACTTATTAGTTTATCTGCTGTAAGTTGTAACGTTCCATATTCTGTGAACATTTCAACTAGCTATCTATTACGGTTCGAAAGATACAGCCGTTACAAGGTAAGACAGACAGACAAACAGAAAGCAAAGGCTTAGTAATAGGATCCCATTTACGGGCTTTGAGTACAGTAAAAATGGACCACAATAGCTTAAAAAAAAAAAGCTAATCCTCACGTGTATCGTAAATTTATCCTACTCCTTCCATTACGACGCCATTAACCAGATAAGAAGGCACTATAAGTAGCCTAAATATATCTGCACAAAGCCCAATAAAAACACTATATTGGTGACTTTGTGTCTGGTCATAAAATCTACGAAAGTAAGAACTCATCTATTCTCCTAGTCCCAGGTAGATCGTAACTTGTACAGTATTCTTGCTCTACTTTGCACTGATATAAATTCATAGTGAACTTTATAGTGCGCCGTTCGGTAAGCTTGCATATTTTAAAGTAGTTTTTCCAACTTAACGAGTTTTCTGAACTAGCTGCACCCGGCGGATTTTGTACAATTTTCTAGTTACGTTTTTCTGTATAATCCGGGACAAAAATTATCGTAGAGTAATGATCATCTCTATCTCATCTTCTCTATCTCTATCTCTACATAGTATAAATTAAAGTCGCTTTCCGCGTCTGTCTGTATGTCTGTATATGGCCGCTATCTCCTCCTAAACCACGCAACGGATTTTGATGTGGTTTTCACCATCAGTTAGATACATTTTCACGGAAGGTTTATATATATAACTAGCGACCCGCCCCGGCTTCGCACCTAAATTACACCCGTGCGAAGCCGGCCGGGCGGGTCGCTAGTATAATCGCTATCTTCTCTATCTCTACATAGTATAAATTAAAGTCGCTTTCCGCGTCTGTCTGTCTGTCTGTATGTATGGCCGCTAACTCCTCCTAAACCACGCAACGGATTTTGATGTGGTTTTCACCATCAGTTAGATACTTTTTCACGGACGATTTATATATTATATAACTAGCGACCCGCCCTGGCTTCGCACGTAAATTACACCCGTGCGAAGCCGGTAGGGCGGGTCGCTAGTAATAATATATAAGTGTGTCCTCACTCGATTGAGTCTCATGGCGTTCCACGCTTCATTTGTCGTTCGTTGTTTACATTGTATATTTTTTTCCTAATATAATCTAGCCTAACTTTATGAGCAAGACGTGATCTTCTGTAAATTGGGATCCTCGTGATTGGAAGCGAAAAGCCTAAAATCGAGCTGAATGGCGTGCCTTACAAGAGGCCTGTGTCCAGTGGTAGAGTCTGGCTATTGAAAGCAGAGACTGAAAAGCGCGGCAAATTTAAAAATATCAGCATTGGATCCCCTGAAATTTGTATGAAATGCCTGGAATAATCTCACTTGATACTTGTAAGTTATTAATTTATATTGTGACACAGTCAGAACACAGTAGTAATGTTTGCATTTTATATAAATTTTGGGGTTGCAATGCGGATTTTTTTTAAGTTGGCGCGCGTTTTCATTCTCTACTTTCATTAGCCGGTCTCTAGTCCATAATTAGGCTGAATAAATAAAATAAATAAATAAATCTGACCCCAAACTAAGCAAATTCTGTAATATGGCTGCCAGGGACTGATATATACACATATATTTTTAAATACATATTTAAATAGATATTCATCATCATCATCAGCCAGTAAACGTCTACTGTTGGATAAAGGCCTCCCTGTTAGAGAGGGGTTTTGCCATAATCCCCACGCTTAGCAGGCGGCTTGGGGATCGCAGTACATTCACCGTGTACTAATAGGACGCTGCTGCCCATCCTCCGGTGGTTCTAGTCGCAGTTTTAAGACAAAAGTTAACAAACAAAATTTTCATCACATGAATATTTACCCTAGATGGGAATCGAACCCACGCTCTCAAGCGCTCAGGGTAGGATCTCACATCATAGATTAGATTATTGTAGATTTTTCTTTAGAGCAACGCTATGAATAACTCAATTACCACGATGTCTCAGCCTTAATAGGAAGTAATAATCTCTACACTACACCTGCGATTTCTCTACTCAAGTAGGTAAGTGCATTCAGTGGATACGAGCGGAAGGTAGCATTAAAAAGTTCTTAGAGAAAACCTCTACTTTTAATTAATTTAGAACATGCGTAGGAGTTTGTTATAAGCTCTGCAGTCTGCAGTTATATATAAGATAATTCGTAGTGAGTAGAAACTATTATGTCTTATGTGGTAGAAGTTAAGAGAATTTATTTAGTTATCATTTACCTGATTACTTTACATAGTAACAGACTAATAATCGCAAATGAAAAATTAAATTGCTAATGTAGGTATGCACTTCAGCCATAACACTAGACGATTGAACAAATTAATTCTTAAGAGCGATTGAAATAAAGCCGATAATACAATAACTTAGCTAGTAGCACGCATCAACCTGCATCTATTTATTTTCTTCTATTTTAATTTGAACAACCATTTATTTTGATATTTTTGCATGGTAATTATTTATTGTATAGTGTATTTTTTTATTTATTTTTTGTGTTTTTTATTTTGATTTTGACTCTTAATTAATTATTGTATAACGACATTAACGACCTATTATTTATTTTGTAATATTATTATATTCACCAATTGTATCTATTGTTATTATATTATATTATATTGTGACAAAAATGTACTCTTGGACATGTAATTAGTTAATCTGGTAGGTATTTAAATTCTATAATTGTGTAATATTATGTAATTGTCATTAGTGTAATTGGTGTTTGAACCGTGCTTATTGAATAAATAAATAAATACAAATACAAATCTGTAATGTGAACGACGCGTAGGCCTAGCCCTTACAAATAATACTTTTGTTGCTTTAACCTTATTGCTTTACAAGCTTTCTTTTCAATGTTATAATCGATGGTAAAAGACAAAAAACTATACATATAACAACAAGTCAAGAGCTTCTTTTTATTATACATGCCTTATTTATATCACTGATTCCTTAACTTTGATACGCGATACAAATGAATCTGAAGCATACCGCGTTAAAGTACGTACCTAGTTTCGTTGTTATTTTCAGACGAAATTTCGGTCGCCTCAAAACTTGACTAAAGAGTTTCAAAAACAGAATTACCTATAATTTCTATTTGGCAACCCGTTTCAGAAACAGAATCTCGTTTCCCGAAACTAGTTACGAAACTTGGTTTCGAAAGGCCAAATTAAATCGCGTTCCAGAACTGCCCTTTATAGAATTAACAGCATCGTTTCCTGGTAATCACAAAACTGACCTAAAACCCACATACAGACGTCCCTATAGAAATCCTAATTAAGTTCAATCCGATTCCATGGGTTGGAATTCCACAAAGCATTTAAATCGGCGGCACTTCCATACTACAACACGTTCCCTATTCTCATTTACTTTGTATCATCAAAATGTTAACGTCACTCAAAATGTGGCCAAGTATGAACGACCACGAAGTTTGTTTCTGAGAACATGCGCACACCAGATCCTCGGAGTTCAGCGGTTGGCAGTTCAGTCGCTTGGCGGTATAGCAACCCTTCGTACGCTTTCGTACCACCCCCGAATTCGTTCCGCGTACGACTTTCCAAGTACATATTTCTAAACCACCGAGTGTTTTATGTAAGCATTTAAAAGTAGAAGCATGTATGTGTTAGACTGTTGAACTTCCTTCAAACTTAGGTGTACGTGTGACTATTTTTAATTGGAGGTAAGCTGATACCTGTAGATTCATGTTGATAAATTACCCTGTTGCATGACGAAATTTGTCCTGGTGTCTAGCCCTGCCCTGTGTTCTAGATATGTACGGTGATCCTTGTTCTTGTTATATGCTTTAATTTTAAGGGTACCTTATGCCGAAGGCTTGTTTGCTTCAAAATTATAAGGGCTGATAACTATATCACAATCATGTTTTTGCAGGATCACCAGATCCTTCCGTTTCCTGTAGTATTTACCTATTTACTACGAACCTGTATTAAAAGATATAATGAATTTTTCGTGAGAGGTTAACGTGGATATTTAAATATTTGTGTTATGCCTACCTATTAGAAAACTAGAGCTGCGCAGCCAAACCAAAGCGCAGCAGAATTTAATTTCATGATAATATCAATCAATCTTCAGAACCTACGTCAAAGGCTTTGAATTAATCCAGAAGCCTCACTTAGCTAGTTCGTATTCTAGGTAATTAAAATTTTTGCTTAACCGTCACTTAATCACATAATTTATAAGTCACAGGAATGGAATGCGCTTCCTGCCTCGGTGTTGCCTATAAAATACAACCTGGATCTCTTCCTGACAAAAGAGAATAGGCATGGGCAAGCACGCTCTATCTTAGATCGCATCGTCACTTACCATCAGGTGAGTTGTGGTAAAACGCTAAGCCCATTTCGGTTGTGGGCTAACACCTATGCTTTTACTAATTCACAAGCGACACGCGTAGTTCTAGCATTCTTCAAATTGAAAAAAGTTTAGTATTCGGTATTTACCAAATTTCTACACAAACAAGTACTTTTCAAATAATATTACAATACAATAAAATATTTTTTTATTAAATACATCGAAAACATAATTAAACTAACATCAATCTATTATACACCAATATTTATTCATGTTTCTACCCACAAGATGGACAGACGACCTAAAAGAGACCGCGGGGAAACGCTGGATGCAGGCCGCTTCCAACCGGCCCTTTTGGAGATCGATGGGGGAGGCCTATGTCTAGCTGTGGACGTCCTATGGCTGAAATGATGATGATGATGTTGAGAGTAAAATAGTATAGCCCATAGACAGGGGTTCCCAAACTTATTTTGTCTACTGCCCACTTTGAGAATACATTATTTTTTAACGCCCCCATTTTGAAAAAATGGGGGCGCTAAAAAGAGAGAAATATCGAACCGAGTTTGAGTAATCTCATAACTAATATTAGTTGATGTTCACAAGTTGTAGTTGAGAGTCGAGAGCTCATGCAGTCGGTGTCTAAGAGGCCTCCTAGCTAAATGAAATTACAAATCACCCTCCAAGCCATTACACAACGCCCCCATTTTTTTTCTGGGTTTCTTACCGCCCCCCTTTAGGCCTGCAGCGCCCACAAGGGGGAGTTATCGCCCACTTTGGGAAAGGCTACCATAATCCTTCATCGGTCTATGGGCAGTCTTAACCGTATTTGTAGTGTTAGTATAAGCTTGTATTTTGTTTAGTTTTGCCCCTAGTACGTACCTATAGAGCAACGTTTAATAATTGTTAAAATTTCATAATATAATATTATACTAAAGGTGGATGACAGAAAAAAAAAAAACTATCTCCTCCGCCATCCTATAAAATATCAACACGAATATTGCTTTATACTATTTTCAATGTTATTTTAAAAACATTCTTATCTGTTTTTTAAATTCTTACTCTGTGATTTTTATCTTCAAAAATGTTGAAAACGTATGATACGAGTGAGACCACAGAAAAGAAAAAAAATATTGTTTAAATTCACTTTAAATTAGAACGGCTGTCAAGGCATTTTTGTAAGATTTTTTTTGTAGCCAGTTGCACCCATATTAACGAAACGTCAGTTATTTGAAATCAGTTAGCAGCTGTAATGCGGACAAAGAACTTTGAGACGTAACCCAAAAAGGTAAGGTCCAAGTTCTTTAGATGCGGAGTTCGATGCGTTGACATACATGAGAATGTTTAAGCAAGATTCTGTCATAATACCTGGCGACAGATTTTCCATCTCATTTCCGTTCTATTTACTTCTCTTTTCTGTGAGTGAGACCACGACCACGGCGACTTACTATTATGATGTAATTTAACATTTCAAAATGTCAGTCAAATTACAATTAAACTAATAACTATTCAAATAACCCACCCCTGACCGTTCCCGGCGCAAAGGTACCCAAAACACTCGCTGCGTTACCGCGTTGGATGGCAATGGCCAACCTTTGCACCAGGAACGAGCCGGAGCGGGAGTCACCACACTTTTCCTTGAGCCTGTGCCCTATCTCCGAAATGAGCTTCTTGGCCTCAGTCCCCCAACAACCCATGGTCTCCACGGCAACGGGCACAAAATTGTAAAGCGGCTCCAACGCTGCGTACTTCTCTCTCTTTTTATCAGCGGCATATTCCGCCGCTGCTGACGGTGAGCGGACGGTGCGACTCAGGTGGCTGGCGGTGACAGTGCTGACGCAAGTAGCATCCCATATCAGGCACTTCCCGTTTTTCCAAGGCACGAGAGTCAGCCCGTCCGGCCTCTTCCCATCAGACCTGCAGAGCCCTGGAGGCTCCAGCACGCAGGGGACGTTTGCCGACACAAAGGCTCTCCGGACTATGTCATTGAGTTAACATTTTGTTTAACATTTGTACGCATGAAAACACACAAAACGTTGTACCAGACAGTCTGTCAAAAGCAGTCTTCACAAAGCCGTATCCTGACAGGCAGTTTATTACGAGACAGGTGGAAGTCTATTGTATTTTTATTTTATCAGAGACAGTTTATTTAAAAAAAAAAAAGAACTATTTCTTAATTTATTAGTGATGATTGGCATACACAACGTTGCACGCCACCTTATGAGGCAAGCTTATACTCGAACCTAAAATTTTTTTTTGAAATAGTTTTGCACTATAAGAACACAAAGTCCAATAGGTGTTTTGAATTTGAATTACGTTTCCTTCCGGGTCAGTTTTATTTCAGTCGACTTAATTTATGTTTTTCCTTTTATGCTCTAATGAAAGCTCGTAACAACCTGGAAATTGCATGTATTGAAAGGCAATTTTATTCAAAAAAAAATTATTTGGATAGATTTTTGATAGTGAATAGTGTCGTTTTTAGCGAAAGCGTAAAAAGGTCGCGAGAATTTTGGCGCGCCGCGTTCAGTACCGCGCCAGGCGTCATCGAGGTTGGACCTATGCTCGTTTTTGTCGTTGCACTCCCCCCGCGGGCGTCCTGACTCTAGCGTGGCAAAATACATCGTCGCTATAACTTGGCGGGGGCTGAGGGAGCGTTTTGTTGCCTACGCGACTCGGATAATAGGCCGTTAAAGAAACTTTTATCTTCGAAAAACAATTCAATTAGCTTACTACAAGTTTTGTATCCATAATAATGTTATGAGAAATTACCCAAGACCTTGAAACGATTATTTACATAGGTAAATAATTACATTATATATAAGCTGTAGCTATATATATGATAAAGGGTTACACGGAACGGTGGTACAAAGCTGAAAGGAGGTCATTGTATTAATCATTACGTAGGTAAAACTTTTACTATGGGACCAATTCTGAAATCACGGTTTTTTTAGGTAGGTAAAATTTGTTGAGTGTGATTTATTTTTATGCTAGTGCATGACGAGAAAAGCAATTCACTCGCCTGATGGTAAGCGTCACGCTTGCTCATAAGAATTCAGTGTCACCCAGAATCAGCAACTTCATCAGTTCATGAATTCAATCATCAATGAAATCAATTCAACTCTATCAATGTCAGGTCTGATGTTAAATTTGTTAATGCCAAGTAACTTCACTGGAAACATTGCCGAGATGCAGTATGTAATATTTGGACAAACAGTAGTGCTCGATACGAAATTTTCCTTTGGAACAACTGATTTTATTAGCAATTTCATATTTGGAACTATAGTGTAAATTGTCCATAATGTACATTAACCTCCTTTCGGCGTACCCTCAAATTTATAAACGCAATAAAAGTACTACCTTGAATCCTCATTTTGATTACTCACTTTTTGTTGGTTCTATAACCTCCTGCCCTCATATTTGACATCGTTAGTCTTTCATGGTTTCCTTCATCATCATCATCATCATCATCTGCCTGAAGACGTCCATTGCTATATTGCTACCCCTTAGCCTTACACACTGAACGATAGCCTGCCGTCTACATTCACTGGATGCCCGCGACTCTCACGATGTCGCCCTTTCGATTTGTCAATGGCGAGGTCGGTTACCTTAATCCACCTCAATTGAGAACAAAATTAGTCACTACGAGATAGATGACTTCATCAAATCTGTAGACATCCAATTGAGGTAGACTTAATAAGGAATACCTGTGGATTACGTTATTTGATCAACTATGGGTATAGCACCATCTTTCTTTAAATATTCTGCAATAACAAACATTTCAGAGAGTACCGGTTAGGCAAAAAAACTGTTGCACCATCTGACAATAAAATCGTTAAATGACGTCATAACTTTAACTGTTAACCGTAACTAGCCACGCTTCGCTGGTTAAGTGTAATTGTTTATGTTAAATATCTGTCTGATGCATACAATATAATTCCAGCTATGCATCTGGAGTAAATAAGGTCTCATTGATTTGCAACCCTGGTAACTTTAACAATGCTAGTGAATATGCTAGTGCAACGCATTTCGCAGTAACTGCTAAAGTCAGCGTTACTGTTATTGTCGAATTTGTCATAAATCTTTACTTTAACTATTACTATGGTGCAACCTAAAATGCTTAAACACGACTCAAACAACCTTATTAGTATTTCGAATAGCAGTCTATATGGTATCTCTACAAGTATATTTTCACTGATTTACACAGCACTTATCCTTCAGCTTTTCGGCTACCAATCCACAGCTCGACTGACCTGACGTTTTTTTTTTAAATATTGAAATACTGTTGGCCTTTTGGCCTCCACAGCTTGACCGGATTAGTTAGCGAACGCAGAGTGCGTTTGGCATAACTTGGTACGTTCGGCATAACTTGGTAAGTCCTGACGGCCACTGAACGACCCAATATATACTTCCCTCTCTACTTAAATTAGCCCATCCTACTGCAGTATCTAACAACTAATGACAAGGACACCAATTTTGACTTTGACACTCATAAATATTCATGGACGTAAGCACGTCCATGTAAATATTGATACATATTTACAACTATTGACAAGAATAACCACATTAGTGAGGATAGTAGAGGTAACGTCTATAAATATGGGGGTTAGTGTACCTTTCGGTGTAACCCTGTACACTTATCTCGTTAGATATGTTTTATGTATGCCTGGCATGTTGCTCCAATTCGACATAACACGCGTTCTTCAGATAATCACATCGACAAATTCTATTTAGGTAGGCACCAGTTTGTTTTTTTATTCATTTACGTGCAGAATGGTGTGGATAAGTGATTTGATCTGCGAATTAGATACACGTTTTAGCGTCTGTATTGTCACAAGGAATAAGGGACAGGACTTATCGTCACCTTAGAGTGAAAACCTCGGAAATGCAATTTCGGTCATTTTCTTATTAATATATTTCTGGGAAAAAAACCTCGCAAAGCATGCTCGCTCAAAAAAAATCAGCTGTTCCATACATTTTGTCGAGTGTCAATGACCGTTTTCTATAGAACAGCTGATATTTTTTAAGCGATTTCAGGGCTGGTCCCATAGTAAAAGTAGTTCATAATGATGAGTATAATTACCTTCCTTTGGCTTCGAGAGTATTCCCCTTACACCCCGTATTACAAACTTTAAGACAACTATCTTAGTAATCTGGGGAGTAAAGAGCACGTGTGGGCGTTGGTAGAGGCTTAGGAAAGGAAAGGCGCGGGTTGAGATCAGGGCTTGTGGGTGTATAATTGGTACCCACTAAGAGCTATTGCACTCCGCGGTGCACTACGTAACATTGTACGATGCATTCCGCGTAAGTTACGATTTACAATTTATAATGCTTTAGTGAAACCACATCTATTTATACTTGATCGAAATCTGGGGATATACTGCAAAAAGAAGTTTAAATAAACTTCAAAGATTACAAAATAAAATAATTAAAAAGCTTTTTAACTATCACTATCTAACACCAACTAAAAAAAATACGTTGATACAAAAATAATGAACATCATAAACCTATACAAATATAACATAATATGCATTTTTTTCGAAAAACTTTAAATAAAAACATTCACCAAACGCAAAAATGTTGTCGACTGCCGAACTCGGCGAGGCAGCTTCCTTGTCATAAGTCAGAACTTTATTATTCAATTTAAATAGTTTCTTCTGTAAGTGTATAAAATTTATTTATATTTTACAGTAACCCTGTTATTAAATCAAAGACCTGTCCGATATCCATTTTTTTATAAAAAGAGCGGCAAACAATGTTGCGTTCAACCTGGTGGTACGTAGAAACCGCCGCCTAGCACTACCTAACACTAGCGGTGTTGACGGTGCTTTGCCAGCCCGAAGAGATAGTTATAGACACCTTTTTTAAAACGCTTTATGTTGAAGCTCGGTTGAAAGACCTTTTGGGGGAAGGAAATTCCATAGCTTGCAGGTCCGCGGAAGAAAGGAGTGAAAAATTTAATAAATAAATATTCGGGATATTTTTGCACACACGGTCATCTGACCCTAAACTAAACAAAGCTTGTGATATGGCTGCCAGAGACTGATATACATACATATATAGTTTTAAATACATACATAAATATATATTAACGACCAGATATAATCTATGTATGCATACATAGATTATACAGATATCAGATCTATGTATGCATAATTTTTTTGTATTTTTTAAGAATGTGTAATATGTTCACTGTTGGCATATCTCTATAAATAAATAAAATAAAATAAATAAAATATAGAACAAACACAAATGTTCATCACATAAATGTTTGTCCTATGTGGGAATCGAACCTACGCCCCCAAGCTCAGAAGGCAGGTTCACTACCAACTGGACCAACGGGCAAAAAATTCGGGCGGTGTGGGATTTCTTGCTTTGCAAGATATAGGGATGAGCTTTTTGACGGTAGCGAGATGAGCGGTAGTGGAAGTCCGTCGCTGGAATGAGATCAAAAACCTCCTCAGAGCATTCCTCAAAAAACAAGCGATAGAAAATACACAGAGAAACCAGATCTCTTCGGAGGCTAATGGATAAAAAATTCAATGTAGTAACAATGACTTAGACGTTAGTTAGTGATGACTTCAATATCAATGATTTAGGTGGCATAATGCACAATCCATCGGCAAATCTGGCCTACGATTCTACTAAAGAAATTGTTTTTAAATTGTAATTGTTTCAGTTTTATTTTTTAAAAATTGCCTCAAAATTGTCAGTTTTTTTTTATACTAAGTTATAATTAGTGATCATTATGAACTTACCCAAAGATGTGAAGTTCGATCACTATTATATGAAGAACTTCATTCGAGGCGATTTTTCTTTCTTCTAGTATAGGAGCTGAAGCCTGGGAATCAGCTACAATATGTAAATATACTATAAGAAAGAAAAATCGCGTCAAATGAAGTCGAATATAATATTAGACGGTGGTATTATTCTAGTACAAACAAATTTTAAACTGCCAGTTTTGAGGCAATTATTTAAAAAATAAAAAATTTTAACAACTACAATTTAAAAACAATTTCTTTAGTAGAATCGGGGCCCTGCACTTGTTTTTTGTTGACAAACACGAAAAAGACATTTACATAAAAGGGATCTTACATACCTATATGGTAGTATAGTAAGATCGTTGCCTACATGTCTGTCCCAATAAATGTGAAGGTGACAAACAATATCAATTGCTCCAAAATAGCCCGCTCATGTGGGCTGAAATCTATACATTCTAATTCAGCAGGATTTACACGCCCACATTTTTTTTAGTGTCTATAACATCACAAATTAAATAGGTACAGACTACAGAAGACCAGTTTCGGCTGACATTGATTTTAATAGCCTACACGCAACCGTAGCTGACAAAGCAACTGTATTGTTCCATCCAACGATTAAATAAAAAATATAAACAATAGGGTATACATTACTTTAATATACATTTATTTCTAACAGAAAAGGTTAACCAAATAAAAGCGAATACATTGGTTACCGAAAAGTACTTTCGTCGATTACGGCACGTATGAAAGGCACGAATATTATATTTTAAAGTATAATAAAGCCTCATTCTTGAATAAAATTTTTGTAATTTGATAATGAAAAATCATTGCAAATTATGACATTGTCACACGAATTGATAATTACGAGTGTTGCCAAAGCGCGGGCCTTCGCGACTGACGTTCGACCGATTTGGTCCGAGATTGCTGTACGCGATTATGTGTGCGCGTACGCCTTTTAACGCTCGTTGTATGGAGCCGGCCTTCTGTACTTATTTATTTTGTAGTAGCAGTATACTTTAACCTCCATTTATTGAACACAATATTGTAATGATAGGCTATCGACGACAAATGTGAACGTGGCATGTGATATCTAGAACATTAATAACTGGAAACTACGAATAATTTATACTAAAATACTGAATTAAAAGTCAATTCATTGACGACAATGGCAATGATGATCGATGAGATGATCTAGTCACTCGCCTGATGATAAGCGTTGCGTTTGCTTGTAACAGTTCAAACAGTTTTTGTCGCATTTAACATTTTGAGTTTGTATGGAAGTCGACAATGGGGGTCAAACAGAATGACCACTCGCCTCACGGAGTTAAGTTAGCCCGCATAGAAATTCCCGAATTTGATGGAAATGCCAAAGACTGGCCGCTATTTTATGCAACTTTCCAAAACGCTGTTCATCTCTTTCTGTAACTGAAAAGCTGTTTTATCTCGCCAGTAAGATGAAAAACCAAGCTAAAAATGTTTACGGTGGTTTCGTGCCCTACGACGAAAACTATGAAATGATATACGGGGTGTAAGGGGAACACTCTCGAAGCCGGTCTAGTCCGGTCTAACTGTAGAGGCCAAACGGCCAACAATACAAGTCAATATCAAAAAATACTCTCGGAGCCAAAACAAGGTAAGTAATTGTACTCATTTATTCTGAACAACTTTTAATATGGGACCAGCCCTGAAGTCGCGAAAAAAATACCAGCTGTTCTATAGAAAACGGTCAATGACACTCGACAAAATGTATGGAACAGCTGATTTTTTTTCCGCGATTTCAGGGTTGGTCCCATACGGATACACAGGTTTTACTATACAGGTTATAGGTTATATACTTATACAGGCTTGGTTCATAATAATTACCTTCTTTTGGCTTCGAGAGTGTTACCCTTACACCCTGTACCACTTGTAGAAGATACAAGGAATCATGCTGGTATGTACCTCGCACAAATGTTTTCACTAAAACCAATCGCTTCCGCTACCCCTGATAACTTAGAAAATTTAAAAGATCAGTTTCCGAACTCGTAGCTCGCACTCAATAACTTAAAATTACCTGACTTATGTGACTTTGTTATGACACACGCATTGTTACAACGCATTGATAAGGATACCGCGCACCTTTTTGAAATGGAGAATCGCAGCCATATCTCAAGCTTTGCTTAGTTTGGGGTCAAACGACCGTGTGTGCAAAAATGTCCCGAGAAAAATTTATTAATCAGTAACTGTCGCCTATGAATACCTGTAACATCAGAGGCATCACAAATACGTTGCCGACCCTTTAAGACTCTATTAACTTGCTTTTTGAAGAACCCCAAGTTGTTGTTTCTCGAGAACACCGCACTATCCGTTTTGCTATGGCTTCCCCACGTTTTTTTTTAACGCGAAAGTCCGCGTTTGACCTGCAACTCGCCTGTTGGTAAGCGACGTTGTGGTCGAAGATGAAGCACGCAGACTTAAAAGACACTTATTCATTCTGGCCTTGAAAAGGCCCAGATTACATCTCTCAGGAAACAAGGAAGCTGGCAGGTCGTTCCAATCTTTGGCCGTACAGAATAGAAACGTAGAATCGAAGCGCTTGGTACGTACATACAAGTAAAATCCACAAAGTACGTTTTCCTTTACCAAGCTCAAGCTAATTGTAGAGATGAACACACCAACCTCTGAGTTATAATCGCTACAAACTCTACTCTTCCATAGAATATCTTACTTCATATACTCGATGTCTAGAATAAATAAATAAATAAATATTCGGGACATTTTTGCACACACGCTCATCTGACCCCAACCAAACTAAGCAAAGCTTGTAATATGGCTGCCAGAGACTGATATACATACAAATATAGTTAAAAATATAAGTATATATATAGTTATAGTTAGTTGTTTTAAATACATATTAGCACTAAGATATAGAACAGACAAAAATATTCATCACATAAATGTTTGTCCTAGGTGGGAATCGAACCCACACCCCCAAGCTCAGAAGGCAGGTTCACTACCAACTGGACCAACGGGCTATCTAAATAATGCATGTGCTTTGGGAAAAGCTACATCCAACTATGCATACGATGCTTCAAATGCCAATTTTAGTTCCGTCTGGTATCTAACTGGGTCAGCTGTCACCTCACGTATTTCTGCTATGTGGGACGACCGAACCAATTTTAATCCAGAAATGCGTTTGGGCTCTTGGGGATGGCTTTATTTATTTGCATTACATAGATGTGTTTGACTGGGACGAATAAAATGAGACTTTATTGGTTGATTTTTTACCATGACTGCCTGAAAGAAGAGTTCACACACAGGGTTACGCGAAAAGGGTGTACTAAGCTGAAAGGGGTCCATAATACACATAATTGTAAACAACTTTTACTATGAGACCAAGCCTGAAATTACGAAAAAACTCAACTGTTCCATACATTTTGTCGACTGTTTTAGTACAGTAGTGACACACTTTTTTTTGAAATGGCCTTTATTATCTAATCAAAATACAAGCTAACTGACGCTAAATACTTGAAGTACTTTTAAGGTCTAGAGATAATAATTTGAATTGTCTCTAGCCCAATAAAATTTAATATTATTAAAAATAAAAATAAATATTAACTATGAATGTTTTTTTTTACGTATTTTTTTTTTAATAAATTTAAAAACCATTAATATCATTTGTCCACGTGTAATCCTATTCAGATATAAATATTTACTTTAGAAGTAAATTAATTTCAAAGTGGAATATTGAGTAAATTTAAATAAGGGTGGTACCTATTTAAAACCTTTGATGTTAAAGGGAAAACGCAGCGTCTAAATTTCAGAGCCCTTAAACCTACCTGGGGCCTTACGGACAACAGCTAATTGCGGCACCTAATCCGCTCAGTTGGATAATCACGCGAACGTGAACCTTATCGTGCCCAGATACGGTTTGTGGTCGCTTGATTTTCCAACTGAGCGGATTAGGTGCCGCAATTAGCTGTTGTCTGTAAGGCCCCTGAACTGTTATGAGACAGCGCAACGCTTACCATCAGGTGAGGGAAATGATTAACGCGTTATTCAGTTGTTAAAAAAACTTGAATAGTATTCCTAATATATTGTAATGTACCTATTTTGTTCAACTTTGCCATGTTGATGGTCCAAAAATGTGAAGAAGAAGTGTCCAGAAATGTGAAAAAGTGTGGAGTGAATAGGCCTAGTAAAGAGGCCTTACGGCTACCTGTTTTAAGCGATTCTGTTCAAGTGACGACAAAGGTTGCGCGACTGCAAACCGTATCTCGGGGTGTTAAGGTTCACGTTCGCGTTCACGACTTTCCTAACTGTGTTGTTTCAGCGATAATAGCCGTAAGGCCTAAATCCGCTCAGTTTGAAAATCACGCGAATGTGAACCTTAACGCGCCCAGATACGGTTTGCGGTCGCGTGATTTTCCAACTGAGCGGATTTAACGTTAGTTTGATACCGAGTTAGCCGTTGGCCGTAACGCCCCCAGGTCATATTATGTCTGCCCCAATATACATAAAGTTCAATATCTTTGTGTTAAAACTAATTTGTGACAACATCCCATAGATCATCTGAGTCTTTTAAAACCTTTTTTATTTACACACGTAAGGAAAATTTTCCTGAACTAACAAAAATGGTAGAACTCAGAGGAAATAGCTTGCTTAATCTTCAGGTGAGACCTGGATTCACGTCCTCAGTTCTAATCTAGGGCTATGCCGAGAATATTTGAACAGATACTAAAGTGCTTTACGTGATACCTTTGGACTAATTTCTGACCTTGTTTTTTTATCACTTGAGATAATATTTTACGCAATCTACATATTAATACTCACCGAATATTAAATTGAATACATGGATCCCATTTAAAAGTGAGATCAGACTGAAATAAACATTAATATTTATCGTAAATATCATTTGGTATATCTTTAATCTGGTAATACTCCATTTAAAATAGTGTATAATGCAATCTGTCATCTATCGAAATACGTACTTAGGTAAATCTTATTTCGTTTAAAAATTATTGGATTAGTTTGGATTATTCATTATTGCCTTGGTATAAAAATAAATAAGTATAAAAAAGCTTGCGTTTGACCTCTACTTCGTCCGATGTTAGGCGATGATACGGTCTACGATGAAACTCAGTTACCTAGAAGAAACCGATTCCTCTGACTCGCGGATCAAAGACATCTAGATTGTATCTAACGGGGAGCACCCATTCAAGCAGCGCATTCTACAGTCTAGCGGCGCAATAAAAGGGGGATCAAAAAGCTTCGTTCGGACTTTCAGAATATGGACTATGAAATGATGTCACGTTTTTGTGCTCTCTCTGGCTTTCCGACAGAAGAATGGACAGAAAAGAATGAGATCATGCAGATTCGATGCACTTTATGGTCGAGAAATGTATTGAGGTCCTCTCGCTATGTATATCTAGGCTTTGTTTTGACCCACATTATTCACATCCGGCCATTCAATGAAATCTTACTTCCTACTATCCTTACTAATATTATAAAAGCGAAAGTAACACTGTCTCTCTGTCTGGATGTTTGTTCGCATTTCACGACTAAACCGCTAAGCCGATCTTAAGGAATTTTGTCAGGTTGATAGTGTACATCATAATATGGACGGACATAGGGTACTTATTCTCCCAGAAAATGCGGGAAAATTGGAAAATTGCGGGTAGCACAGCGGGATTCAGCTAGTATATATAATATTATAAACGCAAAGGTTTGTATGTATGGATGTTTGTTCCTTTTTCACGATGCAACGGAACAATGGATAGACCTGTTTTTTTTCATGGTTATAGTTCAAGAGCCAGAGAGTGACATAGGCTATCTTTATCATCATCACAATTTTTCATCACTACGCAGGTGAAACCGCGGGGCGCAGCTAGTAATGAAAATAAAGTCGTAATAATGAAAAAATCCGTCGTAGCTTATTTGACCACTAGACTTGAAAGCGTGAGCATTGCGGATTCAAATCTCGGGCCCGTACCAATGAGCTCTTTAGAGTTTATGTATTGATTTTCATACCACTGGCTTTTCGGTGAAGAAAACAATCGTGAGGAAACCTGCATACGTATGGAGAAAAAATTAAATGGCGTATGTGAATCCACCAACCCGCAACTGGGCCAGCAAAGTCCATGAAAAGGCTGATTATGTTTATGCATCCAATGAAATGTTGCCGTTCGCGTCAGTAAAGTTGATGGTCGTTAATGGAAATAGTAGTTATCCAATTTTCCCACATATACCTCATTTGCGTCACAAAATGCACCTATGACCTATAATGAATACAAATTACTTTCGAAGTTCAATTGTGTAGGTATGCTATACCTACATTTATTATGAGTTACTGCGTAATCATTGACAAATAAAAATGCTACTTATCTAACAAAATCTGCAGGTTCGATCCATATCAAATCAAATTGAAATTGCTAAAAGCAAGTTAGTTTAAGTTGTATTCATTCATCATCAAAATAATAATCAAGATACGCTAAAATCCACTGGATGCAGAAGGCAGGTTGTCGTTCAGTTTGGATGTCTTATGGCTGATAATGATGATGAATTATATAATATTATTAGTCTAGTTAAAATTTGCAAGTTGAAGTGGCAATGGGCAGGCCACATCGCTCGAAGAACCGATAACCGATGGGGAAGAAAGGTTCTTGAGTGGAGAGCACGAACCGGAAGACGCAGCGTAGGTAGGCCTCCCACTAGATGGACCGACGACATAGTGAGAGTCGCGAGCATCCAGTGGATGCAAAAGGCAGGCTATCGTTCAGCAGTGGACGTCTTCTGGGTGATGATGATGATGAAGATGATTAGTCTAGTAGTTTATCTACTGGACATATGCCTCTCCCAAGGCACGCCACTCTGACCTTCGGCTTTTCACTGCCAGCCTAAGAGCTGCCCTTTTTATACATTTTTATCATGAATAAGTCAGGGTTTGACCATCACTCGCCTTACGCATATCGTCACTTTCGTCACTCAACCTTGTCTCAGGACGCCCTACTCTATGTTTGCCGGTTCGTGGTCTCCACCCTAGAACACGTCAACTTAGTCATTTATTAAAGTACCTAATGCTTTTTCTAAAGACAGTTATCGATTAATTCGGAGCTACGTATCTCGTAATAGAACTAATTAATCATATAGGTAGCGTACAGTCTCTCGTTCTGAATTATTAATACCTAGCATCCACATAATGTCTAGCATGTTGCATAAGCTCTCTAGATGAAGAATGCACTGTATAACACATTTAGGTACTCCTAAAATATGTATATTTGAATTCGGAATCGCTTTTTAGGGTGTAAACGGGGCCCTATTAATAAGCCTACGATGTCTGTCTGGCCGTCCATCTATCCAACGTTTAAACGGCTGTATATTACGAACCATATTAAATAGCCAGCATACATTTTTACAGAATTTATTTTTAATAACATATAAATATTTCTTTAATTTGACACCGGAAAATGTGGTGCCAAAATCCTCTAACGAAAAGAGAAGAAAAAAGAGTGCCTACTGCCTAGTCATAGTGTCTATTATGTCTTCTGTGGTCATAGTAGTCATAGAGCAAAGTACTTTATTACTAGATATACTATAAAGTTATTTGTATAGTCATTCGTTTTATGTATTATCAGATATAGTTTAAAAAAATATTAAAAGTTGACAAAGGGGACAGGAGTCCGTGGAGAAACAAAATAAACAATTAAAAAAAAATGTTGAAAAAGACAGTAAATACTTATTAATTATATTGTAATGCGTTATACAATTAAGTTATTATGCATTATTTTTGTAATTCCTGACAACGGTTAGTCGAAAGATTCTGTTTTCGAAAATCACTCATACAGTGAAGTATTCTTATTTTGAACTCAAATCAAATGTGTTAAGTTCAGTTATCTTACTAGCTATGCTCACAACGTATAAAACTAGTCAAAGAGCCTTATCACCCACGTCTAATTGGAAACTTAGAAACGTAACGATAGTTCAAGACATTTATATCACTTCCTAGTTGCTATAACGTCTAACTATCCAAACTTATTGTATGTGTTTAGAATAGTAAGCTTTGTTCAATTAAAAGCCGCAGTTTTCTCATAATAATAGGCTGGTTGTTTTCCTTTGTATGTCATTTCTGGTGTGAACAATAAAGAGTTTTCTTTCACTGAAATGAAACACTTTTATCGGATTTTATTGCGTGTATTTAACATTATTTTAATTCCTAGTCATAAATACTTTCGAAGTTATTAAAATTTTCTTAAAACTCCAGATTATTCAAACACTATTTTAGTTTAAATTAAAACTAATTTACGTTACGTAAATAGCCATTAGGTACACATTAGAATATGAATAAACAAACCGTTAAAAACTTCTAAATTAGGAGAAGAAATTTAACTCGTGTTTTAGAAGGCCTGTTTTCGCCGAATTATTCTATTGAGAAAAGTTTCACCAATCATGTTTCTAAAATCACATCAAATTTATTTATATCCGCAACTATATTTAATTTATAACGAAATTATGAATTTTGTGCTGTTTGCCATATAACCATGCAAATCAATGCAACGGAACCCAAGTTGACGATATATCAACTCTTAACTTAACTGACCTTTTCAAAAAAAAAATAAGCAATCCTTGGATTCCCAAACAGGGAAGAGTTACATCAAAATATTTTAAAATGTGTGAAAAACATAGCTATAAGGATGAAATAATCCACAGCATTACATATTCTACTTATAACACTTTAGTTTAATATAAACACGGGTCTGGCACGGACCTTTGATAGGCATTGGTGGATCCGAAGCCAACATCAAGAGGCCCTGTTGAATACAAAATTTACAATTATGTATAAAATGGAATATAAAACTATTGTATAGTATAGGATAAAAAAAACTGGGTTATTGAGGTGAACAAATTGTGGGTAGGAGAACAGATCTATAGGATGAGAAACGGCACCTGCTTTGTCCTGATGTCTCGTCTCAAAATACATTTAGGCAGGTGATGACTTGCCACCAACTAAATGAGCCCCCCATAATGGCTGCCGCGTATTGGCACCGGAGGAGCAACATTGGTGGGATGGCTTAGGGTGTCGAGAGGTGTGCTGCACTTTCACTAAGAGATACTGACAGCGTTATGCACTTTAGCACTTCCACACTGGAGCTTAGGTTCTTAGCTCTTGGGGTTTCCACCCTGAAATGGCCGGTTAAGGCAAGGCAGGGGTCAGGAGTCTCATTTAGCCCCAAACTAAAGAGGTTGGTTGTACAATTTCTGTATAAAAAGTTAATATTAAAATAAATAGTCAAAGTAAATTTAACTGTTGGCCAACACAGAGTCTCAACGTCGGTTATATTTTTATTGTTAAATGGTCAGACTAGCGTTAAGTTTGAAGTCAAAGAGAAACAAATTATTTCTACCTACCTCGTCCTTCATTATCTCTTCAAAGTAACATTCAGTTTCATTGTTAGTACTGACTTTTGGGTAAAACGTATAACTTTCACGTAGCAAATGTTGAAAGTTTATTTCGGTTGTGATTTGCATGAAAGTTTTTATTTCAATCATGTGGGGTTCGATGAAGGACCGACTTGAAGTTGACGAACTCAAATTATGTGCAAATTAATATTGGAATTTAGATTACCCCTTTTCCTTCCACTAACGGGCTTTCAGATTAGTTTTATCTCTTTAAATTAATGTTAAGTAATTTCTGGATTTAATTTTAGTTTTTTATTCATCATGATCATCATCATCATTTCAGCCACAGGACGTCCACTGCTGGACATAGGCCTCCCCCATCGATCTCCAAAACGGCCGATTGGATGGTTCTTTATTATTTTACTTTTAATATTTCAAGTAACATGCATAATATAAAACTATATTTCTTTCTTTCTCGGCTCTATTTTTTTTCTCTACTTAAAATATATTTTAGTCTATGTACATATTTAATGAAATATCTATTTGAATATAACAATGAGGAAATTTTGGCATATATTTAAATATAAATTATTATATTGAACGCATAAAATAATTTTGTAAGGTATTAAAAATAATTTTGTCTTTAATAATATAATTAATCAGTTTGACATAATATTTTATTGCATGTTGGGTTGACATCAACATAAACTTTAAAAAAGCATGGTTTATAGAATAAATTGTTAAAGTCGTGCAGAAATATTTAATAGCTGAATTGAAGCGAACTGCTCACTTGCGAAAATTACTCACTTGAAAGTCACCACTGCAGTTTTCTGGAAGATGAATAAAAACGTCCAGGGAAATAAACCTTCAAGAAAGTAGACTTCAGGGAATAGCTGGGCATTGAATGCTAGGAAACCTGGACAATCGAAGAATTACTCTTTAGGGGATAGTGCTGATTACATGCGGGGAATTGGAAGCAACGGATTTGAAACTTAAAATGCCATTTCACAAGTTATTTTTTTGTACATGATATAACCAGTTATATTTGAAAATATTAATCTCTTTAAATGACTCTGTTATCGTTATTATAATAGCGATACAAATAAAGTCATTATAATAAATTAATATAATATAAATTTTAAGTTGGCTATATCGTCATTGGGTAACATAAGATAACTTCTTATTAAAACACGAAGAATTATTATAATGTCCGTATAATATTAATACATTACAGATAATCTATCAGTATGAACATTTGAAATTTAGGGCGTTTTACTAGTAGGTCGTTTCTCCTTTGCGGTGTCTTTCCCACAAAGGTTGCCTGGAAGAGATCGCTTTTACCGCTAAGGCTGCCAGTTGTTACACTAGTTTTTAAGAGTTTTTTGTCCTCTGTATCAAATTTTATGGTATGAACAATAAAGAGTTAATCAATCAAAAGCACTTAAAATTCAGATGTTCTAAAGGTCAGAAATTTTACTAGATTGTGTTTCTCATATTATGATGGAGCATTCATAATCAGCCTACCGTAATTCACTGCTGGACTTAAACCTCTCTCAAGACACTCAACTCAATCTTCGGCTAGTAGATTTTTATTAGATTAGCAACACCACAATTTAATGAAGCTGATACCCCAGCTTTCTGGTTGTTTTAGAATTTTTTTTGTAACATAATAATAGCATTCTTAGGGGAATAATTAAGTAATGGCGCTTCTAACGAAATAAGTCCTAAAAGGATCGTTACAAGGAGCTTTAAGAGCTCGTCTGATTTTAATTTTAGGTAATTATTCCGGGAGTTATTTTGGAAGATCATTAACTTCTTATTTTAAAGTTAATAGACAAGATGAAGATGGATTATAAGTAGGTTAATGTTTTGAAGGATGTGAGGGGGAATATTTTTCTAAAAATTAAAAATCCGATAATAGTATTGTTGGCGGATTATATTTTCGCCCTGAACAAAAAATTATGTTCCAAATCCTACTTTCATTTTTAATTACAGTAAAAGCAACAACGGATTGTTGTTCTGAAATTGATGTTCTGGAATGGAGACCACGGACCGGCAAGCGCAGGGTAGGCCGTCCACCCATAAGATGGACAGACGACCTAAAAGAGACCGCAGGGAAACGCTGGATGCAGGCCGCTTCCAGCCGCGTCCAGCAGTGGACGTCCTATGGCTGAATTGATGATGATGAGGCTGTAGTAAAAAAATAAAGCAGGAAGACAATTTCTTTTGATTGACCCTCATACAACTATAACTCAGATTTCTTGATTGAAAAGAAAGAAACATAATACCTTTGAAAGCCCCTCACCTATATTTTTCTTTCGTAATAAAAACTCTTCAAGCTTTTCTGACGGAAAATAATCTTTATTTATCGCCTGGCCGAGTAAGAAATAAGCTAGGCTGCCTTTTCTACGATATGCCTTTGCTGCCTTCACCTTTCATTTTCTTTGTAGTTTATGGTAATTTTTATTTGAAACAAAAGAACGAGTGAAAGAACTTTTTGTTTCAATAAGCAACGTCAGTCAGAACGCAAAATTGAAAAGCTTATTTTAGTGCCCATATTCATGATTATATTGCGATGGATTAAATGTCATTATTATCATCATCAACAGCATTCAGTTTGAGAACTAAAGAAAACTCTATGTTCAGAAGTTACAAAGAATTATGAGCCCTTAGCTCAACAATTCTTAGCACGTTATTTGCTAGTCGCATATGTCTTTCCATTTATTGCTAAAATATAAACGGATTGACAGCTATGAGTTCATTTAACTCAGCTGTTTATTTAATTGCTACTTTATCTGCAGTTTTTTATATTGCTTTTGTCAGCCACCTCGCCTGTTAGTAAGCGACGATGTGGTCTACGATAGAGCACGCTTACTTAGAAAAAAAGAAATTCATTGATCATCGTATTTTGTTGTTGTTGTTTCTGTCCTAGCTAAGCCCACTGGTGGGCTACACTTCGACTTTCTCAGTATTGGCGGTTTTGAGCTGACTCTTGCTAGTTTTTGTCAAAGGCGAATGTTCGTCACGAGATCTCGTAGGGTGCTTTCCAGGAGGCCGCGTCATATTGGGATTCCACTTATTGGCGATTTTTTCCCATAGCTTTGGCTCTTCTGCCATGTAACTAAAATTTCGTAATTTTTTACAGCTTTGTCATACCAAACCTGTCAAAATTCTTAATGGGTTAGTATCAGTACTAGTTGAGTGGTATAGTAATATTACAATCACTGATTTACAAGTACATGAAATTGAGTTTGATACTTAAAAATTTTACGAAATAAAGTGTCCCAAGTTTTTTTACCTAATGCCTTATTTAGCTTGCGACAAATTTAATGTTTTCTAAATGCACAGATTAGTTTAATTGTTACTATGATTTTTAAGTCTACCTTTCTTTTGGATATTTTCTTGGGCTAACCCGATATCCAAAGTTTTGATCATCTTTAGATACAATACATGCATGAAGAATTTTATTATTTTATTATTGGTACCTATATTCTATGTAGATGTTTGTATATTAATGAAATTCTTATTGTTCATTTCCTAAAAGATCAAAAGAAGTAACGAGCCGTGAACGCCCGTAAAAGCCTGCATGGATTCTATAAAGAAAATATCCAAACGCTTTTTCTCGGTATTTTGTTTAACTCCTCCGTATAAAAACCCTGAGCGTATTTCGAATAAAAAAGGGCGCTTTAATATAAATTAATGAATCCGTTTGAAATTACAAAGACTACAGAATGCTCTTGGGGAAAACTGCATTTTTAATTCATAAGCTTCTTTACGAGCAAGCTTTATTAACAACTTGACTTATGGATCTACAGAAAATGTTAGTCACATTAGTTTGGGGTCAGATGACCGTGTGTGCAAAAAAGTCCCATATATTCAAAATTCAAATTAATTTATTTCAGGCAAAACAACCCATACAATTCAATAGATCGTCAATACATATAAAAATAAACACTATGAATTTGATTTCTTACCTTAGTAAGAAATCAAATTCATAGTTCTTACCTTAGTAAGAAATCAAATTCATAGTGACACAATACAATTCTAAGTAATAAGCAATGTCAAATAAAATAATAATATGTCAAAATAATAATAATGGTTCAGTTAATTTACAGTCAATCATTTATTAAATCAATACAAAAATACAATCCTTATATTTATTGGTTTATTTTATTACCTTATTTTGATATTTTTGTTTTGTATGGAAGAAAATAAAGGCATAAAACGCTGTTAAGTATGTAGGCTAAGAAAGCAGCCTGGGGCAGTGTATGGTAAATTTAATATAACCATGTGCCTTGATAAAAATTGTTAATATTACATAATGGCTTTGAATCAACAGCTTCAAATAGCCTTTACAATCTGAACTATAATAATTTCACAAATAAAATAACAATCGACTTCACGGGAATAGTTCCTATTTTATCCCGATTCAAACTTCTCGACTAAAATGTCTTGTTTTATGCACGTGTTGTACAATTATAATTATTTGTAAAAAAAAAAGTGGGAAAATCATTTTTCGGTTCTGATTAGGCTTTGAGCGTTTCTGCCAATAATAATTGTTCTAAGCATCTTAATATTGACTTTAGCTACAAGAAGAAAAACTTTTAAGTATATTTCCTCTAACAGTATAGTTGCTTTTACAGTAGGTATTAAGTATCTACTCAGAGAGGCCTTGTGAATGAAACCTCTTAAAAGCCAAGACTATATTTGATTCTGAACGAATTGATTCGTCTTTCGTAAGTTAGTTAAAGCGTTTTTACAATCTGCGACAAATGACAGTCGCTGCGACTGGTGACAATAAACTACACGGCAAATGAATACAGACAACAGTGACCTTAATGCATCTAACAAAGGTTGCAACTAACCTACCCGATTTAGAGGGGATTGTATCCACGGATCCCGGGATCGGATTGAATAGCAAGGACGAGCATAAGAGTGAATCTATTTCAGGTAAAAACCCATATACAGCGAGACAGTAGTCAAATAATATTAATGAAGTCACAAATATGACAAGGACAGTAATATAAGAAATAAAAAAATAAAACAAATTATAAATCAAATATGTCATCAGAAATATAATATCATTAAAAATATATGAACATAAATATACAATACAATACAATAAACACAACGAATTCAACATAATAAGTACAAAATTGCATGGAATGTTTTGATAATCGTGTTGACATTTCTTAAAATTGAAGTTTATTTTTATTCTTGATCCTATTGCAAAGTTTTAGTCAAAATGAAGCTATGTTGTGCAATAATCATTCATTAATTACTAATCGTTAAATTTTAGGTAGTAATTGTAAAATCAAGGCATCAATAATAATAAATTGTAGGTTATAAACGACAAGGTAGTCTCATACTTCACTTGTGCGAAAAACAACGAAAGTACTTCCTGACGTCCTGAACGTAGACCCGTTGTCGTCACTTACGACCATACGCGTCAAGTCGTGACCAACAGTTGACCTGTCGTTACTATGTGGACCAGATTCCAAAACTCCGAACTCACTAACTCACTTCGGCACTCTGTTAATATTGTTGATCAACGAACCAAGGACCTCCCTGGGGTAAACTAAATTCTCTTTGCCGCAACATTTTATTTGGTGGAATAAATACTGGCCTAAAATTATCTTTGTTTATTTTCATCCGAAAAAAACAATAGAAGTAAATCTCTCATACCTCCCCAGAGTCTTGTGAAACAGTTAACGTAAAGCAAAATGAAAAACCATACAAGAATTCTGCTTGACATCTGAGTACCATGAAGACCAAATCATTCACACGATGGTTAGCAACACAAGTAAAAAGTCGTCTAAAATTACTAAAATATTTGCATTTGATTCATATATTCGAAATTATCTCTTATTATTTTATTATTATAAATAAATAAAATATTCGTTTTTTTTTCCAAAAAAAATATTATGATTCGCATACTAATAAACTAATAGCGACACCAGTGAACTAGCTAATAGTCCACATCCAAAAAAGGGTGCATAAGTAATTTGCAGGTTGAGTTCGACTAAAAGCCTAAAGCCTTATTTAGGTCTGATGCGCCACCTTCTGAGAGCGTATCTCTATCAATAAAAAATATAATTATATTCGATCTTTATTTCTTTCTTTCTTTCAATATGAACTGATAATGATGTTTCAGCTAATTTAGAATTTCTTTTCAGGGACAATCAGATGTTTAGAGATGTTAAACCTGTCCCCGGCCAGTTATCGGAACGTTAACGACGAGCGAGTGGTGAACAGCAAGAAGGTATACTCGCGGCGACCGTGGTATGCGCCGCCTGTCGACCCCGAGGAGATACTGAGGGAACAGGAGGCTTATACAGGTGAGAAAATAATAAATTCTAATTATTTATTTGTCAGAACATGGTAGATACACAGTCATACGTATAAAGTAGCATACGAGTACATGGTTGTAAGAATGGAGACGTGTCTCATGTCCTTGCTTGTTACAGCGTGCAAATGCTAGTTTTTTAAATATATATTTTTATTAGTTTTTGTTAAAGTTAAAAAGAAAACTAAATTATGTCTATGTTACAATATTGTTAAAATAATATTTTAGTTTAGTTGTATTTTATACCTTAACTAGTAGGCCGCCCCTGCTTCGCACGGCCGAAGCCGGGATATATAGCCTATGTCAACCGGGGATAGTGCAGCATCCCAACAGTGAAAGAATTTTTCAAATCGGTTCAGTAGTTTCGGAGCCTATTCAATGCAAACAAACAAACAAACAATCAAATCTTTCCTCTTTATAATATTAGTATAGATTAATAAAAGAAACATGTTAATAAAATTACCTGTATTTTTTTTTCTAGTACCTAGTCTCGATCATATTATGTCAATTATTTAGTCTACATTACATATCAAAACATTTTTATCAGAATTCTGAAATTTCATAGTAGCTTTTTGTGCTAATAAAGTAAAACATACACACCACCATCCTACATACTTTTCTTCATCTTTCTATTTTTTACCTGACTGCCCAAGATGGAGGCATATGTATACCTATGTGTTTGATTGCATATATTTAAATTTATTATTTCCATGTAAATACGTCATATCATTAACCAGTATGTATTGCCAGTGATGACAAATGGTACTGAGACGTGGTCCATAACTGCTAGTTTTAGGGAAAAACTCAAAGTTACATAGTGGGCAATGTGGATGATTGGAGTGTCTTTGCGTGATAGAATCCGGAACGTGTATATTCGCCGAAGACCCCAAGTTACCGACATAGTTATTAAAATTTGCAAGCTGAAATGGCAATGGGCAGGCCACATCGCTCGAAGAACCGATAACCGATGGGGAAGAAAGGTTCTGGAGTGGAGACGATGACACAGCGTAGGTAGTCCTCTCTTTAAAAGGACTAAAACGACATCGTGAAAGTCGCAGCCTATAGATATCCAGTGGATGCAGATGGCAGGCTGAAGTTCAGTGTAGTGTTTTAAGGTGGAGGCCTATGTTCAGCAGTAGACGTTTTCTGGCTGCCTGATGATTGTGATGTCATATCATTATTATTAAACACACAAGGCAAAATATAGAATATAAAATTACCTATACAAAAAAATAAATATAAATAAGGTATTTGATGACCCGTAGCGTCACGCCACTAAATAATAAAAACCTAATACAGTCATGTCAACTGAACCCTAGTCAAATAGTCCCCGACGTATTGTTCCTTGCCCGAATGTGCCCATTATACTGACGGCGTTACTCAGTTGTATCGCTAGGGAGATATATTTATGATGCGTTAGCTGGGTTTTTTAATGTTTGTATATTACCTCCTTTAGCCTAAGCTGTTTGACCGATTTTAATGTGTGAGGTGACGTTAGATATTTTTTTTATGTTCTACCTGTACTTCCCCCAACACAAGCCGGGGACATTGTCAAGCTGAACATGTTGCTTACGCAACTTTCTGTTTTTTAAACATTTAATTGGTCAATTCAGATAACCATAATTATTCAATATTGTCAGGAGAATTATAAAACATGAATAGATATATAAATATGTCGTTTGACTTCATATCTAAATTGTATTAGGCTACATTTTTGCAGTTGGGTTATTGTTTTGATTTTTATAATATAGATACCGATGGGGAAGAAAGGTTCTTGAGTGGAGACCACGAACCGGAAGACGCAGCGTAGGTAGGCATCCCGCTAGATGGACCGACGACATAGTGAGAGTCGCTGGCATCCAGTGGATGCAAAAGGCAGGCTGTCGTTCAGTGTGGAGGTTAAAGGGGGAGGCCTATGTTCAGCAGTGGACGTCTTCTGGCTGATGACAATGATGACATATATTGCTATGCTTGATGACGTCAGCGACTGACGTCAGTGTAGGAAGAAATCGAGACAGAGACTAGCAAATTGTGTTCTTAATAGACTCGGTGCTTATACAATAATAATTTAACTGTTGCCCAGTTGTGTTAATTAATTAGGTAAGGCATTAAGTAAATTAGTTCGTAAATGCTGTGTGCTTAGTGGGTTTTGGTCAACCATAGTGTTCACATTATAGTCGTAAAGCTATCGTAAAGCTGATAATTTCTACTCTCAGTTCCATTACATTATCTATTACGTCAGTCTTCTGTTTTCTCACTGGTCAACAGTAAAAACATATTATTATACTATACTAGCTACATAAGTATACTGCTCCATCTTATATCAATACTGGGTTATGCAGAAAAGGTGACGGTGAAGATGAAAAAAAAATTCACCTCCATTTCACATGTTCCACAGTCACCATTATAATCCAAAATTATATTTTTTATACTTTTAAAGTTGAGGTCTATAATAAAACTGTTATTGTGAAAGTTACATGCACTTAATATTTATGAAAGTTAGGAGGTTCAAATAATTGGGTTCACAGAACCCTAAAAATTATTGTACCAAACATTACTTAATTTTTACAGCCATCTTGTATTTATGATCACTTCATCTGCCCAGTGATAATTCCTGAATGTAGATGATTATATCGACACCTCATTTATAAAAACGGTGGAGGTTAAGCTGTAGGAACATACAAAGAAAAAACATGCTAATTATAATAAAATACCTACGATTTTGCATCGGGTAAAAATAGGCATCGTACGAACTTGAAAAATGTGGGAAGAGATCTATGCAACCGAGGCACTAATAACGTGTGCCCATTGAATTATATTGCACCTAAGGCTTGTACAACAAGTCACTACAGATAGAGTAGCAAAGCTAAAAATTTGATCGATCGAGCAACGGTTCTTGACGGTTATGGAGTGACAAACTTAAAGCCTTTAAAAAGACTGGTAGACGACAGCTCCGTCAAAATAAGACAAAAAGAATGTTCGCATTTGTTCAGATCTACAGATGATGGGATTCTAAGGACTAGCAACAAGAACAGTAATGACTGAGCTCACCTATTTTAAAACAGCATTCTAAAATTTTACAAGTTAATGATAACAAAGCTACCGTTTCAGTGAGGTATGCAGCTTTATCTTTCAAGTATTGTAATGTAGGTTACGATCCTTTGTCTCAAGGGGAGTGCTTGCTTAGCAAGCCGGATAAAATTCCATCGAAAATACTTATCTAAACAACAATAAAATCTCAGGAAATTGTAGGCACGGCATTGTAATAAGCAGTGACGGAGACGAAGGAAAATGGACCCAGAATTCAAAATGTACCTTTAATTAACTCATTAAATTTTCAAAACGAAAGATTCAAATTGTTTTTGTTAGGCACTGTTTTAAACCTCATTATTTCAATTAAGATTTAAAGCAAAAGCGAGATATTCATTGAGATTAGTTTTCCTGTTAAGTTAATAATATTTTGGCAAAGTTACACGCAGACTGACGAAGCAGGTAGTTAAAAAAACCGGCCAACTGCGAGTCGGACTCGAGCACGGAGGGTTCCGCGCCCAAAAAAAGCGTTCTTTCCTTCAAATCAGGATCGTAAACGCGCGCGTGACTGACACTTGGCCTATGTTTATTATTATGTTGTTTTACTACGATCATGTTATTGCTTTTACACTAGAGAAAAGACCTTTTTTTTATTTGTTCTTATTATCATCTTAGAGAAACTAAATTAATAATTAGCCAAAGACAAAGGGGATATTTAAAAGTTTTATCTAAAAAAAACAACAATTTTAAAAAACCACAAAACACAAACATTCTGTTGACTTCAAATCCGTGTAAAAATATGATTTTGTTCTTTGAAGTGGCATATTAACTTAGAATGTTTGTGTTTTGTGTTTTTATGAAGTCAGTTTTTAAGATACTTTATTTCATTATGTTTATCATATCCTTGGCATTAGGATACAGGCCTTTTTTCACATAGTTAGTAGGCAAGTGCCTTTATTAACTAAACAAATTACAAGCTAACACTAAAACTTTTTTTTAAAGTGTTTTTTTTTTTTTTCGGTGTATAATAAAGTGATATATTCTTATTAAAATTACAAAAACTGTTATACTGCAAACAAAAACAAAAAGGTCCAAAAACAATCCAAATGCTCAAGCCCACTATCAGTTGGCAGCGTACCCAGCATGGTTGCGGCATTACCAAGCTGAATGGCAAGGCTTATGTATTGAGCCAGAAACACGCCATCATTTTGGTCACGCGTCGCGTGGTTTGGTCACCAGGCGATCTGAAAGATTTTTGAAAACGAAAGGTTTTCGGTCCCCAAGGGCCCAATATCGCGAACCCAAGTGCCTCAAATATGTAACCGAGGTGTTACCTTCCTTAAACTTCCGAGGTTAGAATATTTGCACCGCTTGCACTGCCAAATTGCCCGCCGCACTATAACCCTAACCCTGTGTCTCAGAAAGATGTAACGGATGATGAAGATGTTATTTTCTTTCCCAACCAGAATACGAGTCTGAATACGGCGGTCAAGAGGAGCAGCATCACAAACCCGCGGAGTACTATGACCAGCGCCACTACGAAGACCCAGTGAGCTCGCGGCACGTGGAAGCAATCGGTCAGCTCGACACAACACCTGAACAACGATTCGAGCAAAACCCCACAACCAGCTCGGTGTCAGAGTTCTCTCTTACTAATGCTGTGAATTTGAGAGGTAAAGAAAGAATGAAACTAAGCTTTTTTATCATCATCGTCATCAGCTGAATATATACGTCACCCTTCGAACTCCAAACAGAACGACTTCCGACCTCCTGGCTGTTGTTCTGTTTCTGTCTCTCGTTCTGTTCTGCATGCAAAGGTAAAATTATCGCGCCCTTTTATTTTCACAATCCCTTTACCAATTTTGCTTGTAATCAAACTTAGATATTGCATTTGCATGAGCTACTTGTATACAAAATTTCATGAAGATCTGATCAACGGTACGCAAGGTTTTTAATTGCCTAGCAGGATATCATGCATAAGAACTACATATTTCCTTGTTGTTGTTTGTTTTTAAACTGTTTTGTTTATGCAATTCACGTCGCAAAAGTTTATTATTATATAACTTGTAAGCTTGCAAGTTATCGTCAAATAATTAATTTTGCAGGCAAAATGGCAGCCAAGCGCAAGCCTATTTATAAAAAATAAATAAAAATATGTAGTCTGATGTATCATGAGGATGAATATAAGGAAAAAAAACTCAAAAAATCGAAAAATAAAAAGATACAGACTATTGACGAAGAGTTAGAGGCTATAAAGTTTATTGATATTATGAAAGTCACCTTGAAAATTCATAATCGCATCGATCAAAAGACTGAAGAAAATGTAAATTGATTTTCCTTACGAGCCTGTTGCCAAAGGCAGATCGTTCGTATATTTTCAAATTTTTTGTAGACTAAGTCACTGTGTGGAAATTAAAATAACACAGGCCACTGTCTTTTAAAATTGGCCGCCAATCACATTAAAGCCGAGGCCTTAAAATCATAATTATTTACGTCGTAGAGGGTTGTTTGAATTATGAACGCACCACCATTATTATACCATGTTTCAAAAATCTCTTGATATATCAAGAGATTTTTGAACACACACGACACATCACGGCACATCAGATTCAGTTTCCATGAGACTATAATGAAGAATGTAATGTAAATATATGACATCTACATTCAAGATTAATTTTATAGTATTTTTATTGAGAAACGTGCCACGAGGCTAATCTGCAACGAATCCCTAGATAAGACTAAACTTCTTAGTCTTGGACATCGTCGTAAAGTTCCTGGTCTATAAGTTTTTTATCGGATACATTTCGGTGATTGTGCATCGGATCTGCATGATCTAATTCCCTCCTGCTAATTTTTCTATCCGACTGCCAGAGCGGGGACGAAAAATTGACACCACTTTATGGTAGATATTCCAAAAACCCGTACAAAGCCCTTTGTTTCCACTTTTATTGTGCGATCTGCTAGTCTGTGGAATGCGTTGCATAGTTGTTTCCTAATAGTCAAAATCTGGTGTCTTCAAGTAAAATTAAGAGTGAATCGATTTTTTCTAGGCAAGTGCTCCAGACCGTTAGGTGAGTTGACTGCCAAACGCAAGCCTATTATTAAATAATATTAGAAAAGTAATAACTCTCGCCACAATTTTGGTCACAAAAAACATAAGTAAAATTTACTAAACTTTAACAAAGCTTATTTGAAGAAAATTACGTTTTTTAACATAATATTTTGTTTCAAAATATTTTTAAAGCCACAGAAATAATATATATGATATTTTCATAAGATTTAGGCAATAGTTTGATAAAGATTGGGCTTGATAGAAGAAAGAGCACGTAAACTAAGATAACGAAGCTTCTTCAAGTTTATTTAAAAATTTATTTAAAGTTAAATGCCTTTTAATAAAAATCTCAATCTTCAGTTTTCTCGTAGGCTTCAAAATATAAGTGTCTAGTTACTACAGGGTGATTACATAATTCAGAAAGGGATTAAAACGGTCTGAAAAGGCAGAGGTGTCGAGAGTGGAACGAATCTGATCGGACCAACGCATTGGGCTGCAACCTCATGATCTTATGCCGTCGACTTTCCCTGTCTACCACAAATTTTTCTAGGTTATCGCCTTGTTTCCTAGCAATGTGGACAAAGTACTTGAAGACACGTTTGAGACAGACGGTAGGGAGTCTTGTCATTACCTTGAGTTAGTGTAGTAAAGATACGTTGGTCCGATGTGCTGTCCATGGTATTCGTAGCATTCTCCTCCAGCACTACATCTCAACGCCATCAATGCGCCCTCGATCCGCAGCTTTCAGTGTCCATGTTTTAGCTCCATAAAATATTGAAAATGCCAAAGTACGGACTAGTCTCAATTAAGTTTTCAACCTTATTTATCTGTTCTTCCATACTTTATCGAGCTGAGTCATGTCATTGGACATTCCAATGCGTCATCGCACATTAGCTTCACTGGAGCCTTTGTTGCTGATGCTGTAGCCGAGATAGAATAAGTCCTCGACAGTCTAAAAATTCTGCGTTACAGTGCAGTTCAACATCCTGGCGCGAACTACTACCATGATTTTGGTAGTGGTTCTGTTGATGGAGATACCTTCGATCATGCTAATTTGCTCCATTTCATGCAGTAGTGATCGTAACCAGAAGTGATCGTTTGTTCGCTGCAAGAAGATTAGTTTTTATTGGACGATAAAAACATTCAACCATATCTTTTTTTTATATGGAATGTCATTCAACCTTTTTGTAAAAAATATTTTTTTGTTGACCATCCATTTTGTCTACAATGTACGAAACGAAATCTCCATAAAACCAAGGATGATGTTCTCAGACCACTGCTATTATCTAGGCTATTACCGGTAAAGGTAGCTGCCTACCGTACTTAGGCATAGTACCGTACTGAATAATGTTTCCAGAAGTCCATGCCTCCGTACTTATACGGCTAATAAACTGAATCTACAGTATCGACCATCGAGTAAATGGTAGAATTGGTTAGTTCGAAGGACATTAGTTCTCTGTAACAGCGTAATAAACGTGTTCCCACACAGACCTTTGCAGGTGATTTCCATAAATTACAATGCCCGATCAGCTATATGCGGGGTTAAACGGAAAGGGTTATACTAGGTCAAAAGAGGTCCGTAATGTAACCAACCCTGAAACCGCGAAAAAAATATCAGATACTTGTTTCAGGATAGGTCTCACATAAAAGTTTATTTTTTATGTTATTGGTCTCATCGTAAAGTTTTTAATAATGCGTACCCGCAGTGCAAGTACCGTTCTTTATCGATCATCAAATTTGACAGTTGAGGTCGTCAAATTCGATAAAATGCAATTTGTTCAGTACTCGCTGTGATCGATTCTATGGCATTTTAGCGAATTTGACGTTCGATAAAGAACGGTACTAGCACTGCCGTTTCGATTTACGCGTCACCCGTATATTGACGGCGGAGATCGAAATAAACTCGAAATAGTTTTTTTTAAATCTTCTTTTCTTCAAATGTTAATATGAAACGTATTTTTTTTCCCCTTATTAACTAAACAAAATACAATCTAAAACTAAAAATACAAATACAGTTAGACTGCCCATAGACCGTTGAAGGTCTATAGACAATCCAAATGCTCAAGCCCACTACCAGTTGGCAGCGTACCCAGCATGCTGGCGGCATTACCACGTTGAATGGCAATGCTTATGCGTTGAGCCAGAAACACGCCAGCATTTTGGTCACGCGTCGCATTAACCAGGCGCTCTGAAAGATTTTTGAAAATGAGGTGAGCTCCCGGTCCCCAAGGGCACAATGTCTCGACCCCAAACGCCTCAAATATATAACCACTGCCGTGATTAGTATATTTGCGTCGCTTGTGCTGCTCTGCCGAATTGGCAGCCGCGCAGCCCTACCCTGTGTCTCAGGAAGCCTACCCTGTGTCTTATTTTAAAGCATTTTCAATATTTTTCCAAAGAGAATGCTCAGAGTTTTTTTATTCCTGTTAGTGTTTTATGGTCTTCACAAAATGTTAAATTAGTGCGAGCGAGATTTTTCACTAATTGTTGCCAAATAATCATTGTATAAGCGTATTTTTTTTTTACGCATGTCCAATTTAAACCACACACATGAAATGTAACGTAGCCGTAATTACAACTACGCAATGCTATAATTTCTTTGAGAAAATAACACTGGTATTCTTTCGTCATTGTGTATCATTTTAGCCATCTGTCAGTTTTTATTTCTGTCAAATTGACATCGGTATTTTTTAAACTATATAATTATTTTGCTGTCACATTTTTTCTTTAATTTTTCTACCACTGAGCGTTCATTCCTACTTGTTTTTCTATTCCCTTCTTATTTTTAACATCTTTTATTACTCGTGTGATATCAAACGGAAAGTCTGACACTTTACATGGAACATTGTTCGTAGGTCCTTTGACGTAGTTATATGAGATATTGTCGCTTAATGACACCCATAAAAACGTTTTGATGGCATCATCTCATATTTCCCGACGCTGTTAAGCTCCATATTAATCTCGGTGATATTTTAAGGTCAAAGTATGTATTTACTAGAATAAGTACCCCTGAAAAAGTAGGCTTAGTGCCTCTTCTTCAAAAAGTGTGTCCATTTTTCGTAGAAGCGTGTTTAGCAAAATATATAGAGACATTAAATGCCATGTTATATAAAATTTTCTTTGGTACGGTTATTAGAACCCATCTTGAACATCGCACATTTAAATAACTGTTATTTGGTACTTTTTAATTGGTTAGTAGTCTATACTAATATTATAAAGAGGAAAGATTTGTATGTAAGTATGTTTGTAACGAATTGGCTCAAAAAGTACTGGAACGATTTTAAAAATTCTTCCACCGTTTTAATGCTACATTATCACTGATTATTATAGGCTATTTTAATAGGCTATATATCTATACCAGTGCGGAGCCGGGGCGGACCGCTAGTTGTTAAATAATTTGAAACAAACTTTTTTTAAACGTTGTCAATGTTTTGGCTGCAAACATCGTTTCTTGGCTGCCAATTGTGTCAAGTGTGATTTGAGGATTTAAGTCACAGATTGAAGTCAACAGTTTCAAGTTTTAAGCTTTGATTAAACATAAAATTTGTTTTAAGTTAAAAAAATATATATCACAGACAAAGTCAAGCAAAATTAATTACACTGAAGTCCAAGTCGTTACTAGAGGCTTTAATGGTGATTTTGAAATAACATAAAAAGACACGTTTTACTGCATTATATCAAAATACTAGAATCAAAATCTTCAATTTGAGCAAATTTTGAAAAATAATACAATGTCACGATATATGATTTTTCCATGTCGGTGCAAAAACTCCAAGAAATAAATAAAAAATACTAATAAGATTTTAATCATCATCATCATCATCATCATCAATCTATCACGTTTCCCACTGCTAGGACACAAGACTACTCATAGAGAGAGAGATTAGGCACCTAATCCACCATGCTGACCCATTGCGTGTTGGTGACTGACAAATGTTTTAAAACTTTTAAGGTTCTTGGACATACCGGTTTCCTCATGATGTTTTTCTTCACCGTGTTTGAGTGAATAATAGCAAGCGTTAAGAGTCACTAATTAGCTTTACTTGCTAATACCACAGAAGACAAACTGTCTTCTGTGGTTATTCTCAACACAAAAAAGTGTTGAGAATAACCATTAAACGAACTGGGTAAAACCATCCGTTGATCGAATTGGGTATTGTACGAATTGAGAACAAACGATTAATTGCGTACTGCGATCTCCAAGCCGCCTGCCAAGCGTGGGGATTATGGCAACACCCCTCTCTAAGAGGGAGGCCTTGTTCAGCAGTGGACATTTAATGGCTGATGATGTGTGTGTGTGATTAATTTTGGGCATTTATACGGGGTGTAAGGGGAACACTCTCGAAGCCCAAAGAAGGTAATTGTACTCATAATTATGAACAATTTTACTGTGGGACCAGCCCTGAAATCGCGAAAAAAATATCAGCTGTTCTATAGAAAACGGTCATTGACACTCGACAAAATGTATGGAGCAGCTGATTTTTTTTCGCGATTTCAGGGTTGGTCCCATACTAAAAGTGGTTCATAATGGTGAGTACAATTACCTTCTTTTGGCTTCGAGAGTGTTCCTCTTAAACCCTGTATATAGGACACAGTTTTCGGAAAGTATCTGTCTTTATTATTTAAACATCCGTTAAATTATTCTTATAGGCCTGAAACTGAACGAAATGTTATTCTTCAATCAGCGTACTAAAGCCCTTGGGGACTCGCAAGAAAGTTTCAAAAGGACGAAAGGCAATTTTTAAATCCTAGGCAGAACTTTGTAAAGGCGGTTTTGTGGCAAAAAACACGATTTATAGTGGCTTCTTTTCAATGAAGTTATGAAACTTTGGATTTTAAAGATGAGGTGTTTTTCTTAAGTTTTATGAGCCGAAAAAGTTATCTTATTCTTGGTACAGGCGAGAGACTAGAAGTTAATATCAGTGGTTTTATAATTTTCCTAAAAAGAAAATCAGAAGCAGTGAGTAATAAATTCACATGTGTTAAGTTTGACTTACGATATGAGTTTTTAAGGGCTAGTTTAAACCCAGTAAAAGCAAAAAAAAAACACGTGATTTTGTTACAAGACAAAACTTTTTCACACCATTTTTACACACAAATATTTTTTTCAAGATGAAGGCTCGAGTGTTTTACTTATATACCTGAGGTAAAAACTTTGAGGAAACCAAACGTAACGTATGAAAATTGGGGTATTTTGTATTCCCTTGACATTTTTAAGGAGTGAGTTTCACGAAAAGGTACTGGGGCCTTACGTCTACCTGTTTGAAGCGATTCTGTTTAGGTGATGCGAAAAGTTGCACGACCGTCCGTCCGTATCTCGGCGCGTTAAATTTCACGCTCGCGTGATTTTCCGCACTGCGTTTTTAGTGCTGTTTCGATCCCGCGTTAAGAGGTATCCGTAAGGACCTTGTAGCGAGAGTATGGGTCCTTGTCCACCATGCTCGTCCAGTGCATGTTGGTGAATGGCATATGTCTATGAACTTTTTGAGCTTCTTAGACTTACCTGTTTCCTCACAATGTTTATTTTCACCGTTTTTGTGCGATGGAATCGAAACTGTACATAATTTATTTAAGTACCAAATAAGTCATTTGTGCAGGACCGCGAGGATAGAACCGGGTGCAGTGAGATTGTAAAGCGTACATGCTACCACTCGGCCACCATCGTTCTTAATAATTACATAAATAGCTGTAACAATGAGAACTCTCTTCTTCTATAATATTTACTGAAAATGATGTTTTTTAGTTTTGTTAATTCAATAATTTCTTCACAGAGGCAGTCCTTGTAGCGTTGGGCGGCGCAAGCGCAGCTTTAGTGCTTCTGATCGTGATGGCTGGCGTGTTCTGCGCGCGTCGACGAAAGAACAGCCCCTCCCCGGTCCCTTCGCCACCGATCCTGGTCTACCCACCCCATGATATAACTGCTCCGTGCTACATGTAAGTAGAAGTGTTGCACCTTATAGCACGACCATGGAGGTTTTTTCTTAAATCTTTATATGATAGTTAAGAAATAAAGACAGCTGGTTGACGGGGCTGAAAGATTTTCGAATGGAGACCACGGACTGGTAAGCGCAGCGTAGGATGTCAACCTACAATATGGACAAACGACCTAAAAGATACCGCAGGGAAACGCTGGATGCAGGCCGCTTCCAACCGATACTTTTGGAAATAGATCGGGGAGGCCTATGTCCAGCAGTGGACGTTCTATTGCTGAAATGATGATGATGATGATGAATTAAGAAATAATACTAATTTTTAACACTATTTTGGAATATATTATTCTCTTTACCAACGTTAGAAAAGTTTCTCAAAACATGCCATTGCTAAAGATACCTAGGATTAATATTTTTTACGGGAAAAGAATGACAGCTTTTTGAGTTTCCACTCTCATGAATAGAAAACCTAAAGAAATTAGAAATAATACGAGTAATAAAAACTGTAAGAGATTTGCGCCGGCAATAAATTAAGCATCATTATTAAAGCTCGTCATAATTAACTGAAAATTAATTCCATCAAGGCTAAGACCATGGCCTAAATTAAACAGACAGCGATATCTCAAGTTATATAATTTAAAAACTGGAAGTTGAATAACATATCTTATTCCAACGTTTAAGCAAATTATGGAAAAATTCCGCCGGGGAAAATTCAGTCATTTAAAACTTGAAAAGGTCAAGAGGTCTTGTTTGTTTTGGTTTGGCTTGAACAATCTTATTGTACTTCCTTAATTAAGGGATTTTTTCTTGACGAGAGAAAACAATTTGAGTTTTCGTTTATGGAGTATGATTTAAGAAGTATCTACAAAGTAATAGACTGGTGTACAAGTACTTAGGTCCTAAGTATAGATTTCTTTCTCTATCTATATCTATACTAATATTATAAAGAGGAAAGATTTGATTGTTTGTTTGTTTGCATTGAATAGGATCCGAAACTACTGAACCGATTTCAAAAAATCTTTCACTGTTGGGAAGCTACACTAACCCCGGGTAACATAGGCTATATTATATTTTCAAAAAAAATAGGAATCCTTACTAAAACTCCAATAATGTAACCCAAGGTGTAAAAAATAAGATTTACAATTTTAACTTTGCGTGTTTGACAGTTCTAAGGGCAACGTTTGTCAGGTCAGCTAGTATTTAATAAAGCCCCGCGAAGCGCCCTCAGAAACCTAACACAAATTACAATTGTCATTCTCCAAGCCTCCTACTATCTCTATACAAAAATACAGATCTGATGCTGCGTGAAAATAATTTGTTAAAACATTAATAAGTTACTAGTATTTTAACCGTAAATCCGTGCTGGACAGAGAACACACTATAGCACGCTATGAAGTCAAGCCCTACGCGAGCCATACAAATGCTATACTAACACAAGCTTTGCGGGAGAGAGACAGGGCATCGGCTCTCTATCCCCACCAAAAACTTCAAACGCTTATACAATATTTAGATTCTTATTTCAGTATGTGTAATGTATTTAGTTATATATCTTTCGCTAAGGTTAATATTTGTAATAAATGAAATATTAAGACACTGGCCTAATATCCTTAATTATTAATGTAGTAATTTATTCTCAAATACTGCCTAAGATATAAAAAATAAGGGTCAGACAGAAAAGCAGCATTGGAATTTATAATATTAAAGAAAATAAATTATGAAATCTAATTCTCCTTCAAATTTATATTTATCTCCCATTTATAATGACGTACTTTAAACAAAGATTTGGATAAAGTCCGAATCTTCACAAAGACAATCAATTAATAACTTTCCCTCTCTTTGATCAAGAACATAATGTTTTGTAATTATAAACCACGGCCTTAATTAAACCAACACAATTATAGAAGAAATTTTTATCACAATTATGAGAGAAATTATTAGAAAAGATTTAATTGATATTAGTAAGACGTAAACCTCTAAGATAACCGCTTTTAAACTAGACACATTGGTGAGACTATACAGAAGTCAACGGATGTCGGACGGCCATAAATTAGTACCTTTGCAAAGCGTTTCACCTGAGGGAAATGAAAAGAAAAACGGATTGAAGGACGCTGCGTTCATATAAACAGAATTAGAAAACCACTTGATTGGATTGTCGGGCTGCAATCAAACGGAAAGAGTCACCCTAGAATAAAAAAAAAAACTCCATATTGAACGTCATGTAACTGTATAACATAAGAAATAACAAATTATTCTAATTCGTTAGGAGAATTATGATAATATCTCGTCATACATTTTTATTATCATTGAAATGAATGTCTCTGTATACTGCTTGAAAACTGACACATTAGCTGCTGTAGTGCTAGCTGGTTTTTAGTTTCGTATTAATCTATTCAGCTATACCATCCGTTAGTAGAGTTGGAGTTAAGTTTTTTACTGGGAAGTGCCTTTATTAACCTAACAAAATACAAGCTAACTAACACTAAAAACCTAATCTACTTAGCTATGCCCACAGACCGTTGAAAGCCCAAAGACAATCCAAAATGATCAAACCCACTACTAGTTGGCAGCATACCCAGCATGCTGGCGACATTATCTCACTGAATGGCAATGCTTATACGTTGAGCCACAAACATGCCATCATTTTGGTCATGCGTCGTATTAAGGGGCCTGTATACCCTCTGCAGCTCTCTCGCTCGCACATTTTCACATTATTGAAGATATAAAATCAATGAGTGTGAATTTCCAAAAAGTAACAAAATCATGTCTTGGTGTCAAACATAGAAATGTTTGTTTCGATATCTTGTAATTTGACGGAATAACATGACACGAGAAATAAAAATCACTTGTTACCATTTTACTGTGTCAAATTAAAATATATCAAATTGTCAATTTGTTTGTTTGTAATGTTATAATAGACACAAGACATGATTTTGTTACTTTTTGGAAATTCACACTCATTGATTTTATATCTTCAATAATGTGAAAATGTGCGAGCGAGAGAGCTGCAGAGGGTATACAGGCCCCTTAACCAGGCGATATGAAATAATTTTTAAAATGGGGTGAGTCCCTAGGGCCCAATGTCTCGACCCCAAATGACTAAATAAGGGGCTAGAATACGGGGTGAAGCAATCTCGCTCGCGCATTTGATGTTTTTAAGATATAAAATGACTGTCTACTTTTGAAAAGTATGCTTAGGTCATTTTACGACGTTAATAAATCAAAATGTTTCGAACAAATTTTAGTTTTTGTATGAAGTTATTTTGATGTATGGTGGCCATCATGTTTTTTCATTTCTTATAATGTCTGAAGTTTTAATGCATTTCAGTGCAAACTGTAAATAAAATTATGAAGTTATTTTGATGTATGGTGGCCCTCTTTTTTTTCCATTTCTTATAAGGTACGAAGTTTTAATACATTTCATTGCAAACTGTAAAGGATAGCGTCCCATCTCTTATTTATTATTTCCGAGGTTCCTTCAGGTCTCCCTATCTTTTTTTCTGGAGTCTCCGTGGGTGCCTCTACACTTTTTCCATTCTTTCTGGAAGATCCAGGAACCCCCAACAAACTAAATACGTATATAAATATTAGCAGCACCCGTTACACTACAGGATTGATTAATTTTTTCAGCATAAAAATTGCCTACGTGTTAATCCAGTGTATGAACTACCTTCAAGCCAAATATTGTACGCCCGAAGAGGGTAGAACTGTGATACTCCATGATGTATTTGTAACAACTCATGTAAAGTTATTCTATTCTATTCTATTCATTCAAATCCTTTAAGCTATTACGGAATTGAGCACAGACCCGTGGAGTTGAGTGTAGTGACAAACACACACTTATACACAACCTTTCGCATTTATTAGTGTGATTATAATTCCCAGGTGGCAGTGACAAATTTTAGTACAATGAAATGATTAATGAAGACACCGTACAAACTGTGTAATTAGTAAGCACATCGGCTAGTCTATTATTATTTGTCCTTGAATAACGTTGCATTGTAACGTTTGACAAACATTGTTGTAAATGCCTTTGTTACTTAAATGTCATAATTTATCAAATATTGTGAAGCTTTTTTGTTCAGAGAATTTTACTATAATGGACGTGGTATAATAATTATAAGAGATATGTAACTTTATAACCTTTTCTATCACTTAGGTTTGCCATCTAAGTTATTACTACAATAATTTTTGCGATTATCAGATCTGTATAAATAACGTCTTATTGCACTACAAATTTTGTATTTTTGTTGCTAACAAGTTATGTGGTGGTACGGAACCATCAGTGCGCGAGCCCGACTCGCACTTGGCCGGTTTTATTAAACTAGTTAAACTGTATTATTCTTCAATACATCCTTAAAACTGAAGTTTTAACGAGTTATCTCCATTTAATCCTGCGCGTGGATAAGCTCGGAAATAAGTCTAACAACTTTAAGGGGTTTATTCATTAAAACTATCTTTTAAATTATAATAAAGGTGCTTAACAAGAAATTATTTTCAACCGACTTCGAAAAAAGAGGAAAGTTGTAAATTCAACTCGTATATTTTACTTACACGGAGCTTAACGAAAAACTTTATGAACATAAGAAGTGAAAAAGATTCTTAAAAAGTTTACTCAACGTAATGAAAACGTAGTTAATATCTTTTAGACTCATTCACAGATAATATAAATCTTATTGTTTTAATGTTTCTCTTGTACTGGGAATCTTTTATGTGGGAATCTTTTTTTAGTTAAATGTCGACGTTTTAAAAACAACTAAAACTAAAAAATTACATGGCGTAAAAAATCACATCACAGCCTTCTCTTTTTATCGAGTTCGAATGAAAGTTATGTTGTAGTTTTTCTTTACATTTAGAGCTTTATAACCTTTATCGTTGAATTCCCTTTCATTTGCCTGTGGTTTTTAAAACATATTTTAGGGCTGCGTATATACCCAAAGGGTGTAAACGGGATCCTATTACTAAGACTACGCTGTCTGTGTGTCTGTGTGTCCTACATTTTAACAGCTGTATCTTTTGAACCGTAATAGATAGCCAGTTGATTTTTTTTTCAGCTTAAGTAATGTTACGGCGGAATAACTAAAAAATAATATCAATGTCGAACGTAATATAGAACGTAATAAACGTATTTTTGTATTTTGCTCTAATGTAAAAACGGTAATACGTACAAGCGTCAAACTTGGCAAGATTATAGTACACACTCTAACTAACGTAAAATAATAAATAATGGTCAAGTGCGAGTTGGTGACAATTTAATGTTTACCCCGAAGTTAAGTAACGGGCGCAGTCGGTACTTGGATGGGTGACCGCCTGTGCGTAAATGTTGTTTTTTTTTGGACAACTTTTTGTACTTTAGTATCCTATGCAGCTTGGCAGATTTTGAATTGCGAAGTATCATTCAATTCATCATTAAGTCCAAAAACTAATAGGCTACATTTGGCAGTTTAGGTTTTTTCTTAATGTAACAAAGTTTTTTAAAAACTGTTATTGCGTAAGTAACTGTATATTTTGAAATTAAATTATATTATATTTAAATTTAATAGCACTAAAATTATAACAGCAATATAGCTAGGTCACTTATTATTATTTCAATACCGTCTGAAAATATTCAGCTCATCTTTTATACAATGAAATTGAGTCAAATTATGAAATACGTCTTGAAAGACTAATTTCTCATCATAAATAATAAATTAATATTAATTAAGTGAAATATCAAATGCTGTTAATATTAATTATTATTAAGCTCGTTCTTTATTTTAACTTGTAAAACAAACATTATTTCACGTGAATTTCAAGTTAAAAATACAATACGAATAATAAATGTATCAAAATCTTTTTTCATCGTTGTAAGTTCATTGGTCTCTCCTTCAGTTTTCTACTAAAAATTCACATTTTCTACCAAAATTCCGACATATGTCTTCCACGAAAAGTGAAAAGAAACAGTCCGGCTACGACGACATATTTTGTTAAGGAAGACAATAAACACGAGTAGAAATTTGTTTAAATAAACATCGGTATATTGTTTGGATGATATTTCTCAATCTAATATGATGCTCAAACCTCATTTTAACCGGTTTCAAAGAGAAGGAAGCTATGAATTCAATTATATGTTTTTATTTAAAAAGGTACTGATACTCATAAGAGGGGTTGCATTTTTTTTCATTACGTTCCAGATCGTCTTCTTGTGTTTATGATGAGGTCACCTATTCAGTGATCATCCATGAACTTTGCATCGTCGGGTAAAAATACCAACTCGTCTTTTTCGCGAAGAATTGTTTTCGAGGTACTTCACGTTGGAACAGCAGTTGCTTTCAGTGTACCAAGCACAAGTTCGGTCGTGCATGGAGTACTGCTCTCGCCTTTGGGATGGATCAGCTAAGTACCAGCTTGGGGCGTTAGAGTCTATTGAGAAACATGCCACGAGGCTCATCAGCAACGAATCTCTGGTTCAGACTAAACTCCTTAGTCTTGAGCATCGACGCAAAGTTGCTAGTCTATCGGTTTTTTATCGGATACATTTCGGAGAGTGTGTATCGGATCTGCATGATCTAATGTCACTCCTGCCCATTTTTCTATCGGGCAGAGCCAGAGTGGGCCCGATAAATCAACTTTAGTTTCAACACAGACTACGTAAAGCAACTACGAGTTTTAACTACATCCGGTAGTGTTTTCCAAACAAGGTATGGTTGCGGAAACTACACCTTGCATTCTGACTACGTCAGTTTTCATTAGGACCATCGATCAAAAATACATTTTATTTAAAAAAATTATAACCTTTTGTATTAGTAATGGGCTTGCGTTTGACCCCTAATTCGCTTGGTGTTATAATAATACCCTATTATATAGTTTTTAGGGTACTATACCCAAAAAGTGTCAACTAAGCCTACGTTATCACACATACGTTATCGTATACGTTACGTTATCTGTTTGTCTGACAGCTCTACCTTTTAAAGGCAGGATGTTTTGAACCGTAATAGATTGTATAGCTAGTTGTTTTATTTCATAATATGTTAATTTTACGGTGGATTAACTAAGCATAATAATTTACTAATAAGTAAAAAATAAAGGATTGTTTAATGGGGACCATTCCGGACCATTCCATAAAACAACAACGATGTGTTTTGTATTTGTTCTTGTGTAATTTTTTAGGTAACACGTATAAACGTCAAAACTTTCTAAAGTAAAACAAGAAATAATTTTAATTAAGTTTTTGTATTTTGCGGTGGTACAAAACCATTACTGCGCGAGCCTGACTCGCGCTTGGCTGGATTATTTTATTTAGTTTGCTTTGTAAGTATTACTTAGTATGACCCTTATAAATCTTAGTGTAGATTTGCGTATATTTGTACACCTTTGTGACAATCTAAGCCCACAAAATTTTACTGAAGCAAAAGGTTTACTTTAGGTCCTAAATTGAATTCCTTTAAGCCTTTGCGAAATGTTCACAAAATGTAATACCTATAGTAAATAAACAAAACCTTTTGAAACATGAAAGTAAAGCTAACCAAGAACGTTACAAGGGTCACGCCTACGACTTTTCGCCAATGGAAATGACGTAAAATAAAACACTTTATTTTTGGTTTAGTTAAAAATATTAATCTTATGTCTGCTTGTATTTTTTTATCGTTTATAAATATTCGAATATAAAGCACGCAGATTCAGAAGCTACCTATATTTACGTTGGCCTTGAAGCAACCGTTTGTAATCCGTTCTGCCGTAGAGAAGACTTTAGCACTGGCTTTCATCATCATCATTGGACGTCCACTGCTGGACATAGGCTTCTCCCATCGATTTCCAAAAGGCCGCAGTAAAATGATGTTGTCTATCTCGTATAACGTATTAAGATTGCCATACATCGTGTCAATGTCACAAACAAAAGACTCTCTGAGTAAATCAGCTGGTTTATGTAGTACAGTAAGGATCCAAGTTAGCAGATTAATGTCATAGTTTCGATGCTACAAGCGTAGCAACCATAGTACAAAAACAATGTAATACTCTATTTGAATATGTAATTACTCAAGAGAATAAACAAAGTAACCAACAAATATTTCCCAGGACCAAGGAAGTGAATTTCTCGCTGCCAACGCTGCGGTCGTCTTCCCTGGGAGAGCTACGTGATGTAGTCAGCGTAAGCAGCCTGGGAAGTGACGTCTTGTGCCCGCCGGTGCCGACGCAGTTCCGTTCTAACTCCTTCAGTAAGTTTACCTATCATTGTATCCACAGAAGTTTTTATTTTATTTTATTAGAATGTCTGTCAAGGCATTTTTGTAAGAACCCTATATACGTTTATAAGGGTGCAACTGGCCACAACAAAGTTCTTCGCATCACAGCTGCTAACTGGTTTCGAATGACTGACATGTCGTTACACGTCAGTCATTCGAAACCAGTTAGCAACAGTGATCCGGACAAAGAGTTTTGAGACCTATCCCAAAAAAGTAAGGTCACAGTTCTTTGGATGCGGAGTTCGACGCGTTGACATAAATAATAATGTTCAATCTAGGTTCTGTCATAATGCCTGGCGACAGATTTTCCTTCTCATTTCCGTTCTATTTATTTCTCTTTTCTGTGACTGTACAAAAGAAAGTGTGTACTTTTGTAAATTGCAAACACGTGGACCGACAAGGTGATTAGGTATAACCATATTATTATATCACCCTCATCTCAATCTTGTTTTAATATTTCTACATAAAAGCTACACTGTTAAATTTTTTTATGGAAAATTACATAAAAATTGGGGCAACTCTGGATGCCCCAAAAAAGACGTAATTTCACAGCTATAAGTAATTGTACATGGTTACGTAATTTTACATAACCCATTTTTCCCGGTAGTTTGTGATTTTTCCTGTTTTGTTCCATGGACGTTTATGTAGAAAGCCATAAACTCGTTATTATTCGTTTCATTTTATATAAAAATAACACAAAAAATTTACAAGTACTGAAAATATGTAGAATTACCGAAAAATAAGACAGAATCACAGATTTTCTGTAATTTCTCATAATTTTAGTTTTGTTTTCATGTTTTTAGTACATAGTGTACAAACAAACGTTTCAAAAGCGCAAATGGCATGGGATTTAGTTGTCGCCAAAATAATAATGCCGTGTACAGACTTAACGAACGAACACTTAACTACCGAACGGAAGGATTTGCTCGCATATGTTCCAGTGCTCGATGAATTTCGGTACGTTGCGAGCAAATAGGCCACTGGTTTTGTATGTGGACACAACAGCGATGGCGTACGAGCGTGCGGTCTCTAGTGGCCAAGAAACTTATACCCAAGTAAAGTAAAGTGCACGAGAAATCGAATTTTGCTTTGAATATAGATCTCTCAGATCTATACTCAAAGGAATTTCGGCTAGGAGAGCAATCTGTCTCTTTCTTTGAGAACATCGCAATAAGTATAATCAAAACATGACATTATTTGACAACGTAATCACTTATATTGTATTGGCCATGCGTACCAGAAAGAGAAAGAAAGAGAGTTCTACCATATTATGCTAGGTATCCAATTTATTATCCCTGGAGCCGGGGTCATAGAATACTGCTTCGGTATCCCCTGCCTGTCGTAAAAGCCGACTAAAAGGGGACCTTTGGGTTTGTGGGTGGTCAGATTTGGGGAACTGACCTCCCATTCAGCAAGCCATTCAGCATTCGGCGCGGTGTGGCCCACGCTGTTGTAAAAGTAATAATGCACGGAAATGCTCTAAACATTTCCCGGAAGCGTTGCCTCAGGCAGTGTGCTAGGAGGATACCGGTGCGTTCTTATGGAGATCCCGGTACCCTCCGTCTGGCACAGAGGTCGGCCACCGAGGGGGTTTTAGTGGGTGCAATCTCACATAACCCAGCTTCACCCCAATGAAGCTGGGTATCTTTAAAAGATTTCCACCCCGTAAACAAAAAAAAAAAAAACTATTTTAGACACGTCAAGTCTATGGTATTTCTGTTTACTATTTTAATCTTTAACGCTATTAAAATATAGTTACGACTTCACAATGAGAACTGCTTCCATCTTCGGAGCACTCAAGTATCAACTTAAGCTTCTTGATGCATTAGAGAGTAAAGCTGTAAGAATGGTTGCCAATCCCAAAATCACCGAACACCTAGAGCCACTTAGCATGCGCAGAGACGTTGGGTCTCTCTGTATCTTTTATCGCATTTACAAGACCTGATTAACTTTTAGTTCGAACTAATGCCAGCGTCGCGGTTTTATATCGCACGCCGTCAGTGTCATAATTTACGGTAGAATTTACGTTCAGGCAGCCATTATTCTGTACAACATCTTAAAGATGTCGGATATCATCATCATCAGCCAGAAGACGTTCACTGCTGAACATAGGCCTCCCCCTTTAACCTCCACACTGAACGACAGCCTGCCTTTTGCATCCACTGGATGCCCGCGACTCTTACAATGTCGTCGGTCCATCTAGTGGGAGGCCTCCCTACGCTGCGTCTTCCGGTTCGCGGTCGGATATGTCTATTGTATATTCGATTCAGATTTTTTCCCAATAAAATTGTTATATTTTGCGTAACCAAAGTTAAATTTAGCTAAAATAACTTACTGATTGGAAAGTTAGTAAAGTAGGTCCAAGTTTATTTTTAAACAAATCGTTAGGCATTCTAAAAGCAAATAACCATAAAAGACATTCAATACGTTACAGTAGCTGCCCGCCCAAATTTAACGTGCATTGACAAAGAGGGCAGCGACTCCCAAGAGTCGTATTTCTTAGTAAAGTCACAGAATACATAGCAGCTACGAAGCCCACTAAGCTCGACGTCACCAAAACCGTGACGTCATTATCAGAGAGAGAGAAACCGTAGGCGTTGGGCGTAGTAATATACACGTATACCTACGCTCACTGCGACTAACCACGCAAAGATGCAATCAGCATTTGAAATAGTTGAAAAGTTTTCCCATTGCAGAAATAAAAAGTTCAGATAGGTACTTACCTATTTTGATTTAGATCAGAAAAGGTTTAGATAAGAAAATAATACATTTTCGTCTCCTTAAAAATATATTTTAATATTTAATTTTATTTATTTATTTCATTCATTACAACTATTTTTACAGGATAAACCTAATACAATAGTGTAGTTAATAGTAATATGTTTTATCATCATCAACATTTCAGTTTCGTAATTCCACCTTACCAGGGTAAATATTCCGTAAATAATCATATAACTTTAGTGAACAACCGTGATAGTTTAAAACAGTGTTTTACAAAAGTGTTTTACAAACCGGTACGGGCCGGAATTATATAAACAAATACGTCATCTTTTGCGTTTACGGAAAAAGTGTGAGTGTATACGGGAATCGTTGGTGTTTTTAATTAAGTGCCGCGATAATGACTTGATACCCTGGTTGTCAGTTGATACACAGTTGTTGTCATCTTGACGATTCGAGTTTTGTTTCCGTAGTAGGGCCTCAAACTTGCGCTGATGTTTCAAAGCACTTAGTTCGCGAGAACGTTGTGCTTGTAGGTATGTAAGATGGTCACATTGCTCAAAATCATCCCTTGACAACACCGAACTCAACCATAGATGTAGTTTATATAACTCGCACTGATGTTTGTCAAATAGGTAACGGTTATGCCGAATGAGTTTCCGTAGCAATTTAATTTCAGTGTGCACAAACGGTCATCTGACCCCATACTAAGCAAAATTGTAATATGGCTGCCAGATTGATATATATATATAATACATAATTCATTTTTAAAATACTTACTTAAATAGATATTAAAAGCCAGATAAAGAACAAACACATATCTTCATCACAAACATGTTTGTCCTAGTTGGGAATCGAACCCACGCCCGCGAGCGCAGAAGGCAGATTCACTACCAAATGGGCCACCGGGGCATTTTATTCAACGATATCCTTTTTTTTAAATTATAAATAGGCTTGCGCTTGACCGCCAACTCGCCTGATATTAAGCGATGATGCGGCCTACGATGGAACACGCTTGCCTAGAAGAAACTTGTTCACTCTCGACTTGAAGACAATATCTAGCAAAATCCTTTAGAGGTCGCGAGGTTACAGTGCGGGGCGTATTACTAGTGTAGGTAAACTAAAGACACTCTGTTCGCAAATATTGTACTAGTCCCCTACCGCCATCTAGTTGCAAGTACAAAAACTTCAAGTAACGAGTTAACCTACTTACGCAATACGCAGTTTTCTACGGAAGTGCCTACGGAAACTTATTCCGACTGTGACCGATTACGTGGAAACTACTGGCAACATTATACGGGAAAAGTTTCACAATGGATATGCGTATTGTTTACTTTCTGTACTGTCTTTTTAGGGTTCCGTACGCAAAGGGTGTAAACGGGACCACTATTACTAAGCCTACGCTATCTGTCTGTCTGTCAGTCCATCCTACATTTTAACGGCTGTATCTTTCGAACCGTAAAGGTGAGTACTGACCGGTTTTACGGGCCGTAATTTACCATTCGCAGCGAGCGAGCGCCGTGTCTTAAAATCCGTGTAATCTGGTCAGCACACCTTAAAACTCAATGAGATTTGACAAAAAATCGACAGTGGAGTTCCACCTGTCGATTTTTAGTCAATCGAAACGAGCCACGAGCGGCTCGTTGCTCGCGTGTTCGTCCTCGTTTACACGTATTGATGCATGAATGCTCGCCTTGTGACATGTTGCGTTACGCCCCATAACACCGGGCAATACCCACCTTAAAGCCAGGTGAAAATTTCACAAAAAACACATGTAATGTACGACGGATTAACTAAGAAATAGTACACAGTCTCTGACTAGTTCGGGAGGCTCTGGGATCATTACTATAGCTAACCATAAATTATGCCTGAATAAAAGATTTTGTATTTTAGTAATGAAGTCGAAAAATAAAAACTAAATAAGGGTCCTAAATACAACAAACCTAATTTTAAACGTGTTTTTGTATATGCTCTAGTATAAAAACAGCAATATGTACAAGCGTCAAACTTGGCATGATTATAGTCATCATCATCATCAGCCAGAATACGTCCACTGCTGAACATAGGCCCCCCCCTTTAACCTCTACACTGAACGACAGCCTGCCTTTTGCATCCACTGGATGCCCGCGACTCTCACAATGTCGTCGGTCCATCTAGTGGGAGGCCTCCCTACGCTGCGTCTTCCGGTTCGTGGTCACCACTCCAGAACCTATAGATACCAGATTATATTAAACACTCTGAAGTAAAACAACAAATAATAAATACTGCACAAGTGCGAGTCAGCGACAATTTCTCTTCACCGAAGTTAAGCAACTTCGGGCGCGCTCGGTACTTGGATGGCCTTGGCGTGATGTTATGTTTTTGCTGTACTTTTCGTACTCTAGTCATTAACAAATTATGTACGGAACCCTCAGTGCGCGTGCCTGACTCGTACTTTGCTGATTTATTTTAAAGAAAGATTTTATGACAAATGAAAATTCCGGATCATTATAGATTTCGCAGTTTGGAGTTTTGTTATTGTTAGAAAAGTTTGGATGCGCGTAATAGTTTTATTGCCATGGCCTCAAACATGGTCTACTAATACGAGTAAGCTTTCGAGGCGCAATAGTTCAGAAAAGAAGATCTTGGGATGCGAAATATACATACACTTTCGAAAGAACAGCTAGAATAAGTTAAATTTGTTGAAATTAAACATTTCAATGGATTTTATCGCGTGAGTTTTACACTGTTTTATTTCCTGGTGTTTCAAACTTCAACTTTTCTTCTGGGCTTCTGCAATATTGCAGCAATTCTTCCAATGTCTTGTGGTGGTCCAAGATCACATTCATATCTATATTTTGTAGATTAGTTGGTCGAGGCACAGGCCGTTTCGAACACTGAAGTGTTCGTGGTCACACAGAGACTCAAATTACAGGAGTTAAAATAATGTAAAATAGATGCGATAAAATCTGATTTAAGTGTTATCATCGAGTATAATTTAATTATATACCAATTCAAAAATACGTATACATCTAGAGAGCATAAATACATCTTCGTCAGTATTAGCTTGTGTATCTGTGTATACATGGTGTAAGGGGAACACTCTCGAAGCCAAAAGAAGGTAATTGAACTCATCATTATGAACTACTTTTAGTATGGGAGCTATGGGACCAACCCTGAAATCGCTAAAAAAAAATCTGCTGTTCCATACATTTGTCGAGTGACAATGACCGTTTTCTATGAAAAACAGCTGATATTTTTTTCGCGATTTCAGGGCTGGTCCCATTGTAAAAGTTGTTCATAATGATGAGTACAATTACCTTCTTTTGGCTTCGAGAGTGTTCCCCTTACACCCCGTATGTGCGCCTGTCTGTGGCATCGTAGCTCCGAAACAGCTATAATAATTTTGATTTAATTTTTTATTTATTTGTTAGGTGACTTGGTCGAAAGTGTTTTTAGCTTAGATTCAAGAATATCTGTTAAGCCGTTTGAAGATTATAAACTCTTTTAACGGGGGTAATAAAAAAAAACTATTTACAAGTACTTGTATTGAATTAAAATAATGTAAATTACACACGATAAAATTCGATAAAAGTGTTCAATGTAATAATCAGTAAAATGCAATAAATCATTAGGTATAATTTAAATATTATATTATATTTCATTTCATTCATAACAATTCATAATATTAATAATTAGTCGACTAAAGAGTCGACTTTTACCACCCAGGTGAGTAAAGTGCAATAATCATCATGAGCCAGAAGACGTCCACTGCTGAACATAGGCCCCTTTAACCTCCACAATGAATGACAGCCTGCTTTTTGTTTCCACTGAATGCCAGCGAATCAAGTGGAATAGACCAATATAAATATACCGTACGATTTCTTGCATTTTACCTATTATTACATTACACTTCACCCAATTTAATCGCGTGTATTTTACATTATTTAAATTCTGTACAAGTATAAATATATATTTTTTACCAACCCATACGCATACATCTAGAGAGTTTTAAATACATCGTCATCATTAGTCCTTGCTTGTCCTCTGCTGGTTATATACTCATAATACACGCCATTGAGCTCAGTCTTCAGCCCGCTGCGTCTAGTTTCTGTCGCATATTTATTATGCAGATTATCACTGCATCTGGCAGCAAGGTTGTCCTACACTTTATATTTTCGAAAGTGAACACTCTTTTCAAACTATAAAATGGTCCAGGCTTAGAGGAAAAGAACAAAATATGTAAAAATAATCTTAAGTTTTTAGTGGCATTTACAATCAAAATAAGTGTTGCAACAAAATAATGAGTAAAAATGATCAAATAACGAGAACTATTTGATCTTTTTACTCACAAATATTTTGTTTTTAATATTTCTGCCAATATAGTACAATAAATATCAGCGTTCTAACTTTATGGTTACTATTTTATGGTTATTGTACTTGTGTAAACTTATAATTATAATTTTTCTCTTTTGTGTTTTTGTACTTTTATCTCTGTTACTTTGATAAAATAGACATGTATTTTGTCAAAGCTGTGTTATATAAGGCTGCTAGTTCAAACAAATAAAATATATTAACCGACGAAAGGAGGAGGTTATCAATTCGACTGTACGTTTCTACGATTTTACGATACGCGATTACTCTGCCAATTAGGTATGAATTGATTTTGATGTTTTTTTTTGTTTGGTTGGCTATATCTCTTCTCCATCTCTATTTCTTCTCTTCTTCTCTATTATTTTCTTCCCCACATAGTATAAATTAAAGTCACTTTGCGCGTCTGTCTGTCTGTATGGCCGTTAACTCCTCCTAAACCACGCAACCAATTTTGATGCGGTTTTCACCATCAGATAGATAATTTTTCAGGGTAGGTTTATATGTATAAATAAACCGGCCAAATGCGAGTCGGGCTCGTGCACTGAGGGTTCCGTACCACCACAAAATACAATAAGGTTGTCCAAGTAACCGTATTACCATTTATTTAAATGCGTTCCAAAATTGTGGTAACTAATTTGTTAAGTAGTTTGCTAAAGGCGCTTGAGTATAATAACTTGGTAATGAACAGTAATATGTCACCGACTCGCACTTGGCCATTATTTGTTATTTGTTGTTATATTTTAGTTTGTTGTTATATTTTAGAGTGTGTACTACAATCGTGCCAAGTTTGACGCTTGTACGTATTATCGTTTTTACATTAGAGCTAATACAAAAATAAGTTCTCTATAATCTCATATTTTTGTATACTCGACGCTGTACCTAAAGCTAAACGAAAGCAAGTTACCTACGAGTATTACTCACACATTTTCACAGACCCGTAATCCTTCAGAATGGTTGGTCGGTTGCTCGTTCCGTTGAAATGATAAGCTTGACGCGTGTGTCATGTCCATTTGCCGAGGACTCGAGTAATCGCATTTCTGTGTTCGTGCTTCTCGAGTACGATAATTTATATTAAAAGATGTACACGCCACCTTTTAGTGCAACGTGACTTATGGCGTAAGCACTGGCTGTGAAAGAAATCATGTGATTGATTTAGATCGTGTAAACGACACCGGAAGGAATGTAGTTATATGGGGTCGGACCCTTGCTCCACCTAGGTTCTCCACCTGGGTGAAGCACGGGGTACTTACAAGTCCCCGTGCTCCAACTACCAGTCGTTCAGTGTGGAGGTTAAAAGGGGAGGCCTATGTTCAGCAGTGGACGTCTTCTGGCTGATGATGATGATTATGATGAATGCCGTCAAATAAAGTAAGTCACGGTCAAGTCAAAATCATGCCCTTGTAAAGAGGTAGAGGCTTTACTAGCGACTTCTATGGAGTTTTGGTGACTGCATGAAAAGACACGTTTCACCTCGCTGGATCAATTCACCATACTCGAGCACGTCCACGAATAAGAAATAATATTCCACCAATATTTTATAGTAACATTTGAATATACACAAGCTTAGGAAAATAATACAGTGAAGCAAATATTTATTACACGCCAAAATACAATGGCTTCCTTGCACGATTTCTAATAAAATTATCAGCTCTGCTGTCTTCCTTTCCGTTGCAATCATTTGTAAAAAAAAAACGCACCGAACCGTAATGGATAGTCAGTTGATATTTTCACAGAATATGTTAAAAAAAAATGTATGTTTGTATTTGCTCTATTATAAAAAAGGGTAATACTTGGCGTGATAATAGTAAACACTAGTGTACGTAAAATTATACAGTAAGTATAAATAATGACCAAGTTGAAGTCGGTGACAAATGTATGTTCACCACCGGGTCTCGTGCGATCACCGAAGTTAAGCAACGTTGGGTGCGGTCGGTACTTGGATGGGTGACCTGGGCGTTGATGGGATGTTGTCTTTTTGCACTACCTTTTTGTACTCTTGTAACTAGCAAGTTATGTGGTGGTACGGAACCGTCAGTGCGCGAACCCGACTCGCACTTGGCCGGTTTCTTCATGTTGGTGCCAAAACTCCAACCTTGTTTTAACAAACCTAATAACATGTGGTGGGAAACACGGTAAACCTCACAACCTCGCAAGGTGTTTCCACATCAACGCACACACGATATGTCTCGCTTACATATAGGAAGCTGTGTTCAACCGCATCCTGCATCTCATAATTTACTTCCAAGCTTCCAAGCAAGGTGTTGAAATATTTGAAATACCTGCTTTTCCTTGAGTATTTACACGCTAGGTTTGCTTTTATATTTTTGAAAAGCAGTGTACCAAGATTTGTCGTATTTTTAGGCTTCCGTACCTCAAAAGGAAAAAGCGGAACAATTATAGGATCACTTTGTTGTCCGTCTGTCTGTCCCTCTGTCAATACCCTTTTTCTCAAGAACGCGTAAAATTATCAAATTGAAATTTATACCAAATACTTGGGTCTACGGTTTCTTTCGGCTGTAAAAAAAATAAAAGTTGTAAGTCAACGCAATCAAAATATATGAACGTTTATGTCGCATATTTTGCGATTTTACAGGGGAATCAAAACCTGTAGGGTACTTTCCGTTGACCTAGAATCATTAATTTTGGCAAGAGGCAAGGTCTCAGCACATATAAAGGTATCTGAAAGTTGTTAATTTGAAGTTATATCATATAAAAAATATTGTTTTACAATTACAAACTTACATTTTGTAGTTGAACTTTATTGGAAGATACATTGAATACATAATTGGAAGAACCTTATTGTCAACTACAAAGTTAAGTTTGTCTTTCAATATTCCAACTTCAGTTGTTTTTTTTTTTGGACTCGCGCTCTGAGTGTTTCCTTACAACGGAACTCTCAGACTGGACAGTCTAACTTATTTATAGTGTTAGATTGTATTTTGTTTAAATAATAAAAGCGCTTGTCAATAAAATTTTAATATCCTACTAATATATATATTTTTTTACTGGGCAAGTGCCTTTATTAACTAAACAAAATACAAGTTAAAACTAAAAATACAAATACGGATAGACTGTCCATAGACCATTGAAAGTCTAAAGACAATCCAAATGCTCAAGCCCACTACCAGTTGGCAGCGTACCCAGCATGCTGGCGGTATTACCACGTTGAATGGCAATGCTTATGCGTTGAGCCAGAAACACGCCAATAACCAATATTATAAACGCGAAAGTTTGTATGTATGGATATTTGTTCCTTTTTCACGCTGCAACGGAACAACGAATTTTTTTGCATGGGTATAGTTCAAGAGCCAGAGAGTAACATAGGCTACTTTTCATCACTACGCGGGTGAAACCGCGGGGCGCAGCTAGTAAAACATAAAATCAAAATCATTTACTGAGCAGAAAATTGTAAGCACTTTATTGTATTATCTGTGGGCCCCAAACTCCGCTCAGTCCGTTTCTTGGGGTCCAGTGAGCAAGCAATTCCTATTCAGAGATATAGCATGTGCGTACAATGGTTAATAACTATTAATAATAATTAAAACAATGGATTAATATTAACCTGAATCAAAGAAGTTATAAAATAAAAATATTAATAATTACAATAACATGTAAGAAAATCAAATTAAAAATAAAACAAATTTAATCAAATTAAATACTTAACTACATTTGGTATAGACAGACCAAGTTCAGTCGCATGGGTTACTGTTCGTCTACGACGAGACGAACAGTAACTATAGGGTTGGTACACTCACTGGGTGACATTTCTTGAAATTAGAGCACTGACAGGTATGTGAACCTATGTATGAATGGAGGAAGCAGCCTGTGGGGAGAGGACCTTTGGGGTGATTGCTTCTTTTAGGAGACAATAATGACGTGAGCTTTATTGATTGCACGTATGATAAAAAGTAGCCTAACAGTAAATTATTTTGCCTCTTGGCAAATAGTAGCTCAGTGCGAAATAACCAGGGCTTCCTAGAATTACTTTTATAACCACCCGTTGGACCCTCTCTACAACAATCATGTAGATCTTAGCATTAATTAAAAAATAAACAATCTAAAACTTATTTATTTGATAACGGTATAACATTGTAATATTTAATAAATTTATGAACTATTTGTAACATTTAATTAGTAAATCAATAAAAAAAAAAACATTAATTTTTCTCTGTACATGCTTTTTTAATAGGTAAATTTTATCAGTATAGTTAAGATTTAATGTATTTTACTTTATTCAAACTTTTTTATGTTATTATGTTAAATAAAATCTTTAGGATTTACTATTTTAATGTTATAGATGATACAAAATTAGAAAATATCCAAAACTATAGATAAAAAGCACATTTAAGTCACTGTCTGAGTGGCTAAGGTGCCCAAAAAAGCAGGCTATTTTCCAACGTTTAACGGCGGCCTGACAGATAGCCTTATTCTTTGGCCGAAGTAACCCAGCTCTTTGGTTGACTTTTGACGAGGTGTTTTACAGTTTTTTTTATCAAACCCATTGTATTATAATATGGAACAACTCATATTTTATTGTACTTTTGACGAATTTTTACGTGTGTCACTGGTAAACATAGTTAATTAACCTTTTTTGAGTGTTAATATATAAAGTATCTTGACTATTTTTGTCACCGGTCATTAATGGTGCAAATTGAGCCACGATTAATCGAATTATCTTGTGATTATTTTTACTTCAGGGTTTTCGTCTAAAACTTCTTGCAATAGCTCTGAAACTTCACTATCTGCTCTAAACGATTCTTTTAGTATATCGATTGAAATTCAAGCCTTCGCAATTATTTTAGTTTTTATTGATTTTGATAAAGCGTCGCTTAAGGGCTCTAAACTGTCAAAACAGGCGTCTATATTTAATTCTAAATAAACTCAGTAAGACTTTTTGCATGTTTCTTCATAATTTCATCAGTACATTTATTTTTTGTGAGGAGTTCCAATAAAATCCGAACGTTTACAGCAGCATGCTTTTCTTTAGGAATACTGCTTGCTTCGAGATGATCTGTAGCTAATGCTATTAAACTGTATTTATTTGTCCGCTCTGGTTTCAATAACTTGAAGATTGGAATAGTATCCACGAAACCCAGAACAACTGATTGGAAAATATCAATCAAATTATGTGTTTTCATTTGGTGTACGATTATTGTGCCATCGAACCTGAATAAAGAAAAATCCATAGTAATTAAAGAGTTATTTAAGAGATAATAATACATTAATTTAGTGAACGTTTTAGGTACGTACGTGAAACATTTATGAGCAACCAAAAGAACTTTTTTTTGGCCAGTTTGAATGCGTAAAAACTCCACAAAGTTTGACAGTCCATCTCTTGGGCAGATTGCATTTACTTCATTTCCATTATGGAAAAGTCTTCTTTCATTTCCTACTTCTTTTATTTTTAATCCATTTGCTCTACGAGCTATCGGGCTAATATTTTTATCCGGAATAATATATTCATTGAATATATTGCCATTGCACCAAGCTGAAATCTATAGAATGAAATAAACATTATATAATTATTTAAAACAAACGTAATCTCGTTTATTTAAGTACATGGGTAGGTATAACAAACAAAGAAAATAAAAAAACCTTAACTATTACTAATTATCACTAATATAATCAAAAATCAAAAACAAGATGTTGCCCGTGTGGTAAAGTGCCAAGAACGCTGGCTGCAACAAATATATAAATTATATATAACAAAAAGAGTATTAAAAATTATAATAATTTTACCTGGCATATTTCAATGTCTTTACCCACACCTGTAGTATCTAGATCAAATATCACAATAACAGCATCACGGAAAGATTCTTGGGGTATATTATCTGTAAAATAATAATTATTTGTTGTTGTGCAATTATCGATCGTCTAAAGTATTTCTGAGTATCCGAATAAGGAATCATTTTTTCAACAATAGGATGTCTACTGCAATACATAGGCCTACCCAATCGATCTCCAAAAGGGCCGGTTAGATGCGACCTGCATCCAGCGTTTCCCTGCGGTCTCTTTTAGGTCGTCTGTCCATCTTGTGTGTGGACGTCCTACGCTGCGCTTACCGGTTCGTAGTATCCATTCGAGAACCTCGATAGAAATATTTGAGAATAAGGAATGTTGTTTACCATTGCTTCCGATACCTGTAAATCCGATCAAATTATTCTCATTCAGCTCAGCCCCGTGCGCAGTATTTCCACCTTGTGATGTCATTGTGCTTAACTCCTTGTTTGAAACCTTACATTCGAAAACAAAACAAAAAAAACTAATATTTTAAATACAAATTCCATAATGTTTTTACTACTTCACCATTACTTTAGTACAACATTTGAATTAAAAAAAAAAAAAAAAAAAAAAAAACATTTTTTGTCACCCTTTTAGTGATTTTGGATGTCAAGTTCCCATTTTCTTTTTCTATACTAATATTATAAAGAGGAAAGATTTGATTGTTTGTTTGTTTGTTTGTTTGCATTGAATAGGCTCCGAAACTACTGAACCGATTTGAAAAATTCTTTCACTGACGGGAAGCTACACTATCCCCGGGTGACATAGGCTATAATCTAAACCCGTGCGAAGCTGGGGCGGACCGCTAGTCTTAAATATATAATTATTAACTGGCGAAGAGCGCGTCGAGATATGCATATTACAACAATTATTACCTTTAATATAAAAAATAATTATTATTATTATAATGCAAACTTACCAATAGTTTGTCGCTTGTATGCACCGTATGCACTCGGAAAAGAGACTGGTACTGGTATTGAAGACTGGCTGTATTTAATGCAAAATTATCAATAAAATTTGTGGACAAGAAAGTATCGAGTCATGTATTATGGTAGAGTTCCGTACACATGTTACCAAACGAAAATCTTAATTTGGACAGGTGTGTCATCATAACAAAATGATGTAGGTGATTGGACAGAAAACTACCAGGAAAACATTATTTGTTCGTATCATCATCATAATCAGCCTTTTAACAGTCCACTGCTGGACTTTTAGCCTATCCCCTATGTGGTTGAGCCATATCCACCACGCTGAAACAGTTGCGGGTTGGTGGATTCACATACGCCATTGAATTCCTTCTCTGTACGTATGCAGGTTTCCTCACGATGTTTTCCTTCACCTAAAAGCCAGTGGTATGAAAATCCGTACATAAACTCAAAGAGCTCATTGGGACGGGCCCGGGGTTTGAACCCGCGACCTCACGCTTTCAAGTTTAGCGGTCTCCCAAATAGGCTACCACTTGTATAGGATCAATTAACTTTAAATTGTTAGATCTTAAGTATTTTGCAGTTTTCTCTCATAACCTATTTTTTTTTCACTGTTCTCAAACTTATGCCAGCATTTGCCAGCGTTGCCAGCAACTTTTACTACATTATCTGCACGTTGATAGTTACTAGCTTCATTTTTTAAGCCACGTTGACAGGACATGTCTCACAAAAAATACACCTGGCTAAAAAGTGTTGTGTGAATGTTGTTGCTGTTGTTTGTTGTTTCCTTACTTCCTTAAAGTACTCTTCATCAATATTCCACACAAAGAGATGAGGCGAAAAAACATTTTTATGCCAATTTTAATTGTGTGAGAGCTACCCGGTAAAAGCCATAAGTAAATATGTTTTCGTTTGAAATGGCTTTATTAACTAAACAAATTACAAGTTAAAACTAAAAATACAAATACGGTTAGACTGCCCATAGACCGTTGAAGGTCTAAAGACAATCCAAATGCTCAAGCCCACTACCAGTTGGCAGCGTACCCAGCATGCTGGCGGCATTACCACGTTGAATAGCAATGCTTATGCGTTGAGCCAGAAACACGCCAGCATTTTGGTCACGCGTCGCATTAACCAGGCGCTCTGAAAGATTTTTGAAAATGAGGTGAGCTTCCGGTCCCAAGGGCTTTGAAATTGAGATCTAACTTTTCATTATTTCTATATCAAATTTCATGTCTGGGTGTCTTCAAGTCGAGAATGATTCGTTTTCTTCTAGGCAAGCGTGCTCAATCGTAGACAGCATCATCGCTTAACATCAGGCGAGTTAGCAGCCAAGTGCAAGCCTATTTATAATTATAATAATAAAGGGTACACGTAGAAGTTTTGATGCTGTGACATTCTTGCACGAACGGACGGACATGACGATTTTTCATGGGTTCCTTGTTGTACTACAGAATCCTAAAAATGAGTCAGGACGTTAATTGCGCCGTACTTTATCAGAATGTTTTGGTACACAAAGCGCATTCAGCTAGAGTTTATGTCACGCTTAGATAACTATAAATAATGACCTTCCTAATTGTCCTTATTGAAGGTTAAATTTATGTTTAAATATTAGTATATTGTATTTATAATGTTCGTAAGTTATCATCGAACAAATTTACAACAACATGTTTGTATACCTTTCTATCTACCTCTTCGCTCGCTATTTTTCCTTTGTTCTTAAGTAGTGAAAAATGTAAGGCTATGGATTTAAAAGCAAACTTGATTACATAATAAATTCAGTTACATATTTGATTTATTGAATGCAATTGTATGTCAATTCTAGTACATTTTAAATGAGTTATTTTCTCGTCATTTATATGTTTTATCGCGTTTTCTGGCTTTTCTTTTTGAATAAAAATAACGTAGTATAATTATATTATCTTCATGGCAAATTATCTTTTAAAAAAATCACAAAACACTAACATTTTAATGTTAGTGTTTTGTGTATTTAAAAAAAAAAACACAAATGTTAGTGTTTTGTGATTTTTTTAAAAGATAATTTGCCACAAGGTAATATGCCACAAAGAACAAAATAATATTTTGACACGGATGTGGCAGTACATTTTGAAAAATTAAATTCATGGTGAAACCATACATTTACGTTTTTTTTCACCAAGTTTATGAATGTTTTGAAAAAATAATAAAGATCTTAGCGGGCTTCCTTAAGAGGGCCATTTCTGAAGAAAAATGGGTAAAGGAAAATAACCCTGAGCTCATAAAAACAGTCAGTGCAAAACGTTTCCACTCCTTTCTTAGAGAATGAGTGGCTTTGATGAAAGTGCCATTTCAGAAGTTATGTGCGTTATCTTTTTTTTTTATGCCATAGGTGGCAAACAAGCAGACGGGCTGCCTGATGGAAAGCAGTCACCGTCGCCTATGGATACTTGTAACACCCGAGGCATCACAAATACGTTGCCGACCCTTTAGAACTCGATTAACTCGCCTTTTGAAGAACCCCATGCTGTAGCTTCTCGGAAACACCGAAGAAGGTAGCTCATTCCACATTTTGCAGGTAAGAAGGATCGTGTGAAACGCACAGTGTGCGATTTCCACTGATCTATTATGTGTGGATGAGCCTTCAGGTGGTGGCGGCTAGTGCGATGGTAAAACCGCGTCGCCGGCATCAGATCAAATAGTTCTTCAGAACACTCCCCGTTGTAAATGCGATAAAAGATACAGAGAAACCCAACGTCTCTGCGCATGCTGAGCGGCTCTAGGTGTTCAGTGAGCTTGGAATCGTCGACAATTCTGACAGCTCTACGCTGTAATGCATCAAGTGGGTCAAGCTGATACTTGGGTGCTCCGTTCCAAAGATGGGAGCAGTACTCCATGTGAGGTCGGACTTGCGCTTTGTAAAGCAAGAGTCTTTGTCTCGACGTGAAGTACCGCTTCGCCTTATTGAGCACACCAAGTTTCTTAGATGCGAGCTTGGCCTTACTTGCGATATGACCGCGGAACTGTACATTCGTAGAAATGTCGACTCCAAGGATTCCAATGCTTTCTGAAACCTTGAGGGGAGTGTTTTGAAAGTGAGGAGCTACAACAAATGGGGCTTTTTTAGCGGTGAACGCGCAAACTTGCGTCTTTGTTGGGTTAAATTGAACCAGGTTCAGTTCACCCCAGACCGAGACCTGCTCAAGAGAGGTCTCGACTTCAGACAGAAGTTTATTCCTACTTCCTTCAACTACCCTGACACTAACACAGAACCCTGTGGGACGCCAGCGTTGATAGGTATGCTGTCGGAGCAGGAACCGTCGACAACGACCTTAATACTCCGATCAGATAGGAAGCTGGCGACCCAAGTGCATAACCTCTCAGGAAGGCCGTAAGATGGTAGCTTGGATAAGAGTGCCCTGTGCCAGACCCGCTCAAAAGCTTTGGCTATATCCAAACTAACTGCAAGCGCCTCCCCTCTACTCTCAACGGCTTCAGCCCAGCGGTGAGTGAGGTATACCAAAAGATCACCAGCTGATCGGCCGTGACGGAAACCGTACTGGCGGTCACTGATGAGCTGGTGTTCCTCCAGGTATCCGAGGAGCTGGGTGTTTACCACACGCTCCATCACCTTACAGAGTAGGGAGGTAATAGCAATGGGCCTGTAATTAGTTGGATCAGACCCATCTCCTTTTTTAGGAATCGGATGGACTAGGGCAGTCCTCCATGATGACGGCACACATCCAGTTGAATACGAAAGAAGGAAAAGACGCGTTAGGACCGGAGTCAAGTCAGGAGCACAGGTTTTAAGGACGATAGCCGGAATGCCATCTGGCCCACTCGACTTACACACATCAAGGGACATGAGTTCCTTTCGTACTGATCTCTGAGAGAAACGTACTTCTGGCATGGAACTCGCACACCGCGGAATGTTGGGTGATGTGGCGCCCCCGTCGTCGAGAGTCGAGTTCGAGGCAAAGAGAGTACCAAGGATATCGGCTTTCTCCTTTGCGCTATGGGCCAATGTGTCATCCGGCCTTCGCAGGGCTGGTAGAGAGGACTGACAAAAAAACTTCAAAGTAAATTATAACATTTAAAAATGTTAATTCAATATTATGGAAATTAAGCCAGTCAAAATATGAAAATAATAAAAATAGATAAGCCGTAATATTGGGTTGTATCCTTGAGTAGCTAAATATAATTAATTTTCCTTCTTTGTGGGTAAAAATTAATATAATTAAATGATGGGTTTATGTAGTGATATAATTATGCGTATACTTAGCATATGTTTTATTATATGCATTTTTTTTTTAAGTCTAAGTTGTTTGTTCAATAATTAGGTAGCGTAATTCAATTTATTTGACAAATCTTAAAAAACAGGAAATTTACGAAAACTTTTATATGCATTACTTATAGCTTTCTTGAAAATTGGGTGGTTAAAAAAACCATTTAATACATTTGTAAGAAAAGTATACGAAAGACCCTACCTTCCCCGTCTTGATGTATATTTTTTTTTTATAGTAGATAATCTTGCGCTTGGCCGCCATCTCGCCTGATGATCGCGACGATGCGGTCTACGATAGAGCACGCTTGCCTAGAAGAAACCGATTCACTCTCGACTTGAAGACACCCAGATTGTAACTAACGGGGAAAACCCATTCAGGCAGCGAATTCCACAGACTAGCAGTTCGTACAATAAATGTGGAATCATAGCGCTTCGTACGGGTTCTCTTTTTATAGAGCAAGAATTGTACGAAATTGTATTTTTTTAATCAAACGATTCTTACTAAATATTACGTTTCAAAGAGAAACTTTTGCAACCAATTTTTGCAAAAAAAATCCATTTTATCTTTTCGCAAGATTTTGAGGAGCTTTCAGTTCAGAGAAAATGTAATCAAATTTTAGTCTCAGGGGTTTTATATCCTAGAAAGTATGCGAAAAAGCACTCATGCATGTGGTAAATTCTCGAGGAAAAACTTGAAAATTTACAGCAGAAAGTTATTTTATGCACGTTCAATGCTGAATTATTTAAGAGTTTTTAAAATTTTAGATATATTTAACTGGTCAAATGTTTGCAGCTTTCTAAAAGTAGGGCTAATAAAGGGTTAACTTTGCCAATACACATAATACTAGAAACTAGATGGACCGACGACATTGTAAGAGTCGCTGGCATCCAGTGGATGCAAAAGGCAGGTTGTCGTTCAGTGTGGAGGTTAAAGGGGGGGGAGGCTATGTTCAGCAGTGGACGTCTTCTGGCTGATGATGATGATGATAATACTAGAAAATATTTTTAGCTCACCTACTTTATAATATGAGGAAAACTTGAGCCAAATTTCATGTTTCTAGACGCAGTAGTGGCTGTGGTTTGTCAGACAGTGTATATATTTATCAATTTACGTTTTTTATTAAGTAGATTACAATAAGAAGACGTGTAGCAGATATGGCTTACCTCCTGAATATAGCAAATGGTACAATTGACTGCCCGGAGTTGCTCGAGCAGCTGAGACTTCGCACACCCGCCACCACGATAAGAAGGCCTAATCTCCTCTATGTCCCACCCGTGCGATGCAGTTACAGACAAAATAGTTTCTCAATAAGGCCATGTAGTACATTTAACACTCTGGCTAGGGAAATTGACATTGACCTGTTCAATACATCTGCGTTTAAATTGAAGCAGCTTTTAAACTCTCACTATTTCAAATAAGTATTTTTTAACTTTATTAATTAACTTTATTAATTTCGATCTCTTTGTTAATGTATACACACCATCAGCCATTAAATGTTCACTGCTGAACAAGGCCTCCCTCTTAGAGAGGGGTGTTGCCATAATCCCCACGCTTGGCAGGCGGCTTGGAGATCGCAGTACGTTCACCGTGTACTAACAGGACGCTGCTGCCCATCCTCCGGTGGTTCTGGTCGCAGTTTTAGGACATATATACCCGGGTCCCCGGGTGTTAATGTATAATTGTATACCTATATATTTTAAATAGTATTTCTTTTTTCTTATATGCATTTAAATAAATTTTTCTTGTTATTGTGTGCTTAATGCGAATCCGTTTTCTGCAGTGTTATTTATCTAGTTTATTATTTGTGAAAACTTGTAATTGGCCTTCTATCTTTATTTGTTTACTTAATTTTGTACCTAGCTGTAAGTTTTCCTATGAAAATAAATAAAATAAAACGTTGCAATGATGGCTCGTTGGTTAGCGCGTTTGACTTCAACTACAAAGACGTGGGTTCCAATCTCAACAATGAGTTTTAACTGCCAGTGGAGAAAAACATCATGAAGAAAAGAAGTAAAAGAAGCTCTCTTAGCAGATTAAAAAAAATATTACCATGAAATACTCTGTAGTTTACGAGATAAAGCGGTATGAATGAACTCTGTATCTACTACGAGTATAGACGTATAGATAGGCACGCATCTCGCCGCTGTATGATTTTCCTGCCGTGAAACGTACCACCAAAAAGAAATATGATCAAGATTAACCCAAAATTTTTTTACTGCTTGAAAATGAATACATTATCTTAAAAAAAAATTCTGTTAAGCCTTTTTGACTGTAAGACCGCCTTAAATTTTAGTTTTACTGAGGGGTTGTTTTATAACTCGTGCTTAAATTTATATCCTTTTGCCTCCAGTTTACAAAGCAAAGTGCCACAGTAATGAAAGTTTAAGTTTCAATATAAATCTTGTTAGTGCTCCCACTTCCTTAGATAAATCTGACTTAGTAAGTGGTTCTTCTAACCTCGTAGGGTTATTTCTTCTACTCAGAAAAGCTTGGGCGCGATTTGTTTTAGACTGATTGGCGAGTGCTGTGTAGTCCCATTTCTAGTGTTTTTATGAGCTTTTAAACGCGGTTATGCCCATGTGGTTCAGACTGGTAGGCATGCCACAAAGTTTTGACTTCATTAGATAAACGAGTAATACAGGAGCGTTGCTTGTCAGGGGGTATGTGCGTTTTACAATCTGACAGCACTCAGATCGATTTTCGGGCCTGCACCAATGACTTATTTAGTACTTAAATAATTATGTAATAATTATGTCCACTATAAAGTTAAGTTTTTCTTTCAAAATTTCAACTTTTTTTTGTTTCTACTCGCGCTCTTACTTAACTCGGGTTCCGTCGTACGAGTCATACTCGTACTTGTCCGGGTTTTTAACGTTTCAAACGCCTTCTCCCAGCCTTGGGCCTCCATCACTGCCGGGTTCCGGTCTTTGATGGGCATCTGCACTCTGCACGTTATACTTTTTAATAGTCTTCAGTGACGCAGTCGACCAAAGATTTTTAGTAACTTTACCTAGTCTGTGCAGCTGACGCTCGACGCACGAATCGACTAATGTCATCGTCTTTGATGTCGTCGGCGTAGTAGACGAAGATCCCGGTGTGCTGCGATATTGCAACCTCGTGCGACACGCTCTCGTGCAGCTACAGATTTTCATATTGGTAATATTGGTATGATTACTTAAATTATGTTAAGTTACATTAATTATGTCTTTGACCAATGTATTGCCAGTGATGATATATGGTAGTGAGACGTGGTCTTTAACTGTTGGCCTTTTGGAAAAACTCAGAGTCACACAGCGGGCAATGGAGAGCTATGCTCGGAGTTTCTTTGCGCGAGAGAATCCGAAACGTGGATATTCGCCAAAAAACCAGAGTCACCGACATAGCTGTTAAAATTTGCAAGTTGAAGTGGCAATGGGCAGGCCACATCGCTCGAAGAACTGATAACCGATAAGGAAGAAAGGTTTTTGAGTGGAGACCACGAACCGGAAGACGCAGCGTAGGTAGGCCTCCCACTAGATGGAGCGACGTAATAGTGAGAGTCGCTGGCATCTAGTGGATGCAAAAGGCAGGCTGTCGTTCAGTGTGGAGGTTAAAGGGGGAGGCCTATGTTCAGCAGTGGATGTCTTCTAGCTGATGATGATGATGATGACATAAATTGTGATTTTCCTACTTTTTCTTACTTTGAAAGTAGTACGAAAAAATATGGGGCTCATAAAATATCCTTGGTATTCTAATTGCGTGATAGCCTTGACGCGCTGGGAAGTTAAAGAAGGAGTACACTGAGTTTTAGGTTTAAAAAAATAATAGGGACAATCTGAGCTCTGAGCAAAAACAGACCTATATAAAACAAGGCATAAACCTGTTTCGGGAAGTTCCTCATGCATAATTCATTGGTGACCGATGGATTCCAGGAAATCGTTTTCAGAATATAACAAAAAAATTATAAGCTCCCTAATTTAACGACAAAAAATTATACACTAAAATTGGCTAGTATATACAGGTTTTTTTAAAGTACTTAAAGCAAATAAAAATACAGAGTCCCTACGGCGCACGGGCAAAGTGACGCCAAAATCGCTTCCAAAACTACGTGTATTCCCTATAAATACACGACTCACGCACGCATATGCATTACGCATTCAAAACTACGTGAATTTCTTGTCAGTACATCGTACTGAAAACATCCGTTTTAAAAAGAAACAATGACTTCTTGCAGTGTTAAGAACTGTAAAAACAACACAAAAGTTAATAAGAAGAAGGATGGAATATTTCCACACTTAAGTATTTATATTATAACTTATTTTGATGAATTACACGACACGAACTTCGACTACGCACACATGTTTCAAAAAGTGGCTTCACTTTTCGAGTTCGCGGTAGTCCCTCTGTATTTTTATTTGCTCTGAGTAGGTACAATACAGAACATGTTATACAAGTAAAATTAAAATTGAAAATCTCATGACCAATTTGGAAAGGAGCTCGGAATTTTTTCACTGCTGAACAAAATTTGATAAAACATAACCAAGTACCACATCAGCAGCCATTAAACGTCCACTGCTGGACAAAGGCCTCCCTCTTAAAGAGGGGTGTTGCCATAATCCCCACGCTTGGCAGGCGGCTTGGAGATCGCAGTAAGTTCACCGTGTACTAATAGGACGCTGCTGCCCATCCTCCGGTGGTTCTGGTCGCAGTTTTAGGACATACCCGGGTCCAGCCAAGTACCATCGCATTGAAATCAGTAGAATGAGGAGGGACATCAACTAGATATGGAATAATTAAGTGAATATCCTTTATAATTCTACTTGGCCCATGAATCCATTCAAGCCAGCCAGGAAGCCATTCGTTGTCTGTTGTTGTCTATCAACCTATAGTCTATACGTAGGTATATTCTGACAGATAGCTATCTAGATTATCAAAGAGAATGTAAAATATTTGGATCACCTTCTTGTCTGACCGATAAAGGAGGAGAGGAGGACTCTTAGTAGGATCTAAGAAAATAGACTAGCATAGAATCCGACACGTGATTTACAAACCGTAGCACGCCATTTATGTTAGTCTTGTTTTGTGGTATTTTAATAAAGAGTCATTGTATTGTATTGTATTGTATTGTACAACCCTGCATTTTACCGTCCTGTCAAAAATATATCTCTTTCGTTGTAGCAAGGATCCATATGATATAACAATTTTGGCATTTGATTTTTTTTTTAAAACTACATGTTTAATTAGTTTATGCTAAATTAGCACTACTTCTGTGCTTTAGTCCTTATTCCTTGAGTTAGATGGATTTTCCATAACATTTTAAAAAAAACTCTCGAATAAAAAAAGCATAGATCAACATCGTTTTCTGTGTATCCCTGACTCAAATAAGCCCTTCAAAACCGCCTATCAAATAATTAAAATCTGGGTGTTTTCAAGTAGCGGGTGAATCGATTTCTTTTAGGCAAGCGTGCTCCATCGTAGACTGCATTATCCGTAACAAAAGGCGAACTGGTGGTAAAACGCAAGCCCCATCATCATCCCCATTTCAGCCATAGGACGTCCACTGCTGGACATAAAATATGCCTTCCCCATCGATCTCGAAAAGGGCCGCAATCCTATTAACCAATAGTACCTAACTTTAAAAAAATTACTTGCAAACTAACACTCTAACAAAGGGCCTTAATTTGTCTTTAGACATTGATCAGTAAAGCCGAAGGCACACCAAGACCACCGGGCCTCATTATCTACTACGGTAAAAACTTAAAGTGTCTTGAATTATTAGTCTAAAGTGAACCTTTTAGCCCAATTGCATATTCATACCTCTCCATATTATCGTGGATAAAAATTATAGTTTTCACTTTAGACTAATAATTAAAGTCACACTTGGAGTTTTTATCGTAGTAGATAATAAGGCCCAGTGGCCTTCGTGTGCCACCAGCTTTACTGATCAATATCTAAAGACAAATTAGGGCCCTTTGTCACTGCTCTTCTGGCATTTGATTATCTACGGAGCAATCACTATTCGGAAGGCTAGGACGATAAGTCATACTAAACGAGAGCAGACTTTAATAATAGAAACCGGCCAAGTGCAAGTCGGAACCCACTGAATATTTTGTGTTATTATTATTATATTAACCAATAAATTACATACATCAATCAATGATGATATACAGTAAAGCAAGTACCGTAAAGTAAGTAACCCCCGATAAAAGAACTGATAATTTTGAAACAGCTGAACAGATTGAAAAGCTAAGAACACTATTGATTTTTAACACTTAAGAAAAGAGTGGATGATTTTCAAACAGCTGCAAGTTTTTCTTAAAACATAGCTAAGGCCCTTCTCGAACAGGCCACCTTTCAATCAAAAACCAAAAAACATAACCAAACTCGGTTTAGCCACAGAAAGACACAAAAATACATACCTACATTAAACTTACAGCACCCTTCTTTTTGCGTCAGAGGCTAATTGCTGGGTACAACGAAATAGAGCTCAATGTAGTTTAACTTATGGGTAGTATATATTTATCTATGGTAGTATACTCCAACTAAAGCCAACCTGCTATCTCACATGCGCATTTCAAAGGTCTTGAAGATAAAAAAATCACTGAGTAATCATTAAAAAAAACCGATTGGACATAATTATTACCTTTAAAATAGCATAAAGCAATTTTCTTGTTGATAACTTATAGGATTGCGGACGATTTCGAAAAACAACTTTTTTTCGAGTTGTTTTCTATATTCTCCGCCTACCTACAAAATCAAATTTATTGCTTTAGACTATTTGCAATGCATTTCCAAAGTTTTTTATATGTATTTAGTAATAGGATTGCGTTTGTCTGCCAACTCGCCTGGTGCCCGATTTTTTTTTTTACGTTTCACTCAGTGATCTTTGAAAAATGTTGAAAATGTGCGCAAGAAATTGTTGTGGCGTTGAGTCACTTAGATAGACACTTTTTCGTATTGTAAGCTTTGACGGGCTGGATCGCGGTATTATTGTCTATGTTTGGCCACCAACTTACCTGATGGTAAGCTATGGTGTGGCTGAGGATCTAGCACATCGATCTACACACAGATACCTACGTACCTACTTCCTACAGATTAGATACATTCTAATCTATGGCAATTTATCACAGCTTGGTCAGTTACCCACTTTAGTTATTACCCTATTAGTTAGTTTAGCCTCTTGATGCATTACGGCGTAGAGCTGTCAGAATTGTCAACGATCCCAAGCTCACCGAGAGCGTAGAGCATGCGTAGAAGTAGATAGAACGGAAATGAGAAGGAAAATCTGTCGCCAGGCATTATGAGTGAACCTTGATTGAACATTCTTATTTGTGTCCACGCGTCAAACTCCGCATCAAAAGAACTTGGACCTCACCTTTTTGGGTTAGGTCTCAAAGTTCTTTGTCCGCATCACAGTTGGTAACTGATTTCGAATGACTGACGTTTCGTTTATATGGGTGCAACTGGCTACAACAAATTTCTTACAAAAATGCCTTGACAGCCGTTCTAATTTAAACAATTTTTTTTTTATGTGGTGGTGACGTTGGTTTACTAATGTTACTATGTATCTTTTATCGCATTTACAAAGGAGAGTGTTCTGAAGAACTGCCGCCACCGTCGGAAAGCTCATTCACATATCAGATCTGTGGAAAACGCATAAGTAGATCTTATTTTCAAAGCTAGTTCTCAAAATAATTCACCCGGCATTCACGTCGTGCTTAGTGATATACCAGACATGGTAAAATTTGTGTTTAATGTTTATTGGGAGATATCGCTCATTATCTTATTTAGGTTAAAATAGGTTTTTTCAATGACTGTGGTCACGAGCTGTATGAGTCAACGAAATGTGCCATTTTTTACCTATATAAAATAATGCGCGATAAGTCCCGATAAACATTTAAAACACGTGCTCAAACTGCGAAAACTTAAAAGTTACCATGGTAACTTTACTAACCCATCAGTTTTAGTTTTCCGGTAACTAGAGACGGTTAGCAATTATTCAGCCCATGTCAGTGACCACCGCACCCTTTATTCTAGACGGGCAACCTGTAATTACCAAATTGAAATTAATTATGCAGAAATTTCCTGAAAAATTATAACTTTTGAGGAGTGTAAAGTAAGAGTTTGAATGTCGAAGACTTACAATTAACCGACTTACCAAATTACGAAGGAGTTACTTTTGAAGTCAAGGTTTGGTAATTAAACGAAAGGCGTTTAGTATTTGTTCAGTATGTTTATTTATACTAATGTAATGTCATAAAAAGTATCTATGATATCAAAATTCTTTGGTTTCATATACTTATACATTTATTTATGTTTGCACAAATAAACGTATCTTAATCAATATGTTTTTTTGGTTACTATTTTTTTATAACAAACTTAATATACGCCATCGTTAATACTCCACAAAAATATCGACCTACTTATCAAAAGAGGTTGTCTGGAATAAATAGTTTTAAGCGATAAGACCGCCTTTTGTGACTATGTTTATTGTACTCTTCTTGTGGTATTCTTTCTGTGGTATCAAAGAACAGTTGGCGTATTGTACCTATCACAATTTTTTATTTATTTAACTCGTTTATGTCCATGTTTGACCATCAAGTTGCCTGTTGGCAACCTGTTTGTAAGCAACGATGAGATCGAACATAGCTCACGCAAACTTAAAATATACCTCTTTTCTTTGCCCTTGCAAAAACCATGATTATATCCCTCAGGAAACAAGGAAGCTAGCAGATTGTTCCATTCCTTGGCTGTACGGATTAGAAACGTCAAATCAAAACGTTTTGTACGTATCAAAGGAAATCCTGAATGTATGGAATGTATAGGTAGTGGGCTGACTTTCTGCTTGTCCTGTAGTAGAAGGGGGATGCTAGAATAAAGTCATGTAGCTTCAAAACACATTTTCCAAAATGTTTTCTGTCAATTTTCCTGTAGAAAATTGACAGACTTGCTACTTTACGACGATGTTCCAGACTAAGAAGTTTCTTAACCACTAACTTTTCATCGCCTATAATCGAACAGTACGCAACTGCTCTGCTGATTAAAGAGGTTTGAGCTGGAATGTGCCTGAGCCGTCCCAAAGATGGCAGCAATATTCCACACACGACCGGACCGTATGCACTTTTTCGCTTATTTTATATTTAGAAACTCTTTTCTTAAGAGGCCGATTACAAAATGAACCGTTTAATTTTAAGTAGGTATTTATATTAAAATCTGAAGCCGCTACATTCAATGAAAAATACAAATCTATTTAATACAGCAACTGAATTTTCTACAGATTAGTTGTAAGATAAATTATACTAAAAATCCAGATTTCGCTGCTTTTTTCGTCAAAAAAATATGATAGGACCCTTAAAGGAGAATCCTCATGTTGAATCATACAAATGAGGCTGATACCATGAAGGTACAAAAATACAAGTGTTCATTGGCCCTTAAGAGAAAATTGCCACTCAATTCCTTCTAATGTTGCGTGCGAAATGTATACCGGAAAGTATCCCTTGAAACCTTGAAATGCGTACATGGTAGCGGCATAAATCTCAATCAGGCTTCGGTTCCTGAATAACAAAGCAGCGTGTTGTTGGGACATTGTGTCAGTATGGGCTTGCGAGGATGATTTAGTAGCTATGTTGTTTTACCTCGCATGATGCGCTTTTCGATGTAGCACGCTTGCTTAGAAGAAACCAATTCATTCGCGACTTGGAGACACCCAGATTGTAACTATCATATCCGATATTTGCGATAAAACAACTTATATGTATAAGGTTTAGACTATAGACAAACGGCCTATTCAGACCTGTGGGCTTACTCTTGACACTCGATTTCAATCGTAATTTGGGATTGGGATCGAAAACATGCCATTTTGGTACTCTTAAATTCTAAACTAGCGCACGATTGGAACCGATAATGGTGGAATTATATGACACTAAATAAAATCGACTCAACTCGACGCTTTCGGTACTCTTGACGCGATTGAAGAGTACCAAATGGCATGTTTGCGATCCCAATCCCAAATTACGATTGAAATCGAGTGTCAAGAGTAAGCCCATTGAGCGTTATTCGCTACCGCTGTGGGTATAGGAAAATACCGCGCGGTTTTCACTCGGGTATTTTATACAAATGTAGGCGGAATAGCGTGCGGTATTTTTCAGTACAGACAGCGGTAGCGAATATCGCTTAGGTCTGAACAGGCCTAAATTTGTGTTTATGGAACGTATACACTATTTTTTAGGAGTAATTTAGAGCGGTCTTAATTATACACAGAAAAGAGAAGTGAAACGATTTTTTTTACTGTAGGTCAAATCTTTCCCCCATGGACACCATGGTTGTGATATTGGTAGGTGGATAATATTTCGAACGTTAGAGGTCGCAAAAAAGAGACTCATTAAAACAGACCTAAACGCTGTTGCTTATTCAGTTTTTTAGCCCCTGTGTATTTTGCATTTCGTTTATAGTGTTTGTCTAAAAGTTGTATCAGAAATCTATACATACTAATTTGGAATAAGAAAGAAGTAACTAAAACCTAAAAGTAAATTAAACATTTAAAAAAACTTTCACTTTGGGTATGAAGACAAATCTAATCGACATCTCACACATCAAAACAGGCCAAGTCATCTAGGCTGATAAAGAATTAATAATTAAAAACATATTACGCCTGAAAAGTTCTAGTTTTTGGACATTCGGGTAAAAACACAAATCCAAGGTCAAGGACAGAAAAATAAGGAAAAGGTGCCTAAATGTTGGCAAACATTTCCGTGCAATGCTGCCAGCATTCAGATCACGTTTAGTTATAGGTCAAAGAAGGCGCCAGGATTCTGGTAACCAGTTTCTTTTACCAAACGTATAGTCGGCACAGATCTCTTTACAATCCTTGTATAAATTATCATCATCATTGCAGCCTATAGTATTCCCACCGCTGCGACGCAGGCCTTCGCTCAAAGAAAGAGGTGGCTGGCCCAGTGCATGTTGGTGAATGTCATATGTTTTTGAACTTTAAGGGTTCTTGGACATATCAGTTTCCTCACGATGTTCATCGGATCACGATGAACATCGTGACTGATGAATTTTAGGGTTCCGTATCTAAAAAGGAAAAAACGGTAATTTTTTTGAGAAATGGCATTGATACTGCACATAACTTATTTAGGTACTAAATTAATAATTGGTGCAGGGCCGAGCAAATATGCTAATTAAGTAATAATTTAATAAGCCAGCTATTCAAATCAAATAGGTACCTATGTATCTGAATTTACTATAAAACACACCCATAAAATTTAACAACGATATTATGTAAATGTCCCTATACTAAGATAAATATAATTTTTAATTTAGCGTTTGATTAATATGTAGACAACGCGAAAATCACAAGTCACGTCGCAGGCAAACAAACCACATCAGTGGAATGTTTGTTCTGTACGTAGAGTGCTCTGAATATTTAATTAAAATAATTACCGTACCTTCCTTCACATGTGAAAACGTTGCTTACTGAAGGCTTTACCCGACTGCCCAACAAGGAGGGTAATGTTTTTGCGCTGGCTAAACGTTTGGTAAAGGCGGCTGGTTACTAGAATCCTGGCACTTACTTTGAAAATTAATCATGGCCTGCATGTTGCCATTGCGTGGCAATGTAGACAGCATTTAGGTTGAGTCCATCTGATGATAAGCGGTAATTGCTGCCTATGGACATCTGTAACACTAGCGGCGTTGTCGATGCTTTGCCAGAACCTTTGGGGAAGGTCATTCCATATCTTGCAGGCCTGCGGAAGAAAAGAGCGGCAAAACTGGATGATTTCGGATGACGCGACCGGATAATTTCTTATTCGACTGAAAAAAATAACCCTGACTTTCTGTGTATATTAGTGAGTCTTGAAAGAAGGAATCGGTGTTGGGAGGCAATATGAATTTTTGCAGTGTAGGTTTTCGCAATTAGTACACATTGAAAATAAACGCTTTTCACGGATTTTATCGCGTATCGTTTATTTTAAATTATTTTAATTCCTGACTCATGTTTGAGTCAGGAATAGGTAATAGAGGTCTGTGGTGACAGTTAGACTAGATGACGGATGTTTAAAGAAATGTTATGAAATTAGTTACAAGTACCGTCAATGGTTTTCAAAACGTCCCCTAAGTACGCAGTAGTTGCTCACGGTGTCCAGAATTCTTACAGTTCTGCACCAGGCTTAAAATTTTAATAATTTGGTGACTAATCCAGTAAAAAAATAATTAAGGGTGGGTTGCACCATTTTGCTTTAGCAATAACAAACATCGGTATTTCAGTTAAAGTACCGGTAAGGCAAAAAATTCGCTGCACTATCTGACATTTGTAAAATGACGTAATAGCTTTAATTGTTAACTGTAACTGCTCACGCTTCGCTGGTTAAGTGCTATTGTTTATATTAAATATCTGTCAGATGTTAAAAATGTTTCCAGCTATGCATCTGGGGTAAATAAAGTCTCATTTGACTTGCAACCCCTGTAACTTTGAATACGCTAGTACAACGCGTTTCGCAGTAGCGGTGAAGTCAACGTTACTGTAATTATCAAATTTGTCATAAACCTTTAACTACTACTATGGTGCAACCAAGCCTTTATGTATTGATTGACCCATTTTAAAAGTAAGTACCTATCGATTCACGATTTCGAGGTTGTTTTGTGGCCGAATTTAGAATTTAGAATACGGGGATCGGCTTAAATAAATAATTGCATTTGCCCACGGACTACTAAATTCGGTAAACATTTCCTGACCCGAGTAGGTGTTAAAATATATAGTACGGACATTATGAACGGAACCCACAGACCTATATCTAAGTATGTGACGGAACCGCTTTCAATTAGTCGTGGTCACTGTTCCCGATAGTCAGTTGGTGGGCCATGTTGGGAGTTTACAATCAATTTAGAGTGGTCCCGTGTTTATTTTGGTAAGGGGTTTCGTTGGTTTTAATATTTATGCATTTTTTATAATGGATTATTCTACTGCAGCCTTTTGTACTCTACTCTACTGGTTAGTTATTGTTGTCTTAGTCATCAGATAAGACTGATTAGAAGGATTATGTCAAGGTGGCGGTAAGGTATGAACGCATCTGGCCTAAATCAGGCTGGATGCATTTAGTCGAACTCACCTAGCAGACAACCTTGTTTCCCGTTTTAGCATGTAGATTAATACACATGTCATGCAAAAAGGTCAAATGTCTAATTTTTTTGAATATATTTTTGCTAAACCGCAAAACTTTTAGCATTAACAATACAAGAGCAAAATGTGAAAAATATCATAAAGAATAAATTCCCAAAAGTTGAAAAGTTTTAGCGCCAACGTGAAAGAATACATCTCGTGTATTTTCGACTGTCAATCTATAATAATAGTGAGTTATTTTTTATTCAGTTTTCGTGAGTGAGGCAAAACGTGTATTTTCATGCTGTTTACAAAACTCCATAGAAGCCTCCAGTAATATCTACCACTTCACTAGAGCATGATTTGGACTATACTGGGACTTACTTTGCTTAACTCTGACCGTGACTATTATTAGTTTGGCGATATTTAGTAGAACTTGAAACCTTTCAATACTTAACATTGGAAAATGGACAGACGTGCAACGTCAAAATCCTAAGGAAAGATAAAAATTCAGTTGAATGCTACGCTAGCACCATTGACAGTTTCCAACCGCAAAATAATCGTAGAAAAAAAAACATAATATTATTATGAGAAGAAGGAAAACTTGCTACACAATGAGGCCTTTTTGTCGCAGAAGTTTTTCTTTTCCTCTTCCTGGATAATAACAGGAATTCATTACATACCGACCGTTACATTATTATTGTACTCAGTAATAGGCATGATGACTAATATTAAATTTATTACAAATAACCAGCTTAGCAATCAATATAACTAAATCCATTACACATACTGAAAAAATAATTTAAATTGGCTGATAAATCTCTGAGATATGTGTGTTTAAAGTTTTAGGTGGGGATAGAGAGGGGATGCTCTGTCCCTTTCTCGCAAAGCGTGTGTTAGTATAGCATTTGAATGGCGCCCCTGAGCCATGACGTCACGGCTCAGTATAGTGCGCTCTTTGTCTAGCTGAAATTAAAATGCTTATATCTTATTTATTTTTGAACTAATTTTAATTTTGTTTTCGTTGATGTGCTCTATTTATGATCAGCTTTTTTATGGGGTAATAAAAAAATATTAGTCATCATGCCTATTACCTACAGCCGTTATAATGGCTGACAATGAATTTGGAATGGAATGGAACACGAATCCGATATTCTATAGACGTTTTAATCGATTTCAGAAAAGTTCTCAATTATGTCCGATTTACGTGATTCATTTTTTTTATAAGTATAAGTAAGATTCCGATACCCACTAAAGTTTTATTAACTTTGCCTTAGTACTTTTTAACCAGCTTCGATAATATGTCTAATTTTGTTCGGACGCTTATTCATTTTTAAGTCGGGTTTTTAAATTGGTAATTATTTGAGTTCATAGGCTTTGTTTCAGAATGTCCGGCAGCTAATAAGAACTTTATTATCTATGCTTGAGTTTCACAATCATTAAAAAAGACTAACCATCAGATAAAGTTTCTATTAATTTATATTATGTCAGAACAAGTAGCAAATAAAATTAATTACTTGGATAGGGATTAACAGTAAAAACAACAACAAAAAAACGTAAAAATGGCAAAACTAAGTATCCGGATGATAAAAAAGGATTGTGAATCGCGGTGTGAGTTAACCGAAAGTTTTATCTTCCTCATAATTTATTTAATTGTAAGCAACTAGGAACTCTCGCGGTCGCGGGTTCAAACCCCGGGCCCGTCCCAATGAACTCTTTGGAGCTTATGTACGGATTTTCATACCACTGGCTTTTCGTTGAAGGAAAAGATCGTGAGGAAACCTGCATACGTACGGAGAAGGAATTCAATGGCGTATGTGAATCCACCAATCCGCACTGGGCCAGCGTGGTGGATATGTCCCAATCACCCTTTCGGGGGTAGGCTAAATGTCCAGCAGCGGACTATTAAAAGGCTGATTATGATGATGAACTAGGAACTTTCTGAAACAAATAATAAAGAAATAGGTAAAATCAAAGTATACGATGATTCAGGAGAATGCACATGAAATACGAATACTGGTATACCTTTGGTCTTAAATTGCTCTGTTTCGTTTACACTCTTGACGATTTCTTTTAGTGAGGATTTGTCAGAATAATTTTATGCATTTATTAACGTTACTAAGAAATATCTTTAATGACCAGCTAATAATTAATTCACCACGATTGCAATTCAATGAGCTAAGAAAGTAACTTGAACCATTAGAACTGGTAAGATAAGAGACAGACAGACTGATTTTTATTAACATAACTCGTTTGGATATCGATAAGTATTTACCATATTATAAAATGTGAAAACATACTTAAATTATAATCTAATGAACGAGGAGCTTTATTTTTGTCACCTTATCAATGAAGAAAAAGAGATCCCAAATTATTTTAAACACAAAATTTAATTAAGATTTTGCCACGAGCTATAATTTATTTTAAGTTAGGCGTCGCTTGTTAATTAAAACAAGAACAAAGCGTAATGAAAACAAAATATCATGAAGAGTGACATGAACAAAGTTTTCGTAATTTCTGTTTTGTTGGTATAATTTTTTTTTTCTTTTACGCTACTGTAATAATTTATTAGGGTACTAAATAAGCTATTGATGAAAGGCCAAGGACCAAACCGGGCGCCATCATATAGAAAAGCGCACATGTTACCGCTCGGTCATCTTCGCTCAGTCGCTTATCGATTTCACATTAGTCATATATTCATTTTGTTACGTCAAGGGATAGTGTTCTTTTCAGGCTCAGAAGAAAACAATTGAAACCTATTTTTCTTTTCTTTCGTATAACCAACTAGCGGTCCGCCCCAGCTTCGCACGGGTATAGATAATAGCTTATGTCACCCGCGGATAGTGTAGCTTCCCGTCAGTGAAAGAATATTTCACATCGGTTCAGTAGTTTCGGAGCCTATTCAATGCAAACAAACAAACAAACAAACAATCAAATCTTTCCTCTTTATAATATTAGTATAGATTATCCGTGCTGGGCATAAGCATCGATACAAATAGACAAATTATTTTCCTAATTTTTTTGGTAGGAATTTACAGATAGTAGAATATATAAATATTTTCTAGAAAAAATTTACCAAGAAAAGCATACATCAAATATGTAAATAAACAAATTCATGGCCGTGTTCATATTTCTAAATGTGGTGATGCGTTGTATTTGCCTACAAAATATAGGTGATTAGTTTTTTCTCAGGGCCGCTTCCTACGTGAAAAATAAATTATTAGGTCATATACCTTTTTCGTAGGAGAAAATGTAATGTCAATTAAGGCTTATCTAGGTTAAAGTTTAATACAGGTTTATTTTTAATGTACCAAAAATTTCAAAATGTTTTTTTCTTTTGTGTAACTATTTTTATCATAATTATCTACTGTGTTGATTAGTAGCTGTTAATTTTCCACGTAAAAAAATATCTTAGGTTGATCTTGGTCTTGAGAGCAGCTTCCTCACATCTCATCTCTATCTCTCTCTCTGTGTGTCATATTTATCCACTTTTAGTTCTATGGCTATTTACAAAACTATATACAAATACCAAAAAAAACCTAGATTTGTTTTTTTTTGTATTAACTTGTAACTGCAGGATAAATTACAGGATATTTTTTGTGCATTTTTATTTTGTCGCATAAATATATTTTTAATAATAATTTCTAGATCTTTTCGACTTTGTCGATGTTTTTACTTTCTTCAAAGAAAAGAGTTTTCCTTTCACATAAACTAAAAGTCGCGTCTGGTCGGGTTTCAATAAACATGGGAGATGGAATTCGCTGGAGAGGGTATCCGTAACACGTACTCTATCGCAATACGACCCACGGGAAAGTGGTAATTCAAGATGGCCGCACTCACTAAAATGCTTATTATAAAGCAACTCAAGTTATCGGAAACGACAGCAATTGGACCATTGCTTGCTTTGATCATGTTATGTAGTTTGGAACTCCAGCTAGTACTGAAAAAATGCTGCCTTAAAGTGAAGAGGATGAAGTAAACACGTATAGCACACACTGACTTATTCTTACTAGTTCTACAAACGCACAGTTCAATTTTGAGCGGCACACAACTGCAAATAATGTGCTCAAAAGTCATCAAATGGACGACCAAGGGGCTTATATAATTTTTTCTCACTACAAAACGGAGAATGTACTGTGTTTTGTTTAAATGTGTTTGGTGATCGGTTATGTGTTTGTTTGGCCAGTATGAATAAGTAGCTAGGTCTACGTGTTTTATATTCTGCCACTAGTTCGCTTTCCACCAGTTGAGTTGTGCCATTTTTATTTAAAAACTGTGCTACAAAAGCTATGCCAGATCAACATCCTTTTGAATGTTATTTTATTAGATCTGTTCCATTCTTGGCTACACCAACATTAATAGTCTTTAGCATTGTTGGCCACTTACTCATCTGGAGTTAGTAGCCAAACGTAGTCTAATTAAAATAAATAATTATGATAAATAAATATTGGTTGTTTAATAAAAATAGAGGGAAGCTTGAAAAGTCAACACTCAACCGTTACGAATGTAGTTAGTAAACTTAGATTTCTTATAGATTGCACTTTGTAACATTAACTTTGCGTTTTTCTTTGTAGCAAACACAGCAGATCTTGGCGTTTTGGATCCTGCTCTGTACAAATCGGACTGCCTCGATGAAGATCTCATGTGGCCAGAAGGGCATGTTGTAAGTACTAACATAAGTATCATCGTCATTAGCCTACGTCATGTCTCTGCTAGAAATATTTATCTTCCGGGTCACAGTCCACCAACCAAACTGCCTTGTGCAATTTGCATACAGTCAGCGTCTTCTCCCAAGGAATTTTGCCTGTCCTATTGTTTTGAGTTTGCACAAATTATTTATTGACATCCTAACGGGATCAAAGACAGGGTTGCTCTTCGTTGTGTAATATCGCGATGAATATTTTCACCGAAAGTTCTAGTAAGCTCAGCATCCGTAAAAGTCCTTTATTTTGGCTTTCAGTCAAAAGAATCGAATAGGCATAAATTTATTTAAATAATGCACGCAGTCAAGTAAGTATCCAAAGTGGTCAATTTATCTGAGTAAACAGTTGCTAGAGTTGCAGAGATTCCGCTGAAACATCTCACCTACTCAGCACTAGCGTCAATTCTGCTGTACCATTTCTTAAACAAACCAATCTGATAAGACTTAAATTATCATCGTCTCTTTTCACTTCAATAGGTCAGACAAAAATGGCCACACATTAAGAGCTGTTAAATTTAGTTTAGTTTAGAGAATGATACAACAGAATAGACGCCATTGGCTGTGCTGCTAAAATATATTGTCCACTATGGATGATTATAGCAATATGCGTATTCCGACTGCGATCAAAAGAATCAAAATGTGGAGGAAGGAGGAGGATTTATATGTGTAAATGAATGTATGTTTTTTCGATCCTTTTGATTACCCTGCATCTAAGATATTTTTACCTGTAGATAGGTTGTGCCTGCCTCCATATTGACTAGATCACTAGACGAATGCAAGGCTGACTGCCCGACTTCGTTCAGCCATCTCTCAGTCACACACTCCGAGTATCCACAACAAATTGTATTTTTGTCTCTTTCTAACAACAGATATAGCGTAAAAAGTATTTCATATTTTTTCCCTTATTTCACAAAATGCACATATACACGCGTAGGTATATAGATATATGCTTCGTTTAGTCAGTTTTTAAAGCCGTGTTGTTCGACTATATCATCATCATCACTATCAGTAAGAAAACGTCCACTGCTGAACGTAGGCCTCCCCCTTTAACCTCCACACTGAACGACAGCCTGCCTTTTGCATCCACTGAATGCCAGCGACTCTCACTATGTCGTCGGTCCATCTAGTGGGCGGCCTACCTACGCTGCGTCTTCCGGTGCGTGGTCTTCACTCAAGAACCTTTCTTCCCCATCGGTTATTAGTTTTTCGAGCGATGTGGCCTGCCCATTGCCACTTCAACTTGCAAATTTTAACAGCTATGTCGGTGACTCTGGTTCTTTGGCGTTCGCCAAAGAATCCACGTTTCGGACCCATCCACGTTTGCCTATAACGTCTCTATTATTACACCTCACTGTCTTGCATGCTATAATTAATTTGACGCTGGCAGGAAAGCGATCTTATTACTAAGCTCTAGCAGAGTTCAAAAAGGTCAAAACTCTGATTACCAGAATCACAATTCTGACCTTTACACGAGAGGTTTTGCTTAAATACCTTCAAGACTCTCAAAATCAAATCCTGGTAGATTACACTCTGCCAGTAAAATATGACGGCAAAAGTAAATTAAGACTCCATTTAACCGTACAATGAACGGCGAGACCCTAATTACGGTCTGTCAGACCTAATTCAATTAAGTCGCTGAATAACATACTTACCCGCCCACATGTCACCATGGTTTACAAGACACACTTGAAAAGGTACACTTGGAAATTATTCTCCATCATCCGTGCTTAAAATGGTTACAATTTAGAACACTTTAATTTTAAAAGTTAAAGTGATTTAATTCTGTCTCAAATGAGAATAGATATGACGTCATTTCACATATTAGACTAAAAATATAAACAAGTTGATTCGGTTCCGTACCCTAAGGGTAAAAACGGGTCCCTATTACTAAGTCTACGATGTTTGCCTGTCCGTCCGAACGTCCGTCTGTCGCTGTATTTTTCGAACTGTAATAGACAGCTAGTTGAATCTTTTACAGAATATGTAACGTTACGGCGGATATAACCAACAAATATTAAATAAAACGGCCAAGTGCGAGTCGGGCTCGCAAACTGAGGGTTCCGTACCACCACAAAATACAATATATAACGCCTTCCAAAATTTACCAAGTAATTACGATGCAGCCACAGTTAATTATTTTGCTACAGGCGTTCGAGTATAACACAATTATAACTTGCTAATGAACAGAAATTTGTCACCGACACGCACTTGGCTATTATTTGGTGAACTAAAAACACTATATTATGACGCTTCTCTTTTTTTTATCGACTCTGTCTATTGATCATTTATACAAATAGCAACCATACATTATACTTTTTAACACCCGGCGCAAAAAAGAGGGGCACGCGCGCCCTAATCTCTACGAAGATTCTCTTTTTGCATATCTATAGACTAAAAGAAAAGTTATTCATTTATGAAAAAAAATTGCTACGAAAAATTAAATGGTATTCTACAATCAACACTAAAGTAAACTCTTTAGTCCTGTAGCGCACTGCTAAAGCTACTAATGAATATTTATGTTGATGATTTCGCAGCTGCCGCTTTTCGTGAATAAAATTTTTACATAGAAGGATTATAATTTATAGCTGTCAGCCATGACCTTATATTATGAATGGCACTTACGCGGAAAATAATTTTGTATAGCAAGAAAGTTTTATATTTTTCTGAGTGGATATAGACACTGGCTAGATAAAGGTTGTTTGTTGGTATAATTTAGGCGCAACATCATTTGTTTATTACGTATACCTATAACAGAGCTAAAGACAAGCTAATACGTAAATATGTACCGAGTTTTGGTGCGAACGTGGAAAAATCATATATAGGCATTCTAATCAGCTCTCGGTGTTTGCTTTTTTGACAACATCATCATCATCATCATCATCATCAGCCAGAAGACGTCCACTGCTGAACATAGGCCTCCCCCTTTAACCTCCACACTGAACGACAGCCTGCCTTTTGCATCCACTGGATGCCCGCGACTCTCACAATGTCGTCGGTCCATCTAGTGGGAGGCCTCCCTACGCTGCGTCTTCCGGTTCGGGGTCTCCACTCCAGAACCTTTCTTCCCCATCGGTTATCGGTTCTTCGAGCGATGTGGCCTGCCCATTGCCACTTCAACTTGCAAATTTTAACAGCTATGTCGGTGACTCTGGTTCTTTGGCGAATATTCACGTTTCGGATTTTATCGCGCAAAGAAACTCCGAGCATAGCTCTCTCCATTGCCCGCTGTGTGACTCTGAGTTTTTCCAAAAGGCCAACAGTTAAGGACCACGTCTCAGTACCATATGTCATCACTGGCAACACACACTGGTCAAAGACCTTCGTCTTGAGGCACTGTGGTATCTTGGACGAGAAGATGTCACGCAACAATACTATTTATTTTGATAACAATAATATTTATTTACTAGCTGTTGCCCGCGATTTCGTATGCGTAGACTTTCATATAATATTTCAACCACCTTTGGCCGCCCTTAATTCAGCCCTTTCGCAAAATCATTTCTAAGCGAACCTTAGCACTAAAACTTATAATTCTATTTAGAAATAGGTCGAGAAAAAAAAGATTGGCCGTTACGAAACGACCAGCAGACGTGAAACATGAAGGCATAAGAGAGCGTCATGTCGTTTGCCATCCGTTACGATGTGATTTTACTGCTAAGGCGCGCTAATAGATGTTTCACAACGAAATATACGCGTCGACTATACAACCTCCTTCTTTTTTCCGTCGGTTAAATAGGGGCACAAACTAACAATATAAATGATTTACAGTTTCGTCGAGATGGGTTTAGATTTACGTTAAGATAACGTTTAGATTCTTATAAAACAAAGGTTAAATTTATAAATATCTTGACAATAATTTTTCTTCCACAAAAAGGTCAGGGGCTATATTTTGGCGCACTCGAGATTATTTCTGTTTCTCTTGTAAGAAGCGCCTTGAAAGAGATCAATCTCGAGTGAGTCAGAATAAAGCCATTGGTGTTTAATTATATATTAAGTCGATAAATGTGCGCCAACGCGTTTTAATTTTGTCCCAAATGACATGTTTTTACGACCCCTGGTGTTCTGAGGGCTTATATTGTGTACCCACAACATAAAATATTTGTGTTACGGGTTACAGAGCGGGTGACAAAATAAGTGTCGAGAGCTGTTGTTAATGGAGTCGAGACACATTTTTTCAGTCAATTTACCTTAAGGTTAGATAAAAAATGCGTTTGATTTGGGCAAGGTTAAGAAATTCGGTTTAAATTTTTGTTGCGTGTTTTTTTCACTGCGTTTAACGCGTGTGTGTGTTTTGCGTGTTTATTTGTCACCGTGTTTGCGTGACCACGGACACTGCAATGTGTTCGAAATGTTAGGAATTATAATTATAAGGGAGGGATATTAATATTAACCCATCGTAGACCGCATCGTCGCTTAACATCAGGCGAGATGGCGGCCAAGCGCAAGCCCATCTACTATAAAATAAAATCGGGAACTTCAGGCGCTGAAATCTGTTGAGAAACGTGCCAAGAGGCTCATCAGCAATAAATCTCTAAATTAGATAAGAGTAAGGTTCTTAGTCTAGAGCATCGGCGCATAATTGCTAGTCTATCTGTTTTGTATCGGATAAATTTCGTAGAGTGTGCATCGGATCTGTATGGTCTAATTCCGACCTGCCCATTTTTCTATCGGGCTGCCAGGGCGAGAACGAAAAGGTCACAACGCTTTATGGTTGATATTTAAAAACCCGTACGAAGCGCAAAAATCAAAATTCCACTTTTAATGTGCGAACTACTATAGTCTGTAGAATGCACTACCTAAAATCGCGAGTGAATCAGTTTCTTCCAGGCAAGCGTGCTCCATCATAGACTGCAGGCCAAGCGGTAGGCAAGTCTTTTTTTTATCGATAGAACCTAAGAAATTGATAGATTAGGTTTAGGTGGGGTAATAATGAGTCCATGGCATGGACGTTAATAGATACCTCATGGGCCGGTGTGCTCTATCTTAGACCACATCGTCACTTTCCATCAGTTGAGTTGTGGGCAAATGCTAGCCCACTTCATCATAAAAAAAACTGGCGATCATCATATTAATATAAATGTTTATATTTAGCTATGTTGCCGAATATTTTAGTTGCCAAATCACCACCCATTCTGGCATACATTGCCACACTAACGAGCCCCAAAACTGTACTATCGCCACACCCTAATCACCTTTTTGATTTCCCAAGGGTCGAGTATGGTTCACGTTGAAGTACGAGGCTGCTACCGAAAGGCTACAGGTCCACATTTTAAAGGCGAAGCATCTTCCGTCGCGCACCCCCGCCCTAGCGAACGCTTGCGATCCTTACATCAAGTAAGTATTATACTTTGACGGGAGTCACATCATTGGCGAGTCTGCAGTGTAAGTACCGTTCTTTATCGATCGTCAAATTTGATCGTCAAATTCGATAAAATGCCATTTGATCAGTACTCACTACGACTGATTCTATGGTATTTTATCGAATTTGACGATCGATAAAGAACGGTACTTGGACTGCTGGTGCACTGTAATACTTAACCTATGACGTTGACTTGACTACGGATGTCCGTTTGTGATTTGGATTGTGATTCTAGGTGTACATATACATAAAAAACCGGTCAAGTGCAAGTCGGGCTCACGCACTGAGGGTTCCGTACCACCACATATATTGTTAGCTACTAAAGTACAAAAATAGTGCAAAATGACAACATCACGCGCAGGCGGTCACCCATCTAAGTACCGACCACACCCGACATTGCGTAGTGAACGGAATTTTGTCTCCGACTCACAATTGGCCATTATTTATTATTTGTTGTTATAGAGTGTGTACTATAATATTTTATTTATATTACACTGGAATTACTCACGTATGATTAATCCGCTCACTCCGACTATTTTTTTCCGCATTAGGCGGTCTTTTTCAAGGTGAATGCATGCACTCGGCTACGTCTCATGCCAAATTTGACGCTTGTACGGATTACTATTTTTACATTAGAGCTAATTTAAAATATGTTTTAAAAAAATATTGTTGGGACACCCTCTTTAGTTTTTACTTTTTGACTTTATTATTATTTCTTAGTTAATCTGCCGTAACTCTACATATTCTGTGAAAATTTCAGTGAAAATTGATTTTTTCAGCTGATGCGATATCGACACTGCACAAAAATGTGTGTTTAATTCATGCCTACTTTATATTCATATTCTTTATTAGGAATTTACTATGTTAATTACTTGACAAACAATTATAATTTTGGTGTAATTGTGGACAAAGTTGCGTACTAAATAATATTTTACAGAGGAAAGTTATTCAATACGAAATAACGTTCTGTATTACTTAATCCACTTAGCTACGAACCGATAGGTAGAGATTATTAAGAGCACCATTCAGAGAGATTTTCCCTGATGAAATTAATCAATGATCGAAGTGAATTACTTGAAATGTCACCAGTATTTTCTAACACACAAGTATAATTTATTTTATTTTAACGGCCTGTTATACCAAAGAAGACATTTTTTTCTAGGCCCACCGAATTTACCGTATATTGATGGGTATAACACTATAAAATTCATCGTTTTTTTTTTTACCATTCGGACGAAAGATAAGGTAAAAATGAAACCGGAATAATAATATAAAGAATAATAATTATGTGTTGTTTTGATTTTTGCCACAATTCATTCATTTCCCTTATAAAGTCACTTGACCGGAATATTTTTAATACTAAAAAGGATGCATGCTTAGGAATTTTTATACAAAAATAAATAGACCATATTTTACAACAGTGGCCATAGTAATCGGCTTTTGTCAATATTCCGGTTTGATCGGATATAGCTAATATTACCACTAAATTTAGAGATTATGAGGAACAAATCGACATGAGTTTCATTACTATATGGTATTAGTTTGTGGTGGGCCTATTTTTCAAACAAAAGAAATTGTCTCATTTGTCGGTTTTAAATCAATTTTATTCAGTTAAATTACAATATTAGAGCTAGAAAAAAATACATGTCACAGATACATCTGTGTTTGAGTTTATACATTGGTTTAAAATTTGATAAAATAAAATTTCCTCGATAAAAAAAAATCTGAAACAAAGTCGATTAAGTTTATTTTTTTAGTTTTATGCTCTAATGAAAGCTCTTAACAACCTGGAAATTGCATGTACTGAAAGGCAATCCTATTAATTTTTTTTCCATTGGATAGATTTTTGATAGTGAATAGTTTTGTTTTTTAGTGAAATTAAAAGCGTAAAAAGGTCGCGAGAATTTGCGCGCGCCCCCCGCGCCAGGTGTCATCGAGGTCGGACCTATGTTTGTTTTTGTCGTTGCACTCCCCCCGCGGGCGTCCTCACTATTGCGCGGCAAAATACATCGTCGCTCTAACTTGGCGGGGGCTGAGGGAGCGTTTTGTTGCCTACGCGACTTGGATACTGATAATAGGCCGTTAAGAAAGAACTCTCTCGATCAAGTCACATTTCATACAAAAAAGCTAAATTAGCCGATTGGGAGCGAGGATGCCACAGACACACACATAGACACACAGATCATCATCATCAGCCAGAATACATCCACTGCTGAACATAGGCCTCCCTCCGCACTGAACGACAGCCTGCCTTACCCCTGCTCTTCCGTTGCCTGGCCCGCTACCTTGGCCAGGGATAGAAAAGCTGCCGGAGACTAGGGGCCGTATTTTTTTTCTGTCATAGTTACGGTTGCCATAATCTCCACGCTTGGCAGGCGTCTTGGGGATCATAAGAAGTTCCACCATGCAAATAGGAGGATGCTGCTGCCCATCCCCCGGTGGGGGATGGGCTCGCAGTTTTAGGACCTACCTGGGTTCAGAAAGATCCACACGTTAAACTTATAACACCCCCTTTTGCGTTGGGGGTTAAAAACTCGCCCAGACATGAATATCTAGCATGACTTATGCAAGATCGAGAACAAGGCATATTTAATTTAAGACCGCGCTCATCAGCTAGAGCTTCACTTTCGAATATTTTCAACATTTTTGAAGAAAAAAAAATCACTAAGGGCATTATTCTTAGAAGAACATGAGGCAATGTTTGTGTTGGTATTTTATTAGATGGTGCACGATATCGAAAAAGTTCCCATTTGGCAAAACAAAACCTATTAAAATAACTTTTAAACATTTTTTAATGTTTACTATAAAAATGCTTAAAATATCTTTTTTGAAAAGTGAACTTTTATTATTTAAAATGTTGAAAATAAGATATTGTTTCGACCAGTGCGCGCGGCCTTAAAACACAATTGTGTTGCACAAGTTTAGTGTGCTGTCGCGTAGCTTGTTTCGTAGCAGCACAGAATAGGGGAAGCAGGCTACGAATTTGACGGGCCAAAGGCACCCAAAGTGAAGTGAACTTGCAGCTACGAAGCCAAGCCTCACTGTAGCATTGTAGCAACAGATTAGGTAAAGCTATTACGTAGCCAGTCTTTGATCGTAGCACACCCAGTAAGATAATGGCTAAAGTGGAAAAAAATCATGAATCCACTTGGTCAAAGTAGAACAATGTTAGTGAAATATTGAAGTTATATTTACAAGTAGCTGCGCTCCGCGGTTTCACCCGCGTAGTGATGAAAAATGGTGATGATGATGATGAAAAGTAGCCTATGTCACTCTCTGGCTCTTGAACTATACCCATGCTAAAAATCAGGTTGATCCGTTGTTCCGTTGCAGCATGAAAGAGGAACAAACAAACCAACAAACAAACACACTTTCGCATTTATAATATTAGTATGATAACATTATGTACAGGATTACGCGGAAAGGGTGACTAAGCCAAAAGGGGCCCGTTACACTCATAGTCATGAACAATTTTTACTATGGGACCAAGCCAGAACATCGCGAAAAAAGTATCAGTTGTTCCATACATTTTGTCGAGTGTCAATGAATAGATGATTTATTTTGTATTTTGTTAAATATATTTTTGACTTATTATTAATATTTAACAGGATTCAACTGATGCCCGACGAGAGGCGAGCATTGCAAACAAAACAGAAGAAAAAAACATGCAACCCGTTCTACGATGAAAAGTTTGTTTATCAGGTCAGTACAGACGCACCAATTTATTAGTAGATTTGGCAAATTAACGAAAGTATAAACGACGAAAGTAAATGAGCTACTGCCAAATTTGTGCTGAAAAAGCTATAGTGGCTCCATCACGTCGTGACAGATTAGTTGGTAGAAGAGTAAAAAAAATACGTGGAAAGGCGATAAATATGTTAGGTATGTGCTAACACAATGTACACATACTGGGATTAGCTAGCTTAATAGAATATTATTTTATACTTCAAATAGTACAAACTTCACCTCACAGAGTCTTTGCACTTCATTGAGCAAAAATACGTAAAAATATAAAAATTACGCTCCGAAAACTCTTTGTTCTAATAGTGTTTATTTTTTTCGAGTCTATACACAGTACCGCAGGCGCGGCTTGTGGCTTTCAGAAATCAAATATTTACTTTCCTTTCAGTACATGGACGATATTGATTTAGGCCTGCGTAGGGTTCGACGCATGTATTTTAATTAATCTTCGGTAAAGTTGACGTTCGGAATGTGGCCACGGTCGCTGTTTTTTAAAAACTTTCTTTGTATTATTTCCCAAAAGTTTTTTTTACCATGAAAATAGAATAGATTTAAATACGTTTTTAAACAACAGGAATAAGGTTGCTATGTTGAATTTGTTTGGATTGTGAGTCAGATACAAGAGAAGCTAACCGTGAAGTTGGATTCAGATTGTCGGCATCGTTGTATCTCTTCAAAAGCAAGTGCTCTCATTTGATAGCCCGTTGGTCCAGTTGTTAGTGAACCTGCATTCTAAGCTTGGGAGCGTGGGTTCGATTCCCACCTAGGATAAACATTTACGTGATATTTTGTGTTTGTTCTATATCTGGTTGTTAATATCTATTTAAGTAGGTTATAAAAATATATATAAATGTATATCAGTCTCTGGCAGCCATATAACAAGCTTTGCTTAGTTTGGGGTCAGATGACTGTGTGTGCAAAAATGTCCCGAATATTTATTTATTTATTTATTTTGGCTTAGATTTAGAGTGCGTAGTGCGTACAATGTGTATGAAATAAGAGCAGTGCCATCTAGCGCCAGCTAGTCAGTACTGCCCTAACATCATATAAATTGTAGTGAACGGTAATGCGATCGAGTAAACGCAATTGGAAAAACTCGCACTAGGCACTCTGAAAATTGTGGTGATATAGTTAGTGTGGTGTGCTTTGATGACAACCCTACGTTTTCGCAATACCAAATTGGATCAACTGGGTTGTGACCTCGTAAGAGGGTACGAGATCACTACACCCCCATTTCTCGACGAGCATTCAATTGTCTCACTATCTAGTTCAAAAACCGCAAATGGGTCCCATTATAATACGTAAAAACATAATGCCTTTGCAACATTGGTTAAATGTTTAGCGAGAAGTATATCAGCTAACAAATAATAGGGTATTTGACTGTAATAATGAGCGGAAATTCAAACTAAATAGTATTTTTGGCAAAACGTTTTATTTGAAAATACCTGTTTATTTGATCGAAGGAAAATATTGTTACTGGAACTTATTTTGTCAAATAGGCATGATGAGTAATATTTTTTATTATCTTATAAAAAGGCTGATCATATATAGAGCCCATCAACGAAAACAAAAATAACATTAGTTCAAAAATAAGTAAGTTATAAGTGTTTTAATTTCATGCTAGACAAAGCGCGCACTATACTGAGCTATAACATCACTTCTCAGGCGCACCATACAATTAATGTTATACTAACACCCGCTTTGCGAGAAAAGGACCGAGTATCCTCTGTCTATCCCCGCCTAAAACTTTAAACGCTCATATCTCAGTATGTGTAATTTATTAAGTTATATCCTTTGCTGAGCCTGTTATCTACACTAATATTATAAAGAGGAAAGATTTGATTGTTTGTTTGTTTGTTTGCATTGAATAGGCTCCGAAACTACTGAACCAATTTGACTGTTGGGATGCTGCACTATCCCCGGTTGACATAGGCTATATAGCCCGGCTTCGCCTACTAGTTTGTAATAAATTAAACATTCAGAGAAATACCTACATGAAATTTAAATAAAGTGTTTGATAATATGTTACGTCCTTGGTAGCCATGTTTCTAATTAAACAGTTTGTTCCATTTTTATAACATGACAGTTACTGTTATGAGTTTCATAGTAATTTATTCGGCCGCTGTTTGCGTTTATTTGACCAGCACAACAATTTCGATTTATCTATAAAAAGCTTTGATTATGAATCGAAGCGAAAAAGATTGGCAAAATAGAAGTTGAAATGCAATTTGAGAAATAAACCGGCCAAGTGCAAGTCTAGCTCACGCACTGAGAGTTCCGTACCACCACAAAATTCAATAACGAAATTACCAGTTATAACTTGGTAATGAACAGAAACTTGTCACCGACTCGAACTTGGCCATTATTTATTATTTATTGTTTATATACTTTAGAGTGCGTACTATAACTATACAAAGTTTGATGCTTGTAAGTATTACCGTTTTTAAATTAGAGCTAATACAAAAATACGTTAAAAAATACGTTTGCTGTACACCCCCGTGGCGTTTTTACTTTTTAATTATTTCTTTATAATTAATACAAATTAATTATTATTTATGACTATCATTTATGACGATATTATTTATGATGAGGCCGTGGTAGCCTATTTGGGAGACCGCTAGACTTGAAATCGTGAGGTCGCAGTTTCAAGCCCCGGGCCCGTACCAATGAGCTCTTTGGAGTTTATGTACGGATTTTCATACCACTGGCTTTTCGGTGAAAGAAAACATCGCGAAGAGACCTGCATACGTACGGAGAAGAAATTCAATGACGTATGTGAATCCACCAACCCGCCCTGGGCCAGCGTGGTGGATATGGGCCAATCACCCTTTAGGGGGTAGGCTATAAGTCCAGCAGTGGACTGTTAAAAGGCTGATTATGATGATGATGAATTATTATTTAACAATTATTAATTATTAGATAGACCGACGACATAGTGAGAGTCGCTGGCATCCTGTGGATGCAAAATGCAGGCTGTCGTTCAGTGTGGAGTTTAAAGGGGGAGGCCTATGTTCAGCAGTGGACGTCTTCTGCCTGATGATGATGATGATGATGAATTATTATACAATTATTGTTTTAATTATATATTTTTTCATTATTTATTGGCCTATGTTCAGCAGTGGACGTCTTCCGGCTGATGTTGATGATGATGAATTATTTCTTAGTTAATCCGCCGCAACGTTACATATTCTGTGAAAATTTCAAATAGCTATATATATATAAAACGTCAGAAAGATACAGCCGTTTAAAGGTAGGACAGACGGACAGACGAACCTACAGATAGACATCGTAGCCTTAGTAATAGGGTCCCGATTTACCCTTTGGGTACGGAACCCTAAAAACAATGTCATAATATAATGGCATGTTATTGTATTGGTGTATTAAAGCTTCACTTAATATTTGTCATCAAAATCTGCAATCTAGATTGATACATTATGTAAGTAGGTACTGTGATATCTAGTATCATCGAGATTTAATTACTGGAAAAATTTTGTGGTTTGGCCGATACGATATTGATATTAAATTTACATGGCTACTGGTATTAACGCATCTTAACATAATTTCGACCTATCAAAAATGAAAAATATACCTTGTTAGGGTTCCGTAGGTAACCAACAACCTAACTAAACAAAAAAAAAATAAAAAAAATATATCGTTTATTTCAGGCAACTTGACCCATAGATATCGTACTAATTAATTCTAAATTAATCTCTGATTCTTTCGCACATTTTCAACGTTTAAAGTGATAAAATTCAACCAATTGGACTCTTTTTTTTTTAATAGTAGATAGGCTTGCGCTTGGCCGCCATCTCGCGCGACGATGCGGTCTACGATGGAGCACGCTTGCCTAGAAGAAACCGATTCACTCTCTTTTCTTTTGCTTTATCATTATTTCTTAGTCAATTCACCGTAACAATACATATATTGTGATAATGTATACTGGTTATACGGGGTGTAAGGGGAACACTCTCGAAGCCAAAAGAAGGTAATTGTACAAATCATTATAAACCACTTTTACTATGGGACCAGCCCTGAAATCGCGAAAAAAAAGCTCTGGCTAGTGAACACAGACTTGAGCCCTTAATATCGGTTTTATTACTAATCTGTATCAATGAGAGCTATCAATATCGGTTTATTGGCTTTTATAACAAAGTGGACTTGACTTTTGTATGTTAGACATTATTTAAATAATGCCCACACGTTTTGGAAGTAGATTGAATTGTTCAGACGGAAAGCTACAGAAAAACTTCATTATTATACAAATATTTAAAACGATGCATACGTAGTATAAATATAAAATCTTTGGATGTAAATATATATCGCTAACTGCTATTGACTAGTTATTTTATGTTGCTATGGCAACATCGGTTTAATTTTAAGGATCTATAGGTGTATTTCATATGCCAAGCTAAAACAGTAAACTGGATGAAAATTTAAATTCCCCGAGGCAAACTACCTTTCTCATATATGTTTATCTACAGTTCAAAGTTATGGATATAATCATTGATCGTATACTCTGTACGCTGAAGTAACTTTCAATGTAAATATGGTCTTGCACTTATCGCGTGTTGTTGCTTATAACAGGGTTATTTTTAATTAATTGCAAGTAAATATGCATCATACTTAACTAATGTTCCATTTTTTTTAACTTAGCACATTCATCAAAAACAAATTTTAAAGGTTGGTTTTTTTATGTTTTAATTTTTAGGTGCAAGCTTCGACCAAAATAAAATGAATGGACGGGCCATGACCATTGAACTTCTAAAAACAAGTCAAAACCATAACTCGGACATAATTATACTTCAACACCTAATTATTATAATCATGTACAGTACAATTGTTGCAAAAAATAAATAGCGAATTTAATAACTATTTTAACTATGTTTACTCACATAAGAGAACACCTGCGTTTGTCTATTGCTCGCGAATCGTTTGTCGCCGTGGTCACGTGAATAAAACAAAATGGGGACTACTTATCGATGTTTGATGAAATTAATTTACATTATATGACAAATATAAATGATGAATATACTCACGAGTGAAAAGTGACATCTACACTTTTACTTAGATTTTTGTTTTGTTTTTACACTCTGGGAAAGCACACGAAGGCATAATTTTTGTCAGATGTTTCGTTATCATGTAACAATTATCTCATGTCGCACTACCTACGGCTAGATACCGACTGAAATTAAGTGAGCGCCCGCGCTCCTTTTGTAATCCTGCTCTTTCTAAGCTCGTCCATTCATTTTATTTTGTTCGAAGGGTGCAATAGTCAGCTCTTAAACATCGCACAGGCAGAAGTTCAATTATTGGTATTTAGAGATCTAATTTAAGTATTTTTGTGTGGAAAGATAACATAGATTATTGACTATAGGTCCAGAGAACTAAAGTCGCCGATTTAACTCAGCGTATTACCAAGCTATATAACAGCCGTGGTAGCCCATTTGGGAAACCGCTAGACTTGAAAGCGTGAGGTCGCGGGTTCAAACCCCGGGCCCGTACCAATGAGCTCTTTGGAGTTTATGTACGGATTTTCATACCACTGGCTTTTCGGTGAAGGAAAACATCGTGAGGAAACCTGCATACGTACAGAGACGGAATTCAATGGCGTATGTGAATCCACCAATCCGCACTGGGCCAGCGTGGCTAAAAGTCCAGCAGTGGACTGTTAAAAAAGCTGATAATGATAATGATGATTAGCAAGCTGAAGTAGCAGAGAGGGCCAGTCATATCAATCGCAGAACCAATAACCATTGATGTTCTAGAGTGGAGACCTCGAATCGGCATGAGTAGCGTAGGACGCCCTGGCTGGAAGACAAAAGTTAAAGACCGGGCTGAGTGGCGTTCTTTCGAAGAGGTCTATGTCCAGCAGTAGACTGGTATAGGCTAATTATGATGAATTTGTGTCCATTTATTTGCAACTAGCAGACCTAACAGACGTTGTCCTGTCTTAAAACTGTCAAACACTAAAAGTTAATATTATAAATATTATTTTTTTACACCTTGGGTTACATTATTGGAGTTTTAATAAGGATCCCTATTTTTTTTGAAAATATAATATAGCCTATGTCACCTGGGCGGGGATAGTGTAGCTTCCCAACAGTGAAAGAATTTTTCAAATCGGTTCAGTAGGTTCAGAGCTTATTCAATGCAAACAAACAAACGAACAATCTAATCTTTATTATTGAAACTGACGTGGTTTTCACACATTTTATTTATGTGCTTTTTCACCTTGAAAAAGGCCGTCTAATGCGGTTGAAACTATAGTCGGAGTAACCGGCTTAATCTTACGTGAGTAATTCCCGTGTAACATAAATAAAATCTAATCTTTCCTCTTTATAATATTAGTATAGATAAGCATTTTGCCTCCTCTTTCGTAAAGAGAACGGAAAAACGCCTTGCCTCTGTCTGTGTTTTCGCAGCATTCAAATCTTGAAGTTGAAAAGCTCAGTAATAGGGTCCTGTTTTTACTCTTTGGGTAAGGAACCCTAATAAAAAGAGATGCATTGAATTTTTATGCAAGCAGATTAGTTTAGTAAGTGGTACATAATCTACGCCACTGTCTACAAATATTGGTTTGCAAATTACACCAAATAAAATTAAAAAGCTAATCTAAAGTAAATCTCGTTAAGTAAAATCCAGTTTCATCCAACCGTTTGGGCGTGATTGAAAACGTAACAAATATCTAAACTTTCGTAATAAACGTTCCTCGTTGTTACTTTCGTAATTTCGTTTTCACAATGATTTTAGACGCGCACAAAGCACTCAATTCCGTACCATTTAGCTATCTAAAGAACTGTTAGATTTTATGTCCTTGTCTAGAAGAAACCGACTGACTTGCGACTGGAAAACATCATTGTAACCTCAGAGCAGACAAAGAAGTGAGATATGGTAAGGTGTCATTGCGGGTGCGAACATCTGGGCTAAATCAAAGTTGATGCCTTTACTCGAACTGACCTTGCAGACGACTTTGCTTCTTTTTTTGCATCATCATTATCATCATCATCATCATCAGCCAGAAGACGTCCACTGCTGAACATAGGCCTCCCCCTTTAACCTCCACACTGAACGACAGCCTGCCTTTTCCATCCACTGGATGCCCGCGACTCTCACAATGTCGTCGGTCCATCTAGTGGGAGGCCTCCCTACGCTGCGTCTTCCGGTTTGCCGGACTTCCGGGACTTTTTTTGCATGTGGACCTTTAATTAGTTCATGGATGTCATTGCAAGGTATCTAAGAATGTGTAAAAAAAAAGTGTGTCGTGCTTACAGTGTTTGGGTTAAGCGATTTAGTGGTATAGTGAAAAAAGATTCACAGACATTTAAACACGAACGATAATTGAACTAAGGCATAAGAAATAAGGCTTCCATGTTTGTCTGATCTGAGATTGTAACCATCGTTTTATCAGTGCTTGTAGCCTTATTCACATCACATTAATTTATTATTTATTGAAACGTAGAACAGAACGAGCGATTGAGTTTCTGCTTTACTTCTGCAATATTTTACTTAGGTAATAACGTATTTTCGAGTAGCTACATGGAATTTTACGAAAGGAATGTTAAAGAAATTGTATCTATGGTACTGGTTATGCTTTAAGTCGGTTTATTGACGAACCTCTCGTATTTTTTTTTCTATAATTCACATGCTATGCTACTATACTAAAGTGGTCATAAATTGGAATAGATTTCGTAGCAGCTACGCGCGCGTAGAAGGTGTTGAGCTCTACGATACATGCTACGCGAGAGTGAGTTGCAAAAACTGTGTTTTGGTTAGTCTATACTAATATTATAAAGAGGAAAGATTTGGTTGTTTGTTTGTTTGTTTGCATTGAATAGGCTCCGAAAATACTTAACCGATTTTAAAAATTCTTTCACTGTTGGGAAGCTACGCTATCCCCGGGTGACATAGGGTATTATATTATTTTCAAAAAAAAAATAGGGATCCTTACTAAAACTCCAACTGTGTAACCCAAGGTGTAAAAAATAAGACTTACGCCCGTGCAAAGCTGGGGTGCGTTGCCAGTACATAATAAACTGCTTATCATCAGGCAACATTTCAGTGTCTCAGCCAGAGAGAATTTTGGCGCCAACATGGAAAAAAACATGTCGGCTCGTTGGATTATTTTCCTAAACTTGTGTATTTTCGAGTGTTAATGTGTACTAAATGGTGAATTATTATTCATTAAACGCTCGTAAAAGTGCTCGAGTGTGGTAAAGTGATATAACGAGGCGAAACGTGTCATTTCGTGTTGTTTCCAAAACTCCACAGGAGCCTCATGTAAAGTCTCCACCACTTTACAGGGGCATGAGTTTGACTTGACCGTGACTTACTTAGCTTGACTCTGACTGTGACTATGACTTGTTTGACGCCATTAAGACAATGTAAACATGATTAATATTACGACTAAAGGACATTGAACCCACGGTCATGAAAATTATGACAAAAAAAACAGCCAAAGAAATTGGAACTACCTTTGGCAACCAGTCTATGGAAATTTTAAACTTTCGCGCATACTACTTGAGAGACAACTTTCTACGATTTGTAAATCACGTGACGGATTCTATGCTCTTTATTCTGTGAGGCAAATATTTTTACTTTCTCTTTCTCTCACAGATACCTCCCGGCAAGATAGAGGCTCTCACACTCAAGTTGTCTGTAGTAGACATCGGCAGGGTTGGCAAGAACAAACAAATGATTGGACATATCATCCTACCCCTAACTGAGCTGGAAGGAGTTGCGCCCGATGAAGAACCTCAGTTGTACAAGCTGGATGTTGAAAAGGTATTTTTGAGAAGTAATTTTTTTGTACTGAGGGGTTAGAATTCAATCATCATCATCATCAGCCAAAACACGTCCATTGCTGAACATAGGCCTCCCACTTTAACCTCCACACTGAAGCCTGCCTATTGCATCCACTGTATGCCCACAACACTCACAATCTCGTCGGTCCATCTAGTGGGCGGCCTACCTACGCTGCGTCTTCCGGTTCGTGGTTTCCACTCCAGAACCTTTCTTCCCCATCGGTTATCGGTTCTTCGAGCAATGTGGCCTGCCCATTGCCACTTCAACTTGCAAATTTGAACGGCTATGTCGGTGACTCTGGTTCTTTGGCGAATATCTACGTTCCGGATTCTATCGCGCGAAGAAACTCCGAGCATAGCTCTCTCCATTGCCCGCTGTGTGACTCTGAGTTTTTCCAAAAGGCCAACAGTTTAAAACCACGTCTCAGTACCATATATAATCACTGGCAACACACACACTGGTCAAAGACCCTACAAAATTCAATATTAGTACTTTTTTGGGGTTCCGTACCCAAAAGGTGTGAACGGGACCCTCTAAGCCTATATACGCTGTCTGTCTGTCTATGCGTCCATCGTTTCGTCCGTCCGTCCTACCTTTTAACGGCTGTATCTTTCGAACTATAACAGATAGCCAGTTGTTTTTTTTTTACCGAATATGTAATGATTCGGATTAAATGAGAAATAATAATAAAGTAAAAATGTAAAACCTAAAGGGTCTTCATAAATTCAACGTTTTTTAAACGTATTTTTGTATTGCCTCTAATGTAATAACGGTAACCTGCAAGCGTTAAACTTGGCATGATACATACTTTAAAGTAAAACAATAAATAATAAATAATGGCAAAGTGCGTGTCAGAGACAAATTTCTGTTCACCACCAAGATAAGTAACGTTGGGCGCGGTTGGCATTTGGATGAGTGACAGCCTGGGCGTGCTGTTGTCTTTATGCACTACTTTGTGCATTTTGTGGTGATACGGAACCCTCAATATGTGAGCCCAACTCGTACTTGGCTGGATTATAGGTAATAATGTAAATTTATTTTGTCATCGAAACTGAACGCTTGCTCAATAACAAGCATTAATCAAGCGATTGTTTTGCTTGCAATGCATATTACACGCTGGGAAAATGAACATCTAATTAGTTTAACACTGACATTGTTATAACATTGTGATTGTTTTTTCTAATTAATGATCTGTTTATGTATAATCAAGTTTATGGAATAAATATTGTGTTTTGGAAATTACGGCGTAATCATCAAACACTAGTAACTTCGAACAGGCTGAGTTCCAAAGCCCACTGAAGTCTGCCATTTGTTGTTATAAACATATTTTAAGTATGATTTAAACGTTCGATTTTATAAATGGAGTTACTAGAAAAACTTCACAAGAACAATATTCATTCTTTTCTAGTTGCACTATAAACATTCAAGTTGAAGTCTTATTCAGTAATTGCAGTTCCTAATTTTATTATTCATTATGGTAATAAGGTTTGTCTTTGTTGGCCTTTTAAACTTCGTCTTGCAAACTTTACAAATAGGTAGAGCGTCTTCCGAACTTTTCGGATTCCTTTAACACGAACCAACACAAACTTTCACTCAGCACATTTTACTCGCGAAATAAAATTGTAACAGCTATTTTATTACGGTGTTTATTAGATAGATACAATTTAGTTTAACTGAATCGAATACCCTTTATCTTTTGACAAGTTCAAGTACTAGTTAGAATGAGTCAAATTGCAACTGAATTTTTAAACAGCTATCGTGATTCGATTGAACTGAACGACGCAGATGCAGCGTATGTAGGCCTCCCACCATCGACCGACAACATCTTGAGAGTCGCGGGCATCCAGTGGATGCTGAAGGCAGGCTGTCGTTCAGTGTAGAGGTCTAAAGTGGAGGCTAAGTAATGTAAAGAAAGGGGGAAAGGAAAAAAATACAGATTGCACTACCAACCTAAAGCCCCAGCTGCACAAAGTGTTTGACTCCCTTTTATTGACCCCATGAAACTTGACGAGCAATTTTCCTTGTATATTGCTCTAATTCTTGTACAGAAAAAATGTACTGATCGCAAAATGGATATGAAAATGATTGTTAAAAAACGTCTCCGACCTTCTAAAGAACTAACAAAAAAATGCGGAACGCCAATATTAAGCCGTGGACGTTTTCAAGTTGATGACGATGAAAATTTTCAAATTATTTTGTGTTAAAACTAATAAGCGCTGAATTGCCAGTGATCCGTGGACCAATTGAAATTTGACCAACTGGTCTATGAGGAAAATTACATTTTTCCATCGTCCAAATATCAACTGAGAATCGATGGAAAATTTGTACGATTGAAACACAATTTTCTCCATAGACCAATTGGTCAAATTTCAATCGGTCCATGGAGCACCGACGTGCTGAATTAAACTTTATTAGAAAATCTTTTTAAAACTCTTATTCATCTCATTATTTTATTCTTTAGGACTGTCAAGAACCTACTTCAGATTTGGGCGAAATTTTAGTTTCTTTACTGTACAATGAGAACCTTCATCGGCTCACAGTGACTGTTATAGAAGCAAGGGCACTAAAGGTACGTATTCACAAACTTACAATTTTTTTTCCTCATTCCCGAGTTTACTTATGTGAGATTATGTTTTTCACTTTTTAGGGTCGTAATGGGTCTGTTTCTTATATCTTTCAAAAGCCGTATATTTCAAACCGTAAACTAATATCTATAGAGAATGGAATGTTACGGCAAATTAACTAAAAATAATAATAAAATCAAAAAGCAAATAAAAGTACTCACTACTTACGCCATACAACAAACGTATTCTTTTACGTATTTGTTGTCTTTGCTCTTGTGTAAAAAGTACACGCTAAACTTAGCATGACTATCACAGTACAATCAAATAATAAACACCAGCCAAGTGTAAATCGGGCGCGTGCTAAATATTATAAAATTAATAAAAGAAAACGCATTTTCTGGGTGTGGGATGTGTCATGACTCAATGCATGAGTCTGACTCGCACTTGACAGGTGTTTATTTGATATTTGATTAGCAGTATGGAACCCTACAATTACTGTATTTTTACTGGGTAACTCTAGTATTTAAGTTTTGATATTATAAAGTGCTGAAGTAGGCTATGAGTAAATTTGTACCAACTAAACGAAACAAAATTATTTTTGTTTATTGGGCCTCCAAAGGCTAAGTTTAAATTTATTTACGTTGTTTGCTAACAAATAAGTTTTCGCTGGAAAATTTACTGTGAAACATTTAAGACTTATAATATTTATATTTAACTGTGACAGTGCGTAGAATGACAAACATTGAAAAATAGCGGGCAACATTTATTGTGTGATTAAATAGCAATAATAAAAAAAAAAACATTAATTCACAATAATGGTAATGCCGCCAGCATGCTGGGTACGCTGCCAACTGGTAGTGGGCTTGAGCATTTAGATTGTCTTTAGACCTTCAACGGTCTATGGGCAGTCTAACTGTATTTGTAGTTTTAGTTTTAGCTTGTATTTTGTTTAGTTAATAAAGGCACTTGCCCAGAAAAAAAAATGTCATTAATTCACATGATTACATGTGTCCAACTCGTCCCATGATAATTTACGAGCACTTGCGCATTTTAATGATAAAGCGACTGCAATAGTTAATTTCATAATATCGTTTGCTTTTAACTAAAATACTGACACCAATTTGGATAGAACGAAATCAACATTTCCTTTAACCCTTTAAAAGGCCTGGGGAGGAAGTGCTTTGTAAAAATGTTTTTTTAGTGGTTTTCTACTACTGATAGGATTAAATATTAAATGTATTATGCAATTATTTTTTAATGATTTTTTATTATAGAAAAAAAAACTGGTGGGAAAATTGTAACATGTTGCTCATATGGAGCCTCATTCAACGAGCTCATGGTGTGTGTGGAACCGTCCCCAGCATGGCTACGGGCATATTGCGACTCCACACACTTTGCAACTATATTTGGTCCGCTTTTCTTTAGCCGACGTGCTGCAGATTTTCGCGATTTGAACGTAGAGCAAAAAGTACTTATTTCTTAATAAAATAGTACGAGATAAGAAAAAACTTACATTTAAATAATGAAAACGAATTCAATTTTCCATTGTCGATATTTTTATTGTTAAGGCCCTCTTTTTCCACGTTTAGGAATTTTGATCATTCTATATAGTTTGTCTACATGGTTATCTTAAAATTATAAAAATTGTGTCATATCAAAAGTGAACGTTTTATCTAGGAAACCGTAAATACCAAAAGGACATTTCGCTCGATTGAATAATAAATAATTATGGAAGTAATACTGATTTGATCTTTTTTCCTTCTTTTTTTTGTCATTTAATTACCTATTGACTTAATGATGTCTTGTATGTAGCTGTCTACGTACTTATCAAAAAAATGTTAATGTATTTCATGTGAAAAACCTCAAAAACAGAAGTAGCGAAACGCACGACTGTGTTTTAATGAATGACTAAATTTCTTTCGAATGACACATTAATCATCAAAATCGGTCCACGTGATGATCTTGGAGAATTTTTAAAGTTTATTTTTTTTAAAGATCTGGCGCCATATCTGCTCCTAAGAGGTGAATGTTTCGCTGCTGCGAGTAAAGTCACTCATTTCGGCCCCTATTATCACTGTGCAAAGCAGCTTGCTTCCATAACAAAGTTTTTTTTTCCATAATCACTATGGCTATATGGTTCTATATCGATAGTGTTGTCTTCATAGTTGGACCCGTCGTCAAGCAAGCACGAGATGGTAGTTCGAGTGACGCAGGAACGCGCGTGCCGCGGAGTGCGCGCGCGTCGCACCGCCGCCGTCGAAGTTGCCGAGGATGGCAGCGCGCTGGTCTCCGAGTGCTTCCACTTCAGACTGAAGGCAGACGAGCTCCATACGACAAGCGTCACGATACAGGCGCTGCAACCTCACTCGGTCTATGCCAAAGGTCAGCTAACTTCACTACACTGTTTCCATTCGTTTATTTGCTCTGACATTGTAAAAAGCTGAATGAAAACATGTCATTGAAGTATTGTTGAGCCGCTTAACATGAGCAGAGATGTTGGGTCTCTCTGTATTCTTTTTCACATTTACAACATGGAGTGTTCTAAAAACTGTTTGATCTGATGCCGGCGTCACGGTTTTATCATCGCACTAGCCGCCACAGCCTAAAAGTTCATCCACACGATCTTTCTTGCCCCATACCACCCATACTTGCAAAATGTGGAATGACCTGCTTTCCGCGGTATTTCCTAGAAGCTACAACATGGGGTTCTTCAAAAGGCGAGTTATTATAGTCTTAAAGGGACGGCAACATATTTGTGAGTTCTCTGGTGTTACAAGTATCCATAGGTGACGGCGACTATTTACCATCAGGCGACCTCTCTGCATTTTTGCTACCTAGGCCATAAAAAAAAGTATATCGGTTACTTGTTACAGATTTAAATTCAAAAACCTAGCGAAAGTAATCAGAACTTGTGGTTTTCATTTAGTTTTTTTACAATGTTATTTCAGCTGTCATAGTAAATAAACGAATGGAAATAGTGTATAATGGTAATTTACATACAGCATATATGTTTTTAAAACGTCTGCTCGTTTAATCTGTATTTTTTTGACCTTGTTTCGTAAAATTCGCCTGTAATAGTAGATAGACCTTTGCTGGTGAACCTCTAGGCAGTTATGGACCAATTTTATTGTGTGCCAAAAAATAACAGAGATTCATCATCATCAGCCAGAAGACGTCCACTGCTGAACATAGACCTCCCCCTTTAACCTCCACACTGAACGCCAGCCTGCCTTTTGCATCCATTGGATGCCCGCGACTCTCACAATGTCGTCCGTCCATCTAGTGGGAGGCCTCCCTACGCTGCGTCTTCCAACAGAGATTATTATTAGCAAATTAAACTATTGGAGTTTAAAAATTGGGAGGCACTAAAGATAAGCAAGAATGACTACTGTGGGTGATGATAGCCTAAAAAAGAGAATACCTTAATTGAAGTCACCTATGCTATTATTATCATCGTGACAAGTAAAAAAAATAGCTAGTTTGGTGAAATACTTGCGAGCGTAAAATTGAGCGTAAATTATCACTCATCTATCACTAAAAATAAAACCAAGAAAACCACTCTAAACGGACTGAGATAGAGAGTTCTTTCAGACCCCTGGAGCAAATAAATTACGTTCATTATGGTACCATATTACATTTTGTTTTTTCATATGAAGCTATTGGGGTGGGTTCAGGTTCAACATGCCTTAATTGGTATCTAAATTAGATAATATTACATCGTGCGAAATGCTTAGCATCAATATTTTTATACAAAAGTACTAAATAAATTACTCGTTCGATTGTGAATTAACTTTTAATATAAATTTAATATTATATTGGCAATCAAATGAATCATCATCATTTCAGCCGTAGGACGTCCACTGCTGGATATAGGCCTCCAATCCAGCGATCTCCAAAAGGGCCGGTTAGGAGGACCGCAGGGAAACGCTGGATTAGATGAATGATTTTTTAAATCTATTTATTTTAAAACTTTACTATGGGATCAGCCCTGAAATCGCGAAAAAAAATCAGCTGTTCCATACATTTTGTCGAGTGTCAATGACCGTTTTCTATAGAACAGCTGATATTTTTTTCGCGATTTCAGGGCCGTAGTAAAAGTTGTTTATAATGATTTGTACAATTACCTTCTTTTGGCTTCGAGAGTGTTCCACGTACACACGGGGTGTATGTGGAACACTCTCGAAGCCAAAAGAGCAATAGAGCAAATATGCTAAGATCTAGTGTTCTATTTCTAATTTGCTGTTCCAGATCGTCTTCTCGGGAAGTTCGTGCTAGGATCATACATGTTTGCCCGAGGACGTGCGTTGCAGCATTGGAACTCCGCTCTCGCCGCTCCAATGGAACAAGTGCAGCAATGGCATCACCTCACTAATTAAACTCGACTACTGGCATTATAAGGCTGGAAACAGTGTAACGTCGGTTGTCGGTCGCACGATACAAGCGGCGCGAACGTGGTATTTTCGGTCGTTTTATGCGCGCGCGTTATTGTGTCGCGTTGCTGTTCATTCAGTCTTACGTAGTTGCGGTTTGTACGAGGGTTATTTTGATTACACCAAAAACATCTTGCAGACAGTTGCCTTAAATTATACAAAAAATAAAACTAACATGACTTTTTCGAAAATTATAACACGCACAATATAACGTTTGTTAAAAGTCTTGAGCCTTGTTTTATGTAGGTTTCGAACAAATTTTTTTTTCGAAATATAATGTATTATGTAGATTCAAATGTCATTTTTTAAGGTTTTCCCGGGCACACGCGTTTCTTTATCATATCAGATTGCCATTAATTTAGAGTTATAATTTAAATATTGTTGTTTTAGTATGGAAAAAATAAATGGCATATGGTTAAAAGTCATGAAGTTGTTTGATAATTATACAAAAGCAACATGTTTGGTAACAAAGTAGTTTATTGTATATGAAAAGTAACCCAGTATATTCATTATTATATCGCGTGACCGACGTTAGCTTTACACTATTTCCAGCCTAACAAGAAATGATCGAAACTGGACGCGTGTTTTGTTAAATTACAATTGGTTCACAGAACTAGAGTTCGTTTCAAATGTAATATTCCGAATTTTATAACTTGTAACTTTTGTGAAACAGGATTGCGAGAATTTCTGATAAATAATAGAAATGTAAATTTCGACGATTGGCAGCTTCATGAATGCCAATGTTTTAGTTATTCGATCACTCTGATATTCCTTTCTATAAATAGATTTTAATGCATGTTCTATTGAATATTTTACCAAACTTAGGTTTTTTTATTTATTTACTCAAAGAATAATTTTCATACTTCATACTTATTGATATTATTATAAATGCGAAAGTGTATTTGTTTATTGGTTTGTTACTTTTTAACGCAGCAACAGAGCAACGGATCGACTGATTTATTGCAAGGGTGTAGTTCAAGGGACATAGGCTACTTTTCACCATCATCGTCACCATTTTTCATCACTATGCAGGTGATACCGCGGGGTGCAGCTAGTCTTGAATATTTGAGACTCTAAATGGAAGTATGAAAAAGTCAAAGATGATTTCGACTTATTGAAAAGAAAAAGGTGCTTAGAAACAGCAGAACGTTTATGAATGAGTTCCTCTTATGAATGAATAATAACTTTTTGGTGGCAGAGCACTTTTTTCTTCGCTTGATTGAAGACTAGGTGTAAGAGATCTTTAAATATGGTATTATTACAAATTCTACTTAGATTACGGAACGGTGGTTAACATAAAATGTAAAGAGCAAAGATCATATAATTTTTATTCCAACTATTTTATTCTAAAGACGAAACTCTTCGTAGGAATCTCTTTATTGTGCCAATGCAACAGTAATTCCACATCAAAAACAATTTCCAATAATATAATTCCAAATGTAAAATACATTAATACACTTAACAAATTAGATGATTCAAGAATTCGACCATTTTAGATTTTGACTAATATCTAATGTGACAAATCAAGTCTTTAGGTATTTACCCTTTGAGAAACCTATGTTTTTAGGGTTCCGTACCCAAAGAGTAAAAAGATGACCCTATTACTAAGCCTGCGATGTCTGTCTGTCTGTCTATCTGTCTGTCGTACTTATTAACGGCTATATCTTTCGAACCGTAATAGATAGCCAGTTGAAAAATTTCACAGGATATGTAATGATACGGCAGATTAACTGCACGGCAGCTTATCAAATTTTGGAGTACAATGTGAATCTGACTTTTTTCCGGAGTATCATAGGCTTTCTACATCTTTTTTTTAATATATTTTTAACACACCGGCTTGTTCTCATTTTTAACTCGAGAATATGAAATCGATTTTAATGAGTAATTTCAAGGGCTAAGAGGGTGGACTAGTAAACATTTAAACATCCAAAGATAATTGAAAACTATAGATTGAACGTCGATGCGCCAAGACAGCAACAAAATGCAGTGCTTGTACACGGAACAAAAAAACTAGCTATTTCATGCATTTAGTTCAGTATGAATGCTAGTTTTTTACGTTTTTTTATTATTATTTTAGATTTGGTCCATAGTGAAAATGGTTCATAATGACAAGTACATTGACGTCCTTTCGGCGTTTTCGTATAACCTTGTATAATATAAATGAGAAGATATCACAGTTGCGCATATTACCTAATATGGTTTAAATTAGTAACTTGTATTTTTTCCTCAAAATCGGTCCACATTTGTAGTACGGTTTTATTGGTCATGTTAAATCCGTAGTTTTAAATATATTTAGTTTGAAGTCATTGGGGAGGTTAGTTAAATTCGACATATTTTACTCTTTGACTGAACCACCACCACCACCACCCACCACCACCACCACTACCACCACCACCACCACCACCACTTTAAGTTAGAGATCAATTTGTTAACAAGTATTGATTTCAAAGCATTCGATGGGTGAAACCCGAATTGTTTCGGCTTGGGGCGTTTTAAAATTACTGTTTTAATCGGTTTAAGAAAAGTGAATTATATGCAAGCTAAAAATTTATTTGCTTAAATAAATTTGAGCTGTTTATTAGAGAGTATTCACGTACATTCATTAAGGTATACACGAACCAAGTAGGAATTGCAAAAAAATATCACCTACTTAAATTTTGTAACATTTTAGAAACAACTACAAACAAAATTCATTCATAATTATGTCGATGTAACGTCCATTTGATTGTGGCCTTCACGATCGAACATTTTGAGCGCTGACTTGATATCTACAGTTTTAATTATCTTTGGTTGCGCAATAACTGTTTTTATTGCATCTTTGACAACCGACTGGGCTGCTCAGCAATGATGAGATCAAGATTGTGCTCCATCGTAGACCGCATCATCATTTTACATCAGGCGATTAAGCGATCAAACGCAAATCTATTAATAAATATAAAAAATAAAGCTCGCAAACCTAGAGGATAAGTTTAAAGATACCTAAATTATGTCTCAAAAATATAAGAACTTATCAAATTAATTGAACATACCTAAAATTATCTCTATTCAGATATTTTTGTAATTAGCAATTTACACTTTATTTTCGGTTGTAATTACTAAGAATATACTAAATTTAACACTTTTTAATTATCCAATATACACGTAAAATCCAACTTATCACTCTCAAAAAATTATATTAAGTATTGCTCATTGTGGATAATATATCAAAAAATATGTATTACTAAAGATTTTTATCTAAGGAACACAATTATATAAATCTACTTTAATGTTTAAAATATTGCCAATATACATATAAATTATATTGTAGTATTATTTCCATATTATATGCAACTGAAATTGATGAAAATAAATGATTACATCATGACTGTACTCTTTTATTAATTTATACCCAACGACGCAAAGAAAAAGAGGTGGATATTATGTTTAGCATTTATATACGATAAAAAGGTAACTTTAAAACTTTCGCTATCTGAACACAAGTTTATCAGGACTTACTTATCTTGGTAAACATAATTATGTACCTTTCGCTCGACGTTTCGACCATGTTACAATGGCCGTGGTCACGAGCTTACTGAAAACTGTGGGCGAGTCTACCCTCACTTGATCTTGAAAAAGGTCTTGCAATAAACATAATAAAATATAATATTAATATATTATACGATAAGTATGTTGTATGGTCCCACCTACAATTTATATGTCTCAACCGAATTTGATAAATTGCGAATCGATAGATTCCTCTAACTTCAGGGAAGGCACTGCCATCTTAAATACACGATAACTGCATATAAAGTGGCATTAAAAAGAAATTGATTGCACTAAACTATTATATATGTAAAAATATTTTGTATGAAAATACCTTTGAAATGTTACGTCGCATGAAGAGTCGTGTTCGACAAAGCAGCACAAGCAGCGCAAATATGCTAACCCCTGCCACAGAAGATCAAATAGTACAAGCTGGAGTGGTTACATATTTGAGCCGATTGGGATCGAGACATGCGGCCCTTGGAGACTGAGAGCTCACCTCAATTTCAAATATTATTCAGAGCACCTGGTTAATGCCACGCGTGATCAAAATGCTGGCGTGTTTCTGGCTCAACGCATAAGCTTTGCCATTCAGCGTAGTAATGCCGTCAGCTTGCTAAGTACACTGGCAACTGGTAGTGACTTGAGAATTTGGATTGTTTTTAGACCTTCAAAGGTCTATAGACAGTAGGTATTGGGTAGTCTTTTTTTGTAGTGTTAGTGTTGTTAGTGTTAGCTTAAAACATTTTATAAACTATCACGGTTGTTCACTAAAGTTATATGATTATTTACGGGATATTCCATGGTAAATATCCCGTAAATAATCGTATAACTTTAGTGTTAGCTTGTATTTTATTTAGTTAATAAAGACACTTGCTAGTTAAAAATTATTCTTCCAGTGTAAAATTATACGTACTTGAATACGACTTGTAAATGAAAGAGATTCTCTTATGTTTAGCTAACGAAACAATTGCTGGAAAATAAAAGCCGTCAAATATGTCATTGTCGGTTACATTTTTTTTTCTCATAATAAATCGTTAATATCTAAAGCTTATACATTTAAATTATTGGCAACACCAACGATAAACTATTCTAATTCACTCAGCTTGAGAATTTTAATTTCAATCATTATTTCTACAAAAATGCAAATAAGTACAATTCCTATTAGAATTACCATATAATTTAATTATGTAGGCATTATAAAACCAACAAATAACAAGGGAGTCATAATGTTGTAAATTAATTTTATACAAAGTTATTATTTAGGGCAACTCCAATTACTGGGAAGCCCACAGATACTTAATGCCTGAATGCGAAGTGAGGGATAGAGTTTAATTCTAAAAATAAATATTATTATTTAGGTTCATCATCATTTTAAACCACTGACAAGCATTCTAAGTTATTATTTTAATCCCAAACTGCATGTCTACTCCAGAAGAATAGTTTTAAAAAAAACTGTGCTAAAAACAAGTTATGCTTATAGTTGTGTATAAAATTTTGTGTTTGTGTAAATAGCAAACGATAATCTTTTTACAAACTTTTTTTCATTTATTTATCATTTAAACAAAAGAAAAGTGTATAATATAGGATATAACAGCATTTGAAAACCACTAAGGTTTATTATCAACGCCATTATGGAGTTACGTCCAGAGAGTCTACGCTGATTTATTATTAATAATAATATTAATATCTAAGTAAGTACACAACTGGCAGTGAGCAAGGCAATTACATCAGATTGTCAAAAAGTAACTAAGGATGTCCTAAAACTGCGACCAGAACCGCCGGAGGATGGGCAGCAGCGTCCTGTTATTACACGGTGAAAGTACTGCGATTTCCAATCCACCCCTCTTTGAGAGGGAGGCCTTTGTTCAGCAGTGGACGTTTACTGGCTGATGATGTGAGGATATGTGTGTCAAAAAGTAGAATTTTAATTTAAATAGCCCTGCTAGTACGGGTCACATCTTGCAATTGAATTTTTAAACAGTTATCCCGAACCGATTGGACTAAAATCTTGCATACCAGTTTAGTTTGTATTAAACTAGCGACCCGCCCGCTCGGCTTCGCACGGGTGTAATTTACGTGCGAAGTCGGGGCGGGTCGCTAGTTATATATGTACCCCTTCCGTGAAAATGTACCTAACTGATGGTGAAAACCGCATCAAAATCCGTTGCGTAGTTTAGGAGGAGTTAGCGGCCATATCTGCCATATCAGATGTAGAGATGACATCATTCTAAATCCAATATGGCGGACACCCAAATATGGAAAAAATAATATGATGTCTCATTAAATTCAATATGGTGGACCCATAAAAGCTTGTTTTCATATAGTTTTATTTGATTAATATGACATTCACATGCATCAAATGAACTACTTACCTGGCTACAAAGTTTCAAGAACAGGTAGTTTCCGTTGACTCTGAGAACTTTTTTCGCTAAGTGAATAATTTCACTTTAAAATAAACCCGTACAAAGCGCTTTAATTCCACTTTTATTGTGCGACCTGTGTCTGTGGAATGCGCTGCCTGAATGGGTATTCCCCGATAGTTATAATCCGGATGGCTTCAAATCAAGAGAGAATCGGTTTCTTCTAGGCAAGCCTGCTCCATCGTAGACCGCATCATCGCTTAAAATCAGGCGATTTGGCGGCCAAACGCAAGGCTATTAAAAAAACAGTTTTTAGAATTTACTACTAATCTAACCTAGTTATTTTAGGTTTAAAACTATAATTCTAGTGATTCTTTGCCAAAAAACAAACATTCAAACTTTCGCAACTTAGATCTGGTGTAGACTACCGGTCTCAATCACAATTTAGGCTGAAACGGGAGCATAACATTTCTCGGGAAGGTGTCCCAGTCCACTATCTGGGTCACCTGGAAACATTAGGTTACGGTCACTAAGTAGCAAATGGCCCAATAAAGGACGCATAAAACATTTAGTACCTGTAAGTGGATTTGGGAGACAACTGGGCCTCTGAACTATTTTGGTAAAAAAATATGTAATACTTAAATAGCGCAGTAAATAAGTTAAAGATTTGAAACAACGACGATGTTTTTCACCTTTGGAAACGATAAATTTTTGTAAACATATTGAATCAAACCTTCATTTCATTTAAATTGATTGTGGATACTTTGAAAAAAATAATATATGTTATGTTTCTTCGCGGATAAGTCCGCGTTTGACCACCAACTCGAATGATTTATTGACGGCCTAACTTTTTTATTAGGATGCTGCTTATTAATATACAATTTAAATCAACTAAAATTTAAAACCACTTCAAAATACTAACTTTATTAATTTAGTTTTATGTAATTGAAATGAAAAATTATGAATTAGGTACATGCAAACTATTTTTTTCACGCCCTATTTCTGATAATGTTACTTGCCTAGTGACCATTCCGAAATCTATACTAATCTCATACATAGTAGGTGGAAATAAACAAACAGATATATCAATCTGTTAGAGCGATGGTGGCCGAGCGGTAGCATGTGCGCATTACAATCTAAAGGTACCCGGTTCGATCCTTGGCCCTATAATAACTATTAGTACCTACTTAAATTAAATGAGTAGTTTACACGCCATTGCTCAAAAACTATAGAGGAAAACATCGTGAAGAAACCGGTATATCCAAGAAACTCAAAAGTTCAAAGACTGTATGCCATTCACCAACATGCATTGGACCAACATGGGCTCATCATCTCTGCCTGAAAGAAGGCAAGTGTCCCAGAAGTAGGAACATGGTAGGCTGATAATGATGACAGGGCCCTGAGAATCTTTTATTGAAGTATGTAACTTCAAAAAAGCGTATAAAAGTGTTATTTGTGTATACATAATATGTTTTCCATGCAAGGTCAAACATTTGGATAGGTAGAACCTGCACTTCACAGTGCAGACTTTCCCTAGTAACTGGGTGTTGCAAGCGGGTCTCCAGCTAAGTAAGACTGACCTGGTGATAAGGCGTAGTCGAGGCATAGCGTAGCTTTATTAAATCCTTCTTATTCAGAAAATATGAAAACTGTGAGTTTATATATTTAATATATTTCACGTTTCGTATTTCTAAACCTCTAACCGTTACGAAATACGGGCACAAAGCCTGATATTCTAATATGCTACTGTTTTAGGTAAGCTTATTAAACGCCTCAGTTTTAAGTTCCATTTGTAAACACAGTATACTTTCTGTTAACAATACCTAATCTTTTTATTTATATTACACGGGAATTACTCACGTAATCGGTCACTCCGACTATAGCCAAGAGAGACGCAGCCGCGCGCATGCATTCACCTTAAAAGAGACTGCCTAATGCGGTTGAAACTATAGTAGCAGTGACCGGCTTAATCTTACGTGAGTAATTCCCGTGTAATATAAATAAAATGTGTGAAAACCACGTCAGTTTCTATTATAAAATACCTAATCTGTTTTTTTTTTATAATAGTTGGTTTTGCAACAAAATTATTTTCATATACCGTGGTAATATCGGGAGCTCGTTCTACAATAACCGTGATCAAATTGTTTTCATGTTGTTGCATGATATCCACAGACTTTAATTGGGATAGACCCTCTGAGTTCAATTATTTTGTATTTTTCTGGCCCTCTCACATTTGTTGACGAAATAAACAAATGAAAATTTGATTTTTGCCGTTCTGATTCTATCAAATAGACTATAGATCTATAGAATATTCAGTTACTGTAAATAAAAAATCTGTATATTGCATTGAATATGCTGCAAATTTAGGAAAAACTCAACATATACGGGATATTTACCGTGGTAAGTGTGAACAACCGTAATAGTTTAAAACAGTGTATTAAGATAGGTAATTTTTTATACTGAAAAAAATCTACATAGCAAGTTTTTTTCAATAGTTTGTAGTACAGCTTTGCGGACCCTGGGGTCCGTGCTTTTCGTCTTTTTTGTTAACTATTGCTAACATAACATAAAAGGAATGACTTTAAAAACACAAAGCTTTTGCTTTAAGCTTAGTCTCTGTTGTATGTTTTTATTAAACCGTACGAAACACGGTTTTGCTCTATTATAAATGCAAATTAGTTCGTTGTAAAGGAATAAGGAAGATTTACACAGCGTTTAATTACTACTTATGCAACGGCAACCAGCTAGCACTGCAGTAGTTTTAGTTGTATGTATTTGTACTTTCACAGGTGCATCTGTTATGACGCAATTTCCCTAACGAAGCACAGTGTGAAACGAAAATATATTATTTTGTTTTCACTGTACTAAAATTGAAGTTAAAGAGTTCAACCCAAATTTTATACCGACTTCAAAAAAGAGGGGATTCTCAATTCGGTTGTATTTTATTTTATGTTGCCTCAGAGCTGCGTCATTAATAAACCGATTTTGAAAATTCTTTTTTACAAGCTTTTATTTAACTTGCTCTGTTAGTATATTAAAGGGACAAATCTTGCAACTGAATTTAAAAACGTTTATACCCAATCGATTGAGATGAAAGCATAAACGTTTAGTTTCGATGACAATGCACGGTTAGGTAAGTAACGTCATTCTAAATCCAATATGGCGGGCCAGTTATTTTTTACACATTCGCATGATATGGGTACCTAGCAAATGTAAGAGTTTGCTAAGAAGAATACGAAAAATAAAATGATGTCACACGATATTCAATATGGCGGATCCCCCAATATTGTATTTTTTTTTTTTTTATTATAGATAGGCTTGCCCTTGGCCGCCAACTCGCCTGATGTTAAGCGATGATGCGGCCTACGATGGAGCACGCTTGCCTAGAAGAAACCTATTTGACTGCCCCGGTGGCTCAGTTGGTAGTGAACCTATCTTCTGTGCTTGGGGGCGTGGGTTCGATTCCCATCTAGGACAAACATTTGTGTGATGAACATTTGTGTTTGTTCTATGTCTGGGTGTTAATATCTATTTAATTATGTATTTAAAAATATATATGTACGTATATCAGTTTCTGGCAGCCATATTACAAGCTTTGCTTAGTTTGGGGTCAGATGACCGTGTGTGCAAAAATGTCCCAGATATTTATTTATTTTTATTTATTTATTCACTCTCGACTTGAAGACACCCAGATTGTAACTATCGGGGAAAACCTAAAATAAATCTAAATTAAAAATATTTTTTTTTAGTTAAATCTACTATCATGATATGGGTAACAAATAAAAGGGTGTGCTGAGAAGAATACGAAAAAAAAATATCGAAAAAGCTTGTCCACTACAAAATTAAGTTTGTCTTTAAATATTTTAACTTCTTTGTTGTTTTTTTTTTTTTGTTTGGACTCACTCTATGAGGGTTCCAGCTAACGGAACCCTCAGAGCGCGAGTTCTACTCGTACATGTCCGGTTTTTTATCAACTTAAAACACCAAAACCTTAGGTTACCTTTAGGGAAATGTAACGTCTGTAAATATGGGGATAAGCATGCTCCCATAGGGGGCTTAATAAATAGGAGTTTGGCAGAGTTTGTTGTACTTATAAGTCTCATGAAATCCTGATTATAAATTTATGAGAAGTCCATTTACTTAAAATGAATTACGTAGAGTTTAAAATATGAATATTCGTCGAGACGTTTTGAATTTATTTTTATTCTAAAGAATTTCAGCTTTTCATAATTAATTAAACAAATATTACTGACGGTGGCCAGTCAGCGCCTAATTTATAAAGCTTCTAATCTACCTACCAAAACTTAAAAAATAACCCTCTTTTATGTACCACGGTAAACTTTCATAATTTTTTTGCAAACATTTAAACATAGGTGTCAACATAGCAAAATAATAATCAGGTCATAATAGTATATATTTTTTATAAATAGTTATACAGTTTTGCCGTTAAATGGTTATATATATTACTAGCGACCCACCCGCCCGGCTTCGCACAGGTGCAATTTACGTGCGAAGCCGGGGCGGGTCCCTTGTTATATATATAAACCTTCCGTGAAAATGTACCTAACTGATGGTGAAAACCGCATCAAAATCCGTTGCGTGGTTTAGGAGGAGTTAGCGGCCATACAGACATACAGACAGACGCGGAAAGAGACTTTAATTTATACTATGTAGAGATAGAGATGGTAAAAAATAATGAAAAATTTAGACATTTAAACACGAACGATAGTTTATTGTACTAAGGCAATATACCTCCCTTCTTTGTCTAGTCTAAGGTTATAACCTATACTAACTTAAATAAACTGGCCAAGTACGAGTCGGACTCACGCACTGAGGGTTCCGCAACTTCCGAACCACCACAAAATACAAAAAGTAGTGCAAAAAGAAACAGATATTTGTTACCGACTCACTTGGCCATTATTTATTGTTTGTTGAGTGTGTACTATAATCATGCCATGTTTGATGCTTGTACGTATTACGGTTTTTACACTAAAACAAATTCAAAAATACATTTAAAAAAAGGTTTGTTGTATGGGGTGGTACCCCCTTTTAGTTTTGTTGTTTGTCTTTATTACGGTTCCTAACAGACAGTCGTTAAAAGGTAGGACAGACGGACGGACGGACGGACAGACGGACGGACAGACAGACAGATATACAGACATACAGACATACAGACATACAGACATACAGACATACAGACATACAGACATACAGACATACAGACATACAGACATACAGACATACAGACATACAGACATACATACATACAGACATACAGACATACAGACATACAGACATACAGACATACAGACATACATACATACATACATACAGACATACAGACATACAGACATACAGACATACAGACATACAGACATACAGACATACAGACATACAGACATACAGCCATACAGACATACAGACATACAGACATACAGACATACAGACATACAGACATACAGACATACAGACATACATACATACAGACATACAGACATACAGACATACAGACATACAGACATACAGACATACAGACATACAGACATACAGACATACAGACATACAGACATACAGACATACAGACATACAGACATACAGACATACAGACATACAGACATACAGACATACAGACATACAGACATACAGACATACAGACATACAGACATACAGACATACAGACATACAGACATACAGACATACAGACATACAGACATACATACATACAGACATGCATACATGCAGACATGCAGATATACAGACATGCAGACATATTATTACGGACAGACACAGATTGAAGATGATTTGGCGAATCACCCACAGAGATAAAAAAAATATTCTTAGAAACACTAAAAAAACTACCATACGACCACTAACTTTTCATCTAATAACTTAGACTACTCAATGCTTTTAGTAGGCTTCGAATTCTTATTGCCAAACCTTTCAAGTGCTGTAATAAATCTCGGAAACGTTTGGGTCAAATTGCTGGACAATGAAGAATTTTAAGGCTACAAGTAGGAAATTGTAAGTAGGTAATAAAATATACGAGTTTTATTTACGTTTTCACGATTTAAAAAAAAAGATTTTTTTTAATGCTATAGGTGGCAAACAAGCAGACGGGCTGCCTGATGGTAAGCAGTCACCGTCGCCTATGGATACTTGTAACACCACAGACATCACAAATACGTTGCCGACCCTTTAGAACTCGATTAACTCGCCTTTTGAAGAACCCCATGTTGTAGCTTCTCGGAAACACCTTAGAAGGTAGTTCATTCCAAATTTTGCAGGTATGAGGCAAGAAGGATCGTGTGAATCGCAGAGTGTGCGATTTCCACTGATCTGTGATGTGTGGATGAGCCTTCAGCCAGTAGCGGCTAGTGCGATGGTAAAACCGCGACGCTGGCATCCAAGATATTCGTTTATTATCTTGGTTATTATTTATATTCGGAACGTTTTTTGGAAGCTACAAGTCCAACTTTTATTAAATGTTTGAAGTATTATTTAATTAAAGGATTTTTGAAAATCACACTGTGCGACTTACACAATCTTTCTTGCCACGTGCCTGCAAAATTTGGGATGAACTACCTTCCACTGAGTTTACGAGAAGAAGATTAAATAACATGGGATAATAAAAGGAGTCTCATAAAGTCGGCAAAGTATTTGTGATGCCTCTGGTGCAAAGATAAAAAAAACAGCCGTTATTCTGTCAGTACCAGATACGGAACCCGGTCAGACACTAATTTGCCGGTGATTACCTCGAAATAACCTGCCACGTGACTACACGTGACATATTCACGGCCGACAACGGAAATGTGCTTTTGATTTTAAGGCCAATTACATTGACGTGAGGATATGAGATTTTTTTTGGGGTTAACTATACTATAGATTTCTAGTTAAATTTTATCGACAATTCAATTTTTTTTGAAGCTGGAGCGTGATGGTTCTGACACCTTCTCCATCCGCGTTTTCAGCCCAAACACTAAGCCACTGAGCTATCCACTAAGCTATGGTCACTTTCCTGAAGGCCTCCAATATCTGCATGTATGTATGTATGTATGTTTTCTATGGACTTAAAACGGCTGGACCGATTGACAAAACTTTCACTGTAACTGTACTTAAGAAGTAACTTCTTTAGACAAATTTTTACCATCATCTTCATCATTTTTCATCACCATGTGGTTGAAACAGCGGGGCGCAGCTAGTAGGTAATACATTTAATTTATTATGCCGAAAGCCGAAGATCCGGCTGTGGGCTAAGTAGCTAGCGTAGGCTGATTATGATGATGATAATGATTAATTAATTAAATGTATAAAAGCTAATAATGCCATTGTAATAAATAAATAAAAAAATATAAGCTAATAGGAGCGATGGTGGCCGAGCGGTAGCATGTGTGCTTTATAGTCTGACGGCACCCGGTTCGATCCTTGGCACAAATGACTTCACATCAGCAGCCATTAAAAGTTCACTGTAGTACAAAGGCCTCCCTCTTAGAGAGGGGAATTGCCATAATCACCACGCTTGCACAAATGACTTCTTTAGTACCTACCTATATAGCCCCCGTTGGTCCAGTTGGTCGAACTTACCTTCTGAGCTTAGGGGCGTGGATTCGATTCCCACCTAGAACAAACATTTGTGTTCGTTCTATATCTGGTTGGTAATATATATTTAAGTATGTATTTAAAAATATATATGTATGTTTATATATCAGTCTCTGGCAGACATATCACAAGCTTTGCTTAGTTTAGGGCCAGATGACCGTGAGTGCGATAACCGATGGGGAAGAAAGGTTCTGGAGTGAAGACCACGAACCGGAAGACGCAGCGTAGGGAGGCCTCCCACTAGATGGACCGACGACATTGTGAGAGTCGTGGGCATCCAGTGGATGCAAAAGGCAGGCTGTCGTTCAGTGTGGAGGTTAAAGGGGGAGGCCTATGTTCAGCAGTGGACGTCTTCTGGCTGATGATGATGTATGTTTATATATCAGTCTCTGGCAGCCATATCACAAGCTTTGCTTAGTTTAGGGCCAGATGACCGTGAGTGCAAAAATGTCCCGAATATTTATTTAGTAAAATTATATGCAGTTTCGTTGCCATCGCTCAAAAACGGCGAAGGAAAACATCATAATGTCCAAGAACCTCAAAAGTTTAAATACATATGACATTCACCAACATGTATTGGGCCAGCATGGTGATTAAGGCCCATCTTCTCTTGATGAGAGATGGCCTGTGGCAATTGGCACATGATAGGCTAATAATTCCTATATATATAACTAGCGGTCCGCCCCAGCTTCGCACGGGTATAGATTATAGCCTATGTCACCCGGGGATAGTGTAGCTTCCCGTCAGTGAAAGAATTTTTCTAATCGGTTCAGTAGTTTCGGAGCCTATTCAATGCAAACAAACAAACAATCAAATCTTTCCTCTTTATAATATTAGTATAGATATAGATGAAGGCCGGCCGCCTTGCGCAACGTGTCAGTGTAGCAATCCACCGCGGCGCGGCAATTCGGACAGCATTTTGATAACGATTCCTTAGGGCAGCGGTCTATTATATGTATATTAATTATAGTTTGGATGAGTTCGTCGTGATTCCAAATAATGTATAATTTTCTCGAATTTAATTATAATTATAAAAAAATTGTGTTCATGTAAATAAATTTGCAAATTTTTATTTTTTTTCAATTTTACAAAAATCTGATCTAGGCAAATAAACCGTCCAATATCAAGTCGAGAAATGACAATGTGACATAAATTTCAAAGCGACAGACGTCAAATCCGGTTTTAACCAGAACTTGTAGTAGGTATATCTTTAATATCATCATCATCATCATGGATCAAACCTTTTTTCTAATTTATGCTTACTCCTTTTTTTTGTTGCACACAGGCCGCTGCCTTTTACCTACTATTCGATATATTTTTTTTAAATTAGAAAATGAGGAAAACAAAAATCCACGCATTCCTTGAGTAATAGTGTTCCGTGATTCCTTGACAGGCTGGCAAAGAGACGTTCTCTATAAACTCGGCGAAATAAGAAAACTAGAGTGATATAGTGCTGATCAGATTGGAAGAGTCGGATCCTTTACTCGAAGACGGCCCGAAGACTCTCTTCCAAGTGATATCTTCCACCCGCGATCCTGAACCTTTGACGAGTAACCTGTACCTTATCTAAGTCCTGGACCTTGAAGCACTGACCTTGCCAACCGAAACTGGAGGAGAAGAACCAAAACACTTTTGAGTATCACTCATTGTCCAACCTCAACCCCCTTGTTCCTGTGTGTAACAAAAAAAAGGAGTTAGCATAAATTAGAAAAAAGTTTTGATGAAGCATGATGATGATGATGATGATATTAAAGATATACTACAAACTAAACTCAACTTTAACATATTTGGGAGCAACTTTTATAACTTTAACATAACCTTCACGCACGTTGAGAGATACTACGATCAAAATTGTTAGCAAGTCTAAGCATTTTGCTTGACGTCTATCCTACTTTGCAAATATGCATAATGTTAAATCTCTTTGTCCATATTTGCGTGAGAACATGCGGAGGGTCCGTTAATGTTAGCAGACCTTTGACCCGTAAGCTGTGCGGTAAGTAGCCCAAATCGGAAAAGGGTGTTCTCGTAACGTCTTTTATTTGAAAAGGATTTCATGATCCGATCTCTGAACCTTTGGTTGGAAAACTTTACTAGTAAGAATTTCTTAGGAGTACCTACATTATTTAAAAATAAATATGTTAATCGAGTGACAAACTAATAAATTTACTTGATTTCAAACATATTATATTAAACTACACTCTAATCTAATCTAATAAATCGCTCTGTCCACATGACAGCCATCGACCCAAAATGCTAGCTGCATTAACGCGTTGGATTGCAGTACGAACACGTTGCGCAAGATCTCTAATTAGACCTTTAACAGTCTATGGTCAAACCTACTGTTTATGTAGTGTTAGCTTGTCTTTTGTTTTGTTCATAAATGCAAGTTGCCTGTTAACATATTTTTCTCAAATACAATCTTTATGTATATATGTTACCGGCAATGTGTATAATCCGGTATTCTATACAATGCCTAGGCAATGTATAGAATGCCAAAAACGTTCAGGCAATGTATGAAATATTATTTATTTTATACATTGCCTAGGCATTGTATACAATGCCTAATGCACAGCCGGCAATGTGTGTAAAAGACGAGAGCGGGGTAGGGGAGACGTGCGAACTGGCAGTAACTGCGACGCGGGCGGTAGGACGTGCGCGGCGTGCACCACTCGCGGTTGCTTGCATTGTTAAGCACTTCCATATAAAAAAAATATTATACTTAGCAGTGGGTCGCACGACGCTGCCGCCGGTCGCGGCCGGTTGTCACCAAGATCGGAAAGCTATCTTTACGCAATAAGCTCATTGCACGCCGCGCACGTCCTACCGCCCGCGTCGCAGTTGCTGCCAGTTCGCACGTCTCCCCTACCCCGCTCTCGTCTTTTACACACATTGCCGGCTGTGCATTAGGCATTGTATACAATGCCTAGGCAATGTATAAAATAAATAATATTTCATACATTGCCTGAACGTTTTAGGCATTCTATACATTGCCTAGGCATTGTATAGAATACCGGATTATACACATTGCCGGTAACATATATAAAAAATAATCCCTAATAACCTTGGTCACGACATAACTTGAGAACGACTTTACCGATTTCATTCATATTTTTTTAAAAGTTTTATAATACTTTGTAGAAGGTTCTTACGGAAAGAAAAATTAAGAAAACTGCGCAGAAAAATTGAAAATTTCGGAAAACTTAACGACGATCTTAACTCACGGGTGAAACCGCGGGGCACAGCTAGTTATGTATATAATGACCTCCACTCTGCTTAGTTCACCGTTACTGTACCCTGTTTTTTATTCTTATCGTTAGATTAGATTTGACTTGTATCTTTGAAATGTCACAAGCTACATTACCTATAAAGTTGAGATTTCGGTTTTAATATTATTTGTTCACGATGTTTTTCTCTACGGTTACACAAAGCCGACATTATGTATACAGATTTTGTTGTCATGTTTGCGTCTTATTACATGAATTATTAAAAGTATCCACGCTCAAAAATCTCAACAAAATGTTTTCAATAAAATGTATAAAACTCTTGTCAATAAAATGTTTTCTACATGCGGTAAAAGGACATGCTTTTAACTGAAACGATTTCTACTTATCTTCTGTCTTCTGCGTTGCACACATCTTACTCCTTCTTTATTTCCTTGCCTCTGCATCTTCTACCGTCTTTTCGGGAAATGCTTTCAAAAGGTTTTTGACCTCATTCCTGCATCGTAATTCCTCTACGAATTATTACTATTCCGAACACCCTGACACTATAAAAAGACCTTACCCCCACATCTTGTAAAGCTAATAATAATATGGTTTTGTAAAAACAGTCAAACATTATTATGCGCTATCAGACCTGCTAGGCAATAAAAAACGTGTGTGCAAAAACAAATTGCGAAAGCAACTAAATTACATAAAGCATAGCAGTTTACAAATCGCAGCCTTTTCAAATACTCACAGCCTTACCACGGTAAATATCCCGTTATAATCCTACAACTTTCTGTTTTTAGCAGCTATGTAGTGGTTTTTTTCACGTGATAACGTCTTATAAATCGACGAACGCCGGCTGAACGCACGAAAAATTGTCACGTTCCGCCTGAGCCGCGCGTGTAAGCATGAGCGCGGAACAAGCGATAGAGAGGCACAATCGGCCTAAGCGTAAATTTATCATCCGTAAACTCTACAGACAACCAAAGTTTTTATACTTTTTTTTTCTCTATTATCCATAAGATTAAATCACAAGATTGCTTTGTTATAATGTTATAGACAGTTTGAGATGGTTGCGTAAAAACCGACAAAAATCCTGTTATGCAGCGTGCTAGTTGGCGCATTGGACCAACTTAACAGGCCTGCAAATAAGGTGAACTCGCGGTATCTATTGTGATTAAAGTCTATGATCTCTACTTATCTATATTATTGTTTTGTGTTCTGTCTTGCACTAGTATATATTCTGTGGTTCTACTTCACGTCACTCACGTCTCAAGTTAGTCTGGTTTGTGTATAACAAGATTAAATTCGATGTTAAGAGCTTTAACTATGTTTATGCATGGCTACGTTTCGTCCGAAAGCGGCCTTTGAGTAGTTTTGACAAGGTTATCCGTGTCGGGAACAAGATATGTTTCATCGTTCACTACCCGAGTGTGTTTAATATAAAGGGGGTTATTATTAATCAAGCGAATAAAAAACTTGGCATTACTTGGCGACTTAAAATGAGGGTATCTATGTTACTACTTGATTAATTAATTTTAAACACGTTTTTCTTCACTGTAATTACACTGAAAAATTCTTGACATTCCTGCTGAGTCAACATTTTCCTTCCCCGATTTAGTCATAAAAAAATTATTTTAAAGAAATCGGTTTTGGAAGGCAAGGATTTCATTTGATTTGACTCTGTATCTATAACGACGCTTGTATCTTTAAGATATACATTTTACATAATACTAGCTGTTTCTTTCTACCAAAATAAAATAAATGGACGAGTCATAACCATTGAACTTGCTCAGTAAAAAGGAGTCAAAACCGTCGGACATTATACTTCAACTAATTATAACCATGTAGGTACAGAGTACCTACATTTGTTACAAAAAATAGTTAGCGGTTTTTTCATAGAGGAGCTCATTCCACAACCTTACCATCCCGTAAATAATCATATAACTTTGGTTTTTTGTTGTGTTTTTACACTTTGGGAAAGCACACGAAGGCATTATTTTGTCAGATGTTTTGTTATCATGTAACAAGAGTCTTGTGTTGCACTTCCTACAGCTAGAGACCGACTGAAACGAAGTGAACGCCGGCGCTCATATTGTAATCTTCAAAAATGCCCTCCTTCTGGGCACGTCCATTAATTTTATTTTGGTCGAAGGCTGTTTCCCGCGACTTCGTGCGCGTAGACTTTCATATAAACGTTCAACCAACTTTCCTCCTCTTCATTCGGCCCTTCCGCAAAATCCTTTCTTAGCGAATTTCCACACTCCACAAAGCATCTATGAGTGAGGGAGGATGAGTGAGTAGCATTTCGCTTTTATTATAGGTACATCTGAAAAAATTATAGATATATTTTGAACAAGTCAATTAAATTATTAAAAAAACATAACTCGACTGCATTGTTTAAATAGTAGGTACTCAACTGAAAATTAACAGCGGCGCTTTGCGCACCTATCTATATAGATACTACTCGTACGTAGTACAGTACAGAGCTCTTTCATACCGCTTTATCTCGTAAACTACTGTACTGAATGTATGCAGTGTTATATCTTTTTGGAATTTGCTGAGTGAGCTATACGTAATGATGGTAATATTGACTTATTTAGCAAAGTTAACTTACTATTTGTTCCTTCAATATATTTTTCGCTGATGCAATCGTAAATTCAGGTACCCTATCTCACTCCCACTATTAAAACGATTCAAAGGACACCTCACATATCGAAACAACTATAGCTGTAGGGCGTGCGTGCCAGAGAAACTATCATACAAAAATACATACACACATACACTCGAAAAACATAACCCCCTTCATGCGCAGTTGAGTAAAAAGCGACGGTTACGCTTGAAGAATTCCTAAAAATAACCTCTTTAAAGATAACCTTTGCATTGAGGCGTGATAGATTGAATGCACTTGAAGTTGATCATCTGGATGAATCGAATATTCCTGTGAGTTAGTAGAGTTTATTCACCTGGTTGGGTAAGTTGTAGTTGGTTCGTTTAAATATAAATAATAATAAATATTTCGGGACATTTTTGGCTATCTAATTCGCGCATTTCAACGCACTTTTAGAAATTCTGGCGTTTCTAGATCTAGTTTGTCTACTTCCATGGTTAACTTAAAATAATATGAAATAGTGAAAATGAAAAATATATAAAAATAGTGTCACATAAAATTTTATTTGTTATCTAGGAAAAGGACATTTCGCGCGATAGAAAAATGCGGCATGCAGCCAGCAATTTTTTAACAATATCTTATTTTTTTTCGCATCACGTTATAATCACGTTATAAATCTAGATGGTGTTTACCAGAAATTTTTTCCATTTTATAATATTATGTTGAAAGTAAAATACGTAAAAAAAACAAATAATGGTTTTTCTTTGAAAATACCTACGTACTTAAACGTTTTGCTCTACGTTTCTAACTTGTACAGCCAAGGAATGGCGCAACCTGTGATTATAATTTAGGCTTTTCAAAGTCAAGAGTTATGTATTTTCTAAGTCTACGTGCCTCATCTTAGACCACATCGTCGCAACAGGGAAGTTGGAGGAAAAACGTGCTGTTTATACGCAAAAAAAAAACGTTATGAAGAAGATTTTTTATTTATTTTTATTATTTGTCTTATTGAATAACATACATAGTATGGTACACAACTCTGCCTAACTGCATAGCAGTTTGTAGGCACACATCTACTCTCTTGACAAAATTTCATCATCAACGAGTAGGAACACAACATTTTAGACATAGGTACTAATTATATAATTATAAAATTGGTATATATATAACATTGTTCCTACATGATTCAACGAAATTAGCGTTTGCTTTTTTATTACATGACATCAAAATGTTGTAACTAGTAGGAAAAAGCCACAAAAAGTCATCTCCACACAAAGAAAGCCTTCATTACCGCAATACCATAGCTGTTGTTACCGTTTCGAGCAGTAATAACAGAGTACGTAACAAATGTCTCTCCTGTCCTTGTCTTGCTAATTATAATAATAACATTGGAGAGAAAGAGATGGAAGACAAGAAGGAAGTTTGATGGTGGTTGTGGTTATTTTATCTTTGCGTAGGTTTAATTAAAACATTGTTGGCTTGATAAGCCTGGATGTTGTAGACTTTTTCGAAGAAAACATAAAACGGAACTTATCTTCCTTATGCTTGATTTGAGTAAATTTAGAAGACACGAGGTATAAGACAATGTCTTTAAATGGGGGCGGACAGAGGCGTGCTTTCAAAGTAATTTTAAAAATAAAGAGGCGCGCGCACTCACTTTTTCTTTGCCACATTACATAATAAGCAATGAAAAATAATTAAAGTAAAAAAAAAACACTTTTCTAAATATTTAAATAGCGATACAGATGACAGAGCCACAGTAAATATATACTGCCGCCTACTATACTGCTGATTTTTGCATATTTTTTTTAATTTGTATTTTTTTGGTGTATAAAAAGTAATATTGTAGTGAATTGTATTGTATTGTGCTGTACTGTGCTGTGCTGTGCTGTGATGTGATGGGCTGTGCTATACTGTGCTGTACTGTACTGTACTTTGCTGTCCTGTATTGCATTGTAATGCCTTGCCTTGCCTTGCCTTGCCTCGCCTGCCCTGCCCTGCCCTGCCCTGCCCTGCCTTGCCCTGCCGTGCCGTGCCGTGCCGTGCCCTGCCCTGCCCTGCCCTGCCGTGCCCTGCCCTGCCCTGCCCTGCCTTGCCTTGCATTGCATTGCATTGCACTGAATTGCATTGCATTGCATTGCATTGTATTGTATTGCATTGAATTGTATTGTAGATATACAAGGTAAAGCAGTGGGTTGCCTTTAAACAAACACTCAAATTGAGTGATGTAATCACATATACCTACGTTGCTGACCTTTTAAGACTATTAACTCGCCTTTTGCCGAGCCCCGTGTTTCAGTTTCTCGAAAACAGCTACAAACATCCTTAAATATGCCCGTCACGTCGTCTAGAGACACGGCAGTGTATTATATCTTTATTATTTTATGGTTTATTATATTATATCGGTATATAATAGACAAACAAACATCTGGTCACCTGATGGTAAGTAGTCACCACAGTTTATGGAGCATTGGCGGTGCGTTGACTCTTCGTTTGAAGCATAGTTCGTCAGTTACAAACTAAGTTATTATTAAATGTAATTTGTCACTGTTGATACCTAACATAACAATGATAATTAATCTGGACTACAGAATTGAGACAATTACAGCATGAAACAACTTTTATTAAAATAATTACAACCTATAGTAGGTTGAAATATGAAATAACAATAAACGTTTGTATTTAACATTCTGTGACGTGTCGAAGTAAATATGAGATACGTGCTTGGTTTTCTGGAACGCATTGTCTAATTATACTTACCTAAGGCCTAAAGGCAAAATTGGTGATATTTTATTCGTATTTTAGGTATGATCCCTAATGTTATTATAAGAAAAATACACTTTACTTACTACATTTTAATAGTTTCCCTTCCCTCCACTCTTATAAACCTAGTTAAAATAATATAGTCTATATCTTTTAATTTAAATCTATATTGTTTAGAATAGTAAGAAACAGCCAAAAATAACCAACAACTCTAAAATATTTATAATTAGCTGCACACCGAGGTTTCACCCGCGTATTTATTAAAGTGAAGATGATGATAAAAATTAGCCTGTCACTTTCCGACCCTTGAACTTATACCCATGCAAAAAATCAGGTCTAACCGTTGCTCTGTTGCTGCGTGTAAGAGGAACAAACAAACCAATCACAGATTTTTTTTTCTTCTGTAAAACTAATAAACCAACAAACAAACACACTTTCGCCGTTATAATATTAGTATGATTTTACGTTAACGTTTTGTAGAAAGCTCTACGTGACGTAGCCTTGGCTACGACGCTACATTCGTAGAGCGTCTAGAAGTTACCACATTGTAGGTACTCCGCAGTTTTGCCCGTCATTGCCGTAAATTAATTCTTATGACATGTGTACGTGCCCTAGGACCTTAATAAGTACACAGAATACCTCCATACTGTCAGACAGAACATTAAAAATATTTTAGCCGACTTCAGAAAAGAGGTTCTCAATTAATTTCTCCATTTAAAAAAAAAAATAATGTACATCGATTTTTCTGACACTTGTTAATTAATTTACGTGTAATTTTACACGTTTTTATTTTTTTACGTTTATTTTAACATTTTTAGGGTTCAAAAGGAAAAAACTGAACCCTTATAGGATCACTTCGTTGCCCGTCTGTCTGTCTGTCCGTCTGTCAAGACCATCTTTCTCAAGAACGCGTAAAGGTATCAAGTTGAAATTTATACTAAACTAGCGACCCGCCCGCCCGGCTTCGCACGGGTATAATTTACGTGCGAAGCCGGGGCGGGTTGCTAGTTATATATATAAACCTTCCGTGAAAATGTATCTAACTGATGGTGAAAACCGCATCAAAATCCGTTGCGTGGTTTAGGAGTTAGCGGCCATACAGACATACAGACAAACAGACAGACGCGGAAAGCGACTTCAATTTATACTATGTAGAGAAGAGATAGAGAAGAGATACTTGGGTCTACGGATTCTTTCGGCTGTAAAAAAATAAAAGTTGTAAATCAACGCAATCAAAAGATATAAACGTTTATGTCGCATTTTGCGATTTCAGAGGGGAATCAAAACTTATAGGCTATACCGTTGACCTAGAATCATTAATTTTGGCAAGAGGAAAGGTCTTACAGCACATTTATAGGAATAAATCTGAAAGTTGTTGATTTGAAGTTATATCATATAAAAAATATTGTTTTACAATTACAAACTCACATTTTGTAATTGTTATCTATAGAAGAACCTTATTGTCAACTACAAAGTTAAGTTTGTCTTTCAATATTTCAACTTCAGTTAGTTTTTTTCTTTAGAACTCGTGCTCTGAGGGTTCCGTTGGACGGAATCCTCACTTGTACTCGTACTTGTCCGGTTTTTTTAAATCATGCAAGTACACCGATTTTTCTAAAATTATCTAAGTAATTTACGTGTTTATTTATTAATTACTAGTAGACTGCCCCTGCTTCGCACGGGAGAAGCCGGGATATATAGCCTATGTCAACCGGGGATAGTGCAGCATTCCAACAGTGAAAGAATTTTTCAAATCGGTTCAGTAGTTTCGGAGCCTATTCAATGCAAACAAACAAACAAACAATCAAATCTTTCCTCTTTATAATATTAGTATAGATAAAATCACAAGGTGGTTCCATAAACTTTTTATTAACTTTGACTCAGTTTATAGCCAGCTTCAATTTGTTTGAGCGTCTGTTGATTTAATAATTGAAATTATTTTGTTCGTGTGCTAATCTAATTTTAAAGTCATTCCTTTGTACTGATAATTATCATACATTACGTTTACGTTTTTAGAATTAATGCGCATTTAATTTTATTAATGCGCAACACTCAGAACACTTATAATATAATTAGAATATAGTAGAATGATGTTTTATTGTTAAATTGCGTAAAAAGGTCTTATGTTTCAAATTATTAGTGACGACAGTTCTGTACCTCACAGGCATACAGTAGTAGCTATACCCACTTATTTTGAAATTGAGTTTTTTAAACAAATGGAATCACGAAAATGAACTCTATACAGTGGCGTTAAGGATTAAGTCCTACGATGCATATGGATCAAAATACCCAATGATATGTCTAAAATATTAAATTCAAACTATGAACAGGTATTTAGGTATAAGACCTTCTACTCCTTACAAAATGACTTAATCGTGTTTTATGCAAATAAATTTCTTCTTTTTAAATAAAAGGATCAATTTTTTTGTATGTATAGTTTTTTATCTAGGGTAAGTGTTTTTATTAACTAAACAAAATACAAGTATTGATGATGAGACCATTGAAGGTCTAAAGACAATCCAAATGCTCAAGCCTACTACTAGTTGGCAGCGTACCCAGCATTCAATGAATAAAAATTGGTAAAATAAGATAAACAAACGATAATTTTGGACCGCTTTATTAACTTACCCAAGACTGGAAAGGAAATATTTTTCACACATTTTGTGTTCTCTCTTGTTCGTCAAAGTAAAAGGGTTTCGTCCCCTAAGTTTTGATTTATACGGGGACACAGTGTGAGTTTTCCACAAGAAAGCTTATTTATGAAGATTTATAGTCACCATAACCTTGCTTTTCTTATATTTTATCCGATAGTTAGAATCGATATATACTATCGATAGATAGTAGTGCCTTCAACTCGCGAGGGAATCGGTTTCTACTACATTATTTTCATACGTTAATTTGATATAATAGCTATGTGAAATAAAATTGTAAAAAAAGCTGAATATAAACATTTACTTTTAATACTTCGCTAAATTATATCGGGTAGAGCGATGCTGGTCAGGCGATAGCATATGCGCTTTACAATCTGACGGCACCTGGTTCGATCCTCGGCCCAATGACTTATTTAGTACTTAAATATATTGTGTGCTGTTACGATGACATCGTTCAACAACGGTGAAGAAAACATCGTAAGGAAACCGGTGTCCAAGAACACCAAAGGTTCAAAGACAATTATGTCTTTGAACTTAACATTCACCAACATGCACTGGGCCAGCATGGTCGATTAGAGCCTATCCACTTTCTCTGAAAGAAGTCTTGTGTCTTTATTTTTAATCCGACGAGAAATGTTTGTTGCTCCGAATCAAAAATGATACTAAAAACCTATACAGCAGGACCTCTTAAATCCGAACTTCAAAAATTTACTCCTTGTTCGGATTCGTGGAGCGTTCGGATTACAGTACAGACGATTAATAAGGTATTTTTTAAGAAATAAAACTAATACTAATATGAAATTTCAAATGTATATTCATCAATAAACACAACCATATCTACCTATCTATAACATAATATAAAGTGGAGTATATAAAGGAGTGGGACGTTCGGATTATAGAGGTCCTGCTGTATAAAGGATGTCTCAGTAAGAGTGCACTTTTTAAATTTAGAATATTTCTTTTCGTGCAAGTGGCAACTCTGAAATTTGACAGCTTTACCTATGTTTAGTCAGATTATTAAAAATGGAGCGCTTACTAAACCACCTGCCACAACGCGCATGAAACAATCTACACATTATCTCACGAAATTCTGATGTCAACTGGCCACCAAGATCGTGTGATTTAACGCCGTGCGATTTTTTTCTTTGGGGTTTTGTGAAATCTCGGGCTTATGCAAATAAACCAGAAACAACTTCTGAGCTCAAATCGGAGATCCAACGCGTCATCGGTGAGATACAGCCACATCTATGTGTAAAAGTCATGGAAATTTTCATGAAAAGAGTAATGGCCTGTGATCAGAGCCGTGGGGGCCATTTGCTGGATATTTTATTCCATACTTAATCGGAACATGTATTGTCTTCTTTACTATCCAATAAAAATATCACAACTCTCTCGTAACATACGTGTTTTTATTTTAAAATGGAAAAGTGCACTCTTACTGAGACAACCTTTACATTTTCAAAAATAACGATTGAAAATATACGATACACGCAATAAATTACCAAAACTGGACAAGATAACGCCATTTTGGCTATAAAACACGGATTTGCCCCGATACTTAAATTTATTCGGTTTTACGACATCCTAATTCGAACGAATTACTAGGCTTAAACTTTACGACATAGCACCGTACTTGTAACGTGGGCTTAAGTCATGTTATGGTTCGTGTAACATAGGCTTATAAGAGCAATGAATCAATGTTAATATGTTAACTGTAGGCTGCAATTAATTACTGCATTTAAACTTAAGGCAATACCTAATTTTCACAAAAATTTTCCCACCAATGTCTATCGGACTGCTAGAGTGGGCACGAAAAGTTGACACCGCTTTGTGGTTGATATTATTGTTTTGAAAACCCGTACGAAGAAGACTTACTTCTCCGCCACAAAAAAAATAAATTAAAAATTAAAATTAAATAAATTACTTTGAAAAAAACTGCTATCGTGTATATTCATAATTTATTGATTGTTCTATAAGTTTTTTGTTGTTGTTGTTTTGTTTGTTTGTATTTAAGTTGTAACTAATTGTATTTGCGTATTGTAATTTTTGTAATGTGACTGTATTAATTAATTTGAATTGTGAAACTATGAGATAATTTACTTGAAATAAATATTATATTATTATTCACGTTATTTATTTTACATTTTAATTTTATTATTATTATTGTTTATTTTACTCTTTAGAGTTCTCTCGTTAAAATAAACAATAATAATAATATTATTATACACATATTATATTTATTTTCATTCTTTAATTTTAGTTTTTTTTACAATAAAATATAAAAACAAAATATTATAAAAAAAACCTAAACCTAGAGTGCCGCCGGCAGCGGGGCAGGGCCCAAGCTACCGGTGGTTAGGGCTGCAGAGTGAGGAACCTCCTGACAATACGTGCCGTGTCAAGGATTACCGCCTTCTGCATCTGACCCTTGACCCAACCATCTAGCGAGAGCCTCTTAAGGTGTTGGTCGAGGCTCTTCGCTATAAGACCGTTCACCGATACGACTATCGGGACAATGATCGTCGAGTCAACATCCCACATGGCGGTAACCTCGTGAGCCAAGTCAAGGTACTTGCTGAGTTTGTCCTTCTCGGCCTTCACGAGGTTCTCGTCATGTGGGATGGTGATGTCGACGAGCACTGCCCGGCGCTGGGACCGGTCGACCAACACTATATCAGGCTTATTGGCGACATATTATTATTATTATTGTTGTTTATTTTACTCTTTAGAGTTCTCTCGTTACCGAGGTAGTTTTAACCGTATTTGCGGGCTTTTGGCCAAACTAAACAGTTTTTTTATAATTTTTCTATTTTTCGTAATTTTGTATTTTTATTTTTATTTTACTCTTTTATTTTTGTTTAGTCAGATGATAAAAATTTGCGGACTATCCTACATGTATTTAAAATAGTTGCTTTTTGCAGTAGTATATAATTATTATAATTATATTATATTATAATAATTATGCACATATATTTATTTACATTCTTAAATTTAAGTTTTTTTATAATAAAATATAGAAACAAAATATTATAAAAAAAACCTAAACCTAGAGTGCCGCCGGCAGCGGGGCAGGGCCCAAGCTACCGGTGGTTAGGGCTGCAGAGTGAGGAAGCTCCTGGCAATACGTGCCGTGTCAAGGATTACCGCCTTCTGCATCTGACCCTTGACCCAACCATCTAGCGAGAGCCTCTTAAGGTGTTGGTCGAGGCTCTTCGCTATAAGACCGTTCACCGATACGACTATCGGGACAATGATCGTCGAGTCAGCAGTTATAATAATAATTATTATTATAAATGTAATGTGTCAGAAGAGAACTCATGCTGCAGATTTAGCTCACCCAATCATAATAACGTACATTATTATAACTTACTTGTATGTATTTCTGGCGTTATCTCGAGACGCTCCAAGCTATAGCAAGTTTGTCTTCAGCATGAATCAAAACAAAGTTGGAACGAGATTACATGGAAAAGTTGAGCATTTCATAGTGCTAATAATGTGGTGTGATAGTGTGCAAAAAGTGGCATAGAATGGAGTTGTCCAGTAATTTTTAAACTTTCGCAATTTGAACGCATGTTTTTAATTTCTATCGGGACTTATTCACGTATTATTTAAGTTACGTAAAAATATGTACCTTTCGCTCGACGTTTCGTTATAAGTCCCGATAAAAATTTAAAACAGGAGTTGTCTAGGTTTTTTATTATTTTTATTTCTATTTTTTTTTTCTTTTTAGGGTTCTATAGTAACTACACGGAATTCTGTTCGTCCGTCTGCCCACTCGTTCATCTTCCGTCAATAAGCAAAAACATCGGCCTTAACTACAATTTATGTGTAGGTACACGTACTATTGGTATAATAAAACATTTTACTACACAAGTATGAAGTAAAAACCGCAATATTTCGCTATTTTCCTTCGTGGGCGGTCTAATATCAGAGTATACAAAAAATCGAGCCACACGCATATTACAGTCGCGATATTGCGTGAAAACAGGATAAAAATGTACGTAGTTATCTCCAAATAGGAATTCAATTTGAGAACGGTGTGCGTGCCTATGTGAACAAGATTTGGCACGTGGGTGAAAATCACGGGAAAATTTTAGAGTTTTCGCGGGTAATTGGTTAAATATGTTGTTAGGCAATATATAATCTTTATTTTAACTGATTTCGAAAAAGGAGGAAGGTTCTCAATTCGACCTGTATTTTTGTATAATTTTTTATGTATGTACAACGATTACGACAGCATCTGTACACCAATTTGCGTTTTTCTTTTCAATTATGTAGAAGAAATCCTGGAGGTGGTCCCACAAAAATGTTATTATAGGTATAAGGTGATGCCCCTGGTATTACAGGTATAAGTGATATCCGTCCGAATTTTACCTGGCTTGCTACCTATAGCATTAAAAAGTAGGCTTCTTAATTATAAATTATAATAGGTTACGCAAATATAGTCTAGGTATGGATATATTTGTCACCAGTATTGCATCAATAAGGAAGTGGTTAAGAAACAACTTTTACAACAATTATTTGTGAAAATTTAGGTACCATTCTGTCTTAATTAGAATAGAGTCCATTGCTTTTTATCTTTGTTCTAGTAATATTATACATCTATATATTTTTTATTCACATATTTTAGCGTTCATATAATGTAAATACGTACTCTGTTTTTTATAAGTAGAAACTTTTATATGACCCCTTTGTATCTAACTAATTATTAACTCTGTTAATTAAGACCATTAGTTTCTCTAAGATAATATAAAAATAAAAATAAACTCAATTCATAGAGATTATGACTGATTTACACCAACCATATTTCATTCATAATTTCGAAGAGCGAGGAGCTCTCAAGAAGAGGTTATTCCGTCCCGTGTAATACAATTAAAATTATAATGAATGAAAGAGTAATTGAGTGCTCCTATAATCAATTATCAGGGACTTTACAAGATGTACGGAAATCAAATTTCAAGATTTAATGAATATAGAATTTATGGAAATAGCATTACTCAGCTACAGAGTTACGCGGAACGGTTGTATTAAGCTGAAAAGAGGCCGTTGTACTCATCATTATAAACAACTTTTACGCTGAAATAGTGAAACAAAATCAACTGTGTCATGGAAAAATATAATTTACACTTTTTTATATATAGGTATTAAAAGAGCGGCAAATAAGCATGCGGTATGGCTGATGGTAAGCAGAAACCACCGCCTATGGTCACCTGCAATGCAAGCGGTGTACACACACTCATCTAAATGTATTAAGCCCTTATTATTATTTTTGTGGTTACTGTTGGTCCTATGGTGAAAGTTGTTCATAATGATGGATATCAACTATCACGGATTCAGAAAAATTTAACGGAAGTGTTATACCATACAGTTTCCCCTTTTAGCTCTTACGATCTATGCAAACGAAATGATCAAACGGACGACCAAGGGACCCCTTGGTCGTCCTATGATAATCTCGTTTGTAGTTGTGTGCAGCTGAATATTGAAGTGTGCGTTTATAGAACTAGTAAAAATATGTCAGTGTGTGCAATACGTGTTTACCTTGCTGTTAGCGAACGGTGGGTGCAGAAGCGAGTGAAAAGCTGTTTATTAAACCACAAAATGCGTTTATTGCGAAAAAGACTTATGTTCCAAATGTTTTATAATAGATAGATAGTTATTTAGTGACGTGGCGTGTCAGTTGTGTTCGCCAGCCTCCTGCTCGCCCATGAAGGTTGCACTCTACCGAGGAGGCTGGTGTAGGACCACTGGTTTCATCACTGCGTAGCCAATACTCGCCCTCTTCAGTTTTGGCAGGCTTTTTTCGGTACTAGAGCCAAGCTATATATGATCAAATGTCGCGGACGTCCAGCGCATGCAGATGGCAGGCTGTCGTTCAGTGTGGAGTTCGGGGGAGGCCTATGTTCGACAGTGGACGACGGACGTCTTCTTGCTGATGATGATGACTACTGTTTCGTGTAATATACGGAATGTATTTGTAATATTTATTGACAATATTCGAGATTAAGGCACAAAAATTACATATAAAAGGATTTGAGATTCAGCGATCACAATTGATATGCGAGGGAAGAATAAATAGGATTAAATTGTATGTACCTTCAGTCCTACACTCATACCGAGACTAGGAAGGGTTATTTTATGTGAAGCTATTACTGTTTCTTTTACTTGAATAAGCAATAAAGAATATTTGTAGTTGAATGGTTTTGAAAAGCATAGACAATACGGTAGTTCAACGAAGTTGACCGGTATAAAAACTTTTTACAGACGGTGTCAGCTTAGCTTGTAATTTATTTATTTATTAGAAAATGTCTAAAACCTTAATGTTGTTTTAATTAAAGCATAACCTCAAAACATATAAACATTTCGTAGGCCGCTTGCCATCATAGTTAAGCTCAATTCAAGCCAAAGATGACATACGTAGTGTTATAATATGAAATCTTCGGTCAATGCATTGTCTATCTGCCAAATTTCAACTTCGTTGGTCAAGTAGTTTCGAGATTTCGTAATGAGTCAGTGAGTGAGTGAGTGAGTGTCGAGTGAATGAGTGGTATTTTGCTATATTAAATCATTACTTACATTACTATTATAAAAGCGAAAGTAACTCTGTCTCACTGTCTGCAGACAGAGAGACAGAGGTACTTTGAACAAACATCCATGGATGTTTATTCGCTTTTACGATTAAACCGCTGAGCCGATCTTATCGAATTTTGGCAGGATGATAGTGTAAATCATATGGATGGACGTAAGGTACTTATTCTGCCAGAAAATGCGAGAAAATTGGAAAATCGCGGGTAGCACCGCGGGATTAAGCTTGTATATATAATATATGACATTTCGACAATCCTTACACAAACTGTAGCCATAGTCTTTTAATACAATCTGCGTTACAAAATTTCATGCAACACAAGTGTAGTTTTACAGCCCACAGTTTCGTTTTCAATATTCTCTAAAAATATACACTCAGAATAACAATATGTTTAAGAACCTCAAAAAACAAAAAACTTATGATATTCGCCAACATTCACTGGGGCAGTATGGTTGATCCCATCCTCTTTCTGAGAAAAGGCCTCTGTCCCAGCAGTGAAAACATGATTGGGTGATAATGATGTTTCACTCAGAAATATTGTTCCATGCACGAAGAAATTGTGATTTTATTATTTAATAAATAAAATGTTTTATACACCACTCTAACAAACTACACTCAGATTTTATGCTTTTGAGCCATTACTTAGCACTTTAAGTAATTACTTGGATTCCAAGTTACGAGACACCGTAAAGAAGTTCGTAGTCTCTGTTTGTAAAAACACCTACGACAGTTTTTAGAATAAAGTTTGTATCAGAACACTAAAAGGAAAGTTGTGAAAAGGTTTCTCTTTGATTCAAAACACTATTAGATTTACCTTTCAATTAAACAAGGTTCATTTTATTTATATTACAGGGGAATTAATCACGTAAGATTAAGCCGGTTACTCCGACTATAGTTTCAACCGCATAGTCGGTCCATAGTCGGAGTAACCAGCTTATCTTACGTGAGTAATTCCCGTGTAATATAAATAATATGTGTGAAAACCACGTCCAACCGTTTCCATGGTACAATTAAACAAGGTTCCTTGTGAATTGGATAATTTTTCAGGATGAGGTATTTTTTTTATAAACTTTATTTTTTTGACCCGGGTATATCCTAAAACTGGATGTGGAGTGGAGTGGTGACTTTTGAAAATACACTTTTCACCAAAATATACTACGTTCCCAAAATGGTGTACAATAAAAAAAAAAAAACAATGCATGAGCACTAAAAAGTTATGTTTTGGAATTTAGTACGATGCTATAACATGAATTCTTCATGTTTGCACCAAATAAAAAAATATACACCTTAAAATGTTGGTATAGGTATTTTAGGGGACTCAATACGTCTTTATTGATCAGGTAATCAATCTCTATAACTTGAAGGCTGCTTAGACATCCGATACAAATTACGGTCTCCGTTCCTGAGCAAGTGGCCCAGTTACTGAAAAGAGAGTTTTCGTTTATAAGGCATCACAGCGCCCAATTTTCAGACAACTCTGACGAAGCAAAACTTGAAAACGCAGCCATAATAACCATAATTCTAATATAAATTATACTAGTTGATTGAATCAAGCGTCACGTTGCGGAAGTCCGTGTTTTATTTGTATATGACGAATATTTAGTGTAATTCTGAATAAGAATACGAATACGAGAGATGTCTAGAAGCAAAATTACACTAGAGAATCGCATTACAAAAAAATATTTAAAAATAATTATGAACTCCAAAAAAAAGAATTTATAATTTCAACTACAAAAAATTCTTATCAAGACAATCAAGACATTATTATTAAAATTTAAACACCACCAATATGATTAGATAAAACAGTTGATATAGCAGCATTATAAGGTTTCATATTTTGATAATACATTAAAAACTAACCTTCTAATAAATCAGCAGACGTAAAATATACTTTTGCTGTGAATAAATATACCTATTCCTCATTTATTTTATTTTGCTTTGCTACTAGTTTTTGACCGATGCAGAGAGGTGTTAAATATAACTAACAAATATGCGTGTGGCATCGGAGCTTCCAAACGGATGAACCAATTTTGATTAAGTTTTTATTCTCCTTGAAAGGTGACTTGATTGATAGTGATCTTCAACGATAATTCAAGAAAATCTGTTAAATTGTTTGAAGATGATCACCTCTGTTCTCGGATTTTATTTTGATACTTTTACCGGTGGCAACATTTACAAATTTTAATTTAATTTTAAAATTTAATATTGCTAGAAGCTTCTATGGCGTTTTGTGAACAACACGGAAAAGGCGCATTCGTGTCAAAAAGTCATTGCTAAAAATATAAAGAAGGCCCGGAAACTCGCATAATGTGGGTAAAAGTATATATTATTATTCCCTCATTAGTTTTAACACATTCGTGTTTATATCGTTATACATACATAAAAAACGTCGCATTCAATTTCAAAATACAAGTATCTAATACCTCGTACTATTTCACTCTGATATTCACTCTCTGCTAATACCAAATTAATCTCCAAATAATTACGTTGACGGAACATAACCACGGAATATAATAGTAATCATCATCAAAATGTCAAATGTCGACGTGAATATCACACGAATCTACGCAAATGACGTAGAATTAACATCATGTTAATTGACTTAAGCATCTGTATTAACATACCTAGAGTTATTTAAGATTGTACATAATAGATGCAGTTATAACAGCTTGATTGATTAGTACGCAGGAGGGTTTTGTGTGGCTATTGTGACTGTTGAACTTTATATCTTTAAGAAGAATTGACAGAGACAAATGTTTGTGTTCTATTAAAAAAAATATGTAAATTTGGGCAAACGTGGGGCGTTGTGTGCTGGGAAGACACTGCCGCGGGCATAGCCGCATTCACCCCCAAGGCATCCATGCGTGCAACGACGCCAAACGCTTCTGCTTGAACGCTTTTACCATAAATGTTCATGATTATAGGTAAATCGTAATTACCGCACAACGCACCGCAAACGGGTATGTCCTAAAACTGTGTCTAGAACCACAGAATGATGGGCAGCAGCATCCTATTAGTACACGGTAAATGTACTGCGATCCCCAAACCGCCTGCCAAGCGTGGGGATTATGGCAACACACCCCTCTCCAAGAGGGAGGCGTTTGTTCAGTAAGTAGTGGACGTTTACTGGTCATGTGATGTGCACGGCTAACGCTCTGCCTCTCCATAAACGAGGCCTGAGTCCTATTAGATTTAGGTAGGTATTATATTATAAACCTAGTAGGTAGAAGATTTTTGATTACTGTAACCTCAGAAAAAATAAATGGAAGTGTTATACCTACAGTTCCCTTTTAGCACTTACACCATTAGTCGTCAATTTGATGACATTTTGATAATCTCGTTTGCAGTTGTGTGCGACTCAATGGAGTGTGCGTTTGTAGAACTAGTAAGAATTAATTATGTCAGTGTGTGCAATAAGTACGTGTTTACCTTGCCCTCTTCAGTTTATAGCACTTTTTTCGGCATTACTTGTTAGCCATACTATATTTATATTTTCAAAGACTGTTGCATGTTGATGCAATATTTAACAAACAGCTGCAGGACCAGAAAAAATCCTTTTAAGTTTATCTGAGTAAGTAGCTGTTATTTTCTTTAGATATGCAATGGACAGTAAAGTTCAGTGGTTATCGGAAGAGCCATTCAACCAATGACTAACTTTTATTAATGCGATATTGATGTTATTAACCTAGGTTAAGAATCTTTAATTTGTTTATTATCTCTATATCACTGAGACTAGTAATAAAAACTTTAGGTGTATTTTTATCTTACGTTGTTTTCGCGCTTTACCATTTTTGTGGACACCAAAACTGTAAAAATTTAAGTTTATGTACTTCGGTACATAATTATACTAATATTATAAATGCGAAAGTGTGTTAGTTTGTTGGTTTGTTTGTTCCTCTTTCCCTCAGCAACAAAGATACGGATCGACCTGATATTTTGCATGGACATATATAGTTCAAGGGTCGGAGAGTGATATAGACTATATTTTTATCTTCACCATCTTTTACACTTTTATCACTACACGGGTGAAACCGCAGGGCACAGCTAGTACTTTGATAAAATATATAGCTGATACCAGCCGAAATAAGTAATAGTAGCTTTTCTTCTAAATGTCACTGCGTAATCTAAGTCGAACGAGAGCAAATGTAATTAGTTCAGAAGACACCATAGCGACGTAATTTTATATATATGATAATAATAGTTACACAGTCCAGCTTACTTAGGTTACCAATTAGACAGTGTTTCACGAAGGATGTTTCTCAAATGTGTCTTCGAAAGATCAAAAGGTCAAAAATAAAGGCTGCTGCTAAATTGCTTGTGGTTGTAAATTTTTTAATATACTAGAAACCTGTGAAAGACTCCAAAGGCTACGTACTGTTTGACAGAAGGCTTTTATTGGTTTGTAATCACGTGAGGGTTTCCTTGCTTTTGTTGTGCTGAAATAACTGACTCCATGTATTACATGTAGATTTAATATTGTATGACGTACTTGGAACGTCCGAACGTGAGGGACTTCAGTTTGTAACATCACAATGTACCACGTTTGCTACAATAAATAATTTTCATTTTCATATTAATTTTCAATAAAAGTGGGAAAAGAAAGCCTCTAAACTTAGTTTGTCTATTTCCAGCTTTAAATTATAAAAATGGTGTCATATCAAAAGTTAATGTTATATCTTAGAAGCCGTAAAGACCAAAACACTATTAGGGAAATTTTGCTTGATAGAAAAAATATTTGATAGTAAAACTGATTTGCGCTTTACTCCTTGTTTTTTGGATTCATTCAAATACCTATTTACTAAATGATGTCTTAGATATCTTAATATACAGATTTCATAATTATGAAGAGAACCGTAAAGGTATATTTTACATTACAGCTAGATTTATCGAAAAATATGAGAAAAACTTTAAAATTAAAAGTAGCAGAACGCACGACTGTGTAAGCACCATAGTTTTGCTCCACTAAATGCAAATTTAAAACAATAAATTAAGCTATTATGTCTTCTGTGCTTATGGTAAGGTATCTGTAGTAACAAGCGTTATTAAAAAGTGAGAAATAGACTGCTCGGAAAACCCGAGCAGACATAACATGGTTTCTCTTTAGAACAATCAATTGAGTTCCCTATATTGACGTCAAGGTTCGATAGTTCCAATATCATGTTCTTACGAGTCATGATTGTGTCTATCAAGCTGAATATTCATGCCTTACAATTGGCAGCTTCTAACTAAAGGTAACGTACACATTGTAGTTTGAACATAAATGTATGATTTAAACGCCTTGACAGCCCTTGTGCGTTAATTTATGTTGACTTGGGTGAGAACCTTAGATTAGACAGAGCCAGTGTGTTCTGACTGTAATAGTTGTGGCCATTGAGGAAAGCTTAAAAGGAAAAGAGTCCAAAAAATTACTCTCAATATTTAGAGAAAACATTGAGCTATTATTACTAAGTATAGAGAAGACGCCACATATCACAACTGGGTTCCATTCAAGTGTAGCCGTCCGGCAACACTTAGCTCAGTTGAACGTTGAACAAAACGCGTAAGTGCCATTAAAAACACGGCTATTTCGCGAGAAAACTACACCTTCGAAGCGTTCTAGCGCTGCATACTTATACTGTATGATTAGACGACTAATTATTGTTACAGCGCTGCGGCGAACAGTTTAAACTCATCAAAATGGAGCATGATATTTGCTAACGATAACTTCTCTATACGTAGTAATAATAACTCGAATGATTAAAATATGCATATTATTATAAATGAGGTACGTTTTAGATGTTTTATTTTATACTTACAAAAAAAAAGCATGTTCAGAGAAAAACAAATTACACCCTAACTTCTAAAAACGAATCTAGCGTTATAACTAACTATTTGAGATGCTATAAAAGCATTAATTATATTTCAAATTAATCAGTGCAAAGCTTGTGAGATATTCCGAAAAACACTGTTTTCCCACGAGGTTAAAAAAGATAGAGCAAAATAGTAAAACAAATGTAACTTTCTTGTTTAATTAATATTCTTAATGAATGCTCTCTGTCTATTCCCAAGGGAATTCATAAAACCAGCTTAATGGACTCGCGCAGATTTGCACAAACATTAGGTAAATTTTACTTTGGTCGAAATAGATTTGCTTGAAATTTTTACCAATTATTTACTTGAACATATGTTTTCCTGTCTTAGAACTGTCAAACGCGCGAAATTAAAATCATCGTTAAGTTTTCTGAAATGTCCCAATTTTCTGCGCAATTTTCTTTCCGTAAGAACCTTTCACAAAGTATAAGGGAAAAAAAAGAAGAATGAAATCGGTGAAGTTATTCTCAAGTTATGGCGTGATCAAGGTAAATAGGGATTTATTTGTATATATTATATAAATAGATTGCAGACAGATAACTTTTATGACGTATTCAGAGGCACCCTGACCGGTAATAAAAGCAAAATGTGAAAAAAATGTTGGACCAAAATGAAATAGCTAAATATAAAACTGTGCAAGTTACTGAATGTTTGTCTATTAGTGTTCGTTAAAGTAAAATTTCTACGGATAAATGATGCAGTACTGTATTGATCAATTATCAGTAAGTACTTTACGTATTCAAAAATAAAGTTCAAATACTAATACCAATTTTAAGGTACTTTTTACTTAGCTAATAAATTATTTGGCTTGTATAAATTACACGGCACATTTTACCCATTATATGTTATGAAGAATATCTATCTATCTATCTTATACATATAAAAATGAATCCCTATTTATCTTGGTCACGCCATTAACTTGAGGACGATTTTACCGATTTCATTCATCTTTTTTTTAAAGTTTTCTTTTACTCTGTTGTAGGTTCTTACGGAAAGAAAAAATAAGAAAATTGACCAGAAAATTGAAAATTTCAGTTACTTAGCGACGATTTTAACTTCGCCTGTTTGACAATTCTAAGACAGGACAACGTTTGTCGGGTCAGCTAGTTAATAATAAAAATAAATAATAAATTAAAGTAGTTTTATCACATGAGAGTATTTTGTAGTTAAAAGATAAGCCAATAATAAATATGAAGCAACAGAGTCAATCTTCTGTTTGCTAATGGTAGAAATATTATCTATGGTATAGATAATGAAACGATTAAGTTTTCAATAAAATTAAATAAAGTTTATTTGGTTTTATTACAGTATTTACAGTAGAAAATACGAAGGCTTTTGCCCAGCAGTGGGACGAAAATTTTTCATTACCAAAAATCGTAAGAACTTGGTGTCATATTCCATGGTTTAGGATTTTGGAGTTAGTTAACGAAAAAATCAAAGAAACGAAACTAGTCAAATTTCAGAGAAATATCATACAGACAACATAAATATTTTTTATAGTTTAATCAAAGAGAAAACTGCTATGGAAACATTCTTTGCTACGATCATTTTACGAAAAGGTAAACCTAACCTGGGTTACCTTTGAGCTAGAACGTCTTTACTTTTATCGCTATAATTTAAAAAGTTATCAGTTTTTTGTATAATTTAGGTTTTTTTCGTAAAATTATCTTCCCAAAGAATGTTTTCTTATTCGTTTTCTTTTTAACTAAATCATAAAAATTATATATTATGTCGGAATAATACATCTCTGAAATTTGGCGAAGTCTACCGAGCTTCGTTCGTTCGAATTTGTTGACTACCATGCAATTTTTGAACTTTATTTATGACATGTGACCTGTAAAACCCTACTATACGCATGTTTCGACACGTGTTGGCCAATTTATTTCAAACTTCAGCAAGCTACGATTTTGAGTTTATGTAGAGAAAAATAACAAACTGAGAAAAAATATTTCATATAAATTATTTTTTTCACTTTGTGTTATCAAATGTTTGCCCTTTATTGCAAAACAAGTGACACAAAATCACTAGTTACTAAGCATTGAACAGACCATCGTCCTCTATTTATTTACATCAACAATTTTTATTACAAGTTAACCCTTGTTAGTGATAGCGAAAATTAATAGCATAATTACATAGTTGCTGCCCTTTCTTTCTTTATCAAAAATAAACAATAAAAAAAATACAATCACTTCAGAGGTGTATGAAAAAGGTATAAGTATGCGAACGTATCTGGTTGGAGCACAGTTGGACTCGCATAGCAGCGTTGGCTGACTGCACGATGAAGGCTATACTATTGGTTTTGAGCCTGGCCGCTGTGGCCATGGCTAGTCCAGTAATGGAAAATGATAATCAGATCAACTTGGGTAAGTAATTCAATTTTCACTTATTCTAAGTGCAATACACATATCTCAAGTTTGCATCTTTAACTAAATGCTCCAAATTGACAACAATACCATCACAAAGCTAACCTTTTACTATTGCAGTAACCACGGACATCAAAGAAAGGCAATTGATCATCCTAAAACTGCTGAACCATGTCATGCAACCGGTCATGTACAAGGAAATCCAAGACATCGGAATGAACTTTAAGATTGAAGACAACGTTGACTTATACACAGTAAGACACTATTCAAAAATTTGCTATTCATGTCACAATAGTGTAATTTCATTACTTCTAATTATAATTTATTGCAGAAAACTGACGTCGTTAAGGACTTTGTCAATTGTGTTAAAGCCGGTGTCTTGCCACGTGGGGAGATCTTCACCCTCCATGTTGACCGTCAACTTAAAGAAGTAGTTCAGATGTTCCATGTTCTGTTCTATGCTAAAGATTTCGCTACATTCATCAAAACCGCGTGCTGGATGCGTCTGTACATGAACGAAGGCATGTTTGTCTATGCTCTCACCGTAGCAGTCAGACACCGTGAAGATTGCAGAGGAATCATACTTCCTCCTCCTTATGAAATTTACCCTTACTACTTTGTACGCGCTGATGTCATTCAGAAAGCATACTTGATCAAAATGAAGAAAGGCCTGCTTGACTCAAGACTGTGTGACTTCTACGGAATCAGGAAAAGTGACAAGGGTGTATTCATCATCGACGAGAATGTATTTGACAAACGTGTTAACCTGAACGATGAAGATAAGCTTAGATATTTCACTGAAGATATTGATCTCAACACTTACTACTACTACTTCCACGTAGACTATCCGTTCTGGATGAAGAACTCTCTCTTCGATAAATTAAAAACTAGACGTTTTGAGCTGATGGTGTACATGTACCAACAAATCCTTGCTAGGTACTACCTTGAACGTCTATCCAACGGTCTTGGTAACATTCCGACGCTTTCATGGAACAAACCCATTAGGCAGGGATACTGGCCATGGATGCAGCTTCACAATGGCGTTCAAATTCCGATGAGACTTAACAACCAATTCATTGTTCAAGACAATGACGTCACCGTAATTAACATGGTTGAAACCTATGAAACAATTATCAGAGAAGCTATCATTAAGGGCTACATTGAAGTAAGTTTTTATCTTAAGGTTATTTTTTTAAGTATATTTTTGTTTTTAAATTTTCTTAAAATAAACAATAATTTAATTTTTGTGTACAGATCAATGGTCTAAGACTGGAACTTACCAAACCTGAGGACATTCAGACTCTTGGAAACCTGATCTTCGGCAAAATTGAAAAGACTGAATTAGATACGAAACGCGTTGATGCTTACCGCTATCTTCTCATCATCATGAAGTCTGTTCTTGGCCTTAACACGTTGATGTCCGATAAGTATGTATTTTATTTTCTATGCCATCCTTTCCGTTCAAAAATCATTGAACAAAATGTTAACTAAAACATTTTTTTTTTTCAGATATTTCGTTGTGCCTTCCATCTTGGACAGCTATCAGACTGCCCTGCGTGACCCTGTCTTCTACCAGCTGCAGAAACGTCTCATCGATTTAGTGTTCCTCTTCAAAAAGCGTTTACCGTGCTATACGAGGGAGGAACTCTCTTTCCCTGGAGTCAAAATTGACAACATTGTAGTTGACAAGCTCATTACCTACTTCGATGACTACCTGATGGACATGACTAACGCAGTCATCTTGACCGAGGACGAACTCAAAAAGACTCGCTCTGACATGACAATTTTAGCCCGTTTGCGCCGTTTGAATCACCAGCCCTTCAGAGTCACTCTTGATGTTGTATCGGACAAAACTGTTGATTGTGTTGTCAGAATTTTCTTGGGACCCAAAAAGGATCATCTTGAACGTCTTTTAGATATCAACATGAACCGTGTCAACTTTGTTGAATTGGACTCCTTCCTTTACAAACTGAATACAGGAAAGAACAATATTGTAAGGAATTCCTTTGACATGCACAACTTGGTGCGCGATCGCATTTTCACCCGTGACTTGTGGAAGAAGGTTGAATCTACAAATGATATGAGAGACCTGCTTGTTAAGGATCTTAGGAACACACACACTGGATTCCCCACTAGGCTTCTGCTTCCAAAGGGTACCGTTGGAGGATTAGACATGATGGTTTACTGCATAGTAACTCCGTTGAAACTTGTCGATAATGTTGACATCAGTATCCTCGACCGGAATCGAAAGGACTCCATCGTAGACTTCAGGTCAACTGTGCTTCTTGACAAGATGCCTCTTGGTTTTCCTCTAGACAGGCCTATTGATGTGACTAGATTTTTCACCTCAAACATGAAATTCGTCGATGTGACCATTTATCACACACAACAGGCGTGTGACATGAAGACCAGAAGCCTTATTATGAATGATACGGATCGTGATCACGATCGCGTGCCATCTCACTTACGCACGTGGTGCGAGTAAATAGATGCGAACGGGACGGCATGCAATCTCGATCACGATCAAACTTCTATAATAAGGCCGCCGATTTGAAAGATATGTGTTGCAGAACTACAATCTATCAGACAAGACTTTCATCAACTCCCAGGGCTACTACGTTGACGCAAACGTTAATGTCAACACAATGTTAATGTATCCTTTTGGATTTGTAATTTGGACCAAAAAAACAAAGTTGAAGTATAAACAGAAAAGCATTGTTAAAATAGTAAAAAAATAAATTTGAAGTATTTGAAGCCATTTTTTATTTATTCACCTATAAAACACACTTTAATACAAATCAATAGGAAAAATAATAGGTTACCAAATAGTTTTGTTACATAATTATAATTATGTAATATAAAGTATACTTAAGTACCAAAAAATCTATTGATTCAAAGGCAAACAAACTCAAGTTTTGGTTTTTACTCATTAGTTATTTTTTACTTCTTCTCTACTGTCACATCAACTTCAACACAATCATAATTAATGCGAGTAGGTATATAAATAATAGCATATTTATTATTATTTTCTTATTAATTATGATGACTTGCACCGTTATTTTGAAAAGTTTGGTAGGTATCAATAAATAATTACTGCAGTTATAAGTGAATTAAAAGTAAGTTGTTCGATTTTCTTTTATCGTTAAAATATTACAGTCATTAAAATAGAGACGCGTAGTTACGCGTGGTAAAGGATGCGAGACAGGAGACCACGCTTTTTTCTTTCCTCTTGCAAAGATTTTTGCAGTGCACGTCTTGTGCATTTGCCACTCTTAAGTATTGTGATATTTTCAAGTATTAGTAAATAACGTCAAACCAGTCATAGTTACAGTCACAGTCAAGCAAAGTAAGTCATGGTCAATGGTCAAGTCCAAGACATGCCCTAGTAAAGTGCTTTATTAGAGGACTTTTAAAAACATGACGAAATTATATGTTTCACCTCTTATATCACTTGTCTACTCGAGCACGTTCACGAATATTTAATAAATAATAATCCACAATTATTACACACTATAGCTGACCTGACAGACGTTGTCCTGTCTTAGAACTGTCAAACACGTAAAATTAAAATTGTAAATCTTATTTTTTACACCTTGGGTTACATTATTGGAGCTTTAGTATGGATCCCTATTTTTTTTTATATATAATATTGCCTATGTTACCCGGGGATAGTGTAGCTTCCCAAAAGTGAAAGATTTTTTCAAATCGGTTCAGTAGTTTCGGAGCCTATTCAATGCAAACAAAAAAACAATCTAATCTTTCCTCTTTATAATATTAGTATAGATAGTATAGATTAACACTCGTAAGTACAAACGTATAGGCAAATAATACAATGAGGTGACACATTTTTTCGCGCTGACGCCTAAACTCCTAGCTTTTATCTAGATTGGACTACATCTTCGGATGTAGAACATAAGTCAATCTTGACTAACGCACTTACGTGATGGAATACTTTCAAGAATGTGTGTTTCAAGAAAAATCGATAGTTAGGAAGCTCTTACATAAGCTGTGAACAAGCTAATCTATAAGCTAGTGTTTACCTAAGCCTATATAGGTTACACAGAACGGTTGTTCTAAGCAAAAATGAGCACATGCTCTGGCTGCATTAGGGTGCAGTCGAGCTATGTCGGGTTATAGCCCCTATAAATATAGTATCATCATCATTAGCCAGAAGATGCCCACTATTATTTAGATAGGTCTCCGTCATAGTACGTCACACTGAACGACAGCCTGCCATCTGCATTCACTGGATTCCAGCGACTCTTACAATATCGTCGGTCCATCTAGTGGGAGGCCTAACTACGCTCCATCTTCCGGTTCGTGGTCTCTACTCAAGAACCTTTCTTCACCATCGGTTGTTGGTCTAAAGACACGGATCGTTAACCAGTGGATGTTTTCAGTAATGACATAATGCTACTGAGACGTGATCCTTAACAGCTGGCCTTTTGGAGAAACTCAGAATCGCACAGCGGGCAATGGAGAGCTACGCTCACAGTTTCTTTTGCGCGATAAAACCAAAACATAGATATTCACAGAAGAATCACAGTCATCGACATAGCTGCCTTAAGATTTGCAAGTTGAAGTGGTAATGGGCAGACCATATCGTTAGAAAAACCGATAACCAATGGGTAAGAAAGGTAAATATCATACATCCAGTATAAATAGGGTGGTACTCGATCCATTCGATGATGCCTGTCTGCAAATCATTGCAATAACGGGATAAGATCCTTACTTTATTTTACTATCGATTGTAACTAATCTGCATGATCTTATACTCTGCCGCCATTTCTACTATAGAAGACCAACAGGGCAATCGCGGTAATTTGAAAGATCAGCGAACGTCTATGATTCGCATGCGATTGTGATCGGGCTACGGTTCGTTTGTGTTGAATTCGTAGTATTGCGCTAAAGTTTAAACGCCAAAGTCGATATGAAACCGAAACGTAGCCCACTGTCAATCGTTGTTAGAGATTGACATTCAGTAACAATGTGTGCTACAGAACGCTAAGTAGCATGCTAAATCGCACTCGATTTAACATGATATCACTACAGAGCGGGCCGAAAAAGCTAGATTCTTAATCCATTCCACTGTCTTTGTTCGAACCGGTAGACTGTGACTGGTAGATGCACTACTGCCTTAGTCTCCGACAAATACAATCTAAGTGTCTTTAAGTCACGAGTGCATATAGCGAGTGCGTATAGTGTTACTCCATTGCAGACTGCATTATCGCTTAACGTCAAGCAAGATGGCAGTCAATTGCAAGCCTATTTTTAACCGACTTCTAAAAAGGAGGAAGGTTCTCAATTCGGCCCGTAATTTTTTATGTATGTACGTCGATAACACCGGCCATCTGTGAACCAATTTGCGTGTTACTTTTCTTATCATAATAGAAAAACTTTCGAGTTGGTCCCACTAAAAATCATAAATTGTGGCTCAGTAGTTTTGAAACCGTAAAAATAAATCTAGAATAAATGAATAATATGGGTGTTAATATCTATTTAAGTATGTATTTAAAAATAAATATGTATGTACCTACATCAGTCGCTGGCAGTCATATCACAAGTTTTGCTTAGTTTGGGGTCAGAAGACCGTGTGTGCAAAAATTTCCTAAATATTAAAAAAATGCTGGAACGCCTACCAATTTCGCTACAATATTACAAACTGTAACTATAATAGCTTTCTTCAAGCGCTTTGTTCGAGTCAAAACAAGGAGGTATTCATGTATGGATATGTAAATAGGTCGTAATGTTGTTTTGCTACAAATTCTAAAATAAACTATCTATACTAATATTACAAGCAGGAAAGATTTGATTGTTTGTTTGTTTATTTGCATTACACCAAAACACCAAAATAAGTTTAAGTTTAATAGGCACCAAAACTATTGAACCGAATTGAAAAATTCTTTCACTGTTGGGAAGCTGCACTATCCTCGGGTGACATAGGCTAATATTATATATATTTTTTAAATAGGGATCCTAATTAAAACTCCAAAAATGTAACCCAAGGTGTAAAAAAATAAGACATAAACCCGTGCGAAGCCGGGATGTGTTGCTAGTCTTTTAATAAAACCACAAAACACAAACATTGTGCTGGTACAAGAAACAAAATAATATTTATCCACGGATTTTGAAGTCAGCCGGGAACAATTACAAAAGAATTTTGGAAAAACTTAAATCTAAATTAGATAATACTTCCCGCCCGATTTCGAAATCCGTGTATAATTTAAAAAAAATCAATGTTGGTGAAGTCAGTTTTTCTAAAGATAGTTTATTGAATAACTAGTAGGCCGCCCCTGCTTCGCACGGGCGAAGCCGGGATATATAGCCTATGTCAACTGGGGATAGTGCAGCATCCCAACAGTGAAAGAATTTTTCAAATCGGTTCAGTAGTTTCGGAGCCTATTCAATGCAAACAAACAAACAATAAAATCTTTCCTCTTTATAATATTAGTATAGACTACTAGGCTTGCATCGAAACGGTTAATTTACTTAGCTTGAAATCTACTTCAACGTCACAGCGACATAGATGACGAACTCCCTTTTGAACCCTAGTGTAACGACTTCTTTATTTACAAAGTTCACGTTTCTTTTATTTTACATAGCTGTTTATTTATATTTTATTAGTTTTATCTAGTAATAAATAACAATTATTTTTATCGCCTTGCTGAGACTTATAAAAGGGAGAATTGGCTGGTGGGAGCACAGTTGATCTCTCGCCGGGTCGGCTGCACGATGAAGGCTGTTCTTTTGGTGGTACTGGGCCTGGCCTCCGTGGCTACGGCTACATATGGCGTTGACGACAACACGGGCACACTCAATCTGGGTAAGAATTATATTTTTCTGTTAATATCTTTTTTTTAATAAATAATATGCTTGCTTTTGACCACCAGCACCAGCATCAGCAAATGTGTAGGATGCTCTGAGACTCGATGTAATGACGATATACGTAAGACAGCTGGCAGTCAGACACTGGTACTGAAAAGCCGAAGATTGGGCAAAGTGGCTGACTTGGGAGAGATCTATGTCCAACAGCGGTCTATTATAAGCTGCTTATTATGATTTCTGTCTATATCATTTGAATAGCTAAGTAATTAGTATGACTGCCTTGGGCACCGGAGATCCGAATAGATTCCCGCTAGACATAAGTTTGTATGGTAAATTTAAATCTGGGTCCAGGCGTTTGATCCTTGTATTGTGTGTTATTAATCGTCAATATATTAAGCTAAAGAGTATAGAAAAATGGTCGTTAAGAAATGTGTATATTTGTTTAGAGTTTTTTTTTTTTTTTTTTTTTTATAAATAATAGGCTTGCGTTTGACCACCATCACGCCTGATGTTAAGCGATGATGCGGTCTACATTGGAGCACGCTTGCCTAGAAGGAACCGATTCACTCGTGATTTGAAGACGCCCAGATTGTAACCATGTTGTTTTTGACTATGTCTCGTTTATAAAAATAAGTTGTCTTTGTTCTAATTTCAGTAAACAATGACGTAAAACAGCGACAAATGTTTATCCTGAAATTGCTGAACCATGTTATGCAACCGGTCATGTACAAAGAAATTGAAGATATTGGTAGAAGCTTCAAGATTGAAGACAGCATGAATATGTTTACTGTGAGTTACAATACCCTTCTACGCGTTTTATTACTTTAACTTTGTCTTTATTTGGAACAGCTGACGAGATAATTCTATACATTTCAGAAACAAGATGTTGTAGAAGATTTCATCAACTGTATGAACGCCGGATTTTTGCCTCCTGGCGAGATCTTCACTCTTCACGTTGATCGTCAACTTAAGGAAGTAGTTCAAATGTTCCACATGTTGTACTACGCCAAAGATTTCACTACCTTCATAAAGACAGCTTGCTGGATGCGCCTCAACTTCAACGAAGGCATGTTCGTCTATGCACTCACCGTTGCAGTCAGACACCGAGAGGATTGCAAAGGAATCGTTCTCCCTTCTCCTTATGAAATTTACCCATACTACTTTGTTCGCGCCGATGTCATTCAAAAGGCGTACTTGATCAAGATGAAGAATGGTCTGCTTGACGCAAAACTGTGCGATTTCTACGGAATCAAAAAGACAGACAACGGCATTTTCGTAATTGATGAGAATATATTCGACAAACGCGTCAACCTGAATGATGAAGACAGGCTCAGATACTTCACTGAAGATATCGATCTTAACACGTATTATTACTACTTCCATGTTGACTATCCTTTCTGGATGAATAGTCAAATGTTAGACAAGATGAAGACCAGGCGTTTCGAACTGACTGTATATATGTATCAACAAATTCTTGCCAGGTACTATCTTGAACGATTGTCCAACGGTCTCGGTAACATTGTGACGCTTTCATGGAACAAGCCAATCAGGAAGGGGTACTGGCCATGGATGCTTCTCCACAATGGTGTTCAAGTGCCAATGAGATTGAACAACCAATACATTGTCAAAGATAATGACGTCACGGCTATTAACCTTGTTGAAACATATGAAACGATCATCAGGACGGCCATCATCAAAGGCTACATTGAAGTAAGTAGCCTTATTATATATTTATAAAAAAGTGTAACAATATCAGTTATATGAAAAAGAATATCCCTTTTTCTAACTTTTTTAAATATCTACAGCTCAATGGCATGAGGCTGGAACTCACTAAGCCTGAAGACATTGAGACACTTGGCAAGATAATTTACGGCAAAATTCAGATGACAGACTTAGACGTCAATCAAGTCACTGCATACCGCTACTTGCTCGTCATCATGAAATCGGTTCTTGGCCTTAACACAATGGTGTCTGATAAGTAAGTTGAAAATACGTATAACCACACTATCAATTTAGTATTTATTTTTTATTTTTATTAATTTGATTTTTTTAAATTAAGGTGATATTTACTCCATACTTTTGCATGCAGGTATTTTGTTGTTCCATCCGTTTTGGACAGCTATCAGACCGCCCTCCGTGATCCTGTCTTCTACCAGCTGCAGAAGCGTCTCATTGATTTGGTGTTCCTCTTCAAAAAGCATCTACCGTGCTACACAAGGGAGGAACTCTATTTACCAGGAGTCAAAATTGACAACATTGTGGTTGATAAACTTGTCACCTACTTTGATGACTACCTGATGGATATGACCAACGCTGTCATTTTGAACGAGAATGAACTCAAGAAAACTCGCTCCGACATGACGATTCTAGTCCGCAAACGCCGTCTAAATAACCAACCATTTAAAATTACCCTTGATGTTCTTTCTGACAAGGCTGTCGACTCTGTTGTGAGGATCTTCTTAGGACCTAAGACAGACCAACTTGGCCGTATGCTAGATATCAATACCAACCGAGTCAATTTTGTTGAGCTGGACTCATTCCTTTACAAATTGACTACAGGAAAGAACACTATTATTAGAAACTCTTTTGACATGAACAACATAGTCCGCGACCGCGTTTGGACTCGTGACTTGTGGAAGAAAATTGAAACCATTACAGACATGCGTGAATTACTTGTTAAAGATCTGAGAAACGTGAACACTGGGTTCCCTGCAAGGCTGATACTTCCTAAGGGTACTGTTGGTGGTATGCACATGATGTTGTACTGCATTGTAACTCCGCTGAAACTGGTTGACAACGTTGACATAAGTATCCTTGACCAGAACCGCAAAGATTTCGTTGTAGACTTCAGGTCAACTGTGCTTCTTGACAAGATGCCTCTTGGTTTCCCTCTGGACAGACACATTGATGTGGCCAACTTCTTCACTCCCAACATGAAGTTTGTAGATGTTACTGTATTTCACAAGACGCAGGCGTGTGACATGAAAACTCGCTGGAACAGATATGTATTGAGGAACTACAACCTTGTGGGCAGGACTTTCATCGACTCTGACAACTTCGACGTTGACGCAAATATCGACTTCAATCTGAACCTTAACGCCGATCGCACCAACACTGCCAACCTCTACTAGACCAATCCAAATATTGACCACAGTTCCAATGCATCTCCAAAAGAGCAAAAATAAATAAATGCATATATTTTTGAAAAAAAAGCAATATTTTTATTTACCTGTCTGAAACGTTTTACTCTCATTCAGTTCTTTTAAGTAACCAATAATTTAGTACCCTCGGCACCAAAATGAGCTCAAATCAGCTTAAAGTAGATAACAGTTTAGATACCAGTAGAGATATATTGAAGCATTATCCAACAACTTTTAAAGTGACTGGCATAGTCTAGGGACAACATAACCTTATGTTTAAAGCTTTCAATAAGTAAAAAATAGGATTAAATTTATAGTCAAGTTAGAAAATAAAACCATTAACTTTCACGTGATTCTCCGGATAGCGCTATTTCAGCGCTATTACGAGGCCACGCTAAGAGGTAGCTGTAAGGCCCCAGGGGCCTTACGGACAACTGCTAATAGCGGCACCTAATCCGCTCAGTTGGAAAATCACGCGACCACAAACCATATCTGGGCGCGATAAGGTTCACGTTCGCGTGATTTTCCAACTGAGCGGATTAGGTGCCGCTATTAGCAGTTGTCCGTAAGGCCCCTGGACTCGCTAATGAAACTAGTACCAACCACCAGCCCACTTTGGTTTTGAACGTGTTTCTAATTATTATTCTTGCTAAAACTTGAATCTCTAAATGCTTAGCATAAGAAAATCTCTCCAGTACACAGTTTCTGAAATATTTGCGAAAAGAATTACAAAATAGATACCTAGTCTGCAATATGTAGAGATTCTCAAGATGAAAAAGAGATGTATAGACGATTTGTTACTAAGTTAATTAAAATGTTGGAGGCTTTGGAAATAACATGACTTACTAACACAACATCTAAGCGTTTTGATAGAAATGAGAAGCTTTAAAGAAATCAGATTGACTCCTATAGAGTGTGCATAATCCCTAGTTGTCAAATTTATTTACTAGCGGCACGCCCCGGCTTCGCACGGGTAATGATATAATAGCCTATGTCACCCGGGGATAGTATAGCTTCCCAACAGTGGAAGAATTTTTCAAATCGGTTCAGGAGTTTCGGAGCCTATTCAATGCAAACAAACAAATAATCAAATCTTTTCTCTTTATAATATTATTACTAGTGGTTCGCCCTGGCTCCGCACGGGTATTATTGGAGTTTTAGTAAGGATCGCTAATTGAAAATATTGTATAGCCTATGTCACCCGGAGATAGTGTAGATTACCAACAGTGAAAGAATTTTTCAAATCGGGTTAGTAGTTTTGAAGCCTATTTAATGCAAACAAACAATCAAATCTTTCCTCTTCATAATATTAAGTGTATAATATATAATATTATATTAGTATAAATGTAGCTGTAAATTTTATATTACACCTATTATTCTGAGATTTCTGTAAACAGTTGGCAACCGTTTCATCACATTTTTATAGGTATACATCAATTATAAAGTATTATCATCTTTGAAAAGTAACATTTAAACCAATTTAGAAAAGGGCACTCTAACTGTTTTTGTAGTGTGAGTATTAGTATATATTTTGTTTAGTTAATTTAGAAAACATATCGTTTGTTGGTTGCAAAATTATCTATTTCCTTTAGGGAAACAACACAGTAAAAATATTCATCGTATCAAGAGAAAGCCGCGTTAACAAAGATTAGTCTAAAATGATTAATCACAGGGGCCTTACGGACAACAGCTAATTGCGGCACCGAATCCGCTCAGTTGAAAAACCACGCGAACGTGAACCTTATCGCTCCCAGATACGGTTTGCGGTCGCGTGATTTTCCAACTGAGCGGATTAGGTGCCGCAATTATCTGTTGTCCGTAAGGCCCCTGTATTGTATAGATACCTATACACTGACCAAGTTTTCTACAGAGTTGGTCAAACGATAGAACTAAAAAATTACATCGAATGGCTGTCAGTTTTGTTCAGAAAATGCAATAGTGGCGCTCTCATTAGCTTTACAGATAAATTAGTCGAACAAAAAATCCTTGTTTTATCTCACAGTCCTGACTCTGACCCACTTTTAAAAAGTACCTACTTACCTGTATGTAGCGAATAACTAATTTATTTTTGTCGTTTCATGGCACCAACATTAGTTGACCTACATAAAGGCTGTCCAAGTGTCCAATAGTGTTCAACCAAGTTTAGACATATACAATTATTTCAGTCAACTGATGGATCACTTACCTACTGAACAACAACTTGCTGAAACTTGAACACGAAAAAAAACCGCATTAATTATTTCCCTTTTTAGGGTACCGTCTGTTGCTGGCGGCACTGCTACGTGCAGCCGAGTTCGGAATCATACTTTTGTAGATTAAATTGACCTATCTAAGTATACTAATATTATAAAGAGGAAAGATTTGATTATTTGTTTGTTTGCTTGCATTGAATAGGCTCCGAAAGTACTGAACGGATTTGAAAAATTCTTTCACAGTTGGAAAGCTACACTATCCCCAGGTAACATAGGCTATATATTTTTTTTTTAATAGGGATCCTTTCTAGTACTCCAATAATGTAACCCAAGGTGTAAAAAATAAGATTTACAATTTTAACATTGCGTGTTTGACAGTTCTAAGACAGGACAACGTCTGTCAGGTCAGCTAGTATCCTATAAAATTAAAGATGTGTCAATATGTCGTCAGCTCAATCCATGTTTTGGCACTGCGTGAAACAGTGACAAATCTTTGCGATTTACACGTGCACGAAGACATATACTCAGTCTTCCTCAGAATTAATTAACGTTAGCAAGAAATGATAAAACTCCGGACTACTCAAGAATTATTGAAACTAATTTATATTAAAGTACCTACCTACATCATATAAATGACCATTAGAATATGAACAAAAAACAAATTGTCAAAACTTCTAGATTCGGAGAAATAACTAAAAACTTGTTTTATACGGCCTAGCTATTTAAAGCAATCCAGTTTAGGTGATGAAAAATTTTTGCTCACCCGATAACCGTATCAGGGCGCTTTAAGGTTCACGTTCGCGTGATTTTCACGAACTGCGTTTTAACGTTAGTTTGATACTGCTTAAGGAGTTGGGCGTAAGGTTTTTTCGCCGAATTATTCAATCGAGAAAAGATTATCTATTTAATCATGTTCTAAAATTACATCACACATCATCAGGCATTAAATGTCCACTGCTGAACAAGGCCTCCCTCTTAGAGAGGGGTGTTGCCATAATCTCCGCGCTTGGCGGGTGGCTTGGGGATCGCAGTGCGTTCCAGCGTGTAAAATTACATCAAACTGATATACAGTAGAATTCATATATAACGACTTCGCTTATAACGACTAACCTATTTTAGCGACGATATTGTTTATTCAAATTAGGTTTCATAATAAATGTACTCAAGAAATAATCCTGCCGTTTTGTGCGTCATCCGGTTAGTACGACATAGTATCGCCGGTCCCCTGAAGGTCGTTATATCCAGATTCTACTGTAGGTGATATCCACAACTATCATACTAATATTATAAATGCGAAAGTGTGTTAGTTTGTTTGTTCCTCTATCACGCAGCAATAGAGCAACGGATCAGCCTGATTTTTTTCATGGGTATGTCCGAAAAGTGACATAGGTTTCTTTTCATCATCATCATCACCATTTTTCAACACTACGCGGGTGAAACCAGGGACCGCAGCTAGTTTATTACTAAAATATGAACGATGTAATGTTTGCCTTAACTGCGAAAATTGATGGAACGCAACCCAATTTGACGACATAATATTGTCAACTCGGTTTTAGTTAGTAGATCATTCAGATCGTCATTTTAATCATTATGTAAGACATAATATTTAATTTTTAAATACTGGGAGAAGCCACTGTCTTCCGAAACACAGTTTTTTACTATTTCGGAGCCAGTGGATTCAATTGTTTTGTTTGTATTTTTCCTTGTGCCAAATAAAGATTATGATGATGATGATTTTCACCAGAATCCCAGTGTATTATGTTACATGGATAAGTAGGTACTTATTATTTAATTTTAGTACATAATGACGAAACTTTCAACAACAGTGTTTTCTAACTTCACCATCAGGTAGCGCCATCTGTCTAGACCGGCCCACACTACTGTCAAAAAAGTCCAGAAAGTTTCTGAATGATTACTATCACTGGGGTAATAGTTAAAAGTTTTCTCTTGAAGAGTTAGGACTGAGATAGCAGTCACTACGTTTTTAATTCCCTAAGTTGCCTCAAGATGGCATTTTATAAGAAAATAAAAACTTGATATAACGGTCGTAAAATTGATTAACGTAATACTATATTCGTTATTTATTAAACCAAATATTTAACAGAAGATTTTTTTTTCAATGATGGTATGGGCTAGCGTCTGATCACAACTCACCTGATGGTAAGTGACGATGCTGTAAGATGGGGCACACTTGCCCATGAGGTGCTTATTCACTCTTGTCTTAAAGAGACCCAGATTGTGCTTTATGTATAGGGAAGTATAGGTACCGTGTTTTTTAAACTATAATATTATATGATTATTTACGGGATATTTACCCGATTTAGAGTCTTCCCGTGAACATGGCGCATGTAACTGAGCCGAAATATCGTGAGCTCATTCAGGGGCGGATCCAGGATTTCATTTCGGGGGGGGGGGGGGGGGGGGGGGGCTGACAAGATTCGGAGCTTGACTTTTAGTGAACTTTCGATAATTTGAAACTTTAAAAAGACGATAAGTAAGTGAGTCATTTTCAAAAAAAATTACTTTCTTTCACAATACCCTGTCCTCACTCAAAAATTACTTAGTATTAAGATACCATTGTCAATATTATAAATTTATTGTTGTAAATATAAAATATACAATCTTACCTTATCAATTATTTAAACCTTATTACCTCTCACATACAATTTATATTTAAAAAATAATAATAAATAAAAACAAGAACTTGTTTCTTTATTAACAAAGTATGTGTGTCTCACTACTCTCACTCATGCTCACGACAAAATAAAAATTAACTGACGCAAATTTCAATGAATTATTATGAAATCACATATAAGGTATATTAACTGATATAATGTCCTAATGAAAAAAATATAAATTACTGTAAATCATTAAACTAAAACAAAGCAAAATAGAATTTAAATACATGTCCACTTTTGTGATACTTTGTGTAACACCTCTGTGTAACGAGGATATCACAGATTATTTGATTTATTTTGAACGCATTCTTAATTTATTTAACACTAACAATACTGTAAGCAACTGCCAAACTAACAAAATAACAGCATCGTCACACAGACGTGCATCGTCATAGATATGTGATCGTCATTATTGTTTTTGACATTTGGACTCAAAACTGTGGTGATTGAGTTTGTCGCTGTACATTTTCTTGCATATAACGTGGATTTAATCGGTAAATATCTATAAATTACTCAAAAACTGTATGTTATCATGTGAGTCCGTAAACCAACGAGATAATTCAAACGAAGTTAACCCCTTCCAGCGTTATAATTTCGTATCATTTGTTTGAACCTGTGTTGACGCCATGCGATTTTGTTCATTTGTGTAACATTGTGTAACGTTACACTAAGGATAAGATATAAAGCTGTAACCATACGGCTCGAGTATGTGTTTATAGACAACTTTATAAAAGACTCTTGGACTAGTACTACCAACCTCATGATTATTGTTTGATCTCTTTAATTAGCATATTGGAGTAAGTTTAAGTAAATTTAGTAAAACACAATTTTCCCTTTTTTGTCTAAGAGAACGGCAATGTGAACTTTACTTTATAAATTTTATTGTGTAACGTTATATTAAATTGTGTAATAAAATAAGTAGAATCCTTTGTGTTTCTTTTGTGTTACGTAATTTTTTTTTGAAAATGACTCAAGTAGTTTGAAGGGCGAACTAGACGAATACCATATATATAATAATATAGCGCGAGCGAAGCGAGCGCGAATTTTTTTTTACCTATCTTACAGGATCATTTTGCCGGGATATACAGAGGTATCCTACAGACTGTTTTTTTTTTTTCGCGATTTCAAGGTTGGTCCCATACCAAAAGATGAGTACAATTACCTTCTTTTGGCTTCGACAGTGTTCCCCTTACACCCTGTAGGTACCTGTAGTATGCTGTGTAAAAGTGCACCTGAATTAAATCGAAAAGTTAAGTTGAATGTATGGAATTGCTAGGTTAATTGTAGGTGAACAACCGTGATAGTTTAAAACATTGTTTTTTAACCCCTGATAAAAGAGCTAATAGTAATTTTCAATCGGCCGAACAGATTTTCATGAATCATAGATAGGAATTCTCGATCAAGTCTAATTTCAAACAAAAAAAATAATTAAATGGGCCACGATGCCACATACCAACCACAGACAGACACAAAGATACACAGATACACTTATAACACTACTTTTTGTGTCGGGGGCTAAAAACAGAAAGACTTTATAACTGAGCTTATACAGGTTGCTTAAATATGCATATACCTAGTATTTTTTTAGAGCACAATTGAATCAAAAAAGATAAAGAAGTTCAATGTCTCCTAATCAATAAAGCTGACTTACATGTCGCGTGATTTGTTATGTCTTTGTAAGTAATGCGATAAAGTTGTTTTTGCCTAATAAAATATTAAATAATGTCAGTCGAGTTCATTACACTACTAACCTTGACTTGTTGTTTATCTAAATAACTATTATACATAACTAGCGACCCGCCCATCCGGCTTCGCACGGGTGTAATTTACGTGCGAAGCCGGGGCGGGTCGCTAACTACGTATATAAACCTTCCGTGAAAATGTGTCTAACTGATGCTGAAAACCACATCCAAATCCGTTGCGTGGTTTATTAGGAGTTAGCGGCCATACAGACAGACAGACGCGGAAAGCGACTTTAATTTATACTATGTAGAGATTACACCAACAAAAAATATTTGTAAATTAATTATTATAATACGTTTACTTATAATACACTTTAAAGTATATATAGTAACATTTAGAGTACTAAAGTATGTATAGGAAATTATGATAAGGCGGTTGTATGGCGTAAACTTAGATACCTTTTTCCCCCTGAGAGGATTTTGGCGTAACACGTCATATGCATTTGCCATTGTCAAGTATTTTTTTTTAATATATCGTCAGTCAGTTTTAGTCAGCGTCATAGTCAAGCAAAGTAAGTCACGGTCAAGTCATGCGCCAGATATTTGGTTCCACAACGTAATGCGTACTGCCAAATAGTTAATCTAGGGGGTTTAACACATACCCACTAGGTAAATCTAGGTAGGGGTTTTATTATTTGGTCTTCTTTGTTTCCTGAGAACAACGATCTAGGAATATTTAAGATGAATAGATTTCTTCTAGATCGATATATTTCGTCCTGTGAGTTTGTGCCCAAACAAAACTCAGCTTTCAATTAAAGAAGAGAAATTGAAATATCGCGTGCAGTTTTATTTCGAAACATCTCTTTCACAATTATTTTTTTTTTGCTCTTAATAATATAATTTTATTTTAATGAAGTAATGTCAGAGTACACAACTAGTGCTAAAACCTTTACAAGACAATGCACTATAATATAACCTAAAAAACAATCTCAACTATTTCGCAACGAAAGTTAAACTTTCTTACCTCTTTAATGACGTTAGTCCGTTGAACTATTATATCAAATGTGATTAATACATTAATTATTAAGCAATGTCTCCTATAAATAATGGATCAGTATTGTTTAGACCACAGTTTTTGCTGCAAAATGCAGGCGTTAACAGTGGTGGCTCTCGCAATTGTTGCTGGGACTTCAGGGTATCTTATCAAAGTTCCTGTGGCTCCAATATCACAACCAACACTAGGTAATTAATTAATTATGTAAAAAATACAGTTTTGTAAAAAACAAAACAATTACAGCAAACTTTTAGTAGCCATGGGATTACGATTATGGCCGAGTTCCGCATCATCATCATCATAATTTCAGCCGTAGGACCTCCACTGCTGGACATAGGCCTCCTCCATCGATCTCCAAAAGGGCCGGTTGGAAGCGGCCTGCATCCAGCGTTCCATTGCGGTCTCTTTTAGTCCATCTTGTGGGTAGACGTCCTACGCTACGCTTACCGGTCCGTGATCTCCATTCCAGAACCTTTCGGCCCCATCGGCCATCTTTTCTGCGTGATTTGTGCCCTGCCCACTGCCATTTCAACTTACTAATCCGGTGGGCTATGTCGGTGACTTTCGTTCGTCTACGGATCTCCTCATTTCGGATTCGATCTCGTAGAGAAACCCCGAGCATAGCCCTCTCCATGCTCGTTGTGCGACTTTGAGCTTGCTTGTGAGGCCCATAGTGAGAGACCACGTTTCAGTGCCGTATGTCATCACTGGTAACACACATGCATGAGTTCCGCATGCATTCAGATAAATCCTAATCCTAACTAATATTATAAAAGCTAAAGTAACTGTATCTCTGTCTGTTTGTTCGCTTTTCACGACTAAACGGCTCAGTCAATTTCAATAAAATTTGGCAGAATGATAGGGTACATCATAAAAAAGGACAGGGTACTTTTTACTTCTGAAAATGAGAAAAAAACGGAAAACCGCGTGTTACCTCGGGATTCAGCTAATGTAAAATAAATGAATTTTAGTATTTTCGGGTTTTTTTACACGAGAAGCTTATGTTTACATCGCCTGATGTAAAGCGTTGCTGTGATCTACTGAGGTGCATGATTGCCTAAAAGAAACCGATTCATGTGTGACTTGAAGATACTCAGATAGTATCGAATATCGGTGGGAAACAATCATTCCAAAGGCGCCACGTTCTAGCTGTACGCACAATAAAAGTGGAAGCAAAACGCTTTGTACGTGTCCGTGGAATGTAAACCATGAGACGATGGCGCTTCATATATTTTGTAGCTTTTTTGGGGTTGTATGTGTATAAAAAATTCAGGGCACTAAACCTTACAGTCTCTTAAGAAAATGACATAGTGAAACTATAAAGGTTTTCTTGATGCTGCGGGAGGCATTAGTTTGGCCATAGTAAACAAAGAGACGTTTGATGTGTTACACGCTAAAATTGCTAAACAATAATGGGAGAAATTGTGTGCTAAGGGTTTTTTAATGGTCCATTTATGAAAACAGAGTTTTTGCAAGCAATTCTGGAAAAAACAATTAACATCTTTTTGCAGTACCATCGGCAGCACCATCAGCATGGATCCATTTACAAAAGCTCGTGTTACCGTTGTTTGAAAATGTTTGTGAAGTTAGCACCGATCCAGTAATTGTAAGGCTATCTCAAGAGTTTTCATCTACTTTATCAGCTGGAGATTTTTGGGTAAGTTAAAATTTATTTAAAAATATCATTTTCATTTTCGGTGGCTCATTTTACCCACTAAAAGATATAAGCCTTTTTCTCGCTTTTACCAGTTTCCCTGTTCAGCACAACTATAATTTTTTGAAATATTAGTGCCTATGAATCAAAAGTTTGCTCGTATAATAAATATGAGTTATATTTACTTACAATTGGCTTATTTATAGGACCCTGAAATAATACCTAAATTCCAAAATCTGATGTCCGGAAAAGGATTCCTGCCCAAAGGCCAAATCTTTAGCGAGTACAATGTTGAGCACACAAACGAACTCAAAATCGTATTCGACGTAATGCGCAACGCAAAATCATTCGACACATTCTACAAAGTTGCAGCGTGGTCTCGCCAAAATTTGAATTGCGGCCTGTACGTGAACCTCATTTATATGGCACTGGAAAATCGAAGAGACACCGAGAAATTAACTCTGCCTCCGCCATATGAATTGCTGCCAAATTATTTTATTAGAAAAGACATCATAATCCAAGGGTCGTCATTACTGGCCGGCGAAGAATTCACGCCGTCTGAAGGTGTGCGAGATGAAGGCAACGCGTACACGCTAGATGCCAATTACACTGCCAACTTCTACGACAACGATGACGAATCTAAATTAGCCTACTTCCGCGAAGATATTGGCCTTAACTCATACTACTTTTTGAAAATGTTGAAATTGTCTCCCAGGTTGAAAGAGAACGTTGACTTTAACAGCCGATATGGTGAGGAAATGTATCATATGATAAAACAGTTGGTAGCTAGGTATAATCTAGAGAGATATGCTAATGGAATGCCTGAGCAAGAAGATCTCAGTTGGGATTCTTTGTCTGATGCACCTTACGATCCGATGCTAGTTTATTCGAATGGAAACGAGTTTATTCATAGAACATTGCCTGTACAATTGCCAGAAAATGAAGATAAAGCTTTACTGCATACGATTGAAAACAATATTGCTACTGTTGTCAGTCACATGGTAAGAATTTTAATATTATGGCTCATACCTATATTTATGGCACCACTTAAAATCAATTAGTAAGTACGTTTATATTTTCAGAGAGATGCTGGTTATAATAAAACTCAAATATTGAATCACTTAATGGAAATCCTTGTCACTGGTGAGAGAAGTTATGATACGTTGGCACGACATCTGCTTGGCAAAGCTCTTAGCAACAACGGGTAATTGACATTTCTGGTTGAATTAATATTATGCAGTAATTAATGTAAAACACTCATAAATTACTAACTATATCTTTTTAATTTTCAGACAACCTACAGTTTTTGAACACTACATGACTTCACTGCGAGACCCTATGATTTGGAAAATGTATAAGAAGATTGTGGACTTAGTTGACAATGCGCTTAAGATGTTGCCGTCTTATACGAAGACTGAACTCTATTTTCCTGGTGTTGAAGTTATTAATATCGATGTTAAGAAAATGATAACTAACTTTGAATACTTTGAATTTGATATTACTAAAGCTCTTAAGATAGGAAACGGTGATACAACTTTCCAAGTGAAGATAGGACAACAAAGATTGAACCATAAGCCATTTTTAATGAAACTTAACATTTCTTCTCTAGTAACGCAGAAAGGATTAGTTAAAATTTACCTTGGACCAAAAATTATGCCGGGTGAATTCGCAAAAAATAAAAACATGTTTAATTTGATTGATTCTTTTGAACTAAACCTAAAAAAAGGGTCAAATATTGTAGCAAGGACTTCAAATGACATGAAGATGTTTGCACCTGATTTCACGTCTCTGAAAACACTGTGTAAGAAAGTAGAAGATGCTGAATTTGGATTAGATTCTTTACCTTTAAATACCATAGAATCACAAATTAGTTTTCCTGAAAGACTTATCATACCAAAAGGTGTCCCTGAAGGACTACTTCTTCAATTATTTGTTTTTGTAGCTCCACTTATGAAAGCAAAAGTTGGTGGAACCTATTTAACTCCAAACTTGGAATTTAATCCTGCGGTATTATCACCTCTCTATCCATTAGACCTTATGATGGAAGATAAAGTATTATTAGATATTCCAAATGCTTTGATTAAACCTCTAACCATAACACATAAAAGTGCTTCCGATACGACAAAATCGTGGAATGATAAAACAAAAGGACCTCCACCAAGGCCAAATATGTACAATAATGAACCTTTTGATTACACAGCTAAAAAACATCTATTTGGAGAAGATGACAAAAGATTCAATCCCGATGAATTTTCACGTCCAAATACTTACTATTATGAAACAGAGCAAAATGATGACTCATTAATTGGAATAACGCCAAGCAGGCAATTTTCAGGTTTTGATTTTTCTTCTAGATCAAAACAGCCCTATGACTACAAATCTAATCGTTCACAGTATGAAAAAACAGACTATTTATCTAAAAAAGTTGATTATAAGACTCTCTATCAAGATAAAACCACAGAGGCACCACTATATGTTGAGAGTCAAAATGAAGTGTCAGAAAAGGCGTGGCCAACTGAAAACCAAATAGTGGATGACATTCAAAATGAATATTCCACTAAAAAAGATTTCTACAGTGTCGACCAAAACATAGATCAATTAAATGATAATGTACAGAATGATGATTCTACTTTAGGAGTGACACGTCATTTATTAAAATCTTCTGGATCCAATTTATCTTATCAAAAAGATACTAAAGATGTGAATAAATACAAATTACCAAAAATAGTGATACCAAACTATAAAAATAATAATAAAAATATATGGAAAACTACAGAAAGCCCCGAAAACCAAAATGAAATGTCAACATTAGTAATAGCAAATAAGGACAAAATAATGACTGCTAATGATAAAAAAGTTGTTGACTTTGTGCCTAAAGCAGAAAATATTAACATTTTGAAATTAAACACAGATGATGATGATGAATTAGATTCTCCAAATGATCAACCAACAAATAAGAACAATTATCATTTAAATAAATATGCAGATAATGTAGATAACTCAAAAGTATTTAATAGCATAAGTAATGTAGATGTATCGTCTGACAATTTGCCGAAACAATATAAAAAAGTGTTAATTGACAAAGTACAAGGCTTAGATAATGGAAACTATTTTGAAATGTATAAAGACAACGACAGTAAGGAATTTATAAAAGCCGTGCCTGATACTGACTCCCAATTTTCAAATGCCGATTCAATTTACAAATACATAATGCATATAATGGACAATGATTATGATGAAAAAAATTGAAACTACTCGTATTATAAGTAGATAAGCTAATATTTGTTTATATTTGTAAGATTATACTGTATATAAACGAATATGAAATTAAATATTTTCTTTGTTCGAATGACTTACTCATCTTTTAATTTGTTGTATGACATCTTTTAGGTGGCCATTATTTTCAATGTATCTACATATTCTTTTTATGATTAAATACGTTGCTGTTAAATTTAAGATAACAAAGGTAATTGAGATCTCCATAACTAAAACATGCTTGCGTTTTGCAATATATATATCCCTAAAAACAATAATGCAGGATTATAAAGATTTCTTATTTTTTATACTACTATACTACTGATTTAAAAAGCCGCTACGGCAGCGCCAGCGTAGAAAAACTGTATACCAATGCACATTATTGCTATTTTACGTGGTTTTCTATCATTATTTTTGGACATGTTCCAAGAACTTTACAACGACGTTACGCTTTCCCTATTTTCATCGCGGAAAATTTAAAAACCATCGGTCACCACTGTGACAACGACTGGATCACAAATAGAAAATACTTTTACAGTCGATTACAAGGTTTTTTTAAATATTAGTTTCATTGTCCTTATAGTATGAATTAGACAAGCATTCTTTCAAAACACAATACAGAAACTTTTATTGGACAGTTGTATATATTATTTTATTGACTTAGTAACCTAAGACCAGCTAAGCTCTAGCAGTAATTTAAAGCAAAGAGTAGATAATTAAGTTGAATATCTAAAAAAGCTGTTGGTATTACATAAAAATATGTAAAAACATCCTGAATATTTAAATAATTGGTCCAAATAAACGTTTAGGCAAGTAATATGGCCTTTATTTTATTACACCTAGAATGAAACCACGTGGCCAGTTTTCACATAAATTAACTTTATGATAGCCCGTTAAAGTCGAACATTGAGATACGTTTACCCAAACGTTGAATATGCAAAAACAAATCATGTTCTCGTTACAGAATTACTGAAGCCGCTATAGTAAATTTGGTGATCATACAGTAGATTTCCCAACAAAAATAATTTTTATTTTTACCAAGATAAAAAACACCCCACAAAATTTGTTTTAGCAAAAATTATAGCATACCTACTAGCTACAAAAATTTAAACGCCTTTGTGTGTAACAGCTAAAGAGTAGAAACCAATTCTTAGTATGGTATTTTAACTAAAAGATCCTAATATTACTAATCCGATAAAATAAAAAAAATATATAGTATAAAATCATGAAGGATGATGCTACATAAGAGTGCAATTATCCAATGATCAATCAAATATCATACTAGAACTTAAATCATAATAATACTCATTAAAGCAGATCATAGCTCGTTACACATTAAACTTTACACTTGGCTGCAAACATCACCTGTAACTACAGTTCCCTGGAATCTGTGCCAAAATGATCACGCATTCCACTCCATTGACAACGGTGATTCAGAATCTATGAAAACATTACCGACTTTTGGCTGTGAAATCCAATTATTTCCTATGAGGAGCGTAAAAGTAGTTTCCATATCAAATTGGATGTTTGCCTTGGGACAAAACGTGTAGTCTGCCCATCTGGACAGAACGTGACATACAAGAAGAATAAACTATTTGGTTAAACTGTGTAAAGCCGAAAAAAGCTCATCACATTCATGCGTTGTGAGCAATTTTTTCCGTGGAACCAAGTAGCGAAAACATCTGTTCGAAAGAAAAGTTTCATTCACAGTTAAGAAAATGTGTGGAACAGCTGATTTTTTTCGTGATTTCAAGGTTGAAATCTTTCCCTTAAAAGTTTTTCAAAATGAGTACTATAGTTCTTTTTAGCTTAGCACACCCTTTTCGTGAAACACTACACATATATTTTTGGAGATCCATCTTGTTTTTATTTCTACAGCAATGAGTTTTGCTTATGCTAGTGCATATTCTAGAACGACGAGCTTATTTCTCCATGTAGTAATAACTCATATAAAATTTTTGGCCATTGAAATAGTAAGTGATGAAAAGAGAATCAAAAATGCCCATCAGCCTGAAGACATCCACTGCTGAACATAGAACTCTCCTTTAGAGCACTGCACTGAACGAGAGCCGCCCGTCTGTATCCACTGGATGCCCGCTAGTATCACGATGTCGTCGGTCTATCTAGTAGAAAGCCTACTTACGCTGCGTCTTACGGTTTGAGGTCTCCATTTGAGAACCTTTCTTCCCCAGCGGTTATCGATTCTTCGAGCAAAGTGGCCTGTAGGTGCTCCTTGTAACTATGTTGGTGACTATGGTTCTTTGGCGGATATCCTCGTTCCGGATTTTATCGCGCAAAAAACTCCGAACGTAGCTCGTTCCGTTGCCCGCTGTGCGATTCTGACTTTTCCAAAAGGCGAGCCAGCAAGAATTTCTATTGTACTCATCGATATATTTATGTACTACAGTTGCACTAAAAACATCCGCATGCTTTGAATTGGCTCTCAAAGGTAAATCAATATTAATTTTATTATATTGACAAAAATAAAAAGCATAAGTAAATAATAGACCTGGTTTATCTGACAAAAACTTAGCCAGGAGTGGCAAGAAGATAGCGTGATTTTAAAATTGCTTTGGATAATTTAGTAAGTTATTTTCGAGTAAAGGGACCTGGGAAATGTTTATAACTTTAGTTTTATATCGTAATGTAGTTTCAATGTTGTTTACACATTAATTTGCCCACGTGTCGGTTACGGATCGACTAATAAATTTAATAAGATGCAGGAGATTCGCCTGAAACTTCTGAATATCATATTTATTAGCCCTGAAGCATGCGGGTGTTTATTTAAAATTATGAACATGCTGATTAACGTGTTGTTGGTATGAATTAGTTTATATAACATCCGGATTCTGTCGTTTATTTTTAACCGTATAATGTTTTGTTATTACTGTTGCTTTTATAATGATATGCAATGAAGATCATAGTGTGATTTCTGATGATATATCTCATTGTATAGATTTTTGAGTCCATAATATTTTAGGTTTTGCAGTGGACCATCAAAATAAAGATTAACTAACTTATATTTATATAAATACTTAAAAAGACACATTTAAATGCACGCTTAAAACTAGCATACTCACTCATTACACCAATTAGACAAACACACTAATTAGATTCTTTCTAAAATACATGCTTTTTTACCCGCAACGGCAAAGCCAATAGGAGGGTATTGTATGCAACACAATAATATACATAATTATAAACAATCTATAAAGTTGGAATGAAAAAATGCTGCATGTGTTTTACATAATATAATTAAATAGGATTTTTTTCAAATAAGTGAGTTTTATGACATAATTTTATCGGTATAATAATAATCCCCGTTTCCCTTAGCGAAAATTTGATGATTATCAAAACTTTAGTGGCTAGAGTTGTCAAAAGCATGTATACAAACTGCAGACACAACATTCATTTTGATAATCCTAAAACCCGTATATACAAAGGATGCTACGCAAGGCAGAATATAAATTTAAATAACATCAAAAGAGATACATAGAGTATCGTTGGCAAATACATCCGATTAGGGATCCAGTGATCCCAGTGAAGTCTCAGCGCAGAACTCCAAGACCCCTGGACATCGTAAGCGACTACTGCATACATAGGGAAAGTTTTGATTAAAAATCATTGGAAGTACTTGTAGATAATTTAATAACATATTTAGAGACACATGTCACCTAGATTACCTATGACCTCGGACACTACAATGTGTTTGAAATGTCAGGAATTGAAAACAAGCGATAAAATCCATTTAGAGTGTTTAATTTAAATACCGTTGAGGGTGTTTTTTTTAGAATAATGACTTGTTGAAAACACATTACATTACAATGTAAAAATGTATTCTGTCTACTTAGTAACAGCTGGACTGACTGGATGCGAATTGGTATGGATGTGGTTTATATACTGCATAAACATATGGGGCTATATTTATTATTATTATAAATATACGGGTCCTTTAGGACAGCGAGCGAAACTGCGGGACGCAGCCAGTTATTAATAAAATTTCAAAGCTGTATACCACAACAATGTCGCTTTATTTAATTGGGATACCAAGAAAACTGACAAAATGACCTAGACAGGAAGTCACTCGCACTTTAGTATGTTTTGACTCAGAAACCACATAGTAAAAACTTCAATACTTTATGAGTGTTTTTTAGCTGTGATAACGTCCATAAAACTGAAATAAAATAAACTTGTTTGATCGACCATCGGAAGAGTTATGAAGTGTTTAAGCGCCAAAATAAACTTTGGCCTATATTGATAAATATTCTCACTAAGAGTGGAACCGATAGGTATAAATAAATCATCAGAAACGGGAATAGAAGCGAGGTCCACTGAACGAAAAATAACATCAATATTTCAGGTGTGAGTAAAAAGATAAAATTTCAATGAGCCAATAATAGATTACTGGGTTCAGCGAGTCTTATGAAGAACCGGCAGTAGTGATATAAGAATACTGAAGTAAGTAATTCTGTTAAGTTTGTATTTATTTTAATTTAAGTAAGTTTATTATGTTTCTAATATAAATTATATTAACATAAAGGTATTTTTTGACAATATATGTAATTTCTATAGAATACTGAATAAAAAAAAACTTCGCCTTGTAACAGCAGCTTTTAGAGACACATTTTTACACAGAGCGATAGTACTAAGTTAGAAGGAAGTCATTGTTGTGCACAATAATTACCAAGGGACAAACCCTGAAATCGCAAATAATATCAGCAGATTTTTTATTCATTATATGAGCCACAATGATCTCCTTTCGGCTTAGTACTACTGTTCCATGTAACCCTGAGTTGAATTGAAAGACCTAAATATAATAAAGTCTACAGTTTCTGTTTCCATGTAATGTGCGTGAAAATTGCTGAAAGTCAGAATGTAATCATTAATGTATCGTGATATATAAAGTATACAAAACGTAAGTAATCAGGCGAACTTTTTTGAATATATCTGTAAAATTAAAAATTTATCATTCATTGTCATGATTTAAGTCTGTCATGGCCCTACTGCTGGGACTTGGGCCTTTTTTCAGAGATAGGTTAGGCCTCAATTCACCATACTGGTCCAGTATTATGTCCAGGTTCTTGGATATACCAGTTGCCTCACGATGTTTTTCTTCACCGTTTTTGAGCGATGGCATCGATACGGCACATAATTTATTTAGGTACTAAATAAGTAGCAGAGCAAATCGGTGCAGGGCCGAGGATCAAACTGGTTGCCGTCAGATTGTAAAGCGCACATGCTACTGGTCAGCCACCATCGCTCAGATACTTCATAAAGATCAGCAACGTATCTGTGATGACCTTGGTGTTACAGATATCCACAGGCAAAGGTAATCGCTTACCATCAAGTGACTTGTTAGCTTCCACTTATGACGTAAAAAGGAACCTCGCCTCTTTGAGCGATAAAGTCACAGATAAGATAATAGTTAAACCAAAATATTTCTGAAGTTTTCTATAAACACCCTACCACCCTCTCTCTGTTGACTACTATTACAGAAATCACTAAATCATCATCATCATCAGCCAGAAGACGTCCACTGCTGAACATAGGCCTCCCCCTTTAACCTCCACACTGAACGACAGCCTGTCTTTTGCATCCACTGGATGCCCGCGACTCGAAAGTCACTCGAAGTGACGCGAATCACTAAATAGATAAAAGTAATTACCAACGACGCTAGAGTTTTACAGATGCCTGTTTAGATGTGTAGTAAAGTATACATTGAACAACAAAAACGAAACGCAATCCGCACCGTCCAATAGCAGCCGATAGCTTAGAGACGTTTCATTGTGGCCAGTAACACAAAAATTATAGCCGATCACCGACAGTCTATATCTGCACGGGCGCCTTGTATAACTCGTTTCACGCGCCAGTGGTCGTCACCGGCGGATCCTTATTATTTTGATGACAGATTATTCATATTTTTAGAAGAAGAATAGCACCAAATTTTTTCCCTATACAAAAGATGATAGCAAATTTTCATGCAAACAATTGCATGTTTGTTGTAATGTCATTAGTTTTGTATTATTATATCATTCTATCTATTTAAATGAAATGTTGTTCGTTGGCAAGCGTATCGCTGTAGAACAGTTGGTCTGTTTAGGCTATTTTGCAAGCTTTTATTTAACTTGCAATGTATGTATGTAACTATGTTTGCTTAAGTGGAATCTTGCAACTCAATTTTATAGCAGATATCTTCAACCCACTGAGCTGTAATTTGGTAAACTTATGTAAGTTCAGTGACAATGCAATGGACGAAATTGCGGGCATCAGCTATTATTATATTAGCTATTGGCGTCTATTCTGTCACCACTCACTAAACTAAGCCAATCTGACAGGACTAAAATTATCTGCCTCTCTTTTCATTTTAATACGTGAGAGAAGGATGGCAACAATTTTAGTGCTGTAAAATTTAGTTTAGTTTAGAGTGCATCAGAATCGATGCCATTAGCTTATTATTATGATTAATATCAAATTAAAAAATAATAATCTTGTGCTTCAGATCAAAACCGTAACAGGCAAAGTAAACGTTGAGAACCCCTGAAGGTGACGTCGCTTATATTTTCATTGGGATTGTTGTGAATCAAAGCTTCAAAGGAATTTCCTGCTGTTCATCAACGGACCACTTTATAAGCTCAAGCGTCTGATCTCGTCTCATCTCACCTTGTCTTGCATACTCAAGTACCGAATCGCCTTAAATCTCGTGTTGTGTTCAACTTCACCCGTTACAGTCCAGTATCTGGACAATTTGTAAATGTTGTTATTACCACTTTTGGTCAATAAACCAATGCATTTTTGGGGCCAATGCATTTCTTATTTATAGAACACATTAAATCTGAAATTTATTGATACAAATAACATGTACATGAGTCCAATAAGATGATACTACCGGAAATTTATAATTTTAATTAAAAAGATGATAATTATTAGTGATAGGTTGCAAATTATTGATATTAATTTTAAGTAGCCTTAAGTATTTAGTATTAGAAGTTATCATTATTTATTTGCCAGAAAAATATCTAATAAATACGACAATAAGATATGTGAACTAATACTAAAGCCTAACCTAAGATTAAAAACAAAAATTACATCCAATGAGAATCACCAAAATGTTATTTTAATGTTTTTCTTTCACGGGAAATAGAAAGATAGTATTCAACATTAACAATAATAATTGTTATAAGTCTTTAGACAAAGACACAGCGTAGTTTTAAAGATAATACGTATCCAAAAAGGTGTATCCACTTTTCATAGCATCGTTTACTGGATCATTAACATCTTAAACTCTGGCAGCTAAGTTTATTCTAGGATCAAAGGTTTATATTTATAATGTATAAAGACAAATTTACAGGAGCTAGGCAACGAACAATTTACAATTCAGGTACCAATTTTGTTTTTCGTATCTTGTTGATATTCTCACCTTGCACTGCTTGGTAATAAGAATTACAAATAATAATTGTTATAGGTCATCTATTACGTAAATTAAATTAAATTAAATATATTAGTTTAGGTTAAAATAACCTATGCACAACAACGTGGCACTACGCACAATGTGGTATAAAAACTATTCTCACATTATAACGTAGTTTGATCAAGTGTGCCATAAAAATATTCAAAACATGAATTGACATCTTTTCAGCTGCCTATAAAGAACGGGAAACGATTCTGATGAACCATAAAAGTGTAAAATTAAGACGCCAATGTTCTAACTGCAGATATATGTAGAATAATTAATGTGCAAGTAAATGCGTCTAGATTTTCGTCAATCTATATATGGTTCATTACATTAGCGCTTTAGTTTCTCTATAAACTGGTATCAATTAGTATAAATAAGTGTGACTGTTCATTTCCTGTATGCAGAATGTTGGAATCGAGTGCAATATCATCGAAGCTTACGTAGCGTTGAGCTGACGATGAATTTCACGTCACAGTCGCAGTGTTTTAAATATACAGTTAACAATGTCTTGACATCTTTGAAAGCTCACACAACTACACGTGCTGTTTGTCTTTTAAAAAAAAAACTATTACAACTTTTCAAGTCTCTATTGATTTTGTAATCTTGTTTATTAACTCTATTATATAATTATAATTTACTTTTTATCTTATAATTCCCTTGCCTTGAATATTTTAGTGTTAGAGACACACAAGCGTGTATAAAGATTACGCACGGTCTAGCACTGTGTCTCCCACGTGTAGGACAGAGAACGAAACAGGCAGATTTTCACTTATTTTTGTATTCCACAGTTCGGAATGCTATAAATAAGGGTGGCAAACGGACGTAAAATCTAGTGTAACAACACTCGCACTCGGATTCAGTTCTTGTTACAGCTGCTAACCCTACACAAACACCATGGTGAGGATTTATTTAAAAGTGATGTGAATATTACTGTGAAAGTTCTGTGGCCTTATTGTGAAAAAGTGAATTGGGTTTAGAATAGTTTGGATTATTTTAATGTTGTCTTTTTCAAAGTTTTGTACATGTTCAGAAAGTATAATAATTATGATGTTGAAAATTTAAGTATTAAATACTGTTTTCAGTCCTCAATTAACAACATAAAGTGTTGGGGTTATTTAGTTCCTTAATTTAAAATAATCAAATAAGAGAGATTGGTATTCATAATGTTATAAAATTAAAAAAAACAACGATTCTTACGTTTGAGTCGAGGAATAACGACAAAATGTTCTTATATGGAAAAATTCCGAAATAATTGTGGGTAAACTGCACTTTGCTCTTGGCCACCACTAGGAATCCGAACAAACTACCTACCTACTAACTTGGGCTAGTTTAGAAAACAAACTTGAAACACTAACATAAAATGATTCGCTTTAAATTTAATAACTTTGATTTGATATCAATTGTATTGAGGCTAAGATATTCGATCATTTTTACTATTTAAGCCATTAATTTAATAGTTTACTGACAAATATTATGATTTGTTAAAGGACACCGACGATGACCAGAAGATGGCCATGCTACGCAAGGCCTTCCAGATGTTTGACACTACAAAGTCTGGATACATCGACGTCCTCAAGATCTCCACCATCTTGAATACTATGGGCCAGCTCTTCGACGACTCTGAGCTCCAAGCGTTGATTGATGAAAATGACCCAGAAAGTAAGTTTTTCACGGAGATTATGATTATTTTTAGTACTGAGCTTTAACACAACGCCACCATAATTGTAAATATTTGACTATTGTCCTTCTCACAAATATTAATTCCAGCATAAAACATTTATATTTGGAATTAACTTAGCATAGTAAATGTAATTTATTTCTGTCTTCATTTTTGTTTGTCGTGGTTTTAAATTAGAAATGATATATCACAAATGCTATCATTATATATAATATTTTTCACTTGTTTCTTGTGTCAGATTAAACTTGAAAAGCACTTACGTATACGACTCGATATAAAGTGAACGTTTACCTTTTCCCGAATACGTTTGTAAATATTTACTTTGTTTCCATAAATGTTTAGAATGGCATTCGTAAACATACATAAGACAATATAAACAAGTAATACAATGATACCATAGCAACAAAACATTGTTAAGGGGAACAATAACATAATTTACATACGTACATATAAGGGATACCTAAGTTTACACTCTTAAAATGTAATGCCTTTATTATGTTCTTACGAGGATATCTCAGTATTTTTTTGTCATATGTACAGATTTATAACTAGTAAATAATTAAAAATTTAACAGCATCAACATATACTAGTCTACTCTAGCTAGACTCTCCCAAGGTGCACCAATCAGCTCGATATCTAGCTATACGCTTCCAGTAATAACATTACTTTGTAGAGTCATGATGCATCCTATGATAACGTTAGCCAAATTATGTTCTCTAAAACAGGACATATCAAACCTAAAACAAAGCATAGTAATTAAACTGTTGAGAATAAAAAGCTTGTGAAAAACTTATGATACTCAAATAAAAATCTCCAACTATTCAAAAGTTTTGTCTTAAAATACTCGACGAATCAGTAACAGATACATTCCACCATCTCACAATAAGAGTTAAGAGTAAACAGCAAACAGCTACAGTTGAAGTGGCGATCAATCATCCTAATACACGTTCGCACGTGCCGACGCTATGACACCTTTTCTAAAATAACGGAATATTTTCGAGCCACGCGAGATGCGGGAACTAATGAGTCTATTTCCGTGACTCGAACCTAGTGAAACGAGACTATCTCTTTCGGGATCTCTCTATTGGTTTAATTTGTCTCTTTCTATCTTTCTAGTTTGGATTTTAGATGTTTCGTATAAGGACTGTCTGTGACAGTTCCGGTGTCTTCTTTATGGTTATATTAACGCTCTCTTTTTCAATATTACGGTCAAGTTAAAAAAAGTTATTTCAGTATTATCATAATTATATGTAAATATGCCAATTGTGCTTAACCGAATCATTAAAAAATACTTTTTCTTGTTTATAGAGGCCGGAAAAATCAACTTTGATGGTTTCTGCAACATTGCTTCTCACTTCTTGGAAGAGGAGGACGCTGAAGCTATGCAACAAGAACTGAAAGAAGCTTTCAGGTAAATATAACTATAACTAAATCCCATTTTACGACTGATTGCTACCGTGGACGAGGTTATCGGAACAGATTTATCGTCAAGTTTGAATGACACCTGTCTAATCACAGCGTAAAATACGTTGTCATGTTGAGACCAGCTAAAATGCGAGTTCAAAAAAGATACTCTACTATGGAACACGTTTTCAGGTTATGAAGATTAATTAATACCTATAATTAAATAACGCATGTGCAATTGCAATATCCCGTGAGATTGCAAATACCATCTGAATTTTGGACAAACTTGAACATAAAGGAAGAAAAATGATTTGTTTAAATTACTGGAAAATGTGAATTATTTTAAAGAGACTTACCTGGATGATTAAAATACTTGGTTCTGATTCTAATTTATACAATTCAAATAACCAAATAAATCTAGCTAAGAACAGATAGCCTAGCGACGAGCCATCGTAAATAAAGTCATACAAACAAACCGGGGAAACCATTAACAACACTACTCCAGAGCAATTGTTCACCGCGTAGGAGTAACAAGCTGTAAGCGTAAAGAGGCGTTAAATTATTCTCACTTCTCACGTGCCTTTATTTAAAAATAAACTCTTGAATAACATTATGGCATCACTAGTCTAGTTACAGATGGTTTTGCTAAATAGATTAGGTAGAGAATTACAGTTTTAACAGCAATAAAATGGGTAATTATAAACTAGCTATAATACTTCAAACGATAAAAAGAATACCTCATATTAGTATTTCAGCAACAGTATAAGGGCAATGCAAAGTTATATTTTTCGATATTTTTTTACTGATTATCAAAAATACTTACATAAACGAATTACACATGTGTTTATAATATAGGAATACAGTATTATCGTTATACTATTAAAATTGCACATAGTGTAATTTCGTTTATCATTCATATTTAAGTGGGGACATGGGCAGCATTTTGTCCATACAAACGTATTCTCGTGTTTCCTCCCTGGATAATACCGCTAGACTGTAATTTTTTGTATTTGATAAAATGTATCTCCTCTATTGTCATGTTTATATTATTTCTTTTTTCTTATAAGTTAACTACTATAAGAAATAGAGCCTTTGAATATTCCAAAAAATTAGCGATGATTTTGTCTACTTTTCGTAGATATAATCGATCTGAGTTGCAGTTGTCCCTATTGCGCTCTACGGGGAGAGGCTTGAGGTCTGGGGACAGCAATAGATTAGCTAAATAGCTATTCTTCAAATTTCTTGGCCGTAGTATGCCCTCTTAATCAAGTTTCTATGGTTTGAATCTTACAGATTATACGACCGTGAAGGTAACGGTTACATCACCACCTCCACTCTGAAGGAAATCCTGGCCGCTCTCGATGACAAGCTCAGCAACTCTGACCTCGACGGCATCATCGCTGAGATCGACACTGACGGCTCCGGAACCGTCGATTTTGATGGTAACTATAATTTCCCCCTAGTCATTAGAGTTTTGATAACATTTGACAACACATCTCTATCTCTACATAGTATAAAATTAAAGTCGTTTTCCGCGTCCGTCTATCTCTATGTCTGTATGGCCTAGCGGCCATACTCCTAACCACGCAACGGATTTTGATGCGGTTTTCTCCATCAGCTAGATACATTTTCACGGAAGGTTTATATATATAACTAGCGACCCGCCTCGGCTTCGCACATAAATTGCACCCGTGCGAAGCCAGGCGAGCGGGTCGCTAGTTTTAAGATAAAATAACTGGCTACGAACGTATCGAGACACGAGACACGCATATGGTAGGATTCCGTTTTTCGTAGCCGAAATCATACTAATTTTATTGTGGTCACAATCATCATAGTCCAGAAATTGATGGTCACAGAAAAATTCGAACGAAGCTCTGTAGACAACTTAAGAGGTGCATCATACCTACAATGGTTTACTTAACATTTACTGTTTTATGGTTTAGTCAAAAAGAAACCTACTTGAGATACATTCTTTATTAGACAATTTTATGAAAAAGTCAATTACTTATGAGCTAGAATGTCTTGAAGTTATTACATTTTATCTCTACATCTCAAAAAGCTATGATCAGAAAATGCTTGAACTAATTTAGAATGTTTTTTTTAAATATGACCTATTAGCATGGCAAGTTACAGGTTTTTATGTCTAATAGTTTAGAAATGCGGGCAACTTTTAATGTATAAATTTCAACTGTAATTGTGCAACGTTTTAAGCACTTGCCTTAAAAATTATAGAATATAGGTTCTAAAATATTAGGACAGACGGACAGACAGACATACAGACGGACGGACAGAATGAATTTAAAAGGGTTCCTTGTCGGGCTACGGAACCCTAAAAAGACCATAATTCTTATTTGAGCATAATGTTGTTCTTACTTATTGAAGTCTTTTGTATGGATTAAGAATTTAGATCTTCACAAAAATGACAGCTTCACTGAAGGCCGATTTTTTGTAGGAACAATACAAACTAGAATCTTAAGATAAAACTTTGAAATACCAGAAACGCGGTTTCAAATTCAACAAAATATGTAGTTGATTATAAACTCAATACAGAAGCAGCTGTACTTTCTTTCAAAGATAAAATACTTACATCGTAAATCTTACAAAAATACGCACAACCAGACGTGCACACACAAACATACGTTAAAACAAATACTGAACATACCACAACATCTGATGTGACATACATAATTTATGTTGTATCATATATCTAACACGATTCTGCTCATTCATAATATTTTTTTGGATCAAGATCAGAGAACGTATTAGAATGAAAAAACATAAAAATATTTAAAACACGTGAATTAAAATTTGGTTAACATTCTGTGAACTTACGTAAAGAAACAAGAACCGGCAAAGTACGAGTCGGGCTTGTTCTCTGCGTGTTTCGTACCACCACATAAATTGTTAATTAATAAAGTACGAAAAAGTAATGCAAAAAGACATCATGCCCAGGCGGTCACCCATCAAAATAACGACCGCGCCCGACGTTGCTATCCTTGGTAATCGTACGAGAACCAGTGGTGAACAGAAATTTTATTTTTAGTTTTACTTTAGAGTGTGTACTATATAATCATGCTGAGTTTGACGCTTGTACGTATTACTGATTTTACACTAGAGCAAAAACAAGAATACGTTTAATACAATAAATAATCGTTTATTTTATGGGGACCCCCACTTTTACTCCTTAGTTTCTTCATCTTTTTTCACTAGTTTTTTGAGACTTTATTATTAATTCATATTTAATCCGCTGTAATATTAAATATTCTGTGAAAATTTCAACTGGCTATCTATTACGTTTCGAAAGATAAAGCCGTTAAAAGGTAAGACAGACAGTGAGCGTAGGCTTAATAATAGGGCCCCGTGTTCACCTTTTGGGTATGGAACCCTAAAAAGTACTGTACAGTTTTACAATTTAACTTGTCTTATCAAGTAAATTACGTTAATCACGTAAATCTTATTCAGTAGTTTTCTCATTGAGATAACTTCAATATTGTCATAATTTTTTAACAATGTGTTGTAAAATGATCAGTAAAAATAAACGTTTTCCAAATAAACATTATTATAAACACGTGGGTAATTTAGTAAGTCAACCCCAAACTAAGCCCAATGTTTAGTTGAGCCACAAAGTGACAAAGTTTCTAGAATCCCTTGAACAAGATATCTCAAAACTTACATAAGCTATTTTTAACCAACTTCAAAAAGGAAGTTCTCAATTTTTTTAATTTTACCTCATATCGCCGTCATTTATAAACCGATAAAAATCTTTCAAATTGGTTCCATTGAAATTACATCAAAATCGGTTTAGGAGATTGGTTTTTAAATCAAAATAATTAAATAAAAGTTACTAGGATGATATAATATTGTCAACCAAGTAAACGAAATTGCGTATTTAATTTTAACTAATTTTGAAATCGTTTTTTTTTTTTAAATTGATTATTATATAGTATGATATTACAATATTAACGTCAACATTTCTTTGTTACAGAATTCATGGAGATGATGACTGGAGACTAAGAGCTTAAAATTGACATTACCATAGTATTATTTAGAATCTAATTTATATTGTTTAAATTAAGACTTAGTACAAAAACAAATGCGGTATTAGCATGGTTGTAAAAAAATAATATAATATGAAATTAAAAACGCACCATGTATAATCTATCTTATAGATAGGCTTTTTATTTATAGTCTACACTAGTAGGCCAGGATTTGAATTCGTTCCAAAGAATTATTTCCGGAATAACTCATATGAAACGAATTCTAAGCAATTGTATGCTAATATTTATAACGCACTCTATTTGGAAATACTACAATATAATAAAATTATTATCTTAAAACGGTGATTATCGTTTTATTTTTGACGTTATACACATCTACTTATGCACCTAGATATAATGGTGTGGATGGAATTAATTTAGGTAAGGGTAAAAAAAATATATGAGTAGCTATTAAAATTTGCAAATTGAAATTGCAATGGGCCGGCCACATCGCTCGAAGACCCAATAACCGATGGGGAAGATAGGTTGTTGAAAGGAGACCACGACAACTGGAAGACGCAGTGTAGGTAGGCCTCCCACTAGATGGACCGACGACATCGCGAGAGTCGCGGGAATCCGGTGGATGCAAATGGCAAGATGTCGTTTAGTGTCAAGTTCTAAGGGGGAGGGGTCTTCTATTTTTAGCAGTGGACATCATTTGGCTGATGATGAAGAGGATCATAAATTAAAGGTACTATGTACAATAATCTAGTGTCTTATTCATCATAGTAAAATCAGTAATATCCAACTATTCTCTAATCTCAACTATTCTATATCCTTCTATCTAACAAACAAAAATATTAATAAAATTACTTTATAACTGATTTCATAATAATTAAACTACTGGACCCGTGGTCGTCCAACATCCAACACCAAACAATTTTGTTAAGATATTTCAAACGTGAAGATTGTGACGGCGTTTCATGTGTAAATATTTATTTTAAGTCTAGTAAGTTAAAAGAAACCGCAGGGAAACTCTAGATGCAGGCCGCTTCCAACTGGCCCTTTTGAAGATCGATGGTGGCTTATGTTATTGTTGTTATGTTATGTTGTTGTTATGTTGATGTTACATAGGCTAGTGGACGTCCTATGGCTGAAGTTAATTATGATGAAGTATTTTTTTTTATTTAGTATCTGTTAATTATATTTTTCGATAATAATTTTTGAACAATAATTTATTTATTTATTTCACACATTAACATAAAAAATACTAGACAAATGGCGTTAAATAGAATAGAAAATATATAAATAATACAAATACAAAAATACAAAAACGTTTATTATTCATTAAAGGGCTATAGGTACATAAAGATCTTAATTAGGTAGGTATATGGGTACAAATGTTGTAAGAAGAGAGGTTAGAATAGACAATTACCTATGTACCATAATGGAACACTGTCCCCCACACTAGGATAACCTGTGTCGTGAGGTCACAGTTCCCAACTCTGGGCATGACTGTCTTCCTCGCAGAGATGAACTTAAATTAGGTTTGAGATAACAACGGTGTTGTGAACATTAACCATAAATAGGTACGTTGTCAAAAAAAATTAAAGGTACAATTATAATACAATTTGCTTACATATATAATATACAATAGTACACAACAATATAATACAATACAATAAAATGCTGGTAAATTACTAATATTCTAAGTCAATTAAGTGTATGTGTGTGATAAGTTTTTTTTTTTTTTTTTTTTTTTTTTATGTATGTGTGCGTATGAACGTGAGAGTGTGTATCTGTGTGTTTGGGTGTGTTTAGAGTCGAGTGTTGGTTGTTTGGGTGGTATGTTGGTGTGATTGTTACAGTGATCAGTCATCTGGTACTTTTAATATTTAAGGTTAACAGCCATTATGAGTCATGGTTTCACTAATGTGTGTCAGTTAAGAGTACTCCAGTTAAGTTCCTGTAAGTAAATTATCATATTACCTATAATGTCGACCAGTTAAGTTATTTTGAGCAAATTCTCAGTTGATTTATAGTCGAGCTGCATTAAATAGTCTGTTAAGGTTTTCTTGCAGGCATTACGATTTAGTTTTAAGATGGGTTTAAGTTTACTAATGCGATTGAATAGAGCTGGGCCTAGTCCTACAAATGACTTCTTTACGTAATCCGTTCGAGATTTTATGTTTTTAAAAATAATGTCTGATCTTCTTTTCTTTGACTTTTCAATTATTATTTCCATGTCAACCTTTGAATGTTGTCGCAATAAGAGAAGTTTTATAAATAGCTGTCTTATAGTAAGAACCTTCGTTTCCTGATACAGACAATGTGTGGGATAGCGCCGTGGTTTAAAATACATGACTTTAAGTAGTGCTCTTTGTGCTATTTCTAAAGGAATCAGGTGGGTGGCGGCAGCTGCACCCCATATTGTAATACAGTAGGTGATGATTGACTGTGCCAGAGCATAATAAACTGTCTGAAGGATGTCCGCTGATAGAATATGTCTTAACTTTTTAAAAATGTATATAAGTTTTCTAGCTCTTCCTGTTAGTGTTTTAATATGTTCACCCCATCGTAAGTGTTTATCAAGATGTATTCCTAAATATTTGATAGATTCAGTGAGTTCGAGGGGAGAACAGAAACATTGTTGGTGATTGCTGCAATTTGAATCGTGAATTTTTAATGTTAGAGGTGATTTTGGTTGAGTTGTGGAGTTTAACGTGTAAGTCATGTACTTCGTTTTCAAGACATTTACAGTCAGTAGGTTACCTCTGAGCCAGTTTGCAACCTTATGCAGCCCTTTATTAGCTAGAGCTTGTGCATCATTCCAAGATTTGCCCTCGAATACTAGCACTGTGTCATCCGCGTAGGTATAAACTTTGCCTCCTTCAAAGTCTGAGTCACACAGGTCGTTAATATATAACAGAAAGAGTGTGGGACCAAGGATGCTACCTTGTGGCACACCGAACTTAACGTTGGCGTCATCACTGAGATCGTTCTTTATCTATTATATATATGTATGATGTGCGCGCTGAATGGGTGTTCCCCAATAGCTACAATCTGGGCGTCTTCTAATAATAAATAAATATTCGGGACATTTTTGCACACACGGTCAACTGAACCCAAACTAAGCAAAGCTTGTGATACGGCTGCCAGAGACTGATATACATATTATGCATACATAATATGTATATTTTTAAATACATACTTAAATGGACAATAACATCCAGATATTAGAACAAATACAAATTACGTGTGAATCGATTTATTTTCTAGGCAAGCGTGCTCCATCGTAAAAACGCAAACGCAAGATGAAAAAGTAAAAAACATTAATATTTACTTTACTTTACTTTATTAAAATATCATCATCATCATCGTCCACAGCCATCCTTATCCCACTGCTGGGTATAGGCCTCTCTCTTGCTATGCCATCTGCCTCGGTCCTGTGCTAATCTAGTCCAGGGTCCTGTGCTAATCTAGTCCAGGTTCGACCCGCGATAGTAATAATATCGTCGACCCATCTTGCAGCTGGACGACCAACGCTTCGCTTACCTTGCCTCGGACACCACTCTGTTAAGACCTTACTTCACCTGTCATCACTGCGGCTAGCAACGTGTGAGATGTCCTCTGATTTTGTGCACAGCCTCATGTGTGAGGGTGCATGTTTTGGCACCAAAGTCATGGTGGGCAGAATATCTCAAGACAAAATTATAATAAAAAATAATTTTATGTAGGTGCGTGACTGAAGCAAACCAAAACAATACCGGTTATGATACACATTAATATCAGAGCATGCCAACTAATATCACTAGTAATGTTGTTTCAATGTGCTAAATTCCCTCTCGACCAAAATGAGAGGTATATTCCAAGAGTCGCAATTGGAAAATTGACCAATTGCATTCTGTTTCCTGTGAATATGGTACAGTTACCTACAAAATATATTTAGCATGACATATTTTCTATACAAATTATAACACACGATGCATAGAGATCTGTAAAAATTATGCAGCCCAAGTAACTTTTTGTTTCATTAGCAGGCTCTTTTGTTAGGTAATGATGTGGTCAACGAACACTATCATTTACTAGAATGATAACTCTCGTTATAGATCTGCACACGTTTGGCGGTAGAAGCTAATCAGGCAAGTACAAAATAACGAAATAGTATGTGTGACGGCCCTACAGACACGAGAAGCAAACATAAGCCAACAAAGCGATGGCTCTATCAGATATTAAAAATAACAAGAAATTAAAGTTTGGATAGGAAAGGCAAATTATAAAACCACTAGTAACTCCAGCTTCACAAGGCTGTAATTTACGTGCAAATCTGGGGCGGGACTTACAATCGACTACAAACCTCCGTGACATACATACATACACTCAAAAAATATAACCCTTCTTCGTGCGCCGTTGGGTAACAAATGAATAATAGCTCGCCTGGTCTGAGTACACTTGCCTAGTAGAAACCGATTCAATCTCCATTTGAAGACACCTAAATTATATCTATCGGGAAACACCCATCTAGGTAATACATTCCACAGTCTAGCGGTTTGCATATTAATCGTGGAATCAAAACGCTTCGTACAGATTTCGGAATGTCTATCGTGAAAAGGTGCAGCCCTTTTGTGCCCATCCTGGCCGTCTAACATAGAGAAGAAATAAAGAATAAAATATAAAAAAAGGAAAATTAAATAAGTATAACAAAATCATGCAGATCTGAAATCGTTTTAGGAGAATCAACTAGGACAACAAACAAAATTTGATCTTGTCTTAAAATTAAAAGTTCCTCCTGGCGGGAAATTCAGTTTTAAACACTTGTTAGTTATTCATTAAAATTTTAAGTAAAATAACTCTCATCCTGACAGTACTATTGTAAATTATTCCCATTAAGCCGACGCAAGGATTTCAATTGGCTCAGGAAAAACAGTAGAAGCCGGCTCTCGTGTCCATATAAGCGTTATTTACTGTTTGTTGTTCTAGTTGGTGTTTAGGGTTCATAGTGTGATGATCTTAGGAAGAATGATGTTCGTTTGGTTCTTGTTTCTGGGCCCTGTACTCAGCGCGCCTGCAGATGAGTATAAAGAGCTTGTCAACAATGGTGTTGGGGGTATGTCAATATTTATAACCTGTTTTTTTATTCTATACTAATATACTAATATAGCATATATTAATATAACATAAAGCATATATTAATATAGCATTCTTCATGGCAGTTTCATTGTGTGTTCTAATCTAGAAAACTCAAAATTACTACAACAAAAAAAAAACAGACAACAAACATAGTCGATGGTCACTTGAGATGACTCACATATTATCTCTCTGGCTGCGTCCGAAGCGGGTTCAGCCAGTAGTCTGTTAAACTGACTCACATCTAGTCTGTTCAGATGGTAAGCACCTCAACTCTCCTTCTTTCATGCTGGAGGCGGACACATTGCACCAGTAGGTGGTATAACATCTTCCTTCATTTTATACGAAACTGATTTTGAAGTAGATTTTTAAAAAAATAGATAATTATTCTGTTATGCTAGTTTCTTCCATAGAGATGTATTAATTCTATAAGGCTTCTTCAATAAAGAAACAATAAAAATAATAAGTAAGCCTTGAAACATTGAAACATCTCAGTGATAAAATTCTTCATAGCAAGTTTTTAACTCATTATGTCTCTTGTTATCTCGTTACCGATAAAAATAAATCCAGGCAAATCGGTTTAGGTAACTAAAATATTATAATGTAGATCTTCACAAAAATATAGAAGTTAAATGGCATATTTATATCTCAATTGTTTTTACAGATTTTTCGCAAAATGGTTTATCTAATATTGTGCCTTCGAGACTTATATCGGCTGACATGAAATCACGATATTCAACATCTGATGACGAGTGGCCAAATTTAGTAAAACTTAATTCGGTAAGTAGAAGACTAGGAAATAAAAACCAATAAAAAAAGTCAAAACTAATACAGAGTTTAATATAAAAAATTAGCAAGTAAGTTATGATTTATGTAAAACTTCTGATTTCAGGACAATGACTATTTCAAACTCTTTGATAAACACGTTAAAAAAGGTTCTACGGCAAGTGATTTAACTTTTTGTATCTACGATGATGATATGAGGGAAGCTGCAATTGCTCTGTTTCGGCTTTTTCAAAATACAGTTGACGAAACTTTTTTAAGAGTTTGGGAATGGGCAAAAAATAATATCAACAAAGAGATGTACATGTATGCTTTACGTTTAGATTCTGTTTACAGTTCTAAATCTAAAGATATCACTCTACTTCCTCCTTTTGTTTGGAACCCTCACTATTTTGTAAATGCTGAGAGTCTTGCGAAGGCATCACTAGCAGTTAATGATATAGTAACCAATCCAATCGACCAATCAGGCATGGTCGCCAATAAAATATCAAAAATGAATCCATCCTATAAGACAAAAGAGTTAATTGTTTTCAACAGTAACTATTCAGGATGGAATTTGCGTAACTATGGGAAAGAAGACCTTTTGAGTTATTTCAGAGAAGATGTTTCATTGAACAGTTACTACTTAGGCATGCATCTATTATTTCCATTTTGGATGCCTAACGAAGAATTGGAGTATTTAAATCCAAGATTTGCCGAACAATACTACTACGTTCATCAACAGCTAATGGCTAGATATAATTTAGAAAAACTACACATCAAAGTAAAGAATTCATCGTACACATTTGATCATTGCAATTACGTGCCATATCTGAGATATAAAAACGGTCTTCCTTTTCCAACAAGATTTTGTGTACTTGAGGGTTGGAGCGATGAAGAAGCATACTTGAAAACCATTGATATTGCAATTCGGGAATGCATTTCTAGAGGCATTATTATAATGGTGAGTACTTCATAATTATTTACAGTAATATCACAATCATGTTTTGATGCATTTTGATCACAATTTTATCGTTACAATACCAAGTACGTATGTGAATTCCCTAAATAATCTTTAGTTTAGTATGCTTTGTATAATATTTTCGTTTATTGTCAGTAGCATTTCCTCGCGGTTTTACCGCGATTTTTAACAAGAACCGTACATTTTTGCAAATAAAAAGTAACTTATATTTTAATCCAGGATCTAAGCTAATGCTTTACCAATTTTCATCTAGATCCGTTTAACGATTACAGAGCTGAATGGAAACAAACAGGCATTCACAAACATTCAAATTATAATAGAAGTGTGAATTTAATCTATGCTCTTTTTTTCAGCAAAATGGTGAAACTTTAACCTTAACAAACGACAGGCACATTCCCATATTAGCAAAATTAATAAGAGCTAATTTTGATGGAATAAAATTTGCTAAAATTGCAAGATCCATATTCGGCTATGGAGCCAGTGCTTACCCTATCAATGAGTAAGTAATGTAAATAAAAATACAGATGGTAAAATTTTACAGGTGGTGCTACAGCACTTATTTGGTTGATATAGATAGTGCAAATACTTCGAACTACTTTTAGTACTACTTTTCTTCGAACTACTTCTACTTTTGGTGATGTTATGACAGTTGTATGCAATTTTGAATCCTTCTGGTTACTGAAATTTTGAACTGGATATCTACTTTAAAAATTTAGTTAAGCCCAATTATAGTATTGTGTAATAAAATGTAATTCCATAAACAAAATTATATAAAAGTACATACTATGCACAAAATAAAAGACGTAATTTTTTTACAAATTCTTAAGCTAGTGCTACAATTTAACATAAGGTGATGATGATGTCATGTCATTCTAATAATTCAAAGTGTTATTCTAATTGTTTTTTTTTATTTATTTCAGGTACAATCCAGCGCCCTCTATACTTCATCACCCGGAAACATCACTAAAAGATCCAGTATATTGGTTTATGATTCATCACATGCTTAACTATTTTACTAACTACAAAAACACTATGGAACCTTTTGATATGAGTCAATATGAATCCGAGGAATATGAAATTATCGATAATGATTTTACTCAATTAACAACTTATTTTGATTATTATCAGTTCCCGGTTAACCATGCATTGAGTAACTATGTCGGAAGTGAAAATGACTGGTTTGCTTTCTTGGAGGTTAGACAAAGAAGACTTAAACATGTGAAGTTTTCTTTGAATTTCGAAATTAAATCAAAAATTGACAAAGATACTATAGTTAGGCTTTATCTAGGGCCAGAATGCATCAGCAATGACTGCTGGAATCAATACGACAGCTTTTTTGAACTGGATACCTTCCGTTACAGCCTACAAGAAGGTGAAAATGTTATTGCTTGGTCGCCGGAGACTTCCAATAAATTTTCATTTGATGAGCACTACAATACAATCTTGCCTAAAGCTACACCAGCTTCAAAGTATAGCATATATCGTTTTCCAGAAAATTTGTTAATCCCTAGAGGTCTTGAAGAAGGATTGAATTTAACATTATTTGTAATGATAACGCCTAATGATGATGAAGAGACTCCTTACACCCGCAGTTTTGATGGAGAATTATCAACTGAACTAGATTCTAAGCCTTTAGGATTTCCATTCCACAGACAAGCTAAAGGTTTCAAGGATACTGCTTTTAACTACAAATTTTACAATGTTTCTGTATATCATAAGTCTCAAGTGGTAGATCACAGGGGTTATTTTTCACCTCACTTATACTGATTTGTTCTGTTTGTTATTTTTTTTATAAGAGAATATATTTTAAATTAATGTGTCGGTAAAACAAATTAAATTTAATAACAGATTCCTCACAGTTTTAATAACAAAATTTAGCCGAGAACATAAGAAAAAATCAATCAAATATGTGTGTGATGGCGGTTTTGAAGGATGAGAAAGCAAAGCAAAGTGTAGTAGGTATATAATTTTTTTTTATTTGTAATTAGTGCCTTTTTAGGTAGATCTCGTTCACGTTGTATGTAGTTTAATGATTTAGAAGTTAGTTTGAATCAAAAATCAAACACATGTTTTATCGCTGAATATTTTATCCATGGATAATTGTGTTTTGATGTAATTAAATGGATTGGATTAAAATTATTTTCACGTATAAAAAAACATTATTTTCCTTTACTTTTTGAATAATGCATGACTCAAATTAGAGGTAAAACTATTAAAAGTTGGCCAGGAGCGTGTCGGGATACGCAAATGGTAGGGCTCCGTTACCAAAGCCAAATAATAATAAACAAAATAAAAATAGCCAATAAATAATTACAAAAAAATGCAAATAATAATAGCCAAATAATTGTATAAGAATTGTAACTGTGTCATAATTCATCGTTCAGAAATTTATGGTCATAGAAAAATTTTAACAAACGAAGATAAAATATGAAGACAGCCAAACTTCAGAAAAAAAAATATGTACCCCATATTATAGGAACGGGTTTCAAATGAAAGGGTTTGCTGAGATAAATACAAAAACAAGCGTTTTAAAAATGGTTTTTTAAATTCTTAAACTTGTTTTTTTTACTGTCAATTTCTAGCTATGAGCTTCCTTTATACGAAGTAGTGCAACAGTAAGTTATAAAATAAGGTACATAGATATCTCATAGTCTTGAATCCTACGTGAATCCGACGAATTAACAATTATTGTTGACTAGCGACCTGCCTGGCTTCGCACGGGCCGTAATTTAAATGCGAAGCCGGGGCGGGTTGCTAGTTATATATATAAACCTTCCGTGAAAATGTATCTAACAGATGGTGAAAACCACATCAAAAGCCGTTGCGTGGTTTAGGAAGAGTTAGCGGCCATACAGACAGACAGACACGGAAAGCGATTTTGATAGACTTAGATAGTGACTTAGACTTAGATAGTGATTTATCTAAAATAACCACTTATTTTGATTTTTCCGTTCCTAGTAAACCATGCGTTTAGTGACCATAATTTTATTATTAAAAATTAAAACAACTGGTTGAATTTCTTGGAAGTTACATAAAGAAAACGAAATTTTTTGAGTTTTCTTAAAATTTTACGATTGAGTCAAGTAAGTCAAGTCAACAAAGCTACTATAGTCAGGCTATATTTCGGACCAGAACGCAGCACCAAAAATTTTTGAAAACAATACAATGATTTTTTAGGGCTCCATACATTCCATTTCAACTGGAGGTGTTAATATTATGTCTTGGTCGCCGGAATATACTGCTAGATTTTCATTTGATAATTATTATAATTCTGTCTTGCCAAAAACTACACCGTAAAAGTTACACAGTATTTTCCGTTTTCCAGAAAAATTTTCTAGCCCTAAAGTTCTCGAAGAAGGATTGAATTAAACATTATTTGTTATGTTCACGCCTAATTATGAGGAAGAGACTCCTTACATGCGTAATTTCTTAAGAGAAGTCTCAACTGAATTAGATTCTAAGCCTTTAGGGCTTCCATTCCACAGACACGCGAAATGTTTTAAGAATACTGCTTCCAATTACAAATTTTACAAAACTATCGTCTACAATAAGTTGTATCTGGTTGATTTCAGGAGTTATTTTTCACCTTACTTACTGATTACTTTACTTTATTTTCAACCAGGTTTTTTTTTAAAGTTAAGTATAGAACATTGAAAGCAAAGGCCCGGGTTAGCCTAATTACATAAATATGATGCTTTTGGCATTGGCTGTACCCCTATCTCTACTACAATGTATTGATTGTAAAGATTATACAATTAAAAGCTCAAATAAAATTCTAAGTATAATTTTATAGAGCTGTTGCTCGCAATTTTGTACGCGTAGACTTTTATAAAAAGTTTCAGCCCTCATTTTCGGCCATTTCACAAAATACTTTCTAAGCCTACCTCTACATCCCATAAGGATTCTATCTGCCTAATTTCACCTTCTTGGGTCAAGGTAGTTTTTGAGATTTCGTGTTGAGTCAGTGAGTAAACGAATTTTGCTATTATATAATTATATATAGATAGATACTAGGAAGTGTACTAAGTTCTAGTGTTCTAAGTTTATCGTAGTACAAAGGCTTTGTTTGTGTTTGTACAAACAACGAACGAACACAAACGAAGCCTTTGTACTACGAGAACACCTCTATCACAACCTGCACAAGTTTATTTATCTTAAAAAATTAAAAATAACCTAAATAATTAAAAATGAAATCCAGTTATATATTATAATTTTGTTTATTTTCACGTATTCGTTAACATGGCTAGTTTTTCTCTCTCCCTTTTCACTTAGGAACCACATTGCCGTGGGGATGTCCGAAGTTAGTAGGAATGTTGTATTTGTAGGGGAAAATTTCTCCTTCGTGGTAGATAGGAACCTCCTTGAAGTACATGTTCGGTTGGACAAACCACCAGGCGTTTTGCACTGGGCGATCGAAAGGATAGCTGAAGGGCTTGTTGTCAAGAACATACTCCTTGAATGGCTCGTATTCTTTAGGAATGGACTCGTATGGATAAACAATCACGTACAGTTGGAATGGGAATCCATCTTTAGTACCCTTAGGAAGCATCAATCTCGTAGGCAAGGAATCATATCCTTCCGACATGTATTTCGGTACTTTTCCTTCGCCAAGCATTTCAATGAGTTCACCAATAGGAATGGAGTCTTCTTTGAAGAAGAAAAATTCATTGCAGTTACGAACAATTTCGTTCTTGCCAGATACCAGTTTGTGAGTGAACCAGTCTAGCAGGAAGAATTTGGTCCAGTTTTCTTCAATAGTGATTGGGTAGCCTTTGCTGTCGTACTTGGGTCCCAGGAAAATTTTGAATACTGCTTCGCTCTCAATTTCTGACTGAACATCAACAGTCACGGCGAACGGTTTGTGGTTCAGACGAGGTTGGCGGACGAAGAAAGAGTTGTCATAAGATTTAAGCTGCTCTTGGCTGAAGTAAACTTGGTTAGTAACGTTGAAGTCAAACATGTCAAAGTATGTAACCATCTTGTCGACCTTTACGTCGTTGATCTTCACACCCTTGTAGTTTAATTCTTCAGGAGTGTATGGTGTCAGGTAGTTTTTGAACTGAACGATGTATTGGAAAATCCTGTTGTACATTTGGTAGAAGATTGGGTCACGCAGAGACGTCTGGTAGAAATCTAAAGCGCTGGGTATGAAGGTGTAACTGAAAAAAAAAATCGATGTAACAACTTTTCAGTCTCATGACGAATAACTTAAGTAAGCAATTCATTAATTACACAAAATAATAACGACGCAGGTAGTTGAATTGTAGGTATGATAAGTATGCTTACTGATCAACTGGCTTAGGAGCAGCGCCAAGAACATGGCGAGCTGTGGCTTCATATGAACGCTGGTACACCTTAGTAAAGTTCTCATGGAACAGATCAGCGTTGTATTGCCAGTAGTTTCCAACAAAATTGAGAGTCTTGGGTTTGTGGAAATCAACTTCTTCGTCATGCTGAAACAAAAAAATATAATTCAGTATGCTCTTATTTTACTACTTTAACTAAAATGATTGGATTTGTTTCAAAAAAATACTCACGGCCTTGAAGCGTCCATTTTCGAGAAACTGGAGGAATGACTTTTCAAAATTGTCCAAGAATCGGATGTTTTCGTAATGAGCTTCAGTGTGTACATTGTAATTTTCGGGTCTCTGAACAAATGGATATGAATCATATTGCATCAAAGGGTAGTAGCCGGTGGGGATCGGAGAGTACCAAGAGAACTCAGGAATTGGTCCCAAACCATTGGTCAAACGCTCGAAGTAGTAACGGGTGAGCAGTTGCTTGTAGAAGAAGTAGTAGATTTCACCACGACGATCTTTGAACGGTCCGAATTTGTCTCCGTTCCACCAGAAGGGGAGTTGAGTGTGGAAATAGTAATAGTAGGCGTTCAAACCAATATCTTCAGTGAAGTAACTAAGTCTCTGTTCATCGTTGTTGTAGACGAAAGTGTTAGAATAGTTCGAATAGATCACGTATTTGTCGTCTTCTTTAACTATGCCATACTGCACGGCCAAGTTAGGGAAGTAGAGACCTTCTTGCTCTTTTATAATTTTTAGTTCAGTGAAGACATGCAAGTTGGTAAAGAGTTCAGGGTGAACTTCGTAAGGAGCAGGAAGGACTATGCCCTGAGTGTCTGGCCTCTGGATGATGGCAACGTAGTAGGCGTAAAGGAATTGACCAGAGTTTAGGTGAACTCGAGCCCAAGCAGCAGTTTTGTAGAAAGTCTCGAAATCCTTTGAGTAGTACAACATGTGGAAAAGAGAGATGGCTTCTTCCCTCACTCTTTCGTAAAAGATTGAGAACACCTTCGATTTAGGCAAAAAACCAGTCTTCCATAGTGTAATGAATTCTTTGACGGCTTGCTTGTTCTGAAAAAAATTAAAGCATTTCAGTAAGGTCTTGTTTGTCTGTTATAGGTGAGTAATGTTTAATGAATAAATCGAAGTTTACTCACGGTGTAGCAGTCTACGTTGGCCTCGATGGACCATTCACTGCCAATTTTGTAGTATTCAGCTCCATGGTTCACTTGGTTTACGTTTTCAAAGAGAGACAAGACTTTTAATTGCTTCTCAACGAATGCGGCATCAACTGAAAATTATAACACTATTTATACAAAAATGCTCCAAAAAATGAGTAAGTAGTCATTTATGTCTTTTTGATTTTGAAAATCAATGCCTACACAAAATATACGTGGTTTAAAGGCAACTAAGCGTCTGATTTTCACATTTTGACTCAACAAAACTTGTTTTTTTTTTGTTTCGAAAACCTTTTTTGTTATATTTTAACAGCTTGATATATTTGCAACTCTCAAACTATTTTTTTTATTTTTTATTTTTTTTATTAACGGATTGTTGTATATGTAAATAGTGACATAACAAACAAAAGAGGTATAATTTTCAGGCGCTGATTGAATATACCCATAAAATAACATTAATTTGGAGGAAATTGTAAAGCTCTGCTGAGTTTCTCACCTGGCTTGGTAGTGATCTTATGCGGGTGCACGTGGGGTGCTTTGTTGCCCAAAGCTAGGGCCACGAGGGCCGCCAATACTAGGACAGTCTTCATAGTCCACACCTACTGATCAACTGTACTACATCAGAGCTAGCCACAAGTTTTATACTTTCTGTTATCTATCGACGAAAGGTATCACCAACCACTTCGGTGACAAGATGTTTTCTTTCTAGTTTATCAAAACATCTGATCATGGCCTTTGAGGTCATCAGTTACTTGGCAATAATAAAAATAAGTTTCAATATTATCTCATACCTTAATACTTACCTACGTGATAAACAAAACAGATAATTTTAATGACTGATACAGTGGAAAGTTGTGGAAAAAATATCAGTGAATTGACTGGTCGAGATATTTTACTGATATCCTGTTCGTAATCAAACCTAAAATTATACTTAGCGCTCGTGATGTAGCTTGACTAGGCGTTCTGAAAAGATCACCGAAGTTAAGCAGCAGATTGAGCAATGGTAGCCATGTGGTAGCAAATGCGCTTTAAAATCTGACGGCACCCGGTTCGATCCTCGGCCCAGCACCATTGCCTTACTTAGTACCTAAATAAATTATGTGCAGTTTAAATAAATAAAAATAAATATTTCGCGACATTATCACACACCGTCATCTGATTCCAAACTAAGCAAAGCTTGTGATATGGCTGCCAGAGACTGATATACATACATATATAGTTTTAAATACATACTTAAATAGATATTAACAACCAGATATTTATTTTTTATTTTTATAGGAAAACTTACAGCTTGGTACAAAATTAAGTAAACAAATAAAGATAGGACAAACACGAATATTCATCACATAAATGTTTGTCCTAGATGGGAATCGAACCCACGTCCCCAAGCTCAGAAGGTAGGTTCACTACCAACTGGACCAACGGACTATCTAGTTTCGATGTTATCGCTCAACAACGGTGAAAGAAAACATCGTGAGGAAACCGGCATGTCCAAGAACCTCAAAAGTTCAAAATCATAATACTTAATATTATGACATTAACCAACATGCACTAACCCGGCATGGGGGATTAGGGCCCATTCTCTCTCTCTCTCTCCTCAGCAGTGGAAACATGATAGAATGATAATGATGAAGCAACAGATTATCCGATCAGTCTTGGGGTGGGTGACCGTGAGTGGCATTTACAACTGAGTGCTTCTGTGAGTCGGATGATACGTTAACTTGCAGGTCTCGGTAGTTTGTCCCATATTCACTAGTTGTGCACCCCGGCAACAGGCCTACACCTTCGCAATCCTTCGCTGTTACTCATATTTAATTATTCTTGCAGCTTCAAATAACTAAAGCCATGTCACCAAAAAAATAATCTAACCTTTTATGTTTACAGCTGGCGGCATGTCCTCGTTTATATAAAACAATGTGTTCGATGGTAAGCGCATCACTTGAGAACGGCTAGAGCAACATGAATATTCTCATTTATAAATGTTTAAAAAAATAACGAAGTTTATAAGGAAAGAGAAATTGGAATAGCTGTCTGGAAATTGAGAAAATTCGGGAAAACTCAGTGATTTTTTTTAATGAATATGAATGATTTTTTCAGTGGTTTCCCAATATTTTATTGAAATTCGGACAGAACAACATCTGTCGGGTCAGCTAGTAATAAAATAAAAAAACTGTCCATGTGCAAGATGGGCTCGCACAGTGAGGGTTCCGTACCACTACATCATTTGTTAGCTACTAAAGTACAAAAACCTAGTGTAAAAACACAACATCCCATCAACGCTCAGGCGGTCGCCCATCCAAGTACCGACCGCACCAGACGTTCCTTAATTTTGGTGATCGTACGAGAACCGGTGGTGAACCGAAATTTGTCGCCCTGGCACTCGCACTTGGCCATTTATTTGTTATTATATTTTAGAGCGTGTACCTACTATAATCATGCTAAGTTAGACGCTTGTACATAATTACCCTTTTTACATTAGAGCTAATACAAAAATACGTTAAAAATACGTTTGTTGTATAGGGCCCCCATTTAGTTTTTGACTTTTTTATTATTTCTTAGTTAATCCGCTGTAAGGTTACATATTCTGTAAAAATTTCAACTGGCTATCTATTACGGTTCGAAAGATATAGCCGTTTAAAGGTAGGACGGACAGACATACAATGTAGGCTTAGTAATAGGATCCAGTTTTTACACTTTGGATACGGAACCCTAAAAATGAAAACCAGTTATAAATTAACATTTTATTTTCACGTAATCATTTCCATGGCTAGTTTTTCTCTCTCCCTTTTCACTTAGGAACCACATTGCTGTGGGAATGTGCGAAGTTAGTAGGATCGTTGTATTTGTAGAGGAAAATTTATCATTCGTGGTAGATGGGAACCTCCTTGAAGTACATGTTCGGTTGGACAAACCACCAGGAGTTTTGCACTGGGCGATCGAAAGGATAGCTGAAAGGCTTGTTGTCAAGAACGTACTCCTTGAATGGCTCGTATTCTTTCGGAATGGATTCGTATGGATAAATAATCACGTACAATTGAAATGGGAATCCATCTTTAGTACCCTTAGGAAGCATCAATCTCGTAGGCAAGGAATAAAATCCTTCTGATATGTATGTCGGTACTTTTTCCTCGTCAAGCATTTCATTGAGTTCACCAATGGAAATGGGGTCTTCATTGAAGAAGAAGAAGTTACTGCAGTTACGAACGATTTCGTTCTTGCCAGATACCAGTTTGTGAGTGAACCAGTCTAGCAGGAAGAATTTGGTCCAGTTTTCTTCAATAGTGCTTGGGTAGCCTTTGCTGTCGTACTTGGGTCCCAGAAACACTTTGAATACTGCTTCGCTCGCAATTTCTGACTGAACATCAACAGTCACGGTGAAATATTTATGTTTCAAACGAGGTTGGCGAACGAAAAAAGAGTCGTAGTTAGATTTAAGCTGCTCCTGGCTGAAGTAAACTAGGTTATTCACGTTGAAGTCAAACATTTCAAAGTATGTAACCATCTTGTCGACCTTTACGTCGTTGATCTTCACACCATTGTAGTTCAATTCTTCGGGAGTGTATGGTCTTAGGTAATTTTTGAATTTAACGATATATTTATTTATTTATATTTTTTTTTTTTTTTTTTTTTTTATATTGTAGTATCCTATTGTACAATTGGTAGGAGATTGGGTCACGCAGGGACGTCTGGTAGAAATCTAAAGCGCTGGGCATGAAGGTGTAACTGAAAAAAAAACGATGTAAAAAACAATCTTATGACGAATATCTTAAGTTTTTTTCATACACAACTCAAAACAATAAGGATGGAGCAGAAATAATTGTACAAATAATACATATATGCTTACTTATCAACTGGCTTAGGAGCAGCGCCAAGAACATGGCGAGCTGTGGCTTCATAATGTGAAGGTTGGTAAACCTTAGTAAAATTCTCATGGAACAGATCACCATTTTCATTGTCATTGTCCAGATGCCAGTAGTTTGCAACAAAGTTGAGTGTCTCGGGGTTGTGGAAGTCAACTTCTTCGTCGTACTGAAACAAAACAAAAACTATTCTGTTTGTTCTTTTTTTAACAACTTTAACTATATGATTGGCTTTGTTTAAAAATATACTCACGGCCTCGAATCGTCCATTTTCGAGGAACTGGAGGAATGACTTCTCAAAATTGTCTAAGAATCGAATGTTTTCGTAATGAGCTTCAGTGTGTACGTTGTAATATTCGGGTCTCTGAACAAATGGATAGGAATCGTATTGCATCAAAGGGTAGTAGCCAGTGGGGATCGGATAGTACCAGGAAAACTCAGGAATTGGTCCCAAACCGTTGGTCAAACGCTCGAAGTAGTAACGGGTGAGCAGTTGGTTGTAGAAGAAGTAGTATATTTCACCAAGACGATCTTTGAATGTCCTGAATTTGTCATTGTTCCACCAGAAGGGAATTTTAGTGTAGAAGTAGTAGTAGCAGGCGTTTAAACCAATATCTTCAGTGAAGTAGTTAAGTGTCTGTTCATCATTGTTGTAGATGAAAGTGTTAGAATAGTTCGAATAGATCACGTATTTTTCGTCTTTTTTCACTATGCCATACTGCATGGCCAAGTCCGGGAAGGGGAGACCTTCCAGCTCTTTCAATATTTTCAGTGCAGTGTTAACATGCAAGTTGGTGAATAATTCAGGGTTAACTTCGTAAGCAGCGGGAAGGACTATGCCCTGAGTGTCTGGCCTCTGGATAATGGCAACGTAGTAGGCATAAAGGAATTGACCAGAGTTTAGGTGAACTCGACCCCAAGCAGCAGTTTTGTAGAAAATCTCAAAATCATTTGCGTAATACAACATATGGAAGAAAGAGATGGCTTCTTCTCTCATTTTTTCGTGAAAGATTGAGAACACCTTCGATTTAGGCAAAAAGCCAGATTTCCATAGTGTAAGGAATTATTCGACGGCTTCCTTGTTCTGAAAAAGTTGAAACATTTTAGTAAGGTCTTGCTCATCTACACTTCTACGCTAATATTTATTATAAAGAGGTTAAATTTGTAAGTTTTGTTTTAAGTCCGCAACTAAAAAAAAACTTTTAATTTAAAAAGTTCTTTTACTATTAAAAACCTACATTATTGTTGAGTGCCATAGTGTTTATGTTAGTAGTGTTAATTTCCTCTTTATAATATTAGTATAGATTAATAAATTTTCCGTAACATTCTGTGAAAATTTCAACTGACTATCTATTACGTTTCGAAAGATACAGCCGTTTAAAGGTATAGGACAGACAAAGAGCGTAGCCTTAGTAATAGCATAGGCCCTTTGGATACGGAACCCTCATAAAAAACGTAACTGAGAACCCTTTTTTAAAGTCAGTTAAAAATACCTGTGATAACGTGTATTTTTTTACGTCGTTTTATGGTTGATATTCCGAGAACCCGTACGAAGCGATTTGATTCCACATTTATTGTGCGAACTGCTAGTCTGTGGTATTCGCTGCCTGAATGGGGTTTCCCGTCAGTTACAATCTGGGTGTCTTCAAGTCAAGAGTGAATTGGTTTCTTCTAAGCAAGCGTGCTCCATAGTAGACCGCATAGTCGCTTAACATCAGGCGAGATGGCGGCCAAGCGCAGGTCTATCTAATTATATTTAAAAATAAAAATAAAAAACGTATTTTTACATTAGAATGGTAATATGTAGAAGCGTCAAACTTGGCACGACTATAGTATAACAAAAAATAATAAATAATGGCCAAGTGTGAGTCGGTGACAAGTTTCTGTTCTAAATGATGTTATGTTAATAATTATGTTCATTACCAGGTTATAACTGGTAATTTCGTTATTGTATTTTGTAGTGCTACAAAACAAACTGACTTTATCTTTAGCAGCCCAAGTGCAAAATAATTAGAAAACTGGAGTGTTATATTGTGTGTTCATTTCAGCTAAACCGAATATCACTAGGGTTTCGAGTATCGAGGATGTAATGGTATACAACACATACAAAGACGTGGTCTAACACCCATACCCAAAGCAGACGTTTAGATAAATTCATAATTTCAATAACTGCCCGAAGAATCTGCACACTAGGTAGTCACGCTACCACTGATCCATATCGGCCAGCAATAACCAATGGGATGAGGCACTTATGTACACAGCGTTTACCTAAAATATGGCTACTCCGCTTACAAGAGTTCAATTATTTTTCCTTTGAACTACGTGGGCGAAGCCGGGGAAGCTAGTCTGATTTGGGTGAGTAGTATTTGAGGAATGAATCGAGTTTACTTACTGTGTATCTGTCTTCGTTGATTTCAATCAACCAATCGTTGCCAAGTTCGTAGTATGCAGCTTCATCGTTCACACGGACCACATTTTCTAAGAGAGACAAGACTTTATATTGCTTTATAATGTATGCTGCATCAACTGAAAATTTTAACACTAGATTAACAAAATTAGTAAGTAGCCATTATTAATCTTGTTGTTTGATTTTGGAAAACAGTGCCAAAATAAAATATTTATTGATGTGGCAACTCAGCGTCTGATTTTCATACTTTTTGACCCGACAAAGCTTGAAACTTTTTTGTTTTATTTTGTCATCCTACTAGTTTTATATATTTTTTTTTATTTCTAATATTTTTTTTGTTAACGGATATCGTTTGTTATGAACACAGAAAAGAGAAGTTTTTTAGTTTGAAGTGGTGACAAAAAAAAACAAAACAGGTATACATTTTCAGGTGCTGATTTAATATACCTTTAAAAAAACAATATACATTAGGAGAAAATTTTAAAATTGTTGTTTGAATTTCTCACCTGGCTTGGCAGTGACTTTGGGTACTTGGTCGACCAAAACTAAGGCCACAAGGGCCGCCAATAATAGGTCAGTCTTCATAGTCTACAGCGCCGGTGAAACTCCCTTACTTCAAGTCTTCAAAAAAAGTTCCTTGCTAGTGCTTCCATCTAGCGAACAGGGAACATTAACTCGTAACGCTGCTGTTTCTAAAAGCGTGTAGATGGCGTATAATTATAATCATGTTTTGTAGTTAAAAGTATACAGGTATTTAGGAGTAATTTTTATTTTTTATTTTATGTTTATTTAAGACCAACAGCACAAAAATATATACATAGTTTTAAATAATTATTTTAACTTACAGCCATTAATAGATCTATACTAGTGATATAAGTATCATTGTCATGGAAAATCACTACTAAAAATCATATATGTATTGCAAACAAGCGCTAAAAAGCTAAGCTTCATAAGTTAATAAGTAATAATAAATAATACTGTTTAATTCAAGTAATATAAGTAAAAAAGAAAGATTGAAAACATATTTTTTTTTTATTTACGAGTGCTTGAAGGTTTTATTTATCAGTGGTCTATTTTGACATTTGAGAAAATTGGTTTTAAAAGTCAAATAATTTGTTATCGTTCCGTTTGCGCTGTGTTTTTTCGGTTTTAGTCTGTTTTGTGATTGTTTTTGTTATATCTGCTCTAAATGTTTAACCCCTGCTTATACCCTGGACCCGTATTAGTTGTTTTTGACGATAAACCTTTGCCTGAACCCCTGGAACTGTGTTACCTACATTTGACGATTTACCCTGCTCTTCTTACTGGATTTTGTTGCCGATACGAACTGGATCATTGTAGAGATGCCGAGAAAATCAGCAATAAAGTGTTATTTTCGATTTGCGACTGAAGGTACGATCATGTATTATAAACACACATGTTCACAAAAGAAAAAATAAATAATGATAAAATTTCTTAGAGTTTTTCATTTAACGATAAACTTGTTTTTTCTTTAGTGAATTAGGGTTAGTTATGAAGTATAATTATTATGTTAATGTTAATTATCTTCCAAATTGTATACTATTTCTAGCTTGATAAATTAATTTGTCTGTCGTATTAATTTAACATAATGATTTGTAAAACTTTCCCTAATTCAATCACTAAATAGTATAAACAGATATATCTATACGTATATCTATAGGTACAGCCACAATTAAACGAATGCAGCGCCATCTAGCGCTGAGGGTACATCCATAGTTTCTAAAGTTGAAGCGACAGTGGCGTATCTATCTCATGTATATAGTGTATTATCTATGGTCTACAGCCTACTGATTACCTGTACCATATACAATTATTTACCCTGTACAACATCAGAGCTAGCCGCAAGTTTTATACTTTCTGTTAGCTGTCGGCAACCACCTCGCTGACAAGATGCTTTCTTTCTAGTTTATTGAAACCTCTTATCAAACCTAACTAAACCTAACGTCCGTGGCGTAGCTTGACTAGGTGTTCTCAAAAGTTCACCAAAGTTAAGCAGCAGATTGAGCGATAGTTGCCAGGTGGTAGCATGTGCACTTTACAATCTATATACTTAAATAAATCATGTGGAAATTCGATGCCATCGCTCAACAACGGTGAGAGAAAACATCGCGAGGAAACTAGTATGTCCAAGAACCTTAATAGTCAAAAAACATAATGACATTCACCAAAATGCACTTGGCCAGAATGGCAGATTAGGTACCATCCTCTCTCTCTCTGAGAGAACGCACAGTGGGCTAACTCATGAATCCAGTTCCAATCTCAATCAAATTCTAATCCGAATCAGTTTCAATCCAAATAAACAGTCATGTGGCACTTTTGAACAAAATCGAGATTGAAATTGAAATCGGGAACGCGATCGACTTAACATTGTGACTCAAAGAAGAACAACACTATGTAGGTGTGGTCATACACAAGCAACAAAAGAAATAATTTGAAATTAGCTTGCAATATCCTTATTATTTCTATATTTTTTTTACTAATTATTATTATTTTCCATATATCTATTATGTGATATGATTTTTACTCAATAAAGGTAATTAAAAGCATAAGTAAAATACAAAAGACGAGGCGGTATGGTTTTAATGGCTTTAGCCTGCTCAGCTATGGCCAAAAACAAAATAAAAAATCCAATTTTCATTTAAAGATTGAAACTTTATAGTGGTTTAATTTCAAAATATTTTATTTGCACAGTTTATTCAAACATAATTTTGGCCTAACTCTACGTGGTATAAAATAAAATCGCTTTCCGCTGTGTCTGTATAATCGCTAACTCCTCCTAAACCACGCAACGGATTTTAATGCTGTTTTCACCATCAGCATCAGTTAGATAATTTTTCACGGATGCTTTATATAATATATAATAAAACTTAAACCAGTGCCATGCTAGTAAATTATAGAAGGCCAAGATCAAGATAAGTTTGTAACGGCAATAAAGCAAGAGACCAAAAGGAAATGGGACGAGTTATGCACTAGGCGGTGCACAAAAAGATGAAAAAGGTTGTCAAAGGCATCGTCGATGATAATAATTTTGTATTAGAAACTAATAAAAAACGTTTACAAAGTTTATCTAACAGTTTTTTTTTAATTACTGTCCTGACAAGGAATGTGCCCTCAAGAATATTTGTGCGATACATCACTACAACGAGTAGGTTTTGTCATTAGAGGCTCCAAATCGCCACAAATGACCTCAAAATGATTTATTAAGTCAGTAGCATTTTTTGAACTCGTCGTCGTCCATGGCAAAATTTTCCTCACTACTTATAGCGCGCCATTCTTCTCATGTTTCGCCTTTGCCTTAGGTCTACTCTATTAGCATTGTCCAAAATACAAACCAAATACATGAGCGCCAAACGTGTTTTTCACTAATAACAACAAACTCGAACGCAAAAAAGTCAAGTTTTGAAAACTGTGTAGTTTCGATCGCAAACTCTATTCCAATTCAATCTCTAAACGTAAAAATCGCGTCAAGAGTACCGAAAAAGAGGATATCGTCGAGTTGAGTCCATTTTATTTAGTTCCATAAAATTCCACCATTATCGATTCCAATCGTGCGCTAGTTTAGAATTCAAGAGTACCAAAATGGCATGTTTTCGATCCCAATACCAAATTCGATTGAAATCGAGTGTCAAGAGTAAGCCCAGGTCCCAGCAGTGGGAACATGATAGGCTGATGATGATAATGAAGTAACATATTATCCGATGTCTTCGGATGGGTGACCGAGAGTGGCATTTACAACTGAGTGCTACTGTGGGTCGTATGATACGTTAACTTGTAGGTCTCGGTAGTTTGTCCCATATTCACTAGCTGTTCACCCCGGCGAAAGGCCTCGCAACCCCTTTTATTTTGCTCAAATTTTGTTATTCTTTTAGCTACACATAACCAAGGCTTACGCCCCACTCGATACGCGGGACCAAACTAACATTAAAACCGCGCAGTTCGGAAAATCACGCAAACGTGAACCTTAACGCGCCCAGATAAGGTTTGGGGTCGCGTAACATTTTTTTTCATCACCTTAATTGGATTGCTTTAAACAGCTACACGTAAGGCCTCAAATCACCAAAAACAACATCTAACCTTTTTTGTTTACTGTTGGCGACATGTCCTCGTTTAAAACAATATAAGATAGCATAATAAAATCTATCTAAGTCGTAGGTTTAACAAGAACAACGAACATAAGAACAATAGACGCGTCCACCCTGTGCAAGCTACAGATATGGACTGGTATCTCGCTGCTATGTAGGTGAACGCTTTCTGAGCTTTTTATCGCCAACCAATGGCAATGCTGTTATGCTTCTGGTATTAACTCTGTTCCGTGGATAGAGCATAAAAATCTGAATTTAGAACACACCCATATATTCGACCTCCATCTCAATGCTGTACTACCTCCTTGCACAAAAAACAGTCCAAATACTAATAATACAAACTCCTTAAACTCTTATTAGTATGCAACTCTTGAATAAAATGGATTTGTATCGAGGGCCAAGAATCACTCGCGTCGCTCACTCACTCAGGATCTAACACTTGAATCACTCGCTACGACCGTGATTCAATCATCATGAATCACTCGCTACAACCGTGATTCAATCATCATGAATCACTCGCTACGACTGTGATTCAATCATCACGAATCACTCCCTACGGTCATAATTCAGTTGTTACACTCAGAATCTTTCACTTGTTCGTGATTCATCTATAGCCTTCGCTTTAAATCCGTCCTTTATTCACTAATTGCATAATATACTATTATTGGTAAGCGCATCACTTCAAAGCGGTTTTATATATTTTTTTATATGTTTGTAGTATTTTGAACGAAGTTAAAAAGCAAATGAAAATTGGAAAAGCTATCAGGAAATTTTGAAAATTCGAGAAAAACTCAAGTGCTCTTTGCTATGGGATTTTTTATAGAACTCAAATACATTTAATGAAATACGGACAGTACAAAGTCTGTCAGGTCAGCTAGTAATAATAAAAATGGATACAAGGTAAATTACAGGCCACTGTATTTTTATATAGAAAAGGTAAATGGCAAACAAGCGATGCGCCACCTGATATTAAGTGCTTAATGCCGTTTTTAGACACATCCCATATCCGAGGCATTGTCAGCTTTTGCTTACCTCTCAGGATTTTATTCAGCAGTCGTTTAGAGCAGCCCAGACTAAAATACAGAGAAAATAGATTAATAAAAAAACTCTTATTAAAAAAAGCTTTTTGTATTCTTTTCAGCACCGGGTAGGTTGACCTCTGGCTTAACCTCAACTTCGGCTCGTTTATTGAATCCAAAGCCAAAACAGCTGCCAAAAAACTCGGTATTTTGTCGAAGATGCGGCGATACTTCACATCAGGGCAGCTTCTTAATCTCTACCAGCCTCAGGTCCGATCATGTTTGGAGTACTGTTGTCACCTTTGGGACGGCTCGGCCAAATATCAGCTTGAGGCTTTGGATTCAATAGAAAAACGAGCAATAAAGCTCATTGATGACGAAGTGTTGGTTGGAAAGAAACTCCAGAACCTGAACCACCGGCGTAAAGTCGCAAGCTTGTCGGTATTTTATAGGATTTTCCACGGAGAGTGTGCAACGGAACTTCACGAACTTATTCCCCCATCACCTTTTCATTACCGGACGTCCAGACGAACGGCAAGGCGTCACCCTTGCTTGGTCGAAATGCCATTTATTCGCACCAAGCGATTTGACTCCACTTTCTTAATTAGAACAGTAAAACAATGGAACGCCTTGCCCCTCTCTGTGATTCCGCAGCATTACAATCTTGGAGTGTTCAAGTCTAGGGTTAATAGGTTACTGGGCAAACGTGCTCCATCTTCGACCGCATCATCGCTTTCCATCAGGCGAGATCGCGGTCAAAGGTTAGCCTAGTCCGATGTAAATAAAGAAATAAATAATTATATAATAAAATTTTGCCATTTTAGACATATATTACATAGCTACACCGATCGGAGCAATTTATTGTTAATAATATTTAATACAAAGATTTCAAACCAAGGTACTGAGGGACATTGCAAATGCACCATCGGTTAAAAAGTGATCTCCATCGGGACCTTCAAGTAGATTTCGTTGAAATTTAATTCAGAAGTACGCCGAAGCTCACTTACAGAATACTATATACTTCATCATCATGCGAATGTCAAGGCCATTCAGCTCCTCTATCACACAAACATTGTTAGGAGACTTGAAAGAACAAAACCGTTCGAGTTGGTGTAGTGAATAATATATTTTTAGAAAAAAAAGAACCGACTTCATGAATACCTACATTTACAAACTGAAACTAAAAAGTAGTTTGACGCTATTGAACACTATATAAAATTGTTACTGCATTACTTTGTATCCATGGTCCTCTATGGTCATGAAAAATTTAACGAAAAACAACAGGGCCCGGTCGCCATGGAGACACTTCTTTGTTTTTTGAAGTTTGTTCTAGGAACAGTTCCTCTATGTGTGCTGTACAGTTGAAAGCGTCGCTAGTGGAGAACAAAGTATGAAATTCACCAAATCTATAGAAAACTAGCAAACCCGGCGAACTCCGTTTCGCCACCAGATGACTTCTATAAACCTCACGGAGCCCGAGACCTTTCCAACGAATGCAAAACCGTGGAAATCGGTTCGTGCGTTCTGGAGTTATAGCGTCAGGAAGGAAAACCCGACTTATTTTTATATAGTAGATTACTTTTAATTAAATAAATCTGCATTTTACTAATGAAAATAACGACTTCAAATATTAGAAAAAAAAATAAAAGTCCAAAAGTCCAATCCAAAAAAAAAGAAAAAGAAATCCAATAAATTCCAATTTAAAAAAGTAGTTTTCTCGCAAAACTCGAAAAGGGAAAGTTTGAACGTGGACTTCGTTAAATTACAGACATAAAATAAAATATAAAAAATTCTGTTATGGTTTATTTTCGTTTATGACCGAAATTTCAGATACCTAAATTGAAAGATTGCATCTTGTAATGTCTGTCCGTCTATCTTTATTTTTTAGAACCCTCTGACTTCTTATAAGTGCATAAAAATTTGCACAATGATAGTTATAGTGTTTATCTCAATCTTAAAACTATAAAATAATAATTTTGCATTTATGGGGTGGGGTGACTCTGACACATGTAAAACGTGGATGATTTTTTATCGCTGCAAGGGAATGCGTGGTGTATCCTGTATCTTTGAATAGGTATTTTTATTGGTTTCATACATCACTTTTTTATCAACCGAAATATGGCCCGCCAAAGCATAATAGAAGCAATAAAGTATGTTATCTTCATAGAGCAGTACAAAGCGCGGCTTGTACATTGACTTTTACGTAAAATATTTTTTTACAAAGATTGTTTCTGTTTTTTTTTTTGACTAACTAAATCATACAAAGTATATGCTATATTTCATCAAAACTCGCGTGAGGATTCATTATAAATTATTATAACCCCAGTTCCACTCACGATAATGCTATATGCTATATTGATTACATAACTAAAAGCTGCAAGACGCAATAAAAATATAAATACCTCATATATATAGTGCAAGCTGTCCTGTTGTGGAATAAGCTGCCTCCTTCTATCAGGCAGGCCAAGTCTCTTCCTATTTTCAAGAATCTTGTCTACAATCACTATCTTCCTTTATAATTGGTACGTATGTATGTATGTTTTATTTATAGTATATATTGGTAATTAGTTAAATAATATTATTTGCATATTCAGTATTTATTTGTATGTATGTATTTATTTGTATGTATGTATGTATATTATATGTATTGTCTACACCGCCGACCCTACTCCTGTCTCTGTTATGTCCATCCAAAGGTTGCCTGGAAGAAATCGCTTAAGGCGATAAGGCCGCCTATTACATTATTTTTAAGTGACTTTTGTATTTTTATTTCGGTGTATAATAAAGTGATATATTATAACACTTTATTTCAATATAGACACGGGTCTAGCCCGGACATTTGGTAGGCATTGGTGGAGCCGAAGCCAACACCAAGAGGCCCCGTTGAATATAAAAATACAATTATGTGATGTGGATAAAATGGAATATTAAACTATTGTACAGTATAGGATATAAAAAGTCTGGGCTATTGAGGTGAACAACTTGTAGATGGGAAAACAGGTCTATGGTATGAGGTACGGCACCCGCCAATTATGCCTCATTTCAAAATATTTTGGCGGGTGATGACTTGCCACCCACTAAATGGGCCCCCCATAATGGCTGCCGCATTTTGGCACCGGAGAGGCAACATTGGCGTGGGTGGCTTAGGGTGTCGAGAGGTGTGCTGCACTTTCACTGAGAGCTACTAGCGGCGTTATGCCCTTTAACACTTCCACCCTGGAGCTTAGGTTCTTAGCTCTTGCGGTTTCCACCCCCAGACGGCCAGTTAAGGCAAGCCAGGGGTCAGGGTCTCTGGGGTTTTAGACCCATGGAATCGGGGTACGCGGTGTCGCCACTCACCGACGGCTCGCCATAAAGCCGCCCCTGCGTTTTGATATATTATTATTATTATTTATTTAATACTTTATTGCACACTTACAAATTAAGTAAACATGTACAATTGGAGGACTTAATGCTAAACATTTTCTACCAGTCATCCACCAGGTTGGAACAAACAGTATGTAGGCGTGCATCAAAAACACCTTATAAAAGACAAAAAGAAATAAACAGAAATATCAAAGTTTTACAAGATAATAATATACATAACAACAAATTACAATAAATATGAATCTAACTTAAATTATATATCAATACAAAATTATTATTATATTTAAATACCCAATTTATCTAATAAAGAAACCAAAAGAAACAAAAACCTTATTCATTATAGGTTATAGGTAATGTAAATAGTAAAATTTGTAATTAGCTAAAAATAGCATTGTCATAGCTCCGGTCCGATTATTTAAGTAACTAGTGAAATTATTTGTTAACCTTCGACTTTAGATAATTCTTCGCAAGGTATAATCTGCATATTGCACAATGCAATAAAAACATTATTTATCAAATATTAAACACAAAGCTACGTAGGTACTTTCGCCAAAATTTTCGAAGTACCTAGATAGGGCTCGCGCACTAAGAGTTCCGTACCACCACAAAATACAATAAAGATCAATTTTAAAAACCGACTTCAAAATTAGAAAAATATGGCATTTCCATTCGGTGAAATGATATGAAGGTCACCCAGGTAAGGAATTACCAGCCGACTCACACTTGGCCATCATTCAGTATTTGTTGTTATACTTTAGAGTGTGTATCTACTATAATCATGCCAAGTTTGACGTATTACCATTTTTACATTAGAGCCAATAAAAAATACGTTTGTTGTATGGCTACCCCCCTTTTGTTTTCACTTTTTGACTTTTTATTATTTACTAGTGACCCGCCCGCCCGGCTTCGCACGGGTGTAATTTACGTGCTAAGCCGGGGCGGGTCGCTAGTTATATATATAAACCTTCCGTGAAAATGTATCTAGCTGATGGTGAAAACCGCATCAAAATCCGTTGCGTGGTTTAGGAGGAGTTAGCGGCCATACAGACATACAGACAGACGCGGAGAGCGACTTAAATTTATACTATGTAGAGAAGATAGAGAAGATTAGGTAATCCGCCGTAACATAACATATTCTGTGAAAATTGCAACTGGCTATCTATTACGGTTCGAAAGATCCAGCCGTTTAAAGTAGTAGTTTTTTTTAAATGAGGATTGAAAATTTAATCGTCATGCAAATAACAAAATTGCGTATTTAATAATTTTGAAGCCGGTTTTTTTAATTCATAATTATTACCCTTATCATATATCTGGTTTAGCCCTCTGGATACAACCTCATAGTTACCTAAAGCATTATTTAAACAATGCATCTAATCGATAAATGGATAATTTTCAAACTCAGACGAAGACTGATTCCAGTAGAATTAATAATAGGCTAAAAAATAACAAACACCTTTCGATAGATGAACCGGACAAAGGGTCATGACATTCATAATAGTGATAACGAAAGAAAATAATATCTTACCGCACGATAACAACACCAGTACTATAAATTGGGAGATGTGCTTCTGAAGCTTTACAGTTGAGATCACGATCGGAGACGATGAAGACTGTCCTAGTATTGGCAGCCCTCGTGGCTATGACCCTGGGGAGTGCTGTGCCATCCAAGCACAGTGTTAAGACGAAGCCAGGTAATATATATTTTTGTATTCTTTTCATTCGATCAACCAGTAATTATTTGAAATATACTGGCCAAGTGCGAGTCGGGCTCACGCACCGTACCACCACAAAATTCAATAACGAAATTACCAGGTATAACTTGGTAATAAACAGAAACTTGTCACCGACTCGCTGGCCTTTATTTATTATTTGTTGTTATATATGTATACTATAACCATACACACGGACAGACTGACAGACGGACAGACAGACGTCATAGGCTTAGTAATAGGGTCCCGTTTTTACCTTTTGGGTACGGAACCCTAAAAAAATTGTTTTTGCCAGTTCACTTTGTCCCGCTGCCGCTGCAGTGCTAAGGCCTACCCCATCTTCTTCCATGTATCTTCTTCCTGTGCGATGCCCTATCATTATTTACAGAATACATTCAAACTGGCCCATCAGCATTTCCGGGGTCCACCTGAGGGTATATTCCCGTTTTGAGGCACCCATAGCGTTACTTTTTGCCCATTTTTCTGAATGCATTCTGCAAATATGGCCCACCTACTCCCATTTTAGCTTGACACACCTGTCACCTACGTCAGAAATTAAAGACCTGGAAGCGCCGTATGCAGCCACGTGATTGCATGATTTAATTCCTTCCCGTCTATTTTTCTATCGGACTGCTAGAGCGGGCACGAAAAATCGACACCGCTTAATGGTTGATATTCTGAAAACTCGTACAAAGCGTTTTGATTCCACATTTATTGTGCGAACTGCTAGGCTGTGGAATTTGCTGCTTGAATTGGTGTTCCCCGTTAGTTACAATCTGGGTGTCTTCAAGTAGAGAGTGAATCGGTTTCTTCTAGGCAAGCGTGCTTCATCGCAGACTGCATCGTCGCTTAACATCAGGCGAGATGGTAGCCAAGCGCAAGTCTATCTATCATAAAAAAGTTACTATTATTTTTCTTGTCTTTTTGAAAACATTAAAATATTTAAACAAACATTACAGTTGACGCTGCATTTGTAGTAAATCAAAAGAAGCTCCTAGGACTTTTCTACAATATTAATCAAATAGACGTCACTCAGGAGTACTACAAAACCGGCAAAGACTACAATATTGAAGCTAACTTGGAGCACTATACCGTAAGTAGACTTTTTTGAATCAAGTTCACTCTAATATTAAACAAGTTAAATGGAATACACTTCACGGACGTACTTTTTTCAGAACAAGGAAGCTGTGGAGCACTTCTTAAAGATATACAGAACTGGTTTCTTGCCGAAATACAACACTTTCTCCATCTTCTATGACGAACTCCGGGAAGAAGCCACAGCTCTTTTCCAACTATTCTACTATGCAAAGGACTTTGACACCTTCTACAACACTGCTGCCTGGGCAAGAGTTCATCTCAACGAAGGAATGTTCTTATACTCTTTTTACATCGCCGTGGTCCAACGCGAAGACACCTCAAATTTCGTTCTTCCTGCTCCTTATGAAATCTACCCGGAACTATTCATCAATAAACAAGAGAACTTCAAAATGTACCGTACCAAACAGCAAGGTGGACTAGAGTTCCCCGAAATTGCAACTGAATATGGCATACTGAAGGAGAACGAAGATTTTGTGTTCTACTCCAATTACTCTGACTCACTGACCTACCCTAACGCAGAACAGAGACTGGCCTACTTCACCGAGGATGTTGGACTTAACGCTTATTACTATTACTTCCACACCACGTTACCTTTCTGGTGGAACGCCAAACAGTTGGGTCCTTTCAAAGAACGCCGTGGTGAAGTAATTTTCTACTTCTATCAGCAACTGCTTGCTCGTTACTACTTGGAGCGTCTTAGCAATGGACTTGGTGAAATCCCTTCATTCTCTTGGTATTCCCCAATCAAAGTTGGCTACTATCCTTTCCTCTCTACCTGGAAGTATCCTTTCGCACAACGTAGTAACAATTACCTAGTTCACAGCGAAAAGAACTATGAAGAGGTTCGTTTCTTGGATACCTACGAGAAGACTTTCTTCCAATTCCTTTCAAATGGCCACTTCAAAGCTGTAAGTATCGATTTATGTGTTTCTTGTTCAAATAATAGAAATTAAACAAAAACATTACTAAGGCGGGAAATGTGGCGCGAATGCGATCGATGGGCCAGGATCGTCACGCAGTGGATGCCCGATAAACGACGCAGTCAAGGAAGGCCATAGAAATGCTGGCGTGACGATCTTGACTCATTCCGGAGAGGTAGGCAAGAGGAGGCGGAGGGCCAAGATTTATGGAAGGTAATGGCCTTTGCCCAGAAGTGGGACAGTATAGGTTAAAAAAAATGTGTTTCAACTCAAATTTTAACTTTTTTCTTCTAGTTGTATTTGTTACAATTAATGGTGGTATTTTTTTTATGCAGTTCAATAAGAAAATTGACTTCCACGATACCGAGGCTGTCAACTTTGTTGGAAACTACTGGGAGACCAACGCCGATCTGTTTGGAGAGGACTACACCAAGACTTACCAGCGCTCCTATGAAATAACTGCCCGCCATGTTCTCGGTGGCGCCCCTGAACCATTCGACAAGTTAGTATGATGAAATAATTTTGCAACAAATATTATAAATAGATTTAACGTTTACCATCGAGTATACAAACTATTTAGGGGTATCATTCTAATATAAAAAGTTTGTTTGTTTGTTTATTTCTCTTTCACATAACAAACGGTTGACGATAGTCGGAGAGCTGGAATGATTTTTTATGCCAAAAATAAGTATGATTTCTGAAGTAATGGCCATGCGGATGAAACTACGGGGTGTAGCTGGTGGTTTATTAAAATGTCTTGTTTATTTTAGGTATGAATTCGTCCCAAGTGCTCTTGACTTCTACCAGACATCCCTCCGTGACCCTGTCTTCTACCAGCTGTATAACAAGATCTTCGACTACATGGTTCAATACAAACACTATCTGAAACCTTACCACCACGAAGACTTGCACTTTGTCGGCGTTAAGATCAACGATGTGAAAATTGATAAACTCGTTACATACTTTGACCTGTATGATTTCGAAGCTATCAACGCGGTTTTCTTTAGCAAGAAGGACCCCAAGCCTTACCCCCATGACTACAAGATTCGTCAGCCTCGTTTGAACCACCAACCTTTCACTGTCACTATTGATGTCAAGTCTGATGTAGCAACTGACGCTGCCATCAAGATATTCTTAGGCCCTAAATACGACAGCAATGGATTCCCTATCAACTTTGAGGATAACTGGATGAACTTCGTTGAACTCGACTGGTTCACACACAAACTCGTCCCCGGAGAAAATAAAATTGTACGCAAATCTGAAGAATTCTTAAACTTCAAGGAAGATTCTTTGCCAATTTCTGAAATCTGGAAGTTGTTAGATGAAGGCAAACTGCCTAAAGATATGTCAGAAGAGTATGACTCTATGCCTAAGAGGTTGATGCTGCCTAAGGGTAGCAAGGGAGGTTACCCTTACCAGATCTTTGCATTCGTTTATCCACACAAGGGTGTTGACATGAAGATCGAAGACAAACTCGAGAAACTGAATTTGTTGGTAGACAACAAGTCGTTCGGTTTCCCACTGGACCGCCCTGTCGAGCAACAGTACTATAAACAACCTAACATGTTCTTAGGAGATATTTTGATTTACCATGAAGGTGAAACGCACACGTACAAAATGGCCAACCCAGAGTACAAATCCCAAGTTAAAGTTTGAATAGCTTTATTCTAGGGACAGTTTATAGTAACACGACCGAATCTCATTGTTATATGTATATAATTGTGTTCGAGAAATAAACTCGTACTTATTTATGTATTTTGACTTTTTATTTTCACTTCTAAACAATGTAGCACCTAGTGTATGTTTAGTTTAAATTGAACTTATACACATAATAATTAAATGGACACCAATTTTGAAATATGCTGTATGGAAAAAAAAACACAATTCATCTAAATTAGATCTGCCTAAAGAACGTATTGAAAACCTTAAACAATATAAATTGCAAATCCTCTTCCGGCAAACACTCATTTCAACCTTTGAATTTCAACACACTGATAACTTCTCAGTGAGAAGTAACTCTACATGCAGAGTCAGAAACTCCACGCAACTCTTAACATAGTCACAGGACATATTATCTCAGCTCAATAATAAAGTTGCATTTGAAAACTTAAACACAGTTCGATGGAAAAAACGACGCAAGGTCATGACATTAATGATCCTGATAAAGAAAATAAACCGATCAAGTACGACTCGGGCTGGACGACCACACAAATTGTTAACTAGTAAAGTACAAAAAGACTTTATCACGCCTATGCGGTCACCCATCCAAGTAACGCGCCCAACATTACTTTATTTGGTGAACAAAAATTTTTCACCGACTCGCACTTGACCAGTATTTATCATTTGTTGTTTTACTTTAGGGTCTATACTATAATCATGCCAAGTTTGACACTTGTCCGATTTTCACTAGACTAGACCTTTCAGGCAAGACAAAAAGTTGCTCATTATGCGACTATGTGGCCCTTGCCTGCCGAAAGGTTGCCGACCACTGCACTAGAGCAAATACAAAAAAAAACGTTCGTTGTTGTTGTTGTTCTTTAGTTATTACCTTTTGACTTTATTATATTTCCTTGTTACATTGTTATTGCAGTTACATAGTCCGCCGTTACACTAGACATTCTATGATTTCAACTGGCTATCTATTATGGTTCGAAAGATACAGCCGATAAAAGGTAAGAAGGACGGAAAGACAGACAGACAGACAGAGTAGGCTTTGTAATAGGGTCCCGTTTACAACCTTTGGGAATGGAACCTCAAAAATAATATCTTTTCGAGCAGTAAAAAAACTGCTAATCTAGTACTATAAAACTGGGAGTTGTGCCTCGGAACAAAGTTTCATATTCCATTAGTTTTTGTCTTATAATATTTAATCACGACTATAATTATGTATATTGTCCGGCGGAGTGTATTGTTACGCCATAACACAGGTTAATTCCTAGCTTGGGTAACAAGGCTCCTCATCATCAAGTATTTATTTAAGGAACAATCTATTGTTAAATTTTTATGATCGACAACGTTTGTAGACACCAAATATATATTTTCATTTTCATTTTTATTGAGCCAGCTGAAATACAGTACATATTACACGTTATGGTGATATATTTTTGAGGGCGGTATCTTGCTAGCTAAGCAATAGAAAGTGTTCTACTAAAATGCGTTAATATAAAGTAAAAAAACTCACACTCTTCGTAGGTGATAGGCACGGCGAATACACCGACGGACAGATCCAACATGTCACTTGATGCAGTCCTTTTATATGGAAAGAATGAGATTTGTGAAATAAAAACATTTTAACATTATTTCTTAGTACAGCAGGTCACATCATCTGGCGTATCAAATGAAATGAAAATGTTTTCAGTGATAGTACAAAAAGTTTTTACCGATCAATAGTCACAGCAGGTTTGTTCAAGTGTTGAAGTGTTTACTGGTAGGTAAGTTGCATTCTTTTGCATATTCTGCTAAACCATAATTTTAATAGAAATAATTCCAATTGTAATTAGCATTATAACAATTTGGCAAGTCCTTTCGTTTTTGTAACGACAGGAGAGAGACAATGATCTAAAGATACTGGCTGTATTTGGGTACAGCTTGGCTATGTAGGATTGCACCTACAAAAATATTTTCGGCGGTCTATCTCTGTGCCTGATGGAAGGCACTGAGATCTTTGTAGGAACGTACCGGTACTCCTTAGTAAAATACAGAATACATGAACATTCCCGGGAATAACTCTACTTTTCGTCTCATTCATAAACTGGAAGTCAGATCTCCATTTTTTCATTCAAAAAACGTAGTGTTATTGTTATTTTATGTTATGATATGATTAATATTATTTTTCAACATAATTTATTTGTTTTCACATGAATCTACTCTAGACATGTTTACTACAATATATAAACGAGAAATACCTATCATTGAATCGAAATACCTTTCTTATTTGTAAAACTATGTCGAGTTATAGTTACCAGTAAGTACTTTTTTAGTTACTTTGTTATTATGTACGTAAAATGGACTTTATTCAGAGATAATTATGTTGAACAGGTACCAAGAATGGCACTCCCTACCATCCTCGTTTCCTGAGAACTACAATCTAGGCAATTTCATGGCTAGAGTGAATAGATTTCTTCTAGATCAACGTGTTTAATCGTTTTCGGAGACCTAACGAAGAAATAATTTTGCTTATAATTATAATATTATATTATCTTTGATTAAAGACACGTAGGCCTTTTCCTGACTTGTCGACGCGGCATCAGCGACGCGGGGTATACTGCATGCTTGGTTTACTGAAACGATACCACACTGCATTTTTCTACCGACCGGGGGGATTAGAAAAGACCCACTTGGTGTTAGTGTTGACATTAGCTTGAGAGAAAATCTCTCAAGCTAATGTCATTTGATCAGTGTGTGTTGCCAGTGATGACATATGGTACTAAGACGTGGTCCTTAACTGTTGGCCTTTTGGAAAAACTCAGTCACACAGCGGGCAATGGAGAGAGCTCGGAGTTTCTTTGCGCGATAGAATCCGAAACGTGGACATTCGCCAAAGAACCAGAGTCCCCGACATAGCTGTTAAAATTTGCAAGTTGAAGTGGCAATGGGCAGGCCACATCGCCCATCCCATTGATAACCGATGGGGCAGAAAGGTTCTTGAGTGGAGACCACGAACCGGAAGACGCAGCGTAGGTAGGTCTCCAACTAGATGGACTGACGACATAGTGAGAGTCGCTGGCATCCAGTGGAAGCAAAAGGCAGGCTGTCGTTCAGTGTGGAGGTTAAAGGGGGAGGCCTATGTTCAGCATTGGATGTCTTCTGGCTGATGATGATGATGAATGTCATTTTCATACAATTTCACCTCTCCGGACGCGTTAACACTTCCTTTCCAATTCAAAACCATTTCCTTCCATAAATTCCGGTCCTACGCTACCTCTTACCAACCTCTCCGGAATGGGTCAAGATCATCACGCCAGTGTTTCTTAGGCCTTTTTTGACTGCATCGTCCATCAGGCACCCACTGTGTGACGATCCTGGCCCATCGGTTGGGATGCATGCGCGCTATATGTCCTGCCGAATCCTATTTTAATCTGGGACCTTTTTGGCCAACATCGACCACACCAGTTATGGAGCACAGTGCGCTGTTGCGGACTCTGTCTAAACACCAAGCACGCTGCGTTTCATTGCTCTTTGTCAAAACCCAAGTTTTAACTTTTGAGAATCGGTTAGTGACCGTCGTAAAATACACATGTCGATAAGTCTGATAGTTATATATTTATTTATTTATTTATTATTTAAGTCTAAGCTTCAGTAATATAGGCAGGACATCCTTAGAGTCTTTCATAGATCAGTAGCTCCACCAAGCGTTTTTGGCGTGTGGCGCTTAATTTCCTTGTCTTTCCGGTTCTTGAAGGAGACTACTTATCTGGCCTAAGTATACTCATAACATAAACATATTCTAGTACTTATCCATCTACCTCGAACCTATGTTTCTTGCTGTTGGTCATGAGTTTGTCACCATAAAAAACAATAATATTTAAATTTTGGCTCTTTATGATTCGTTTTACGCGATACCGTTTTTACATTTGAGTATAGACAAAAACACTTTTTATTTTTGACCATTAATAACTTTTTACCCGACTGTGCAAGAAAGAGGGTTAAATTTTGCCAATTTACTATGTTGCTACCTATAGCGCCATCTAGCTGAAACAGTAAAATTAGCACGAGATTCACTGCAGCTCGACAATAAAATTCTTATGCTCAACGACGTTAAGTTTGATAGTACTTTCAACAGATGGCAGGATTATCTGCTTGTGGTGTACTACCATTAACATTGTGTAGATGGCGCCTTGGCAGTAATTATTTTAGTTTAGTATAATAATCATTATAACAAAGAGATTCTTAGCGTATTTTTTTAGCCATGGGATTCTTATGTTATTTTTAGTCATTTAGGACAGGACAGATCATATTGAACTGGTTCTAATTTTATTATAGTTTTTTCTTTTATTACGATACTATATTTTTCCGAGCTAGGTTAGAAACCAGCGGCCTTACGGACAACTGATATTGCGGCACCAAACTAACTAACGAACGTGAACCCTAACGCGCCCAGATATGGTATGCAGTCGCGTGATTTTCCAACTGAGCGGATTTAACGTTAGTTTGGTGCCGCAATAGCAGTTGTCCATAAGGCCCCAAGAGCCTTACTACATCTTAATGTGGGCTCAAAACAGCGCTGAAATAGCGCAGTAGAGAAAATTACGCGTACTGTTTCGATAGCCGTAAGGCCCTGTTTTGTAATATTATGTACCTATAGGCATAGACTAATATATAATTATGTTAGTCTATGCTATAGGTAAGTTAGAGCCTGCAGTTACAAATATTTATTGGAAAATCCTTATTTCTTTTAAGACTTAAGTAAATACAGTAGAATCCGTTTATTATGACATCGAAAGGAGTTGGAACAAACATGTCATAATAAGAGGACGTCATACAAAGCGTTTTGTGAAAAAAAAAACTTTTTTATGTAAATATTTTGTACTTAAGTATTTTAATGGAGAAACATAGTATGTATACATACATATTAAATCAAAATAAAAATTGCTCGTAATGCAGTAGGTACATACATATTTTTTAATGTAGGTAATCTCTACATAGTATAAATTGAAGTCGCTTTCCGCGTCTGTCTGTCTGTCTGTATGTCTGTATGGCCGCTAACTCCTCCTAAAACACGCAACGGATTTTGATGCGGTTTTCACCATAAGTTAGATACATTTTCAAGGAAGGTTTATAAATATAACTAGCGACCCGCCCCGACTTCGTACGTAAATTACACCCGTGCGAAGCCGGGCGGGCGCGTCGCTTGTCTATACTAATATTATAAAGAGGAAAAATTTGATTGTTTGTTTGTTTGCATTGAATAGGCTCCGAAACTACTGAACCGATTTGAAAAATTCTTTCACTGACGGGAAGCTACAATATCCCCGGGTGACATAGGCTATAATCTATACCCGTGCGAAGCTGGGGCGGACCGCTAGTCTGTAATATTTGTCTTCTTTTGTTTTTTAATTTTATTGTAAAAACAGTCTCTAATTCTATTGTGTATAGAAGACATCGCCATGTTAGTCATTATAACCAGAAATATTTTATTAATAATGGGTAAGCGACATAATAAGCTACATGTCACTGTAAGGGAAGTCATTATATCCGATATTTTTATAAATAATTTTATATTTAAACCAAACTTCGTAGTGTAATTACGTCATAATAATCGGTTGGTCAATATAGGCGGAGTCATAATAAACGGATTCTACTGTAGCTCTAAGTATACCTACCTAAGTAATAAATAATAAAGTACCTAAGTAATATAAGCTGAAGTGGCAGTGGGCAGAGCACATATCACGCAGAACAGATAGCCGATGAGGCCGAAAGGTTCTGGAATAGAGCGTGGTCTCTATTTATTACTTAGGTAGGTATACTTAGAGCTACAGTAGAATCCGTTTATTATGACTCCGCCTATATTGACCAACCGATTATTATGACGTAATTACACTACGAAGTTTGGTTTTCATATAAAATTATTTATAAAAATATCGGATATAATGACTTCCCTTACAGTGACATGTAGCTTATTATGTCGCTTACCCATTATTAATAAAATATTTCTGGTTATAATGACTAACATGGCGATAAGCGACCGGTAAGCGCAGCGTAGGACGTCCACCCAATAGATAGACATACGACCTAAAAGAGACCGCAGGGAAACGCTGGATGCAGGCCGCTTCCAACCGACCCTTTTGAAGATCGATGGGGGAGGCCTATGTCCAGCAGTGGACGTCATATGGCTGAAAATATGATGATAATAATACGTATCTATGTTTACCCATGATCAAAGAAAACAAGGTCTTCTACTCTGGCAGTTGTCCCAAAATGACGTCACTGTCCAGTTGCCACTTTATCCAATCAGCTGTTACGTGGTGTATCGTCATCTCTCCATCATGACATCATTGCGGGGCGCCCACGTGGACATTTTTTCTCGGATTGCTATACCTGGCGGAGTATATTATTACCCACGAGCATATCCACCTTATCCTTATTCATTCGGATACCTAAAGTTATGGGGGATGGGATGGAAACAATGATTATTTACATCATGAATGGAAATTATTTATGGTGTTTGGTTGAATGGGTGGCGTTTGGGGGTAAGAGGTTGTATGCACATAGGTACGTGTGTGTATGTTTGCGTGTCTGTATATATATACAGACGTCTATACATATATGTATATACAGTGTCTGTGTCTGTATATTTCTCCAAAATGGCTTAACCGATTAGAAAGCTTTTTTTGAGTTTCTGTATTACTAAAAAGAACCCTTATAAGTTCGTTCTGTCCGTCCATTCTAAAGTAGCGAACTTGACGAGACGGACTTGGCTGACGGACTACCGCCCAAACAACGGGAGAGATTAAACAAAAACAAAATGTTCAGCAATGAATGTTTGTCCTGGGTAGGAATCGAACCAACGTATTCAGTGACACAATCACAAAATCTCTAAAACTTACTACTGTGCATTGGCCAAAAAGGGCGGTGGCGTAAGGCCTATTGCTATTGGTAGCGTCTTTCGCCGCTTGACTGCCAAATTAGCTTGCCGCGCCGTTACGAATGAGATGGCTGGCTACCTGCAGCCTCACCAGTTGGGGTTCGGTACCCACTTGGGCTGTGAGGCGGCAATCCACGCTACGAGAACGTATGTAATGAATGCGGAAAATACGGGCTGCATCGTGCTGAAACTCGACATTCGCAACGCGTTCAATACTTTGGAAAGAGACGTTCTGCTGGGGGAGGTTAAGGAAAAAGTCGCATCTCTCTATCCCTTCCTCCACCAAATTTATCATTCTCCATCTAAGCTCTTCTTTATTAATAACCTCATTCATTCTCAAGTGGGAGCCCAGCAGGGGGATCCACTCGGCCCACTCGTCTTTAGCTTGGCCATCCACAAGATCATTCTTGAGCTCAAATCTCCCTTGAACATCTGGTATCTCGACGATGGTACCATCGGAGGTAAGCCGGAAGACGTATTTCAGGATCTAGAGACCCTTATTCCTCGTCTCAGAGATCTGGGCCTGGAGGTGAATCCCACTAAATGTGATTTTTTTCCCCTGTAGTTGTGAGGCTCGTACACACTTTACTCGTTTCAGTGATATTTTACCTGGCCTTAGGGAACTTTCGACTTCAGATTTTTACCTCTTGGGGTCTCCAATTTTTTTGGATGCAGTTCCTGAGGCCATCATATCTCGTACTCAGCTTCTCCTTACCACCCAGGAACGTCTCAAAGACCTTTCCGCGCACGTGGCGATTGTCCTGTTGCGTATGTGCTTTGCCCTACCAAAAATCACATACCTGCTACGGACTACCCCTACCTGGAATTGTCCAGAACAGGTATCTTCTTTTGACGAAGCCCTAAAATCGGTGGTCGAGTCCGTCCTGAACGTCTCCTTTGAAGAGTCTCAGTGGTCTCAGGCGGCTCTTCCGATTCGGTGTGGGGGTCTGGGGTGCGATTGTTGAAGTTGGCTTGCCGGCTTTTTTGGCATCGGCACATGGGGTTGCGGACCTCGTCGCTACCATTCTTCGCTCCAATGGTGACGGGGACAGCATTTCCTATGTGTCGGATGCTTTGTCAGCTTGGGTGGCCCTCAACTCGGGTGCGACGAGCCCAGAGGCGGTCAAGGTTCAGCGGGGGTGGGATGATGTCGGGGCCAAGCGGATCCAAGGACTTTTGTTGGCACGTGCTACTGGAGCAGATATGGCTAGACTCCTGGCTGTGTCGCAGCCAGAATCCGGGGCATGGTTGCACGCGCTACCTTCTCCTCACCTGGGCACCTTACTGGACGACGACTCTTTGCGTGTGGCGGTGGCCCTTCGCCTGGGCTGCAAGGTGTGTGAACCCCACAGATGCACCTGCGGTTCCATGGTGGAGGCCGATGGCTATCACGCGCTGGGTTGTCATCGTTGCGCAGGGAGGTTTCCGCGTCACCATGCACTCAATGACATAGTCCGGAGAGCCTTTGTGTCGGCAAACGTCCTCTGCGTGCTGGAGCCTCCAGGGCTCTGCAGGTCTGATAGGAAGAGGCCGGACGGGCAGACTCTCGTGCCTTGGAAAAACGGGAAGTGCCTGATATGGGATGCTACTTGCGTCAGCACTGTCGCCGCCAGCCACCTGAGTCGCACCGTCCGCTCACCGTCAGCAGCGGCGGAATATGCCGCTGATAAAAAGAGAGAGAGTACGCAGCGTTGGAGCCGCTTTACAATTTTGTGCCCGTTGCCGTGGAGACCATGGGTTGTTGGGGGATTGAGGCCAAGAAGATCATTTCGGAGATAGGGCACAGGCTCAAGGAAAAGTGTGGTGACTCCCGCTCCGGCTCGTTCCTGGTGCAAAGGTTGGCCATTGCCATCCAACGCAGTAACGCAGAGAGTGTTTTCGGTACCTTTGCGCCGGGAACGGTCAGGGGTGGGTTATTTGAATAGTTATTAGTTTAATTGTAATTTGACTGAGATTTTGAATAATAAATAATTTTAATTAAACTTACTACTTGACCTATAGATTTCTTATGGGTTGTGGAGTTTTGCTACGAAAGGATTTTTGTCAAAGGGCCAATTGAAAGGAGGCAAAAAGGGTTGAAAGTTAATATGAAATTGTACACGTATAAAGTCGCAGACAACAGCAGCAGCAATAGTATTTATACTTAAAAACTTTAAAAGAACATTAACTGACTTACGAAATTAACTTACTCATGGATCAACTTATAAATTTGGTATGAAATTAGCTTTATCCTGGGATTGGCACATAGTCTACTTTTATCCCAAAAAAATATTGCATTCTGTAGAATAGTCAGTAAGGAATAGCTGCTACTATTAAGATATTAAAGTGAAGTAGTAGTGAGGTAGCTAGTAAAATAATAAGCTTCTAAATTTAATTACTGTATTATTTATTAACAAATACTTGCAGTGCACAAATAGTGGCACACTGAGTTGTTCATTTACAAATCTCCGTGGTTTTGAAGGAACTGTTACAAAGTTAATCTATCATATCTATTCTTTGTGGAAGATTTTCACATCCTGGAACTTCAGGTTCTTGACGTTCTTAACCTGGAAGTAGTGCAGCGGCCTGTCGGAGGGGAAGCCAGTAATGCGGTATCCAGGGGTGTAAGGTTGCTTGAAGCCGTCGAATTCTTGGATGTACACCACGAGCTGGAAGGTCATGCCACCAACGGTACCTGTAAATAAAAAATATATTTTGATCAGGTATTTTTTCATACAAATAGTTGAGATGATTTGGGATCACAGTTGAAACAAGTAAATTATTAATAGACTTTTCAAAACCACGTACAAATAGTTTTTCTTGTATTACCACCTTTCTTGACCATTTTCACCCCTGTTATTCTTAACTTAGATTCCAATAAGCAGTAAGATCAATAAGCAGTAAGATTATACAACAGGTAGCAACAGTATTGATAAACAATTAATGAGACAATAGATGATACTTTAAAAACAATTGTTCACATGGTTTTATTCAGATTGAAAAATCATCAAACCTTTAGGCAGCAGGAGGTTGTGTGGATAAACAGACACGGTTTTGCTCTTGGGTGACCATGTTCCAGAGGAGATTTCCTCAGCAATATCCCAAGTGGTTGGAACATCCTTTGCTGTGTAAATGAAGTCAGTAGACTTGCGGGTGATGACGGTTTCTCCAGCCGATACTATGAAAAAGAAAAGAATAAGAGAGACAGTCAATGAAAAAAATACTGGTAATATTGGTGAGGTATGAGATATAAAAAATATTGGTGAATAAATATGGCAATAAATTAGGCATACTTGTAAGTAATGATATTACATTTTCGAGTTGTAACGAAAATAAAATAATAATAATGACGGTAGCAGAAAATACTAACATTCAGAAAGAAACTGGTCAAGCAGGAAGAAGTTCTCCGTATTATGCTGCAGAGGGATCTCGAAGCCTTTGCTGTCGTATTTAGGAGCAAGGAACAACTTGACCAAGACTTTCTTGGCAGCGTCGCTCTTGACATTAACGCTGACAGTGAAAGGCTTGTGGTTCAGACGCTTGTGCTCAACGAGAACGATTGTGTCTTCGTACAATTCCTTGGCTAGAAAAGAAATTAAACTATTAGATAAATTTCCCACTAAAATATAACATAACAATTTTGTTTTATTATATAAGCTTACCTTCATGTGCGTTCTGGTACAAGCTGCTGGTAACGTTGAAGAAACTGTACTCGAAGAAGGTAAACAGCTGGTCTACTTCAACCTTCTCAATTTCAACATTAGGGAGAGTCAATTCCTCGGGCTTGTACAGAGGCATCTGTTTCTGCCAGTATACGAACAGATTCAAGATACGTTTCCAAAGCGCATAGAAGACTGGGTCACGAAGAGCAGTTTGGTAGTTTTCCAAAGCTGATGGGACAACCAGAGGAGCGAAACTAAAAAAAAATTGTAGCAAAGGACTTAGATATTATTAATTAACAACAAATAAATGCTAAACGGGAATGTAAGATACATACTGATTATCATATTGGTATCCAGGTTTAATGGAGTTGCCAAGAATTTGCTTCCAAATCCTGATAAAATCTTTGTAGTAGTAACGGTTAGGAGAGTCAGCATTGGACTCAATCAGACGACCGACGATGTCAAGACCTGCATCGGTAAGGAGGGTAACCTGCTCGCCTTTACGCTGTGGAGAGAAGCCAAGTTATATTTTAATTGATTAATTTGGAAACACACAAGATTACAGATAGTATAATTACACGAGGATACTTACGTTAACATAGAAACCCTTGTCGATAGCTTCCCAGATGCGTCTTTCGAATTCTTTGACCTTCTCGATTGCGCTAGCTAATTGAGGCTGGTCAAGACGGAAGTTATCTGGTCTGGACGGGAAAGGAACTCCATTGCTGTATACAAGTCCAGACGTAAATCCATCTTCAATAACATCGGTGATTTCTGGGATCTCTCCAAGACCGTTGGATAATCTCTCCATATAGTAATGGGCGACAAGCTGCCTGTGAGCAAACCACCAAGCTTCTCCACGAGTTTTCTTGTAGATAACTGACGGTTCCAATTCACCACCAAGCCAGTAAGGTGTTACCAAACTCAGGAAATATTGAGCAGCGTTCAAGTCGTAATCGTTCGTGAAGTAAGACAGAGCATAGTTATTGCCGAGGTAGGGCCATTCAGTGGCGTTTGCTTTAATCACAATATTTTCATCCAAGCTATAAGTAGAAAGGTAGTTTTTCACACAACGTTGACCGTGAACGTTGACTCTTTGGGCGGTGGAAATGATTTCTCCGTTGTTAAAGAGTGAAGGGAAGGTTTCGTAGATTGGTGGAATTGCAATAGCTTGTGTGTCTTGGCGGTAAATAATAGCAATACTGAGAGAGTAAACAAAGAGACCTTCATTAATTATGTCTCTCAGGTACGCAGCGGTATTGTAGAAAGTATCGTAGTCCTTTGCAGTGTACAGCACGTTGAACATATGCAATGCTTCGATGGCGTGAGCTGGCTCATTTACTGAAAACGGAACTGACCGGGGCAAGTACCACTTGTTCTTCAACATACCAGCGTATAGCTTTGCAGCAGTCACATTCTGAAATAGGTAAATAAATGATATCAATTCTCATGACACTTATCAGCACATAGGACGATCATTACTAGTTTTTTACTAGTGAACTTACGCCGTAATTATTCAAGTGTTCTTCAATTCCCTTGAATTTGCTGGCATCATATTGGATAATGGTCGAAGTTGCCGGCTCATTGATGTGTTGGAAAAGGTCTAGTAACTTCAGTTGGCGCTCTACAAGAACGGCGGGCTCAACTGAAAAGTAAATAATTTTATTGGCATTATCGTGAAATTTATAAATATTACAATTTAGCTGGTCTGAAGATGAAGGTGGAAGGTTAGTATCGGACCTCTTAGAAGGATACTATAGTGAACCCAGTGAGAATGGGCATATCAGATCCTTCTTGATGAGCGCTATTTAATTTAACCTGGTAAGGAAAACCTGATGGAAGTAAAAGGTGGGTCTAAAATGGATACTTCTAGTCGTAAATATATCATCAGAGCTCATTATAAACTTATTAACAAACGTGTTTAGTTCTTATTTTTTTTAACGTAATATTATTACCTCTAAATGTGGATAACAGGACATTGGCGGGCAAACCTGCAGATACCAATATACAGAAAACCAGAACAAAAGAGTTACAGACTTTGCCAACACTATAAGTAATTACTGATTTAAAAAAATATTATGTAGAGGTTGTTTATATTCTGGATTTACTAGACTATTTTTCATTCTGGAATAATATTATTATGAAGTACCTCGAAGAGGACGAGCATAGAGGATGACAATAGTTAAATAATGACTAGACTGAGAAGTTGAAGATTACGAGCTAAGTGGAGTGCCTTGGGAGAGGGCTACTGCCTATGCAGCCGAATAACAGTGATAATAATTATAGAACTTTTTAAGTAGGAAGAGTGAACTTACCCACCACGTTGGAGGTAGCGAGGGCACCAGTAGCGAGTGCCAAGAGACACAGCACAAGACGAGCCATGATTGCCAGTGACACTCCAACGATTTCTTCCCCTATTTATATGAACAAATATGAGACTGATAAGCTAACAAAAAAATTATCAGCGACTGACAGAGTGTAGCAAATTCTGTATCATGTCCAGAAAAACTTTTAGATTACACAGTACGTATATAAAAACTATTAGGTTTAAATGATTGTACATGTATAAAAATTTGGCCGATCACGGTTATTTTTACAGGCTTTTATTTAACTTAATATGCATAGACATTATTGGCAAATGGAAATTGGATTTCCAAATAACTCAGAGGATGAGCAAAGTGCATTGCTGTGCAGAATTTTTAAATGTTGAAGTTAAAAATTTTGGATTGCACTAAACTGGCAAGCATGCCAGACTTGCTTGTCTCGTATTAAAAAAACATGAAAAAAACTGGCACTGCTCGTATGTAAATACGAGTATATAAATATGTAGAATTTTTATTAATTTTTAGACCACTTCTTAGTATCCGATTGAGCTCAAACTGTACACGTTTATGTGGTTTCGATGACAATTATTACCATTAAACTAATCTAATCCAAAATTAAGTCAAAAGGAAGGCATTGGGACTTCCTATATCAGTCTCTGGCAGCCATATTACAAGATTTGCTTAGTTTGGGGTCAGATGACCGTGTGTGCAAAAATGTCCCGAATATTTATTTATTTATTTTATTTATAATGACTGGCGATGAATGAAGTTGAAATTGATTTGTTTTGTTTTCATGATCACTATTCGGTATCAACGATTCACAACCTAAACTATTTTCAATGTAAAAGTAAGACCACTCAAATACTAAAAGGCATGGACTATAAGGGTACTGAATTATATATCACTGATAATTTTGTCAGTAAATTCATAAATAATATTATAATACTTACCATACCAATGTAATTGCTATAGCTATGTTTTAATATTTCCATGTTTTAATAATTTGCAACTGTACTGTACTAATAGTTCATTTATAATTATATAATTATATATTTAGTAATTATTACTCAATTTGCGTTATATATTTGTTTATTCTTAAATTTAAACGGAGTTATATTTATTATCTCAATTTGGGACATAATATTAATTCATAGAGGCTGGGAAAAGCCACTGGCTTCCAAAACACAGTATTTTACTAGTTCGGAGCCAGAGGATTTATTTATTTCTTTGTAATTTCTCCTTGTGCCTGATAAAGATTAATATTATGCCTAATAAAGACTATTTTTATTCAATACCCATTATAGTGAGTCTGATGAAATTTTTATAGCAAATTGTACCCTCATAGAATTTGGGCTGGTAAGTTTTGTTATGAAAAGCATTTTTCATCACAAAAGATGGTGAGCAAAAAACTTTATAATAGGTCACCAACTGACAGAAGCAATGCGCATAAATATCATGCACAAAAAAGCAAATTTAATTTGACCATTAGGTACTTACATAACTAAAACACTACATTATTCTTTAAAAAATTGACTTCAAAACAGTTTTTACTTATCACAATCTTTATCGTACCATTCGTTGTATGAAAATTCAATCATATGTAGAAATATATGTAGAGTATAATTATGTAAAGTTTCTAAAAAAAAAACCTTTGAATCTATTTTTAGTTAACCATTTGGGCATTATGTATAACTTTCCAACGAAACCTAGTAAATTTTCGTTTCTTTCCAACTTTATACACAAAGAATAAAGAAGAAGTTAATTACGAATAATTTCTACTCGCTAACCCAAGTTTTTTTGTACGATTACAGAAACTCTAAGACAGAAACCTTTTTTGTCGCACTGACAACTATAGCGACAACTAAATATGTTATCTTTTCTTTCTTTGTATGTTCCTGTATTTTGTGATGTTGGTAAGTGTTTTAATTTCCTACGTTTTTTTCTTTTATAAAACCCTCTTTATTAATAATCGCGTAAAACCTTGAAATAGTTATACGATAAATAGTAGGTGTACAATTTTGAACTCGATTGTATAAGACAAAAGACAGAATAACTATTCGTTAGCTACCCTGCGATATAATTTAGGTTATGTAAATGATATCAGGCATTGGCTGAGAATTTACTAGTATTATAATCACACTAATAATTATAAATGATAAAACATGTGAATGAGCGTGTATGCAGTATCTTTATTTCCACCATCTTGGTTACGGGTGGACGGGTTTGGCTTTGGATGAAATTTAGTACAAGCTTGCGTTTGAAATCGCTAAACACTGCTAGTGCATTATAAATAGGTATTTATTTATAATTTAATGTTTTAACAATAATTTTATTGTATTTTTTGATAACAAACAGAAGCTTATCTATCATAGCCGTAACCTATCTCTATTAAAACTTTATTAAAATTTCAATCTTGCACATTATGAGTACCTATCTCTAGATGTTTTGTGCATTATTATATACTAGCTTCTTCCCGCGGCTTCGCCCGCGAAATTCTAAGGAAAAATTATAGAACTCTTGTACACTGTAGCAATATTTTGGGTATACTATACGCTGTGTAAGTGCCGACCGATATAGACGAGTGGTAGCATGACTGCCTATTCCGCAGCCGGAACACTCTTGTTCCGGCTGCGGAATAGGCAGTTCTAGGTTTTATCTAGGCAGGGCAATCATCAATTAATATTTTCTTGTCTGGACAACTGTAAACGAACGCAATATCAAACTCTCCACCTTTTTTGGCTGCTAAAGATAAATTCTGTGTTTGTCTATCGTTAAGCTTGTGGGCAAAATTAAAATCAAAAATGCAAAAATATTAGTGTAACCCTGACATTTAATCTGAATGCACCCTGTTGCTATGTTCCTACGTTTGAGCTTTTTCAATAGTAATCGTGAAATCCGCATGAAAGAAAGTCACCCTTGCCCACTCTTGTAGCCCAGCGTACCGTGCAACTTCTAAAGAAAAGTTGACTATTCCGTTAGGAGTTAAAATTTGAAATGTACCTATATATTCCAAATTTTAACTGCCTAGCGTGAACGGTATCGGGAAAATAAAGGTTCTTTTTTAAAACTTTGAGCTCCTTTTCTTAATAATCTTAATCCTCTTGGAATGCGAATTTTCCAAAATCCTTTCTTAGTGTGAGTTTACACTCTTTTATGAACACAACCTTTAATTTTCATGTCTCTAGGACTAGCAGTTTAGGCTGTGCGTTGATGTGTGAATTATGTCATTCAGTCAGTCAGGACTTTGAATTTTACATATTAAAATTACATAATAGAGTATTAAACCCCACTGCATTAATGATTAAACCACAAGTATTAATTATTATAAATATATATTTATTTTTCATTTAAACAATTAACAATACATACAAACAATGTATACATACACTAATAAATACATAATACATATATAATTCATACAGTAGGCACGATGACTGTTTAAAATGATCTTTTAGCAGAACTTAATATTGTCTTCAATTTAATTCTGTCAGTTTTCAAACTCTAAAATCATTCATTTACCTACTAAGAAGCTAGATAATTGAAAAAAGACGTCGTTTAAGCTGTTTTAGAATGTATGAGGTACAACGACATCGGGAGATTCTTTGTGGTGGATCAGGACATCTTGGAAGTACATGTTCTTGACGTCTTTGATTTGGAAGCTGTGCAGAGGTCTGTCGGTGGGGAAGCCGGTGATGTAGTAGCCTGGAGTGTAGGGCTCCTTGTAGCCGTCGAACTCTTGGATGTACACCACGAACTGGAACTTCATGCCACCAACCTTACCTGTAATGAAATTGATGGTATTAGTCAAGGTTTACTCTTAGAAACTGTACTCCGTTGTTGAATGAATATTATCCACATAATGAAATGTAACATACTAATTTTATTGCAAAAAAATCATTAAACTTGAATAGCGAAATTCATGAACCAGAAAGCAAACCTGCTACACCTGCTGCTACCTAGAACACCTAGGTCTATTAAACTTCACCTTGTACGAAGCATGTAGGATAATTTTTTAACTTTTATTAGATTATTTTGTCACGTCAGTGGAGATGTCCACATAGATAGAGCATTACCAGACGTAAATAAAACATACCCTTAGGCAGAAGCAGACGGTGAGGGAACACATTCATCGTCCTCTTAGAAGGCGTCCAATCTCCCTTGAGGAGTTTCACGTAGAGCTCATGAGCGCTGGGCCACTCCTTAGCAGTGTAGACGTATTCGGTCGACTTGCGAGAGATGACACATTCTCCAGCGGTCACTGTAAAAGACAACAAAATAAAAATTATTCTGCCGAATACTTACAAATGTAGTTTTTATGGTTGGTATTCCGAAAACCCGAACGAACCGCTTTGATTCCACTTTTATTGTGCGAACTGCTAGTCTGTGGAATGTGATGCCTGAATGGGTGTTCCCTGATAGTTACAATCTGGGTGTCTTAAAATCACGAGTGAATCTGTTTCTTCTAGGCAAGCGAGCTCCACCGTAGACCACATCATCGCTTAACATGAGGCGAGTTGGTGGTCAAGCGCAAGCCTATTATTTATTTTTAAAAAAACGTACAAATGTCTTGAATACCACATAATAAACATAAGTGAAAACTTACAGTCATACGGGAACTTGTCAAGCAGGAAGAAGTTCTCAGTGTTAAGGTGCAGCGGAATTTCATAGCCTTTGCTGTCGTATTTAGGGGCGAGGAAAAACTTGACGAGCACTTTCTTGGCGGCTCCGCTCTTGACGTGCACGCGTACGGTGAAAGGTTTGTGATTAAGACGTGGGTGTTGAGCGAGAACAGAGACATCTTCCACCAAACTCTTGGCTGAAAAAGAGTATCATGTTTATATCAACGTTTAGCGAGATAAATTCATTAAAAAGTAAAAAATTACTCAAAATTTTAATAACTTACTCTCAGCTTCAGTCTGGAACAGATGGGTCGAAATGTTCATGTAAGTGTATTCGAAATGTGTACGAAGGTTGTCAACTTCGACCTTTTCAATTTCAACATTGGGCATAGTAAGTTCCTCGGGCTTGTACAGAGGCATCTGTTTCTGCCAGTACACGAACAAATTCAAGATACGCTTCCAGATCATGTAGTAAGCTGGGTCACGCAGGGCAGTTTGGTAGTTCTCCAAAGCCGATGGCACAACCAAGGGAGTAAACCTGTAATTTATGAAAATATATTAATATAAATAGAATTTTTGTCAAGTAAAATTATTTTGTTTGTCTACAGTGTTTTCTGGTATAATTTTCGAACTTGAATCTTTTACATTACACGTACTTGTTTTCATAACGGTATCCAGATTTGACTGTGTTTCCAAGAATCTGCTTCCAAATCCTGATGAAATCCTTGTAGTAATAAGGGTTAGGAGAGTCGGCGTTGGACTCAATCAGACGACCGAGAATGTCAAGACCAGCATTAGTAAGAAGAGAAACCTGCTCTCCTTTACGCTAAAATTTTAACAAAGAAATAATATTAAAGTAAAAAATTTAAGTGATTGATGAAATCAAATCAAAACTAAACAAAAACTCACGTTGATGAAGAAACCTTTATCGATAGCTTCCCAAATGCGTCTTTCGAATTCTTCGACCTTCTCAAGAGAGCTGGCTAGCTCAGGGTTGTCAAGGTGGAAGTGGTTTGGCCTTGTAGGGAACGGAATTCCGCTGTGATACAGAAGTCCTGAGTTGTATCCTTCTTCAACAACATCAGTGATTTCAGGGATTTCACCAAGATCGTTAGATAATCTCTCCATGTAGTAACGGGCCATTATCTGTCTGTGAGCAAACCACCAAGCCTCTCCACGGCTCTTCTTGTAAATAACAGGCGTCTCTTCACCTCCCATCCAGTGAGGGGTAACAAGGCTCAAGAAGTACTGCGCGTCATTAAGATCATAATCGTGTGTAAAGTAAGACACGGGGAAGTTGGCGTCATAATAAGGCCAAGCAGTAGAGTTCCACCTGATGACAACATTTTCATCCCAAATGAAAGTAGATGGGTATTGTTTCATGAAGCGGTGACCATGGGTGTTGATTCTTTGCGCAGTGACCATAATTTCACCGTTGTTGAAATACGATGGGAAGACTTCATAAATTGGTGGTATGACAACTCCTTGAGTATCAAGGCGGTAAATTATAGTTATACTGAGAGCATAGACGTAGAGGCCTTCGTTAAGGATATCTCTTAAGTAGACAGCTGTGTTGTAGAAAGTCTCGTAGTCTTTGGCAGAGTAGAGCATGTGGAAGAGAGTCATGGCTTCGAAAGCATGCGCAGGCTCATTAACAGAGAACGGCACTGATCGTGGTAAGTACCAGTTGTTCTTCATAATGCGAACGAAGGTCTTGGTTGCGGTTATGTTCTGCAAAAGCCATTATGAGAAAACTGTTAGACTCAATTACCACAAGAACGACATATTATATAGCAGCAACAAACTGCCCACTAGTGGTATAGGGTAGGTTGTGAATAATTAATTTTATCTAGAATCAAGTCTGGCATAAAAACAAACAAATCAAGCCAATCTTGTTTAAGTTTCACTTGGATTTTCAGTTTGTAATTAATTGAGATACTTTATTGTATTGTAAAGCCAGGAAATAAACTCACATTGTATTTTTCATAGTTGTTTTCAATGGTCCACTTGCTGGCAATATCCTGGCACTTTGGAATAGAGATTGGTTCGTGGATGTGGTCGTATAGAACCATCAATTCCATTTGACGCTGCTTAATAACATCAGCGCCAACTGCAATCCACACACGAGATTATAAAACATGGAAATACCTGGTGACTTTTTTTACCAAAATCAAAATATCTGTTAGCAAAATAGAAAAATTTGGGTGTGAGAAGTACATGGAGTAAAAGCTTGTATTAAAGTTTATTTGCGGATATTTTGTTGATTTTTTAAGTCCTGTATTGAAGGACTTCTTTATAGTGAACTAGCGGTCCGCCCCAGCTTCACACAGGTATAGATTATAGCCTATGTCACCCGGTAGTGTAGCTTCCCGTCAGTGAAAGAACTTTTCAAATCGGTTTAGTAGTTTCGGAGGGTTTGTGAGCCTATTCAATGCAAACAAACAAACAAACAATCAAATCTTTCCTCTTTATCATAATAATATTAGTATAGATGAGTTCGACAACTGAAAAGTTAATAAAGCAATTATGAGGATTTCCTTGGATTTATCACACAATTTTTTTCCATTGCGGTATAAAGTCACCGGTACTTAGAAGAATATTCGTACCAACTATAGTTGGAATTTTATTTGACGTTGTAAAAGAAAAATTGTACTTACTCTTGGACCAATTATCGCGAGGGTCAGCCAATACGCCGGCGGCGCAAAGGGCCAGCACGCACAACACTAGACGAGCCATGTTTGCCAGTGCACCACCTCCCGATGCACCGCCTATTTATATGCTTTCTATAATGTAAACAATTGAAAATCAAAAGAAATAATTCATCAATCGATACCTACTGATACAATGTAAGCGCTTAATATCTGCGGTGTAGGTTATTTTGTGATTGCATGCTCTTCAAAAATAATAGTGCAGATAAAGTAATGACCTTAAGGTATGCGTACTGTGCATCGAATTTACTCGTGTTACTTCAATTATCGGTTTGATCCACCCTTTAAGTTTGTTATCACTAAAATCAAGGCTTAGTTACATAGGATGAACTTTGTGTAGGTTTATATAAGTATACTAACCTGCATGCAGTGTTTCGTAACAAACCCGAAAACAAAATTTCAACTGTTTCTGTCCCCTTACACATTGCAATTTTGTAAGAGATCACTTACAAAGAGAATGTCATCATATTTTTTTCATTTTAGAATATAACCAAATTCTATTACATAATACAGATCGATATAAAACTAAATTTTCCGTTCAATATTCAGTGTACTTACGACAAAATGACTTTTACGACATTTCCTCAAATTTTGAAATTTCCTCAGTCGATATCTGAATTATGTCAATTGTTTACCACCAAGCGGGTCGCCCATTTATTTACCACGAATGGCATACGCTATTTTGTAGTGATTATAGCCCAGTGGTTGGCACGTTAGAATTCCAAACTGAATGGTGTGGGTCAAATCCCAACAATAAGCTTAAGCTGCCGCTGAAGGAAAATATCATGAGAAATGGAAAAGATGATAGAGCTGGCCAGCTACCACCCTCAAGTTTAAAATCTGTCGCCAAGCACCTACAGCCTACCTTGAGAGCCAGTTCCCATTCCAGTCCAGGCGTGTAACCATCTTCGACCACACTTTCATTTAAGAGCGGTATTATAAAATGCAATCGTTCAATTTAGATATCTGGATTTTCTGTCATATAACGAAAAAATAAAGCCAAAATAATAATTGTTTTTTTATGACAGTAATTTAACGAAATTTTATTTGTATTTTCGTATTTTTTTCTTAAAACATAATAATAATAACATATGCATAACTAGTATCTAATAAAAAAAACAACTAAAAATACATACAAACTAGTACTAAAATATAAAACTAAACTAATCTAATAATCCGCTGCCAGCACGTATCGTACCCAAAATGCTGGCTGCATTGCCGCGTTGAATTGCAATGCTAATACGCTGTGCAAGATATCGGCCAGCATTTTGGTCACGAGATGCTTCGACCAGACGATTTGATAAATCTTTAAAAATATTTTATGCGCCTGGTCCCCACGGGCCTAAAGTTTCGACCCCAAAAGGCTCAAATATATACCCTCTGTCTAGGTTGCTATATTTGCGCCTTTTGAGGCTTTCTGCAGATTCAGCCGCTGTACCAGCCTTATTTTGCGTTCTAGGAAGATGAGACGGTGCAAGGGTATCAACGCAAGTAGCGTTCAATACTAATGGCCGCCCCATCTTCCAAGGAATCAAATAATACGAAATTTTATGAATGTACTCACGAGAGAAAAGTGACATCTGAACTTTTAGTTGTTTTACACTTTTTTTGTTGTGTTTTACACTTCCGGAAAGCACACGAAGGCATAATTATGTCAGATGTTTCGTTAGCATGTAACAATAATCTTGTGTCACACTTCCTACGGCTAGAGACTGACTGAAACCAAATGAGAGCCGGCGCTCATTTTATGATCTTCAAAAATGCGCTTCTTCTAGGCCCGTCCATTCACTCCTTTCGTCGAATGTTTTGTTGTTGGTGTGTCTATCGTATATAAATATCTAGTGTTTATTTTTTAGGGTTATAATTTAGGTCCGTAGTTAGGTGAGTTAGGGTCCGTCAATTCGTTTGTTCCTCTGTCCGTGACATAGAAACGTATAACTCACCGTGCTGATAATTTATTTAAATACCGTCATTCTAAAGTATTTAGAACTTTTTGTGGTCACAACTTTTTGGGTTCTTGATCAATAAAACACGCGATTCTTGATTTTTGTTTCTGATGTAGGTACACAATAAAGAGTTTATATCTTTATAATATTATGATTATCTAAAACTGTAGTTATTTCAAGGTGTTATACGAGTAACCCAAAATCCATTGTAAAATTTTCGTAAAAATATGTTCATAACAAAGAATATGTCCCAAGACAAGTAGTTATCTCTTTGGTAAACCATAAAAAGTATAAGTTATATCGGTATGATACATAAGTACCTGAAATTTGGCTAAGTCCACCGAGCTTTGTTCGTTCGATTTATCCGCCAATTTCCGAGCTATGAAAATGATCTTTGGCTTTGGTTACGGAACCCTACCATACGCGCTCTTGGCCAGTTATCCATTCAGTGGATGCCCGCCACTCGCATGATGTCGTCGGTACATCAAGTGGAAGGTCTACCTACGCTACGTCTTCCGGTTCTCCACTCAGGAACCTTTCTTCCCCATCGGTTATCGGTTCTTCCAGAGATATGGCCTGCTCATTGCCATGACATAGTATAACAACAAATAATAAATAATGGCCAAGTGTGAGTCGGTGACAAATTTTTGTTAGTTATAATTGTGTTATACTCGAGCGTCACTGTAGCAAAGAATTAAATACGTGACTGCGTCGCAATCACTTCGACTATTTCAGACAATAACGGATGGTTGTATTTTGTGGTGGTAAGGAACCCTTAATGCGCGAGCCTGACTCGAAATGCGTGAGCGAAGCCGCGGGCAACAGCTAGTGTTAGAATAAATTAATAACCAACGGGTCTGATTCTATAAGTTCCTAAAACTTTGTGTTATTGCATTATAGGTTTACATTAGTAAACCTCTACCAATGAACACTATCTAACTTTAGCAATAATGACGTTTTAATAGATATAAACCTGCGTGTTTAATATTCGACTACATTGTCGCTTACCAACAGGTGAGTTGGAGGTCAAACGCGGACATAAACGCAATTTAAAAACAACCAATCTTATCTACGTGTTTACTCTCCAAGGTATACTCGACATTCGGTCATATGACGTACGTATTCTAGGATATTATTTTACTCATCATTCATCATCATCATCAGCCAGAAGAAGTCCAATGCTGAAAATAGGCCTCCCCCTAATAACCTCCACACTGAACGAAAGCGTGCCGTCTGTCTGCACCAGTGGATGCCCGCGAGTCTCACAGATTCAGATTCTTTATTAACCAATATAACATGTTCGTCATATGAGGCAAGTCAGTTTACACGAATGCTTATTTCTACTAATGTTATACATTAAATGTCAGCAATAAGAATAATGTCAACATATTTTTTCTATCTTTCCAGTCAATGGTACTAAAATTAAAACAATATCCATGTAATCTAGTCATATGAAAAAGATTGTTCACTTAATTTTATGTCCATATATTCTGTCAGTTTATAAAATGCATTCCATGCACAATGTCGTCAGTTCATCTAGTGGGAAGCTTACCTACGCTGCGTCTTCCGGTTCGTGGTATCCACTCAAGAACCATTATTAACATGTATAAATTGTTTTTTTGGGAACTCCTGATAAAAGATAAAGATAAAGATAAAGATTATTTATTTGCACAAAACACGAGTAAATCATACACACATTTAAAAACGCATGCACAATAGGTGGGTTAAAATATTAGTCACTTTGTATCATGTTTTGCCTAGTTTGTAGGCGTACAAATCTAGAGAGATGGTATAAAAATACCGTAAGAATTATTTATATAAAAAAGTATTGATTAAAATAACTGTCGAAATAATTTCAAAAGTTCAAGTATGATGGTATTAATTTAAATAGTCAACAGATAGACATTACTATAATTGTATGATAAACAAATTGACCTTCTGCAGTCATTACTAAAATTTATCATTTATAAAATCACTAACTTTGTAATAACATTTCTCGACTAAAAGTTTTTTTAGTTTTGTTTTAAATTGACTATATTTTAGATCCCTTATTGAAATTGGTATAGTATTGTAGATGGTCGGTCCCATACACATTATACTGTGGTTCATTAAGGTGGTTTTAGATGGGCGATTACGACATCTGTTTTGGTCTCTACGATTTCTTACCGCTAAGCCAGATATTGCCGGGAATAATTCTGGATTAGTTTTTACGAATAAGGCAGTTTCCAATATATATAGAGACGGAAGCGTAAGAATTTTATGTTTAGTAAAGTAAGGCGTGCAACTAATAGTACTTTCTAATCTAAACATCGATCTGATACAGCGTTTTTGCCTTTTAAAAATAATCTCTTTGTCGGTTGAGTTACCCCAAAATATAATACCGTATCTGAGGACGGACTCAACTAAACCATAGTAAGTGGAAAGTAATGTATCTATGTTTAAGGTACTAGACAGTTTATGAAGTACATAAGCTAAGCTTGAGACCCTCTTAGAAAGACTATCTATTTGATTTTTCCAATTTAGTTGTCTGTCAATTACTAAGCCCAGAAATTTTGCAGTATCTACTTCATTAACCATATTGCTGCCATGGCTTACTGTAATGTTAGATTTTTGTGGCCCTCTTTGTCTAAAATGCATTACATTTGTTTTATTTATGTTAATTTTTAAATTGTTATTGTTAAGCCATGTAATTATATCTGATAAAGATTTATTAATATCAGTTTCATAAGAGTCAATGTTTTTACGTGCTATCGTTATTGTACTGTCATCAGCAAACAGTGTCATTGGTTGAGTTGTAGCGTTAGGTAGATCATTAATATATATTATAAATAAAAGAGGTCCCAGGACACTTCCTTGTGGAACCCCATATATTACATTACGTTCTTTAGACCTTGATACCTCTTCACGCTTTGTTTTAATATTAATTCTGCTAATTTCAGTAATTTGCTTTCTTTCAGTAAGATAAGATTTTATTAGATTTAAAATATTTCCCCTTATTCCGTATGCCTCTAGTTTACTCAATAATATTTTATGATCCACGTAATCAAATGCCTGTGTCATGTCACAAAATACTGCACATACTGGAGATGTTTTATCTACATTTGGTAATACTGATTTCATAAAATCATAAATGGCCATATTAATAGTTCTGTTTTTCCGAAAACCTTTTTGTTCTTTGCAAAGAATATTGTTTTTCTCTAAATAGTTATTTAATTCACCATATATATATTTTTCAATAATCTTTGAAAATATTGATAAAAGTGCAATGGGTCTATAGCAGTCTAGTTTTTCTTTATTGTCTTTTTTAAATATTGGTTTTATAACCGTGGTTTTCAAAGCTTTTGGAAAAGTTCCTGTTGAAATGCACAGGTTAATTATATGACTTAAGGGTACACAAAGTTGCTCATTTACAGCTTTTATAATTTTAGTTGACACCTCGTCATTGCCTACACTATAGCTGTTTTTAAGATTTTTTATGATTTTAATAATGTCTTGTGGTATGCACGGGGCCATAAACATAGAGTTTGTGCGAGTTTTAATATTTGATGTGACTTTATTTCCAGAGCCTGCAATAGGTTTAACTTTATCAACATAGTAGTTATTAAACATATTGGCTATTTCTAGTGGATTTGTAATATCTTTATTATTATGATTTATTTTTAAGATTGGCTCTTTCGGGAGATTTAATCTTGTTTTGTTAATAATTCCCCATGCAGTTTTCGATTTGTTTTCAGATGTTTTTATCTTATAGTTATTTTGTGCACGCTTGGTTAGCCCAATAATTTTTTTAAATAGTTTAGAGTAAGTAGTAAATTTATTTTTATTTATTACTGTAGGTTTTAATCTATACTTCCACAGAAGTTTCCTTTTATTTTTACTGCAAATTTTAATACCTCGCGACACCCATTTAGTCGGTTTGCAGACATTTTTAACGACCAGCTTATATGGAAAACATAGATTATAATATAATTTAAAGTTCTCGATAAAATGGTCATAAGCAGCGTTAGCGTCAGTGAGATTATATAATTCTTCAAATGGTAAGTTTTTTAAACACATCTTAAATTTCTCTATGTTTTCCAAGGAGTAATCGCGCTGTTTTTTGGACCAATATTTTAGTAAAAGTTGTTTACGAACTGGGTATTTCATTATTAAAGCACTGTGATCAGATAAGGCCAATTCATGCACTTCCGTCTTACAAGTTTTATTGTTGTTATAAGCCATATTATCTATACAGGTTTGACTTTGAAATCTCGTCACCTGTTTTAGCGCAAGTTTGAAATTATAATTGTTTAATCTACATTCGAAATCTGATACTACTTTAGAGTCTTTTAATACATTAATATTAAAGTCACCTGCTATCACTACTTGTTCATAATTTTTACGTGAAGTCAAACTTAACATTGCCTCAAATTTATTTAGAAATGTTTCTAGATTGGTCGACTTAGGTACTCTATATACACATATAATTACTATTTTTAGTCTAGTCAATTCTACTGCACAGCATTCAAATACACTAGTTAAAGAAAGTTTTTGAAATTCTGGTAGCTCTCTCCATTCATGACCGTTTTTCACTAAAATACAAGCTCCTCCTCTAGATATATTATCTCTGCAAAATGATGCTGCCAATGTATAGTTAGGCACATTTAGATATTGCCCGTATCCAACCTTCATATTATGCTCTGTAAAGCACAATACGTCTACTGCCATATTTTTTTCTGTAAATTCCTCCAAAGCGACTACTAATGGATCAGTCTTGTTGATTAGGCCCGCTATGTTTTGGTGTAGAATGTGGAGATATTGATTCACGAAAAAATGTTGACTGCATAATATGATCTTCCTTATTTGTTTCATTCATCTCACATTTGAGTTCGAATTTTTGTATATTTATAATGTAGGTTTTTAGTGTTCTGAAAATTACACTTAGGGCATTATTATTAATTGTCCCAGAATATTTATTGAACATTGTATGATCATAATTCAGTTTTCTGTTCGTATCGAATATGTAAGCATATTCATGCGTTAATCCGTCTAAATATAATAAGCTATTAAAGTTTACCCGTCGATTATATAATAGGTATTCGGCCATATTTCCGCATTTGTAGTTTGGCAGACACACTATAATGTTTGTATTTTGAACTTTTAGTAATGTCTCTCTGATGTCTGTTACTAGGTTAAAATAATTGTTTGTTTTATTAAAATCTTCTTCTCCTACAAGTATTATACAGTAGTCTTTCTTTGTGAATTCTTTTAATTTCACGTCTATTCCTTTAATTAGCTCTCTCACGTTTCCATTTGGGTTAAGATAATGGCATATGTTAGTGCCGTTATTCCAAGTGTCTTCTGCTATTGATAGAATTTTATTTTGTTTATTGCAGCTAAGAATGCAAACTTTCCTAGCTGGATTTTTCTGTTTTTGAACGTTTTCTGTTATTTTTGGTTTTAATGTCCGGTGTTTTTTTTTTGTTTGATTACACGGTGTTTCATTGATCAGGACATTTTTAAGAGGAGATTCTTTGTTGGGCAGATCTTTCAGTAAAGTCTGCAGCTCCACAGAATCCTTTTGTTGACTTTGTCTTTTTGATTTCTTTTTTGGGGTTTTAGCTGGACTGTGAGTAATTTGCTTGAGTAAATCATATTTTTTTAATATATCTTCGTTACTTCGTTTTAATTGCGTATTTTCAAACGATAAATTTTCGAGCTGATAATCTTCAAACAACTGAACAGATTTTGTCGGGACTTAGGTTCGAGTTCGAGTTCCAGTGATAACAGTAGCAAAAGACTAAGAAAGAGGGTAGATCGTTTTGTCTGCACCTAACTGCACTTAACAGTTCTGCCAACCATCCGCATTCTTCAGTCTTCCCGTGAACATGATGCATATAACTGCGCCGAAATATCGGGAGCTCATTACACAACCTTACCACGACAAATATCCCGTAAATCCAACTAATATTATAAACGTGAGTGTTTGTATGTATAGATGTATGGCTGTTTGTTCCTCTTTTACGCTTTCTTAGGGTTGCATTTTTCGTAGCCAATGTCATATATTATTGTGGTGACAATCATCATAGTTCAGAAATTGGAGGTCACAGAAAAATTCGAAAGATCGAACATCAGTGGACTTAACCAAATTTCAGAGGTGCATCATACCAACATAACTTTTTATGATTCAGTTAAAAATAACTTGAGAAACATTTTATATTAAGGCAGTTTTTAAGTAAATATCAATGACCCTTGAGCTAGGACGGGTTGAATTTATTACAGTTTTATCGTTATATCTCAAAAAGTTATAATGAGGAAATGCTTGAAATAATGTTAAATTAACACTTGATTAAAAAATGTTGTATGAAAACTTGTCTTCACTTCAATTTAAAAGACCTATTCAATGAGACCCAACACAAGGGGGTAGAGTAAAAAACATCAACCCCATTTCACATGTACCAGAGCCTAAAACGCAAAGCTAAAATTAATACAGAACCTAGGTTTTAAAAAAATTTTACGGACGGACAGATGAACAGACGAACAGACGGACAAACAGACAGACGGAGAGACGGACAGACGGACGGACGGCCGGACAGACGGACAGACGGAGAGACAGAACGAATTTATAAGGGTTCTATTTCGGGCTACGGAACTCTAAAAATTGGTCTCAACTTTTAATGTGGGACCAGTTAGTCCTATAAAGTCTTCATAGCAAGGAGGATATTAAATCCAGACTCCAGTCAAATTGGGATAAAATATAATAAGCTATAATTTCGTATAAATCTTTGTGTTAACATTTTAAAAGTTGTCTCAAGTCTAAAAGAATCGCAAATTCTAAATTATATATTATTAAATTATAATGTATATAATATTATATAATAATAGTTGATTGAATCAGGCGTTACTTTGCGGAAGTCCATTTTTTTATTTGTATATGTCGAATTTCTAGTGTAATTCCGCTTCTACGTCGTTTCGAGTACAATAAGGATTTGATGAATTGTATCCGATAAAAAACCGATAGACTAGCAACTTTACGTCGATGCTCAAGATTAAGAAGCTTACCCCGAACTAAGGATTAATTTTATTGCTGATGAGCTTTTTGGCCCGTTTCTCTATAAGATATTTCATTTCACAGGTAAGTACTTAGGCACGAAAAATTTGACGCGCTTAGTTTTCATACAGTTTGGACCGCTTGTGAAGTCTACTATAGCTATAGATTTCGCTTATAAATAAAGGAATTATGGTACAAATTTATAACTTGATGTTCCTTAGTAAAATTCTGTAAGTATTTTTTTCAAATTCATTTTTATTTTCAGTGTTAAGTATTCAGTATTCACTTTTTATAATAATTATATAAGTAGGTACATAAAATATAAAATAATACATAACGTTATCATATTTGAAATTCATACATAGAATCTAATAATTTATTCATTACATATATTTAAAATAAATTTAATATAAATATACAATAAATATTAAATAAATATAATGTTTCAACTCAGAATACAGACAACCACATACATTACAATACTCAGAATAATAATATCAAATAATAGTTTCATATTTTATTCTCAGTTTAATAATACGAGTATTACAAGTTTTCTAAGCTATAACACAAAATCGTATCGATCAATGGGATATTAGAAATAGCTGATAGGAAATGTCTCGACATTTTTATTCAGTATGTGGAACAACGACTTCAGGAGCGTGCTTGTGGTGGATCAGAACATCCTGGATCCACAAGTTGTGGACATCCTTCACCTGCCAGATGTGTAGGGGCCTATCAGCGGGGAAGGCCAAAGACTGGTCGGTCTGGAAACGAGCTCCGGTTCCGATGCCGAGCGAAGTCTTAGGGTCATAGCCAGTACCGTAAGGAACCTTCGGTGCGCGGTATTCCTGGATGTAAACGACGAGCTGGAATGGCATGCCACCAACTTTGCCTGTAAAGTAAAATATGGGAAATAATTATTGGCTCTTAAAATTACCGCGCATCAAATGTCGCCATTAATAATAGTTCTATGTTTGCAGATCAAAATCTGATAGTCAGTAGATTAGAAAACTAACTCCTCAGATATTTTATAAGATTAAAATCCATACAGTATAGTTTTGCTATAGATATAATTATAATTATAATCTAATGATGCTGCAACAACAAACCTTTGGGCAACAACAGGTGGTGAGGGAACTTCTCAATAGTCCCATAGCTCATGTCAGGCTGCCACTGTCCCTTTGCAGTCTTCTCATAAATTTCATGAGTGCTTGGCCATTCTTTAATGGTGAAGACGTTGTTAACAGATTCACGAGTGATTACGCAGTCTCCAACAGTCACTGTAGAAATGAAATTCAAGACGTTAAAAATCATAATTGTTTTGTTTCTAGTTGAATCATGCAAACTATATATTTGCAAAATTTTATTACTTCTATCTTAAGTTATTACTAAATAGTATACAACAATTAATATATTTAAAACATTATAAAGTTTCTTTTTTTATTTTAAAATCAACCCTTTTTGCATTCTTCTCAGCAAACCTTTTCATCTGAAACCCATACCGTAGGGGTGAAAAATAGCTGGTCGGCCATTTTTGGGTATGCACCATTTTGGATTTAGAATGACGTTACTTTGTTAACCGTGCATTGTTATCCAAACTAAACGTTTATGCCAAATTTCAGATCAATGGGTTGAAGACAAATGGTCTAAATTTCAGTTGCAAGATTTGTACATACGTACTAACAGGGCAAGTTACATAAAAGCTTGTAAAAATAAAAGCTTACCATCGTACAAGAAGTAATCAAACATGACAAAGTTTTCGGTGTTCTCGTGAAGTGGAATCTCAATGCCTTTACTGTCATGTTTAGGTGCAAGGAAGAACTTCACGGCAACAGTCTTGGCAACGTCGCTCTTGACATGTACACGGATGCTGAATGGTTTGTGGTTCAGGATTGGATGCTGGACTAGAACGGTTACATCTTCATGCTGTACCTCCCCTAAAACACAAACATATTATGCATTTGAAAACAAGTCTTTGCATAACAGAAAATAATAGCATTTACCTACTAACGTTAAATGATATAATATTGTATGTATAATGCAGTGTTCCTGTTCTATAAAGAGGAAGTCTGTCACTGTCTTATCCATGTGATCCAAATAATAAATAATAATTTTATTGTTGTCAGAATATATAGTTATAGTAATTGACTGTTGTACATAATAAATAACCATTAGATATTTACATGCTAAATAAGGGCTAAATATAGTGCTATGATTATTTTAATTGAAGACGTGCTTTGTACGTCCATTTATATTCAAGCAAATAAATTAATCTGAATCTGTTTTAAATAACTTACTTTCATGTTCACTTTGATGCAAGTATTGAGTGACGTTCATGAAAGAATTTTCGAAGTAAGTGAGGAGTTTATCAGCTTCAACCTTCTTAATTGAGACTTCTGGGTATTTCAAGTCCTCAGTTTTATGTAGGCCCATACGATTTTGCCAGTGGACAAACAGTTTAAGAACGCGTTTCCACATCATATAGAAAGCTGGGTCACGAAGAGCGGTCATATGGTTTTCTAAGACTGAAGGAAGCACCAGAGGAACGAAGCTAAAAACAGATACATATGTACACTATTGTCTTAATATGATTCAACATAATGAGTGTGAATTATAATTACATACCCGTTATAGTACTGAAGGTGATGTTGGATTGAGTTGCCAAGAATTTGTTTCCAGATGCTGACAAAATTCTTATAATACCAATTGTTGGCAGAGTCAGCATTTGATTCCACCAGAGATCCCAAAATATCCAGACCTTTTTCATTGAGAATGTTGATATGTTCACCTTGTTTCTGCAATGTAATTTAATCATTGTAAATTGTAAATGTAATTCAATTTATGTTGCATATTAATATGGGCATTAGAAGAAGTATTTGCACGACATGCGCTTTTAAATAATATAGTTCAGAAACTTACGTTAACGATATAACCTTTTTCAATAGAATCCCAAATCCGTCTTTCGTACTCTAGTACTTCTTCAACATCTTTAAGTAAGTCAGGTTGCTCAAGAGAATAATGATTAGGTCTTGTCGGGTATGCAACTCCATTAGGGTACAAGAGCCCAGATACGAATCCTTCTTCAACGACATTGGAAATTTCAGGAATTTCACCAAGACCGTTGGACAGCCTTTCCATGTAGTAACGTGCCACGAACTGTCTATGGCGGAACCACCAGGTTTCACCACGTCTGTCATTGAGCAGACCAGGAACTACATCGCTTCCGAGCCAGTTCGGGTACATCAGATTGAGATTAGAGTAAACGGCGTTAAGATAGTAATCGTGGGTGTAATAGCTCATGATTTTGTCATTATTGTGGTACGGCCAAAGAGTATGATTCCACTTAATAACGACATTGTCATCCCAGATGTAAGTAGATGGGTAGTGCTTAACAAGGTGGTGCCCATGGGTGTTGATTCTTTGAGCCGTAGTCATAATTTCGGCGTTGTTAAAGTATGATGGTAAGATTTCGAACATCGGTGGGATAGTAACGCCTTGCGTGTCGTGGCGATGGAGTATGGTGACGCTCAGGACGTACAAATAGACTTCTTCATTCAGAATGTCTCTTAGAAAAACAACTGTCTTGTAGAATGTTTGGTAGTCCTTAGCAGAATAAAGTACGTTAAAGATGGTCATGGCTTCGAAAACATGAGCAGGCTCATTGAGTGAGAACGGCACGGCATGTGGCAAATGCCATCCATTTTTCAGCATAGTGACTAGAGTTTTAGCTGCGGTAACATTCTGAAAGAAAAAAGTACAAACAGTGTCACAGTTTCGCTATCAAAGAACGTAGTCAGACTGAATTAAATATTCAATTAATCACATACGCCATAAAGTTCCAGATTGTTCTCGATGCTCCATGTCTTCGCAATCTCCTGGCATTTTGGTACGCTGATGGGTTCATGGATGTGGATGAAAAGAAGCAACAGCTCTTGCTGGCGTTCTTGCAGAACCTTTGTGTCCACTGAAAAGACATTGATACAAAATTAAAGTTCCCGTCAGTACCTTGCAGTCAGAACCAATTTAATTGAGTTACTAAATCTTTCAAATTCAGGAGAGCAGCAACAAGAAGTAATAAAAGAACATTAAGAAGAAAAGTAATATGAGATCCTCTGGTTTTTTTATGCTTGAAAGGCAAAGCGTAACACCTCTGCTTATCTGATGTCTTGCGATGGAGTGGTCACATATTATATACATGCCTAGGCCTAGCCTAAAAAGGAATTCGAATCTTGAGTGAGCCAGTGATACAAAATACGAAAACACTGTTACGCTCTTGGCGATAGAGTTTTGAAGGTAGCTTGCTAGCTAAGCAAAAAAAAGTGTTCTACTAACATGCATTAAATTAAAGTAAAAAAAGCTTACACTTTTCGTAGGTGACGGGCACGGCGAATGCGCCGGCACACAGAGCCAACACGCACAGCACCAGACGAGCCATGTTTGCTAGTACTCATGTCACTTGATGCAGCCCTTTTATATGCAAAAAAAGAGATAAGTGAAATAAACAAATTTTACAGTTCTTTCTCCGGACGACAGGTCACATCCTCTGGCTTATCAAATGAATGCCCTCTGTGTTTTTAGTGATAGTACATACAATTTGTAAGTGTTGTGCTGATCAAAAGTCACAGCATGTTTGTTGAATGTTTTCGCCGATAAGTAACTTGCATTCTTTTGCATGTTCTGCCAAAACATAATTTCAATAGAGATACCTAATTCCAATTGTAATTTCCATACTATAGCAATGTTACAAACCCTTTCGTTTTTGTAACGAAAGGGGTTATGTTTTTGTGTCGTATTTTTAAATATTATCGACGGTCTACCTTTGTGCCTGAAGGAGGACACTGAGATCTATAATATACTAACCAAGTATAAAGATATTTGATAAAAATTACAACACTTCGGTAGAAATAAATATGTGACCATGCTCTACCTCAATAGTCTCTAGTTTTCTTTCGCCTAAAAACTCTGACGTCCGAGCTAAGCATTTGACCTATATAACGTACTCAATTGCTACAATTACAAGTAGCTTTCGTGTAGGCATATCTAGCCATAAGCGAAGATGTAAGTTTAGTGTCCTGAGGGCGCTACTTAAGTTATTGCTTGTAGATGAACTTAGCTAATGATATGTGATGTTGATAATATCAAATTGGCGTTGGTTGTGATAGGTCACTTAGTCTGATGTAGTGATTGCAAAAAAGTAGGCCTATGACGGAAAGGTGACCTCAGCATAGAGAAGAAAGAAATAGCGATGCAGTATTTAATCAATGCAGCAACATGAAGTTCATATTTTTGTAATATTATCTAAGTTTAATTTACTGTTCGCGTGAAAACATTTCCACTATCTCAAGTCTCATTGACAACAAGTAGCTTCAGATTAGCCGTATCTCACTGTTACTTTTTATGCAGAAAAAGTGAGACAAAAAATAACATAAGCCACATGACCTGATGATTAGTTTTTATGCAAAGCAGTATATCTCCTGATACTTTAATAAAAACATACAAAATGGTGGACAGCTGCGTAGGCATATGAAAAAAACGTTCAGTGTGGTGACAGCGAGACATGATGTAAGTTAGCTTCTCGATCGCCTAACAAAATATCATTATCATCATTTCCACTGCTACCCAGCAGTGGAAATGATGATAGGCCTTCTCTCACAGAGAGAGAGAAAGACAAAGAGTATATAGGTCCTAATCCACCATGATGGCCCAGTGCATGTCGGTTAATGTCATACGTTTTTGTACGTTTGAAGTTCTTGGATATACCGGTTTCTTCACGATGTTTTCCTTCGCCGTTGTTGAGCGATAGCATCGAAACTGCGCACAATTTATTTAAATAAGTAGCTAGTAAATAAGTTACAAAAATATAACTACCAACAAAACATACCCACAATCAATGTACCATTGAGCATCATTTTTTTTAATTATAAATAGGCTTGCGCTTGGCCGCCAACTCGCCTATTACCTAATACTTATAACATAATTCATTTCTTATCCCCCTATTAATAAACGTCTAGTTACCGTAGAGAACCCATTTCACTTATATTTAGGCATTTTATGCAGACAATGGTCAACAAAGAGAGGAAGAAGGAGTTTGAAGTCGTCTGCGCAAAATGTTTAAATTAATAATCTTAATAATAGTATAGTTTACAAAAATGCTTTTTTTTTGCTTATAGTACCTTTTGTAGTTATAAGTTAAGGATAATGTTGTCCTGAATAAAAATAGATTTTTGTTTTGATAATATTTTAAATGGTGTTAAAATCAATTTCGCATTTTTATTTTGAATTGTTATTTATAATTTTATTAATTATTTATTTTATTGTGGATTTAAGTACAGAGGTAGGTATATCAAACAAAGAAAATAAAAAAGCCTTTATTATTACTTATTACTAATTATCACTAATATAATCAAATATCAAAAACAAGATGTTGTCCGTGCGGTAAAGTTAGAATGATTTTAAATGTAAATTTTAGTTTAGGCTCAAAAACATCGCAAGGTCGAGCCACTAACTCATTAACAATGGTTATTCCAATCTTCTAAATAAGCAATTTGTTAATCACACGAAAGTAAGGCAAAGGTAGGATGGTGTGACAAGAGCCGATATATCAACTCTGGATGCCGAAAGAAGGCCCAGCCATGTCCAAAGTTTTGACGTATGAGTAATTTATTGGGTAAAAAAATAAATTACAGCATTGCCCACACATTTTGTTGGGCGAAGGTGGTTGATTTGGGTTGCGCGGGCGCAAAAAAATGATCGCTCAGGGCGTTTTAGTTAGCTACTTCTTATCTCCTAAAATACTAATGAATTTAAAGTTTTGAAAATGTATGTTTTTTTTTTAAATTAATAATATCATATAAAAATTATTGGTTTGTAATTACCGACTTACATATGTAGTTGGTATGCATGGAAAAATCTTATTGTCCACTACAAAGTTAAGTTTGTTTTTCAATATTTCAAATTTTTTGTTATTTTTTTATTTGGACTCACGCTCTTGAGAGTGCAAGTCCTACTAGTACTTGTCCGGTTTATGTTCATATTCAGCCTGCCTACGAAACTATTTAATTAAATACACAGGCACCTCTCTCGGCCGGGCCAGCAAAATTCCATAGCTTTGATCTCAGTAGCATTTTCAGAATGCAATACCACTCTCGTGGCGCTCTTAGATAGAGGATATTTAGTTTCCATTAACATTTCAGATATAACGTCAAAAAATACTCCTCAAAATCACAAAATGAAAAAAAATTATTGCATATTTTTTCTAGTTACCTATAGTTTCTATATAGGGGATTTCGCAGACGGGGGTCAGACTGAATTTTGAAAGGTCGTTTGCAGGGTGAGTTCGACTCCTTCAAAGCCAAATCAAGCCTGATTTAGGCCTGAGTTTACACCCGGCACTCTACCGTACCATATCTGCCTTATTTGATTTGATCAAAAGATACAACATTGATAAAGGTAAGTGCTTCGCAGAAATGTTGTTGTAGCCAATCAACACTCACTGCTACTTGATCGCATCAAAAAACACTGTTTTTACTCTTTTTTAGTTTATGTTTAGTTTTAGATTTCCCGTGTACATGGTGCATGTAACTGCGCCAAAATATCAAAAACTCTATCCATAATCTTAAAAACAGAAACGAATAAAACAATACATCTGTTTTCTGTGCTTAACACAGTCAAAAAACCGTTAATAAACAAATAACTGAAGCAAAATACATTGTAAAAAACAAATATTACTGTAAAATTCTCCATAAAATATTTTTTTACACGCTGATACGCACACATCGACATCCATTAAACGACCACTGCTGGACAAAGGCATCCCTCTTAGAGAGGGATGTTGCCATAATCCCCACGCTTGCTTTGGCAATGGCAGGTGGCTTGGGGATTGCAGTACGTTCACCGTGTACTAATAGGACACTGCTGCCGATCCTCCGGTGCTTCTGGTCACAGTTTTAGGACATGCTCCGGTCCGAGACCGGGTACGCTGATACAAGTATTATTATAGTATTATTTACTTGTTTGTTTTTATTAACAACCACTTATTAAGGGTTATTTTCCGACATTAGATAAAGCTATAAGTCGGAATTGCTATAAGAAATGTGATATTATGCGGTTATTAAATTATAACTTAATCAGTTTCTCAGAATGTCCACTCTCACTCAAAACCATCTCATCCAAACAAGAGGCGTCCATAATCCTTCAATAATCCGTTTTGGCAAACAAATAAGACAAAAATATTTTGTCAATTTTTGTCACTATTGGTGGTCTTATCCCGGACTTTATCCAAATTTGCCCATTGTTAATCAATATCACTTTCTTTTTCAATAGGCTATGAGGGGGGTAAGTCGATTGGTATGTCAACATGACACTTCGAGAGGATTACCTTGTTATATCTTTTTTTTTTGAGACAATGGAGGTGTTTTTTTCCGAAGAAAGGATCAAGTGTCGCTTTCATTCGACGAGGTCTTTGATCGAGTTTTGTTCGAAATAATGCAATGTTTAGTCAATAGTTAACAGCGACAAATGTTTGTCGCTGTGACAAGTGTTTTACAAATGTCGATATTGATAATACATGCCTAATACAGAATTAGTTTATGTTTGGAGCCATCACATTGTATAGATGCGAGACGTAGATAATGGCAAAAAAGGATCACAAATACTTAGTACCCTCATAATCATAGAATAGTACATATTCATAGACTAGACATAGTAATAAAGCTCACTCGAATTCAACGTCACAGTGATGTTTTTTAGATGACAAAACACCACTTGAGGGTGACGTTAGGATACGAGGTTACATTGTTTACGTCTATGAATATAAGAATGTTTGAAATATAGTGAAGGATGAAACTAACGATAATTTTCCGATCCAAGTAAAAGAAAAACGGAGTACAGGCGAAAATAGATATGAGAAGTGGAAAAATGTTCAGCCATCTTCTACAACATGACAATTACATAAAAAGCATCTTGTAATAAATCGTAGAAGAGAAGAGTGACGCAATTAAGGCAGACAAAAGAGAGCGTTTGCATTCCAAATTAAGCAAAAAGAAACGTTATATCGTACAAAACGTCAAAATCCTGACTGAACATTAGGAAAAAACTCACTGAATACCTAATCCTCCAATACTGAATACTTTCAGTGAGTTTTAACTAAACTAACAAATAAAATGCAGCTTTTTAACAACTTTATTCATAAGTCAAACAAGTTTGTTCAAAAAAAAATTTTTTTGAACAAACTTGTTTTTCCACCACATAAAATATAGATGCGTTCCAATTTGACATTTGAAGCTTACGAACAAAATTCAAAATGTGCGTGACTCTTTCTAGTCCAGAAATTTAAAAAAAAACGTAAAAAAGGCTTGGTTATTACAGGATATTCAGATATGCTATATTATTTTGAGAATCGTGTCGACCACACATTAAGGTCTCCCATTAATTTAACGGGACTTCATAACGACGAAACATTTTTCAAACGTTCATGTCAGATAACCATTAAATTTCTACATCGATCTAGAATCCGGGAGAAAAAAGCATCTTAAAGTTATCATCAGAACAAAAACTGTTTCTTTTATCATAGGGTCAAGTCTCTTATCACAATATGTCAGGTCAAATTGATTAAAAAGCAATGGTATAAATCATAAACTGAACACTTTTACCTAGATACAAAAGTGTTTCAATAAAAAAACCTTGTTACCTACTTCAGTCAGTGTCCCAAACTATTACCATTACATTCCAACTTCCATTAAATTTCTGTGAAATGTTTACCCGACTGCCTAGAAAGAGGGTAATGTTTTAGGATAAATATGAGTACGTACAAGCAACGCCTCGCGGTTTCACCGGCCATGAGCATAGAATTTGTTGATATTTTTGGCATAAAAAAGTAGCTGAAGTGTTAATCCAGGCAGGTAGATTTTTTATGGCGTGTATTTGCTATGATTTTGCAAAATTACCATATTAAAGTCATTAAAATATAATTATATAAATAAAACCAGCCAAGTGCAAGTCGGGCTCACGTACTGATGGTTCCGTACATAACTTGTTAGCTACTAAAGTACAAAAAAGTAGCGCAAAAAGACACGTTCCATCAACGCCCAGGCGGTCACCCATCCAAGTACCGACCACGCCCGACGTTGCTTCACTTCAGTGACCGTACGAGAACCGGTGGTGAACAGAAATTTTTCACCGACTCGCACTCGGCCATTATTTATTACCATGCCAAGTTTGACGTTTGTACGTATTACCGTTTTTACATTAGAGCTAAAACAACAATACGTAAAAAAACGCTTTTGTTGTTTTAACCCTTTCGTTTTTACTTTTTTATTATTTGTTAGTCAATCGTCGTTACATTACATATACTGTGAAAATATCAACTGCAGGGCAATCGCGCAAAAAAATTACAGACGAATCGTTGACGAATCGCAACCGCTCCACTACTTTTGGTCGATTTCGTATCGCCTAATGATTTTAAACAAAGACGAAACGCAACCCGATCACAATCGGAACGCAGACGCTGTCAAACGAACGTTTGTGATAAAGTTAGAAAATATCAACTTTTTCGCGCCGCTACGAAATCGACCAAAAGCTGTGGAGCGTTTGCGTTTCGTCAACGATTCGTCTGTATTTTTTTAGTGCGATTGCCCTGCTGGCTATTTTATATTACGGTTCGAAAGATACAGCCGTTTAAAGGTAGGACGGATGGACGGACAGACACACGGACATCGTCGGCTTAGTAATAGGTCCCGGTTTTACCCTTTTGATACGGAACCCTAAAAAGTGCATAATGAATTTACGACGCAATATTATCAGCTCAGATAAAATTCTTGACCTATCATTAATTAGTGTAGAGACCTAGACAATAGTATTTTATCTTTTTTATTATAATGATGTGTAAAAATACTGGACTGCAAATAGCATGACGCAATTTGTTATCAATGTAGTAGTTGCACCACGTGACTTTTTTTTTACTAGCTGACCTGACATAATTACTTTGTCCTGTCTTAGAACTGAAAAACGCGCGAAGCTAAAATCGTCGTAAAGTTTTCTGAAATTTTCCAATTTTCTGCGCAATTTTCTTAATTTTTCTTTCCGTAAGAACTTTCTACAAAAAAAAAGATGATTGAAATCGGTAAAGTCGTCCTCAAGTTATGGCGTGACCAAGGTAAATAGAGATTAATTTTTAACCGACTTTAAAAAGGAGGATGGTTTATATTTCGGCCCGTTTTCGGCAGGTAAATTTCTCATTGGGTTTAGAGGACCGCTAAGAAAGGATTTTGCGAAAGGGCTGAATTAAGGGGAGCAAATAAGTGTTGAAAGTTTGTATGAAAGTCCTTTGTTTTTTATGTTAGGGACATGAAATTTGGTATTCCAGTTAATAGATTAAAATAAATAAATACTGTATAAGTAATTGTTTTTCCGAAAAAGACGGACTAAGGCTGTTTGGGAAATGGGGGTTTTAATTTTTGTTCAAAGTTTTGTAATAACGAAGCTGCAATTTGACAAGTAGGTTCCTTATAGGTGGAGATGTAGAAGTCCACTAAAAATATTTTGCAAAAGGGCCGAATTAAAGGGTCTAAGCGTCCGATCTAAAAGGGTGTTGAAAATTTTGGTGAAAGTCTACGCGTACAAAGTCACGGGTAACGGCTAGTAATATTATAAATGCGAAAATGTGTTGGTTTGTTTGTTCCTGTTCCGAGCAGAAACAGAGCAAATGCTGAACGTGTTTTTAACCGGCTTCAAAAAAGGGGGTAATTTATTCGGGCGTTTTTTTATTTATTTTAATTATACATAGGCTTGCGCTTGGCCGCCAACTCACCTGATGTCAAGCGGTGATGCGGCCTACGATGGAGCACGCTTGCCTAGAAGAAACCTGTTCACTCTCGACTTGAAGACACCCAGATTGTAACTATTGGGGATCACCCACTCAGGCAGCGAATTCCACAGACTAGCACAATAAATATCACGCACAATAAATGTGGATCAAAGCGCTTCGTACGGATTCTCGGAATATCTATCTATATCTATACAATATTATAAAGAGGAAAGATTTGTATGTATGTTTGTAAAGAATTGGCTCAAAAAATTCTGGACCGATTTAAAAAATTCTTTCACCATTTGAATGCTTCATTATCACTAATTAATATAGGCTATTTTAATTGGCTATATAACTATACCCGCGCGGAGCCGGGGCGGACCGCTAGTCAGCCATAAAGCGGTGTCGATTCTTCGTGCCCACTCTGGCAGTCCAAAAGAAAAATGGGCAGGAGGGAATTTGTGTGTATATACGCGATATTTTGGCCTATTGTGAACCAATTACGAACTATCACATCTCTTATGGCGAAAGGGGAATAAGAAAATAATATGCATTGTGTTTATTGGATATCACCCATTTCCAGTAAAATATTTTTTTTCATAATTTAGTTGGAAGGCCAGAAATTGACATTGAGCAATTGAATTTATGACATTGAAAATGTTAAGCTTCCCGTGGGTATATGTACGTAGGAAACACCGCAGGGCGCGGGTTTACCTAGTAATATCTACCTTCATCAGCATTTTACTAACTAGTGAGTAACTAACCATTATATTGTTTCAGGTTTTTCTTCTAAACAGCCGTCTTGTCTAACCAAGAGTTAATCTGTGCATCAGACCCGTGGTCAAATAGACCGCATCGGCGTGGATCACACCTGTGCTCGGATCAAACGCACCGCCCCCCACTACTGCCGCTCCCCTCCACTCATCACACGAGCCGCCTTGCATTACTCCCATGAGAACTAAAGAACCGACTGTTGTATTGAGATGTAGGAGCACTGGATGTGTCTAGAGCGTATTGTGATTTATATCTTACGAAACTTTTTTATTATGGACATTTTTGCACACACTGTCACCTGACCCCGAACTAAGCAAAGCTTGTAATATGGCTGCCAGAGACTGATATATATACATATGAAGTTTTAAAGACATACGTAAATATATATTAACAACCAGATATAGAACAAACACAAATGTTCACCACATAAATGTTTGTCCTAGGTGGGAATCGAACCCACGCCCCCAAGCTCAGAAGGTGGGTTCACTACCAACTGAACCAATGGGCTATCTAATAATTATATTGTAAAGTCGTGGTTCATAAGAGTAGATAGGTAATTAGGTATCTAAGGAACAAGAGCCTCTTGTTTTAAGGTTTTCTTTAACCATATTTTTTTCTCATACCTAAGTATAATAGAAATTCTGAAAAAAAAAAACTACAACTTTAATTCTCAAAGACAAATTCAAAATAATTCATGACTGCTTTTTTCTAGATCGAGCAAACTTTACATTAAAATTACAACTCATCTTCTATTACTATCTTATAGTATAGCTTTTCTGTAGAAACCACAGAACCGGTCTGTGGTAGAAACTCATTATGCATTACATTATGTTTTTAGTAGTGATTTTCCACGACATTATTACTACCACTATTATAGACCCATAATGGCTGTACTTTAAAATAATTAGTTAAAATTTGTGTATATATGTTTGTTATGTTGGTCTTAAATAAAAATTACCGCTATAGCAGGAAAAATTGGAGCAATGGTTGCACCTGGTTGCACTGATCATTGGCAAACTTAGATCATAATAATAGTTTGGATTTGCCTTAAACTCGAGCTAGTACCGAAAAAGTCTGCCAAAAACTGAAGGGGGCGAGGTAAACAAGTATTGCACATACTTGACTTCTTACTAATTCTACAAATGCACACTTATATTGAGCGGCACACAACTGCAAACGAGATGGTAAAATCATCAAATGGACAGCCAAGTGAGGGTGTTAAAGGGAAAACTGTAGGTATAACACTTCCATTCCATGGCAAAAGAAAATTAAACTATATTAATTATGGTTATCCAAAATACAGTTTCCGTAAATAAAAATATTGCTTATTCGTTTCTAGAAAAAAAACTTCGATCCTGCAAAGAACTAAGACAAAAACAGATCTCAAAAGTGCCAGATCCAGTAAATTTGTATCCTAATACCCAACCAATATTATGGCTTTTTTCTGATTTTATTGATTTGAAATACCTAATCTGCTGATTGATTTCTTTATTGCCCGACGTTCGTTTCTTGGTTGATCCTATTGACGCTTGTCGGCAATTAATCGTTTGTCTAATTGCCGGCCATTTAGTGGTGTTCACGCGTGTTTGACTCTCGTTTTGGCACCTAATTAAGTCCTGTGGGAATCCTATTGTTTGGAATTTTAAGATTACGTGAGAATACATAGTTTTGCTGCTTGCTGTACCTACTCGATATCAATTTTATCAAATTAATATTCTAGTTTAATTTTTTAGTTATTGTTTTATAAAAGATAAAATCAATAAATAAACATGTATTATCTTAGAGTTAATACTATATTATATATTATTGTAAGTCTATTTTGTATTTGGTATAGTTATTGTTGCTAATGAGCACCTTTAAAACGCGAACTTTATAAAATCAAAATGTTTCGTATTTTAATGAAAATCATTATTTCTTATCACATTCTTTATTTTTATTTCGTTAATTATTTCCAAGCAGATAACTCATGTGACTGCCTGTAGGCAAGAAGTCAGACAAAAAATTGTTTTCTATATAAACAATTTACTTACTTATATACATACTTACTTATTGTTGACAATTATAAAATTGATAACTGGCGTAGAGAGAAAGTGTGGTTAATAACTATAACAATATTATGTTATGTAACATTTTATAAACTATTAAAAAAATATGACTTTTAATTACGTAAGTAGTAATCGGTGTGTTTAGATACCCTTGCTTATAGGAATGTGGAATTTACTACATAAAAAACACTGGACACTGGACATAAGCCTCTCCCAAAACATCCCAGCCCAACCCTCGGCTTTTAGCTTCCAGCCACTGCCAGCTGTCTTACAAATATCGTCACGCTATCGAGTCTCAGGGCATTCTACGGTACGTTTACTGATCCATGGTCTCCACTCTAGAAAACGTCTAACCAACGGTTATCGGTTCTGCGATAGATATGACCACTGCCACTTCAGAATTAGACATTTTGAGATGGCATAGATGAGATTAAGTGAAATTGCGACTCGGATATTTTGAGATATGGTATAAGTGAGATGAAGTCAGTTTGCGACCTAGCCTATACTAATACTAACCCCTCTTTCCACATCTTGCTGAGAAACCTTGAACTTGCGGAACGCCCAACTATCAATGTCCACGTTTTGCAAAAAGTTCTTGTGGAAGTATTTACTTTGTTCAATTTTCCATAAAATTTACGAAATTTCTTTAATTTTATTTTGAGAATTGAGAGTATATACTTCAATCACTCAAGAACACTCAAGATTTATAGTAAAAAATATATCGGGAAAACTTCTTTCGCTCTGAAGTTGAAATAACATTATTGTTTGAAACAACTCTGTAATAGGAAATATCAGAAACTTCGCTTTTTCATCTCTCCAGCATAATTGAAATAACTTAATAGCTTAAAATACGCTTTGTTGTTTCATTCGCTACAACAAAGCTGCAATACTTTGTGAAAATATACAATAATTGCTTTTGAAGGTGCGTGCCTTTATAACAAAATAACCTCGGATATTAACGTAAAACTGCAAGCAAATGTGTTGGGCGGGTAATTAGATGGATATGTGGTACATGTCATTTTATTGTATTGTACATGGTATAATATCGAATTAGTTATTTTTGCAACGACGTACTGCATAAATATTATTATTATCAGTGTTCTCATGGAAGTGATGTAACATTTAATGTGAGAATAAATGTCTTTAAACCTAACCTATACGTAGCGTATTTTTTTTCTATGCTCACGATATTAAAACGTATGTTTTTCCCCGACACTTCAGTTACTTTTTTTTACTGCAAGTGCTGTTAAGAATTTAACCAAATACAATCTAACACTTACAACCTAAGCTTGTCCTAGCTCGTTTTTTTGAATCGATCGTATGATATTTCGCACGAAAATATGTGATATGACTGACTTTCAAATGAAATCCCAAACAAATGTTGCACTTTTGAAACGAGTGGTTTGAACCATTTTGATTTCTATCAATAGATAATATTTCATTGCGCATGATAATTTTCGTGCGTATAATAAAATTGATTCTAAAATCGAGCCTTTAATATACAAAAAAGTTGTTTTTAAACTCTGTATTTTTTTTTTTGTTATTTGACTGTTTTGATCGGTTTGTAATATGTCTAAATAATTGAAAATCGCTGATTCCCATTTAGAACTAGTGACTACAATGGTTTCTTACTCCATCTCATAAGTTTCTCCTCTCGAGACCAGAACAATGTAACGCAGGTTTAGTCAGCAGCCTTCGGGAGGTCATAAAATATTTCCGAACCTGAACAAAGACATCAATCGGTTCACATTTCATCTCAAATTACACATGCACACTCGTTACAGCTTGTAGAAGTACCGAAACTTTACTCAAAACCACGTCTCTGATTCGACATTCGCAGAATCACGAGTATTTTAGGCCTTAGGCTACCAACGTCTGGAATAATATATTTTTGGGAATAATATATCATGTACATTAATGGCTTCATAACTCAAGGTAAGAACTTCATTGTGAGCTTTCTGTGATGCCTCTACACGCAATATCGCTGAATGTCTATGCTTCACAATTTGAGCCAACATCAAAGTTTATTTCGACGGTTATTACCTCATATACCCCTAGTACCTACCATAGTCTGATATTTAGACTCAGCTTCAAACACTGAACATCAGCGCGAAGTTGCTGTGAAATATCAATGTTTATAGCATCCATTTCGGAGATTGTGCATAAAATCTGCATGACCTATTTCCTTCCTGCCCATTTTTCAATTGGACGATCACGGCCCGTAGTGCTTTGATTACACTTTTATTGTACGAACCGCTAGACTCTAAAATGCGCTGCCTGAATAGATGTTCCCTTCAAGTCGCGATTGAATCGGTTTCTTCTAGGAAAGCATGACATAAGTCATAAGTCATAAGTAATTTAATGATAAAATGTCAATTTACACGTCAAATAACAAATGTTCACTTAAAGTGAGAAAAATTACAATAATAATTACTTAATTGATTAAATTAGACTATATAATTGCATTACAGAAATAATAAAACAATAAAACAATATGCTCTATCATATACTACACCATCGCTTAATAACAGGCGAGATGGTAACCTTTGTAATTCATATTTGACATGGAAGTTCTTATAGGTGTTTGGCGAATGCCTAGCCCATTTCTGATTGCCCGTTGATCCAGTTGGTAGTGAACCTACCTTCTGAGCTTGGGGGCGTGGGTTCGATTCCCATCTAGGACAAACATTTATGTGGTGAACATTTGTGTTTGTTCTATATCTGGTTGTTAATATCTATTTGAGTATGTATTTAAAATTATTTATGTATGTATATCAGTCTCTGGCAGCCATATCACAAGCTTTGGTGAGTTTGTGGTCAGATGACAGTGTGTACAAAAAAACCGAATATTATTATTATTAATTATAATGAAAATGACGATAAATTGATACGGGTAAGCCTAAATAGGTATCTCCTAAACAGCGTATCGTAATTTTTACTGACGGTTACTCACACCTTGCAAAAAGCAGGTACTTTCTTTTGTGAAAGGTCTATGTGACAGAGGAAAAGTCAAGTTTTGTCACGACTAACCACGGATATTAACACTGTGATCCCTGGAGTCCGATTCTAGCAGCGTGGACAACCGATTTCTGATTATCCAAGCATTTTACCGTCTTGAGGTCAAGTGACAGGTTGCTTACCGTTTTCTTTCTAGCCTGCTAGAAGTTTCTAAAAACGGAAGTGTGACCAATTGGTTCGGTAGATTAAAAATGTCTTTGCAAAAGTATTTTGCGTTTTTTAAAGTACTTTACCTTTTCTTGACTTTTCAAAATTATTATTACCTGTTACAAATTGAGTCCCAGAATAGTTTTTAAATTAAGATTCTACATATGAAAAGCCTAATCAGTCAGGATACGGTTGTTTAATTACACCCAGTTTATTGGTTACTGTATAACTGTTTTAACCGACTTTAAAACGGAGGAAAGTTATAAATTCGGCCCATTTTTTATTTTTTATTATTCTTTATGTATGTTCATAATCGATGTACGATTATGTGAACCATATTCTGGCATCTGTGAACCAATTTCCGTGTTTCTTTTTTATCATGTAGAAGAAACTGTTTAGCTGGTCCCATAAAAATTAAATACCCTACATATTATATAATTTCTATTTACATGACTCGGGAATTACATACACGTATAATTAAGCCGGTCACTCCGGCTATAGTTTCAACCGCACTCGGCGGTCTTTTTCAAGGTGAATGCGCGCGCATGGCTGCGTCTGGTTTTGCACTTACCAAGCTTCACTTTTTCTTTAGAGTAACCGGCTTAAATATACGTGAGTAAGCCCCGGGAAACCCGGAGTAACCTGCCTTTCAGGGAGGCTGTCGTTCAGTGTGGAGGTTAAAGGGGGAGGTTCTATGTTCAGCAGTGGACGTCTTCTGGCTGATGATGATGTAACCCCGGGTCAAATAAATAAAATGTGTGAAAACCACGTTAGCTACTATAATTGAATAATCTACTATTATGGTTTCGGTAAAAAAGTCATTCGGTATATACCTACTATTCAGATATAATATAGTTACCTACTTTGTTCAAACTATATTGGTTTCAATTGAAAAATAATGAATTGTTTGAGCTTGATTTAAATTTCCCGTCCCTAATTTCTAAAGAACGCTTCTTATTTCAGACCACAGTGATACCAAATTATTTTCTTTATACAGATTATCTTTTCATTGATCTCGAATGTATTCAGAAACTAATTCGATTATTTTACTTTCGCTATCTTATTAAACTCGTATTTCGTTCTGAGTTTCACTTCATCATAGATTTGTTGAAGGTAAATTAGTTTCGTTTGTTTACTCATTCTTTTATTTTTACTTTGAGAGCATTTCGAATCAATGGTGCGACTACCTTATCTGTGTAGGTGGTCAAATGAAGAACTAAAGATATTTCGGATGGCTGGCAGTTCTAAATATACGATAGTAGCTCCCCAATAAACCTTGCAGTAAGTTGGCGTTATAGTTGTGCTACGAGCTACATTTGTCAATGGTATACTGTTACATGACTGCTTTAAAAAATATCCGCTAAGAGGTTAGACTTGACTGAATAGTGAATAACAAGAAAAAACAAATCAAGTAAATACTTCATCTAATCAAGTATTTTACATAGTTAAGTAGTTCTGAGCTATAAGTAATGTTCGTGAATAGTTTGTTTGAATAATCGATTTTAAATTTCGATTTTATAATTTAAGAAGAACGTCAAGATCTTTTACCCTCATGTTCATAGACTTCACACGTCACCTTCAAGTGATGTTTTTATATGCCAGAACACCACTTGAGGGTGACGTTAGGATTCGAGGTAGGTACCTTTATTTACGTCTACAATTCAAACAGACATGTTTAAATTGATGGGCTTGACCATTGAGCCTAAATTATCTTTAGTCAAACTCACCTTACAGACGACCTTGCTGCCCTATTTTTTACATGTGGACTATATTAGTTAGTTCTAGACTATAAAGTAGTTAGTTCTGTGGTGTCGCTGCAAGTTTCTTAGCATTAAAAAAAAGTTTGCCGTACTTACACGATTTAGAGCTATAGTGTAAAAATAAGGTAAAACAAATTGACATTTCAACACGAACAATAACTGTACTAAGGCATATGCCACTATTACATAACCTTTCGGCCCCATCGGCCATCTGTTCTGCGTGATATGTGCCCTGCCCACTGCCACTTCAACCAACCGGCCCTTTTGGAGATCGATGGGGGAGGCCTATGTCCGGCAGTGGACGTCCTATGGCTGAAATGATGATTATGATGATGATATGCCACTAATACGAAAGTCTTCGACCAGTGAAAAAAAAAAGTGTTAAAAGTGGTCTCTCATTATGGCTCTCGTAAGCGGGGTTTCTCTACGAGATCGAATCAGAAGAGAGGAGATCCGTAGACGAACGAAAGTTACCGACATATCCCACTGGATTAGCAAGTTAAAGTGGCAGTGCATGGGCAGGGCACATAGCATGCAGAACAGATGGAATGGACTGGTAAGCGCAGCGTATGACGTCCACCCACAAGATTGACAGACGACCTAAAACAGACCGCCGAGAAACGCTGGATCCAGGCCACTTCCAACCAGCCCTTGGAGATCGATGGGGGAGGCCTATGTCCAGCAGTGGACATTCTATGGCTGAAATGATGATGATGGTGAAGACTCCCTTGTTTTTCTGAGGTCTTACAAACATGCTACTAAGTAACAAGATTTAAAAGCTAAACAAAATCATGTCTGTTAGTATCATTTGTGTTAGTTGACATCAACCATAAACGCCACATGAAAATCAAACAATAAATCTCACGCCCATCAGTCAACTCAATTAATCACAATAAATTAACAAAACCGCAACACAATCAGTAATTAATAGTCCATATTTAACATGCCAACATAAATACCATCATCGTGTTCTATCGTATCAAGACACAATATAAAACACTCCAGACCTCCAGGTGTGAATGCATAAATATAATACGAGGCGACCCGCTGGCTCGCTCAAGCCCGCTGTCATATTAACTGTTACATTAAATTACTGCTATGGAACCGATCGACCTTTCGTACCTATTATCTTAACAGCAACCACACAAAAATACACCTTAATCTGCTTAAACTTAGTATATACTTTTCATTGGTGATAGCTGAACAGTTATGACCTTTCGATAAGCCAGCGATAGAGTCAGTACCAACCGGAGCTCTGCACATTGATTTCGGCTCTTTCGAAAAGCAATATTTTTTGTCCATTTGTTTGTTTTAAATAATATTTTATCGGATGTGATGGAGCGAGCCACATTTGTCAGTTCAGTGATGTATAGGCACGTCCTGAGTGAAGCCTGCTTAATTAATTAGTTCGAATGTAAATGCTAATGAAGGGATATACCACTAATGAGCTTCATGCGAGGAATGTTAGTAGGCTTTGAATTAATCAGGGACGGCGACCAAACACGTGAAGTAACAAATAATCTACGGTTTTTACAACTCGCTAATCAGCCACTACTGGAACACAGGTCTTTACTTAGAGAGAAAGGATGGCCCGAATCCACCACGCTAGCTCAGTGCATTTTGGTGAATATCGTGTGACTGAACTTTTTTTTTGAAGTTCTTGGACCTTCTCAGGATGTTTTTCTTCAACGTATTTGAGCGATGGCATCGTAGCTGACATAAATAAGTCATTGGTGCAAGGCAGAGGACTGAACTGGGTGCCTCCAGCCTGCATAATATAATATGTTACCGCTCGGCCAACATCGCTTGATGTTAAGCAATGATGAAGTCTACTATAGAGCACACTAAGCTTGGCTAAAATAAACCGATTCACACGCGACTTGAAGACACCCAGATTTTAACTATCGCGGAACACCTATTCAGGCAACTTATTCAACAATCTAATGTAATTTTCTGGAAATTGGATGCTTTAAGGCTCTAAATGATGGAAAACTAAGAGTTACGGAATTTACGTAGCTTCAAGTTATTCGGGGATTCTCTTCTGCTTGCGAAAACACATTTATGTCTATGCAGGTGCTCGTACATACTAGGTTATACATACTTATTAATTCAGTGTGATTGCATGGTATCATTTGACCCAGAGTTTGACATATCGATATACATCAAAAGACTTCCCACTTTGTATGGATTTGTTAGGTCCCAGGCAAAGAAATTGGATTTTGCAATTTCTTTGGTCCTAAGGCAGACATATACTATCAGTTTTTTTTTAAACAAAGTTTTACAACACATTTTTACAATTTTCTGAACAAAAGTCATCAAAATCCACCATGACAATAGTTGTGAATAAGGTCCTTGTGCCTAAAATCTTCGACCTTTTAACCTTTTTGGACAGTGTCCTTAAAGTACTTAAAGGAAATAGTGGATAATCATACTCAAAATCATCTGAATCATAACGCTTTGCTGTCCCATAGCCAGATAAAAATTAAAAACAAATTGACAAAAAGTTTCAACTTAGAGATTGATAACCCATAACATCATAACGACGGCAAGTACACTAATGACAATGTAACCGATCCTCTAATGACGTCACAGCTAGGTCCAAACGCAGCATGGCCAATGCTTTCGGCGAGGTTCGTTACTGTAGTTGGTCTAACAACACGTAATGAGCCATCATTAAGTGTGTTAACCCTAGTACCCTGATACCCTGGTGCCGTCCGACCAACTTATCGGTAGAGTTGGCCAAATTGTGGAACTAAAATTTTCGACTGAATACTGTCAGTTTTGTTTAGAAAATGCAGTGGTAGCTCTTCAACTAGACTCTTAAGATAAGTTGGTCGCACCTTGGAGACTATTGCAAGTCATGCATGTCACGCGGGCGTTTGACAATCGCTAGAGATGACGCGATGACACTTCCCGATTAGAAGATGCAGAGACGGGGCTTTTGATGTCTTGTTTTTTGTTACAAATTCAGGCGATTTTTTGGAAATCTAACTTCTACAATGTATCAAGCAATAATTAAGAACAGGTAAGTAACACCGTAACTTTGAACTTTACAAAGTTCAAAGTTATGGTCATGCACATTTCTCTCGCTCACGAATTTCGACATTATTGAAGATATAAAATCACTGAGATTGAATTTACCAAACGTAACAAACCAAAGTTTTGCTGAATATAATAACATTACAAATAAAGAAAATCAAAATTTTATTGAAACATGTTTTATCACTTTTTTTTTTAGATTAGATTAGATTAGATTTTTAAATTCACACTCGGTGATTTTATATCTTCCGTAATATGAAAATCTGCAAGCGAGAGAACTATGGACAAAAAGAGCCACCTTAACTTTGCAAAGTCTTCTTGTATCTTATTAACTCAATTTGGATCCATACGTAGTTGTCTACAATGCCTCAATGACTACTAACCTGATTGATTAGTAATACTTGTAATAGTGATTGATAATTAACACTTTCAAAAGATTAACGGTAGGTATTACTTCGCGTGTGTTAACTAAAATTAGTTTTGTCTCTTTTTGCCTTTTTGCGCGTAACAATTTCTGTCAGTGTTCCACTCCTGGGCAAAAGTTTCCTTCTCCTTCCAGACAGTCCGCAGTTCCAGACAGATCACCCACCAGATTTGACAACTGTATCTGGAACGCGCCGAGGTCATCGAGCCAGTGTTTTCTCGGCAAGCCTTGGTGCCTTCGTCCGTTTTCAGGCACAACTTTTTTTCTTTTTTTAGGCCACTGTGTTATCCCATCTAAAATTACTACCAACAAATGAATGACTTATTTCTTAGAAACTAATCGCCCCATCCATGTGACAAATTTACCAAGTGCCTCAACAGATGGCGCTACACGTTACGGTACTGAAATGTAATGTTTTTATTTGTCCAATTTGTAGTTTAAATCTAAAATCTATCTAAAACACGTTTTGTAATAATAAGGAAAGAGACGTAAAAGTTGGTGAAAATGACGTTCTTAGATTTTAATACAAGCGGATCAGTCAACACATATTCACGTAGGTAGGTAAATTGATTTTTATTTAGATGAGTTTGTTATGTTTCTAAATATTATGTTCAATTTTCTGTTTTTCTATATCTGTTATACTATCTATACTAATATTATAAAGGGGAAAAATTTGATTGTTTGTTTGCATTGATAGGCTCCAAAACCTCTGAACCGATTTGAAAAATTCTTCCACTGTTGGGAAGCTACACTATCCCCGGGTGACATAGGCAAAATTATATTTAAAAAAACAAATAGTGATCCTTACTAAAACTCATATAATACCCGTGCGAAGCCGGGGCGGACCGCTAGTCTATACTAATATTATAAAGAGGAAAGATTTGATTCTTTGTTCCCAATTAATAAATCTGTTGAATTTTATAAAGGTGTTTCATTTTTGTTCTCGGCCTATATCGTCTCACTGCTGAGCTAAGGCATCTCCTATTTTCTTTCTTTCATCATTGTCTTCTTCTATATAACATCTGGTCAATCGGGGCAGAAGAAGCGACAATCAGTACACCACCTCGTGCGAGGTTGACCAGGGGCTGGTCAGCCGTCTGTAGGCTACCATTGAATAACGATCTTAGCGCATCTTTCCGATTGCTTGCGAATCACGTGACCTGTAAGCACAGAGTCCACTGAAATGGAACTGTAAGATCATTTGACTCGATGCTTACGTTGGCCAAATAATAATTTAAAAAAATACACAGACTCAGTGGAGATGGAAGGACACTTGGTCAGAGGGGAAAACGGACGGTAGACCAAAGCAGTTTCAGAATGATGCCCACGAAACGGAAAGCTTCCGAACAGGGTATTAACCCCCTTTTTTGACATTTTTATTTGTTAGTTAATCCGCCGTAACATAACATATTCTGTGAAAATTTCAACTCGTTATCTATTACGGTTTGAAAGATACAGCCGTTTAAAGGTAGGACAGACAGACGGACAGGCAGACATCGTAGGCAATAGGGCAATAGGGCAAAAGTAGGTAATAGGGTCCCGTTTTTACCCTTTGGGCATGGAACCCTAAAAACATAGATGTGATTAATAATAAAAAAGTGAGATGAATACCTAATTACACAAAATGGATTCAGGAACGTCGATTTTCTGCTTAACTGTATAATAAGTCAAATGCTATACTGTCAATTTGCTGGCGCAAATACAACATACTGGACATCCATAGATATTATTAGTGGCCAGCACCAAATTTCTGAGGTGCACCTTCACCAATATAAAGTTAAGGGCATTCAAGATTTATCTTGAGAGGTGAGCCGTTGTAAAAAAAAACTTTCCACTGTACACCCAGGTGATCTCAGGAGGTGGACGGTGGGTAAGAACTCGAAGTAACATCTAAATTTGCTGCTTAATGCTTTAAGTTCATGGTGTTATTGTGAGATCATCTTAGATTAATGTGATATTTACTCAGCCGACACTAGCTAGCAATCAACTGATATTAAATTGATTACGTTATTAATGGTCCCATCGGAGCCTGCTTATTATCCACTCCTTTACATTGTTATATTAATTATTCTAAGAACTATCTGATAAGATCATCGTTTGTTGATTATTCAAGTAAGAAATGTAAACGTTATATACCTACTTACTGTGATAAAATAGTTGTTTGTTTGTTTTTTGTTCTTTTTAAGTAGAAAAACGGAATTATACCTGAATGTAGAGAAGAGATTAATTAGTGACAAAATGATAATAATATTGTACATAGATTTTAAAGTCAGGCGGGAACTATATTTTATTATCAAAATTAGATAGAAAATTTATTTTTATGTTGTTGTTCCCAAGTTATTTTAAAAACTACTGTGCCAAAGTTAATGCAATTTTTGAGGGAACACCTCGAGAGCATCTTTCACATGATAAAAAAGAACCACGAAAAATGTCGTAGTAATAAGTGTACATAAAAATATACCTATTATAATATTAATAACTGGACGGACTAGACGGCTGGGTCAAGGGTCAGATATAGGCAGTCATTATGGACACGGCGCAGAGTTTCAGAAAATTCCACTCTGAAGCCTGGTAGCTTGGGCTCCTGGTGTTGGCGGCAGCCTAGTTTAAAAAATATATATTAGTTATGTTTTACTAGCTTTTATTTAACTTGCAGTGTTAGTTGGTTTGTTTAGGTCAAATCTTATAAGCTGAATTGTTTCTCTTAACCGATATTGCAGAAATTTTGCATACACCTTCAGTTTGCTAACAATAAAATATGCAGTACCCAATCATACTTTAATATTATAAATGCGAAAAGTTTGTTGGTTTGTTTGTTCTTCTTTCACGCAGCAAGATTGCAACGGATCAACCTGACTTTTTGCATGGGTCTAGTTCAAGGGCTGGAGAGTGACACAGGCTACTTTTCATCATAATTATCATCATCATCACAATTTTTCATCACTACGCGGGTGAAACCACGAGGCGCAGCTAGTATTCTAATATTTTCTAAATGTCCCCCAAAATAATAAAAACTAAAAATAAAAAAATTATAATAAATTTAAATACCTTGTTTTAAATGTTTTTTTTTTTTTTTAATCTGGTTCAAAGTTTGTAAACATAATATAAAAAACCGGACAAGTACGAGTAAGACTCGTGCTCTGAGGGTTCCGTTGGACAGAACCCTCAGAGCCCTAGTCCAAAAAAACCTAAAGTTGAATTATTGAAAGACAAACTTACCTTTGTAGTTGATTATAAGGTTCTTCTATACATTCCAACTACAAAATATAAGTTTGTAATAGCAAAATAATTATTTTTAAATTATATAACTTCAAATTTGTAACTTTCAGATTTATTCCTATATATGTGCTATGAGACCTTGCCTTTTAACAAATTTCATGATTCTAGATCAACGGGAAGTACCCTATAGGTTTTGGTTTTCCTGGGAAATCGCAAAATATGCGACGTAAACGTTCATATCTTTTGATTGCGTTGACTTACAACTTTAATTTTTTTACAACCAAAAGAAACCGTAGACCCAAGTATTTAGTATAAATTTCAACTTGATACCTTTACGCGTTCTTGAGAAAAAGGGTCTTGACAGACGGACAGACGGACAGACGGACAGATGGACAACGAAGTGATCCTATAAGGGTTCCGTTTTTTTCCTTTTGAGGTACGGAACCCTAAAAAGATAAAAAATGTGTGAAATAGTAATAATAAAAATACGACTGTTTTAAACTATCACGGTTGTTCACTGAAGGGGTTGTTCAAGGGAGGTTGTTCTCTGTTGTATCCCGTTAATAATCATATAACTTTAATAAAAATACCATTTGAATTGAGAACTTCACTCCTGAACTCGGTTGAAAATAGTTTCTCATAAATACGAAGACTCTCCAGTAAACGTCGGATCATGTCATCTCCTCGTGACAGCGGTAAAGTGAATATAATAATGTAATTGACGGCATAGCCTGGTGTTTACCCCACATGGCCTGATACGTGACATGTTGATTCTAAACTATGGATATTACCTTTAAAATATTGGCTTAGATACATCAGTTAGTGATAGATGAACCTAATGTATGGACCCTAATGGACCCGGGTATGTCCTAAAACTGCGACCAGAACCACCGGAGGATGGGCAGCAGCGTCCTGTTAGTACACGGGGAACGTACTGCCAAGCGTGGGGATTATGGCAATACCCCTCTCTAAGAGGGAGGCCTTGTTCAACAGTGGACATTTAATGGCTGATGATGTATGATGTATGAACCTAATTTGCATATGCTAAAAAGCTTAAAAAAACATGTAATTGTAAATTCTACCTTCATTAAAATGTCATAATAACAAAGTAAGCTCCTGTACAGAGTTACTAATTTTGCACCTTTATTTAATTAATTCTTAGTATTCGTGCAAGAAAAGACAGCATTTCAGTGTCAGTGAATGGTCACTAGAATCATAAATATTAATATAAATAATGACTATTACATCTGGTTTAAATCTAGATTTTACCTTACGATTTGACATATGAATTTCGTTAAATTGAGATTTAAATCGGTCGTGCATATAAATGGGCTTAAAATTAGTAAACGCGTGAACAAAATGATTCGTACTATTGACAAATTAAAGTCCAAAAAATAATAAAACCAAATTTCAAAAATCCAAATCAAAATTTAACCATTTCATTTTATTTTCATTTTTAAATAAAAAAAAATAGTTTTTTTTTTATTCATTTTGTCCAAATTTAAGTCCATGTTGAGTATTCCGGATCCAAGCCGAAGTGAAAGTTAAGATAATTAGATTTACTTGTATTATTGACAGTAATTAATATTGACATTAATAATTAGAGGCACGTCATATGTGGACGTCGTCTGGCTGATGATGTTGATGTTGTGTTGATAGGTATTATTGCCATTATTATTTATTTTCATGATTTAATTTTTTAGTGTAAATGTGTGTAATAAGTATTTATAATCTGAATTTAGACATGTAAAAAGACTTTATTACGTTTGAAATTTAAGTAAATTGAATTGAAATTGTCAAATCAACAGGCACTTGAACAAAATTATTGATACTGCCAAATCAACAGGCACTCGAACAAAGTTATTCGTACCGTTGGATAAAAACTGCTGAGCCAAAATCTGTTGTTGAGGACTATCTCGAGATTTGTCGTAGTTGAGTCCGGCTAAAACCATGCTGCTCAATCGGTGGCACGGCAACACGTGTCAGTTTGAAACAATACTGCAGTACAAGTACCATACTTTATCGATCGTCAAATTCGATAAAATGCCATGGAATCGATCATAGCGACTACTGATTAAATGGCATTTTATCGAATTTGGCGATGACAACTGTCAAATTTGCCCCTCGATAAATAACGGTACTTGCACTGCTGAGTAGGAATACCACAAATAGAGTTCCTATAGAATAAAGATAATTCTTTTCATAAGTACCTAAGTACTTTTAAGTACGAAAAATTTGACATGCTCATAAAAGAAGAAGAAAAAAGGTTTTAGAACGAATAAACCTTTTTTCTTCTTCTTTTATCTTGAGAGGATTTTGGCGTCGTACTTCTTGTACATTTGCCATTGTCCAGTAGTTAAATATTAAAATAGTCAAACAAGTCAAAGTCACAGTCAGAGTCAACAAAGTATGTCACGGCCAAGTCAAACTTATGCCTATGTAAAGCACTTATGCCTATGTAAAGTGTTGGAGGCTTTACAAGAGGCTCCGGTGGAGTTTTGGAAACAACACGAAAATACATGTTTCGGCTCGTTATATCAGTTGCCTACACTTGAGCACGTTCACGAACACTTAATAAATAATAGTCCACCATTATTACACATCAACACACGAAAATACACGAGTTTAAGAAAATTACACATAAAGCCGACACGCTTTTTTCACGTTGGCGCCAAAAGTCGCCGAATAAACTTCAATAAGACTTATTTCGAAAAAGTTATTTTGAATGAGGTTTTAGGTGGTGGTGAATTTTATTCTAAGTTGGGGTGATATTATTACCTACACTTATGTCCCCGCTAGGGATGTATTGTGCTCAGGAAGAGTAAGCTCTCTCGCGGTAAAATTATATTTTCCCACCAATCGACATTTTGACTTTTTATTCCTCCGATTCGCCTCGAAAACATCAAAACTGAGCAAAAGTATATTTCAAGGCAGTCCTTCATCGCTTATTGAGCACTGTTCCTTTGAACAGGACTCCATGAAGGCAACAATGCGTCTATAAAACTTATCGCTGGCTCTCCCCGATACTTGGAGAAAGCTCGACAATGTTTCTTGGCACAACATTGTAAAGTTGTGTGTTTTGCTTGAGGTGTAGAGCTTGCTGGTGTTTTGATAGAAATTCCTGGGTTATTGTGAGTATCTCATTCAGAGACATTGATATCTTTAGGAATTTATGTATATAAAAATGAATCCCTATTTACCTTGGTCATGCTATAACTTGAGAACGACCTTACCGATTACATTCTTTTTTTTTTCAAGTTTTTAATACTTTGTAGACGGTTCTAACGGGAAAGAAAATTGGGCAGGAAATTGTAAAATTTCAGAAAACTTAACGACGATTTTAACTTCGGGCGTTTGACAGTTCTAAGACAGGACGTCTGTCGGGTCACTTCTTGTAGCCAAGACAAGTTTCACCTCAGATCAGACTAAGAGGAGAGATATTGTAAGGTGGCGTAGCAAGTGCGAAGGTATCAGGCCTAAATCAGACTTGATACGTTCAGTTAAACTAACCCTGCAGACGATAATTGTCATTATCACCATCATTTCAGCCTAACATGTTCCCACTGCTGGGACACGCCTTCTCCCAGAGAGAGAGGATGGGCCCTAACCCACAATGCTGGGCCAGTGCATGTTGGTGAATGTAATATGAGAATGTAATAATTATTTGAATGTCTACCGATTTCCTCACGATGTTTTTCTTCACTGGTTGTTGAGCGAAGACATCGATATTGCACAGTCATAATTTATTTAAGTACTAAATAAGTAACTGTTTGCAGGGTCGGATCCAACCGGGCGCCGTCAGATTATAAAATGCACATGCTACCCGGCCGCCATTGCTCTACACTCAACGAAAACTGTACTAAGGCACATCTCCCTAGTTTGTCTGATCTGAGGGTTTCACCAAACAAATAGATTACAAATGTTTACTCAAAGAATACAAGAACTAAAAGTACCTATAGTAAAGTTGATTATAATTTTGTTGACAAAACGTACGACAATGACTCAATTTCCATTTCAAATTTTTCCAAATGTAAGTGACCGTAAAATAAAACGTTGCGAAAATCATCGGTGAATAGTCTGCATAAAGTTTCATCTTTGCATACAGACTGATTTGGCAAATGATATGCACTAGTTACCCCGGGATACGAAATCCAAATTTAGTAATTATTTTTTGCACACTATTTTTTACGGCAATCGTGAATCGCAGAACCGATTGCTCCGTCTCTCGGATCCGTCATTTGCAAAAAATTACTAGCAGCGAGTAGCAAATCAAAATAAAAGTAGAAACTTTCCCACGGTATAGAATTGAATTTTATTCTACCTTTTGAATTGTTATTGATACCGTTTTCATTTTAGATAGTCTTCAAACACGGTTTTGTAAAAAGAAACATTGTGTCATGAAACCAAATATAGCTACTCAAAATTTTATATTTGATCTAGCTGCGCGGTGCGCTTCGCGGTTTCACATGCTATGTACAATTTTCTGCGCAATTCTCCAAATTTTTTTTCTTAAGAACCTTCTACAAAGTATTACAAAACTTATAAAAAAGATGGATGAAATCGGTCAAGGCGTGACCAAGGGATCAAGGGATTCATTTATATATATATAGATAAATGTTGTACCACACTATTGGATCATATTTTTTTTAAATATTATAAACAATGCAAAAATTTGGCGACTGACAGGATTCGAACCTGCGGTATCTAGGTTTACGCCCCGAGCGTCATTCTGCTACTACGATCGCTTTCCTGTAGACCTCCGAATTCTTCAATCCTAATTTGTTTGAACATAATTTAATGAATATTAGTTAAAATTAATGTTTTATGATTATAATAAATATTGTAATATAAAAAACTCTATAATAGAGCAAGTGCCTTTGTTAACTAAATAAAATACAAGCTAACACTAACATTACAAAAATAGACTGCCCATAGACCGTTGAAGTTCTAAAGAGAATCCAAATGCTCAAGCCCACTATCAGTTGGCAGCGTACCCAGCATGCTGGCGGCGTTTATGTATATAAAATAAAAAATATAGATATATTTTTTATTTTACATAAACGCACCATTTATAATTTTATATACAACTTATTGATAAAACTATTACTACTAAAAATATAAAATATACCGAGAAAGTAAGTAAAATAAGCCTAGATGAACAAATCGCCACTATGCGGCAGGATGCTGGCAGCATTGTATTTTTACATAATATAAAATTTATTTTGATGAACTACGTAAAGTTTTTTGTTATATTTTTGATTTACCTACGTAGCTACTCACTCAAATTGCTATGCTGCTGTGTGCAAATTAATTGAAATGACATTTTGTTGATGGTTTCGTGATTACTATCATTATCATCATCATCAGCCACATCCACTGCTGAATATAGGCCTCCCTTTTTATCCTCCACGCTGAACGACAGCCTGCCTGTATCCACTGGATACCAGCGACTCTTAGCGAACGACAGCGTGATTATTATGGTTACCTGAAATTCTTTTGTAGCTATGTCCAATTCGAACCTAGTGGTGATTTAGACTTAGCGAACCAACATGAACAAGCACTACCGAGCGTACGAGTTGGTTGGTGGTGATGATGGATGTATCAGCGATAGTGAGCGCAAGTGAACGAAGGAAGAAGCGGATGCGATTCGCTCGGGTTCGCCAGTGCTCGCCGAATGATCGATAACAATCCAAGGCGATCGGTGGTGTGTGTACACAATAGCAATAGCGAACGACCGTGTCATGTTTAGTCTCAGAACAGTAGGTACTGAGCATTCGCGTTACAAATTGGGTTTGCGAGCATTCGCTGCACGAGCTTTGGTTACGCGAGTATTTTTTGCGATCTTCTTTTTTTTACCTTTGATTATAAATAGAAAATATGATAAAGAACTTTTTGTAGAACACCTGTAAAAAACCTAAAAATATCAGGAGTCAAAACGTAGCGCCTGAGGCTAAAAGAGATAGTAATTTCATGGTCCCCAAAAATAAAGCATTTTTGATAGGCTGATCAATCAAAAACGAACATCTGCTGAAAATAATTTCAAAAATGTAAAAAATATACCCATGTCTACTTAAATAGAAGTTTTCATTCAAGTTTCCAACAATAGGGTGTTCCTTCATTGGCACACTGGCGGTTGATTACTGCTTATGTACGGTCAGAAAAAAACATTCGATATAATGATATTAAAGGAACTCAAAATCCAGCAAAGCCTGAAACTCTTTGATTTAAAAACGATTATGTAGAATATTAGAAACTTTTATTTTACATGATTTCAAGAAGCTTCGAAATAGGCATTTCTATGAGACTTACTCATAAAAATGCCTTTTTCGAAGCCTCTTCACGATTCTAGCAGAGAGATAAAAGATATCATAGTTATAATCTTAAGTGACTTCAAATCGCGAGTGAAGCGGTTTCTTGTAGGCAATCGTGCTCCCTTGTAGACTGCATCATCGCTTAACATCAGGCGAGATGATGGTCAAGCACAAGCAAATTATATAATATGAAAAATATGATTATTTGCGGGATATTTATCGTGGTAAGATTGTGGAATGAGTTCCCGATATTTCGGCGCAGTTACATGTACCATCATAATATAACTTTAGTGAACAACCGCAATAGTTTAAAACAGTTTTTTTTTCAATCTTTATTTTGAAAAGGGGTTTTGTCATAAAATGACTATACCAGCCCGTAAAGCTATAAAAAATATGTCTGACTACTTGGATGATATTTCACCTCTAAGGGTGAAAATTTAGGTATGAATCCATTTTTTGAACTTCCCGGGAAGTCGGTTGTTACTATTTTGTAAAAATGTATTAATAATTATTAAAAGCATTTTTTGCTAACTCTACCTCCACACATATACGCGCACACACACATTGGCTATAACTAGTTAATTTCCTTTGCGACAAAGGCGACTCGCAGCGGGATGGATGCGTGGAAATCGCAATGCGTCACGGTGATCCTCGCCGGGTGCCGACGAGGCCCAGTAGTGGGTATAAGAGCTTCACTACTGATACATAATCTACTCTAATGTATCAAAATTAAAGAACAGAGAGCCGATCATCTGCATGAAACTTCAAATGAAGGGAAATGCAAATGATAAGGAAAAGATTTTAGGTATTTGTTGCCTTAAGTTTTTACATTAAATGTAAACAAGAAAAACATAATTAATTTAAAAAACTGAAAAATTTGGGTGGCTCTGGCAGTGGGACAGGGCTCAAGCTACCGGTGATCAGGGTTGCAGAGTGAGGAACCTCGGGACAATCCACGTCGTGTCCAGGATGACCGCGCCTTCTGACCCTTGACCAAACCATCCAGCGAGAGCCTCTTATTTATTTTATAATTAAATCAAACTTAATTAAATATAAGCGCTTAATTTTCGTAGTTTTTTCACAAAGACTTCATTTATCCAATAAAGAAATATTTAAAAATCTTGAAAACAATTTTAGGATAACTGCCATTGGTTTGATCGAGCTGAGACTTGCTATAGAGCTTTATAACAGACTAGCTGTACCCCGCAGTTTTACTGGCGTTGGTTCCTTATCTCTACATAGTATAAATCAAAGTCGCTTTTCGCGTCTGTCTGTATGGCCGCTAACTCCTCCTAAACCACGCAATGGATTTTGATGCGGTTTTCAACATCGGTCAGATAATTTTTCACGGAAGGTTTATATATATAACTAGTGACCCACCCCGGCTTCGTACGTAAATTATACCCGTGCGAAGCCGGGCGTGCAGGTCGCTAGTATTATATAATGCCGTTTTGGAATACATAGGTAACATACATACATCAACTTTTAAACATAAGAAGATAGGCTACATATATATAGGCTACCTATGTACCTATGGTATTTTGAAACTGGCCTAATAATGACCATTAAAGCTGGAGTCAAATTTCGGTTTTAATAATATCGCAAGGCTCACACTAGTTTAGCACGCCAAGCTCAAAATATAGCAAGCACGTACTTAATTTTTTTTTCTTATGTGTTCTAATAGTTTCATCTGCATTCGAGACAATGATAAAAGAAAGTTTTTAGGGTTATGTCAATCAAAACTTTTATGACTTTTATGTGAAGATTCAAAGCCTACTATAAAAATGACACAAAATCAAAGCGTAAGATTTTTAAGCAACTGTTCAGACATCTTCATTACGGTTATAAAAACCTAGATAGTTACTAAACTTAAGTAAAATTTTGCAACGGCTAAGGTTTCACACCAGTGACATTCCGCGATGAACCGTAAAATCACTTCAAAATGTAACCATTGCAGAAACATTTTGAGAACATGTCTATGTAGGATAATCAAAATATCGTACTTGCCCGGTAAAAACTATAATCATTATAGCAGTGGCTGGTCCTAAAACACTTTAACACCAAAAAAAATTTAATAATTCTATAATTTTTTCCTGCCTATATTCTGCTTTTTCTTTGTCTAGTTTGTTTCTTTTTCATGGATAGACAACGAAACCAATCTAAGCCAGTTGAGTGTGTTTTGTTTAAGGTTATTAATATACAGTCTTACTTATTGGTCGAGACTTCAGGACCGTGGGGGCCGACCGCTCTCGAACTAAAGAAACAAGAAGAAAATGGCCAAGCCTTGGGTGAAGGCAAGACCAGACCGAGGCGAGGTGAGTGGGTGGTGACCAGAGTGATGGCTTCTACTTTGGCCAAAAAAATTGCATTGCCATTAAATGTGGTAATGCTGCCAGCATAAGTTTTCCTTCCAATAAGGGACTTTTAGATTCGTTTTTGTTTTGTTAAGGGTATATTAAATTATTTTTAGTAATTTTAGTTCATCTGAAATAGTACATTATTAAGCAATATAATATATATAGTACTTAAAAAATAATCATTATTTACCTTGGTCACGCCATAACTTGAGAACGACTTTACGTATTTCATTCATCTTTTTTTAATATTTTCTAATACTTAGTAGAAGGTACTTACGGAAAGAAAAATTAAGAAAATTGGGCAGAAAATTGGAAAATTTCAGAAAACTTAACGACGATTTTAACTTCGCACGTTTGACAGTTCTAAGACAGGACAGCGTTTGTCGGGTCAGCTAGTTTCATAATAAATATAACGTTTGCTGGTCTATCCTATTAGGTCAAATTGAGTGTGTGAGTGTAATTTTTTAACTTCACCGTCAACTAAAAGCTGACCAAAAGAGTGATATGTCGTAGACCACTCGAGACAGTTAGTTTCTTGTGTATTTTCCCCCCCTAATTTCTAAATCTTATTAGTTTTTAGTATGTAGCCGCAAAGTCTGCCTGCAACCCGACGTCGCTTCGCGTCTGTTCCCGGAATATCACGATTAAAGGCGACACGAACTATTTCCGCCTAACCGAGACCAATCATAATTACTCCTTCGGGTCTACTCTTACGCACCCCCTTTGATGTTTTTATTCCAAATCCCGGTTACGGCCAACTTAAAACAAATAGAACGACTCACGACCGATTATACGTTTGCGTTAAAGCGATTTGAAACGGTGATAGGTAGCTTTCGTTTTTCGCCTGTGTGGTCCGGGATTCGGAAAATTACTCAAGCTCCTTCAGTTTTTGTGGTTTGCTTGTCAATAATGTGACGTTTGGGTAATCATACGAAACGATTTATTTTCCCATGAAGAGAAATGAAGACGCTGCTACTGTAGATACAATTTTAAACCCCGACGCAAAAAGAGGGGTGTTATAAGTTTGACCTATGTATCTGTGTCTGTATTAGGTCAAATAGTAATTGTGTAGTATTTTTTTAAGTTCAACTCTTAACTAAAAGCTAACCAAAAGAGTACTCTATCGTGTATCGTGTTATAATGTGTATGTCTGTGTATCTGCGTATCTGTATGTATGTGTATCTGTGTGTCTGTCTGTGGCATCGTACCTCCCAAACTTTTTTCTGTTTGAAAGGTGACTTGAGTGAGTTTTCTTAGCTAAGATTCATGAAAATCTGATTAGCTGTTTGAAAATTATCAGCTCTTTTATCGGCTTTTTTACATTTATAATTAGTTATTTTGTCAAAGTTTTGGTTAATTTGGTAAAAAGTTAGTTTAGTACTTATTTATAATTATACAATAGTTTTTATACAGGGTTACATAGAATGGTAGTGCTGCGTCGAAAGAAGGTCACTGTACTCACAATAATTAGGATATCACCGCATTTTTAGACGCTAATAATATTATCCTTAAATATATGGAAAACAGGCCATATACCAGGGTTACATGGAACACTGGAATACTAAGCTGAAAGGAGGTTATTGTATACATCATTATGATTAACTTGTACAATGAGTCCAACCCTGAAGTCAGCTGTTCCACACAAAAAAAATATTTTCACTGAACGAAATGAATTAAACTACTGATCTTTTCGCGATTCATATCAGGGAAAGGTCCCTAATCAAAAGTTGTTCATAATTAAAAGTAAAAAGACCTCCTTTCAGCTTAGTATAGTACAACCGTTCTGTATAACCCTGTGTATGATCTATTTCCGTTTTTTGTTCCGAAAAATATTTTTTGCGCCTGACAAAATTCCCGATCAATTTATTTGCAGACGAAATTAATAAATTTTTGTCGTCAATAAATTAGGTACTTATTGTACCAAAATAAAATAGTAAACCCATATAACCGTCACGTGATTTCCTTTCATAGATCGCCGCGTATTTTGGATGCATATTTTGGACGCGTACTAGCGCAGATGCGACATCCGCCGGTCTCACGTGGAAATTGATTTTCCATGGTACGCCAGCTGTCGCGAGCGACAACTCCAAACCAACTTACTATTACCATCCACATTCAATGTTTGAAGCTTAATAGTTTAGCAATAAGGTTTGAATTGATAGTGTTAGATTGACATTTTTATGTTGGCAGCTCAGTATGTACTATGAAAGTCAAAAGTTCCTTTGTTGATATTTTTAATGTTTCGCACATTGTTGGCGGACCCACCGCGTTTGATCCGATTGAAGCAGTTATTTATGATCATTAAAATAGCGTGCCGAGGGCGAATAATTAATTTTTACGTTCAATTTTTATTGTTACGTCACGATGTTGATGATCCTGGCGTATTAGTTACGTTTGTTTGCTTATGTGATTAACGTTTAAGGCCCAAAATATGGCGTGCCGCTATCTCACTCGCACAATAAATAATAATAATAATATTGTTCTTGGTAATGAACAGAAATTTGTCACCGACTAGCACTTGGACATTATTTACTGTTTGTTGTTATACTTTATAGTGTGTACAAGCCAAGTTTCACGCTTGTACGTTTTAACGTTTTTACATTAGAGCTAATACAAAAATACGTTTGTTGTATGGGGACCCCCTTTTCGTTTTTACTTCATATCTTTATTATTATTTGTTAGTTAATCCGCCGTAACATTACATTTTCTGTGAAAATTTCAACTGGCTATCTATTAAGGTTTGAAAGATATCCGTCAATACAATACAATACAATACAATGACTCTTTATTAAAATACCACAAAACAAGAATAACATAGACATTACAATAAAAATATTATCTAGGCTTTTAACAGGCGGCCTTATCGCTTAAAGCGATCTCTTCCAGGCAACCGTGCACGGAAAGGAATTATACAAAAAAAATGTGATAGGTAGGACAGACAGACGGACAGACGGACAGACATCGTAGGCTTAGTAATAGGGTCCAGTTTTTACCCTTTGGGTACGGAACCCTAAAAAGTATTTATCCACAAAGGTACAATTAAGCATTATATACTCAAAGTGTCAATCCCGTTTTTTTTTCTGTATTCCCTTAATGTGTAAAAATAATTTTTGTAACTGAAATTTTTATAGTTATCAGATATTTGCAATTAAATTTATGTAGATGTGAGTGTTAAAGTGAAATCATAAATATACTGATTCAAACATAGCATAATGACTATCAAGATACATATTCGCTTTGTTATGTGCTATTGTTAGGTACTAAATAATTTTAATTATTGGCTAAAACGTTTTATTACTGACTAGTAATTAAATGATAATTTAAGAAACGATTCGTGAATTATAATTGAATTACTAGTAGGTAGTAATCAGACTCACTAAACGCCCATTAGCCAAACGAGTTGTAGCGCGCCATTGTTTTTTTTTTTACCTTCAACGACATAGATGAAAACTTTGTATAGTATGAATATATTTATTTACACGAAAAATATTTAAAACAGATAAAAAAGAATTAAAAATCTAAAACTAAATTTATTCAATAAAAATTACAAGTACAATAAAAACTATCATAAATATAAATTTACTAGCTGCGCCCCGCGGTTTCAATACTCAATACTCAATATTTTATTGCAGACATATGTAGGTACATGGAGTTCTTAAATTAACATGTTTCATGTACATGTTTGTTTCACCCGCGTAGTGATGAAAAATGGTGATGATGATAATAATGAAAAGTAGTATATGTCATTCTCTGGATCTTGAACTATACCCATGCAATAAATCAGGTCGATCCGTTGTTCCGTTGCAGCGTGAAAGAGGAACAAACATCAATACATACAAACTTTCGCGTTTATAATATTAGTAGGAAGTGGGATAACAAAAACTAATCTAAACACCACCAGTACTACCGTACTAGTACCACCACTAATCTTGCCGCTACCAGTGGGCAGCATTCCCAAAATGCTGGCAGCATTGCCACGTTGTATGGCAATGCTTAATCTTTGGGCAAAATAAAGGCCAGCATTTTCGTCACGAGTTGCTTCGACCAGTCACCCTGATAGGTACTACTATTACTACTTATTGAATATTGTATTATGTACTAACCTACCTATTTCTATCTATATACTAATATAAAGAGGAAAGATTTGATTGTTTGTTTATTTGTTTGTTTGTTTGCATTGAATAGGCTCCGAAACTACTGAACCGATTTGGAAAATTCTTCCACTATTGGGAAGCCACACTATCCCCAGGTGACATAGCCTATATTATTTTCAAAAAAATTAGGGATCCTTACTTAAACTTCAATAATACCACTGCGAACCCAGGGCGGACCGCTAGTACTAAATAAATAAATAAAGCCTAATGTAACAGCCTCTTCGTGGAGGAACAAGTAGCCAAAATGAACCGTCTCATAATTTCTTATTATTACACATTAAAATTAAATACATTTAACGGATATTATAGCGTGTAATAATGTAAAATACACGCGATTATATCCGTTATAAGTGTTTAATTTCAATATGTGTATCATAATTATCTGTGTGTTTAAATAAATAAGGTAAACAACTACGTAATTTTATGTGACACGGATTCCAGAACCAATTGATTCTGAAATGTTACTTTCAATGTCCTTGGCGCCTCTTAGTTGTCATTCAAAACCAGCTTCTAAATGCTTAAAAATTGTATTCTAAATGGTTAATACATAAAAGCTATTTATTATATAGTTATAATTAAAACTAAATATCTTAAGACTACAAATTCACAATGTCTTATTTTCTTCTTCTTATTATTACGAAAAAAGCAACGAAAACTGGATTTTTGACGTTCTGATTCTATCAAATAGAAAGATCTATAGAAAATTCAACCTCTGTTATAAATAAATCTGTACTTTTTACAAATAATTACGTAAAAGAAATCAAATTTGGATAAACTCAACATATTAAATCATTATTACTTTTTCGTAAAACTCTTGGAGAAATAGTTAGAGAGTGGATTTCATTTTTAAAATCAACAATGTTATGGTTTAGCTTGTTTGATATTCGTTTTGACAATTTTATGGACTTATTTTTTCGTCTTATACCCGAAAATCCAGCTAAAACTTAACTATGCATTTTGTAATACGGCGCTTGATTTAAGAGAGTTACAATCTGGGTGTCTTCAAGTCGAGAGTGAATCGGTTTTTTATAAGCAACCGTGCTCCATCGTAGACTGCATATCACTTAACATCAGGCGAGTTGGCGTCCAAACGCAACTATGAATTTCTAACAAAAAAAAAAAAAAACTACATTATGAATACATTTAGATCAATACAGCCGTTTAATAGTGATGGAAATGATAGAGAGATACTCGTTAAAGAACAAAGAAACAGAAATACAAAGTTACTTTAGCATTATTATTAGTGTGAATATTCTCCGCAAAATAATTTAAACTCAAAAATTTAAATTAGCTCCATTGAATATTCAAACGTGGAAAGAAAAATACGTCCTACATCAAGAGAGGCGATGATTGACGACCCTCATATTCTTCGGTCAAAGACTGATGCAACCTCTCAGAAACGTCAAACGTTTGATTGGTGGTTCCCATGTGTAATACCGGTAGTCACAAAAGAGTTAGGAGTAATGGTAAGTGAAATCTATCATTGTCTGCACAAGGTTATGGAAACAATGAAGAATTCAAGGGAAGTATAAATTCAAAAAACTAATGTTCTTCAAGTTACCATAGCTTGTTTAGAGGGACTTAATGTTGGTTACGAAAATTAATTTATGAACCAATTTACGTGGTTCTTTTTCTATTGTGTAGAAGAAGCTCTCTAAATATTCTCACTAAATTTGATTATCTTTGACTCTGTAGTTTTTGTGACAGTTTTCATCATCATCATCATCATCAGCCAGAAGACGTCCACTGCTGAACATAGGCCTCCCCCTTTAACCTCCACACTGAACGACAGCCTGCCTTTTGCATCCACTGGATGCCCGCGACTCTCACAATGTCGTCGGTCCATCTAGTGGGAGGCCTCCCACTGTTTAAATGATATGAAAAATATGGTTCGTGTTTTAAATATCAATGATTTTATCTATACTAATATTATAAAGAGGAAAGATTTGATTGTTTGATTGTTTGCTTGTTTGTTTGTTAGTTAGTTTGCATTGAATAGGCTCCGAAACTACTGACCGATTTGAAAATTTATTTCACTGTTGGGAAGCTACACTATCCCTAGGTGACATAGGCTATACTATTTTTTTTTTTTATTATGGATCCTTACTAAAACTGCAATAATACCAGTGCGAAGCCGGGGTGGACCGCTAGTATTATATAATTTTGTATGTTGCGAAATATCAATAACGTTGGTAGAGCGCTTACTAATTTTGAATTCGGTGTTCTATAGTGTTCATTTCAGATATGCCCATACCATAGTAAAAGTTGTTCACAATGATGGATACTATGTACCCCTTCTGGCTCTAGTACACCCTTTCCGCGTATTCCAGTAATGAGAATTATTATAAAGAACATGTCATGGTCTATTTTATTTTCCTAAACTTATGTTATTTTCGAGTGTTAATACGTAATAATGGTGGATTATTATTTAATAAGTGTTCGTGGACGTGCTCGAGTATGGGTAGTGATATAACGCGATGAAACAAGTATTTTCGTGTTGTCCTCCATAGAAACTCCATAGAAGGCTCTTGTAAAGTCTCCACCACTTTACTAGGGCATGACTTTGACTTGGCCATGACTTACTTTGCTTGACTCCGTCTGTGACTATGCAACTTGTTAGACTATTTTCATCAAACTTGATAATAATATAATACTTGACACTGGCAAATGCACAGGAGTGAGAAGCCTCCAAAGAGGAAATAAAAAAGGGTGGTTGTGAAGAAAATGTAAACAAATGCTCTTCGTATCCTTTTTCTACCAAACAAAGTCAGCATGACTAACCAAGTGGCAAGCCAAACTTCAAAGTAAATCGGATCGGGCGCATCCATCGATTGAACACACCCGAATTAGCCATGTTATAATTAGGCATATGACATGAATTCAACGGTTATCACAATGGAACAAACGAGCCATAGAATCGTGATATGACGCCTTATCAGCCACGCTCTAGGAGAGATGTGACCACTCAATACTCGGCGCCGGGACTAATAAGGGTTGCTATCCAACTGTAGCTTTGTGGAGTTGTATCTACAGCTAAAATATCTTAGTGAGTTATTTTTTAATCAACTTTCTTGTAAATCAAGATTAAGGGTCCTGTCACATTTTTTTACGAAATAGCATCGATAACTGGATTTTTGGTATAGTTTTTCTTTAAACTAAGTAGTAAGTTCTGTAGAAAATTCAGTTGCTGTATTAAATAGATCTGTATTTTTTATTGAATGTAGCGGCTTCAGATGTTGATAAAACTCAACATATCCATTTGTTACCTCGAATTTACAAAAGTAGTTTTTCGTAAAACTTTAGTAGGGATAGTTTGAGAATGGGTTTTGTTAAATTACTGTCATAAAATATAAATAAAATATGTTATGGTTTACTTATTTTATATTTATCTTGAAAATTACGGCTTAATTTATTCGTTTTATGCCCGAAAATACAAACAAATACTTAAAATTGAACGGTTCATTTTGTAATACGCCTCTTAAGGTTTGATTGGAATTATATTAAAAAAAAATAAGTTTTTTTTTTTTTTGCTTTGGCTCCAGACGTTTTATATATTTATCGTTTTGCCAATGTCAAGGTAATTTTTAAATAGTCAATTTTTTTTTGTGCTGTTTCCGAAACTACGTAAGTTTTGGAAACAACATTATTCACTTGCTCACGCTCTCAAGCACGTTAACAAACACTCAATAATTAATCCACTATAATTGCAAAAACCTAAGAAATCCTTAGCTCACAATCGTCATTGCTGAAGATATTTTCAAGCGGTCTTTCAAAACCTTTTCGCTACCCCTACCATCTTTTTTTCCCCTAAGACTTTTTATGTAACAGTTATGTGCTCCAGTTTTGTTATATTTGCGCTCTGCTTTTATTAGTGGAAGTCAGCCCCAAATACCTGGATCTAATCAGCATTTCTACACTCATTTTTAACAGTTAATTTTACACGTATCTTAGTGTTACACGTTCGATTTTACGCGTGTCCCCTATGAAGTGATACGGTTTGTTGTGTTATTAGGTGAGACGAGAATTATTCGCGGGTATAGTGGTTTCTATTTTCATTAGTAGTGATGTATAATGATCATTCGATATTCCAATATTAACACTAGGAGTGCCATACGGTTTCACCCGCTATCCATAAATTATCTAATCGTTTTTTTTTTTTAGTTAAATGATAGTGACTATAGTCGGAGTGACCGGCTTAATCTTACGTGAGTAATTCCCGTGTAATATAAATAAAATTACATGATACGGTTTGAAGAGTTATTAGGTGAGATGAGAATTATTTGTGGGTATAGTGGTCTCTATTTTCATCAGTCGTGATCATCATCATCATCATCAGCCAGAAGACGTCCACTGCTGAACATAGGCCTCCCCCTTTAACCTCCACACTGAAACTGATTAGAAAACTGATTAGTCGTGATGTATATGATCATTTAATATATCAATATTAACACTAGGAGCGCCATACGGTTTCACTCGCTATCCATAACAGAATTGTAATTTTTTCAGGATTAAAAGTAGCATATGACATGACATGTTAATTTAGGGTTAAATCTACCTCTATGCTAAATTTCATCGAAAAGTTGTGGGGAACGAACCTACATACACATTCATAAACATTCGCATCACACTAATATTATTGTAAATGCATATACTAGTGTATAAGTGCGTTTGTTTGTCAACAACTTAGAGAGTATCACATAGAGAGTTTATGGTCTTTGGTACTCCCCCAGCCTTTACGGAACCCGGCTTGTTCAGGATACTGGAAGTCACCAAACTTGCTTTCGAGACGATTCGTAATGACTCTGGAGAACAAATTGTACACATGGCACAGAAATGAGATGACACTGGGCCACCATAGTGAATTATAGCCTATCCTCTTTAAGAGAAAGCCTGTGTCCCAGCAGTGGGAACGTAATTGACTGAAAAGATGATGATGAAAATTAATTTTGTAGTTTAAATTCGTGAAAGTGCCAATAAAGGGGTTGAAAAGCTTAACTCGGCGTCGGCTTTATAGACCAGGCCCGCATACGTTATCAGCTCAGGCCTAACCACACATCAGACTAACGAGGCTTTGCCGTCAAATAAGGGTACACTTTACATGCCTCAATCGAGTTGTGGCAGATTTTAATATTTTTTTAATATTAGCCTTGCATTGACCGCCAACCCACCCGATGACAAGCGACGTTGCGTTTTTTTGTGATTTGTTTCAAGACTAGAATAACAGCTAAAGTCAACGATGATCTCGAATTGCTTTCAGTTGAAAACTCTTAACTCATTGAGTGTTAAAATTTTCGTCAATTTCAAAAGGCAAAAGACAAGCAAAGACCCTGAATAAATAAAAACAAGGCTATGATCAAAATTAATCTGGGTCGACAACACTTTAATTTCGGGGTATTGGATAAATACAATCTGAACTCGATTCTGGTACACACAGAATGTACCTACTATATAAATACAGAACATGATGTTCATCTTCCTTGCTTAAAGCTGATTAAAAACATTTTCTTTTTATTTTACTTTTAAGTATGGCGGGTACCAGCTGCTAGTCTAAACTTTAATAAACCGGCCAAGTGCGAGTCCGGCTCGCACACTGAGGGTTCCGTACGACCACAAAATACAATTTTAATATTATTTTTATTAATTCGTAGGTATAGAATCTGTCAAAAATTATAATGATCATTCTTCAAAATTCCTCATAGGAAAAGTTATAACGTTTTTTTAATAAGAAAACATTGTATCGTTTATAGGGGTAGAGAATCAATTCCAAAGCACATGTTTGTTATAATGTATGTCACGTTTCAAGTATGACACTTCTTGTCAGAGAAAATATCGGCAACACCCTTAGACCTTGGTTAGAAGATATGAGTATAATATAGAGAGTTGTAATTTTTTTTTTGTAATTTATTCTTAAAAGATTACTTACTGTCTCACATGATAGTTCAGAGCAAACCGACAAAACCAACAAAATAGGCGTGCTGGTTACTTTCCTTAATAACGAATTTATTGAGAGGAAAGAAAACGAAGGAAACACAAAGAAACAAATGAAGTTTTCATGAGTGAAATTCTTTTGCTATTTGTCTATATGCAAGTATACAAGTTGTATGGAAACTCGATGCAAAGTTGTGAGGGACAAATAACTTGAACGGTTTTTTATTTTTTTTTATTTTATTTCAGTTATGGAACATTTTCTAAGTTTGAGCTCTGAAGCAAATAACGAACATTAACAAAATAACTTTTAAGAAATCAAAAATTATTATAATCCCAAAATCAAAGATATTCTTGTTATTTATCACAATACAGAGCCTAAATACAAGGCCAAATGCTAATGTGTATTGCCTGTGATGATTTGAGACGTGGTCCCCTTTTGGAAAAACTCAGAGTCGCACAGTGGGCAATGAAGAGAGATATGCTCGGAGTTTCTTTGCGCGATAAAATCCGGAGCAAGGATATTCGCCAAAGAACCACAGTCACCGACATAGCTGCTCAGATTTGCAAGTTGAAGTGGCAATGGGCAGGTCACATCGCTCAAAGAACCGATAATAACCGAATGAATGGAAGAAAGGTTTTTGAGTGGAGACCACGAACTCTGTGTAGGTAGGCCTCCTGCTAGATGGACCGACGATATCGTGAGAGTCCAAGTATCCAGTGGATTGAGATGGCAGGCTGTCGTTCAGTGTGGAGTTCTAAGGAAGAGGACTATGTTGAGCAGTGGACATCTGGCCGATAATGATAATTATATAGAAGAAATGTATCTGTAGTATAGTTCAGTGTTTTCAAACACTTGCGTTATCTTCCCCAAGCTTTGCATAGTCTCTAAACATTGTTTGCCTTCTAATCAATACTTACAACCAATATTATGTACGTTCCTAGCTATTTCCATTCATGAATCTAACTAAGCTAGCCAAAAGATAACTTAGTTTTCGAAAGCGCCACTAAAACAAAGAGCTCCTGAATCATAGCAAAACTCCATTCATGCTTTTAACAATGTATGGATTATTTTAAGAGCGTTCGCATGAATATTCACAGTTATAAACGCGTAGTCGTTACTGTCAATCTTTATTTCACTTACCCCATACCTAATCCAGTGAATGAATGTGGGAAATATGATAAAAGGTCTAAAGTCACTAAGCTTGATTAGCCAATGTCTTTCTATCATTCTCATCTCCTTTGTAGCGGCAGTGGTTGTTTAGCTCGAAATACTGTTCCTTATTGCCTAGTGCAATATTTTCTGATTGCGCTCACCTATTCGAGGATAATGATGGTATACTTTTTTTACATCTCGATTGGGCTTTTGGCTTCATGCGATCAGCGCATTTGCCATCTTCAAGTTTTTTTACTCTTCAATTTTGGACGTTTGTTTCTTTTAAGTTCACCTACTTAAACATAAAAGTCCAAAAATATTTACTTTAGTATTTGCAATCTCGAAAAGTTCCAGTGGGGTTTAGGCTGCACTTGTATTTAAATCGATCGTTTCACTTAGTTTTGCTCGTAAATTGGTTATTCAAATTTGATTTCGATGGATTCATGAATGGAAACAAAATTGTGACTCATGGTTTTCGAGATACTTATAACGTATATTTGTTTAGTTTTAGAAAACCAACAAACTCTTGTTATATGTATTAGGTAACTACAATTTAATTTGTGACTCTGGAGTGAATAATATTGTTGCTTTTGGATAGGACGATTTTTTAATTTTTAATTAATTATGAATAGTCTTGCGCTTGGTCGTCAACTCGCCTGATGTTAATCGATGATGCGGCCTACGATGGAGCACGCTTGCTTAGAAGAAACCTATTCACTCTCGACTTGAAGACACCCAAATTGAGTCTATGATGGTGTCAAAATACTTTTTGGAGAATGATTGTATTTTTCGATAGAATTATTGTTTTAAATACCTGCTATTTTACCTCGTTTTTATTAACTGGCTTTCTTGTCTATCTGTTTGGTATTTTTTTTTTTTTTATCTACTTTAAACTTACTTTACAATGAACTAGAAAATAGTTCGGAACAGGATGACTGTGCAATATTTACTTTCTTTATAATTAATAATTGTTGGCCTACCATATTCCCACAGCAACACAGGCCTACTTTCAGAGAGAGGCCCAGTGCATGTTGGTGAATGTCATCATGTCTTCGAATTTTTCGAGGTTCTTGGACGTACCGGTTTCCTCACTATGTTTTCCTTCAGCGTTTTTGAGCAATAGCATCGAAACTACACATAATTTTATTACTAAATAAATTTTTGATGCATGGCTGAGAATCAAACCGGGTACCGACAGGTTGTTAAGTACACACGCATGCTACCGCTCGGCCATCATCACTCCAATCGAATTAATCTATTTAACAATATACCTAAACAAAAATCAACTGTAGTGCGTTATTCTTACAAAACTTTGAAATGACCAGGCCGATTAGATTTATTTGTCCGCCTCAGGGTTTGTTTAAAAAAATGCCTGGATACTTGCAAAACTTATTTATTGTAATTTCGACAGGGCAAAGTTTTCCGTTTCAGCTAGTAGCAAATAAAAATTTAAAACGTTTTGCAACACAAGTTTTTTTTTTATAATTTGTTTTACATAATTTAATGGTCAAAATGAGCAATATCCCTACATCGTACGATTATGCATAAAAAACGCAAAATCACTAACTCTACTGAAAAAAATCGACATTTAGTTATAGACAAAAAGTGTAGAACTGCTGCAATGCTATAGATTTAGCAATGCTAGAAATCTATACTTACAACTGAAAGCTAGCCTTGCCCGATAAATGGATTGCTTTCATTTCATTGCCCGCAGTGTATCGTTTAGTCCGGATTTCGACAAAATGAATAATCAATCATTTGAATATAGACACCATATCGCATCGTTATTGAATGGCATGTTAAATAAATATTTGCCTCGCGTTGGTAGCTTTATTTTTTACTCCTGAAATGTAATAATCTTCTTTCAATACCAACAACATCAACAGTCAGTGCACTGCTGAACAAAGGCCTCCCTCAGAGGGGTGTTGCCATAATCCCCATGCGTGGCAGACAGCTTGGGGATCACAGTACTAATCACCATGTACTAATAGGACACTGCTGCCTATCCTGTGGTGGTTCTGGTCGCAGTTTTAGGACATACCCGGAACCAAAATCATAACTTCTCTTTTCCCAGATTTAGCAATTTTGGTCATTCTAGTTTGATTATCTAATTACTTCCATGGTTACCTTAAAATCACAAAAATGGTGTCACATTAAATTAATTGTTTTAAAACTCTAAAAACCGAAAGGCGGAAATACGTGTAACGGCATTTCGCTCGATAGATAAAAAAAAAAGTAGCACTGACTTGTGCTCTCTGCTGTTTTTTGGATTTATTCATGTACCTATGTACTAAATTGTGTCTACAATATTTTAACATACAGATTTCATAATCATGGAGAGAACCGTAAAGGTAAATTTTACATTACAGCTATAAGTACTTTTCGAAAAATATGAAAAAACCTCAAGAAGTTGTGAAACGCACGACTGTATGTAAGCGCCATGATTTTGCTCCACTAAATGCGACTTTAATACAATATATAAAGCACTAGCGACCCGCCCGCCCGGCTTCGCACGGGTGTAATTTACGTGCGAAGCCGGGGCAGGTCGCTGGTATATATAAACCTTCCTTGAAAATGTATCTAACTGATGGTGAAAACCGCATCAAAATCTGTTGCGTGGTTTAGGAGGAGTTAGACAGACAGACAGACGCGGAAAGCAACTTCAATTTATACTATGTAGAGATTATGGTCATATGTAGTACACACACAAGCGTTGCTTAAAAGTGGGAAAACTTCGCCTTAGCATGTAGTATTCATACGTAGGTATACCAGAAAAGAAAGTTCGGGAGCTCTGTAGGCATTCTAAAACACGCTCCTCTACCCTGCATTTCATGGCATAGCAGCATCACATTGGCGCTGTATTGCGATCCAACGATGAGCGCTACGAAAAGCTAGATATAATTATTTCAGTCACAATTTTTAACAGTAACTTTCCAACTTACCTCCCTAATAACTTACAAACGTAACTTTAATCTAAAACTGTTCAATAGTCCTGAACACCCCACTTTAGAGAAGTGTAACCGATTCCCGAACAAAGCGTCCCTTGCCAACGAGCCATGACTGAAGTAACAACCCTCACGAAACGACCCTAGCTGCATATAAATCGCAAAAAGTAAATAAACGACACCATTACTGCCCTGATTATTTCGACCCCTAAACGAACGCGGCCATTTTGTTGTAATTTTTAAATAATAATACCTAATGGTAGGATAGAAAGAGGATAGATATTTAAAATTATTTTTCTATATTGTGTCAGATGAAAAAACCGTTTATTATTTCATAGCTAACATTTTAAAACACATTGAAATTAATAACTTTTAACGAATTTATTCGCGTGTATTTTACAATATTTAGTTTGCTGTCAATTCGAACACTGCATTTTCCATATTCAGAGGTAATACCTACCTAATGACATGTCCAACAGAAGTGTTATGAAATTATTTACATGTACCGCCAATGATTTTCAATCAAAACGTTTCCTATTTACGCAGTAGTCGTTAAAGTTGTTGAGGTCTTCCAGTTTTATGCCAAGTTTAAGATATTAGGCGACAATAACTGTAAAACTACGAGGGAGCTGAGTAACAACACCGAGTGCCATGCATAAACTGATTTATTTACAAGTACCCACTATAATCAATAATAAGAATCAGGAAATAATGAGGAATATAAATCAGGTCAAGTCTACCCACATCACAATAACAATCTACGATGCAGCACGTTGGCCTAGAAGAAATCGTTTTACATCTGTAAATACAAAACAGTCAAATACACTTTATTAAACTGTAAACCCCCACGCAGATGGATATAAATTACTTTCGCGACGTACAAAAAAATGCGGTACGCTAGGTTTCGATATATTATACCTACTTGCTTAGAATAACCATAATTATTCTAAGCCTACTTTACTTGCTTGTGGTTTTTAACTTGGTAAAGATATGTGTAAAAAAACAAAACAGTCGAATCGAAATCCAAACTTTCTGTATTTCAGTGGATTGAAAATATCGTTGTAGAGCTAAAAATATATGTATCGATGTAACAAAAAATCAAAATACCACAATACGAAGTTCGCTCGGCATCGGTTTTGTCAAACCTAATTTACCTTTTGTTGAACGGATGGCGTTGATATTATAACGAAAGGCTTGAGTGTGCATTTCAGATCAATAGCAAATTATTTTTGTACATAAAAGTTGCGGTCCGTGGTTAATTTTTGACGTAACTGCTAGTATATTAAGTAAGTATCTTCATTAATTATTATCATTTGATATTATTTTTACTGGAGGCCAGTGGAAGCGTGTTTGAGTTTTCAAATTGCCATGATGTATTTACTTTCTTAGGAGTGTTCTTCTACTGTAAGACTGTGATAGATTGTGACATAGTACGTTTATAATGAATAAGTTTATTTTGCAAGTCAGCAGGGTTTTTCTCAGACTATAGATAGTGGCATCGATGGCTTTCTGTTGTAGCAATTACCAAACTAAACCAATATGGACTAGAATTATTTGCGTATCTATTCATTACAATGTGTCAATTATTCATCTTGAAAAATCGCAGGGTTGTCACCACGCCACACAACACTGATTGTATCGGTAGATGTCCTAGTAACTACACCGATGTTTGTACACTTGCTCACCGTAGGATTCTATGATGACGCTTACTTCATTACATTTTAGCAAATTTATTTATTTTTACATAAATAAAATAATGTATGATAAACATCGAGATACAATAAATAGAGTCACAATGATTTCAAAAATATACGAACCAAAACTCGACGCACGCTACGAATTGCGTTAAGTTTTTGGTTCGTTACAAGGTAACCGCGATCGGACTACAACGCTGCGCGATGCCAGAGCGGACAACTAACGTTGAACACTATGCAAGCGACATGACGTCTAAATTGGAGTCAATGTGGCACTGTAAAGTACATAATTGATACAATGTATGTGCAGTTGTAACTCTATAGGAATCGTATCTCGATGGCGATAAGTCTTGATAGATATTTAAAATATGTATTCAAATTGCGAAAGTTTAAAAGTTACTTTTACCTAAGCACACGAAAGGAACCACTAAACGTGGCTCATACATAAGTAAAAAAAGAAGCAGTATCACAAAGTATCAATGGCAACTACCGTACCAAATGATCGCAGATACCTGTTAGAAAAACTTACAATAGCCGTACACTTCACACCTATTACTGCACACCCCGACTCATTCATCCCTGACGCCATACACAATGACACTAGCATAAATGTCACTGTCAATATACCTCCGATATCGAGCAGTCTTCATTCTGTAGCTTTGATGTATTAACCTTGAATTAGTCGGCTGCTCTTTTCAAGCAAGCAGCATATTCCTTTGAAGATGTCTATGAATTCACAAAATGACAAAGTGGTAACGCCCATCTCCTGTGTGGTAGAATCTGGGTGGCTTGAGGAATCTTCTTTGGTGGGAATACTCTATGATGCGAAAGAGTTTTCTTATGCTCCTGTAATACTAATACATAAGTAGACTACCACTGTATAATAGGCATTATGACTAATATTACTATTGCCTCATAAAAAAGCTGATCATAAATAAAGCCCATCAACAAAAACAAAATTAAAATTAGTTAAAGTGAAAAATAAATAAGTTATAAGTATTTTAATTTCATGATAGACAGAGAGCGCACTATACTGAGTTATGACGTCACGCCTCAGGCGCGCCATACAAATGCTATACTAACAACACACGCTTTGCGGGAAAGGGACAGAGTATCCCCTCTCTATTCCCACATATAACTTTGACGCTCATATCTCAGATATTTCTCAGCTAATTTAGTTTATTTTTCAGTACGTGCAATGTATTTAGTTATATTCATTGCTAAGCCTGTTATTTGTAATAATAAAAATAAGTCGGGTTTTCCTTCCTGACGCTATAACTCCAGAACGCACGAACCGATTTCCACGGTTTTGCATTCGTTGGAAAGGTCTCGGGCTCCGTGAGGTTTATAGAAGTCATCTAGTGGCGAAACGGAGTTCGCCGGGTTTGCTAGTTTGTAATAAATTAAACATTAGCCTATTCCTTTTCATTATGAATTTTTAGTAGGTACCTAAATAGTGCATTGGTATATTAGTTAGTTGTTTTTTTTTTTTTAACATGACCAAAATAAATACTTTCATATAACATTTTATTGCAAACTATAGATTTATTTCAAGTTGCTCTTACTAACTACCTAGGTACTATTAAATACTACTCAATACTAATACTACTTACTTGTTCAATCTTCTTTAACTTATACTCAGTACCCACTATTATTTATTCTGTGTCCTAACATACTTTTTTAATAATGTTCAATGATTTGTACAATATGATTAACGAACTAACTTGAGAACTTTAAGAAGACTCGTTATTCATTTTCATTATTTGGCTACAAGGAATTTCAAACTTTTGCTCGATAGGCTTTTAACTTACAATTTATGCTAAAGGTAACTTGATCGTGGATACTTGGGCTTTGTATTGTTTTTACCGTCATCATCATCATTTCAGCCATAGGACATCCAGTGCTGGACATAGACCTCCCCCATCGATCTCCAAAAGAGACAGTTGGAAGCGGCCTGCATTCAGCGTTTCCTTGCGGTTTCATTACATACATAAACAAAATTAAGCAAATTTTAATGTAAAATCAATAAATAACGGGTGTTTCGTGTAAAAGCGTTTTAAGAGCCCTCTCAATTTTTTTTTTACAAATAATAGCTACTAAACCTGTTTTTTTGTTTGTGATTCTATCAAATAAAAACATCCATAGAGCATTAAATTTTTATGATAAAGAGATCTATATATTTTATGGGCTTAAAATTTTGGAAAAACTCAACATATCAACTTACTACCTCTAATTATCAAAAGCAGTTTTTCGTAAAACTCTCCTAGGGAAAGTTTGAGAGTGGATTTCGTAAAATTACAGACATAAAATAAACAACTTTAATTTTATAGTTAATATAAAACATGTATGTAGTTCCTTAAAGGGTCGGCAACGTAGTTGTGATGCCTCTGGTGTTACAAGTATCCATAGGCGACGGTGACTGCTTACCACCAGACAGCCCGTCTGCTTGTTTGCCACCTATGGCATTAAAAAAACGTCTTGACAAATTAGGGCTTTATTTTTTGGTTTTATGCCCGAAATTTCAGGTACTTAAAATCTGTCATAAATAGTTTGGATCTACCCCAAACTCGAGCTAGTACCGAAAAAGTTTGCCAAAGCCTGAAAGGCGAGGTAAACACGTATTGCACACACTGACATGTACTTATTAGTTCTACAAACGCACACTTCAATATTGACAACTGCAAACGATTAAACAAATAGACGACAAAAGCCGCGACAAAGTGTTGTCGACTGTTTTTATCGTGCCAAAGTGTGACAGGCATATATAAAAAACCTTGTCACGTTGTCGCTCGACAGAATGACGACAACATTTTGTCGCGATGCGCATATTAGGCAAGCAGGTGGAATAGAAGTGCTAAAAAGGAAACTGTAAGTACAACTGGAGCTTAAAATTGCTTGCGTTTTATAATTCGGCTCTTTTAGAGTTTACATGTCTTGAACTTGGGTAGCATTGCATCAATTTACGCGGTTATGGCAAACAACAACAAATTCATATTTTGGTTATAAATAGTTAAGTATACAAATAAGTTAAATATAATTTTGGAAACATGATTGGTGAAACTTTTCTCTATAGAATAATTCGGCGAAAACAGGCTTTCTAAAACACGTTTTAAATATTTTCTCCGCGTCTGGAAGTTCGTAACAATTTATTTATCCATATTCTAATAGTCATTTGTACAATTTAATTTAATGTAAATTCGTTTTATTTAAAATTAAAATATTTCTCGAGTAATTTGAGGTTTTTAGCATATGTCGCTTCCGTAATTTACTGAGGCGGGTGCCGATTCGTGCGTATATCCTCCTGCAGGCGTAGATAACATATTTTTATCACTGTTTTGCGCAGAGGCATAACTTGAATTTGAGCTGACGACATCGACTCTTAAAATTATCCAGCGCGAAGATTTGCAAACGAATAAAATCAGTACCTGCATAACCCTGCCAATCACTGCATTGTTCGCAAGGCAATCAATAACTGACGATCTGTCATCAGGTAACCACACGGTAGTTCAAAAATGCACCACCCATCGGTAGCATCACAGTTTGGTTTCCTACAATACACGTATTGGAAAAGATAACACAATAATACAACTAAACGTCCGGTGCTCTTACATTTCTAGAGAATAGTGTTGTTTGTGGTTCAGGTTCAACACAGACAGCTTCGCAGGGGTCTTACCGGCTACTGAACAGTAGTTTAACTTCTTTGTTCTTGAGACTACGTGAGGTCCTAATTGTGCGGTTGAATACATTAGAGGGTATTCTCTACGCGTAACTAATTGAGACGTTCGGTTTGCAAAGTTTTTGGTAGGTTTCAATAGAAACTGGGCTTGTGGTCGGTTCTATTATTACATCGTATATCACTAACTTCTAAGCAGTTATTAGAATCAGGCTTTTAGAACAGAAACAAAGGAAATTAATTCCAGAATTTGAAAGGTACAAAACACCCAAAATAGAATAACAATACGTACTCGGAATTAATTGAATGAGAAGTTTTACCACTAAGTATAAGTCAATAATAAGGAAAACCCAACAGGTTCAATGAAAGAAAAGGAAACACAAAAAAAGGAGTTCAATAAAATGTTAATCTAGAGGAAAACCATTCTTTATTTTGTAAACATTCAGGGCCCTAATTCTGTAAGAAACTACATAACCCACCGCACATTGAGTTATAACAAAGCATCTGCATCTGAGTGCATCGGCAACTATACTTGACAAACGCGCAAGTAACGCGCTAGCTTGATCCACGTTATTTTGACAGTTCATTAGAAGCGCGTTACGCACCTCTTCGCGTTAGCAAACTTAACATTGCCAATTCCATACGCATAACGCAGCTGCGTTACGAGTTTATGTCGTCATGGAGACCAAGGAGGAGTCAAATTTTCACGTCACGCGTTTAAGGCAAGTAATCTCATGTGAGATAGAGAATAAGGGCCCTGTGCCTAATATTAGCGTTTTCATAACAAATTTGCTACATATAGCAGTACTCAAAATTTCGAACTATTAATGTAATCCTAGAACACTTAGCTTTTTAGGAAAGATCTGAATATCACACTTATAATCATACTAATAATAAAATTGCGAAAGTGACTTTGATTATTGCTTTGTTTGTTCCTTTTTCATACTGCAACAGAGCAACGGTTCAAAATGTTTTTTTTTCTGCATAGAGATAAATGGAGGGCCGTATAGTGACATAGGATTTTTTATCCCGGAAAAAAAGCAGTTCACAGAATGTCCACGCCTACGTCCAGCAGTGGGTTAATAAAGATATGTCCTAAAACTGGGACCAGAACCACCAGAGGATGGGCAGCAGCATCCTCCTACTGCACGGTGGAATGTTTTGCGATATCCAAGCCGCCTGGCAAGCGTGGGGATTATTGCGACCCCCTCCCCCCATGTTGGATGTCTTCCGGCTGATGATGATGATGTAGGTATTATGTTCCACAATACCTACGAACTCCCCCGCCTCGCCCGCCCTCTCCCTGACCTCTCTCACGGTCAGATTACCGTGTGTGCAGAAACATCCCGTTTTTTGTTTAATCTCAATTTATCTGTACTTCAGTTGAGCTGTTAGGAACAAACACATTAAACACACGTTTAAATTAGAAGCATCAATAAACGAGTGGCGGATTTTATTGTCAATAAAATATGCAGCTTCAGAGTGGCCTTGCTAGCTAAAAGCTTTGTTAATTGTTTATTTTACGGCATCTAAACGCAGCTTTATATATTAGAACTATCGTTGAAGTATCCATCTAATTAACATTTTAAAGTTTACTATAACTAAGCACACACTAATGTTATTTTTTTACTGGGCTAGCGCCTTTATTAACTAAACAAAATACAAGCTAAAACTAAAACTACAAATACAGTTAGACTGCCCATAGACCGTTGAAGGTCTAAAGACAATCCTAATGTTATTGTATAATTATGTATGTATGTGTGTCTACACATTGCAAAACAAGTTGAAGTGGCAGTGCATGGGCAGGGCACATAGCATGCAGAACAGATGGCACGGACTGGTAAGCGCAGCGTAGGATGTCCACCCACAAGATGGACAGACGATCTAAAAGAGACAGCAGGGAAACGCTGGAGCAGGCCGCTTCCAACCGGTCCTTTTGGAGATCGATGGGGGAGGCCTATGTCCAGCAGTGGTCGTCCTATGGCTGAAATGATGATGACGACACGGAAATTGTGTAATAAGCTGAAAGGAGCCCGTTAAACCCATCATTATAAACAACTTTTACTATGGGACTACTCTGAAATCACATAAAAATTTCAGCTGTTATGTGAATAGCTGATGTAAATATAGTTTTCTATAAAACAGCTGCTATTTTTTCGCGTATTCCAAAGTAAAAGTAGTAACTATGGACCCCTTTCGGCTTGTTACACCCGCGTAATCCTGACTAGTAGGAAATTCATTAGAAGCTTAAAAATATAGGCTTAGAGATAAGATAAGTAATCAAACTGTAAATTATGTTTGTTGCAATAAAAAAAAATGCGCTGTTTTTAAATATATGCAAATATTTGTGTGGTAGTATTTATGTATGTAAGTAGGATGCCTTTACTTATGTTGATCTCAACTCCATAACGGCGTGATGGATTTGGATGTGGTATGGAGGTAGCTAAAGGTTTGGATTGACAGATTGGATTCCTGAAAAATTTACAGTTTTTTGTAAATAAGCTGTTAAAATCTGGTACCTAGTACCCTTTGCTAGTAAAAAAATATTTATCTAACGATACTGATGGACATTTCTATGAAGAGATATATTTTTCTACGATACACAAGACATACAGACAGACGGGAGACAGACAGCGTAAGCTCAGTAATAGGGTTCCGTTTTTACCCTATGGGTACGGAACCCTAAAAATTAATGAAGACATTTTTATTTTATTTTTCACTACAGTATATCCAGCTACAATCTTACGTCATAAAACCTAGCAAAAGTAATCAGAATAAAGTGTTTTAACTTCTAAATATTCATAATAGATTTAAACATTTTTCTTTTTTTTTTACATAGTTTGAAGATAATAAAGCAATAACGGTCATAAATATTCTACGTTTCTCCAAATGCCTTCGTAATTTCTCTGTACAGGGACCGATCATCACAAATTCGTCATGAGAAGAAACAAACGATGTCAACTTTCCGGGAAACTCATAAACGGTTGTAAATCTATTTAATTGCCCGTATTTTTAGTTTTTACTCAATATTTTAGGGTGCTACCTCCTGCGGCTACAGAAGCTGGATAGTGAAGGCTGTAAAACAATAAAAGTGTCCTCGGTAACTGTTACACCCTTTGTGAAGGCTGACAATCGACGACATTGGGCTAACAGCAGGCTTTTGTTTCCGAGTAACAAATGAACGTTGGACAACGTCTATTTTTACGAAAGTAATTTCTAGTGACGGAACTGAATTCTTTTGTTAATGTCATTATCACTTCATTACTAAAAATCAATTCGATAATATTACGAAATTAATCGCTTAATTTACATCGATTTAACCGGTATTATTATTATAAATTATATTAAATTATTATGTACATTTGCCAGTGTCATTGTATATTTAAATAAATTCAAGTTTTTTTGGACATCGTCAAACAAGTCTTAGTCACAGTCAGATTCAAGAAAAGTAAGTCACAGTCACAGTCAAAATCACGCCCTAGTAAAGTGGTGGAGGCTTACCAAGAGGCTTCTATGGAGTTTCGGAAACAACACGAAAATACATGTTTCGCCTCTTTATAGCACTTATCTACACTCGATCACGTTGACGATCATTTAATAACTAATAATCCACCATTATTACCTATTCATTACCATTTGAATACACAAGTTTAGGAAAATAATACTATGAGATGGGTTTTTTTACGTTGGCGGCAAAAGTCTCCATTCGGCATTTATTACGAATATTTTACACAATTTTTTTTTCTCTGAAAAGATTTTGGCATCTCACGTCTGGTTTATTTGTCAATATGAATTTTTTTTTTTTTTTTTTTTGTAAATTTATATAGTTGAACAAGTGCCTCATTAGTAGGAGTATTAAGCGCCAATTTTGTGCACTTCGGATTAAAAGCATGAAATTTACCTATACCGTGTGTAGGGGTTCCCACTATGACTATTTTTAGATATGGGGGGAAGTGATCGAGATTCGTCCTAGGAGTGCGGGGGGAGGGGGCAAAGTCTGAACCCGCCGCGCTTCAGTTTTTATTTGAACTTTAAATTCTTCATAGATTGTGTGGTATCGTTTTCGTATAAAATAGATACGAGGAATTCGTGTAAACAAATTTTTTTTACGAAAAAGTAAAAAACATGATGACATTTTCTGCAAACAATGTAGAAAAGTACATACTTACTATATGACAAAACAAAGTTACAGACAATAATTTAACATGAAATTTGTCAGTATGATCTAGTAAGCCTTTAAATGCGTCTTTACACAAGCAGAGAGCCGATTAATCTGAACCTAACAAACACTTGCCCTTTGACATTTTGTATTGTTCTTTAAACTTAATTATTTTCAACGAAAAGCGGCTGTCTGGAGCTATAAAGGTCAGAACATATTGAAAAGGCCTTCTTTTATCTAGAATTCTGTAAATTGTTTTCACTAAATACTTACACTATTATTTTTGTTTGAATTCTATCATAATGGACAAAATCAAATATTGAGATTTTTCATGTTTAAAAAACTCATCTAATTCAGCCTTCTTAATAAAAAGTTATCCGTGGTCATAAATACAATAAACATTATAATACTGATGGACATAGGCCTCCTCCTTAGAACACCACACTGAACGACAGCCTGCCATCTGCATCTACTGGATTCCCGAGACTCTCACGATGTCGTAGTCCATCACAGACCCATCTAATGGGAAGCCTACCTAAGCTGCGTCTTTCGGTTCGTGGTCTTTCTTCCCCATCGGTTATCGGACAGTGCCGACGGCAGACGTCTTTGGTTTGATGATTTCTAAGGATTTCTGATCCAAAAACACTGAAAATAAAAATGAGACTTATTTCACAATAATTTTCTGCGAAATTTTAACTTTTGAAGCGACAATTTCCACGTCCCGTTTTCATTATTACTGTGCTTATTTATTTAGCAAGTACTAACAGCACATTATTTTTTTGCAGAATAGATAAGTTCTTATAACTTAACTACAAAGCCTTAAGAGCCCTCTCACATTTATTGACGAAAATAGCAACAAAAACAGGATTTTGAGCGTTCTGATTCTATCAAATAGGAAGATCTACAAAAAATGTTATAGAATGTTCTATATGGAACATTTCAATTTCTGTAATAAATATATTATATGTTTTTTTTTTATTGCAAATCTACCAATTTTGGAAAAACCCAACTTATTATTATTAGTTAACTCCAAGTTACATAAGTAGATTTTCATAAATCACTCTAAGGGAAGTTTGAGTGTGGGTTTCGTTTAATTATTGACATAAAATAAACAATTTTATTGGTATAGCTTACTAGTTTTATTTTCGTTTGAGGCTTTATTTTTTCATTAATACCTGGAAATTCAGAAAACTAAAACTAAACGATGCATTTTGTACTACAGCTCTTAAACATACGTATTCTTGTCAACATTATTCAATCAAAACGAATGTGCTGTACATAAATCAACAGTCAAAAACATAACTGTATCGAATCTCATTGTTTCATCCCAATCACTAACATCTAAGCTCAATCATTGTCAACAAAACAATAAAGTCCACCTTCTAAAGAAGCCATTAAACATAACACCTCTATAAAGTGTTTGTAAACACGCAAAGCCTTCCAGCTGAGAGGACGCTGCGCTCTAAGGCCCAGTAAGACAATGCTCGACTAATAGCTACCGATGACTCACGTACTAAAAATAAATCATTGTTAACATCCACCTCTGAAGTCACTAACAAGAATCACGAGCGTTTGTCTACTTCTCTATGCTAAACCAGACTAATAATTTGTTCAAAACAAGGCATGTTACATTACTCTATACTGCTCTAAAGGGTCACAGTATGAGGTCCGAATAACGTCGAAAGTCTTCCTCCTTTGTTGATTAGAAACAAAACGGCGTGTCGACACCCTCGTTCCTATTGTACCGGTACATTACAATTCCTTGCAGACTGACAGAATGCGAAACAAAAACATGGAACGAATGACAAGCGCTTTGTGCTGCACATCTCAACGATAATGAACGCCATTATTTTATAATACTTCTATTTATTGACACAAATAGCAGGTTCTAAAAGATAACTTGAATTTCCATGGCAAATGAGAAGGAAAAAAACGGTTTTACTAACTAATATTTTGTACTCTTTTTTCAATAATTAACATGCACAAGTAAGTACCTATACCTACATATTCTACATTCTACATCTTGATAGCCCGTTGGTCCAGCTGGTAGTGATCCTGCCTTCTGAGCTTGGGGGCGTGGGTTCGATTCCCACTTAGGAAAAACATTCATATGATGAACATTTTTGTTTGTTCTATATCTGGTTGTTGTATGTATTTAAAACTATATATATGTATGTATATCAGTCTCTAGCAGCCATATCACAAGCTTTGCTTAGTTTGAGGCCAGCTGACCATGTGTCAAAAAATGTCCCGAATATTTATTTATTTACCATCTACTCGACATGATCTTTATGTCTTTGCATATTATATCTAATTGAATTTCGTTGCAAACATTCCACACGCTATTATGAAAAATGCTAATTACCATTAAGGATTCATCTGATACAAGCTATACGCCCCGCATCTACGTTCCCTCAGGAACCGTACGGTTTCTAGATTTTTCGGGATAGAAAGTATTCCATGTCGCCTCCAGTTCTCTATCTCTATACAAACAGTATTGTCGATCCCTTGCTCTGGTGCTGCGTGAATGAGGAACAAACAAACACACATTCGCTCTATGAATCACATCTGTTATGATGTGTGTTTTAGCAAATTTTGTGTATTTTTTTTATAATATAAAATAAAAATTTGGGGTGGTGTGGTGTAGGGGTAACCGACGTTGCGCCGATGTTGCAGTTTCGGTAGCGCACGTCAGTTACCCCGCGCTCGCCACTCGGAACATAGTACGTTGATTTTAGTCATGATACCTACTACCCAAACATGATTTTAGTTTTTTCATTTGGTCTACTCCCAAACCGGTAGGCTGAACAAGACTACATCGGAGTCATCGGGGAGTTATTAGGCGGACGTTAATACTTTCCCGAAAATCATCATCAGCTAGTAAACGTCCACTGCTGAATAAGGGAATCCCTCCTAGAGAGGGGTGTTGCCATAATCACCACGCTTGGCAGGTGGGTTGGGAATCGCAGTACGTTCATCGTGTACTAATAGGATGCTGCTGCCCATCCTCCGGTGGTTCTGGTAGCAGTTGTAGGACATACCCGGGTCCCAGGTCCGGGTAACGCTGTATGATTATTTCCCTCAATCCACTAGGATCTACTGACTCGATCCACCAGTTGATTGAATACTGGACTTCACTGTAATCCACCATTGGTTTTTTTTTTTAATAGTAGATAGGCTTGCGCTTGGCCGCCATCTCGCCTGATGTTAAGCGACGATGCGGTCTACGATGGAGCACGCTTGCCTAGAAGAAAACGATTCACTCTCGACTTGAAGACACCCAGATTGTAACTGACGGGGAAAACCCATTCAGGCAGCGAATTCCACAGACTAGCAGTTCGCACAATAAATTTGGAATCAAAGCGCTTCGCACGGTTCCTCGGAATATCAACCATAAAACGATGTCGATTTTTTGTGCCCGCCCTGGCAGTCCGATAGAAAAAAGAGCAGGAGGGAATTAATTTGGTCTGAGTGGATCATGTAATACTACAACTCTATTAGGATCTACCGTCTGGTTCCAACAGTGGATTGAATAGTACTCCTCGAGATTGTTGAGATCCACAACTGTTCTCAGTGGAGCCTGTGGCACTAAAATTTCCATTTCGATATTTTATGTCCCCTAAACCCATCGACAAAATTAAAATTTTTAATCGATGTCTAAACCTACTATTAATAGGGATTATTTTAATGTAAAGCATCTAATTAAACAATTGCCTATCATTTCCCGATAGGGGCTTGCATCTAGTGACAAAAACATGAAAAGACTCGGTGAGTTTTTTGGTCGAGCAGTCAATGGATATGCACGACTTTGGCGTTTGATCGAGAATTTTGTGGACATTTGGTCGGAATGCCACCGAGTCATTTCTCGTGAGAACCGATAATAGAAACTACGCAGTCAAGTGCCGTACTCAAATATTGTAGGGTGATTGTGAATTTTTGCTACGCAAATGCTTTCGTTACGCTACTAAATAGCTTTCTTGAGAAGCAATTTCGAATATTAGAATCTCTTCTGGTATTTAATAAATGTCGTCTCGCATTTGACTTAGGTCCTGAGAATTGTGTCAGTATATTTCGCTTGCTTTTTCACAGATCTTAGATTTAATTTACCACTATACCTATTCATTTTATATGTTTTTTTTTCAATAGACGTTAAAACTCTCTTATATCTATAGATAGCATAAAATATTTGATACTAGCGGTCCGCCCCGGCTCCGCACGGGTGTAGTTATATAGCCTATTAAAAGTTCTACATGGTATAAATTGAAGTCACTTTCCGCGTCTGTCTGTCTGTCTGTATGGCCGCTAACTCCTCCTAAACCACGCAACTGATTTTGATGCGGTTTTCACCATCAGTCAGTAGATGCATTTTCACGGAAGGTTTATATAATTATATAACTAGCGACCCGCCCCGGCTTCGCACGTAAATTACACCCGTGCGAAGCCGGGTGGGCGGGTCGCTAGTAGCTTATATTAATCAGTGATAATGTAGCATTCAAATGGTGAATGAATTTTTGAATCAGTCCAGTACTTTTAGAGCCAATTCGTTACAAACATACATAAAAATATTTCCTCTTTATAATATTATTATGTAAAATATATTATATAGTATAGATTTGAAACCTTGACGTTAATTTTGTTAAAAAACTAAATAACGTATAACTCGTCGCTTAACATCAGACGAGTTGGCGGTCAAATGCAAGCCTATTACTAATAAAATATAATTTAAAAAAGGTATGGAAATGAAAAGAAGAGATGAAAGATGGAGCGACGACTAGCTTGTGAAAGGCTGATGGCAAGTGGACGCGTAAAACAGAGTCATAGAAAGAGGAATATTCACACTCATCAAAAAATTTTATAATTGAGAAAGTTTGCGTTTATCTATACAAGTCTTTATTTTCGTTTGTCCGTTCAACTGGTAGTGGGCTTGAGCATTTGGATTGTCTTTAGACCTTCAACGGTCTATGGGCAGTCTAACTGTATTTGTAGTTTTAGTTTTAGCTTGTATTTTGTTTAGTTAATAAAGGCACTGTTACGGAGTTAAATGAAATTTGGCGTGAAGGTACTCTTATCCACTGGTTTAACTACTTTTCATCCCGAATATTCATAGGTCCTGGGGAAACCGTGGACCTTTTACGTACCTGTGATCATGGTAGGTAGGATCTCTACGTCCAGCAGTAAACAAACATTATTTATACGATAATAATTATAAGTATAATGATTATAGGTTCGATTCCTTCCTAGGACAAACATTCATGCGATGAACATTTGTTTTATTTCTGAATGTTGATAGGTATCTATTTAAATATGTCTTTAAATATATATGTAATGTGTATCAGTCTCTGGCAGCCATATTACAAGCTTTGATTAGTTTGGGGTTAAATAACCGTGTGTGCAAAAATGTCCCGAATATTTATTTATATAATCACAAAGACATGTTATTCAACCAATTCGCAAACTAGTTTCGGCAGAAGTATGCTATGACTTGTTTTCCTAGTTTGGGTACCAGTAAACTTCCACCAGAAATGTTAAAAATAATAGCATGTATTACATTAGAAGTTTTTGTTTAAAAAAAAAGACAAAATTAATTAGATCGTTGCCACGAATTACTTCGCGATTCCGATATCTTCTCAAATCCTAAATAAATTTTATTTTTATTTCATCATACATATGGTGCTGGAATAAACTATTTGCCTCCTAAATTTCATAAAGATTGGATTACCAGTGCGCAAGTTATCGTCGAACAAATATACAAACAAACTCTGACCTTTTCCCGTAGACTTTGCGACCATCGCTTTGCTCGGTTAATTAATTAAAGGCCCGTTCTGAAACTCAACAAACAACCTGCCGCAGCCTAGCTAACTATCATTCAATCGCTAAGCGACAGTGTGGCCAATCTATGTCGAGTCGGATTAAGACACGTGCGTGCATTATCCGCTGTGAAAATCGATCAACCACTGACTTTTCCGAAAAAGCAAAGTCGTCGACCGATTATCACCGAATACGCCGATTTATACGCCCCCAAGCACCGACAGTCGCCGGTAACACCTGCAACCGCCGCTCCCGGCCCACTATTATTGTCGCTGCCATTTTTAAATGTTTAATTACTAAACAGTTAGTCCGTTTTGTGATTTGTTCTCACGCGCTGTGGGAACAATCGATTCGAGAGTTTTACATGTTTTAGTAGTCGTTAGATACGATTACGATTGTCCGATACGCAAATACTATAATGAAAGATTCGACGCTATAAAAGATTCGATTGTGAGTCATAGAGGTATTAAAATAATCGATTGTTGAAGATTTAACGACTGAGGCGTCCGGCTGTCTAGCGCAGCAACACTCGAGAGATGAGTTTAGTTTTACGACTTCAATAATTCCAATTATTAACGTGAAGCATTACTAGGAGGGGCGTACACTGTATATGTACGAACAGTGTGGTAAAGTTGTACGTAACTACAATTAATCCAACTATATTTAACTGCCTTCATTGATTACAACCACTGTTAATAGGTAATTCACTCTTTGATAAACTACAAATTAAAATTATACAAATTTTTGATACGACCACATCTTAGCTTGCCAACAGGAGAGTTGTGGGTCAAACGCAATAAAAAAATACTAAACTCACCGTGTATACTTCGGCTACAACGTTAGTTTCCATCAAATGAGTTGATTGCCATACATTCTCCTCAGAACTTATTAATGCTAACCGACACAGTCCTTCTTCCTTTTAATCTGAAAAAATAAAGATAACCAGTACCACACTTCAGAAAATCATAATCTGACAATGCATGAAAAGATATGTGTGATATATTCATGATTTCAAATGTTCCGATCCGGAACACATACTTAACGCTCGCTCTCACAGATAATAAATTGATCTGAAGAAATCATAATCTCAAAAATTCAGAGCATTTGTGGACTAGTATTGATTATATGCAATTCCGGGCGTTCTGAATATGAATTTAGAATATGAACTCAGAGAAGCATTTCAGCTGTGTAAAGCCAGCCTAACACGGCTTAAAAGCATAAAGTCATCTGATTAAAGTGTCCAGCGCGTTTCCCATTATTGAGTTTGTACAGGATATACGGTAAATCCCGTTGCAAAGCTACGTTCCATTTCTCACGTTAATTCTCTTATAAGGCATCGTTTCCACAAGCAAACATGAAGCGGCCTATCTGAATTTACTGCAAAAAACTATGTTCACATGACTTCAAATGATAGGGAGAAAAAGAGACAAACATGCGCATCCACAGAAAAAAATATTGTTGCCATACTAAGGCTCACAGTTCGAGTAATTTTTGATACCTAGAATCATTTATAGTTCGAGAGTGTAAGAAAAGGAGAGCCCTCAAATATTTTACTTATAAAAATCAAAAAATCAAAAATATTTACTTAAACTTTACATCTTTGTAGATCATATGGCCTTGCGTCAAGCTCATTGCATCAGTATTCAAGGATCAGTAAGGTTTTAGTGATTACAATCCATCCTAAGTATCTCAAACTTACCTCAATGAAGTCGGGTGTTGATACTTAACAGACGACATTGGGGAAGGTTTAGAGGTTAGTCAACATAAAACGATACTCGTGCACAGAAAAACCACAGCACAGAAGTAGCAACCTCTATAACAGTAAGCAAAGTTGTATCACACAAACTTCTGTAGCAAAAACGGTATACATAGGAAAATGGGAACAGGGATTATGTTTATGTATAACAAACTTACCACATAGGTGAGAACTGGTTTCATAAAACAAAGTTTGTCACATCCGCCTCTACAAACAGTCTCCGCCCAGTTTTTCCAACAAAGTTGATTCGTCATGTCCAATTAAAATGGTGGCACGACTTTTCTCGGCTGTCGTGGAGTCATGCAATAATGGATAACCATTTTTGATCATCATCATCATAATCAGCTTTTCTTAGTCCACGGTCCTCAGTCAGATCTACTGGTTTTTGCTTTCAGCCACTGCTAGCTACCGTAAGCATAATTGTCAATACATCGAACGTCTGGGCGTCCTACGCTATAGTTGCCGAAGTGCCAGAAGGTTTTAAGGAGATGTAACTAAAATAAAATTTGGTAATAAAACAATTTTAGGTATCTATTTAGGGCACAATAGTTTACCGGATCTAGAAAATGAAAAACATATTTTAAGCCTTGACGTGACGAATATTTCATGTTTGTTGTAAAACTAGACGCCACCATTTGAAACGATTTTATAGGCGGGTGTGACAGACTTTACGATTTCCCAGTTGACTTATTTTGACATGTTTTCACTTATCTCGATTCCACGGAATAATAATCTCAATCCGTAGTGAAATGTTATGGATTGTTGTATATAATCATTATGTCAAGAATTATTTCCGACCAAAATGTTGGTAATTATCTTTCTGTTGCAACTACATCAACGTTGTGTTGCATTAATCTGTTCCTACACTAACAATGACGTTGTCCTAAAAAATTGGAAAAATACCAATGTCTTATCCCCCAATTCATCAATCCAGGCCACTAGACATCGTCTACCAACCGGTCGTCATTCGTTCCCACGCGTGTGCCTTACCGAATACTTTTTACCTTCCATTCCGTTTTTATGGAAAAAACGGAATGACTCGAAATCACGTTTTCCGCACTCGAGTTCGTAGCCTTCGTACAGAGCGACTAACTTGTCTATAGAGTTTAATTGGGGAGCCAGCATCGTGTTTTCTGAACTTAACCAAAAGCGTTCCACAAAAAAATATGTTTCCTTATTTTGCCAACTCTACAATAAGTTGGTCACAATATTGTGCTCTGTAGATACGCCTCTACTGACGATTGGTCGACGCGAAGGAATTTTAGTTATAAACGATTGCTATTTTTTTTTTACTATAGTTTTGGTCGATAATAAAAACGTCTAATAAATAAGTCGGTAATAAAAATACACGTTGCGTGTTTTTAATTTAAGAAGTATTTACTGTGTCAATTAATGTAGTACTAGAGTCATAAATAATGTGGTACTACAGACTTTTTAAAACGGAAAAACTTAACCGTATGTTCTTGTCTATTCCATAACAAATAATACAAAAGAAAATAAGGACCGATGGTGGCTGAACCGTAGCATGTGCGCTTTACAATCTGACGACACCCGGTTCGATCGTCGGCGGATTCGTAGCTCAAGTGGTTTTCGAGATTTCGTGATGAGTGGGCTGAATGAGTGAGTGAGTGAGTAATTGAATTTTGCTTATATATATTGATAGAAGATAGAGCGCCGCGCAGTATAAACAAGATATAAAATTTGACTATAATAATTGTTTCCAATTTTTTTTAGTGCTTTATTTTTTGCGCAGAATTATTTTTCATTGTTAGATAAGAAAAGTTGCTATTGTAGGTAACTGTCATTACAATGCGGTGTTTACATTTAATTTAGCAAAACGCATGATAAAGGTTACAGGTGACCGGAATCTGGCGCCTACTTTGGCCAAAAAAATGCATTCCCATCCAGCGTGGCAATGCTGCCAGCATTCTAGCCACTTTGCCCTCCACAGAGGGTCTTATAGATTAGCCTGTTTTTATAATTATATTTTTTTATTTGTATATAGGTTGGTACATAATATAATATTTCATAAGTTGTAATAGTTTTAGTTTGTAAATATATATCTGTTTTTTTTTCGTGTTAATAAATATATTATATCATAATTTTGCAAATATTGGTCTTGCTTCAATGTTAACTTGAAATGATTACAACTGCTGTACAAGGTCATAATTTTATGATCGTCATTGGTTTTATGCTACGAAGTTTGTTGAGAAAACGAAGATATGTAAAATTGATATTCTTCAAACTAATCTCTAAAACTACACAATCGGAGGATTAACATTATCTACGTCAGAAGAAGTTGATGATAATGATGGATATTGTAAACCGCTTTCGGCTTAGTACAACCTTTCCGTTTACCTCCATTAGATAAGCGTGCTTCATCGTATACCACATCATCGGATAACATCAGGTGAGGTGGCGATCAAGCGTAACCCTATTATTCAATAAAAATAATGTTTTATCTGCCTACTTCGTAAGCTAGTAAACATAATGAAATAAACGTAATTTATTTTATGATTTAAAAAAGTACGAGTGATTTTTCACGATTTCAAGCGAGTTTTCATTGCGATTAAACGTTGACTAAAAACAAAATCGTCTTCTAGTTTGTTATGAGTTGGTATTACTAATTAACACAATTCGCGTATAAAGCTTGCGTTTGACTGCCTAATTACACCCCATATGGCGCAGTATGAGGCTTACAATGTGCGTATTGTAGAAATATAAGATGAATTTAATTAGACTCTCAGTAAGGCAGATTTGTTTTGATGCCAGTTCATCTACCCACAGAAAAGAGAAGTTTTTATTTCTTTTCTATGCATTTACCTAAATACTGACAAGTAACTAACTTGACATGACTTCGATGCCATCGCTCAAAAACGGTGAAGGAAAACATCGTGAGGAAAACGATATCTCCAAAAACCTCTAAAGTTCAATCACATACGACATTCAGCAATATGCACTGAACCAGCAGGTGGATTAGGACCAATCCTCTCTCTCTCTGAGAGAAGAGTCTGAGTCCCAGCAGTAGGAACATGATAGGCTGAATTTATGATGATGATGATAAACTAATTTGAACTAATGGTATAATATTATAACCATGATAAAGTTGTGGATGGAGCTCCCGATATTTCGGTGCAGTTAAATGCACCATGTTTACGGGAGGACTGAAAAATGCGGGTAGTTAGCAAAACAAAATCAAAGTTAGGTTCAGACAAAACGATATCTTGTTTCTTTCTTATGGCTTTTATAACTGTTATCACAGGAACTCGAACTTAAATCCCTACAAAACATGGCGCATGTAACTGTTTTGAAATATAAGGATCTCCATCCACAACCTTATCATGGTAAATATCCCGTTAATAATCATATAGCTGTAGTGAACTTCCGCGATAGTTTAAAACTTAATTTAACTTGAACTAACTTAGGATAATTTTATTATAGTTCGATCCACGTATGTTAAACTTTTTTTCGGTTTCAGCTTATTACAGCTTATCATCAGGCGGATCTTCAGCTTCTTTGCTGCTTTTTTACTAAGAAAATATAATGTATTAAAAATTTAAACTAAAACTATTCAAGTATTTGATAGGGCCTAAAGCAAAAGTAGTAACGAGTATTCTATTCAAGTTACAGCTTCTGTTTCCGACAAGGTATATAAACAGTTGGTTCCCAAAATGGTAAATCTAATCAATTTGCATTTACCTATTGAGAATAGGAACATCTGCATATGACATTAACAGAAATGAGAAATGTACTTGAGTCTAGTTATATGCAATTTATTTATTTTGTAAAGCCTTTAGGTCCTTTTTGATCCAGAAAGTATTGTAAATTATTTAATTTAGTAAAGTACTTTTGTTTCTGAACATAACCCATTTTGTAGATGATAAACAGTTACGTAAAAAAGCGATGATGATGATGATGACCACTCCTCGTTACTTTTACGTTGCCGTTACTTCTTCTCTTTCAGGGCGATCTCCGCTGCATAACTAGGTTGCTCGGCAAATTGAATGTGTAAATTAGCATATCAATTAGACCTGAGATAACTAAAATCATAAACGCCAAAAATTGGGTGGGTGTTCCCCGATAATTACAACCTGGGTGTCTTCAAATCACGAGTGAATCGGTTTCTTCTAGGCAAGCGTGCTCCACCGTAGACCGCATCATCTCTTAACATCAGGGGAGTTACAGGTCAAACGCAAGGCTATTAAAAAAAATGATTTCGACTTTAGCCATGCGGCGACAGATAGCATGCGGCGTGCGACTAAAAACATTCCTAGTTTTATTTACATGATAATTACTCACGTAAGATTAGACTGGTCACAGACTCACTCCACGTAAACTATAAATCTGAAGTAAATAATTAATGCCTAATTATAATTAGAATGACATTTTTATTTCAATATAAACACGGGTCTAGCCCGGACATTTGGTAGGCATTGGTGGGGCCGAAGCCAACAATTTTTTTATTATTATTATTTTGTTTTAATATTATTATTTCTACGATGTATTTTGTATTTTTAAATGTTGACATGTAATTATTATTATGAATAAAATTATCATTATAGTCGGAGTGACCGGCCTAATCTAACGTGAGTAATTCCTGTGTAATATAAATAAAATGTGTGAAAATCATGTCAGTTTTCATAATAAAACATTCTTAGTATTTGAAAATAACCTAGTAGTCCAAAAAATTACCTAATATTGCACCTGCATACAAAAAATTGGTTTGCCTTACATTTTATGAGACAGTTTGCGATGTGAGTCCCCAGGGTGAAAATCGACTTGTGGAAATCCCCCATAAGCATATTGGTGTTTCTAAAGGAAACTCTAAACAGATAGAAGCAAAAGATAGAAGAAAGTGATGGAATCAAAGAGTATATAATTACACAGTCTTCTGCAAATAAATTATCATTTGGCGAGTTGGTGGTCAAATGAAAGCCTATTACTAAATAAAAATGAAAGTAAGTCCTTAAAGAATGGTTCAAGAAAAAACTGTGTTTACTTCAATTAGCAGTTCATTTATTTTGGGTAAACTATATTATTTATACAAAGTGCTTAAAGTTATTTTCTACACTAGGTTCAAGTAAATATGAAATAAATACACTATTTATAAAATCACAACGTTATGTAAGGCAATTTATGTTTCTAGATTTAGGAATTCACACAAAAATTCGTTACAGATTTTACTTCTCTTAAAGATATTTTGTTTTAAGTACTTATTAATTATCTACGAAATAAAGGTATTCGTTCGTTTTTTTTTTATTTTATTTATATGATACTAGTGACCCGCCCGCCCGGGATTGCACGAGTGTAATTTACGTGCGAAGCCGGGGTGGGTCGCTAGTTATACATATAAACCTTCCGTGAAAATGTATCTAACTGATGGTGAAAACCGCATCAAAATCCGTTGCATGGTTTAGGAGGAGTTAGCGGCCATACAGACATACAGACAGACAGACGCGGAAAGCGATTTTAATTTATACTATGTAGAGAAGAGATAGAGATAGAGAAGAGATTACTGAAGTAACTGTAACAAATTTTCATGTCTCGAAATGGAGAGCTTATTCGTGAAATAGACGCTTACATTAGTTATACTGTACTTACAACACGATAACAAGTTTTTCTAAATAACAACTTTCTACATTCTCTATAGTCTAAGGAGAAAGAAATTAAGAATTACAAAGCTTAGAAAATATAGGTTATCTCAGTGCAAAATTATTTTAAGGTGTAATAATTAGGAACCGAACAAATAATACAATTTAATTATAATACTACACAAAATATAATTGATAATACAGCTATGTAATACATGTGAAAGTAAGACGTTCAGTCTAACAAAATTAAATTATCTACAGTGACTTTTTTACAATACAATGGGGTCGATTTTGAAAGTTTAGTTGACAGTAAACGTAAACTTGCTACGAAATAAAGACAGCAAAGTTTTTATTTAATTAAGTCAACTAAACCTGCAAAATCGATACCAATATCTAATTAGAGATATGCAGAAGAATATAAATGTATACATGAATGCAATATAGTTAATACTTTTTTAGAGTTCGTAAAATTTTACATCATCATAATCAGCCTTTTAACAGTCCACTGCTGGACTTTTACCATAAAGGGTGTATAAAATTTTACATATTAGATTTAAAAAAATCTTATACGTATTTTTATTATATGACTCGGGCTATTTAATAGATTTTAGTCATCGAATTACAATTCCTATAGAGTCACAAACTCTCAGTGAAAACAGCCAAAAAATATCCGAGCGTCATGGCGTCATTGCATCGACATTGTATCAATTATAATCTTCACAATGCCACATTTACTCCAATTTAGACGTTATGTCGCAAAGTTAGTCCAAAGTTAGTTTTCCGCTATGTCGTCGTAGCTCTAGCCTTGCGCGGCGTTGTAGTCAGATCGCGGTTACCTTGTTACTAACCAAAAAGTCTGCGCAATTCGTAGCGTGCGCCGAGTTTTGGTTTGTACCTTTTTGGCACGATTGTGACTCTATATGTATTGTATCTCGATGATTATAGTACAAGGTCCGGTAACTGATAAGAAAAGGATGAAGAAGCAAACACAGCCTAGGGGGCGCAGCGCGGCTTGAGAACGCTTCACGTTATTAAATATCACAAAAAAAATGCTACAAAATACAGGCCTTTTTATCAAGCTTCACGTATGTAAAATTTACGGCACTCCAAAAAAAGGTAATTCTATAATTATAATCTGTTTTACAAAGGCACATGTTTGATATGACGTCAATCGAGTTATCTATTTAAAAAAATACTGTTAAATATTTTGTAAAGTAGTTACAATGAAAGCTCTTTAAGTTACTATAATAATTAGTTTAAGACACATCCACTTAGCAACCGACTTCAAAAAAGCAGGTCCTCAATCAGACTTTTTTTAACCGACTTCAAAAAAGAGGAAGTCCTCAAATCAGTTGTATCTAGTTTTTAATTATTTTTTAAGTTTTTTTATTGCTTATTACTTGCTTTGAAGTTGCTTTTCAAATTGATAATTTTTAGTGTGTTATTAAAAATGTGAACTTATTTTGGTGGGTTTATTTTTATTTTATTAAATAGGCTATTATGTCTCAAAAATGGTCCCCATATAATTTTCAAGAAAATGTTTATTTATAAGTTTGAATAATTAGGATATGAATCCCGTATATTGAATTTCACCCACTTCCTTATGTAAGTTTTTACGTTTTAGGCTGAGTTTTTTTTAAATATGTTACACGAAAAAAACTGATTTAGTGATTCATATTTTTACTGAATAGGCTATTATATCTTGAGAGTGGTCCCCATTTAATTTTGAAATATTCTACTTCTAAGTCCGTTTATTGGATTTCACCCACTTTCCGTGAAGTCAGTTGTTAGTTTTTTGTAAAAATTTACTTTATAGTTATATATAAAAGCGTTCAATCGAACATGGATCAAAACAACCTCATTGAACAATTTTCAATAAACGTTAATTATCATTTACTTCACTGTAATCATCGACACAATACAAATACATACTACATTGTTTAAAATTATAATACCAATATATAAATACATACGTAACAGAATAGTAATGTAGATGCACTAATGAACTCTACCCATATCCATTCCGCCAAGCTGTCCGAGGTAGGGGTAACCAGATTTTGCTTCGGTAGGCGAATGCGCGTGTGAAGTATAGTGAACCCCATTAGTGCCAAAAAAAGAACTGTAACAAAGAAAAATAACATAAAATATCATTTAAATACGGGTAATATAATTATTGATCGAGTGAAAAGAGGTCCCAGTTTTTTATATACAATAGATCTGCGTTTGGCCACCAACTTGCTTGATGGTAACAGGACAACGGTGGCCAAATGAAAACATTCGATTCAACATTCATTCAACATTCTAATGAAACTAGTAGTTCGCCCCAAACTGAAACCTCATAACCCCCTATATCTTTTGTTATTTCCCTATATCTTCTTAGTTGAGTCTATCGGATACATTTCGGAGAGTGTGCATCGGATCTGCATGATCTAATTCCCGTCTGTCCATTTTTCTATCGGACTGCCGAGTGGGCACGAAAAATCAACACTTCTTTATGGTTTATATTCCAAAAACCCGTACGTAACGCTTAGATTCCACTTTTATTGAGTGAACGGCAAGTCTATGGAACGCGCTGCCTAAATGGGTTACAATGGTTACAATCTAGGCGTCTGTAACCATCGTAGACCGCATTGTCTTTTAACATCAGGCGAGTGGCGGTCAAACGCAAGCCAATAATTAAAAAAAAAAAAAAAAACTTTTCTGTGTTGTTTAACATATAAACATAACTAAACATAGTAATTTTTAAACTTTCGCGATTTGAACACATGTTTTAAAGGTACATATTTTTTACCTATATTAAATAATACGTGATAAGTCCCGATAAACATTTAAAATAACTAAACATCTTCTACAATCCCACAAACAAATCAACTACCAACGTAAAACGAAAGAAACGGTAAAATAAAACAAATCCTATTTATAATGTTACTATCGCAAAATGTAATATATCGGGCGTGGGATCCAGCCAAATGGCCACAAAAATATATGAACCGGAAAACCGAACGCAGCTCTTTGGCCATTACTCTCCCGACCTATCGAGAGCAGCAGAACAAAATAATCACAGAGCGGTGACTTTAATTGCTCTAATACCTACCTATTACTTATTTTGTCTAACACAGCCACATAATTTTCTAAAGGTCACTAAGAGAATTGAAAACAGGCATTTTCGGAAGCGCATCGTGACCAGTCTTGCAATAAAATTCTTAAACCAGTGGCTAATGCCAGAAATGCTAATTAAAGTTCACTTCGTGTCGGACTTGAAGCAAAATAACGTTAATAATCTGAGCACAAAATAAGAAAGCTGCTAGTAAATAAGTTGGTCAGGAATATTTAATTATACTATATTTTATATGCGAAACTGTGTTTATTTGCCCTTCTTTTACTTTTTCCAATTAGTAAATATTGTAAGGTGTTTTCACCCTAAATTTGCATCTGTTTCTTATTTATTTTTATAAATTTCAAAAATAAGCCTGTTTGTTTGAATGATATAGACAATTCAAACATTTAACGTCCAGTAGAATTCGAACCTGCGCCTGCGGTTTACGCCCCAACATAGTAAGACAAGTAAAAAATATAAGTCTGGAACAACCCTTCAAATAATATGAAAATTACCTACTTCATAAGAATTTTTAAGGGCAGGTGTGTATTTTAAATTTAAGAAATCGAGTATGTTTCGAGTTTTCATTACGAAATGATATAACGGCAGTGGATCACGCAACGGAAGCAATCTACTTCTCTGATGAAGTGATTATCGTTCTTAATTATTGATCACTAATTATAGAGAAACTGCTAGAATTATACGTATATACGTGTTTAAAATTTAATTTGGTTTCCTTCGATGTTCTTCTGACACAAAGACATGCTGTGGAAGAAAACTACAATTTTCAAACGACTTCTTACGTTATCTGTTACCACTCGAACTGATCCCGCGGGATCTTTTCAATGCAAAAAACTGACTTCAAAATTAGTAAAATACGCAATTTTGTTTACTGTCATCCAACAGTATTATGTCATCAAACAATTTTTCCAGTTATTTTGATTTAATAACCAAACTACTTAACCGATTTTGATGAAATTTCAATCAACTGATCTGAAAGTATAATTATAATTTATATATAATTTATAATAATCCAATCAAATAAAAAATATTTCTAAATCGGTTTATAAATTACGTGTTTTGAAGTAAAAGTTCTCGGCTGTATTTTTAGGGTTCCGTACCCAAAGAGTAAAAACGGGACCCTACTATAAGAACTAGATTACTAAGCCTACATTGTTTGTCTTTCCGTCTGTCGGTCTGTCTATCTGTCCGTCCTAACTTTAAACGGCTGTAATTTTCGAACTGTAATAGATAGCCAGTTAAAATTTATGTCATGAATATTATTCAGAATTATTACAGAATATGTAATGTTACGGCGGATTAACTGAGAAATAGTAAAAAAGTCAAAACGAAAGGGTAAAAACCCCATACAACAAACGTATTTTTTAACGTATTTTTGTATTAGCTCTAATGCAATAACGGTAATACGTACAAGCGTCAAGCTTGGCATGATTATAGTACATACTCTAAAATATAACAATAGTTTTTAAAAATAATAAATAATAGCAAGTGCAAGTCAGTTCAATAAATTTCTGTTCATTACCATGTTATAACTGGTAATTTGGTTATGAAATTTTGTGGTGGTACGGAACCCTCAGTGCACGAGCCCGACGTGCACTTGGCCGCTTTATTTAGTAACGAAATGTGAATCTTACGTATTATCTTTGTCAATTGTGAACCGAATTAATTATTTATTGTATTTTTGCTTATGGGTAGAAAATATTTCACCTCTAAGGGTAGAAAATTAAGGGATCAATCCCGTTTATAAGGGATAAATTTCGCCTACTTCGTGATTACCTTTTTTGTAAAAAAAAAACACTTTATTTGGAATGGTATCGATTCTGTACTATAAACCGACAGAAATAAAATTATATGCGTCACTTTTCCTTTCAATATGTGACAAAAAGACATATTAACAATTTTATTCATGTCAAATTTAGTTTACTTTGATATAACAATATTGACCTCAATATCTTTGTCTTCAAAAAAATATTATTAAATCTATTTACAAGATGTTTAAATGGTTTTTTTCCAATACATTTCACAAAACATTAGAGTTTAATGCAGTAAGATGCAATGTACCAAATACTTCAACTTGGAACCTTATCATCCGGACATAGAGTAGAAAGTTACAAAACTTTCTTCCTGTACCATGCATGCAAACACTCAGGAAGTATTGCAGATAAGTTTTAATACCCGGCCCGAGTCGGTAATGTGCAGGTTCAGTGCTCTAATGTCACGTTCGGCCTTTCATTAATCTGTAGACGAATACATACGTTGTTTTATCTGTGGTTAGTCATGTGGCTCACGTTAACTCATGGTTATGAGAACTTCTGGGAATCTATAGTACACTTAACGATTTAATTTTAAAACAAGTGACAATGGCATCTATTCTGGTGTTCTCTAAACTATACTTAACTAAATTTGACAGCTCTAAAATTATTGCCATCCTTCTCTCACATATTAAAATTAAAAGAGAGGCAGATAATTTTAGTCCTGTCAGATTAGTTTAGTATAGTGAGTGGTTCGCCAGAATCGACGCCAATATTGACATTCTTCAGCATTTTTAACCTTCAGAAACTTCAAAAAGGTTCTCAATTCGTTTTTTTTTATTTGTTTGTTTGTTACCTCAAAACTCCGTCATTTATAAACCGAATTGATTTTTATTTTATTTGAAAGGATATACTTTTAGTTGGTCCTATAGAAATTTCTTCAAAATCGATTCAGTAGTTTGGTTTTAATATCAAAATAACTAGATAATATATGTCTTCCAAGTAAAAGAAATTGTGTATTTACTAATTTTAAAGTTAGTTTTTTTAAATTGATTATTATTGATTTGGCATTTTTGACGGTAAATACTAAACAAATAAAGATATTTTTTTTCAGATAGATCTACGTTTGGATATTACTTTCAGCATTTAATATCATCGTTAAAATATTTTTACTTACTTCAAAGTATGATATAAGAAACATTTAGGTAAAATTACGGCTTGGTTTGCGAAAACTTTCTTTGGCAAAGATTCATAAAGCTTGTATAAACAGTTATCGGAGGCACGTTCAAATTACAATATCACGGCATATTATTTACTTAATATAGGTCTCAGTTGATTGCCAAAATGAACGGTGTTCATAATTCGAGGAGAACGCGATTTGCAGAGACAGATGTGGAAAGTTATAGGGCCTACAATATTTTAACCGGACAAGGATATTTTGATTTAAAACGTCAATTACTACCTAGCAAAGATATATTTACAGCCAATGACTGTCTCTTTTAATTAGAGCCCGCATACCTTCCGTTATTAATAGAACTGACTTAAATTAACATCCTAGACGCGAGCAAATTATTGTAATTCTAAGAGATTGTACTCTGACCAATCTATAAATTTAGTCGGTGGCTAAAGACGAGAATGGTAGAAAATAAATAGTAGGCCACGTTCTCGAGATGTTTTTGGCAGACAAAATAAATCGAGTCGAGGCGAGCGGGTTGCGTCAATCAACCGTGCGCAAAGGACTAGATAAGACAGACCGACACATGCAGCAACCCATATATTATTAGTTGTCCGTCATTGTAAAAGAGTGGATATTGTGTGTGGTCCATCGAGGTTTATAGACGTGCTTTGTCTCGATAACACAGATAAATGTCGTCGCCGTATACAGCACAATGCGACAATGTATTCGTCACATTCACTCGACAAATTCACTGTGGAAGTTACACATTTTATTCGGTGCGAGTGAAATGTTCTATGACCCCTTTAATTTCCGGCGAGCAGCGAGATATTCAATAAGGTTTTAGAACTAAAAAATAAGTAAAAAATTAATTGAAAACCGATCAAATCTGGTATAAAATTCGCAGCCCTATTGCGTTCACGATCGGATCGGCATATTACGGAGCGCGGGCTGTAATAACTACCCGTGCGCTGTATAATGGCCAACTTCTTACACTCTTAATTGATTAGCGGCCGCTTCGGCTAATGATAAAGCAAGGTGAAAAGAAATAAAACGTCCGTGCAAAGATTTGCGATCGATGGCCACGCCGCCGCGCCCTCCGATAGCCACCGGATGCATTACACGCCACATAGATCCTTACATCATTCAACATTGACACATCATGAACCTAGCAATATGAGTAACTTGAAATGATGTCATTGCATATCAACAACGTAAACGTACCATTATCGTAACAGCCGGGTACACTGGAATTCGCTTAATTGATAGTTATTTAAACCGCCGGCAAAGGTCATTTTATGATTGCATATTCATCTGTTCTATTCGAGTCATGAGTAGCTACATCAATAATTCATAAGGCTACTTAGTCGCCGTCAGAGATTATTGAGATGTTATGAATGTTTGCTTTACATTAAATCAAAATATAAACATGAATTGAATTTATCTTACCTATAATTTTCCGGCCACGCGCTGACTTCGGCCAATTTGTTCTGGGGATGGCCGCTGAGCTGTCTCGAGGTCCAATGATTGTGAGCGGACATCGCGTGTTCTTGTTTTGAGTAGTCACCGTAGCCATACGGGTGTGAGATGGTGTCGCTGGGACTTCCGTACGTAGAATGCTGGTACGTGATTGCACTGGTATGGTTCACTGAAGGACTGCTCGTGACAGGACTTGAACTGGGAGGAGTAGCGTCAGTTGACGCTTGTAAGGGAGTAGGAAGTTCTGAAGAATGCGACAAAGGAGTTAGGTTTCCAGATGAGAAGGCAGTCGATGTAGGTGGATGGAGCGTTGACGCAAGCGCTGATTGGCAGACTGAAGGAGCAGTCAATGCCGATTGGTGGAGAGATGGTGCTAAAGCAGAGTTGAGTACTGAGCTTGAACCGAGTGCAGAGGAGTAAGATTGTTGCCAAGACGCACATTGTGCGTTGAATGACGATGGAGGTTCGTATTGTTGGTGGACGGAAGGGAAGGCAGATTGCAAGGACATCGTGTTAAAGGCGCTGAGTTGCTGAGAGTTGAGTTGTTTCCGAAGGCGAGCTCTTCGGTTCGAAAACCAGACCTAAACAAAACGTGAACATCAATAATCGCATTACTCAAGTAGCAGTTACTATGCAAACTGCAAACGAAATTATGTAGTATCTTTTTTGAACGCGTAAACAAATCAAGATGTTTGCGAGGTATCTCCAGCTAATCCTCCGTATTGCGAATGCAATCACTTACATATTCAAATGTATTCTAAATATATAAATTGATTTTGTCCAATATTGTGATCCTCGGAAGGACGGGTTTGTTTAATTAAACTCTCGTGAATAACGTAGGAACATAATGATAGGTTTGGCTCGATTACACTTTACTTTGAACCCTTCAATTTATGAGTTAAATTAATCGAACGAGAACTGGTAAAACAACGGTAGCAACGACCGGCATATGGTAGCTTACTTAGCATTGTTATAATTAATTACAAAGGTAATTTAGGTTATTTTTTCACGCCCTGCTTTTGTAGGGGCGGGAAGTTGAAGTGATCTAACAATGGGTTAGTTTGATTGCGTCCATCTATCATTGACGCGCTCGACTGGTTTTGGGTCTTCAATGGACGCAGATGCTTACCTGTACTCTGGCTTCAGTCAGCTTAGTTTTCTGCGCCAGTTCTTCTCTGGTGTAAACATCAGGGTACTGGGTTCTAGTAAAGGCACGTTCTAAAGCTTCGAGTTGATCTCCAGAAAATGTGGTTCTTGACCTCCGTTGCTTCCTTTTCAGTGTAATACCAGGCTCGGATTCTGTGTCCGAATCTTCACAAGACGATGGACCTTTCAAAGAAATAAATTTGGTTGATGCATTGCGGAAATAGCTACATAGCCGACATAGCTGTTAAAATTTGCAAGTTGAAGTGGCAATGGGCAGGCCACATCGCTCGAAGAAGCGATAACCAATGGGGAAGAAAGGTTCTTGTGTGGAGACCACGAACCGGAAGACGCAGCGTAGGTAGGCCTCCCACTAGATGGACCGACGACATAGTGAGAGTCGCTGGCATCCAGTGGATGCAAAAGGCAGGCTGTCGTTCAGTGTGGAGGTTAAAGGGGGAGGCCTATGTTCAGCAGTGGACGTCTTCTGGCTGATGATGATTGCGGAAATAGGCACTGTTTTATGAGGAATGACATTTTTAATTTTATTGTAGCCATCAAAGTGGGTGGTGAGTAAAATGCCAGTAGCAACCTACAATAATCATTCATGCTAGGTAATCAAATTACGTGACGAATCATCGTCATTACGAGCTTTGGGTGCGAATAGTAATGTTATGTAAAAAGTTGTCATCGTAATCTTTATAGCGACTTTCTAGCGAGTCTTTTTATTTTGTTTCTTGTCGATTATTATAGTCGGACTACCGCGCAGACCACACGCGGCCTCGATTAAATTAAACGTAACCGCATTACATTATGTTAGTGGCTTCAAATGAATTCGGGGCCTCAATAAATATTGCTTTACGCTAGTTGATAATGAAAGCACAGAGCGGTTTGATGTCGCTCTTATCTTATTTTATGAGCGCTTTTCAGACATTTGTCAATTTATTTGTCTGCTAGTCTTACTAATTTATATACTTAAGACATGAATTTAATTTATCGGCGGGTGGCATTACCACAACAGGCAATTTCCAAATAGCCCTAAAAACGAGCACTGAACTTTGCTGGCGAGTATGCAAATATTTCGCCGAAAACTGTGCACCGAAAAATACCGTTAGCCGTCATTGCAGAGTGAGCACGAACAGCAAATTTCCAATACTCGTCGCGGACTCAAAGGCTTTTCCAGTGTAGATATTATTTAGCCGCGCACAACTTAATATGCATAATCTTATCGGCGCGCAGAATCTTGCCGGCACCGCTCCGTCACTGAACCGGGATATTAGGAGCGCCATTTTATATTGGATAGCTATACAGCACAAGACGTGCAGTACGGACAGATTGTCGTAATGCAAGCCCCGCGGCCAAACGCGATGGGATAATAACACCTTTGGATACTAATTTCATTTTTATAACCTACAATTTCGAAGCCGACACAAGGGGCGCTGCCGTAGCGTGCGCGCGCGCTGCGCTGCACTTTTACGTGCATTATTAACTTTATACGCCATTTTGTAAAGTTTGCAAACGTCCCGACGGCCTCATTATGGGAATAAATTTATAATAATAGTCCGTTTGGGACTAAATTAAGTGATTATGAGTCTGGAATTGGCGTTAAGGACTAAGATGACATGGCTGGTTGTTTACGCATCGTTATGTCGAAGGTCTTCACGTTTGATTTTGTATTGTTTTCTTCTAGGAAGCCTTTAAAACACTATCTAAACTAAACTAATATCAATGAATATTGAATAGGTTGCAATGTGAATTCTTCATCAAGCTAGGAATAAACTAGTAAACTAGCGCAATAATAAAGTTTGGTGCAAACACAGTTGTGGATTTTCACTTGAAGTAGCTTAGTGCTCAAACAAACTAAGCTACAAACCGGGTCTGAATATCAAACTTTCTATTATGACCCAAATAAATTATATAAGTAAGTACTTGTAGACAGCATTGGGTTTTCTACCGTTTCATAAATGAAGGATCAAATAGTTTTAGTCTAGTTTAGTCTAGCGTTAAGCATAAAAGGGAAGAATCTAAGGTAAGTATTGACACTTACCTAGAATACCATCAATGCTGTGGTTTCTTCTAGGGTCTGATTCGTCCCTTTTGCCTCCTCTTATTAGTCGTGATATGGAACTGACTGAGGGCGCGGTATTTTTATCACAGATGCCTTCTTTTATGAGTTTATCTCTAATTTCCCAGGAGAATATACCTGGGTTTTGTCTCTTCAGTTCCTCGATCCTGTTTTCTACTTCTGGCGTCGCTACTCTCGGTTTTGATCCTCCAATAACTCCCGGTCGGATCGAGCCAGTCTCCTAGTAAAAAACATTTGATAAATTAAAGTGGAATTCAATTAAGCGTCTGATTCATCAATTTAGCAAGTAAATTAAAACGCATTGAGCTGAATTAATAGGTAATGACTAAAGTGACAATCATATAGCATCAGATACAAATTAAAAGCAAAGCTACCTTGAGTCCGAATTCCTTTTTTCGGTGTTTACCTGATATCTATTCAGGATCTTGGAGACGCATCCATGCGAGACGCGGAGCTGGCGCGATATGACGCAGGGCCTGACTCCAGCTGCAGCCATCTCCACGATCTTCAGCCGGATGTGGTTCGGCAGCGGCCTTCCGTTTATGAATACGCCACCAAGTTGGTTCATTCGACCCTGACCTGAAATAAAGAAAATGTTTAGACATAGGAAAACTACCATACGGGGTTACACGAAACAGAGAAGGTCTCATCATTATTAATAACTACCTGCGCCCCGCGGTTTCACCCGCGTAGTGATGAAAAATGGTGATGGTGATGATGATGAATAAAAATTACCTATGTCACTCTCTGGCTCTTGAACTATTATACCCATGCAAAAAATCAGGTCGATTCGTTGTTTCGTTGCAGCGTGAAAGAGGAACAAACAAACCAAGAAACAAACACACTTTTGCATTTATAATATTAGTATGATTGTAACTATGGGACCAAACCTGAAATCACGAATATAAGCTAAGTACTGCTGTTCCATATATTTCATGGGGTATAAAAAAATTCTATGGATCAGCTTATTTTCACCGCATTTTCAGTTTTGGTACCAAAGTATATTATTGTTCATAATACCAAGTACAATGTCCTCCTTTCGATTTAGTACCGTTCTGTGTAACCGTGTAGGTATAAATTTGTACCACCATGATACCTTGGAAGTATTTTTCTTTTCTAATTTTCCTGTTACATAATTTTCAAGAAATGTGTATTCTTCATACTTCTCCACAATACAATGATTTTGTTCGAAACAAAGTGAATTTTATGGTGCCACATTGCATTACAATTTTCCTATTTTAATTATATTTTGTTGTAGTTTTTGTAGTAATAACTAGTGAATCGGTTTCTTTTAGGGAAGCTTGATCCAACATAGACCGCATCATCATTTAACATCAGGCAAGTTGGCGGCTAAACACAAGCCTATAATTAAATAAAAAATTTACTGAGTAGATAATTTTTTCAATATATAACATGTAGATATATGTGTGGAAAAAAATTGTATTAGAAATAAATGCTAAATCCTTAATATTCAAAAATAAATACTACTAAATGATGTACAAAAATCACACAGAAAATGATTGTGAAAGCCTGTTGGAGATCGATCTAGCCATTACCAGTATTCTTTGCTGAGTTACAATAAATCGAATCCCAGGAAATCCTATCACGCTATTAAGGACTCCAAGCCCATTTGATATGAAACGGCTATAGATCACAAAGATGAATGAAATGGAAATGAAAACTATTATGAAATAGTTAAGAATTCAATGGCAAAAAGATACAAGTAGGCCAAACCAGTAGCCGTATTAAAAGCAAATAAAGCGTGAAAGATCAATTGCAACAATACGATGAGAGCACAATGCGGCCATGCTTGGAACACGTCCCGCTGCATACAAGCGCACATCGTATCGTGGGCAACCTGGCAAACTTCACCGATAGCCTCCGATCAGTAATTTTACGTTCCATTGCCAGTGTTCTCAACCAAGAGGATCCAATTTCTTAACACGGAGGCGGTCAAGCAGAAACGAAAACACTTAATCTATTTCTAGCTTTTCTCGTCTCGACTTCTTTCGTACCTTACAAAAAATGTTATACGATGATGCAATATATACTGTAATTTTAAGTAGAAAGTTGTTGCTCGCGGTTTCACCCGCTATCCCATTGGAACCAAATTTTTTTGGATAAAAAATCTGTGTTATATATAAAGGTATAAACAGTCTCCATTCCAAATTTCATCGAAATCCGTTTCACCGTGAAGAAGTTACAAAAATACACACTCACAAACTTTCGTATTTATAATATTGGTGTAATGGATGATTCGTCATTTCGGACGATGAAAAGAAAGTCATCAAAAATTAATTAACGTTTTATCGCGATCGATAATTAAGTTTGCGAGTTGCGAAGCGCGCATCCCCCGGGATAATGTTTCTGGATTTATCGATGCGTGTGTGAGTAAATGTCGCTATTATAATCACATCATTGGGTGTGGTGGACCACCTAACGTCAAAGGGAGCCGACTGCATTTTTGCAACGGCTTTGTAAATGTTCCAACTTCTATTGAGAATGAGATGACATAAAAAAGTTATGAGCCTTTATTAGATTAATGTGAGGGAGATGTGTTTTATGTTTCTTATGCGGGCATGGTATCGCTTAGAACCGGATTCAGAAACACATAATACGTAAAATAAAATATTTACAAAGATAATTAAGGAATTAAGGAATAATAAGGAATACCATGAAAATTTGTTGGAACCGCCATTTGGTTATTAAACCAATTTCAGACAAAAATACAATCTATGTTTCGTCTCCAGCAGGTTATAACTTAACGATGTTTTTTACTGATTAATTAAGATAAATACTTGATGCATTTTGATGGATTTTAGAACACGAACATAGCAATCGGCTTCAAAAAAATAATGCCTTTCACATGATTGACACAGACCTAATTTCCAAAAAAAACTCTCACAGTGGCATCTACCACTTGTGAAGGCATTTATAGTTTATCAATTTCATATAATTCCACAAAGGTTCCGCCGCATGTAAACCCCAAGACCCCTGCTGTGAAACACCAATCAATTAGACAACATGTCAACAAGTATGTCCTTTGATAATATAGAAACCCGAAGTAGTAGAAACAAGATAATCGAAAATGAACCGTAACACAAACTCATACGGTCATCAATAGTGGTCAACTAAAACAAGAAACGAAATCAACAGGAAAGTTGTGCCTGATTTTCAAAATCCTGTCTTAACATCTGAAACTTAGAGTCTGCATTAGATATACGATTTTTGTGTTATTCTTTTACGGTCTGTCTTGGTGGTTTCTGCAAGCGATCCCAATATTTTTTGTCGGGACTCTAGACTTTGCGGTGCCTCGAAAGCCCATGTTTTTGAGTGTTAATTTTATGTTCCCGAAATATTTATGACGCATAACGTGTCCATAATAACCTGGCTATACAAATGTGGGTGGTTTTTCTAGACCCTAAAGTCGTGTCACTTCATTATTGTGCCCTCTAGATATAACTTCTTGACTTTGGAATAGCATTAAATAAAACCCATAAATTCACATTCAATTATCAATTTACATAATAGTGTTTGCAATTTTCTTTTCCACTGCAGAATAAAAACTTTTATTACCCATTATTTTTTAAATTATCGATACTTGTAAGCGTTTGATCACAAAAAATACTGCTAAAACAAAGACGAATTTGAATTATTAATAATAAAATTAACCATTTATCATCCCATTCAAACCAAGAAGTAAATATTCATATAACTCTGTCTTAATTCTCGTGCATTTTCGTGGTGAAACAGGATCAGTCAAGAGCACAATCGATAAAAGGCTCACACAACAATCGTACAAAAACGATCTCGACTCAACAATGCGTAATAGAATTCGCAAACATTGTAACAATATTAACGCAAAAGGAGGCGAACTTAACAACAACTTCCAACATTCATTGGAAGCTAATCGTCCGGAAGCATTTTTGGATCATGCACAAGTTAGTTTCGACAATAACAGCTACCAGGGTGGTATACGAAAACCAATAAAGCCAATAAAAGCAAAAACTTTTAAAGCCATCGTTCAGTAATTGACAGATACTTGATTTTTGAATGGAACTTCCAACTTACGTGCTTTATTCATGGCTAACGCAAGACTCGTCTCAACGAACAATAATCACACACTAAAGTGAGACATGGACAGCCAATGCACTATAACGCATATAATTTTTCTCACAATCACATAATCGTGTACCGATTCGTTCAACCGACGCCTTCGTGTTATACGAAATTGAAACAGAGTCGATCATTTAAAACTAAACGTAAGAGCCAATCCATGACCGTATAAATGAAGATTTTGAATTCACCATTCGCATTTCTGTGTCAACTTTAATTAACAATCACATTTTCATCAACCTTAGTTGTACTTTCCAGTTATCAGTTGCATTGTCGGACAATGATTGGATTTCTTAACCTTCTTTGCATTGACGGTGCTCATTTTCAATTTGAGTAACTCCGATGGGGCAATCTTCGATCTGCCTTTGTTTCGCGCTAATCTGCCTCGATTGTAATGGTTTACCTCGATCGTTGTTTTTGTTCAGATCATATTGGCTGGAACGTAATTTTATGGGCTGTGGCTTTTCATTAACCTTTGATATCACCTGTGAATGTTAGAGCAGCAATAAATTCAAAATGACGTCACAAAACAGAAGTCACACTTACTAAATGCGTTCAGTAAAAAGTCAGTAAATAGTTGAACAATTATACTTCGTTAATAACACTACGAGCACTTCGCACTGCATCATTTCTTCAGGCGGATAATTTCTAACTACTTGTAACTGATGTTAATAGCAAATCCATTAGATATGTTGGCACGTTAAATTTGACTTGTGTTTTGCATAATTAATTCGTTTAGGCTGCCTTAGAGAGAGTTTTCCTGTGTTTTATTCACGCACTCAAAGTAGAAAGATAGATTGTAACTTGTAACGTTTGAAATCGATATCGTATTGTGTAAATAAATCGTAAACCCCGTTTTCACAATCATAATATGTTTCTGGCTACAAATCAATTTCACGTCGCGACATTAATGTGGTTATAGTAAAATTTATATGAGGCCTTACGTCAGATGGCGCGCCGCTTTCCAGAGCTCATATGATGTGCCTGCGATAACCATGCGCTGTTCCGTACAGAGGTTATATGCAACACGGTCAGAGTTCAGGGAACGCAATTAATAGGCTGGCCTTAGGATTGCAACTTATCAAGCGCGACAGGTTGCAGTCGGCATTAATTATCACTATCATATTAAATGTTTTTATTTGCAATTAATGTTTTACGTTTTGAGTGATGCGTGATATTGTTATTTTTCAGGTAGATTGCTTTCAATTCTCTCTTTAAAAAGCCAATTGGAAAAACGTGTTTTTCCTCAATAGCTAATCGAAAAGTATACAAAGGTTATCTCAGTCATAAAGAGCATATAAAATCTATTCGCTGTACAAGCTATCGTATTAAATGTACCATGTTTTTATTAAGCACAAAATCGGTTTCATTACTTGGCCAACAAATCTAACAATGAGTTGTCAGGTTCGAGATTTCTTTGAGAATCGTAATAAGACTATTACTATCAGAAATGAAGCAACAAAGAGGTGAAATGCCATGTGAATAGGCATTAGAATTGGGCGGCGTTCACAAAGGCCATGTCATTCCATTAGGCCTCCTTCACACTGCACTGTGTGGTCGCGGTCGCGTGGCGGACGCAATCCAATATCAAATCAATTCTATTATACTTTCATACGAGCTGAGACTGGGATTATACTCATTTGAGTAATAGCTCTCCGGATCTTCTACAGTCCATATTTTACTCTAAGTTTGCTGTAACTTTCGACAAACGTTAGGTATTGCTTTGTACTGAAGTGGAACGCTTTCAGACGATTAAGACGCCTTTTATCCTGAAGTATTTGAATTGTCTGGCGGTTTTAGGGGTCAGTATCAAATACTGAATGAAAAAAATATAAATTTTAGTTAGAAGAGAAAATTGAACTTTACTGCCTAAGTTCATAAGAAAACTTTTTTCATGTCTTGCACTATCCAGAAAATGAACTGATAAAATGAAATAAATGGATTAAAATTTTGTTAGTTACTTTTCAGAAATGTTTATTTTAGGCTTAGTACTAATATTAGTACCATAGAGTACAAAATGTACACTAAGTAGAGTAAAAACTGGCCAAATATGTGAGATGTGCAAAAAAGGATTTCAGCTAGATTTTTTTTCCTCTGTTCATATTGCAAGGTGTGGTAAGTATTCCATCTAGTCAAAGACCTAACCTAGCAGTTCTCAATAGAGTTTTACCTCAGTCCCCCTCACTTTTAGTGTCCAATAACCAGAATAACCCAAGAACATCGTATAATTTTGTCTATTTTTCTTCTACTCTGAAGTACTTTCAAATATTTTAGATTTAACTTACGGAAGCCACTTAAGCAAACCTTCGAACAGGTTGTCTCATACCATGGAAAGCGGCGAGAAGAGACAAAAAACGTTCTTTCTTATATGTTTAAAACGGTCTCCCTCCATTGAATACACTGCCAACTGAACAAACTGATGCAATGCCTTTCGGCTTGTCACCGAAACGCGTACTACATAATGGACTAGAATATTTTATTTCAATATAATAGAGTGCCCTATTTGACCTCATTCCGTATTCATGGCGTGTTATGTACTAATTTGACGGATTCTTTTCAAGATATAGAGTCTTTGACGTAGGCTGTGCCGACGTGGACAATGAACGAGATTGGAATTCAGGAACTAGTAATGTGGTGTTGACCTGAAATAGATTTTTAATGAGCACTTCTACATAAAATAGAAGCTAGAAATTGAACTAAGCAGGTTCATAGCTAGAATAGTAGAAATAAGTAAGTAACACGAGATGTTCAAGGTGGGTATGAAAAAAATAAGTTACTAATTATTGTAAACCCACCTGTAAAGTTACAAAGTCTAAACTGAACGCTAATTTTAAACCCAACAGTAAAGTAATAAATTCTAAATTGAATACTAATTCTAAACCCACCTGTAAAGTTACAACGTCTAAATTGAATACTAATTCTAAACCCACTTGTAAAGTAATAAAGTCTAAATTGAATACTAATTCTAAGCCCACCTGTAAAGTAACAAATTCTAAATTGAATACTAATTCTAGACCCAACTGTAATGTTACAAAGTCTAAATTGAACACTAATTCTAAACCCACCTGTAAAGTAACAAATTCTAAATTGAATACTAATTCTAAACCCAACTGTTAAGTTACAACGTCTAAATTGAATACTAATTCTAAACCCATCTGTAAAGTAATAAAGTCTAAATTGAATACTAATTCTAAGCCCACCTGTAAAGTTACAACGTATATATTGAATACTAATTCTAAACCCACCTGTAATGTTACAAAGTCTAAACTGAACACTACTTCTAATCCCACCTGTAAAGTAATAATGTCTAAATTGAAAACACTAATTCTAAACCCACCTGTAAAGTAATAAAGTCTAATTGAAAACATTAATTCTAAACCCACCTGTAAAGTTACAAAGTCAAAATGTAAAATCATCACCATCTTCTCTTGCAGCAAGTTTTTCGCCTACATTTTGTTGTACAAGAAAGTATACATATCTCAATAATACTTAGTCATGTTCTAACTCTGTACCTAGTTATAGATACTAACCAGTTTTGCCGGCTAACTTTTTACTTTATACTTCATAAAAAGATGAAAAGACGGTCTTGTGCCGAAACATCAGATTTACCTGTTGACTGCAACTGGTACCGAAATGCTTCGTCTCTTTTTCACGCGTGGTACTTCTTATAAGCGAACAAGTGAAAAAAAAAAAAACACTAGATAAAAGAAGATGTGAAGAAGAAATGAGCTAAGATTAAAGAATAGAATGTAATTAAGAATAGTTGTCAAAGAGTAGTTTAATAAACTACTAAACTAACTGAGTTTATGAAGTGATTTTTTTTTTCATGAAAATGATAATGTAAAAATGTATTTTACTTACAACGCTAATCAAAACCATTCACAAAGCACCGTAATTATGTAAATTTCTCGTACATAGCGTAATTTGAACGTTGCTAACAATGATACCTTATTGGTCACGAAACAAGCACGCGTGAGCTTTCACGCTCGGCGGTTCACGCGAACACCGACGGAACTGAGTTTTCACCAATTTAAGTCTTGGAATACGACACTTTGTTGATCAACAGTCGAATCCTACTATTATTACAAACGCGAAAGTTTGTATGTATAGATATATGAATGTTTATTCCTCTTTCATTCTGCAATGGAACAACGGATCGACCTGATTTTTGCATGGGTATAGTTCAAAAGCCAGAGAGTATCATAGGCTACTTTTCATCATAATCATCACCATTTTTCATCACTACGCAGGTGAAACCGCGGGACGCAGCTAGTACTTTACTAAATTTTAGTTTTTTCTTCATTGCTATTTTGTTGTAAGAGTAATTATATAAGTACGTAACAGTTTTTTTTTAATAATTATATGTAACAAGTACGTGTAAAAATAATTAAAAATTAAAAATGTATTTAATGAAGTTTAATCAATAAGTAGTAAGTTTATAGATACTAATAATATGTTATTCACATATATCTAATTATTATCTATAAATCAAACGAAAGTCAGATTTTTTCATATTTGGCTGGCTAGGCGTGTCAAACGCAACGTATGTCTAAATCTATCAATAACCTAAATTTTTATTTATATAGGAATAAGATGTTTTTGTGAATTAATTTTATTGTTAATTGTTGTTTTGTTTCTGGACTAGATTAGCACAGGACCGAGACAGATGGCATAACAAGAGAGAGGCCTATATCCAGCAGTGGGATAAGGAAGGCTGTGGATGATGATGATGATGATGATGTTTTGTTATTATCAAGTAGAGTAAGTAAGTAAGTAAAGTGAAGTAAATCTTTCTTTCTAAAACAAGTTGTGGAATCTTAAATTAATTTTAAATAAACTACTAAGACTAATGTAATAAGACTTAATATATTATTAAGAAGTGAGAAATTTCCAAAAAACAAAAAAAAATTAATGTGTCGACTTTAACAAGGGCCCCTAGGACATTAGGCTCATGGCCCGTATTATGGTGGCCAAGTGACTATGTACCCAAGTAATTTTTTTTAATTTGGAGGCATTCAATTTTTCTCTTTTTTTTTTGCTCTAGATTATTAATTTATATTATTATCAATAGTTGTTGTTTGTACATTGCTATGGCTACTTACAATAGCTATAGGAAAAGACCAATAGGGCATGAATACAACCAGCGCCATTGAAAAGCTCACTAGTCTAATAGGTTCTAGCGTAAATTTCCAAAGAACCAACCTAGACGCGCAATAACAGAGAAAGCCTCGAGGCTTTGTCGCGAAAGGCACGTACGTCGCTTGCAGCTATTTAGATTCCGATCTCGGGTGCCCAATAAATCTGATAATCTCCTCAAAAGATTTCAACGCGCGATTTATACTCCTTTTATCGATGATCGGTCCGTAATCAGATACAGAATAATCTTTGTGTTGATGAATACAAAGGCTTAAGTACCTACCTCGATATTCATTGTAAAAGAATATTTTATTCATTAAGTAATTAGAATTTTATTAGTATTTTTGACAGGAAATTTTCTTTGAGTGTATGACGAAACTGAACAGGTGTGCCATTTGGTTGGAAATAAAATATAAAATAAATCCGGCCAAGTGCGAGTCGGGCTTGCGCACTGAGGGTTCTGTACCACCACAAAATACAATAATTAGAATAAAAAGTGACTTGTCACTGATTTGCACTTGGCCATTATTTATTATTTGTTGTTATACTTTAGAGTGCGTACTATAATCATGCCAAGTTTGACGCTTGTATGTATTACCATTTTTACATTAAAACTAAAAATACGTTAAAAAAATACGCTTGTTGCATGGTCCCCCGTTTAGTTTTTGTTTTTTGACTTTTTTTATTTTTCTCAGTTAATCCGCCGTATCATTACATATTCTGTGAAAATTCCAACTGGCTATCTATTACGGTAAAGAATAGTTAATACTAATAATAGGTAGGACAGACGGCCAGACAGACATCGTAGGCCGTTTTTACCCTTTGGGTACGGAACCCTAAAAATGAATGGTCATAATCAATTTCTATGATCATTGGCCAAAATAGTTTAGATCAAAGCGCCGGCTAAAAATGTCCATTACATCAATTTGTTTATTAATAAATCGGCATAAGTAATGGCGAGTGAGCCCTGGAGGTAGATCGAGGCATTTCGCCGGCCGCGAGCGGAGGCGGGGGGCGCGTCATATTATGCGGCTAAAAGAGCCTGTCGGTGCCTTTGATCTGCGCGGGCGCGCTCGTCGCGTCTGTGTGCGTGTGCCGATGTGCACCGCTTGTCGGCCCGTGATATGAATGTGACTAAACCTTGATTATGGTACTGAACCCCTTATAAAGGTCAGGAAACCGACCGACGTAGGTACATATCCCTCTCATAATTGGCTTCGTATTAACTCTAATTGAGACTGAAATTTACGACACGAGTAATTAAGAAACAAAAATTATTGCAGTATTCGTATAAATATGGGTTGATTTTATAGCGAATATGTGATGGTATATGAAAAATGCAGTTTCGTTCGCGCAGTAAATTACAAGGTGCGCGCTCGCTGGGTCCCGGCTTCATCGCCGCAGTCGCCTAGCCGCAGGCGCATCTGATCACGACGGCTCTCATCGACAATATTATGCGAACTAATACCGACATTAACTTCCATACTTAAGGGCTTACGTAAGTTACTATCTGAGTACTTTGTCATGCTAAATGCATACGTTTTATTAGATAATGTCCAGCACGTTCAACGAGCTAAGCACTCTCTCAGGTTTATGTCTCTTGAGTAAACGTAATAAAACTAAAACAAAGATCATTCCATTTTAACAAATCGTAAAGCCTCGCATAAATAATCTGCTATCATCTTAAATCATTAAACAAACGTTTTGTGATGTTCATGGGCACATCAGAAACCTGGTTATGACAGTAATCCCGACTTATGATACAGAAAGTCGTATAATTTGGAGTCGAATTAAGAATCTGAAATATTTTTAACAATCCGAAAAGGTTCACCGGTTCTTAAACGATCGGCTTGCTTAGTTGCGCACGAGTGACGTGACTCACACAAGAAAAATAATAACTTGTCATTTGTTTTTGTTTTATTTGTGACATCTTAAGTCTTTTGTTAGATGTTATCGTTTTTATTAAATAATTCATCATCAAAATGCTAGCTTGTGCAACAATTGAAATGGATCTATATGATATTAATCTGAGTAATCTTAGTCAAAATTCCATTGAATATGTAACAGCTAATAATATAACGAATAACTTTCCAATAGCTGAACGTGTACAAGAAAAAACTGAGTATACCACTGTTGTCGGCACCTTTAAAGTTATTGCTCTCGTTCCCGCTTAACCCTTCCAAATATATTCTTCTTTTTCTTTTTAATTTAGCTTAGACGAAACAGGTCATAAGTCCAAGTGACATTTTTAACAATGCAGTCGAAATGTTTTCGTATGGTAATGATTTATGTGTAAAAGCGTCAGTGAGAGAGCTTTTTGGAATATTATTCGTTGTTATTTATACACAGAGCTTTAAAACTGTTTAAAGTGCAGCCGCAGGGAGAAACAATGGAATGTTTCATGAGGATAAGTAAAATAATACTACGCACAAGGTGTACGGGTAACTAACACGTTGACAGCATTCTGTCATTGATCTGATATCTGAAGAAAAGTTATTTGAGATACTAGTATTAAATCTGTTCCCAAAGAAGAAAAAATTATTTAATGCTAGCAAAGAAGCAATAGAAGAAACAATGCTATGAATATAAGTCAATGTATCTATTATAACTTCATATATACATAGTCATAAATATGAAAAAAACAACACATTATTACAGTATCGACAACAAACAAGAAAATGAACAAAAGAAATGGCAGTCGGATAGCTAAAAACAGTTGGCCGTGAAACTATTGGGCAGCAAAAAATTTGTCGCCAGCTTGTAATATAAATAGTAACAAAAGACATTTTAAGACAATAGAAACATTCAGTAACTTTATGATTGGTTCATTTTGGTGTAAACTTTCGATGAAATTGAATATTTTGTTGAGTCAATCAGTTAGACATCTGAAATTCTATATTTTATATTACAACCATTGATTTATAAACAAATGGATATTGGGTCTAGTAACCTTTCAATACATTTCAGAACAAGTAAAAATAATGGTGATAATGTAGTATGTGTGTGTAATTTAATGTCTACTTTTGGTTCGGACAATTTTGAGCGCTGACCAAATATTTAAAGATTTTTTAATATCTTTTACTACAACAGTATATGCTGATTATTACTTGGTGCATTAGTTATGTTGCTTTGAGCTAATATTTCTTATCACACCGTCGGCCAGTCAGGCATTTAAAATTTTAATATCAAGTCTACATTAATCATATAAAACACACTTTTAAGGATGAATACTAAAAACTTCATAATATGTGTCATAAAATATTTTATGTAGTTTTGTTATTTAAATATTGTTATAATAAAATTCTGTTTTAATATGAAAAACAAAGATATTGTACCTACAAGAGTATGAGGATGGTACACGTACAGGTGACATTTTAAATTTGCTGAATTTATCAAAAGTAAATCAATATCGGAATCAAAATAGACGCAATTCATTATCTTGACTATTCTTCTTCAATTAAGATCAAGATCATTTAGTGAACGATTTCAATGCGACAATAGAGAGTCGTGACAGCAAATGCTTTATTGAAACAGAGACAAATCGCTTTCTATAGCTTACGGTCCTTGACCATTCCAGAAAGTGTGAACTAAACAAGGTCCAGTTATAAATGAAAAAAGTTGGCTTATAATAATTCTTAAGGCTCCAGTCCCTACGCGCGACTATGAAATATAGTTATATTGGTAGCTGTAAAAGGGCACTTTATAATTTCGTCGTAAGTTTATAGTTTTATGGTCTTCTCTGGCCCTTTGGTTCCGAAAAGCGTTTATAAGACTTTTATTATGTCATATAGAAAAAATTCGATGATTGATGTTTAATCAGCTGCTAAATACCTAATTATTGGTGTTACAACACGTTTTTTAATGATACAATTTTATGGTGACCTGTTAGGGTTATATGACGGACGCAGGATGAGTGATATAATGATGCCGATGAGGAGAGCCATAAAAACATTTTGGTGAACCAAAACAAGTTGCATATTAGTTATATTATAAACTCAGAATTTAACGAAAGTAGCAAATCTAAATAGAACAGTAGTTAAAATTTAAGTTATATTAGTTTCAATGTAAAATTAAATCTGTAAAAGCATATTAAAACTATTCAAAATAAGATTCAACACATTGTTGCCAAAACAACTTTACCCAAAAGTAATTAAAAAACTATAATTACAAATTACACTAAAACTAACCTTGAAAGGAGTATCCTGTGAAGTACGGCGTCATATTCAGTGTTGATACAGCCATCGACGCAGAAAAAATAACTGGAGAAGGAAAAGTCTCTAACAACACCAAATCAGTTCTCGCACATGCAAAAGTCCCAAAAGATCACTGTTTCAGTCTCTCACTATCACAGCTTGAACGCAGACATAATGACGTAAAAGAAACTGCGTGTGTCTAATCCGTGTTACTTTGAAGACAGCTCAGTGCCCACTGACGTGTGATGTAAAGATGTATTTCGACTCTCAAGTGTAATCTTTCACAATCAGCGGTCCAACAAAAAATGGTCAAACTGGCCGCCTCCACAGCCTTCGCCACTATATCGTATCGTTTGTCTCTTTCTACCGCCCGACAAGTATCATCAGTTACCGTATCACCGGCTTGAAAATCATCAGATAAATCAGTACATTTTCCATCGGGTCATTCTTTTCTGAAAGCTATATTCTTATTTAAATTCGATAACTTAGATAGATTTAGTTCAACAGTTCTTTTATCAGTGTTCTGACCGCTCTTTGCAGCCGTTGCAGGTTAATGTTATTTCAGTGTGGAAACGAGACAGCATGCAAGCCTGGATCCGGTATCTTCGAACCGAAGAGCGCTTGTATTAACAATGTGTGAGTCGCGCCTGAGTCGACATTCCGTGACGAAAAATACGAGGCGTGTTGGCACGACGATCTATGCCTGCGCCGACTGGTGATTGGTTAAAATTTGTTTGGGGCGGGGTTTGTAGCACACCGACAAACTAAAGTTATACATTTGTGTGTGTGTTAATTGCAATGTCGTTCTGTGTCGTGTACCAACACATTGAGTACTGAATGTGAAATATTTTTTCTTGACGCATAAAATAAAATATTGTTGTAGGGACATATTTCATCACAGACTTGCAGCATGTATTGTGTTGTTTTGTAGAGTTAAATCAACCGGTTGTATCGTTGTCAAAGATTTTGATAGAGCTTCAATTTGTTTGTCCTACATGTAGTACAAATTATAAAGTAGAGGCACCTAAATGTAAGCCGTTTTCCAGATACCATCGTATTCGCTTCAACCGTGAAGACAAACTATAACTGATTTTTAAATAAAAAATCAATATAATTTCAATGCTATTTTCATTAAGTAGGCATCCAATCAATATGTAACTGTGCATTAAAATTCCTTACGTGTATCCAAATAGAATAAATTTTCAATTTAAGTAGGAATCAATGGAATAGGGCCGAAAGGTTCTGGGATGGAGACCACGGACCGGTAAGCGCAGCGTAGCACGTCCACCCACAAGATGGACAGTCGATCTAAAAGAGACCGCAGGGAAACGCTGGATGCAGGCCGCTACTAACAGGCCCTTTTGGAGATCGATGGGGGAGGCCTATGTCCAGCAGTGGACGTTCTATGGCTGAAATGATGATGAAGCATCAATTATTAATTTAATAAATTTCACTAACAATAAACAAGATGTGTTTTTATTTTTCACATTGAAGAGCAGTAAATAGTCATTAATCAGAAACAAGTGATTTACTTTCGTGATAATCTCTATTTATATCTTCTCGCTGACAAAGTTTTGTAAAACAAAAACATTAATTGTAGATATAGTAGGTACCTCCTTAATATTATATTACCTATAGAAACATTATTCAATATTATTGCAGTGGCGGGCAATAGAGGCATTTATGGACGAAATACGAACTTAACGAATGAACGAAATAAGATTGACCTACGTATTACCAAAGACAAAAGGGTATTACCAAGGCTTGTATAGTACTTTTCTCAAACTTTGCGTAAAAACCTATTTTCTGAACAAACTTACTATTATTTCACGTAAAAACTTACCTACATATATATTTTGTAGTAATTTTAACCTTTCATTGTAAAATAAATAAAGTAAAAAAAGGAAAAAAAAAAAAAACACTAATTAAAAAAAAAACAAATCATCGTTTTCGAAATCGTATTAGAATTTACAAAACGTTTCTTCGAATCTGCGCTTAGAATTTGAATCAAAAGTAATATACATATTTCTATCAGGAATGTTAATCTGTTGTAAAACGCCAAACTCGACAAATATTGGTGCATACTAAATTAGGCATTGTTTTAATTAAATACGTACCTTTAGACCTATACTCAGGACACTTATCACGTGAATATCGTACTAGACTATAAATATGTTTGGAAATATTTAGTTCTCAATAAATACCTACCAGTGTTAAAACAAAACTGTCCCAATAAATATAAGTTACTTCAATTCTGGCTCAACGCATAAGTATTGCCATTCAGCGTGGTAATGCCGCCAGCATGCTGGGTACGCTGCCAACTGGTAGTGGGTTTGAGCATTTGGATTGTCTTTAGACCTTCAACGGTCTATGGGCAGTCTAACTGTATTTATAGTGTTAGTATTAGCTTATATTTAGATTAGTTAATAAAGGCACTTGCCCAAGAAAAAATAAGTTACTTCAAAGTTAATATAGTTTTTACAACATTTTTCCACTATTTTTGTGCAATGTGACCCTTCAAAAGAACAAACGAGAAACAATACAATGACGAAACTTGCCAGAAATCAGCTCATTAATGTCAACCTTGACTCGAGTTGGCAACGTTTTAATTAAAAATCAACCAACGCTTCGGCGGCTTGCGGTTTACAAAACCCTTTAATTTGTTAGGAGGAGGCCTACTAAGAAACATTAGGAACAAAAAAAATTACGTTAACCAATTCCGTGCGCCAATATCTGGCAATTCTAAAAAACGTCTTATAAGACTAGTGTTGATCCCCAAAAATAACCAATGTTAAGCAACGATCCAGTTCGGTCAGTCTGCGGATGGGTGGGTTACCGCAAGTCGGTGCAACAACTAAGTAACTGAGCGCTACCATGTTTCAGATGGCCCGTCAACCTGACATTTATTTATCCTGCAATAGGTACCATTGTTTTAAAAGTAAATAATAGGCTTGCCTTTGACCAGCTACTCACCTGATGTTAAGCGATGATGTTGTCTACGATGGAGCATGCTTGCCTAGACGTTTTTCGTGCGAAATAATATCATACGAGCGATTCAAAAATTGGGCCCCAGATACATTGTAATTAAGTAACAATCGAACCATGTTAATACGTTTTGGTATTATCGAACTGATCTGATGATGGAGCCAGGAGTGGATAGAGGAATTCTTCAACAACTACTCAGGAAATTCCTCGAGTTTTCTCTCCTTAGGTTTGTTTTATCGATTCGCAAAAATCCTTTTTTTTTACTAATAATAGTAGTTTTATTAATCAATGTTAAAATGGGCTAGCGATAAATTATTTTGTAGTAAAATAAAGTAAACTTATCTTCAGCAAAACATAATGATAATGTAATTTTTTAGAGCTATGTGACATTTTCACAAAGTCCAAAATAATCACTTGTTACCATAATTACTACGTCTAATTAAAAGATATCGATACAACACAATGTGTTTGTCACAGAAGAAAATTTTTTTTGTTTAAATTAGAACGGCTGTTTGTAAAAAAATTGTTGTAGCCAGTTGCACCCATATAAACGAAACGTCAGTCATTCAAAATCAGTTAACAGCTGTGATGCGGACAAAGAACTTTGAGACCTAACCCAAACAGGTAAGGTTCAAATTCATTGGATGCGGAATTGGACGCGTTGACATAAATAAGAATGTTCAATCAAGGTTCTGTCATAATGCCTGGTGACAGATTTTCCTTCTCATTTCCGTTCTATTTACTTCTCTTTTCTGTGATTTTTGTAATGCTGTGATAATTAACAAAAGTCACTTTTGTCACTTTTTGCAAACTTAATACTCTGTGATTTTATATCTTCAATAATGTGAAAATACGCGAGCGAGAGAGCTGCAGACGGTATACAGGCCCCTTAATACCCATCTTATATTCACGGTAATTTCAGAGTAGCACCCCTTAGCTTAGCTTACCTTAACTTAATTTCTTTACCACAAAGGGAAACTTTGCCCACTTATCTACTAAACAAGGATTTTGTAATGTTCTACATAAATTAATTGCTAAAATTTTCAATTGCTTAGCAATTAAATACTTTGTACTTAAAAGTATTAATTTTAAGTCACGATTATCGTTCGTTGTTCGTGATTAGTACTTTTTATGGTTTGTCATTAAAATTACCCTTGATATTTTTGTGATAGATTTAAGGTTAAAACTATCGGCTTTTGGGTAAAAACTATTCCATGGAATGAAAGAATGAATGATTTTGAATACGATTGTGAGTACTTAACAAAAATTTTTTTTTCTTTTTACTTCTTTTTTGTAGATACTTAGGTACACAGTTTGACATACGACTTCGTGCCAAAGTATGAAAATCGTTAGTAATACCATAGAGAAATATACTGTAATACTCACCGGCCAGATCTATTTATTTTAAAATAAATTAAAGATAAACACAAGCCAAGTGCGAGTCAGGCTCGCGCACTGAGGGTTCCATACCACCACAAAATACAATAATAATCAATTAAAAAAAAACCAACATCAAAAATGGTCAAATATGATTTTAATTTTACATTAGAGCTAACACAAAAATACGTTAGGAGGAACAAAAACCAAAAAAATATTTTAAATATTCTTAAAATAATGCCCATCGGTTTTTCAATTCTCAGTCAGATATTCTTCCGTCTCCTTCAAAAAAAAAAAAAATGTGCGAAAGAAATATCTCTGGCCGGTGAGCGCAGCCTGCAATGCAGCAGTGCAGCCATGCCAGACGTGGTGATGGCAAGTGGTGTAAAGTGGTGGCCCAGACTAGGTTAGCGGAATCCAGGCTGACCGAGAATGAGACGATCCAACGATATTAGTAAGGCATCAGGATGCGAATAGAGGTGATTGGCAAGGGACAGGGCTGAATAGCATAATCATAAGGAGGTCTATGCACAGTGGGTCATATAAGTCTGATGATATCATATTTATTCTGTACCTCATCATTATCAGCCTATCATGTGCCCATTTCTGGGACACACGCCTTCTCTCAGAAAGAGAGAGAATGGGACCTAAACCACCGATTACATATTGGTGAATGTCATAAATTATGTCTTTGAACTTTGGTGTTTTTGGACATACCAGTTTCCTCACGATGTCTTCCTTCGTCGTTTTGAGCGATAGCGTCAAAATGCAAATAATTTATTTAAATACTAAATAAGTCATTGGTGCAAGGCCAAGGATTGAACTGGGTGTCGTCAGATTGTGAAGCACACATGCTACCGCTTGGTCACCATCGCTTTGTACTATTCTGTACCTACTTGCAGTAATATTTTAATATCCTTTTCAAAACAAAAAAAAACTAGTTGCAAAAAGCAAAAAATCCCATCTTAGCAATTAGCTGTACAGTTGATTGACACTTCACGCATCATTAAGGCGTGTTCACACAGGCGGTGCGGTGACGTTGCGGCAGGCGTGAAACACGCTGAAATCGCGCCGGCGACGCTTCAGGCCCCATCGCACGTGAAAGACGCCGCTGAAACTATGCGACGATGGGCCGCACACGTCGCGCTGTCTGTTTGTTTGTTGACTTTTTGTTGTGAATAGAGGTTAAATGTCATGACGTTCCAAAATTAAATTATGCAATTGAAAAGTTTTAGAAAGAACTGTTTGGTGAACCATGACTTTACAGTTTTAGTAACTTAGGTAAAGTTTTATTGAGCCTGTACTTAATTTTTCATTGACATAATATAAATAAAAATAATGTAGATATAGACATCATTTATTTGTGACAGTAAAAGAGGCACAAAAGACGACATTAAAAAGAAACACAAATAATAAAACCAGCCAAGTGCGAGTCGGGCTCGCGCACTGAGGGTCCCGTACCACCACATAACTTCGTTAGCTACTAAAGTACAAAAAAAATTGTGCATAAAGACTACATTCCATCAACGCCCAGGCGTTTACTCATCCAAGTACCGGCCGAGCCCGACGTTGTTTCACTTCGGTGATCGTACGAGAACCGGTGGGGAACATAAATTTGACACCGACTTGCACTTGGCCATTATTTATTATTTGTTTTTATACTTTAGAATATGTACTATAATCATGCCAAGTTTAACGCTTGTACATATTACCGTTTTTACATTAGAGCTAATACAAAAATACGTTTCTTTATATGGGGACCCCCATTTCGTATTAACTTTTTATTTAATTTTATTATTTCTTAATTAATCCGCCGTTACATTACATATTCTGTGAAAAATTAAAATGGCTGTCTATTACGGTTCGAAAGGTACAGCCGTTAATAGGTAGGACAGACGGACGGACAGACAGACAGACATCGCAGGCTTAGTAATAGGGTCCCGTTTTTACCTTTTGGGTTTGGAACCTTAAAAAAGGAAAGAAATAAAGAGTTATTTATGTATACTAAATATCATACAAATCCGCTCAGCCGTTACGGAGTAAAGTGGGAACAAACACTTTCGCATTTGTGATTATTAGTGTAATATGTCGTATACCTTCTTTTTTTTATAAATAATAGGCTTGCGTTTGACCACCATCACGGCTGATGTTAAGCGATGATGCGGTCTACGCTGGAGCACGCTTGCCTAGAAGAAACCGATTCACTCGTGATTTCTAAACCTACGTAGTTTCAACCAATTGATTTGAAAACTCTGTGAAAAAGCTTTCAAAGTTCCTACAACTAGAATAACTGACTGCAGATACCACTTATAGAAAAAGCTCTAGTAGAAAACTTTCACTGTGCAAACATAGAGCAAACTAAGGGAATGACTTTCTCTTGGACTGCTATTTTAGTTCCTTTGTAAACTTCAAACCTTTGACAACCTGATTCAACTACTCTAGCATTAACTTATATAGTAAAGACAGGGCGAATTAACTTTTACAAACCAACTCCGCGCATATAGCGCACCAGCGTGAATTCAGTCGCTATGATCGAGCCTTCTACGATGTGACGTACTTAATTGAGATTTCGACATATGGAACATATTTTCAACCGATTTCAAAAAAAGAGGTTCTCAATTTGATAGTTTTTGTGATATATTACGCGATATTTTTTTATTGAATAGGCTTTTTATCACGAAGGTAATCCCATTTAAATTTTAAATAAAATATTCTACCTTGAACGGTGGAAGATTATGGGATGAGTTCTGTTCAGGTCAACTTGATTAGTTGAAATTGCGATGATTGAGTTTGCGGTCAACTTGATTAGTTGAAATTGCGATGATTGAGTTTGCCTGGCCATTGTCTATGACTATTAAAAAAAATGTCTTTATTAGAGCCTGCCACACTTGTAATTTCATTTTTCTTTTGTTTCTTACACTAGCGGTAACTGCCATCTTTTTGGACTGTAATATAATTAATCAATTTTAAAGTAATCAAAACCGTGATTTTTCAAGAAGTATCAGAATTTTATTTTTATTACACGGTAATTAATCACGTAAGGACACGGGTATGTCCTAAAACTGCGACCAGAATCACCGGAGGATGGGCAGCAGCGTCCTGTTAGTACACGGTGAACTTACTGCGATCTCCAAGCCGCCTGCCAAGCGTGGGGATTATGGCAACACCCCTCTTTAAGAGGGAGGCCTTTGTCCAGCAGTGGACATTTAATGGCTGCTGATGTGAATCACGTAAGATTAAGCCGGTTACTCCGACTATAGTTTCAACCGCATTAGACGGTCTTTTTGCGGTTAAAAGTATAGTCAGAGTAACCAGCTTAATCTTATGTGAGTAATTCCCGTGTAATATAAATAAAATGTGTGAAAACCACGTCAGTTTCAATAATAGTATCAGAATGTTCATGTAGTAAAATCCCATAAGTCAATTTTTTTACCACCATCACGCCTGATGTTAAGCGATGATGGGGTCTACGTTGGAGCACGCTTGCCTAGAAGGAACCGATTCACTCGTGATTTGAAGACACCCAGATTGTAACCATCGGGGAACACCCATTCAGGCAGCGAATTCCACAGACTAGCAATTCGCATAATAAATGTGGAATCAAAGCGCTTCGTACGGGTTTTCGGAATATCAACCATAAAGCGGTGACGATTTTTCGTGCCCGCTCTGGCAGAATCATTTATTGAGTTTCATCCAATTCCCGAGTAGATCAGCCTCTCTTGATATTTAGCTCTATGAATACAAGAAAGAATTTGAAATGCACAGAATCTAAATCACTTCTTTACACCTGCCATGTCACACTTTAAACCGGTCTAAGCAGAATCAATGTCATTATTCGAATCAAACATCGAATGAGTCATAGTGCGAAAATAAAAACGCTCGCGGCGTTTTTGCCGCACTAATGAGGGGCGGTCGGTGGTCTGGCCGAGCGATAAATTACAACGCGGATGCGTTGATGCCACGCGACTATGTGATAATTGCTGGAACAGACAAAAAGTGACAATGTGAAAGCATGAAAAAGTGTAAACAAGTTGTGAGGAGTGTAACCTAAACTTTGAGTGGAGTGTGGAGTCATCTGGTGACTAATTTGTAGATTATAGCAGAAAAGTTGACTTTATCTCTTCTCTTCTCTACATCTCTATCTCTACATATTATAAATTAAAGTCGATTTCCGCGTCTGTTTGTCTGTATGTCTGTATGGCCGGGCCGCTAACTCCTCCTAAACCACGCAACGGATTTTGATGCGGTTTTCACCATCAGTTAGACACATTTTCACGGAAGGTTTATATATACAACTAGCGACCCGCCCCGGCTTCGCTCGTTAATTACACCCGTGGTGATGTCGCACATGCAAACAAATACACACGAAGCCTTACTTTCGTTCATCAACACACACAAATACTCCCTACCCCGCACAGTCACACTCACTCACAAAGCACAAAAACGTGAACAACTAACACACAGACATAATATCGAAAAACAAAACATTTAAATAAAAAGATTTAAAAAAAACACACATATACCCACACACGTACACCACACACAGACTTACACAACTCACATCACACACTTGTCACATATTTTTTTTTTATTCGTCATTTTAAAAAAAACATCCGGAAGCTGTATACATTCTTATGTTAAATATAGGTATATCACATAAATTTTTAAATGAAAATCATAAAACAATACTAATTAATTATAACTGTTACTGAATAAGAAAGAATTGACTGTGTAGTTGAAAATAGTATTTTTTACTATATTTACTTCTACTTTAGTATCATGTTACAATGATGATTTACACTTACAAATAATTACAAAGTAGTCTAATAAGCAAACATCCTGTTCCAATACCCACCCTCTCGGTGTAAACTCTATCTACTAATATACGAGTGTGTTTTAAAATTAACATTATGTCACGAGGGCGGGAAATTAACGTTTCTGTCATAGTGTGTGCCACACCACATGTCACTAGCCGTCCTGTAATTATTCCGATTAGACATGGACCGTGCTCCGTGTCATAACTCGTGGCATCCTACCTCTAGACGCGAATAGGTAGGAAGTTTCTGTATTGCTTTTTTTTATTTTAGTGAAATAAATTAACCCGCGAGGTACCTCAAGTTCTCATCTGAACTTAAGCAAAACAGGCAAATTTTAGACCTAAATTCATAGACGTTTAGACTTTAATTCGTTTTTTTTTTTTGCTATACAAGGGCTCCAGTTGCTGGCGCATGGTATAATCGACTGTTAGACAATATAATATAAGAAGTATTTTGCGATTTCTAAAACTCCTAGCACTCTATCTTTGGTTTATAGAAACTTTCATTTCTTATAAGGAAGAGATATTTTTGGGGAAAATTACTCAATGAATGGAAAACGTGTATAAACAATTTGTGAGGTGATTAGTACTCTATTCGAATTTGGGCCCATGACTAGTTGATTCCTAGAAGTCACAGCGCACATGCTACAGCCACTATCGCTAGCAAAATCCCTAAACGGTTAATTAAATAGAAATGTAGTCAATTGTAAACATCAATATCTATCCTCCTTTTTGTTACAAGGCTATTTATTCTGTATATTCAATTAATTCAGACCTACATTCGAAGGACTTCCATTAATTCTGTAGGTTGTTTGATTGACAAACTACTCTGTAAATCGTTTACCCTGAAGTATCATTTCTGAGAGTTTTTTTTTTTTTATTTGAGTTAGTATAGAGACCTAAATAAACGAGTAACAATAAATAAATGTTGATTTACAAAGAGAAGATTTTGTCCTAAGGGTTGTCAAACCCTTTTAAACCCCTTTTAGTGGTGTAGGTACTTACTTTTTTCATATTCAAGTAGTTTCGTTTCGTAGGCTACAGGTTGTTTTATTTAACAATAGCTATTGCCCGCGACTTTGTACGCAACACTTTCATAGAATCTTTCAACCACCATTTGCCCCGACTTTTTTAAAATGTTTCATATTGAATAGCTCTGCGTTTCGCCACCAATTCGCCCGATGGTAAGCGATGGTATGGACGAGGGTGGAACACGCTGATCTAAAAGAAATCTTATCAGCTGCCTTTATTATCAGAACCTTGAAGATTCCTAGATTGTAGTTCTTAGGAAACAAGGAAGATGACAGGGCAGGATTTCTTGGGCAGTACGTATCAAAAAAATATTGCAGACCTCTGTACCCTTTATGGAATCTTCTTGCTTCAAATCAGCGACTTTATTATAGAAGTTTGATTGTGATCCAGATTGCATGCCGTCCCGTTCGCATCTACTTACTCGCACCACGTTTGTAAGTGAGATGGCACGCGATCGCGATCACAATCCGAATTACGATCAGACATCTATAATAAGGCATCAGCTTCGTAGGTCTTTATTTTCAATGAGATTGATTTATGAAAAAATTACACACACCAAAAAAGTAACCTTGTATATAAAAGACATGGCTTTTTAACACATTTACAGGCAACATTATTGACTAAAAAAAATAAAAAAAATAGCAACTTTTTATTCAAAATATACCTACGGTTATGATCACGTAGTTAAGAAAGTACACATCCTTAACTACGTGTGTTGTTTCAAGTTTCAAGCCCACCCTTCATAACAGAGCACTCCTTCAAATCAAGCCCCTCCTAAACTAACTACCTATTAGCTAAGATTAAAATCAACCGAATAGCAAATGGGCTGAAACGTTCAGCGAATAGCTCTATAACGCGGCGTGTGAAAGGGCCCGCCCTGTGAAAAACAAACGGCAGTAAAAACGCGTCCAAATGACACATAATTTTTCTACGTCAGCATGAGATATTATAATGATGCGTTACGAAAACACGTAATGGTGTTCCACGCAAGACCGCCCTTGGGCATATGCGACGATGTATTCAATTATATTAGACCGTAGTGGTTTTTCTTGTGAGTTCACCTGCTTATTAGTACAATTTGGAGTATTCTTCTTTGTGGAAATTCCAGATTCATACTCAACTTTTTGGGTCGTCATTTATGATACATACTGCCCAAGAATGGAACTCCCTGCCGTTCTCTTTGTCTTCTGAGAGCTACAATATAGGCATCTTCTAGGTTAGAGTGAAAAGATTTCTTCTAGATCAACGTGTTCCATCCTCGGCCGCAACGTCACTTGCCATCAGATGAGTTGGTGGACAAACGAAGATCCATTCAATAAAAAGGCGTGGATAGTTCTGAACATTTACGAAAACATCGTATTTTTATTCGAACTTTAGTTTAATTACCTTTGATTCGGTAAATTTTAAGCGTTGATCCGAAAACCATTTATTGCCTAAGAGATAAAAAAAAATCAACAAAGATATAATCCTTAGGTCATGTTTATTCTAGGTACCAATGTGTGATTTTATTTGTGTAGTATTTATTGTTCGTTTGTTTGTGTTGTTGTGTAGCACAAACAAGCTTTATATTCTTCTTAATATTCCTATCGAATAATAATTACTTTCTTCACAAATATGTAAAGTTTTTTATCGGATACTGCATATTATCATGCTGCTTAACTTTTATGAGCAATTTTACGTATTACTAAGTAGAAATGATTACGTAAAGGAAACCTCAATTCACTGAGGTAAATTGAATAAGATAATGGGCGTACACAGATCAAAAGCGATGGAAGCGACATCGCAATGCTTATCTTAGGTACGAATAATTGTGCTTACCAATTCTCAATTAACCATGTGTATCTACAAACGAAACCGCCTCGAAGTGTCGAATTCTCTGCCAATTAACAATTAGCGAACAAATAGGCGTACAATAACTCCTTTTACGACAACGAATTTAAAATTAGAAACCAGTAGTTAGATGCAATATAATGACCGTTACGTACTGTAGAGAAAGCCATGGGATCCGATGAAGCAAAGAACTGTGGGAGCCTATCAAGAAACTCGTAGAATCAATTTAGTATGCATGCATACCTGAATGCAAAATATTCATTGAGGAATCCATTGATGAAAGTTTTGTGAACAAAAATACTAGGTAGGTGAATAGAGGTAAATAGGTTTCTTCTAGGCAAGCGTGCTCCATCGTAGGCCACATCATCGCTTAACATCAGGCGAGTTGGCGGCCAAGCGCAAGCCTATCTATATTAAAAATAAAATAAAAAAGGTAGGTAAATATATCATTAAAATAAAATAAATTAAAAACGGCTACTACATATTATAAACTGTGTGAATAAATGACTATCAAAATTTCATGATAATGAATTGCTAATAAGAATTTATTACAGGTGATTTTCGAATAACTTTTCAGAAACTGACAATCATCCTGTATATAGTTTAAGCAATCGTATAGTGTTGTTAGATGCCTTAGTCTGAAAATTCTAACACACGGGTTGGCAGCCCTCCTTTACGAACGCACTTGCTTTTTTAATTTAATAATTAGAACATGTTTAACGAACAAACTACGAGGCTTCGAAATTTTTATAAATAAGAGGATGGTAAATTTCATCTGATTGGGATCCGGTTATCAAATTTATAAAATCTCTAACCCAGCCCAGAATTTCAAGACTCTGGGGCCATAAGACTACCTGTTAACGTGGGCTCGAAACAACGCTGAAACAGCGCAGTGTGGAAGGTCACGCGATTGCGCTGAGATACGGTTTGCGGTCGCGCAATATTCCGCATCACCGAAACAAAATAGCTGTATAAGGCCCCAGGGGCCTTACGGACAACAGCTAATTGCGGCACCTAATCCGCTCAGTTGGAAAATCACGCGACCGCAAACCGTATCTGGGCGCGATAAGGTTCACGTTCGCGTGATTTTCCAACTGAGCGGATTAGGTGCCGCAATTAGCTGTTGTCCGTAAGGCCCCAGGACACCGTGAGCGACTATTGCGTACATATTATGGAATGTTTTGACTAAAAGTCATTGGCGGTACTTATAAATAATTTCATAACCTTTTCATAGACATCAATCATTTAGTTCACCCACTAGATGCACAGAAGACCTAAAAAAGGCCACAGGGAAACGCTGGATGCAGGCGGCTTCCAACCGGCCCTTTTGGTGATCGATGGGGGAGGCCTATGTCCAGCAGTGGACGTCCTATGGCTGAAATGATGATGATTATTCATTAAGTTTGCCTGTGACCACGCACACCGCAAAGTGTTTGAGTCGTAAATTAGTTTGAATCTTAGGATATTTTTTTTGCAAATATCAGATCATACTGTTGTCTAAAATTGACACAAAGTACACCTTGTCAAATTTGTGTCCTTTCTAGAAGCATGTAATTTACGTGTCTCCATATTTAACACATTTGATTTGTTTCCACAACATGCGGTCGCGGGCGGCACATAGTCAAGTCAGACACATTTTTTCTTTCCTCTTTTGTTTTTCTTTCTTTTTTTCTGTCGGCATCCTCTTAACTTGTGCGTTGGCTAATGACAGAAATTAACATTCCCATATTTTGTTAATTCTTCCCCAACTTAGTTTGAAAGGGTACTATTAAATGTTTTGACGTCGATAAAACGAGCAGTCAATTCGGGAAATGAAGAGGATGATGGGTAAAAAGATTCTAATTTAATGAAATGATAATTGTTCTCACCTACCGCAGGCACAGTATAGAAACAAGTCATTAGATGTGTAGTTTTTTTTCCGTAAATTTGTTTATTATAATCAGAGGCCTTACGGTTAACAGTGCTAAAACAGCGCAGTGCGGAAAGGTGATACGGTTTGCGTTTGCGCAACTTTATGCATCACCTAAATAGAATCACTTAAAACAGATAGCCGTAAAGCCCCAGTAGCTATTTTTAAATAATTTTAAAGAAACGTAATGCTAATGACGTCACAACGTAGAACAAAATCTCACTTACTGGCTAATATAACCCCTTCGCTACTCATCCATAGCACAGAAGACATAATAGACATCCATAGTTGTCCATAGTTGAGATTTTTTGTGGGTGAATTTCCACCCATGCTGGCTAAATACCTTTGCGTATAAGAGCCATGCAATGCGGGTAAAAAAATACTTTAGAATTTTAACAGTGTGACTTATTGTCCGCTTGTTTGTTTACATATTTACAAACAATCTTTTTTCTTATAATTTTATTTGTTCGATTTTTAGGCTCTGTGTATTTTTTTCAAAGATTTTGTTTGCATCCAAACCAATTTCTAAAATCTCGAAATGGTTTCGGATGTCATATTTTTCGTAGCATACCGAATTAGCATAAATTACTGCAGCGGCAAGCAATTATGAACACAGTACGTCAAATGAGGGCCGAGACTTAGCAGAGGCCAGTATACGTAAGTCTATAAGTTTACGAACACATATATAATAATCTTCTGTTATTACACATTAGTACTCGAAAATGCACAAGTTAAATAAAATCCTCAGTTTTATGTCATACATATTAGCAATCACAGAACTATATCCAAGTCTGTGTGAATAATTGCAATAGTTGAAAAACCAAATGGTATAAGTTGACAAAGAGCACGGTCTCCGGAGTCCATGGGCTACACTAAAAACAAATAAAAAGAACTTAACAAAGTCCATAAAAAATACTTACTGTGTCAAAGTACTACTAGGAAGAGAGATGGTCACTCACACTTACGCCGTTAAATTAGCTATTTACATCGAAGCTAAGCTCTATTTACGTGGTGACAACAAGGTCCGTTCTGCGTGTGAGCCGGTGAAAGTGGACACAGCTTTCAAAGCATGGAACAAAGCCAGCCTGTTTGTATAGAACTCTATCTACAGTAGAATAAGTACCTACTACTAGCCTCCGTCGAAGCACTTAGCCTTAAAAGTTTACTCGCGAAAGCAGAAATGTTTAGGTTACTTTTCCTTTTTAATTTCATTTGAGCACGAAATACCTTACTTGAATTTTTTGTAAAGAAAATCTCATAAGCGAAATTCGTGTAATAGCGTTGAATTTCTAATATTACAAAGCTTTATTTGTTTACTACCAGTTCTTTGCGGTTTTCTCGCTATCCTATAGGAACCGATATTGTTTTCGTAACAAAAGTCTACATTTTGTATCCAGTGTATAATGAGAATTTCATTCAAATTTACAGTCATCATATAGGCAGGTCAGACGAGAGAAGTTGAGACAAACATATACGCATAAACTTTCGCAATTATAATATTGGTAAGATTCGGAGAAATTATAACAGATCCTACCTTGTTTATTAATACCCACACCGTTCAAACCTTTTATTTGCGACAGGAATAAAATTCTAAGAACAAACCAAAATAAATTCTTCCGCTTACGTAAATACAGGGTTACGCATACGGACTGTACTAAGCCGAACGAAGGTCCCATAGTAAAAGTTGTTCATAATGATGAGTAACCTACTTTTGGCTTATTAGAGTCTTTAAGCGTAACCCTGTATAGCTACAATTTCACTACACTGATAAAAAAAATACACAATCTAATACACAATCCAACGGCATCCGGTTCAATCTACGACCCTGCACCAATAACTTATGTAATACCTAAATACATTATGTGCAGTTTAATGCCATCGCTCAACAAGTGTGAAGGAAAACATCGGAAGGAAACCTGTACGTCAAAGAATCTCAAAAGTTCAAAAACCAATGACATTCAGCACCGGTGTGAAGTTGGCAGCCAACTTTGGCTGCCAATAATCCGACTAAATTAAGATGACTTTTTTTGTGAAGTTAGCAGCCAACACGATTACGACCTCTTATTCTTTAAAGCAGCTACTAATTAATTACAAATGGTTCGAAAAATGCAATAAGAATAAATTAAAAACAATATTAAAATGGTAAAGTCCCATCAAGACATGTATCGTAACCAAACGCCATAACAAGAATCACAACCTTCATTCCTCTTAAATATGCAACAAAACTTACTGTAACGTGCAGATAAAATAATAGGCTTTCAAATAAAACCTATTTCAGCCCGGTTAAACAATTGCTTATTGCCGAAAAAAAATAACAAAAATGGGAAAATCAAAATATTTTACGACTCTCAAGAGACTCGGTGGATTTCGACCTGTAAACTCCTGAATTCGTATAAAACTGCTATATCATTGCATTTCCTTATGTTTAAGCTATCTGAATAATATTCTGAAAAAGTGGCAAAACTTTTATTTAACCCTGTAATGGTCCGACGAAAACTTTTTTTTCTTTGGCAATTTCATTCCTGAAAATCATTAAATAAAACACCACACAACCCCTGATATTTGGATTTCTATATGAAAAATATCAAAGATTGTATATATAGCTACAAAAAAACGCAAATTTTGTCCAGCTTAACGACAGAATGAAACCGAATTATCATCTGAAACCACAAAGGAAACTTAAATTTTCACAACTAAAGTTGGCTGCTGGTGAATGGCGACCTTTCATCCCCGTAATTATGAAACAAACTGTGGTTTAATAGTCAAACTAATATCTAGGCTTTAAAATAAAACCTATTCCAGCCCGGCTAAATGATTTCTTATTGCCCAAAAAATTAAACGAAAAAAGAAAATCTGAAATTTTACTACTATCAAATGACCCTGTCGATTTCGACCCGTAAACCCCTGAAATCAAATAAAACTGCTATGCCATCGAATTTTCTTATAATTTAGCCACCTGAAAAATATACTGAAAAAGTGGCAAACTATTATTTAACCCTCTAATGGACCGACGGAGAAAATTAACTTTTCTTATGAAAATTTTGTTCCTGAAAATCATAACATAATACCACACAACCCCTGCTATTTGGATTTCTATGTACGTAATAGTGAAGCCTGTATACATAGCTACAATACATAATAAATTTGAGACCAGTTAAATGACAGATTCGTATACAAATTATCATCTGAAATCAAATCTGAAGCTTAGATATTTACAACTAAGGTTGGCTGCTGGTGAATTGCGACCTTTCATCCCCGTAATTATGACACAACGTGTGCTTCAATAGCTAAAATAATATCTAGGCTTTAAAATGAAACCTATTCCAGCCCGGCTTTATGATTGCTTATTGCCCAAAAAATCAATCCAAAAAAGAAAATCTAAAATTTTACTACTATCAAATGACCCGGTCGATTTCGACCCGTGAACCCCTGAAATCGAATAAAACTGCTATGCCATCGAATTTTTTTATGTTTCAGCTGTCTGAAAAATATACTGAAAAAGTGGCAAAACTATTATTTAACCCTCTAATGGACCGACGGAGAAAATTAACTTTTCTTATGAAATTTTTGTTCCTGAAAATCATAACATAATACCACACAACCCCTGCTATTTGGATATCTATGTACGTAATAGTGAAGCCTGTATACATAGCTACAATAAATAATAAATTTAAGACCAGTTAAATGAAAGATTCGTATCCAAATTATCATCTGAAATCAAATCTGAAGCTTAGATATTTAGAACTAAGGTTGGCTGCTGGTGAATTGCGACCTTTCATCCCCGTAATTATGACACAATTTGTACTTAAATAGCTAAAATAATATCTAGGCTTTATAATAAAACCTATTCCAGCCCGGCTAAATGATTTCTTATTGCCCAAAAAATTAAACGAAATAAGAAAATCTGAAATTTTACTACTATCAAATGACCCGGTCGATTTCGACCCGTGAACCACTGAAATCGAATAAAACTGCTATGCCATCGAATTTTCTTATGTTTCAGCTGTCTGAAAAATATACTGAAAAAGTGGCAAAACTATTATTTAACCCTCTAATGGACCGACGGAGAAAATTACCTGTTCTTATGAAATTTTTGTTCCTGAAAATCATAACATAATACCACACAACCCCTGCTATTTGGATTTCTATGTACGTAATAGTGAAGCCTGTATACAAAGCTACAATACATTATAAATTTGAGCCCAGTTAAATGACAGATTCGTATACAAATTATCATCTGAAATCAAATCTGAAGCTTAGATATTTACAACTAAGGTTGGCTGCTGGTGAATTGCGACCTTTCATCCCCGTAATTATGACACAATTTGTACTTAAATAGCTAAAATAATATCTAGGCTTCAAAATGAAACCTATTTCAGCCCGGCAGTCCGATTGTTTTTTGCCCAAAATATCAAACGAAAAAAGAAAATCTAAAATGTTACTACTCTCAAATGACTCGGTCGATTTCGACCCGTGAACCCCTGAAAACGATTAAAACTGCAATTTCATCGAATTTTCTTATGTTTTAGCCATCTGAAAAATATACTGAAAAACTGGCAGAACTATTATTTAACCCTCTAATGGTCCGACAGAGTAAATTAATTTTTTTGTGATATTTTTGTTCACGAAAATCATAAAAAATTACCACACAAACCCTGCTATTTGAATTTCTATGTACGTCAAACTGAAGCCTGCATACATAACTACAATAAAAAATAAATTTGAGCCCAGTTAAATGACAGATTCGTACCCAAATTATCACCTGAAATCAAATCTGAAGCTTCGATATTTGCAACTAAAGTTGGCTGCTGGTGAATTGCGACCTTTCATCCCCGTAATTATGAAACAAATTGTGCTTAAATAGCTTAACTTATATCTAGGCTTCAAAATGAAACCTATTTCAGCCCGGCAGTCCGATTGCTTGTTGGCCAAAAAATCAAACGAAAATAGAAAATCTAAAATTTTACGACTCTCAAATGTCACGGTCGATTTCGACCCGTGAACCCCTGAAAACGATTAAAACTGCTATTTCATCGAATTTTCTTATGTTTCGGCTGTCTGAAAAATTTACTGAAAAAGTGGCAAACTATTATTTAACCCTCTAATGGACCGACGGAGAAAATTAACTTTTCTTATGAAAATTTTGTTCCTGAAAATCATAACAAAATACCACACAACCCCTGCTATTTGGATTTCTATGTACGTAATAGTGAAGTCTGTATACATAGCTACAATACATAATAAATTTGAGACCAGTTAAATGACAGATTCGTATACAAATTATCATCTGAAATCAAATCTGAAGCTTAGATATTTACAACTAAGGTTGGCTGCTGGTGAATTGCGACCTTTCATCCCCGTAATTATGACACAATTTGTACTTAAATAGCTAAAATAATATCTAGGCTTCAAAATGAAACCTATTTCAGCCCGGCAGTCCGATTGTTTTTTGCCCAAAATATCAAACGAAAAAAGAAAATCTAAAATGTTACTACTCTCAAATGACTCGGTCGATTTCGACCCGTGAACCCCTGAAAACGATTAAAACTGCAATTTCATCGAATTTTCTTATGTTTTAGCCATCTGAAAAATATACTGAAAAACTGGCAGAACTATTATTTAACCCTCTAATGGTCCGACAGAGTAAATTAATTTTTTTGTGATATTTTTGTTCACGAAAATCATAAAAAATTACCACACAAACCCTGCTATTTGAATTTCTATGTACGTCAAACTGAAGCCTGCATACATAACTACAATAAATAATAAATTTGAGCCCAGTTAAATGACAGATTCGTACCCAAATTATCACCTGAAATCAAATCTGAAGCTTCGATATTTGCAACTAAAGTTGGCTGCTGGTGAATTGCGACCTTTCATCCCCGTAATTATGAAACAACGTATGCTTCAATAGCTAAAATAATATCTAGGCTTTAAAATGAAACCTATTCCAGCCCGGCTTTATGATTGCTTATTGCCCAAAAAATTAAACGAAAAAAGAAAATCTGAAATTTTACTACTATCAAATGACCCGGTCGATTTCGACCCGTGAACCCCTGAAATCGAATAAAACTGCTATGCCATCGAATTTTCTTATGTTTCAGCTGTCTGAAAAATATACTGAAAAAGTGGCAAAACTATTATTTAACCCTCTAATGGACCGACGGAGAAAATTACCTGTTCTTATGAAATTTTTGTTCCTGAAAATCATAACATAATACCACACAACCCCTGCTATTTGGATTTCTATGTACGTAATAGTGAAGCCTGTATACATAGCTACAATACATAATAAATTTGAGACCAGTTAAATGACAGATTCGTATACAAATTATCATCTGAAATCAAATCTGAAGCTTAGATATTTACAACTAAGGTTGGCTGCTGGTGAATTGCGACCTTTCATCCCCGTAATTATGAAACAAATTGTGCTTAAATATTTTAACTAATATCTAGGCTTCAAAATGAAACCTATTTCAACCCGGCAGTCCGATTGTTTTTTGCCCAAAATATCAAACGAAAAAAGAAAATCTAAAATTTTACGACTCTCAAATGTCACGGTCGATTTCGACCCGTGAACCCCTGAAAACGATTAAAACTGCTATTTCATCGAGTTTTTTTATGTTTTAGCCACCTGAAAAATATACTAAAAAAACTGGCAGAACAAATTATTTTAGCTATTTAAGTACAAATTGTGTCATAATTACGGGGATGAAAGGTCGCAATTCACCAGCAGCCAACCTTAGTTGTAAATATCTAAGCTTCAGATTTGATTTCAGATGATAATTTGTATACGAATCTGTCATTTAACTGGGCTCAAATTTATTATGTATTGTAGCTATGTATACAGGCTTCACTATTACGTACATAGAAATCCAAATAGCAGGGGTTGTGTGGTATTATGTTATGATTTTCAGGAACAAAAATTTCATAAGAACAGGTAATTTTCTCCGTCGGTCCATTAGAGGGTTAAATAATAGTTTTGCCACTTTTTCAGTATATTTTTCAGACAGCTGAAACATAAGAAAATTCGATGGCATAGCAGTTTTATTCGATTTCAGGGGTTCACGGGTCGAAATCGACCGGGTCATTTGATAGTAGTAAAATTTTAGATTTTCTTTTTTGGATTGATTTTTTGGGCAATAAGCAATCATAAAGCCGGGCTGGAATAGGTTTCATTTTAAAGCCTAGATATTATTTTAGCTATTGAAGCACACGTTGTGTCATAATTAAGGGGATGAAAGGTCGCAATTCACCAGCAGCCAACCTTAGTTGTAAATATCTAAGCTTCAGATTTGATTTCAGATGATAATTTGTATACGAATCTGTCATTTAACTGGTCTCAAATTTATTATGTATTGTAGCTATGTATACAGGCTTCACTATTACGTACATAGAAATCCAAATAGCAGGGGTTGTGTGGTATTATGTTATGATTTTCAGGAACAAAAATTTCATAAGAACAGGTAATTTTCTCCGTCGGTCCATTAGAGGGTTAAATAATAGTTTTGCCACTTTTTCAGTATATTTTTCAGACAGCTGAAACATAAGAAAATTCGATGGCATAGCAGTTTTATTCGATTTCAGTGGTTCACGGGTCGAAATCGACAGGGTCATTTGATAGTAGTAAAATTTCAGATTTTCTTTTTTCGTTTAATTTTTTGGGCAATAAGAAATCATAAAGCCGGGCTGGAATAGGTTTCATTTTAAAGCCTAGATATTATTTTAGCTATTGAAGCATACGTTGTGTCATAATTACGGGGATGAAAGGTCGCAATTCACCAGCAGCCAACCTTAGTTGTAAATATCTAAGCTTCAGATTTGATTTCACATGATAATTTGGATACGAATCTTTCATTTAACTGGTCTCAAATTTATTATGTATTGTAGCTATGTATACAGGCTTCACTATTACGTACATAGATATCCAAATAGCAGGGGTTGTGTGGTATTATGTTATGATTTTCAGGAACAAAAATTTCATAAGAAAAGTTAATTTTCTCCGTCGGTCCATTAGAGGGTTAAATAATAGTTTTGCCACTTTTTCAGTATATTTTTCAGACAGCTGAAACATAAGAAAATTCGAGGGCATAGCAGTTTTATTCGATTTCAGGGGTTCACGGGTCGAAATCGACCGGGTCATTTGATAGTAGTAAAATTTTAGATTTTCTTTTTTGGATTGATTTTTTGGGCAATAAGCAATCATAAAGCCGGGCTTGAATAGGTTTCATTTTGAAGCCTAGATATTAGTTAAAATATTTAAGCACAATTTGTTTCATAATTACGGGGATGAAAGGTCGCAATTCACCAGCAGCCAACCTTAGTTGTAAATATCTAAGCTTCAGATTTGATTTCAGATGATAATTTGTATACGAATCTGTCATTTAACTGGTCTCAAATTTATTATGTATTGTAGCTATGTATACAGGCTTCACTATTACGTACATAGAAATCCAAATAGCAGGGGTTGTGTGGTATTTTGTTATGATTTTCAGGAACAAAAATTTCATAAGAAAAGTTAATTTTCTCCGTCGGTCCATTAGAGGGTTAAATAATAGTTTTGCCACTTTTTCAGTAAATTTTTCAGACAGCCGAAACATAAGAAAATTCGATGAAATAGCAGTTTTAATCGTTTTCAGGGGTTCACGGGTCGAAATCGACCGTGACATTTGAGAGTCGTAAAATTTTAGATTTTCTATTTTCGTTTGATTTTTTGGCCAACAAGCAATCGGACTGCCGGGCTGAAATAGGTTTCATTTTGAAGCCTAGATATAAGTTAAGCTATTTAAGGACAATTTGTTTCATAATTACGGGGATGAAAGGTCGCAATTCACCAGCAGCCAACTTTAGTTGCAAATATCGAAGCTTCAGATTTGATTTCAGGTGATAATTTGGGTACGAATCTGTCATTTAACTGGTCTCAAATTTATAATGTGTTCTAGTTATGTATGCAGGCTTCAGTATAACGTACATAGAAATCCAAATAGCAGGGTTTGTGTGGTAATTTTTTATGATTTTCAGGAACAAAAATGTCAAAAAAAAAGTGAATTTACTCCGTCGGACCATTAGAGGGTTAAATAATAGTTCTGCCACTTTTTCAGTATATTTTTCAGACAGCTGAAACATAAGAAAATTCGATGACATAGCAGTTTTATTCGATTTCAGGGGTTCACGGGTCGAAATCGACCGGGTCATTTGATAGTAGTAAAATTTCAGATTTTCTTTTTTCGTTTGATATTTTGGGCAAAAAACAATCGGACTGCCGGGCTGAAATAGGTTTCATTTTGAAGCCTAGATATAAGTTAAGCTATTTAAGCACAATTTGTTTCATAATTACGGGGATGAAAGGTCGCAATTCACCAGCAGCCAACTTTAGTTGCAAATATCGAAGCTTCAGATTTGATTTCAGGTGATAATTTGGGTACGAATCTGTCATTTAACTGGGCTTAAATTTATAAAGTATTGTAGTTATGTATGCAGGCTTCAGTTTGACGTACATAGAAATCCAAATAGCAGGGTTTGTGTGGTAATTTTTTATGATTTTCGTGAACAAAAATATCACAAAAAAATTAATTTACTCCGTCGGACCATTAGAGGGTTAAATAATAGTTCTGCCAGTTTTTCAGTATATTTTTCAGATGGATAAAACATAAGAATATTCGATGAAATAGCAGTTTTAATCGTTTTCAGGGGTTCACGGGTCGAAATCGACCGAGTCATTTGAGAGTAGTAAAATTTTAGATTTTCTTTTTTCGTTTGATATTTTGGGCAAAAAACAATCGGACTGCCGGGCTGAAATAGGTTTCATTTTGAAGCCTAGATATTATTTTAGCTATTTAAGTACAAATTGTGTCATAATTACGGGGATGAAAGGTCGCAATTCACCAGCAGCCAACCTTAGTTGTAAATATCTAAGCTTCAGATTTGATTTCAGATGATAATTTGTATACGAATCTGTCATTTAACTGGGCTCAAATTTATTATGTATTGTAGCTATGTATACAGGCTTCACTATTACGTACATAGAAATCCAAATAGCAGGGGTTGTGTGGTATTATGTTATGATTTTCAGGAACAAAAATTTCATAAGAACAGGTAATTTTCTCCGTCGGTCCATTAGAGGGTTAAATAATAGTTTTGCCACTTTTTCAGTATATTTTTCAGACAGCTGAAACATAAGAAAATTCGATGGCATAGCAGTTTTATTCGATTTCAGGGGTTCACGGGTCGAAATCGACCGGGTCATTTGATAGTAGTAAAATTTTAGATTTTCTTTTTTGGATTGATTTTTTGGGCAATAAGCAATCATAAAGCCGGGCTGGAATAGGTTTCATTTTAAAGCCTAGATATTATTTTAGCTATTGAAGCACACGTTGTGTCATAATTACGGGGATGAAAGGTCGCAATTCACCAGCAGCCAACCTTAGTTGTAAATATCTAAGCTTCAGATTTGATTTCAGATGATAATTTGTATACGAATCTGTCATTTAACTGGTCTCAAATTTATTATGTATTGTAGCTATGTATACAGGCTTCACTATTACGTACATAGAAATCCAAATAGCAGGGGTTGTGTGGTATTATGTTATGATTTTCAGGAACAAAATTTTCATAAGAAAAGTTAATTTTCTCCGTCGGTCCATTAGAGGGTTAAATAATAGTTTGCCACTTTTTCAGTATATTTTTCAGGTGGCTAAATTATTAGAAAATTCGATGGCATAGCAGTTTTATTTGATTTCAGGGGTTTACGGGTCGAAATCGACAGGGTCATTTGATAGTAGGAAAATTTCAGATTTTCTTTTTTCGTTTAATTTTTTGGGCAATAAGAAATCATTTAGCCGGGCTGGAATAGGTTTTATTTTAAAGCCTAGATATTAGTTTGACTATTAAACCACAGTTTGTTTCATAATTACGGGGATGAAAGGTCGCCATTCACCAGCAGCCAAATTTAGTCGTGAAAATTTAAGTTTCCATTGTGGTTTCAGATGATAATTCGGTTTCATTCTGTCGTTAAGCTGGACGAAATTTGCGTTTTTTTGTAGCTATATATACAATCTTTGATATTTTTCATATAGAAATCCAAATATCAGGGGTTGTGTGGTGTTTTATTTAATGATTTTCAGGAATGAAATTGCCAAAGAAAAAAAGTTTTCGTCGGACCATTACAGGGTTAAATAAAAGTTTTGCCACTTTTTCAGAATATTATTCAGATAGCTTAAACATAAGGAAATGCAATGATATAGCAGGTTTATACGAATTCAGGAGTTTACAGGTCGAAATCCACCGAGTCTCTTGAGAGTCGTAAAATATTTTGATTTTCCCATTTTTGTTATTTTTTTTCGGCAATAAGCAATTGTTTAACCGGGCTGAAATAGATTTTATTTGAAAGCCTATTATTTTATCTGCACGTTACAGTAAGTTTTGTTGCATATTTAAGAGGAATGAAGGTTGTGATTCTTGTTATGGCGTTTGGTTACGATACATGTCTTGATGGGACTTTACCATTTTAATATTGTTTTTAATTTATTCTTATTGCATTTTTCGAACCATTTGTAATTAATTAGTAGCTGCTTTAAAGAATAAGAGGTCGTAATCGTGTTGGCTGCTAACTTCACAAAAAAAGTCATCTTAATTTAGTCGGATTATTGGCAGCCAAAGTTGGCTGCCAACTTCACACCGGTACATTCAGCAACATGCACTGGACCAGATGCCTTATTATGATGTGTTATCATGATTCGGATTGTGATCGTGATCGCGTGCCATCTCACGTAAGCACGTGGTGCGAGTAAGTAGATGCGAACGGGACGGCTTGCAATCTCGAACACAATCAACTTCTATAATAAGGCCGCAGCATGGTGGAATTAGGGTCCATCCTCTCTCTCTCTCTCTCTCTCTCTCTCTTTCTCTCTCTCCCTGAGAAAAAGTCTGTGCCCAGCAGTTGGGACATGATAGGCTCATAATGATGATGATAACAGATGTATACTTTCTGTTTCTGACACACAGTTCAATCCTGTTATCTGCGACAGGAATAAATTTCGGAGAACTAACCAAACAAAAATTTCACAAATATAGCTACAATTTCACCAAACAAATACGAAAATTAAACTGTTCTAGAGAGATAGACCGAAACTATTATTATTATATTATTTCTAATTGTCGTATCGATGTGAAACATTTCCAATAAACTGTACTTAATTCAAAATGTTATTCGAATCTTCAAACTAATTTAATTATGGAACCAGGAAGTGGATAGTGGAACTCTACCATAGCTAACCCCTCGAGTTTTTTTAAGGTGTCACATAAGCTATTTTTTAGGGTTCCGTGCCTTAACAGGAACGGTACCCTTATATGATCATGATCACTATGTTGTCAATTTGTCCGTCTGTCAAGACACGCGTCGAGGTATCAAGTTGAAATTTATAACAAACTAGTAGGCCGCCCCTGCTTCGCACGGGCGAAACCGGGATATAATATAGCCTATGTCAACCGGGGATAGTGCAGCATCCCAACAGTGAAAGAATTTTTCAAATCGGTTCAGTAGGTTCGGAGCCTATTCAATGCAAACAAACAAACAATCAAATCTTTCCTCTTTATAATATTAGTATAGATAATTGAATCTACGGTTTCTTTCAGCTCAAAATCAAACTTTTAAGTCAACGCAATCAAAAAATATGACCATTTATATCGCATATTTTGCGATTTCACAATGGAATCAAAACCTTTAGACCTATAACCCTACAATCATTAAATTTGGCAAGACGCAAGGCCGTACAGCCCATATAAAGGAAAAAACAGAAAAATATTAATTTTAAATTACATCACATAAAAAAATGCTATTGCAAACTTACATTTTGTAGTTGGTATGTATGAGAGCACCTGTTTTCCAACTACAAAGTTAAGTTTGTCATTCAATCTTTTTAAACTTTTTTCGCCAAGCCTCAATTTACGGGATGGATACATACATGATAAGTTTGTACGGAACCCTCAGGCTGCGAGTCCTACTCACACTTGTTCTGTTTTTTAAATCATAATAATTATTTTGGGAGATATTAGAAACGAAAATCCTAAAGAAAGTGTATTTTAGTACATATATCTTCATATTTATTTCTATGATAGAGTTATCTCTTCAATTGATAAACTTCTAAAGGTGATCTTCATTAAATTTCTATTTATATCTCAGAAAATGAAAGACTGATTTTCGGTAATTCCTTTTTCTCCTTTGTAGCCCACTTATAATAGGGGATTTATCTATAAGAAGATTTTGCTTCATCCGTGAAATTGACATAATTTCCTTGGAAATAAGGATAATGTTGGATTTTTGTGAGAATTATGTTTTTTTCGTGTCTATATCCATGTTTGTCCATCAACTTGTATGTTGGTAAACGATGATGTGATTGAAGATAGAGCACGCAGACTTAGAAGATACCTATTCACTCAGACCTTCAAAAGACTTGAGTTAATGTTTGTGGAACATCATTGTAATAATATAGAAGTCTATATAGTCTCTATAAAGTCTCTGTAGAGTGCTACGGTCATCAATTAGTAGTCTCGTACACATTATTCATCATTATGCTCTAGACCGTGCTCTACGCCAACATCTAGCTAAGTCAGTTAGTAGAGGCTGAAAGCAGAAGAAAGATAGACCGAAGATCAGGTTGAATGGCGTGTCTTGGGGGTCGAATGTCCAGCAGTGGAATCTCTACATAGTATAAATTGAAGTCGCTTTCCGCGTCTGTCTGTATGTCTGTATGGCCGCTAACTCCTCCTAAACTACGCAACGGATTTTGATGCGGTTTTCACCATCAGTTAGATACATTTTCAAGGATGGTTTATATATATAACTAGCGACCCTCCCCGGCTTCGCACGTAAATTACACCCGTACGAAGCCGGGCGGGCGGGCCGCTAGTTTTTTTATAATAAAAAGAGCAGTAAACTTTCTTGCGGTCCGCTTGATGGTAAACAGAACCCCTATTTATGGATACCTGCAACACTAGCGGTGTTGACGGTGCTTTGCGAGCCCAGGAGAGGTAGTTGTAGACACCCATTTTGAAACACTTCATGTTGAAAGTCAGCGGGAAGACCTTTAGGGGCATTCCACATTTTTATACGTATTACAATAGTAATTTCATCGATTCAGAAGCAAGAAAAAGCTGACATTTCAATAATGTAGTGCAGTAATGTAGATTTTTGTGTTTAAGGTGAAAACTAGCTAAAAAAAACGCAAGCAGAAATACTAGACTGCCAAAAAATTCTACCACAGTCTATTGAGTTAATTTTACACAATTATAAATTATAAGGTCTCTGACAAAATGTTGGCTACGCGAGAGGAAACGAAACCCTGGAAGTCAAGTCCAACGGTGGCGTGCAAGATAATATTTTTTTTTCGGAAATAAATGAACAAGATTAGCACTTAACAAGGAAAATTGGCGATATAGGGAAGAGGCTCATACCCTGCAATCGGCTAAATGAACTGCCAATGAGATGATGATATAAAGAAATGAGACTTTAAGCTTTTATATACTTTATTAACCGACTTCAGGAGGAGGTTATCAATTCGAGGTATTTTTTGTATGTTTTTTATTATTATTATTTCTGGTGTACACAATATGGAGTTTATATTTATCTCTCTAAACTAGAAGACTATGCTTCTGATTACACGAAGTTTCGCTTTTCTTTTCGTTTCTTCGTTATTGTAGAGATTGGAGGTGCAAAAACCATTACTTCACCGTTTGTGATCGTTCTCACAATAAATTAATCAGCAGACAGTGACAGGTTGACATTGGTCAATCTTATGAAACCAATACCAAAATTCTTCTAGAAATATTTAAACAAACATCCATCATGAAAGCTCAAGTGGAATTCATACATCTTTAATCATTCTCTACTACACAGTTGGTGACTTTCCTCACAATTGCCACTCAAATCCATACAACATCGATAATCCCAAGACACCACTCGATTTTGTTTTGACACAGCAACATGTCAAATCAATGGTACTCGGCCACTGGGCTTACATAAAAAGATCATTCGATGGGTTGGACGAATCATGAATGAATATCCATAATAACTTAACATGACTTGCAGTTTTAGGTGCTCAAGAATGTATACCCTTGCTTTAGATTAAAAGGATCGTGATTGATATGGGTAGTCTTCGCTGTAACTGATACCTGTTGCTTACTCTTCATTCTGTTATAATACAATTCGTAAAAAAAGTTTCTTTTTTTAACAAATTACACAATTACAGAATTATAATGAGTAAACAATGCAATCATAATAATTATTCTAGTTATTTAAAATAACTATTAGTTATCTGTATAAAAAGCTAATTCAAAATTGCAGCATTGCAACAGCGGACAGGGAGCAAAAGCACAAGAGGGAAGAATGAAGGGACCTATGAAGAGGCTAGAACTGTGTTACTCAATTATGTATTTGTAACAACACATATATCAGTTTTAAACAATAACAGTTTTTCTATTCTATTAAATTCTATACCCAGCAGTGGGCAGATACAGGACTAACATGATGTTTTGAATAGTAATTAATCGAGGTTAATCATTCCTTCTGAATGTTGTTTAGTAAATAATGTTATTATACAGAGTTTTGTGCTAGTAGCTTACACTAGGCAAAAGTAAGAATATAATCTATAATAATTTGCCTAAATCAGTGCTACGACTAAATAGGTAAGCGTATCGTAACGAAATTTAGCAGGATGATAGTGTAAGGACGGACATAGGTTAGGTACTTTTCCCCCAGAAAATGCGGAAACTGGAAAATCGCGGGTTTCAGCTAGTTATTATTATAAAGTTTGACATTATTATTATGTACTAAATTATTTTATATTCATTAAGGACGAAGCTGTTTCTACTTTAAGATCTTACTAAATTTAATACAAACTGTTTGACAATAAATAACTTCTGATTCTGATAGATACCACCAAATAACTTGAACAATTACTTCGATATTTAGGTCTCTTTGGCCTACCTAAGGTGGTACGAGGAGATTTTGACCGATTGCGGCCACGTAATTGGTTGTAATGTGTTTATGTGTAATTTACATACGCCACCTTATCCCCTCCTTCCCCGCTAATAGATAGAAACTCTTTATTGTGTAAATCAGAAACATTAATTAAATTAAATATAAATTACAAACAAGTAGAAAACACTATAAACAAAAAACCGCCGAATAGCGGTTAAAAAATCTGGGCCCACCTATGATTTATGGCCTACTTAATAAAAAAAGAATCATCAAAAACAATTCTATATTGGTGGAGTAATCGCGTAAAATACATACAAAAAAAACATACAGTCGAATTGATAACCTCCTTGTCCTTGGTTAAAAAATATAGAGACTGAATGATACCATAGAGAAATATACTATACTAGAGATGATACTCAGTAGGAGATATACAATAATTCAAAAAAAGCTTATTTATATGAGAATTTCGTTTCATATGAGACCACAGAACAGCCATAGCAGACAGCTGCCAGTGTTACAGTACCCCAAAAACCATCACATTTTGCAGGACAGTCGCTCACGAACTATCGCACAATGCGACGATAGATCGAACACAAAGGCGGATAATTTGCATGACGACTTTTTATCGGCGTCAGTGTAGGCGCGATACCGACAGCTGCGACTTTGTGTTTACCGTCAATGGATGATAACGGAATATCCAAGGTAAGTTCTTCTTAGTCGAACGCTCTTAGCAAACTGGGAATGGTTTGCAAGACGGTAATATATGGGTCTTCAACATCATTTGTCTTAGTGGCGACGGTCACTGATCTTGACATTTTTGTCCATTTTGAAGCCAGTTACTGGTAACTCTTAACGCGGGCTCGAATTAGTGCTGAAACAGCTCAGTTCGGACAATCACGCGAAAGTGAATAATAACGCGCCGAGACAAGGTCTGCGGTCGTGCAACTTTTCTCATCACCTAAATAGAATAGCTTAAAACCGCTAGCCGTAACCCCTTGATCTATTATTTATAGGGCAAGTTCCCGTTTTGGTTTTTGTGACATTTTATAATAGAACCTCACGCTAGTTTTAATGACGTGAATGAAAATTATTACCAAAAAATGTAAAATACCAAACATTGTTGCGGGAAATTTTTACACACACGCAGTCATCTGACCTCAAACTAAGCAAAGCATGTATTATGGCTACCAGAGACTGATAAACATACATATTATTATTTTTATATATACTTAAATAGATATTAACACCCAGATATAGGTCAAACACAAATGTTTGTCCTAGGTGGGAATCGAACTCACGCCCCAGAACAAAACGCAGAAGGCCTCTAGCACCACAATAATCTACTACCTACTTACTCTAGCGGAATCTTCACACATGCAAAGTTGTTTGGATCTGAATGATATCTTTACTTATTTACTAATATCATACCCGCCCAATGCTGAGCCTTGTGGTTATCCAATACGTAAGTGTTGAAGAAGAGATCATGATAAAATATCGGCGTTTCAGAGACTCACCATTCCATTTTTGGTATATTGCTATGCGTTAGATTATTGCACTAGTTTTTAAGCTGTTTTATCGTGTGTATATGTATGTAATTTATAGTGTTATCTATCTAGTTATACTAGCACCACTTAGACAAATGTCAATCCCATTCAAAAACGTTTCCTTTTATCATAGAGCTAAATATCAATATAGCTGAACATTGCGGCCCAATATCTTTAGTACTTAAAAATATACGTCTTCCTTCAAAATCTCAACTTCGTCACATCGTAGCGTGCCATCCTGTGTTCTTTTATAATTATTTGTAACTAGCGGTCCGTCCCAGCCCAGCTTCGTACGGGTATAGATTATAGCCTATGTCACTCAAGGATAGTGTAGCTTCCCGTCAGTGAAAGAATTTTTCAAATCGGTTCAGTAGTTTCGGAGCCTATTCAATGCAAACAAACAAACAATCAAATGTTTCCTCTTTATAATATTAGTATAGTTTAGTTAAGTTTACTTACAAAAAAGATGATGTGCAATAATCTCCCTTAGTGAAGTCGGCGACTGACTGAGACTGATTTTGCACCGGTGCGCAGTATATTTTCCCGCAAAGCTGAGTTGGTTCCATTGTAAAAGTTTATTCGCCCAGTCCGTACTATATAAATTTTCATACGACTGGAAAGTTAAATTATTACCTTAATTCACAAAGTTATACACATGTTTGGGACAATTTATTATAGCACCTAAACACACAATACCGAATACTACTAATACTACCTATACAAAGCACGAAAGAAAAAACAAGATGAATTCTAAACGATCATTACATGCGGACGGCCATCAATACATCAAAACTGCAGTAAAATGTGAGTACATAAATTTACACCCTTTTTATATGGGAGCCCTTTGACGTTAGCACATACGAATGCTCCCAGTGATTTACTATTATTACTAGTAAATAAAAAGTGGAAGGGGAGAGGTGGAGCGAAGCGATTGTAATGCACACGAGGCCGAGGGTCCGAAATGTGGTACTAACGCCAGGAACTTTGTAATTGATTCACTTACGTCCCCGCATGAAGCTTTATCTGTTGCTACCATGTTTCCACAATAAATATATTTTGTTACAATTCGTGCTGAAACGACCAAAAAAATTATAAAGTGTTTCAAAGTGATCCTAAAGTGCAATAAAAACGTGATGTACAGTGATATTTCAAGCTATAAAATATTTAGTAGTCAGTTACACGTAAAGACAGTGCAGTGAATCTCCGGATGGTAATTAAAAACATAAAAATGGATTACTCGACAGGAACTACGTCTTCTATGAACAATATGAGACCAATCTTCGGCGCATACGCCTTTCAAGGTGAGTCTCAGATTATTATAGTCGATAGACACGAAAGGATCCAGAGAGACGAGAAAAAAGACCCGATATGGTTAATTACAATATTCCCAGGTACCAATAAAACAAGCAATAATACGTCGGAATCAAAGAACCGAAATCAATATCGGCTATTGCCTAAACAATAAAAAATTGGGCATAGTGCATTACGTTTATTTTCCATGAACGGTTCCGTGAATAATCGTTACGGCATTCCTATGGCAAAATGGACACAAACTGATATCGTCTATCCGAATGGAACCCGAATGGAACTAGGCCTAATATTGACAACATCGTATTAAGCGATACGTTCGAGGTCGTTTCAGATTATTTCATCCGGGATTATTACAATTATTACGACCCGTAACGTTTTTACCATCTTCTAAGAATAAAAGGACAGAATCGTACAATATCGATATTAAACCCGTCGAATGATCATCGTAATTATCAAAACCACGTGCAACCCTAATAAAATCACAACAACGAAACCACAGTCATATTCCTATTAGGTACCTATTAACGCGGAACTCTAAAAAAAAGATACCTTTCAAAGTGCCGCTTATTAACCTCTCATCGAATCCGACCGTAAAATGTAAACTCGATAAAGCCACCAATTAAAACTAAATATGAGAATATCGACAATCAAAGCTCGAGCCGCTACATCTGACACCGACAAACTTTTCCCCAAAAAATAAATCGCGTTTTTTGTTAAGAGTCGCAAGGTCGCAAGCGCAGCATGATTTTCGCCTTTCGACAGCCGCGATTACGAACCTGACTATACCGATACGACGTAGCACTCAGTCAATTCTAAACCTTAATTCGATTCTATAACGATCAATCGCAGTTTTTGATTAAAGACGGCAACTTTGTCGAAACGTATAAGACGGGGTAGGTGGTGATAATAACAATGCTTTATGAAAAGGTTTAGCCAGCTAATTTGTTTTTTCTCGGCTACTGTCGATCTCGGTAGCGACGGAGGGTTTTTTTTGCTGGAGATCAATCAGTCAAAATAACAGTGTGATACCGCCTTTGATGGGATCCGGCGGACCTGTTTTAATCTCGTCCCATACATGATTAGATCGCCGATGATGCAGCAAAGGCGAGTTACCGAGTAACCGATCTGAAATTGGATGAGTCCAACGCCACACTCGTAGATTAGCCGATGGAATCTGTAGCGCAGTACAACGGTTCAATTAAAGCTATCCAATTGTTGTTTTGTTGGGTGATGTAACGGATAGGCTTGAAGATGGCCTGTTGTAGCGGAGTTCATATTATATAAAAAAATAGATTTATTGCTGTTATATTCCTATATTAATTATATATTTATTTTAGCTTTTCTTATATTATATCTTTTACTCGTTTAGATACGATTAACTGCAGTGATACATTACAAATCATGCGATCATTCAATTGATCAAAATCAATTATTATTTGAAACTAAACTGTTATTGAGACTAACTAATCCATTATTAATCCGTATAGCCAATGATTGGAAAAACCTTCTGGATTCCTTATATCCTTAGTGATATTGTCAAAGCCTCTCAAGTTCAGAGTGAATAGATATCTATTAAGTCTGCATGCTTCATCTTTGACCACATCTACGCTTCCCAACAAGCAAGAGGTCAAACAAAGACTTATACGTAATTAAAAAAAAACTAATACAGACAAATTTAAACTTCCTACGTGATTTCCGTTCATAAATCTATACATACATACAATATTATAAAGAGGAAAGATTTGTATGTAAGTATGTTTGTAACGAATTGGCTCAAAGAGTCCTGGACCGATTTTAAAAATTCTTTCACCATATGAATGCTACATTATCACTGATTAATATAGGCTATATAACTATACCCGTGCGAAGCCGGGGCGGACATCTAGTTGTTTATATGTTGCTATATATATTTGTGGATTGTGTATTTAATTTTGAACATTTTTTCTATTCAATGAAGAAACAAAACACCTCTCTTTTTCCTCTCAACCTTCATTATAAATCGAATTTACGTTGTGGCATTCGGTAGCAACAAAACACTAACATCATGCTCCTCCCATTAAACTGAAGCATTCATTAAAATGCCCGCAATGAGTGTAATAATACAACACAAGTAAAATAAGTCGGCGATTGTGATTCGAAATGAAATCGGGAGCCGGTCTCATCAGACCTTGGTACTTGGTTTCTATAGAATACAATAGTAATCAGAAATGCAGAAGCTGACATGATTAATTACAGCCGAGCTGTGGACTGCAGAAGCTGACACGAGAGCCAAAAGCTCATTCATTGACAGCGTTACGAGTATCTTTATTTTTTCGTTAATATAAAAATTATGCTTATAAGTTTGGCATTAAGTGAGACTTTGCATTATTAAAAAAAAATCGACAAAATAATCACAATAATCAATCCATAACAATCACAGGCAAAAAACTTTAGTTTTTTTACTAATGTGGCCTATTGTTATAGATATAGCTACACCGACCATTATCTTTATCGAACAAGTAAAAAAAATTTAAAGACAATAAGGTGAAAATCCTTTACCTACTCTATACAACACAAATATTTCTTAATTCCTTAGCAATGTTTATATTTTACAACTTCAAAATGTATTTCTAAGTTGCATAATTGAGATCTGTAAATCTATTCTTAGATGTTTGTCTTTCTTTGTAAATAAATGTAATTTTATCGTCAATAAAATTTTCTACATAATTATTTACATGGCACTGCCCAACAAGTGGGCATGTCAGTAGCTTATGTTACCTCAGCGGTCTTTACGCTTTGATGAATACTATGAATCGCTCTAGTCAGGCTAGAAGACTAAAACTTAGGTGAAATTCCTATGGTCTTCAAAGTTATGTCCTAGACGAACTTTGTCAAGCAAGACGCTGACTCGGACGCTGTTGTAAATTCTCTTAAGTCCTTACAAAGTGACAAATACCTTTGTGTCTATCAGAAATCAAGTTAAAGAATGTCTGGAATCTCTCATCACGTCAAATTGATCTGTTTTCTATAGCGTGGGTACAGAGTCACCTCAAGGACTAAAGTGGCCACACAACAGGCTTTGGAGTGTTAAGATACTTTCGATCGTTAAACTTTTTCTATATATCATTTTGCACCTCATTAACTATAAAATTTGTTATTGTGCCGAAGTCTTGAACAAGATATTCAATATTTTAAAAATTATAAAGCCACAAATTACCTGAGTAAATCAAAACCAAATTGATCATACCATGTAAAAAAAATACTATGTTTATACATTTTGATATTGCACATCGAGTTTCCAGTATATCTGTAGACGCGAAGGTTTTCTCCAAGATTTCCACTCCCCTCAAACCTATTTTGGATTTCAAAATTACTTGTGTAGAACTTACACGGCCGACCTGGAGCGGCCGCGAAGTCTAGTGGCCGTGTTGCTCTTAGATTCGTGTGAATTAGACAAATTACAATTCTCAAGTAAAAATCCTCGTAGATGATTGTTCAAAAATTATGTTACATTTAGTTATATTTAAGATATTTTGAAGCCCTCATAAGTCAATCCTGATGCCATGCCTGCTTCGTCAGACATTGGCTTCGAGCGACATTGGAATTTGTCACACTGGGATTGTAGATAATGGATGAAAAAGTATAAAATTCCTATCTCCACAACGTAGGACACGACTGATTGAGTTATAAGCTATAATGGCGATACCATTCTGTTTTTGCGCTGTTTTTCACTTGAATACTGTACATATTTAATATACATTAAGCACTGAATACCGATGCTTTCTTGCGTGTGTTGCGAGAATGTGATTCTTGTTTATTTTGATATGTCACCTTGATATATGAATCCCTTTAGTTATTATCTTTAATGTGTTATTATGGTAGGATGGTGGACATGATAACATTGCTTTGTCGTGGAAATCTACTGAGATTTTCTGACTTTATTTTGGCGAAATCATCATAAACAAGCTATTCATCATCATCATTTCAGCCATAGGACGTCCACTGCTGGACATAGGCCTCCGGGCATCGATCTCGAAACGGGCCGGTTGGAAGCGGCCTGCATCCAGCGTTTCCCTGCGGTATCTTTTAGTTCGTCTGTCCATCTTGTGGATGGACCTCTTAGGCTGCACTTACAGGTCCGTGGTCTCCATTCCAGGACCTTTCGGCCCCATCGGCCACCTGTTCTGCGTGATATGTGCCCTGCCCACTGCCACTTCAACTTGCTAATTCGGTGGGCTATGTCGTGCTAACAACAAACTATTATTATTTAATTTAGTAATAGGCTTACGCTTGACCGCCAACTCGGCTACATTGGAGCACGCTTGCCTAGTAGAAACCCGAACAATAAATAATCAAATTAATAAGTAGGTAATTTTAGTAGATTTGATTGCTCTGTGAGATTTGAAAAGTTAATTATATTTTATACCACTTTTCTATTGTATACCACGAATTGTGTTTTTATCATACTTATAATGAAAATTGCGAAAGTGTGTCTGTTTGTCGGTTTATTTTTTCCTATTTCACGCAGCAATAAAGCAATGGAATTTTGCATAGGTACTATGAAAGAAATCCATTGTCGTTGCTGGCGGTTGGAGGGGCGGCAAGTGACATATAAGATACTCATTTATCCCTAAAAATTAGTTCCTTACAGCTCCTATGAGGTATTACCAACATGGGTGAAACTGCGTGACAAAGCTATATGAGTATGATGATGAAAGCCATAAAGGCTTTCATCATCATCATCATCATCAGCGAGGAGACTTTCACTGCTGAACATAGACTTTCCCCATAGAACTCCACACTGAAAGACAGCCTGCCATCTGCATCCACTAGATTCCCGCGACTCTCACGATATCATCGGTCCATCTAATGGGAGGCCTACCTACGTTGCATGTTCCGGTTCGTGGTCTCCACTCATGAACCTTTCTGCCTCACCGGTTATCGGCCCATTGCCACTTCAACTTGCACATTTTAATAGCTATGTCGGTGACTCTGTTTCTTTGGCGATTATCTACGATCTAGATTCTATCGCGCAAAGAAATTCCAAGCATAGCTCTCTCCATTGCCTGCTATGTGACTCTGAGTTTTTCCAAATGGCCAACAGTTAAGGACCATATGTCATCACTGATTAAAGAGTAAAGACCCTTGGCTCTATGTCTTTAAATACATTTAAATATATTTATTTCCGTATTTTAACAAGTCTATGTCTATATTATAAAATAGTACCATCATCGTCATCACCATCATCATCATCATCATCCAGAAGACGTGCAGTGCTGAACATAGGCCTCCCCCTTTAACCTCCACACTGCACGACAGCCTGCCTTTTGCATCCACTGGATGCCCGCGCCCTCACAATGTCGTCGGTCCATCTAGTGGGGGGCCTCCCTACGCTCCGTCTTCCGGTTCGTGCCAACTAGTAAACAAATGGTACCAAATAGTACCAACTGAATAAGAAATAACTACAAAGACATATATGAGCGTGTGTAACGATTACTGCATTTCTTATACCATCTCATTATCGCAAAATTATGGGCAGACGACAGCCGGAGCATCAAGATCTGCAAAAACATCACTAGGAAATTGGTAGCTAACCGAGAAACAACACTTTAACGTTTTACACAATATCCAAATCTGACTTTAATGATCATCCTCATACAACAAACGCCTAATACCATCCTGTAAAAAACAATGTCAGAGAGACAGACCGTCGCCAGCAAAGCTTTACTATTTTCAAACCTTATAATAAACGAGCTAAGGTGTATTTTTCCGCGATGTTTAACGTCAGGTAAATATAAGGGACAAAGCCGGGTAGCCGTGTTATAATCGAGAGTGCCTCCGGTTTGATAGTTAATTAAAGAACTGAATAACGTCGGCAATGCAAGTCAGCTGCAATCTTCGACACTGTGATGGAATAACGTAGAGATATTAATACCACCAATGAAGCAAAAGAACACAACGGCCTTATGTTTGCAGTGAAATTAAATAGATAAACTTTTTAATTACTTGTCATAAAGAAATTTTACATCTATAATCTCAAGGTGAGTCTCGTCTCGAACACTCAGTTCCATGAAACAACACTTAAAAAGGGTTGCTTAAGTTAAACAATGCTTGTAATGTCACCGTCTTGTTTTTGCGCGTGAAAGTTCCCGTCACAGCTTCCCGTCTGGTTTAGTTACAATAGTTTTAGAATATTTATATTTAACAATGTTCCAATACCAATGCGTTGCATGCTTAACCTAGCATAAAACATTTAAAAATCTTTTTTTATTTGATAAGCAATCCAGAACAAGGGTGTTATAACTGCTCTGTTGTATATCAACTCTTTGCACTACTTCTATGGTGGTGCAGCCCTTGAGAAGATCGATTCTTTACATTTATACGAATAAGTTAATACAACACGGAAGATGCTCTACTTACTATAATTGAAAAGAAAATTTTGGAAAAGTACAAGTTATTTAATTCTTATTTTTAGGGTGTATGTTACGAGATATTTTCGCTGATTATATGAATAGATATTAATGTTTTTTTTTTTATTGAATGTGCTTCTCGATGGTGGTCCCATTTCAACAACATTCAACATTCCATTTGAACAAAATGCTCCATCTCCAAGGGTGGGGAATCAGGAAATAAATTAGTTTTAATTTTTTGTAAAAAAAATGCTATATCCATAGAGTAGGTACCTACTTTAAACCACTGGCACTAAACGTAACCGCTCAGCCTATACAAACTCTACATACCTACTTTGCATTAATTGTTACGTTGTCAAAAAGAAATTCTTCACTTTGACACATAGACTCAGTATCTTTGACAACTTAACAACAAAATCTGCCAAAAACTGAAGAAGGTGAGGTAAACACATTGCACACACTGACATATTCTTACTAGTTATACAAACGCACACTTTAATATTGAGCGGCATACAACTGCAAACGAGATTATCAAATGAACAACCGAATAGGGTGTAAGTGCTAATGGGGAAACTGTAGGTATAAATAACACTTCAATTTATTTTTTCTAAGGTTATAGAGTTATGACGTTTCTATGCGAAAAACATGAACAAAAAAACACCTACCCATTTGACCTGAAACCATGAGACTGGACCATGAGTTAATAAAACACGTTGACAATTCGCATCCCCTAGTAACTGATTGAGTACATTACTCATAAAAAAAATATTATCTCAGTAAAGCAATACGTGGATAATTTGCATAATATTTAAAATCTAAATCAACCATCGGTCCCACAAATAGGTAATATTTGAAGCTATAAAAATTCTTATCGGGTACTGTTATCGGTGCGCAACGGAGCGAATTCTGCACGGTCCTAATGAACGCCTTATGAAACAGGCAATTTATCACATACAGCCTTATCACAGTCCACTGATAAATTTTATACGAGAAGAAACAACAATGGCCATTATGCCACTAACTACTTCACGTGTGCTAAATACTTCTTATAAAAATCAACGTAGATTAACTGGTACCTACTATACACTAATAAAGAAATGGCATGCTCTATAAGAAATTTTTGTTGTGACGTGAAGTATTGTAGAGCAGAGAGAATTTTGTTACTAGCAGCTTGTTTATTGAGATTTCTGTCACAAGCACTTACAAATTGAAAAGATTGATTATTGTAGTCTACATGAAAGACTGATAAAGATAATGAATTCAGTTTGAGAAGTTACCTTCGTAGGTTTAAAACTTGACCAAATTGCCAACATCTTTAACGTAGTGGCAATGAATATTACTAGCTTATCTACAATTTCTACATGCTAAATGCCACGATCGCATCGCTACAATAGTCTACATGAAAGGCTGATAAAGATAATGAATTCTGTTTCAGAAGTTACCTTCATATGTTTAAATCTTGGCTAAATTGCCAACATCTTTAACATGGTGATAATGAACATTACTAGAGTATATACAATTCTACATGCTACATGCCACGATCGCATCGCTACAATAGTCTACATGAAAGGCTGATAAATATAATGAATTATATTTAAGATTTACCTTCATAAGTTTAAATCTTGACCAAATTACCAACATCATTAACGTAAAGACAATGAACATGATTAGCGTATCTACAATTTCTACATGCTACATGCCACGATCGCATCCCTACAATAGTCTACATGAAAGGCTGATAAAATGATGAATTCTTTTTAAGAATTTTCCTTCACAGTATTAAATATTGACGATATTGCCAACGTCTTTAAAGTGGCGACGACGAACATTACCAGCGAATCTACAATTCTACATGCAACAATCGCATCGCTATATATAAAAAGTAATTTTGGGGAATCTCTGAAACAACAAATTCCATCTATTTTGGGACCTATGGAAGCAGGTCTCTAAAAATACGTTCAAAATAAATTAAATTAAAGCGCTTTCAACAATTTTGTTTGCCTGCTCAATTAAGATAAGTCCCACTGAAGAAGCTTAGCCACCGCTTTGTTATTCTCCATACAAATACTTTTCGGGAGGAAGACGCAAAATTTGTATACTTTTCAAGTTTTAGTTTGCATTGTAATAAACGGATACAAGTCATTCCTAGCTTATATTTTGTCTAGTCTAGTTTAGTTTCAGTTTCTATGACGATGAATTCAAGAAAAAATCAGTATTATCAAGACATTTCCTAAATTATATCGTCATAGTCGCTATTTTAGTCCATTGCTGGCTGGACCTTATGAGAGTCCTATACTCTCATAAGGCACGCCACGCCCGATTTTCGGCTTTTTACTTTTGCTGGCACTGCCAACTGAATTCTTATGCCTATAGCTAATTATTAATCCCAAGAATTTATTTCAATTCTAGCACCAATGTAAATACAAACTTTCTGATAATATTTTTAATGAAAATTTATGCTTTATGTACTTACTGCGTACTAATAAGTAAGTTTAGGTTGAAACCTGTCTGTCTAAACTAAACAGTTACTAAGTGAAACGTTACCCGTCGAAGAGTTGAACGAGTGGTAGATACAAATGAGCACATTCCTAATACCCTATTTGTTTTTCAAATTCTTCTCTATCCCTTTAAACAAATGTTCAGTTTCACTTTAGGTAGCGAAGTACGTGACTCTTTATTTTGTAAATTTTTTCATAAAACTCTCATTACCAATTCGAATGCGATGTTTCAAAAGAACCGAGTCGGCGGCGCCTTGTGTCTCATGTGTGACCATGAATAAATCAATGAAAACAAATACTATTCGGCTACTAGTGTTCCTAAAAGCTTTTTTCAATGATGTATGTATGTATCTTTTGTTTCAAGTCCAGTTTTGTTAAGAGCCTCATGTATGGTAATTTATTCGTTTTGAAATAATAGGTGGAGCATATTTTTCTGCCAAGATCGAATGCGCCATACATATAGATAGGTTAGAGGCGTAATTTGGTAGACACCGAAACTAATTTATTTAACAAAGGACGGACCGACCGATAGAACACTTTTTGTGCGTATACAAACATATTATTAGCTCGTAGATGGACATGGATAGGAATACATACCAGCGCTGGTATGTTCAGAAGGTTATGTTTGCATGGTTGTCAAAGACAAAACGTGATTTTGTTCTGGAAGGCGACCAAAATATTTTCGAGATTTACTTAGAGAAAAACGAATAAGTCAAGTTTCTATTTTTCTTTTGACGGACGTATTTTCAACTTATACTATTTTTGTATTCTATTGTCATCAAGTCACCAAATATTTTAACATAACTATTACGTACTATGTCTATTTTACATACTCGTGCTGAAATTAATAAGGTGTTTTTTTTTATTTTATCACATACGTCAAACTATGCTTAGTAACTCTCCTCTTCGAGTATAAAATACCGTTAAGTTCTGAAAAACTTAAGCTAAATTAATTCCTGACTAGTTCTGAGAAGCACAAGCGCCGGAAATTAAGAATTCTTTTAAAAGAGACAAAAACCACAACTCTACCTAATCTAATCTACCTTATAATGCAACCTCTTTTTCGTTTTGTTCATGAATACACTGAATATAGGTAGATTAGTTATAGATACTAATTACCCAGCATCACCTCTATGCCTATTTAGATGAACCATTAAAAGGTCAGTAGATATTTACCAATTTAATAGATCTAAATTAAGGGCTTCACTAGTACGTGCGTGCGTGCTTGCGTGCGTGTATGTTTATTACTTCTTCACACTGTAATGGCTGGACGGATTTCGATAAAATTTTGAATATAGATAGCTTATGTTCTGGATTAACACATAGGCTACTTTTTATCATCATCATCATCACTACGTGGGTGAAACTGCAAGGCGCAGCTGTTAACAAAATAAAACAAAAAAAAGTACACATAATATCAAATTTCGTCAATTTGGCATCTATGTCCTTTGCAGCAGCAGAAATTTAATAAAGCCTCAGATTTTAGTCAACATCCAGCTTAAGTAAAGCCGTGAGAAACGACAGGGGTCCAAATTCTAAATGAGATTTAAAATTCTGAACGAAAAAGTGGAGGAAATGAGTAAGAATGACGGCCTCGAGTCGCTCCAATGACCATACTGGGCTTCCGGTGGACACTCGCAGGAACACCTGCTTTGATCATTTAACGAGCTTTTACTTTACTACCTTAGTACTTTAACAAAAACCACTTTAAGTTTAGACTTTAAGTCTTCAGCCATAGAGTCTAATTTGATAAAATTTTGTCACACTTTCAAAAGATCTGACAGTTAGATTTTCAGAGTACGAAGTCGAACATGAAGGTGGAAGTTTCGCCAAATGGGGCAATGATTTTCTTAAATTAGTTTTTTTGCATGACCATGGATAAAAATTTCTTCAGTCGTAATATTAAACAAGTTTACATAGTCGTCAAACAAGTCATAATCACAGCCTGAGTCAAGCAAAGTAAGTGACGGTCAAGTCCAAGTCATGCCCTAGTAAAGAGGTGGAAAATTTACAAGAGGCCTCTATGGAGTTTTGGGAACAAAACAAAAAGACATGTTTCACCTCGTTATATCATTTACTGGGCTAGCGCCTTTATTAACTAAACTCGTTATATCATTTGGCCACACTTAAGCTCGTTTACGAGCACTTAATAAATAATAATCCACCATTATTACACATTAACACTCGAAAATACACAAGTTTAGGAAAATAATACAACGAGGCGCCATGTTTTTCCAAGTTGGCGCCACAACTCCTCTTAAATCAGTTTCAATTAAATGTTGCCAGTGGTTGAAGTTAGACTAAACAAGACTTTTCTATAAAAGTTAACAGTACCGCCCTCAAATGAGGCAGTTAAACTTTTATTCAAAAGTCAGAGATATTTAAGACTAAGCTTAGACTAAACTTAGAAGTTTAGACTTAACTAAAGTTTGGAAATTTTTGAGCACTGGCCCGATAGAACTAAAAGTACACTAGAATTAAGTAAAAATTACTAAGTAAATCTATGTGTTTGCTACATTTGTTGTAAATTAAACATTGTTGTAACGAGATAGGATTTAAATTAGTTTGTCGGTATTGCTAAACGTTTGCTTGCTAAATGTTTCCAGATTTATATAAGTAAACTCAGGACACTTTTTTCATTTATTTTGTACTAGAACTAAGTAGTAGTGTCAGAACATAGCATACATACAAAGTAGCATACAGGGTCGAAAAAATTTAAATGTTATATCCAACATCTATCATTTGTAAATCAATGTCTATAGTCATTGAAATATGTGCGAATAAATTCAACCGCTCAAGGTTGGTAAACAAAATGTACCTACTTTTAATTATTGTTGTCACGTTTCATTTGTTTTGAATAAAAATATTTTTGTAGCTGCATAAAACAAAAAAAAAGTTGGCTGACACGGGACGCCTGGCTGAAATGAAACGTGAAACGTGTGATGACAGCATAACAGAGCGTCGGCGTCGTATCGTTTACCGTCACGGCACACACTCGGTTTTACTGCGAAGGTGCGCCAATAGATGTTTCACATCAAAAGATCACGGAACTCAAAGCCCTTATTTACTCATTTCTTCATGACGGTTTGGGACAGCTTTGCCATACCAAATATATTCAAATCCGGAATGTAAAACGTATCAAAGGTAAAACGGCGATACGAATAATGCGAATAAAGAACCAGGGTCCCTGGTACAACTTCCAAACTACCAACCAACCATCGTCAAACCAACGGCTGGAACTTGTTAGACAGAAAAGTTAGACCACAAACCCCAAAGTTTAGGGGCTGTGATTAAACTCTGGTTTAGGGCCTAAATCGTATTATCACAACTAAAACTGTGGTAACAGAGTTTCGTTGTACGTTCGGTACTAACTAACACTATGTATAACAAATAATCACACTTAGAGATGTGTGAATTATTCAGCCCGCCTAATTATTTTGAACACATAAAACACGAAACCACAAAGCTCCGCCACAGGAGCAAATGCGCCCACGATGACTAATGACGTACCGAAACGAGGAAGCAAATTGAACGACGCAGGATGCCGAGAAACCTTCTATAAAAAACCCCCAGCCTTCAGCCTCAAACACCTCATTTTTGTTTCCCGAACGTATCCCAAAAAGTAACCAGTAAAAAATTCGGCGCTAAAAAGAATAACACCGTGAGTCTATTACTCGTATAGCATGTCATCGACGGTTCATTAAAATACGATGACTTTACATAAACATCATAGTGGACTTCATTGATAGCCTCTGACGTAGGTTTGACCACAAAAACTGCACATTGTTTTGCGACGAATTTGAACCCTGCTACGTGGCGATAGAGGCTGTTGTGTCGGTGCAATGATTGCCTGGTTCGTTTTGGAATGAAAGATCGTTTACAATAGCGTTTGATTCCGTGGAGTCCATTGATAAGTCCGATGCTACCAGTGTTACAAGATGCCGATCTCACGAGAGCAAGGAAGCGTCACTTCCGAATACCAACCAACGTCAACGTTCGACAGCTTTAATAAGGAGGGGAATGTTAATTGAAGATCCTTCGAGAAATTCTGAAAAAGTGCCTCTTCTTGCTTACTTATATTTACTTGTATACATAACGATCGTTCTTTCGTATGAAATCCTTGGATGATTGTAAGATTTTAGTAAAAAAATATACATATACATTTTAGTAAAGGTGTAGTAATAACTCTCTACTAGATTCTGTTTTCACCAAAAAATGCAATATACTGTCTTTAAATGTAGAGTAGACAAGTTACTTCTAGTTAAGCGCGCTGCATCCTAGTCAGCGTCTTTGGTTAATATCAGACGTAATGCGGATAAACCCAAGCCAATCTCGATAAAGAAAAAAAAGAAACCAAAAAATAGTATCTCCTCTTTTCTCGTTGCGTTTCAATTAAAATTTTCAGACGTTTTGAAAAAAGGTAGGTAGAGAAGGCTGGCAAAATATTCCCACGGTTTGTGATTTAGTTCAAAGCTCGTTGTTTTTCTAGCAAAATGTGGTTACAATTTAGTTTTAGCCACCAAAAAGGAAAGCTAGATTAACTTTTTAATTTCCACAACCGTGAGAACAGATTTCGAATAAATTTTCAGGGTTTCCTGGGGCCAAAAAACAGTAACCGAAACGTTACAGTTATAAATTATTGTGCCGTGGAAATTACGGATTCAATGCAGAATTGAATGCTTTGATGATACTTTTTGGGGCCGATTTTGTTTGGAATAAATTAATTATACCAATTTGAGTCGATTTTCCGTCGTCAGTCGCAGCCGACACCGTTAAAATTACGATTTCGTACTTGAGTTGTAGTTGTGATGCGGCGTAGAGCAAATATTTAAACTTTTCCGGTTTACCGGTTTATTTTTAACAGCTGATTATTAACAAATATAAATTTTATTTATTTTATGTTCAAATACAATAATTTGTGATTATGGAAAATTAATAAAAGTGACCGGACTGACTCTAGACTAGTTGGGCAAGAGAGCTCCTTTTTTCCACGTTTGTAACTGAATTTTCGTAACCAGCTACGCTTTTTGGATTATTAAAAGTCAATAACTTAATATTAAATTTCTATCGATATCGACAACTCTATGTACATGTAACTAATCAGCTATTCAAAAGATAATAGTCACTGCTTATTAGCACATAGCAAACAAATTGCAAAAGCTCCAAATAGGCAACAAAAACTCCTGACAATGTTTGACATATCTATCAAAATCATCAAAGCCAACATTAACCATTGCGAATGTGAAGCTGAAACAATTCGTGAAAATATTTAAAAGCAAAAAGTAAGGCATGAGTACCAGAAATGCTTTGTCAGACAAGGACAAGCATATTTCTGTAACCACGGTTCGCGAGAGTGGGTTGAGCTCGACCCCTCTATCGGCGCTAGCGCCTGTTTTGGTACTGGACTAGGGTGACAAGCAAATTTACTTTTTTGCCAAATTTTTAAAGTCTATTTTAATATAACTTTATAGCTTGTTTAAAGATGTAATTGAATATAATACAACGTTTGAAAGCTACCTTCAACTTAATAGATATGTGGATTGGGTTATTTTATGATTGTAAGTTATTTAAAATCAGAATTTGATACAATACATTGTTTTTTTCTCATAATTCTTGTTATGAAAACTGAAAATAGAAAATAAACCTGTAACGTCCGATTCATGGCTCCTCTATCGATTCTCACACTTGCACAGTGGGAGTGTACCATGCACTCACTCACACAGACGCGGGCTGGCCCTCAACACAGCCTCCTCGGCGTCTCACGCACACCAGCACGCTTTACCCTGTCTGTACGAACACAACGGCACTCTCAGTTCACAACACAACCTCCTCTACTGCACTCACGCGCAGTAAAAAAAGATAACGCGATCTATCGATCTTTTTTCAAATCCAAAAAACGTCTGTGCCCGCAAGTATAGTCGCATAGACTTGATGTCTTCTATCGAACGCGTCGCCAGAACCTAAACATTTATTCCTTTAACAATTATTTATGACGCCGTTATTAATTTAACATGTCATTTTAATTATGTTAATACAAATGGGTGATAATCAATTTGTGTTTCGATCTCGTTCGGATAATTTAATGTAAATAGATATTAATCATTGGTCGTGGTGTTTTTACGGTGTTTGTCGGTTGAAAAGCCCGGAATGTTTTTTGTTGGATAGTTGTGATTACTATGGTTCGAATGGACTTATAACGTTTTGTGAATCGTCTTTGATGGGGACTGTGTAATCCTATATACCATTATGGAAAGACACCAGAATGGTATGGATGTGTGGGTAGGTAAGGGTATACCTTATACGTTTTTAATTCTTATCTATCTTTTCCTGTTTTTATTTGAAGTGTCTTTTTTCTAATTCAAGTCTTATAAGAACAAAAACATTGGTTGGTCCTTTAATTGGTTTTTATCCATTATACAAAATAGCACAATCATAATTATATTAAGCACCAAGCTTATCTATCAATGTAACCTTTAAACTGTCATCTTCATCAGTATTGAAGTTTAATGGTTTATTTTTTACTAGCGGTCCACCCCGGCTCCGCACGGATATAGTTAGTACGGATATAGCCTATAATAATCAGTGATAATGTAGCATTCAATTGGTGCAAGATTTTTTTAAATCGATCCAGTACTTTTTGAGCCAATTCGTTACAAACAAATCTTTCCTCATTATAATGTTGTATAGATGAGTACTCACTCGTATATCCTGAAGATTATCTCACCTGACACTTGTTCAAAACCTGTGTACTTGCTTTTTTTTATGATGAAATGCAAGCGTTTGACCACAACTCACCTGATGGAAAGTGACGATGTGGTCTAAGAAGAAGGACGCTTGTCCAAAAAGTGCCTATTCACTCTTGTCTTGAAGAGACACAGATTGTACTTTTTTGGGGAACATCGGGGCACTGAATTACTTTGCAGTTCGTTGACTCATTCATTTTCATTACTATTCTAAATTAAATAGTAAGCCTGAAAACACAATATAATCACAATATTATAGTTATCAAAAAAGTTATATGATTATTTACGGGATATTTACCGTGGTAAGGTTGTGGAATGAGTGTCTTCCCGTGAACATGGTGCATGTAACTGCGCCGAAATACCGGGAGCTCGGAAGTGGGAATAGTTTACCGTGATAGTTCAAAACAGTGTTTTATTATAGTTATCAGACCATACTTATTGACATGTTGATATAATTTTCTAGAGAAACAATTATAATTTGTCCAAAATAACAATATTTCATTTTAGATCTCTCTGACGGCCAAAACGGAACTCTCCATCTCGGTAATTATAATATTGATGTTTTTAGGCACATTTTCTTCTCTTTTTTCCTGTTCTTCTTAGATGCCAAGCTAGCTAAAAGCTATCTTAATAGCATTTTAAAACACATAATAACATAAGTCATTGTTTTTAATAAACTTTAAATTACGTATAATATGTTAATACCGATTTCGAGACATTTAAAGGGCAGTTGTATAAACCTACAACATTTCTTTTAAATACATTTGTAACTCAATTATATATTTTCCACAATTATCACGGCTTAGCGTGTCGACTGTATCACTTAGTTCATATTTATCTGAGTCAGTAGCATATACTATGTTGTTTTGACAATGCAAGTGAAGTCGCGGGCAAAAGCTAGTTCATTATAATTTAACTTTGATATTTGAGTAAAGTTGACGTTATAAAGTTTTCTTTGAACGATTAATGCCCGGTTACTGAGGTTCATATGTATGTAATTTATTGCTAGCTATTGGTTCAACAAAGTTAACTATAACTTTGTAACTTTTTAATTATCTAAATCTAAATATATCTAACGTCAATATTAAATGCTTATCGAATAGATAAACGGGCAGTATTTGCCAAATAAGTTAGCTGGAGTATACCTTATTATTGCATGTTCGGAAACGCAATTTGTAAAGTTATGGAACCAATAGCGCTATTGAATAAATGAAAACAAAAACCATAGATAAAATACCTTAAAAAACCGGGCCTAATTCAATTTCACCTTTGTAAGTGTTACCAATTAATAACGCCCGACTCTTAAACTAGGGCGTCACTCAGCTCATAGCCTACAGTTTTTTAATAGACTAACCCTCTCCCTCCTCCGTAGGGCAGGGCCGCGTGAACCAGCTCGGTGGTCTGTTCATCAACGGCCGGCCCTTACCGAACCACATCCGGCTGAAGATCGTGGAGATGGCTGCAGCTGGAGTCAGGCCCTGCGTTATCTCGCGCCAGCTCCGCGTCTCGCATGGATGCGTCTCCAAGATCCTAAACAGATATCAGGTGAGGATAGCAACTGATCAGCACACATAAGAGAGATGCGGCCAGAACCACCGGAGGATAGGCAGCAGCGTCCTGTTAGTACACGGTGTACGTACTGAGATCCCCAAGCCGCCTGCCAAGCGTGGGGATTATGGCAATACCCCTCTCTAAGAGGGAGGCCTTGTTCAGCAGTGGACATTTAATGGCTGATGATGTGTGATGTGAAGAGAGATGCATTTAGTGCACCTCTACATTTTTAAATAAATAATAGGCTTGCGTTTGACCACCATCACTCCTGATATTAAACGATGATGCGATCTACGTTTGAGCACGCTTGCCTAGAAGAAACTGATTCACTCGTGATTTGAAGACATCCAGATTGTAACCATCGGAGGACACCCAATCAGGCAGAGCATTCCACAAACCAGAAGTTCGCACAATAAATGTGGAATCAAAGCGCTTCGTACGGGTTTTCGGAATATCAACCATAAAGTGGTGACGATTTTTCGTGACCGCTCTGGCAGTCCGATAGAAAAATGGGTGGTCTACTCCTCGTCGCAAGCAGTAAACAATTAACATTATTACTGCTCTTCATTTTAATATTCAGAGGGGTAGGGGCCGAGGCCAACACTAAGAGGCCCTGTTGAGTACAAAATACAATTATGGGGTGTGAATAAAACTATTGTGCAGTATAAGATAAAATACTGGGCTATTGAGGTGAACAAGTTGTGGATAGGAGAACAGATCTATAGGATGAGAAACGGCAACTGCCTTATCCTGTCTCATCGCAAAATATATTTTGGCAAGTGATCACTTGCCACTAAATGGGCCCCCCATAAAAGCTGCCGCATATTGGCACCGGAGGGGTAACATTTGCGTGGGTGGCTTAGGGTGTCGAGAGGTGTGCTGCACTTTCACTAAGAGCTACTAGTAGCGTTATGCCCTTTAACACATCCTGGAGCTTAGGTTCTTAGCTCTTCAGTTTCCATTCCCAGACAACCGGTTAGTGCATTAAAGCCAGGGGTCGGGGTTTCTGGGGTTTGAGCCTCATGGAATCTGGGTACGCGGTGTCACCACTCACCAACGGCTCGCCATAAAGCCCCATTATTACTATTTTTATTGTGATTAAATATTTCATAATGTTGTTATTTGTTTTGTGCGTTGGAGACTGGTTGTATTCCTGGACAAGCACTATAATTATCTACTTATGGCAATGGGCCGGAGTCAAAGAATAAAAAGGGCCAGTTTGACTAAAACAAAATAGGTGCTAAAAATACAACAAAACAATTTAAAATCATCAAATCTTGTAATTTTCCTTTTATGACAAAGAAATAAAACGATAATTTTGAGTACCTACATAAATTTTGTCGTAGAGATGGAAGAGCGGGACACACATAAATTTTATGTCTAAAAGAGAACTCCTGCCCACTTTGTACACTTTATAAATGCTGTTAAATAAAATAAATTTATTATTTTTATCAAATAGTAGTCTTACTAATCCGGCACTATTAAAAGACGAAGAGGTGCCGGATTATTGGAATATTCTGATTACTGCATATAGGGGGGCAAAAAACAAATAAAATAAAACATTGCATATGTAGGCGGTATGTATTTACGATTTGTATATGTATTAGAATTTTTTTATATGTACATATTACAAATTTCTTTATGACAACTAAATTTATAAAGTTATATGATTATTTACGTTTTATTTACCGTTGTCGGTTGTTGAATGAGATACTCGTAGTTTAAAATAGTGTTTAACTAACTTTATGTAATCTCGGGGAGGACAGAGTGTCAGCGGGCGCGGGAGTGCATGAGGAAAGGGAATGGCACAAGTGTAAAGAGTGGCGGCCGTGGGTTTATAGAGTGCCGGACTACTGGACATGCCGAATTTCTGAAGTGCCGGATTAGTGTGTTTTTTTTAAATACATACTTAGGTTAGGTTAAAAAAAAAATATGTAAGAAATCAGAAATGCAGTATTCCAACTATGGTTTCATAAACTAATCTATTAAGATTCTATGTGTAAACTCTACTTATGACACAATTTAAATTTTATTAAAAATATATTCTGTTGGTATATTCTATAATTTTTTTTTTTTTTTTTTATTTGTTATTTATCTTATTGACTAACATACATGTTATTATAACACAACTCTGCCAAACTGTATAGCAGTTTGTAGGCAGACATCTACTCTCTTTACAGCATTTTGTCATCAACGAGTAGGAACTTATTTTGGACATATTAGTTATATGCCTTTATTATAATATTGCATATAAATATATGTGGCAACAAAGAGTCATTATGGGAACACCAGTAATGGACAGCGCCAAGATCCCGCAACAAAGGAAGAATATGAACAACAATTCAACACCAAAATTGAATTAAAAATTATAACATCAACCCTCATGTCAATAGGCTCTCAATGTATGTACTCGACATTTTGGCCGCTCTTGACCTAAAAATTAAACGACGAGTGGCAGATAGCAAATAAAATTACACAAGGGATTTGCCATAATGAGACTTTACTGATAAACACTCCAGTTTAACTTAATATTCTACGTAAACTTGATTTATTTTGGAAAAGTGGAACCATAAATATAAGAAAGCATTGAAAAGTAATAGCAAGACGTTTTTGGGTACAATATAAGTGTGTAGGAATTGGAAATCTTATACAGAGTGTTTGGTTTAACGATATACACTAACGATACATACTTTGCGAGTGTATTCACATTAAATCTATATAGGTAAATATAAAATTCGGGTTAGTTACACCATTTATAACTCAAGAACGGCTGGACCAAATTTCATAATCATTGATTTGTTGGATTCCTCTCCACCCCGAATAGCAAAATAAGTATTAAAATAACATACAGGAAAATACACAAAAAAAAACCATTTTCCCATAAATTTTGTGTAGAACGGCAAGAATTGAAGAATTGAAGATTGAATTGAAGTCTAAACAATGACATATTACTAAATCACATCGTTGCTGTCGCTACCAAGTAACGCGGGTGAAATCACGGGCCGCAGCTAAGTAATTTTAAATAACCGACTTCAAAATGAGCAGGCGATTGAACAACAATGTTGATATTTTCAATGCTAGTTAAAAGTACTGAGTACAAATAGTATCGTAATATTTATTAGTAGTCAAAATAGCATTTAGAGGTGATCCACTAATAGAGCTCTGGAAGATTAACAGAGCTAATCTGCTGATCGAAGCGGTCAGTTCTGAGAGGTCAGTGACCAACTCACGTCGCGTTTCTTAAACTGTCTTGGCGTGCGAGCTTGCATGGTTCCTTGCTTTACAATATCACGCACAACACGTAATTTAAGATTTATCATTACCAGGTGTATCTCTACACGACGGACGTCGAGGATATATTATACTGAAATCGCGGAAAAAAATAACTGTTCCATTCATTTTGTTGCTTCTATGGTTCTTTGACTGCCCCGGTGGCTCAGTTGGTAGTGAACCTATCTTCTGTGCTAGGGGGCGTGGGTTCGATTCCCATCTAGGACAAACATTTGTGTGATGAACATTTGTGTTTGTTCTATGTCTGGGTGTTAATATCTATTTAAGTATGTATTTAAAAATATATATGTACGTATATCAGTTTCTGGCAGCCATATTACAAGCTTTGCTTAGTTTGGGGTCAGATGACCGTGTGTGCAAAAATGTCCCAGATATTTTATTTATTTATGGAACAACTGATTTTTTTCCCGAATCCAGCGTTGGTCCCATTGGTGACTGATTTCTTGTTCTTTAGCGAATATCCACGTTCCGGATTCTGGTGCCCAAAGAAACTCCGAGCATAGCTCTCTCCATTCCCCGTTTTGTGACTAGAATTTTTTCCAAAGGTCAATAGTTAAGGACCTAGTTTCAGTGCCATATCGCTGGCAGCATACACTGGTTAATGACCCTTTTCTTTAGGCACTGGAATTTTGGATGAGAAGATGTCACGTAATTTACCGAATGCTGGCAGTGATTCGAGCGAACACTCGAGTTGGATCCTTAACTTCTCTTTGCCTAAGTTGGAGTTACAGAACTGAACAATCTGTGCAAAACTTTTCCTAAATAGACGCTAAAAACTCTTGACTCATACAATATATGAGTAGGTAAATTTTTGGTTTAAAATATTTGGGTTTGGTTTCATTCATCATCATCATTTCAGCCATAGGACGTCCACTGTTAGACATAGGCCTCCCCCTACCAATCTCCAAAAAGACCGGTTGGAAGCTGCCTGCATCTAGCGTTTTCCTGCGGTCTCTTTTAGATCGTCTGTCCATCTTGTGGGTTGGACGTTCTACGCTGCGCTTACCGGTCCGTGGTCTCTATTCCAGAACCTTTCGGCTCCATCGCCCATCTGTTCTGCGTGATATAATTCTAGATAATTAATTAATTGAATCCTATTAAAAAGGTTATCTTGACCGCCACCAAAAACGAAACAAAAACACTGAACCATGTATAGGTAAGCAATTCAAAATCATATTTCAAGCCTACGGCTGTTTATGCAAACTGTAACGTACTATGTATTTCCATATCATCATTAAGGTTTGTAAGACATAAATATCCATGTATGGATTCGCCCACTCGTGGTATCAATTGGCGGACAACAAACAGTTGGACAATTGCCATTGATAGGTGGCCAGCAGAGCCTGAAGGTCCGCTTCCACCAACTCACAGCTCACAATAACCGATTGTTTTATTCAGGAAATGGTTCTCCACGGTACGCAGGGCCGGCTGTGAAACCTCTAGCCTAGTTTTGTAAACGGGGTGCGTATTCAGGAGAACTCTAAGTGAGCGTGAAATGGCGGTGAAATTCTTTTAGATACATCTACCACCATTGGGATTCTTTCGAGACTAAGGCAGATAACATACTTTACACACATTTATTATTTGTGTGTTTGGACGTCTTCTGGCTGATGATGATGATGATTATTTGTGCGAACTGCTAGTCTGTGGAATTTGCTGCCTGAGTGGGTGTTCCCCGATAGTTACAATCTGGGTGTCATCAAGTTGAGAGTGAATAGGTTTCTTCTAGGCAAGCGTGTTCCATCGTAGGCCGCATCATCGCTTAACATCAGGCGAGTTGGAGGCCAAGCGCAAGAATATTTAAAATTTAAAAATAAATTTTAAAAAGTTGTTAGTAGAGCTATAAACCAACAGCAGTGAAAAAGGCGGCTGTGGGTGATGAATGATGATATAAACTGTGGCATACCTACCCAAAAAAAAACAGAAAAAAGACGCTTATATTGCGACTTTTTTTTAAACTCGGTAGTTTTTTCCGTATTTTGTAAATTTTAATTGGTTCCACCCCCTATTATAATAAACAATTTTGTATGGCAAAAATCAATTTTCCTCGATTAATGCAGGTCAAACTGTAACCCCTAGAGCCTACTTGCTTGATTTTGTGAAAAGGGTGTGAGTATTCAGCTGAAAAGTGATGTGAATTGTCATGATAAAATCCTACTAGAAAACCCCAATAATGATGTAGGTAATATAATAGTGACTTACCCTCTTAGGCGCTAAAGCTCGATACCCTAATATGTTTTTCAAAATGTTATGTTATATAAGTTTTCGCTGACTAGAAGGGTAGTCCGTGTAAACAAGACCAAAAAAAAAGGTACTTAAGAATATTATCTTATAGAATGTTTATGCATATGCATGGAAAAATGGAAGATATTTTTACTGCGTTTCTAAATTGACAAAACTTTTTTTTTTATGTAAAAATATGCTTGCGTTTGACCACCATCTCGCCTGGTAGATGTCTACGTTGGAGCACGCTTGCCTAGAAGACACCGAACCTAACCTTAACCTAGTCTTATTAAGTCTCGTTTTTCGGTTGCAGAGCTTGCACTTTATCTCAAAGAACATACTTACATATATTTTTTTTCGATATGTTTCAAGTTGAGGAGAGCATGGTTACAAGTAATAACTTTAAATAACATTTTTGTCATCACAAAAAATACCTATGTAGGTTTAGAACTGAATCCGTCCTTTTCATAAAGTTATATTCCGTATGCAACCATATTGCAATTTACAAGTATATGCCTAACCACTGCGTTGTGGTCCTCGGTAACTATTGATGCTAGCATAATAAGTAATAGGTTTTTTATATAGTGTTCCAATGTCATCAGGGTCACCCATCTATCCATCTGTATATCACCGTCCCTTAATTTTAAGAACAAGGCTTTAATTAAAAATGTTATGAAAAAATATTGTAAGGGATAACTCCTCTACCTGAAAAGCGGTACCAGTTACCGGTAGAGTACAATAGAAAATAGAATTTAAAATCATTTTTGCTGCCTGTTCCTTTCGCTTCCTGTTGTTTTCTGGAGAATGCTTTCCGAAATGTGCTCCACATTTAAAATATTCTAGTTTAACATTTTATTTATATTACACGGGAATTACTCACGTAAGATTAAGGCGGTTACTCCGACTATAGTTTCAACCGCATTAGACGGCCTTTTTCAAGGTGAATGCGCGGCGCGCACGTGATGACTCCGGCTGCTTGTCGGGTGCGAAAACCACGTCAGTTTTAATATTAAAATTCTAGTTTAAAGTGGCTATTTTTGATTTTATTTTGGGACATGCGAAATTTAAACAAAAAATATATACATTTAAGGAATTGACTACACTGACTATTATTACTTTTAAATACAATAAGACTTACTAGAGCCAAACACTTCACGAGATATAACAAACCGAGATATTAGTTAATGCTCAATTGAAGTCAACCTAATGTTCAAGAAAACCCGCAAAAACTACTTTGCATGCTAAGAACTCGTTCTCCGATATTGGTTTTATATGTGAAATAACTATAACTACTAACCCTAGCAAAAGCGTGTCAAAAATACACTATGTTTCTGTAAACTCCAAGTATAAGTTGACTATGACTAGGACTATACAATGATTACTTTGGAAAGTTATTAATACTATTTCATAAATATCCAGATGCAACAAAAATTTAATAATTATTTTTACTTTTGACCAATATTATACCAAAGCAAATGTAGGTAGGTACGAAAAAGATTGCTATTGATTTAAAACGGAATCAGGTTTCTGTTTGATCAGTTGGAGGAAGGAATTATACAGTAAAATGGTTTTAAAATATTTCTTCAATAAAATATATTTCCCGTTCAATTTATTTTCGTAATTGGAGTACTGAAGTTTTAAGAGTAAGAATAGGTAGTAAACTTAATAATAATATATCGCTGCTTTGCATGAATAACCACACAACTCAAAAAAGCTAATTTTACAGGAGAGCCGTTTGAAAATTTAACAAAATATTTATTTCCATAACTTTTTATTCCTTGAGAATAATTAAACATAGAATAGAAAATTCAGTAGGATGTTAATCAAGGTATTATTAAAATTGTGACTTTTAGGTGTTTGGGCTCGAAAACAATATAAAATTATTTAAAAACTGCGAGGTCTTCGACTTATGACAATATTACTTTCGCTATATTATTATGAATAGGAGCATAAGTCATGTTGAAACACTAGTGTAGTTTAAATTTTTTCTTGAATAATATCATAATTGGTAATAATGTTCTACAATATATTAATGATTTTCTGAATAGTAACACAATCAAAATAAAGACAGTATTGGCAAAAACTATTTCGCTATACTCCTCTACTTTCTGATTTTATGTCAAAATCATTAGACTTAATTTATCTAAAGAATGACACATTTTTGGTTGTGATATTGGTGCATTAAGCTAAAAAAATAAAGATAACCAAACAAATAATTGATACACACTAACTGCATAGACGCAGTCATACAAAAATAGATATAAAATTAATAAAAACATCAATTTCTTCATAAAATATTTAGTCCAAAGTGTAACAGCTCTTTAAAAATAATTTATGCATTATCTACGTGGCATAGCTAACGCTTAATATAATATTCTAGAATTAAAAAACAATTAAAAAGACCTTTAAAGTCTTAAAAAAGACAACAAGAAAACGTTGGATGCAGGCTGCTTCCAACCAACCCTTTTGGAGATCGATGGGGGAGGCCTGTGTCCAACAGTAGACGTCCTACGGCTGAAATTATGGTGAATAAACAATTTAGGTAACAAGTAGACCATACATAAAAAATACAACAATCTTATTCTCTGTTATCTTCTTCTAAAAAAAAATTTGTGACTAATGAACGCATAATCTTTCTTTGGTAGTAGGAACCAGAATAAATAAAATTAACTACATATTAAAAATAATTTCGTGTCTACCGCATAATCCGTCTTATACATGTAGGAACCATAATACTTAAAAAAAATACTAACAAACCTATTCTTTACTATTTTCAATTTGTGACTACGCAGGCTGCTGCGTAGTTTGTAACTAATTAGTTCTTATCAGGTGGGTAAGTAGAATAACTAGTAATTCTCAAAAAAAACTGCTTGTATAATCTTGGAACAATATTTTTCCTTATAAGATCAAGCAATACCTTTTTCTTCCTTTCACACACTGATAACTTTTATCTGTATGCCTGGTTTGCAACGACATTAATAAATCATTTATGGTGTTTCTTGTTTTACAAATTTATTTATTACTAGCGGGCCGCACCGGCTACGCACGGGTATAGATAATAATTATATAGCATAATATGTCATCCGGGGATAGCGTAACTTCTCAACAGTAAATAATTTTTCAAATCGGTTCAGTCGTTTTGGAGCTTATTCAATGCAAACAAACAAACAATCAAATCTTTCCTATTTATAATATTAGTATATTATTTAATTTTTATTTTATATATTACAATTTTGAACGCCGTGTCTTCAGATGATGTTTTATACGAAAAACAATAATTATACGCGTTTTCTGTTTCTGATTTTAAATTCTTTATGTCTCCTAGCTTCATTGTTATTTTTTCTACGTTCTTGGAAAAAAACCTATGCATTTCGCCAATGTTTTTATATCAAAATATTTTCCTGTAATTATCGTTCAAAGAACCCTACAACTTTTATGATTCCTTGAATAAAGAGAACAGTACTTCCTGTATTGGTCTCTTCATAATCCGGATCTTAACAGTCAGAACAAAATCTTTACTGGCGTTCGATGAATCCATATTTTGATGTTGCCTGTGGATGTAGGGGATAAATATCTCTCAAAAACTTGTCTAAAAATTGAAGTGGTAATTATTTGATCATTTTCAAATAACTACCACTAATATAAAACTCAGAGTCATACAGCGGGCAATGAAGAGAGCTATGCTCGGAGTTTCTTTGCGCGATAAAATCTGAAACGTGGATATTCGCCAAAAAACCAAAGTCACCGACATTTCTGTTAAAATTTGCAAGTTTGCAAGTTTAAGTATCAATGGGCAGGCCACATCGCTCGAAGAACCGATAATCGATGGGGAAGAAAGGTTCTTGAGTGGAGACCACAAACTGGAAGACGCATCGTGGGTAGGCCTCCCACTAGATGGACCGACGACATTGTGAGAGTCGCTGGCATCCAGTTGATGCAAAAGACAGGCTGTCGTTCAGTGTGGAGGTTAAAAGGGGAGGCCTATGTTCAGCAGTGGACGTCTTCTGGCTGATGATGGTAAATACAATCATTAATATTGACATTCATATTCATGTTTCGGAATATTTGATGAGTACGAGGATTGGGAACAGTAAGAAAAATAAGTTTTTACTGAATTAACAGTTTGACTAAACACTGGTCCTTGTGTAGTATAATATAAACTTTATAAAGAGTAAGTAATACCTATTTGGTAAATAAAAGGTAATTGAAAAATTAAATAATAATGACTACAATTTTGAGAGAAAATCATCTACATTGGTTTAGGCGTTTAAAATGTAAGGTAGAATAAAGAAACGGACAAACATAAATACAATAATAACCCTAAAAACAAAACAACACTACTTTTATTGGCCGTGCTTAATAAACATGGCCGTCATCATTTTAGACTATAGTCTCCAATGCTAGACATGGTCTCTCCAAGGCATAAAAAATAATATAAATTAACATACACACTTACAAGAACTATAAACACTTAACTGAACACTGATTATTATTATCATATTAAATAAATTATTGCCATATCTAATGTAAAAAAATTGGAGATACTTCAAAATTGCTTATGATTTATAGTGAAAAATGACTTATCTTTTTTAATGTTGTACATTTTGCGTTATATTTTTATGGAACATCATCACATCTCATTATTCCATAAGATATTTTTATTCGTTTTATCTTGAATAAACACATAAAACAAAATAAGTATTTATGTCGTACTTACTCTTGCGTGATGACCGTAGTAACACTTAATATTGCACTTAACATCAAAAGAAAAAACTAAAATAATTAGGATTATTTCGTGAATATTCATACAACTCAAAATGGAATAGTATTATAGATAATATTACTTAATTATCCCTAAATTATTTAGAGATATGATATTATTCAGGAAACGTTATGTGTTTTTGCTTGAAAGGACTCGTAGTATCTAGCGATCGTGGACTGTTGTACAAAAATGGCGTCAAAAATCAACCAATGACATAATGACATTTTATTGCGCCATCTTGTCATTTTTGCCGATATGATTATGAGTTTTATTCACCATAAAATATGGACTATTTTGGATTGCGCTGTGTTAAAAACAAGAAATATGAACATTTTGGATTGTGACGGTATTCATGAAAAGGAGCGATATGCAGTATTGATTAGTAAATGTAGTATGTCGGAACATGACACTAGTAAGGTAGAAAAAACTTTTAAAAAGGGGTGATAACACTTAGGGCTTAGTGCCTCTCTATCGCTTGTTCCGCGCTCTCGCTTGCACGCGCGGCTCAGGCGGAACTTGAAATTTTTTCGTGCGTGCAGCCGGCGTTCATCGATTTATAAGACGTTATCACGTCAAAAAGTAAAAAAAAGTCAAAGTCTTCAAATTATACAAATAATAGAACTCAATTTTAGGAAAGCTGTAGGCAAATTTTATTAAGGTATTGTAGGTAGTTTTAAAAATATAAATTTCATATAAGAAACTAACTAACCCTAAATACCTAAACTAAATTGGAGTATTACTTCTTTATTAGTTTGTTTTCTTCAGACCAAAAATGCAAAATTATACAAATGCTGCACCACTAGACTACTGAACGTTTCATTTTAACAAATTTAGCAATAATACCAATACTGATTTTTCTACTTAAGAAAATTATGAGTATTTAGAAAAGGAAACTACTATTCAATTTAGTAAAATACTTATTAATAACATTGTGAATACCTAAATAAATAAATAAAGTGTGTATAGTTGCAATCATTGAGTTCGGATTTGGGAGGCCTAACTAAGCCTGAGCCCTGAGCCCTACGCCTGCAAAGTCGAAGACCAAGTCCTATTACTTACTACACGTACAAAGCCACTTGCATCAGCTAGTTATCACAGTTATCATAATTCTTATATGTTTAAGAGTTCTCATATTTTTTGACGAAAAAAGCAACTAAAACTGGTTGACGTTCTGATTCTATCAAATAGGAATATCTATAAAAATCCAATTTCTGTAATAACTCTCAGTATTTTTATTGAAAATAACGACTTAATTTTTTTACTCATCTTGTCAACTGATTACATCCAGTGTAAAAAAGTAGTTTTTGTAAAACTATCGGAGGGAAGATTGAGAGTGGATTGCGTTAAATTACTGACATAAAATAAACAAGTTTACTATTTTTATATTTGTCTTGACAATTACGGATTTATTTAATCGTCTCAGCCTGAAAATCCAGATACCTAAAATTTAACGATGCATTTTGTTATTCGGCTTTTAAATGTGTACCACTTGGTTGGGGTCATAATCTATTTTAACCGACTTCAAAAAAGAGGAAGGTTCTCAATTCAACCTGTATTTTTTTCTCTGATAAAATTATGTGCCGTTTGATATTAAAAGGTGTACCTAATTTCTAATGCGACTTTCTTTTGTATAGGAGACAGGATCGATCAGGCCCGGGGTGATAGGCGGTTCGAAGCCAAGAGTCGCCACTCCTGAGGTGGAGACGAGAATAGAAGAACTCAAACGGCAGAACCCTGGGATATTTTCTTGGGAGATCCGCGAAAAGTTAATTAAGGTAACCTTTACCTTTTAATTTCCTAACCATACAAAATATGATTTCATAAAAGTCGAATGAAAAGTTTGGATAATAACAAAAATTAAGATAAACTTAAACAAAAAGGCTCACAATACCTTTTCTGAATATTATGTAAAACTACGTCTGATTAAAATAAACTACTAAATACCGACCACCGTTGCGGTAGGAGGGTTCTATAGTGGAGACTGCGTATCAGTAAACGTAGAGTAGGACCTGCAGGTGCTGCCAGGTGGAGCGACAACCTTTGAAAAGCAAAACAATTGCAATTAGACTACTGGTGGCAATTAGATGCGAAAAGCAAAAGAACGTGTCTGGTGGCGTTCTTTAAGAAAAGCCTACGTTCAGCAGTGGATGAACATCAAATAGGCTGATGATAATGAATGATACAACAAAAGCCTGCATATAAATGAAGATGTTTTAATGGTCAAGACAAAGCACAGCTTACCTGATGTGACGTGGTATTCGAAGATGATAAATACACATACCCTGCAATGGGTAGATTGATAAAACGAATAAACCATATCTTTGAGTTGACTAATTGTATAATATCTAATCTGCCATTTGAATAGCTCTAATGTGGAATAGCGCATGGGAATATTTTTTTAACGCGGATAAGTCCGCGTTTAACGGCCTCTTATACCAAATTTGACGGTTTTAAATCAATTTTATTTAGTTAAATTACAATATTTGAGCTGAAAAAAAATATATGTCACAGACACATCTGTGTTTGAGTTTATGATTTGGTCCAAAACACGATAGAATAAACTTTCCTCGATCAAAAAAAAATCTGAACTAAAGTCGATTTAGTTTATTTTTTTCGTTTTATGCTCTAATGAAAGCTCGTAACAACCTGGAAATTGCATGAACTGAAAGGCAATCCTATTCAAAAAAATTTGATTTGGATATATTTTTGATAATGAATAGTTTCGTTTTTTAGTGAAATTAAAAGCGTAAAAAGGTCGCGAGAATTTGCGCGCGCCGCGTTCAGTACCGCGCCAGGCGTCATCGAGGTCGGACATATGTTCGTTTTTGTCGTTGCACTCCCCCCGCGGGCGTCCTGACTCTTGCGTGGCAAAATACATCGTAGCTATAACTTGGCGGGGGCTGAGGAAGCGTTTTGTTGCCTACGCGACTCGGATAATAGGCCGTTAACCACCAACTCGCCTGTTGGTAACGAGGATGTGTTCGAAGATGAAGCACGCAGACTTAGGAGATACCCATTCACTCTGGCCTTGAATAGGCTCAGATAATATCTATCAGGAAACAAGAAAGCGGGCAGGTTGTTCCAATCCTTGGCCGTACGGACTGGTTCAATAAGCGCTTCGCAATTACAAAATATAAACCAAACTAAACGGCTAGCATTTTATAACAAAATGTTTACTATGAACTCACATAAATATTTACCAAATAGACCTTTTATATCTGGAAAATCTTACCATTTCTTACGCAAAATGTCACTTGAGGAATGTGAAGTAAAAGGCCTAACCCTTGTCGCGCGTGATGCGGAATTCGTAAGCAGATACAAGATTTGTATATTTTACTCTCATTTTATATATTTTTTTATTTAAAAATGACTTAATGACAGACCAAATAAAACCCTTTGTTTAAAATTTTGGTATTAATTACATACATACCGGTAGACACTAGCATGTGTACCTGTACCGATAGGTACAATTATATGCTTAGAACAGACAAACAAGGGAGATATGCCTTTGTGCCATTATCGTTCGTGTTAAAATTTTATCCATGTTTTATATATTTTTTCACTATAATGCTAAACTGCTTAATGCGAAAACTGTAAGTACGATTCACTTTCAAATTTTTTCACGCATAGGTACTAAGAAACTTGGCGTTTTCTGGCTCAATGTATAAGCATTGTCATTCAGTCTGGTAACGCCGCCAGTATGCTGGGTACGCTGCCAACTGGTAGTGGGTTTAAGCATATCGATTGTCTTTAGACCGTCAATGGTCTATGAGCAATCCAACTGTTTTTTTAAATAGTAGGCTTTAAACCAGCTATTTTCCAGTTTTTCCGTATGTCTGGGGCGAAAAGTATGTCTGTCCTCACAATGCACACTATCTTTTTGTATAATTTCGGCCTAGCCGTTCAGTTGTGAAAAGCGAACAATCAGACAAAGATAATGATTTAGGTACATATGATTTACTAGCTGCGCCCCGCGGTTTCACCTTCGTAGGGATGGAAATTGATTATGATGATGATGAAAAGTAGCCTATGTCACTTTCTGGCCCTTGAACTATACCCATGCAAGAAATCAGGTCGATCCGTTGTTCCGTTGCAGCGTGAAAGAGGAACAAACATCCATACATCCATACATACAAGCTTTCGTGTTTATACCTAATATTAGTAGGAAGTAGGATGATAAAATTTTAGATAAAAAACACTTAAGAAAACCACCATAACAATATTCATATAGCCAAGGCGAATCTATTTGGTACTCTTAAAAAACTAATATTGACGACTGGATTAGTGGTACATGTCTGCCTCATAAGCCGAAGGTTCCGGGTTAGATTCCCCACGGGGCAGATGGATGGATGGACGTTAGTTGTTTGTGTCTTTATTTGTTTTCCACGGCATTCGGACAAAGGGGATTCTAGTGGAGAGGTATGAGTGTAAAACATTTAAAATATAAACCTAGGTAGCAAAAATAATTATATGTTATTATATATCTACATCTATTTAAGTATCAACGATAAAATATCGTCAGTATTAAAACTTTTGCAGATATTGAGAGCAGTCTCTGTGAACTCCAGACTAGGGAAACTATAAGTGTTTTCAGTATTGAGCAACGTAAAGCGCGTTTAGGTATTCAGTGTTAGCTTGTAATTTTTTACCGAATTCAAAAAAGAAGGAGGTTCTCAATTCGTTTGTTTTTTACCTCAGAACTCCGTGATTTGTTTTTTATTTTATTTGAGAGGATATACTTTCAGATTGGATCTATAGAAATTTCATCAACATCGGTTCAGTAGTTTGGTTATAAAATCAAAATAACTGGAAAATTCGGTTACTTGGATGATAATTGACATACTATTAAAACACTGTGTTGCCACAATTTATATTGTCATCAAGTAAACGAAATTGAGTATTGTAATAATTTTTAGACGGTTTTTATAAATTGATAATTATGTTAAGTTTATAAAATATCCGATAAAAAGATCTACGTAAGCCACAATTACCTTCACTAAATATCATCATTCATAGACCTACATACCCCGATTCTACTAAAGAAATTGTTTTTAAATTGTAATTGTTTCAATTTTATTTTTTAATTAATTGTCTCTATATTGACAGTTTAAAAAAAATTATACTAAGTTATAATATTAGGTGGAGGGGTGGTATTTTTCTAGTATATTTATTTTTACTGTCAGTTTTGAGGCAAATATAAAAAAAAATTACTGAAACAATTACAATTTAAAAACAATTTCTTTAGTAAAATCGGGGCCCAGTTCCGTAACACTTTCGTTCCCCGATAATCGAAGTCATAACAAAACTATTTTATGAAGAGCAACACTCACGTGGGCACAATGCCGCCTGATTGCAGGAGGGCGTGTCGGACCCGCCCAGCATCTCTTCCATATCGAGGCTGCTTCGCGGCGGCGCGAGAGACCCTGATGGAAAGAAAGACTACAGCATCGATGGCATTCTCGGAGGTAAGTTTCTTAGCCTAAACAATATGGGTAAATGAGGTCAAGCTCTGGAAAGCATGATTGTGGTGCCACTTCCCAGACTTTGGAGCATCTATTCTTGTGGCCCAACACCTGGACACTGGGTCAATCATTCCTGTTGTCCACTACCCGCTTGTCAACCACTGGTAACACAGCAACACAACTTTTATAATGGAGTTTTGGCGCCAACGTGGAAAAAAACATGTCGGCTCGTTGAATTATTTTCCTAAACTTTAGTATTTTCGACCGTTAATGTGTAGTAAATGGTGAATTATTATTTACTAAGTGCTCGTAAACGTGCTCGAGTGTGGGAAAAGTGATATAACGAGGTGAAACATGTCTTTTCGTGGTAATTCCAAAACTCCGTAGGAGCCTCTTGTAAAACTCCACCACTTTACAGGGTCATGAGTTTGACTTGACCGCGACTTACTTTGCTTGACTGTGACTGTGACTATGACTTGTTTGACGCTTTTAATACTATGTAAACATGTTTAATATTACGACTAAAGGACAAAGTTCTCCTTTAGTCCCTTAAAATGTGTTTATATATCAGTCTCTGGCAACTATATTACAAGCTTTGCTTAGTTTGGGGTCAGATGACCGTGTGTGCAAATATTATGTCCTGATTTAGTCCTTCGGCTGCGGACCGTGATATTACTTGTAACAGTGTTTCCACTGACCTATCACTTCACTGTATTTTTTTTATTTTTTTTATTTTTGTACACATGCCAACGCTGTCAAAGTTTCTGTGGCCTCCTACTTGTCAGAAATAATAATTATATTTATTTATTTACCCGACAGGCGTTTTCCTGTCTTAGAACTGTCAAACGAGCAAAGATAAATAGTCGTTAAGTATTCTGAAATTCTCTAACTTTCTTAATTTTTCTTTCCGTAAGAACCTTCTACAAAGTATTAGAAAACTTAAAAAAAAGGAATCGGTAAAGTCGTTCTCAAGTTTTGGCGTGACCAATGTAAATAGGGATTAATTTTTATATATATAGATAGATAGATTTGTTGGAAAAGCAACATCTTTTTACATTGAAATATACAGTAGAAAAACTATAGAAAACCAATTACAGGTTCTTAAGAATAGATATTATAAATTAAATGTGCATGAGATGAAGTTAAACATATGCAATATATAGGATACATTTTATCCCAAAAAAATCGGTTTTGCAGGAGAGGGTGGGAAATGAAGAGGTGGGGTTCGACCCTTGTTTCCTAAAAGCTATAACCTGGGTATCTTCAAGGCCAAAGTAAATAAGTACCTTCTAGGTATGCGTGCTCCATCCATCTTCCACCACAACACTTCGCTTTCCATCAGTTGAGTTTGTGGCAAAACGTAAACATCAATTTATAAAAAGAAAGGAGTTTTTTTTATCGCGAATAAGTCTTTGTTTCAACCCCAATACGCATGTTGTCAAGGGACGATGTGGTCGAAGATGAAGAACGCAAAATTAAAAGATTCCTATTTACTTTGGGCTTAAAAGGCCCAAATTATATCTCTCAGGAAACAAGGAAGCCGGCAGGTTGTTCCAATCCTTGGCCGTGTTTATTAGAAAAGTAGAATCATAACGTTTGGTCCGTATCCAAGGCGTATATCCAAAAAATATAGCTAAGTATTTCATAAAACCAATATTGAAATTTTGTAATGAAGTGTCTGTTAAAATATTTACTCCTCTAATATAAACGCGGGAACATCAAAGTTCAACACAAACTTCCGACGTATCCAAGTATCTATTACAAACGCGCATCAAAAATTCCAATACATTGTACAATGACTTCCCAAGTTTCGCAACCGCGGCAACCTGTCAAAGCTTTCTAACGAGGGTCAAAAAAATCAATTTCCGCACACAAATCTCACATAGTCATTGTTGCCATTTGAAATATTGAGGTTTGAGGCGGTCACTTTGAAAGAGCAACCTCTAACTAAACGGCCCGACAAAGTTCGCCGCGGTAACCCGCAGAGCCTTCAATGGTGCTGAAACATGGACAATCGACGTAAACATGTTTTGTTTGTCCTCATTGTAGTGCTATTGACGCATTTTGTCACTAAGTTTGATTGTACTTTGTCGGTGATACTTCTTATAGTTACATACAACTGGGTTTCCCGCCTTGAAGTCCGGTTCGGTCCGTTTTTGCAGTGTGCTAGTTGTCTGAGTTCAACTATTCCAATATATTCTATCAGACAGGTATTTGATTAGTCAAAGTTAACAGGCTTACTGAAAAATTTAATTTAATTTAATACACTTGCTAAAGAAACTATTTAAATCGGCTAATAAAGTTCAGAGATATAAGGGAACATAGCTTTTTTTCGGATTAGGAAGGGATGCACTGTCTCTTTCTTGCAAGGCGAGTGTCAGTATGGAGTTTGAATAGCATACTTACATGCTACGCCATATGTAAGCTACGTAGTACCTTCTGTGATTTGCCTACTCCTAGTCATAGTGGGCTCGCTGTCTAGCAAGACATTCAGATGCTTATACCTTCCTGTTTCAATTTTGTTTTCAGTGATAATGTTTGATGGAATTCTCGTAGGTATTAGGGTTCCGTACCCAAAGGGTAAAACGAGACCCTATTACTAAGCCTACATTGTATGTCTGTCTGTCCGTCCTACCTATAAGCGGCTGTATCTTTTGAACCGTAATAGATAGATAGTACTTGGATGGGTGACCACCTGGGCGTTTTGGATTGTTGTCTTTTTGCACTACTTTTTTGTCTTTAGTAGCTAAAAGGTTATGTGGTGGTACGGAACCCTCAGTGCGCGAGCGCGTTTCGAACTTGGCTGGTTTATTACCCTACTTTACTCATTTAAAGATCACAAATTAATAGACATAATGCTACTTCTTATTATTAGGTATTTTCTTAGATATTTCTTAAAAAACCTAGCCACACTAAGATGTGAACAGCAAACATAAAACTCCCCATCATTTTAAAAAGCTTCACAATATGTCTTACTAAACTCGACAATTTCTCAAGACAGCCGCCACCATTACGCGTAATCTACTTTCACACATGCCCGAGTACGGAGCAAAACAAAGAGTGGACGATAAAATCTCACATTTGTTTAATAACATCTGTCGTTAGAATCAACTAATGTCGCTTGGTGGCCGGCTATTAGACCGAGTCTTGTGTACAATGCGCCTAACTTATACTAGAGTTGAATGAGGGCGCCACTATCGCTTTATCCGAGCAAACCTCATGGCTATCCGTAGAAAAAAAAATGTTCCATCATTTAGCCAGTTCTACGGTTAAGTTTGTCGGCCTGTACTTTGTAGTGAGTGTTGTGTAAGCTGTGGCAGCGTCGTGGCGGGATGCAATCACTGTGTGGTGATTGTGGAGAGCTTACATGGCGTCGAATGGTATGAAAAATTCTACTTTACTACCCATGCCGGGATAAAGCCTAGATTATGTGCTGGGTATAAACTATCTCTTGGGTATACGGGGTGTAAGGGGAACACTCTCGAAGCCAAAAGAAGGTAATTGTATACTCGTCATTATGAACAACTTTTACTATGGGATCAGCCCTGAAATCGCGAAAAAAATATTAACTGTTCTATAGAAAACGGTCATTGACACTCGACAAAATGTATGGAACAGCAGATTTTTTTTTCGCGATTTCAGTGTTGGTCCCATACTAAAAGTGTTCGCGAGTGTTCCCCTTACACCCTGTATACCCAACACTTTTAAACTTTTACGGTTATTCACTACAGTTACATGATTATTAAAGTGATATTTACCGCGATAAGGTTGTCGATGGAGATCCCGATATTTCGGCGCAGTTACATGCACCATGGCATCAAACCTGATTTAGGCCAGATCCGTTTGCACCCGCCAAGCCACTTTACCTTCTCTCCCTAGTTTGTCTGATCAGAGACGAGACCTTCGTTTCGCTCGCTGAATAAATTATGAAACATTTCAGAAACATTGTCAAATTAATTTAAATGTTAAATCAAAATAACTGATAACCATCCCCTTTTTACAACAGGACAAGTAGGACTACTTGCTACGACTACGTGCTACTAGGCACACTAACACCTCATCCTAGTGGAAATTCCAAAATTTCGTACTCAACGATTTGGGTCGCCATTTACGATACGTACTGCCGTCCTCCTAGTTTCCTGAAAACTACAATCTAGGCATCTTCAAGGCTAGAGTGAATAGATTTTTTCTTGATCAACGTATTTCATCCTCGGCTGCAACGTCGCTTACCATCAGGCGAATCGGTGGCCAAACGTAGAACTATTAAAAAAAAAAAATGCCTTCCAAGTAAACGAAATTTCTTAACATATACAAATTTTGAAATCAGTAGTTATATGATTACCTATTAGGAGTTTGGGAGTTCATTTCACAACCTTACTACGGTAAATATCCCGTAAATAACCATATAACTTTAGTGAACAACCGTGATAGTTTAAAACTGTGTTTTTGAAAACAGTTTTTAAATCTATTTATATTACACGGGAATTACTCACGTAGAGTTAAGCTGGTCACTCCGACTATTGTTTCAACCGCATTAGGCAGTCTTTTTCAAGGTGAATGCACGCGCGCGGCCGCACGCAAGTTTTTAAATTGATAATTATAATTATAGTTTTTACAAAAATTACGTTAACTCGGCATCCATAATTTTAAATGTGTTTGCCTCCATGTGAACCTCACACAAAACCTCAAAGTATTTAGCGGCCATCTATTACGAGGCGTTGTATTGAAGACATTTTGTCTCATCACATTATTCAATGAGAGCCCTCCCAGGCCGACACGAAGTGACCATAGTATAACTGTAGCGTAGAAATACGAAGTTTACTCATAGTTTAATTCTGATCTTGCTACGAATCTGTAACAGGCATGAATTTTTGATTCTTTCCCCTGTGAGTACTTTGGCGTCGCACTTCTTGTGCATTTGCCAGTATCAGGTATTAAAATAATGAAGTTTTATTAAAAATAGTCAAACAAGTAGAGTCAATCAAAGTAGATAAATCATAGTCAAGTCAAAGTCATACCCTAGTATAGTGGTGGAGGCTTTACAAGAGGCTTCTATGGAGTTTTGGAAACAACACGAAAATATCTTTCACTCCACACTCGAGTGCGACCACGAACAATTAATAAATAATAATCTACCATTATTAGCTACACATTAATATTCGAAAATACATACATAAGTTAAGAGAAATAATACAATGAGACGATGTGTTTTTTTTTTCGCGATAACTCCAAGCATGTATATTAAATAATATTGATATAAAATGTTAAGTATAGAAAAAAAACACGAACCTGTGAATTCGATCCTTTGCCATCCGGGTTTACGTCCCAAGCTCTATATCTGCTAAAGTAAGGTTGCTTTCCTGCGGACCTCCAAATTCTTGATTTGTCTTTGCACCAATCTAAAAGTTGGTGACCCCATCTATAATTAGTGCTACCTGCAAGTAACTACTCATATAAATATAGTCCCCAAAGCTGACTGAGAAATACAGAAATGTTTATTTTGCGATAATTAGAATAATTTTAGATTGGAACAACCTACCCGGTTCCTTGTTTCCTGAGAGATGTAACCTAGGCCTTTTCAAGGCCAGAGTGAATAGGTATCTTCTAAGTCTGCGTGCTTCATCTTCTACCACATCGTGGTTTACCAACAGGCGAGTTGGTGGTCAAATGCGGGCTTATCCCCGATAAAAAAAAGTTTTAAAACTTAAACAAAAACCCACCTTACACACAAACCGAAAATGACACCTTTTTGCCCGACTGCGCAAAAATGAGTTTTTTTTCTTTGAGAGTATGTAGGTATGTATGATTGTTTCTTTGGCACGCTCTACAGCCTAAACGGCTTAATAAATTTCGATATGTTGAAGCGTTTTAATAGCGGGAGTAACATAACGAGACATAGGTATAAATCACTTATTGACCTACATGTACCTACATGTTATTATAACACAACTGTGCCAAACTGCATAGCAGTTTGTAGGCAGACATTAAGCCGGTCACTCTGACTATAATTAAATATGTAACATTATTTGAAATATTCGTTAGTTTACGAGATATAGCTTTGTATCTACTACGAGTAGGTATAAATAGGTATGCAACGCACTTCTGTTACTTTTCAGTTACCTACTATTTATATAATGCAGTCGGTTAATATCGTATTCTTTTAATAATTTAATTTAGTTGTTACTATCTCGAAAGTATTAAATAGTACATCCTAAAATGTGGATTAACACTTCAGTTATAAAAAATACCTATATCATTAGGTTGCCTGAAAGAGATCGCTCTTAGCGATAAGGCCACCGATTGTTGCGCTAGGGTTTTAAGCATTTTTATCGTGTATCTAAAATAATAATGTCAACAATAATTATGCTAAGGCATATCTCCCTTGTTTGTCTGATCTGAGCAATAGGCACAATGATACTCAATCTAATAATAAAAGACTCAAAAATAATAGTCATAAAATACAACACTTATACAAATACAAACAGACGGAATACCCTATCAAGGGAAAAAACATCACTCGACAAAAATAGAACTACATATTTGTAATTAGCGGTCCGCCCCGGCTCCGCACGGGTATAGTTACATAGCCTATTAAAATAGCCCATATTAATCAGTGATAATGTAGCATTCAAATGGGGAAAGAATTTTTAATATCGGTCCAGTACTTTTTAAGCCAATTCGTTACAAACATACTTACATACAAATCTTTCCTCTTTATAATATTGTAGTAATAGTATAGAAGTATAGATTCGATAAAAGACGGTGCCAATCAACAAAACAGAAATCCGACTTCATTATCTACCCTGCTAACTGGCTGGATCCACTGGGATTAATGAAACAATTTATTTAATTCATTAAGCTTTCTGCCTTTCCCACTCGAGCTTAACGCTGAAACGTTAATCTATTAACAGCAAGCTCAAAATACCAATTTACTCGTAACACTCTGTAACGCCCGGTGGGCGATGGGCGATCGCGAAATCTCCAAAGGTCAGAGGCCAATTTTTTCCAAGTTTAGAAAGTGAAGTTTTTCAGTGCCTAGAGATAAAAAATCTTAGAGAAATTTCAGACTCTGCCTACTAAATAAGTAATTGGCAGAGCTAAGGTAAGAAACCGGGGAGAGTGGCATAAACAAAGGGAGGCCTATACCCAGCAGTAGGTCACTCAGGGCTGATGATGATGATGATGATGAAGGTAAGAAACCGGCCAAATGCGAGTCAGCCAATTATATAATATTATTATTTGTTGTTTTATAAAAATATGTTGTGATTTTATTATTGTTTCTTATTTAATCTTCCCAAAACATTACATATACCTACTGTAACAATTTCAACTGACGATTTTTTTTTTTATATTACGATTAAAAAGATACGGACGTAAGATAAGACAAACAGCGTAGACTTATTAAAAGGGTCCTGTTGGTCCCCTTTAGGTACGGATTTACGGAACCCTAAAAATCGTTTGCAAAAACCTGATACCGCGAAAGAAGTTAGGTTACCTGCTAATTTAACATGTTTAGGCACTAACCATTATTATTTTTGTTTAGATTTGACCGACTAAAATCACGATTGCTTGCCTTTCGTATCTCTCAGCTAACTTTGCCATAAAAACCTAACAGCGGCATATTGTACCTTTAAAAACGTTTCTGAAGCAACTGGACTATTGCTAGCAGCCCAGAATCCCGGCTACTTCAGATAGATAGCTTCAGGTTTCGCTTTTAAATCGAATTTGTTTAATAATTATGAAAACTGCGTGAGTAATAAGCACTGCAGCAGTGATAAAGTTTGTTGCAGACTTTGATGTACATCCATATTAAAATCTACCTGAAATGTAAATTCTTGATAAACCAGTGTAAACCAGGCTTCCACTGTAATTTCGGTAATCTATTTTATATAATACAAGTTGCTACTCCTAGTATTTCATTCTGTATAGTAGGACAATCAAAATTTTCCGTAAATGTTGTGTCAAAATAGTCTATTAAATGGATACCTCAACGGAGCACTTTGGAGCTCTACAAATTGAAAGGAACTACTTTCATTGGACGTAAATTCCAAGAACGTTAAAAGAGCTTTATTTTTCGCTCCAGAAAACACGAAGAGCACGCAACTACGCCCCCAACGTCGAGACGTGCTAATCCGGCCATCTGTTACCATCGGAACGACCTGCTGAAACAAAGGCCGACCCGCGTTTTAATGAACCCAGATTATGAAGGTGTTAAACCGCCGCCACTCTTTCAACTTCCAAATTATGAGTTCTGAGCGGCCGCCGTCTTCACGGGGTCAAATTTCGGCAAGCATTCCTTCTCACTCTTGCGCACTGCCTTCCCCGCGAACATCTCGCTCGAACATAAAACCTGGAGGGTTTCTCGTCTCGCCTTAATACCTCGACCGTAATGAACTTTACGAGCACGGTTTAAAGCTCCAAATCTCCACTTTATATTTTCGATTTGTGTTTAGCATCATACGTTATGATCGGTATAAAAAAGACCAAATAAATCTGTCCCTGTCTCGCTGCCAGCGGAGAATTTGAGCAATGTAAATCATTTTATTACAATACCTTGTTTTTTATTTTGTGTCGCTGCCTTTGTGGTCGGATACGTTGCTTGTGGCTTAATGATTATTCCTAAGCCTCTTGTGATATACAATTTCCGTGATATTTAAGGAAGGAAATAATACTTTTTTAGGAAGGAAAATTTATATGCAATAAAGATTTTTGTGTAAATAGAATACACAAAAATATATCTTATTATGTAATTGAAAACCTATATATCGTAATATTATAAGCTTATATTAAGGCATATCTGCGTCTAAAAAGTATTTTCATTATTCTAATTGTCAATCAATCACAATCACATCAAGTCAAAATCCACGAGTCAAAAAGCAAAATATTTATACAAGCTAGAACCGGTTAAGAATTGGAAAATTAACTGTAGGCAACGCATTCAACTCGCGCTTTCGTTGCCATAAATCCATATCGCGACACCAAAATATTGAATAGTGCCAAAATGTCACCCGAAAAGCAAAGAGGCCGACAAAGGCACCGCCGCGCTGGGTGTTCTTATTCCGCGCCACGCTGAGCCTCTATTTTTTCATCTCATTCAATTTTGACTTCTTTCAAAAGGCTATTAATATAAGCCACATTTTTTAAGAACAGTTTTAAGGCCAAAGCCGCGCATTGTTGCGGGAGTTCTTTAATCTGTTTCCGTAGGATCCCGCTACCGATTTGTACAAATGAGATCGGACCCCGGCCGCGTCGGATCTTGATTTACCCGAATTAAAACATGATGTGGGTTTTCACAAAAAAAAATCAGGCTAATAAATAACGCGTGTTACAAAAAAAGAGATGAAGACAAATTGCTGCAATACAATGTCAAATAAATTATGGTTCTGAGCGCCGAGAGAGACAGTTTATTGATACCAACTTCGGAGATTACGATTTTAATATTAATTAATGTGTTTTTCTGATTAATCACCGGATCTACAGGTGACTTCTAGTAGTTGTTTAAGATACAACCATATTGTTCATTCTTGCCACGTGTCATCCATGAGTCATGCCGTCTTTGAAGTAAATATTTAGATGCTTACGTACTTATTTATGACTTTACTTGTAACTGCAATGTTTAATGTCGTATTCTCGGTTTCACGCCTGACAATTTTTATCAGCTAGAGGTTGACAGAGCAATTCTAAGCACTGTTTAACTTAATTTTAAGTTTAACTCACATTCTTATTGATATTGCCAATTCGGAGCCTATTCAATGCAAACAAACAAACAAACAATCAAATCTTTCCTCTTTATAATATTAGTATAGATAGGTGAGCACTAAGTTTTTTTTTTTCATAATTATATCTATTGGTGAGGCCGAAGGCGGACAAAATCGCGCTGATTTGGTTTTTATTACCTCGACAATGAAAGCTGGTTTATTATGAATTTATTCATATATCTATGTATATTAATAAAAATAAATCCCTATTTACCTTGGTCACGCCATAACTAAGAGAACGACTTTACCGATTTCATGCATCTTTTTTTTTTAATTTTTCTAATACTTCTATTAGATTTATTAGAAGGCTCTTACGGAAAGATTTTTTTTTAGAAAATTGCGCAGAAAATTGGAAAATTTCAGAAAACTTGACGACGATTTAAACTTCGCATGTTTGACAGTTCTAAGACAGGAAAATGTTTATCGGGTCAGCTAGCTATATATAAATTCTAACAAAGCCTGAAATTTTTTTTTCTCTCCAGGACGAGGTTCCGACTCTTCAGACATAGAATCGGAGCCAGGGTTGACGCTGAAACGGAAGCAGCGTCGGTCACGCACCACCTTTACGGGAGAACAGCTGGACGCCTTGGAGAGGGCCTTCCACCGGACCCAATACCCAGACGTGTATACCAGAGAAGAGCTGGCACTGCAGACCGGGCTCACGGAGGCTAGGATACAGGTATTAATAAATATTTTAATTACATACCTACTTACTGCGTATTTTGTTAAAGAGAAAGCAGCACCGTTTCCACACTTCGTAAAGGAACCGATAAAGGGCTCAACTCTTAATTTACACACAACTTTTACCCGGAAAATTTGAAAAGTATTATTTGGCAGTTTTTCTGTTCTGCTAGGTGAAAGTGTGTGAAAATTTGTCGCAGAATTTTTCTTGAACCTAGTACTTACCCTGCCGTGTCTATGACGTATTAAAATTGTTTGGATCAAAATTACAATTTCTTTAGAACATGGTAATGAAAAGTAATCAGGTGATAAAAAATAAGAAAAAAGGTGACAAAGCCTTACTGAAGAATTACAGACCCATCTCGCTTCTGAGCCATGTTTATAAGCTGTTTTTGAAGGTCATCACGAATCGTATCAATCGCTAGATTGATGACTTCCAGCCCACTGAACAAGCCAGTTTCCGAAAGGGCTATAGTACCATAGACCACATTCACACGCTACGGCATGTTATACAGAAGACTGAAGAGTATAATTTGCCATATTTAGCGTTTGTGGACTATGAGAAAGCATTTGATTGGATCGAGACATGGGCGGTGCACGAGTCTCTCCAGCGATGCTGTATTAACTATCGGTATGTCGAAGTGTTTAAGTGTTTGTACAGTAACGCTACCATGTCGGTCCGAGTACAGGAAAACAGTTCCATTGCGATGAGACGTGAGACAGGGAGACGTTATCTCCGAAACTGTTCACTACCGCACTGCAAGATGCCTTTAATCTCCTGAGATGGCAAGGACTCGGCATCAAGATCAACGGCGAGTTCATTACTCACCTTCGGTTTGCCGACGATATTGTGGTCATGACAGAATCGATGGAAGATCTCAGCATGATGCTCGAAGGCCTCAATCGAGTCACCCAATAGGTGGGCCTTAAGATGAACATGGACAACATAAAGGTCATGTCAAATATCCATGTTGTGCCCATCCCAGTACCAGTTCTTAGTAGTTCTAGTTAGTTAGTATCTTAAAGCTGTTAGCGCGTATGTTTACCTAAGACAAACAGTCGAACTAGGCAGGTCCAACTTCAATAAAGAGAGCAATCGAAGAATCCAACTCGGCTCGGCAGCGTTCGGTAAATTTCGCAACGTCTTCTCGTGCAAAATACCTGTGCCTTAAGGCGAAGGTCTTCAACCAGTGTGTGTTGCCTATGATTTCATACGGCATTGTGGTCTCTCACTATGAGCCTCATAAGTAAGCTCAAAGTCGCATAACGAGCTATGGAGAGGGCTAAGCTCGGGATTTCTCTACGAGATCGAATCAGAACGAAAGCTAACGACATAGCCCTCTGGATTAGCAAGTTGAAGTGGCAGTGGGCAGGGCACATATCACGCAGAACAGATGGCCGATGGGGCCAAAAGATTCTCGAATGGAGACCACGGACTCGTAAGCGCAGCGTAGGATGTCCACCCACAAGATGGACAGACGATCTAAAAGAGACCGCAGGGAACGCAGGATGCAGGCCACTTCCAACCAGCCTTTTTGGAGATCGATGAAGGAGGCCTATATCCAGCAATGGACGTTTTTTGTCTAAAATGATGCTGATGACGATGAATGAAAAGTAAGCATTGAAAAAATATGATTCAATTTTTCCTATAAGCCAAAACGATTTTAAGTCGCTTGCGAAGGCAAGCTAGGATGATTCGCTAGTTTCTGTTAAAATAGATCAAAATAAACATCATCGTATAAATATGACGTAAATTCCATTTTATGTTTGAATAGTTCTATCTCTGTTTATCCTGTCAGAATTGTTGTCTTCTAGTTAATGTAAATGTTAACTGATAAAATTCGTGACATGATGGTTACAAATAAAGCGAAGATTTGAAATAACAAACCCACATTTTTTGCTTGATACAATACTTAGAGCTCTGATTCTTGACCTTTTCACGAGTTAGTAAAAATCTGAACCCATATTGATGAAATTTGATGGACAGTACAGTGCATCAAAAGGCAGAATACATGATACATTTCTATCCTTAAATTATGGAACAAAACTGGAATAATGTGGCTAAATCCAGGAGCAGCTAGTTCTTAAAAGATAAATCTATTAAGACTCTTGCATTACTTATAAAATCTTATTGGTGTTACAGGTTTGGTTCTCCAACAGACGCGCCCGTCTACGTAAGCAAACGGGATCAAATTCCTCTCCGAGTATCGCCAGCTACTCATCTCTACCGATGCCACAAATGCCTTGCCCTTATCCTGGTGGAGAAATACCGCTACCTCAACATCATCCCCAGCACGCCGATTGGCATCATCAAAAGTATGCCAACTACACAAACCAACTGATGGCTCAGTCCCAACATTTGAACCAAGCTTTCCAAAACGCTGCTTTTCCTAGCACTTCTTCTTCGACATTCAGTCATCTAGTTCCTAGCTCTAACGGAACCCATAGCCAACTATTGGATCCAGGTGTCCCGAGAAATGACTACGCAAGATACTCTGGTGCCGAAATTTATGGCAAGCCAGTCAGCTACCTGCCCAAAGAATCTGAAGACGACAAAGTACCTAGTGATGAGGCTATTGAACCGAGAGAAGACAGTTATGTGAAATCGCCTGGAGAAGACTACGCTAAAGCTTTACCAGAAAATGATTACCCTAAAGTTCCTGCTGATTACTCTAAAGTGGCTGTGGACCCTTCGGCTAGCTCAAACTGGAGTCCGTCACATAATTCTTTGAACATGAGTTTAGCTGGAATCTCAAGTGAATACAAATACATGAACGATCCCTACACATTCCCTAATGTAGTTGATCCTTTAGCTCATCATAACTATCCAAATCCTCCCAATGCTACCAACAAATATTGGATTTGACAGGAAATAAACATGTATTCTGTAATATTATTAGACTATTTAATAGGCATAGTTTTATTGTTATTTTTATTTTATTTATATTTAATCTTAACGTACCCAAATAGAGTCGAATTTGAAAAAATACCTCTTAATTGCATTCCATTTAACTTTACCAAACATTTGTATAAAGTTACTAAGAGAGTCATTAGGATTAAAATAGCCAGTAAAATTATTTCACCTTGTTTTATTGAAAACCCAAGTGTCAAAATTCCCCCTACTACTATCCTGATAATAATAATAAGATAATATTAACAAAAAAGGCAAATAATTTTCAAATTGCTCAGTTTATTGGTCTATTTAAATACAAATACATCTAAAAATTTACAAAACTCATCATCTAAAATCTAGTTATTAAATTAAATCACTGTGTGGTTACATCTACTACCGATGCACCGGGTTCTTGTGGTGCAACGACTACGACCTGGTTTGTAGGTACACTCGTTACTAAAGCTACATTCGCTTCAGTTTGAACTTCAGTAGGAACGACCTCACTGGTTACCACGGTGTCTGTAGCTATGGGAGCCACTTCAGTGACTATCGGACCAGCCTCTGTGGTGGCGAGAGCAGATTCTGTGACAATAGGTGAGGGGTCTGTCACAACGGGAGCTGCTTCTGAGGCAACAGGAGCGGCGTCAGTGGCAACAGGAGCAGCATCAGTAACAACAGACGCAACCTCTGTGGCAATGGGTGCGGAGTCAGTGACCGCGGGAGCAGTGTCAGTGGAAACAAGAGTCGCCTCTGTCACAATCGAAGCAGCATCGGTGGCAATAGGAGCGACGTCAGTAGCTACAAGAGCGGCTTCAGTGGCAGCGGGAGCTGCATCAGTGACAATGGGAATGGCATCAGTGGCAATGGGAGCGGCTTCAGTAGCAACGGGAGTGGCATCAGAGGCAACAGGAGCAACTTCTGTGACAATAGGAGTGGCGCCACTGGCATCAGTAGGGCCGTCATTGGCAACGGGTGTGGCTTCAGTGGCAACGGGAACGGCGTCAGTGGCAGAGGAAGCGGCGTCACTGGCAGCTGCAATGGCATCAGTGATAACAGGAGCGACATCAGTGGCTACAGAAGCGGCTTCAGTAGCAGCGGGAGCGGCTTCAGTAGCAGTGGGAGTGGTATCACTTGTGGCGGTATTGGCATCACTGACAGCGGGAATGGCATCAGTGGCAACAGGAGCGGCGTCAGTGGCTATAGGAGCGGCTTCAGTAGCAGCGGGAGCGGTATTACTGGTGGTGGTATTTGCATCACTGACAGCAGGAACGGCACCGGCAGCAACAGGAGTGGTGTCAGTAGCTACAGGAGCAGCATCAGTAGCTACAAGAGCGGCGTCAGTAATATCGGAAACTGATTCTGAGGCGACTGGAACAGCTTCTGTTGCAGCTGGAGCTGCATCAGTAGCAACAGGAGCGGCGTTTGTGGCTGCAGGTGCCACATCAATAGGAGCGTCTGTACCTTGAGGAATGAATGCAGGTACTTCTACAATTTGATCAGGAACTGAAGTTGACGCTGATTCACCAGGTCCAGCGCTAGATGATTCTGTAACGGTAGATTCTTCTGCTGCTGGGACATTGTTAGAGCTGGTAGCGGATTGTTCAGCATTTGAAGTTGAAGCTTCAGAACCAGCAGGAGAGTCCGTTGAACTAGCAGTAGCGGTAGAACCATCGGCACTGGAAGTAGCACCAGCAGCAGAGCTATCAGCGCTGGAGGTGGCACCGGCAACAAAACCATCAGCCCCAGAAGTGGCACCAACAGCAGAGCTTTCAGCTCCGGAGATGGCACCAGCGGCAGAGCTATCAACACTGGAAATGGCACTAGCAGCAGAGCTATCAGTGTTAGTGGTAGCACCAGCAGCAGAACTATCAGCGTTGGAGGTGGCACCAGTAGCAGAGACATCAGTGTTGGAAGTAGCACCAGCGGCAGAGCTGTCAGCGCTTGAGGTGGCACCAGCGGCAGAGCCATCAATGCTGGAGGTGGCACCAGCAGTAGAGACATCAGTGTTGGAAGTAGCAACAGTGGCAGAGCTGTCAGCGCTTGAGGTGGCACCAGTGGCAGAGCCATCAATGCTGGAGGTGGCACCAGCAGCAGAGATATCAGTGTTGGAAGTAGCACTAGTAGCAGAGCTGTCAGCGCTTGAGGTGGCACCAGCGGCGGAACCATCAGCTCCAGAAGTGGCACCAGTGGCAGAGCCATCAGCGTTGGAGATGACACCAGCAGCAGAGCCATCGGCTTCAGAGGTGGCACCAGCGGCAGAACCATCAATGTTGGAGGTGGCACCAGCAGCAGAGACATCAGTGTTGGAAGTAGCACTAGCAGCAGAGCTGTCAGCGCTTGAGGTGGCACCAGCGGCGGAACCATCAGCTCCAGAGGTGGCACCAGTGGCAGAGCCATCAGTGTTGGAGGTGACACCAGCAGCAGAGCCATCGGCTCCAGAGGTGGCACCAGTGGCAGAGCCATCAGTGTTGGAGGTGACACTAGCAGCAGAGCCATCAGCTCCAGAGGTGGCACCAGCGGCAGAGCCATCAATGCTGGAGGTGGCACCAGCAGCAGAGACATCAGTGTTGGAAGTAGCACTAGCAGCAGAGCTGTCAGCGCTTGAGGTGGCACCAGCGGTGGAACCATCAGCTCCAGAGGTGGCACCAGCGGCAGAGCCATCAATGCTGGAGGTGGCACCAGCAGCAGAGACATCAGTGTTGGAAGTAGCACTAGCAGCAGAGCTGTCAGCGCTTGAGGTGGCACCAGCGGCGGAACCATCAGCTCCAGAGGTGGCACCAGTGGCAGAGCCATCAGTGTTGGAGGTGACACCAGCAGCAGAGCCATCGGCTCCAGAGGTGGCACCAGTGGCAGAGCCATCAGTGTTGGAGGTGACACCAGCAGCAGAGCCATCAGCTCCGGAGGTGGCACCAGCGGCAGAGCCATCAATGCTGGAGGTGGCACCAGCAGCAGAGACATCAGTGTTGGAAGTAGCACTAGCAGCAGAGCTGTCAGCGCTTGAGGTGGCACCAGCGGTGGAACCATCAGCTCCAGAGGTGGCACCAGTGGCAGAGCCATCAGTGTTGGAAGTGACACCAGCAGCAGAGCCATTGGCTCCAGAGGTGGCACCAGCGGCAGAGCCATCAATGCTGGAGGTGGCACCAGCAGCAGAGACATCAGTATTGGAAGTAGCACCAATGGCAGAGCTGTCAGCGTTTGAGGTGGCACCGGCGACTGAACCATCAGCTCCAGAGGTGGCACCAGTGGCAGAGCTATCAGTGTTGGAGGTGACACCAGCAGCAGAGCCATCAGCTCCAGAGGTGGCGCCAGCAGCAGAGCCATCAATGCTGGAGGTGGCACCAGCAGCAGAGACATCAGTGTTGGAAGTAGCACTAGCAGCAGAGCTGTCAGCGCTTGAGGTGGCACCAGCGGCGGAACCATCAGCTCCAGAGGTGGCACCAGTGGCAGAGCCATCAGTGTTGGAGGTGACACCAGCAGCAGAGCCATCGGCTCCAGAGGTGGCACCAGAGGTGGCACCAGCGGCAGAGCCATCAATGCTGGAGGTGGCACCAGCAGCAGAGACATCAGTGTTGGAAGTAGCACCAATGGCAGAGCTGTCAGCGTTTGAAGTGGCACCGGCGGTGGAACCATCAGCTCCAGAGGTAGCACCAGCAGCAGAGCTATCAGTGTTGGAGGTTACACCAGCAGCAGAACTATCAGCACCAGACGTGGTATCGGCGGCTAAGCTATCAGCACCAGGGGCAGCTCCAACTGCAGAGCCTTCAGTGCCAGGGGCGGCACTAGCAGCAGAGACATCAGTGTCTGAGTTAACAGTGGAGCCATCAGTACCAGTTGTGGTTCCAGCGACAGAGCTATCAGTGCCATTAGAAGATTGTCCTCCAGTAGCCCAGCTTGGTAACAAACTTGCCAAGTATTGTACCACAGATAGAAGCAAAGATTTTTTCTCATTTAATTGTTGCTCAGATACAGCCGCCCATGGAGTAGGGACATCCTTCAGAAGCGCTGTTTTGTTTTCAAGTTTTTCAATTTTCTTTTCTAACTTGACTTGCATTGCTTGTACGGCTGCAGCATTGATGTGACTTAATAGGTAGCTTCGAAAAGAGTCCGCAGACGCAGGTTCATTCTGCAAGTTATTTGTTATAAAGTTTGTGATCGCTTGACGACGTTCGCTTTTCGTGCTGTTGGCGTTAAGACCCAGATCTTGGTCAAAGAACCTGTTAAAAGCATCTTTCCTCTCCAAACCAGTGCTATTTGCAGTTAAACCGTACTTCTGCATGAAATATTCTTTCCACAGATCATCAAGATCCAAGCTCTTGTTGTCAGCAGCATCAGAAGACTCAAAAGACTCTTCGGACACTTGTTGACCTTCAATTGCTTCCTTTTCTAATTCCTCAAGTTGTTTGCGGATCTTTTCTTGGCGTTTCTGCTCTTCTTTTAAAAGTTTTTCTTGTCTCTTCCTTTCTTGTTCTTCTTGTTTGCGTCTTAGTTTCTCTTCGCGTTCATTCCTTTTACGTTCTTCTTTTTCTAATCTTTCTTGACGTTTACGCCCCTCTTCTTCTCTCTTTTCTTCTTGCTTACGTTGTTCTTCAGCTCGCTTTTCTTCAAGTTTACGCAAATTTTCTTCTTGTTTGCGTTTATGTTCTTCTAATTTACGTCTTTCTTCCTCCAGCCTTTCGAGCTGCTTTCTTTCTGTGGAGTCGGTATTACTGTCACTATCGCTATCGTCGTCATCGCCGCTTTCAGATGAGTTATCTGATAAATCACGTACAATGCGGTGGTGGCGATATGACAACGCCCTTGGGGTGCCATCTTCGGGCAAATTTTTCGCGGCGGCTAAGCACACGCAAACCTGAAACGCAAAAAATTATAACACTTTAATACTAACTCAAACCAGCAGATAAGAACACAAAGAAGTCACGTAAGGTTCACAAGCAGAAATAAACTATAAAACTTTAAGCCAGAACAAACACGTGAGATTTGAACTATAGCTCAAGAGATTTGTTTATGTATTTTTTAAGTGTTTATTTTATTTAGACAGCTTAATATCTCAAAACTCCAATATCAACTAAAGATTACGCAGAAAAACGGATTTAGAGTCCGTGGCGTGCCGTTGCACGCGATGCTCTAAGTACTTGCGCTTGTATTCAGCTGTAGGTGGTCACACGCACATTTGCTAAGACGGATATTATTTGCACGATTAAATTGTAAATGCAATAGATACCTAATAGGTTTATCTCGGCACTCTTTTTAATAAAACAGCTACTGAACATCGTTTACTATCATTACAAGTTTAATAGCTTGCTCATCAAAGAATTGCTAACACCAATGCACAAACACATGAAAAATTTATTAAAACTTACAATTAGTAGTAAATAAATGACCCTCATATTGTACGCTTAATATCTCATCGAAATATATAAATTCGTTCGTAAAAACACTTAAATGATCATGAACACTTGTGTTTCGTGAGCTCGTTCGTTAGAATATCTTTCGACGCTGCGAACAAAACCTTTTATACCAGCTCCAGCAATTAGTTGATAACATTAGATAATGGCTTCTGCGGAGATAAAGCGTAAGTCTTGACCAAACACGATGTTTTCGCCAGGACTGAGTCAGTGCAAACAGTCGTTAGGTCTAATGATGGCAATGCTACGTTCTACTATCGTAGATGTTGATAAATTCCACCGGATATTTGTGTTATATCTAGACACTGCAACGGAAACTGGATTAATATAATGTAATAATGTTGATTTTGTTTAACTAAATACCACGCGTTGGTTTATTGTTAACATCCTGTCATCTAGACTCTAGTGGCCTTACTTATAAACGTTACTTAAGTTAAGCAATGCTTAAAATGACTCTGTTAACTTCTCGCTGACGGAAATTGTCACACATGAAAAAGAGACAGCAATTTTAAGCATTGCTTAACTTAAGAAACGTGTATAAGGCCATTAATTTTCTGTCTATGAATCTCAATGAAAGTCACTCTAGACTCTAGAGTGACATTCATTGTGATCGACATGAAACTCGCTTTAATATACATATTAGGAACTTGAGGGTGATAAAAAGACATTAACTTACAAATCACGTTAATCCAATTTTGATAGTTTTATGTATTTTTTCTGCTTGATAAATAATTAACAGGTGAATCAGTTATTGCGGATGTGCTTATATATAGTAGGCCGCCCCTGCTTCGCACGGGCGAAGCCGGGATATATAGCCTATGTCAACCGGGGATAGTGCAGCATCCCAACAGTGAAAGAATTTTTAAATCGGTTCAGTAGTTTCGGAGCCTATTCAATGCAAACAAACAAACAAACAAACAATCAAATCTTTCCTCTTTATAATATTAGTATAGAAGTATAGATTAACAAATATCTGAGAACAAAAACAATTGCGTAGCCTGCAGGGTTTCATGGAATGGTGGTATTAAGCCGAATGGATGTCATTGCAGTACTCATCGTTATAAACAATTGTTAAAATGAGATCAACCCTGACATTGCGCAATAATCACTGTAGTTTTAAAAAAAAAACATTCTCACGTGAATCCTTCCTTCTATTTATACAGTTTTTTCAAGTTTCGTACCTCTAAATAAAAAAAGAAACCCTTATAGGATTACTTTGTTGTCCGTCTGTATATCTGTCTGTCAAATCCTATTTTTTTAGCAACGCGTGGAGGATATCAAGTTGAAATGAATATCAAATAGTCAAGTGTGCAACCCGTTGGAGCTGTAAAAATATAAAAAACCGTGTAATCATCATCATAATCATCAGCCAGAAGACATGCACTGCTGAAAATAGGCCTCCTTCTTAGAACTCCATACTGAAAGACAGCCTGCCATCTGCAACCACCGGATGCCCGCAACTCGATGTCTTCGGTCCATCTAGTGGGAGGCCTACTTACGCTGCGTCTTCCGGTTCGTGGTCTCCACTCAAGAACCTTTCTTCTCCATCGGTTATCGGTTCTTCGAACGATGTGGCCTCCTCATTGCCAATCCGGCTGCATTGGGACACAGCCAGTTTATGTAGGATTTTACCTACTACAACTTTCTCGGTGGCCTGCCTCTGTGCCAGATGGAGGGCTCCAGGATCTCCATAGGAACGCACCGGACCCTAATACGCTACCTGAAGCAGCACTCCTGGAAAATGCTTGAATCATTTCCGCTCCTTCCCTCTACAACGGTGCGGGCCACACCGTGCTGTTGTCTTCCCTGGGCTCGGTTGGATGGAAGGTCTGGGGCCTTAAAGTTACCTGTTTTAAGCGATTCTGTTTAGGTGATTGCGAAAAGTCGCGAGATCACAAACCATATCTCGGCGCGTTAAGATTCACGTTCGCGTGATTTTCCGCACTGTGCTGTTTCGAGCCCTCTATAAAAGGTAACCGTAAGGCCCCAGAATCCTAAATCTGATCACCCACGAGACCTCAAGAGCCCATTTGAGGGCAAACAAATCTTTCTAGAATTTTTAAATGAAAACTAACTTGATTTCATACCTACGCATTATATTGCCAAAATAAATATTGTTTATAACTACAGGAAGTTATTCGCAAATTTACATGTGTTTTTTTTTAGTTTATCTTGACAGTAATTTTTATAAATATTATGACACATTGTTATTTGGGCCCCTAATTTAACGAGAGCCATAAAATAGCTAAGCTACGTAAATCTCTGACATTTGGCTAAGCCCACAGAGCTTCGTGCGTTATATTTTTTTATATAACCACCTACTTTTAACTAAGGAAGTGACCACAATTACCTACCTATTATGTCCTTGGCTATGGAACGTAGGTATATCGACACGCTCTTTGCCAGGTATTTAATGAAGTACCTATTGTGAAAAAAAAAAATGTTTCGTTAAGTACTTATTGTAAGGCAGGGCGCAAACCCTGGACACTTTTGTGTCTTGTGTGGGATACAATCTACCAATTATTAATATTTGATTTCTATATAATCAGTATGAAATCAGCCAGTCTCTGCGCAGACTTTGTGTCCAGTTGCTGTGGACACTTTTGTGTCTTGTGTCGGATACAAGCTACCAATGAATATTTGATTTATATATTAAAAAAAAAAAACAGCCACTCTCTGCGCAGACTTTGTGTCCGGTTGCTTCCACACGTTTGCGCAGCGCCTAAAAGTTCTGTTATTTGTGATTTTTGATATCCTGAGAGTTTGTGTTGACGACTACTGTTATCTCTTTTTTACGCATTGCTTCATTATCTTTAAAATGAAATTGCATAGTAGGTACGAGTTTTTTCTAAATTTACACCATTCTTGCGCTGTAAGTGCTTTAGTTGTTAAGAGTTTTAGATGAAAGGCATTACGAATTTTTTTATTTTTTGCTAATAGTTATTTCAATTACTGGCTGCACCCCGCGGTTTCACCCGCGTAATGATTAAAAATAGTGATGGTGATGATGATGATGAAAAGTAGCCTATGTCATGACTCTCTGGCTCTTAAACTATACCCATGCAAAAAATCAGGTCGATCCGTTGTTTCGTTGCAGCGTGAAAGAGGAACAAACAAACCATCAAACAAACACACTTTCGCATTTATAATATTAGTATGATACACCCGATTCTGAAAAAAAAAAACAGATTTTGATTTATGTCGATGTAATGTTATTTGACTGCAAATTGTTTTTAAAAATGTGCTGCTAATTAGGTAATAACTGTCTTATGAATTCATTATCATGTTCCCACTTAAGGATAAATTATGGTATTTAGTTTATCATCCAGATTATCTTGACTTGACCATCATTTAGGGATGCTATTTACTTCTGCTCTATTAGCAAGTTCTACACAATTAACCTAGTAAGTGCATAATTACAGATTTAATTATTAATAATAATATTTTTGAAGGGTTTTTTGTTTACCATTCAAAAGTAGTATCAGCCGATTTCGTGCCAAACAGCCGTATATATATTCAGGCAGCGCATTCCACAGACTAGCAGTTTGCACAGTAAAAGTGGAATCAAAGCGCTTCGTACGGGTTTTCAGAATATCAACCATAAAGCGTTGTCGATTCTACGTGCCCGCTCTGGCAGTCCGATAGAAAAATGGGCAGGATGGAATTAAATCATGCAGATCCGATGCACACTCTCCGAAATGTATCCTGTAAAAAACTGATAGACTAGCAACTTTGCGCAGATGCTTAAGACTAAGGAGCTTAGTCTAAACCAGGGATTCGTAGCTGATGAGCCTCTATAGGCACGTTTCTCAATAGAACTTAACGCCCCAAGCTGGTACTTAGCTGAGATAGTAATTACCTACCTTATTTGTATGAGTTTGGATGCAAATCTGGACAATAATATTTCATCTCTTATCATCTGGTAGAAATTGAGAATGAATATCATGGAATTCGGACCCATACTTATCCGTATTTACAAACATAAGTACACGTTTTGTGTAAAGTCACGGCCAGGACGAAAATTACGCAATGGAGCTCACGTGGTGTTGCTAACTGTCTTCGAAACTTATCTCAGAGATTAAAAACTGTTTACATTCTTCGTCTATTGTTCGCAAACGGAAATTGTATATTAAGATACGTGAAATTGAATTTTGGAATGCTGTGATATGGTAAAGAGGAATGAAGAGGTAGGTAAGTAAACTAAAAAGTATAAATTGAAAGTTTTTGAAATCCTCCGATAAAAAAGCTGATAGTCTTCAAACGGCTGAACAGATTTTCGTGAGTCATAACTAAAAACAATCTAGATCAAGTCACCTTTCAAACTAAAAATTATAAATCAAAATTGGTTCAGCCGTTTGGGAGCTATGATGCAGCAGATACACACGTTAAACTTATAACACCCCTATGTTTGCATCGGAGGCTAACAATACTTTCGATTTAGTGAAAAGGCGACAACTCTCAGTCAGCTTTAGGGACTATAAAGATTCTAACAGATCAGTCAAACAAGGGAAATATGCCTTAGTACAGTAGTAGTAGTGTACAGTAGTAGTAGTGTTGGGGTAGTGTTTAAATATTTTTTTTATTGTACCGCTATACCGGTTAACGCAAAAACTGTAAGTACAGCTCACTTATTAATTTTTCACACAAACTAAAAAACTTGTAGCGACACTAATGAACTAACTAATAGTCCACATGCAAAAAAGCGTTAAGGTCGTCTGCTGGGTGAGTTATAGTGCTAACAGACGAGACAGACATAAATAACCGCCATTCAACAACCAACGGGAGGGACAGAGAAAATTTACTCTTTCCCACCCGCTGGTTGTCAACCAAATCCATAGTTCTGTTAGTACTATTAGACTAAAAGCATTAAGCCCTGGAGCCTTACAGCTACCTCTTAACACGGGCTGAAAACTGTGCGGGCTGTGCAGAAAATCACGAACGGAATTGCCCGAGATACGGTTTGCAGTCGCGCAACTTTTCACAATCAAAACAGAATCGCTTAAAACAAGTAGCCGTAAGGCTGATTTAAGCCAGATGCGTTCGCACCTGCCACGCCACCTTACCATATCTCCCTTGTTTACCTATATAATCTGAGAGTCTAGCTGTGTAGTTACTTGCAAGTAAGCAAAAATTATGGATGGCTTCACCAACGTTTAGATTGGTTGTAAAAGATAAACAGCTCTTTTTTCTGGGGTTTTAAAAAATTGCAATTTATACTTACTACTCATGCTGACTTTATTCTTACTGAGTTGCTTTTTTTTACTTTACTTATGCTGACGCAGCGACCTAAAAGGTGTCTTGGATAGTGATACTAAAAGATGCCATTCTAATACCTATCTTGTGCGAGTTCACACCAATCATATACGTCCAGTTTCTGCAGATCTTTTCCCACTTCGGCCTTAGTATATCCAAGCCAGCAACCTATGGAACTTTATTTTATCAATGATGTTCAAATTCAAATTATTTATTTGTCGTGTTGAGTTCCGCTACCAGCTCTTCTATCTCTTGTGTTTTTTTTTTTTTTGGATCGTCTAACTACCGTCTTCCCGCTTGCCACGAACAGCTTGTATTCCTTATTTTGGATTATTGTCCAGGCTTCACAGCCGTACATGATTATTGGTCGAATGGTTGGTTTGTAAATGCGGATCTTCGTACTTCCGCTGAGAAGCGTGGACACCAAGATTTTATGCTGGGCTGCACTACAAGTACTACAATGGAGGGTGGCAATTTATAAATGCTTATATTATATGAAGTGTTGTTTAATTGTTAAATCATAACTAAATCTTAAAATGAAACAACACTTCATATGTAAAAAAATCTTTCGAGATTTACATTAAAATTTGTTAATGATACTACACTTCCTTGAGGTAGATACGTAGGTAAGTCTCATTTTCTCATCCTAGTTTGAATTAGCCCACGGTACCGTTAGCTATTTCATAGAAATTCCTATCAGTAACCTAGCCATTTCTAGAGTATTCTTGGAAACTCTGACGTTAAATAAACAAATAACTTGCCGCATTAAGATAAAACAAAATAGCAGGCTAAAGCAGGCTACTACGTACGTACCAGCGAAGAACCTATTACTACGCATGTTTGCTATTTAAAATGTCACTCTTATGACAGTGAGAATACACAAGAATAACAGCTTGAAGTTCGTATTTAGGTACTAGATAACAGATCACTAGATAAGAGACCTCGCTGGGCAGAAGAGCAATGGTGGGCGAGCGGTAGCATGAACGCTTTACAATCTGACGGCACCCGGTTCAATCTCTAGTCCTATGACTAGGTACCAAATTATGTGCAGTTTCTATGCCATCGCTCAACAACGGTGAAGGTAAACATCGTCAGGAAACCGGTCTGTGCAAGAGCCTCTAAAAGTTTAAAGACATAGTTAGGCCATTGGAATTAGAATACAAATCGGATTAATTTGCTACAAAAGGTTTTATTGTTTTAATGGCTTCATTTATAGCCCAATATGTCTACCCTAAGTTTTCCTCCTCGGGGGAGTTGTGCATAAGTGGTGGGGGGTGAAAATGTACCCCTAGAAGGGGTGTTTTTGAGGTTATACGATAATATCTCGTAAATGACTCACAATATCGAAACATGGTTCTTGTAAGAGTTGTAGGGCATTAAATTCTGCACTTAATAAGATTAGATGTATATGTTTTGAACTACCAGTTCCCATAGTACTGCTCGTCAAACTTGGTCAAATTTTACATCTCGTTAAATAAAAATAGAGCATGTTATTTACCGTCAACGAATAGGTAATGGAATGGGTTTTGTTTCCGCGACAGCCAGGTTGGTTTGATACAGTAGTAAAAGTAGGTAAAATTATGAGTATAATGACCTCATTTCGTCTGAATTCCATCATTTCGTGTAACCCTGTATTTGAAATATTTATGCGCTAACATTCGTTCTATAAAGCTCCTGCCTTATAATTTACAAAACATTTGTTCGTAGCAACAAGTTATTGCCTGTAGAATTCCAAGAGGGGCTTTATCAGTGACTGACACAACGACAACGTTGCTATTGTGTTTTCACTTGAAATATTTTGTAAGAAGATCTTTTTCATTTCATGTTGGAGACATTCAAGTACGTGGAGACTTTGAGTCGTTGGCTCAAAAAACTGGAAATACAGATTTTCCGTTGAGACATAATTAAGTGACGTGACTTAGAGTATCTATGATTAATATCCCTTTTTAAGACAGGGTAACTTACGATGTACAAACTCACCGATTAAATCATAAATTCTATGTTTAGGCAAAATCTGTGAAGAAGGTTTTTTGCATTTTATACAAATTATTATTTGAATTTTTATGATATTACTAATTTAATCTAACCGGAAATAACTACTTAATAAAACTAAAAAACTAAACTAATTGAAGATCCAAGAAGGATTATTATTATGTTTAAAAGATAATTATTATCATATTTTTTGGGGTTTTACAAGCTGTTACATAACTTGCCTTGTTACTAAGGTCTGTATGTGTGGGACAAATCTTGCAACTGAATTAGTTATGTTATCCTCAACTGATTGAGCTGAAATTTGGCAAGTTAGGTGACAATGCAATGTTATGGCTTCGACCAAAATAAAATGAATGGAAGGACCCAGAAGGAGCGCATTTTTGAAAATTACAAAATGAGCGCCAGCGCTCACTTCGTTTCAGTCGGTCTCTAGCCGTAGGATGTGCGACACAAGACTATTGTTACATGATAACGAAACATCTGCCAAAATTGTTGAATAACAAGATGTGCGAAGCGGTAGTCTACATTACATTGTTATTATTTCTCTTTATTTCTTATTATTCTCTGGTCTTTTCCACCGATATTTGAGAGGCATTAGCAGGGCCAAAGCCTACACCAAGAGGTCCTGTTAAATATAAAACACAATTATTAAACTTGAATAAAAGAGCATATAAAACTATTCTACAGTACTAGTACTACAGTAGGATTAAACAATTCTGGGCTATTGTGGTAAGTTCTTGATGGTATATTGGTATATAGGTAGTCTACGGTATTGAAGTACAGTACCTACCCGCCAATATTATGTTTACTTGCATTGTTTGTTTGTTTGTTTAGGTCAAATCTTGCAAGCTGAATTACCTAGAACCAGCTCCTCATAACCGATTTTGCATAAATTTTGAATGTTCATTTTTATTTCTGGTGACAAAATAATATTAACAACCAATATTCGAGAGCTAAGATAATTGGCTTCGAGAGTGTTCCAGGGTGTAAGGGGAAAAGAAGGTAATTGTACTCATCATCATGAACAACTTTTACTATGGGACCAACCCTGAAATCGCGAAAAAATAATCAGCTGTTCCATACAATTTGGCGAGTGTCAATGACCGTTTTCTATAGAACAGCTGATATTTTTTTCGCGATTTCAGGGCTGGTCCCATGGTAAAAGTTGTTTATAATGATAAGTACAATTACCTTCTTATGGCTTCGAGAGTGTTCCCCTTACACCCCGTATAAAATGGCCGCTGCCACAACATGGGGGATTTTTGTCAACCCTGTCAATTAATATGGGTAGGTATCAAATGAAAGAGCTTGAAGAAAGAGTAGAAAACGATTAAAGTGACATCACACTAAATTCAATATAGCCGCCGCTCCAAGATGGCGGTTAACATTTTCCTTGCTAAGGCTATAAGCATGTTTAAAAAAAACAGTTATACATATTTAAATATTATGTATCTGGATCTGATGCCGGCGTCGCGGTTTTACCATCGCACTAGCCGCCACCGCTCGAAGGCTCATCCACACATCATAGATCAGTGGAAATCGCACACTGTGCGATTGAAACGATCCTTCTTGCCTCATACCTGCAAAATGTGGAATGAGCTACCTCCTACGGTGTTTCCGAGAAGCTACAACAAGGGGTTCTTCAAAAGGCGAGTTAATCGAGTTCTAAAGGATCGGCAACGTATTTATGATGCCTCTGGTGTTACAAGTGTCCATAGGCGACGGTGACTGCTTACCATCAGGCAGCCCGTCTGCTTGTTATCCACCTATGGCATAAAAAAAAAGAAAAAAACTAATAGTAGATAAAAAAGTGACGGGCCCCCGATGGTTTAATAAGATGTAATTTGATCTATTGAAAGAAAGTAAGTTCAACGAATTATGTATTTTTCAACTAAGTAGGTTACATAGACAATTATAACATTCAATAGTGTACCGTAATAGTTCCTGACAAAGCCTGCAACGAAAATATCTTGAATAAATTAGATACAAACATAATTACTTAAGCAGAAAAGTATGTACCTACAGAGAATAACAAACAAGATACCTTTATAAGATACCGATATATTTTTAGTTGGAAGTTAATTAGAGCATTTTACCGTAATACCCGGATGAATCGTACACAACAAGAAAATGTTTTATGCTATCCTATTTTGCGAGAGAAACACAAAAGAAATTTATATTTGTCCGTATTCCTCCTCAGTAACAGCCAGTGTTGACTTTTTCTGTTGATGGAGGATTTTTCTTCGGTCACCTTTAGTTTCAGAACGTCGTTATAATTTAATTAAGACGAAAAATGGAGGTTATCAATTCGACTGTATGTTTTTCTTTTATGTTTGTTACGTGATTACTCCGCTAATAATGTATTGATTTTGATGATATTTTTTTTATTTGGTAAATTATACCTCAGAAGTCCCTCAAGATAGCGGTTTGAAAAAAAAACACAAATTTTGGTATGTGGTTCAAAAGTTTTTATGAGCACTTTCAATCTCTTTTTTAACTATAGTATGTAAGTATGTATCTATGAAGCCGTGAAGTCTGTTGTTTTTTTTTTTCAAAAAATTAATTGCTATGTTTAAATATATTGTTATTATTAAGTTGATTATTTTACCTGTTCCATGTTCCTATATCGTTTCATTACCCAAGAGGTAGAATTAGTATATTGTAGGATTTGTAAATAGTGTTCTAGAGTATGGACCACGAATTGTACACGTAATGTAGAGACTCAGTAGTGGGGATAAACGGAAGTTAGCAGTAAGCAAAGGCTGGAAGCAAAAAAAACAAAGATTGGGCCTTAGAGATACTGCAAATGGGTCTGATGCCATAAAATATTATAAATGTGAAAGTTGTGTGTAAGTTGTTATATTATACAGATACACACTTGCACGTGTGTATCTGTAAAATAGGATAGCGGATGAAACCACGGAGTGCTGCTAGGTACTCTATCGTATATATAGATATTACTATACCATTGCTTAGTAGATATAGTAATCTACTATGGCCTAGTAGGTATGTTAATCTACTATGGCCCGGTAGGTATAGTAATATACTATCGCTTAGTAGGTAGGTTAGGTTGGTAATAGTATAATTACAGTGGCCCGGTAGGTATCTATATAATCTACAATGGCCCAGAAATTATAGTAATCAATTATGGCCAAGTGGGTATAGTAATTTATAGAGATTACTATAATACTATGCTAAAACTTTGATTGTTTAGTTTGTTTAGTGAACGAATAACTAAGACAAGCGTCAGAAACGGAAAAATTTAATTGAAATTTGTCAGAATTGTAAATCGGACGGACAACAATATTTATCGCAAAAGTTGCGGGTCCAACCTAGACTTGATTAGCTCAGGAAATGATATGATTTCAATAAATTTGTTAAATAATAAAAAAAAAAAATTGGTTAAAAAAATGTTTTTTACTTTTAAATACAAATCTAGGATTATAAAAACATACACACCGCATGATCTTATCAACATGCCCTTCTTATTACGCGGATTTTAAATCTATGTGCATAATTTTAATTCATTGTAAAACGTGATGTCAAAAACCATATTATAACTTAATCTCCATGTTCTCTGATAATAAAATGGGGAACCCAATATTATCTTAAACAATCATACGACTATTTTTAAATAACATTGCCCCCTGCAAACTCACGTTACGTGATTTCACATAAAATTTTCCTACTGTAAGATGACTGTAAGCTTGTTCAGGTAGCAAAACAAGCGTATACGTAGAAAGTTTAGTTTTGGTACAGTCAGCAAGAAACAAAACGTAAATTAGTCAAACAAGTGAAAAGGTTTCTTCGAGGCAAGCGTACTCCATCGTAGACCGCATCATCGCTTAACATCAGGTGAGTTAGTGGTCAAACGCAAGCCTATTCTATTAAAAAACGTACCTGCACCCGTATTTACCCAACGATGCAAAGCCAAAATAGAGGAATTTTTTTCAAATTCCAAATTCAAATGTCTAAGTCAGATTTTTCCAATTTCATATAGCCTCTCCTGTAAATTTTTGACAATGCGAATTAGAAAAGACCGCTCTTTCGTTGTTACATAATATTTTTATATTTTTTCACTCTTACAAAAGATGCGTTTACATAGATAAAGTAAAATATCCTTTGTCCGTGTTTGTAATGGCTATGTCATGACTGAGTAAGCGTTGCGTTTGCTCGTAATCAAATTGCTTTAGCCATGTTAACAAACTTTTTTTGTTTGTATGTTCAAACAGCCTACAACCTAAACACTTCAACAAATTTTGATAAATGAGATATAGATAGGTTTTTCTATGTTCAGGGGTATGGTCACTATAGGTGACGTTTCATGAATACAATATGGAGTAACGGAGCTATCCGTTACAGGTAATAGGGATGTTATTTTTACTGCATTTTTTCTTGAATTTGGGTATCATTGAATAAATATTTTTAATTAAAGTGAGTTGTAGATTTTTTTTTGTTCAGGTTTATCGTTCAAAAGTACCGATATTGTTACTCAGCATATTAGCTAGCATTTTGGCTAGTGTATTACAGATAATACACTAGCCTGTACCTCGCATAATAGCATAATAGCAGCTCTTTGCTGGCACCAGGAAGTCGCTATACCACAGGAACTAAATTTTTAGAGATAAAAAGTGGAAACGTGGAGGGTTTGGCCTACCTCTGTGCCAAATTTCAACCATATCAGACGAGTTGAGTGCAATCGTCATCAACGTTCAAAAACGGAATGACCTCAGTAAAAAGTAAAGAAAGATAATTTAAATAATTTCCATTTTAAGTATTTGCATCACACCATCATTTACATCAGGCAAGTTGGAGGTAAAACGCAAGCCTAATTAAAATTAGGCTTGCGATTTAAAAATTACTGACATCAAAATACTAATATAAAAAAAATGATTTTGTTATAAAAAAAAATGATTTTTTAAAATAAAAATATCAAAAAAAGCAACCATAAAAAGTTTCTTTGCCGACTCTACCTCTTATCTGTTTTGAATATTATTTGCTTCTTCGGGAAAACCTTGTCTCCAACGCACTAGATCGTAATATCATAATCTTTTGATTACACAGTAATTCATTGTATAAAAGCGTTGGAATTGCAACACTTAGTTCACAAACGATACAACTTTAGCCGAACGATAAAGTCAAACGAAGTTACTCGAATAAATCATGGGTTTTAAGATTGTTTTAGCACTTTGTGCTATGGTAAGTATTGATTTGGCGACATTTGTTGGAAGTTTCCTTGAAAGGTTCCGTTTAATAGTTTCAAGGGTATTGAGAAGGCTAACTTGCAATTAAATTTCCACGTCTAAGTTTTAAATTAATTGTGTTCTTTGAAGCCCTGTTACGGCGGCTCATTATTCATTTGACTGGCAGAATAGGATTTAACTGTGTCGCATTTTTCTTTCAAAAAAGCTTTGTTGAATCTTTGCTGATTGTCGTTTGTTAGATTTGATTGAGCTTAATTAAATTCAGAAATGGAAACAAATGTTCTAACCTTTTGTCTAGATTGTTTTACTATGAGCTGATATAAAGACATAGGCAAATTCATAGATATGTTTGTTCCTGCTAATTATACATTTATTTCATTACAGGTTGCGATTGCATCAGCAGTTCCCGGTGGTGCCGGTCCAGGAGGTCCCTGGGGAGGCTGGGGTGGCCTTGCTGCTGGCGCTGGTGGTGGTGCCCCCGCTACCAACCCCTGGGTTCCACCATGGCTCTCAACTGCCCCGTGGTTCCCCCAGTGGGGTCCGTGTACCATGATTGGTGCGACTTGCCAGGACTGCAACACAAAACTGGTGTGCACTAAAGTCGGTGGACTGCAGAGACCCTGTTCCGACCCCACTCTGCCTCACTGCAACCTCGGAGAGTGCTCAGCTACTCCATCTGAAGAATGCACCATCACCACTGTGACTGCTGGATCTACCGATGTTACCGCCTAAGGAGAACAAGGAACAATGAGATAATGAGAAGATACTCCTACTCTAACAAAGATAACTTTTGTAAAACCATCTTAGAAATTCATGTTTTGATGTCTGTAATTTTCTAGTAGAGAACTGAGTTATTTAAACGACTTTTTGTAGTAAAAAATTTATTAAGCGCTGTAATACATTTGGCATCACTTACTAACACAGCGTATGTCTATATTATAATTTATTTCAATAAAAAATCAAACCGTACAAACAAGTTTTAATAATGACACATATACACATACAAATACCAATAGAAGTTATATTATGAAATGAAAACAACTTATTCTAAAATAAACTAATTATATCTACCATTTCTCTGGTTACGTGGGCAGAGAGGATATTCTATGTTTGCTGAAAATATACAAGTAATGCCGGCTGTACACTACCGAGTCACTCGCGTGAGAGAATCTCGGCTGATGGCGAGGTATAGAACGAAGCCAGTGAAACTCAACGTGACGACACGTGTATAGTATAGGCCCAACGCATAACTAATGTATCACCCGCGACTTTAAAGGATATAAGACGATAAAGGGGAGTTAGCCGCCGTCCGGTCAGCGAGTGACCCCTTTGTCGTCTTGCTCCACACCCCAATAAAGTCGCAGGCGATACCTGAGTTATCGCCAGCCTATGGTACATTTTCTTTCTTACCCTACCTCGGGGTTTGTCTCTGAAAATATGCAGCCGAGGTAATAAATTCTAATCCGCACGTAGTCACGAGTACTCGCACCATGTTTACGCGAAAACAACAAAAAAACAACAATACAATACAACAATGTTCAATACAACATGAAACTTATAGCTATAGTTCCACACCGAGATACAATACCTATAAAGTCATAAGATCTATATAAGTGAAAACAGTGCAAATCGTCCGAGCGTCGTTGTACATACTGTTACGAATAGCAGTTTATATGGTATCTCCACAAGTATATTTTCACTGATTTACTACACAGCACTGATTTAGACTTTGACACCTATAAATATTCATGGACGTCAGCACGTCCATGTAAATATTGATACATATTTACAACTATTGACCACATTACAGATCGCGGTTGCCTCAGAACTAATCAAAAAAGTCAGCGCAATGCTTAGCGTGCGCCGAGTTTTATTTGGTCATATTTTTTTCATGTTCATGTAACTGTAGTAAACAAAGATTAGTTTAAAACAGTGTTTTACCGCATCGTTGTTTTTCATTATGCAAGATAGAGTTAAAACGCAAGTCCATTTATTTAATTATTATAAAAACTTAAAAAGTGGCTTTGCCGACTCTACATCTTATCTATATTGAATATTGTTTGCTTCTTTGGGAAAACCTTATCTTTTGGAAAACGGACAAGATCCTAATATAATAATCCCTTGATTACACAGTAGTTCATTATATAAAAGCGTTTAAATTGCAACTCTTAGCTCACAAACAATACAACTTTAGTCGAACGATAAAGTCAAACGAAGTATATCGAATATTAAATCATGGTTTTCAAGATTGTTTTGGCACTTTGTGTTATGGTAAATATTGATTTGGCAGTTTTTATTGAAGTTTCGTTGACGGGCTGGTACTGAGAAAATTTGCTCCTTATCCACCTCTGTTTTAAATTGTGTTTTTGAAGCCCTGCCCATGGCAGCTGATTTCAATGCCACAATTTAACTGTGCCGCATTTTTCTATTAAAATATCGTATTTATATTTTCACTAGTTGTCATTCATTAGAATTTATAAAATTTTGACATAAAATAAAATATTTACATATCAGTCTAGATTATTTTATTGTGAGCATAAATAGTATGATCAAAGGCAAATCTATTCATAACTTATGGTTATTTATGTATATTTTTATTTCATCGCAGGTTGCAACAGCATCAGCAATTCCCGGCACTGCCGGTCCAGGAGGTCCCTGGGGAGGATGGGGTGGCCTTGGAGGATGGGGTGGCCTTGGAGCATGGGGCGGCCTGGGAGCATGGGGTGGACCTGGTGCTGGTGCCAGCTTTGAAGTTGACGCTGGTGCTGGTGCTTCCGCTGCTAAGTTCTGGATCCCACCCTGGATCTCGGCAGCCCCATGGTTCCCCCATCGGGGCCCATGCACCATGATTGGCACGACCTGCCTGGATTGCAATACAAAGCTGGTCTGTGCTAAATTCGGTGGACTGCAGAGACCCTGTTCCGACCCTGCTCTGCCTCACTGCAACCTCGGAGAGTGCTCAGCGACTCCATCAGACGAATGCACTGTCCCCACTGTGCCTGCTGATGTAGCCGCCTAAGAAGAAATAGGAAGAAAACGATGAGAAAATACTCGACAAAGACAACTTTTGAACAAATTCTTGATTTGATGTCTGTCATTTCCGTTTATAGAACTGATTAATGTAAACTACTGTTATTAAAGTTCCATTATATTTAAGAGTGTGTACTAAAATCGTGCCAAATTTGACGCCTGTACGTATTACTGTTTTTCCAATATAGAGCTAATACAAAAAAGCGTTAAAAATACGTTTGTATTATGGGGACCCCCTTTCGTTTTTACTTTAAAAACGAAATGGTGGTGTCCCCATACAACAAACGTATTTTTGTATTAGCTGTAATATAACAACTCTTAAACTTATCCGGGTTAAATAGTAACCTAAAAATCTCTATGTAGAAAATCAAGTCGATATTGAATGAAAGAGGAATAAACAAACCAACACATGTTTAATATCAGCAATATTAGTGTAGCATCGCAGACGATACCTGAGTTATGCGACCGGCCTTATAGTACACTATCTTTCTCGCCCTGCCTCGGGGTGTGTCAGCAATAATGTACAACTGCGATAAATTCTAATCCGCAAATAATTGCCATGTTTCACAACACGAGTGGCTGCTAACGGCCTCCGTCATTCCAACAGAATCTGTTGCACGTGGCATGCAAGCTAATGTAGCTCCTACGCTAGGCTTCAACAACCCTTTATGATAATATATTGCACTACTCGTGCAAGGAAAATATAAAAGGCTATGTTGTTTTCAAATAAGTTTCCTTGAATAGACAAGTAGTGTTGAGTTTTCCTTTGGCAAGTAGAAAAACTATCGAATTACGTTTATAGTTTGTCAGTTCGTATCATAATGATGATTTTTCTTAAAAGTTTAGGTTAGTAAGGGAAGTGATAACCAACAAACAACCCACTGGAAACCAAAATAAGATACCCAAAAATAATTGACAAGAATATAATCTAAAACAAAAAAAAAAGCTTATTAATCAGTAATTTGTTACAGATAAATAAAATATAGTAATTAAATTCAGATTAATTTTATTAATTTTGTTGCAAGTTTAATTATTTATGATAAATTAGGTTACTAAATTAGTCCTAACCTATTTGTACTTGGCACGGTATTGAAGTGAAAATACACTCAATAAGAAAAAGTTTTCAAAAATAGATTCAATAATTTCTAAGATTATTGTTACTAATATTAAAAATGAGTTGGTTTGTTTATTCCTCTTTTATTCAATATCGACGTGATTTTCTGCATAGAGATTTTTATGTTACTTTATAACCCGGAGAAGTTTAAAATTCTTGAGAGAATGTCCACGCGGGTATGGTTGCCATACGTACGGAATTTTCCGGACATGTTCAGTAATTTAGACTTTTGTCCGGAATGCGGGAGGAATTCCAAAACTTACTGAATTCTAGAAATGAAATTAAAAAGACCGCCACACAATTTCATAATGCTGCAAAATATGAACTTTGAAGGAAATATCTGAAAGTTTCTTTAAGCGTCCGTGTTTTCCCCGAATATTTTTTTCATTTGGTAACCCGGGCACAGCTAGTATCACAAATTCAGATGTATATTTCCTCTATGAGCTGCACTGTTAGCTGTTAGTAATAACGTTTCACACTCATAGCCCCCACTAAAATTCCCTGTGTCGGGAATACCATGGAACACACAACAACTAACACCCACCCATGGTATAATAATATATATTTCGCCAGGTATGATACCTATTCCGAGACGCAAAGATCACGTGGGTGACACAAGCCTATGTCAACGACGTTTAATCAAGGAAGTTGCAAGGAAAGGAACGCGTTCTGTCAAAATATTCCCATACAAAACTAAACCTTAACGTCTAACGATAAGGTTCATAATAATGTGGCTAGGAACATGGAGGTAAAACGAGCTCACTGAAATATCTACCACGGAGGAAGTGTATCCCTTTCTAAAGATTGCCATTACATAAAACATATATTTTAGTAAAACTCTGTTTTACACTATCTCAGCTGTTCACTAAAGTTATATAATGTTGTGGAATCTCATTCCACAACCACCACGGTAATTATCCCGTAATCATATTTTAGTAGTTTTACTTATTCAATCGGACATACCAGGCAGGCCCTATTTTGGGGTGTAAACATAAAATTACTACCAATGAAATAAAGATAAATTTTTATATCCATTTTCTAACGGATATTAATGTAGATAATATATCTAATGTATCATGTACATATTTAAATTTTATTTTTAAGTAACCATGTAGGTTCCTAGTATAATTACTAGGAACCTTCAAGGTTCTGCTGAACCATGAAGCTACTGGCAGCATTAACGAAATGGCGTTTTTGATTGTTTGCTTACTATATTTTGTTTTTTCAAGCGTGATTTTTGAATATTTATTTTAAAATGGTGAAAAATTTCTGTATAAGAAACTGTGCTAGTGAATCATTCGGTGGCTGCGGCATATCTTTTCACAAGTAGGTACACAAAGCTTGAAATACAAGAAAATGTTTACTAGGGTGTCCATACACGTGTGAACATGAACAATATTTTGAACAATGAACAATTATTTTTATACATTATGTTTTAGCATGACCTAGGGATATTTTAAAGTAATTCGCATTTCGGCGAGTGTGCGCAAAAGCTTCGAGCCCTTGTTCCACCCTCCCCCTTTTACTTAGGAAAAGTAGAATGACTGCACATGCACACTACCCTCCCTTCCTAGTGAAAATTCCAAAGATTTGAACTCAACGATTTGGGTCTTCATTTATGATACGTACTGCCCAAGAATGGAACTACCTGCCGTCCTCCTTGTTTCCTGAGAACAACAAACTAGATATCTTCATGGCTAGTGATAGATAGTGACAGTGATAGTGATAGTGTGATAGTGACTGCTAGTCTGTGGAATGCGCTGCCTGAATAGGTGTTCCTCGATACTTATACAATCTGGGTGTCTTCAAATCACGAGTGAATTGGTTTCTTCTAGGCAAGCGTGCTCCACCGTAGACCGCATCATCGCTTAACATCAGGCGAGTTGGCGGTCAAGCGCAAGCCTATTATTTATATAAAAAAAAAAGATATGTATAGATAGATATGAATAGATTTCTAGATCAACGTGTTCCATCCTCCGCCATACCGTCACGTACCATCAGGTGAGTAAGTGGCGAAACGTAGATCTAGTACCACCATCCAACGGTGAACCGAGCTTTCTGTGTACAGTTGTATCGTTCAAGGGTGTTTCGACGAATCGTACGGGAATCATTCTAAATATTACATAAAAAATGAAAGTACCTAAATTCATCGCTGAATATATTTCATGTTACAGTATACCAACAAAAGAGGATGTAAGAAAAATGTGGTTGGAAGTAATTCTTAGTCGAACAGCAAGAATAACAAAAAACTCCAGGGTGTGCAGTTTGCACTTCAACACAGAAGATTTTATAAAGACACTAGCGACCCGCCCCGGCATCGCAGGTGCAATGCTAATACTAAAATAATATACTACGGAATGTCTTTATATACCTACAACGTTCACAGCTTTTTGTCATTATGCAAAACAAACATGTTTTCTTTAGAGGTTACTCTTTAAAGAGCGACATTATGATTGGCCATGTGAAAAACACGCCGCCGGTACCGGCCTGTTGCGGTACTGGCCGGGGGGCCGGTACCGCCGCAACCGCTATGTCCCTGCATTTTATATCTTTAATATCTTCGAAAATGTTCATATAAATTACATGCTGTAAACGGCCATATTGGTCTATATTAAATGCACAATGTATTTAAGGTACTTAATTGGATAAAGATTAATGCTGTATTGCTTAAAATCCCTTCGTTATCACGTAGGGTTCAGCCAGCGTTTGCAATGTAAGCGCAAAAAAAAAATGTTTATTTACGACATTACATTAGAAACCTCTACAATTATCAGTGTTTCTCTACTATATTATGCATGTATTATATATATAAACCTTTCTCTTGAATCACTCTATCTATTTTAAAAAAACGCATTAAAATCTGTTGCGTAGTTTTAAAGATTTAAGCATACATAGGGACGGACAGACAGCGACAGCGACTTTGTTTTATCCTATGTAGTGATAGTAATAGTGATGTAGTGATGCTTTCGACAAACTTTGAAAATGAATGTAGTTCGATGTCATTTTCCCGCAGTAAGTAAAATATGCCAAATAGTAGTCATGCCAATCTTCTATATTTATAAAAGCTAAATTCACTCACTCACTCACTGACTTGTCACGAAATCTCAAAAACTATTTGACTTACGAAGCTAAAATTTGGCACGTAGATTCCTTATGGGGTATAGAGGTCCGCTAAGAAGGATTTAGCGAAAAAGCCGAATTAAAGGGGGCAAATGGATGTTGAAAGATTATATTAAAGTCCTTTGTTTTTGATGATACTCAGGGATAAAATTTGGTATTCAGGCTAATAGTTTAAATTAAATAAATACTGTTATAATATTTTTACAAAAAAGAAAGATTAAGGAGGTGGAATTTTAGTTTGTATGTTGTGTTGAAAGTTATGCAACTACGAAATTGTAATTTGACAAGTGGGTGTAAAACTTCATTAAAAAATATTTTACGAAAGGGCCGAATTAAAGGGTCCAAAAAAGGTTGAAAGTTTAGGTGAAAGTGTACGCGTACGAAGTCACACGGGTAACGGCTAGTTTATTATAAATACAAAAGTTTGTCTGTTGTATGTGAAAGAGGAACAAACATCCATACATACAAACTTTGGCGTTTATAATATTAGTTGAAAGTAGGATAGGATGCGAAAGTGTGTTTGTTACTCTTTTACGCAGCAACAGAGCAACAAATCAACCAGATTTTTTGCATGGGTATAGTTCAAGGGATGGAAAGTTATAGGCTACTTTCATCATCATCGTCATCTACTAGATGTTGTTAACTGATCACCGAATTTAAGCAACGGACTACACGGTCAATCTTAGGTAGGGTGATTGCAAGTGGCATTTAGAAACCGAATGATCGAATAAAAAGTTAACAATCTGGGTGGGCGACGTGGTCCTTAACTGTTGGCCTTTTGGAAAAACTCAGAGTCACTCAGCGGGCAATGGAGAGTTTCTTTGCGCGATAAAATCCGAAACGTGGATATTCGCCAAAGAACCAGAGTCACCGACATAGCTGTTAAAATTTGCAAGTTGAAGTGGCAATGGGCAGGCCACATCGCTCGAAGAACCGATAACCGATGGGGAAGAAAGGTTCTTGAGTGGAGACCACGAACCGGAAGACGCAGCATAGGTAGGCCTCCCACTAGATGGACCGACGACATGGTGAGAGTCGCTGGCATCCAGTGGATGCAAAAGGCAGGCTGTCGTTCAGTGTGGAGGTTAAAGGGGGAGGCCTATGTTCAGCAGTGGACGTCTTCTGGCTGATGATGATGATGATGATGAATCTGGGTGCCTTCAAGTCGAGAGTGAATAGGTTTCTTCTAGGCAAGCGTGCTCCATCGTAGGCCGCATCATCGCTTAACATCAGGCGAGATGGCGGCCAAGCGCAAGCCAATTTATAATTTTAAAAAAATATATGTCACGTGACCCGTATGTCCCGGTTGAGTCTTATAACAATAGCCGCTAAGCCATCTCAGAGGTCTTCAGGCGTCCTGGCGGCCTAAAATTCTGACATTAGCGCTCGTCACTGGGCCTATATGAACTTCCTGTATTTACTGAGAGTACCAATACGATGATTTTAGGAATTACCTACAATGTCTTCGTTTCCTCAAAATCATGAACACCCTACAAGAAAAGGACAAATTACTCCGTGCTCGCTTTTCCCTCGGACCGTTTTTTTAGCATGAGTACTCGATCCAGGTCCCTTTAGGGTATATATAAAATCCTTGCGTTTAATATATTAAATTCGCGTTTAAAATAGAATTGCTTCGCTTGAGCGGATAAACAAAATGACCATCGAAGTGCTTTTTGTATTTTATTTCATAGATTATTAAGGCGAGGTTTTACCACTTTTAAGCAACGCTATTACTACAGATGACCATAAGACTTGGTTTATTGTATTAAAGTTGCCTTTAGTTGAGCAAAACCACGGCGCATACACACAGTCACTACTTCTATTTTTGAGGTTTTACTCATATTTTTCGAAAAGTATAGCTGTAATTTACAATGTACCTGTGCGGTTTCCTTCATGTTTATGAAGTCTGTATAATTATTAAAATATCGTAGACATAATTTAATAAATAGCTATTTGAATGACAGGGAGAAAAGCGCAAATAAGTGTTACTTTTTTTTTTCTTTTTCTATCGAGCTAAATGTCCTTCGTCGTGTTTCGGTATTTGGGGGAAAAAAACACAAAAAACATTGAATGTTTTTCCTAGATAAAACATTCACTGTTAATATTATGACACCGTTTTTATAATTTTAAGCTAACCATGGAGTCGACACACTTGAACTAGAATGACCAAAATTGCTAAAAGTCAGAAAAGAGAGCCTTAACAGTTATTTTTTTTAAATTTCTGTTTATTGCAATACAGTGGCACTGGCGTAGGCTTGTGTCACTCCCGGAATATCAGACCTTGTTTTATTGGATCATGCACGCAGAGCAGATATTTTAATTTATCATTCAAACATCTCGTCAGCCTGGAATCTGACCCAGAACCTCCAAAATGTAAGGCAGTAGCGCTGAGCCATAGTCGTCAAGTATATCAGTTCGCTGTCAGAACGACTTGATTGATGGCGCTGTTCTGATGACGAACCTGCAAAGTCCATTAGCAAAGGCATCACTTTTGCAGGTACCTGGGTGTGAAATATATAATAGATACGATATAAAAATGTCATAACTACCAGAACCACCCATGAAATGCATTTTTAGACAAATTGAGATATTTTCAAAGAGTGTGCTACAGATCTGCATGATTTGATTCCCTCCTGCCCATATTTCTATCGGACTGCCAGTGTGGGCACGAAGAATCGACACCGCTTTACGGTTGATATTCCGAGAACCCATACTAAGCGCTTTGATTCCATTTATTGTGCGAACTGGTAGTCTGTGGAATTCGCTGCCTGAGTGGGTGTTCCCCGATAGTTACAATCTATGTCTTCAAGTCGAGAGTGAATAGGTTTCTTCTAGGCAAGCGTGCTCTATCGTAGGCCGCAGCATCGCTTAACATCAGGAGAGTTGGCGGTCAAGCGCAAGCCTATTTATAATTTAAAAAAAGTGGAAAAAAAAAACTAGTGCATAGTTTCTATTGAAGTTCGGTTCGGTTTGGTTCTAAAGATTAGGATTAGAACAGACGGACCGATAGACAGACGGAATAGAAACAAACGGACATAATGACAGAAGGAGAAGGAAGAGAAGCCTCGTACTACTACGGAACCCTAAAAAGAAATATGCTTGCAAACTCTCAAACTTTTGCATTTAGGCTTAGCTCGGTTTAACCCACTATAGGATAGTGGGTTAAGGACTATGAAGTGTTATTATTTGTTTGTTTTTTATTGAAGATTTCGGATCGATTTATTCATAGTCTTCTAGTCGATAAATTAAGCTACCTCCACACCAATTTCAATTTGACAAACAAACAGACGAGCTCTCTGATGGTATGCAGTCACTTTCGCTTATTTTTATTCTAACAATTATAAAAACAAATTCCGGTAAACTGTATTATGTATTGTTTATACGTAGTTTCTCGTGCATGATCCGCTTAGAACTTTCCAACCGGAAAACATGACGGGAAAACCCTGTTTATTTCCCTATTTGTACTTTTAATTGTTCGAACTGAGACAAGCGTTAACTTCTCTTATTTAAATGAAATGCGTCTGCATTTTAATGTATTAGGTAGAGTCATTCATACAGCTATGGCTCTTAAACTGGTTACGCTACTTGCCACGGAGAGTTCCTATTTTGTACATCATCACCATTTCAGCATGTCATGTTCCCAGTGCTGGGACTCAGGCCTTCTCTCAGAGAGAGATAGAAAGAGAGGGTGTGCCCTAATCCACCATGTGGGCCCATACTTTGAACTTTATAAGGTTCTTGGATATACTGGTTTCCTCAAGATGTTTACCTTCACCGTTGTTGAGCTTTGGCATCGAAACTGCACATAATTTATTTAAGTACTAAATAAGTCATTGGTTTGGGGCCAAGTATCAAACCGGCCATCAGATTGTAAAGCGCACATGCTACCGGTCGGCCACCTATCGCTCTCCTGTTGTGTTTGTTGTAATGTTTTATTAGAGCAAAACTTATCACCTAAAACCAAACCAATAACTAGTTCAAATACCCTTTACAGTAAATTACTTTTCAGAGCGCCATGCTAGTTCTAGTCCTGGCTCAGCAGCCCCAAGGCGGTCCGCACGTAGTCCAGCGAAGCCCTCATCAAAACCAAGGCAGGGCCAGCCGTGAAGCTGAAGATTACACAGACGAAACCGTGACTTTTCCGCCTGGTGGCAATTGGACCACATGTGACATCAACATCGATTATATCCTCTCGTGCCATGATTGTGCGCCCCGGATGATCTGCAAGCCTGTCGGAGGCCTGTTGAAAGCCTGCAACAAGCCTTGGAAACCTTACTGCAACCAAGGATTCTCCTCTGCTCTGCCAAGTCTTGATTGCATGGGCATATAGATTATGTAGACAAGGATTTTGTCACTGTTTTTCTAACACCATGCTAATGTGTCATTAGAATATGCCTAACTACCTAAAACAAAATAAATATTAATATGTATATTTATTTAATTAAAGAATTTTTTTGTTACTTTTTATAATCATTTTTATTTCGATAAAATGTTTGCTACGATGTTTGTTTATCAATAGCACTTGATCCTCTAGGCACTGCAAAAGGAATAAGAACTCATATTCTATACTATAGGCGATTTGAAATAGGAATGTTTGTACACAAGTTTGTTATTCAATCAAGAAAATGGCTATGTTTACGCTGTTTGTATGGAAATATTCCATACCCAACAACACGATTCTATACCATAGGAGACGAATCTTACGTTTGCATTCGATTTATAATCTAACCCACAAGAAATACAGTCGAACTGAAAACTTCTTTTTCTAGTCAGTTGAAAAATATGTGAGCATAGCCACCAAAACTCAAAAATATTAGGTATTACATTAAATACATACTTCACTTACTTATATTTTATCACAGGTCCAAAAATAATTAAAATTATCCATTTAGTTTGGTTGACCAAATCCAACAAGGAGACTTGTCCTATTCAAATGAGGATTCTTTCCAAACATTTGGTCCCTTACCTATATCTTCCGGAGTCGACCCCTGTCAGCTATTGTGTAAGATTGCAACCCAGTGTCAGGCCACGCATACTTTCTACAGGCTGGCAATTTCTTACACTTAAACAACACGCATTCCTTCAACTTTATTTTCTAATCTGAACTTAAGCAAAACAGGCTAGTTTTAGACCTAAAAGGGTTAAAAGAGTAGCTCTTGTCGTTGGAGTGATTTCCAGGTTTGTTGGTCTTCTGCCAGCGTTTTCACCTCCCTGTATGACATGACATTTGTCCTCTTTTATTTGGTCTAAGAATACTCTTCTTGTTCTTCCTGGTCCTCTCTTTCCTTTTACCTTTCCCTCTATTATGGTTTTCATAAATTTTTCATGTCGTACAAGGTAGCCAATCTTGACTCTTCCAGTCTCCATACTCGCTAGTAGACTTCTTTTCTCATCGACAAATGTTAAACACTCCCTGATTTTTTCTTCTGTCCAGCTTACTCTTTCCATACGTCTCCAAAACCATATTTCAAATGCTTCTAGCTTTTCTCAATCTTTCTTAGTCATCATCCACGTCTCACTTCCGTACAGTAAACAATACACATTGTACTAAATTTCAAGAGTGGGCTCAATATTTAGGACTTGATAAATGTGCGTCGTCTGTTTTTTTACTAACTACGTTGCATAGTAGCGTGCTTAAACGTGTTTATATGATACTAGCTGTTGCCTGCAATTTTGTACCCGTAGTCTGTCATACAAACGTTCAACCTTCATTTGCACTCCTTGTTACGCAAATTTCTTTCTTAACGGACCTGTAATATCCCGGAATCTACCAGCCATATTTCAGCTCCGTAAATCAACTAAGATAAGATAAAGATAAGATATTTTTTTTTCCTAAAAATACAAAACTATAATATAAAGTCGCCGAGCGAATGATTTCACACTGGTGCGTGGTGTACTTGTTAGCACCACTGAGTTGGTAGGTACCGTCAGAAAAGTTCACTCGCCAGGTCTTTACTATATAAGTCAATGAATTAATATGAAACCAAAAAAATTGGCTCTAAAACTTTGACAGATGTATGAAGCCGGACGACTATCTTTTGGTGATATAAATTTCAAACGATACTAGTATAAAATAGCGATGATTCATTCATGTTTTGTCTAAGATAGTTTCAAAATAAGATAAAATTTGTTAAAGTTAAAACCCGACTACGTCATGGCACATTTTAGATTCCGAAACCATTTTATGATAACAATATTTCGTATTTCTCATATTAGGCTAGGTAAGTATTTTTAGGCTAGGTAGTTTATGTGATGTGTTAATAATAACCCTATGACATGCCTCGTAAGACGTTTTAATTGACACCTAGTTTGGTTATTTTTTTTATAATATACTAGCGACCCACCCGCCCGGCTTCGCACGGGTGTAATTTACGTGCGAAGCCGGGGTGGATCGCTAGTTATATACATAAACCTTCCGTGAAAATGTTTAAAAACTGATGGTAAAAACCGCATCAAAATCCGTTGCGTGGTTTAGGAGGAGTTAGCGGCCATACATACAGACAGGCAGACGCGGAAAGCGACTTTAATTTATACTATGTAGAGATAGAGAAGAGAAGAGATAGAGATTTAGAGAAGCTACGAATGAATACCAGATCAAACAAACATACATAGATACTAATATCTACTTTATATCAATGGCACTAATGTCAGTCATAGAAGGCATTCTTCCGAGTTCGTATGCAAGAGACCCAAGATCTATCAATGAATCGCATTGAGTACCTACATCGATACTTGATGAAATATTTTTTCGAACATGATTCATTCAAATATCAAAATCTTTATCGGGAAAACCGATGCGCCAACTTTTACATCTCCTGAAGCATGTCATGATAACCAATTGATAAGAAGTATAAAAGCAATTGATTTTATTTTGTGTTAATAGAAGATATCTGTGCAAACAGCAATGGCTTTGAAGAGTATTGGAATTATAATAGCGATCGTGAGTGTCTTTTTTTAAACTGTTTTTGTTTGCTTAATTTAACACAAACAACCATAGTTTCTATCAAAAATTTAAAAACACTAGATTAGAGTTAGATTAGTTTGTTACGCTTAGTTTGTTTTATTGCGCAATGAAACGCAGATCTATGAATTCAAGATTGAGAGTGAAGATGAAATATCTAAATGAAAATGAGTATTAACCAAATAAACTGAAAATTTATAAAATTATTTATCTAAATTTTGATTTATAGCTTTGGCATGTCATTACTTGTGTATTTACTCGTTATTATGAAACAATTAGGATCACAAAACAAACCTTTTATATTTGCAACATAATATAATAAGGTATATTTTTCAATGTGTCACGTAAATAGTGTGAAATTAAGACGCTGAATTGCCACTTTAAACCTTGGATTTTTGTATATTTCTATTTCTACAGAACGCGAAACGCGAATGTCGCTCATAATATCCGATATTAAATTCGAGTATATTTTTACTTTCAGTGCGCTACATTGACGATAGCCATCGATAGAGAAGTCAAGTTCCCGCCAGAACATGAACATTATCACGGGCACAATAACGTTAAACATCGTACTCAAATAGAACCTGCTAGCGATGAAAATGTGGCTATCAAAGGTTATCAATATTTCTATAAGCCGCACTACCCGTACAGTTCCGAAGAATCCGATGAATGGGAATACTTTGGATTCCCCAAACCGCACTTCCCTGACAGCTCCGAAGAATCAGAAGAATGGGAATACTTTGGTTTCCCCAAACCGCACTTCCCTCACAGCTCTGAAGAATCAGGAGAATGGGTGCACTATGGTCACCCGAAACCACACTACCCTCATAGCTCCGAGGTATTAGGAGAGCACCATTGTCTTCACATCCCATATGTCTCACATTCACTCGGAGAATCTAACAATTATGATCTTCACAACTCACACAGCCCTAAAAGATCAGGAGAACACCGTGGTCTCCGCAAGTCCCATTTTCCACACGACTCCCAAGAAACAGAAGAGCATCATAATCTGCCTAAACCTCACTTCTTGCACACCTCACAAGAGCAAAAGCGAGGACACAAAATACATCGCCCTGATTGGTATAACCCACACTTTCCTCAACATCCTGACAAACTGAAAGAAAATTTTGAAGAAATGCAACGGAGAAGACCTTTATTTTACCCAATTTACCCCTATCATCCTTTCTACCCACACGCTCATCCCACGACCAACGATGAAGAGTTTGAAACCATAGAAGCGTTGAAGGGAAGAAACTATCAAGGGTCTCAAAGCCGTAGTAGTTTTCCCCTAGAAAATGATAGTTCACAGGAAAATGTCGAACAGCAAAAATATGAGGGGCCATACTACCATGGACCTCACAACCCTCACTTTCCTATGAACCCTGACAGTTCTGAAAATAGTAAGGAAGAACTATTTGGGCCATTCCTTCATGGATTTCCCCATCCTCACTTCAATCCTTTCCACAAAGTACCAGCTGTCCCTGAAGACAACGATGTTTTGGCACCAAGCCGTATTGAACATCCTACTATTAACAGTGAAGATTTTTCTACTTTTTATGAAGCACAACATGATGAAGAAGTAAAATTCAAAATTCCAAATATTATTCATGACATAATTGAAAATTTTCATCACGGTCATGGAAAGCCACACCATCATGGTGACAAACCCAATGAAGATGAAGACGTAGCTGATGAAGAAGGTAGTGGAGAAGAAGAGATAATTCCCCTTTCTGCTGAAACTAACGCACCTTTGATTCAAGATTATGTTTGAAAACTTGATGTGAAAATTAAAAGCAATATTTGAACGAATTATTTTGTATTTAGAACCATTTTTAACCATGTTTTACCTCCATTAAATGTGCTTAGATACCCTGAGAAACTCTTACTAAATCACATGCCTTATAATTATACTCAACTGTTCTAAGGATTATTATGCTCTACCCTTCTCTATCGATACCATTTTTACATTATCAATGTGTAATTGATAATGTACAAAACGCAGATATAGGTATAATTTGTACTTATTATAAGTAATTATATTATATTAAAGAGTATTTTACCAGATAAATCTTCCATGTTATTCTTTAAATCTCAAAGGTACCTACTAAAATAGATAGTACCTAAGCGTTTATATCTTAAAAACATTACGTAAATACAGCTATTGTATCTTATCAGTTGTTTGCAATCTATTTTCACAATAAGATGTGTACATAGAGATCACGTGTGTTTTCAGAGCTGAATCACACTAAACTGTATAAATGTTTTAGTATTTTGTTTTGTAACTCTTCTGGTCGAATAATGGGTTGACCTAAATGTCATAATCATAAATGAGATACTAATAAAATTTAATACACCAATCCCCCCCAATAAATCCCCCTATTAATAAATTCGTAGTAGTTAATTCACTAACAGACAACACACAGCCTAAACCGCTGAGAAGCATCAAATTGTGCACAAATGCATCTTACGTAACGAAAGCTAGCACTTTATAGCAGTAGTAGTTTTGTTGTATATATATATATTTTTTAATTTACTTCGTAATAGGGGTTAAAAGGCTGTTGGGGATGAAAGTGTGTAATTTTTAACCGAAATCAAGAAAAGGAGAGGGTCCTCAATTAGTTATTATTTAAGTTACCTCAGAAGTCAGAACCGATTTGGAAAATTATTTGTAGTAAGAAACGTGGAAGTTTTTCATCAGCTGTAGAAAGCAACGTTTTTGGAAATTCATCCCCCAAAGTAGTTTTTTTTTTGTTTTTTTTTTTCATTTATTTATTAAAAAAAAAAAAAACTAATAGGATATAACAGTATTTAAAAACCACTAAGGTTTATTATTAAAGCCATAATTATAAAGATTCAATATACGCCGATTTACTATACAATAATGTTAATATCTAAGTAAGTACACAACTGGCAGCGAGCGGGGCAATTACAGCAGATTGACATAAAATAGGATTTAAATTTTGTCTTAATATTATATGGAGTAATGTTTTTACATAAATCTGAAGATAGATTATTAATTAAACGAGGAACTAAATACGAAGCGGGTAGATATTGTTAAATAGGGGACGAAAGTTTGTATACGTTTCGTAAATTTTCACAAAGTAATAAGGTACGTTGTACCTTACCTTGTTGTGGTTTTTATCTCTCCGAAACTGTTCACGAACGCATTGGAGGACGTTTTCAAGCTCTTGGACTGGAACGGATTAGGCATCAACATCAACGGCGAATACATCACTCACCTTCGTTTTGCCGATGATATAGTCATCATGGCAGAGTCGCTGGAGGACCTAAATACGATGCTCAGCGACCTCAGTAGCCTTTCCCAACAGGTGGGTCTTAAAATGAACATGGACAAGACAAAAATCATGTCGAATGTCCATGTTGAACCCGTGCCGATAGTCGTTGGGAACGATACTCTAGAAGTTGTTGGACATCTTGGACAGATTGTACAGTTAGGTAAGTCCAACTTAAGCAAAGATGTCGCCCGAAGACTCCATCTCGGATGGGCAGCGTTCAGTAAATTGCGTGACATCTTCTCGTCCAAGATACCACAGTGCCTCAAGACGAGGGTCTTTGACCAATGTGTGTTGCCAGTGATGACATATGGTACTGAGACGTGGTCCTTGACTGTTGGCCTTTTGGAAAAACTCAGAGTCACTCAGCGGGCAATGGAGAGAGCTATGCTCGGAGTTTCTTTGCGCGATAAAATCCGAAACGTGGATATACGCCAAAGAACCAGAGTCACCGAAATAGCTGTTAAAATTTGCAAGTTGAAGTGGCAATGGGCAGGCCACATCGCTCGAAGAACCGATAACCGATGGGGAAGAAAGGTTCTTGAGTGGAGACCACGAACCGGAAGACGCAGCGTAGGTAGGCCTACCACTGGATGGACCGACGACATAGTGAGAGTCACTGGCATTCAGTGAATGCAAAAGGCAGGCTGTCGCAGGGTAGCTTATAGTTTAGCCGATTTCAGAGGGAGACTATTATGTACATCGATTACTCCGATATTCGTGAGATGATTTCCGTGTTTCTCGTCTTTTTTATTATTAAACTAGCTGTCCCGGCAGACGTTGCCCTGTCTGAGCTATGAATGTTCGAAAAATAAAATAAAGCAAGCCGTCTGGTAAATTCACATTCATCAAACGCGCAAACTGTCAAACGAGTGAAATTTAAAATGTCGTTAAGCTTTCTGAAATTTTCTAATTTTCTGCGCAAGTTTCTTAATTTTTCTCCGTAAGAACCTCCTACAAACTATTAGAAAACAAAATAAATAAGTAAAGTCGTTCTCAAGTTATGGCGTGACCAATGTAAATAGGGATTCATTTTTGTATATACATAGACTAGCTGTTGCCCACGACTATGTACGCGTAGACTTTCATGAAAACAATACCCCATTTGCCCCCTTTAATTCGGCCCTTTCGCAAAACCCTTTCTTATCTCTACACCCCATAAGAAATCTACTTGCCAAATTTCAGCTTTTTAGATCAAGTAGTTTTCGAGATTTCGTGAAAAGTCAGTGAGTGAATGAGTGAGTAGGTGAATTTCGCTGTTATATACGGGATGTAAGGGGAACACTCTCGAAGCCAAAAGAAGGTAATTGTACTCATCATTATGAACAACTTTTACTATGGGACCAGCCCTGAAATCGCGAAAAAAATCAGCTGTTCTATAGACGTCAAATTGTATGTAGAAGGTGTACCCTGTATATAAAAGGGGTATATTTATTATATAGAGATGAAAGATGAGATGAAAAATGAGAGACGAAGTTCACCCGAAAAAAACCACAATGAAATCAGCTCAATTAACACAAATATTTTTGTTTCAGAACCCGTTGATTTGACAATATCAAGAATAATTTTAGTCGAGTGCTTACTAATTTTGATGTTTATTTTTAGGGTCCTCTAAAATTTAGCTTATTTGATCAAAGTCCACAGAGCTTTGTTCGTTCGAATTATACTAAATGCAACAATTACTTAACTATGAACACAATTATTTCAGATAGCCCGTTGGTCCAGTTGGTAGAAAACCTGCCTTCTGCGCTTGGGGTGTGGGTTCAATTCCCACTTAGGGCAAATATTTGTATTTATTCTATATCTGGGTGTTAATATCTATTTAAGTATGTATTTAAAAATATGTGTGTATTTACATCAGTCTCCGGCAGCCAATTACAAGCTTTGCTTAGTTTGGGGTCACATGACCGTGTGTGCAAAAATGACCCAAATATTTATTTATTTTATTTATTATTTGGCTTTGGCTACAAACCATATGCGTGTCTCGACACGATCTTGTCCAGTAAGATTTTTGAAATTAATTATATCCATCAGTCTCACTATATCACTCAGAAACCCACTTGAGAAATCAAAATTCCCAGTACGGAAATTCCTATACAGAGCATACGCACTTTTTATCAAAAAAACTACTTTATCAAGATAATCAATCGATAACAAGTATAAAAGCAATACGAAATCGTCGATCTGCATTATTAAAGAAACTGCACCACAATGACTTGCAAGGATATAATTTTACTCGTTGCTCTTGTAAGTAGACATTTATTAGTGTTTAATAACCTGAATCTCAGAAGGGAAGAACGGTGAACCAAAGCAGTCAGAATGGTGGCCGTAGAACGGAAAGCAGCCATCGGGACGAGACGAGCACAGGACCGGAAAAGATGACGCACGATAGAGGAAACTTATACTCAGCAATATACGGAAAATGGTTGATGATGATGAAAAATATAATATTATAAGTATCTTGAATATCCTACACTGAAGTTTCGTGAACACTAGTATGCTTAGTGAGGCAAGGATTCTTATTGTTTATTCAAGAGATGGAAGTGCATTCTAGCTTAATTAATTATTATTCTTCATTTTCTAAGGCTCCCCTAGAATCTCCTAATGTTTTAACACGTTCAATGGTTCACTATTGTTTTAGCTATTTAAATTTAATACTTTTGACTCTGTAGTTAAATTTACTTATTTTAGCCAACTGCAAGGAGGGTTATGTTTTCCTAGCGTATGACATGTATTGTATATATTTTTAATGTTTCGATATTACTCTGTAGTCTAAACTAAACGGCTTGACTGGTTTTAGTGTGTGAGGTGTCGTTAGATTTTTCTTTATGCTTAGAGTGTCATAGACTACAATTTGAAGTCGAGTATTTTGTTTTTCTTAAAATAATCTACTTGTTACAGTTTTCCTTGGCGGTTGCAATCAAGGTAGAGCATTCACCGAACCACCATGACCATCACCATCATAATGCTGTTCCTTTCAACCCTGAAGTAGCTCCATCTAATATGCCAGTAGCACAACCTTCACTCGTACAAGATTCTGTTGAAGAAGTTACACAGGATTATTCAGAACAAGATGAAGACGAGATTGAAGATGAAGCTGTTCTTTCCGGTCTTAAGGGATTCTTGGAAAGAAAATCTATCCCTACGAAATGTGATGCCCTGAGCCTTCCTATGTACTCTTGCTATAACTGCTACAGCTACCTGGTGTGCAAACCTGACGGTGGCAAGATCAAGGCCTGCAAGGATCCTTATGCTCCTTACTGCTATAATGGTGTTTGCTCGCCAACTCCAAGTGCTGATTGTTCAAATCTATAAAACGAAATGATTTTGAAATTTGATCTAGCAAAACAATATTTGTAAATATTTCTTTGTATAAGTATAAGTTTTAATAATATAATTTGTGTAGAAAATAATAATTATTCATTTTGCATTGTCGAAATATTATTATACATATAAAATAAAAATTACTGAACATTGCATACCTATTGATCATCATTTTAGGGTTCCGTAGTACTACAAGGAACCCTTATAAGTTCCTTTTACCTGTCTGTTTGTCAGTCCTTCTATCCAGAAAAAAATAAATAATAATAATAATATTAGTATAGATAAAAATGTCGTTCAGTGTGGAGGTTAAAGGACCACTGGGGTTAAGGGTGGAGGCCTATGTTCAGCAGTGGACGTCTTCTGGCTGATGATGATGATGATGATGATGATGATGATGATAAAAATGTAAGAATGGCTAAGTATTTTTCGAAAATTATAAAACTTGTATAGCGCGTGCGACCGGGTCGTAAGGCTTTTATAGAGTAAAATTGTATAAATTTTACGGTAATAAAACTTTATGAAAATACTAAGAAAATGAAAACAACAAAGAAGTGTTCTAATTTTTTTCTAAAAATCAACCTCTTACTGTCTTTATTTCATCTGAGGTTACAAAATTGTCCACGTGGATGAAGCCGTGGGCACAAGTTAGTACAGAATATTGTTATTAACAGGGCAAAGTAATAATTCTGATAATAAAACCGGCCAAGTGCGAGTCATGCTCGCGCACTGAGGGTTCCGTACCACCACAAAATACAATAATTATTATCGATTTAAAAAACCGACTTTAAAATTAGTTAATTATGGCATTACGATTCAGTGAAAGAAAATAAAGTCATCCAAATAACTCACCAGTTATAACTTGGTAATGAAGAGAAATTTGTCACCGACTCGCACATGGCCATTATTTAATAATAAGCCTTTATTTCTAAAATTTTAACTAACAATTTTTCTTAAAATAAACATAAATATATAAACTTAAATGAGGTCTCTCAATTTAGAGTGCCTATCGGCAAAGGCCTCCTCTAGCTCTCTCCAGTGTATTCTTTCAGAAGTTGCTCTTTTCCAGTATGGACCCGCTGTCAACCTTATTTCATCTTCCCATCTTTTGACCGGCCTTCCCTTACTTCTTTTGCCATCTAATGGGTACCAATTCGTTACAATTTTACTCCATTTTCCATTGGCCATTATTTATTTTTAATTATATTTGGCCATTATATTTATTCTTATACTTTAGAGTGCGTACTATAATCATGCCAAGTTTGACGTTTGTACGTATTACTGTTTTTACTTTAGAGCTCACACTAAAATACGTAAAAAAAAACGTTTACCCCTGTAAACGGGACGTGTATGGGGACGGGTACCTTTCGTTTTTACATTTTGACTTTATTAGGTCCTTTAAAGGTAAGACAGACGGACGGACTCTTGCGTTAAATTATATATTACGAAAACAATACAAAAGCTTAACAAAATTTTTGGGAAAATCCTTTTTTTATTTTTTTGCTAAAATTGATTTTCAAATTGTCTTCCGTTGTGCTCACACAACGACGCCAGAGATGATCATCAAAATCCATGACTTCATATTATATGACCGAAGAGTAGTACGAGAGATATTTAAGATAATCATCATCATCATCAGCCTGAAGACCTCCACTGATGAACATAGGCCTCTCCCTTTGACCTCCACACTGAACGACAGGTTGTCATCTGCATCCACCGGATGCCCGCGACTGTCACGATGTCGTTGGTCCATCTAGTCTAGTCCGCCTACCTACGCTGTGTCTTCCGGAACTGAAAGCAGCGCAGTCAGTTGAACTGGCAGTATAACTACCACCAGCTATCCGAATTACTGCTACACAAAACAGAAAACCACTGCTGAGGGCAACTCCATACAGGCGTCTTTGCCAATGTATTAATGTTTGTTACGAGGCATGAGGTTTATTTGTATATGTCACATTTGTATAATTTACAAATGGACAGACGCAACAGACGGAAGACGCAGCGTAAGTAGGCCTCCCACTAGATGGACCGACGACATTGTGAGAGTCGCGGGCATCCAGTGGACGCAAAAGGCAGGCTGTCGTTCAGTGTGAAAGTCAAAGGGGGAGGCCTATGTTCAGCAGTGGACGTCCACTGCTAAACATAGGCACACAGTCAGCAGACAGCATTTATTAACAAGGTTACATTTTTATTTTATTTTTATTTAACACCAACAGCACAAAAATATAATACATTAGTTTTGTTTAATTATTTCAAAGTACAGCCATTAATAGGTCTATAATAGTAGTAGTAACAATGTCGCGGAAAATCACTACTAAAAACATATAATTAATGCAAACTAAGCGAGCTAAGCTTCAATAAGTAAAAAAAAAACCAATATATTCCGTTACGGGTACATATTATTTTGTATCGAGACTTTAAGTCGTAAACGGAATAAGTTACAGACCTGAAATTTAAATTATTTTGTGTAAAATATAGACCCAAATCACCCAAAACCAGCGAAATAACTCGTTGACCAAATCAGTTGTAGAAATGAAAATTCAATTAAAAAAAATGGGTTGGGAGGGGATTGCATGTACTACAAGATTGTCACTCACAAATATTGCTGTTTGTCAGTCCACTGAAACATCTAATAACAATCAGTTCAAAGACATGACATTCACCAACTTTCAGAGCGCCTGGTTGATGCAACGCGTGACCAAAATGCTGGCGTGTTTCTGATTTAGCGCAAAAGTATTGCCATTCAGCGTGGTAATAGCGCCAGCACCCTTCATGGTCACGCTGCCAACTGATAGAGGGCGTTATCATTGGGTTGTCTTTAGACCTTCAACGGTATATGGGTAGTCCAACTGATTTTGTTTTAATAAATAACAATCACTTGTTGCATGGTGCGATTGATATTTTGCTATGGAACAGCTGTTTATTTTGCCGCAATTTCAGGGTTGGTCCCATAGTAAAAGATATTCATAATTATGTGTACCTCCTTTCGACTAAGAACTACTGATCCGTGTAATGCTGTTTACCTTCATTCAAGAAACATCAGTTATTTCATTCATTGGTTTTTTCTAAGAAACCCACTTGAGAATTCTGAATTTCCCCCTCAGGGAAATCTTACAGAAAAAACCGGAATTTTCATTGAGTGTTTTTGAAAACAAAATTTTTATCAAGATTAGACTGATTGATAAGAAGTATAAAAGCAATATGGAACGGTCAATGTGTATCAATAAGAGTCAGTGATCGAAATGACTTGCAAGAATATTATTGCACTCGTTGCTTTGGTAAGTAAAACTAACATTATCAGCCTATCATCTTCCCACTGCTGGGGTACAAGTCTTCTCTCAGAAAGAGAGGACGAGCCCTAATCTACCAACTCACTCATTCAGGCAGCACATTGCACAATCTAGCGGTTTGCACAATGAAAGTGGAAACAAAGCGCTTCGTACGGGCTTTCGGAATATTAACCATGTGCAATGCCTTTTCGTGCCCCCCTGGCCGTCCGACAGAATTAACTCGCTCAACCACTCAACCCCGCCCGCTCTACCACCCGAAGCGAGAACCATCCAAGTCGATATTAGCTTCTAAACATTTTGTGCCATTGTTTTGTAAAAATATTTTTTTCTTACAGTTTGCCATCGCGGCTGCAGTCGAGCAGGACCCAAGGCATCCTCCGCACCAGCACGGTCACCACCATCACGATTCTGTGCCTATACATATCAACCCTGAAGTAGCTCCAACCAATACGGCAGTGGAACAGCCCTTGCCAATCCAAGAAGAAATCGTCGAAGATGGTCAGAATGATATCGAAGCTCAACAAGACGAACTTGACGATGAAAGAAAATTTAACCTAAAATCTCGTCAGGAGGAAACTGAGAGTGAAACTGAAGAAGCTCAAACAGAAATGGGAAATAAAGCCACCTGGGTAGACTGTGATTATAACTTATCTCCGCGAAAGTCCTGCTTCGACTGCCATACTCGCATAATTTGCAAGTTCCCTGGTGGAGGAAAGCTGGTTGGATGCAACAATATGTTGAAGCCGTATTGCAATAATGGAATATGTTCTGCTGTCCCAACTGCTGGATGTGCTTAAACCTTTACCCATCCTCATATAACTCGATCTCCGACGACGTCAAGACTTCAATCAAAGCCTCAAATCATATACGAAGGTGTAGTCCTCAATTGACGGAAATCAAATCTGAGTAGCCTATGTAAACCTTTTCATAAAAATTTCCATACAATAAACGTCGTGACTTTTATAACTTTGAAATTGCCTCGCACATAAATATACACCTCATGCATTGAGCTATTACAGTATACATAGTAATAATTTCTCAAAGGTTTTTCCAGGAGAACATTTCACACAAATATTATAAATGTGAACTTATCCTTTTCTGTCTTGATGAATTGTTGGCAGGAAAGTAAGTGCGCTTTCTTTTTCTTTTTAGTTGTCCAACCATGTAAACAAATCGACCATTGGTCAAAAGCACCGTATTTGTTAAAACAGGTGGAAATTTAAAAAGAAACGACTATAGAATACTTTTTGCCTAAATAAATACGTAGAAAACCCACGGGTAAAACCGTGGGGTTTAGTTAGGTATATCACGACTTTACAGAATAGTATTCTGCTCCATTGTGCTGCTAACGTGGTTGCTACGAGAACAAAGTACGAGTGTGACGTCTAGAGTTCTCAAATAGGTCGAGAGCTACTGCAATAGATATTTACGCAATAAATTCATATTAGACAGGGTTACGCAGAAAGGCTGTACTAAGCCGAAAGGGGTCCATAGTAGTAGGGGATTTTAAATTCAATATTTAATGGTTGACAAACTAGGCGTTTTACCACAGTTCACTTGGTGTTAAGAGACGGTGTGGTGAAAGATGACACGCTTAGCATTCGCTTAGGTTCTAGAACTTGCAGCGCCCGCATTTTTACCCGCTATCCTACTGGAACAATAAAAATATCTAGGAGAAAAAATGTATACGTGTTAATCCAAGGTCTTCAAATTACATTTAATTATATACCACCAAATTTCATTTAAATTCGTTCAGCTTTTACGGAGTTGAGTGTAGACATACACTAACTTTCGAATTTATGATATTAGTGTGTAGTTCAAGGCTGGTTTCACAGCTGTACGGGAGACCCACGCGGGTCAACCGTACGGGCTCCCGGAGCGGAGACATGCGTGAGGCGTTAGAAAAACGTTTCACAGCGACGCGGGTTGTTCCGTACGGGACTTGCCTCCGCGTAGATCCCGTCTCTCGTAGTACGGGCTCCCCGCACGGTTCTCCTGCACAGCTGTGAAACCAGCGATACGTTCCTCTCGTAGATGATGAAATATGTTTATTTCTGTTTGATTAAATGCAGCAACGGCTCTGCACCTAACACGAATTGAAAGCCGTTAACATGCACCAAGAATGGTAGGTAGTAAATATAGTAATGCACTTGTTTAGAGGAAGTCTAAGCCATTCATTGTTAGCTTCAGTTTATGCTCTTCGAGTAGTAGGGCTGAAGGTTTTGACCAATGCAATATTTCATTTTCTCAAAACTTTGTAGCGATGCTATTTTATTGGTTGGTATGATTGAATTTTTATCCAGAGGGTGTAGGTTCAAAATCCTACAATGTGTGCAAACCATAGTATTTCCGGAGCATTCAGATTAACGTCACGATTAATTACGATAGACCGCAGATACTTATCTCCAAGTATCTACGATACTTATGTCTATCATTATCATCATCATTTCAGCCATAGCACGTCTACTGCTGGACATAGACCTCCCCCATCGATCTCCAAAAGGGCCAATTGGAAGCAGCCTGCATCCAGCGTTTCTTTGCGGTATTTTTTAGTTCTTCTGTCCATCTTGTGGGTAGACGTCCTACGCTGCGCTTACCGGTCCGTGGTCTCCATTCCAGAACCTTTCAGCCCTACCGGCCATATGTTCTGCATGATATGGGCCCTGCCCACTGCCACTTTAACTTGCTAATCTGGTAGGCTATGTTGGTAGCTTTCGGATCTGCTCATTACTGATTCGATCTCGTAGAGAAACCCCGAGCACAGCCCCCTCCATAGCTCGTTGTGCGACATTAAGCTTGTTTATGAGGCCCATAGTAAGAGATTGCGTTTCAGTGCCGTATGTCATCGCTGGTAACACACACCATACTTATCTCCAAGTACCAGTGATGCCTTATAATGATAAAAGATAAAGATATTATTATATCTTATTTCGCTGCCTAGTAGGTACCTATGAATTCAACTAAATGTTGCTTTTTTTACATAACCAATTTATTAATACTATGGTTAGATGCACTCATCTAGCCATTACATAATACAGATCGCTTTGCAAAATATTAAGAGCCATCCCTGATAAGAACTAATGAATTAGCATATTAATAGACTACTTTCAGTATATAAGCCAGGCTGTTTAATATCCAACCATCTTCATCTTCGATCATCTGAGCACGCCATAGCTGAGCAAATTTATCTCAAAATGGCTTCATCCAAAGTTACCGTTTACTTGTTCGCCGTGTTGGTAAGAAACAGTTTTATAATTGCACACTTCACATGGTGGTAACTTTTTCATTACTCTGCTGGCTAGTATATTCAAGTTGAATTTCTATCGCTAAGCGCCACAATGTCTCACCAGTTTCGATTCCAAGCTAGTAGTGCTTATCAATTTGACTGCCCCGGTAGCCGAGTTGGTAATGAACCTGCCTTCTGCACTTGGGGGCGTGGGTTCCATTCCCACCAGAGCAAACATTCATGTGATGAATATTTGTCTTTGTTCTATATCTGGGTGTTATTATCTATTTAAGTATGTTTATTTTTAATGTTTGTTTTTAATGTATATCAGTCTCTGGCAGACACAGTACAAGTTTTGCTTAGTTTAGGGTCAGATACCGTGTGTGCAAAAAAAATACCCGAATATTTATTACGACCTTCGACCACACCGTCTTAATGCCTAAGAAAATAATGAATCCAAGTTTTTATATTTACATACCCTGGGCATTTTTGGCATTGCACACAATTCCTAGACCAGACATTGTGTATAAAGCAGTCTTTTTTTCTGGAACATAATCTTTATTTATCCGGACAACAGGAAACATTCTTAAAATTTTGGATTTTGCTGCTACAGTTTTTATTAACTAAACAAAATACAAGATAAACAATACATAGGTACCTAGTACCTACCTTAACTACTTAGTCTTTTTTATGCCATAGGTGGCATTCAAGCTGACGGGCTGCCTGATGGTAAACCTCCAACCGTCACCACCGTCGCTATAAAACACCAGGGGCATCATAGATACGTTGCCGACCCTTAAAGACTCTATTTACAGCTCTTTTGAAGAACCCCATGTTATAGTTACTCGGAAATGCCGCAGGATGGAGCTCATTCCACAAATTGCAGATGTGAACCAAAAAGGATTTCGTAAAACGCACCATGTGCGATTTTCACCGATCTATGATATATTATGTGGATGAACTTTCAGGCGGTGGCGACTGGTGCGATGATAAAACTGCGATGCTGGCAGTCTATATGTACCTATATACCAATTATACAAAAAACAGTTGGATTGCTCATTTAGACCATTAAAGGTCTAAAGATAATTCAAATGCTTAAGCCCACTTGGCAGCGTACCCAGCATGTCGGTGGCATTACCACGTTGAATGGCAATGATTAAACGCCAATGCCACCATTTTGGTCACGCGTTTGCATTGAATTAAATATCATAAACCTAAACTGTACCTTGATACTAAGTACTAAGGTCACCGGAGGTTTTAGTGTATAAACCCACCTTACCTGGCTGCACCCCAATACATCTGAGTATGTTTAGAAGATTCCCTCTAGACAACAAAACAAATAAAATAAACTGTTCCATTACCAAGATTTACCTAACTATTAATCAGTTTCAGATTCCTTTGGCCCTCATCAACTGTCAATCCAGCACTTCTGGGATGCCAAGCACGCCTGGGATGCCAAGCATGCCTGGGATGCCAAGCATGCCTGGGATGCCAAGCATCCCTGGGATGCCTAGCAACCCTGGGTTACCTAGCATCCCTGGGTTACCAAGCTTTCCTGGATTGCCAAGTTTTCCAGGAATACCGAATTTTCGAGGAAAGCGACAGGCTCCTAGCTCAGACACGACAGAATCTGATGTTGGAGATCGCCCCCATCAGGATCGGCTGTTCTTCAATCTTTTCCCAACATCATTTTCGACCACGTCAACATCTTGCAATTCCACTAATGAAGTAAGTAATTGTAGACTATGCACTAAGGGAACGTCCTGAGTGAAGCGAGGGGTTCGAACTACCCAAGACGAAGACAGGCTTTATTCCAGAGGAGCATACTCTACTTTTCACACCTGCGAGACAATAAAAAGCCAGGACTCACTGAAAATCACAGCACCAAACACCGTCTTTTGTTTGACATTCTTTGTAAACGCTCCTTTTTTTGTGTTCTGCTTATGGTGGCCAGTTAGATTTCGGAACCAACCTCTTTACAATGGCATATAGGCATTTTTTTACTTAGAGTTTTCCACGAGTTTCCACACGAATTTGACGTTCCATATTCAAATCACTTCATTCCCTAGGGAGTTTCATACTACCTTTATATCCCTTATGAGATAATCCTTTACTTTACGTTGAGGTTGCATGATAATTATGTATTTGGACATTGTCGAGCAGGTGATGTGAAAATACACTTATACTATACCTACCTATATTATAACTTGACTTCTTTGGAAACTAGTCTCTAAACGTGATTTTGACTAGTGACGAGATAAATATAATCATCATCATTTCTGCCGTAGGACGTCCACTGCTGGACATAGGCCTCCCCCATTGATTAGTAGTGCAAAAGTTACTTTAACATTTTTGGATTGAAACGCAACGTTTCCAGTGAAGTTCATCATTCATTCAACATAAAAGAGTGTAGCTTTTGTCGGTGGAGTAACTTCCAGGCTTGACGGTTTTTTGCCAGCGTTTTGACCACATTCAACCTTGACGTTTTCAACATGACATTTGCCTTTTTATTTCCAGTGAAGTTACTGGTCATATATTTACAAGCTGACGAGCGCAGTGCATTGCTGCGCAGGGTTTTGAACAGCTGAAGTTCTAAATTCTAGGTGACATTGAATTATTATGGGAAAACGTGACGCACGTTCATCACGTGAGGGACTTGCTCGTCCTGGTTCTCAATTACACAAAAAAACGTTCACAGCCTGGTTTTACATGCCGCAACTGCGTCCAAGTGCTAAACTGCCAGTCGGACACTGGCCTCATCACTACTTGCCATGGCTTCCACCCTTTCTGCAACGCTGGCCGCTGCTCGCTGCTCCCCGGATCTGCTTGCTTCGCTACCACCACTACGAGTACGACCACTACTACCACCAGTACTACTACACCAGCGACTGGAAAATAAGTATACCGTAAGTATCGCCTCCCTATTTCGTGAATTTACTAGAGACTAGACTAAAACTATATGACGGACATATTCGTAGATATCATTGTACTCATCACTATAAACAACTTTTACTTTGAGATCAAATCGTGAAAAAATAAACCGGCCAAGTGCGTGTGCCCGCGCACTGAGGGTTCCGTACCACCACATTATACAAATAGTGAAAAAAGGCAACATCACGCACAGGTACCAACCGCATCCGACATTGCTTAACTTGGTTGTGAACAGAAATTCGTCACCGACTCGCACTTGGCCATTGTATGACACCCAGATTGTAACACCCAATACGAACACATTAATTACCATTTTTGTGAAAAATTCCTATTGTTTCAGTGCTAGCCGCAAGTGAAATATTGATAAACTTTTTGAGCAGTCGGACAGAACTACTTACAACGAACCTTACTTGATTTAACAAAGAACCAATTTACATAATGAGTTATTGCAATAAAATAAAATATTTATATGGGTTTCACTTTAGACTTCTTTTTTTGTTTCAGTCCTTTAAGAAATAATAAGCAAAAAGTAACCAGTATTTTTTTATACACGACAACGGTCTTTTTGGTAGATCATTATATTGAAAACGGTATGCTGAATAAAAAACTGGCCAAGAGCTTGTCCGGACACACATATGTTTCCGTAGCAAAAGCCATTTAATTATGATCAAATTATTCATAGTTCAGAAATTAGTGGTTATATAAAAATTCGAACGAATGAAGATCAGTGGACTTGGCTAAATTTCAGAGATGTATAATCCCAATATGACATTTACTTTTTAGTCAAAAAAAAAACTATTGCGAAACATTCTTTATAAAGATCATTTAACGGAAAGGTCAATGAGCTTTGTGCCAGAATGTCTTGAATTTATTAAAGTATATCACTATAGCTCAAAAAATTCATATCAGAAAAGGTTCAAAATAATCTTGAAAAAAGGTACCACCACCATTATTACGCATTAACACTCAAAACTAACAAGTTTAGGAAAATAATAGAATGTTTATTCACGTTGACGCTAAACACTTCATGCACTTTTATGCACAAAGTAAATCAATTAAGTCCTAAATCTCGTTGTGCCAGTTATGCGTACAAATATCATGGCGATAGCACTATGCTCGTATAAAAATTAGAACAAGATTTTTAATAATAACAAAAAAACAACTATCTTTTTTTCGTATTTTTTAAATAGGTGGAAAATGTGTTTCGTATTTGTGCACATTTTGAATTGCCTTACAAAAATTAGACATACATACAACCCAGCTTTGCTGCACACAACTGATAGTGAAATCCAGGTCTTTAAAGTAAGTCAAATGAAAGACAGAGTTCGGCACGGTTTTATTTTATTTAATACAGCCCCACAATAAAGACCACACTAAAGTTTTAAAGTTGTTGTTTCCTACCTGTTAAACATTAATTTTAAAATATGTTTAAAGATAAGAATATAAAGATATTTTGATAAAGATAATTACTACAGTATACGAGTAGATTTTACATACAATTATTATCATGAATGGTCTCAATAGTAAATGATTTATTGTCATATTTAACATATTAAGGGTTCCGTAGCAAATTAGGGAACCCTTTAGTTTTATTCTTACATATTATTTGCAATTTGCTAAAACTTTCATTACTTATCCAATATTTGATTCAAGCTAAATAGCTGTTTTTTTTTTCTCCACTAAATATAATTTAAATAGAAAATTATTTGTCTGACACAGCTAATTCTAGTTAAATTGAGAGATATCAAAGATATGTTTTGGGAAAGTAGGCAATACTAGTTATTCCCAATTAAAATAGGTATAATTCGTAGCTATGAGCAGTCTACAATAATCCCTTAAAATATATTTGCGATTGACACCTTAAAATCTAAAATAGCATAGCTCAGTGTCTGTTAGAAGCTGGCCAAAGTCGTTTTGTAAAATTGAAATCCCTTAAAATAATCTAATTATTTACTTCCATTTTAAATATATTTAAAAGGAATAGATCACAAACATTTAATTTCAACATCAATTATAATAATTATCTTAAATTTATTGTCTATTTTCTAGTCGGTGTCCGGTGTGTAAACGCTTTGAAAAATATAATACCCATAGAATCAAGCAAGCTTAAATTAATTCTTCTACAGTCCTTTTCAAATAGCGTGTCACTTGACAACCATCACTAGACTAGTTTTTATATAATAGCTTACCTATATGTTTTCGCCGCAAAATGTAAATCTTTAATTTAGTTCTGTGACGTCAAATTCTATATTTACGAATCACGTTACATTATATCGTTCTGTCAAACCACCTGTCAAGTAACCTGCTATTTGAAAAGGACTCTAGTAACAAAATATTGTACATTCCAAGATACAAGATATATGTGATAAAATGCACCAAATGGTAAATAAAAAAAGTATTTTATGTGCCTTAGCGCCATATAAGTAAATTGAAAACGAAGAGAGGGCACAGTCAGTGTTCTTCACTGTCCATCGTCGCGTCGCCGGAACGCCGCACATTCGCGACTTCGAGCGAGCACCCACATAGCTACTGGTTTTTACGCCGACTGGGTAGACTTCCGTTACGGTAACCTTTCCTTAGAAGAATATTATCAACAGCGGGCAAAAGAAGGTATCGCTTTCCAGAGGCTTTATAGGGGACTTTCAAAGATCTGAAGTAGTAGAACTTGGGGGTGTCTTTTTGCTGCCATGTTTTGGGGAATTCATCGTATTGCGCATTCGGTAGAGGGATGTCGTTGGTTAGTGGTCGGTGGAGGAGGCGCCCTGTCGGGTGCGAGTGAGGAGATACTGGCGCCGGCGGTAGGTCGGAGTCGTCTGAATCGATTGCTGGCTCAACTTCGGTACTAGGGATATATTCCCTGTAGACAAGATGCCATGGTTACAAACCTTATTAAAAATACGCAATGTTAATCCAAAGTACACTAAAACCAATGACGATATAACCACGATTGGCTATTCATCCTTTTCCCCGCCATAAGCCAACGTTACACTTTTCCAGCTTAACCTTTTTCAAGCGGGCCAATCCTAGGCGTGAATTTAATGACGCCATACGATAACCCCCGCCCCGTAACTGACGTGGCTGATATCTTGCACAAGCAAACTATGACTCGCGCGCAAAGACGTTATATATACCCTAACTCGCGCGAGCAAGTGGTTATATTATCTATGACTAAAAACAGTGCCAAAAAGCAAACGAGCAATGCTTTATCATTTTTAACTACTTAAAAAAGTATTCTCATTTCGGTTGTATTTTTTTTTTATGTTTGTTACATCCGATCTCTGTCAAATATAAACAGATTTAGAAAATAATTTCTTTATTTGTAAGGTCATACTTTTAGATTGGTTCCATAGAATTGGTTCATCAAAATCTGTTTATTAGTTTAGTTTTTAAAACAAAATAACTGGGAAAAAATGTCATTCAAGTAAAATTGCATCATTTAGAATTCGGTTTTTTAATTGATAATTATGTGTTTTTATATGTTGGTAACTAGCAACGCACCCCAGCTTCGCACGGGTGTAAGTCTTATTTTTTTACACCTTGGCTTACATTATTGGAGTTTTAGTAAGAAGCCCTATTTAAAAAATAATAATATAGCCTAGTGTAGCTTCCTAACAGTGAAAGAATTTTTCAAATCGGTTCAGTAGTTTCGGAGCCTATTCAATGCAAACAAACAAACGATTAAACAATCAAATCTTTCCTCTTTATAATATTAGTATAGATAATTATTTCTGAAGCATGCTAAATTTGTTAAGAAACTGATTAAAAGCAATCAAACTTCTATAGTCCTTCCAAATTGTAACTATCTTACTTTTACTATATGAACGAATAGATAGGCAACTAAGCAATAAAACACACTACAAACATAACATAATTCTCATATTAAAATCAAAATTCATGTTCAATAACTAAACAAAAAATAAATCCCAAATGAGCCCTCTACTGCACAAAATAATGTCAGCTACGTGTATATTATGTGACGTTAGTAAATAAACGGCTGCACCACGGATACAAAAGAATGCAGAGCAAGCAGAACAAACTTCACGCTTAGTATTCCGGTCTGATAACTAGAGAATCCAGTAAACTAGAGGATGTGTCAAGGTAACTTGGTTTATTATCAGGATATGGTACAAATACGCTACGGGGTTGGGTGAATATTACCGCAAAAACTTATTGCGAAATCGTTGGAAAAACCCTTGGAAGTGGAATGCTGAACCTATCCATGAAGTCAACAGAAACTACGTACTTAATGAAATTTTTAACTATATATTAATATATCTAAAAATTATTCAATAACTGAAAAAAGGCATGTTACCGCAATGTAAATCGTAACAACAACCTATTTAAATATGTATTTAAAAATATTATGTGTATGTATCAGTCTCTGGCAGCAATATTACAAGATTTGCTTAGTTTGGGGTCAGATGACCGTGAGTGCAAATATAACCCTATTTTTTCATTAAGTATTTTTCTGAAAATGGTCTTCACTGTCAAGAAACCCAAACTATGCTTCAAGAAAGCTAAGGCCATTAGTTACGGCAGAAAAGTTAAGTATTCAGGTTGAAGATTAGAGAACTAAAAAAGAAGCTACTAAAATTGTTATACATGTAAACTCACCTAATTCCGAAATTCTCGTCATTGGAATACTTCCTGAAAACACAAATGTAGGTTAACACCACATTAAACACTTTATACTTGTAAATAGGTACGTAGATACATTAAAAAGCATTTACATTTCTTCCAACGTAAACATGAATACGTACTACAAATTTTGCCTAAACAAACATCACAAATTAATTCTGCACATCGATTCTATTTACAATTTTATCAACAGCCTATTGAATTATTTCTAAGGACGGACCGCTACCGCTAATATCATGCGACAAAACATCGCTTTCCATTCAATATACCTACTTAACATCACATTTGCCTACTTCCTATTTGCACTTCCTAGAAACATCAATAACGGCTAACATCGATCAGATGCACTAACAAATCATGCGCCTATCGCCGTCTCCTCTCCTACTTAAGCACTAAAGCACATGACATCTCGTCTACGATTTAAACATTCATCGCAGTTGTTCAACCTGTACAACTCCTGGCTAGGAAGCAATAGTCTAGCTCGGCCAGATCTACTGTATCTTCCACCCGAGAACCTAAAAGATGGAAGTAAACCTAACCGCGCCAAAGAACCGATGTGGCGCTTCTCAAAATTATCACGAGGGTCTTCATCTGCAAAAGCAATAAAATAAATCAATTACCTCTGTTTCATTTTAGCCCTAAAGCCCTTGAACAAAAAGTCTTCACTCCAGCATATTTCACGCAATACTCACCGACAGAACGTTTGTCTTCATTATCTTCGGTTTTGTCAATATCGTTGCTCTCTATATTGTCTGGCATGTCGAATATGTAACGCTTGGTCCTAACTGTCGGGTCTACGTAATTCGGTCGGTATAATCCAAGGACTGGTAAGCCCACAGATCCTCTCTTAAACGACCAGTTATCATCGTAATTTCTGCCGTATATGTTATCTGGGTATGTCCCATACGCGCTCCGTTTGTACACTTGAGATAGCGGCGGGAACATATCTGGGTTAACAGATTGTTGATAATCGTATAGTTCGTTGAGGTCGAAAGGCCCATCGATTTCTGATAGAGGTGGGATAGGGTTTTGATAGAACGGATAGAAATATTCATCGCCGTCGCCTTCGTCTCTTTTGTGGATCATCATTCCGTTGCGGGCCAAAGCAGCAATGTTGCGTTTGTTGTTCGGCTGGTTGTATTGACCTCGGCCTACGCGGTAGCCGTCTCTGGCCAAAGCTTGGATGTTCCTCTTCATAGCTGTGTAGCTCCGAAGCCGTGCGATGGAAGCCATGTTCCTCTTTTCCTGGGAAGATTCTTCTTCGTCTTGCTCTTGTTTTTCTCCTTCAACGTATGGTGATCTGTACGTTGGTAGTTGTCCATTCTTAGCGAGAGTCGAGATGCTTCTTTTGTATCCAGCAGCAGCATGGTTCTTCAAGTATCCTGCTCTAGCCAGAGCCGCTATGTTTCTCCTTGGGAATGTCGGCCATTGGTTCACTGACTCGGCTGGCAAACTCGTCACCTTACAAAACAAATAAACGTTAACCTTTAACTCTGAGAAAAGACTAAAGCAAAAATAGTCGCTTAACACCTCGCAAAGATTGAAGAGAATTAATTGTTGTAGACGCTCACATGTTGCGAGCGTAGGCATTCTGGAATTTCATTTCGTTCGTTCGCGTAACATTAACTGGCATTACTCGACATAAAGCTAAATTCTTGAAAATGTGTGAAAGAAAAGAAAATAAAGGTTATTTAGGGCTAAAAATAGCTTACCTCGTCGATGTAGGTTGAGAATGCGAATGCCAGGGCGGCAACTATTAAAAAATGGCCACGACATCTTCCACCGTGTAACCCCGTTAAAATTCTCATCTAAGGACAGATACAATGATACATTATTGTCACGCTATTACAATTTGTAAAAAGTAATTTCTTTATGTTTATCTCAAAATTGGTACACTAAAGAAACATTCTCGCCGTATTCTTGTGGCATAATACGCTAGTTACGCAGATGGTACGCTGTCGTTCAGTGTGGAGTTTAAAAGGGGAGGCCTATGTTCAGTAGTGGACGTCTTCTGGCTGATGATGATTATGTATACGCTAATTTGTCTCACAATAAAGTTTATAAACTTCTCAAGAAAATAAAATAAACATCAAAACCTAACTGATGCACTATAACCATTAGGTTTAGTTACCCTGTCAAAAATCCGGCAGGCTTCAGGCTTCGCCACATTTTTTTCTAGATTAACGTATTCCATCATCAGCCATCGCTTACCATCAGGCGAGTTGGTGGCCAATCGTAGAGTTTTATATATGTAATAAAATAAATGCAACAAAAACAAGTAGATTTTTTAATAAAAACAAAACACCCGACTTCTAAATTCATATGACTCTCTGGGCATGAAAACGAATTAAATGACACCTCACCTTCCCTTCAGGGTATAATTATGTATAACGTCCTTGCACCTCACACATAAAAATCCACAGACTTTCTCAAAAGCGGTCAAGGCATCTCTATCTGCCATAAAACATCATCACCATGTACCGTCTAGTTTATATGACCACGAATAGTTTTTATACAGTGGAGATGAAGGTTAGTTTGATTCCATTATTTTAAACTAGCTGTTGCCCAAGACTTCGCTTATGACTATCATAATTATACAATGTTAACCTCTTTTTGACTGCCTTAATTCGACCCTTTCGTAAAATCTCTTTTAGCGGGCCCTCTACAAGGAATGTACCTGCCAAATTTCAGTTTCGTAACTGTTTACGTAAAGTAGTTTTCGAATTTTCGTGATGAGTCAGCAATGTAATGAATTTCGTGATGAGTCAGTGGTATTTCGCTTTTATTATTGTTATATATTATGTTACAGTTAAACCGCGTTTTTAGTTAGAACACATTTTCACTGAATAAACTAGTTTTTAATGCATGCCTTTGTTACAACTAGAATCTAAAACTAGTTCCAACAAGATAAAATGCGTTTTGATAAAATGACTCGACGAAATGAATGAGCCGTTTTTAAAAGTTTTATTTTATTTTATTAATTGGCTTGCTTTTGACCACCAACTCGCCTGATGTAAAGCGACGATGCGGCCTACGATGAAGCATGCTTGCCTAGAAGAAACTGATTCACTCGTGATTTGAAGACACCCAGATTGTAACTATGGGGAAAATCCATCCAAGTGAAGAAGTGTTCTAGTCTAAAAACGCGTTTTAACTGTAACATTATACTTACGTATATACGTATCTATCTTCTATCTATATAGATAGAAAGATAGACTGATGTCAAAGAATCTGAAAGCCCTAATAGAATTCCCCCCACAACCAAGCCATAACAACGGAATAACAGCAACCGTCGGTCTAGATAATAGAGTTGTCTGCGTTAGGAATGTAAAGTTGGCAGATTCAATTACGTGGAACGTGGCTCCGTACCGCACCTGAGATCTTAGAAAATACGTGTTTCTAACCGAGAATATCTGCGTTTTCCTGGCATAATGCACGTGATATACATACATACGTGCCCACACTATATTGTTTCAGTCAGGGCAACACTAATAATACCTATAGCAATTCATACAGATATGAATATTGTAAAACAGAATTTCATTTGATAATAGATCGATCGAATTACTTCACCTTAGTATAATGAAATACTTTTTCAAAGTAATGTAGTAATTTAAGTATTAGTACTTAAATTACTACATTACTACCCGTCTCACCTTCCTGCAACATCAGTTCAGGCCGGCGCTGCCGCCGCTCAAGCCGAAAACTTCAAACGGCGCAAATATGCACACCTTGACCGGGTGTACATTTCGTTAATTTTCTGTTTTTTAAGTTGTGCATAATAAAAAATGTAGTATGTAATAATTAAGTAAGTATGTATTGTAATATTTTATATGGTGCAAGTGCCTTCATTAACTAAACAAAATACAAGCTAATTCTAACACTACAAATACAGTTACGACTGCCCATAGACCGTTGAAGGTCTAAAGACAATCCAAAAGCTCAAGCCCACTATCAGTTGGTATCTATCACTATCAATATTATTATTGTTATTAGAATGTACGGTTATATCATAACTATCACATTATTCAATATTGCACGCCCAGTTGCCTGGAAGATATTGATCTTAACGATAAGGCCACCGATTATTGCACTAGTTTTTAAGCTGTTATCGTGTGTATGCAATTTATGGTGTGAACAATAAAGAGTTTATCTATCTATCTACAAACTCTTTTTTTTTTCTCTTATGGTAATTTAGTCGTCGATTTTACTCGAAAATAACTTCCTAATACTCTGTAAGATTATTGGCCAAATAATATCTATAATAATAAATTGGCCATGATAAATCGTTTACCGTATGCGTCATGATATACTAAATATAATGAGCCTTAGCTGACGTTCCATTTACCTACTTATAACTAAGCTTGAGAGATTATACTTTCTGAGCAACCTTCATTGGGAGACATCTTGGATAATAATCTAAGAAATTACTTACAACATATATTTATGTGTTTTTCTTAGACGAATTTCTAGTGTTTTTCCGCTCCAATGCCATGTTAAACACAAGTTTTATGTACTTTAGCTAAATGTTCCCGACTTTATATAGGACTCTGCCTTCATCCTTGCCAATATCTATATAATGTTCAAAAATCCTTTCTTGGTATTCACCTACGCCATAATATAAGGAACACTTCCGAAAATGACGTACTTCTATACATACTTTCATCCCATAAACGCGGGTAAAACCGAGCTACTTAATTTCAATTTCAAAACATTTTAACAAGACTTAAAATAAAGTCGCTACATATATAAGAGCGACTTTATTTTATAAACAATACATTTTGCTTGCTAAATTGTATAAAACACTTTAAGTTTTCCATACAATTTATACCAAACAAAATATTCGAAGAACCTGTCGTAAAAAGTCACAAAAGCTTTTGCGCAAAAAGCGTAAAAAGACTTCAGGAAATGAAAAAGGCTATCTTAGATCTTGAGTCCACGTAAAAATCACTAAAAAAGAGTAGCATAGAGACATGCGCCTTGTTTTTTTTTTTAAGAAACACTTCTATTTTCTCGCAAGTGAATTTTCTGTCATGTTTTTTTTTGTTTGGGCTCGTAAGTTTCTCTAAATGTACGTATTATATCCCCCCCCCCCCTACCTTTCCGTCTTCAAATATCTACTATAATAAATAATTTTATAAATCAGTTAGTTTCTACTATAATCTATGTATGTATAATAAATGGCAGATCTTTTACACAGGGTTGAACGAATTGTTTAAATGTGTCTGGAAAATCAAGGGACCCCAAAATACAGGCTCGGCCTAGTTTGGGGCCCACAGCTAAAAGTTAAAATACTTAGCTTAATTAAAAATAATAATTTAAAATTATAATTTACTAGCGACCCGCCCGCCCGGCTTTGCACGGGTGTAATTTACGTGCGAAGCTGGGGTGGGTCGCTAGTTATATATATAAACCTTCCTTGAAAATGTATCTAACTGATGGTGAAAACCGCATCAAAATCCATTGCGTGGTTTAGGAGGAGTTAGCGGCCATACAGACATACAGACAGACAGACAAACGCGGAGAGCGTAGAGATTAGATAAATAAATTGTTTAATTTGAATATTTGATTTGATTTGAATAACTTATTTTCTAGTGTGCACAATAAGTTTCTATCGATCCATCTATTTCAAAAAATGTGAAAGGTCCTCAATTTGACTCTTTATTTTTGGGTTCCGTACCTACTAATAGGTGAAAACGGAACTAAACCTACGCTGTCTATCCGTCCGTATCTCCGGCTGTATCTTTTAAACCGTAATAGATAGCCAATTGAAATTTTCACAGAATATGTAATGTTCATCATCATCATCATCATCATCAGCCAGAAGACGTCCACTGCTGAACATAGGCCTCCCCCTTTAACCTCCACACTGAACGACAGCCTGCCTTTTGCATCCACTGGATGCCAGTATGTAATGTTACGGCGGATTAACTAAGAAGTAATAATAAAGTAATAAAGTAAATACAACAAACAATTTTTTTTACGTATTTTTTTATTTTGCTATGATTATGGTAATACCTACTTATCACTTGACATTTTTCTGGACTAATTCCCAAAACTTTTGATTCTAGAATGGTTGCCACCGCTACGCCGCCGCCGTGCCGCTACGATCGCGTAGCCCTTGTTCTAAGAGATAGGTTATAAAGTTCCGAGTGTCATTGTGACTCGTTTGGTGTGACTTTACACCAGTTTTTTGTTGTATATTTACACTCCGGGAAGGCATAACTTTGTCAGATGTTTGGTTATCATGTAACAAAAGTCGCGTGTTGCACTGAAATTAATGATACCAACTGAAATGAAGTGAGCGCCGGCGCTCATTTTGTAATCTTCAAAAATCTTCTATTCATTTTATTTTGGTCGAAGGTTAGATGTGGCAATTGCCTCCTAACAAAATTTGCGTGTCCAAATTGTTCGACTGGCCAGTATAACAGAGTGGAATATTTTTGTCAAAACAGTTCGATCATCGAACTACTAGTCGGCCAGAATAAATAAATAAATATTCGGGACATTTTTGCACACACGGTCATCTGACCCCAAACTAAGCAAAGCTTGTGATATGGCTGCCAGAGACTGATATACATACATACATATTTTTTTAAATACATACTTAAATAGATATTAAACACCCAGATATAGAACAAACACAAATGTTCATCACACAAATGTTTGTCCTAGGTGGGAATCGAACCCACGCCCCCAAGCTTAGAAGGCAGGTTCACTACCAACTGGACCAACGGGCTATCTCGGCTAGGCTCTAGAATGGAATAAACGCATTTTTCTATCGGACTGCCAGAGCGGGCACGAAAAATCGTCACCGCTTTATGGTAAATATTCCGAAAACCCGTACGAAGCGATTTGATTTCACATTTATTGTGCGAAGTGCTAGTCTGTGGAATGCGCTGCGTGAATGGGTGTTCTCCGATGGTTACAATCTGGGTGTCCTCAAATCACGAGTGAATCGGTTTCTTCTGGGCAAGCGTGCTACAACGTAAACCGCATCATCGCTTAACATCAGGCGTGATGGTGGTCAAGCCTATTTATAATAAAAAAAGACAACTTTGGAATTTACAGGCGAGTAGGTGGACAAACGCCGACATAAACAGGAGAAAAATAATGTATCGAATAACATTCGTTGCTTGTTATCTGTGAAAGAAGCATATATGATAACTAACAAACAACTTTTTATTTGACCTGTATTTGAAATGACCTGTATTTTTTAAAGCCTGTAACCGAACCTATTTCAATAAAATAAATATAAAATGTTTAGACTTTAGCAAGCCACATGCTTGATAGTAAGCGCCACTAGCAGCTGCCCATAATATACGATACGCGTCATATCGCTACGTAGTTTCTGATTTCCCCCATACTGCGTCAAGCAGATTCGCGTCTGTTTACCTACGTACCTGGAAATCTTAGAATATCTTAGACAGCGCATCCCCTTTGTAGATCGTGCTCTGGATAAACCCGTGTCTACAAAGGCGGACAAAGGACCGTTATTTTGTTTGACAGCTTATCTTTTCTCAAAAGACGTGAGGACGCAGTGGCGGATTTACCAGCAGGCTAACTAGGCTGGAGCATAGGGCGGCAGATTAGAGGGGCGGCAAATTTCGACCCATTTTTTTTAAACAGAAATTAAAAGCGTCATATTTATCAACATGGCATGTTTCAATCATACTAATTACGGGGAAAAGATGGTGTAATTATGACGCGCACAGTTCAGAAAGATACAATTTCATTGCCAAAAAAACTAATTGTAGAGGTCAGTAGGGGCTGCAAAATTTGAATAGACTAATGGCGGCAAATGTGTAAATCCACCACTGTAAAGGACTGTATACTGTGTCTACGCAACGGATATATTAAATCTCTTTTCTACCGATTTTTACACGCTTTCTAAAAATCGTACATCGTACTTAACTAACTAATAACCAATGATGATTAAACCAAATTTCATGAATGACTTTTGAACCACAATCACAAGCGCCATTGCGTGCCCTGCTCTGCGCCCGAACTGCAAAATTGCGATTAGCGAGTGTTCGAACCGAACATTGTATTACGCCCAATTCTGCACGGTCAGCAATGACCCACTTGTAAGCAGTGGCAACAACCCTGCTGGTCATCGGACAGAGCGATGGAATCCAACCAAGCGCTGATTCAGCAGTCTACACCAGCGGCAGACATCTTAATAATTGTAAATGTGTACAGTAGGTTAACTTGGTATATTTTTACCGGTTTTAGGTTGCTGCACTCAGGGTTTTCCTGATTAGGGAACTCCTCAATGGTTAGCAGCTCAGACATCTAATGTTGTATACGCATTGAATTATGATAACCCATTCTAAGTGACGGATTACATTTTCTATGCTAAAGCTAAAAGCTTGTATTAAAAATGTTTTTTTTAAGATTAAATTATTTATGTTTTACCTTTACCTACAAACTTTTAAATTATTGGAAAAGCTTACTACAGTGGAATCTAATTACAACTTTTTACTCGATTTACAAAGTTTTCGGTGATTTTTCTTGGTCAAGAAAAGTTAGAATAAATTATTGAATTAACTGCAAAAGTTTTTACCTATTACAACTTCGAGAGAACAATTAATGTTCTAAATTTTCGGGTTTCAACCTGTTTACAGTGCAGCCGCTGAAAGAATTCGTCTGACATTTGCCATAATATTGTAACCTCAGAGTGCGAGGCCAAAAAAAACTAACTTAAGTTGAAATATTGAAAGACAAACTTAACATTGACTTAGTTGACAATAAGGTCCTTCCATACATAACAACTACAAAATGTAAGTTTGTAATAGTAAAACAATATTTTTTTATATGATATAACTTTAAATTAACAACTTTCAGATTTATTCCTTTATATGTGCTGTAAAACGCTTTTATTTTTTTTTACAGCCGAAAGAAACCGTAGACCCAAGTATTTAGTATACATTTCAACTTGATACCTTTACGCGTTCTTGAAAAAAAGGGTCTTGACAGACGGACAACGAAGTGATCCTATAAGGGTTCCGTTTTTTCCTTTTGAGGTACGGAACCCTAAAAAATATGTTTTATTCGGCTCTTTTTAATGTTATTGCAGACGCATGCTCCCAGCAGCTGAACTGTGTAGGTATTAGGTTTCTAGGAAGCAAGTACTATTTCATCTTATGACAAAACTAAACTAAAACTCCTAATTTATTTTAAAATCCACTGACAAAAGAATTGATGATCATCAAATGTCTGAACATATTTTATTGAATCATAGCTAAGAACACTCAAGATCAAGTCACCTTTCACACAAACAAAAAACGGTCAAGCCCTATCAAAGATAAATGAAAACATTCGTTTTTTGTTCACACAAACAAACAAACGACTTCACAACCATAGGTCCGTTTCGTCGTGGGCAAACACAGAGTAAATACTTACGTTGGTCCACTTCAATCCCAGCCACAGTTCACTTTTACAAAACTTTGCTAACTTTAAACTTTTTTATTGTTCTTTTCTTACCTTGGCTAAGTTCTTGATGGGAATGGTGCTCGTTTTCTGGCAACCCGTGCTTTTAAAGGGAAAACTAAGATGACGCATGCGCCTTGCCACTGTAGGTGGAGCCTTATATTTTTAAACCTTTGCCATTTGCATGTGCATTTTAATTTGTATAAAAGGTCAATAGCTTCCAATGGGACTAGTGTCAATTTGTTTCTGATGTATTGGATTCCGATTTATCACATTCTACGTAAAAAATACGGGCGTTGCAGTCGCAAGAAAATATAAAACTGGAGTGTTTTAATGAGACGCAAAGGGAATAGGAAATTTGTATAATGACGAATTTCTAGTGTAATTCCGCTTCTACGTCGTTTCGTCATATATAAATTAAAATTAACTTCCGCAAAGTAACGCCTGATTCAATCAACTAATAGGAAATTTGTTTTTCATGGTACATTCTCACTTCTCAGTAGAGATTATACTAAGGCCTGATTTATTAATAATTCCTTGCTGACGCAGACGAACGACAAGTATAAATTGTTTTTTTAAACACCCCTGCGGGGATTAAAAATGCGAACTATCGATGAATTTTTGAAAATTTATAAAGGCTTCAAATAAGGCATAGACTAAGCAAAGATACTAGAAAGTGTTTGAATCTGAAATCAGGAATCAGCGTTTTTGAAAATCCATCCCCTAAAAGAGTTAAATTAAATAATATTATGAAAATTCATATGAACTTGCATACGTCATAATACAGTCGGGAACAAGCCACGTCTCCACAGCTCGTCTCTAATAAAAAAAATGGCTTGGACAAAGACCTATATGTACTTTCATTTGAATTCGTTGGGCTTGGATAAAATGGTCTATAATCCTCAGCGAGATCCATGTATGTATATCAGTCTCTGGCAGCCATATCACAAGCTTTGCTTAGTTTGGGGTCAGATGACCGTGTGTGCAAAAATGTCCCAAATATTTATTTATTTTTTTATGTTATGTACGGAATTTTCGAATTCATATACGGATGCAGGTAAATGACCAGCACTATCAAAATTACGTACCCATATAATATAACTTTTAAATGTTTCGTATAATCTTTATAATCAACATGACTCCATTTACTCAAGTATGAACAACCCGAGTATTTAACTGCGTAGAAACCTGTTCCGTAAGATTCCTATCAAGGCCGTATAGGGTGTCAAATGGCCAGTCCCATAGCTTCAAATCACCCTGATTGGCCGCGCCGGGACCGCCTGCTCAGATTTCTGCGATATCTTGATTCATATAACTTCTAGTTAGGTCTAAGAAGAAGATATATAGGTATTTTCCACTATGTTTAAGTATTTAATTCTTAACATAGTTTTTATTTTACTTGTAATTTTTATTGACAAAAAAAATTATACTTCCATAGATTAAATTGATCGATTAATAATTAATATATAATATATATATATTTATTTATTACATTCTTAACTATAGATGAAAGAAGCTTATGTAAAAGCGGCATTTATAGTTGATCTTCGCGTATGAATAATGGTAAGATACTAGCCAAAACTAGATGAGTTAGCTTAGAAATAGTCCAGACGTTTCCGTCCATGTCCACATTATCTTTTACAACCTTTTTTTTACTTAGGTACTATGTTAGTAGGTATAGGTCAAATCTAGCATTTGAATTTAAAAAGTTATCCCCAACCGATTGATCTGAAATTTTGCATACACGTTTAGTTTGGATGAGAAAGCATGGTTAGCTAAATGAAGTCATTCTAAATCCAAGTTTGCGGACTCCCAAAGATGGTGGACCCGAACCAATTTCGATTACGTTTTCTTTGTTGAAAAGGTGCTTTGATCGAAAGTACTCTAACCTATAATTTAACGAAAATCTGTTAGCCGTTCGAAAATTCTCAGTTCTTATATCGGGCCACTAATTTCACTAAGATTGCTAGAACAATAATTAGGTAGACCAGAAATTAATAAATATTTATTTAATACCTTCAAACTACATTACTACTTATATCTATTACAGTTGTCGAGCTCACGTCGCTTTTAGTAGTTGCTTTCTCGTCAACCGGAGTGACATTTGTCGTGCTATCACTTTTCGTGGTTATTTTCTCGCCAACCGGAGTGACAGTTGTCGTGCCATCACTTTTCGTGGTCATTTTCTCGTCAAACGTAGTGACAGTTTCCGTGCTATCACTTTTCGTGGTCATTTTCTCGTCAACCGGAGTGACAGTAGTTGTATTATCACTTTTCGTGGTCACTTTTTCATCAATCGGAATCGGAATGATCGCAGTTTCCGTCACTGTCTCCGCCACACTTTCTGTGATGCCTGTCACGATTTTCGTAGTGGCTTCGGAGGTCGTGGAAACATTGACAGTGTCAGTTTGTATTGTGGCGTTGAAAGGTCCTTGTGTTGTAAATATGTTGTCTGCGCATTTCTCCCCTTGGAATCGAGAGCAGCGGCCATCTCTGCAGTACCGGAATAAACCGTAACAGTCTACTATTATGGCAATATTGCCGGCGTAGCAGTGTAGTGCTCGACTGCACGTGAGACAGGTAAAGCCAGTCTGGAAAGTTAAATAGTCCAATTAACCAGTAGGGTTTGTATTGCTTACACTAAGTACATGGGTCTTCCAATAAAAAAATAGAGTTCCGTACCCTTTTTTATTTATTTAAATAAGTGTGTAAGGATTTTTGTTATGAATAAAATATTGTCTATTGTCTTTTACTAAACCTACGCTGTCTGTCATCATACTAATATTATATTATTATCTATACTAATATTATAAAGAGGAAAGATTTGATTGTTTGTTTGTTTGTTTGCATTGAATAGGCTCCGAAACTACTGAACCGATTTGAAACATTCTTTCACTGTTGGGATGCTGCACTATCCCCGGTTGACATAGGCTATATATCCCGGCTTCGCCCGTGTGAAGCAGGGGCGGCCTACTAGTTATATTATAAATGCGAAAAGTTTGTTGGTTTGTTAGAATGTTTGTTCCTCTTTCACGCAACAACAGAGCAACGGACCGACCTGATTTTTTGCATGGGTGTAGTTCAAGGGCCGGAGAGTGACATCATCATCATCATCACCATTTTTCTTTACTACGCGGGTGAAAACGCGGGACGCAGTCAGTTTCTTATGAGTAAGGGCTGTATCTTTTAAACCGTAATAGTTAGCCAACGGAATTTTTTGCAGAGTATGTTACAGCGGATTAACTAAGGAATAATAATGAAATCAAAAAGTAAAAAATTAAGGGCGATCTCCACACAACAAACGTAATATTTTTAAAGCATTATCTTTGCTCTTGTTTCAAAAAGGCCCTACGTACTACGTACTAGCGTCAAACTTGGCCAAGTGTGAGTCGGGCGCTCGCTAAAGTTCCAGTATTGAATGAAAGACAACACATTTATTCGGTGCGCAACCGAGGGTTGACGATATTTTTTATCTTTTTTGTTATTGCGATCGCTCTGCAACTGTCTTATTTGACGATATTCAACGAAACATTAAAATCTTTCAATAGGTCCTACTCTAAATGCACAAAATATGCGAAGCCAAAATTGTCACATAAGGAAGAGAAAAAAACAGATAAATGGACGCATGCAGATGATTATGTAGAAACACGCGGGCGTGTTTCGCCATAATAAATTCGGCGATGTTTGTAGAGCGATGAGTGACAATGTAATCCCTTGAAATATATTCAGGGCTGACAGTAGGTATTTTCGCCTTCACAGCGGCGTACACAATATAAATACAATCCTGTCTCAGTAAGTTTACTCACACTCCCTCTGTTGTATCCACAGATCTTAATCAAGTTAGAAGAAGCAAGCACTTTAAATTATATGAAACTAGCGACCCGCCCGCCCGGCTTCGCACGGGTGTAATTTACATGTGAAGCCGGGGTATGTCGCTAGTTATATATATAAACCTTCCGTGAAAATGTGTCTAACTGATGGTGAAAACCGCATCAAAATCCGTTGCGTGATTTAGGAGGAGTTAGTGGCCATACAGACAGACAGACAGACGCGGAAAGCGACTTCAATTTATACTATGTAAAGATAAAGATAACCTATCCACCGTAGAAGAACTACACATTTTTTGTACGTCGCAAGATGGTGCTACCATCTACCACCTACAGTTGCTTGTGCAAACACAATAATGTTACCAGCATCTAATCATTAACAAACAAGCTAATTTGAATATTAAAATAAAATAGATAGAAATAAAGATTAAACAGTATTAATTATTAATATAAGTATTATAACCTGGAGTTATTATTATTGAATTGAACTGATGAATTGGTAAACCTTAATTTCCTACACTTATTTATGTTATGTACTTAATTACTTAGCATATTTATCGTTATTGACGGCAAAGGGAGTAGGAAGTTGTAACACTATGTCCAGCAGTGGGCTAAGGTAAGCTGGTAAAGATGATAACGAGGTAGGCGTAGGAAATAAAGAATGTTCATACCTGAGTTTTGTAGTCGCAAGTTGTGAGCGAATATGATCTTCCTACAGGCCTCTCCTTAACATTCTGGTCCTGATAATCATCGCCTGAAATTACAAAAAAAATGCATAGTTAGATTCAAATTTTGCAATAGCGAAGGTAGCCAGTTTTGACGCAGTATCGTTAGTCTGTTTCATAGTATTTTAAATTCTAAACCGTTATCTGTCAAAATCAAAAAATCATAAATCTTAATAAATCTTATGACATAGCGGTGGATCCATGATAATTTAGATAGCCCGTTGGTCCAGTTGGTAGTGAACCTGCCTTCTGAGCTTAGGGGCGTGGGTTCGATTCCCACCTAGGACAAACATTTGTGTGATGAACATTTGTGTTTGTTCTATATCTGGGTGTTAATATCTATTTAAGTATGTATTTAAACCTATATATGTATGTATATCAGTCTCTGGCAGCCATATCACAAGCTTTGCTTAGTTTGGGGTCAGATGACCGTGTGTGCAAAAATGTCCCGAATATTTATTTTATTTATTTTAATATAGTATATCTTCATTGATAGTGGCGTCGATTCTGTCATGCCACTCACTAAACTAAACAAATTAGACAGTACTTAAATTATCTGCCTCTCTTTTCATTTTAATATGTGAGAGAAGGATGGCAACAATTTTAGAGCTGTCAAATTTAGTTTAGTTTAGTTTAGAGTGCATCAGAATCGATGCCAGTAGGTACCTACCAAGCAATATGTTTTTATTTACTATGGGACCAACTCAGAAATCGCGCAAGATATCAGCTGTTTCTCACATTTTTTCGAGTATGAATGGCTGGTTTCTATGGAACAGCTGATATTTTTTTCGCAATTTAAGAGTTGTTCCCATTGTAAAAGTTGTTCATAATGATGGGTATTATTTATGGACCTCTATCGGCTTAGTACACCTTTTCTGCGTAACCCTTTATTAGTACCTACGTAACGCTTTGAGTAAAATGTTGATAAATATGTTTTATATGTAACTGACCTGCATCTTCTGCCGTTAAAACTGCATTACAGCAAGCCTGAAAATAAAATGTTAATGTTAATAAATACACAGCGTAATATGCTCTTGTTGAGGATATAATTATATGCCTAGATAGTAATATTGGGTAGGTTCCTCAGATTAGACAAACAAGGGAGATATGCCTTAGTAAAATCATGGTCAAATATGTTATTTATTTTTTTATCAATAAAGCGCAACTTTTTTTTCAGACAAAAATTAAAACTTAGATACTTAGGTACTGTATTTTTCTAAAATACTGCTAAATTTCTTTGTACCACCTTTATACAGGGTTTCTGGTAATCAGTTAGCATTCTCTTAATACAGCTTCAATACGTCAAAACAAACAACTTTTGTTCTACGACATTACAATACGCAAAAAAAATGTTTCACCTATGTCTATGTTTATTTTTCGATGATTTTTATTCGCTAATTTCTTATAGTGGTTGAATGACAGTTGTATGTTTTGATTTACTGAGGCCGCCCTTAAGAGGATGCTAACTAGATCACCAGCAACCCTGTATAACTACTATTTATTTTTTTGACTAAAAGTTGTCAACCCTAAGTAGCTCCCTGTACGCTTAGTCCCAGATTTGATAGTTTTCGAAAACTTTTTTCGTTTACGTATTGTTCCATACATTTTAGTAAATGGCCTCTATCGGAAACTTGGAGGAACTAAAATCGGTAGTAATCGGCGGTATAGATTGCTTTACTCTAATACGAAAAAAGTTTTCGAATACCTTTTAGCCCAGCAATGTATGACACAATACGAAAACGAAAAAAGTTTTCGAATACTATCAAAACTAGTACTAAGGGTACTGGTAAAATGTAATTGTAATATAAATAATAAACTCACCGCGAAAATAACCACACAAAAAAAATTTAACGTTGTCATTATAATGCTTCGATAAAATAAATATAATAAGTTATATTTGGCTCTAACAGCTATAATTTTAAACTAACAGCTAATAATAGAGGCTAGGAAGAAGTAAAAACGGGCAATAGCCGCCACTGTTTATATACAAAAACATACTTCGCTAAATAATAATTAATGCAAATAGTCCGCCAATGGCATTCACGTGAACGGCGGCACGCATTTCTTTTATCTTCAGCAGCAGGCCTAGCACGGGCCGTGGACATATTGTCTTTCCACTGTTTTTATCCCGCGAGAAAAAGACAAACATATCCATATTCTAGCTTTGTCGCGTCTAGGCGCGGATAAAAACGGTGGAAAGACAATTTATCCACAGCCCATGTTAGGCCTGCAGAACTAGGGAAATGGGCTGTAGGCTAACTTTTAGCCTAGGTTTTGGCAGTTATTGAGCACTTGCGACAATTCGTAATCTTTGCAAATGGAAACCTAATAGTATTTTTTTAGCCACTTTACATGCCGCCGTCTTGAATTTGATAGAATAAATAAATAAATAATAAATATTTCGGGACATTTTTGCACACACGGTCATCTGACCCCAAACTAAGCAAAGCTTGTGATATGGCTGCCAGAGACTGATATACATACATATATAGTTTTAAATACATACTTAAATAGATATTAACACCCAGATATAGAACAAACACAAATGTTCATCACATGAATGTTTGTCCTAGGTGGAAATCGAACCCACGCCCCAAAGCTCAGAAGGCAGGTTCATTACTGTTGTATCTATCTATTCTCACCTACTTATGACAGATGACAGCTCTGTCTCCTGCCCCTAGTTAGTGTGTGTTTACCGTTGGGAAATAAACAACGTACAAAAAGTAATCCGTCGTATATTACTATATTCGGATTCTATATAATCAAAGGCTAAATCTATGGTAAAAAAACTAGATACCTACCTACTTTGTGACGTGGTGACCTCTATATCTATGTCATCGCTTGTTCTCGCGTGCTCTAGCCTAGATTTGCCGAAAGTATGCCTAATCGTTCATTCGTCCTTTTCAATAGGTCCTTTGTGATACGCTTGTTACTTTCCATGTTCACTGAATGGGTGTGAAGAAGCCTTTATACCTTAACAATATTGTCTCACAAAAACACAGTGGGTGTCAATCTCTATGTATTTTACTAGATCGTTGAAAATAGAACGCTTTCTAGTAATATTTTATTTTCAGGGCACGTAAGCAGCTTAGCGGCAGTGCGGGCTTTTCAGACTTGTTGCTTGTTGCGCCTCGCTAAGTCTTTCTACAAAGCTATTAAGACATACATACATGACCTTTGCTGTGAATCTATGCAGCGTGTGGGATTTAAAATACCTTTTTTATGACTGCATTCACCATAAAACGTGAGCGCATCGTGTCGTAAATGAAAAACTGAAATGAATTTGTTGTTATAAAAACGTCAATTATTTTACAGTAGGTGAGTCTTCATTGGAGTGTGTGAATACCAAAACCAGCGTCGGCCCTGGGGTAGAGCAAGATTTTAACTTCGCGCGTTTGACAGTTCTAAGACAGGACAACGTCTGTCGGGTCAGCTAGTAATATTCTATACTAATATTATAATATTATTATAAGTCGCGGGCATCCAGTGGATGCAAAAGGCAGGCTGTCGTTCAGTGTGGAGGTTAAAGGGGGAGGCCTATGTTCAGCAGTGGACGTCTTCTGGCTGATGATGATGATGATGATGAATATTATAAAGAGGAAAGATTTGATTGTTTGTTTGCATTGAATAGGCTCCGAAACTACTGAACCGATATGAAAAATTTTCGCTGTTGGGAAGCTACACTATCCCCGGGTGACATAGGCTATAATCTATACCCATGCGAAGCTGGGGCGGACCGCTAGTCTATAATAATTATGTGAATCTTTATTTACCTTGGTCACGCCATAACTTGAGAACGACTTTATCGATTTCATTCATCTTTTTTTTTAAGTTTTCAACTCTGTAGAAGGTTCATATGGAAAGAAAAATTAAAAAAATTGCGCAGGAAATTCAAAATTTTCAGTTAACTTAACAATGATTTTAACTTTGCGCGTTTGACAGTTCTAAGACAGGACAACGTCTGTCGGGTCAGCTAGTAATCTATACAATTATGTGAATCCCTATTTACCTTGGTCACGCCATAACTTGAGAACGAATTTACCGATTTTTATTGAGTTTTCTTATACTCTGTAGAATGTTCTTAAGGAAAGAAAAATTAAGAATATTGCGCGAAAACATTGGAAATTTTCAGAAAACTTAACGATTTTAACTTCGCGAGTTTGACAGTTTTTTTTTTTTTTTAATTATTATAAATAGCCTTGCGCTTGTAGTCAAACTGGGTTGACCATAAGGAAAAGTCTTTCCTCGTGGTCAAACTATTAGTTTTTCTTACATAAGTAATAATTTATATAGATTTTTACAATTTACTGGACTTGTCAGCAATCATCAGATAGTAAACTCAAAGTTTATGCGTATATACTTGGTAAATGTTTTTCTACAACATTAAAACTCTACATGATATTTTATACATTTTATTTTTATATTACATGTAAATCTATCTTAACTTAATATAATTAATTACGCAATATTGTTATAAGAAATAATTTGATCAATGAAAATCACGAAAAATCACATGACGGACGGATAAATCCAAACGGATAAACTAAATTACAAAATTTTACTTACATCTAGTCAAAAATATTTCAAAATTAACCGTAAAATACCTAACCCCCTTATTAATAAACGTGGAATAGTCTTAGAATAGTTATGCCATATTTTGTATTTTTCTCTTTAAAATTTTGAGCTCATTCTAAAAAAACAAAAGACAGAGTAACTATTCCAAGGCTAATCTAAGTTTATTCATAAGTAAGGCGCTGTATAGCAAAATTATAATTTAAGAAAATTACCCCAACTGTATAAAAATATGTAATCTTCTTCAGTTCTGTTTCTGTGGAAACACACACCTAAAGATAACTAAAGTGCTCCCATCGCACTATGCAGGGTTATTTTTAATTCACCTCTCGCTTCGCACCACATTATAACTGAAAACTTCCATGACTTTTCACAAAATTTATTAAGTTCCCCAAAGTAATGTTTTTTGTATTAGCTTTTTTTCCTTGATGCACTATGTGGCTTTTATTTTTGCCTACGCATTCATTTTTAATTGAGATCTCGTAAGGTTATTGCCATTTAGAGGCCAAATTTTATTTTTTATTGTTTTTTTGCCAAAAAATTAAACGAATGAATACAATTTTATTAAATTACTCACGTAAGATTAAGCCGGTCTCTCCGACTATAGTTTCAGCCGCATTAGGCGGTCTTTTTCAAGGTGAATGTATTAATACAAGTCATGAAACAAAAGTTGTCCGATATGATGTCGAAGCTACCTACGAGAAGTTTTATGTGAATTAAAAATAACCCTGTAAATAGTGCCTTAAAAGTATCTCATATATAATTTTCCTTACAAACTAGTTTCAAACTGAGATTTCAAGCTGTTCAGTTTAGTTTCCACTAATTCTAAATCGTTGATTCTCTCCATCGTAGTAACGTTAGATGGTTGTGTGACATTTAATATGCTTGAAGACAAAATGGTCTCATTCGAAGCCATACATTCACTGGCATTCACAGGAACACGCCAAACATACTTCGAATCAGAGTGTTCAGTAGAGTATGTGTCATTGTTAGAGTTAGTGTTTTGATTAACTCGTATTTTAAGAATGTTTATTGTATTGTTTTGGGCTGTTTGAGTCTGGTTGAAGAGTGCTCCTCGATTTGCGGTAGTCAAGATGCTCGTTGTGTTGTTTATTTGATTTAGTACTTCTGAAAAGACACATTTTAATTTTGGATTAAAAAACCGGACAAGTACGAGTAGGACTCGTGCTCTGAGGGGTCCGTTGAACCCTCCGATCGCGATTCCAAAAAAAAAACTAACTGAAGTTGAAATATTGTAAGACAAACTTAACTTTGTAGTTGACAATAAGGTTCTTCAAAATGTACGTTTGTAATTTTAAAACAATATTTTTTATATGATACTAGTAGGCCGCCCCGGCTTCGCACGGGCGAAGCTGGGATATATAGCCTATGTCAACCGGGGATAGTTAAGCATCCCTCCCAACAGTGAAAGAATTTTTCGAATCGGTTCAGTAGTTTCGGTGCCTATTCAATGAAACAAACAAACAAACAATCAAATCTTTCCTCTTTATAATATTAGTATAGATTAGTATAGATAACTTCAAATTAACAACTTTCAGATTTATTCCTTTATATGTGCTGTAAGACTTTGCCTTTTGCAATATAGATTTAAAATAAAGATCAAAGGTTGAAAAAAACCGAACTATATAGGTTTAAAAAAATAAATGACCGTATATATCGTATAGAAGCATTATTTGAGATCATTTTTTTTTTTAAATAATAACTTCAATTTACATACCTGTAAGTTGCAGGCTTTCATTTTCATCCATCAGACTCTGTCTTTCTGATCTGTCGAAGACTTTATCATACCCAACATTATCGAATGTAGAGAGGTGTCTTTTCAAAACTATCTTTCTCATCGACGATCGATTTTTAATCGGCGAGAAATTGTACAAAACCGACGTCTCACGTGCTCTATCCAAGAGTTTATTCTTTATTCCCTTTTCACTCCCCTTTTCGCCAGAAAGATCGAAAAGCCGATCCAATTCCACTGAGAAATTTAGCTGAGAACAGTTCTTCGCACGAAGATGTTTTGCCAACTTTGATAATGGAAAGTTTCTAGTGGACGATCGAACATTAGTTCTCGCGAATAAACTTTTAGATAAATTCGCTTTTCGTTCCGGTTTCAGGTACGTCTGATCATTCTTTAAAATCGTGTGGGTCAAGTTTTGTGGCGCTTCGTCATCGAATAGTTGGTCTTTAGGCTGAAGTAGAGTGTTTATTTTGGAGACAAGTGTGTAGAGTAACTTCAGGCGTTTGTTGAGTTTGTCTAGAGTTGCCTCTTTCTGTGAGGGCGTGTTGATGTCGTAGAGAAAATCTTCGCCCGTGCATAGAAGATTGGAGACAACTTTACACTCTGCTGTTGCTGAAAAAATAAACGCACTTATGGTAAAAAATTTAAGCATGAAATAAATATTTACAATCAATTGAAATGGAATGTTTTTTTTTTTTTTTATAGTAGATAGGCTTGCGCTTGGCCGCCATCTCGCCGCGACGATGCGGTCTACGATGGAGCACGCTTGCCTAGAAGAAACCGATTCACTCTCGACTTGAAGACACCCAGATTTGTATTAATATACATTGCTAAAAAGGTATGCCTTTGTCTTATTTTTTTCCGCAGCATTAAAATCTTGGAGTATTCAAGTCTAGGGCTTATCATACAAATATTATAAATGCGAAAGTGTGGTTGATTGTTGGTTTGTTTGTTCCTCTTTCACGCAGCAACAGAGCAACGGATCGACCTGATTTTTTGCATGGGTATTGTTCCAGGGCTGGATAGTGACATCCAGGCAACTTTTCATCATCATCACTATTTTTCATCACTACGCGAGTGAAACTGCGAGGCGCAGCTAGTAGGTTATAATTGGGCAAATGTGGTTATTGAGTAGACTGGGTGTTATAAAACACAAAACTAGACTGGACTTTCTGAGTCTTAAAATGTTCATAAAAATTTCATCATCATCATCATCATTCAGCCATAGAACGTCCATTGCTGGACATAGGCCTCCCCCATCGATCTTCAAAAGGGCCGGTTGGAAGTGGCCATCCAGCGTTTCCCTGTGGTCTCTTTTAGATCGTCTGTCCATCTTATGTGTGAACGTTCTACGCTGCGCTTACCGGTCCGTGGTCTCCATCCCAGAACCTTTCGGCCCTATCGGCCATCTGTTCTGCGTGATATGTGCCCTACCCACTGCCACTTCAACTTGCTAATCCGGTGGGCTATGTCGGTGACTTTCGTTCGTCTACGGATCTTCTCATTTCTGATTCGATCTCGTAGAGAAACCCCGAGCATAGCCCTCTCCATAGCTCGTTGTACGACTTTAAGCTTGCTTATGAGGCCCATAGTGAGAGACCACGTTTCAGTGCCGTATGTCATCACTGGTATTACACACTGGTCGAAGACTTTAAAATTTACTTCATCATCATCATCAGCCATAAGACCTCCACTGCTGAACATAGGCCTCCCCCTTTAACCTCCACACTGAACGACAGCCTGCATTTGCATCCACTGGATGCCAGCGACTCTCACTATGTCGTCGGTCCATCTAGTGGGAGGCCTACCTACGCTGCGTCTTCCGGTTCGTGGTCTCCACTCCAGAACCTTTCTTCCCCATCGGTTATCGGTTCTTCTATATTCGATATTGTCGGTGACTCTGGTTCTTTGGCGAATATCCACGTTTCGGATTTTATCGCGCAAAGAAACTCCGAGCATAGCTCCCGTTTTTACAGTTGGGACGCCATTGCCCGCTGTGTGACTCCTGTGTGTGTGAGTTTTTCCAAAAGGCCAACAGTTAAGGACCACGTCTCAGTACCATTTCAAAAATTTACTTACCTTTATTTAAATCAACCAGTAATGGCATCAGTTTCTCCCGATGACATAACGCAAGCGGCTCTATTTCGTCATAAACAGAGAAGAAGTCATACACCACACCTCCTATGTTGATCGCTGCACACACGCTCACGTTACTGTAGGATGTTTCCTTTAGCGTATCTAGCAGCTTTTGGTGCATCATTTGTTTAGATTTCTGGAACAAAAAAAAATTATGTAATGGAAAAAAATGCGATGCTTCCAGGTGGCCGGTGGGCAAGGTGTATAGTGTGTAGTAGTGCTATCGAATATAGCACAAATTTTAATTTAGTTTTTAGGGTTCCGTACCCAAACTGTAAAAACGGGACCCTATTACCAAGGAAGATATACTAAGAGGAAAGACAATAGCGTAACATTAGAGCGTAGCTCGGAAATTTGCCTAAAAACGGTATGAACTTAGATGGCGCCGTAATTTGAGCGTCGTATAGGTTGTCTCGAACTTCCGTAAGCGCTGCAGTCAGATAATGTACGAAAGGGTTCTACAAATTAACGTAGCGCCAGTATCGCAGTCAAGTTTCGCAACATTTCAAGGGAATAAAGAAAGGCGCCATCTATTGGTATGAGTTGAGCTTCTCTTGAAATGCTGCAAAACTTGACTGCAATACTAGTGCTACGGTAATTTATAGAACCCTTTCATTCCTTATCTGACTGCAGCGCTTACGGAAGTTCGAGACAACCTATAGCACGCTCAAATTACGGCGCCATCTAAGTTTATACCGTTTTTAGGCAATTTCCGAGCTACGCTCTAATGTTCCGCTATTGTCTTCCCTCTTAGTCTATTTTCCTTGGTAATAGCAAGGTAATAGGGTCTCATTTTTACCCTTTGGTAACGGAACCCTAAAAACTACCGTACACAGCTTCCAATTCCCAATCTCACTAGTAATCGTTTTTTATGAAGTCCTATACTTACATCAGCAAAAGCAGCCGGATCGACTATCAAGAACACGCTGTCCCTGATTTCCTTCACCTCGCGCCGCCACGACTTGACCAGCAGCATGGAGTGACAGCTGTCAGGTGACGTCATCAGCGCAGGGACTAGCTGCGGGTCTAAAGCTTCCAGGCTCGCGAGACCACTACGCAGGGTCAGGATCCCTGTAATCACAACAGTGCATAATTTAATACAACTCAGATGAAAGAAATACAAGATTGGTTTCTTCTAGGCAAGCGTCTCCATTGTAGACCGCAATATCGATTTTATAAGTGAAAACTTTTTATGGCTTTCATCTACTATCTACCTACTATAATTAGTTAGTTTCAGCTGTTTGTTTTCAAAATAGTTTAAAATAAAATTAAATTAAAGTATCGCTTAACATCAGACAATTTAGCGGTCAAACGCAAGATTTTTTTTTTTTATGTTTCATCAATAAATACCAGTTTATTTTTTGTTTAAATTAGAACGCCTGTCAAGGCATTTTTGTAAGAAATTTGTTGTAGCCAGTTGCACCCATATAAACGAAACATCAGTCATTCGAAATCAGTTAGCAACTGTGATGCGGAGTTCGACGCGTTGATATAAATAAGAATGTTCAATCAAAGTTCACTCATAATGCCTGGTAACAGATTTTCCTTCTCATTTCCGTTCTATTTACTTGTTTTTTCTGTTATAAATACTCAAACAAGGTTTTACCATTTGTGAAAGAGCTTTGTAGTTTATTTAGAATAAATACCGGCCTAGTTAGAGTCAAACTCGCGTACGGAAGGTTCCACACACAAAAAAAAATAATCTAATTTTAATTTAGAATAAGCACTGGCGAAGTTCAAGTCGAACTCAATTTTAGTTTTAAAAGGGCAACAAACAGATGGAGATACAGGCAGAACTTCACATTGATTATGTCAGAATGTATTAAAAATATGTATTATAATGACTTCTTTTGTTTTAAAGTGTTTTCCATGTTACTCTCCTTATATCTGCTGCAACTGCAATACTGAATATTAATATTATGATTATTATGCACATATATTTATTTTCATTCTTAATTTTAAGTTTTTTTTACAATAAAATATAAAAACAAAATATTATTTAAAAAAAAAACCTAAACCTAGAGTGCCGCCGGCAGCGGGGCAGGGCCCAAGCTACCGGTGGTTAGGGCTGCAGAGTGAGGAACCTCCTGACAATACGTGCTGTGTCAAGGATTACCACCGATTATGATTATTTATTATTATGCATATTATGAATATTACCATTAGCATAATCAACCTTTTAACACGCTGGCACGCTGTTGGGGAATTCACAATACACCATTGAATTTCTTCATAGGCAGGTTTCCTCACGATGTTTTCCTTCACCGAAAAGCCAGTGAAAATCCGTACATACACTCCAAAGAGCTCGTTGGTATGGGCCCTGGATTTGAACCCACTACCTCACACTTTCAAGTCTAGCGGTCTCCCAAAAAGGCTACCATGGCTTTAAAAAAGTTAAATATAGTTTTTAACTTACTATGCTGATCAGAGGAACATGAGACTGCAAAAGTCCCAATCTGCAGCAATCTCTCGTTGTACAAATCAAAGTCCTTCACAAACTGACAATCATCCACATCATCGGTACTTTCTGCCATACATTTGCACAACCCTTTGGATCCCTCCATAAAATGGTGCTTGAGAACATCAACTGGAGAGGTGCTGTTACTAAAGCAATGGACTAGTAGAGTCAATAATGCCGTGTTAGTGTTGGTTTCTAATGCATAAAGTACGTCTTTCAAGACGTCTATCATGACATCAATGTTAGTTGGCATTACAGGAAGTTTGAGGGCTTCAGTTGAATTGACTGCTGTACTCAAGTCACCTTCGATGAGCTCACTTAGTAAGGCTTTTGTTTCACGGAGCACCTGGAATAGAGATAATATTGGTAAAATTATTTTTAATGGTTTTTTTTTTTGCCATAGGAGCATGGAAAAGTAATTTGCGTTTGGGGTTTTTTAAAATATATTTATTATGCCATAGGTGGCAAAAAAGCAGACGGGCAACACCATGGAAAGTAGCTAGCTCATTCCACATTTAGCAGGTATGAGGCAAGAAGGATCGTATGAATCGCACAGTGTGCGATTTCCAATGATCTATGATGTGTGGATGAGCCTTCAGGCGATGGCGGCTAGTGCGAAGTAGTAAGAAGTGTGTATTTATTTCTAAGCATGTCTCTAAAACTGACTGATTGAATTACAGTTTTTTTCTGAGAGTAGCTTTCATTGTGGTTGTTCTAAGCTTCATCAGCTTCATCATCAGCTACTGCTGAACAAAGGCCTCCCTCTTAGAGAGGGGTGTGGTCATAATCCAGACGCTTGAGGATCACAGTACGTTCACTGTGTACTAATAGAACGCTTGTTACTTATGTAGCTGGCATTTTCTGCAGCTAGGCCATTCATTGGCCCATTTTGCGTCACCCGGCTGCAGCTAATTCAGCTACCGGTCTCCTCCAGGAAAGCCAGCAGCTCGCTTATGCCTGCGCAGGCTTCCCAGAGTGTCCTCGGTGATTCGAGGATAGTGTTTCGTTGTTCTGCCACGCTGCTGCACTCCAGGAGCAAATGAGCGGCCGTTTCTTAACGATAATACAACGCTGCTGCCCATCCTCCGGTGTTTCTGGTCGTAGTTTTAGGACATACCCGAGAAAGGGACATAGGTTGTTAGCTTAGTTTGCTTATGATTTTGCGTTTCTTTTTTTTTTTTCAGAATTGGGTACGATCTTATTTAAATAAAATACATATTGCCATCACCACAAACTGACATTATCCCTCTTGCCCCAAGACCGAGAGTGTACAGGATGGAGTCACAGTCACTCTCAACATGCTGCCTATTGAGAAAATAAGAGGTAAAGCTTGATACATACCACCTGACATCTAGCTTTAACAATAAGCTGGTCATTAGGCAGACAGTATCTGTACAATGTCATAGCAGACAGCAGTAGCTCATCTATGGATACATGCAGACCACTCACACATTCCACCATCTGTAAGGAAAATATGTAGATTAACAGTCTGTATCGATAGGTTGTTTTTAACAGAGGGCTAGCGGCACAAGGTTCACTCACAAGATGCTGTCCTGGCGTGGAAAAGGCCCACGCGTCAAGGTTTATTTGAGGCTTTGATCAAATAAAATATAGAGCCCACTTATACAATATATATTGCACCTACTGTCCGACCTGTTAAGTCATATATAATCTATGTTAGACACAATTTATAACTTTATATAACTACGATGTGATAATGTAAAAGCGTTTCAGAAATAAATATTTACTTTACTTTACCTCAGTCTATCTAAAAATAAACCGATTCGCGCCGGTACAGCAGTTTGCATTCAATTACTTGTTACATAACAATGTATGTCCTGACATAGCCGGGCACCGTTAATCAAATAGTTAACTTCATTAATCGTTAATCCGCTACAGAAAATGTAAGCTTCGTTAAACGTTAAAGCTTTACATTTCGTGTCCGTTAACATTTTTAAAAGTTAACTTAAAAGTTAATCCGTTAATCAAAATGTTAACTTCGTTAATTAACGATTAACGGATTAACGAGTTAATGCCCAGCTATGTGTCCTGACAATTATGCCACTATTTTTGCAGTGCATGCACTGTTAGAAATTCATAATCGGTGCGATCAGTTTATCTATGTAAACGCAATATGCAATCTGTAAGGTATTCTGTCGTCTGTAGTCAGTACCGGCGTTAGGGTAAGGCCTGGTTAGGCGACCGCCCAGGGCGCCAGATATAAAGGGGCGTCGCCGGCGCCTATAAAGGGGCGCCCATAGCCATATTATACGCTATGCATTAAAAAAATACAATTCATTGCCTTTTTTCGGTAGAATGGGCAGGTTGGGAGGGGGAGGGTGCGCCGTAGAAATCTCGCCCAGGGCACTGGTAGTGCTAAAACCGGCACTGTCTGTAGTACAAAAGTTTTGCATGTACAGCATGCAATATACACTGTTTATAATTATGATCCATTGTTTTCGGTCATAATGTGCTATTTCAATTTCACGTTTGTTGAGCAAATACTTCATAACATAAAAAATCAGCTGATCCATATAAAAATATCAACAGCAAAAAGTATGGAACAGGTTATTATACCAATATTTTTTTTATTAATAATTAATTAAGCCCTGGCCCAAAGGTAGACATCAAAAAAAAGTCCAAACATTTTAGTAACAAAATTCAAACAGTGGGCACATTGTTACAGTGGTAACAGAGTAGTGGTATTACATTCCCTAAGTTAAATAAACCGGCCAAGTGCGAGTCGGACTCGCGTACTGAGGGTTCCGTACCACCACAAAATTCAATAACAAAATTACCAGTTGTAACTTGGTAATGAACAGAAACTTGTCACCGTCTCGCACTTGGCCATTTTTATTATTTGTTGTTATACTTTATAGTGTGTACTATAATCATGTTATGTTTGACGCTTGTAAGTATTACCATTTTTACATTAGAGCTAATACAAAAATACGTAAAAATAAAACGTTTGTTCTAGGGGGACCCCTTTCGTTTTTACTTTTTGAGATTTTTATTATTTGTCAGTCAAGCCGCCGTAACATTACATATTCTGTGTAAATTTCAACTGGCTATCTATTACGGTTCGACAGATACAGCCGTTAATAGGTAAGACAGACAGACGGACACACAGACAGACATTGTAGGCTTAGTAATAGGGTCCCTTTGGGTACGGAACCCTAAAAGTCAGACCAATTACAAAGTCCAGACAAAGGAAGGTCTAAGGGTCTGAAATATATTTTTCGGACTTAACCAGAGAGAATTTTTAGCTTGTCACCATTTTTACTGCACAAGCAAGAGAACTGCGGACTAGAAGCACAGTGTAACTATATAATAAGGTAAATTTCTTACATCACATTTCCATTGTTCATACAGAGCATCATTTTCCTTATAGTCTGTCTTGTAAACTGCTCCAGCCAACTTTCCAAGCACTTCAAATGCATGGTCAATCCAATTGACAAAATACATAACAGTTACATTAAATGAATCATTGCTGCTTTCATCCTTGATTTTTCGATTGTTTAAGGCTGCTTTCTTTAAGTAGTTATCTATAGAAATAAGCCGGTTAACACACCACGAAAGCCTCTCTATGTTACATTGCCGTGTTTCCTGCAAGTTTTATTTCAATTAATTTTAAGTAGGTACTTACTCTTTAAAGACATTTCACGCAAAGTTGGTCATCTTACCTGAAGAAGCATATGGCTATTAAATTCTAGTCGAAAGACTTCAAATAAATTCAACACACACTTTTGAATTTGACTCAGACAAAGAGTGTAAACATCACGGATTTTCGGAGTCCCTTCTTCGTCTTCAAACCAAGAGTGACTTTGGTTTCGTATTTTTAATACCAGGGGATGTACCTCATTAAGTATTTTATCCTGCAACACCAAATTTATTATTACCAAAATTATAAATAAAAACTTTCAAATATTTTTATCTTTGGCTTTGTAACTCACTAATAAATATTTGGTTGCAGCACAGGGATCTTGCGGTAAACACGAAAATATATTTTTATTATGATGCTCCATTTCGCATATCCTCTAATTTCTCCACTTTTTAAATAAATTTAAATAATGGTATGCGATGTACGCGACTGACCAAAGAGCGACTGACTTTTGATTTTGAATTAAGATTTTTTTACACTTCTCGATTCAAATCAAAAATTTCAAACGGAAAAGAAAACGACGTCTGTTCATTGTTTTAGCACATTACTGAGCAGGCTAAAGCCTTACCACCTTCCGCATTTTACTATCCTACATGGATGCCCCAGAAAAGAATAGCAGCGGGGACTACTATAAATATACTACTATAATTAGAGAGGCTCCTATGGAGTTTTGGAATTAATATAAAAATAAACTTTCACCCCAATAATTTGTTCACATTCGGTCACATAAATTCGATACAAACACTTATTATTTGTAACAACCATTAAACGGAAGACGATGCGGTATGGCCTTAATGGTTTTAGCCTGCTCATTAAAGCACTCGTTATTTTTTGTGGTTGCACTTTCGACGAATTAGTCGTCCGATTAAACGACACGAACACTATGGTAAAAAAAGGAGTTTCTATAATAGTTGTAGTTGGGGCGTAAAACCATTGGATGCAGCAATCTATCTGATTCAAGGATTTTATATATACCCTAAATGATCTGATTATTCAAACCAATGTACCCGTTATCATCAAGTAGGTATTAAAGCACTTTCTTAAAACTTTTTAAACCGCAATGATGAAGAAACAAATTTTTCACATCCTTAATTACTTTTTTTTCTGGGCAAGTGCCTTTATTAACTAAACAAAATACAAGCTAAAACTAAAACTACAAATACAGTTAGACTGCCCATAGACCGTTGAAGGTCTAAAGACAATCTAAATGCTCAAGCCCACTACCAGTTGGCAGCGTACCCAGCATGCTGGCGGCATTACCACGTTGAATGGCAATGCTTATGCGTTGAGCCAGAAAAACGCCAGCATTTTGGTCACGCGTCGCATTAACCAGGCGCTCTGAAAGATTTTTGAAAATGAGGTGAGCTCCCGGTCCCCAAGGGCCCAATGTCTCGACCCCAAACGCCTCAAATATATAACCACTGCCGAGGTTAGCATATTTGCGTCGCTTGTGCTGCTCTGCCGAATTGGCAGCCGCGCCAGCCCTACCCTGTGTCTCAGGAAGATGTGACGGCGCCAAAGTATCGACACAAGTTGCGTCCCATACAAGGGGCCGCCCCAACCTCCAGGGCACAAGTGTCATACCGTCAGGCCTCCTTCCATCGTCGCGCGCAAGACCACTCGGTTCGAGCACAGCTGCGACATTGGCGGTGGAAAGAGCCCTGCGTATGATGTCGTTCAGGCTAGCGTGTCGGCCAATACGACCAGCGCTTCTCGAGCAAGAGAGACCATGGTGACCGAGCTGGTCAACAGCAGTACCACACTGACAGCGATGGGCCTCACAGCACCTTGCACCCAAGCGTAAGCTGACAGCTAGACGAAATGCGGTTGGATCTAAAAGGCTACCCGTGTTAAAAGAGGGCATAGCTTGCAACCAAAGTCCCGATTCCCAAACAGAGACAGCAAGAATACGAGCGCGATCTGCAACACTAGGACACGTATCTAGTAGCGATTTCCGTGCTAGTTCGCAGATCGGCCGATCCCACAGTCTCTGGGAAGACAACTTCCTGGGAAAATCGGTATTTGGACAAGCAAGCCTCCAAGCATTCATTGCCTCTTTCGAATGAGATACAACTACTTCGGAAGGGCCTAAAGAGGGTGCAAGGATTTTTTCTATTAATTACTATAATTACTGCCATTGTCAATGTCGTCACGTCAATTGTCATGTCATGTCAGTTATTTGTCAGTGTCAGACGAGACGCCATTCCATCCAATCCATCAATTAATTTCAATCTTCATTTCATTCATTGTTATTCGGTTCCAGATATCTGCAATCTGCATTATAAAACAAAGTAATAAAGAAAAATTATTAATGATGAGCGAATTAGTTTGGGGAATCAAAAACGGCGACATAGATCAAGTCAAAGACATCATAGAAAACAAAGTAAGTATAGATCTTACCTAGCAAACCCGCCGATTGTTTTCCTTTGCATGATTATGGAAATTGCATTATTAGATATGGGAGAAAGTGCACGTCAAATTGCCCACATTTCTGTGATTATATTTTGACCATCGTGTAATGCACGCAATCTATAAATAATTTCTAATGGGCTCCTTCAGGTAATTAACTGTACCTAGTTTCATATCCCTCAACTTTTTGAACTGTACACTAAATGACAAGTGCCATGCCCATACCTACAGATTGGTTTTCAGCTACCGTAGTATTATGGTGTTAACAATAGTTAAACACTTATTTTTACAGAAAATTGATGTCAATGCTCACATAGATGGCAGAGTTCCGCTGCACTATGCAGCTGACTACGGTCAAACTGTTGTATTGAATTATTTACTGGACAAAGGAGCTGACCCTAACGTAAGTTAACAGTTCACTAATAATATTATTGAGAAGTTAATTTTAGAATAGGACCTACCATGACCTCTTAAATGGCATGACATTAGCAGGTCTACTAAAACTCATTTTCTGTGTTTTTACATAAATTGGATTGTCCATTACAGATGGTGGACAAACATGGCATATCCGTACTGCTTGCTGCTGTTTGGGAGGGCCATACTGACTGTGTCAAAACGTTGTTGAAAAACGTAAGTAAAACACCTGGATGTCATGAATAACATAACAGATAGATAAATTACTGTTTATTGTTCACACCACAAATTACACACACACAATAAGAAACGCTTAAAAAACTAGTGCAGCTATCGGTGGCCACTGCTGACTGCAATGGGTATTGTTTGCTTGTGTCAAAACATTGTAAGAACTACTGCCCCATCTCACTCCCAAATCACGTTTATAAGTTGTTGAGGGCCATCCTAAATCTCCTTGTGACACCACGTGACGCACCCAGATCAGAACAGGTTTAGCTGAAGATTAAGTAACATAAACCACTTACACAATGAGGCAGGTTATACAGGAGACTAAAAAGTATAACCAGCCCCTTGTGTCTTGCTTTTATTGTCTACGTAAAGGCTTTGACTCGGATAAAACCTGGACTGTTCTGGAGTCTGCAGTGCTGCCAAGAGACTGTCAGTACATGAATGTGTTAAGAACTAAGATGTATTTACAACGCCGCGACTATGAGTGTCCAAATACAGAACCAGCAGTCTAAGCATATCTCGTTGCACCGAGGAGTGGGACAGGGGGATGTAATATCCCCAAAACTGTTCACTAGTGTCCTGGAAAATATGTATAAGAGTGGAAAGGTGAGGTTGGCAACAGATACATCTTACAATTAGGATTTGCTGATGATATTGTCATAGTGGGAAAGTCGCTTCTGGATCTGCAAGAGATACTGTCCAGATAGCTGACGCTTCTAGACGCCTTGGAATAAACATAGACATAACGAAAATCGTGATCAATAGTCACATAGACCTTGAGTCGATCATAGTTAATGTTGTTCACCTCGAGTAGTTACCTAGAGTATATACCTAGGAACAAACATGTAGTTAGAAAAAGTAAGGTAAAAACTGAACTTTGTAGCGTATGGAGATAATAAATCCTACTTAGGGCACTTCCCTTAACAGCCTGAGCCATCATAGCTACTTGCACTACTAAATAGATAAATAAATAATATTGGGGACATTTTTGCACACACGGTCATCTGACCCCAAACTAATCAAAGCTTGTTATATGGCTGCCAGAGACTGATATACATACATAATATATATAGATTTAAATACATATTTAAATGGATATTAACAACCAGATATAGAACAAACATAAATGTTTGTCCTAGGTGGGAATCAAACCCACGCCCCCAAGCTCAGAAGGTAGGTTCACTACCAACGGGCTATGATTATGGACCAAGGCTGCTCGCACAGTTATTCCAGTGATGCTTACACCTTAATCTTGTTTTTTTTTTTATATTAAAGGGTGCTTCTAAAAGTGGCAAGACTCCAGACGGGACACCATATCTCGAAGCAGCTGAGAAGGATGAGATCAAAGAGCTACTCACATAAAGACTATACTCTATTTCACCATTCTAGATTCCCTTACGTTTATTTTCATATGCTAAGGTAAAAACTTTTGAAGAGAACAATAAGTAACACCATCATAAAATATTTTTACATGCATTTATTTATATTTAAATGAATTATTTTTATATGCTCAACATATTTTTGAATTGAAAAATATGTATTTTTTAATTGTGCGTCCATTATTTAGTAGTACCATGCAGTATAGACGGCCTGGGCTATTTATTTAAGGTTAGTAACACTCAACATGCTTTACGAGTGGAAAGCCCCATACTCTAAATTTAGCTAATAAATTAGGTATGTATTTAATATTTAAGGACTTATTCCAGCAAATAAGATGTAATTTTTATGGCTAAAGTACTAAATAAACTTACAAAAATATATTATATTCTTTTATTTTTCATTCCAGTCCAGAGGTTCACAAACTTTTGTCTTATAGACAACCTTCCAGTTTTTTAGCTTTTTGGTAGATCTGATTTGTTGGCCTACTCGTTAGTTGTTCCGTAAAACCTGAGCTGATAAAATGCTGAATAGACCCTTAACTTTTTGTATATCTTATAGATTATAGACCACTTTGGGAATTACTGCGTAGTAAACACTAGTTTTTTTTAAAATAAATAACTTCTACCTTATTAATTTGGTTCTGGTAACACCATCATGATAGTATAATGATAGATCATAACTGACAAGAATTCACAATGGGCAGATCTTACCTACACTTCTCAGTTCATTCTGTGGTCTTGATCAAAATCAGGAATCTTGGTCAGAATAATAGTAATAGAGCCCATACTTACATAGTAACTAGCCATCTTTGCCCACCCCTGGCTACTTTATCCTATTCTATGTACAATGTGTAATTCATACTACCGAGACAAAGTATTTGGGTGGACTGACGTCAGTAATCAGACTTAAACAAAACATAGATTTTTAAATCTGGTTCGGTCAGAATGTTGCTAGAGCCCATGCTTACGTAGTAACTAACCAACCCCCAACTTTGGCCACCTCTGACTATACTATTCTGTGTACTTTATATGTAATTCTTACTACCGTGACAAAGTATTCGGTAGGACTGACGTCAGTCTGAATCACTAATCCGCCCGTCATTCTATTCCATGATTCCAATCTAAAGTCAAATAACCACAATCACTGCACTGACAAGTGCAGCTCCTGCTGCCAACAACATCAAATAAATAAAAAACGTGTTAATTAAAAAGTAAAAGTGACATTGATTTAACTATAAATCACCATCTCCAGGATATTTTTTGTATTTGTTCTTTGGCGGTGGGCAGTAACATGCATTTTTCTGTGCATCCAAATATGACTTGCAACCCAATGTTAATGTCCCAGTAAAGAGTAGTTTAGCTGCTCCTTTACATCCTGAAATAAAGAAAATGTTTGATTTTATTTAAGAGGCATATTACAAAATGAACCATAATTTTTTAAGTATTTGTATTTTCGGGCATAAAACGAATAAAGCCGTAATTTTCAAGATACATATAAAATAGGTAAACCATAACATGAAATGTTTTTTTTTATGACAGTCATCATCATCAGCCAGAAGACGTCCACTGCCGAACATAGGCCTCCCCCTTTAACCTCCACACTGAACGACAGCCTGCCTTTTGCATCCACTGGATGCCCGCGACTCTTACAATGTCGTCGGTCCATCTAGTGGAAGGCCTCCCTACGCTGCGTCTTCCGGTTCGTGGTCTCCATGGTGGTGTATTTTATGACAGTAATTTAACGAAATCCAGTCAAACTTTCCCTCCTAAAGTTTTACGCAAAACTACTTTTGTAAATTGGAGGTAACAAATGGATATGCTGATTTTTACCAAAATCTGCAGAAGCTACATTAAATACAAAATACAGTATATCTATTTAAAACAGCAACTGAATTTTCTTCAGATCTTATTAGTTGAAAGAAAAATTATACCAAAAATCTAGTTTTCGATTCTTTTTTCGCCAAAAAATGTGATAGAACCCATAAGAGCCCTCTCAAATTTTTTGACGAAACCAGCAATGTAAACTGGATTTTACGCATTCGGTGGACTTTTTGAATGCGCGCAGCGCTCAGTTCAAACCACAATATTTAGCCCTTCTGAGATGCAAACGCAAAACGAGACAGACCGACCGTGTGCTAACATTTTGTACCTGTACCACAGAAGATATGATAGCCTGTACCTCAAAATAAATCATTACCTTTAGTAATTGCATCACCGGCCACATTCACAGTCTTGTATGAGTCACAGTAGCTATAAAGGCACCTCTTAAATTCCAAATCACATTTTTCCTTCCCACTGTTGCATGTATCATAGCAGAGATCGTGGGAGTCGCAACATTTAGTCATGTCTTCTAATGGTAAGTATTCTGAAGCTACTTTGAACCCGAGTGACCCACAGCCATCTGATTTTGGTATATGGTTCCTGTTCCTTACTGGTTTTTGTCCTGAAATATAAATTGAATGTTATACAGGGTTACCCAAAAATTTTATATTCATATGAACAATTTTTACTATAGAACCAACAGAAACTTTAATAATATTTTTTGGTCATTTATATTTTACTGATAGTTTCTTGGTAATGGGGCCAGCATTTTGGGAACAGTTCCCACTGGTAGCGGTTTTATAGAGTGATAGTTAGGTTTTAATTTTTTGTTTTTTTTAATTTTAATTTTAATGTTTGGTAGTAATCGTTTTAGGTTTTTAATATCTGTGTTATTTACAATGTCAATTAAATAAATCTAGTTTCTTTACATTTGATTTAAAGTTTTTTTATTTTAATTAAAATATATCTTCTTATTATATAATATGATTCTTCTGTATGTGTGCTTGTCACCCAACTCCTAAACGGCTGGACCGATTTGTATGAAATTTTGTGTTTTTTATTTTATTTACTATAAATAAGGCGCGTGGCCGCCAGGCCAAGCCTACTGGCTTTGGTTCTTATTGGCGAGTTGGCACTTGCCTGATGTTAAGCGATGATGCGGCCTTTGGAGGATTGTTATTTAAAATATCATATTTAATATGGCGGTGGTTTTCCTGGCAGGACGACGTCTGCCGGGTCCGGTAGTATTAAATAAAATTAATACATAAAGATTAAATTTTCAGAAGAAAAGCTGTTATTACATTTTCCATACATTTTTTGAGTGTGAAATAAAATTTCCTATGGAACATCATTTTTACGGCAACCTGGAAACTCTGATACAGAACTGATTTAGAGATCAAAAATCTCTACATAGTATTAATTAAAGTCGCTTTCCGCGTATGTCTGTATAGCCTCTAACTCCTCCTAAACCACGCAACGGATTATGATGCGGTTTTCACCATCAGTTAGATAATTTGTCACGGAAGGTTTATATATATAACTAGCGACCCGCCCCGGTTTCGCACATAAATTACACCCGTGCGAAGCCGGGCGGGTCGCTAGTATATGATTAGATGTGGTTTTGTACTGACTTTTTTCGCACTCTAAAAATCTATAGTGCTTCGTTTCCAATCCTCCGACCAGTGCCGTAACTAGCCTTTTATGCGTCCGGTGCTAGCTTCTATAACTGCGCCCTTGAAATCAAAACCTGGTCCGATCATTTCTGCGCCCTGTGCCTGGGCACCGCTGGCACAGCCCTATTTACGGCACTGCTTCTAACCTTACTTCTTAATGATAAGATGACAAGGGTCACATACCGAAATGAACAGAACAGTGAGAAAAACGCGATATTACCTTCAGGACAGGTAAAAATGCAGTCTTCTTCAACAGCCGCATCGAAAACTTCATGCAACGATTTAAATTTTTCAGCAACAGTTATAGCATTCCGGACCCAGTCACCGAACACTGATTCAGCAGAAAGAACTGCATCTTTTAAATTCCTAAGCATACTCGATCCAATCCCAGTATATGCGTAAGCCGCAAAGGTTAGGGCGTATATAAATATTTTCTTGTATGGTATCTCCATGTTATAGTCCTTAGAATAAATTAATATCACAGAAAAATAATAACATTCTCCTAAGCAATTTCATCGAAACGAACCTTCGCAGCAACACGATTTTTTTAATTCTTACGGTAAAATAAAGGGTTTGTTTATTTTTGGATGATCGCCAACTGAAAACAGCTGAGTTTGACAAAATGAAATTGATACTTTTTTGTTTTTCGCCCATAGCTGAGCAGGCTAAAGTTATTAAGGCCATACCGCATTGTATTTTACTGATAAATTTTTTTACATTATAGGCTCTAAGACTTTTGGAGTTTTGGAATTGAAATCGACAACATTTGTGTTGTGAGTAGTGTTGTATGAATCGATAACATGTCAAACAAAATTATGTACAAACTACCAAAACTAATTGAGAATTTGTCCGGATGGCGATGCTTTTGAAAATACACGTTTCACCCCATTAAATCACTTGCCCACAATAATGCACATTCACAAACACTTATTTATAATTTTAATAATCTGCACATTCACAAATACCTAGTACATAGTAATCCACCATTATTACCATTAACACTCGTACGTACACAAATGTTTAGGAAAATAATACAATGATGGGACATGTTTTTTCCACGTTGGCGCGAAAAACTCCTAAAATTGTCAAGATAAGGGGCCATGTCGATCCGATTACAGGACGAGAGCACGGAACCAATCCAACTGCAGAAAGGCGTGAGACAGGGAGATGTTATCTCTCCGAAACTGTTCACGAACGCATTGGAGGACGTTTTCAAGCTCTTGGACTGGAACGGATTCGGCATCAACGTCAATGGCGAATACATCACTCACCTTCGTTTTGCCGATGATATAGTCATCATGGCAGAGTCGCTGGAGGATCTCAATACGATGCTCAGCGACCTCAGTAGCCTTTCCCAACAGGTGGGTCTTAAAATGAACATGGACAAGACAAAAATTATGTCCAATGTCCATGTTGAACCCGTGCCAGTAGTCGTTGAGAACGATACTCTCGAAGTTGTTGACCATTACACCTATCTTGGACAGATTGTTCAGTTAGGTAAGTCCAACTTAGGCAAAGAGGTCGCCCGAAGAATCCAACTCGGATGGGCAGCGTTCGGGAAATTGCGTGACATCTTCTCGTCCAAGATACCACAGTGCCTCAAGACCAAGGAAGTTGCAAGGAAAGGAACGCGTTCTGTCAAAATATTCCCATACAAAACTAAACCTTAACGTCTAACGATAAGGTTCATAATAATGTGGCTAGGAACATGGAGGTAAAACGAGCTCACTGAAATATCTACCACGGAGGAAGTGTATCCCTTTCTAAAGATTGCCATTACATAAAACATATATTTTAGTAAAACTCTGTTTTACACTATCTCAGCTGTTCACTAAAGTTATATAATGTTGTGGAATCTCATTCCACAACCACCACGGTAATTATCCCGTAATCATATTTTAGTAGTTTTACTTATTCAATCGGACATACCAGGCAGGCCCTATTTTGGGGTGTAAACATAAAATTACTACCAATGAAATAAAGATAAATTTTTATATCCATTTTCTAACGGATATTAATGTAGATAATATATCTAATGTATTATGTACCTATTTAAATTTTATTTTTAAGTAACCATGTAGGTTCCTAGTATAATTACTAGGAACCTTCATGGTTCTGCTGAATCATGAAGCTACTGGCAGCATTAACGACATGGCGTTTTTGATTGTTTGCTTACTATATTTTGTTTTTTCTAGCATGATTTTTGAATATTTATTTTAAAATGGTGAAAAATTGCTGTATAAGAAACTGTGCTAGTGAATTATTCGGTGGCTGCGGCATATCTTTTCACAGGTAGGTACACAAAGCTTGAAATACAAGAAAATGTTTACTAGGGTGTCCATATACGTGTGAACATGAACAATATTTTGAACAATGAACAATTATTTTTATACATTATGTTTTAGCATGACTTAGGGATATTTTAAAGTAATTCGCATTTCGGCGAGTGTGCGCAAAAGCTTCGAGCCCTTGTTCCACCCTCCCCCTTTTACTTAGGAAAAGTAGAATGACACTACCCTCCCTTCCTAGTGAAAATTCCAAAGATTTGAACTCAACAATTTGGGTCTTCATTTATGATACGTACTGCCCAAGAATGGAACTACCTGCCGTCCTCCTTGTTTCCTGAGAACAACAAACTAGATATCTTCATGGCTAGTGATAGATAGTGATGTGTGATAGTGACTGCTAGTCTGTGGAATGCGCTGCCTGAATGGGTGTTCCCCGATAGATACAATCTGGGTGTCTTCAAATCACGAGTGAATTGGTTTCTTCTAGGCAAGCGTGCTCCACCGTAGAACACATCATCGCTTAACATCAGGCGAGTTGGCGGTCAAGCGCAAGCCAATTTATAATTTAAAAAAAATATATGTCACGTTACCCGTATGTCCCGGTTGAGTCTTATAACAATAGACGCTAAGCCATCTCAGAGGCCTTCAGGCGTCCTGGCGGCCTAAAATTCTGACATTAGCGCTCGTCACTGGGCCTATATGAACTTCCTGTATTTACTGAGAGTACCCATACGATGATTTTAGGAATTACCTACAATGTCTTCGTTTCCTCAAAATCATGAACACCCTACAAGAAAAGGACAAATTACTCCGTGCTCGCTTCTTCCTCGGACCGTTTTTTTAGCATGAGTACTCAATCCAGGTCCCTTTAGGGTATATATAAAATCCTTGCTCAAGACGAAGGTCTTTGACTAGTGTGTGTTGCCAGTGATGACATATGGTACTGAGACGTGGTCCTTAACTGTTGGCCTTTTGGAAAAACTCAGAGTCACACAGCGGGCAATGGAGAGAGCTATGCTCGGAGTTTCTTTGCGCGATAAAATCCGAAACGTGGATATTCGCCAAAGAACCAGAGTCACCGACATAGCTGTTAAAATTTGCAAGTTGAAGTGGCAATGGGCAGGCCACATCGCTCGAAGAACCGATAACCGATGGGGAAGAAAGGTTCTGGAGTGGAGACCACGAACCGGAAGACGCAGCGTAGGGAGGCCTCCCACTAGATGGACCGACGACATTGTGAGAGTCGCGGGCATCCAGTGGATGCAAAAGGCAGGCTGTCGTTCAGTGTGGAGGTTAAAGGGGGAGGCCTATGTTCAGCAGTGGACGTCTTCTGGCTGATGATGATGAAGGGGCCCTGATTCCGTAACTATAAGGATAGCGCGGCGCGCAATAAAAAAAAATATCCTCTTTTTCGGATTATAGGACATCTTTATGTTAAACTAACGCATCGCTATACGCGCGTGTTTGAAGTTATGGAATGGCTTGGACCTTAGCCATGCATAAAACGTCCTGTAAACTGCTTTATATTCTTTGTGTGTTGTTTGCGTGTTAATGAAAGGAAAGTTGTAATTAAACTCAGTCCAAGTATTTATTTGTCCTGACAAAAATCATAAATAAAACCATGATGTGCTGCACCTTCATTAATTATTATTACTTCAGTTAAACCCTGAAATTAAATTATTTGCAGCTGTCAGAGCAAATAAACGCATGGAAATAGTGTCAATTAGAAAATCCTTGATTATAATTTGTAACGGGAAAAACGCACAATATTTTTTAGAATCGAATAAATCCATAGACAATCTTCTGAATAATCGAATATATTTTTTTGGACTAGCTAGTGGCAACATTATACAAATATCCGGTAGCCATTTTATTTTAAAAAGTTATCCTTTTCCGTTTTGTTGTCGTGAAAAATGACGGGCTTTAGCAATAAGGTGAGAAGAAAAATTATGAAAATCAAGTTAAATTGTTCATTGACTATAGAAAATTACGAACGGCGAACTAAAAAATATCCATCGATTAAATAAAAGCAGTTTGCAAAAGTGCTACAATGTGGAAAGCCATGCATTTCATTACACGTGCATGCTTGGTGTTTGGGAATCTGTATTATCTCACATAGTAGTTTTTGTGTGATTATTTCTAACAAAATGCGTTTTATATCCAGTATAAATAGTAAAGCAAATTGTGATTGTTATATTTCTACAAGATGGTGTTCAAGTTTTTGAGGTTATGCGGTAAGTCGGCACCAGTGAGTAACCTAGTGCTTCATGTGTTTCAGGCCATGGTAATCGATGGCCGCGGCCATCTACTCGGCCGCCTGGCCGCAGTCATTGCTAAGGTCCTGCTAGAAGGAAACAAAGTTGTTGTTGTTCGTTGCGAGCAACTCAACATCTCTGGCAACTTCTTCAGGTGAGTCTCATAATTTTAGTGCTACATTGCCATGGCAATTTTTACATTGTCACTAAGTCCTGAATCAGTAGAAACACGCAGCACCTAGAAGTTCTTATGTTGGTAAACATGTCCCCCTGTCCACATAACCCGATTTTTAACGAAACCCCCGTAAACGTCATCGTACCTGCGTAGATCTTGGCAAGAGAATGATAGGTGGGTGAAATTTTGATATTAATTTAAAATCCCTTTTTAAAATTTGAGTTTTACTATGGTAAATTTCTATGTGAAAGAGATTTGGCATTGATGAGATTTGATTTCTTAATGTACTGCAAGAGTCCTGCATTCGGAATCGCATCAACACGACAAAGGATTCTTTGAGCAGAGTTGGTTCTCAATAACTGGAGAAGTTGTTTCACAATAATGTGTCTATATACCTAGTTACTGTCATGGTATGGCATAATGTAGAATTAGTCATTTGCTGGCCTGAGACCTCAACCCTAATGAAAATGCTTGTGAACCTCAAAATGATGTTTCTACCTGGGTAATTTGCGACTGAATATCACATGTTGCTACTTTTTTTGTCTGATGATGTAAAAAATAACTTCCCTACATGATTTATCTTGGCCAAATGTTTATCAACAATATTATTTCAGGAACAAATTGAAGTTCATGTCCTTCCTCCGCAAGAGGTGTAACGTGAACCCCGCCCGTGGTCCTTTCCACTTCAGGGCTCCCTCCAAAATCCTCTGGAAGACTGTCAGAGGTAAGTCTTAAGCTCTAAAATGAGTTTAGTTCTCTCTCGTTATGAATGTCATGGTGTTTTTGGGTTTAAAAGAAATAGATAAAGTTAGAATGCTAGTTTTAGAGCTGTGATTTATTAGTAATCCAGTTAAGTTTATCCTTAAAATGTAACCTGTTGTTAGGGTTCCGTACCTCAAAAGGACAAAACGGAACTGCTATAGGATCACTGTTGTCCATCTGTCTGTCCGTCTGTCAAGACCCTTTTTCTCAAGAATGCGTAAAGGTATCAAGTTGATTTATACTAAATACTTGAATCTACGGTTTCTTATGGCCGTAAAAGAAATAAAAGTTGTAAGTCAACACAATCAAAAGATATGATTGTTTGTCTCATATTTTGTGATTTCACAGGGGAATCAAAACCTATAGGGTACTTCCCGTTGACCTAGAATCATTAATTTTGGCAAGAGGCAAGGTCTTACAGCACATATAAAGGAATAAATCTGAAAGTTGTTGATTTGAAGTTATATCCTAGAAAAAATATTGTTATACAATTACAAATTTACATTTTGTAGTTGTTATGTATGGAAGAACCTTATTATCACCGACAAAATTAAGTTTGTCTTTCAATATTTCAACTTTAGTTATTATTTTTTGGACTCACTCTCTGAGGTTTCCTTCCAACGGAACCCTCAGAGCACGAGTCCTACTCGTACTTGTCCATATTTTTGGGATTGTGGGGGTAGTACTTGTCCGTTTTTTTTTTTGAGATTGTGGGGTGCTCATCATGATCATCAGGCAGAAGACGTCCACTGCTGAACATAGGCCTCCCCTTTAACCTCCACACTGAACGACAGCCCCGGCGCGGGATTGTGGGGCGCTACTTGTTTAATATTAGTGTGATATTTAACTAGTTTATATCTCAAGGCATGATCCCGCACAAGACTGAGCGTGGAAAGAGCGCGCTGAGAAGGCTGCGAGCATACGACGGCTGCCCCCCTCCGTTTGACAACCGTCGTCGTGTGGTTGTCCCCGCCGCGCTCAGAGTATTCTGCCTGAAGCCTGGCCGCAAGGTAACTATAATCCATTTATTAATCTTAGATATTTTATGTAAACAAAGGAGTTATCAGTGCAAAAAATATCTTTCTTAGTGGTAGTTTACAATATTTGACCAAAAAAGTATTTTAATATGTTTTTCTAGTCGTAACATGAACAATTATATAATAAAAATAGTTTTGTACTATTTATTTTAACATAATACCAGGGCCCCGATTCTACTAAAGAAATTGTTTTTAAATTGTAATTTTTTCATTTTTTTTTTTTTTTTATATAATTGCCTCAAATTAGACAGATATTTTTTAATACTAAGTTATAATAATAATAGGTGGTGGTATTTTTCTAATATAAAAAAATAATTTAATACTGACAGTTTTGAGGCAATTATTTAAAAAATAAAATTGAAACAATTACAATTTAAAAACAATTTCTTTAGTAGAATCAAGGCCCTGTTCTATACAATGTTATGATAAAGAAAAACAATTTTTGTTAGAAAATATTGGCCCAATCCAATAATAATAAAACTATTCCCTTAAATTAACATCACATCATTAGGCCAGTAAACGTTCACTGATGAACAAAGGCCTCCCTCTTAGAGAGAGATGTTGCCATAATTCCAACACTCGGCAATCATCTTGGGGATCACAGTATGTTCACCATGTACTAATAGGACGCTGTTGCCCGTCCTCTACTGGTTCTGGTCGCAGTTTTAAGACATACCCGGGTTGGGTCCAAATTAACATGAGAATGGTAAATTCCAGTACTGCCACGTGGGCCGCCTGTCTCACGAGGTCGGCTGGAAGTACCGTGAGGTCGTCCGCAAGCTCGAAGACAAGAGGAAGATCAAGGCAGTAAAGAACATCGCTTATGAGAGGAAACTCAAGGTAAATACGTGATCCTAGTTTCAGACGTAGATATATCATGAGACAGTGCCGGTTTTAGCACTACCAGCGCAACAGGGGGGGTGAGCCGTAGAAGTTTCGCCCAAACTTTTACGGCTCACCCCCCCTGTTTGCCATTCAAACCGAAAAAAGGCAAAGAATAGATAAGATAAAATAGATCTATAGATTTTTATATACCTGCGGCGCCCCTATACAATACAATATTACTATATTACACACCGAAAATACAAATGAAACTTAAACTAACATAAAAAACAAATATACGGCAGTATAATGGGCAGCCTTATCGCCTAAAGCGATTTCTTCCAGGCAACCTTTGGATGGACAGGACTAAAGAAGTTGAAAAACGGTCGGTGGTGCACATAAGATATCTATACTTATAATAAAACTGTAACAGGTCCAATTCTGTACATTGAAGATATTTTGAAAAAAATAAATTTACGGCACTCTATAATCGATACTGAAGTCAAAACTGTAATTTTTTTCATTTTTGTCTGTCTGTCTGTCTGTCTGTCTATCTGTCTGTCTGTCTGTATCTGGGCTGCGCATCACGCCGAAACTACTCAATGGATTCAAATGAAACTTAGCATAATTTGAGTTCATACTACGAGGTAGGTTATAGGATACCTTTTATCCCGAAATTTTGCATGGTTCCCTTGGGAGAGGGGATGAAAGTCAAAATGTGAACTTAGTTGTAATTCATTACCGCGTAGTCCGATTTCATTAATTCTTTTTTTGTTAGAAAGGAGGTATATTATATAACGTCCCGTAAAAATTTCAAGGTCGTCGATTTCGTAGTTCAGAAATTACACACATCACAACCCTCAGTATTAGGTCCAAATAACTTGACCTCCGGAATGTACGGGAAGCTTTGAACGTACGGCTCATCTTAAGCTGGCGTTGATTTGCAGCGCACTTTGTAGTGTACGTTGAGTAGGTACTTAGATAGCCTATCTGAAGACATCCTTTAGAAAGGAAATACCTACTATATTTATAATGTTCGAGAAAGTTCTAGAAATTTTGGTATGATCGACATAATTCTAAAATGAGTACAAACTATTGTAATCGATTTGGAATGTTCGAGAAAGTTCTAGAAATTTCTGGAATGATCTAAAAAATTCTAAAATGACTGCAAACTATTATAATCGATATAGAATGTTCGAGAAAGTTCTAGAAAATCTATATATTTATACATATATATAAAAGCGAAATTCATCTACTCATTCACTCACTCATTCACTCATTAAACACGAAATCTCGAAAACTACTTGACCTACGAAGCTGAACTTTGACTAGGTATTCTATACAATGCCGAATGCTCAGCCGGCAATGTGTGTAAAATACGAGAGCAGGAAGGGGGAGACGTGCGAGCAGGAAGTAAACTTCTTGCGACGCGGGCGGGAGGCGTGATGACCCACCAAAACAGCTTATAAGCATGGCTTAGAAACGAGATGGGTCTAATAAATTTTAAAGTAAGGTTTTGATAAAAGCAAGGTGTTGATAAACACACACTCACAAATACACACACAAACACACACACACACACGGGTACACGCACGCACGCGCGCGCGCACCCACACACACACACACACACACACGCTCACGGTCTGACGCTCGCTCAGACGGACGCTCACACTTATGCCCACTCTCACACTTACGCCCACAAACACACCCACACTCACACTTACCCCCACACACACACTCACACTCGCACTCGCACTCACCGACACACACTCATACTCTCTCTCTCTCACATCTCGCCTAGGCATTGTATAGAATACCTGAATTATACACATTGCCGGTAACATATATATTTTTTGGAAAAGACGGATTAAGGATGAGAAATGGGGGTTTTATTTTTTGTTGAAAGTTTGTTGAAATTTGGCAAGTAGAGTACTTTCGGGGTGTAGAGGTCCGCCTAGAGAGGATTTTGCGAAAGGGCTGAATTAAGGGGGGCAAAAGGGGGTTGAAATATTGTATGAAAATCTACGCGTACGAAGTCACGGGCAACAGCTAGTGAATAAATAAATATACCTACATATATAAAGCGCTAAGATATAGTTAAAAATATATAAAGCCCTTTATAAGCGCCTATGGCACCCCTTTTTTATCTGGCGCCCTGTGCAGTCGCCCAATCAGGCCCTACCCTAATTCCGGTACTGATCATAGAAAGCTATCAAAAAAAATTCCTATTTTATTATTATTTAATACTTTATTGCACACTTACAAATTAAGTAAACATGTACAATTGGAGGACTTAATGCTAAACATTTCCTATCTACCACAAATTTACTATTGTGATGTACAAAAAATGCTGCAAGGTTTTCTAACAGTTTGATGTCCTTGCATAATCTATCTTGTTAAAAATCTGGCTGTTTATTTAAATCGGCAAAAAATTTAGTTGCCTGTATTATTCAGATTGTTATTATGATGATTATATCACTTACCTACATTATTTGATGTGTTATGAAAATAAAATTTCACTGATTTCTCATTTCAAAACTAAGACTTACTGGTGATACTTACTTAAAACTAACTATCATTACATTGCTTGTTACAGAAAATCACCAAGGAATCCGGCGAGAAGGTTGCGAAAACAACTGCGCCTTTCACAGCGGTCATCCAATCCTATGGATACAACTAGGATTAAGATATAATTATAAAATAAACCTTTGGTTGCCCAACTTGTAATTTTTCTATTATAAAATTAGGCTGTCTACAGACTTAACGAGAGTCAGTAGCAGCATACTTTGATCCGCGCGTTTTGTAATACCACAATGAACTACACACAAACTGCTCCATCGTTGTGCTGCCTGCATATATACATACTAGGTTACGCGGAAAGTTTGTACTAAGCTGAAAGGTGTCCATAGTACCAATCATTTTGAACAACTTTTAGGGAGCAACTCTGAAATCGTGAAAAAATATCAGCTGTTCCATAGAAAACGGTCACTGACATAACTACAAAACGTATGGAATAGCTGATTTTCTTTCACAATTTCTTGATTGGGCCTGTAATAAAAGTTGTTCATAATGAGTACAAGAGACCCCTTTCGGCTTAGTACACCCTATCCGCGTAACCCTATGGTAGTTGTTTAGTGGTTCCTTGAAATACTAAACGCGGGTCCGTTCAAGCTGTGTTGCTACTGATTTTGGTCTGTGGCAGCCTTTAATGTTAGCAAACATTTGTGAAAGGTATGTAGTTTTTGATTTTGTATTTTTAGTAAGGTGGAAATTAGCTGTCGGGTAACTTTGTTTTGTGTGTTTCAGTGTCTCCTACTGGGTCCATCTTAGCTGAGTATCGGAAGAAAACGGATTACAAATTCAGGTGAGTCAAACAGTTCTTTGGAGAATTTAAACTAAAGATTCTCGCTCCCTCTGCCACAATTCTCCCTCGGCTACCATCACTCCCTCTGTCACCATTGCTCCCTTGGCTACCATCACTCTCTCTGCCACCAATGCTCCCTTGGGTACCATCACTCCCTCTGCCACCATTACTCCCTTGGCTACCATCAGTCTCTCGGCTACCATTGCGCCCTTGGCTACCATCACTCTCTGCCACCAATGCTCCCTTGGCTACCATCACTCTCTCGGCCACCATTGCTCCCTTGGGTACCATCACTCTCTCGGCCACCATTGCTCCCTTGGGTACCATCACTCCCTCGGCCACCATTACTCCCTTGGCTACCATCACTCCCTCTGCCACATTGCTACCATCGCTCCCTCGGACAATGACTTCCTTTCGGCTTAACCACTTCCATGTATCTTCCTTTCGACTTACCCACTTCCATGTATCAGTGTATAATTGTTAAAATGATGTTTCTATTTGGGTAATTTGCGACTGAATATCAAATGCATGTTGCAATTTTATTATGTCTGATTATTTTATTAATAAAAAATACACCATGCACATTATGTACAGCAATTAATAAGGAAATTAACCTACAGGGCCAAGTTGAAGTTCTCTTCTACAATGATGAAAGAAAAAGGAAAATGATTGCACTTCATCCTGGTTTACACCATCGACACCGACCTGTTATTTCGAAGTCGCTTAAATGTAAGTATACTGAAAACTTAGTCTGATTCACCCAGTTTCTTTACTGCATATAAGAAATGCATAGCTGCCGTATACATTTCTTGTGACGAAAATACGCGATTTAGCCGACGGGAGAGAAGCTATCAGTAATTTTCTGACTCAATGAACACAAGAGCTGATTGGCCACCTTCCTTTAGCCTAGTATCTGCCAGAGATGTGTGATGCTACACCAGTATGTCTTATTTTCCCAAGGAAATTCAAAATAAAACTCAATTGAGACTTTGCTGGCGAGTTATGGTCAGACGCCTAGCCTGGCACTCATGAAACATGTCTGATAAAAAAAAGCTGATAGTCTTCAAACGGGTGAACATATTTTTTGTGTCATGGCTAAGACCACTTAGGTGATCAAAGTGGAATAGACCAATCAATCAAGTCAAGAAGCAGCCGTTTGGGAGCTATGATGCTACAGATATGTTGAACTTATACTGCCCACTTTTGCGGGGAAAAAAAATTACACTTGTCAACACAGCCTTTACAAAGAGGGTCGAAACCCGCCTTTCTATTTACTAAAATAATTTCTTTCATGATGATTACAAACTTACCTACATTATTTGATGTGTTATGAAAATATAATTACACTGATTAAAAATCCTAGAACTCGCAATATTATGGTCACCATTCAATCGAATTTACATATTTTTATTCTTATTTACAGAAACTACGCCTGAGAAGATAATTAAGAATACAAGCTGAATAAGAATATTTTGAAGGCAAACATTCAAAACAATTATGATGATAAATTAAACGTAATATAACAAGAAATAAAGTATTCCAAAATCTGTAATTTTATTGTTTTGCTTACATGACCCTAGATTCCTTTAAAAAGCCCGAAGTCCATCGAAGTGACGCGATTACTTGCCAAGTAAACTTCATCAACTTCAGTCTTTAAATTAAACTATTGTATGAAAAAGAAAATAGGTGTCACGTCCATAGACTTTTTTTACTCTCGCCAAACTAAACCAATCTGCTTCTTTTTTCATTTCAAAGGATGACAACAATTTTAGAGCTGTCAAGTTTAGATAATAGTACAACAGAATCGACACCATTGTGTCACTTAGATTGACGCCGGGCCAGTGTGGTATTAGCTTAGACCAGACTATTATAGTATAGTAGATATCTGTGGCTTAGACCAGAAGGGTATTAGATAACACCATCAGTGCAAGTACATTTCTTTATCGATCGTCAAATTTAACAGTTGAGATCGTTTAATTCGATAAAATGCCATTTGATCAGTACTCTCTATGATCGATTCTATGGCATTTTATCGATAAAGAACGGTACTAGCACTGGAACGTAAGTTATATCTCTGGCTAGGTTGATGACAAATTCTCTACACCTTTCTCCACTGTTAAAACCTGATGGCGCGCTGGATCACACCGCTGAAGAGAAGGCAAAATAGAGTCTTCACGTCTAGATGCTAGCGCGTTATCTAACTTCACCTTGGCTGAACCATTTCTGAAATAATTCGCCAAATAAAGGTTCCTAGAACGCTCTGAAATATTGACGTCATTATATCCAATGGCCCGGATGGTATTCCACTCGTCTGAATTGTGTTTTGCACTGACATCCCTCGTCTTTCGAAACTGGTCAAGCGCTGAAATCGTAGAAGCTTTCTAACATGCAACCTGTGCCAAAAAAGGGTAGTCGTGCCAACTACAGGCCAATCTGTCACGTCCATAATATACTCCGTAAGACTGGAACGTGTCCTAAACAACAGGTTCCTGGCGCACCTGGAAACTAATGGTCTCGATGACCAGCAGCGTCGAGAAACAGAGAAGCGCCAGCCGTTGCCCTCGAAGGCTTTTGATGGGGTTTGCCATGTCGGCCTTATTAGCCCACCGGTTGTGTTGCCTGGATATTATCTACGGGATTTAGATGAAATTAGATATGAAGCTTAGATTGGAGCTTTTGATAGGTCATCATCATCATCAGCCAGAAGACCACTGCTGAACATAAGCCTCCCCCTTTAACCTCCAGACTGAACGACAGCCTGCATTTTGCATCTACTGGATGCCAGTGACTTTTACTATGTCGTCGGTCCATCGCGTGGGAGGCCTACCTACGCTGCGTGTTCCGGTTCGTGGTCTCCACTCAAGAAACTTTCTTGCCCATCGGTTATCGGTTCTTCGGGCGATGTGGCCAGCCCATTGCCACATTTGCAAATTAACACATCACATTGCAAATTTTAACAGCTGTCGGTGACTGGTTCTTTGGCGAATATCCACGTTTCGGATTCTATCGCGCAAATAAACTCTGAGCATAGCTCTCTCCATTGCCCGCTGTGTGACTGAGTTTTTCCAAAAGGCCAACAGTTAAGGACCACGTCTCAGTACCATATGTTATCACTAGCAACACACACTGGTCAAAGACCCTTGTCTTTAGGCACTGTGGTATCTTGGACGAGATGACACGATGTGATAGGTACTCTGGATTAACACTGGCTACTTTCAATCTCGGAAAGTATGATGGTTCCTTCGTAGGATAGCAGACGAAACAGCGGGGCGCTACTAGTTTGTAATACCTATAAGTATGATTATACCTAAAACACTGTTTTAAACTATCACGGTTGTTCACTAAAGACGGGATATTTACCGTGGTAGGGTTGTGGAATGAGCTCCCGATATTTCGGCGCAGTTACATGTACCATGTTCACGGGAAGACTGAAGAATGCGGGTGGTTGGTCGAACAGTGAAAAAGTTAGATGCAGACATAAAGATCTACCCTCTTTCTTAGTCTTGCTACGGTTATTACTGGGACTCAAACTCGAGCTTAAGTCCCGACATAACACACTCACTGTATCACTGCGTATAGTATTTTGAACGCGAAATTTTATTTTTAAGGCTACCTAATACTGGATTCCACGCACTGGCGAGTTATAAACTATAACCTCGATTGAAATTCTGGCATTTCGAGATCACAATAGTTTCCTTCACTAGCCTTGGTATATAGGTAAAGGTATGTAATGGCGTTCGGTGGACAGGATTTCAGGGTTGTGAAATTCAATCCAGTGGTTTTATGATTATACCTTTCCGTTCTTAAACTTATTTTTAGATATCTAAGGATACCATACATACCAGAATCCTATTTTCTAATCCCAGACCGATGAAGCGTGAAACTTCGCGTTGACGTCATAGGGAATCAATTTATAGGTTCCCATTTGTTGGCTCAATGGGTCCGATCAGATAATTATTTATGAGCGGGGACAAATTTTCTCTAGCAGCTGCGACCACTGATAATGCTGCCCGGGAGTACTAGAAGGCTTGAAAGGATCTTGATACTTGAATAAAATATATCGAGTACTTTACTTTGGAAAAGAAGAACGTATAGTTACCTAAGTTGCCTTAGGCTTAAGTAATAGGCCTTACCTAGTAGGTACCCACTACCGCTCGCTTAATTTGTCAAAGTGTAAGTAATATAAAGGTGCGTTACTGATAAACAGCTTTACATGATAATGTTCGTATAAAGTATCAATTACCTACCGCCAAAACCGAGATGATTTACAATAATTAACCGGCCTAGCTACAAGGACAAAAAAACTGTTTGAAATTTCAATTTCTTGCCAGTCAAATGTTTTAACTTAACTTAATCAATTCCTTGTTGTCATTGAATTAAATATTATTATAGTGCCTTCAAGGGACTGGAACCACTAATTTGCCACAACTTGTGGTAAATTTGTAGTCCACAAGGATGTAAACTATTCAATCGCCGTTAAAAATCTTTCGAGTAGAAACAGCGTAGGATGTGAAAATTGAATGCGTTCTAGCGTCTAATAGCCATTCGATCCAAACTGCTGTGAAACTGGTATAAAAGTCCGACCATTCGCTGAAACATTCAGTTCGGAAGCAGCCTTCGAAGGTTCACTTCTACAGCAGCGAGGAAAAAATACCAAAGAGCCTACAGTTACTATGAATAACTGGCGTTTACTGCTACTTGCGGTTGTCGCGGTCCTCCAGCCGATCGGGTCTTTCACTGAGCCTAACCTCATTGATGGACGCCAAGAGTGTTGCGATCACCGCTCGAACTCTTTCACTCAGGAAACCACGCTTTATGGAAACTCCCGTAAAACGACCCCAGAAGATCGCCGCCTAAACACTCACGAAGACATTCGCGAAGACCAACGACGCTCTGATACTCGAAATGGTCTGATAAGGTTCAGGGACAGGCTGAACGTTGATAGAACTGAAAGACGAGTCTCCCCAGAATCTGCAGTCAGGTTCGGCACCGAAACTAGATTTGCGACGGATCAAGAACGTCGTCAGCGTTCAGCTATTTCTAGGCAATCACGAGAGGACGCGAATCGCAGGATTCATGAAAGGATTTCAAGAGATTCTTTGAGCCGATACGAAAGGGATGCCTTGGACGCCAGACGTATCAGGATGTCTAGCGGCGACACTAGGATCGGTCGAGTTACTAACGAGCAAGTGTACGATAAATCGATAGGATCTTACGATACTCGAAGCGTACGAGACTCCGAATACTCCCGTCGTGTTTCTGTTAACAGAGAAACTGTGGCAGACCAGCGAGGAAGGGGCAACGTAGCTCGCGATGAAAGTCACCGTGATTCCAGGATTAGCACGTTTGGAGTCGAAAATAGGTTACAGCATGATAATAATAGAGAACGCCGAAACTTGGATCGACGCCTAAGAGATAACACAGAAGAAAATAGACGTTCCAGATCGTTCGAATCGCGAATCAATAGCGTTGAACGCGATAATCAACGAACTAGCTTCAGAACAATGTCTGAACGAGTTGATGAACGCAGACGAGACCAAAAAAAGGAATCCAGGGACAGTACTGTTGCGACTCTTCGTGAATCATCTGAGAGGATATTCGCCGATCGTAGACGTGAATCTAGCGATACAGTTGAACGAGTGGACCAATCTAGGAGGAATATCAGGGACTATCGTTCTGATGAAAGGATCGAAGTTCAGCGGCAGCATCGAGATGAAAGCAAAATATCCCGAGAGAGGTCATCGGAACGGCGCGAGTCTAGACTTAATGCTGAGCGACGACTCGTTCGTGAATCACGAGTCAAAGATGCAAACGAGCAATTTGAAAGGACAGTGAGGAGCAATGGTCGAAGAGAACCGACTAGAGATACTGTGAGGGCATCTCGAGATATCACGAATGAACGAAGACAAGACGCTCGAGCTTCACGAGTGTCAGAAACCACCAACAATGTCTTGAGAACCTTGAGGAGTGATGATACAAGAAACGAACCCCAACAACCCTTAACTAGATCTCTTGATAGAGTGAGGTCTGATGAGCGAGAATTCAACGCTCGGATTGGCGAAAGGAACATTCGCAATGAAAGGTCTGTAAAGTATCGTAGAGATGTAAGGAGTGAGGAAAGATTGGACGAACAGAGGGAACAGCGTTATGGAACTCGAATGTCTAGGGATAGACAAATTACTATGCTAAGAGAGTCGAGGGACAATGCTGAACGAAGGCAAGAAATTCGCAGCACAGTAAGCCCCACACGGTTTGAAGTGAACGTTCGTTCTGAACGAGAATCTAGACTACGTGAACGAGATAATGGAGGACGTGCGGTGTCTCGAGAACAGACTCTCAAGCGAATGGCTCGTGATACGGAGCACAGACATGCTGATCAACTATCTAGGACCTCCCGCTTAACTGAACGAGCTTTTTCTGAAGAACGAGTCTCCAGAATACGTGAGCAACGGCTTGATGTACAACGAGAGGCTCATAACAACAACAAGGCTAGATCTGTTGTAATGCAGCGACTAACTCGTGATGTTTCTGCAGCTCAGCGAAGATCTGACACTCGAAGAATTGAATCCAACACACGAATTCAACGAGCTAGAACACTTGAAGACATCCGAGATGACAGGCGAGCGGTGACTCTACGTGACGAGAGCAGGGTATTAAGCGACAGAATTGCCACGAGGCGACTCTCTAGGGAAAGAATTGAAACGCGTGAAGCAAGGAGAGCCACAACAGATTCGCTAATTGATGCCCGAAATGACATTAGAAACCGTGGAGTTCGAATGACTGAGAAATCGGAATCTCGTCGCCAACAAGTTGACAGCCGCTCTCAAGATCGTGTTTTGCGGCGCCAAGCACGTGACATTCTGGCAGCACGATCCTTTGAGCGAAGGTCTCGAGAAACTGGTTCACGAGAAGTTCGCAATGACGCCCGGGAGTTCAGAACCGTTGAACTCCAGCCCAATCGATACAATTTTGCTATGGAACGTGTGGATCGCACGACAAACCGTGTAAGTCGTGACATTAGAATTGAAACCAAACTGAGATCTTCTGATATTGTCCTCGCCAAAGACAGTGCTGACAATAGACGTGAAGTCAGGGATACACGTTACCGAATTTTCGAATCTCAAGTCCGTGAGATTGATGCTGTAGATGACACTTCAGATAGCCAGAACGCCATGAGTTGGAAGATGGTTTTCTACACATTGCAAGGAGCTTATTTATGCGGCTTACTGATGCAAATGCTAACCGAAAAATCAAACAAGGGAAAATCCAGGTAAGGAACCACAATTTTCGAGTATCACCGTAATTTTCCAATACATTTTGCTTAGTCTTATCAAATTACTAGCTGTGCCCCGCGGGAACACCCGCGTAGTGATGAAAAATGGTGATGATGGTGATGAAAAGTATGTCACTCTCTGGCTCTTGAACTATACCCATGCAAAAAATCAGGTCGATCCATTGTTCCATTGCAGCGTGAAAGAGGAACAAACATCCATACATACAAACTTTCGCGTTTACAATATTATATAAAAAATTAATCTTACTAAGATTATTTTTTTTAATCTATTAAAAAAAGCTTTTGTTTTTCGTATTATTCTCAGCAAACCCTTTCATTTGATACCCATATCATGATATTAGATAATAAAAAAAATTCCACCATCTTGGAGCGTCCGCGTCTGCCATATTGAATTTAGTGTGACGTAATTTTATTTTTGTATTCTTCTCAGCAAACCATTTCAATTGATACCCATATCATGGGAGACATGGGAGTTCATAAAAAATAACTAGCCTGTAATTTTCGAAAGTCCGCCATATAGGATTTAGAATGACGTCATTTAGACATGCAGGTGCTAAATTCAGCTCAATCGGTTGGGGATAACTGGTCTAAAATTCAGTTGCAAGATTTGACCTACACATACATACTAACAGGGTATTTTGTGTATTTGTTTCAGGAATATCGTAGCATGGTGGTCTTCTGCTTCTAAGGATCTCGTTAAAGTCGACTAGACGTTAAAAATGAATTTTAGCAAATGTTGTTTAGAAGAATTAGATTCAATGTTGTAATCTCATTAATGTGTTGTAGAGAATATAATGTAGCTGTGTGATAATAACTTGTGTTTTTTTATTATCTTTATCGTCTGACCTAGTTCCGACCTTTTTTAATTGAAAGGATATACTTTCAGATTAGTCTCATAGCAATTTCATCAAAAACGGTTTAGTAGTTTGTACTTAATATCAAAATAAATAGCCGTGTTAGCCTATTTGGGAGACCGCTAGACTTGGAAGCGAGATCGCGGATTCAAACCCCGGGCCCGTACCAATGAGCTCTTTGCAGTTTATATACGGATTTTCATACCACTGGCTTTTCGGTGAAGGAAAAACATCGTGAGGAAACCTATATACGTAGGGAGAAGGAATTCAATGGTCTATATGTCACCCTTTCACGCAATCACCTTTACGGCGGTAGGCTAAAAGTCCAGCAGTGGACTGTTAAAAGGCTGGTTATGATGATGATGATCAAAATAAATGGAAAATTCTTTTACTTGGATGATCATATTATTATTTTGTAGATAGGCTTGCACTTGGCCGCCATCTCGCCTGATGTTAAGCGAAGATGCGGTCTACGATGGAGCACGCTTGCCTGGAAGAAACCGATTCACTCTCGACTTGAAGACACCCAGATTGTAACTGACGGGGAAAACCCATTCAGCGAATTCCACAGATTAGCAGTTTGCACAATAAATGTGGAATCAAAGCGCTTCGTTCGGGTTCTCGGAATGTCAACCATAAAACGATGTCGATTTTTTGTGCCCGCCCTGGCGGTCCGATAGAAAAAAGGGCAGGAGGGGATTAAATCATGCAAATTAATTAAATCATGACCATATTGTTAAAAGGCTGATTATGATGATGATCAAAATAAATGGAAAATTCTCTTATTCGGATGACCATATTGTCATGCAGGTAACCAAGTTTTCCAGTTGAAATTGCATATTTTGCTAATTTCGTGAAGTCGATTTTTTTATTGATAATTATAGTAGAGGCATTTTCTTTAATAAATAGACATTAAATACCACGTTTAAAAGAAACTGGTGTATTAACCTTAAAAAAAATTACACTTACACAGTACTAGAAAACTAAAAGCATTTAGAGGTCCACATCGGTTTTCTTCTTCTGCTGTCCTTCGTACCAAGCCTTTGTGATCATCCTCTTCATTTCATCGTCACCAGTTTCATACCTAAAAAAATAAATAACTACATTATACCAATTGCAGAAGGACAAAGACGGTTTGGAAGTTAAAGAATAATTATTATACCTATAAATAAAAATTATAAAATAAAAACTTTTCATATTCTTCTTAGTAAGCCCTTTCATTTGATATCCATATGGGAGCAACTCTGTAATTGCAAAGTCGCACTTATTGACTTAACCTCAAAAAAACCTAAATTTTCGAATAGATTGGATGAAAATGCTTGATACTAGTCAGCAAATGCACAAGACGATCGACACCAAAACACTCTCAAGGGGAAAAAATACCCCTACAAAAAGTTTCAAAACAAAACAAGTTCTTACATGTTCTTCATAAGACCCATGATGGAATCTTGAGGATCTTTTTGTCCCATGCCTTCGGTAGGTTTGTAGCGGCTGCTGCGTTGGTCTTCAGACTTCTTCTCGAGTTCTGTCATGTGAGACCATTTCACACTTGGGTGGGCCTTCGCTAGAAATACCACTACCATGTCTGAAAGTAGAACATATTTAATCTTAGTTATGTGTAGGAATCCGGATCACAGACCGGTAAGCGCTGCGTAGGACGTCCACCCACAAGATGGACAGACAATCTGAAAGAGACCGCAGGTAAACGCTGGATGCAGGCCGCTTCCAACCGGCCCTTTTGGAGATCGATGGGGGAGGCCTATGATAGTGGACGTCCTATGGCTGAAATGATGATGATGTGTAGGAATACATAAACGTACTTCCATGTTCTTTTAACATTTGGTTGAACATAATCTGATTGTACTATTTTAGCCATCACAAAATTGTTCAATCACTTCACAAAATTAAATATTGATACTTGCTGGGTCCTTTTGTACTAATACTAGCGACAAGCTCTGGCTTCGCACAGGTATTTGTTTTACCACATATATAAACCTTTCATGAAAAATTATCTAACTGATGGTGAATGAATACCGCATCAAAATCCGCTGAGTGGTTTAGGAGGAGTTAGCGGATATACAGACAGACAGACGCGGAAAGCAACTTTATAAAATGTTGGTAAATATTTGTCCGATGCGATTTTGATCAAACTTTGTAAGCCAGTAAATATTCAGTGATTCAAAAACATAAATTATTCAAATAAAAAATTTATGGTTCCAATTTTATTATACTTACTAAATTTTATTTAATTTACTTAGTTATCAAAATCGGACAAGTAGTTTCTGAAAATTTAACTTGTTATGTTTGTATGAAAAGTAATTTCTAGCCATGATAGATCAGTGGTTAGCACATTCAAATTCCAAGCCCCAGGGTGTGGGTCCAAATCTCAACAAACAAACTTGGGCTACTCTACTTATTTCGCATTTACCTGTCTTTTGCTTCCAATAACTTTCATCAACATTGATTGATTCCAACAGCTTGTTAATGACCAGTAAGTAATCTTTGTTCTCCAGGTTCTGGACATGTAGTTCCATGGACTTGTCTGTGAGTTTGCAGAAGACCTGTTCTTTTGGCAAATTTTGTACATTCTTGAGGGTTACAAAAATTTTGATGAATTTGTCAGATTGATCCCAACCTGTAAAATATTAAAAATAAAATTAAAAACAATTTCACGGGAAGGGGGGTGAAATTCATCATCATCATAATCAGCCTATCATGTTCCCACGCTGGGATATCGGCTTTCTCTCAGATAGAGAGGATGAGTCATAATCCACCATAATAGCCCAGTGCTCAATGTAATTATATGACAGAATTTTCCTTTTGAACACGCTTTTATTAGCTTGGTATGTATGTATGTTTCTTTGTATGTGACCGAATCTTTAAGTGTGCCCATTTTCAGCCCCTTCAAAATGAATTAAATTGAAATTTTGTACACTTATCAAGGACCGATGACAATGCAATGATTTAGTTTGTCCCATTATCCTTACCAGGATCTTCAGGATTAGCGATTTTCATGCGTGTTTTTAAACAATTTCATTTATTTTGACATGTAACATTGGTGTTATTAATTAATGTTTGTATTAGTGCATGTTGGTCAACCCGGGACCCGGGTATGTCCTAAAACTGCGACCAGAACCACCGGAGGATGGGCAGCAGCGTCCTATTAGTACACGGTGAACTTACTGCGATCCACAAGCCGCCTGTCAAGCGTGGGGATTATGGCAACACCCCTCTTTAAGAGGGAGGCCTTTGTCCAGCAGTGGACGTTTGATGGCTGCTGATGTGTGATGTGATGTTGGTCAACATCATAAAACTTCAAAGACATTTTTATGTCTTTGAACTTTTGAGGTTCTTCATACCAGGTTCTTTACAATGTTTTCCTTCACCGTTTTAGAGTGATGGTATTGAAACTCCACATGATTTATTTAAGTAAAATAAATGACATGCAGTAAGATAAGTAATTTTTGCAAGACCGAGGATCAAACTGAACTGTATTTATACCAAAACATTGAGTAAAACTTGTAACAAGTAAGACAGATTGATACTCTTTATTGCTGTCTCTTTGTTTTAAGGTGTAATTTTTTAATCATGACATGATGTTTTTTATAACCATTTTTATCCCCCTCCTTTTCCTAGCGCCTAGCGATACTTACTTAATGAGGTTTTGGGCTACTCTACTTCCAGATAATTATCATGTATTGCGTATTTTTTTGGTCACAGACGGCAGATGTATAAAGTAAACAACTGACACCCTAATGTTTATGAAGGTCCTTACCATATCCGTTTAATTTGATCTGGTAACGTTTGCTATGTTGTGCAGGGGTAGTAGTGCTGGTAGAAGGTGCCACTTCCACGGCCGCTTTTTGTTCTGCCTCCCTGATGTTTATAATATCAGTCTCCAATTTACGGATTTCAAGAGAAAGCAAATCTTGGACTTTTTTACGCTTAGCTTGCTTCATGAGCTCCGTAAGCTCTTCAATATCACTTCGTAACTGAAAACAAGCGAATCGATTTCATGGAGACCTTACAAGCAAGTTCACAACGCAGAATATGAAATAAATATTAATTACCTCTTTTAATTTGGCTTCGGACATTTTGGATGGCTTTTAGCTAATTGTAACAAGGCAACCACAAGAATACAAATTTTTTTTTTTTTTTTTTTTTTTTTTTAAATTAATGGCTACCGCCCACATTTAGGGCACTTTGGCCAACGTCACGTTAACAAAAAACGAACGCGATTTAAAATAACACAAAATATGACCAGCAATCCTAAAACAAAATAAATAAGTAATACAATACATATAAATACTTACAAACACAAAAATAGACTATAAAGCACTTTATACACTAACATTATTGTCAGAAAGAAAATTACTTATAATACGGAAAATGGAAATATCATTTGATGAGAGAAGAACAGACATAGAAGTTGGAAAAGGAACTACAAGACTAAGAGAAAGGAAAAAAGCTGAATGATCAAGCAGCGGACAGGAGAAGAAAATATGATTGAGGTGGCCGTCATCAAGGCCACACTCACACAAAGAAGAGTCCCTGATACGTAACTTTTTAAAATATGTGGGAACACAACAGTGTCCCAACCTCATTCGAATTATGCAACTTGTAATTTTTTTACTAAAGTGCATTCTGGCAAACCACGGCCTCCGAGGGATTACGGGCTGGAGAGCCGCATAAGCGGAACCCCTAGACCTGGCAGAGCCACGCCAGCAGAATGACCATGACTTAAGTAAAAGAGACTTAGGAAGGGATGCAAGGTCATGGGGAAAGATACAGAAGGGAATTTTGTCTCCGCAGACAACGGCATCCTTTGCCACTCTGTCAGCCCGTTCATTTCCAGAGATACCAGCATGACCAGGAATCCAAACAAAAACAACTTCTAGACCTTTGGAATTGCAGATAGATAAGGATTCCTTAAGGAGAAAAAGAATAGGGTTGTGGGAATTGGGGGAAAAAGGGTTTGAAAGAAGAGACTGGAGGGCACTGCGACAGTCAGTAAAGACGAGAGAACGGCGGAGATTAAAAATAAGAATATAACGAATAGATTCAAGGAGTGCCCAGCACTCACCCGAAAAAACTGAGGTTTCAGGGGGAAACTTAACCTTTTGTACAATGTTAAATTGTTCATGGAAGATACCACAACCAACACAACCCATAGGGGAGAGTTTTGAAGCATCAGTAAAGATATAGTGCCACCCATGCCAATCCCTCCGCAGAAGACCACGGAAATATTCATCAGCATGGGGGTCACCAGCACAAATGTCAAAGTCTAAAATTACAATTGGGCGAGAGACAATGACATCATAACTAAACGAGAAGAGAGGAAGCAAATGAGAACGGAGAACAGGATCTTTTAAAGACTTATAGGTAACAAAACTCTTTACTAGAAGAGGAAGCTGCTTATGGAGCCAAAACCGAGAAGAAAACGAGAAACTATGGAGAAGCTGAAGTTTAGGGACAAGAGGATGATTAGAAAACTGCACACAGCGAAAAAAAAACCTATTAGATAGGAACTGACGGCGAAGATGAAGGGGAGCATCAACACATTCAACCTGAAGTGCATTGATAGGAGAGGATAGCATAGCACCAGAAACAATGCGAAGGGCTTTCGATTGAATCAAATCCAGTTTCTTGATACCACCCTTGTTAGCTGGCTCCAGCAAGAAGGAGCCATAATCTAAAATGCTACGAATAATGGCGTTATACAAAAGTTTTAGTGTAAAAGGATGAGAACCCCACCAAACACCCGATAAACACCTTAGAATGTTAATATTTTTCCGACACCGATCAGCAATATAATCACAATGCATCTTTCCACTAAGCTTATTGTCCAAAATAAGACCAAGAAATTTCACTGACTCCTTAACTGGAATCCTAGACCCTTTAACAAAGATATCTATTTCAGGGGGATTGCGTTTTCGAGAAAAGAGAACAATGTTACTTTTTGATGGTGAAAGATCTAGACCATTTAAATGTAGCCACGAGTTTAAGCACTGAAGGGATTGAGAAATACAGTGACTGGCAATGTCAATTTTATGGTGAGAGGTATATAAAAGGATATCATCCGCATATTGAAGAATACGGCAGAGACCAATAGATACCTCTAAATCAAAAGTATACACATTATATAGAGGAGGACTAAGAACAGACCCCTGAGGAAGACCACGCCAAATGATTCTGTGAGGAGAAATTGAAGAATCACTGCAACGAAGATAAATATACCTTTCAGTTAGAAGATTCATGACAAAATTACATAACTTAGGAGGAACCTTCAACAAAGAAAGTTTATTTCCGAGAATAGAAAGCTGGACGGAATCATAAGCGGCAGAAATATCTAGAAAAGCACCAATAACTGATTCGTTTCGAGTAAAAGCAAGTCTAATATCAGTTGTAAAAATACTTAGGCTATCCATAGTGCTCTTGCCCTTTCTAAAACCATACTGAGATTTGGCAAAAAGGCCCTTACTTTCAAGAAACCATTCAAGGCGGTTCTTGATCAGGTGCTCAGCAAGTTTCGCCAGAACAGAAGAAAGAGCAATAGGACGATACGAATTATGATCCTCCGGGTCCTTATCGGGTTTAAGAATTGGGATAATATACTGAGATTTCCAACTAGCGGGAACAAAACCAGAATCAAAAATAGAGTTAACCAAAGATAAGAAAAAGAGAAGTAAACTGTCACTCGCCTTCGAGAAAAATGAATAAGGTAAGCCATCCATACCAGGAGCAGAATCTTTGACGGACTTTAATATATTTTTCAATTCAATTAATGAGAATGGCTGATCTAGGGGATCGTTTGACGAAGTAACAGCTAAGGAGGGTAATTCCGAAGGGAGAGGACAATACTGAGGAGCTAACTTATCCATAAATGCCTCAGCCCAAGACTGAGAAGGGCTACAGCAACGAAGAGGAGGACACCAGGAGCGTCTATATCTGCGAATTTTCGACCAAATAACTGAAGCAGGTGTACTAGGACTTAAGCTAGAGCAATAAGCCCTCCAACTATCCAGCTTCTTCAAGCGGAAAAGGCGCTTAGAACTAGCAATGGACCTATTCACTTCAGAGAAGTTCTCTAGAGTCATAGAGCGGCGGAAATTAGCTTCAGCCACCTTACGGGCTTTAATAGCATTACTGCAGTCCTTATCCCACCACGGAGGAGGAGGCAATTTTCCAGACGGAGGCTTTTTAACAGGAAACGATTGGCTAGCACACTCATGGAGCATACGGACCAGATTATCAGAGGAGGAAGAGATATTAAAAGAATTAACAGGAGGTAAATTAGCAGAAACAGAAACAGAGAGGTCGTGAAATTTTTCCCAGTTAGGACAATCATTATAATTTAAAATATATTTAAGAAGAGGAGGATTACCAGAAACACGACTAGAATTACGTTGAGGAAATTCAAGAAGAATAGGAAAATGATCACTGCCATGAGAAGAAGGAAGGACATGCCACGACAGAAGAGAAGCAAGCTCAGGAGAACATAATGAAAGATCAACAGCACTGCGAAATTCATGAGGACGAGTCCTCCTAGTAGGGGAGCCATCATTAAGAATGCAGAGATTAAGAGTATCAAGAGAGTCCAACAAAAACTCACCACATTCATCGGACTTACCACAACCCCATACAGAATGATGACAATTCAGATCACCAAGGACCAAAAGCGGCTTTGGCAGGGAACTCAAAACCGAAACTAATTTACGAAGAATGAACTTAGAAGGGTCAGGAATATAAAGTGAGACAACGGAATAATTCTTGACACGCACAGCAATTGCTTGAAAACCACTATGAACAGGAATAGTAATAGGAGAGAAAGGAATATTATTTTTTATCAGGAGGGCAACACCTCCAAAACCATCTTGTCTGTCACTTCTGATGACATCAAAGCCAGAAACTCTAAAATGAGAACCAGACTTTAACCATGTCTCAGAAATAGACAAGGCAGTAATATTATATTTATTAACTAAATATATAAGATCAGATAATTTATTATATAGTGATCTACTATTCCATTGAAGGAACTTGAGATCCATTAGATAGAAGGGAAATGAGTGAATTTAAATTAAATGCAGCGTTGGACGGTAAAGGATGGGAAGGGGAGTGATGAGCACGGGGAGGGTTGAGAAGCGAGGACAAAAGATTTAAAAGTTTGAGAAGTTCAGAGATAACCGATTGAACAGATGGAGACTCGGGGGATTTATTAGGGTTAAGGGCACATCCATTAGGAGCGGCTTCCGCAAAGTCACCCCTAACAATGTTTGAGTGAGCCAAATGGTCATAGCCAGAAGAGGGAGAAGTTGAACCAACAGGCCTGTTTTTTTTACTCCTGTAGTGCACTCTGGCAGGCTCCACAGTAACGTGATTAGTTGAACCCGAAAGCTGAGAGGGAAAAGGAGGAGAAGGTGCCAAAGAAGAAGAAGTCACTTCTGCATAAGTAATTCTTGATGAGGGGTGAAGTTTCGATGCCTCTGCGTATGATAAAACATTTTGCGACATTGTTTTTTTAATAGAAATCTGGCGAGACATTTCGGGGCAGATTTTATTGGTTGCGAAGTGACTACCACGGCACCAAACACATTTGGCGCCCTCCGCATCTACATTGCACGAGTCTCCAGTGTGGGCTAAAGAGCATTTGAAGCAGACTGGCTTCGACCTGCATTGGATCTTGGTATGTCCGTACCTACAACAAGAAAAACACTGAATTGTAGGTAAAACATACTGCTCCACTTGAAAAGAGTTGTAGCACAGAAAAACTCTTGGGGGTAGGAGTTGGCCATCAAAAGTTAAAACAACAGTTTGAGAAGGTTTCCATGACACTGACCCATCAATCACCAATTTGAAGTTCAATCTACGAACTTTGATTATTGGGCCGCACTCTTGGGGCACCCGTACTTCCTTTATTATTTCTTCGTCGGATAAATCGACGGGGATGCCCCGTACCAGACCCAGACGAGTTACATTATATGAGGGAATAAATGCTTTATACCCCTTATTGGCGAGGGAGCTCGAGTCTATGAAGGCATTAGCGGCCTTAAATGAGTGGAAACACAGCGAGATTCTATTTCGGCCCACGCTTTTAATTGATCCATCAACAATGCCTTCAAATTCTCTCGAGCGCTCAAAAAGGAATCGCCCGAAAGTAACAGGGTGCAAAGAAGTGCTATCAGAAGATACAACCTCGATTTTTTGTACGTGAATAACATACGGCCCACGATCGGATGAAACATAGCACTGACGTGCAACCGGAGTTGGAGCGATTTTTTGGCCCGGGGGCAAAAATGAGGAGGAACTTGTTGAAGCAATTGTCTTCTGACCTAAGGGCAGAGACGCAGATACGGGGGTTGGAAGAGTGGCAAGGGAAAGCTCACTGCTCACAGTCGAAAAATAATTTGGGGGTGTGTTTTGTCCTGAAGTAAGAATTACGTCATCAGCAATTTTAAATTCTTCACCAGAAGAGTCAATGGGAGAGCATGCTCTTACATCCCGTTTCAAAGCTCTACGCTTAGAGCGTTTATGGGTTTTTTGGACATCCTCTGACGTGGATATTGCTGTAAAAGCACCAGGAGAGGGAGGAATATTATAATCGGACGCCATTATTCCACCGCCAGGATCAGGAGGCTCTTCGTCAATCATACTAATGTCTTAGAAAAGGGGCTACTGACAAAAATCAAGATATATAACTACAATGATACTAATTATACTAGAAATGAAACTAAAAATTAAATGATAGCTATTTACTAGGAAAACTGGTCAATTAACTATGATAAATGGATTTAAATAGAAAAATATAACCGGAGAAATTTTTTCCAATGGTGACACGGCGATGACGTTCGACCAAAGGGAAGAATACAAATTTATTGAATTGATTCACTTAGCAAAAATTTTTTTTTTTTTTTAATATAATTCGCCCATCGGGCAGGCTAAAGCCTTTAAGGCCATACCACCTATTCTTCTGTTTTATATAGTCTTAATAACGTCAAACAAGTCATAGTCACAGTCAGAGTCAAGGTAAGTAAGTCACGGTCAAGTCAAACTCATGCCTCTGTAAAGTGGTGGGAACTTTACAAGAGGCTCCTATGGAGTTTTGGAAACAACACGAAAAGACACGTTTCACCTCGTTATATCACTTGCCCACACTCGAGCACGTTTACGAGCACTTAATGAATAATAATTCACCACCTAGAACACATTAACACTCGAAAATACACTAGTTTAGGAAAATAATCCAACGAGCCGACATGTTCTTTTCCACGTTGGCGCCAAAACCCCTACCGATGACAAGACAAGAAAAGAAATGGCTTTTTCTCTCCATTACTGGACAGGCTAAAGTCATTAATACCATATCGCCTCAGCTAACATAATATTTTACTGTCACGAGTATGCTTTGCTTTGATTAAAGTAAGCATGCCTTAATCAAGGACGTATATACATAGGGTATAATTATAACGTCCTTGACCTTAATAAAGTGGTGGAGTCTATAATTAAGAATATATTACTAATTATGAGTTTTGGACTTTTGGAAAGAACACGATAATTTTTACAGCATATTTTACTTTTTTCATCCTCATGAGAGGATTTTGACGTTGCACGTCTTGCGCATTCACCCAGGATCGGTTAGTTCTATCAGTACTTTCTTGCGTTGAATGGGAAAATCAAACTATGTATGTACAATATGAATTTAATAAAATTATGTGGTTACATTATGTGAGCCGTTTGGGTCGAGACATTGGACCCTTGAGGACCGGGATGCGGGTGCGCCATCAAGAATTCCTATAATATAAGCATTGCCCTAAGTGGTAATACCGTCAATATGATGGGTACACTGCCAACTTGTACTGGACCATTTGGATGTCCCAAGACATGACATGTCATTGTATAATCGGCTAGGAAGTTGGTACTTAGCTTTTATATTTTGTATACTAGAAGCACTTGCCTTAGAAAAAACTAAGTAAGATGTACAATACTTAGTATTTAAAAGGCAAACATTTCTAACACATGATTAGGAGGGAAGAAAAAATATTGTGGTTAGGTACAGATTGGTTTCAAAGAAATTTAATCAAAATCGGTTCAGTAGTTTTAAACGAAGTATTACTAATTTTGAAGTAGTTTTTCAAATTTAATTTAATCAAAACAATCAAATAAAATAAAAAACAAACCTGTGGACATACAGAAAGGTATGTTACGCGATAATATATCTTTTCAAATTTGATTGAACATGCTAGGAATAATTTTTAGAAAATATTCTGTCTCTGAAGGTGGAAAATAAGGAGATGAATCAGTTATTACCTTTCATGACTATTGACTGAACGTAACCAAGGATCATTATACTAGTTTATTATGCCATAGGTGGCAAACAAGCAGACGGGCTTATACGGAATTATACTTTAGGTAATGCATCCTTTGAAATGTAACTTTTATCCCAAAAAAGCATACCTAGAAAACTGCAGGATGTAGGAAGAATGCTACTAAGAGTTTTGAGGTTTATGCTATGTCAAAAAAACACCATTTATACAAATACATGGAATACTTTATTGAGGAATGAGAAGTAATTGTCTACATACAACACCTAAAGCATACAGCGACACACAGAACTATTGCAACCAACTTTTCTATAGAACAGAGTAGCCCAAAGAATGGAAACTTTTTTTGACGAATATATCCAAAGTTTCGTCAAAAAAATATAAGTTTTTAAGATGAACTTCTGCAAAGTAACGCCTGATACAATCAACCAAATAATGGAAATAAAAAATTACCACGGATGTTTTTTAGTTGACAAGCCTGCAGTGCAAGTACTGTTCTTTATCGATCGTCAAATTTGACAGTTGAGAACTTCAAATTCGATAAAATGGCATTTTATACTCGCAGTACTCGCTATGATTGATTTTATATGGCATTTTATCGAATTTGACGATCGATAAAGAACGGTATTTGAACTGCTGGCGCACTCCGCACTTTAGGTATGAAGCTACAAGTAGCCGACTTACGACTACAACCAGAGGCAACTTCTAGGTTAATATAGCTGTAAGTAGTGCTCGCACATCCTGAATTGCACTGTATTGTGTAGTAGCAAGAGTCGCTATTTATTTAAATGATTTTGCGGAGTGAATCTTCTGTACTTGTGCTTATATGTATTCTGTGGTTTAGTTCACAAAATAGACTCATTTCTTTAGATAAGTTGGTCGCTTTGTACATAGTACCGGGTTATTCAGAAAATATATCCCAAGCCCAAAGTGGCTCATGAGAATAATAGGGGGGTTAGACATGACCTACTTTCTGTTAGCGTTAACGCCTGCGGAATGATGAAATTGTATGAAAATTGACATTAGTTTGAGAGAACATCTCTCAAGCTAATGTCATTGTCAATGTCATTTTCATATAATTTCATCTTTTCGCAGGCGTTAACGCTAACTGAAAGCGACTCTTGTCTGGACCCCCTGACCCCTTTCGGCTTAGTACAACCTTTCAGGGTAACCCTTATGTGATTTAGTTTTTGCGATGGGCGCGGTTGCGGCGCATGTTGGTCTGGCACTGAGGGCAGTACCACTTGCCCTTCGGAGGCGCTGTGATACCCACGCACGGGTAATGGAACCATTCATACGGACACTGGAACAAAAACAATACAAATAGGCATTGATGACTAATATTTTTTTATTACTTTATAAAAAAACTGATCATGAATAGAGCAAACAAAATTAAAATTAGTTCAAAAATAAATCAAGTATAAGCATTTTAACTTCATGCTAGACAGAGAGCGCACTATAATGAGCCGTGACGTCACTCTTCAGACGCGCCATACAAATGCTATACTAACACACGCTTTGCGATAAAGGGATAGAGCATCCCCTCTCTATCCCCAGCTAAAACTTTAAACACTCATATCTCAGAGATTTATCAGACAATTTAATTTATTTCACTATGTGTAATGTATTTAGTGATATTCTTCGGCAAGCTGGTTATTTGTAATAAATTAAACATTAGGACACATGCCTATTATAATTATGAGGATTACATCTTCGACCAAAATAAAATGAATGGACGGGTCCAGGAGCGCATTTTTGAAGATTTCAAAATGAGCGCCGGCGCTCTCTTTGTTTCAGTCGGTCTCTAGCCGTAGGAAGTGCGACACAAGACTATTGTTGCAAGTTCTTGGGGTTGCTATTAAACGCAACTTTATAGTACAGACGTGTGAAATGATCTGAGCAACTACAGGTTAGTTTTGACAGTTAATACAATGGGTACAGGCTATAATGAACCGTGTAACATTCAATAATAAGACAAGTGTGGGCAAGACGCATATATGCATAAGCTTTCGTGTGATACTTTAAATAATTGAATACAGCAAGTTCCCCCAGAAAACTGTCTTTTATCCAACACGCAAGTTCATACAATACAGTATACATACTACAGTAGAATCCGTTTATTATGACTCCGCCTAACCGATTATTATGACGTAATTACACAACGAAGTTTGGTTTTCATATAAAATTCTTTATAAAAAAGTCGGATATAATGACTTCCCTTACAGTGACATGTCGCTTATTATGACCCATTTTCATTAAGTTATGTCCAGTTATAACGACCGACATGGCGATGTCTTCTATACATAATAGTATATATATATAAAAGCAGACAAAAATTACAGATTACCCACATTAAAAAATAAGTATGTACTGCATTACATGCAATTTTTATTTTTATTTAATATATATGTTTACATACTATGTTTCTCTATTAAAATACTTAAGTACATACCTACTTTAAAAGTTTTTTTTAACAAAACGCTTTGTATGACGTCCGCTTATTACGACGAGTTTGTCAATTCCTTTCGATGTCATAATAAACGGATTCTACTGTATTATGTCTTCTATGACAAAACTATGTAAACTTACGTCTTGATTGTCGCAAGCGACCATGTCCCCGTAAGAAACTTGGTTGCAGATGCAGTAGCGCGGCTCGTTCGGGTCGTACGTCCATTCTTCCTCCATCGGCTCTTCCAGCGGGACCGTGTTCACCACTGTGTTCAATCCACTGTCAACGGAAAACGTAACATGAGAATACTATACTCCGTTCACAAATCTTAGATATTTTATGTAAACAAAGAAATGTCACTGTCAAAGTGACATGCCAGTTGCTCAAAACATTTTTCACTTATGAAAAATATTTTACTCTCTATTTTCTCAGCTTGGCTCTCGCGCGGTACAATGGAGGATTTTATCCCATTTTTTATCCATTATGGTAGACGTTGTCCTGTCTTAGAACTGGCAAACACGCAAAGTTAAAATTGTAAATCTTATTTTTTTACACCTTGGGTTACATTATTGAAGTTTAAGTAAGGGTCCCTATTTTTTTTAAAATATAGCCTATGTAACCCGGGGATAATGTAGCTTCCAACAGTGAAATTATTTTTCAAATCGGTTCAGTAATTTCGGAGCCTATTCAATGCAAACAAACAATCAAATCTTTCATCTTTATAATATTCGTATAGAGATATATATATATATCTATATACTAACTTAAACTAACTAATGCTAACTTAAACTAACTGGTTTATAAAGTTATATATATATATATATATATATATATAGCTAGCAAACAGCACGTAAATTACACCCGTAAGAAGCCAGGTCGCTAGTTATTAATAAAATATAAAATAAAAAACCCCTTTCGGCTTAGTACACCCTTTCCGCGTAACCCTGTATAATACATTTTACGTACACAACACTAGGTGAAGATGACCGGCTGGCGGCCGCGGCGACCGCCTGTTGGGTATGTGATGCCGCCACCGTTGTAGAAGAACTGTACGAACTTTTCCTGAGAACACACAATATTATATCTAAATCCAAAAGGCAAAATATTCTTCATTCTTTGCACTAATATTTAATTGGGACAAGTTTTTATGCAAATAGTCTTCATAACCTTCAGAGCCGTCACACTAACATTAAAAAGGCGTAAGTTTTTGTGCAAACAGTCTTCATAGCCTTTAGAGCCGTCACACTAATATTAAAAAGGTATAAGTTTTTGTGCAAAGTCTTAGTAACCTTTAGATACGTCACACTAACATTAAAAAGGCGTAAGTTTTAGTTCAAAAATTAGCGCCGTCACACTAACATTAAATAGGCGTAAGTGTTTGTGGAAATAGTCTTCATAACCTTTAGAGCAGGGGTGGGCAAACGGTCGATCGCGATCGACCGGTCGATCGCAAGGGAATCTATGGTCGATCGCACGCATTCCTAAAAATGTACTGACGTGTTGGGCTAATTCCAATAACAGTGGTCTTTTCACCAGTCAAAATACCAGTATTTAAAGTGCGTTCATAAAAAACATTTTATTTTACACGCGCGTAACTTTAAGAAAATACTTGTCAACAAACAACCTTTCACTGCGAAAATGTCGATATGAAATAAGAAGGCACCAGATTTATTTGCGGCAGTTTTTGGTCTCTTTTGACCCAAGAAAAATACCCAAGTCTCCAACAAATCGCACAGCAATTAACTGCTTTGTTTGGGTCGACGTATTTGTGCGAATCTGCGTTTTCTGAAATGAAAATAACTAAATCCAAATACCGCAATCGACTTACCGACGAACATTTGTCTTTCTGTTTACGTTTGGCACTTATTAAATACGTGCCTTCCTATGAGAAATTAGCAGAAAATACGCAGTGCCATGCATCGACCTCTAAGTAAATCGGTCCAGAGAGGCCCGAAAACTGATAAAAACACTCTTAGTTCATGTGATTGGCTTCATACTTATTTTTAGTAGTTATTAGTTATTAACTTGTACAATAAGAAAAGAAACTGTACTTCTTTAATTGTAAATAAAAGTATGTTTAAATAGTAATATGTGCGCAATACCTACAATAAACGATTTAACATAAAAAAATATTGTCTTATTGCAAGTCGATCGCTTGTCGTCTCAATTTATTGATATAGATCGCCATTAGTGAAAGTCTGCCCACCCCTGCTTTAGAGTCATCATACTAACATTAAAATGGCGTAAGTTTTTGCGCAAATAGTCTTCATAACCTTTAGAGTCGTACTAACATCGCTTACGGAAGTCCGAGACAACCTATAGCACGCTCAAATTACGGTGTCATCTAAGTTTATACCGTTTTTAGGCAAATTTCTGAGCTACGCACTGTAATGTTCCGCTATTGTCTTTTCTCTTAGTCTATCTTCCTTGGTATTACTTACTTCTGTTTATTGCGTTTGTTGGAGGTAGAGGAACTACTGTGGCCATGAGCAGTAGTGTGGTGTCCATGCACGGTGGTTGTCTGACTGTGGCTCGCCGATAACCCGTGACCTGTATACAAATAACGAATACATGTCTGTGTGGAGTCACCTAGCTGGTGTTTGCGAAAATAGATCATTATTCTTAACGGCCTCTTATACCAAATTTGACGGTTTTAAATCAATTTTATTCAGTTAAATTACAATATTTGAGCTGGAAAAAAATACATGTCACAGATACATCTGTTTGAGTTTATGATTTGGTTCAAAACACTATAGAATAAACTTTCCTCGATCAAAAAAAAAATCTGAAACGAAGTCGATTCAGTTTATTTTTTTTGTTTTATGCTCTAATGAAAGCTCGTAACAACCTGGAAATTGCAAGTACTGAAAGGCAATTTTATTCAACATTTTTTTATTTAGATAGAATTTTGATAGTGAATAGTTTCGTTTTTTAGTGAAATTAAAACCGTAAAAAGGTCGCGAGAATTTTCGCGCGCCACGTTCAGTGCCGCGCCAGGCGTCATCGAAGTCGGACCTATGTTCGTTTTTGTCGTTGCAATCCCCACGCGGGCGTCCTGACTCTAGCGTGGCAATATACATCGTCGCTATAAGTTGGCGGGGGCTGAGGGAGCGTTTTGTTGCCTACGCGACTCGGGTAGCCGGCCTATAAATAAAAAAAAAATGTCTGTGTATGTACCGTGGTCGTGGTGTGCGTGATGCAAGTCTCCGCCAGTGACGGCCTCGTAGGACGCCTTCAACGAAGCAGTGCGCCGCCCCGCCTGCATCTACATTACAAACTTCATTATTAAGGTTCCGGGAACGGCTTCAAAAATCAACCCTAAGCATTCTGCAACGTTTTCAGTCAAAAGTGCTACGAATGATAACCAACGCTTCATGGGGGTCTAGACAAGAGCCACTTTCTGTTAGCGTTCACGCCTGCGGAAAGTTGAAATTGTATAAAAATGACATTAGCTAGAGATAAATTATTTCTTAATTTCAGGGTTGGTCCCATACTAAAAGTGGTTCATAATGATTAGTACAATTACCTTCTTTTGGCTTCGAGTGTTCCCCTTACAACCTGTATAACTATTAAGATAAGTGCATGATACTTTGCACGATTACAGATGTAGTATTTAATTTTAAAGTTTTGTGATTTCAGGGTTGATTCCATAGTAAAACTTGTATATTATGATCTCCTTTCAGATTAGTGTCACCGTTCTATGTAACGCTTCAATTTCGGACGTATGGCAACCCTACCTAGACACTATTTCGTCATAATGGTGTACTAGGTAGATAGGTAGGACCTGCGGACTTATTATAGAAGTTTGATCGTGATCGAGATAGCATGCCGTCCCGTTCGCATCTATTTACTCGCGCCACGTGCGTAAGTGAGATGGCACGCGATCGCGATCACGATCCGAATCATCCATAATAAGGTATCAGGGTATGTCCTGGACCCGGGAATGTCCTAAAACTGCGACCAGAACAACCGGAGAATGGGCAGCAGCATCCTATTAAACGGTGAACGTACTGCGATTCCCAAGCCGCCTGCCAAGCGTGGGGATTATGGCAACACCCCTCTCTAAGAAAGAGGCCTTTGTTCAGCAGTGGACGTTTAATAGTTGCTGATGTCCGGGTTTTTCCAAGGAGATTTTTGTTTTGATCAGGTAACCGTATCAATAGCATCGATTCTGATGTACTCCAAACTAAACTAAATTTGACAGCTCTAAAATTGTTGCTATCCTTCTCTCACATATTAATATGAAAAGAGAGGCAGATAATTTTAGTCCTGTCAGATTGGTTTAGTTTAGTGCCATTGCCTTCTAGTTTAGGTGCTGACCTGCTGGGTGGCCGCGATGGCTTGACTGGCAGCGGCGGCGATAGCACTTCCAGCGTGGCCCAGGGAGTAGGAATCCCGACCTAGAGCTGCCTGTAATTATATCACAAACATATTTGTATTAGCAAGGAAGATAGACTAAGAGGAAAGACAATAGACATAGAACTAAATAAAATAAAAATAAATATCTGGGACGCTGGGATGGGTTTTCACGCAAAACTTGTCACCGACTTGCACTTGGTAATTTTTTATTATTTGTTGTTATACTTTAGAGTGTGTACTATAATCATGTTAAGTTTGACGCTTGTACGTATTACCGTTTTTACATTAGAGCTAATACAAAAATACGTTTGTTATATGAGGACCCCCTTTTGTTTTGAATTTTTTATTATTTCTCAGTTAATCCGCCGTAACACTACATTTTCTGTGCAAATTTCAACTGGCTATTTATTACGGTTCGAAAGATACAGCCGTTTAAAGGTAGGACAGACGGACAAACAGACAGACAGCGTAGACTCAGTAATAGGGTCCCATTTTTACCCTTTGGGTACGGAACCCTTAAAATGGAGACATTTGAACATGAACATTAATGCTTCCCTGCCCCTGCCCCTGGAGCATTACTCCCTTAATTGTTTGTCTGATTTAAGCTATTAATTTACGTTAGAAGCTCTATGGCTTTAACTCTGATATCAGGGTTAGCCAGTCAGTCTATGCGATATTACTTTTGCAACGAGACAATCAAGTTGCTCGCCTGATGGTAAGCGTGAAAGTTACCTGGATAGCGTCGGTTCTGGAAATGTTGCTAGAAGATGAGTGCGCTCGAGACTCCCTGGTCCCCCAGCTGTCGCGACGTTTTTCAGCACGGATCCTGTATCTGAAATAATAGTTTTTGGTTACATACTATTTTGATTGACATAGTGACATAAACCGCACATCCGCAACATCGCAACCGCGCTCGAAGAACCGATAGTCACCGACATAGCTGTTAAAATTTGCAAGTTGAAGTGGCAATGGGCAGGCCACATCGCTCGAAGAACCGATAACCGATGGGGAAGAAAGGTTTTGGAGTGGAGACCACGAACCGGAAGAAGCAGCGTAGGGAGGCCTCCTACTAGATGGACCGACGACATTGTGAGAGTCGCGGGCATCCAGTGGATGCAAAAGGAAGGCTGTCGTTCAGTGTGGAGGTTAAAGGGGGAGGCCTATGTTCAGCAGTGGACGTCTTCTGGCTGATGATGATGAATGACATAAACATATCTAAAACATTTAAAAGATTTAAACTTTATAAAAATATATTTTTATTAAGCAGCATGACATTTATTAGGTTTAGGGTGTTATCACACCAACCTATCAATCGTTGCTAGATTAGGGTTACCATATCAAAACTTGAAAACTCCGAATATTTCTGTAAAATCTGGACATTTTAGTAGGTATGTTGGTTAATTTTTTAAATAATTTTTTTGTTATGCGATTTAGTGAGACGTTAATCAATTTAAGTTTTACCTACTCGCATCACATTATCCAAGCTAAAAAGCCGGACAAAGTTCTAAAAATCCCGACATGTCGGTACATTCTTCATGGTCCATCATCATCATCAGCCCGAGCTGATGATGATGATGATGGACCACTGAGCTATAATGGCAAAAAATTATGATGAAGAGCTTCCGTCACCAAGGTCCTTAAAGCTACCTGTTTTAAGCAGTTCTGTTTAGGTGAACCAATCCAATTCCCGTCAATCAATTTCCGCCATAGGTCATCGAGGCGGACTTTGGTAAAGTCCGCACGCAGCGTTTCCAAAATTCCTTCATAATACCATAGATAAATATACTATACTAGAGATAATACGAACTGCACAGGAATGGAATGCGCTTCCTGCCTCGGTGTTTCCTACAAGGTACATCTTGGGTCTCTTCAAGACAAGAGTGAATAGGCAGTATAGGCACCTCATGGGCAAGCGTGCCCCATCTTAGACTGCATCGTCACTTACCATCAGGTGAGTTGTGGTCAAACGGTAGCTTATTTCATCATAAAAAAATAAAAAAAATAACACCCCAAACGGGATGTCAGTGCAGGTCTTATCACCCCCACTTTGAATTAGGCCCCTGGTAACGATTCAGTTACCTGTTTTCCTTGTAATGGTTATTGTTAGGGGTGGTGGTATGATTGGTGTTGACGTCAAGTTCCAAAGATCGCTTCTCCAGCAACTCCGTGATCCCTTTGTTGTCGGCCTCCAACTCACACTTGAACTTGTGCAGTTCTGTGTCTGAAGGCAATAGAAGATATGCTTTTAATAAATATGATGTGGCCTTTAGGTACTCCATCTTTTATGGATCATGTATCTACAAACATTTCTCCAGGCTGGCAAAGCAAGCGAACGGTAGTGCTATAGGCAGCGATTACCTCTTACCACATGCGCACCAGGGGCCAGTTTGCGGCTCTATTTATAAAAAAAAATATATTGAAATACAGCAAATGATATAACAAAGAGTAACTTCTCTATAACTTTCAAGTCTACAAGTTGGAAGTAGGTTGCTTTGCTAAACTTAAATTGTTTCAATGAGAAAAGGCACGTTAAAGAAATGAAACTATTACAATTTCCCGTTTAGCATTTACATCGCTTGGTCATCTATCTATTCGATTAAATTATAAGCATATCGTTTGCATATCTGTGCCGCTCAATATTGAAGTGTGCGTTTGTAGAACTAGTAAGAATATGTCAGTGTGTGTCAATACATGTTTACCTCGCCCCCTTTAGTTTTTGGCAGAGTTTTTTCGTTACTATCTCGACTTTAAGGCAGATCCAAACTATTTATTATCAAAGATCAGCGAAGACATCATGTGACATTAAAAAACTATCAAAATAAGAACCTTTTTTTTGAACTCTGATGAAAATAAAAATACATACCAAGTCTCCTCAAATATCTATCAACCAGATCGTACATCTGATTAGCAAGTGCCATCTTCTCATCGGCTTCTTCAAGCGTCTTGTTGTAGCCCCGCTTTATATCGGTAAACTCCGTGTTAGCTTGGTCCGTGTCCATCTCACCCCGGCGACACCCTCCGAACAGTGTGCGGACTCTCTTTTCTAGAGTATCCATGTTGTCTAAAAAGTTTATGATGGATAGTTAGACATTGGTTAGACATCATTATAAATATACTAGCTAAATTAAAATTATTTATTGAGAATAAAAATGGAGCAACTGACGTCCACTACTGACAGTTCAGCCATCATCTATGCACTCAAAAAACCTAGAAATAGGTCTAGAGTGATATTAGACATGGACATATATTTATTGATAATTATAGGAATTACAAGTCAGGCAGTACACAAAATAATATTATGAAAATATTTGCTATACAATAGTATTACGCACTAACGTAATATCGAAAAAGTCACTATATTCATAAAAAGCTTGCGTAATAAGCCACATATTTAACTTATTTTAGAAAGAGGCAAAGCTCGGAGCATCAATGACCATCTGTGGAAGTCTGTTGTAAATATCAGGTCTCATTATGTGCCACTGCCACGTTATAATGCCACTGCCCTACAAAATTTACCAGGCAAAATGTTAAACTTCAATGGGTAAAACGCTATAACATATGTGAGGGAAACAACATGTAGACTCACTCGCTAAGAAACGCGCAAAGAAGGAAAACAAAACAGTGCAGACGTTGCGGAACTGTGTAAACCAACAGCTATGGAAGCACGGAATCTGCTAAGTCACCACACAGAAAAAGTTTGTGTTGCGAAACGTTAAATAAACACAATCATATGGATCAGTAAGAAAGTTGAAAATGGGTTACTAAAATTACCAGCGATGTCTGAATGATGCATATTAGAAATTAAGAATTATTAAAGTGGCCAACTGCAATTACTGAGTAAATATCAGGGCAAATACAAATTCTGTCGGTTAAGTTAGAAGCCTAAGGCCTAACCTTGCCCTTGTGGTATTTTTTTTAATAATGCAAAAGCTTCCCTCCTGATTGATCTAATTCTCAGTTGAGTTAGCTCGATTCGGCTTAAACGCAGCATTCTTGAAATAAAATATACGCAAAATATTGAATACTAGCAGTTCGCCCCAGCTTCGCACGGGTATAGATTATAGCCTATGTCACCCGCGGATAGTGTAGCTTCCCGTCAGTGAAAGAATTTTTCAAATCGGTTCAGTAGTTTCGGAGCCTATTCAATGCAAACAAACAAACAATCAAATTTTTCCTCTTTATAATATTAGTATAGATATTATATTGTGAGCCATTTTCAATATATATATTCGCCCACTTAGTATTTCATTAAGTTATATTCAGTATTTTGACACCTTTAATTTCAATTTATATTCGCTATGTTTAAAAATAGTACCCTTAGTTTTGCGCATTTACAGTATATAATTACGGCCGTAATTTATAGTTACACTTACTTTGCACCGACAAGTCCATTTCACGCATTTCTGTGAATCTGTCCCTTAGTTCTTGCGGGAGGTGTTCAATCACTAAAAACACAACAACACTATTTACACAACGACAACACACTAAATCTAAAACATTACACAACACAAAATAAAATAAAATTATATTTAATTCAAGTGTTCGGAAAAACTTATTTTTTTATACATAGTGTTAATATTTTATTTAAATTTCGCGCGCCCCGATTCTACAAATCAAGGCTACCAACCCATTCTATAGTATTACGTCATTCTGTGTAGAACAAAGAAGACTTACTTTCCAAATAATCCTCAAGATACAGCATATTGGCGAGTTCAGGTAACTTAAATTAATTACTTATTAACAAATTAATAGTAGAATAAAGGCGTAAATTAGAAAATTGGAGTACAATTCCACTTTGAAGCGACAATGACGTGTAAAATTATTGCACACAGCGTCACTTCACTACCATAGACAAAACAAACGAATTTAGTGTTGTGCTCGTGCGTGTTGCGTTGCGGTTTGCTTTTGCCCGCTGTTTGTTCTTGAAGCCCGTCTGTCAATCGATAAAAACAGTGGTTTCTGTGTATTTTTGTCATATTAATTATGGAACAGTGTTACTAACGTGCACGATGTTGTTTGATTGATATGTTCGGGTAATGCATTGCATTACCCAACATTAACCCAGCATTAATCATACACCATAACCCAACATTCACCATACACCATGGTTTCGAAACAATCGATACTTTGCCCAGTGGTCTATTTATTACCACTAGATGGACCGGAAATGTTACTTACTTATTACAATATTTTTAAATTTCATACAAAATGATTCGTTACGTTTAGTCTATAGGTCAAGTCAATTTCAACTATTTTTTATGTAAAATGTCGATAAAATTTTATTTTTATGTCTTTGTAAAATATTATTTATGACATTTGGAATCGATAAAATTGGTTTTCTTTTCGACGCCGTATGTCAAAATGTGGCATAAATAAACCCTATTTAACTACTGCTGATTTGATCGCATTAGGTGCCAGGTTATCATGTGTAGTGTGTTTATATATAAAATCGAGACGACCTCCGCCACTGAAAACCCCTCATTTATTGGGAATCGAATCAATCGATCATTATCGGAGTCACAACACTAAAAGGAAACCACAACACCGGACATTACATACATCTGTGCCAACCTTACGAACGAACAAAAAACACGCACAAAGTTTAAAGTTATCTTCACAGAAAAGAATTAAAAAAAAGCGGACAAGTACGAGTAGGACTCGTGCTCTGAGGGTTCCGTTGGACAGAACCCTCAGAGCGCTAGTCCGAAAAAAAACCTAATGTTGAATTATTGTAAGACAAACTTACCTTTGTAGTTGATTATAAGGTTCTTCTATACATTCCAACTACAAAATATAAGTTTGTAATAGCAAAATAATTATTTTTAAATGATATAACTTCAAATTTGTAAGTTTCAGATTTATTCCTGAATTTTATTCTTCCTCCTTATGTGCTATGATACCTTGCCTTTTGCCAAATTTCATGATTCTAGATCAACGGGAAGTACCCTATATGTTTTGGTTTTCCTGGGAAATCGCAAAATATGCGACATAAACGTTCATATCTTTTGATTGCGTTAACTTACAACTTTGATTTTTTTACAGCCGGTAGATACCGTAGACCCAAATATTTAGTATAAATTTCAACTTGATACCTTTACGCGTTCTTGAGAAAAAGGGTCTTGACAGACGGACAGACGGACAGACAGACGGACAACGAAGTGATCCTATAAGGGTTCCGTTTTTTCCTTTTGAGGTACGAAACCCTAAAAAACGACCTATATGTACTAAAAAATTATCTTTTCTGTGGATAATTTCTATCCTAAATGCGTTCCTATTTTTTTCCAGATTCTAAAATGATTCGAAGACCATTGACTGAGATTACTCTCAAACTAGATGATTTGCAAGAATACGAAGCCTACCGCCGCGGTCAGACAAATAATTCTAGTCTAACTTCGGAAATGCAGGAAGACACGCCAAAAACTCTGTGTCTACTAGGATTGAAAACAGCTGAAGAAATACACAACAGGATTGGATATGCTCCAAAAAAGAAACCAAGTGGGCCGAGTACTGTCTAAAATAATTTTAAAATAAAGAAATCGATATGTAAATATAATATATCATTTATTTATTTACTTAGTAGCTGTTGCCCGCGGCTTCACTGGCATAGTATAGACAAAAACATTCCCTTTACTTTCAGTCCCGCATCCATCCTGCAATCCACTCTACTCCCGTTCCGCTCCTTTCGCTCAAGTTTCCATCATCCGTCTATATCCAAATTGGTGGGACGGAAGAAGAGTGGATAGGACGGATTCCGTCATTTAGGTGATGAAAAATATTGCGCGACCACAAACTGTACCTATTTTTCACGGTTCACGTTAACGTGATTTTCCAAACTGCGCAGTTTTTACCGCGTAAGTAGTTGGCCGTAAGGTCCCAGGTACCCGTAAGGCCTCTGAACCAGGTTATATAGATTAGATAGGTAATCATAATTATTTATATGCCCATTAGTATAGTACCTAATTAAATATTGTTAATTAAAAACGGTTAACCTAGGTATAGGTATTTACCTACCTACAGGATGGCTCGTTTTTAGATTCGGAAAAGAAAGTATATCTACAGTCGCAGCAAGATTATAAAAAAAAAAATAAGCAATTTGATTCATAAAGGGATTAAAAGCAAGGTCGTTTTATACCCTTGATGCTTACGACGATGCGATGCAAGGATGTTGGGATGCTTTTTTTTGTTAAAATTTTCTTGACCGTGGGTTTAATGTCCTTTAGTCGTAATATTATACAGTTTACTCTGTATTAATAGCGTCAAACAAGTCATAGTCACAGTCAGAGTCAAGCTAAGTAAGTCACGGTCAAGTCAAACTCGTGCCCCTGTAAAGTGGTGAAGACTTTACTAGAGGCTCCTATGGAGTTTTGGAAACAACACGAAAATACATGTTTCACCTCGTTATATCACTTAGCCACTCTCGAGCACGTTTACAAGCATTTAATGAACAATTCACCATTTAGTACAAATTAACACTCGAAAATACACATGTTTAGGAAAATAATCTAACGAGCCGACATGTTTTTTCCACGTTGGCGCCAGAACTCCGTTGGGCCTAAAGACTAAAAGTCCTTCGCTACAGATAGAAAATTATCATCATTTTTTGTTTTACATTATCAACGTTTGAAATTTTAATGTAAGTATATGTATTTAGGTACCTAATGTCTGTTTTTAGGGTTCCGTACCCAAAGGGTAAAAGCGGGACCCTATTACTAAGCCTACATTGTTTGTCTGTCTGTTTGTCCGTCCTACATTTAAACGGCTGTATCTTTCGAACCGTACCTAATAGATAACCAGTTGAAATTTTTACAGAATATGTAATGTTACGGAGTATTAACTAAGAAATAATAAAAGTCAAAAAGAAAGGGGGGTGTCCCCATACAACAAACTTATTTTTTTAACGTATTTTTGTTTTTAGCTCTAATGTAAAAACTGTAATATGTACAAGCGTCAAACTTGGCATGATTATAGTAGGGGTCTCCCCTGTTTCACATAACAACGTTTCCTATAATTTCACTTGGCCTAACAACGTTTGGTATAATAATCATTATGTATATTTTTTGTTCATATATTTTTTGTTTTAAATAACATTTGTTTGATAGAACCACGGTAGCTCTAATATTCAAATAGTATAATATTTGTTCGAGATAATAGTCGTTTGATATGATTTTTGCTTAATCGAATCCTATTTCATATAATAATTATTTAATCGAATTTCCGGGAGGCAATAATGTACGACACAGATAACGTACGGAATGATATTGTACGGCATAATAATACACAGCATGATAATTGGTGTACATGTACATCGAATATCATGCTATGCAATATCATGCCGTGCAATATCATGCCGTTCATTATCAGCTCGGCCCAATAATGTAAAGACTGATAATTGATGTACACGTACACGAATTATCATGCTGTGCAATATTGTGTCGTACAATATTATGCCGTACATTATTGACTCAGTTCAATATTGCACAGCTCGATTTTGTACAGCATGATAATTGATGACCATGAAAAATTCAAAACTGAAGCTTCTTAGCTCAAAATTAGTGACAGATCTGCAGTGCAAGTACCGTTCTTTATCGGTCGCCAAATTCGATAAAATGCCATAGAATCGATCATAGCCAGTACTGAACTAATGGAATTTTATCGAATTTGACAATCTCAACTGTCAAATTTGATGATCGATAAAGAACGGTACTTGCACTGCTGGCACGCAGAGCACTAGGGTTGCCACCTTTTTTTTTAAAGCAAATAGAGTATATTTAATTTTTTAGGCTAAAAAAAAGTACAACATCTGAAAATAAAGTACTACTAAAGTCTGGCTAATGAAAGTAGAGACTGAAAAAGCGCGGCAAATTTAAAAATATCAGCAATTAAACCCCAAAAATTTGTGTGAAATGCCTGGAATAATCTCACTTGATACTTTTAAGCTATTATTTTTTATTGTAACACAGTCAAAATACAGTAGTGTTTGCATTTCATATTAATTTTGGGGTTACAATGCGGATTTTTTTAAATTTTCCGGGCATTTTCAGTCTACTTTGGTTATGTTAGGTTAAAAAATGTATAATTATAAATATTGGAATAAATAAATTGAATTGAAATTGAATTGAATTGAAATTAGCCAGACTCTATTTATTTACCAAACTATTTCTCTCCCATACATATTTTTTGTTGCTTCTAGCAACATTCAACAAATATTTTTGTTACAACACAAACTCAAACAAGACGAGAAAATAGAAACAACAGTAGCGAGGAGTTTTGGCGCCAACGTGGAAAAGAACATGTCGGCTCGTTGGATTATTTTCCTAAACTAGTGTATTTTTGAGTGTTAATGTGTTCTAGGTGGTGAATTATTATTCATTAAGTGCTCGTAAACGTGCTCGAGTGTGGGCAAGTGATATAACGAGGTGAAACGTGTCTTTTCGTGTTGTTTCCAAATCTCCATAAGAGCCTCTTGTAAAGTTCCCACCACTTTACAGGGGCATGAGTTTGACTTGACCGTGACTTACTTAGCTTGACTCTGACTATGACTTGTTTTACGTTATTAAGACTATACAAAACAGAAGAATAGGCGGTATGGCCTTAAAGGCTTTAGCCTGCCCGATGGGCGAATTATAATTAAAAAAAAAAAAAAAAAACAACAGTAGCTGAATAAATTACAAGTTGATATGACATGATATTGACATTGACGTTTTAGGTTACGTTCCAAAGCAGTCCGTTCTGATACACGTAAAAAAGAAAAGTCCATTTAAAAAAAACACAGGTAAAAATAAAGTATTTTTACGTACTTTACTGCCCTCATAAAGTATAAAGTACGTTAGGCCAAAATAGAGTACAATACTTTATTATAAAGTACGGGTGGCAACCCTACAGAGCACCCCGACTTGAGTAGGTTAGGTTTGAAATAGGTCACAGAACCGACACAGAGCACCCCGACTCCACCTAGTCTTGTGGTACCTACCCCTAGAGTGTATATAAACAGCGCGGGAGCCAGAAGCTCAAGGGAGGTCCTGAGTGAGAGTGAGCCATACGAGACCAAGTGGAGCGAAGGTCGAGTGTGGCGAATCGACACTCAGGGGTGACCGTAAGAGCTTCTGGCGGGAGCCCATCCGGAGTCAGACTTGAGTTGGTTAGGTTCAAAATTAGTGACAGATCCGTTCAACAACGCAACAGCCAATCAGAGCAGAGTTGGCGGTCAAACGCAAGCCTAAAATAGATTTTAAAAAAACTTTCAGCAATATTAGTCAATACAATACTATTAGGTCATCATACATTAGGTTTAATAAAAAAAAACTACTTATGCTAAATAAACATTAGGTCAAGCATTGAAATCAGACTACTCAAAGTATTTAAAGGTTTTAATTTGTTAACGAATATACAAAGATAAGTATACTTATAATTTAAGCATAATATCAATTATCAAGAGATAAAATGTGATTCACGAAACATTACACCGAAAGCCGTGAAGTTAAGTGGTAATCGAATAAGTTGCTCTTTAATACCTATTTACATTCTCTGGGTATGTTTTTTTTTTATTTATTATATAATTTAATCTTTGTAAGCATCTTTCGTCTTTGTAGGAATAGGACTAACAACGGCATCTTTTTCAATTGACTGTCGTTTTTTCTTCTGATTCCTTCGGCGCAAAAACTTGCAGCATAGTCTGTAAAATGAAACATGTTTAAAAATACATAAATATATTTTAGATAAAATTACCTACTATATTAAATTTTATTAGCTATTAACCATGCTTATATTACCTACAATTGCGAAAGTGCGTTTTATTGACACGAATACTGGATCCACTGGACACTCAAGACACTTCGTTGGCTTGGCTTCGTTGCCTAGTTTGGGGCCCGGAGCTAATAGTTTTACGATTTTGATGCGGTTTTCACCATCAGTTAGATACATTTTCACGGAAGGTTTATATAATTATATAACTAGCACCCCGCCCCGGCTTCGCACGTAAATTACACCCGTGCGAAGCCGGGCGGGCGGGTCGCTAGTAAATGATAATTTTGTATTTAAGGAGTGGCTCAGGTACATGTAGTTTTTTTTGCTGCAACCCCCTCGTGTATTGTATCGTTATATAGTTCTTTTGAAATGAAGGAAAGGTTTCCATACATCGCTTATTTATCAGGTGGAAAAAATTGCCCCCTTTTCCATTGCTGCATTTCTAAACTCTTCGATTTAAGAAATTTGGCATGCTGGCCTATCAAAATTATTTTAAACATTTTATGATCATAACTTCTTTGGATATAGCGATAAACTGTTATAAATTGTTGTTTTCAGGACGTTGTAGCTCAACGGTCATTAATATTTTCGTAAAAAATATTTCCCAAAGAGTTCTGCTTTGAAGACTGAGTCAATGTTTACTCCAAAGTAATCTCAGCTTTAAAATCTGAGCTAACACTTACCTCAAAGTCAAGAAATATATAATCTCAGCGACGCTAAGTATAGAAAATCCCATGAATAAGCCGAGCAGACCGCCACAGTTGGCCAGGAAGTCCGTCTGCCCGTACAGCTCCGACCGACGGGAGGTGATAAACTGGGCCTCCTTGAAGAATATCATGACGCGTGAGTAGTACCGGCTGCAATATGGAAAATTTTGGTATATAATCTTTTTAATTTTAATAGTCTCGCAGGATTCATTTTGAATGCAGCTGTAGCGCTGCATTTGGGGGACATCATGGTATAATAATATACTCCGCCAGGTATAGCACTCCGCGAAATAATGTGACGTGGGCGTCCCACAATGTCGTCAATATCATGGATACACGTACACGTGCATAAGCAAGAGCAGATTAAGTAATTTACAACAAGTTCGAGAGATGACGATACACGAAACAATGGCGGACTCTTATGATTTTCTGTGATATTACCCGTGGGAATCCAATAAATCAATGTGGTTTTGATAAAATTGTGTTTAATATATTCAATTCGTGCTTAACTTGCTTGAACGGACAAACCAAATGACAATTGAAATGCTTTTTGTATTTAATTTAATAGATGATTAACTAATTTGTTTACCAATATCTGTATTTGTTGCAATAAAGTGGCAACTAGACAGTGACGTAATTCTGGGACAACTGCCAGAGTGCCAGACCTTGATTTCTTGGATCATGGGGCACATAATAAATTGAAAAAAAGAGTTCTGAGCTTATTCTAAAAGTTTCTTACCATACAGTAGGGGGCGAAAGCGAATATATTCAAGCTACGTGCGAAAAAATAAATCGACAAAGTATGGACAATGAACGCAGAAAATGACTCAATTCTGCTGCTGCGTCCCTACAAGCTGAGAGAAGCCAAATATCTCCTAAAATTAAGAAATATCCTACTACAAGTTCGTGTTGGCTGAATGATACGTGGCCTTTTTCTCCCAACACCCTCCAATATGATTTGACCGACGTGCCTGAAGATTTTTAATTTTGGTAGGTAGGTCCACCCCCCAAAAAAAGAGTGCGAAGTGCGAATGATATTATATTTATTTACAGAATTGCAGAACCTCTTGTAATTTATTTACTAGAAAACACACTTTTTTGCTTTTGTAAAATTTTGTTTTTTTGACTACATTGTCTCAATTTGTCTCCCTGATGGACAACGGTGTCGTTTCTCACCACAAGTGCCAGTTTTCTGCTATCTACCTGGCAACTCTTCCATATTGCGTAGAGATTGTCATGTCAGCGTTTTCAATGTATCTTCATAGACTGCGTTGTCCATCAGGCATTCACTGTGTCTGACGATTTTTTAAAATCACAACATTGTTTTTACAACTCACTCTTCGTCGTTATCTTCCTCGGTGACGTTAATTTTGAATGCTGTATAGATCGCGCGCCAGTCGTAGTCAGCCTGAGAAGTCTCTGCCTCATATTCGATGGAGGTACAAGAGGGAAGACACTGGCACTTGGCAGCCACTTCACGGGCATCACTCAGGTTGTCGGTATCAGAGTCATTGCTAGCTTGGTCTAGACCTTTTTGGATCTCTATTGTTACAAGTTCCACTGAAAATAAACCACCAGATTGTTAAAAATAACTTGAACCTATTTCATGATTTTGTCCAATCTCTATCTCTATCTTCTCTACATAGTATAAATTAAAGTCGCTTTTCCCGCCTGTCTGTCTGTATGTCTGTATGGCCGCTAGCTCTTCCTAAACCAAGCAACGGATTTTGATGCGGTTTTCACCATCAGTTAGATAAATTTTCACAGAAGGTTTAAAAATATATATAACTTGTGACCCGCCCCGGCTCCGCACGTAAATTAAACCCGCACGTCACGTATGCTTACGCCGGTTACCCCGACTGTAACTGGCTATCTTTGAGGTACCATGAACTGTATGCGTTAAAATCTCCATACCAAATTTCATCCAAATCCGTTCAGCCGTTACGGAGTTGAGTGCAGAGAAACATACACACTTGCACACAAAATGTACACATACATCTCTATCTCTACATAGTATAAATTAAAATCGCTTTCCGCGTCTGTCTGTCTGTATGGCCGCTAACTCCTAAACCACGCAACGGATTTTGATGCGGTTTTCACCATCAGTTAGATACATTTTCACGGAAGGTTCAAGGTTTATATATATAACTAGCGACCCGCCGCGGCTTCGCACGTAAATTACACCCGTGCGAAGCCGGGCGGGTGGGTCGCTGTGATTTATTATATGGGGTTGCGCAGAAAGGTTGTACTAAGCCGAAAGAGGTCCGTTATACTCATCATTATGAACATATTTTCTTTTACTGTTGGACCTTCACATCATTCAAACAAGGGAGATGTGCCTTAGTACAATAATTATCGTTCGTGTTCAAATGTCTCAATATTTAATTATTTTTTCTGTGTCATTATCATCATCCACAGCCTTCCTTATCCCACTGCTGGGTATAGGCCTCACTCTTGCTATGCCATCTGCCTCGGTCCTGTGCTAATCGAGTCAAGGTTCAACCCGCGATAGTAATAAAATCGTCGACCCATCTTGCAGCTGGACGACCAACGCTCCGCTTACCTTGCCTTGGCCACCACTCCGTTGAAACCTTACTCCACCTGTCATCACTGCGCCTAGAAACCGTCCTGTCCCGCCCAGTTCCACTTTTTCTGTATAACCGCGGTTTTTTTACACACCTTAAAAATATCGCAGCGACACAAATGAACTCTGATAGTTCACATGCAAAAAGGCGCCAAGGTCGTCTGCAGGGTGTGTTCGACAAAATTGTCATCCAACCTCACTTATAGTCTGGATGCGTTCGTCCCCGCCACAACATCTTACCATATCTCCCTTGTTTGAATGATCTGAGATTGGACCAAACTTACATCACGAAAAATATAGCCACTCCACACATTTAAAGAAATTGAAATTTAATTTTCATTTCAAATACGCGAAAATAAAGTTATAAAAATCTACAGAAGACTTCTAATAATCAGTAAATAATAATATTATATCACTTACTTTGAGATTTTTTTATACACTCCATGCTACCAGAGTTGCAAACTTTCGTGTTTGGTCCACCTATAAAGAAAACATTACATTTAAATGTCCATTACGCAATAGGCTACTGGAAAGGTGTTTTATTTGTTATAAAGAGAAATATAATTAAATGTTTTACAACTAAGTACTGAAACAAATATTTAAATCGGCTAATATAGTTCTGAGATATAAGCGTTTACGGTAAAACGTTTGTCCTATGGAGGGAAATTAAATTTTCACACTTTTTTATGTCCTTGTAGCTAGTACCTAAGTAAGACCCTGGGGCCTTACGGCTAATACATAAAGCGGGCTCGAATTAGTGTTGAAACAGTGCAGTTCGGAAAATTACGCAAACGAGATACGGTTTGCGGTCGTGCAACTTTTCTCATCACCTAAACAGAATCGCTTAAAACAGGTAGCCGTAAGGCCCTAGTTTTGGTTGTGGTGGTTTATGGTTATAGCTTTTTTATAAGATAACAAAAAACTATCATTTCGTGAGTCTATTAGACCCATGATATAACGAAATATGATTAACGAAAACTCACGCGGCATTCCAAAATGCACACATCCACATCTAGTATCGGTGAAGTTGGACAAACATTCCATCTCGCAGTTAGCTTGCGTGTACACCTTGAAGAATTGGAGATAGCGCTCGGTTGGGAAAAAACATTGTCGCCTGGGAAAATAGCAATGGTAAAACCAATTAGGTGTAACATCTACTGTCATAACGTAAAACCAAAATAGCAAGCAGATGCCTTATTATAGATGTCTTATCATGATTCGGATTGTGATCGCGATCGCGTGCCATCTCACTTACGCACGTGGTGCGAGTAAGTAGATGCGAACGGGACGGCATGCAATCTCGATCTCAATCAAACTTCTATAATATATCGTCTATAAGGCCGCAGCTTGTTTGAGTCACTTGTGATGTCTTTACTGAACCTGATAGGATCGTAAGGCCCGAGTCCGTCCGAAGTTGTCATCATGGTAGGCTTAACAGCGACGACAACCTCTTGCGACAAAGGAGATCGGAAGTATTGTTGCGAAAGCCTTGGCAGTTCCGCTGGGTTGTGTAACAGAATCTGCAATTCGTTTTTTTTTAAATAAAAAGTGCGGCAAACAATCATGCGGTCCGCCTGATGGTAAGCAGAAAGCGCAGTCTATGGACACCTGCAACACTAGCGATGATGCTTGACCTGCTTTGCAAGCCCGGAGAGGTAGATACTCTTTTTGAAATGCTTCATGTTGAAGCTCGGTGGGACCTTTGGGGAAAGGACATTCCACACCTTGCAGGTCCGTGGAAGAAAGGAGCAGAAAAATCGGACGATGAGGATTTCCAACTTTACAAGATGTTGGGGTGAGCTTTTTGTCGATGCCAGGATGTGCGGTAGTGGAAGTCTGACGCAGGAGTGAGATCAAAAAGCTCTTCAGAGCATTCTCCGAAAAACAAACGATAGAAACGCAGAGGGTACCCACATCTCTTCGTACTCATATTTATTCATACGATCAGTCAGTATACGTCAGATGTAAAAAAATATAAAATGTCAATAGACTAAAAACTAATAATAGCAGCGGCGGAATATGCCGCTGATAAAAAGAGGGAAAAGTACGCAGTGTTGGTGCCACTTTACAATTTTGTGCCCGTTGCCATGGAGACCATGGGTTGTTGGAGGACTGAGGCCAAGAAGCTCATTTCGGAGATAGGGCACAGGGTCAAAGAAAAGTGTGGTGACTCCCGCTCCGGCTCGTTCTTGGTGCAAAGGTTGGCCATTGCCATCCAACGCGGTAACGCAGCGAGTGTTTTGGGTAGCGGTTTGCACCGGGAACGGTTAGGGGTGGGTTATTTGAAAAGTTATAAGTTTAGTTGTAATTTAACTGATTCTTAAAATAAATACTGTAATTATATTTTTAAAAAATACCAATAATAATTAAATACATATAGGATGTTACGTTTAGAGCGATAAATTCTTTATCAATGTCGTAGAACGCTTTATTGACAAGCCAGCGTGATAGGCTTGCTTTGAATTTAGACTAGTTAGACACCGCAACTACATCCTCGGGAACCCAGTTGTAGATAATTGTGTGCATGGTGCTTCGAAGGTTAAGTGGATCCAGCTTGTTAGTGAGCTTGGGATCGTCAACAATTCTAGTGGCTCGCCTCTTTATGGAGTCAAGAGACTACAGCTGGTATTCCGGTGCGCCAGTCCAGAGGTGGGAGCAATACTCCATGTGGGGCGCACTTGTGCTTTATAAAGAAGAAACTGCTGTCCCGGTGCACACCGAGCTTCTTGGATGAGTTTAGCTTTGGCCTCTAAGTGACCCCGAAAATGGACCTCACTAGAAATATTAACGCTGACTAATAAGTATGCCGTTTTATTAAGTGTATAAGTATATATATATGTTTTATGTTAATAATTAAAACCTATGACTATATAATTATGACCTATGATATACCTTAAAACCTTGCACTGGCCCCTTGCACAAATAGTCCAAGTCGGGTCCGTATGCTTTTAATAGAATCGTTAGACCCGACTTCACTCCATAGCCCTGTGGAAGAAAATAATAATTTAATTTGAGGATCGTGGAACTGGCAGTCTATTTTGAAAATGAACGCTCAAGTGAAGTATAATCTAACTTTAATCAACAATAAAAATGCATGTCAGCTTATCAGTTTGACTTTTTGTAAGACTCCATAAGGCTTACTTTTTAAAAACGGTTCATCATTGCATCAAGTACCGTTCCTTATCGATCGTCAAATTTGACATTTGAAGTCGTCAAATTCTACAAAATGCCATTTGATCAGTACTCACTATGATCGATTCTATAGCATTTTATTTTTTGTCACATTTAGTGTTCACATATTCCATCAGTTTTTGTCTTATAATATTTAATCACGACTATAATTATGTATATTGTCCAGCGGAGGGTATTGTTACGCCATAACACAGGTTGATTCCTAGCTTGGGTAACAAGGCTCCTCATCATCAAGTATTTATTTAAGGACCAAACTATTGTAAAAATTTATGATCGACAACGTTTGTAGACACCAAATAAATATTTTGATTTTCATTTTCATCGAATTTGACGATCGATAAATAACGGTACGTGCACTGCTGTTCAGGTGATGCGAAAAGTTGCGCGGCTGCAAACCGTATCTTGGCGCGTTAAGGTTCACGTGATTTTCCGCTTTGCGCTGTCTCGAGCCCGCGTTAAGAGGTAGATGCACTTAGATAAAAGTATTATTATTATGTACTTACTGAACCTCTGTGTGGGTAGGTGTCGAGTGGCTCAGATTTCCCATAGCCATCTTCCAAGCTCCAGGATCGAGCTTTGTTACTGTGCTCCAGATATGGATACTCTTTATGCAAGCTTGCGTAAGGGAAATTCATTAGTTTACATTACTGTTTACCCATGCAATAAACGTATATATGCTTATTAAAATTTAAGGTGAAACATTTTACCTATGGCGGGAAATTCAAATTTCAAACAGTTTTTTCGTCCTAGTAGCTAGGCCGGGTAATTATTTTGAAATAACACAGCGTTTGCGACAATAGTTGGGTGTTTTTTACATTATCATGTACAGTTATTTATTAGTAACGCACCATATTACTTACATTTGTCAATAAACCGTTTGAAACAGCAAAAAATAGTTTATTGACAAATGGAACTAATAATGTGCATTAGAGATAAATAACTTTACATGATTATCAATAAATTTAATGAATAATAATCAATTGATTATTAATGAATAATAATCAATTGTCGCAAACATCATGATCGTTTACGATAATTGCCCGGCCTAGATACAAGGACAAGAAAACTGTTTGAAATTTGAATTTCCCGCCACAGGTGAAACGTTAATATTAAATATTCTAAATAATTATCACTATGTAACTTGTCCCTTGAAGAGCACTAGTTATCGCAACACAGGGAATCCTAAAGCGATAACTAGCTACTGCAAATTGTAATAATGGCATGTAAATTTTAATCATATTGCAATAAGTTTTGTATCTACCCTTAATTTTATTTCTAAACTATAAATTGTACTTAATATTAATATTGGCAAATAAAAATGTATTATTACTATATTAAACTATGAGCCGATTTCATTTACGTAAGCATTGTGCGGTTAGAAGAGCGATCGGTAGCATGTGCGCTTTACAATCTGACGGCACCCGGTTCGATCCTCGGTCCTGCACCAATCACTTATTTCGTACTTAAGGGGACTCTTCCCGCCTGCAGCTCTCTCGCTCGCCCATTTTCACATTATTGAAGATATAAAATCAATGAGTGTGAATTTCCAAAAAGTAACAAAAACATGTCTTGGTGTCTATCGTAACATTACAAACAGAAATATTTGTTTCAATATCTTGTAATTTGACGGAATAACATGACACGAGAAATAAAAATCACTTGTTACCACAGCTTGTTACCATTTTACTGTGTCAAATTAAAATATATCAAATTGTCAATTTCTTTGTTTGTAATGTTACGATAGACACCAAGACATGATTTTGTTACTTTTTGGAAATTCACACTCATTGATTTTATATCTTCAATAATGTGAAAATATGCGAGCGAGAGAGCTGCAGACGGGAACAGTCCCCTTAAATAAATTATGTACAGATTGGATGCTCAACAACGGTGAAGGAAAACATCGTAAGGAAATCGGCATGTCCAAGAACCTGAAAATGTCAAAGACATGACATTCACCAATATGCACTGGGCCAGCATGGTGATTGGGGCCATCCTCTTTCTCTGAGAGAAGACCTGTGTCCCAGCAGTGGGAACATGATAGGCTGATAATGATGATGATGAAGCATGTGTGGGGTGTCCAAATAATATAAAGGGATACTCACTTATCGATTCTGAAAAGTTCGTCAGCACCCAAAGTGTTGAAGGTGTAACACAGTCCTTCTTCAGTTAATATTGGTGAAAAGAGTTCTGTACAATTTTGACTCGGGGTGTCTTTCCACTTGCATCCAAAAAATACTTCAGTCAAGTTTGGTGACACCTACAGAAAAAAAACAGCATTGGATAATAATATACTCCACCAGGTATAGCGCTCCGAGAAAAAATGTCACGTGGGCGTCCCGCAATGATGTCATCAATGTCATGGATACACGCACACGTGCATAAGCAAGAGCAGAATAAGTAATTTACAACAAGTTCGAGAGAGATGACGATACACGAAACAATGGCGGACTCTCTATGATTTTCTGTGTTAACAGTAGCGTGGTATTATAACTCCCCAATATCCGTATATTACCTGTGGGAATCCATTAAATCAATGTGGTTTTGATGAAATTATGTTTAATATATTCAATTCGTGCTTAACTTGAATTGCTTTGCTTGAGCGGACAAACCAAATAACAATTAAAATGCTTTTTGTATTTTATTTAATAGATTATTAAAAAATTGTTTCCCAGTATCTGTGTTTGTTACAATAAAGTGGCAACTGGTCAGTGACGTCATTGCGGGACAACTCCCAGAGCGTTAGACCTTGTTTTCTTGGATCATGAAAAACAGTGACCTTCAGAAAAGTATTTATTTTTATTAGTTCATACGACAATAATATCATGACCAAAAAGAGCTCGCATTTACGATAATATTTGAATCATTATAATGAAACTGTTCTTGCCATTACCTACCTCTTTTATGTTGTTGACGGTATCGAGTCCAGATGAAAATTTGCGACCTCCTGGTGGAGCCAAGTGATCGTCACAGACCATTGACACATCTTCAAAAAGGTTACGTCTGAAAAAAGATTTTTTTAGAGATTTTTTGCACGAATACTTATTTATATAAAAATCGAAGATCGTTAAAAATGGACTGGCACTAACGATTAGCTGATGTTATAATAAGTAACACTACTACTATTACCTACTTTTATCGAGGGGGATAACTACGCGGGTGAAACCGCGGGGCACAGCTAGTGTTCATATATTTATGTGACAATATTTACCGAAAAATCTTGAGCAAAAGCATTTTGTATTATTTTAGTTTTCAAGAATTCTTTATCACTATTTTGAAGCCAAACATTATAACAACCTTCGACCAAAATTAATTTTATTGTGGTCGAAGATAACAACTACTATAGATAGATAGAAACTCTTTATTGTGTACACCAGAAATAAAAATTACTAAGCGACAGAAAACACTTACGAGTTAGTGCCACAAGTGGCGGCCTTATCGCTAAAAGCGATCACTTCCAGGCGACCATTGGATTTACGTAACAGGATCGACTCATCTCTTCTTCTCTATCTCTATCTTCTCTACATAGTATAAATTGAAGTCGCTTTCCGCGTCTGTCTGTATGTCTGTATGGCCGCTAACTACTCCTAAACCACGCAACGGATTTTGATGCGGTTTTCACCATCAGTTAGATACATTTTCAAGGAAGGTTTATATATATAACTAGCAACCCGCCCCGGCTTCGCACGTAAATTACACCCGTGTAAAGCCGGGCGGGCGGGTCGCTAGTTAGAATATAAATTAAGTAAGTAGGTAATTAAGGAATGTAAAAGAATAGTTGAAATCGAAGCAAAAATAGCTTCAATGCGCCTTTATCTTGCCTATATATACTTACTCCTCTTCAGTTAAATTACCATAAGTATCATTATTATAATACAAATGGTAATATTCAGTGTAGTTGAATTTTCTCTGCATGGCCTTCGTTTCAAAGCAGACACTCACAGCTGGATACGGTATCTGCAAATAACGCAACTGCTAAATTTTAGGTCCTATCGACTCGACTGTATAGAACTATATACCAAGGCTGTAATGTAAGGTAATCCTCTTACCATTCGTTTATTTTGGTCCGCATCATAACAAGGTTTAATGTACCTTATCTCTTCATAAGTGTGTGCAAGCTTTTTTACCTTTTTAGTAAAAAGGTAAAAGCTTTTTACCCAAACTCAAAGGGTGAAAACTGGACCCTGTTAGGTACTACTAAGCCTAAGCTTTCTTTCTGTCTGTCTGTCTATCTGTCCGTCCTACCTTTTAATGGACATATCTTTCGAACCGTAATAGCCAGTTGAAATTTTAACAAAATATGAAATATTACGGCGGATTGACTAAGCGGAAATATAATAAAGTAAAAAAGTTAAAGGGGGGACTAGAACAAACGGTTTTTAAACGTATTTTCTTATTAGCTCTAGTGTTAAAAAGGTAATACGTACAAGCGTCAAACTTGGCATGATTATAGTAAACACTTTAAAGTAAAATAATAAATAATAGCCAAGAGCAAGTCGGCGACAATTTTCTGTTCATTACCAAGTTATATTTGCGTTACTTGGACGACTATATAATAATTATCATTCGAACCTCGACCTTTTCATTTCACCGAATCGAAATGCCATATTTTACTGATTTTAAGTCGGTTTTTTTGAATTGATACCAAAATTATTTTGTATTTTGTTATGATATGGAACCCTCAGTGCGCGAGCCCGACTCGCACTTGGCCAGTTTAACTAGAAACTCCAATCTGCCTTAATCAAAGCTTTGGTTCCAGTATATGGAAAAATGTAGGTAAGTATTTTCTTTAAGATATCAAATAACTTTTTGATTGTAATGAATAACAGTTCTGATGCCACAGAATCGATCATAGCAAGTACTGATCAAATGGCATTTTATCGAATTTGACGATCTCAACTGTCAAATTTGATGATCGATAAAGAACGGAACTTGCACTGCTGTATTGCCAAAGGTAAAGGAAAGTAGGCGTTACGTTACCTGCCAAACCGGTGTTGTATTCTCCGCAAAGCTCACAATCACTGGATTTTCATTCCATTTGTTCCAGACTTTCCTTATCAGGCCAGCGCAGAGCACCACACAGCACGTGAACATGAAAAGCCAGAATACCCTGCAAGATACCAACAATAAATTAGATTTTACCAAACAAGTATAATTTTTACTAAGAAACCTTTATTCTTTTTATTTCTTCATACTTTTCAACAAAGGTGCGCTCCTTTTCCCCGATGTACTTGAGGCCATGGAGATTGGAATTCGCTGAATAATCTATAAGGTACTCCTTTATGAAGTTACGCCTTCTCTCGTACTTGGATGGTGTTCGTTTAAGTCCACCAGTCTTCTCCAAATCATTTTCAGGATTTATTCCCTCGCTTTCCGATCTATATCAACATTCAGATTTGTTTATATTTAAAACTTAATTTGGGATATTTATAATTAAAATTTGTTGATTTATTGTACCTCGGGTGTCTCCTCATGGTGCTGCAGAATGACTAAATAAACTCCATATGCTTGAAATAGGTACAACATGTAATTTGGGTTTCATATTGTTTGAAACGTTAATTTGTGTTGGTTCGAACTCTGGGGACTTGGCCAATTATGAAATTAAATTTCTAGAAACATGGATGCGCCCACAAAATTATTTTCAACTGCTTAATTTGGTAGGTAAAACCATAGAGAAATATATATAATAGATACTAGTTAAAACGTACTTAATTAAGTACCTGTAGTAGCCATCGCGTGTGGAATTGCTGAACACAATACAATCGGGAAAACTTTTGCATACTTTTAGGTAGGTAAGTATCTACCAAGATATATAACGATAATGTATATAATGACCGGATAATAAACTAAAGACTCTTAGACCACGCCAAAAATCACACTATACACAAAAGGCAAAAAAGGATTTATTTTAAATATTGTAAAAGCAAAAGTACTGTCTCTCTGTTTGCGTGTTTGTTACCTTTTCACGATCACAACTAAAAACCAGAACCGATATTTAATTTTTTTGCAAGGATGTAGTTTCCATAAAGACTAATATGGAAATTTTGTGAAAACAAGTACGAGTAGGACTAGCGCTCTGAGGGTTCCGTTGGATATAATATAATCATCAGAGCGCATATACATGTTTTTAACCTTCTATCAGAAGCAATGAATATGAATGTTCTGAAAATAAACAAAGTCCAACTGTTAGAAACTATCACGGTTGTTTACTAGAATTATATGATTATTACTCCCTCCACAACCTTACCACGGTAAATATCCCGTTAATAATCATATACTGTAAAGTCCAAGTACTGAAAAAATTAGATTAAAATGAAATAAAACAGATTTCTCATAGTATTTCAAAAGTTTTATTGTACTTATTGTCATTATTATCAAATAGCATGTATTTAAAGATACCTACTTTTGTAAACCTAATCAATTTATTTAGGTTTAATTATAATTTAAATGAGATTTTCGTAAAAAATTGTAGGTGGGTAGGGATACCTCAATACTAAAAATGAATAAATTTTTATTTAACTTTGTAGGAATAGCACTGACAATAACCATAATCTATTCCATCGGCTCCTGTGTAATTTTCTAATTCCTTCGGCGCAAATACTTGCAGTATAGTCTGTAAAAAAAAAAACTGAAGTGTATTAAAATTCTGATATATTATAGGTAAATCAATATTCCTACTCATTATTTTAACCTATTTTAATTGCCATCCGAAACAAAATTTCTAAAACACCTGTAAAAGAACTGTTCATCTCTTCAAACGGGAAACATATTTTCTTGATCATACTTGGCTAAAACACGCTCGAACATAAATTACCTAAAAAAAACAACAGCCCAGCCGTTTTGGAGATAATTGGGAAAAATCGTTTTTTACTACAACCTCTCACCCCCGAAAGTCAAGAACTAAATTTGCCTGTGAAAACTACTATGATCTCCGCTTTGATAATCTATACTAATATTATAAAGAGGAAAGATTTGATTGTTTGTTTGTTTGCATTGCAATAGGCTCCGAAAGTACTGAACCGATTTGAAACATTATTTTACTGTTGTGAAGCAACACTATCCCCGGGTGACATAGGCTACGTGCGAAGCTGGGGCGGACCGCTAGTAAACGAATTAACTAATAAGTGTTTACCTCAAGATGATGAAATATTAACATGATCTTTGTATAATTAAACCAGTACTTACCTCAAAGTTAAGAAATATAAGATCTCGACAACGCTCAGTATGGAAAATCCCATGAATAAGCAGAGCAGACCGCCACAGTTGGCCAGGAAATCTGTCTGCCCGTACAGCTCCGACCGACGGGAGGTGATGAACTGGGCTTCCTTGAAGAATATCATCACGCGGGAGTAGTACCGACTGAAAAAAGACAATAAGTATAAAAATCTCTGACTGACCTAGGCATTAAGCATCGAAAGCCCGACGTTGACTTTAGAGTCGAGGCGGTGATGCGACGTAAAAACAAACGGGATTTTTCCACGGCCGTCTCGGTCGACGGCCGTGGAAAAATCCCTTCGTTACCTATGTTACTTACTACCAGCCTTACTACCAATAGTACCTACAGTAATACAGGTTTTTTCCCGTGTTACCATTAACTACTGCAGTAGTAACATGGGACATTTTTTATGTCTTCTCTTTTCGGTTTACGCTACCTTCACAATTGTATTGGGTTTAGTAGAGGCAGAGGTTAGAACATCTAAGGCGTAGCGAAGGCGCGACGCGGCGCAGAAGCCTGGCGGAATAAGCTCATACAAAATGACCGATTACGTGATCCGTTTTTGGATTGAGCAAACTTTTGTTATATACATCACATCATCAGCCAGTAAACGTTCACTGCTGAGCAAAGGTCTCCCTCTTAGAGCCATAATCCCCACGCTTGGCAGACGGCTTGGATATCGCAGTACGTTCAACGTGTACTAAAAGGACGCTGCTGCCCATCCTCCGGTGGTTCTGGTCGCAGTTTTAGGACAATACAGGCTGACGGTAATGGTGATTATGACTCACTCTTCGTCGTCATCTTCCTCAGTGTAGTCAATTTTGTAAGCCCTGTAAATCGCGCGCCAGTCGTAGTCAGCCTGAGAAGTCTCGGCGTCATATTCGATGGAGGTACAGGAGGGAAGACACTGGCACTTGGCAGCCACATCACGTGCCTCATTCATGTTGTCGCTATCAGAGTCATTGGTACCTTGATCTAGACCATTTTGGATCTCTATTGTTACAAGATCCACTGAAAATAAAAAAACAAAAAGAGCCCTAAGACACGTTTACTTAACACTGGCTAAACATAGGTATTAAACTCAGATCAGACAAACAAGGGAGATATGCCTTAGTACAGTTATCATTCGTGTTCAAATGTTTGTTTCAAGTTATTTACACTATACCTACCTTTAAAACTGTAAGTACGTCTCAGTTACTCCGCATGCAAAAAAGGGTACAAGGTCGTCTGCTGGGTAAGTTTGACACAGGCAAGTTTGTCTCAACAGACGAGGTAGACAAAATACCTAAAAAAAAACTAAAACACGGAGTTAAATAATGCTTTAAATTGTTGTCAACCTTTCGCTGAAAGAAACTGTCATGAAAACGAAACAGCAATTTTAAGCATGGTTTAATCATAGATAATGTTATACTTGTTTGAGTTAATTATGATAGCCCGTTGGTCTAGTTGGTAGTGAACCTGCTTTCTGAGCTTGGGGGCGTGGGTTCGATTCCCACCTAGGACAAACATTTATGTGATGAACATTTGTGTTTGTTCTATATCTGGTTGTTAATATCTATTTAAGTATGTATTTAAAACTATATATGTATGTATATCAGTCTCTGGCAACCATATCACAAGCTTTGCTTAGTTTGGCGTCAGATGACCATGTGTGCAAAAATGTCCCGAATATTTTTTTTAATTACCATTGCTAAGGTGGAAGGTTCACAAGTGAAGAATATCATAGTAGAATGACATAAGGTATTACGCCATGGCTTTTAACTGTTATGTAATATTTTATGTAAATAAATTTAATTTGAATTAGCAAGATTTAGGAGTAATGAAGCAATTTAGGAATATTAGTTGAGACAATTATTAACCTTCCACCTTAGCAACGTTCTGGGCCCCGATTCTACTAAACCAATTAAATTGTTTTTAAATTGTAATTGTTTTTTTTTAATTGTTTAGTGAATTGCCTCAAAATTTTCTGTTTTTTTTTTATACTAAGTTATAATATTAGGTGGTGGTATTTTTCTAGTATAATTTTTTTAAACTGACACTTATGGGCAATTATTTAAAAATTAAAATTAAAACAATTACAATTTAAAAACAATCGGTTTAGTAGAATCGGGGCCCAGGGCTATTGAAATTCAACGCCAATAATTGATTGGTAATCAACACTGGTTTATTATTTATTGGCAACGTGATTAAGAGCAACTTTGACCCGGAACTTTGACCCGGATTTTTTTTTGTTGGTATATTTAAAAAAAATGCAACAAAGAATGAAAAGACTTTTCAAATTTCAGGTCAGAAATGTGTGAAAGTTAAAGGGTTGAGTTGCCACTGAATATCAATAGAATATCAAGGCAGGTCAAATAATTTATTTGCTACTTACTTTGAGATTTTTTTATACACGCCATACTGCCAGAGTTACAGACATTCATGCCAGGCCCGCCTGCAAAGTGAACACAAAATTAACCATCCATCCGCTACGACTACGCCTATCCGACAGATGTTAAAAATAACAGCCTTAGTGAAAAATAGAATTAGTTAAATAAATTATGTGTAAAAATAATAATTTTAAAACCATGGGGCTACAACATGGGGTTCTTCAAAAGGCGAGTTATTAGAGTCCTTAAGGGTCTGAAACGTGTTTATGATGCCTCTGGTGTTACAAGTATCCATAGGCGACGGCGACTGCTTACCATCAGGCGGCCCGTCTGCTTGTTTGCCACCTATGGCATAAAAAACAGGTTTTGAAATAAAATTGGTACCTACTCATCACGACCATTTCATAAATCCCAAACACGATGGGGTTATTTTGTTGCGTTAATAGTAGTTTCTATGACCACATTCCGACTCTATTATCAGAAAAGCTCCATGGTACCATATTAATGCATTGTCATCCAAGTTACACAGATGTACCAAATTTCAACTCAATTGAACGCCGGGAAGTGGGTCAAATTAGGCTTGCAAGATTATGTAAACATACAAACTAATATACAAAACTACTCGCATATAAAAATGTGAAGTGAAATCAAAACTTGTAATATACGAATACTGAAGAAATTTTTAAATCGGCTAATAAAGAGATGCTCTGTCCTTTTCCCGCAAAGTGGGTATCAGTATGAATTTGTATGGCGTATTTACAAGTGACATCATTTGTAAGTAGTTGTAGTGCGCTCTCTGTCTAGCACGACATTGAATTGCTAAATATTTCCTTAATTTTGAGCATATTTTAATTTTGGTTTTGGTGACCGGTATAAATAATCGACTGATCGCAAACTCACGCGGCATTCCAAAATGCACACATCCACATCTCGTATATGTGAAGTTGGACAAACATTCCATCTCGCAGTTAGCTTGCGTGTATACCTTGAAGTATCGGAGATAGCGCTCGGTTGGGAAATAGCATTGTCGCCTGGGAAAACAGCAATGAAACAATTAGATATCTACTGTCATAAAAGTAAGTAGCTTGTCTATGGGTCACGCGTGATATCTTTTCTGTACCTAAGAGGGTCGTAAGATAATAGTCCTTCCGAAGTGGTCATCATAGTCGGCTTGACAGCGACCACGATTTCTTGCGACAAAGAAGATCGGAAATATTGTTGCGAAACCCTCGGTAGTTCCGCCGGATTGTGTAACAAAATCTGCAATAACCATAATTAATGTGGTACGTTTCACCTACGGCGGGAAATTGAAATTTCAAATAGTTTTCTTGTCCTTGTAGCTAGGCCTGGTAATTATTGTAAACGTTAATTTATATTCACGTTAATTTTAATCATGATGTTTGCGCAAATTGATTATTATTCTTTACAAAATCATGTAAAGCTATGTTCTATCTCTAATGCACATTATTACTTACATTTGTCAATAAACAAATTTTTGCTGTTTGAAACGGTTTATTGACATATGTTAGCAATATGGTGATTTACTGTTAAATACCTGTACATGATAAGTAATGTAAAGAACAACCAAAGATTTGCGCAAACACTGTCGTTCTAAAATAACTACCCGGTCTAGCTACAAGGGCAAAAAAACTGTTTGAAATTTGGATTTCCCGCCATAGGTGAAACGTACCACCTTAAGTCGTAAAATTATAATGTATCTGTCTTTTGTTGATGAAAAGTCTGAAATACCTTAAATCCTTGCACCGGCCCCTTGCATAAATAGTCCAAGTCGGCTCCATAAGCTTTCAATAGAAATGTTAGCCCCGATTTAACTCCGTAGCCCTGTGGATGATGTCATTGGTTATAATGATGGTCCAGTGAATATTTTAAGTTGAGGAATTGATGACATCATCATCATCGTCATTTCAGCCGTAGGACGTCCACTGCTGGACATGGGCCTCCCCCATGATTGACATGTCATGTATTTATTTTTTACTGTTAACATAAGAAAGCTATATTTGATTGCTCGTTGGTCCAGTTGGTAGTGAACCTGCCCTCTGTGCTTGAGGGCGTGGGTTCGATTCCCACCTAGGGCAAACATTCATAAGGCATGACTGGCAACTCACACTGGTCACTTAAATAGATATTAACACCCAGATATAGAACAAACACAAATGGTCATCACACTCATCACCATGAATGTTTGTCCTAGGTGAGAATCGAACTCACGCCCCCAAGCACAAAAGGCAAGGACACTACCAACTGGGCCATCGGGGCAGTCGAGTCGTTTCTAACACTGTTGTAAGTATTTTGTAACAAGTAGGTAATATAGGTTGATACTTCACTTACTGAACCTCTGTGTGGGTAGGTCACGAGTGGCTCCGATTTCCCATAGCCGTTTTCCAAGCTCCAGGATCGAGCTTTGTTATCATGCTCCAGATATGGATACTCGTTGTGCAAGCTTGCGTAAAGAAAAACCATCATTACATTACTGTTTACGTTTACAAACCAGTCTACGATCTACGCGCTGATTTCATAAGACAACATGCCTGGGCCCTGATTCTACTAAACTAATTGGTTTTAAATCGTAGTGGTTTTAGTTTTATTGCCTCAAAATGTACACTTTTCACACCTTTTTTTTTTTTACTTTAAGTGTCAAAAGTGAATAATTTTAAAGCAATTCATTAACAATTTGAAAACAATTGGTTTAGTAGAATCGGGGCCCATAATAATGGATCTCGGTATAGAAATCATGCAATTTGTTTCGACTAAGTATTTCATTTATGACTGTTTTTTTTTTTTTTAATATCTACTGGCATTATTTTTATAGTTTTGTACGCCTAATAGGTAAATCATAATTACAAAGTGACTAAAACTATAAAAAAATATACAAATGTCAAATCAAAAAAATTGGCCGTCACGCCCGGCAGATGTGAAACATGGCGGTGAACACAACAATATAATAAGTGAGCGTCATGTCGTTTGCCGTCACGGCATAAGAGTCGGTTTTACCACGTTTTACTGCCAAGGCGCACCATATAGATGTATTTAAATCAAATATGAAGTCACGGAAATAATTTAGGTGCAATGTAGAGGAGATGCCTGCGAGAGGTCTCTAATAGGAGCTCAATCATCAGGGGCTCTATTTTTGAATCGCTCATAATATGATATTTTAGGTAGAAAATATAATGCTCAATCATGCGAAATTACTGACTTTCGAAGGAAATCCCAAACATAAGTCCCATTTTTAAAATAATCATCTCTCGCTAGCGCAACGATTCTAATTTGCTTCCTATCAATAGAACATTTTTCATTTCCCATGATATTTTCGTGCGAAATCATAAGATATATACAAAAATCGAGCCCCAAGAACCATGTATAATAACAATATAAGGTTTGAGAAACTCACTTTTCAACTCTGAAAAGTTCCTCGGCACCCAAAGTGTTGAAGGTATAACAGACCCCTTCCTCAGTTAATATCGGCGAGAAAAGCTCTGAACAATCTTGAACAACGGTATCTTTCCATTTGCACCCGAAAAAGACGTCGTCCATGTTTGGTGACACCTTAAAAGTTTTTTAAAATTATGGTTAAATAATTATATACCTTCATCATCATCAGCCCTGAATGAGCCACTGCTGGGTATAGACCTCCCTTTGTTTATGCCTCTCTCCCCGTTTCCGATAGTTCTAATGATGTCGTCGGTCCACCTCATCCTCGGTCGGCCTAGATTCCGCCAACCTATACATTATATACCTTGCGACAAAAATTTCACCCCACCAGATGGACAGACGACCTAAAAGAGGCCGAAGGGAAATGCTAGTTGCAGGCCGCTCCCAACCGGTCCTTTTAGATATCGATGGGGAGGCCTATGTCCAGCAGTGGACGTTCTATGGCTGAAATGACGATTATATATATGGGGGTCGCTAACGTGATTCAGGACAACTTAGTTAGAAGACAAAAATGCTATTTAAAAGATGTCTATTTTTTATTAGGTACCAACCAAAGCCATAGCCAAAGAGAGTTTTACACTTTCCGAATTTATAGGTCTTTTTTTCTTTTAGATTAAGTTCTAAGTAAAGCTACCTCTTTTATGTTGGTGACGGTTTCCAGACCATGTGAAAATTTGCGACCTCCTGGTGGAGCCAAATGGTCGTCACACACCATAGACACATCTTCGAAAATGTTGGTTCTGCGAAAAAGTGCTCGTTAAATATTTGTCGGAAAAATTCCGCGCTTTCATTCATTCATTCTTTTGAAAAAGAAGTGCTGATAACTAATCATAATTCATAGAGGTAATAAAGGTCACTCGAAACCTCACGTCACCCTCAAGTGATGTTTTTATATGCCTAAGCACCACTTGAGGGTGACGTGAGGATTCGAGATAAACCTACCTTTATTTACGTCTATGAGTATGAGGGTAAGAAAACAAATATTAAAATATAAAAAGTTAAAATTGACAACACAAAAGTTAGCTAATTTATTATTTAACGACTTCATACTAGCCAGAGTCAAATATTATAGAATTTTTAAGTACCTAGTCGATAAAATAAAGTTTAAAAAGATCAAACAAGTCATAGTACATATAGTCAAAGCTGCGACTATGACTTGCTGTCAAGCATAATAAGCCACGGTTAAGTCCAACTTATACCCAGTAAAACGGTGGACCTTTCCTGGAGGCTTCTATGGTGTTTTTATTTTAAACAACACGAAAATTCACGTTTCGCCTTATTATATAACTTCCCACAATCGAACATTCTTACAAACACGTAAATAAATAATAATTCACCACATATATGACTAAAACTCTTTTATGTTATTGCTTCAACTTACTGTTTTAGCGTTGCATTAGCAAGAGTATCGTTGTTATAATACAAATGGTAAGATTCCGTGTAGTTGAATTTTCTTTGCATGGCCTTAGTTTCAAAGCAGACAGTCACAGCTGGGTACGGTATCTGTAAGCAACGCGGTAAGTTTTTTGATCCATCGATCGCACAGTCCAATAAGTGTGTAGAACTATAAAACCCAGGTTCCAATAGTGGCTAGTAACTTTACCTAGTCTGTGGTTCCAAATTCCAAACCTCTTGTCTTTTATTTATTTTCGATCGATGTAATTAATGCCACTTGAACTTAATGGAAACTTAGATCAAGCCATAATGGGAAAAAACGTATTACAAATAATGTTTATTTAACCGGCTTCTAGCAACTTTCAATTACCTGATTGTCTGGGAGTTTGCGATGAACTTTTACTTTTCTTGTGGTTCTTCTGTGGACTTATGAGTCTCTTTTAATATCAATAGTCTCTACTCTCTATCGTATCAACCAAAGCTTTTGACTAAGAAACTTGTAACGACACCAATGAACTAACTATTAGTACGCAAAGAGACGCCCGATTCAATCAACCAATGAACTAACAAAAGTCCACGTGCAAAAATGGTGGTAAGATCGTCTGCTAGGTGAGTTTTACTAAAAGCATCAACCCTGATTTACACCCAATTTAGACCTAATGCGTTCGCACCCGCCACCTTAACATTATCATATCACCCTTGTTTGACTGGTATGGTTGTATATTTGTTCGAGAATAACAGAACGTATCGTTGATTTGATCTTCACGAAATTTTGTAAGCCAGTGGTTCTTTTCAATACAATTTTTAAGTTCGAAAATGAGCAAAATCTGTCCATGGATTGCGGAGATAAAGGGGTCGCGACGCGAGGTCACAGTTTCGTGCGAACAATTAACTAGTCAACAACGAACTAGCGAACAATTATGTCAGAGAGCAAATATCTGATTGTACCAATGAAAAATCAATTGATTAGAAAGGGATGCTACTTGTCTAAGTATACCTGCCAAACTGGAGTCGGATTCTCTGCGAAGCTCACAATCACCGGACTTTCGTTCCATTTGTTCCAGAGGTTCCTTATTTGGCCAGCGCAGAGCACCACAGAGCATAAAAACATGCATAGCCAGAATATTCTGCAAGAAAATGACCGTCAATAAATCCCTATCTCTCTACGAGCGTGAGTTTTGCTTTACGTTTTTACATACTTTTCAACAAACATGCGCTCCTTTTCGCCAACGTATTTGAGGCCATGTAGATTAGTGTTTGCAGTGTAATCTACGAGATATTCCATTATGAAGTTGCGTCTTCTTCGCTTTAATACTTTTTGTTGGAGTCCACCGTCATCAATGCTTTTCTCCAAATCATTTTCAGGGATGTTTCCAACGCTTTCCGATCTGAAAACACATTTGATATGTACCTTTCACATACTTTTTAAAAAGGGGGTCAGTTTAAAGTACCTCAAGTATCATTTGAGTCGCCTCACCGCATGGTCAAGAAGAATGCTCAAATATATTTTTTGTCAAGGATGAGGCGATCATATTTTTTGGAGCAGCTGCGATTTGATGATGTCGGCAAAGAGATCTAGATAAACTATGTAGATTTCTGGAGTCATTGAATGAGTTATGTAAGCAATCATTAGTTACACTCAAACTGAAGAAAATAAACCGGCCAAGTGAGCTCGCAAGTGATTAACCGGGCTCGCGCACTGAGGGTTCCGTACCACCACCAAATTCATAATTTAACGAAATTACCAGTTATAACTTGGTAACTAACAGAACATCAAAGAAATCACCGACATAGCTGTTAAAATTTGCAGTGGCAAATAGTAAGTAGTAAAGTTGAAGTGGCAATGGGCAGGCCACATCGCTCGAAGAACCAATAACCGATGGGGAAGAAAGGTTCTTGAGTGGAGACCACGAACCGGAAGACGCAGCGTGGGTAGGCCACCCACTAGATGGACCGACGACATTGTGAGAGTCGCGGGCATCCAGTGGATGCAGATGGCAGGCTTTCGTCCAGTGTGGACGTTAAAAGGGGGGTCGAGGCCTATGTTCAGCAGTGGACGTCTTCTGGCTAATGATGATGAATTAAAAGAAACTTGCCACCGACTCGCACTTGGCCATTATTTATTATTTGTTGTTATACTTTAGAGTGTGTACTATATAATCGTGCCAAGTTTGACGCTTGTACGATGTACATATTACCCTTTTTATATTAGAACGAATATAAAAATACGTAAAAAAATACGTTTGTTGTATGGGGACGCCTCTTTTGTTTTAACTTTTCAACTTTTTTATTATTTGTAAGGTAATCCGCCGTAACATTACATATTCTGTAAAAGTTTCAACTGGCTATCTATTACGGTTCGAAAGATACAGCCGTACGGTCGGATGGACAGACAGACAGACATCATACACGTAGTAATATGGTCCCGTTTTTACCCTACGCAACCCTAAAAGAACAACATTAAATATGTAAAAAAAAAAAATTATACTAAACTAGCTGGTACCCGCTACTTGGTACGCGTAGAGCTCGGCCTTCGGCCTTGCTACTATGACAGCCTTATCACCTAGCGCTATGAAATATACTTTACGACCTAGACCTACCTACCAAATATACATTAAAAAATCATAAAAATCGGCCGAGCTGTTTCGGAGGAGTGCGTCCACAAACACCGTGACACGAGATTTTTATACATATATAAGAAGATTATTAGTATTATCATAATAGCTACCTTGTGACTTTTGGAGCACATTAGTTTTGGGCACGTTGAGAAAGTTTGTCAACAAAAACATTGAGGACCTACTTCCCTTTAATTAACTGAGTACCCATAGCCGTACTAATTGTTTTTGTCTTTTATCATTTTCCCTATCACTTACTTATGGGCTGATGTCACGCAAGTTGCTACCTATACCTACATTTTAGCAAAATTACGGGAAACAATATGAATAGAGACTACATATTTCGTACCTACATAGTAAATATTTATGTTCAGTTGAGTCCAGTCGATGTCCAATGGACGACTTACACTTTGGACATAAACTAATTCTTCTTCTTCTTTCGAGTCGATGTTTCGTATATTATTATTTTGTTTTCAAATTAGTTTTTGACCAAAATTTTGTAACAAACTAATGCAACGACCGACACTGCTCTCCTTTTTTTTATATTGACTTGTACTGTTGGCCTTTTGGCCTCTACAGCTTGACTGGACCATGATCTATTAGGTATACTTATTACTTACCATGGACCGGACTAGTTAGTGAACGCAGAGTGGGTTCGGCATAACTTGGTCACTGCTCTCCAAAATCTGTCAAGCTTTTGAGGATACAGGAAGTGCGTGGGATATAGAAACATACACATGTATAATATTATAGACACCATTAATAATGTTAATAAAAAAAACTACTTCAAGGCTATATAATATATACCTACATGTATCTACAAACTTAAACTAAAAAGTTGATAATTTTCTGAATGGAACTACAAACCACAACGTCATATGTATAGGTAGGTATATATTTTTTGTTTGTTGATTTTTTCAAAAAGCACTGAATCTATTTCGATAAAATTTATATGGAAACACCCCTGAATTAGGTATGATCTATCAATCGACAAAATAATCATCAAAATCAATTTATAAATGGCGGAGAAATCGCGTAGCAAACACAAAAATACATACAGTCGAAATGAAAACCTTCTCTTTATTGAAATATTTTTAGTTACTTATAAAATATTACTCTCCTCGCACAGAAGAAATTATAATTGGCTGGTTAAAAGAAAATATTTCGACTCGCAAATGAGATTGACCAACCTGCTGATATGGGTAGAAATGGATGAAGATGGTGACCCTCTTGAACACTCTTGAAGATTTATCTGTGTTCCTTCATTTTTATTCAATTCTTCCATAGCTAAAAATACTACTAGTCACAATAACCTTGCACAATATAACCAGCTTTGATGTGTTGTGACTGTCGAACTGACGATTAACTCTATTGCAATTCAACAGTGTGCGAGATAACCCCGAAAGAGATAAAAGAACCAAAAAATAAATGTTTGTGAATTATCTATTTATGAAACTTGTATACGGTACCTATAGTAGTATTCGCGAAACGGTTTTTTAATCTCAAATACAAGTTTTGTTTAAATGTTAGCCAGTAAAAACCACAGGCAGGTGGGCAGGCCACATCGCTCGAAGAACCGATAACCGATGGGGAAGAAAGGTTCTGAAGTGGAGACCACGAACCGGAAGACGCAGCGTAGGTAGGCCTCCCACTAGATGGACCGACGACATTGTGAAAGTCGCTGGCATCCAGTGGATGCAAAAGGCAGGCTGCCGTTCAGTGTGGAGGTTAAAGGGGGAGGCCTATGTTTAGCAGTGGACGTCTCCTGGCTGATGATGATGATGATACAATTTGTTAGACCGTATAGTTACCTAATTATACATGTTTAGTAGACCTGCGAAATATGTTGGATAACCTGCCTAAATAACCTGCTAAATAACCTATAAATAACCTGCTAAATAATATAAGTTTATTTTTTTCCCTTCTTGATTCGTTTCCTTATTGTAGTCATGTTGTATTGTAGTATTGTCTTTGTGCGTTGCGTTCTTGGAGTTATCCTGTGGGCGAAGTAAGAATATTCGAAATATAAAAGGCTCCTGCCACTTGGATCCACCGCCAGGCTCCACCAGTGGAGCCAAAGCAATATTTTCTCCTCTTGAATCGACCAGTACTTATAAAGATATATTTTTATGGTTGATATTCCGAGAACCCGTACGAAGCGCTTTGATTCCACATTTATTATGCGAACTGCTAGTCTGTGGAATTCGCTGCCTGAGTGGGTGTTCCCCGATAGTTACAATATGGGTGTCTTCAAGTCGAGAGTGAATAGGTTTCTTCTAGGCAAGCGTGCTCCATCGTAGGCCGCATCATCGCTTAACATCAGACCAGTTGGCGGCCAAGCGCAAGCCTATTTATAATTTAAAAAAAAACCTAATGAAAAATATGTAGGTACCAAATTCCAAGGAAAAAAATAATAATTTCGAAATTGAAATTTGTATTGAATTCGTACCGCGTGTTTACGTATCGAGTATCTGTATTACTTCGCCCACTTATCTTGTTCTGGTCGCGCCTAAGGGGACCCCCCCTCACCCAATACATGGGATTGGGTGAGATTCGACTCGACCCTCTCCCCCCAAACGCCTCACGGCTCCCTAACTCTTGTAAAGTGTCTAAATATCTATTTTTTTATATTATGGACTTATGGAGGTATATTTGGATTATTTTAATAGATATATGTTTTTTTGTTCTAGATAATAAGTAATATAAAAGTATTAGGAAGGTAGGTACTCCTACTGTCCTACTAATATAATAAACGCGAAAGTTTGCATGTATGGATGTATGGATGTTTGTTTCTCTTTCACGCTGCAACGGAACAACGGATCGACCTGATTTTTTGCATGGGTATAGGTAGTTCAAGAGCTAGAGAGTGACATAGGCTACTTTTCATCATCATCATCACCATTTTTCATCCCTGCGCGGGTGAAAGCGCGGGGCGCAGCTAGTATAATACATAATATACCAATTCTCTTTATTTATAATGGCTATGCACTTATTTATACCTACGTTATGTATGTGTGAATTCTTCTAAAATGTAAGAAACCGCAGTTAATCAGCTACCTACAAATTCTACAATACCAATGTTATAAATTTGCATGATTTAAAGCTGTTAGCTTCATATTTATGACAAAACCCTTAGTAAACTACTAGAAATTGTGAATTTGCAAGTGTCGTGCTTGTGTAGCATTATTGTGTGATTGCGGCGAGATTGGGTAAATCTCGAGTTGGGTGCGCGGCACACGCGCGTCGATTGCCCAGAGAACGACGCAGCGAGCGCCGACCGAGTGCGAGGCACTGACTGCCGGCGGCCGACAAGCCCGCGCAGTGCTCGTAAGGTCGTAGCCGGAGGCAGCCTCTCGCTCCACTGCACGCTTATCTCCTCGAAAAAATACCTCCTAACCTCTCCTTTCGCGCGCAAATTGTTACCGATGGCAGCCACCGACGAACTCACCGGCATCCTGTCCAGAAGGCAAGAAATCAATGACAAACTAGACGAAGGAGTCGAAATCAAGCCAAAATACAAATTCGTGAACTGTTACACTGAGTTTCACGAGTTCTCCAGGAAGGAAATAAAGCAATACGAAGCGACCTTTAACAAGTAAGTGTTTTATTTTTGTTTTGATGAACTTGATTTCATCGGATTTTGTACCTGCTCTGTGTAAACTTGCATTGACTTTTGACCTTGTGTCAAAGTCCTTTGTAACCTTGATTTATCGCTTAAGTATCTGCACGTATATTACATAAACTACCTGCATTACATATGTTGCGCATTTAAATGAAATGAACTTAAATACAGGCAACTACCCTAATGGAATCATGAAAAAGGGCAAGTGTTTTATTAACTAAACAAACAAAATACAAAAGCTAACACTAACACTATAAATAGTTAGACTGCCCAAGACCGTTGAAGGTCTAAAGACAATCCAAATGCCCACTATCAGTTGGCAGCGTACCCAGCATGCTGGCGGTATTACCGCGCTGTATGGCAATGCCTATGTGTTGAGCCAGAAACACTTTAGCGTTTTGGTCTAACAGGTATAATTAAAAAAATAAAATTGTAAGACATTTCGTAACTCTTGAAGAATTGGTCCAAGAATATGTAGGTTTATTTGGAAAGATAAGAGAGGCTTTTGGGACGAAAAAAATAGGGTAGATAACAAGAACGCTGACGCTCGGTTACAAAAGTTAATATCCCTGTAACGTAGGTAAATATTTTAATTTAATAGCGAGGAAAACAAAAGTACTAAACAAGTAATTGTTTAAGTCTGCCATCGAAGTAAATTACATTGAATTAAAAATGAAATACGTAGTCGCGGTTCTGGGTACTGATAGCGTAAAGTAGCGTATAAAATATGATGATAAACTAACGATAAATAATAATCTAAACTAAAGTTAACCTTATCAGACCACCTTCCGGCATATTTGTTTTGAACTTGTCACACTAGTAGGTAGGTACCGATATTAATTACTAACCCAATATCTTAGCATAATGTATCGTGTAAGTACCCCACTTTATTAACGAAACTAACTTTATTCATTAGTCTCAAAGGATTACTCGCTAATGTCATAGATACAATTCAAGTAGGTAGAACAAAATAATTAAGTAATTGTAAACACGGTTTACCGTGGTGAAAGTACAACAATATAGAATTAACGCCGCTTTAGTACGAATTGTAATTTATTAGGTGAAATGACAATGCGGCGTCGTGGGAGACAAAATGTGAATAGAAGTCACGCTATGTTTATGAGAATTTATAATTTTACTTACATCACACTCGCTTTCGACTGGCTAGATAATGAGATAATCATAAACATTCAGAGTGGTTTTAAAGTAAGTACCAACTTTTTTTACTTGGCTACTGCCCAAGGTATATACCCTAAAGGGAACAAGGTCCTTGCTACGGCCCCATTTGTTGTTGGGGCAATTTTGCCATTAACAGTGAGGGATGAGAATTATAATAAAAGTAGGTAGATTGTTTTTTTTTTCTTTTCTTTTTTCCCTATTGGGAATTTTGACTTCGAGCGATTTGCGATTGAGATATAATCCACCAACATCAGAATAGAGAGAGGAGTAAACCGTCTGCGTAAGGTTTTATTAAAATGTAATGTTTTATTTTTAACTAATATATATAATAAGCAGTAAGTTTTGACGCTAATGTACCTAGCTATACATATACATATATGCAACGAGCATTGTATTATTTTCCAAAACTAATTTTCGTGCTAAATGGGGGCAATTGCATAACTTTGACTTGAGCGAGATTTTGCTTGACTGAATTGTTTCACCTTTTAAAACTAGAAATTAGACTACTTGAAAGTTTTATTACACCTAATTGACACTGACTAAACAGGAAGTCTGGAGCCCATAGATTTTTATCAGATCTATGCTGGAGCCATATGTTTAAAAATAAATATATTAACAGTTTTTTTTTACTTGGCTACGGCTTCATTGGTTGTTGGGGCAATTTTGCCATCAAGTGAGGGAGGAGATAGTGAGATTGTTTAAAGACTTAAAAGGCGAGGTAATCCTGGTTGATGACACTACTAACAGAAAATAACAAATGGAAAAACTAAAGACGGATGTTATTAGAGCGAATGAAAAAATACTATTATTGAATGTGGTAGTAACTAGTAGTGTAAGTATATATTGTATCGAATCGATGTAGTCCTTGATAACCTGCATCCGGGCCTTGTCACTGTATGTATAGGTACTTACAATATCTAATACATTTATAAAATGCAAACCATTTGTTCAACATTATCTATTTCGAAACAATGATAACTAAGTAAACAACTATCTTACAGTCATTGTCGGTTGTGAACAATAAAACAATGTACAATTACAAAACAAAGCATCTGAGCCTGAAAGAATATTGCATATAAAATAGGCAATCAAACTGTTCGATATTTTCAAAAGTAGATATTATTCATATAAGTTTTAGGAAACAACCTCAACGAAGAAGCAAGCTATAAACTTCATTCATAATTCGTGAGTCATCATACCTTTAGGAGTCATTTTCTTGAAAATTTTAATTTAATGACAAACAGTGACAAAATTCTCACATGTGATTATGAATCACGCTACTGTACAATAACTTTGCATTTTACTTAAATATAAATAACTCGACTTCATACACGGGTCTCCGTGTCACAGAGAACTAAATAAATACGTGCCATGAATATAAACCTCCTTTGAACCTCCTTTGTACCATTCGTAAAATCATTTCTTAACGGTTGTCCCCATAAATAAGAAATCTGCCAAATTTCAGCTTTGTAGGTCATGTCGTTTTAGAGACGTACTTAATTAGTGAGTCAGTGTTCACGTTTTATATAAGTACTTATGTAAATAGAATTAGAATGTATGTCTTAGATAATAATAATTGGAGAAAAGAATGGAAAGAAGCTAGGAAGGCCTTTTTCCTGCAATGGGGTGTAAAGGCTGAAATAAAGTATGATATCCAATCTATTTTTAGCTCTCAAAAAAAACAGCATCCAGGTCCTGTCACAAAATAAATAATCTTAATATATATAAATCTCGTGTCACAATGTTTGTCCTCAATGGACTCCTAAACCACTTAACCGATTATAATAAAATTCGCACACCATGTGCAGTTCGATCCAACTTGAGATATAGGATAGTTTAAATAATTATATAACTAGCGACCCGCCCCGGCTTCGCACGTAAATTACACCCGTGCGAAGCCGGGCGGGCGGGTCGCTAGTAGTACTATAAAATTTTATTGAAATGTTTGGTCAATTTAAAAACGCGATTACAAAAATTATAAATCATAAAAAATTGTATTTGATGAGCTTGTGAGACTTTGTGGGATTCACGATTCTCCAAAGATTTTATACTATAAGTAGGTACTAAGTTTTTCATAACAACGGTTTAACATCTATAAATTACGATTTTTGATTCATTTTCTATGGAGGAGTTGTAAAAACCGGCATGACGAAATTTGTGAATCGCTTGCCCTGAATTGAAGAGATGATCATGATGATGGTTGTTTCTGAGATTACTGTAGTAACTTATTATTTAAAAAAGCCGAAAATTCGATAGCAGTCAGACAGGAAGAGGATATATATCTGTCGTTATGTCATCGAAACAACTTTTATTTACGCGCCGAGTCGAATAAAGAGGTTGTAGTGTTGTAGACAAACTGTATGTATTGAACTTGATTGCGTCAAAACTCGGGGTTAAAATTCATAAACTTTCATTGGAATTACAAGTTGAGTCACATACAATGACTAAATATATGAAAGGAACTGCCTAATAAGGGCGCTATCATAAAGGAGGCTCTGATGGGGAGTATCCTATGGGGTTTCAATTCCCACGGTACTTTATGGAGTTCCTCGAACAGAGGAAGTTTGAATTAGGAATCTAACACCACGATGTTCAAAACGCACTTTGTCTTCTGAAACAATGACATTGAGAAGCAGAAGTCTATAAAAACATATGCCTGCTAGGTGTACGCAGGTAATTTAGTTTCATTTCAAGCTAATCTTTAGACTAAGAACGCTAAAAATGTAATACTTATACTAAAGCTTACATAATAATGTTAACTGATATTCACAAACATAATATTGAAGTATAATTTATTAGTTAGTTTTTTACCTCACCAGCTATAAGTTTATGTAAGTGTTGAGCTTGAAAACTAATTATTATATCATTTCTTGATAAATCTAGCACTTAATTAACACTAGAGATGCTCAATGTATAAAATGTTTATGTGAAATAAAAATATTTTAGAAACTAAGAAAACTAGTAAGATCCTTTAGTTTTCTTTTGGTAAGTATATACTTAGGTAGGTGCGCAAAATTTAGACTTTATTTTTTTATTCAACCAAACTTTTTTTTGTGATAAACAAAAATCTCGTACGATTGAAAACATGAATAGTTATCTTTCTGTTCTTGATCAATACAAACATATTTGCAAAAACCCAACGACCGATAAGTTAAATTTGAGGCAATCGGTCAGCGTATGAGAGGAAACGGCGTATCAGCGAGATGCAATACGTCGACGCGACAAAATCAATCCTGTCTGCTGCAATATGACTCACTGTTTAAAGTTTAAAGCCAATTTCAAGTTTAATCGGACTCTGCTCTCACTACTTTATCTTCGACCAAAATGAAATGAATGGACGGGCCCAGAAGAAGCGCATTTTTGAAGATTACAAAATGAGCGCCGGCTTTCACTTCTTTTCAGTCGGTCTCTAGCCGTAGGAAGAGCGACACAAGCCTATTGTTATATGATAACGAAACATCTGACAAAATTATGCCTTCGTGTGCTTTCCCGGACCCTGGACCCGCTGGACCCGGGTATGTCCTAAAACTGCGACCAGAACCACCGGAGGATGGGCAGCAGCGTCCTATTAGTACACGGTGAACTTACTGCGATCTCCAAGACGCCTGCCAAGCGTGGGGATTATGGCAACACCCCTCTTTAAGAGGGAGGCCTTTGTCCAGCAGTGGACGTTTAATGGCTGCTGATGTGATGTGATGTGTGCTTTCCCGAAGTGTAATTACACAACAAAAATCCGCTATAAATTTTTTGTTATATGTATATGTTCGACGGTTTTGACTTGTTTTTACTGAGAAAGTTCAATGGTTATAGCCCGTCCATTACTTTAGTTTGGTCGAAGTACTTTAAATCGAATACTAAATTAAACTTTATATAATTATACTTTTTATTAGAATGGAAAAGTAAGCGGTAAACATCAGTCGTATTAGTAGGAGTAGGAGCTTTCTAGATACTTGGGAATCTTAGTGCCTCACAAAAAGTCATATGACTAGCTTTCACTTGCGGCCAGATTTCACACATTATTCTGGAAAATATACCTAATTGTGTTATAGTTCAGCCAATCAGTGAATTATAGTTACAATCTGGGTGTCTTCAAATCACGAGTGAATCGTTTTCTTCTAGGCAAGCGTTCTCTACCGTAGACCGCATCATCGCTTTACATCAGGCGAGTTGCCGGCGAAACGCAAGCCTATTATTTAAAAAAATACCATCCAGAATGTCACATTTCGAATGACGTCTTAATTTATGTTCAGTATGATTCTTTTCTAGGTAAATCTTTACAAAACAACAATAGATATCCTAATTTGAGATTTGGACAAAATAGGTAAATATATGACAATGATCACAATCGTAGACGAGTTATGGTGATTAAAATTGATTAAATTGGTTATTATCTCTAAACAAACAAACAAAAATAACACATTCGAAATTAGGTATAGGTAAGTACTTATCTCGTAGCAATATAGACTTTTTTAATTTCTTTCTGAGAGGATTTTGGCGTTCCACGTCTTGCGTATTTGCCAGAAAGACATATTACTTCCTTATAAGCCACATGTCATAAGACCTTCAGATAAACAAATGAATCAGAGTTGAGTAATATCATAGAGAAATATACTATAGTAATAGTGAGTGATGTACTGGAATCGCCTTTTATGAATCGACCATATCCGGTGACTAGCGATCGTATCGTATGACAAATAAGATAATAATGCTACCGTTACACTAGCAGTCAGCGATAGGTTTAAAAACAGGACACACTTTTTGACGATATTTTACTAAGTTCTCAAGCACTTCCGAAAATTTTTGACATGCATGTTAGATAGGTGTAACAAAAATGTTTTTATATTGGCGTTTTAGTAAGTAACAAATGACGCTGATAGGAAAATATAAAAACGAACAGGAAAATATGCATTTAGTTTTCTGTAAGACATTAATTACTAGGATTGCTAAATGTTGTGTAGTTATTACTACTGCTGTTGTTATCCTGCAATTATATTATTATTACTTCGCCTGGCGGAAAAACTTAAATATAACATCCCGACATGACTCAGCGCACTTGCAAAACGTGGAATAACCTCCCCTGCAGGTTTTCTAACCGAGGTTCAACATCATCTCAAACGTCTGTAACTGGTCACAAATTACATTCAATGAGACCATGGAGATATACAGGGTGTAAGGGAAACACTCTCGAAGCCAAAAGAAGGTAATTGTACTCATCATTATGAACCATTTTTAGTATCGGACCATAGAGAAATATACTATACTACAGATCGGACCAACCCTGAAATAGCGAAAAAAAAAATCAGGTGTTCCATACATTTTGTCGAGTGTCAATGACCGTTTTCTATAGAACAGCTGATTTTTTTTTCGCGATTTCAAGGCTGGTCCCATAGTAAAAGTTGTTCATAATGATGAGTACAATTACCTTCTTTTGGCTTCATGAGTGTTCCCCTTACACCCCGTATTATACCGTTTATGATCTCAGATCAGACAAACAAGAGAGATATGGTAATGTGACGTGGTCGGTGCGAACGCAACAGGCCTAAATTAGGCATGATGCCTTTAGAGGAACGACCTCACCCAGCAGACGATCTTGTCGCCCGCATCCGTTCTTATTTGAGACTTTGAAATGTTGATATTAGTTACAGGTCAATTTTTTTCCCTTTTATTTGGGGAAAAAATTTACAAATTAATACAAGTCATGGAAAAAAAGTTGTCAGGTACGATGTAGCTGACTGCGAGAACTTTTAGATGAATAAAAATAACTCTGCATAACTATTCGTACTTCTCCTACTTTCAAAGACGGTCACGCTTAGCCCAACTACCAAACTTAGTTCAAACTAGTGCATCCACAGAGGTTATTGTAACACCTATTTGGAAATAGGGAAAGAGTTCTGTTTCACTGTCTGTGTCGCAAGGGTCGTTCTGCGGTTGCGAGACCAGCAATACTGCATGCACAATGCATTTCTATCTGTTCAATCGATTCAAGCTCTACGATTTTAAACCATTTGTGTAATGCAATACATGAATGGAAAATAAAAGAAAAATATAATAAAGAAAATATAAGAGTAAATAATAAGACAAAAAAGTTTTTTGTGACTGGTTATAACAAACGAAAGTACCCTAAACTAGAGGTACCAGTAAACCAACTGGTATTTATTGAAGAGTTACACTATTAGCCTTCTGACTCCATCGTCAGATCAGTTTGATGGTACCAGTTGATACAGTTGATGGTATCATCCGGATTGCATCCTGATTGACCGACAATTAGTAGGGTATTATAGCACAGACGAAAATTTTCGTCTATGGGTATAGTAAGGTAAATTCGACTTTTTTACATATTTCGTAGTTACAAGTGAAATTTAAGTTTATATTTATAATTTAGTTTTAATTTTTTGACTATGGATAAATTTATAAAAAATCTGGATTAAATCTAGGTATTTTTATATCATTTTATAGAAAAAAGAAAAAAGAGTGGGGCGTGGGTTCAATTCCCATCTAGGACAAACATTTATGTGATGAACGTTTGTTTGTTCTATATCTGGTTTTTAATATCTATTTAAGTATGTATTTAAAACTATATATGTATGTATATGGGACCCGGGTATGTCCTAAAACTGCGACCAGAACCACCGGAGGATGGGCAGCAGCGTCCTGTTAGTACACGGTGAACGTACTGCGATCTCCAAGCCGCCTGCCAAGCGTGGGGATTATGGCAACAACCCTCTTTAAGAGGGAGGCCTTGTTCAGCAGTGGACATTTAATGGCTGATGGTGTGTATGTATGTATATCAGTCTCTATGGCAGCAATTTTACAAGCTTTGCTTAGTTTGGGGTCAGATGACCGTAACCGTATGTACAAAAATGTCTCGAAATATTTATTTATTTATAATCTTAGCTTAATTACTACCTACTACTAGAATACTATTAAAAGCCGTTGCTGCCATGAGTACATGAAATATTATTTCTTTCTATATTGACATTAACTTCATAAATATTCAAGAAGTTAGACGTCACTGCGTTTATTAGCTTTCAATGCCGTAAAAGCCGTAATGGTTGGTTCATCGTTTGATGGGCTATCTCTATAATTGCCATGTTTTCCCATATCAACGACATTCGTTTATAATATCTTTACAACGACAGGCTTCTGTAACACTAAAAATTATTTTTCCACGATACTTTAGGATCGGGTATATAATCTAAGTTTAGGATTGACTATATTTTTTTAAATATCCTGTCGGTCGTTTTTTTTTATTTATTGTCTATGACATTCTGTAACTCTTACTTGTGATTGTATTATCTTACAAAAATACACTGATTTTTGGGTAAAGCTTTCATAACTCCCTTACTTGTGATCAAGGACGTTATATAGGTATTTATTTTAGGGTATGTAATTGTACAACGTCCCTTGCTTGTGATATCTGAGTCTTTTACATTCGTTCCATTCCTAAATTTACAAGCACCTTTTTGTACCGTACAAAACTAACGAACCTGCATGGCTGGAACACTGCCAAATTCAAAATGGAAGTGTTTACGTAATCCCGCCTCGATCAACCTACATTTTAGGTCATAGACCTAGTTTAAACATCGCAAAAGGCGTCATTCTAATGTACCATGTGTGTTTCTTAGGTGTAAACAGAATTATTAGGGTGACACTGTATTATGAATGAATACTATTTAATAGCTCTGAAATTATGATAGATGTACGGACGCAGACGTAGCGATTAGGTACATCAGTCGCAATGAATTGGAACTAGAACGTTGGTGACATTCGTAAAAAAGGTCTTCAGACGATATATCAATTTGGCCTACTGTTGGCAGTAAGAAAATTAGCTCAGACGTCTTTAGGTTTCAATGACGCGATCGCTTTATTGTCGTGTGTACGCTGATCCATACAAGGGAGATAGAATTTAAGGATCACTAGGCACAACGTTGACTGGAGAAACACCGTAAGACAGCCGTGGAAGAGTCAACTTTTTTCGCTTTACGCCGTTCAAAATTGTATCTCACTGGAGGCGAGACAAGCAAGGAGCCGCGGTGGCGAAGGGATTTTGAAAATTTGAGGCTATGGTATTACCATAGGCTGGAAAATTCAAAACCTAGCAGGAAAGAGCTAAAAAAGTTACTTTCCACTAGGAGTTGGGTCTAAGGATTATCTTTTAATCAATCTTCGCCTGGGTTAAACGGCCGATAAGAAAGGATAACGAGGTAAGAATAGTCGCCTCCTACTATTTCATTATTCAAATACAAACTAGAATAAAGCATTTTAGCTTGTACTTATAACGATCATCAAAGTAAAGACAACTATAACAAAACTTGTTAGAAACCTAAAAAATTACAAACCCAATTTCAATTTTATGGACACTTAGACATCTACGTCTGTCAGTAGCTATACGTTTAGGTGTGCGTTTAGGTATGCCGTTATTATACGTTGATAGGCAGTTAGATAGGACCATAGGACTCAGCTATGCCATTTTATTATTACTAGCCTCAAGTAGCCTTGTTTTTCCCAGTGTTTATAGCTTCGCAAGAAGCTGTTGACGTTTTAGGTCATGAGAAATGATATAAGCAAAATAACTGCGAGCGTAGACCTTTTAATACCTTCGCACGTATGATAAGAATATACACAAAGAGACTGGATATACGAAATACCTAGCGGTCTACCTATATACCCTCTTCATTTATCAAGAATACCTTTGCCTCTTGACTTTTTTAGAGATATATCTTCTCTGTACATACTTATAAGGAAAAGTGTGGGCAGAGCAATTTTATGAAACCTTGAGATAAAATGGTAGAAATAATATTAAAATGCCTTCTTTGAGATTTTTGTTAGATTAGGAATATATTTAATTGAAACCTACAGTCCGGCCACTGAGTAAATGCGTCTGACAGGTGCAAAAAATATTGTATGTCACGGAAATTACTCACGTCTGATTGAGCTGGTTACTCCGATTATAGTTTCAATAGCATTCGGCGGTCTTTTTCAAGGAGAATGCGCGCGCTGCTGCGTCTCGCTTTGCACACAATTCCCGTGTCAAATAAATAAAATGTGTGGAAAACCATGTCAGTTTCCATAATAAAATTGCAAAAACATTGCTAAAATCCGAATGAAAAAGTTTTCTTTTAATATTTTACTGTAGTTTACTGGCATTGGCTAATGGCTACCATACCAGCTATATAATCTTACGTTAAATAATTATGTATCTATTTTAAAAAACGGTCTTCAAAATTAGTATATCTATACTTACCTACGCCACAGAAGACATAATAGACACCTACGCAATTAATTTCGTTTGTTTGGATGACATACCTTTTCCAGTTATTTTGATTTAAAAACCAAAATGCAGAATAGATTTTGATGAAATTTCTATGGGACCAATCTGAAAGTATAACCTTTTAAATAAAAACGATTTCTCCAAACCGGTTTATAAATGACGGAGCTCTGAAGTAAAAAACCTAAAAAAATACAACATAATTGAAAACCCCTAATTTTTTAAGTCAGTTAAAAAGCTAGTTATAAGGCGATGCGCAAACGGAGACACTTTTGTGTCTTGTGTCGGACACAAGCTATCAATGAATATTTGATTTCTATATTAACAGTATAAAATCAGCCACTCCCTGGGCAGCCTCTGTGTCCAATTGCTTGGTACTTGGTGTGCCTGTGCCGTGTCGGCAACAAAAAGTGTCTACGCATGCGCAGCGCCTAAAAGTGATCATATATTGACAATCTAGTTTTTTTTTGCAATGTTATGGCAACTGTCAGACTCATTCTTTCACCGGCCGCACCGTAGAGCTACTTTTTGAGTTTTGCTTATTTTGTTCAAATTCTTCCCTCACAATCCCAGTGACGTCACGATCTGTGCCTATTTGTTATTGTAACTTGTAAGATTACCTCCAAAGCCCTGAGTCACCGGCTTCGGTTTTAGCGTCATAACATTTTATAAAACCGCGATATTATGCGCGCGTTCGAAAACAATGACTCCCGCAGAGCACGAGCCGCGCATACGCATATATGGGGAACTACGTTAGAGGTAAACGTTTAGTAAAAATAAACAAGAGTTATTTTAAACTAAACTCTATTTAGACTTGAACTGCATACTTGAGTATTGGATGGTTTTTCTGCTCGATGAAGACGCTCGACGCTCGTTCCACTGATACTCCACAGACCTCTTACAAGGATAGACCCCGCGAGTTCGTCTTCTTTGTATGTCTGTGGCCTGTATCAAGATGAACCAATGCTCCGATTACCATGCCGCATAATATTCAGTTTGCTTTGTCGTCCTGGGCCGTGATTCCGTAACTTTAACACGCACGTAACGCGCCACGTTATGTTAACCTCTTAAAATTTGGACTCTATTCCCTAGGAATAAAGATTAACTTTTAGAGGTAAACTTAACACGGCGCGTTACGTGCGTGTTTGTAGAATCAGGGCCCTGGCAGTAGCACCGTAGCACGTCAGACGGCAATCCAAAAATGTCAAATTACGCATTGGTACACTGTAAATTTTTCGAATGTGGTTGACCGTGCGAATGTTGTTAAATTAACACTTAATATTATAGGGTACTAGCTGTTGCCCGCGACTTCGTACGCGTAGACTTAAAAACTTTCAACCCTCTTTTGTCATCCTTAATTCGGCCCTTTCGCGAAATCCTTTCTTATCGGATCTCTACACTCCATAAGGAATCTAACTGCCAAATTTCAGCTTCGTAGGTCAAGTAGTTTTCGAGATTTCGTGTTTAATGAGTGAGTGAGTAGATGAATTTCGCTTTTATAATATAATAATATATAGATTTGACTGTATTAAAAATATGATTCATGCTGGTGGTATCACAATAAGATTATAATAATAAAAAGCTAAAAACTACAATATGTGTCCTGATTTTCAAAAAAATTGAAATATATATTTTGTATTTTTCTGAAAATCACCTTGTACATCCGTATGAAGCGCTTTGTTTCCACTTTTATTATGCGAACTGCTAGTCAGTGAAATGCGCTGCCAGAATGGGTGTTCCCTGATAGTTACAATCTAGGTGTCTTCAAATCACGAGTGAATCGGTTTCTTCTAGGCAAGCATGATCCACTGTAGACCGCATCGTCGCTTAACATCAGGCGCGTTGGCGGTCAAACGCAAGCCTATTATTAAATAAAATAAAATATTGTACTACAAATACTTACAGATGAAAGTTACAGGTAAAATGATAGCCTAATTTAGGTAATAAAATCTCATGCCATCGGTTAGTCTAACTTAATTGTGTTTAATTTAGACGAATGGCATAATTTAAAGTCATTTTGAGATTTTCAGACCGTAACACGATGAGAATTCTCTTTCACAAAAATATCTAGCCACCTCTACCTACAAGTATATTTTGCAGTTTTCCTCAATATTCAAGAATGTTTGTTTTAAAATGGTCTTATATAACGTTTTCTTATCTATTACCTATTCGTTTTCATTAATTGCCCTAATAACACGGTTTACGAGTATATCAATAAAATGATAAGAGTAACAGACTCGTAGTAGATAATGTTGGCAGGTAGATACAAGTACAAAAAGGATTCTATAGATACACTTACATACCTACATTTACATGTTATGTATAAATAAAATATAAAAAGTATAAAAAATTAAAAATAAATACCAACTGCGAGATTTGAACCCGCTCCATTCGGCTTACGCCCCGAGAGCTCTTTCCTGTTGACCTCCAAATGTTTGAGCTGTCTTTGCAACCAATCTAAGCATTGGTGACGTCTTCTATAATTCTTGCTGCCTGCAAGTAACTATTAAGCTAGAACCTTTATAGCCCCCCAAAGCTAACTGAGAGGTGACGCCTTTTTAACCTACATAATAAGTACTTACTACTTAACAAAGAATATATAGATCGATGCTACTTAATCACCTAATTCATCTGCCCAAATGTGTTCACCTTAATTAACTAATTACACACATATACTTATCAATTTATATATATTTTTTTTAAATCAATTTATTTCTATTCTATTCTATGACGATTCTATTTAGACTTTACCGTTCGTCGACGCGGTATCATATTTTTCGGTAGGTAGGTATATCTTTACAGATTCGGCGCAGATTATTTATTTTTATTTTCTATATTAAAATTTGTGCTTCCTGTCTTAAGTCTTATAAGCAATAGCGGGCGGCATGATCTGATAATAATGTTTACTGTGTCTTCCTACGCTGCGCTTACCGGTCCGTGGTCTCCATTCGAGAACCTTTTGGCCCCATCGGCCATCTGTAGCTAGACATACCTAAGTACTTTTACCCTAAACGAAAAGTTTTCTTCTCTGTGCTTTTACGAGTAATTATATGGCCTTATATATGGCTTTATATTTACTTATCGATATGATTAGATCGCTATAATAAGACTAAATCTCGATATGACTACATCGCGTTAGGACTATAACATTACGTTTGTACAAGATCGCCATGGTAGGTATGCAAATCTATACAAAGAGAGGGATCATTACACTTAGGTGTACCTATTCATTAGTATGCATGTCATTTGGTAGATATTAAGGTAGGTATACCTATACTACTACGAAGATAATCATTGAACTGTAAACATGTTGTGTATAGGATATACAAAAGTAGACAATCCCATACATCAAAGTACCAACAATATTACCCAGTTTGATGCAAAACTGTCTGTAAAGTAGTATTCTAACAGGCTTACCTTCACTCGCCTTGAACGAAAGACAATGCGATTTGTAATACCATACCATAGTCAACCGTGGGTCTAAAATTACGTGTAACCATGTTTTTGCCAGTGAATGGTTTTCAATAGGGTTTTGTTTCACATATTGTTTGTCTGTCTTTTACTCATTTGCATGGAGTTTCACAAAATGTTAATTAGGAAAACTATTTTCAGCGGATTCTTGTTTCAAAGTTTAAAGAAGGTACCCACCCAGGCACTGGTTGAATTTATATACAGGGTGTAAGGGGAACACACTCGAAGTCAAAAGAAGGCAATTGTACTCATCATTATGAACCGCGAAAAAATAAACAGGTGTTCCATACATTTTGTCTAGTGTCAATGACCGTTTTCTATAGAATAGCTGATATTTTTTTCGCGATTTCAGGGCTGGTCCCATAGTAAAAGTTGTTCATAATAATGAGTACAATTACCTTCTTTTGGCTTCGAGAGTGTTCCCCTTACACCACGTATTTTATACTTTTTTACTATAACGTACCTATTTCTTGATTTAGAATTATTCATCGCATACAAAGGTTGACATCTTGAAGAGTAGATGAAGAATAATTTCAATGAATTACGTTTCCTGTACAACCAACGCCTATATAGCACTCAAGTGCTAATGGAACGAGGGGACGTGTGACCTTCCTTTGTCAGCTCCAGTCACGACCTCACCAATCATACCATACCCACCTGTCTCATTCAAATACAAACTAGATGTGATATGCAATATGCATGTCTTGACTGCATCCACGCTATGCGGCCACTGGCATTGACACACCTTTCTAATCGGTTATGTTTTTGTATGCATAGAGGTGTCTAATGAAAGATCAGAGGTTGATCAGAGCCGATTGCTTTCTTTCTTCGAATTCTGCTTATATGCAGTTTTTCTGTTTTTATTTGGTCTGGGACATGCTAATTTCTCCTTTAATCCTTGATTTGTTTTTTCTGGGGCTTTATTAGTCCTGTACCCCCTTATTAATAAACGCGGAGTAGTATTGGAATAGTTAAGCGGATTTTTTGTCTTTTTCTCTCTTTAAAATTTTGAACTCGATCGAAAAAGACAAAAGGCGGTGTAACTATTCCGAGGCTACTCTACTTTTATTAATAGGCGGGTAAATGTTTAAACTACACACCTAACTTCAAAGATCAATGCCGTTTTCCGATGATATTATTTTTCAATGAGATCTGACTCAATAGTGTATTTATATAAAGCCTCGTTTACCAGGGTCGATGAGATCGGTAATCGGTGAGCTAATGAATTAATGAACCTGCCGTGCATTGGTCTACTCAATCTATACGATCTAAGTATACAACATACATTCGTGTGGGTATGGATTTTGGTAGTCTTGTTTGTAGAATGCTTTAGCAAACTCATTCGGTCAAGGTAAACCATTTTTAGAGAATTCTTATTGTAAAGGTTGACACCTACATATTTGAAGATCTGCTACAGCTATCTCGATCGTACATTTTTGTACATAAAAATCACTAAACGGGAATTTAAAACAGACATTGCGAATGTTTTTAGGCAATTTTCGTACAGTTTTTTTCAAATACAAGAATAAATTTAATTTTGTTTGTCAGCTCTGTCGCTATCATCATTATCTATACTTTATCTATACTAATATTATAAAGAGGAAAGATTTGATTGTTTGTTTGTTTGCATTGAATAGACTCCGAAACTACTGAACCGATTTGAATATTTTTGCACTGACGGGTATACACTATTCCTGGGTGACAGGCTATAATCTATACCCGTGCGAAGCTGGGGCGGACCGCTAGTAATTTATATTTAATGTATACCTACTACTGCTGGTATCAGGGTCGGACTGGGCAGGAAGGGCCCGTGTGGCTACTCACAAGCCCGCAGCCCGAGACTGGAGATCCTACCTACCGCCTGGCTTGGCTAAGTCAGGCCAGTGGGGGGACCGCACAGGCTGCGGCCCGGCTGTTCAAACTGGCAGTGGCAAACCGACAGTCCAAACTATATGAAAACTAAGCGAGTCAAATTATTTGTACCTACTTAACTGTGGAAAGAAATGTCTTTATTCTGTCGGCCAACTCTATTTGTGGTATTCTTACAACTCATTATTGCACAATTACCCATTTTCGTTTCAAACTGGCACGTGTCGTCGCTGCACCGATTGAGCAGACTGATTTTAGCCGAACTCAATTACGACTATTTGTCATAATTGTATTGGAAATATGACATGCAAGGTAGGACGACTTGCGGCGTCTACTTAGATATAGATAGGTCTGTGGTTGACACCCTCAGTTGACGGCGAAAGTGGCATACATAACACATATTATTTAAATGCATAAAAATTAGCATTCACTGTATGATACAGTAGCGTAACGGTGGCTGTCTTTGTTCTAGTAACGATACTATTTGTGAATGTACGCGGACATATTTGTATGGTACGCGGACTTCTTTGTATGTTGTGGCAGTTAGTTTATGAGTTGCGTTTCCAATTGCATAAGGTTCAATTCGTGATATAAGGGAGATATGTATTTGCTATGTATTATGTACGTAATTATATCTTTAATGCATGATTTTCAGCTTAGAATACAATACGACAAAATCACGACATTCATGTGGTTTTCAACCGACATCAAAAAAGGAGTTTTTCTTCCCAAGCATTTTGGTCCTAGATGATAAATTCAATATGGCGGACGCTCCAAGATGGCGGACAAAATGTTCTTATCTACCATCATGATATGGGTATCAAATGAAAGGGTACGCTGAGAAGAATACGAAAAAGCTTGTTTAATAATAGTATTTTTTAAATTAATAAATTATATTATTGAAAAGGTAGTACCTACTACAACCTATATCTAAGGTTGTAGTAGGTACTACCTAAATATTTTAAGTCATATAGTCTAAATATTCTAAGGGTGAAAAGTTAAGGGATGAATACGAATACCGTATTCGAATATTCCGTGAAGTTGTCAATTTTTTTTGTAAAATCAAATAAATCATGAACTAGTAAAAAATCTTTAGTCGATGCATAGGATCCCGATAGATAGATACAAGTTTACTTACTCATAACTATAGCATCCATTTTGGACCCCGAGAAACGACTTAACCAATTTTTTCGTTTTCCCAGATTTGACGAAGGCCGTGATGGGTACCTCGACCTGACGGAGGTGAAGCGGATGATGGAGCGGCTCGGAGCACCTCAGACGCACCTCGGGCTCAAAGCCATGATAGCGGAGGTCGACGAGGACCAAGACAACAAGATCAGCTTTAGAGAGTTCCTGCTCATTTATAGGCAAGTACCTACCATCATTTTCTTACCCTTTTCGTGGGACCTCACCCACGTGGTCAGTAACAATCCATAATGATGGTGCCGGTCAATATTCAATATCGCAATCAGTGGCCATCATAAAAATAAACTCTAACCCCCTTATTAATAAACGTGGAGTAGTATTGGAATAGCTACGCCGTGTTTTGTCTTTGTCTCTCTTTCAAATTTTGAACTGGACCAGCAGTGACCACTTACCATCAGGTGGCCCGTAGCTTGTTTGCCACTTATACTATTTAAAAAAAAAAAACTAAAGAGTCTCCATACAGCAAACGTATAATTGATAAAGTATTTTTGTATTTGCTCTAACTAATGTAAAAACGGTAATACGTACAAACAAGCGTTAAACTTGGCATGATTATAGTACACACTCTAAAGTAAAACAACAAATAATAAGTAATGGCCAAGTGCGAGTGGGTGACAAATTTCTGTTCACCACCAAGTTTAGCAACATAAGGAGCGGAAGTACGGAACCCTCAATGCGCCAGCTCGACTCGCTCTTGCTCAGTTTATTATCTTTTGTAATATTGAAAATGTGGGGGAAAAGCTCTGCCATGATTATGAATCTTGTCATGATTGTGAATTTATAATTGTCAATCCAAATATGGCAGCATACATAATTATTTAATAGTATATAATGGCACTATACAGGGCTACACAGAAGGTGGCGTGGCACTAAGCTGAAATAAGGTCAATTTACTTATGTTTATTTATTAATAGCGACCCGCCCGCCCGGCTTCGCACGGGTGTAATGTAATTTACGTGCAAAGCCGGGGCGGTTCGCTAGTTATATATATAAACCTTCTGTGAAAATGTATCTGTAACTGATGGTGAAAACCGCATCAAAATCCGTTGCATGGTTTAGGAGGAGTCAGCGGAAACACAGACACACATACAGACGCGGAAAGCGACTTTAATTTATACTATGTAGAGATGTAGAGAAGAGATAGAGAAGAGATTATTATGCTTTTACATATATATATATATATATTAGAATAGCTGTTTTTTTTTTCTCGAATTTTGGGTATTTTCTACAGTAAGTTGTTCATAATGATTAGTTCAAATACCTTCTTTCGACTTAGTACCACCATTCCGTATAACCCTATATTATTGTTGGACGTTAAGCACCAGTTAGCCTATTTTTTAATTACTTTTATATTCGCACAGTGCTGGTAGTTAAGTACCATATTTCTCTTACGACGTCTCATTCGTTTGTTCTTTTCACACGTTAATAAATTAACTGAATTGCGTAACTCGTCTGGTCTGCTTCACTGAGATACCTAATAATTATATAGCTTCAATATTTGCATTAGGGAAAACAACAAACGTTACTTTTGTCTATCCTGTATAGATTTTTGCGGTTCCAATTGGCACACGAGTCACGAAGGCAGATGGTAAAAGAAGTGGCCAATACTTACTTTTAGAGTTCCGTACCTAAAGGGTGAAACAGGACCCTATTAGTAAGGTTATTAAATTTTATTTTAAGGCTGATCGAGGTTGCTGGCTATCTAGAAGCCTTATTTAGTGACAGTTTAGATATTGGTTTCGATTCTGATCTACTCTTAAACTAAATTTGACAGCTATAAAACTGTTGCCATCCTACTCTCACATATTAAAATGAAATGAGAGGCAGATAATTTTAGTCCTGTCGGATTGGTTTAGTTTAGTGAGTGGTATGACAGAATCGACACCATTGTTTTCGAAAGATTAACTTACCATCCCGTCTTTTACAGGAAAGCTCGAGCTGGTGAACTAGAGATGGATTCAGGCTTGGAAGCACTTGCAAGGCTGACAGAGATCAACGTGGACCAAGTAGGAGTGAACGGCGCCAAGAACTTCTTTGAGGCAAAGATCGAAGAGCTCTCTAAAACAAACAAATTCCACGACGAAATCATACAAGAGCAAGAAGAGAAGAGGCGCGAAAACGAAGAGAAGGCCCGCAGAAGACAGATGTTCAAAGAAAAGGCTGCGCTATTTCAACAATAACAAAGCCAAAGAAGAGTTATATTGTTGTGTATCTAGTCTGTAAGCTGTTACCATGACTAACAAAAACATACATTTTTAAGAAAGACGAGAATCCACAATCCGACCATTCCTTAAAGTTGTATAAACCAATAATTAGCTTAGGCTGGAATCTCAGGGAGTACAAGGGGTCCCGATTCTTTTGAAACTAACAACCTGTCTTTGCAAACCACGATTCTATTAAAGGTCATCAGGTCTTATGCGTGCCTAACCTAAGCCAGGAGAGTTAAAGCAAGTAAATTTTTGGCTGCGTGGAGAGCCCTGATGTCAGTTTTCATGCCACCCGGAGGCCTTTCACTTGGCTTAGAATTTGAACTGTCGTGACGAGAGTGTAGAAGTATTGAAGTATAAAGTTAGGAATAATTGTGTAGATAGGCCTAATCTGTTAATCAAGTGTGTATAATGTTTATTATTGTTAAGGTTGAAATGAACTAATTATTTCTAAAATGTTAAGAGGAATTCTATTTAGGTATATGAATGATTTAAAGTTTGTATCAGCCAGAGAAATGCTTTTAGTGCAGGCACTTAAGCCAAAAAAAAGAGTCAACTTCGGAATGAGAGATGTAAACTGTAAACTTGTATAAACCTTTTGGCATTCTAAAAGATCTCTCAAAAGTTTCCTAAAATTCCGTGTCCGCGTCTTTAGATATTCATCATCATCATCATCATCAGCCAGAAGACGTCCACTGCTGAACATAGGCCTCCCCCTTGAACCTCCACACTGCACGAAAGCCTGCCATCTGCATCCACTGGATGCCCGCGACTCTCATAATGCGTGACATTAAACATCACAGACGTCTTCTTCTCTCGTCCAAGATATTACAGTGCCTAAACATAAGGGACCAGTTTGACCAGTGTGTGTTGCCAGATGACATTATGGTACTGAGACGTGGTCCTTAACTTTTGGAAAAACTCAGAGTTACACAGTGGGCAATGGAGATATTCACATCCTATAGATATTAGAACTTGAATCTGGGTGTCTTTAAATCACGAGTGAATTGGTTCCTTCTAGGCAAGCTTGCTCCATCGTAACATCAGGTTCTCTTAACACCAGGCGAGTTGCAATTTGGTGGCAGTGGCGGAGAAACGCAAGACTATTATTGAAATAAATAAAAAACTTTTAGAATGCCATAATAAAGGTTTATAAAAGTTTACAGCTTATTTCTGTCATTCCGAGATGAAGTAATGTGCCTGAGCTATTTGTCTATATATATTTTACGCAAAAATTAAGGTTAAGAGTTTTATATCTACTTGTCTAAGTTTGATGTTTAATGTGCAAAATAAATATAGTGAAGTTAAATAAAAAAGTTAAGTGATTTTATTTTGTTTATTTTTTATCAATTATTTATAACTAATCTTAAGTGCAGATTTATAAACACTAGATAAATTTGTTTTTGTAGGAGTCTTGACAAACAAACAACATTTGTTTGACTTGTAAGGCAAACAAACATGGGCAGGCCTTTTTAAAATTTTTGAGGTATCTAGACCTACCTGGGGGGTTAGACAAGACCCACTTTCTGTTAGTGTTAACACCTGCGGAAAGATGAAATTGTATGAAAACTACATTGACAATGACATTAGCTTGAGAGGTTTTATCTCAAGCTAATGTCATTTTCATACAATTTCATCTTTCTGCAGGTGTTAACGCTAACAGAAAGTGGCTCTTGTCTAGACCCCCTGATTCCTCACTATGTTTACCTTCATTGCTTTTGAGCGATGGCATCTAAACAGCACATAAATTTAGTACCAAATAACTCATTCGTGCAGGGCCGAGGATTGAACCGAGTGCAGTCAGATTGTAAAGTACACATGCTACCGCTCGGCCACCATCGCTCAAAAACAACACAATTCACAATTTTGAACTTCATAAAAATTTTATTAATATTACATGGGAATTACTCACATAAGCATGACCATTTTTTTTTTGGTAAGATGGTACGTGTTAAACTGGCAAGAGATACCTTTTCAACAGTTGCTTATACTCCCAAGTCACCACCTTGACTCTCCAGTGAGTTTTGGACATCAGTCTACTCATACTTGTATTGTTTCTTAATGATTTTAATGACTATCATCCATTTCAGATTCATTTCTTAATGTGCTGTGATGTGTCTCATTCTGGTTCACAAGTGTGTTCATGTCTATTTGTTTCCTGACCACTGGTGGAACTTTATCAAGGTCTATATGCTGAAGCTTGGCTAGTGTTGACATTAGAGATGCATTCTGAAAGGTATAAAATTATTTGAATTAATTAAGTTACCTATATCCGTGGATAGCCTAGACTTGAAAGCTTGAGGTCGCGGGTTCAAACCCCGGGCCCGTACCAATGAGCTCTTTGGAGCTTATGTACGGATTTTCATACCAGTGGCTTTTCGGTGAAGGAAAACATTGTGAGGAAACCTGCATATGTACGGAGAAGGAATTCAATGGCGTATTTGAATCCACCAATTCGCGTTTGGTGGATATGGCCCAATCACTCTTTCGGGGGTAGGCTAAAACTCCAGCAGTGGACTGTTGAAAGGCTGACTATGATGAGGTTACCTATCACCATCGAGATACAATACCTATAGTCACAAATAATGACGATTTATATAAATATTATCTTTGGTCACAAACATGCAAAAATAATGTCTGAACGAAAACAAAACCCCAACTTCTCTCGAAGACTGTTGTGGTCTACTGGTTTGTGCATTGGATATGAAGGTCTCTACAACTGTGCTGTCATCTATCCGGCAATCACATAACAAGTGCAGAATCCTTCACACATGACATCTGTGAGTTTAGATCAGTTGAGGTGCGGGGCAGATGGACAATTTTGAACCTAAAGTAACTTATAAAGAGTTGATTTTTCCACAGCCACTTGCATACCGCAGTGCTGCCTCGACTTTACGCATAAGAGTGTGGTGGATAGCAGAAGTTACTGGGCGAATTTATAATAAAAAAAAATTGATTCTTAAAGTAGTGGCTTACATTTTTGATGGTTGACTCCAATTCTCCACCAGGACTTGTAAAATTTTTGATCAACTCCACCTCCATAGATCTGGAAATAAATATTTGAGATGTAAGTGCCTAAATGACTGTAGAGCAAGCGAGATAGTGATGTAGAAGAATGGTTACTGCTTTAACCTACTATCTTACATAAATTCTTCAGAAGCCAGCCAAAGTACATACACCTCATACTGAAGGCCTAGCATGCATGCCATGATTAAACTTTATACTCTTTTTGTCCCGCGGTCAAAGACAGATGTATCCTTATTCTAGCTTTGTTGCACCTAAGGACTACACTTCGTTCCGGCGCGTGTGCTAGGCCTGCAGGTAGATAGGGACTATATGAGGTTGCTGGGTAGAGTAAATGGAGTAATTAAGGGAGCAGCATGGTAGATTACTGTCCCCATTATGTAGACAATATTAGTAGAGTACAACATTTATACTGTAGTTTACACTAAAACTAGAACAGTACTTGGAACTGATAGAGCAGTATGCCAGTTCACTCTATCGTTTACTTTACCCGTTTACAGCAGGCATTGCCAACGACAGCTGTTGTGGTTACAAACTTACATTACATTAAGAAGTTGATTCGCTGTTATCAGTTCGTGTTGTATGTCTTGCTGAAGTTGATGAGCATTTATTTGTCCTGAAGTAGACATGATTATTTAGTGCGAAGTGCCAAGTTTGAGTTTGGTCCGAGGACGTATCGATTAAGTGAGTATACAATCACCACCACAGATCAATAAGAGTAAGGGGTTTAACCGCCACTCAGTAAAATGTTGAAAATTCAAATCCAAAATTCACGAAAACCCAAGAGTATAATAAACCAATAATAAACATCCCAAAAACAGCCGTTGAATTTTGACTTTACAAAACAAAACAGTAATCAGCCGATTTTGTATTGAGATTGACATCAATATATTCTTGAAAGATGACATTTTGTTTTCTACTTTCATTTCCTCCTGAGAAGATTTTGGTTTCGCACGTTGTTCGTATGCACACGTAAGTATGCCGCTGGTTCAGGAGTTTTGGTGTGCTATTTAATATGTCTGCCATCGTAACATGTCGCCTCATTGTATTCTTTTCAATAAGCTTTGAACTTGAAAATTGTATTCTCATCTGTTAATTATTAGTGCTAGTGGCAGATTATTATTTAATTTTGTTAAGTATAAGCAAAAGCAAAAGTGAGCAATTCGTAAATGTGCACGGGTAAGGAAAAGTGATTTATTGAAATGAAACGTGTATTTTCACGATTTTTTCAAAACTCCAGAAGCCGCTACCAAGACAAGTCTTCGCTACTTTGCGGAATAGGTCTTAAATAGTAAAAATTATATAAAAAGGTAGTAAATACGTAAAACCTATATAAACCTATGGCCTTAATTGCTTTAGCCTGCCTGGTACGCAACAAAACATGTTTTTTTTTTCATCACATTAATCAATCAAAATAATCAAATTCTTCAATCAACACAACAAGAAATTGAGAACAAAACGAAACAGAAAAAATATTATTTGGGAATTGGGAGTTCAATTTTCCTTGCTGGATATTTGGTTTTGGTATAAAGCCGTAGTGAAATGGAGGAAGCTGTTTCAGTGAAGCACGAAGACAAAAACATAGACATTAAACAAGAAAAAGTAGATAACGTTGAAAACTACGTCTTTGTTTACAATGAGCTCGATTCTGGAAGCCAAGACAGCAGCAAAAGTGGCAGTGGAGGTTACCAGCGCTGGGCGCCTAATTTAAACGGAGTTCGTAAAAGTGCATTTACCCCATATAAATCGGTACAAATAACTCCCCTAACCAATCTACAGAGAGGTGAGTGGATCCCATCTTGTTTTCCTTCTGCTTGAAGATTATCGATCGTGTCAAGTATGGTCTTTGTGACGGTAAGTAGGTAACGTCAAGGTCGATCCGTTCGCAGGAAACACGCAGGCGCGGGTTCCCGAGCTGCCCCAGCCGGACAGTAGTTTTCACGCGAAGGCGGGCCGCGGCGAAATAACGCGAGAAGACCTGAAACTGGAGCAGTATGTCGATATCACTGACGAACATGGACTCACCGCCCTGCACTGGGCAGCCAGCTACGGCCAACTGACCAGCTGCCAAGATCTGGTGTGGTAAGTTTCTGTCAATATTCTCTCAATATGTTCAGTTTCTTTGTTCATAGGGAACAAAGAAGTTGTATAAGATATCCTAGAAAACTTGTATTATTTTAATTTTGGGATCATTCCATTCTACTATTTTATTTTTTTGTTCATTTGGTCTCATATGAATGAAAACTGGCTTTAAGTTTATTCTGTTAGTAATTAGAATGAATTCAAAGGCAAACAAATTCCTAAAGTTATGTTAGAAACTTAACACAACTGTAAAAGTATTGGCAATAAATAATTCAATAATAAACAATTTAATAATTTTGTTTAATAAATAAAAGCAGATATTGGATATATTTGACAAATAGTAAATATAGTATATTGTTGGAATTTATCATTAGTTTGCTCGGTGGGACCACGAGACAAACATCGGCTTTGGCAATGTCCTCCGTGAATGAACAAATCAAATGGAACGGGCTGCGAGCTGTGTGATTGATACATACACTACAACAGAAAGTATTTGTTTGTTCAATTGAACCATTTTCGGAAAGGATGACAGCGACGGGTCGTTGCTCGAACTGAAGGAGCTAAGCGAGTGGCCGCATGGCACTTAGGCTCGTACAGGTTGCGGCATGCAACGAACCGAAGGAACAGAGTGAGTGGCCGCATGGCACTTCGTAGCGGCTTGCAGGGAACCGAAGCAGTGTATGCAGGGAACCGAAGCAGTGTATGTGTAGGCAAAGGCTTGTCTTTGACTGGCATCTCACCTTATGTTAAGTGATGATGCAGTCTACTATGGAGCAAGCTTGCCTAGAAGAAACCGATTCATTTGTGATTTGAAGACACTGAGATTGTAACTATCCAGGAACACCCCTTCAGGCAGCGCATTCCACAGACTAGCAATTTCCACAATATGTGTGGAATCAAAAAGCTATTTGATTTTGCGATTTGCAAAAGGCAGGCTGTCGTTCAGTGTGGAGGTTAAAGGGGGAGGCCTATGTTCAGCAGTGGACGTCTTCTGGCTGATGATGATGTGGAATCAAAGCGCTTCGTACGTGCTTATTTCAACATTTTGGCCATAGTCAATAACTACGGCAGTTACGAGTGGATTGATAAAAACATAACTAACTGAAAAAAACTGGAAAAGACGAAAGCGAATCAGAGACTGCATTTAATTAGTCGCAAATAATGATCTTTCTTATTTTTACTAAGAAATTCTCATAACTGTGAGATCTCGCAAAATACCGAAATCTAGCAAGATTAGGTCTCACGAATCTTGCAAATACCGAGATAAAAGTGTTTGGTGCAAGATTGCATTACTAATAATACTTTACCACACCTCTAATTGCAAGTTGAAGTGGCAGTGGGCAGGCCACATCGCTCGAAGAACCGATAACCGATGGGGAAGAAAGGTTCTGGAGTGGAGACCACGAACCGGAAGACGCAGCGTAGGGAGGCCTCCCACTAGATGGACCGACGACATTGTGAGAGTCGCGGGCATCCAGTGGTTGCAAAAGGCAGGCTGTCGTTCAGTGTGGAGGTTAAAGGGGGAGGCCTATGTTCAGCAGTGGACGTCTTCTGGCTGATGATGATGACACCTCTAAAATGAATGTTTTGTGCACAGGTGTGGTGCCAATGTCAACACACGGGGTCCAGAAGGAGAGACAGCACTCCACCTGGCTGCGGCGGGAGGGCACCACGAAGTTGTTAAGTTTCTGTTAAACGAGGGAGCTGATGCTGATATACAAGACGATGTAAGATATCAATTATTATTTTAAGAACTAGCGACCCGCCCGCCCGGCTTCGCACGGGTGTAATTTACGTGCAAAGCCGGGGCGGGTTGCTAGTTATATATATAAACCTTCCTTGAAAATGTATCTAACTGATGGTGAAAACCGCATCAAAATCCGTTGCGTGGTTTAAGAGTTAGCGGCCATACAGACAGACAGACAGACGCGGAAAGCGACTTTAATTTATACTATGTAGAGAAGAATGATAATTTTTCCATATCTTATTCGCATTTAGGTGATAGGGTTACGCATATAGACTGTACTTAGCCGAAAGGAGCCATCATTATGAACAAGTTGCTCATAATGATGCAAGCGACCCTAGACGGAGCGCGACGCGGTCGCGTTTGTCGCTGTTTTTTTTAACGTTAAAATAAGTGAGTCTTGTGACGCTGTCGCTGCCGCCGGTTGCGGTCGACAAGATCGGTATGCGTAGTAGTAGTAGCGGTATACCTTAAGCAATAATAAAAATGTGATCATCATCATCATTTCAGCCATAAGACGTCCACTGCTAGACATAGGCCTCCCCCATCGATCTCCAAAAGGGCTTTCCAGCGTTTCCTTACGGTCTCTTTTAGGTCGTCAGTCCATCTCAATCAATGTTGAGAGGTGGATGTCATACGCTGCGCTTACCAGTCCGTGGTCTCCATTCCAGAACCTTTTGGCCCCATCGGTCATCTGTTCTGAGTTATAGTGCCCTGCCCACTCAACTTGCTAATCCGGCTAAAATTGTGATGTAAATAAAGAAATAAAATTCTTGTATCTTTCAGTCTGGAAGCACAGCCTTAATGTACGCAGCCGCAGCAGACTTTCCCTACACATGTAATGAGCTCCTGATCAGAGGTGCAGACCTCACTCTCACCAATGACTTTGACCAAGATGCGTACACACTAACAACTTCTAACAACTGTAAACTAGGTAAGATCTAAGAATTAGCTAAGGGTCCGTCCATTAATCACGTGAGGCTTGAAAGAGGGGAGGGGGTTTAGCAAAAATTACGAAATATCACAATCAATAGACTTCATCATAATCAGCCTTTTAACAGTCCACTGCTGGACTTTTAGCCTACCCTCGAAAGGGTGATTGGGCCATATCCACCACGCTGGCCCAGTGCAGATTGGTGGATTCACATACGCCATTGAATTTCTTCTCCGTACGTATGCAGGTTTCCTCACGATGTTTTCCTTCACCGAAAAGCCAGTGGTATGAAAATCCGTACATAAACTCCAAAGAGCTCATTGGTACGGGCCCGGGGTTTGAACCCGCGACCTCACGTTTTCAAGTCTAGCGATCTCCCAAATGGGCTACCACGGCTTATCAATAGACTTAAACCTCACCAAACCCCCTTGGTGAATTAAGGAGGGGTTAAAAAATGCAAAAAAAAAAAAACACGTGATTAATGGACGGCCCCTAAGGTCTTACAGGGTTATAAGAAAAAGGTATGCTAGCCGAAAGGAGGTCATTGCACTCATAATTATGAACAAGTTTTAGTATGGGACCAAAGCTGAAAAAAAATCTGCTGTTCCATAGAAAACGGTCATTGACAATCTGCATAAGGTAATGGTTCTTTCGAAATTCAAATTTCTGATTATTTTTTAGCGATTTCCGTTTTGGTCCCATAGTAAAAGCTGTTCTTAATGATGAGTATAATGAACCCCTTTCAGCTTAGCATTCCCTTTCCTATAACCCTGTATATAAAAGACGATGTGTGGATGTGGATGTGTGTGTATGTTGCCCATGGACTCTAAAACGGCTGGACCAATTATGGCGGGTCTTGCACTGGCTGATTAGCTGACGTTATAATGAGTAACTCAGGCTACTATTATCCTGGAAATATCTGGGTGAAATGCAGTGAAAAATCGTGTGAATTGCAATGTGCGATTTCCACTAATCTATCAAGCAGTGGCGGCTAGTGCGATGGTAAAACCGCGACGCCGGCAGATCAGATCACTCTCCATTAGAAATACGATAAAAGATACAGAGAGACCCAACGTCTCCGTGCATGTTGAGTTTGCAGCATTGCAGCTGCTAAAGTAACCCAAGTAGTTACGTTAATTAAATATTTTTATCTAAATTTGTTTGTAATACTTTACCAATTACTGCATTAAAAAAAACATGTTTGTGTATACATATTTAGGAATATGGTTTAGTTTAAAATTGTATAGTCTACTCTAAGTTTAGATTGTTTTGACCATATTTTGTTTTGTGTGCCAATAAACTAAATAAATAAATCCAAATCTTTCTAACAACAAAAATTTTATCTGTTTCAGCACAAACAGCAATAGAGAACTTCTTGATTGGCTGCCTCAGCAGGATATGAATGGATCACGGACCTCACCTGTTATGTTGCTTTCTACAACCGACAGCAGATTCATTAGCTCCCAAGAGTTAAATGAGAATACAGGGATTTAGTTTATATAATGTAAATGTATTGATATATATTTTTAAGTTGATTATACACCAACACAATGACCACTAAAATACAGACAATATGATAACATTTGCATTTTTATTGCACAAAACCATCGAGATACAATTCCTATAGAGTCACAATATCTCAGTGAAAACAGTCAAAAAACGTCCGAGCATTGTACATACATTGTATCAATTATATACTTCACAATGCCACATTTACTTCAATTTAGACGTTATGTCGCTTGCATAGTGTTCAACGTTAGTCTGTTGTCCGTTATATTATCGTAACTCTGGCATCGCGCGGCGTTGTATTCGGATCGCGGTTACCTTGCAACTAACCAAAAATCTGGGCTATTTTTAGCGTGCGTGGTTCAGACATTTTTCGGCAGGATTGTGACTCTATATGTATTGTATCTCGATGTACAAAACCTACACAACATTTAACAATATAAAAGAAAATTACAAAAATATTTTTATATCTTACACCTAATTGACTATCACCTGGTTTATAGTAAATGCAATTTGAGCATAGGCAACTACTAATTGCTTGCCCGTAACCCCATTTTAGTTTTAAAATATATTGTTTTTTTTTCGTTTGTCTTACAAATCTATATGAATACTTAAATATTTGTAAAGATTATTCTATCAAATCTACAAACTTAAAATGTAGCTGAAGTCAAGTCTTTTATAAAATTAGTTTTATGACAAGCATTTTCTTATAATGTACTAAAATAGACAAAAATGCTCGAGTCAATACCACAGTAAATATACATATAAGCTATAGTAGTAGTTCAACTCGGACGTTTCCTTGAATTCAATGCCTATTGTCGGTCACAGGACTAGGGTTACTACTAGATTTGTTAGATAGAAACTCTTTATTGTGTACACCAGAAATAAAAATTACAAACAGATAGAAAACACTTACGAGTTAGTCCCACAAATGGCGGTCTTATCGCTAAAAGCGATCTCTTCCAGGCAACCATTGCTATTATCGGGTTTAAAGATATTTTTATATAAACATAAAAAAAAAAAAAAAAAAAAAAAATAGGCTTGCGTTTTTCCCCCATCACGCCTGATGTTAAGCGATGATGCGGTCTACGTTGGAGCACGCTTGCCTAGAAGCAACCGATTCACTCGTGATTTGAAGACACCCAGATTGTAACCATCGGTAAACACCCATTCAGGCAGCGTATTCCACAGACTATTTTGTACGCATTACCGTACGCTGACGACACACACGGCGAATCTCAATGACGCGGCGCGCGCATCTATCGGACTACCGCTTTGAGCGTACCGTGAAGTATCACTGCGGGCGGGGGAAATGGCGCTTGTTTAATTACGTCACTCGATTCAGGCGTTTGTTTAAAGTTGAACTACTGCATAAGCTTATATATCTACTGTCTATACTATCGATGTTTGGTTCTATTAGTTTCTTAGTCCAACATTCAAAAGCTACGTATTGTCTTGTCACAAGTGCATGCTTAGGTCTGATGTCCATTGGATTGTCGAAGGGTCGGCGTTGAGGCCGTGAGAAATCAAATTACTTCCGGTTCACCGTACCTTCAAAATTGCCCAATCGCACTTTAGTACTACATTGCGCCTCCGCTGTGCCTCAACTGTTCTAAACTAGTAAATGAGGTACCGACGCAAAAAGAGGGCTGTGTTTGTCTGTGGCATCATAGCACCCAAACGGCTAAATCAATTTTGATTTAGTTTTTTTTTGTCTGGCAGGTGAATTGATCGAGCGTTCTTAGCTGTTTATATATCAGTTCTTTTATCAAGGGTTTAAAAAAACAATGTATATTCGTGAACCTAACCTAAACGGAAAAGAGTTTACTTTTCCACGGCCGCGACGCCTCAATACGGCATTGTGCCTTAAATGCACCTAGGCTTAGGATAAGATCATATTTCTATCTACAATAGATGTTAGAACTATCCCTAGCCATAAAAAAACGTTCTTTTACAATTTAGACTCGGTAAGCCAGTTGAAAGTCTGGGGTTTCCTGTTAGACTGCGGGTCGATGAAAATATTGATAATGCTAGGTTTGTCGGTGACTGCAAGGGCCTTCTTCAAAGCCGCTTTGATTTCGTCGACTGAGCGGCACAGGTGCCCCGTCTCCCCGAACATTTCCATCATTTTCTCGTAACGAACCTCCACACCGAGGGATGTTGGTGGAGTGCTGAAACAAAACAAATGTGGTACATCAGAAGCAGTTTTTCACCAACTTCAAAAAAGTAAAACACTGTTTTAAACATCACGGTTGTTCACTAAAGTTATATGATTATTTACGGGATATTTACCGAAATATCGGGAGCTCATTTCACAACCTTACCACGGTAAATATCCCGTAAATAATCACGGTAACTTCAAGAAAGTACTCAATTCAGTTGTATTTTTTTTATGTATGTTACCTTAACACTATTAACTGTTTATCGTATTGTTAACTGTATTTGCCTGCTCAGACACCCTAATAGCTTGGCTGCTGAACTCACGGAACAAAGATACAAGCCCAGGCTAAAAAGAAAGCGCGTTATCCCCAGCGATTGACCCCATCTGGTCATCAAGAAAATACATAAAAGGAGATTTCCTCACTAGAGGGCACACTTTACACATTGCTCTCAAAACATCTGCGACCTGCCCGGCCGGCTTTGCACGGGTGTAATTTACGTGCCAAGCCGGGGCGGGTCGCTTGTTATATATATATAAACCTTCCGTCAAAAATTATCTAACTGATGGTGAAAACCGCATCAGAATCCGTTGCGTGGTTTAGGAGGAGTTAGCGGCCATACAGACAGACAGACGCGGAAAGTGACTTTAATTTTTATACTATGTAGAGATACAGATAGAGATATAACATCGCAGATAAAATCAGAACACAGAAAAAAAAACGTATTTATAAACCCATTTTGAAAGTTCTTTTTCATTTGTAGTGATATACTTTCAGAACGGCCCCATAGAAATTATATCAAAATCGGCTCAGTAGTTTGGTTTTTAAAGCAAAACAACTGGAAAAATATGTCATCCAAATAAACGAAATTGCGTTTACTAATTTCGAAGTCAGTATTTTAAATTGATAATTTTATAATCTTGCGAAGATACACTCTGATTCGTAACCCGCTAATACACGCTAGCCTTAGCTGGTCAAGCAAAGGCGAGCATCATAAGTCATAAGTAAACAAAAAATAATAAACCGAGAAGTAGAAATTCACCTGTAAAATTAATATTTCTATTTCCTGATACACCTATGAGTATGCTGTGTGTATAAATGCACCTGAATCGCATCGAAAATTTAGTCGAATGTAATTGCTAGGTGTTTTTGGGGGCAATGTATATATATTTTTTTTAAATAGAATAAGTGGCAAACAAGCTACGGGCCAGCTGATGGTGAGTCGACACCGCTTTATAGTTGATATTCCGAAAACCCGAACGAAGCGCATTGATCCCACTTTTATTGTGCGAACTGCTAGTCTGTGGAATGCGCTGCCTGAATAGGTGTTCTCCGATAGATACAATCTGGGTGTCTTCAAATCACGAGTGAATCGGTTTCTTCTAGGCAAGCGTGCTCCACCGTAGACCGCATCATAGCTTAACATCAGGCGAGTTGGCGGTCAAACGCAAGCCTATTATTTAATTTAAAAAAAAAAAAAAACAAAAAAAAAGTGGTCACCGCTGCCTATAGACACCTACAATACCCGGGGCATTGTCAGTGCGTTGCCTACCTTTGAGGACTCTATTCACCCTTCGTTTGAAGCACTCCAAATTATACTTCGGAGGAAAAACCGAAGGTGGTAAGCCATTCCACAACTTACAGGTACGTGGCCGCCAATGATAGTCAGAGGGGTTCAAATAGAAGCTACGTCGTGCCGTTATTTAATAGCCTTGAGTGTAAATTTATGGGTATAATGTTATGCTACAACTACAAAAGTTGTAGCACACACACACACACACTTCAGCCTGTAAAAGTCCACTGTTGAACAAAGGCCTCCCTCTTAGAGAGGGGTGTTGCCATAATCCCCACGCTTGGCAGGCGGCTTGGGGATCGCAGTACGTTCACCGTGTACTAATAGGACGCTGCTGCCCATCCTTCGGTGGTTCTGGTCGCAGTTTTAGGACATACCCGGGTCACAAAAAAAAGTTGTAGCATAATACAGTAATACCCCGCTTTACGCGACCCCGTTATGCGCGGTTTCACTATAACGCGAATTTCAAATTTCGCGGTCAAATGCCTCGCATTACGCAAAAGAGTGCGTATAATCATAATGTAGTCATCAACTTCTCTATGGTCGCAGGAATCTCCGCTTCCTCTGAACATTCTGTTTGAAGAATTGGGAATTCCCTGTCCTTCGACTTTGTTCTATGGGGATTCCCTCGTTCGTTTTGTTTGTTCCGTCATGCGCGAATTTCAGTTAACGCGATTTTTTCCAGAACGTATCCCTCGCGTAAAGTAAATCCCTCGGTATTACTGTATTGTACCCATACATTTTCTCTCATTTCTGGACATGTTGACTAATAATGCATTTATTTTTGTCTTCAAACTGTGGATGAAATAGCTTTAAAACTGACCATTGCGTGACGTCGCCGCTTGATTGTATGTCGGCCATGGTTTGTTTGTCGAACCCGCTGTAGATGCCATTGTTGTTCACAATCACGATGATCACTGGCAGCTTGTAACGCATCATAGTTTCGATTTCCATTCCTAGAATTAAAAATAATGACATATACCATTACAGATATACTTATTGTGAATCCATGAAACATAATGTACTCAGTAAAAATGTTTGAAACAGATTTGAAGGACTTTCCTACCAGGAGAACGTATTGTTAGCTATTCTTTAAAAGTATTAGTAGAATGGGGTTGGGGTTGTTTATTTTCATGACAATAATATTTTTAATGGCAACACCAACCGAGAAGTGGCGTCAAAGTCAATTTCACTTGTCATTGGTTGTTATTAGCGATTGAAGTAGAGAGGGAAAGTATATATTGGGACGTTCAGTGGCCGTCAGGACAGTCGAGCTGTGAATTTGTAGCCGAAAGGCAGTTGGATAAGTGTTTTGTAGTAAATCAGTGATAATATACTTGTGTTAGAGCTTAGTTCGAATCGGTGCGCGGTCTCGGGCAGTCGGCAAGAGTGAGTCGTTGTGAACAGTGCTAAAGTGTGTTAGGGATAAATAAATAAATATTTCGGGACATTTTTCACTCACGGTCATCTGACCCCAAACTAAGCAAAGCTTGTGATATGGCTGCCAGAGACTGATATACATACATAGTTTTAAATACATACTTAAATAGATATTAACACCCAGATATAGAACAAACCACAAATGTTCATCACATAAATGTTAGTCCTAGGTGGGAACCCCCAAACTCAGAAGGTAGGTTCACTACCAACTGGACCAACAGGCTATCAAAGATAAGTGTGTTATAATACTAAAGTGGTTATCTGGTATTTAAGGTGATGTAAAGAGTAATCTATGTTCTTTAGAATAAATATAAATATCTGTAATTCAAATAGAACTCGTTAACAGTAGAGTTGATGAGCTTATTTGTAGAAGTGATTCTTTGCGATTTGCAATATATTATTGGAGCCTGATCATGGAATTTTATTTCCTAGATTAAAGCCATTCCTAACAGTATCAGGACGAAAATAATCTTATCATTGTTGTTACCAGAGAATCCGAAGGCGGAGTCTCCTTCGACGCAAATAACTCGTTTCCCCGGAGCGTGGTCGCGGCACCACATAGCTGCAGCGATGGCGAAGCCGGGTCCTACCTGAAAACAATTAAAACAACATTATTTCAGGGCATGCCACATTCGTTTTGTCACCGTCATTCACATTTTGACTCCATAATTACGCCATATTTACACTGAGATTTACACACTCTTTGCATATTTATCACTAACTAGCTGTTCGCCCCAGCTTCGCACGGGTATAGATTATAGCCTGTCACCCGGGGATAGAGTAGCTTCCCGTCAGTGAAAGAATTTTACAAATCGGTTCAGTAGTTTCGGAGCCTATTCTTGCAAACAAACAAACAAACAATCAAATCTTTCCTCTTTATAATATTAGTATAGACTACAGCAATAAAAATGGCGTTATACACCAACTCCAACAGTGCCAAATATAGCTATTTACTTTTACGGTTCTAAAAGTTACATAACTATTGGAATGATTGCGAGTATAACATACAACAGAATAATTATGAGTATGAATGCTCATTTCCAGTGTGGTCTAAATATTTAACAGTCACATCCAGAATGGCATAATTATTGACTGCTCATACCCAAAATGACGTGTTTGAATAATTACTCCCAAAGTGGCATAGCGATTGAATACTCATTCCCAAAGTGGCGTAAATGATTGAATACTCACTCTCAGAGTGGCGTAATGATTGAATACTCAGTCCCAAAGTGGCGTAAATATTGACTGCTCATACCCAAAGTGCTCTTAAGCGTTTTTTTTTTTTGCAATTATGGCAAACAAGCAGACGGGCTGCCTGATGGTAAGCAGTCACCGTCGCCTATGGATACTTGTAACACCAGAGGCATCACAAATACGTTGCCGACCCTTTAGAAAGGCTATAAACTCGCCTTTTGAAGAACCCCATGTTGTAGCTTCTCGGAAACACCGTAGAAGGTAGCTCATTCCACATTTTGCAGGTATGAGGCAAGAAGGATCGCAATAAAAATATAATACTCACTCCCATAGTGCCAAAAGTGCCCGCATCGAGCCTGTGTCGTGGCTTGTTGTTGAGTAGCATCCCGCGGCCGATGTCCATAGTGTTAGCGCCTTCGCTCACTATCACAGAATCCTTCGGAATGTTATCTTGTACAGTCTTGAATACTGCATAGTAGTTCAGTGGTGTTGATGTGTTGGATGCTTGCGCCTGAAAAATTATACAGGATTCATCATTATCGTTCTATCATGTGCCCACTGCTGGGACACCTGCCTTCGCTGAGAGAGAGAATGGGCCCTAATCTAGCATGCTAGCCCAGTGCATGTTGGTTAATGTAAAGTTTTTTTTTTTTTTTTTTTATAAGTCTTGCGTTTGACCACCATCACACCTGATGTTAAGCGATGATGCTGTTTGAGGTTCTTGGACATATCAGTCTCCTCGAGATGTTTTCCTTCATCGTTTTTGAGCGATGGCATCGAAATTGCACATAGTTTATTTAATTACTAAATATGTCATTGGTGCAGGGCCGAGGATCGAACCGGGTGCCGTCAGATTGTAAAGCACACATGTTACGACCACCATAGCTATCCGATAGCCTATTCAATGCGATTGGACTTTGACAGCGTTCGGAGACAGTATATTGACATTGACGTCAATTCTGTCATACCATTTTCGAAACTAAACTAAATTTGTCAACTCTAAAATTATTGCCACCCTTGTTGTACATATTGAAATGACATAGATAATGATAGTCCTTTCAGATTGGTTTAGTTTAGTGAATAGTTCAACAGAATTAAATAAATATTTGGGACATTTTTGCACACACGGTCATCTGACCCCAAACTAAATAAAGCTTATGATATGGCTGCCAGAGACTGATATACATACATATATTTATATTAGTATGTATGTAGTATTGTATATTTATGTATGTATACATAAATGTAGAGATATACATTTATTTAGGTTTATTTTATGTACACCACCAACTGTTTTTCAATTTCTTTAGTCCTGGTTTCATTTGTATTTTCGGTGTGTAATAAAGAAATATTGTATTGTATATATAATTTTAAAAACATACTTAAATAGATATTAACAACCAGATATTGAACAAACACAAATGTTCATCACATAAATGTTTGTCCTAGATGGGAATCGAACCCACTAATTGACGCCAGTGATTGTTGTAGGTATTAATTGTGATTTTGTTCACTTACAGCGACGAATTCCGAGTTGGCCTTCTGTTTCTGACTAATTGTAGACCACCATTTATTGCTGCTTGGTTGTAGGGCGACCTTCTTTTCAGCTAGTTTCTTGGCGAGTTGCTCCGCGAACGGTTTGATATCTGCGTGGACTGCCACCTCGGACTTGACGGCGTTGTGGAACTCCTCGGGAGTTATGTCCACCTGGTAACGTTGAATCATGTTAATCATTTTTATTCAGTTAAATTACAATATTTGAGCTGGAAAAAAATACATGTCACAGATACATTTGAGTTTGAGTTTATGATTTGGTTCAAAACACGATAGAATAAACTTTCCTCGATCCAAAAAAAATCTGAAACAAAGTCGATTTAGTTTATTTTTTTCGTTTTATGCTCTAATGAAAGCTCGTTACAACCTGGAAATTGCATGTACTGAAAGGCAATTCTATTCAACAGTTTTTTATTTGGATAGATTTTTGATAGTGAATAGTTTAGATTTTTAGTGAAATTAAAAGCGTAAAAAGATCGCGAGAATGCGCGCTCAGTACCGCGCCAGGCGTCATCGAGGGCAGACGTATGTTCGTTTTTGTTGTTGCACTCCCCCCGCGGGCGTCCTGACTCTTGCATGGCAAAATACATCGTCACTATAACTTAGCGGGGGCTGAGGGAGCGTTTTGTTGCCTACGCGACTAGGATAACCGGACCTTAATATCGCACCGACGAAGCACTTTTTAACTGTTGACAGGCTAGACCTATTTATTGTTCTACGACGTTTTTAGTCTTAATTTCGAGACTATATTGGAGTTTTAGTAAGGATCCCTATTTTTTTTGAAATTATAATATAGCCTATGTCACCCGGGGATAGTGTACCGTCTCAACAGTGAAAGAATGTTTCAAATCGGTAGTTTCGGAGCCTATTCAATGCAAAAAAAACAATCAAATCTTTCCTCTTTATAATATTAGTATAGATAACTCCAGCTAAGGATTTTGATAACTCAGTGCCGAGTTTTTTTGAAAAGACTCGAAATAACCTAACGACTCAAAAGTCAAAAGAATATGAGCTTGATTGGGATTCTAGTCTTTAAAAAGAACTCAATCTTATTAGTGTAACACTTAGTTTTCGAGTTTCCTACAACATTTGTTTGACGTTGTTAGTTGGTTTCACCTGTATTATTTTAACGTTGGGCGCGTATCTCGGAGCTTGCCCAAAGTGCAGCATCCAGTTTAACCTCGCGCCCAGCAGTAGGACGACATCTGCTTGTAATAACGCTTGTGTACGCGCAGATGAAACGCAGTAGGAAGACTCGTCTGGGACCACACCCTTGCCTGGGAATAGAAGACGAGTTCACTGTTAGATTCAAAATTCAAAATTATTTTATTCAATAATAGGTACATTTCTAGTTGAAGTCGCACTAATGCCCAAACTAGGTGTAGAAACACCTGTATCTTGGGAACTAGCCCTTCCGTTCAAAAATCAATTAATTGTTTAGTACCTACACTTCGTCATAGTTATTATTTTAAAGACTACATTTTAAATTTTAGTTTACATACATATTCAATTATAATTATTTCAATTTCAACATACATACACATTAAAATCAGTTATATAATATATTAAATTAAATTAAACTAAATTATTAAATTTTAAATCAGATTTAAGAATAATATCATAATTTTTACAAAGTAAAGTCAATTGTTAAATTTAATGTCAGCATGGTATCATAATGTCAATGTCATTTACATTTTAGATTTTAGGCGAATTGGTCGAATTGGATTTTAATTTCTATTATATTAAACATTACGTTCTTTATTGATGTGGTCCAGAGGTTGAGTGAGTGAGTGTGTGAAAAGTTAGTGAGCGAGTGAGTGTGCGAGTGTGTGAGAGTGTTATGTGACAATTATAAATAGTTGTTCTGTGTCATTGTAAGTCAATTTCTTTAACCATCTCTCAAGTTTCATTTTACAATTCATCAGATTCAGACTGTAAATATTTAGTGTTTTGTTGACTCTGTTATAAAGACGGGAGCTGACAGCATCGTAATGACGGTTCGCGAGGGATGTTCGTGTGCGTGTTATTGCACAGACGGTGTAGTTCCTGCGTTTACTGGTAGGGTTGTATGGCAGCGATATGTGTTTACGAAGAAGCACCTGTTTCACATACATCTGTCTCACTGTGAGCACAGAGCAGTCGACATATAACTGAGTAGTAGGATATCTCCATGGTTTGCCGCACATTACCTTCAGAACAGCTCTTTGCGCCCTTTCCAATGAAAGCATGTTGGTAACGTAGGTACCGCCCCAAGCCGTAATGCAATATGACAACACCGACTGCGCAAGTGCACAATACACAGTCTTCAGGAGCTCTAGGGATGCAACTGTTCTCAGTCTCTTGAACACAAACATGAGTTTTCTAGTTCGAGATGTTAGAGTGTGCAGATGGTAACTCCAGTTAAGGGTGTCGTCTATAGTTACTCCTAGGTACTTAGCGTGAGTAGTACGTGAGAGTTCCTGACAAGTACACCTTTCATGGAGCTGACCACAGACGTGTGCTCTGATCTTCAGGGAGCTGATTGGTGGACGTACATTCACGCTTGGTGAGAAAGCGATATAATGCGTCTTGGTAATGTTTAAGATATTGTTTATAACAAAGTAATTTATAGTTGATTGAATCAGGCGTTACTTTGTGGAAGTCCATCTTCAAAACTGTTTTTCTAAGGATTTTAGAAGCGGAATTACACATGAGAATCGTCAGAAAAACAGTTTTAAAGCATCGATCTAAATGTACTGTTTTAAAGTAATTTATTTTGACATTATTGTGGTTTTAACATAATGTGATATTTCATAGACTAAAACTAGTTTATTTATTTAGTTTATAGGCACACAAAAAAAACTAGTCTGGGACTGTGTGTCGGCTTCTCTCCTGTATCTATATAAAAGCGATTTTCATCTACTCACTTACTCACTCATTAAGAGGGGGCCTCCGAAATTTTATGCTAATTTGCCATGATATTCTAACTAAACCAAATATCCTATCAACGTAATAATTGATATATGTGATTTTTCAATTCATTTTCTTTCCGGCACTAAGACAGAAACATAATAGCAAGATATTTACTTGATACTTTATTGTTTTCAAAATGGTGCCTTTTTGCTGATTTTTTTGATTTTTTCTTGGATAGAACTTCAGTCACATATCTAAAATAAATACTCATCGAAGGAAAATATAGTTTGTTTTCCAGTGCTAAGACAAAATTTACCTAGATTAATTAGTACTCTCATAATAAATTATATTCGATTTGAGACTTACGTCCTTTAGTTCTAAGCAACTATTCGGTCAAACGGCAAGTCCGATATTCAACCTTATTCTGTTGCGCTTTGTATCTAAATGGCGAAACACGCTCCGTTCAACCTCAGTACCGCACTATGCTCCAACGGGGAAGGACGCACGCGCTTGCTATTCGCCTAGATTTATCTTCCGAGTGCGATTATATCAACACCTACTGTATTTTCAAACAATGGATAACATAAAAAATCTATGGCTCGAACGCGACCATTTGATGCGGCAACCAAGTGTTGCCAATGACCTAGAGCACAGACTAGGTAAAGCTACTATGAAAAAATTACAGGTATTAATAATTATGGATACGACTAGGCCCTACCTAACGCATCTATTATTATGTACGCTCGGTAATATAGTTATAAGAGTCTAAGTGTTTCGTGTGGAGAGAGAAAGAGAGAGAGAGACAGACGGAGAAAGCTGAGAGAGAGATAGAGAGAGACAGTCAGAAAGACTACTAAAAATCAAAATTATTAAGTAAAATAAAATTTTTGTTGAATAAAAAAATATAATAATAATTAACAATTTTTTTTTTTTTAAATTAATAATTTCATAAATTAAATTAAATTTAATTAAATAATTCATACATACTTAAATAGATTATAGTTATTAACAACCAGGTATAGGACAAACGTTCATCACATAACTGTTTGTCCTAGGTGGGAATCGAACCCACGCCTCCAAGCTCAGAAGGTAGGTTCACTAACAACTGGACCAACGGGCGGGCTTTCGCGTGTTTCGTTTATTTTAGTATAGTATAGTATAGTATAGCATATCATAGCATAGCATAGCATAGCATAGCATAGCATAGCATATCATAGCATAGCATAGCATAGCATAGCATAGCATAGCATAGCATAGCATAGCATAGCAAAGCATAGCATAGCATAGCATAGCTTAGTATAGCAAAGTATAGTATAGCATAGCATAGCTTAGTATAGCAAAGTATAGTATAGTATAGCATAGTATAGCATAGTATAGTATAGCATAGCATAGCATAGCATAGCATAGCATAGCATAGCATAGCATAGCATAGCATAGCATAGCATAGCATAGCATAGCATAGCATAGCATAGCATAGCATAGCTTAGTATATATCGATGTATTTTTTTTTTAAAATTACGAAAATTTTCCGGATTTTTGCGCTTTAATATTTTGAAAGGCATCCTTTGCACAAAAATTGCCGAATTTGGGCTTATCAGACGCGTCTTTTTATTTTCTACACGCGTGTGTTTACAGTGTTTCTATTTTATTATTATTTATGCCTACTAACTAAATAAACACTTTTTTTTTTTAATATTATTTATTTCCTGAAATTGTGAGAGTAGAAATCCAAAAAAAAATTTATAGTCTATTTATTACACCACTGAATTTTTTGTGTTGAAAAATTTTGTTATTTTTAACATGAAATTCCGGTTACGTAATTTCAAACCCAATTTGGGGTCTTTAGGGTTAGGTCCTAAAGCCGAGTTTTTGAGTTTCACGTCTTCGTCTGCCAGAAAAAATGATGCCTATGACGTCAGATTTTTGATTGGACCTTTGTGTCCAAAGTTATGGACCTTCAAAAAATCGGGTATTTAGGGTCCGCCTCGCTACTTAGTAACTCAAGTTACTATGTACCTACGAGTCTTAAAATACTAAATGACCTATCGTTGGATAGCCAGTGAAGCTAACTATTCTTGCCTGGATTGACCTGGGACAAAATGTTTGAGGAGCCGGGTATTTCAGGTCATCAAAATCTTAAGACCTAACTTAGACTATAATATAAACTAAAAACTAGAACTAGTTATATTTCCTAAACCACAGCCTTAAAAAATCTGCAAAAAAATTACTAAAATTTAAAATGAGCTTTACTACCTCGAGCCAAAATTTGGGCGTGGTAGGGGGTGGTTTTCCCCCTTTTTTATTTCTATTTAAATGTATTTCTCACTGATTTCAAAAGTAAAAATCTAAATATTTTTGTGTAATTTTTTTTGGGTTAAAGGTCTGGTTTAGGAGATATGACCCGGGATCGGGTACCCCGTGCCACGAGGTTTTTGGGTTTTTTGGTCTTATCCCGGCAAGTTCAACCTAGCAAAGCATAGCATAGCATAGTTCAGTTTAGTTTAGTTTAGTTTAATGTTTAGTTTAATGTTTAGCTTTCTGAAACTGTCTCCAGCGTAATATTTTAATTAGAGAATTTATTTAGGTTATATCAATTTAATTTATATACTTTATTATTTTTATATTGTAGAAAACCTAAAAATAAATAACAAATACAATTTTGAAAAGTGAAATAAACAATTTACGGTTTTGCGCGCCGCGACCGAACTCAGCTAATCGCCAAAACACCAAGTGCACCAACACAATGCTTATCCTGTGTGTTATTGCTCCTTGCCGCTTTACAAGGTCGAGTGCGCGAGTTGTGTACACTTTAGCTGCGCGCGACTGCCGCGCTGTCGTGGTTGTGTTTCACACTAATGCGGGTGAAGCGAGACGCGCGGGTGAAATCAGAAATTTTTCTTGCCTTATACGCAGCCTTAATGACGAAATCTCGAAAACCACTTGACCTACGAAGCTGAAATTTGGCAGGTAAATTCGGTGATCCGCTCAGAAAGGATTTTGCGAAAGGGCTGAATTAAGGGGGGCAAAAGGGGGTTAAAACATTAGATGAAAGTCTATGCGTACGAAGTCGCGGGCAACAGCTAGTAACAGTATAATCACCCATAGGTGTAGGAAGGAACGGCAGTTTGGTTTGCTCCACCAGTTTCCCAATGGCTTCTTCCGCTCTCGCGTAGGCGGCGCCTTTGCCCACTACGATCAGGGGTCTCTCAGCTTTGGCCAGCAAGTCGGCCGCTTGTTCAACCAACGCCGGGTCAGGGTACGCTGGACGAACTGGCTCCGACGTGTAGAAGTCTAAGGGGACTTTGCTCTCGTCTGCTTCACCCTGGAATCGTGCATAGACGTGGGTGATTACTTTTTCTATGGGCTCGATTTTTTAATCACATGCTTTTATTTCGCACTAAAATATTATGCGAAATGAAAGATTTCCTAGTTGAAAGCAAATTCACATGGTTCAAACTACTCGTTGCGTTAGCGAGTGATATAATTATAAAAAAAATGCGTCTCTTGTTTGGGATTTTGTTTGAAAGTCTGTCTTTTCGCAAGATATTTTCGTGCGAAATAATCAAAACTCAAGCGAGTTTTCTTACATTGTTACTAACATTTCTACATTAGCTAATCAAACGGTTAATGGAGGAATTGAAATAATAAGGTGCGTTACTGATAATTAGCTTTACATGATAATGTAAAAGAATAATTATCGATTTTCGCACACAGCGTGATTATTTACAGAATTACCTACTTACCCCACCTAGCTAAAAGAGAAAATGAACTGTTTGAAATTTGAATTTCCCGTTATAGGTGAAAAATTTCACCTTAAGCAATGGACGTAATGTATTTTGGATGGGTGACCGCGAATGCCATTTACAACTGAGCGCTACCATTGTTACCATTGTTGAGAGTCGCTGGCATCCAGTGGATGCAAAAGGCAAGCTGTCGTTCAGTGTGGAGGTTAAAGGGGGAGGCCTATGTTCAGCAGTGGACGTCTTCTGGCTGATGATGATGATGCTACCATTGTTCAGATACATTATATTATGAGGCCCGGCTCTGTGACCTAATAACAGCTAAGTAATTTTGCCACAAGCGTTAAACTTCAGGCAAAACACTGATATCAGGCAAACCACTCGACCCAGACAAACTTCTATACTTTTTAGTTCATTGTCTAAATTGTAATAAAAACCAAACAAATAGTTTTTAGTTAAATTAGCTCGCAAGTTTATTCAAGGTTATGTATTTCAACATGTAAAACAATGGCTCATTATTATTCTTGATATTATTTTGTACTCAAGATTGAGATTACAAATTAAAATATATTATTATATACTACTTAATTATTTTACTTCTTTTTTTTTGAGTAGGTACTACTAGGTACGGATACATTTCGGATAGTGTGCATCGGATCTACATGATCTAATTCCCTCCTGCCCATTTTTCTATCGGACTGCCAGAGCGGGCACGAAAAATCGTCACTGCTTTATGGTTGATGTTCCGAAAACCCGTACGAAGCGCTTTGATTCCACATTTATTATGCGAACTGTGGAATGCGCTGCGCTGGGTGTTCCCCGATGGTTACAATCTGGGTGTCTTCAAATTACGAGTGAATCGGTTTCTTCTAGGCAAGCGTGCTTTAACGTAGACCGCATCATCGCTTAACATCAGGCGTGATGGTAGTAAAAAGCAAGCCTATTATTTATAAAAAAAAGGTACTTACTCCTATGAGATAAGAAGTTGCTCTATCATCAAGATCAGCCCCTGAATTTGAAGGCCCTCCCCTGAAGGCTTAGTAATAGGTAATAGGTTCTCAGTGACACCCTTTGGGTATGGAACCCTAAAAAATGCTCCAGTAGTCTATACTTTTGTATTAGGTATTCTATAGGTTGAGTAGGGCCTATGAGGTAAGTTACTCTTATATCACAACCACTATTAATCTTCCAGCCTTATGCATTATCCCTGGAGCCATACTATCTTCTCTATGATGAGCCATGTACTCTTACTGTCTACAGTTAATAGTCTTATTCTTATTCGAGATGGGGGCGATAAGTGACGTACTGCACTGACGTACCGCTTGGGGTGTATTGTGAGTTTTCTCCTACCAGCACCTACCCGAGCCAACCCAACTCCTTGAAATATCAGAGTGAGGCTCTGGGGCGCTGGAACAGTTGCTCCAATGGCGTAGATAGATGATGAAGTGTGCAATGACGTTGAAAAACAGTCTAGCTGTGGTGACGTGGATGAAGAAGGTAATGCTACCGGATTGGTAGCGATTCTGATTTCTTCTGTGGCTTCACAATGCCACAGCATGTGCTCTACATTTTCGTTCTCCTTCATGCAGCCACGACACAGTGGACTGTCCGTCGTGTCCGTGGCTCCCAGTTTATACAAGTGGCTATTCAAGTTGTATTGCCTGCTATTGGGCCCTATAACCATAGGGCCCAATAGCAGGCGAAGGTCTTGTCGTTGCAACGCCAAGATATCGTTAGTGATCTTCTGTCAAGAATTGCTTAATTTTTTAATTGCTTCACCCCCCAAATGCGTTACGCACCGCATGTCGGCGTAAGTGAAAAATACTCCGACGCACGTATTGTGTGTAAGAAGATTTATACACAATACCAATCTATATCTTAATATATATAAATCTCGTGTCACAATGTTTGTCCTCAATGGACTCCTAAACCACTTAACCGATTATAATAAAATTCGCACACCATGTGCAGTTCGATCCAACTTGAGAGATAGGATAGTTTAAAATATATATAAATCTCGTGTCACAATGTTTGTCCTCAATGGACTCCTAAACCACTTAACCGATTATAATAAAATTCGCACACCATGTGCAGTTCGATCCAACTTGAGAGATAGGATAGTTTAATAATTATATAACTAGCGACCCGCCCCGGCTTCGCACGTAAATTACACCCGTGCGAAGCCGGGCGGGCGGGTCGCTAGTATTATTATATAAAAGCGAAATTCAACTACATACTCACTCATTAAACACGAAATCTCGAAAACCACTTGACCTACGAAGCTGAAATTTGGCAGGTAGATTCCTTATGGGGTGTAGAGGTCCCATCAGAAAGGATTTTGCGAAAGGGCCGAATTAAGGATAACAAAAGAGGGATGAAAGTTTATATGAAAGTCTACGCGTACGAAGTCGCGGGCAACAGCTAGTGGTATATAATATGCACGTATTTTATACTTTCTTTTTTTTATTATCTGAAAGGTAGGTGAAATTCCCCATTTTAGCCATAAAAAAAGTCCTTCGCTCGCATTCGACGAGTTAAGTTGCTAGTCTTCTACTCACTGTCAGTAGGGTGGCGGGTACGTCCAGGTAGGCGACGCCAGGCCGGCCGGCGGAGGCAAGTCGGACTGCCTTCTCCACGTGCAGCGGGATGAGCCTCGGGGACGGGGGTCGCGCCGCGTACTTACAGTACAGACGACTTGATTCCACCTGCACAGAACACGCATATTGCCATATTATACTGAATTAAGCTAAAAAAAAAAATCGGGGCATTTTTGCACACACGGTCATCTGACCCCAATCTAAGCATAGCTTGTGATATGGCTAATATACATACATATATAGTTTTAAATACATAATTAAATAGACATTAACAACAACATATAAAACAAACACAAATGTTCATCACATAAATGTTTGTCCTAGGTGAAACCACGCCCCCAAGCTCAGAAGGTAGGTCCACTACCAACTGGACCAACGGGCTCTCTAACTAACTCGCGGTTGTTCACTACAGTTATATGATTATAAATAAATATTCGGGACATTTTTGCACACATGGTCATCTGCCCCCCTATAGAGTAGCCTCGGAATAGTTACACCGCCTTTTGTCTTTTTCGATCGAGTTCAAAATTTTAAAGAGAGAAAAAGACAAAACACGGCGTAACTATTCCAAGACTATATATGACGTACGACTACTACGACACGTTTATTAATAAGGGGGTTGGTGTTTATTTATCTTATTAACTGGATATTTACTGTGATAAAGTTATGGATGGAGCTTTATATATTTCGGCGCAGTTACATGCACCATGTTCAAGGGAAGACTGGGAAGAACGCGGGTGGTTGGTCGAAAAGTTCAAAGTTAGAGCGACCAACCGCCCACCACTCGCATTCTTCAGTCTTCCCGTAAACATGGTGCATGTAGCTGCCGAAATATTGGAAGCTCAACAACCTTATCACCGTAAATATCCCGTTAGTAATCATATGACTGATGTTGCCCTATTATTATCAGACTAATAGCATAGGGGTGAAACCTCTTCACAAATAATCTACTATGACGTCAACCAGGTGATAATTATGTGAGTTACTAGGCTACTCGGCTAGATAATAATAATTATAGGTGAGGTAGATACTTAGTCACACAGCAATGCATGCGGGCAATGGAGAGAGCTATGCTCGGAGTTACTTTGCGCGATAGAATCCGAAACGTGGATATTCGCCAAAGAACCAGAGTCACCGACATAGGTGTTAAAATTTGCAAGTTGAAGTGGTAATAGGAAGGCCACATCACTTGAAGAACCGATAACCGATGGGGAAGAAAGGTTCTTGAGTGGAGAACACGAACCAGAAGAGGCAGCGTAGGTAGGCCTCCCACTAGATGGACCGACGACATTGTGAGAGTCGCCGCCATCCAGTTGATGCAAAAGGCAGGCTGTCAGTTAGTGTAGAGGTTAAAGGGGGAGGTGTGGGGGGGGGGGGGTGAATCGGCGGTGGCGGCTAGTACGATGATAAAACCGTGACGCTGGCATCAAAACTCGGACTCGACATCAGGTACTCGGATTTAAAACTTTAGATGTAAAATAAAGTAGTACTTTTTTACCCGACTGCGCAAGAAGGAGGGTAATGTTTTTGAAGTGTATGTACTTACGGGGTTTCTTTGGTACACACAGGGGGTGTCATTTGAATCTTTTTAATTAATGACAATTTACTTGTTACAAGTATAGTTAAGTAATAATAGTTTTAATAATGCTAAAATGTGATTAAACTTATCTTAATCCTGTCACCAATACAGAATATCTGAAGAAACCTTGTCTTGTATCCATCTACTTAATCTAATCATGAGTTATGTACCTAATCTACAAGTAATAAGTAGCTATGAAAGTATTTTTTTATATTTGTTCCACACTTTACGATTTATTACATTTCAATTATTAGGAGCGATAGTGGCTGAGCGGTAGCATGTGCGCTTTACAATCTGACGGCACCCGGTTCGATCCTCGGCCCTGCGCCAATGACTTATTTAGTACCTAAATAAACTATGCGCAGTTTCCATGACATCGCTCAAAAACGTCGTTTGGAAACTGGTACGTCCAAGAACCTTCTACGTTCAAAAACATATGACATTCGCCAACATACACTGGGCCAGCATCGTGAATTTACGGCCCATCTTCTCTCTCTAAGAGAAGACCTGTATCCCAGCAGTGGGACCATGATAGGTTGAAATAATGACGATGATGATAACATTTAACTAATGAGTAGCAATGTTGTGGCGCATACATAAAATATACCAACAGTACAATCAGGTAAACTGAATAATAATTAGGATAATTACAATAACTACGTATTGTTAAGATGTTGATGCATGAAACCATTTAATGTTCAAACAAAATAAACCAAAATAATTAACAATAATTAAAAAAAAAAATAGATATGCTTGCGCTTGGCCGCCATCTCGCCTGATGTTGAGCGACGATGCGGTCTACGGTGGAGCACGCTTGCTTAGAAGAAACCGATTCACTCTCGACTTGAAGACACCCAGATTGTAACTGACGGAGAACACCCATTCAGGCAGCGAATTCCACAGACTAGCAGTACTTGACCCTATGTTGTGACTTGTGAAGTAGTGTCATACTTATATAATCCCAACTTTTGAATTGCCTAAGGACTTAAATCAAATCAACGCTTAATTTTCACAGAAATTGACTTGGCAAAAATCCATAAGTGTACCTTTTTGTATTATTTTGCATAACTAAGGATGCCGTTAATAGGTCTGTGTTCTTAATTTCTTTTTTGTTACCTCATCTAAAAAACTTATCGATCGATGATATCAACGAAAACAAAATAAACATTTGTTCAAAAATATTGGCAAAATACCAGGAAAGCATAAGGTCGGAAGACGCAAGATGTCGTGGTTCCGTATATCGATGAGTAGACGGGGATAAAGACGGTAGAACAACTGTTGGACAAGGAACATTACTGCCGATCTCTATTAATACCGGCTGTCGACTTTCACTGAGCGAAGAATATATAAAATAAAAAGTATGAAACAGCTTATATTTTTTGCGATTTCAGGGTTGGTCCTATAGTAAAATAGGTCCCATGGTTGTTCATAATGATGGGTACTACTATGAACCCCTTTCGGCTTAGCACACCCTTTCCGCGTAACCCTGTATAATTTTATTAAATTGGGTAATTGATTTTTTTCTAATTAACAAACAATGGGTTGACTTGCGTCATCAAGTACGTAATTGAACTTCAAATACTATTAGAGTTCCGTACGCAGAGGGTAAAAACGGGACCCTATTACTATGCCTACGCTGTGTCTGTCTGTCCGTCCTACCTTTAAACAGCTGTATCTTTCGAACCGTAATAGATAGCCAGTTGAAATTTTCACATGTTAGGGCGGATTATTTAAGAAATAAAAAAGTCAAAAAATAGAAACGAAAGGGTTGTAAGAGATGAATTTGCCACGGATCTCAGCAGTATACTTACGCCATTCTTGTTACCAATAACCCTGTATAAAAAATATGTTTTCAAATAAGTTGACAAGCGAATTTAGGTATTTACCTAAATGAATATCAGTTATCAATGCTAATTGAATTCAGCAGATAATTATGATAGAGGGCTTAAACAGGTTGACAATATGTGTTAGTATTTGTTCATGGCCAAGATGCTACATTCCTCAACCTGAATCCACCCTTTTTTACCCGACTGCCAGGTTGTTGTAATGTTTTTCGGTTATATTTATGTTTGTCCATCACTATACATATTTGTGTACTTGTATGATCTCATCCTTCCCATTTTTTTATAGGAAGGCAAGGGTGGGCATGAAAAGATGACACCGTGTCATGGTTGAAATTCCAAAGATACAAACAAAGTGTTTTGTAAAAATCATCGAGATAGAATTCCTATAGAGTCACAATCTATCAAAAAACGTCCGAGCGTCATTGTACATACATTATATCAATTATATACTTCACAATGCCACGTTTACTTCAATTTAGACGTTATGTCGCTTGCATAGTGTTCAGCGTTAGTTGTTCGCTGTCATCGTAACTCTGGCATCGCGCGGCGTTGTAGTCAGATCGCGGTTACCTTGTACCTGGAAGAGATCGCTTTTAGCGATAAGGCCGCCACTTGTGGCACTAGCTCGTAAGTGTTTTCTATCGTGTTGTAATTTTTATTTCTGGTGTACACAATAAAGAGTTTCTATCTATCTATCTATCTATCTAACCAAAAAGTCTGCTCAATTCGTAGCGTGCGCCAAGTCTTGGTTCGGACATATTTGGCACGATTGTGACTCTATGTCTATTGTATCTCGATGGTAAAAATGTATTAATGATTAGTTTTAAGAATTTTCATATATTTCGTTTTGATAATTTTCTGTATAGTTTTACCCACTTCCCGAAGTGCACTTTGACAGGAATTGTACTGTATTATCTCACCTGCGGCCATTCCTGGAAGCCTCCAATGCCCTCATGGTCTTCAGGGCACGAGCCAGCGATGACGAGGAGAGGCCAGCAGTTCACCTGCGCGTTGGCCATGCCTCCGATACAGTGCAGCAGCCCTGGACCCGACACCGCCAAGCATACTCCTGGCTTTCCTGAAGATAGATTTTTTAATGTAAATTGAATCACTTATCAATACTGAATAACAACCTCATCGGCAACGAATCCTTAGTTCAGACTAAGCTTTAAGCATTGGCGTAAAGTTGCTAGTCTATCGGTTTTTTATCGGATACATTTCGGAGAGTGTTCATCGGATCTGCATGATCTAATTCCCTCCTGCCCATTTTTCTATTGGACTGCCAGAGCGGGCACGAAAACTCGTCACCGCTTTATGGTTGATACTCCGAAAACACTTTGATTCCACGTTCATTGCGCGAACTGCTGGTCTGTGGAATGCGCTGCCTGAATGGGTGTTCCCTGATAGTTACAATCTTGGTGTCTTCAAATCACGAGTGAATCGGTTTCTTCTAGACAAGCGTGCTTCATCGTAGACCACATCATGCGAGATGGTGGTCAAACGAAAGCATATTGATTATAAAAAGTAAAATAAAAAACCTCGCAGGTCGAACACAACTTACACAACACCGAGACGATACAAGAGAGACAGCGAGAGAATTAATTGCAATATGTAGAAGAATTACAGATTTTGACACACTTGCCTACTTGCACTAGAGATAGCATCTGTTCAATTGCGTATAATCCTACTTCCTACTAATATTATCAATGCGAAAGTTTGTATGTATGGATGTTTGTTCCTCTTTCACGCTGCAACGGAAAAACAGATCGACTTGATTTTTTGCATGGGTATAGTTCAAGAGCCAGAGAGTGACATAAGCATTTCATCATCATCATCATCATCACCATTTTTCATCACTACGCGGGTGAAACCGCGGGGCGCAGCTAGTATGGCATAAGAGTATTGTAGTTTGATATCTCCAGGGCAAGTGTCAAAATCTGATAATTTTGGGTTAGTGAGGTGAACTTTCAGTGGATACTGGAAATGATTTAAACTACTTTTGTCCGTATTTTCAGTGTGTGTAATGTATTTAGTAATATTCGCTAAGCCTGTTATATAAATGCGAAAAGTTTGTTGGTTTGTTTGTTCTTCTTTCACGCAGTAACAGAGCAACGGTCGACTTGATTTTTTGCATGGGTATAGTTCAATGGCCAGAGAGTGACATCTATAGGCAACTTTTCATCATCATCACAATTTTTCATCACTATGCGGGTAAAACCGCTGGGCGCAGCTAGTTATACTAATATTATAAATGCGAAAGTGTGTTTGTTTGTAAGTTCCTCTTTCACGCAGCAACAGAGCAACGGATCGACTTAATTTTTTGCATGGGAATAGTTCCATGGCCGGAGTGACATATAGGCTACTTTTTATCATCATCATCATCATCATCATTTTTCATCACTACGCAGGTGAAACCGCGGGGCGCAGCTAGTTTGTAATAAATGTAACACCAGTCAACTAGACTATTAAATAGATGCAAATAATTTTTTCCAATTTACAATGTGACCTTCTAAGAGGGAGGCCTTTGTTCAGCAGTGGGCGTCTTATGGCTGATGATGACATAATTTTTTATGTTTCTTTCGTGCATGTAAAATATCATACGCAGGCCAACACAAAAAAACGGGGGAAAATATTATCTGCCATGCTTTTAATAAGTACTTCACTTGTAATCAGTTTGATAATAGCTCTTGATAAGGTTTCGATTGAGCCCATACTATGGACATACTATGGATACTATGCCTTATGAATTTTTCAGGTTTCCTGTTTTTTTAAAAGCTTTAGTTCTTATTCTTATTCGAGATGGGGGCGATAAGTCCTGCACTGACGTCCCGCTTGGGGGTGTATTGTGCATTCACCCCAATGCACAATACACCCCAAGAATGCACAATACAAGCTTTAGTTGTTTTTTTTTTATTCAACTTGCCCTGTTAGTATGTTAATTCGTATGTGTAGGACAAATCTCGCAAATGAATTTTAGACTAGTTATCCTCAGCGGAATAAGCTGAAATTTGGCATACTAATGTAAGTTCGGTGACAAGTGACAATGCAATGTTATGGTTCCATCGAGCTGGTCTGATGGAGACAGAAGGTGGGCATAGGAACTCCTAAACGAAACGACGTAACTCCGTCGAGTTTGGGTTCGCTGGGTATGTCTTCCCAAGCACTTTGGTCCTAGATGATAAATTCAATATGGCGGATGCCCCAAGATGGCGGATAAAATGTTCTTATCTACCATCATGATATGGGTATCAAATGAAAGGGTTTGCTGAGAACACAAAAACTTAGTTTTTAAAAAGTATTTTTTAGATTAATTAAGTTTGTTTCAGGACCAAAAGTATTGTATGGTATATGTCTCCTCATGACGGATACTATTTACTTGGCAAAGTTTTTAAGGATCTGTTCAGCCGTTTAGTTGCTAAATATAAACAAACAGAGCAATTTACGCACATACACATAAGATAATTTTGTAGGTATAATGTCAGTGTGAAGTGTTTATGATAAAGGTCCAAAGGTGGGTTTGATTAAGGAAGGTATTATCATAAGTAAAGTCCAAAGGTGACTTGTTAGGTAACACTAGAAAAAAAAGTGTCATGGGACTTAGAACAGTATTATTGGTCAAAGTAGAGGTCATGCCACATTTTTTAACACTTAGCTGCCATTTATTTTATACTAGCTGACTCGTCATACATTGTCCTGCCCAAATTGCAGTAAATTTGATTAATTTACAAAAGAGTTATTGGCTTGAGTTCATACAAAAATCCCATAGAAAAAAGCTAAGTTATTCTGTTTTTCCCGAATTTGTGTTTTTTATTTTTTTTCCTAGTTTGATTTAAAATTTCCTAATTTGGTTTAAAAAAATAGCCAAATTGGATCTGCCGTTCTCAAGTTATGCACTTGACATTTGAATGATGTTTGTATGGAAAGTATTAAGATACCATGTTGTTAAAGGAATAAATTCCTTTCTCACTCACCAGTAAGATATCCAACGGCTTGAGCTGCATAGCAAGCTGCTTGCTCATTGCGCATGCCAATGTACTTGAGACCGGCCATTTGGAATGCCAGCGCAGTCTCAATGACTGGGATGCCGACAATTCCAAAGACATATTCAACACCCTGAAATTTATTTTACTTAGTATTGAAGCCAGTTATAGTCAAGAAGCAATAAAAAGCTGTGCAATTGTCACAAACAATAAAAAACTTTGCATAACAAAATACACACAATATTACAATATGTATTAATGATGTTGATTTTGAACCTCTTATTAATGAACATCACATCATCAGCCATTAAATGTCCACTGCTGAACAAGGCCTCCGACTTAGAGAGGGGTGTTGCCATAATCCCCACGCTTGGCAGGCGGCTTGGGGATCGCAGTACGTTCACCGAACGAATTAATGAACATGATATTTGAATATGGAATAGTTAATCTGTTTTTTTCTTGTGCAAATCAAAATATTGATGCGAGGAAAAGACAAAACATGAAATAAAGAACTCTACAACTATACCACCGGATCACACTGAACGTACCAAACAAACATGAATGTTGGTTGTGGGAGTTGATAACTTTACTTTGGTAGTTATACCCATTGCAGATGATGCACAGTACTCACGCCAGGTCCACATGTGCAAGCATTGCCTGCAACAAGCCACAATACTTTCTGCATAATGCCAGTGGCTTGCAAAGGAGGGCTTGGAAGATGCTTAGTAGTCTTGCTCTAAGCAAATAAGTTCTGCAGCTCACCCCTGGTGAGTTCTGCATGCACTCACATGAGTTTACTGCACATCGTCTGCAATGGGCTTCAGTAAATTATAAAAGCATGATTGACTCCAAAATCAACATAATTAGCATATCAATTAAAAACAGACATACAAATAAACAATAGTAAGTCACCTTTTTATGTCCTTGTTTTCAGCAATCTAAGTACCTATATGCTGACCAAATAACTCAGGAATCACTCAAATACTGCAGGGGTGCAGGGCAAGACCACAAAGGGGCTGATCTCTTTATCCATGCAATTCTTAGTAATGCAGCTGGCCCGTAGGTATATATTTGAATTGTACTGGGCACTCTATTAAAAGCACTGTCACACTATTCGTGTCTAAGCAAGACTACACAAAAGCTGAATAAACACGACCAGAGAATCCTTGAGCTGACAGCACAAAATGAAGCTCAACCTGAGAGGAATATAGGAAACGGGACACTGATGAAAAAATAGTTAATTTTTGTCAGGTTTTTTTTTTAAATGACAACCCAGAAAGACTTGTGAAAGAAATAAGTCGGAGAATGTATGACTAGGGGGTAGTATTTTGTTGTAATTTTCATGGTATCGCGTTTTCTTTTCCCTGGCCGAACCCAGCACCAAAAAGATTTCAGTAGATAGATATGTTAGGACTTACTTCAAGGCCAGTTAGTGCATCTTTTGCATAACTATTATCAGAAAACTCACCTGCTTCTTCAAGCTCTCAGCTAATATTGTGTTCCCGTCAATACCCATGGCTTGATTTAGCTTTTGAGATACGTGAATGCCCCTTCTAAAAACTAGTTGACTTATCCGCCCTAACAACATTTTAATCAAAGTTACAACTTATAATAACTATGAAACTCAGATCGAAAAACAAAGTACGTCCAAACTACGGCGAGTTTTAAACTAGATTGTTTTACTTGTAAATGCAGCTGGATACAATGTATGGCGATAACTTACTGCGGTAGATAGCGGTGTGCTTTATTATTGTCTCGGTAGATTATATTTTAGTATGTTTTTAAAGATAAAGATACTATACAATAGTACATTTATCTGAAGCCGAAAAGTGAACTTTGGATTAGGCGCGTCAAAACTAAAATAAAATATTTATCCAACTGAAATTAAATTATTGTGTGAGTTGTAGTTTAAATTTGTGACTTTGATATATTTTTTTTTTTTTTTTAATTATAATTCGCCCATCGGGCAGGCTAAAGCTTTTAAGGCCATACCGCCTATTCTTCTGTTTTTTATAGTCTTAATAACGTCAAACAAGTCACAGTCAGAGTCAAGCTAAGTAAGTCAAGGTCAAGTCAAACTCATGCCTCTGTAAAGTGGTGGGAACTTTACAAGAGGCTCCTATGGAGTTTTGGAAACAACACGAAAAGACACGTTTCACCTCGTTATAACACTTGGCCACACTCGAGCACGTTTACGAGCACTTAATGAATAATAATTCACCATTTAGAACACATTAACACTCGAAAATGCACTAGTTTAGGAAAATAATCCAACGAGCCGACATGTTTTTTTCCACGTTGGCGCCAAAAAACTCTTGTGACTTTGACTTGTTTGCGTCAAATAAGACAGAGACAGCTAATTTTGAGTTGACAATGATATTGATATTAGAATCTAATTAGACATTGACTATTGCATCTTTTTTTTTCATGACCTTGGATACAGAGTACTGCAGTCAGAATAAGAATGAGGGTTTGTAAATGAGGGTAAGGTATATCGTCAATCAAGATAAGTCATAGCCACAATCACGGTAAATTCAAAGTCATGCCCTAATAAAGTGGTGGAGATTTTACTGGAGGATTCTGTGGTTTTGGAAACATCACACAAAACATGTTTTATCTCATTTTAAATCACTTGCCTACACTGGACTACGTTCAAGAACACATAAACAATAATCCACCATTCCACAAAGTCATGCCAACTTCGACTTGATTTACTTTGCTTGACTCTGACCTGACTGACTTGTTTGACGCTAATATAATCATAAATTTTGATAACTAGCAAATGCACAAGACATGCGACGCCAAAATCCTCATTAGGAGGTTTTATGCAGTACCACTGCCACTTGCACAATGCAAAACGTTGCAGACGATGCGTAGTAGCTACTTCTACTACAACTTCTACTAACTACTTGTACTACGCATCCTTAGCAAGCGCCCTTAGATATAGGTACCTACTTGGAACCTAAACGGACCGCCGTCCAACAAACGGGAGAGAAAGAGTGAGAATTTCATATTTCCCTCTTTTTCTCTCCCATTGGTCAGACGGTGGTTGAGGTCAGCCGCGTACGAGCGTCTGTTAGCACTATAAACAAGCACAACAAAGGGGGTCTAGACAGAAGCCACTTGGAAGTCACTTTCTGTTAGCGTTCACGACAAATGAATGCACGTGAATGCACAGATATACAAGATCTGTGAATGAATGAGTTCAAATATGACATTAGCTTGAGATAATTTCTCTCTAGCTAATGTCATTGTCATTTTCAAACAATTTCATCCAAAGAGTATACGAGTATAATAAAGGCATGATACCTACTACCCAAATAGGTATCATGAATAAAGGCTTTCCGGCCTTTCCGCAGACGTGAACGCTAACATAAAGTGGCTCTTGTCTAGACCCCCAGCACAGTTTCGCAATAGTGCATAGCCTCTGACAAAGAGAATATAAATACTGCCTCTGACTGAGCTGCCACTGAGTTAACGTCCAGGCGCTAATAGTATACTTAGCTTTCATAATTATTTGGGAATCCCGGTGGTGCGGTTCGCAAGCAAGTTAGGTAGAAAATTTTCGAATGAGAAAAAGGCGATGTGTAGGCAAAATTAAATTAAATGTAACCACTAGATATTGATTCCTTTAGTATAGGGCTCTCTGATCACTTAGTAAAAACAATGGGTATAAGATCATTGACTAAAAATAACCAGCAGAGCGTTTTCTAACTCCGTACATAATTATATTTATGGTAGTTTTCATTCAAAACTTATGATTTTTCTTGCACTGTCCTCCTGGCTCGTACGATTAGATTAGGTACCTAAGCTCGTACGTACCTATAATTATAAGTAGTACTTATAATGTACATACTTAATTATACCTATGCGGTCCCATTCCTAAGTTTAGTTGTTTCATAAGTTCAACATTTGTTATGTTTTGAACGTAAGATTATAATATACCTACCTAGGTAGCTGGCAGATGTTAGATTGCTGAAAACTACACTATAGAAGATAGCTTTTTTTCATGCATTTGTACGACTTTCAAATTTTTCTACAAAAATTTATTCAACTTGCTCTGTTATAGGTAGGTAGGTACTTATGGTAATTTCTATGTTCGCGGTAGGTATGGGTAATGTGCATGTAATGTGGGACTGTGTAGGAAAAATCTTGCAACTGAATTTTAGACATTCGTGTCTCGACACGCCAAGTCATTAATTAAATAGAGCAAGCTCTCGAGCTCTCCATGAAAATTTTATTGACTTTGTAACAGAAGTTTTAAAACGAATTGTTTTGGTCGAGCGCCTGTAGATTTGGCAATATCAATATTTTCGCTCTAGCACTTCTTATTCTCTGTTGATTTGAACGTAGAAGCGTTCACAATTTTTTTGTTGGTTTTAGTAATTGATATGATATTTATAATACTTAAATAACTGGTAAAGAGCCTGTCGAGACACGCGTATTTTCAGACACGGTTCCGTAGTCAAAGACATAATAATTATGGTGGTCATAATAATGTAAGTTCAGTTGGCCTAGTTGGCAATGAACCTGCTTTCTTGCGTTTGGGGCGTGGGTTCGATTCCCACCTAGGAAAAACATTCATGTGATGAACATTAAATTTGTGTTTGTTTAAAAAAAATATAATATGTATGTATATCACTAACACAAGAAATAAGTACCTACCAAGTAGGTACATCATCATCATCATCAGCCAGAAAACGTCCACTGCTGAACATAGGCCTCCCCCTCTGAACGACAGCCTGCCTTTTGCATCCACTGGATACCCGCGACTCTCACAATGTCGTCGGTCCATCTAGTGGGAGGCCTCCCTACGCTGCGTCTTCCGGTTCGTGGTCTCCACTCCAGAACCTTTCTTCCCCATCGGATATCGGTTCTTCGAGCGATGTGGCCTGCCCATTGCCACTTCAATTTGCAAATTTTAACAGCTATGTCCGTGACTCTGGTTCTTTGGCGAATATCCACGTTTCGGATTTTATCGCGCAAAGAAACTCCGAGCATAGCTCTCTCCATTGCCCGCTGTGTGACTTTGAGTTTTTCCAAAAGGCCAACAGTTAAGGACCACGTCTTAATACCATATTATGTCATCGCTGGCAACACACACTGGTCAAAGATCTTCGTCTTGAGGCGCTGTGGTTACTTGGTCGAGAAGATGTCACGCAATTTCCCGAACGCTGCCCATCCGATTTGGATTCTTCGTCGGTTTGAGAATAAATTATGTTTTAGCACCCCCATTTTTTCAAAATGGGGGCGCAAAAAAAGAGATAGATATCGAACCGAGTTTGAGCAATCTCTCAACTAATATTAGTTGATGTTCACAAGTTGTAGTTGAGAGTCGAGAGCTCATGCAGTCGGTGTCTAAGAAGCCTCCTTGCTAAATGAAATTACAAATCACCCCCCACGCCTCCATTTTTTTCTGGGTCTCTTACCGCCCCCCTTTAGGCCTGCAGCGTCCACAAGGGGGCGTTATCGCCCACTTTGGGAAAGGCTGGTCTAATCGACCTAGTTGGCGCAGAGAAGTTCAAAATAGCTAATAAGTAGTTGCGGGGTATCGAGTAAACCATTACAGAAACTGTAGGTCCAGCATGCGTCTTCGATCAGAAAGGGAATCCATATGAAAGTACTTCAATCTGTCGGGGTAGCTTTTTATAGATTTAGCTAAATTACATGCGTAAGTGAGATGCCACAGGAAGCATTTTTGTATGCTTTCGAGTCCTTTGGTATAGATGTCGTAAAAAGGGTTCCAGGCTACGCTGCAGTACTCCAAGCAACTGCGGACCAGCGAGTTAAAAATAAGTATTTTAGTCTTAGGGTCTTAGTTATAATTTATTCTGTGGTCAAAATGAGAGCATCGAACTGCTCCTAATCACCAAATATGTTATTAATGCTCACTCGAAGGTAATTAGGTAATGAGATGATTAAGTAGGTAATGGTGTACCAATGACAATATAACCGCATCATAATTCGTGTACTTAACGAGTTCTTCGTGACACATTGCCACTTCAACTTGCAAATCCAAGCAGCTATGTTCTAATGTTATATGTTATATATCTAATGTTATGTGATGTTAGCTTGTATTTAGTTTAAGTTATTAAAGGCAAATTGCCATATGAAAAAAATAATTATTCAATTACATTGCACAGTAAATTAAATAAATTTTATCATAGTTTCTCGCCCATTGTAATACGCATCCATTTGTTTTGGTTTATTGCAGCAATCCACGCAGAAATAAAATTAAAAAATATTACGTGACGCCACCGACGGCGACGTCGGTGCTTTGCATAGCAAGTCTCATAAGGTGCGGCACGTATATACACAGGCATAGCTCGTAGATGGTAGAAAAAGAAAACAATCGTTGCAAATGTTGTTCTGTGACGGCGGAAGTGGACGTGCGGTGCGATTTGAAGCGTTTGTTGACGAAACAATTCGCAGCAGAACGCAGGCTGTTACAACCGGTCCGGACGACGCGCTTCGATCATTCCACCGAACTTGGACTAAGCAGAAGGCAGCTGCTACTTCACAGTATCGCATTTGCTCGCGCCTGCCACCCGACATCCAATATTCACATTCGCATCTTGCACCATGATCCAGATCGCTGGAAATGTGCTAGCTTGAGTGGAAAAATAATAAGTGACATTTTAGGGAAGATAAAAAAAAATATAATGGCTGTGTTAGCGCTAAAAGTTTTCGGTAAGTTTTTTTTTACGATATGCATTTATAAATTTGTTTTAAACATAACGATATGTTATCGCTGCAGTAAAACCCAGCTGAAATAAAATCATTACCATGGCCATTCAACATTGTAAGTACCCAGGCATTTAGGTATTAGGAAAACAATATGATGATTTTCCGCGGCCGTTTTCCTGACCGTTATATAAATAGAGACATGAAAAAATATCTACTTACATAAAAGTAGAATCTGATCCAACCATGACTTTATTAAATTACATATACATAGGTACTTAATATTATAATTATCAATAAAGAAATTTACCACTGTATGCTACATAACAACAGTTCCAAACGGGCAAATCTACAATAGAAATTGAACATGGAATATAAGATTAGAATATAATATAATATAGAATAGAAATATTGAAGTCTAGAATCCTGTATTCTAGACTTAAAGCGTAGTGTGAAACTGCACTATATCTAGGAATAGCTACCGACTGTATCGTTTTGTATATAATATTTTTATTTATCAATATTTTACATTCTTTCAGTGTTAGTGTATTATTTATAGAAAATATTTCATTTGAAACAAGAATCCGCACACACTCTTAACTACACACATAATTAAAATTAAAAAAACGTATTATAATGTATGTCTCTGCCTTATTTATCATGGTATTCCATTATTACAGCAGACCCCGTCCTTTACCTCTTCTATGTCTTCTCCAGACTAAAGTTGCCTGGAAGAGATCGCTTATAGCGATAAGGCCACCAATTGTTTCTTTGGCGAAGTTTTTTTTAATCGCGTCTAATTACGCGTTTGACCACCAACTCGCCTGTTGGTAAGCGAAGATAAAGCACGCAGACTTAGTAGATACCTATTCAGCACTCTGGCCTTGAAAAGGCCCAAATTATATCTCTCAGGAAACAAGAAAGCTGGCAGGTTCTTGCAATCCTTGGCTGTACGGATTAGAAACGTGGATTTGAAAAGTTCGTTTTTGTCTTATGTAAGTATGTCATTTCTGGTGTAGAGATAAAGATGTATCTATCTATCAATAACGAGTTATCTATCTACTTATCTATTGCCGATAAACAGTATCTAATTCAAAAACTCCAGCCTTTTTATTGGACAAGTACCTACATTTATTAAATAAATAAAATACAAAATAATTTTATTAATACGTAAACTACTAAGCCTATTTTAGAACAAAACAGATTGACCATAGATTTTTTTACCGACTTCAAAATATGGTTCTCAATTTGGTTGTATTTTTAAATGTTTATACCTCAGAACTTAACTCCGTCGTTTGAATTATTATTTATTTATTTGAAAGGATATACTTACTTGATTTGGGATATACTCAGATTGGTCCCATAGAAATTTCTTCAAAACTGTTTCAATAATTTGGTTTTTAAATCAAAATAACTGGTAAATTTGGTTACTTGGATGATAGACTTGAAATTGAATTACGTATTTTACTAATTTTAAATTCGGTTTTTTGTATTGATAATTGATAATTATTTATGGTATGATTTTTAATAAAACAATAAAAATAAAAAAACAGTCTGGTCTGTTACAATCTGGGTGTCTTCGAGTCGAGAGTGAATCGGTTTCTTCTAGGCAAGCGTGCTCCATCGTAGGCCGCATCGTCGCTTTACATCAGGCGAGATGGCGGCCAATACTAAAAAAAAAGTCCAGTACATAACATTTTACATTTTACTTCACTTTTCTGTGATCCAATAGCCTATTGTCATATCGATTTGAAATTTTGAAAGTATACAATACAAACTTATTCAATAAGAAAAAATAATAATCCATATAGGTTCCTAATAGGGAATATGCATGTGTTTTTTTTATATTTTTAATCAACTGTTAACATCGTTATATCATAGTAAAAAATATAATTACAGTTGGAAATGCTCAAATTATTTTTTAAAAAAATATTAAAAACGTCGAATAAATTTGAGCTGTATGAACGCCGCAATTTTTCGCGGGCTTTGGATGACGTCATAAGCCACGCTCTATGTTTGTTTACTATAGAAAATACAGTTATTTCACACAGATTTTCAGTTTTATAGATATTCAGACCATGGAAGAAGCTAAAAAAACCGGAAAAGTACGATTAGGACTCGTGCTCTGAGGGTTCCGTTGGACGGAAACGTCTAGAGAGCACGAGTCCAAAAAAAAAACTAACTGAAGTTGAAATATTGAAAGACAAACTTAACTTTGTAGTTGACATTAAGGTTCTTCCATACATAACAACTACAAAATGTAAGTTTGTAATTCTAAACCAATATTATTTTTAGGATATAACTTCAAATTAACAACTTTCAGATTTATTACTTTATATGTGCTGTAAGATCTTGCCTCTTGCCAAAATTAATGATTCTAGGTCAACGGGAAGTACCCTATAGGTTTTGATTCCCCTGTAAAATCGCAAAATATGCGAAATAAACGTTCATATCTTTTGATTGCGTTGAACTTTAATTTTTTTACAGCCGAAAGAAACCGTAGACCCAAGTATTTAGTATAAATTTTAACTTGATACCTTTACGCGTTCTTGAGAAAAAGGGTCTTGGCAGACGGACAGACACACAGACGGACAGACAGACAGACAGACAGACGGACAGACGGACAACGAAGTGATCCTATAAGGGTTCCGTTTTTTTCCTTTTGAGGTACGGATCCCTAAAAACAATTTTATTGGTATTGTCTTGTGCCAAAGTGTACAAACACTACTAGAAATACACCCGATAAGTGTTTTTTTCCCCATTCCAAGAGATGCGAAAATACGTAAGCAATGGTGTAAGGTTATGAGAAGAGATATCTCCAACATCATGTTTGCATTGTTGTGTAATTAATTTTAACCCTTTACGGCGCTGGGTTGCACTTCTGCAACAGACCGATTTTTTCCACATAAAAATATACCCTAAGCGACTAGACGAGTTTAACACCGTGTTGTCATACTGCTACAGACCGCTTTGGAGATGTAATAACTGAATGGATCACTAGATGGCGTCAGTTGTATGTTTTGGTCGTTCAAAGTGGCAAGTAGGTATTAAAAAATTCGCGGCGTTTGAATGTTTTTTCAAAATGTGTTTATTTATTGAAAAAAATTACAATTGCTTTTTGAAATAGATATGGTGTAAAGGTAAGTGCTTTATTAGTACTGTTCCAGTATGATTTCATTGAATAATGTTTTAATTCCAGACTTAGGATTGATTTTTGTTTTGTTGTACATCTGCAACATTGCGCTTTAGTGTTCAAGTTGGTAGTACTGTTCTATTTGAAATTGATAATTCTTTTTTAGGGTCAAAATGAGTTGTGAATTACGCAATTTGACTGAAAAAGACTTGCAAGCCATATTGGAAGCGTGGAAGGACAGTGAAGATGGCTTAGTTTTCTCGAGTGACAATGACATAACTGATCCAACGTACGCTTTGCACTTGATGAAAAGAAATTTCAGATGATGAACAAAATGAATTCGAAAACAGAACTCAGGCTGCCACTTACTTGCCCTAGATTACTGCTAGTGAAGAGCCAAAAACAAGCACATCAGTAGTATCCCAAAAACTACGTATCTCAACGACAACGCCTTCGGCGGTACCAGCGCCTTGGTTCCAGGTAATACACATGATCCTCGGGCAAATGTTACATGGAAAAGAAACAATTTAGAACTGGATCAGGACTAGCTGATGTTCCGAGGATCGGCAGAACTACTTCGAGAAATAAAACAAAAGAAAACGCCCTACAATAAATTTTCTTACCTGTTGACTAATAACATTATTGTCCTCATGCGGGATAAGACCAACTTCTATAGCGTACAAAAAATGCTGATAAGCCCGCAAGTGTCACCAGTTAGGAGATCAAACAATTTATAGACATAGGCTTTTTTTCAATAGTTCGCGTGCCCAATGTATAAATGAATTGGACAGAAAAAATTTACTTCTCCCAAAATACAAGAGACTATACGCCATTGAAGCCACAACAAACTCGGGCAACTATTGTATTTCAATGATAACAGCGCGATATGAACATCAAGATTCTGACAGACTATATAAAGTCCAACCATTGATAGAACAATATGTTTTATTGAATCCCTTTTAAAGCACATTATTTTGTCTGTAGATGAACAAATGTGTTGGAGAAAATGGAGGTCCTAAGTAAGATTCTCAACTCCGCTGAATTTAGATTAAATATAGCTGAGACCTTATGCAAATATAAAACTAGACGAATAAAGAGTACAAGCGATATCGAAAGCCTGATTCAAATAAAAAGAAGAAAGGTCCAGCTCCGCACCTTCCACCCAAAGAGATGAAACTGGACCAGGTAGAGCACTGGCCAGGATGGGTCAAAAAATTAGTGAGATGTCAATTTCCCGGCTGCAGCGGCTACACGCAAACAGACTGCGAAAAATTTAGAGCTGCTTTATGTTATAATGTACAAAACAACTTTTTAAGATATTTTTTTAACTCCTAACTAGTATATGAAATTTGTTGGAACAATTATGAAGAATAAGCACAATGTTGCATTTCTGCAACATGTATAAAATTAGTTTAAATATATCATTTATTTCAAAAAAGATTTTTTTTATTATTTTTCCTGTTATCTATACACTATTTAGCATAACATACCAAAAAAACAACAATTTTAATGCTCTTGCGCCGTAAAGGGTTGTAAATATGTTATATTTTGATAGCATGGTGTGATTTAGTCAGAAGTGTGTTTTGTTCCTATTTAATATTATGCACTCTGTACCAGTGCCGGTTTTAGCACTACCAGCGCCCTAGGCGAGACTTCTACGGTGCCTACTTTGACAAAACCAGTCTCAGTCATCGTCCTAAAGATTCCTAGTTTCACGAGAATGCTAAAATTACACTATCTAATGGAAAACAATTACAGAAACTCAACATAAAACTATTTTTCTATCAAACACTACTAAAATTGTATGAATATCGACGCCGATAAAGAAGATGTTGTGGCTTTTGACGTCACGTTTCGTTTCGACCAATGGTGAAGCGTTTCGCAAATTTGAATTTCCCTCTTATATTTTGCACTTTTTATTTAATATTTTAAGCAATTATAATGCAACTAAATAAAAAAATATTTTGTAGAATATAAAGTCAGAACAATAAAGATTCGGAAAAAAATTGTTTCAACGATATTTAAACCACATGCATATTCCCTATTGGCGAAAATTTCAAACAAAAATACAATCGAATTGAAAACTAAATTATTTAAGGTGAGTTGAAAATTGATACATTCCAGAGATGTCACTACTGTAAGTGTTTCGACGTGATGTAAAATAGAATAATTTTTTATTGTGAAACTGAACAAGGATGGTATGTGTTTAGGTTAGTAATGTCACTTTTGTTCATATCGAATTCAAATGGGACCACCCTTGAGAAAAGTATATTGAATAGGCTTTGTAGCTCTTGCCAGTGGAGTAACTTCCAGGTTTGACGGTCTTCTGCCAGCGTTTTCACCTCCCTGTACATTTGCCTCTTTTATTTGGTCTAAGAATACTCTTGGTCTTCCCGGTCCTCTTTTTCCTTCTACCTTTCCCTTTATGTTGGTTTTAATTGATTTATCATGCCGTACAAGGAGGCCAAACATCTTAACTCTTCTAGTCTCTATTACTCTCTATATACTTGTTAGTAGACTTCTTTTCTCATCGATAATATCTAGCACTTCCTGTTTATTTTTTCCTGTTCAGTTTATTCTTTCCATACGTCTCCAAAACCCACAGACTAGGTTAAGCTATTTAAAAAGTCTTTGCCAAAATCACATTTGAAAAGCTTCCAGCCTTACTCGATTTATCTTTGTCGATAGTCAACGTCTCACTTCCGTATAGCGTAATGATCCATCATCATCATCATCATCAGCCAGAAGACGTCCACTGCTGAACATAGGCCGCCCCCTTTAACCTCCACACTGAACGACAGCCTGCCTTTTGCATCCACTGGATGCCAGCGACTCTCACTATGTCGTCGGTCCATCTAGTGGGAGGCCTACCTACGCTGCGTCTTCCGGTTTGTGGTCTCCACTCAAGAACCTTTCCCCATCGGTTATCGGTTCTTCGAGCGCTGTGGCCTGCCCGTTGCCACTTCAACTTGCAAATTTTAACAGCTATGTCGGTGACTCTGGTTCTTTGGCGAATATCCACGTTTTGGATTTTATCGCGCTAAGAAACTCCGAGCATAGCTCCTTCCATTGCCCGCTGAGTGATTCTGAGTTTTTCCAAAAGGCCAACAGTTAAGGACCACGTCTCAGTACCATATGTCATCACTGGCAACACACACTGGTCAAAAACCCTCGTCTTGAGGCACTGTGGTATCTTGGACGAAAAGATGTCACGCAATTTCCCGAACGCTGCCCATCCGAGTTGGATTCTTCGGGCGACCTCTTTGCTTAAGTTGGACTTACCTAACTGAACAATCTGTCCAAGATAGGTGTAATGGTCAACAACTTCTAGAGTATCGTTCCCAACGACAATCGGCATGACACGGCATCGGATGGACATTCGACATGATTTTTGTCTTGTCCATGTTCATTTTAAGACCCACCTGTTGGGAAAGGCTACTGACTTACTGAGATCGCTGAGCATGGTATTTAGGTCCTCCAGTGACTCTGCCATAATGACCCATATTTAGACTTTAATCAATCGTTTCGTAAGTTATTTGAAGTTTTTGATTAATTCGATGTTTTTTATTGGCTATATCATCATCATCATCATCATCATTTCAGCCATAGGACGTCTACTGCTGGACATAGCGGTCCGTGGTCCCCACCCGAGAACCTTTCGGCCCCATCGGCCATCTGTTCTGCGCTATCCGTTCATTGGCAATATACAAGGTTATTTTTAATTCAATAACCTCTCGTAGGCAGCTTCCCTTCATCATACCCGACTTTGGTTTCATGACGTGTATTTAATTCATTATATCTCACAAAAATTGGCCTCTAAATGACAATTAGCCTTACGTCATAGGCCTCAAATAATAAGAATAAATGCCTAAGCCGTAGCCTTAGGCCTAAGTTATAATTAAGAGCCGCAATGTGAGACAAAAATAAAAGGCAAAAAACGTATAAAGTAAAAAAATATGGGGTATTTATTAAGTTTTGGGAAAAGTCATGGAACAAAAGTTGTCAGGTATGATAATGTAGGGAAGTTGACTGCGAGATGTTATAGGTGAATTAAAAACAACCCTGTATATATATACTTGGAAAAAAAAGAGACGGTACACTATCGGCTAAATTTCATAGTCATTGCGCGTAATATACCACATCAAACAACACAGCAGACATTTAAGTCGGTTAAAAACGGAAGTGTACTCAGGTAAGAAAGAACATATTACCACGTGCAAGGTCATGGTAACGTATTCAAGACAAGTTCAATGGCCATAAACTTTATAAAAATCCATTCATTCATTCATTCTAACGATGTCACTAATTCAAATACAAAGACGATTACCGCTATTTATCTTCTACGCTATTTATCACTTTATGTCAATGCATATGCACATGTTTGGTTACACAAAATTAATACAATATTAAATTTAAAACTGTATCCATCCATATAATTATGAATCTCTAGTGTGCTTCCGCTTCAGTGTCGTATCAAGTAGGTACTAATATTATTAATTAAGGAATCAGTACTAAGTAATACTAATAAGTAATCTATTGTTAAATTTTTACTGGGAAAAAATCAATAAACAATTGATCCCTTATTCTTTATACGACATCGAAGGGGAAATGCATTAGAAATTCACATAAAAATACAGTATCAGAATCATAAAATCTTTATTGTTTATACAAGTTATTACAGTTTTATATCAGTTTTGAAGATGAACTCCTGTAAAGTAAAGGCTTGATTCAGTTTTTTTAACTTTAATCTTCTCACTGCGTACTGCAGGGCCCTTTTTATTGATAAATAGACTCGCACTAAACTTCATAGCCATCTCGCCTGATGCAATCTACGATAAAGCGCGCTTGCCTAGAAGAAATCGATTCACTAGAAACACAGGTTGTGACTATCGGTAACTATCTATAACACCCCGCAGAGCATTCTACAGTCAAGCTGTTCGCACAATAAAAGTGAAATCAAAACACTTCGTTGGGGTTTTCGGATTTGGAATTTTCCTTTCCTCTTGCCATACCTCGCGGTTGAGTTGGGAGCCAGCTATACGAGACAGCTTTTTTGAGCCTGTTGACTTTTAAAATCAAATACCAAAAGTTTAACTATCCTGTGGAACTATTTAGTTGTCTTCAAGACGTGAGTAAATCGCATGGCAATATAATGGCGATCGAACGCAAGCCTTTTATAAAATAAATAAATAATCAGCACATATACTCACTCCTACTTGTACAGGGTTATCGACAATTAGCTCTCTCTTAACTACTTTTGTTTCATGACATTAATACAATTCACATTCAGCAATAAAAAAAATATAGGCATTATATAAAATGTTTGTTTTTGTATGGAAGAAAAAAAAGACGAATTCATAAGTCGTAAAACGGAAGTTGTTAGGTACGATCCGTACAATATAGGGAAGCTGCTCGCGAGAGGTTAGCTAATTTTATTATCAATAACTCTATGTATATAATCAGACTTGGTCTTAATTATACTTTATTTGAAACATAAATAATCATATTATATTTATAGGTACGTAGGTATATATAGATATAAACACTTGGCCTGTGAGGTATCCATCCATCCATCTGTATAATTATATATAATAAAAGCAAAGTATACCACTCACTGACTCATCACGAAATCGCGAAAACTACTTGACCTACGAAACTGAATTTTGGCAAGCTTTTGCGAAAGGGTAAAAGGGGGTTGAGAGGTTATATGAATGTCTACGCGTACAAAGTCGCAGGCAACATCTAGTTATCCATATAATAGTTTCATTATCTCAATAAAAATATCTTAGAATCTTTCTATCCATTTATAACCAATTATTATATAATAAGTTTTATACTATACTTGTGATTTTTTCCATTGTTCAAGTAACGTTATTGTAAATATTACAAATTCCTCTAGCTTCTACGTAAGATGAACTTAACATGTATTTATTTTAGTATTATTTTAAGTGTAGTTAGTTACCTACTAAGTTTTTACACATTATAGCAAGGAGAATGATAAACTTGTATGGGGATGTGTGGGTAGATGATAGATGCAGAAGTTATGGATGATAAGGTTGACGAATGATACCACATAGTCACATAAAAGTAGCAGTTCGAAAACATATTTTCCAAAAATGATCTAACATTCACAACAATACAAAAGATACTAAAAAGATCTCGGTGGGTAATTAATTGTACAAAACAACATTTTAACACTTTCATAGAACTTCATATCCTTAAATTGAGCATAATATTGTATTTCAGAGATTTTTCTTTTTATAAAACAAATAAATAATATACATTTGAATTGCACCCATAGCCGCCAAACTAGTTGTGGCAACATCTGTATTCTGGTAGATTTCCCGTCATGATGGTTTGTTTGTACACTTCAGATTATGCAGATTGTGCAAAAAATTACGCTCATATAATTCAATCCTATGTCTGTTTATAGGCGGACATAGTTAAGTATAAGTATATGACAACCATAATAAATATAATGAGCACGAGACATGAGACAGACAATATAAATTTGCGTATAATACTAGAAAACTATGTTAGTGCAGACCAATCATAAATCATTTATGAAAATGTAGGTACACAATGAAAAAAATATGTGAAACTGAGTATATGCAGAATAACACTATACAGGGTTATTGATAATTAGAAAAAATAAGCTCAACACTAGCCTTTAACCCATTGCTACTTTATATAGTTTGGATCTGCCTTAAACTTGGGCTAGTACCGACAAAAAGTCTGCCTAAAACTGTAGAGGACGAGGTAAACACGTATTGTACACACTGACACTACTTCTTACTAGTTCTACAAACGCACACTTCGATATTGAGCGGCACACAATTGCAAACGGTATCACAGAAGACAGTACAAGTACAAGTAATGATATGCTAAAGGGGAATCTGTCGGTATAACACTTAAATTTTTTTCCTTCTGAGATTTCACCTAACCATGAATTCATAAATACATAACCATGAAACCTTATAACAATAATTAAAACTGTGCAATTACCTTATTTATATTCAGTTCTACAATCTTCTAACACCAATCCGTTCCTTTGTATAGTAACTAAGTATTTACATCATAACGATTTTCATTCAAAATCTTATAGGTAATATTCGTTAAAGTTTTTATATTTATTTGTTTTACAGTACATTTCACAGCGTCTGTACTCAGGAACGTTTTATGTTTTTGGGTGTATATCTTGCAAGCTGTCACTAGAATAAATCAATCCACCTACTCCGTACTCCGAACTTCCGATATCCCTGATTTTTCTTTTTTTTTCCTTCTCTAATTTTGTAATTTTGTTGCCAGTATGTCAAATGTTATTCCAACCGAATCCAGATCTAACACGAACAACATGGTCACGGTCAGTAATCCTTCATCAACTTTTGTTCCATGAGTTTTTAGGGTTCCGCACCCAAAGGGTAAAAACGAGACCCTATTACTAAGCCTACATTATTGTCTGTCTGTCTGTCTGTCTGTTCGTCCTACCTTTAAACGACTGTATCTTTCGAACTGTGTTAGATAGCCAGTTGAATTTTTCACAGAATATGACGTAAACTACGGTTATTCACTAAACTTATATGATTATTTACGGTATATTACCGTGATAAGGTTCCACAACCTTACCACGGTAAATATCCCGTAAATAATCATTTAACTTTAAAATATGTAATGTTACGGCGGATTAACTAAGAAATTATTTATAAAAAATAGTAATTAAATAAAAAAAGTCAAAAAGTAAAAGCTTGAAGGGGGTTCCCATACAACAAACGTATTTTTATATTACAACCTCCTTATAGCGACGTAGAAGCGGAATTACACTAGAGATTCGTCAGAAAATCAGTTTTTAATTGATATTCATAATTAAATAGTTTTGCAACCTTATTCTAAGTCAAAGATAATATAACATCGTCAATGTTCTCTGTCTATGAAATTGTGCAAAGATTCTGGATATGATCTAATTGCTTAATATTGCCTCAGAATAAATAATAGTCTACAAGTAGGTACTAACCGGCTGCCTCATTAGATTCTAGAAACATTAACTTGAATGTTCTAGAAGTTCGTTCGAGAAATGAGGCACCGTTAAACACGTTTCACAATGCTTTCACTTTTTAAGCAGTTTTCCAGAACTTAACTCACAAACATGGTGTTTACTCAAGACTTGTCAAACCAGGAAACTTTAGTAAAACGTGACTAGAAACGCGACGGAGACGTCTCAAATACTAGAAATTTGCTGACCTTCGCATTTGGTCTCAAATAATAATAATTATAATCAAGCTTCCTACAAAGCCGCATCTCAGAATTAAGTAGGTACTACTCATGGTTTCGATTATAAATCATGATAAATACATACTTACATGACAAAGCGATGTTTTTTAACCGACAAAAATAGGAGAATGTTTTCTAGACTTCGTGTAAGTTAAGTATATAAGAAAGAAAGAAAGAAAGAAAATAAATTTTGTTCGACACCTTTACAAAAACATAGGTTTTTTAAATGTATGACATTGCATAACTTTCACATTGCAAACTGTTGAACAGTCCGATTTTTGATGTTTTTTTTCCTGTGTCTGTCTGTGGCATCGTAGCTCCCAAAGGGTTGAATCGATTTTGATTTAGTTTTTTTGGTTGAAAGATGACTTGATCATGAGTAATTATTCTTAGCTACGATTCAAGATATCTGTTCAGCTCTTTTATCGGGGACTCTTTTTTATTAGATAACTGTGTGTCTGTGTATACGATACATCTAAGTTATTTACAACTGATTTCAATAAAAGAGGTTCTCAATTCGACCTCTTTTTGTATCTATGATACGCTATATCTACGCAAAAAATCTATCTTTGCTCCGCCGATTTATAAATTTTGAATTGAATGGGCTATATCTTGGTTGGACCGACGACATTGTGAGAGTCGCGGGTATCCAGTGGATGCAAAAGGCAGGCTGTCGTTTAGTGTGGAGGTTAAAGGGGTAGGCCTATGTTCAGCAGTGGACGTCTTCTGGCTGATGATGATGATGATGATGATATCTTGGTTTCTCAAAAATATTCCCATTTTAGGCATTCAGGATAAAAAACTCAGGGGATAAATCGCCCATTTCATGTAAAGTCGCTTTTATTTTTTAACAGACCTCAAAAGAGGAAGGAGTTCTCAATTAGTTTTATTTTATTCTGTATGTTTTACCTCAGAACTCCAGCATGTATGAACCGAAAATTCTATCTTTATTTGAAAGGATATACTTTCAGACTAGTCCCTTAGAAATTTCATCAAATTTGGTTCAGTGTGTTTAATTTTAAATCAAAATAACCGGAAAAATGTTATCTACTTAAACAAAATGGCGTATTTACTCATTTTGAAGTAGGTTTTTTAGATTGATAAGTATGTAAAAATGTACGTACTTTATTGTTATTCGCGGTAAATAATTGTCCAATTTTGTGGAAGCATAGTAAATCTGTGCATATTCAAATTGGCAAAGGCGTCAAAACGGATTGTGATTAGTTCTAGTTAAAATTGAGTTTATTAATTAGTTTAACGTGTTAAATAGTTTTTATCTCTATGAAAAGCGGGAAATTATAAAATATTTAGTTCTAATTATTTTGTCAGAACATCATTATTTTTCTCGTAGTTGTGGTATAAAGTATAAATACTCTTGAATAAAACGGATTTATATCGAGGGCCATGAATCACTTACATCGATCAAGATTCTAACACTTGAATCACTCGCTACGACCGTGATTCAATCATCTCAAACCACTCCTTTCGGTCGTGATTCAGTCGTTAGAATCCTGCACTTGCTCGTGATTCATCTATGGCCGTCGCTTTAAATCCGTCCTTTATTCACTAATTGCATAATATACTATTGTGTGATTGTCATTTGATTATACACTGTGGCGTCGTTTTAAAAATTATGTGATTACAAAGTAATAGCGCCATGATTTTTTATGATTTTGCTGTGGCAACTTTCTTGATAACACAAGGAAGTTGTCAGAGATTTCAATTGGCATTTGGTGATGAAGCTCCATCTCAGTGAATTCAGACGTGGACGCATAGATAATACACTATGGACGTGATCATCTCTATGGCCATTTACGTAAAGGTAGGCCGGCGACTGCTGTTACCGGAATTAATATTGATACCATACGACAACTGATTGAAACTGATAAAAAGTTACTTGTCAGCAAATTTTAACTGTACTAGATCTTGCTATGAGCCAAGTACCAAGGATTTTGCATTTAGGTACATCTAAAACTGTGGCAGGTTTGCACTCGACGGATACCGCATAATTTATCAGATGACCAGACTGAAATGACTTTGTGTAGAGTAATAATTCCATAATAACTCCTTGAACATGGAAAGTTAAATGTTATGTGGTGATACATCTCTGAAATTTGGAAACAGAGACCACAAAGTCCACCGCGGTTCCTTCAATCAAATTATTCTTTAACCTCTAATTTCTGATCTATAATTAATGTGACCACAATTATACGTGGTTTATAACATAATTATAATGGTTTTACCTACGGAACCCTGCCATATGCGGTTATTCGACACGCTGTACGCCAGTTTTTTTGTGAATTTGTCCGCGTTTAAACACCAACTCGTTGGTAAGCGACGATGTGGTCGAAGAAGAAGCACGCAGACTTAGAAGTTAGAAGATACGTATTCACTCAGGCCTTGTTTTTTTTTTCTATTTTATAATAATAGGCTTCCATCTGACCGGCACCTCACCTGGATGTTATGCGATAATTGCCTAGAAAAAAAAAACGAATTACTCGCCACTTGAAGACACCCAGGTACTTAGTTGTTTATAGTAGGTATGTTTCCATTCTCGTAGTTTCCCATCACTTCCTTTGAAAGTCCAATGAATCAAAGCTACCACTCTAAACACTGTCTACGTTGGTCTACGTAATGATGTTTGAGAAATTGGATCGATTCATTCGTAACCGCGCAAGTTATGTCAACAGTAGGACTTATTGAGAACTACCGACTAGTGTTATCAAATATTCACGCTGGGTAGCCAAACTGGCGATAAAAGGTTCGTAAAATATCATATTAGTACTTATAATTTGCGGTCACATACCTACGTAGGTATCTACAGAGCCGTGTCAAGTTCTATAATTTCATATTGTTTGACATCACCAAACAATTCGTAGTCACAGTCTAACTCAATCAAAGACAGTCACGGTCAAGTCAGAGTCATAACGGCAGATCGACATAATAATTACATGACATTTTAATGTCATAATATATAATTATTATGATAATCATAGATAGTGCGTATCGATCTGCCGTTATGACTCGGACTTGACCGTGACTCTCTTTAATTGAGTTGACTGTGACTACGAATTGTTTGGCGATGTCATACAATTTGAAATTATACAACTTGACATGGCTCTATAGATACATACCTATGTCTGGACCCAAAACTTAAAAGTAAACTATTTTATAACCGATTTGGCATGCGACAGGGGTCGATAGCGACCCAAAAGTACTACAAACGAATACTTTTGGGTTCCATAATTAGTACTGTACTGCGACTAGTGGCAGAAAAGCCATAAACACAAAAAGACAAGTCGACTACCCAAAAGTCCTATTTCCATTGCCGCAATGCGTTATTTAGGATTCAAAATCTTCTATAATATAAAAATGAATCGCTATTTACCTTGGTCACGCCATAACTTGAGCACGATTTTACCGATTTCATTCATCTTTTTTTAAGTTTTCTAATGTTTTGTAGAAGGTTCTTACGGAAATAAAAATTATAAAAAATGCGCAGAAAATTTTTTTTTTTTTTTGATAACTTAACAACGATTTTAATTTCCCGTTTTTGACTGTTTGCGCGTTTGATGAATGTGAATTTACCACACAGCAGTTATATTTTTATTTTTGGAAATTCATAGCTAAGACAGAGCAGCTTCTGTCGGGTCGGCTAGGTAAAAATAAAACAATATAAATCGTCAGACCTAACATTTTTACCTTTTTGTTATATAAGTAAGTATATAAACGCAAAGTATAAGCATGTGACGATAAAACATTTCGTAGTCGACCGAACGTGATTTTATAGGTATTTTATCTCGAATCGAGGGAAAATGTTGATTTAGATTTATGCAATAACTTTTTGGTTATATAACTACCTACCTTACTGTCTACCTTGCAAGATGTTTACGAAAAGTAAACAACTAATAAAAACAAAATAAAAAAAATTACATTAATTTTAGAAATCGAAACCTCTTCAGTACGTACTATTTGGAAAAGGGATTTAAGGGATGCTAAGAATAAGAGCATTGGGTAGTTGTAGGTACTCATCTTCATTAAGTATACAGGGTTACACGAAAGGTGGCACCTACTAAGCTGAAAGGAGGCCAATGTACTCTTCATTATAAATAACTTCTGTCATGGGACCTACCCTGAGAATCCTCTCCCCCCATTGACGAATCATGCTAAATGATTGACTTTTGAACAACATCCCAAACAAAAGTAGCATTTTTGAAATAATCATATTCGCTAGCACGACGACTGGTTTGAACCAATTGAATTTGCTTTCTATCAACAGAAAATATTTCATTTCGCATAATTATTTTCGTGCGTAAGATACGAGCGATTCTAAAATGGAGCCCCTGCAAGTGAATATATCTATTTCCTAGGCTAGCGTGCATCATCTTCGAAAACACAAATGTGTTTGCGTTATTTCGATGGACACGTTGTATATAACAATTGTATATAGATAGAAAAAATCAAGTAGGTAGTGCTGTGTTGGGTGACTGTTTTTATTGATGAAATATATGATTAAATTTACGGGTTTCTTCAATAAGCAGTAAAATAACCATGAAGTGCCTTGTTTAGGTTTGTTAAAGTAAAACAATATAGTCATAAAGTAGTTTGAAGTGAGAATTTATTTCGATAGCCCGTTGGTCGAGTTGGTAGTGAACCTGCCTTCTGAGCTTGGGGGCGTGGGTTCGATTCCCACCTAGGACAAACATTTTGTGTGATGAACATTTGTGTTTGTTCTATATCTGGGTGTTAATATCTAATTAAGTATGTATTTAAACCTATATATGTATATATATCAGTCTCTGGCAGCCATATCACAAGCTTTGCTTAGTTTGGGGTCAGATGACCGTGTGTGCAAAAATGTTCCGAATATTTATTTATTTATTTACTTAGTATGTTATGCAATTATTTTTATATGCGTTTGTCCCCAAATCCTTCCGCGCCCTTTCAAGGAAATCCTGGCTATGCGCTTATCCAGCAGTGAACAAATAATATAGGTAGCTATAGGCTGATGATTCTCTATTGGCACAATAATTTGCCTCGGACGAAGGTAATGGCACAAAGCAACTATAGTTACAATACAATACGTATTTTGGAGGTCAATGGAGAATACATTCGCTATAAGCCATGACAATGAACTAGGCATGCTATTTTATTACAACAGGTCGATTTGTTGATTATCATTCGAATGGTTTTCAGAAGTCATTTTATTTAGTAGGTAGGTCAAACATTTTTAAAGATAGACCGTTGGTCCAGTTGGTAGTGAACCTAAGTTCTGAGCTTGGGGACGTGGGTCCGAATCCCACCTAGGACAAACATTTGTGTTTGTTCTATATTTGGTTGTTAATATGTATATTATTTAAGCTTTTTACTGGTGGGTGCAACAACAAAATAAATTTTGAAATATTTAAATCTAAGTTTGATAGTAAATTATAGTTCCCGCCCGCCTTCAAAATCCGTTTAAAAATATTATTTTGTTCTTTGTAGTGGCAAATGACTGAGTTTTGTTGATTTTTGAAGTAGTTTTTTTTAAGTTTTTTTTTTTTAAATTCTTGTGACACCCTTATGACTACAATTAATATTTGTTAATATGGAACGTTCGGTGTCCATCCTAAAAGCTGTGAACACAGCATGTCTGTGAATTTGAGGATATACTAACTTATGATGATTTTATCATACGATACGATAGAGAGAAATAACAGCTGAAGAAGGCATCATATATCGAGTATACTTACTCAACAGAAAAAGTCATCGGAATCTAGAACTGCTGGCGTTATTATAATAAGATAATTTTGTTTTAAATTGGTATGCATCTATTGTTAGTGTTGGATATAAATTTTGTTAAAATAAAATACCAAAACAATGTTCATTCCATATTACAAAGTATAACATTTGAATATATGATTATGTTTTGTAAATGTTCCTGCTTCTAACAATGTAGATGATGCAGTTAAAATTGTCTGCAGAAAGAAATACAATAAAGCGGTAGAAATATTTTATCAAATAATAATTGAGATTCATAGGGATCTCGGAAAGTTTGACAGAAAAATAATAATACAGTATCAATAAAAATATATACAGAAAAACTTAGCAGCGAATTCTCTATGATTACCTATCTATCTCTGAGGGTCCAAGCATTACATGGACATAGATTTTTACCTTCTCGATATATCCTGGGAATTCCAGTGTTCGTTCTACTCTTTTTATTTTTATCTATTTTTAGAGTCTAAACCTGTTCCTTAGATTGTAGTCTACTTCGATGCGATTCTTTAAGCTACGCAAACACAAGTGCAAGTATTCTTCTGTGCTTACCGGCCAGAGCTATATCTTTAGCACATTTTAATTATTAAAAAAAATATTTCTTCTTCAGTATGTCCTGCATGTGTGTATGCTACAAGGACAAGAAAACTGTTTGAAATTTAAATTTCCCGGCATAGGTGAAATGTACCACCTTAATAAATATTTTAGTCCTGCATAAAAATAACACGTGTACATGACTACGGTGCAGAAAATATAATGCGAAATTACTGATCTTTGAACGAAATCCCAAACAAAAATCGCATTTTTGAAATCATCATGTTACATCCTCAAATGTCACTTTCAAAGTTCGGTACTTGCATAATTGTCAAATTCTATCCAATTTGACAACTGCTTGGCGAATTTGTCGACCCATCGTTATAAGAAGATCGGTATATACTCGCAACGTCGTCAAAACGCCATTTTAGCGCATTTCGACTATTTTTTGGCGTTCGATAAAGAACGGTACTTGCACTGCATAACCATGAACCATTCGAATTTGCTTTCTATCCATAGAAAATATTTCATTTCGCATAGGTACCGAATATTTTCGAGCGCATGAAACCGAGCGATTCAAAAATCGAGCCCCCGGTTCATGTTTCCGTTATTTAAATTATGTAAAGGCATAATATGCGATCAATCGCATCCAGTGATGCAACAAAAATAAACCGAGTCAGAATTTATAAAGCCTGCATGAGTGCTAAAAATAGAAAGCTTTCTTTTATTGAGTTATGTTATGCATCTCTTACTTTCCGGTTAGAGGGCAATATAACTGAGAAGTTCAGTACTCCGCAGTTTTCAAACCGGTGTCACGAACGGGGTGATATGCCAATAAAATAAGTCTGCATTCCCTTCAAGACAAGCCCGTTATAATTTCAACCTCCGTATATTTATATTGTATATTCCGTACATTTATTATATACGCATGTTGTTGCATGGGTTAGTTGCCGAAAAAATTGATTTATTTGTCTGCTCGGTTGCAGAATTCAAAACGACGATATTATTTGAAGTGTGTTTTTGTGTGTAAAAATTAATTTAATGTTTAACGTATGTTATTAATTTAATGTTTAACGTGTGTAAAGTTTAATTAATTTAATGTTTAATGTGTTTGATTGTTTTATAAGCTAAGTTTATAAATTATTATGTTGACATACGCTATTGAATTGGGACATTCCTGTAATGATAGTTGTAATTTGGATAAATAAATAAAATAAATGGTTTGAACTGTCAATTTCGCGGTCTGTTCTGAGCTGATTCAGAGTAGATCTTTAAAAAAACTTATTATATATTCGGCTGTATTCGAACAATCCATTCCGCATACTTACTAAGGAGTAATTAACCATAGAAATATATGCATATACATGGCATATACCTATTAGACATTATATTCCTTTACTTCAATGCTATTATTTCCCGTATGCCAAAATACGAAAAAATTACAATAGGTAAATAATAGTAAACAGGGTATAATATTAGGTACCATGTGGTATTATAATATACTCTGTATGTTACATTAATATTAGGTACCTATTTGAATCATTTAGGAACACTATCGTTGGATGCATTGAAAGGAAGCAAGCACAGATAATTATCTACTATACTAGGAAGCAAGTCTACTACATAATTATTTTATTTTATATCCTCCATATAGGATTTTGGCTTCCCACGTCACTATTTGCCAGTGTCAAGCATTTTTTTTTGTAAATGTATTTATTTATTTAGGTTAAATATTGTCAAACGTGCTAATTTGACTAATTGAGACTGAGTCACAGACTGGATATTGGTTTACTTAAATATAAGTATATATATATATATATTTAGTTTGCCTCTTCATAGTAGACCACCACTTTCGCTTCCATTACATATTTCATCTCTACTCTCATTCCCAAACAAAAAAACTTATTTTTTTTCATTAGCTAATTTCATTCAATCCAACTGTCCATTAATATCCGTCTTTAGTTTTTAATTTGTTATTTTCTGTTATAGTGTCACCAACCAGGATTATCTCCCCCTCTTTAAACAATCTCTATCTCCTCCCTCACTGTTGATGGCAAAATTGCCCCAACACACAAAGCTTACTTAGCTACTGACCAGTGCTGAACAGTAGCCAGCCAAGTAAAAAAAACCGGTCAAGTTTAGCCATACCCTAGAGCAGGGGTTCCCAAACTTATTTTGTCTACTGTCCACTTTGAGTTTTTTTAATTATATATAAAATTATTTATTCTCTATAAAGAGAGAAATATCGAACCGAGTTTGAGCAATCTCTTAACTAATATTAGTTGATGTTCACAAGTGGTAGTTGAGAGTCGAGAGCTCATGCAGCCGGTGTCTAAGATGCCTCCTAGCTAAATGAAATTATAAATCACCCCCCAAGCCTCTACACAACGCTCCCATTTTTTTCTGGGTCCGCCCCCCTTTAGGCCTGTAGCGCCCAAAAGGCGGCGTTATCGCCTACTTTGGGAAAGGCTGCCCTAGAGTAATGGAGACAAATAGAAGAGGCTGCTATTGAATTCTGCATGGAAACAACACGAAAATGTACATAATGTATCATTTGCCTCGAGTTTATCATATTACTTGCCTTGCCTCACCATGATTAGGCTACTTATGCTATTAGAATAGAACTTCCAATAACGATGAGTAACTGGATTTGTAATTCGACGTGGTTCTCAATCAGGTTTGGTTTGCGGTTTTTACAATCCTTCTTCTAAAACCTAGAATTTGTTTACCTTACTTTACTATTATTTTACCCTTTTTATCCTCCTATCTAACATAATAATAATTACATTCCGAAATAAAATGATGTTGTTCTAATTTATCAGAAGTTGTAGGTACTTAGAAGAAACATCTATTCTATATATTTTTTTAAAAGTGCTTGTGCAATTTTTTTTCATAATAATCATAACGTGTCCATTGATGTTGTCTATCTCGTTGAGTTGAACTCAAGATTTCCGAATACATCGTTTTATGTATTTGATCTCCGGGTCCGGGGTCGGGGTCGTCCCTAGACTTGGAGGCCGCGTCGCTTTAGCTTCTCCTCCCAAAGAAAGAATATGGTAGGTCTCAGACTCAGTTGGTTGGTAGATAGATGACATCTCTTTACGTGTGCTTTACGTAGTACTTATTGGTTTTTAACACATAGTTTATTTGACATTATGCATTTGACGTTCCGCGTATACGCCGATTCAACATGGTTTAAATTTTCGACTACATTCAGTGTTATTCGTGAATACTTTTTTGAAATGTTCTTGTAATTTACAAAATATGCATATTTTTTTCTTTGAATAAAACAGTTTATTGTTTCCATTGTCGTTTTAAGATGTGCGTGCATGGTTGTTCCGAAGTAACGTTGTTACCTACTGAGAAATAAAACTAGTTTTTCTAATGTTACCTAGATAGACAAAATTTTACCCGTTCGTTGACGGAGTAGGTATTAGTCCTCCGTCTACTATCCAGCTCTCAGGGGTAAGATTTGAATGCTCCGGGCATTATAAAAAAATCGAGTTAGGTATATTCATTGGGTATATCGATTCATCATCATTATCATATTATCATGTCCCACTGCTAGGACATGATAAGTTGATAATTTTGTCCCCTTCTCTTAGAGAGGATGAGACCTAATCCACCATGCTGGCCCAGTGCACGGTGAAATATGTCGTCTTTGAACTTTTGAGGTTGTTGGATATACCGGTTTTTCCTTACGATGTTTTCTTTTACCGTTTTCGAGCGATGGCATCGAAATTGAACATAATTTATGTAATCACTAGATAAGTCATCGGTGCAGGGCCGAAGATCGAACCGGGTGCCGCAAGATTATTAGTGCACATGCTACCGCTCGGCCACCATCGCTCCCGGTATATTGTACATATCGGTTATTTTATTTGAAACGAGAACATAAAGCAACGCGGCCGCCGATTTTTCTGCAGGCTAACTTTTGACTGCTATAAACGCTCGCATTTAATTTTTAGATTGAGTCACACATCAACATTTATACAAACATAGTATATACTGGACCTATGTAACGTGCATGGCCAACTGGACTTGTAGTTAAGAAAAAAAAATACCGACTATATACCTGCCCCGGTGGCCCAGTTGGTAGTGAACGACGAAGCGACTCCCTTCCGTATTTCTCAAGGACAGTAAAAATCGCTATAGAATTTATGTAGTCCATGGAGGGTAGAGGTAATATATTATTATATAGTTAAAACCATTACTATACCTACTTTGGTGCTACTTTGTGAGCTCAGAAGTATTATCTGTGTATTGTAAAAAAATAAAGGTCTGTTGTTTTTGGTTGTTTTGAACGCAGTATAATATATAAATTGACATAAATATTATCAACTAACTGCGCCCCGCGGTTTCACTCGCGTAGTAATAAAAAATGGTGATGATGGAGACGATTAAAAGTAGCCCATGTCTCTCTACGGCCCTTGAACTATACCCATGCAAAATATCAGGCCCCTTCATCACCATTTTTCATCAGTACGCGGGTAAAACCGCGGGGCGCAGCTAGTAATTTATAATATTAGGGGTGGTATTTATATAGTATATTTTTTTTAAACAGTCAGATTTAAGGCAATTATTTAAAAAATTAAATTGAAACAATTACAATTTAAAAACAATTTCTTTAGTAGAATCGGGGCCCAGGTCGATCCGTTGCTCTGTTGCTGCGTGAAAGAGGAACAAACAAACCAGCAAACACTTTCGCATTTAGATTTTTATAGGGAGGTATAACATTAGTATGATGTTTTGTGCCAATTTAAAACTAAAATTTTGAGCTGTGACTGAGCATTGACATATTCATGCTTGACATACTTAGCTATCGAGATTTTGTTTGACATAGCTCTGTTTACCTTTATTTGTTTTGTATATTTTCGATATCATTTGTATTGTTGAAATACATAGGTAATTTGTTCTAACACATGATTGACTTTACTATATTATTGTTGTCTATTGATATGCCTATATAAATGTTACTTACTGATTATCTACGATGAGTACAGAAGATCAGCCCAAGAAATATCTGGAAGTTGACAAAGTCCGAGGTAAACAAATAACTTTTTGCCTGGTTTAGTATTTATTTTTGTGCACATGGGTGTTTTACGCTAGTTTCACAGCTGTTCAGGAGAACCGTGCGGGTCGGCCCCATACTACGGGAGACCGGATCTACGCAGAGGCAAGCCCGTACGATAGCAACTGTTCCGACGTGAAGTACCGTCGCAGCTTTGATAGGATACCCAGCTTTTTGGCAGCTAATTGAGTTTTGCTCTCAATATATCGTAGGAGCCAAAATTGCGGGCTGGTGTCAGAGAAACACCCAAAAGCTCAAGCTGGTCAGTTATCGGAATGGATAGGTACATCCCGGAAAGAAGGAGCCAGTTGGAATGGCGTCATTTTGGCGGAGAACAGACACGCATGGGTCTTAGCAGCATTGAACTTGACCAGTGGGCTTACTCTCGACACTCGATTTCAATCGTAATTTGAGATTGGGATCGAAAACATGCCATTGGTATTCTTCAATCGCGTCAAGAGTACCGAAAGCGTCGAGTTGAGTCGATTTTATTTAGTTCCATAAAATTCCACCATTATCGGTTCCAATCGTGCGCTAGTTTAAAATTCAAGAGTATCAAAATGGCATGTTTTCGATCCCAATCCCAAATTACGATTGATATTGAGTGTCAAGAGTAAGCCCACAGGTTGGCATCGCCCCAATCGGAGGCTTTCATGCACTCGACCATGTTATCTCTGAGAGACTGGATTTGTGGTCCACTGGTTCGTGAATTGGATGTATAGCTCTCTACTACTGTGCTGTCGTCTGCTTACCCAAAGGTACCTGGCTTTAGCAGATCGTTGATGTGCTAAAATGTGATGTGTGAAAGAGCGTTGCTTTTTAGACCTACAACGATATATGGGTAGTTCAACTGTTTTTGCAGTGTTAGCTTGTATTTTATATAGTTATAAAAGCACTTACCAGTAAAAAAAAGCAGACAGAGAGAGAGAGGGACAGAGAGAGAGAGATAGAGAAAGAAAAATAAAGATTAATGCTTGTCATCTGTGCCCGTTCCAGATGCAGTCCCAGCGAGGTTCAACGTGTGGGTGATGCTGTTCACATGCTGCTGGGTAGTGTATATGCTGCGAGTTAATATGAGTCTCAACATTATTGCCATGGTGCCGCAGCAGCCGCATAATCACACGTAAGCATCCATAGCCCTATAAGTAAACATATATATCCATATTAGATTCACCCGTACGATGCGCTTTGATTCCGTGCGCATTTTATTGTGCGAACTGCTGGTCTGTGGAATGCACTGCCTGAATGGGTGTTCCCCGACAGTTACAATCTGGGTGTCTTCATATCACAAGTGAATCGGTTTTTCTAGGCAAGCGTGCTCCACCGTATAGACCACATCATCGCCGAGGAGGCTATCATTGTACTCATCATTGTTAACAATTTCTATGGCACCAACCCTCAAATCACGCAAAAGAAATCAGTTGTTCCATAGAATTTTTTTTATTCACACTAAACGAAATGTATGGAAGAGCTGATTTGGTTTTAGTGATTTCAGGGTTGGTCCCATAGTAAAATTTGTTTATAATGATGACTAATATTTCCGTCGTCGTCTAGAGATACACCCCTAACTTATATTAAATATTATCTAAATCTAAAAATATTAAATTATGTATACCTGGTGTATCTATATACAAATTAAAATAAAATAAACACAAAAAAGACTACTCTAACTATGATTGAAAAATCGATTACTTTAAAAGTAATTAGAGCAAGCAAAAAAATAAAATAAAAAAAAACTATATAATTATGGTATTTTTGAACTGATTTGATGACGGAGTTGAAGTCGGTGGTTATTAAACTGCCCTAATGACTAATGGTAGACCCTTCGGTAGACTGGGCTCATTTGTATTCATCTTGACCGCATGGTAAAATAAAAAAAAAGAAACGTAACAATTGCTCACACTTAGTGACTTTAATTTATTTGAATTTATCTACACGTGTAGTGTACAGTTAAATTGAACGTAAATAACTTGACTTTGTTAACTCACCCATTAACACATCATTAACTCCTGATTATTTCCTACCTGCAAGCAGCGATGCAATCTCTCATGTCTCTCGTGTCTCACTGCATAGTACCTATTTCACGCTGTCATGTCACTGGGTGAACATTTCCACGACCATAAGTTTCATAATTGGTCCGACGTATAGCTAGCGTAACTAATTTTATGCTTTTTCTAGAATGTCATCACAATGCGGCCCGAAAGATGATGCGGTAAGAAATGAAACGATGCGTCATGAGGACATCACTGATGTTAGGGAAGCGCCGAGACATGAGGTACTTTGATATAAATATGCAATTATTAACGCATCTTATACAACAATCTAAAATAATATTCCTGATATAATCATAATGATTTCTTGACAGCATTTAGGTGCTACATTCGACTGGTCAGAAGATAAACAAGCGTTGATACTTGGTTCTTACTTCTGGTCATATCCAATAACCTCGTTACTGGGTGGCATGGCCGCTGAGCGGTGGGGGCCGCGATACGTGGTGCTCATAACTTGCGTAGCGAGCGGGATACTGACCGCCTTGAGCCCTGTTGCTGCAAATTGGGGCTACTTGGCTCTAGTCGTCATCAGATTTTTCCTAGGATTCTCAGGAGTAAGTAAAACTGAAATAAAGCCTATGTATCTGAATATGCCGATTGGGAATTTATAAATGTGATTTTGTTTCAGGGATTCATATACCCGGCTCTTCACGCGTTAGTAGCCCAATGGGCTCCACCTGCTGAAAAAGGGAAATTTATCAGTGCGATGATGGGAGGAACATTAGGAACTGTCGTAACTTGGTCCCTCATTGGCCCTTTAATCGAGAGATTCGGATGGGAAGCTGCATTTTATGTACCGGCAGCTATGACTTTGGTCTGGTGCTTTTTATGGTGGTACCTAGTAGCCAATACGCCGTCGGAACATCCAAGAATTTCAGATTCAGAGAGGAAATATATATTAGACTCTTTGGGAGGCAAGGTCATGAAGTCTAAGGTGAGATAATATTTGCCGGGCGACGTGTTTTTACTGATGGTTTACTTCGCGATGAGGTGCCAGTTTTTGGTCCGTGATTTGTTTGATCGTGTTCTGAGAATATGGGCAGTTCATATTTATTTTACCATGTTTGAAATAATTTGCTTGCATGATCAGAACTCGCTAATCGGTTACCATAAAAAATGGCTGAAGTCACTATGTAATTTTAAATGTTTACTTTTCTCACAAATTTGCGAAAAACTAACCATTGAAAAATGTTGTTGGTGCATTAACTTGTTATGTAAAATAGGTAGGTCTAGGTACTTAACTTTTACGGGTATAAAACCATTTTGTCAAAACGATACTTGAAGTCGGCCCAGGAATATATTTGCTTTTAACTGCAATAATATTGTAAAAGCTAAATATATTATTTTTTTAATCCAAAAAACTCTATCTAAATATTTTATTTTAATATTTCACTGAAGTGTCAGGTATCTGCTGCAGTCTTTATATACGTTCAAAAACCTAGAGAAAGTGATTAGAATTAGTTTTTTAAAATTCAGCATGTTATTGCACCTGTCAGAGCAAATAAATCCTTGGACTGAGAATAGTGGGACATAAATCTAACTAAAATTCTTTCCATCTTTTCAGGGTCTCCCTCCTTTCAAGAGCATCGTTATGTCAGTGCCGTTCCTAGCCATGGTCATCCTTCATTACGGAAACCTCTGGGGCTTATACTTTATCATGACCGTTGGACCTAAATTTGTCTCCAGTGTTCTCGGCTTCGAGTTGTCCAGTGCCGGAGCAATATCAGCATTACCTTACCTCGCCAGATTATTCCTCGCTGCGATATTTGGATTCATTGGAGACTTTATATTGGCAAGAAAGTTTATGACTACGACGATGATACGAAAGTTCTTCTGCCTGTTCTCTCATATAATGCCCGGAGTTCTGCTGGTGCTGCTAGTGTACGCGGGATGTTCTACGGTTCTGTCTGTTACCTTGATTACAATGTCGATGGGATTCAACGGAGCGGCGACATTGACGAATCTGCAGAACCATCAAGACTTGGCTCCAAATTACGCGGGAACGTTGTATGGAATTGCGAACTGCATCGGGAGCACTGCAGGGTTTTTCACGCCCATGATTACCGCATACTTCACCAGAGCTGGGGTAAGATTTTTTTATACTGCAAGTATATTGCTATTTGTTTTGTTAGGTTCCATACGTGTCTGTCGTCATTGCTGACGATGCAAAAACGTGCTATTCTGAATATCTAATGATAATGTAAACTTATTTAAATAAGCATTTGCTGGCACTGACAAATAACGTGATTTATTTAACTTTACAGAATAGTTTCGACAATTGGAGGCCAGTGTTCTTCATAGGAGCATCAGTGTACATTGTTTCCGCCATATTTTTCGTATTCTTTGGCACTGGCAACACTCAATCTTGGAATTATTCAGAAAAAGACAGAACTGAGACTGAGAAAACAAATACCGGCGATCTGAAAGATATGAACGGAACTCAACTTAAGAACGGTGGTGGTCTAAAAGGAGTTAAGGAAACCCCGTTAAGTGTTTCATAATAATGTTTAGAGATCTTAACATGAGGTAAATTATTTCCTATCCGTTTAATATTTTTTTATAAGGTCGTATAATTATTATGTCTTACTATTTTATGAATCAACGACAAGTTTTTAACGAACGAGAAATTTCAAAATGTTATGGGAGATTAATAAAGATAAATAAAATATTAGTAAACGACTCATGAGTTGACCACAATATTTTTAGTAACAAAAAGTACGGTTTTTAAGTAAGTAGATAAGTACTCTTTGTTTTAACTCAATTATGCAGTATTTTAAAATTATTAATTGTAGAAATGTTAACGATGCTTAGTTGATGAATTAACTAAAATCAACTCTAGAAAGTTATGGGTGCTAAAATTTCAAATTGTCTATTTTAATATTGATCCTATAGTAAATAATATAATTGTAATAGTATAATATATTAGTTTATACATATCGTTAGTGTGCATGATGATGTGACATTTAGTATAAATCAGGAAATAAGCCATGCCTTAAACTAGATATAAGTTGATACCTACTACGACTTATATTATTATATTTTAAATATTAAATAGGCAAATGTTTAGTTAGCACTGTCGTTTACTACAGTTACGGGTACATTTGAGGAATATTTACCGTGATTAGGATGTAGTTAGAGCTCCCAATATATCGGTGTAATATTTTACAAAAAAAAACGGGAACGGTAAATCTAATCACGGTAAGTATTCCATTAATAATCATATAACTGTATGTTTAGTTATTTATTAATTATATAAACATTCACAATCAAATATTTATGTTAATATTATTGTGCTATGCTGTGATGTTAAATTGCCAAATGTATTTCAGATTTAAGTAAGTGGCATAAGTATTTCATAGTACTGCTAGGTTTATATAAAAGCAAGCATTTTAAGCGTTTGATGTAGCGGTATTTATATGTAAGTAAGTATGTATCTATAAGTATTTTATATATTTAAATGTAGGTCTTCCAAATATCTCGAGGCTTCCAAATGATTAAATTTGACGACGTGTTACTATAATACCTTCACTACTAATTTATTATTTCGGTTGTTTGTCCCTAATTCATTTGCAAAATGTATAATTATAATAAATGTACCTGTTTGAAATCTCCGAGATTTTGGTATTCAAACCTGTCTCGTCCTTGAAACTAAAATATATGATTTTATTATGTATATTAAATGTATTTGCGTTGCGCACAAAATATGCGATTCCTATCAAAATAACATTAAATTTATTAGGTATTTACAACCAAATACCGATCCGTCTAACTGTATAATTAATATTGATTTATTCTAACATGACCACATTTTATGTGATATATTAGCCTAGATAAAATAAATAGAAATTCAAAAGTGTGATGTTGATATAATTCTTTAATTCCAATCTTTAGAGCACTTAGATTAATAATAGTAAATACTTAAATTGTTATCTAATAAATGAGACTATAAGAAATAGGCATTTTAATTGAGTCTGATTTCACAGCTCAGACTAGTATCACATCACATACACATCATCAGCCCGTAAACGTCCACTGCTGAACAAAGGCCTCCCCTCGTAGGGGTGTTGCCATAATCCCCACGCTTGGCAGGCGGCTTGGGGGTCGCAGTAGGTTCACCGTGTACTAATAGGACGCTGCTGCCCATCCTCCGGTGGTTCTGGTCGCAGTTTTAGAACATACCCGGGTCCGGGTCCCGGGTCCGGGTCCCGGGTCAGACTAGTATATGTACGGGTAACCTGAAGTTTTTAGATTTAAATACATTAAGATCAAAATATTATAGTTAGTATTAATTATAATTAGTATATATCTATAAAATTATACAAAACTTGACTGTCTTCTATATATGTACGTACATATATCTAAACTAGATATCTACGCACGCATAAAACCTTTAACCAAAGTAAAATTACTTTGGTCGAAGCATAAAACCTGATACTGATTTTAAAACCTAGTCTAACCGATGAGTTTAACAAGTTTGGGAACGTCTAAATATAATTTTTAGATAAACGAGTAAAACGAGTACATTTAGCTTAGCATAAGTATCATACAGGGTTACACATAAAGACTGTACTAAGCTGAAAAGAGGTCACTGTAAACATCATTGTTTTTTTTTTACTATGGAACCAAACATGACACGAAAAAAACTGCAGTGCTGTTCCATAGAAAACGGTCATTGACACTCGACAAAATGTATGGAACAGCAGGTTTTTTTTCGTGATTTCAGGTTTGGTCCCATAGTAAAAGTTGTTCATAACAATGAGTACAATGACCTCTTTTTGGCTTAGTATAGTCTATGTGCGTAACCCTGTATAATTGCAGTGAAGGAAAACATCGGGAGGTAACCGGTATGTCCAAGAATCTCAAAAGTTCAAAGGCATATATTATGACATTTGCCAACATGCACTGGGCCCTAATATATCATGCTGACCATGGTGGATTAGGGATTTAGGGCCCATCCTCTCTCTCTCTGAGAGAAGGCCCAGCTGTGGGATTATGATAGGCTGATAATGATTATAATCATTGAAAATTTATGATCTTTGTGAAGACTCATTGTTTTTTTTTTGCCTAAAATGATTTTAGTACTTATAGATACCTAGAAATGACCGGTTAGTTTTATGTTCAAAGTAGGAAACAAAAATTTCAAAATTAAATGTTCTGTAATAGTGAAATACGAAATAGTAAAATAAGAAGGTAAGTGCTAATACATAATTACATACCTACCATTCTTCAGATTACCTGCACTTTCAGGTAGAATAGAACATCAGTTTGACCTTAATTTTTACCTTCCATTTGTCCAAATCAGTTTGGCCATGGTTGCGTGTAGGTATCATTTTGCAGTAGTTTATATTTACTTTTGTCATTAGTGATGTACAAAATTAGAGTGCGAGCAGTAGTGAGTTAAATATTTCCGTATTTATTATCCTAAACGGGATTGCTATTTCTAAAAGCGTTATTCTGTTTTAGATTGGAGTAATGATTTTCCTGGGTTATTTTATAAGTTATATAATTCGTTACAACCTTAGCGTTCATGTTGTCGATATGGCTCAGATTTCGAAGAGAGAACATGCTAAACATAACTTTACAATTAGTTTAAGAGAAGATTATCCAAGACAAAATACACGTAGTAGGACTGGAGTAAGTTTTGATCGTCAAACATCGTTATAATTCCAAGAGAAATCCAGAAAATAAAGTCTTCAGCCCCATTTATATTTACAGCTTGTCGATTTAGTCAATTGGGATGATGCTAAAGTGGCGAAGTTATTTGCTGCATATCACATTGGATATTGTGTATGCTTCCCTATATTTCACAGCTTTGGGGACAGGTAAAAACTTTCCAATATTTCAAATTATGTGATTTGGTACTTACTTATTAGATTACTTCTTGTTTAATTTAGTTAAAGTATCATCTACCTTTCCTGTACCATTTCTATATTTCATTGGACTAGATAAATTTGCTTGGCTTCATGAAAATGTTATCACGAGTAGGTACTATTGGTTATGGAAAATAGATTCAATTATGGCGACCAACTCCCCTGACGGTGAGCAAAGAACATATGTAATTAGAAAAAGTCTTTAGATAGGTAGGTACGCTGCTCTAGAATAAAAGTATCTAGCAAAACGTTTAAATATAAAGCAGCAATATACAGGGTGTAAGGGGAACAATCTCGAAGCCAAAAGAAGGTAATTTTACTTATCATTATGAACCACTTTTAGTATGGGACCAACCCTGAAATTGAGAAATAAAAATCAGCTGTTCCATACATTTTGTCGAGTGTCAATGACTGTTTTCTATAGAACAGCTGATATTTTTTTTCACGATTTCAGGGCTGGTCCCATAGTAAAAGTTGTTCATAATGATGAGTACAATTGCCTTCTTTTGGCTTCGAGAGTGTTCCCCTTACACCCCGTATAACAATTTTTCTGTTGGTACAATACGTAATAATTATGTATATTATACATATACTGTGTATATAAATATACACATTATGAACAGGATTGGTCCTACCTGGGTGGTGGGCATTGCTGGCATGACATCGGGAATCTTAAGCTGCCTCACACCAGCCTCTGCATACGTGAACTTTTGGGCACTTTTCATAGTCCGAATTATTACAGGATTTTGTGCTGTTAGTATTTGTAGTGTTGTTTTCCTAAGGATGATTGCTTAGATGTTTTGCTTCATTTCTAAGTTGAAAATTTAATGGTATTACAGGGTGCTATGCAACCAAGCATGGTTCAAGTATTGAGGCACTGGGTTCCTCCTATGGAAAGAAATCATTTTTTGTGGGCATATTGTGGTAAGACTTACTCGAGCGCATATTTTATCTAATGACAAATTCAATTTATCTTATATAATTATTTAAAAGGAATTACCACGAAATCTCAAAAACTTGACCTACAAACGTAGAGAGTTATACTGAATCTATGCCTACAAAGCTGAAATTTGGCAGGTAGATTTCATTTATGAGGTGTATAGAGGTCTACTAAGAAAGAATTTTGCGAAAGGATCGAAATAAAGGGATGAGAGCTTAAATGAAAATCCATACATACGAAGTCGTTGCTAACAGGCAACAGCTAACACTCCATAAGTATGTTATTTAAAAAATAAATATTTATTGGCTGCATGAAAATGCCTAATGCAAATTTTTGAGTCTGATTTATTTAGATCCTAGGCATACGAGTAGGTACATATTTGGATAAGTATTGAGAAGATATTCATTCAATTCTGAAAGACGATTTAATAACAGAGTTAAGAGGGCATACCACGGCCAAGAAATTTGATGAATAGGTATTTAGCAAATCTATTGCTGTCCCCTGACCTCAAGCCTCTCCCAGTAAAGCGCAATAGGGACAACTGCAGCTCGGATCGATTATACCTACGAAAAGTAGACAAAATCATCGTCTCGTATTTTTCTGTGTCCTCATTCAAAACTAAGCCAATTTCATTATTTTTTAAATTAATAGATGTAAAAAAGATTGATCTATGTTTCTATCATTTATTTTTCTTTCATATACTCGTCAAATTTGTTTTATAGACGTCTGAACATGGCGGTAAAAAAAATATATTTTTGGGATATTTAAAGGCTCATATTTCTTATAGTAGTCAACTAATGTGGTGATTCTTGTCAATAGTTGTAAATATATATCAATATTTACATGGACGTGCTGACGTCCATGAATATTTATAGGTGTCAAAGTCTAAATCAGTGTCACTTGTCATTGGTTGTTGACAATTGCAGTAGGAGGGGCTAATTTATGTAGAGAGGGAAGTATATATTGGGCCGTTCAGTGGTCGTCAGGACAGTCGAGCTGTGGATTGGAAGCCGAAAGGCTGAAGGATAAGTGCTGTGTAGTAAATCAGTGAAAATATACTTGTGGAGATACCATATAAACTGCTATTCGTAACACTAATAAGAAAAAATAAATGATAGAAGCATGAAGATGGGGGAGATAAATTTTATTTAAAAAAATTACAGTTCTAGCGGTATTATCCAGGGAGGAAACACGAGAATACGTTTGTATGGACAAAACGCTGCCCGTGTGCCCACTTAAGTAAAGGTTTCCACAGACCAAAAGTTGCATCTGCGACATTGCATCTTGAACTCGTGTCGGCACGTTGGAGCTTTCTAGTTGTAGTCTGTGGAAGCCTTAATTGTTCACGTTTTCTCAGGAGTAACATTGGGCACATGTTGTACTTTCCTGATTTGCGCAGCAGTCGAGTATTACTCTCGGTGGCCTGTGGGGTTTTACATATCAGGTGCTCTACAAATAATCTGGTCCGTTATATGGGTTTTGGCAGTTACCGATTATCCTAGAAACCATCCATACATTTCCCAGGAGGAACGAGATTATTTGATTAATTCCATTGGAGCAATTTTTACGATAAAGGTAATGGATAATTGTGCTATTTACCAGATACGTAGGTAAATTGGGTCTGCTAGATGCATCCATTATATTGTTCAAACCGCGGGACGAACTTGGTCTACTCAGACGGACTATGGCACAGCAATTGAGAGGCCTGTACCCAGCATTGAGATTTAGAATGCCGTAGATGATGACGATGTAGGCACCTTTGAATTTCAATGAACTGAATGCTTTCGTAAGAAACAGAAAAGTTTGAGTATAGAAAAGCAATAAGCATCATGAATACAGAATTAAATAATTACTGAAATCTCTCCACCTAAAGCTTTTGGAAAAACTCAGAGTCGCATAGCGGGCAATGGAGAGAGCTATGCTCGGAGTTTCTTTGCGCGATAAAATCCGATACGTGGATATTCGCCAAAGAACCAGAGTAACCGACATAGCTGTTAAAATTTGCAAGTTGAAGTGGCAATGGGCAGGCCACATCGCTCGAAGAACCGATAACCGATGGGGAAGAAAGGTTCTGGAGTGGAGACCACGAACCGGAAGACGCAGCGTATGGAGGCCTCGCACTAGATGGACCGACGACAGTGGATATGCAAAAGGCAGGCTGTTGTTCAGTGTGGAGGTTAAAGAGGGAGGCCTATGTTCAGCAGTGGACGTCTTCTGGCTGATGATGATGATAATGATGATGATGCCAGCTAAACAGTGCCATCACAATATCGGTCACAAAATGGATGAGTGTCAAGTTGGTGTGTTGGAACTTGGAGTTGAGAGTACGAATCTGAAAATATAGATAGCCGTAGGACGCCATTACTAGACGGAGAGACAATACACCTACAGAAGACAATAAAATTCGACAATAATTTTCGAATTTGGAGAAAAGCCGAGGATTGATTGGGCTAAGTGGCGTGCCTTGACAAATACTATATCGAGCAATGGACTTGTGTGGGCTGATCATGATGACAATGAGTGAATAGGTGATAAATCCTACATAGACGATGTATATATTTGTTTATTAACGCTCTTGGAATTTCCTACAAATAGAAAGTCTTGTTTTACAGCTAACTAATTCTGAAGCTCCATGGAAACTGATATTGGTGTCTGTTCCATTCTGGGCACTGTGCATATTGAATTTTGGATACGCTTGGATGATTATTTCCTTGTGCATCCACGGCCCGCTGTTTTACTCTAAAGTCCTCGGCTTCAGTATTTATGATGTTGGTACTTTACCTATTACCTTTTTTATTGTTTTTTTCATACAAGTGAACCATTAGTATAATAATATGAATTATTTTATCATCAGGCGTCGGCTTTGACGGCATTGCCGTTTTTTCTGCGATTAGTGGTGGGAACAGTCGTCATACAACTGTTCCATAGCTACAATCATAGTGCCAAGTTGAAGAGGATAAAGCACATTAGAAAATATTTTATTGTAGTTTGTAAGTTTTTAACACCTAAAGAGGAAGCAATAAGGTATAATTTTGATAGAGTTTAAACAGTCTATATTATCTAGGTACCTAGTGAGCTAAGTATATTGAATCAATTTTGTCATTATCCTCTTGTCTTTGTCCTCGTTAGAATCTGGTGTCGACAACTTTTAAATTCTAGAATGTGGTCACGTAAAAAGCCAGTTAATGATAATATCAAATTTGAAAGCTTTTTATCGGTTTATCAGTTTATTTGTTCAAGTACTTTTTATTCTGATATCTAATTATATTTTTTTCTAAAAAGGTTAAATACGAACTGAGTTGACAGTTTTTTTTGGTAAAACGAAATAAAGTGGGAATAGGGTTACCTACCAGATGACAAAAATGTCTCCTGATGGGGAAAACCCCGGACATTTCCTTCAAAGTTTACATTTCGCGGCATAATGAAATCGTGTGGGGCGGAATTTTTTTATTTTAATTTCTAGAATTAGTTAATTCATTCCAATTATTACCTGGTAACAAGGTTACGCGGAAAGGATAAACTACGCCGAAAAGGCCCGTATCATCATTATAAAGAGTTCTTAGTATGAGATTATTTCTTTAAAATCGCGAAAAAAATATAATTTGTTCCATAAAAAACGGCCACTCACACTTTCTTGACAAATGTATTTTTTTCCACAATTTCAGGGCTGGTCCCATTGTGAAAGTTGTTCATAATGATGAAAATAACGGACCCCTTTCGGCTTAGTACACCTTTTCTGCGTAACCCTGAACATAGAGATAACTAAACTGGAACATTATTTGTAGCCCACGTAACACCTGGCTTGCTGGTAGCGTCTTGTTGGCTCTTGCCGGGAGTAATCCCGGGGCCTGTACTCTTGACCATTGCCGTTACTCTCACTGCGGCTGGGATGGATATAACTTTGGATTTATGCTACGTAAGCTATTGCACAGCTCGATAGTCTGGCTAGTAACAGAGCAACGTAATGACGTAATTTATAGCATAGAGATAGTTGGAGGACTGGAGAGTGACTTATGATACTTACTTTTTGTCTCGGAAAAATACACCTGAGGAAATTTGCACGTGTCCGAAGCTGAGGGATGCATCAGCGAGTAGAGGTTATACGTACCTAAGTATGTTCACAGTAGATAATTATATACCTAAGCTAAATCAGTAGGTTGACTTCAAACAAACGCCCGAATGGAATGACGTAATCAAACGAGCGCCCCTTCCTTTCCCCGCCCGCTACGATACTTCACGGTAGCCTGTGCGGTAGCTCAGAGTGATAGTCGCGCGCGCCGCGTCATTGAGAAAGCAATTGAGAATACCAGAGAATACCTACCTATTATGATGAAATTCGCGATGTGTGTGTGCGTCGTCAGCGTAGTAAAGACTAAAACAAAATAATGAAAGTTTTCTTAATACCCGATAGTAATAGTAGCATAGACAAGTAGGTAACCCTCGCCCTGTGGCCAACAGTAGGTACGCATTGAATTAAAGGACTCGTCCGAGTTGAACTACTGCTTTACTGCTTATATTATTATATTTACTGTGGTAGGTATGGTTGGCACACAGGCAGGCACTTTGAAAATAATATTGGCTTGATTTTAGGAACTGACTCCGACTTTTGTGAACTCTGTGTACACAGTGATCAAAATAATTGGAAATACGGCGGGCATCTTAGTGTCAATATGCGTCGGACAAGTTACGCAGACTTATAAAGTAAGTATATATACTATAGAAGGTAGGTAGATTATTAATTTGAAAAATAATCGTGTAAGTTTAACTATACATTTATTGCAATGACATATTGTTTTTTCAATGTTGGCGCCAAAACTACAATTTTTTTTTGCTCATTATTGAACTGGCTAACGCTATCCTCGTCTTACGTATTTTACTGTTTTATGTATGTCTCAGTAAAAGATTGGAGACTTAAAGAGTACTACTACTAATTCTACTTACTTTACTTAGTTACTTTATATATGGAGTTTAGGAAACAACATAAAAATACACGTTTCACCCCAACGTATCATCTGCCTATACTCGAGCACGTCTATGTATACTTAATGCACTATTATTATGCATTACTAGGGTAAGGTGGGGTTCATATATGTAATGCGTGTGTTTGGGAAAACGCATTTGGGAATTTGGGGGTATATAGTCAGATAAAAGTGATGACGCCAGTAGGTAGGTACCTACTATTTATACTTGTAGGTAGGTACTTACATTAATTTCTGTTGCAGAATTCACCATCACCGATAATATGGAAACATATCTGGTGTTTTCACGCTACAGTATTGTTTTTTTGTGGACTCGTGTTTCTGGCGTGGGGTGAGACTCAAGTGCAGTCGTGGAACTATAGGAGGGAAAGGTGAGATTAAGTCTTACTAGAGTGTAGGTACATAACTCAGATAGTTGTAGCAAATAGCACTGCTAAGTGCGAATCATGATAATTAGACATGTGTGTCCAAGGATATTTTATTTTAGGCCCCGACGTCAAAAACAATTTGGCCCAAAAGCGTCTAGAATGTCAAATATTACAGAAGTTGAAGAAGATAGCGGGACGATAAGAATATCGCAAACTCAAGTGATACAGCAGCCTTAATTTGTGGTGAACATCTAAATGTGAATATACGCCATTTATTTTAAAATATTATTATAAAATAATATAATTATACTTCATTTTAATGATAAGTACGAAGTATCTATTTGTGATGTTTTTTATTTCAAACTCCGACAGTCCCTTACACATACACCGTAGGTACACATCTTAGCTGTTCAGTTGAGAGCATCGCTAGTGGACAACAAAGTAGGTATTAACACAAAAAAAATATCAAATATTTTATGGTAATCATAGATTCTCCAAACTGCACTGAGAGCGAGATCGTGGAAGATGTGCATCACGTGCTGATGGAGAGCCGGAACGAGGCTCTGAGACGGGATTTATTGTATTGCAAAATGTATGATGTCGGTATAGTACCTACCTATGTAACGGCCTTAGCTGTTCAGTTGAGAGCGTCGCTAGTGGACAACAAAGTAGGTATTAACACAAAAAAAATATCAAATATTTTATGGTCATCATAGATTCTCCAAACTGCACTGAGAGTGAGATCGTGGAAGATGTGCATCACGTGCTGATGGAGAGCCGGAACGAGGCTCTGAGACGGGATTTATTGTATTGTAAATGAAAATGTATGATGTCGGTATAGTACCTACCTATGTAACGGCATTTTGGCTTCGCCAGTTTCTGAGGAAGCCAAAGTGCTATTAAAATTGTAAAAGCGTGTAATTTAATGTGTATACCTAATTTGTTTATATTTGTGTTTGTCTTACGGGGATGGCATAGTCACTACGTGACAAACCCCCTTTACAACAAATAAATATATAAAAAAAGACACCAAAGAAATTCACCAAGAAAATACGTTATTGGTACGTACTTTACCTACCTATATAATATTAACTTAGTTGGAACCTAACTAACTAGTTGGTACGTAACTAAGTTATAAAAAAAAACACAACTACAAAAAAAAAAACAATAGGCTAAAAAAAATTAGTAGAATTTTAATAAACGCAGTGTTATTTTGATTATTGTACCCGTCTGCGGCAATCAAATTTCCAAATCGTTTTACCTCCTTTTTTCTGTTAGGTACCTACCTACCTAATTGATTTTATAAATATTATAATTATAGTTTTTTTACTTTTTCAATAAATCACTTCATCATCATCATCAGCCAGAAGACGTCCACTTAATGCCTCCCCCTTTAACCTCCACACTGAACGACAGCCTGCCTTTTGCATCTACTGGATGCCAGCGACTCTCACTATGTCGTCGGTCCATCTAGTGGGAGGCCTACCTACGCTGCGTCTTCCGGTTCGTGGTCTCCACTCAAGAACCTTTCTTCCCCATCGGTTATCGGTTCTTCGAGCGATGTGGCCTGCCCATTGCCACTTCAACTTGCAAATTTTAACAGCACGCAACGCATTGGAGGACGTTTTCAAGCTCTTGGACTGGAACAAATTAGGCATCAACATCAACGGCGAATACAGCACTCACCTTCGTTTTGCCGATGATATAGTCATCATGGCAGAGTCGCTGGAGGACCTAAATACCATGCTCAGCGACCTCAGCAGCCTTTCCCAACAGGTGGGTCTTAAAATGAACATGGACAAGACAAAAATCATGTCGAATGTCCATGTTGAACCCGTGCCGATAGTCGTTGGGAACGATACTCTAGAAGTTGTTGACCATTACACCTATCTTGGACAGATTGTTCAGTTAGGTAAGTCCAACTTAAGCAAAGAGGTCGCCCGAAGAATCCAACTCGGATGGGCAGCGTTCGGGAAATTGCGTGACATCTTCTCGTCCAAGATACCACAGTGCCTCAAGACGAGGGTTTTTGACCAGTGTGTGTTGCCAGTGATGACATATATGGTACTGAGACGTGGTCCTTAACTGTTGGCCTTTTGGAAAAACTCAGAGTCACTCAGCGGGCAATGGAGAGAGCTATGCTCGGAGTTTCTTTGCGCGATAAAATCCGAAACGTGGATATTCGCCAAAGAACCAGAGTCACCGACATAGCTGTTAAAATTTGCAATACGCAGAATAAATCACTTATCCTCAGGTATATTTGTCAAAGCTTATCCTATGTTTCCCGCTAAAAAATCTTTGGTTTCCCGAGTTAAATATATATTTTTTTAATGATGAAATGGGCTAGCTTTTGACCACAACTCACCTGATGGTAAGTGACGATGCAGTCTAAGATGGAGCACGCTTGCCCATGAGATGCCTATTCACTCTTGTCTTGAAGAGACCCAGGTTGTACTTTGTAGGGAACACCAAGGCAGGAAGCGCATTCCATTCCTGTGCAGTTCGTATTAGGAAGGAATTTTGGAAACGCTGCGTGCGGACTTTACCAAAGTTCACGACGTAAGGATGGAATGTCCGCCTCGATGACCTATGGCGGAAATTGGTGGACGGGATCAGCTTAAACAGCTCTTGTGCACATTCTCCAAAATGAACGCGATAAAAAATGGACAGACAAGCCTGTGCAGGAGGCTATGCGGCATCTTCCCTTTAACCAGCGCTTCGTTATTAATTAGACGAATGGCGCGTCTCTCTACCGAGTCCAATGCTTCGAGCTGGTATTTAGCAGAGCCGTCCCACAAGTGACTGCAGTATTCCAAGCACTTGCGCTTGGTAAAGGTTAAGCAGTTGGGCAGATGTAAAAAACTGCCTAACCTTGGATAGAATACAAAGTTTTTTTGCAGCAGTTTTGGCTCTCGACTCAATAAATCGACCGAAGTTTAGAGAAGAAGATATTTGTAGCCCGAGGATTTCTAACTGATCATTATACGGAACTGGCACTCCTTGAAATATTGGAGTGGCCGAGATATATGGTCCGTTTAGCAGAGAATGCACAAGCCTGAGTCTTTGTCGCATTAAACTCAACCAAATTAGCAGCACATTAGTAATGATTCTAACGGTATACACACTAAATCTAAATAGGTCGCGCCGTTTTGAAGTCACTGTGGAACAACGACCTACGTACGTAGTACATATAGGTCGTTGCTGTGGAACTTTGATTAGCTGTGGAATAAAGAAACTCACCCACATAAAAACATACGTAAGTAGGTTACCTACCTTAGAGCAATAAAAATGCAGAGGAACTACCGCGAACACGAAAAGTGAAGCCACTTTTTGAAACATGTGTGCGAAGTCGAAGTTCGTGTCGTGTAATTCATCAAAATAAGTGATATGTAATATAAATACTTAAGTGTGGAAATATTCCATCCTTCTTCTTATTTACTTTTGTGTTATTTTTACAGTTCTTAACACTGCAAGAAGTCATTGTTTCTTATTAAAACGGATGTTTTCAGTACGACCTTCTGACAAGAAATTCTTGTAGTTTAGAATGCGTATGTGTGCGTAAGTCGTGTATTTATTGGGAATTCGCGTAGTTTTGAAAGCGATTTTGGCGTCATTTTGGCAGTGCGCCGTAGGAACTCTGTATTTTTATTTGCTCAGAGGTTCCTACCCACTTCAATGGGCCCTTCCCTATCAATTTCGTATACGTATACAGATCTATATCTGTGTATACGTATTAACACCAACAAAGCGTGATTTTTCGTTTTTGCCATTACTGTTGGCAACTGTTGGCGCTATTGTCTTGATTCGGAACACTACCTGACAAAGATGTTGTTGTCAAAGTCAGTTGGCTATTGTCAGTGTCCGTTTTTGAGTTGCTTTTTGATGATTTGACAGTGACGGATGACACTAGTCTTGTTCCGATTGTCTTTGTCATTACGAAATTGGAATTTATTGGAATTGCTTCACTGCTTCGTCTGCTTCTGAATTCAATGCTGTGGGCTTGAGATTTGAGAATGTATTATTCTTGTAATCTCGAAAACTCGAAAATAGAATAGAACCTAAAATAGAAAGATTTTTTGTTTAAAATTACCGTAATCATATTTTTACGATAAGTTGAAGATGCCTCGTAGTGTCGTAGAATATTGTGCAGAGCATGAAAGTTACAAGTGTGGCTATTGTGGGAGTTCTGATACTAATTTTAGTCATGGTGAGTAAAGTTACGTTATTGCCATGTTTTTACGCTATGAGCTAAAACTACTCTTTTACGGAAGAAATACCACATTGCCGTTGATAAACTTGCTGTTATCAAAAGCTCGATTGACGGTGTAATGTGCGTAACAATAAGTAAACGATGACAACACTCCAAACCATCAGACAAGAAAACGGGTTAAAGTTGAGCTATATTCACAGGAATGTGGGCGCATTCATTAACTGTCAGTGACTACCAAGATCTAATTGACCGAGGATGGCGTAGATCGGGAAAATATTGCTACAAACCTACCATGGATGTGACATGTTGCCCCATGTATACAATAAGGTTTGTGTTTACTTTCTGATAGCAGATTTAGTCACAGTGATAAAGTTTACTTCTATTGAGATTTTAACTAAATTTTATGTTCTGTTTTTAAAGTTAGTAGTACTTAGTTCTCTAGTTTTAATCATACATGATGAGAACTAGTGAACCATATTGACAAAAGCCAAGGTAACGAAATGGGTTGATGATATTATCAAAATTATAGGTCAGACATTGACTCAATTTGGACAGGTACTGTCAGAGGACTAGGCCATAGACCTTATGCCTTCTCACTTCTCAGCAATGAAATACAGCGGTGCATATGACACCACAATGATGAGATTTTTTTATACTCATACAATTAACAATTTTGGTGATTATTGCAGGTGTGAAGCACAAGAATTTAAAGCAACAAAGTCTCAAAAAAAGATACTGAAAAGAGTGAACAAGTACTTATCTAGTTCAGATCCATCCAAGCTACAAGATGAGCGAAAGATGTCGACCGGCAGCAATGAGTCTATCGACATCTTTGAAGGCTTAGGTGATGGGGCCGAGCAGTTTGTCGAATCCGCAATGATGCCGCAAGATATTAATGTTAGCGAAGTGCTCTCTATGAATGCACAAAATATTGGCTCCAATATTGACACCAAAGTTGGAGATGGAGGTAAAGTATTAAAGCAAAAGTCTAATTTTTAACTTTTCTCGCTAGTAAATTAGTACTTACGAGTAGAGATGAAACGGATATCAGGTAAAGAACCGAACCGTGAATCCTTGTGAGCAGCTATAATTGTGAACCATTAATATTATGTATACTCAGTCTCATTAGCGCTGCTCTGCGGGTTTAGGTCTGTATCCGACAGGAACCATTTGTCCAGGACAAAAAGTCATCATCATCATCAGCAGCTAGAAGATGTCCACTGCTGAACATAGGCCTCCCCCTTTAACCTCCACACTGAATGTGCCATCTGCATCCACTGGATGCCCGCAGCTCTCACAATGTCGTCAGTTCACCTAGTGGGAGGCCTACTATGCTGCATCTTCCGGGTCAGACATAAAGTAGCCTATAATAAATTAATATTCAGGACATTTTTGCACACACGTTCTGACCCCAAGCTAAGCAAAGCTTGTACTAAGGCTGCTAGGGACTGATTATATACTTATATATTTTTTAATACATACTTAAATAGATATTAATACCCAGATATAGAACAAACAAAAATGTTCATCACATGAATGTTTGGCCTAGGTGGGAATCGAACCCACGCCCCCAAGTGCACAAGGCAGGTTCACTACCAACTGGGCCTCCGGGCAGTCCTATGTGTTAATCCACGGTGTAAACCATTTCGGAGTTAAGTAAATACATTATCAATTATAATTTCTTTCAGCTGACACAGAATCGGAAATGGACAAGAATATGATAACTCCAAAAGTTGTTAAAAAAGGTATGGAATAAAGGTTCGCTAAAAATATTATTCATAAATTTTCTGTACATAGTAATCTGAATGAACATTTTATGCACAGTTGATATAATTTTTTTTTATCACAATTACGAATTTGCTTTACATTTCCTGGTATTCTTTTTGTTTTACAAATAGTTTCCATGCTAATTTAAAAACATGACTTGCTTTTTATGCTAGGGGACTTGTAGTAAGGAAGTCCATTAAAAACGTGAGGCGCTTAGGGGGGCAGGGGTTCGAGCCGAAAATCATCCAAACTAATTTGGAGGAGAGCGGGATCTCGGCAAATATAACGAATTTCCCCTGCAAGAAACTAAAATTACGAGAAAACTGGGTTAAATTAAGTAAAACGTGTTTCTTCACAAAAAATGGCTTAATACTTCGCAACGTATTACAGATTAACGTATTTAAACAAAAAATACGCATTAAAACAATCTCACATGATAATAGGGGGGGTGGGAGAAGGGGTCGAGCCAAATCGAGAGGGAGTCGAAAAATCCTCACAATCGCCTAGTCAAAACATAATTAATGGATGCCCCCTAAGTGACGCACATCGAGCGAAAGAGAGAGATAATCATCATCATCTTCAGCCAGAAGACCATCAGAAGAAGTCCACTGCTGAACATGCCACCCCCTCCCCCTATAACCCACACACTGAATGACAGCCTGCCTTTTGCATCCACTGGATGCCAGCAACTCTCACAATGTAGTCGGTCGATCTAGTGGGAGGCCTACCTACGCTGCGTCTTCCGGTTCGTGGTCTCCACTCAAGAACCTTTCTTCCCCATCGGTTATCGGTTCTTCGAGAGATGTGGCCTGCCCATCATGTGGCATGTGGCAAGAGTGAGATAATAGAGGGCCTAAAGCATGATCAAAGAAAACAAGGTCTTCTACTTTGGCAGTTGTCCCAGAATTACGTCACTGTCCAGTTGCCACTTTATCCAATCAGCTGTTACATGGTGTATCGTCATCTCCCTCGAACCTGTTGTAAATTGACATCATGACATCATTGCGGGACGCCCACGTGGAATTTTTTTCTCGGATTGCTATACCTGGCGGAGTATATTATTATACCATGGCCTAAAGTAACATTATGCAACTTAATTACTCATTCCCATTCACTACAGATTCAGGTCCTGACCCCAGCAAAGCTCCATGCAAGAAAGCAAAACAACTCCGTTTAGAGAGGAAGCTCGAAAAACTAAAAGAGAAGGGTGTTGATGTCACCACACTTCCAAACAACAACAAAAACAAAGAAAAACAACTTGAAGACTTTATAAATGAACTGCCTGATGAGTTCAAACAAAAATTAGAGGTAACTTAGTTTTTGTCGCTCATTGTTTTGAGTTTTTTGTATCAATGGCTTTGTGGTCATTGTGAGGTTAAACTAGCTTAATCTATCATTTAGTCATGTTCACTCCGTGACTTGAAAATGCAGTTTAGTTTTAACTGACTTCAAAATAGAATTCTTAATTTGTTTTAATGTTACCTCAAATATGAAAAACAAATATAAAACAATTTGGAAAATTATAAAAAATATAGTTTAAAAAAAAAGAATGGATATTCTTTCAGATTGATCCCATAGATGTTTCATTAAGGTGGTACGATTCACCTATGGTGGGAAATTCAAATTTTAAATAGTTTTTGGTCCTAGTAGCCAGGCCAGGTAATTATTTTTAAATAACACAGTGTTTGCGCAAAATATTGGCTGTTCTTTACATTATAATGTACAATTATTTAACAGTAACGCACCATATTACTTACATTTGTGAATAAACCGTTTGAAACAGCAAAAAATTGTTTATTCAGAAATGTATGTATCAATGTGCATTAGAGATACACTAGCTTACATTAGCTTTACATGATTATGTAAAGAATCAAATTGCGAAAACATTATGGTTGTTTACGATAATTACCCGGCCTAGCTACAAGGACAAGAAAACTGTTTGAAATTTGAATTTCCCGCCATTTGTGAAACGAACCACCTTAAAATCGGTTTAATAGATTGGCTTTTAAATCAAAATAAATGGAAAATTCGGTTACTTCAAAGACATAATATCATTTTAGTCATCCAAGTAACCGAAATTGCGCATTTTACTAATTTTGTGAGGTAGATTTTTTTAAATTGATAATTAGAATAAGAAAATATTTTTTATTTTATTTTCGCGATTGAACACAAGTTTTAAATGGTTATCGGTAAAATTATCAATTTTATTTCGAGTAAATTAACTCATAGTTTCACAATTCAAATTAATAGTTACATTACAAAAAATACAATACACAAATACAATTAGTTACAACTTAAATACTAACACTACTTTTAATACATTCAAGTATCAAAATAATAATCATCACTCCATAGTATAAAACAAAGTCTCTGTCGCTGTCTGTCCGTCCCTATGTATGCTTAAATCTTTAAAACTACGCAACGAATTTTGAAGCGGTTTTTTTTATAGATAGAGTGATTCAAGAGGAAGGTTTATATGTATAACTAGCGACTCGCCCCGGCTTTGCACGTAAATTACACCCGTGCGAAGCCGGGCGGGCGGGTCGCTAGTTATACATAAAAATAAAAATCTAATCAATTTTAAAATATATTTACATAAAATGTCAAACATGTAATTTAGTAATTAAATTGTCACCTTATAAGGTCTGTGTGTAACGTGCATTCCGCAGCAGTGAGCAATGTAAGGGCAGTCGAGCCTGTCCACGAGCGCGGCCAGCATGCTGTTAGTACTCCCCCGCACCCGCGAGCCGCATCTCTTTCGCATTGTTGCGTAGAAGCAGTCAACGCGCGCTCCCGCAAACATTGTAGATGCGCTGCAATAGCTATGTTTACCTAAAAAAATAATGCGTGTTAAGAATATGAATATGAAAAATGATATTTTACCAATTGAAATTGTTTTTATTGTTTAATGATATTCGAATTTTGATATGTAATAATATTTACGGTATTGTTACGCCATCTCTGCTCTAGTGTAATAAATGTTCCTTGTTTTCCCAGATAAAACTGGTCCGCACCAATCCTGAGAGTGCCGAGTACTTAGCCACAGCTACAGAAACCCACCAAGTGTATGTGAAGTACCAGACCACAATACACAATGATAAGCCCTTTAAATGTTGCATGTCCAAGTTCATCGACTTTTTGGTATCTAGTCCGTTATTGGTGAGTCAATTAATTATGATATATTTTTGACAACCTAATAGCTTGGCTGCTGAACTCACGAAACAAAGATACAAGCCCAGGCTAACAAGAAAGCGCGCTATTCCCAGCGATTGACCCCATTTGGTCATCAAGAAAATACATAAAAGGAGATGTCACACTTTACACTCAAGACATCTGCTTATAGTGCATATAACTGATCGCAGATAAAATCAGAAAGTTTTTTTTTGATGCGGTATAGTTGAGCTGGGCAGGGCATACGGCCAGACGTAATGATGGGAGGTGGTTTACAGCAGTAACCGCGTGGCGGCTGAGAATAGGTCAGCGGAACCCGGCTCGACCGAGGATGAGGTGGACCGAAGATATCAAAGATGCTAATGGAAATGAGTGGTTGCGACTAGCGAGAGACCGGAATCTCGATCACAATCAAACTTCTATAATGAGCCCGCTGGTCGCGTCACTTAAGAGCCTCTTATATCAAATTTGACGGTTGTAAATCATTTTTTTTTCTGTTAAATTACAATATTTGAGCTGGAAAAAAATACATGTCACAGATACATCTGTGTTAGAGTCTGTGATTTGGTTCATAACACGATAGAATAAACTTTTCTCGATCAAAAAAATATCTGAAACAAAGTTGATTCAATTTGTTTTTTTTCGTTTTATGCTCTAATGAAAGCTCGTAACAACCTGAAAATTGCATGTACTGAAAGGCAATTTTATTAAATATTTTTTTTTTTGGATAGTATTTTGATAGTGAATAGGTTCGTTTTTAGTGAAATTAAAACCGTAAAAAGGTCGCGAGAATTTGCGCGCGCCGCGTTCAGTGCCGCGCCAGGCGTCATCGAGGTCGGACCTATGTTCATTTTTGTCGTTGCACTCCCCCCGCGGGTGTCCTGACTCTAGCGTGGCAATATACATCGTCGGTATAAGTTGGCGGGGGCTGAGGGAGCGTTTTGTTGCCTACGCGACTCGGAGCTGGCGGTTAGGCTGCGCAGTAGACGATTTATCGGTCTATTTGGTGGTATAAGGTGCGGGCGGGTCACGCGCTTTTGGTTCGTCAGTCGTACACATGCGCAAACACACCCCCTCTACTGTCTTTCAGCGTTCTTTTTACATGACGCGACCTGTACTTGCACTGCAGAATTGCTTTAAACAGTGGCCTTATTACAGAAGTTTGATCGTGATTGAGATTGCATGCCGTCCCGTTCGCATCTATTTACTCGCACCACGTGCGTAAGTGAGATGGCACGCGATCGCGATCACGATCCGAATCATCTATAATAAGATATCGGGTAGCCGTAAGGCCTCTGTACCACTTGATACCACTAACCGATAGTCTATTATACTTGTGGTATTTATTTTTTCAGGAAGAGCATGGTGAGGGTAGCCCTCCATGTGGCTACGGCTCGTTCCACCAGCAGTACTGGCTCAGTGGCAAACTAATCGCCGTCGGCGTTATCGACATACTGCCTAAATGTGTCTCTTCTGTCTACTTCTTCTACGATCCGATGTATATGCATATGAACCTTGGCACTTACGGCGCTCTCAGGTAACCTAATAAAACCCTTTTTAAAGTTCCATACCCAAAGGGCTTAAGTCCAACTTAGGCAAAGAGGTCGCCCTGAGAATCCAACTCGGATGGGCAGCGTTTGCGAAATTGCGTGACATCTTCTCGTCCAAGATACCACAGTGCCTCAAGACGAGGGTCTTTGACCAGTGTGTGTTGCCAGTGATGACATATGGTACTGAGACGTGGTCCTTAACTGTTGGCCTTTTGGAAAAACTCAGAGTCATTCAGCGGGCAATGGAGAGAGCTATGCTCGGAGTTTCTTTGCGCGATAAAATCCGAAACGTGGATATTCGCCAAAGAACCAGAGTCACCGACATAGCTGTTAAAATTTGCAAGTTGAAGTGGCAATGGGCAGGCCACATCGCTCGAAGAACCGATAACCGATGGGGGAAGAAAGGTTCTGGAGTGGAGACCACGAACCGGAAGACGCAGCGTAGGGAGGCCTCCCACTAGATAGACCGACGACATTGTGAAAGTCGCGGGCATCCAGTGGATGCAAAAGGCAGGCTGTCGTTCAGTGTGGAGGTTAAAGGGGGAGGCCTATGTTCAGCAGTGGACGTCTTCTGGCTGATGATGATGACCCAAAGGGTAAAACCGGGACCCTATTACTAAGCCTACGATGTCTGTCTATCTGTCCGTCTGTCCGCTTTTGAACCGAAAAAGTAAGCCAGTTTGTAATTTTCACAGAATATGTATAGGCTATGTTAAGGCGGATTCACTAAGAAATAATAAAAAAGTAAGGGGGTATCCAACAAACGTATTTTTTTATGTATTTTTGTATTAGCTCTAATGTGAAAACGGTAATACGTACAAGCGTCAAACTTGGCATGATTATAGTACACACTCAAGTATAACAACAAATAATAAATAATGACCAATTGCGAGTCGGTGGTCACACACACGCACACACACACACACTGAACACCGTTCATTTCACCGGATTGAAATGCCATATTTTACTTCTTTTGAAATCTGTTTTAAAACTGATAATTATTGTATTTTGTGGTGGTACGGAGCGAGCGCGAGTCTCACTTGGCCGGTATGACACGGGAATTACTTACGTATGATTAAGCCGGTTACTCCGACCATAGTTTCAACCGCTTTCGGCGGTCTTTTTCAAGGCGAATGCGCGTGCGAGGAAAAATAAGCACAACATGCCTTTTACTAACTAAAAACAAAACAATCTAAAGATTATTTTCTTCATAAAAGCGTGTTGAAAAAACGTTTCTATTTCCAGAGAGTTAGAGTTCACGCGACGCCTGCACGCTCAATGCCCCGATCTCAAATATTACTACATGGGCTTCTACATCCACTCCTGCAGGAAAATGCGTTACAAAGGGAACTTCGCCCCTTCAGACCTCCTCTGCCCCGAGACCTACAAATGGTGCCCCATAAAGGAGAGCATACCGAAACTAGAAGTATCTCCTTATTCAAGATTAGATGGAGACATTGACAGTACAGACGAAAACTATCCCAAGGAAAAAGAAATAAACTATATCCCATGCTGGGTGAAACAACAAATAGTGCCTTACAAAACGTATAAAAGAAAGGCAAATCTGAAGAATAATGACGAAGTAGTACAATACTCGAAGTTGGTAGGGTCCAAATGTCTTAAAAATATAATTTTGGTTAGGACTTGAACTAGCGAATAGTTAGTCTAGCGATAGTTTTTTTCTGTAGATAAATTCGTCCGGAATTGTCAAGAACCTTATACCCAATTGGATTGCGTCTTACATTAAAAATCAACATCTAAAATGAACCAAATTGAAATAACAATAAAGATGAAAAAGAAACACCAGGGCACTGATTCCATAACTTCAAACACTCCCTTAACGCAGCGCGTTAATTTAACCTCTAAAAGTTGGCCTTTATACCCAAGGAAATAGAGTTCAAATTGCTAAAGGTTAACTTAACGCGCCGCGTTACGTGCGTGTTAAGGAATCAGGGACAAAGAAAACTTGGTCCAAATTTAGCCGGGTCTCCTGTGCCCAAAACCTAACAAAACATGTTAAGCTAATCGGGCTTTTAATGGATGTCAGTTCAGCAGTGCATGTAACGACAAATTTTACATTTGAAATCGACAAATTCGATAAAATGCCGTCGATCATAGCGAGTACGGATCAAATGGCATTTTACTGAATTTGTCGATTTCCGCTGTCAAATTTGTTGATCGATAAAGAACACCACCGATCTTGCACCGCTGATTCTCTTACTGCTGATGCTACATCTCGCTCACGCGCGTGGTGCGAGTAAGTAAATGGAACGGGATGGCACGCGATCGTGAACACAATCCGAATCACGAACGGAAATCCATTATAAGTCGGATGTTAGCTAAACATGTTTTGTTGGATTTTTGACGCAGGAAACCTGGAGCCTTGCGGACAACTGCTATTGCGGCGGTGTTGGAAAATCACGCGACCACAAACCCTATCTGGGCGCGTTAAGGTTCACGTTTGCGTGATATTCCAACTGAGCTGGTTTAACGTTAGTTTCGTACCGCAATAGCAGTTGTCCATAAGGCCCCTGGCTATAAATAAGAATTCGGTACCTATCTGTCTCTTTTTGGCACGCATAGCTAATCCAATATGGCCGAATATGTTGTCAAGTTACGTTATATTGTGATTTTATAAATTTATTGCAATTTTCAGAAAAAGATTGCCCGCTCGTAGCACTGAAAACATACGCATTCCAGATTAGGTATAAGTTTCACAGGTGTTTCACCCCGGTTGAAATATTTGTTTTTCCTGCCACGGTTGCCACATCAAAGCAAACCAGTATTTTTAACAGAAAGGAAGAGACCACATTTAAAATTATGCAAATAAAATTATGAAATTTAAAATATGTCAGATAAACAATATTGTTTACAGTTGTACAAGACCTATATTAGCAAATTAACTATTCAATTACAGACTTATTGTTAAATAATGTAGTAAGCCAGATCTTTTAGAGATGGCGCTAGTATAGGTTTTTTTCTTATAAGTTTTGGCTTCAGACATCTTGTCTATTTAGTCAGTGTCAAGTATAATAATACATAATTATCAAGAACTTAGTCAATATAATATAGTCGACAATTTCTAATTTTAAAGATCAAACAAGTCATAGTCACATTTAAAGTCGAGAAAAAGTAGCGATAAAGTTTTATTCATGCCTAGGTAAAGCGGTAGAGACTACTACAGGCTTCTATGGAGTTGTGGAAACAACATGAAAAGACTTCAAGGTTTCTTTATTGTTATTTATGCGTCTAGAAATAAGGGATTTACTAGCTGTGTGCCCCGGTTTCACCCGTGTGGTGTTGAAAAATTGTGATGATAATGAAAAGTAACATATGTGTTAATCCAGGACATAAGCTGTCTATTTTTCATATTTCATCCAAATCCGTCCAGCCGTGAAGGACTAACAAACGTACACACAAACTTTCGCATTTATATATTAGCGTGAATGAATTTAATGCCCATTATTTATTCAAGCAAATATTGCAGAAAAATAAAAAAATGGTATAAAATATTTCTGACGTAATCACCATTTTCGTCCCCCATGTCATCAAAAATAACCAAAGACCCTCAATTTTTTCAGGAAAATAGATGATAACCGAAACTATCAAATAAGGTATTAATTATAAACATAAATTGATTTTACCAACCTCTAAATTTAGTAATAAATGCCCAAACCCAATGCTGCAATTATGCTGGGTTGGGGCCGATTTGTGACCCTATAACCTGTGTCGTTTAGGTATAAAAAAAAAGTTATATGGTCACAAATAAACTTTATTTCTTTTCTTTCAATGGCCACGAAAATGTATAATAAACTACCAGTGCAGATAAAAGACATCGAAAATGAGAATACATTGGCCAAAAGACTAAAAGACATATACTTTCTGCTCGCAAATTATTATTATTATAGCCTAGATGAATATTAGACAGACAAAACAATTATGGAATAAATCGATCAGCTCTGCACTTTGTTGCTATACCCAATTAGGGTCTATGTATTGTGATACCTACCTCTAACATGCTATCTAAGATCTATATGTGAGTTTCATAATGTGCAATAAAGAATAAATTATTGAGTATTGAAAAAACACTGGTTTTGGAAATTTATACAAAGCTTTGTTGCATGATTTTTACTTTGGGTGCCAAAATTCCATTGGCATATTCCTCCTTTTAATACGGTTGGTTTTGTGTTTGCATGACTTGGATTTGACCGTGACTTACTCTGCTTGACTCTGACTGTGACTATGAATTGTTTGACGTATTTAATAAAACTACAAAACAATCTCAACACATGACACTGCCAAATGCACAAGATGTGCGACGCCAATATCCTCAAGAGAAAAGAAGAAAAAGTAACATAGACAAATTTTAATGTAATCTATCTTTTATCTATACAGGTGAATTATTTAAGCAGGCGTAGATGGCAAATAATATTACAGTCGGGGGTGGGCAAAATACATGCTTTGCTTTAATTGAAATACAAATTAAGAAATACTGTATCGCAAGTAATTAAAATACGAAATACAAAATATCTTTAAGTAAGGTATTTGAAATATAAAATACAAAATACAGTATTTTAGCAATTTTTAATTATAATACGAAATACATATTACAAAAAATTAAATAAGTAATCTAGACCAGCACGGGCTGAAAAGTAGAGGAAAACAAGATTAATTAATCAGTAAAACCAAAGTTTCCTTTCATGAACGCTAGATTTTTAAATGTACTGTCAGACACATGACACTCTCGCCTCGCACTCAACTCACACTCACGATCGCTAAATGAAGGTTAAATGTATTTTAATGTTAAAATGTATTTTGAAGCCCCAAGTATTTGAAATACTAATTACAAAATACCTTGGCGTCAGGTATTTGAAATACGAATTACAAATTACATTTTAAGGAAGTAATTTAAATACAAATACCAAATACGTATTTGTATTTCAATTACGTATTTTAATTACAAGTAATTCAAATACTGCTCAACCCTGATTACAGTGGTTATTTAATTCAAAATCAACTGGTTCGATTCCTGGTTAGGAATATTGATTTTCACGCTTGCTTAAGGTGGTTCGAATCACCTATGGCGGGAAATTTAAATTTTAAACAGTTTTTTTGGTCCTAGTAGCCAGGCCAAGTAATTATTTTTAAATAACACAGTGTTTGCGCAAAATGTTGGCTGTTCTTTACATTATAATGTACAATTGTTTAACAGTAACGCACCATATTACCTCAATTTGTGAATAAACCGTTTGAAACAGCAAAAAATTGTTTATTCACAAATGTAAGTAATAATGGGCATTAGAGATATATAGCTTTACATGATTTTGTAAAGAATAATAATCAAACTGCGCAAACATCATGGTTGTTTACAATAATTACCCGGCCTAGCTACAAGGACAAGAAAACTGTTTGAAATTTGAATTTCCCGCCATTTGTGCAACGAACCACCTTTATTAATTCACCTGTATAGATAAAAGATAGATTTCATTTAATTTTGTCTATGTGACTTTTTCTTCTTTTCTCTTGAGGATTTTGGCGTCGCACATCTTGTGCATTTGGCAGTGTCATGTGTTGAGATTTTTTTGTAGTTTTATAAAATACGTCAAACAATTCATAGTTAAGCATAGATGAATACTTATCTATAATTTCTTCTATAAGTAATACCGTTTATCATGCTCCTTTCTCTTCCAACCACAAGATTATGTTGCACAGATTATCCCACCTAATTGAAGTTGGTTTATCTTAGTTTTAAGCTAGGCAAAAAAGCCTTGAAACGTATTTTTTTTATTCTGACAATAACGTCAGTGAAAGAGCTTCATCCAATCATCTTCAACAGTTTTTTTTTGTTAATTGTTTTCTCAACCATGGATACATAGTCCTTTAGGCATAATATTAAACATGTTTGCATATTATTATAGTCAAACAAGTCATAGTTACAGTCAGAGTCAAGCAAAACAACTCACGGTCAAGTCATGCCCCAGTAAAGGGTTGTGTAGGCTTTACAAAAAGCTTCTATGATCGTCCACAGATGTACTGCAGGATTGCTAGTATTTTGAACTTTTTGCGATAGTGGCGCCCAATTAATTTCAACTCTTTTTTGCCAAGCTATATTGTACTTAATATTTATGTAGGTAATTTAGTTTGTTACTAGTCATGTTTATGTAGTTAGGTCGTTAAATGATGTTTTGTTAATGATTTTGACTTGAAACTTAAATGCATAACAAACATTTTCACCTATAAGAAATTGTTTTATTTTAAATCACTCATCATATACTCATCATATAGAAATACCCCAACTACAAAAAATAATACTATTACAACATTCCGAATCACGCCAACAGGCCCAACAGCGCTATTCACCTGTAGCACAGAACACAATACAGTCATATTAGTACAACCTGTAGGTTGTTAGCTGAAAGGGCGGGCGGGGGGAGGCCAAAAAAAACTAGTGCTGTTGGCGTGATACGGAATTTGCCTTGTACCTATATTGTGTAGATTGTAGAACGACAATATTATGATCAAAAAAAGAACAGAGTCAATAGACTGCCTGCCCTGTTGGCCCAGTTGGTAGTGAACCTGCCTTTTGCGCTGGGAGGCGTGGGGTTCGATTCCCACCTAGGGCAAACATTCATAAATGATGAACATTAAATTTAGTGTTTGTTCTATATCTGGGTTTTAAAAATCTATTTAAGTATGTATTTAAAAATATATGATATTTATGTAGCAGTCATTGTACAAGCTTTGCTTAGTTTGTTTGTTTGGTTTGGTTTGGCTTAGTTTTTTGTAAAGGTGTCGAATAAAAAATTATTTTCTTTCTTTCTTTGGTGTCAATTTAAATGACAGTGTGTGCGAAAGTGTCCCGAATATTTATTTATTTTTATTATACTTATAGACAGGTAACTTATCAACGAACTTCTACAGCGAGAGTTATACGGATATAATTATATACGGAAAGGGTTTAGTGAGCAAAATGAGGCCATTGTAGATTCCTCAGATCAGACAAACCAGGGAGATATAGTGAAGTGGCATATAGTGACACATAGTGAAGTGCGAACCCATCCGCCGTACCGCCTTTTGTTTGTAGAGTTTATTAGTTCATTGGGCAAGTTTGTAGTGTGCCTGAAAATTCAGTAAACGTGGACCCTACCCACTTACAGTTAGCGTTTTAGTGAAATAAAGTGTGTGAAACACGAACGATAAATTTACTATGGCATATCTCCCTTGTTTATCTGATCTGAGGTACTGTTCATTACAACTCGCAATGGGACCAACAACCCTGAAATCAACAAAAAACTATGTTCCATAGAATAATTCCACTCTAACTCAACGAAAATGGAACAGCTGATTTTTCCGCGGTATTAGGATTGGTTGAAATTGAGAAAAAAAAAATCAGCTGCTTCATCTTTGTTTTCTGCTTCATAGATTTCAGAGTTGCTCCCATATCCCATAGTAAAAGTTGTTCATCACTACTTACTCTATGATATTATGGACCTCTTGCGATTAGGTACACCCTTTCCGCGTAACCCAGTACCTATATAGGTAGGCAGGGAGGGACTCCATCAGACTTCATGGTTAGGTATGGTTCTAGGTCGGTGTACTAATTAGCATGGTACACCGACCTAGCTTGATCTACTTAGGTAGGTACCTACTAGGTAGATATCTACCTATCGCAATAAAAACAAATACCTAATGAAACTAAAAACTAATTAACTCCGGCATTTAATTATACCTAGCGGTTGACAGATGATAAATCTCCAATCTCATCTTCATTCAACCTTAGATGCAAACGATTTCGCAACAGAAGGTGTGTCTAAATTCCTTACATTCGGCAGTGTCATTGGCTGCGAATACCGAGAAATCCGCAGCGTCAAAACAGCAATATACTGACGACAGCGATGGCGGTGCTAGTTACTAGTGGATACCAGGCGAGTGAGCGCCGGAATCGGATGTTTAGAAGTGGCACGCGAGACAAGGCCTTCGCGATGCGCTCGCGCCGGCGGCGTCGCTCGTGCTGATCCAACGGAGGCAGCGCTGGCGCAGGCAGTTGAAGCAGTCGCGGAAAGACAGGCGCACGCGCAGAACGCAAATCGCGCGCTTCCGTGCTAAATACGCGCATCTCGACGCGGACTTATCGTGCCCGTGCTAACGTGTTGCGTGCTATCACAAAATGAAGTTACATTTTAAATTTTTCGGTAAGTTAACTACTTAATCAATTAAACTTAGCTACATTCTAAGTAAAGATAATAGTAATAAAACTTTACTTAATTCTTGTGAGTTGTAGTTGTCGACTTGGAAACAATAAACGTTAATTAATACCTGGGATAAGTCATTATGTTTGCATTAACATATCGTCTGATGCTGAATATGTAGGTATTGCAAATTTTGGCATTGTATCGTGGAATATGAACCTAGCTACATTTATCTACTTAATTAAAATTGTGGTTTGAATTTTCAGCCTTCAACTTTTGTTGACATAAACACAGTTTTAGAATCATTATCAAGTAAGCGGGAAAAAGTCAAAGGCCTCAACAGTTAGCACAACACAGTTTTCTAGATTTTAGTTCTCGATGAATGTGAATATTGTCAAATTATTTAATTATGTTTAAGAATGGATAATAGTTTAATTTGCATACAAAAATACCGGTTGTGTACAAATTTGGGACAAGTTTTATAGCATCAAAAATTTTATACGTATTATTTTTATTCGTAAAAGGGTTTTAAAAACAATTCAAGGTGAAACTTCGAATATTTTCAATCGATGTATGTACTATGTATATTATATATATTTTACTTTAGGTCAGAATGAATTTTAAAGTAGATACTTAATATTTTTTGAGATCATGATGTCCATGGTTGGCACAATCTGCTCGTACCTATACTTATATATACTTATACCTATACCTTTTTCTATACACGGTTGAACATATTGGTCTTAAGATAGACTATTAAGTAAGAATGGTGTAGTAGTAGTAAATAGAATAGTTTTTTATTATTATTATAAATAGGCTTGGCAGCGAATTCCACAGATTAGCAGTTCGCACAATAAATGTGGAATCAAAGCGCTTCGTACGGGTTCTGGGAATATCAACCATAAAGCGGTGTCGATTCTTCGTACCCACTCTGGCAGTCCGATAGAAAAATGGGCAGGAGGGAATCAAATCATGCAGATCTGTAGCACACTCTCCGAAATGTATCCGATAAAAAACCGATAGACTAGCAACCTTGCGCCGATGCTCAAGACTAAGAAGCTTAGTCTCATGTATCATGTATCTCATGTCTCATATGGAAGTAATTCAGAGTTCCAGGCGTCTATGATATTGAAAAGAGCATTATAGAGCGGGCTGGGCAGCGTTCGTTGAACTGCGCAATGTCTTCTTGTTCATAATACCTCAGTGCCTTAAGATGAAGGTCTTCAACCAGTGTGTGTTACCAGTGATGACATAAGCAGTGAAACGTGGTATCTCACTATGGGTCTTATAAGCAAGCTCAAAGTCACACTACGAGCTATGGAGAGGGATATGCTCGGGGTTTCTCTACGAGATCGAATCAGAAATGAGGAGATCCGTAGACGAACGAAAGTTACCGATATAGTCCACTGGATTAGCAAGTTGAAGTAGCAGTGGACAGGGCACATATCACGCAGTTCAGATGGGACTAAAGGTTCTCGAATGGAGACAACGGACTGGTAAGCGCAGCGTAGGACGTCCACCCTCAAGATGGACAGACGACCTAAAAGAGACGTCACAAAAACGCTAGATGCAAGCAGCTTCCAACCGGCCCTTTTGGAGATCGATGGGGAGGCCTATGTCCAGCAGTGGACGTCCTATGGCTGAAATGATGATGATGATGATTATAGAGCTGGCAGCTGTGTCCCCATTTGATTCATAGCTAGAAACAAGGAGATGTTATAATTAAGACGTTTAAATTTTATCTTGAATGTTTTCTAGCTTCAAATTATTTTACGTACTTACGTACCTACCTATAAATAGTAGTTAATCGACTATAGCTGTGAGATGGTCGTTAAATAGTCATTTTCACGGTCGCCTGTTCTGTGCTTATCGTAAGGACAGGGCCGAGGTAGATAGCATAGCAAGTGGGACCCCTACATCCGGGTGTGGGATTAGGAAGCTGCTGGCTTATTATCAGCCATGCAGTTCTAGAAAAATAAGTTAGACACACACACATAAACATAAGTAAGCAAGACATTTCTATAGACATCCGTCACTTGGTCTACCTGTGACCTAAAATAATAAACCTGTGAATTAAATTTTAATAATGTTACACGCGGTAAAATCCGCTTTGCGTGTGAAAATCGCGTAAACCTAATTATATCATTAAATTAGCTTAGATATCTACTCATGATATTAAGTACATATTTTATGTAAACAAAACTACATACCCGAATTATTATAGTGTAGTTCCTTTGGCATTAACTTAGAGCCGAGATAAATATCAGATTTGGATCGTTGATTTTGGTGAGAAATCATTCAAACCAGTCTTTGGTCAGGTACAAGATGTTTATTATTTTTTAATGTTGTCCAGGGACTTAAAACTTAATGGAACCACATTTCTGGCAATCTTCAATCAACGTAACTGCAGAAAAACAGGAAAATTCGGTTAGAAGATACAAGTAAAAGAGAACCACGTGGTTAATTAAAATTTGGGTGCAGGACTGCTTGATAGATAAGCTGAACCAAACAACCAAAAACCACCAAAACCAAAGCCACCGCGGCATACTCGTGGTTCAGCGTATACCTACGCGTGCAGTGGCAGTTGATCGATCAGATCGGTCACAGAATCAATAACCTTTGGGGTAGACCTTTAGGCTAGACGTGTTCTAGAGTGGAAATCACGAATCGGCAAACGTAGCACCGGACGTCTTGAGACTCGATGTAGTGACGATATACGTAAGGCAGCTGACAGTGGCTGGAAACGCCGAAGATCGGGCTGAGTGGCGTGCCTTGGGAGAGGCCTACGTCCAGTAGTGGATGAAGACAGGCTGATGATGATGAAACCAGCTTAAGTCTACTGTAAGAAATAATGTTTTGGTGAAAACTCTGGTTTTCTCTATGTTTGGAAGGTATATTGCTACTCTTGCATGCATGTACGTAAACCTTATTAGGATATCCAAAATCTTTTTTCAATTTGTGTCGAGTAGGTATTTCTTGTTTTCGATGCACGGAAGTAAAGCTTAGACACCAAAGAAGAAGAAGGAAAATTATGCGCAGGATTTGGAGCCAGTCCAAAGAGAAGACTGTACGCTTAGTCCCAGATTTGATAGTTTTCAAAAACTTTTTTCGTTTAACTTTATCGTTCTATTCATTTTAGTAATGCGCCTCCAGCGGAAACGTTGTGGAACTAAAATCGGTAGTAATCGGCGGTATAGATTGCTTCACTCTAATACGAAAAAAGTTTTAGAATACTATCAAAATCATATGGTGTTCTCTTGTGTTGAAGGCCAAGACCTTTTCTTTTGGTCGCTTAATTGTCAACCCAAGACCTGTAAAAGTAAAAGACCAAAAAGTTTTCTTTGAATGCTCTTCGCTATAGTCTTTCGAGCCGGTTCTATTAAACTATCACATATTGGTATACCGAAACATTCATTCATATGTTTTTTTCGCTGAAATCCTTTTTCAAGAAGGCATTGAAATTTTAAAATACATGGCTAGGTGAAACAACTGACGCGCTAAGCATGACATTCTTTTGTTATCAATGCTAACATAATTCATGCATGATTTTCGTTATTGTTTATTTATTCCATCATGCTGCAATCCACCAGTGAGCTGTTTAATTACGGAAAGAATATTTTGCCGAAAGAAACATTTTATTTATAGCTAGTAGGCCGCCCCTGCTTCGCACGGGTGAAGCCGGGATATATAGCCTATGTCAACCGGGAATAGTGCAGCATCCCAACAGTAAAAGAATTTTTCAAATCGGTTCAGTAGTTTCGGAGCCTATTCAATGCAAACAAACAAACAATCAAATCTTTCCTCTTTATAATATTATTATAGTATAGATGTCTACTTCGAAAATTTGTGAGTTCGATTGAGGCAGGAAGGTATACGTTGTTAGATTTATTACAATTTTAAAAAGACGTACACATTTTAAAATTAATAAATCTGATTCTGATTCGTAATTGAGTTAAAAACTTTTAAACAGCTTGACAGATTTTTATCATCACCATTAATAGTGACGTTTTACCTAAAAATAAAACGTGTATTAAATACTTACCTTATTTGAAAACCTAATTACTAAAATATGAGATAAGCGACTTCCGTTTCTGTTCTGTTCAAGCGAGTGCTTTCCTCCGTCCGATACCTGCGCGCATGCGCGCTCCCTCCGCGCATGCGCGCTCCTTGGTTTGACGTCATATCCTACCGCCACTAAGGCAGTCGAATTGGTTCGATTTGTCTTCATTAGGCTCATGTTTTGCCACCAGGCAGAGGTTAAAAGTATTAGGTTTTCAAATAAGGTAAGTATTTAATACACGTTTTATTTTTAGGTAAAACGTCACTATTAAATAGCTTGACCGTTATTTGAAAACCTAATTACTAAAATATGAGACGTGTTTGTTATCGCCTGGTGGCGGTAGGTTGTTATCATACAACGCAGACTACTAAGGAGATATTACATCATACAGTAGTAGGGTTTGGACGCTAATGTGAATGTATGTGTTTTCTAACTATAGTTATACTGATAGTAAGTATGCCTAGTTTTATTTATAAACCTGTGTTATCCTGTTGTTTTGTACTTTCCAGGAGGTAAGTACATAATACTATTACTCTATAACAATAGTTATCATGTTAGCTAAAGTTCCCCAGTCCAAGAACTGTTAGACAAACTACCTTAGCTTGTAGGTAAAATAAAATTCAATTAAATGACCACTGCCAGACAGGACATGTTTGTTTCATTTCCCAAAATCAGACAAACACCTTAATCTTATTATATTATAATTGGTACTAAATCAGATAATACACAAGTTAACCATTTGTGTAAAGTAAGTAGGTATACATAGAAATCAATATAATTTAAGTAGAAGAAGCTAATGAAAAGCTAATTCAAAAATCAATGTTAACATGAATGAATAGATATGCCTATTCAAAATTAAACAATTACTTAGTACCTATTAAGTGCAATTGAACTTAAAGGCGAGTAGTAAGATGCACTCAATCAGTAATTGGAACGAATAGGTCTCGTTTAAGAAGGCTGTTGTTAGGAGGTTTTGGGTTCACCTCCTTACAGTTATAGAAGAAGCGTCGTCCGACCGGCGGGCGGCGTTCTTCCCATATTTGTGGATGTTGCAATGAAAGTCTTCATATTCTTGATTGGTTTTAATGCCTTCTCTTAAATAATTAAACACAACAATCTTATGAAAGCAATATATCAAGGAGACCTGTCAAGTCCGGCATCTGGCCGTTCTCTATGCCTTTGTGAACGGTGATTGGCCCATTCGACAATTCGGCCAATCACCGATGAGCGTATAGCGCGGCTGTGGTGGTACAGTGTTGCCGCCACACCACCCCCCCACGGTGTGAGATGACCCCATATTATTTAAAACAATAAAGAAAGGGTAAAAAATTTATCTCGTGACAGCGTTAGGGAACGAGATGTTAGACATCAATGGGTAACTTAAACCGCACGTGACGTCCTGATCGCGAAATGTACTCCTGAGGAGCTTGGGTACTTAAAGATGGTTGAGGGTTCGTCGGAGCTGAAGGTTTGGGTGGTATTGGGGCTGGCACTGCCGGAGGAGCAAACACAGGTTTAAGACCAGATGGAGTGGGTAATACCTCTTCAATGAATGCTGGTTTTACTCGGTCAAGACTTACATGGATGTCTTTGTTTCCCACATTAATCGTAATGGTCTTGTTATTTCTGTTGATTACTGGATGTGGTCCAGTATATGGTGGCTTTAATGATGGTCTAACTGTGTCGTCTCGCAGGAAAACGTGTGTCGCACTGGACAGATCCTTGAATACAAATGAGCGTCGCTCTGTGTGGTGAGACGCAGGCACCGGGTTTATACTAGCCATATGTTTTCTCAGCTCCGAGGCGAAATCCGAAGTCTCGACAGTGTTTGTCATTGTAGACGGGGCTATAAATTCTCCGGGGAGTCGAAGAGGTTCCCCATAAACCAGTTCTGCGGAAGAGGCCCGGAGGTCCTCCTTAAGTGCAGTTCGCATGCCCAGAAGCACTAGGGGTAGGGCGGTACTCCATGTGCCACCATGGCACATCAGCGCTGCTTTTAATTGGCGATGGAGCCTCTCCACCATTCCGTTGGCGCACGGGTGATAGCTTGTGGTGCGCGTTCGTTGGGCAGAACAATGTTTCAACAAAGCGTTGAATAACGCGGATTCGAATTGTCGACCCTGGTCAGTTGTGACGACTGCGGGGACGCCGAATCTAGCTATCCACCCAGTTGTAAAAGTCTCAGCAACTTCTTCAGCAGTTATGCCCGTCATTGGCCATGCCTCTGGCCATCGAGTGAATCTGTCTACGGCTGTAAGACAGTATTGATATCCTTTGCTGGAAGGCATGGGCCCGATGATGTCTATGTGGACATGACGAAAGCGATTTGTAGGAACTGAGAACCTTCCTATAGGCGTCCAGGTGTGTCGTGATATTTTGCTGCGTTGGCATGCTACACATTCCCGGGCCCATTTGGAACAATCTTTGTTCATTGAGGGCCACACAAAGCGATCAGCCACCAATCGAGCAGAAGCCTGCGCGCCTGGGTGACTGAGATTGTGGAGCTTGTTGAAGAACCCACGACGGAAAGAAGGAGTTAGATATGGTCGTGCTTTTCCAGTTGACATGTCGCAGAAAATTGACAACTCAGTGCCTGGAATACAAACTTCTTTTAGCTGGAGAGAAGTGTTTGTTTTTACGTTCTTTAGTTCTTCGTCAAGTTTTTGTTCTTCAGCCAGCGCGAAGTAACTATCTTCGAGTGAGATGGCCTCTATTCTAGACATGGTGTCCGCAACTACATTGTCTTGACCCTTAATGTGCACCACGTCTGTCGTGAATTGAGATATGAAAGAAAGCTGGTTTAGTTGGACTGGGGGCAGCTTTTCGCGGCGCTGGGTGAAAGCATAGATTAATGGCTTATGGTCCGTGTATATAGTGACATGTTGAGCTTCTAATATGTGGCGGAACTGTTGTACGCTTTCATATACTGCGAGCAGCTCTCGATAATAAGCGGGCCATTGTGCTTGTTTGGTAGTTAGCTTCTTGCTGAAGAATGCTAGAGGTTCCCAGTGGTCGCCTATTTTTTGTTGAAGGCAAGAACCGACTTGTAGCATGGAAGCATCCGTGAATAGGCCAAGTGTAGCGTTGCAGGCCGGGTGGGCAATCAGAGTGGCACTACCGAGGCCATCTTTGCATTTTTGAAATGAGTGCTCCAGTTCTGGTGTCCACGGCATCGGCTTGGCACCTTTGAGTTTAGAATCGGTCAAAGCAGTAACCAGCGGGGCTTGCAGTTCCGCGGCGTTTGGAAGGAATTGGCGGTAAAAATTAATCATACCTAAAAACCTTCGAAGGCCTTGTACGGTCTTTGGCAAGGGGAAACTCTTTAGGGCTGCAATTCTCTCCGGTGGGGGGCGTGTGCCAGAACTGTTTATCCGGTAACCTAAGAAGCTTACCTCTTCAGCCCCAAAGACGCATTTTGATGCATTTACTACGACGCCGTACGCAGTCAGCCGTTGGAACAGAGTCCGCAGATGTTCCAGGTGTTCTTCGGAAGACCGTGAGAAAACCAGCACATCGTCAACGTAGGGATAGCAGAATTCGAGCCCCCTTACAACTTCATCTATGAAACGCTGAAAAGTTTGCCCAGCATTTCGTAGGCCGAAGGTCATGAAGGGGAACTCAAATAACCCAAATGGTGTGGTAATGGCGGTTTTACAAATGTCAGCGGCATTGATTGGTAATTGTTGGTAGGCTTTAACCAGGTCGATGGTACTGAAGATGGATGATCCCGAGATGTTGTGGGAAAAGTCAGCAATATGTCGCACAGGGTACCGATCCGGCACAGTTCTTGCATTAAGAGCTCGGTAGTCCCCACATGGCCGCCATCCCGTTTCTCCTTTCTTGGCCATGTGCAAAGGCGACGCCCAAGGGCTGTCAGATGGTCTGGCAGTACCACATTTGACCATATCTTCAAATTCTTTCTTTGCTGCAATTAGCTTTTGAGGGGCCAAACGTCTTGGGCGGCAGGACACTGGCGGGCCGTCACTTGTTATAATATGATGTACTGTAGTATGCTTGACTTGTCGAGGGTAACCTGGAGGACGAGTCAAATCTGGAAATTCCAATAGGAGCCTGGAGAAGGGCGAAGTGTTCTCAATAGACACAGATTTGACGCTGACCTGGCCTACTTGAGCAATTGTCGCAGGAGCGGTTAGATTGGTATTTCCATCGATGAGGCGTTTGTGACGAAGGTCAGGAAGTAAGTTATAGAAACTTAGAAAGTCTGATCCTATTATTGGAGTCTCTACGTCGGCTATAGTAAAATTCCATTGAAAATCTCTGCGTAGGCCGAAGTTAAGGTGTAGAGAGATGCTGCCGTATGTTTGGATGGTGCTGCCATTTGCTGCGGACAACTGATATCCGCATGTTGTGCTACGACCTTTGGCTAACTTTTTCGGAAAGCAACAAAGGTCGCTGCCAGTGTCAATCAAAAATCGTCGTGTTGTAGCTTTATCCGTCACAAATAAACGGCGGCTAAGATTATCATTGCGATCAGTCGCCGCATCTACTGATCGCTTTTGTTGTTTTCCTGACATTTCCAATTGCAAGGAGTAGTGCATCTGTTGGCTTTGTTACCGAACCGCTGGTGATACCAACATATGCCTGGAGCGGGTCGGGAATTAGAACGGGATCTGTTGTTTTCGCCTCGCGTTCTTGAGCGCGATCTTGTATCGGCAGTAAGAGCCTCGACTGACCTCGTTAATGCTTCTACCCGTAGAGCAAGTTCTGCAACCTCGGAAGATGGGCCCTGTACTGCGTGGACGGCTATCGGCATTACCACTTCCACTACCCTATCTGCTATGTCAGCTGCTTTCTCCAGTGGCAGGTCTTCTTGAGCTGCTAGAATGGCTTGTGCATTGTGAGGCAGTCGGCGAATCCACAATTGCCTTATGATATCATCATTTTTGAAAACTGTTCCCGCCAGACTGCGTAGGTGGCGAAGGAACTGCGACGGTTTTCTGTCCCCGATGTCTTCGTCACCTAAAAGTCTTCGCACCCTGTCCTCCCTGGAAGCGGAGAGGCGCTTTAACAGCTCGGCCTTCAGGTATTGATAGCAGTTGTCTTTTGGAGGGTTCTCAATGATGTCGGCTACTTCGCCTGCTGCTTTAGAGTCCAGCGTAGCGATTATGTAATTGTATTTTGTCCGATCCTGCTTGATACCAGCAATTTCAAACTGGGCCTCTGCTTGGCCAAACCATACAGATGGTTTGTCCGTCCAAAAAGGTGGTAGTTTTACTGAAACTGCCATTACTTTTTGTTCGTTAGCTTGCAACGCTTTAAGTTTTTCTTGTAATATATGTATTTGCTCTTCCGGTGTTGCCATTTCTTGTATAAGATGTCGTTGCTCTTCCGATGATGTCATTGTGTTGCGGTAGGTATAATGTTGGAGATATGATATGGGGGAAGAACTATATCTATACTGTTGATATCTAAAAGTAAATAAATAAATATTATTAACAATGAGAAAGGGGTATATCGCAAAACCGTACTGTTACCACTACGCCACGCAGACACAGGCGACGCCGTGACAGATTGGTAACAAGCCCGCTTATAAAGGTATCCTACGTAAAAAAGTTTACTTGTAAAGGATTTCCTTTTTAATTAGTACAATATAACGTTCCACAATTCTATAGAATGAAAGCGATGTGAACAAACATGTTATACAATATAGTTGTTAGTTCTGCTGTGACACTAATCACTATTTATAACACAGTATTCTTAATGTAGCATTGCACATTGGTTGTTTATGATTTGGATGGTTGTACTATAAAATGACAACACTGAGAGAGAGTACACAATTAATGGCTTAAATACTTACTACGTGGAAATTTATCAATTCTTAATCTTAATGTCTAATGTACTATTCTAGTGCAGGTAGTTAAATGATGTAATGAATATAGATATGCTTGTATATAGGTATGCACTCTATTTTAGTCCTTCCTTGCGCAATTTATAAGACTAACGAGGAATGCGAGCGTGTAATAGTCGGTCTACAAATTAAATGCTAATTGCGAAGACCTGAGACTGGAGGATGCTCAAGACGTGCAAAGCCAAAATCTTCTTGGGCAAAAATAAGGAAGAAAAAAAAAATGTTTTGTTATGTCATGTCGTTTCACAGATGACAATCAGTTTTTCTGACATACGTGTCACGGTGTCATTGTCACATTTACCTAGTTCCACTATTCGTCGCACAGCAGAGCCGCGCCACTTGTCACTGCGAATTACAAAACGAATACAATGCGAATCACACCATCTATTGCACTGCACGATTTTAGCACTCTTTTTGTACACGAAGCGTAGCCGGGTACGCGGGCTGCGCACCCGCTGCCGCTGGACCCTTAGGAGATGATGCGAGGCTCTGCCTCCTCGGATGATGCGCGTCGGGTGTCTTGGTCACCATTATAGAAGAAGCGTCGTCCGACCGGCGGGCGGCGTTCTTCCCATATTTGTGGATGTTGCAATGAAAGTCTTCATATTCTTGATTGGTTTTAATGCCTTCTCTTAAATAATTAAACACAACAATCTTATGAAAGCAATATATCAAGGAGACCTGTCAAGTCCGGCATCTGGCCGTTCTCTATGCCTTTGTGAACGGTGATTGGCCCATTCGACAATTCGGCCAATCACCGATGAGCGTATAGCGCGGCTGTGGTGGTACAGTGTTGCCGCCACACCGTAATACCGTTTGAATGTTTTGGCGGAGCGCCAATTTCCTTTAGCCAGGATATCATCGACTGGACAGTTCTCCAGCCAACTTTTCGATGCCACTGCCGAGCGGAAACTTCCTGGAGTAGCTTGTATTCCAACATCTTGTAACAACCTCTTGATCCAGCCCGCTATAATTGTGCGTGTAGCTGCTTTTGGTTTATTACAAACTGATAAGAATAAACTATCACTTTTAGCGCAATTGTGTCTTGATTTTGACAGATTTATAAGACGTTTCACCCAGTGTACCGGGTCTAAAGTTTGGATTTCTTTATTCTGATTCAGCCTCCAGCCAGATTGTTGACGTTTTGGTGTGTCGGTCTTGGAACCGTATTTTGGCCAAAAAATTAAATGATCTTCTGAAATTATACATGAAGATGAATTTATGCTCAGGAGTGTCAAATCGTGCACACGTCTCCCTGATAGTAAGAGCAATAAAACAGCGGTCATCTGAGAAGTTTCGAAAAAACTTTCTGTGTTAGGATCCACGGTAAGAAAGTGATCGAAGAGTAAGTCTACATCCCAAATGGGGGTTGTTGTCTTCACCTTTGGCTTAGATATGGAAATAGCTTTAATAACTTGTTTAACAAGAAAATTGCTACTTAAGTTGTTACTATGGCTTGGATCACAGAAAGTCGAGACTACTGATTTATGAACTAGAATCGTAGCCAATGATAGGCCTTCTTTTTGATGTAGATCGCTTAAAAATCTTGCCAAGTCCGAACCAGATGGTCTGTGTGGATCAATGATTGCTAGCTTAGCCCAAGAGACCCAGCGCTTCCAGGCTGGTTTGTAAGTTTTCACTGTAGAAAGTCGCCAACTATTGATTAAAAGAGATTTTTGTTCTTGCGACCAGTCGGTCAAGTACTCATTCCACCCGCACATCTCCATATCTCGAGAGTCATTTGAGACGCCTGAGAGGGTGGTAATCCTGTTGTCAAGTCCACTAGGACCTGGTGCGGTTTCTTTATCGTGAATGGAGGTGACAGAGCTCGGTTCTTCAGATCTGGCCTCCAATAGACCTTTTCCCACCGTGGGACTATTATTAGATATACCCCTCGAGCCGTGTTCAGGTGATGCAGTACTCGGGGTATCATATAGGGCGGTGGAAAGACCCACGCTAGGTCGAAATTCCAATGGTTCGCTAGTGCATCGTACATACATGCTTGTCGGTCGTTCCTGTCGAGTGTGCAGTACGTTGGTACCACATGGGCTTGGTTTGAAGCGAAAAGGTCTATTGTCGGAGTACCCCACTTCTCGAACACAATGTCGGTGATTGTGGGCAAGAGGTGCCATTCTGGAGGACGTCTGTTCCGTGACAAGTGGTCCGCTTCGCAGTTGTACGTCCCTGGTATGTGATATATTGACATATGAATGTTGTGGCTGTCGAGAATCTGAAATATCTCTGTTGTCAGGTTCATGAGGGCCATGGACTTTGTCCCCCCTTCGTTCCGTAAGTAAGAGACAACTGTTTTGTTGTCGCACTGGATCAACAATGCTTTTGAGCTCAGGAGCTGATGGTGTTCTTGTAAGACAAATAATATCGCCAGCATTTCTTTCTGATTGCAGTGTAAGTCTTTCTGGTGTTCTAGCCAAGTCCCTGATAGGGTCTTGTTGTCTAGTTTGGCTCCCCAACCGAGATCGCAGGCGTCTGTTGTAAGGTAGTGCGTTGGAAGTGGCATGTGTATCGGAGACCTGTCCTTGCAATGTTCTATCCACCACGTTAGCTCGTGAATGACGTGTGCATTCAGAAAGAATGGAGGTTTGGCTGATAGTGCAAAGTTGGCAAGTCTCTGCAGGTAGCGATAATGTAATCGGCCCCTTGGTACGGCAAAACTCGCAAAATTGAGAGTGCCGATGATAGTCTGAAGTTTTTTCAGCGACGTTTCTTTTCCCGCAATCATGCTTGATGCAAGGGATTGTATTTTTACTACCAACCTTAGGGGGAGATATTTTACGTTTCTCCATGGGTCCCATACTACTCCGAGGAACTCGAGTGACTTCTGTGGCTTGAACACCGACTTCTCCGTGTTTAATTGCCATCCCAGTTCCTTCAGCGTTGTCGTAGCAAATGTGACATGCTCTTCGAGCTTCTCCCGATTATGATGTACTAGGTAGAAATCGTCTAGGTACACTAGTAGGCGAACGCCATGTTCCCGGAAGTAACGAGCGATCCAATTCGTTATTGAAGCGAACGTCTTTGGAGCAGAGTTCAGTCCGAAGGGTAAGCATGTCATCTCGTATAGTCGTGGATATGCTTTGTTTTCTAGCCTGTATTGAATTCGCAGAAAGCGTCTGTGGCATTTTGCAGTAGGCACGTGAAAGTAGGCCTGTTGAATATCGATTTTTGCAGCCCAGTCGTTCTTTTGGATAAAATCGGGTACCCTGTGAACGTTTATGAGTCTGAATTTGTCGGTACCCACATAAAAGTTTAGGTTTTTGAGATTGAAAATCGGCCTCATTGAGCCGTCGGTCTTGGGTCGAAGGAACATTGGCGATATAAAACTGGGAGAGGCTTGGACTTCCTTGAGTACACCTTGTGCAATCATTTTTAAGATGGCTTTTGTCATATTCTCGGAATGAGGTGTTACCATGTGTTTCGCATCCGGTACGCGTAGAGGAGGTTTTTCGACAAAAGGAATGCGGTACCCTTGTATGAGTTTCAGTATGTAAGGTGGGGCTTTTAACTTCCTCCAGTTGTGCCGATACTTGTGGAGTTGACCCGCATTGAACTTGATTTTGTTTGGATAGTCAGAATTTACGATTGTTTGTGTATCTCCTTTCCCGGTGGGAAGAGGGAGGCGACTTGTCGCGGCCTTGATTTTTTTGTCTCACGTTTGTTGAGATTCTTTTTAGGGTACCCACGAAAGGAATTATGTTTTTTGTTTGCACGTTGCTTTTGGTGCGTGTATGTAGGTCCATTCGTGGTTTTATTGTGTTGAGGGTAATCAGAAGACTGGTTTCGTTGAATGGGTCGTGAGCGGTCTTTGTCTTTATTCCAGAATAAATTCCGGACACCACCTGCTTTGTCTAAAACAGCTGTAAATTTTTCGTGCTCAAACAAGTGGGAGCAGCTTGGAGCAATTTTTCGTAGACTGTTTTTGTATAAAGGATCTTTTACGGCTGATAGTATTGTTTCTCTGCGATGCTGCACTAATTCAGCTCTATGACCGCATACAATTTGTAAGGCATCATTAAATGTCTTAATGTACTCGCCATTACCTATTGAATCGTTTAGTTCTCGATTCACGTCTTCGTAGTTCAGTACATTTCCTTGTTGAACCTTAGAGAGGAAAGCATTGAGGTCACTCTGAAGCGCGTTGCGCTGTTTTAGCAGAGTACATGTTAGACTTGCGAAGGCTTTCTCCATATTGACATTTGTCTTCGAGTTGTCGTATCTTTTAACCTCTTCATTGGCTTCGAGATTGGTGAAACCAGGACTTTGCAAGTATATTTTTTGAACATCTGAATAACGAACATCATTCCATTCGGCGCTGTCAAATCTCTGTAAATCTTTCAAATTTTCAAGCAATTTAGGGCATGCGGGAGCAACGGCAGGATCTTTAGTTTTAGTACTTAAAGAGAAGATAAACTCAGGTTCGGCAGTTGGTTCTTGTAATCGTGATGTGCCGGCATGATTATGTGGGTAGTTTGACCAATTATCACTCGCATCAAGGCTGATGCAATCACCACTCTCTACATAATCACGATTGCCTGTACTTCCTTGGTTAATTTGCTTCCTTAGATTGCTTATTTCAGTAAATAGTTTATCAAACTTACTGTTATCGCGGTGGCGGCGGCGGCGCTTGCGCTTATTAGACCTGGAATGCTTTTTCCGTTTCTCTTCCGAAGAAGAGCTAGATGTTGAAGACGAACTGCTCGATTCGGATGAGCTAGACCTCGATCGAGACACTGCTTTTCTTTTCCTTCCTTCCGAAATTTGTGCAGCGCATCCTTCTTCAGTCCTCGATGTGGACGGGTTGTCATCCATTTTACACAATTTCTTCTAGATAAAATGGAATCTGAAAGCTACAAAAATGTTTTAAAATAAAACCGAACGGTAACACCGTTTAAATTATTATACGTACTACCTCACTTGAAGTATAACGTATACCCTGTATATAAAGATGGTCGTCTTTATCGCTTGTTAGCAGTGCTGGTGAAACTATTCAGAAGAACGAGCGACTTCACCAGTCGAGAAACAGGACGCTAATGAAGACAAATCGAACCAATTCGACTGCCTTAGTGGCGGTAGGATATGACGTCAAACCAAGGAGCGCGCATGCGCGGAGGGAGCGCGCATGCGCGCAGGTATCGGACGGAGGAAAGCACTCGCTTGAACAGAACAGAAACGGAAGTCGCTTATCTCATATTTTAGTAATTAGGTTTTCAAATAACGGTCAAGCTATTTAATCAGCCAATGTCACTGTTGGACATAGGCCTCTCCCAAAGCATGATATTCAACCCGAGTTCTTCAGGGTTTTGCTTCCAGCCCTTGTCAGCTGCCTTAACTACGTGACGTACCTACGTCTATTAAGTATATCGTCATTCTATCGAATTTCAGACCGTTCAGATGTTCACCAAATGCAGCAAAGAACCATATAGATTAGTAGGTAGGTATACGTATCTCCAGAAAAAATAGGTAATGAATAAATAGGTATATATCATAGATCGTTGACTAGCTGAGTACCGTGATGTCACCCGCGAGAACTTTTGCTCAAGAGCTAATACTTTTTAGGATAAAAACCTGACACTCAGGAATTGCGATGGGATAAATGAAAGAAAAAGAAAGAAATAAGAAAGATAAATGACCTCGTTCCGTTTATCTGTTGCTGTGTGAAAGAGGAACAAACAAACATACACTTTCACATTATAATAATATTAGCATGATAATAAATGTAGATATACAAATATCCAATTAAGTAGGTAGGTGACAGGTGTGTTACTTTGCAATGTACAGGTACCTACTACATTGCAACCAAGATTGTTGTTGTAACAAGCATTGCAGTGGTTTTTGTTGGTCACGTAGGTATTTTACAGTATTCGTTTATATTTGTCAATAGATACCATAACACTTAATTTAAACATATACTTTCCAATCCTGGGCTTCCAGACAGTGCGATCATCCGCCAGTCTATCTGGAACGTGTTGAGGTCATCGCGCCAGCGTTTTCTTGTCTTGGCTCCTTCGTCCGTTTTCAGGCACCCAGTGCGTAATCCTCTGGGCCCATCTATCAATTCATTCTGGCTACGTGTCCTGCCCAACCCCACTTTAATTTGGCAGTTTTGATGCCAAACTCAGCGAATTCAATATACTGGAAACATAACATGGAGAGAGGTATATTATCCGCCCTTGACAATCCAGCGGAAACATCCACGTTTCCGTCGTTTCACGATTTGTTACCGACGTGAACCATTGGTAAACAGAACACCATGAAACACCAACCTATGTATTCTATTTTCGTACTTTAATAAGAATATAATTATGTAAATTTATTTTAATTAACTGTTGACAATTTTTCTTATGTTGACCTAGACCCACTACTTTATTACTAGGGCTGATTATTTTGAGGCGATGTAATTTTACGGTGGCATCAAAATCCTATTACCATTATTTTCTCCTCTTGCTACCTAAATCTTCGACAAAAATCGTATCTAATATACCTACCCACTTACCTAATACCAGTATGTAACCAGGTACCTATGAACTAGATTTTTCCTGTTTTACAATACCTATATAATTATATTAGAGTAAATATAATACACACTAAACTTCTTGACGTGAATTCCCCGATGTGATGTGAATAGTGCTACTTTGAGTGCATACAGGCTTGCAGGAAAACGTAGATTATTTCAAAATCGCGATTTAGGTATCTGCATTTTGCATCGGCCCTTTGGTGAACGAACTTGGGGCCGGTTTGGAAAGATTTATTTTGTTCATTTTGTAACATAAATTTGCAAGTTACATGTGAGATGAATAATTAAATTCATGAGGCTTTATGAGGAGTAGGCTGTACCGTTACTTTTAACATTCACCTTTAGGGTGTGCTCACCCATCAAAAAATAAAAGGTAAAAAATAAGCTTAAAAAAACGACTGGGCAATATCTTTGGAATAACGTAGCAAAAAGACTGTGGGAATGGGAGATCGAAAAAAACTCACAAAATAGTTTTTTCAGTTCTCTTCCGCCAAAATAAAATATTTAACTTAAATGTTACTATAAAACGTTTGCGATGTTATTCTAAAAAGAAAGCCCGATCCTTTTTTACAGTTTTCACTACTCGTAAGTACTTTATGACGATGGGGTCGAAAAATACGTCAAAAAAATTACTCTAGCAAGATATTAAAATGCTTAATATATTCCTTAATTTTGAACACACTTTAATTTTATTTTCGGTGATTGTCTCTATTTATAATCAGCTTTTATATATAGCGCACGGGTGTAATTTACGTGCGAAGCCGGAGCGGGTCGCTAGTTATATATATAAACCTTCCGTGGAAATGTATCTAACTTATGGTGAAAACCGCATCATTGCGTGGCTTAGGAGGAGTTAGCGGCCATACAGACAGACAGACAGACGCGGAAACCGACTATAATTTATACTATGTAGAGAAGAGATAGAGAAGATAGAGATAGAGAAGAAAAGAGATAAAAAGTACAGTCTGGTGGCATATTTCGTCCAGCCGTTACTGAGTTGAAAGTTACATTCAAACTTTTGCTTTTATAATATGCGATAGTGTGTTACCGTAGATAGGGAGGCACTACATAATATATGATAGACATGTTTTATTTCAATTTATTGAAACTAATTAATTATTCATGAACCTAACGAGAACATAATCTAGATTACAATGTCACAGCTGTCTTCAAAGGAATACCTGCCTAAGAACTTTAATGGTGAGAGGCGTTTTTGCAAAGCAACATGCACTTTCTTAAAATAGAAATGCAACTTGAAGGCTGTAGTAAAAAGCCAATTACGAGCAAAGGTCCTTACCCTTCCTGCGGCTTTCGTTTACCTGCATCTAATGAGGTTTTAAGTACAACTGGGTGACGAGACGATCAACTCGCTTGATGCTTCGTGGTAAAAGCTTTATATAGCTAATTAAAGATAAGGTATATGTAAACAAGTATAAATTGTTTTTTTTTAACCCATGATTCGAGACCTGTTAATATTAAGAACAAAATCAATCAAATCACATTTCAAATAAGTAATATATTTTTTACCCAAAATTGTATTAGCCATTTGGGAGCTACGATGCCACAGACAAACACATATAGCACTTATAGCAGATACACACGTTAATCTTATAACAGATACACACGCTTATCTTATACTTAACAGATACACACGTTAATCTTATAACAGATACACACGTTAACCATATAACAGATACGATAATCTTATAACAGATACACAGTACACACGATAATCTTATAATAGATACACAGTACACACGTTAATCTTATAATAGATACACAGTACACACGTTAATCTTATAATAGATACACAGTACACACGTTAATCTTATAACACCCCTCCGCTTGCGTCGGGTGTTAAAAACTATTTTAAATGTGATAGGGTCTAATGGGTATTACACGACACATTCACGACAACTATTTACGGCTGAACGAATTTGTACGAGATGTAGCGTGAAAACAGATTTTAATCGTCTTTTAGTCATTTAAAATCAGATGAGCCGTGAAAGAAGTAGTATTATTCACGTGCGTAATAAATACCATAGTAAATACGTACGTGGTTTACGTTACGTTTACTATCAAATTCAATACAAATAAAAAAAAAATTGAATTTAAATTTGAATGGAATTCGATATGTATTTTGGCATGTGTTTAACTGTTTTTGTGTTATTGACTGTTTGTTTAAACTTTCGTAAAAATAAATATATCGCACAAGTAGATAGTATACATTTTTTTTTTTTGGGTTTTTGGTCTGACAGTATTACATAGTCACATTTTAAGTTGCCAAGTTATTTTTTATTCACTCGATTAATGATAACCATAACTAAAATAGCGCATACGACGTCTGACAAAGTGCTGAAAGTAGGGTGGCCGGCGTGGTGGTAATTACCACGAGCCTGGCGCCACTGGAGACGGCGCCGGCGCCAGGCTTGCATTCTTGCACTTTCACCGCCGCCTCGCAGATTCTTCCAGAATGCAAGTACGCACTGCCACTGTCATTACACCGTTACGCAAAGATCGAAGACTTGCTAAAGCGACCAACTTATCTCTGCAGTTAATGGGAGCCACCATCGTATTTCATAAACAAAACTAGCAAGCATCCGTAGACAATCTTTAGTTCCTGACTTAGCCAACTCTGCAGATAAGTTGGCCAGTTTGCGAGGTTAAGTGGCTCGTTCAATCACGTATTCACATTAGGCAGCTGTTAACATGCACATTTTATTGGCATTTCTGCGGAAATGCGCTGCCTATTTTAGTTTACATTACAAGTATAACAGCTTGTCTCCGTTTGTTGTCGCCATTGAAGTAAATTTATTGAACGCGCCGATAAGTACGTTTATGTTCGATCACAATGTATTTTTTTCTGAATGATAATCGAACTATAGAATGATTTGCGGAAGTAATACTAGAAGTAGAGCGTAAATAGGAAACTGTTTGATAAGTGGTTGAAAAGTACTGCATTAATGTCATACTTAAGATATTACTATAGATTTTTTCCTTATTTGATTAACTAGATATATCTACGGAGCCTGGTCCAGAAGTTTTTCACCCAAAACGAAATTTTCAAACTAAGTAAGTAGCATGAAGCATGTAATCACTTTAATTAGCTACGCAGTTCTTATTGAAAATCCACCATAACAATACAATTTTTAACGCGCTGTGTGCTGATGTAAAATGCTAGGTGACTTTTTATTTATCTCTTGAAATAGGAGAAACAAAGAGAGGCTACCTCGATAAAAGGATAGCGCTTACGCATCCAGATGGTAAGAGATGGAGTACCTCTTTTTCAAATTTTGTCTCCAGACACGTATATTTAGCCAGTGCCAAGAAAAATAGAAATTTCAAGTAGTCTAAGCAAATCACAGTCAAAGTCAAGCAAAGTCTCGGTCAAGTCAAGTTACGCCCCTATACCTTACTAGAGATTTAGAAAAAAAAACGTGAAATGATACGTTTTGCTGAATTATATCATATTATTATGCCTATACTATTGCACGTTATATCACATAATGGTTAATAAATCCTCCATTATGGCACATTAACTGTATAAAAACCATAAGTTTTTGAAAGTATTAGGTAAGTATAATAGGTACAATGCCACTACATGATTTTTCTACGTTGGTGCATAAAAAAGTAGGCACCTCTTACTTATTATGGGTGTTTTGTGTTGTTTTTAAGTCCTTATTTGGTCAATAAAAATTTCAAAATGTTTCTTAATGAAGGTTGTATAGTGCGAGCTGGTTGTCTTTATTGGAATTCGACATTCTAAAGTTTTTTTATGGTGATAATATATTATAATTTCTTAATAATATCGAGAATTGTTAAAACTGTTGCCGCAAATAACATAATTATCATATTTGCTATTATTATATTTATTAGTCAATCGAAAGAGTTGTCTTTAAAAAAACAAAATAGAGAATAGGTATTTACTTACTCTATATCAATCGTCAGTCTCTACCTCCTCTGTTATTCGAAATGAGACTAGCTATACGATATGTACCTATTACAAAAAAAAGGATACTCTAAGTTTTTTGAATAGATATTAATTATAGAATGAATTTAAAAAAAATTACTTTACTGTAAATAAATTAATACCTAATTTAACTAAATCTAAAAATGGTATAATAATATTCTCCATCAGGTATAATTCTCCGAGAAATAATATGACGTGGGCGTCCCGCAATGATGTCATGATGTCAATTTACATCGATACACCTCGTAACAGCTGATTGGATGAAGTGGCAACTGAACAGTGACGTAATTCTGGGACAACTGCCAGAGTAGAAGACCTTGTTTTCTTTGATCATGAATTTAAATATGTATTTAAATTAAAATGACTATATAAACTAAGACCCATAAATAAAAAACTGCATTAAGGTCGTTGTCTTCGGGTAAGGTGTCCAAAAAGCTAGCGACATTACCAAAATGGCCAAAGTTATTGGCCAAGGTAAGCGCCAGCTCTTTCATGACACGTCACATCTACAAGGCGTTCTTTTATCTAACCCTGAGCGGCCGGACCCCCCGTCCCATGGTTTTAGCTCAGAACGGAAGAAATATGTAGCTGAGAGATTCATATTTACTCCGTTTGAGATTCTCCGCCGCTGCACCAACCGCTTTTGCTGTGTTACGGAGGTATGAGATAAATGATTAGCATTTAGCATAATCTATATAAGTATGTATATAGTAAAAATGAATCCCTATTTACCTTGGTCACGCCATAACTTGAGAACGACTTTACCGATTGCATTCATATTTTTTTTTATATTACTCTGTAGAAGGTTCTTACGGAAAGAAAACATAACAAAATTGCCCAGAAAATTTGAAAATTTCAGAACTTAACGACGATTTTAACTTCGCCCGTTTGACAGTTCTAAGTTAGGATAACGTCTGTCGGGTCAACAAGTTATATTTAAAAAATAAAATAAAAAAAACTTCATATAAATCGGCAAACTACGAAGCACAGTTATTTCAGCATTAACTAAATATATAGGTAAACCCAAGTGACCATGCTGAAAGCACCATAGCTCATTCATCATTCAGGCAATAAACGCTATTGTGCCATATTTACAAGGTTACACAGAAAGGTTGTATTAAGCAAAAAGAAGGTCAATAGTCATCATTATGAAAAACTTCTAAAATGAGACCACCCCTGAAATAAAACAGCGTTGAGTGCAAATTATATCTTTTTATGGAAAAGCTGAGTTTTTTTTCGAATTTTTAACAGCGCCTGACATACCTTAACTGTTTTTACATCCTTTTATTTAACTTGCCCTGTGTATATGTGTGCGAAAAATCTTGCAACTGAATTTTAGACCAGTTATCCCCACGAACGATAGAGCTGAAATTAAGCATACACGTTTGATTTGGATGACAATGCATGGCTAGCTAAATTACGTCATGCTAAATCCAAATTGGCGGGCTCCCAAAGATGGCGGATCAGTATTTTTTTATGCACCTCCATGATATGGGTATCAATTGAAAGGGTTTGCTGAGAATACGAAAAATAAAAAGACGTCACACTAAATTGAATATGGCGGTCACAATTTTCTCATCTACCATCATGATATGGGTGTCAAATGAAAGGGTATGCTGACAAAAATACAAAAAGCTTGATTAAGAAAAAAATAAGCTATGACAGACATATAACCGGGACCTACAATATAACGTACATTTAATTGTAAATGTCACCAAGCCGAAGACTGGCCGGATCGTTAAAGTGGTTCATAATGATGACATCCAATGACTTCCTTTCGGCTCAATAACCGTTCCATGTAACCCTGTATACTAATAGTACCTGACATGGTTAATAGATGGCTTAGTCCTGGTAATTGGTAATTCAGCATGCTGATGACATGATGTCGACAATGCGATGGGCCGTAGGTACAAAAAGTGGGTATTTGGTACACAATAGCACCGCGAGCACCGCCTGGTTTTTGTTGTGTTGTGGTTGTATCGATATGTACACCGTCCTCAAATATTTAAGGGGCAGTCCCCTTACTGTTACCGTCTGCAGCTCTCTCGCCCGCGTATTTTAACATTGAAGATATCGATGACAGAGTATTAATTTGCTAAAAGTGACAAAACCTGACCTTTTTTTAACTATCATAGCATGACAATAATAGTAGATTATGAACTAAGGGAATAAAGCAGTGTCTTCTGTCGCGGGCGGCGTATTGAACCCAAGACGAAGTCAGGCTTTATTTCAGAGGAACATACTCTACTTTTCAAACCTTCTGCGAGACAATAAAAAGCCAGGTTTCACTGAAAATTACAGCACCAGCATCCGTCTTTTGTTTCACATTCTTTGTAAACGCACCTTTTTATTTTGAGTTCTGCTTATCATGGTCTGTTCGATTTTCGAACAAACCTCTCTACAATGCCATATGGCCATTTTTACTTAGGAGTTTTCCATGAGTTTCCACGCGAGTTTGACGTTCCAAATTAAAATCACTTTATTCCCTAGGAAGTTTCATACAATTTAAATCCCTTAAGAGATAATGCTTTACTTTACGTTGAGGTTGCACACACACACACACTTCAGCCTGTAAAAGTCCACTGTTGAACAAAGGCCTCCCTCTTAGAGAGGGGTGTTGCCATAATCCCCACGCTTGGCAGGCGGCTTGGGGATCGCAGTACGTTCACCGTGTACTAATAGGACGCTGCTGCCCATCCTTCGGTGGTTCTGGTCGCAGTTTTAGGACATACCCGGGTCAAGGTTGCATGATATTATGTAATTGGACATTATCGAGAAGGTGGTGTGAAATCATATTATATTATTTGTGTTAACAAGCAAACAAATCACTTTTTACCATTTTACTCCATCAAATTGTTAATTTGGTAATTAATATACACAATATATCATATTTTACGTGTTTGTAAATCAATGATAACAATCTATAATTTATAAATGGTTATTGATTTCGTTTATTTCGCTTTAAGTATTTACAATGCATTATGGCTGTAAAAATAACAAACTATAAAAGGGTTATTCAAATTAGATACGCCATAGTTTTTTAATAATCTAAGCAATATAAATACACAATAAAGAGTTTTTATTTATCTATCTATCTACTCGAGGGTTTTACTAGTACCAACCAAAAATGTAAGAGTTTCACTATACAGTTCCTGGGGCCTTACGGACAACAGCTAATTGCGGCACATAATCCGCTCAGTTGCAAAATCACGCGACCGCAAACCGTATCTGGGCACGATAAGGTTCACGTTCGCGTGATTTTCCAACTGAGCGGATTAGGTGCCGCATTACTACATTATCACTACCGCTACCGCTACATTATCACTGATTAATATAGGCTACCGTGCGGAGCCGGGGCGGACCGCTAGTTATATTATAATGTGCAAAGTTTCAAACTGATAAGACATAAACATTATTAATTTAAAAAATACTTTATAAAAACAAGCCTTTTGGTATTCTTCTCATCAAACCGTTTCATTTGATACCTAACATGATGGTAGATATAATAATAAGAACATTTTGTCCGCTATCTTGGGTGTCCGCCATATAGAATTTATCATCTAGGACCAAAGTGCTTGGGAAGTCAAACCCAACGGACCCAAACTCGACGGAGTTACGTCCTTTGTTTAAGAGTTCCTTTGGCCATCTTCTGTCTCCGTCGTCAGACCAGCTAGATGGTACCATAAAACTGCATTGTCTCGAACTTTGAATGTGACCACAATTTATGGCTTTGGTTACGGAACCCTATCATGAGCATGTTTCGACACACTCTTGGCCAGTTATGTATTTTATTGATACAAATCTGCATACGCAACAAAAACGTGACTTATTCTAAAAAAAATTAATGAGGAAATTAGCAAAAAATTGTAAATAAATCAAGGATTAAAATCTATTTCCTCTAATAATTTTGCCAAATTAAATCATCGGTGTCATCATCTCTGACCTCTATCAACGAGGCAACAAACAAAAACAAATCATTGAATCACTAAATAAATTAAGTCCTCATGCTTCACGTGTTTGATTTGAGGCCACGGACATAGAAAAACACGATCTTTTGCAATGAAAGAATATTACGGGCCAATTAATTGTAAATAGGCAGGTAAGTACTTTATTTTGATGAAGGTAGGTTGGTCATGTTATGTGTCATTGACCTAAGAGCCGTGACATGGTATAGCAAATCATTTGTTTTATTCTCATTTGGAGTTTGGCACCAACGTGAAAAAACATATCTCCTCATTGTATTGTTTTCCTGGGGCCTTACGGACAACAGCTATTTGCGGCACCTAATCCGCTCAGTTGGAAAATCACGCGACCGCAAACCGTACCTGAGCGCGATAAGGTTCACGTTCGCGTGATTTTCTAACTGAGCGGATTAGGTGCCGCAAATAGCTGTTGTCCGTAAGGCCCCAGTCCTAAACTTGTGTTAATCCGAGTATGTAATAATGGTTGATTACTTATCATTAAGTGTTTTTGAACGTGCTCGAGTGTAGGCAAGTGATATAATGAGGAGAAACATGTATTTTCGTGTGAAAGCTCTACAGAAGCGTTTAGTAAAGTTTCCACCACCTTACTAGAGCATGACTTGGATTTGACTGTGACTTACTTTGTTTGACTCTAGCTACAACTTTGACTTGTTTGACGTTATTTAATACCTTGTAAACCTTTTAATTATTCCGACTAAAGAACTCAGTATCTAAAATATTTAAAAAAAGAAGGTTAGGATAGGACAGATGGACGGAGAGAACGAACTTGGGTTCCTTGCACGGAAACCTTAAAAATAACGGTCAAAATGGCTGTCGGAACAAAACGTGAAAAACACGTCAGCGTCTATACTAAAAATAATGACATTTGTCTAAACAACGACAAAAATAATAATTATGATAATAATTTTTATGTTAGTGTTTGTTTTAATTAGTTTGTCTTCCATAATAAAGTAAAAAAAATATATTGAACCTAAATAAAAACTCTATGAATAGTACTTGCTATTACAGTGGGCGCTAACTTGACCTTTCCATGGAAGTACTATGTATATATACTATGTATTTCCATGGACCTTTGTTATGGGAAAGATTGTAATTTTTTGTCTATTGGACATTTGTCATTTTTGCAAGTACAAACAATATTATAAAATTTTAGAACTAACCTCATCGATACCTCAAATAAAAAAAAAAATACTAATCATATGCTTCTTCTGAGAATTATATGAATTTCTCTGATACTAATAAGTCATTTACTTGTCAGATTAATATTATTTACGAGCTGTCTGATTGATTTCACTTGCATCATTAGAACTATTTCGTCTCCAAACTAGTTCAAGCGTTGAATGTGTCCAATATCCGCTTTCGCTTTTACTTCACCTCGATATGCCTTAAGCTCATACTTAGGTTCTTATTATACCTACCTCTAGAGCATAATATTCATAAAAACTTTAATGCTTTAGTCGAATTACAGTGAAGCTTCTTTGAAATGGCAAATTGAGGAAAAACCACTTTTTAATAGCATTTCCGAATTATGTGAATCTTAAATCTCGGAGCACATGCAAGGAGAATTAAGTAAGAAGAATACCTCCTGTAATTTTTAGAAACCTTATAGCAGAATCATTGTTTTTACCAGCTTTTGTTTAACTTGCTTTGTATGGGTCAAATCTTGCAACTGAATTTTAAAACAGTTATTCCAATCGATTGAGCTTTAATTTTGCATATATACGTTTAGTTTGGATGGCATGGTTAGCTAAATGTCGTCAATCTAAATTCAATATAGCGGACTCTCAATGATGACAGACCAGCAATTTTTTATGCACCCCATGATATGGTTATCAAATGAATCGGTTTGTTAAGAAGAATACGAAAAATAAAATTACCTTACTCTAAATTCAATATGGCTGACAAAATTTTCTTATCTGCCACCAAGATCATGGGTATCAAATGAAAGAGTTTGCTGAGAAGAATACGAAAAGCTTGTTTTAAAAAAGTTTTTTTTTGCTTAGTAATTTTTTAACATACTTTTATTAGCTTCACTTGTAAAGAACTAACTATCGACCTGTAGGTATAAACAAATCTTGGATCGATTTTAACTTATAGTCGTAACGATTTATTCTTATTGATTTTTTGAAGTGGCAATGGGCAGGTCACATCGTTCAAGAACCGGATAACTGATGGGGAAGAAAGGTTCTTGAGTGAAGACCACGAACCGGAAGACGCAGCGTAGGTAGGCCTCCCACTAGATGGACCGACGACATTGTGAGAGTCGCGGGCATCCAGTGGATGCAAAAGGCAGGCTGTCGTTCAGTGTGGAGGTTAAAGGGGGAGGCCTATGTTCAGCAGTGGACGTTTTCTGGCTGATGATGATGTAACGATTTAAAACGTTGCAAGAATATGTAATGTAATGCGGATGACAAAACTAGAATTGGGTACCTACTTTAACTTAAAGTAACTTATGGGGTGTGTAGATCCGCAAAGAAAAGATAAGAATGATGATGAAGAAAAGATGAAAAGAAAAGATCATGTTAAAGAGCCGAAAAAGGGGGTCGAAAGTTTGGATAAAAGTTTACGCGTACGAAGTCGCAGACAATAGTTAGCACTTTATAATGATTAACTCTCTCGTCAGATTTAATGAGAGGAGACAGTCCATTGAACCGGTGCATAATGTTTGTGAACGCCAGCTGATATTGACATTGTATTCGAAAGTTAACCTTCCGCGAACGCTCACAGGTTCCTTCGAGGCCATACATTCGCAACTACAACATGTAGTATTTATGTCAGCAGTTCGAGACTTAGTAATTGAGTTCAAGACTTGTTTTAATTCCGCATTCTAACGGCACGCATCCATGGTGCTTCTACAAGATAAAATGGCTTCTGTTTGCTGTAAAGTTAAACCTTTTTGGTGAAATATTTGTAGAATTGTAAAGCGACCAACCACGAAAAAAATATATTGCGATTCGAAAAATAAATTCTAGACAAGATTTCAAGGGAAGAGGTACTAAGTCAAAAGGAGTTCATTGTGTACATAATTATGAATAACTTTTGCATTTTGACCAACACTGGAATTGTAAAATAGATAGTCCATAGAAAAATTTCATGCACACTAGAAAAGTATGAAATAATTGGTATTTTTAGGGTTCCGCACCCAAGGTTGTCTAGTCAACGAGACCCAACATTCTATACTACTATACCTTTCAAACAAATAAAAAAACTAAATCAAAATAGGTTCAGCCGTCTGGGAGCTACGACGCACATACAGATACACACGTTAAACTTGGAACACCCCTCTGTTTGCGTCAGAAGTTAATAAATGAGATACATTCCCACGTATATAGCACCATCAGCCTTATAAGAATTTAACCACTCGTTCACCGTCTTTTTAGAGCAGGTGGTGAAAATGAACTAGGTACTTAATAACTCAATCATTACACAAACATGTTAGGTTCTCGAATTATTAGACGAATCAACCGCAGAGTTGATTTGAAGAGATAAAGAAGGTGTATCTATGTGAGCATGACAAGCAAATGTTAATTTTGATAATAAAACAAAAGTATAATTCGATTATTTTTTACGATGCGTAAAGGTCATCGGTTTATGGTCGAGCAAATCCAGCCTCCGATATTACATCATGGCTGCAAAAAGTGTGTTTTGAGGAAAGATAGGTAGTCGATGGCAAGCGCTGCTATGTCAACATTATGTTGCATGCCTTGTACCTATTTCATATCCACGCAGTTATTCTTATTAATTTATGTTTTTAATAGGGCAAGTGCCTTTACAAGGTACAAGCTAACGCTAACACTATAAAACAGACTGCCTATAGACCGTTAAAGGTCTAAAGACAATCTAAGTGCTCAAACCCACTATCAGCTGGAAGCATACCCAGCATGCTGGCGGCATTACCACGCTGAATGGCAATGCTTATCTGTAAAACGCCAGCATTTTGGTCACGTGTCACATTCACTAGGCGCTCTGAAAGATTTTTGAAAATCAGGTGACCTCCTTCCTCAAGGGCCCAATGTCTCGACCCCAAACGGCTCAAATATGTAGCCACTGACAAAGTTAGCATATTTTCCCATATTTATGTTTTTGGCCTTCTATATCTAATGCATATTATAGGGTAACACGGGACGGCGGTACTTAAGCCAAAAAGAGGTCATTATAATCATTATGTACAACTTTTATTATGGAACCAACTAAGAGATCAAAGCTAAGAAGAAAAAGATTTGCTGTTCCATACAAAAATTTCATTCACATTCAACGATATACATGGAAGAGCTGATTTTTGCGACTTCAGGGTTGGTCTGATAGTGAAAGTTGTTCATAATGATGAGTACAATGACCTCTTTTCGGCTTAGTACCAGTATAAATACACAACACATACACAAACACGTATATGTCAAGCTCATCTTCTATCTGTATATATAAAAATGAATCCCTATTTACTTTGGTCATGCCATAAGGTCACGCCATAACTTGAGAAAGATTTTACCGATTTCATAATATTTTATTTAAAGTTTTCTTAACTTGGTAGAAGATTCTTACGGAAAGAAAAATTAAGAAAATTGCACATAAAAGAAAATTCGATTTTAACTTCGCGCTATTGACAGTTCGCGCGTTCGATGAATTAAGGAATATATATTATGTTAACAGAATTTACCAGAAAGCTGTTTTATTTTGCAGCGTCTTTCGGGTCAGCTAGTTAATAATAAAAGGCCCGTTCTTTTTTGTTTCACCCTTTTTGGTACAAAAATCACAAAATAACTTCAACTTTGTATTTTGTATTTGTAATTGAAAGCGCTTCGCGTCGCTCTTCCATCCTTTATTAGTTACTGGATCTTGTAATATGTATTCTATGGCCAAACTCATTAATCATAATAAGAGTTTTTTTTGAGAAATATGTTCCAGTAGCGATACTGATTGAGTGATAAAAATTTATGCACTCTAAAATCATAATCATAATCTTTATTTGGCACAAGGAAAATACAAACAAAACAATTGAATCTACTGGCTCCGAACAAAAAAAAAGAACAACTATGTAAAAAGAGTAACTATGTATACTTTATAGGCCTAAATACTTGCAAGGTTCTCGGAAAAGGTTCGATGCTCCTAGTTTTTGTACTAGGCAAGATCAATGTGTAGACAAAAACGTCATAGAGTACGTAACAAAAACTAAGTACCTATGCGTAAACTAAGTAAATATATATCAATACAAAAAGTATACGCAGCGGGAACCAGGATATTGATTAGCACATGACCGAGGCAGATGGCAATAATGGCATAACAAGAGAGCCTACACCTAGCAGTGGACCATGGATGATGATGATGATGATGAATTTTCATCAAATCAAATATTTATTTATTAACTGAAATTACTTGCTTATATTATCAACCAACAAGTTTTGATTTTTATGAACCCACTAAAACATTTATGTATACCTACCTACCCACCAGTCGGAGTTCTCTCTTTTGTAAAAGGGACTAGTTCCCAGTGTTCTATTACACTAAGAATTTAGTTTTGAAACGTCTTACCTTCGGATTGTCCTTGATTATCTAATCTGCCGATTTGTCTTGATTTATCTGGATACCTAATTTAAAAAAAAAAACATTTCATTATGTCAAACTTGTACAACAAAATAATTCTCAATGAAGTAACTAATAACATGCAAAAAAGTGTTGCAAAGGTCGTCTGCTGTATTTATTTATTATAAATAGGCTTGCGCTTGGCCGCCAACTCGCCTGATGTTAAGCGATGATGCGGGCTACGGTTGAGTTCGGTTGAGTTCGACTAAAAGCTAAAAGCTTGATTTGGGCCAGATGCGAACCTGTCACGCCATGTACTTAGCCGAAAAGAGGTCACTGTAGTCATCATTTTGAACTCCTTTTACTACGGACCAACACTGACCCTTTTAATAAAAAAACTATTATGCTTAACTGTTTCCAATAACTTCCAGATGTGGTGCCGGCGCGGTTCAACGTGGCCCTCATGATGTTCTTCGCGTGCTGGGTAAACTACATGCTGCGGGTAAACATGAGCGTCAACATTATCGCCATGGTACCCGACGAGGCTGACTCTATTCTGTAAGTACGCCTGGAACCGCAGGAGGAAAGCTTTATTTTTATAATTATTGAAAAGTAGGATTACGTTATGAGGATGAGGTAGAAAGTTTCTTGAGTGGAAACCACGAACTGGAAGATGCAGCGTAGGTAGGCCTCCCACTAGATCAGCCTTTCCCAAAGTGGGCGATAACGCCCCCTTGTGGGCGCTGCAGGCCTAAAGGGGGGCGGTAAGAGACCCAGAAAAAAAAATAGGGGCGTTGTGTAGAGGCTTGGGGGGTGATTTGTAATTTCATTTAGCTAGGAGGCCTCTTAGACACCGACTGCATGAGCTCTCGACTCTCAACTACAACTTGTGAACATCACCGCTAATATAGCTCACAATAATTGATTAATTTAATTTGAAGTTATAGTGGTTTTTATGTAGGTGAAAAAATGGGGGCTCTAAAAAATAATTTATTCACAAAGTGGGCAGTAGACAAAATAAGTTTGGGAACCCCTGCACTAGATGGACCGATGACATCGTGAGAGACGCAGACATCCAGTGGATGCAGGCTGTCGTTCAGTATGGAGGCCTAACGAGGAGGCAGTGAACGTCTTCTGGCTGATGATAATGATGATAAAGCTTGCGTTTGTCCGCCTTCTCGCCTGTTGAAAGCGATAATACGGTCTTCGATGGAGCATGCTTACCCAGAAGAAACCGAATGAATGAATCTATCTATGGATCGTTAATGTCGATTCTGTCATACCACTCACTAAGCTAAACCAATCTGACAGGTTCAAATTATCTGCCTCTCCTTTCATTTTAATATGTGAGTGAAGGATGACAACAATTTTAGAGCTGTCAAATTTAATTTAGTTTAGTTTAGAGTACATCAGAATCGATGCCGTTGTATTTTTATTTTATTGAAATAGGTTCGGTTACATGCTTTATTAGGTCATTTCACATACAGGTATATATCAGCACACACAACACAACATATTAAACCTAAAGTCCAATTAAAACTGCACGCAATTTATTATATATAATAAAATATTGACACGAAAACACGAAATGTTAAATAGAAAGTGTTTTTTTGTTGGTTATTAATTTCACGAATATATTTGCAATTGATTAATTGAATATTGAAAGGACCAAAAACGATATGAATAAAAAAATCCTACGACCAATACAGAAAAGAACTCATTACTTTTGAACCGCATAGTAATTTATCACCGCAATGAAACCTGCTTTCAAATGGTGAAAACCGCATATTGAAGAAACACCGTAACAAACATACACGCCTTATCTTTGATACACGCTCTACGGAACTGTATCAAAGACGTGTCTCAATACGGTTTATCAACTTTTTTAAATTAACGTTTTGCCCAAGTGGTCTAGGCTAGGCTCTAAAATTTTCCTCGAAATTCCAGTTTGATGATCAATTAAAAATATTTTTTAAATAACACGTGCGCAAAATCCAGTCTGGCAGCTCGCCGCAATGCGCCAGACTGGATTGGACGCCGCGACGTGTTAGGATACAAGTATAATAACAAAACAATGCAAAACATTGTAAAGTATGTACAAATTAAAGTGAGTATAGACAAAACATAGTATAATGTAAATGTAAAGTGAAATTGTCGCGTTTTGAACACAATATAAAAGTAATTTAATACATAAGTATATGAAAAATATAGGTGGTATAACATTTTTAATATTTATAGAATTAGCTGTAAGTACTTAGATCTTAAACTTGGTCCAAGCATTTATTTGCTCTGGCAGCTGCAATAAAACTCGCAAAAAGTCGAATAAAAGCATTATAATATTTAAATTTTTCACTGAAGTATATCGGGTGCCTGCTACGTTTAACGATCAAGAATCTAACGAAAGTGGTCAGAATTCGTGGTTTTCATTAAAAAAAATTACAATGTTTTTGCAGCTGTCAGAGCAAATTAATGGTTGGACCGCGCTTAGTCGGTGTGGGTAAATTATAATTAATGTAATTAAAAACTAGCCGGTATACTGAATATAAGTACTTGTTTATATTGAGTATGGCACTCATTATAAACCAGTTCCCACAATAAAGCTTAAAAGTTACCAATTATCTCCAAGAATGGAATTGCTTCACGTGATCTTCCGCGTCCTTCGTATAGAAATACGTACTCGTAGACGTCAACAATACCTTCAACAGTCGTTTAACCACCACCCTTTATTATGATAGACACCGCAAGCATGTCAAATTGTATGGAAAGAAAACCCAGCGTGCCGCATTTTTTGTGCCTTTTTTAACGTCACGCGAAAACAATTTAGTAGATTTAAATGTTAAAGAAAATTCAAAACATTTGACGTCCGCCATCTCTCTATCTACTGAGCTACGGCGGCCCGCCCTGTTGGACTCCAAAATCTTAAGCTGTCTTTGCAACTTATCTAAGCGTTAGACGCGTTGGTGACGCCATCATTCTATAATTCTTACTACCTGTAAGTAACTGCACTGCTAGAACCTTTACAAGCCCAAAACTGACTGAGAGAGACGAATTATTACGGATTCGAAAGTAAGAAAAAAATTATTAGATAAAAAAGAAAGAAAAAAAAAACAGTCACAGGACGCCTGGCAGATGTGAAACATGACGTCATGTTGGTCACTGCACACGAGTTGGTTTTACTGCCAAAGTGGTAGTGGTAGTGTAACTCTATTCGCACGGCCAATTGCTTTCGAAGAAATTTTACATATTACTGTTGGCAATGGCATTTTTTGTATTGACTTATGAAGTGCTGCCGCCAAAACGACGGAGATCAAGCTGTATAAGCCAGCGTGCTAGGGTAGAGCATTGATCCAGACATGGTGATGCAAAGTATGTTAAATCGCGGTGTCTTTCCTGATAAACGTCTCTGCGTTTAACCTTACTTTCTATTTATTTATTTAGACGATTGATCAAGGCAATGACTCACAGTCACCCTTAGTCGTCGCGTCACATATTGCCACAATACTCTTTTAACGATTGATTTAATTTGCATCCACATAACAGGGGAAAAACCTCACTGGAATCCTAAATTCTTAAACAACATTAGCCAAAATTTTATGGCAATCAAGTTTTTAGGAATCAAATTTCGGCAATTTACTGTTGATTTATGCAGCTTATCTATACTAATATTATAAAGAGATAATATTTGATTGTATGTTTATTTGTTTGCATTGAATAGGCTCCGAAACTACTGAATCGATTTGATAAATTCTTTCACTGTTGGGAAGCTACACTATCCCCGGGTGACATAGGCTATATATCTAATATATACCCGTGCAAAGCCGGTGCGAGCCGCTAGTTTGTTATAGCTACCTATCCCAGCATTAAGTTCCTTTTCCACCAGAGGTGTACGAGGAAGTTAAGCGATGTGCAGAAAAGATCAACTAATAGGACGCGATGCGAGACGGATTGAAGTGATCTTATTGGTAGATTCTCGCACATCTCTGATGATAAGAGAGTTAGCTCAATCTTCGCGCAGACACCTCCTTTACCTCTCAACGCGGAAATATAGCCAACGTTTTGGCACTTTCCCACACGGGTGCTACCTTAATTAATTTTAAGTTTTGCTAGTGTAATGAAGTTTTCTTTTAAATTGTGTAAATGTGTTTAATAATGTTTCAATTTTATTTTAAGCGTGACTCTTTTCAATGGCTTATCGTTTGGTCATGCATGTATTTGCACGTGTCGTCTAGCAAAGTTCTGATAAGTATCAGTACTTGCAATATAACCTACTACAGTATTTAAGTTACAAAAAAACTATCGGACGCGTCCGTAAGCCACGTACGCGACGTACGCGACGCGACTGAGTATGCAAGACAGATTATGAAGACTGGACCGTACCGTCACCTGTTTTATGCGATTTTTAGGTGACTGCGAAAAGTCGCGCTACTGCAAACCGTTTCTTTTTTATATATATTTTTTAATATAATTTATTTAAGTTTGACTGCCAACTTGCCTTGCGATGGTAAGCGAAGGTGTGGCCGAGATTGGAACTCGTTGATATGGAAGAAATCTATTCACTCTAGCCTTGAAGATGCGTAGATTTTAGTTCTCAGGAAATATACAGGACGACAGGGAGTTCCATTCTTGGGCAGTACCTACGTATCATAAATGACGACCTAAATCGTTGAGTACGACTCTTTGAATTTTCACAAGGAAGGGGTGTATCTTGGCGCGTTAAGGTTCACGTTCGCATGATTTTCCGCAACTACTTAAACTGCACAACAAGTGACGATATGGCCCCAGGTCTTTGGTGTGAACGAAAGCAAAAATAACCAGCGGGCTAGAGGCTTCGGACGTTCGTTCGGACGTTCTCTCGGGTCACGTACGTGACTTATAATTACGATCGATAGCATGCAGTTTAGTGTAAATGTATTTGCCACATCGCGTCCTTCAGCCGCGGCTTACGGATGCGTCCGATAGTTTGTTTGCAGCTTTAACCTGCAGTGAAAGGGCTGAGGAAGAGCATTTTGTGACGGCAGTAGTGTACTGTTTATCATGCTACTTTATAAAAGTGATAGATATCTTTTAACTCCTTCATGGGTGCCTCAAAACATGCTTGTCACATTAGCGATACAGGGATTATCAGCTATGTATTTATTTGTATCGTACAATGTACGTACATTTCACTCTAATTGACTGTGAGTACAATAGTCATAGTGCACGTGTATATTGGAACGTGAATAGGCTACATAGCTTATTTTATTACCTGATGATGCAAACCCAAAAAGAAGGTTTTGTATCTAGCATATGTATGTTTCCCATCTACACTCTAAACGCCTGAGCTGATGCTGATAAATGAGGTGAGGTGGCTAAGAAACGGTCACTGCAGTAGGTGACGTCATCATTAGATGGCGTATAGTGGGGATAGGGCTACCATCCGTTCGGATTTGTCCTAACATGTCCGGACATTTGACCTTTATCCCGACATTGTCCTGCTTTGTAATTTGTCCGGCTTTTTAAGCTTGGGCGATGCAGGTATTTAATATTTGAATTTTGTGACTAAATTATACGGAATTTTATTGAAATATCCGGCTTTAAGTCAGTACTTTCCAAATTTTGATATGGTAACCCTTGTGGGGATGAAAAAAATGCACCCGCTCATGTGACATAATTATACAACTAATAAATGATTTATTGGCAAGAAAAAGTAATAGTAGTGAGTAATATGCATTAATAGAAAAGCTAATTAATACCTAGTCAAATATACACAAACTAGCTCTAAAATATAAGACTAAACTAATCTAAAAAACTCCTGGCAGCAGGCATCGTACCCAAAATACTGACCGCATTGCCGCGTTGAATTGCAATACTAACGCGTTGCGCAATTATCGGCCAGTATTTCGATCACGGAATGCTTTAATCAGACGTGGTGTCTATTATGTCTTCTGTGTGGTGATAAATTAAAAAAAAAAATAGCGCCCGGCCCCCATAGATATTTTGATTCATTCGGCTCAAATATATATCCACTGTCTAGGGTACAATACCTATTTGGGTCTTTTGATACCTTCTGCAGAACTATTAAATAGACTTACACATAAATCTTTTAAAATAAATGTGAGGGTTTTTGGAATATAATTTTTAGCTTAGGTTGTAGGATAAGGAAATAGGATTCCCAAAAAATACAGTTCTCGGGTACCTTTTTAAAAGAAATTAAATTGTTGATATAACAGACCTTGCACACATTTTGTCGCAACAAATAAAAAAGAAGAGGTACATAGGTTTAGCCTCTAATGATTCCCATTCTTATCTCTCAACTATTCAGCATTCAATCACGTTGAGAAGTGAGCTCATCGAGTTAATCAACGTCGGTTGATGACACAGACAATTTTAATAACCATTTTTAAGATTAGAAAAATAATAGTTCTACATTTACTTACATCAATGTTCTACAATTACTAAAATTCTACATTACTGAGAATGAATTGATGGTAATACAAACCAACGACATAGGATGTAAGTTTAATTCTGTAATACTAGTTAGTTATTATCATCGCAGCCCCTCGACTGATATTGCCAATATTAGGTATTTTAACTTATTCATCGCTAAGCCTGTTATTTGTAGATAATAAATTAAACATGAGGACAGGATTTTTTCATGAATTTTCACCATGCTGACCTTTGGACAAATGTTTTTGTGACAAAATTATTTAAACCCCAATTATAATATCCTAAGATGAAACTTTATAAAAAGTTTGGCATGGCACGAGTTTCTATCAAGTTTTTGGCTCGCAATTACAATTACGTGAAATTGTCATACAACATGATTTAATTACACGCAACCAAAAAAGAAATAGCTTTAAAAATATAATCAAGTTTATAAGTATTTCAGATATTTTCAAGTATTGTTTGAGGAGAGTTTCTATTTCTTTTCTCTCTCTCCTTTACGAAGATTTTGATTTAATCATATTTTGGATAATTTCAAATTTTTTATCACGCTACGAAGATTTAATGTACTTATTTACGAACATGGTATAAAAATATTTACTCTTTGGTTCTGGAGTTCTCCGTTCGAGTGCTTCCTTGCCTACATCTTTCATCATCATTATCGTCAGCCAGAAGACGTCCACTGCTGAACAAAGGCCTCCCCCTTTAACCTCCACGCTGAACAATAGCTTGCCTTCTGAATCCACTGGATGCCCGCGACTCTTACAATGTCGTCGGTTCATCTAGTGGAAGGCCCACCTACGCTGCGTCTTCCGGCTCGTGGTCTCCACTCAAGAACCTTTCTTCCCCATCGGATATCGTTTCTTCGAGCGATGTGGCCTGCCCATCGCCACTTCAACTTGCAAATTTTAATAGATCTCGATGATTCTTTGGCGATTATCTACATTCAGGATTTTATCGCGCAGAGAAACTTTGAACTCCATGTACGACTCTGAGTTTTTCCAAAAAGCCATTAGTTAAAGACCAAGGACCATCATAAGGACGGAAAGACCATCTCAGAAATAAAGCTGCCCCCCTTCCCGTACTTGAATTAGTACTCCGGCCTTGTGTTCGTCACACATGGCCCACAATAGCGACCGTATAATACTGATAATACATGCGTGTTTGTCATTCGCAGGGTGAAAAGCGAATGCAAGGCCATCATAGCCAACGACAGCGCGTTATACAACACTTCGGTCACAAAGCGGGAACTGCGGCAGGTAATCATTCTAACTACAATGTAAACTTCCTTCTAGCATGAATGGTATTGGACACGGCCTATTAGCTGAATCTAGTTTTAACTTTTATCAAAACAAAGTCACGGCGTCACGGTTTTATCATCGTACTAGCCACCACCACCTGAAAGTTCATCCACATATCATATCATCATCACCAGCCTATTTAATGTTCGTCCACTACTGGACGTAAGCCTCACCTAAAGAACGCCACAAGGCACGATCTTCTGCTTTCATATCACATTCTGCTTTAATTTACATTTATCATATAGATCAGTGGATCTCACACACTGTGTGATTCGTATAATCTTTGTTCCTCACTGCCTTTTCTTCAAATAATTAATTTTCATAAAATTTTATTACTTACTTACCTACCGTGCATAATGTCAAATTATTTTGCGAATGCTGGCATACACAGTACTGTTTATACAGATGTCTTTATTTTCCTACTGAATGGTTATAATTAACTTCAAGTTATACGCAGCGAGCACAGGTGTGCAAAATATGACGTTTTACCGAGTTTCAGAAGTTTGAATTTGTTGCTAATACATTTATTGAACGAATGTATATACATTGTGTAGCAAAGATGACCTCTAAAATATTAACACAATGATATTTTTAAGAAGAATTCTGTATATATTAAGTGTGTAATGGTAATTACAGCTACTTTGTTTTAATAATAACCTGACCACCATACCATATCACACCGTTAAGGGTTCCATAGTAACAAGGTTAAGTACGTTAGTTCTGTATGTCAGTCTGTCCGTCTGTCGTTTTGTCCGTCTGTCTGTCAGTCCTTCTGTACGTCTTTCTGTCTGTCCGTCCGAACATACTTATATCTATGAAAAACAACTAACGCGGTCAAATTATGTATGATGTTACGAACAATTTTTCTAAATCAGTAATTTTCATTTCAGCGGTAAATAATATAGTACTTATTTTTCAGCCCGAGGGTGTGACAACCTTCACATGGACTGCTCAAGAGCAGGCTTACGTCCTATCAGGATACTTCTGGGGCTACGCGATCACTTGCCTGGTGGGAGGTACGGCGGCTGAGTTCTGGGGCCCGCGGAAGCTGGTCTTCCTGACGATGTTTGTCAGTGCTGCCCTCACCATCTTGAGCCCGCAGGCAGCCAAGTGGCACTATATGGTGCTTGTGGCGCTGCGATTCGTAATTGGATTAGCATCGGTATGATTTAAAAAAAATATTAATTGTTTATCTATTACTAGAATTTAAGTAATACCAAGCAGGTTTGCCAGAGTTCCTTTTCATCTCGACATGTTTGTGTCCTGCTCATGTCATTAAAAATCACAATTTTTTTTAACCAAAATTTATCAATGTTTCATTATAATTATTTGCGTATAAAAAAATTCCTAAATTCGTAAATGTCGTATAATTTTGTCTAAATGGACAAACAATTGGCCTGAATCTTTGCGCTTAGGTACTGAATCACGCGTCAATTGATGCAGTTTGATTCATCGATCAAAACAAATTTCGGGCCCGCTGCGTCTGCTAGTCCCTATTATTATGAGTGCTTTCGTAGGTAAGTAAATGTTTCGCCACATAATCACACTCAGAACGCTCGTTTCGCTTGCGCTTTACTGGGAGTACCTAACTGTTGGGTTTGTAATAGCCCAATAAACTTTGTTTCATTTTATCCTGGTTTTGTTTAAGAAATTACGCGTTTTCAGCAATAATTTGTTGAGAAAATCGCCTTGACTGAATTTTTTTTTTTTTTTTTTTTTTTTTTTTTTTCAATTTGACTGAATTTTCTTTTCATTGACTTTTCATTGACTGAAAAAATTTGGGAACCCTGCTACCAAAATGCTATACTTCATTCTTCGCTTTAATCAATATCTTCCAGAACAAACGGCACGCCCCACTATGGCACTAAATTCCATAGCCTAGTGGAAAGGCGCGCAATTCTAGATTGGAAGACCTACTTTCAGTAACATTAATAGTCATATGAATAGTAATAATTACACTACTGACAAGGCTACTAGATACTTTTAGTGTCTCATTGCTTAAATTTATATGTTGTAGCATAACACATTTTAATGAAATTTGGTATAGAGGCACAATTTTATCGATCAAGGGCAATTCAATGTACGGGAATCAGGGTAGGTATACCTTGGGGAACGATTTTTTTAATCGCTCTTATGATTTCGCACAAAATATTATGCGAAATTAAAGATTTTCTAATGATAGAAAGCAAATTCGAATGGATCAAACCACAAAAAAATATTTGTTTAAATTAAAACGGTTGTCCAGGCATTTTTGTATGAGAAATTTGTTGTAGCTAATGTAAACGAAACGTCAGTCATTCGAAATCAGTTAGTAACTGTGACGCGGAGTTCGACGCGTTGATCTAAATAAAAAATTTCAATCAAGGTTCACTCATAATGCCTGGATTTACCTTCTCATTTCCGTTCTATTTACTTCTCTTTTCTGTGGTTCAAACTCACTCGTTGCGTTAGCGAGTGATATGATTATTTCAAATATGCGACTTTTATTTGGGATTTCGTCCGATAGTCATTTCGCATGATATTTTCGTGCGATATTTCGATATATACGAGCTATTTAAAAATAGAGCACCTGGTCGAACACGTAGTCTACTTATTCCGAATAATTATCAATTAAAAAAACCGACTTCAAAATTTTGTTAAATACGACCATATCATGACAATTATGTCATCCAAGTAAACAATTTTCCAGTTATGATTTAACGACCTATTATCCGAGTCGCGTAGGCAACAAAACACTCACTCAGCCCTGAATAAAATTGATTTAAAACCGTCAAATTTGGTATAAGAAGCCGTTAAAAGTTAAACTACCACTATGAAAGTAGGTCCCCAAGTAGGTCCGGTAGAACTGGTGGTAGGTGGGGCCCTTCAAATATAAAAATTATTCTCAAAGTATTGTGCGTTACTCAATATACAATACAACAATGTACACACCACCATAAATTAGGTACATATCATCATCATAATCAGCCTTTTAACAGTCCACTGCTGGACTTTTAATCTACCCCCGAAAGGGTGATTGGGCCATATCCACCACGCTGGCCCAGTGCGGGTTGGTAGGTACATATACCTACAGAGAATTCTATGAATCCTAGTTATCATTAAACATTCATGTGCCTGAACGTGGCTAACCAACAGTCGGTAATCTATTATTATCGCCCCTCCAACTACAAATACATGAAATTACATTATTTACGTAAAAACCTGATAAACAACGCCACAAAATCGCAGCACAAAAACTGAATAATTTAATTTGTTTTAGCTTTTGTCAGACGCAATTTGGAAATTCGCTTTTTACGTTCAAACTCAGCGTTCTCGAAAAATATTTGATGTTGTTGGCAATTACGTTCAGTTCGGTTGAAAAATACTGAAAAAAAAACTCCAGTGTTAAGACGATATCAAGATTCGCTCATCGCTTCTTGGAAATACGATTAAAGAGTTTTTGCTCTTATTGTGTAATGAAAGGTAAGGAGCGTCAAGCTATAGTCGAAGCTATATAAAGAGGCTCCGAGACAGGCAAGCAGTTTGTGACAAGTATATGTAGGGTTTTGCTTTTTGAGAAAAGTTACGTCATTGGTTTTGCTACATAGGCATGGGAGTCTGTAGATATAGGAATCTGTAGACATGGGAATCTGTACCTAAACATGGAATTGTTTACACTGCAAGTGGCTTGCTCAGGCAAAGACTGAGACAGCGCCATTTTTTTCTTGAAGTTTTATGTATCCAGATCTTTTATATTTCGTTAGTATCAAGTTACAGAATTTTCCAGTACTACTCAAGTTTCAAGTTTTAGTAGATTTCGTCAACTGTTGACCGTCATCATCGATGTGTTATGGTCGTTCGACAATTAGCCGTGACTGGAACTTATTTTGGGCCATATGTTTTTGCTACTCGATATTGGCAAATAAACAAAATGTTTATAGCCAAAAAGTAAAATAACAAGTAAAAATTATGACCGTGACATTGACAATAGTTGAATTTTTGGTTAGCGTTAGGTTTTCATCAAATGCGTCACAAGCACGTAGTACCATGACCTTGTGCCTGAACAAGCACGGAAACAAGAAGTGATGTGAGTGGATGAGAGCGATCAACGATGTTACACTGCGGACGCTGAGAGAATGCATCTGCTGCAATAATGTTGTAAAAATCTGAATGAATATATTTTCTTTTAATGTTTTACTATACCTAGTATATTGTCTACCACCTTACAGTCTTACATTAAAAAAGCTAGTAAAAGTTATCAGAATTTACTGTTTTGTTTAGCTTTTTACACTGTTATTGCAATTGTCAGACCCATTCTTTTACTTTAGCCACAAGCTAAAATCTTCGTACTTACTTGTCGCTCGCGTCTGTGCCACGTAAGAGGAGCAAAATACTCATTTCTCAAACAATACTTCGAACCTCAGAGCAAATAAAAATATTATGTAATAAACTTGCACTTGCATTATTTTTCCAGTTGTGTTATATTTATACTTTTAGTAAAGACAATTCCTTTTATTTCTAAATTTATTTACTTGAAGAAACCCTCCATACAAAAGATATCAACGGGTGAGGGACATGGGCGCCACAATAAAAAAACTATAATTATAAATGAGTTTATGAATCTCTATTTACTTGTTTATAAGTTGTTTTAATGTGATAAATTAACATAATATTTTATGAATTTTAAATTTAAGGGAAGATTGCACTATAAATAATATTGTAAATAGAAAGATTTGCTTTAGGTACAGTTCCTATCAAAATAGATGTATATTTATGTTCGAATCTTTACAAGAAGTCGTTACTAAAACTTTATGCTCTAATTGTGGTAATAATCATGTGGAATATAGTATACTTTTTCCATCGATAAGTACATAAATATTTTTCCATCTATTTCTTGTAATTTATTGACTGTGAAACGATGTTTATGTATGTTTTATACCAGGTATTCAGCATTAAACAATGCATTATTAATGTATATTTCAATTAATACATGTAAAATATAGCTATGACGTATTATTATACTCTGAAATAGATGAAGTAAACACCTAGATTAATCATTAAACCTAGATTTGAACACTACAATATTTCGTATATATTCTTCACTCAAAATACACTTTCCTTGTATACAGAGATAGAAAGGACAAGATAAAATGTCAAGGCATAAGAACCGATACCGACAAAAACCATTATTAAAATGTTTGATTCAAATTTTCTAAACATATCACATCATCAGCCAGTAAATGTCCACTGCTGCACAAAGGCCTTCCTGTTAGCCGTTGCCGTAATCCCCACGCTCGACAGGCGGCTTGAGGATCGCATTACGTTCACCGTGTACTAATAGGACGCTGCTGCCCATCCTTTGCTGGTTCTGGTTGCAGTTTTAGGACATACCCGGGTCCATTTAAATATATATGAAAGCGGAATAGTCACTGACTAACTGACTGACTCAGCATAATTATCAAAACATATCTCACAGCTACTTGACCTACGACGGCGACGCGTAAATTATGGCCATAAGGGATGTAGAGGTTAGATAAGAAAAGATTTTGCAAAAAAGGCCGAAATAAAGGGGACAAATGGAGGTTGACATGTCTTTATATGAAATTTTACGGGTACATAGGCATCAACAGTTAGTATTTTATAAGTTTTTAATGCAATTTTCCAGGGTTTCCTGTTTCCTGCTCTCCATGCGTTGGTGGCACACTGGGCGCCTCCAGACGAGAAGGGGAAGTTTGTCAGCGCGTTACTTGGAGGAGCAATAGGCACGGTCGTCACGTGGTCCCTCACTGGACCGCTCATTGAGACCCTGGGCTGGGACTGGGCGTTTTATGTACCTGGTAAGGATTTGTTTTACGTTTTCCTATAGTTGGCAGGCTAACTTTTGACTACTAACATGGCGTGGTCGAAAATGATCATACTATACTATAATACATATTATAAATGCGAAAGCGTGTTTCTTTGTTGGTTTGTCTATTCCTCTTTCACGCAGCAACATTGGATACAATACAAGATTGGAAGCAACATGGTGGTCAGGAGGGACCTGATGAGATAATTAGAGTTTATTTACCAGTTTATATATTTTAAAGTATCTTTTACTATCGTAATATATTTTTTATAAAGATTTTTTGTTTGACAAAAAATTGCTTCGCACAAGTATTTTCTAAAGAATGTCTGGACTATAAGTGAAAAGATAACTTATTTAGATTTGTTTTTATAATTAAAAGATAATCCTTTGAGTATAACTCCATAAAATACAACTGATCAAAGCGCAAGGAGTGCAAAGCGAGACGCAGCCGCGCGCGCGCAATCACCTTGAAAAAAAACCGCCGAATGCGGTTGAAACTATAGTCGAAGTAACTTAATCATACGTGAGTAATGAGAGTGAGTCCCATGTCATAAATATAATTGATCAAGAAACGGATACTTTAGTGTAAAGTTCTGTTTATAAAACCATAAAATATAATTTAACACAGGACAAAAATTGATACAGTCTCTACTTTTTCTTTACAAAAACTTATCTGACAATTGAAAATTGAATTGAGTGACAACGAAACAATAGTCTAAATAAATGGAACACATCATCAGCGCGGGTCTTTAACAATGGTGATATGTACCTCCATAAACTCATTGTATTCGACTTTGTCACGTGTTCTCAGATGATTCTCATTTATCTGGATTCTAGTCTATAATAATAACACATTATGTGGTTTTAGCGCAAATACTATATGAACATAGATATATATTTATATAGTATATATGAAAGGCGATGTGTGTATGTATCTATGTATGTTCCCTATGGACTCTAAAATGGCTGGACCGAATTTAATGAAATTTGCAGACAATCTTTAGATAAGCCCAGCGAATTTAGAATTTAGATTGCGAAATTTGAGTGATCGGTTTTTTTAATACATTTTTCTTACAAATACAAGAACATGAATTGAAGTTTAAACATACTAAAGTACATCACATAAAAATACATATAACATCATAGGAAAAAAAAGTCATCTAAGTCAAAGAAGGTTAATATCGCTACCAAGGAGTTTGCTTTAAGGAGGTATATAACGCGGATGAAACTGCGGGGTGCAGCTAGTAAGATAAAATCCCCAACAAAATAGAATTGTCCATATTGACTTGTCATCCCTTGATGGATATTAATTGTAACCGCGAGGCTGAATAAGGCAAATCTCGTAACATCCCATTAACTTCTCTGAGAGCGGACAATGGTACAGAACATTTTGACTGATTATACGTTTGAGTTAACAAAGACTTAATTTGTGGTAAATAAACATAAAGTTCCTACTTGTGTGGGAACGCGCATGATAGAGTCAAGAGTCGTTTACGTAGATATAAGGCTTACTATAGACATAGACATTGTTTATTTGTGACAAAAAAATACACAACAGACAACACAAAAAAATAAAAAACAAGATAACATAGCAAAATTACTCCAAAAACCAATGGGGCGCAGCCACAGGGCGCAGCAAAGTAAAAAAAAATATAGTGTTGCTTGACAGTTTGATATATTTTAGATGATGTACAGAGGGTGTAAACAGTCTTAATAAATGTGGGGGGTGGAAAGGTTGATCATATAATTTGCCTGGTAGAAAATGCTTATCAGTCTTTCATTTGTGCATTTCTACATTAATTGTATGTGTGCAATAAAGTATAAAAATAATAGTAAATCAATCACAAAACTAAGCAAATGTAAAGATATACCCAGGTACTTTCTTTAAACACTATAAAAGATAAAATGTCTATTTACATTCGTATCTTATACATAAATAGCTCCAACTGGCACTCGCAGATTTCTAAATACATAGCGTTCATGACCTATTGGGACGTGACAAAATTTTACAAACGTAAAATTTTTTAGTACACAATACAACTCAGACTCACTCACAAAACCAGCTACTTGCTTAATGGTAAACGCCACTCTTGCCCAACATTTCATTGTGCTTACCCAAAATTTTTAAACGTTAAGTGTCACTCCAAAAAACAAACACGGCTTAGATAAGAGAGAGAGTAAAAGCAGATTTCTCGAAAACTATGCCACAAATCTGCGATTATCTTATGTCTAGCGTGAAATAAATTTCATAGTAATCTATACTAATATTATAATAAGGAAAGATTTGATTTTTCGTTTGATTGCATTGAATATGTGTAAATAACTGAGATGGTCCTTTCAAAATGTATCCTTTTAAATTTTCAGGTATCATAGCCATGGTGTGGTGTGTGCTCTGGTGGTTCCTGGTATACGACTCTCCCTTGCAGCATCCACGTATATCTGACGAGGAGAAGCAGTACATCCTAGAAGCCATCGGTGATAAAGTTCACCAGAGCTCTTCCGAAGCTAAGGTATGTAGCCATATCACTCAAAAGGTCTTTTAACCTGTTTTTTGTCTGATTAATTTTAGACTTCAGAGATCCTTAAACGCCGAGGAAAAATGTTACGTCTTAATAATTACAAAAAAAAAAAAAAAAAAACTATTGAACTAATTTTCTTGAAGCTTCTATGGGAGCAATCTGAAAGTATATCTTTTCAAATAATAATAAAAACCAACTCGGTTTATAAATGAAGGAGTTATGAGGTTACAAAAATAAATAAAATATTCAACTGAATTGAAAACCCCTTTTTGTGGAAACCGATTAAAGATAGCACAACAACAAAACACTTACCACTAGCACTTTGCATAATTTTGCATGAGAATTAGTGGTAAGCTGGCATTGGCTCTTTTTCAGAGTCAGGCCTGGGGAAGTATTACAATTTTCCCCGTTATGTAACCGCCCAGCAGTTGTGTGCAAACATTACTGTGCTTTGGAAAGACAATATTTCCAGTGAAATTACTGGGCACTAACTGAGCATTAATATATTTAAATTCTACATAATATCTCTGGGGATGAACGCAGTGCATTGCTGTGTAGGGATTTGTACTGGGTGGCACACTGTTATATGGGCACTGGGCAGGCGAGTGGACTTACCCGTCTCGTCAATCAATTGCGTTAAAAAGATTGTTCAAGTTTAGCAATCGTTATGCTGCTGAAAGCTAAAAGATCCAAGGAAATATTTTCGATATACATACCTAATTAGGACGAAATAAACGGCCAAGTGTGAGTCCGGCTCGCGCACTGAACGTTCTGTACCATAAAATCAATAATTATCAATTTAAAAAACCGTCTTCAAAATTAGTTGGAATTTTGATTCGATGAAAGAAATGATGGTCGTGCAAGTAACCGAATTACCTGTTATAACTTGGTATTAAACATAAATTTGTCACTGACTCACACTTGGCGATTATTTATTATTTGTTGTTATACTTAAGAAGGTAAGAGCGTACTATAATCATACCAACTTTGACACTTGTATTAGGTACGTATTACCCCTTTTTACATTAGAGCTAATACACAAATACGTAAAAAAATACGTTTATTGTATGGGGTCCCCCTTTAGTTTTATGTTTTGACTTTTTTATTATTTCTCAGTTAATCCGCCGTAACATTATAATTATATTCTGTGAAAATTTCAATTGGCTATCTATTACAGTTCGAATGACACAGACGAACAGACGGAAGGACGGACAGACAAACAGACAGACATCGTAGGCTTAGTAATAGGGTCCCGTTTTTACAATAAGGATACGGAACCCTAAAAATATGCATGTAGAATATGTATGTAAAATAAGTAAGGCTTAATTTTTTTTTGTTAACATAGCAAACTATACGGGTAGTACAAGGTAAATCCTTTCTACGTATTTTTTCCTTTACGATACAAGTTCTTGGAAAATATCTAGCAAGTAAATTTAACAATCATGTAAAACCTTGGTTCTAAGATATGAATCTAGGTTACCTTACCTGGCTAATGACCTAGGTTTTACTGAAATATCGTGACTGAAAACGTAATAAAAAGTATACTTAGACAATAATTATTGCCAGTACAATCATAAAGTTAGTACATCCATGACGCACTTTGTTATGCTTACTTACTAACGTAATTGGGTACATCAATATTTTATACCATAATTATGTACATATGTGTGATAATGAAATCGATTGAATGTAGGTATAAGTAATCATTGTAGAAAATATAATAGGCATGCTTTTTACGTCAATTCTACAAATGGTATTTAATCAATGGGTATAGAAATATAAATATTGCGACGTAATTTAAATTACGTTTTCGGTATTACGTACACACTGGTTTTTTTTCTAATTTTTCTCTTCAAATAATATTTGCGTCGCACGTCTTGTGAATTTGCCAATGTCAAGTATATAATTATTTTCAAGTTTTATTGAATACCTACTATTTGTGCCCCGCGGTTTCACCATCGAGTTAAAATCGTCGTTAAGTTTTCTGAATTTTTATATATTTTTTGCGCAATCTTCTTAATTTTTCTTTCCGTAAGAACCTTCTACAAAGTATTAGAAAACTTAAAGAAAAAGTTTAATGAAATCGGTAGTCGTTCTCAAGGTTATAGCGTGACCAAGGTAAATAGGGATTCATTTATATATATATAGATTATCACTCCTTATATCCTGGGAAAGTTCCGTCATAATCGGTCCAGCAGTTTTGGAGTCCATAGGGAACATACATGGATACACAAATTGCCTTTTATATAAGAAGAAGAAGAAAGTAATACGCACCTATCGAAGTTCATACAAATTTCGTATTTTTAAACGACTTCGAAAAAGGTGGAAGATTCTCAAATCAGCTTGTTTTTAACCGACGAAATGAGGTTATCAATTCGACTGTATGTTTTTTTGTATGTTTGTTACGCCTTTACTCCGCCAATTATGAATAGATTGTGATGTATTTTTTGTTTAGTAGGACATACATACCTCAGAGGTCCCATATAAATTTTAATTACAAAAATTTATTGACCTCTTTCTGAAAAAATCCACATATACCAAAAATATACACAGATGACGTTTAGATTTGTGGTTCCTTTCAGCAAAAGTTTTGATAAGTACTTTCAATCTCTGTTTTAACTATGTATGTTTTATAGTCTTGAAGTCGGTTTTTGTTTTTTGTCTTAAAATTAATTATTAGTTACGTAATTCGCCAACAGTATGTGAAACTGTACCTACCTACCTACAACTATCTAATCTTCACTGTGTTCTTGTGTTAATTTCCAGATTGTTCCACCATTCAAGAAGATCTTCACGTCCTTCCCATTCCTGGCCATGGTGATCCTCCACTACGGCAGTAACTGGGGCCTGTACTTCGTGATGACAGCGGCTCCCAAGTTTGTCTCCAGTGCTTTGGGCTTCAACTTGACCTCAACGGGCACATTGGCTTCTTTACCGTATCTGGCTAGGATGATATTCTCTTTGATATTTGGAGCTATTGGAGACAGGTGAGGGATCAATATAAATAAATAAAAAATGCTAATTAATATTATTATTTTTCAAATTAACTGAGTAGTAAATGTATTAAATTTAATCGGCTCATGTTTTAAGACGTTTAATTCATAAAAATAAACCCCTTTTTCACCCGCGTGGATCTGGATACCCCCGATAAAGTTACTCTATATAACATCAGCTATCTTCCAGTGAAAGTACCGTCAAATCGGTCGAGCCGTTTTGGAGTTTGGAGGGGGAGTGAACATACACACATTGATTTATATATTATAATTATATAGATATCATGAGCTATATATTATATTCTTAAAGACTAGGTACAATGCCCAGTATGCAATAATTAATGGTTCCGTAAATTTGTAATATACCTCTATACCTATAATACCTCCTTTAATTTTTATATGTATTTCTAAACATATGAATTTTATTCCAGGATCGTGAAACAGAACAAAGTTTCCACCACCTTCATGAGGAAGTTCTTCTGCCTGTTCTCACACGTGGTACCTGGTCTACTCCTGATAGCTCTGGGCTACACGGGCTGCGCTCCGATCCTCTCGATCACCTTCATCACCTTCTCCATGGGTTCTAACGGAGCTGCCACCCTCACAAATCTCGTGAATCATCAGGACCTGGCTCCGAACTTCGCCGGGACGCTGTATGGAATCGCGAATGGGATCGGGAACACAGCTGGATTCGTCACGCCGCTGGTTACGGCGCATTTTACAAAAAATGGGGTAAGTTAGTTGGAAGTATATTATTATAACACTAATATTATAAATACTACCTAGAATACTACTACCTACTAAAAAATATTCTTTGATGAATCTTTAATGTATATTTGCCTTAAAGTCGTATTTAGTGCAATAATAAACCCGGACCCGGGCATATCATAAAACTGCGACCAGAATATAAAAAAATAAAAATACAATATACAAATTCGTAAATTTGAGAAAATAAAATATGAACCCATTGACTCCGAACTAGTAATTAATATTGTGTTTCTGGAGCCAATGGCCTCTCCCATTAGGTACATTGATTACATATTACTTACTATAATATAAATGCCAAAAACTATACGACGACGAGACTAAATAATATTAAAAATTATGACAAAAGCTATTAATTTATACAAAACAAAACAGAATAAAGTCATATGATTATTTACGGGATATTTACCGTGGTAAGGTTGTGGAATGAGCTCCCGATATTTCGGCGCAGTTCCATGCCGCTTCGGCCACTTTCAAAACCAAGTTTCGAAACTAGTTTCGGAAAACGAAAAATTATTCTGCTTCCGATACTGGTTGCCAAATAGGAATTATGAACCATGTTCTCGAGAGGTCCAAGAAAATCTTTCGTTCAGCTGTCAAAAAAATATTACGATTTAAAGATTAATAATACTAGTCAAAAATCATGTAGTAGTAGAAATCATGTCCCTCTCTTTCCAGAACGGCTTTGCGGAATGGCGGCCAGTTTTCATCACCGGTGCATCTCTTTACATTGCATCAGCTGGGTACTTCATCCTCTTCGGCACAGCAGAGACACAGTCCTGGAACCAAATAGTGGAAGTCGAAGAAGAAGAAAACAAGACGCCCAGCGTCAACACTTCCGAATCTACCGTATCTGTCACCATCCCTCCTAAGACATAGATCTGATTGGTTTCGTTAGGTTTCAATGCATTTTTAGGGGAATACTCGAGCCCAGGAGAAGATGGACGTTTCTTGGCAAGGAAAACTTCTATAGATACTTATCTACCTATATTAAGAGTACTTACTGGGGCCTTACGGGTACCTGTTTTAAGCGATTCTGTTTATGTGATGAGAAAAGTTGCGCGACCGCAAACTGTATCTCTGCGTCTCTAGGTTCACGCTCGAGTGATTTTCCGAACTGCGCTGTTTTAGCGCCAATTCGAGCCCACGTTGAGAGTTAGCCGTAAGGCACTTGTGCGTTTTACGCGATTTGTTTGCCTCACACCTGCCATATTTGGAATAAGCTCCCTTCCTGCGGCATTTCCAAGTAACTATAACATGGGGTTCTTCAAAAGGGCTGATAATAGTCTCTACAGGTCAGCAACGTATTTGTAATGTACTCAGATCAGACAAGCAAGAGAGATATGGTAAGGTGGCGTGGCGAGTGCACTCACCCTGTAAACGACCTTGTTGACCTGTTTTTGCTTGTGGACTATTAGTTGGTTCATTGGTGCTGCAGGCTACTAGAAGTTTTTTAGTGTGCGTAAATGATTATGTGTTATGAGCCGAGGTTACAGTTTTTGCGTTTAACGGTTTAGCGGTGTACTGAAAAAGATGTATGCAAAATAGAGAAATTTGAACATGAACGATTATTTGTATTAAGGCATATCTCTCTTATTTTTCTGATCTGAGGTGATGCCTCTGGTGTTACAGATATCCATAGGCAACGGTGATCGCTTAACATTAGGCGGCCCATGGGCATGTTTTCCACCTATGTCGTTAAAAAAATTAATAAACAGTATGCGATGGATAAGCTTGCTGTCTTTGACTTTCTTTCATAAGAAACTTGCAAAAAGCAAATCGTCATCGTGTGACTTCTCATGGGCTCGACTCACAATAATTAAGTTAATATTAGGTAATAATTAAGTTAATATTAGGTGTAATATTGTACGACTAAAGTGTAACTTTGTCTAGAACAAGTTCCGGAATATAACTATATCGTAACTGATTTTCCTTCAACCATCCAATTGACTGCTAATCATCGAGATACAATACATATAGAGTCACAATCGTGCCAAAAATATCCGAACCAAAACTCGGCGCACGCTATGATTTGCGCAGACTTTTTGATTATAAGGTAACAGCGATCCGACTACAACGCCGCGCAATGCCAGAGCTACGATAACATGGCGTACAATTAACGTTGAACACTATGCAAGTGACGTAACGTTTAAATTGGAGTAAATGTGGCATTGTGAACTATATAATTGATACAATGTATATATATACATTATATATATTATTATTATTTATAAATAATAGGCTTGCGCTTGACCGCCAACTCGCCTGATGTTAAGCGATGATGCGGTCTACGATGGAGCACGCTTGCCTAGAAGAAACCGATTCACTCGTGATTTGAAGACACCCAGATTGTATCTATCGGGGAACACCCATTCAGGCAGTTTTCACTGAGAGATTGTGACTCTATAGGAATTGTAGCTCGATGCTGCTAATAGAATTCTTTGTTACGCGAATCAAAGGAAAAATCATAGACCATGCATAGTTTGATTAATAAACTCCTCTCTTTAGCTATGACTCTCCATGTCAGGGAATGAAAAAACTACAAAAAAAAATTGTACATGCTTATGATCAGATTAAAAAAAATATTTTAAAACGAATCAATTGAAAAAAATTAATTAAGATAAAACATGAACAATGAGATGGGGGTTTTTCTAGTTTTTATTGAACTAAATTATTTAGTGATTGTAAGTATTTAGATAAATTAGAACAAATGAGCCAACAATCCCAACTTACTTAGAATCGACTTTTTCCACTTTCGATCAATGATTGTTTAACAAACTTAACTTTGTAGTTGGCAAACAGGTGCTCCCATACCTACAAAAAGTAAGTTGGTAGCTTCGACCAAAATAAAATAATGGACGGGCCCAGTAGGCGCATTTTTGAAGATCACAAAATGAGCGCCGGCTCTCATTTCGTTTCAGTCGGTCTCTAGCCGTAGAAAGTGTAACACGTGTCTATTGTTACATGATAACGCAACATCTGACAAAATTATGCATTCATATGCTTTCCCGAAGTATAAATACACTAATAAAACCGGTATCTATTTTTTGTAACAAATATACTGTACATTTTTATAATTAGGTGTTGAAGTATATGTCCGACGGTTTTGACTCGTTTTTACTGAGCAAGTTCAATGGTTTGGGCCCGTCCATTCATTTTATTTTGGTCGAAGGTTGGTAGTAGCAAAATCATAGTCTGGACTGAAATTTTTCAGTCAACTTCGCGATATATTATTTAACTTTTTAAATTTGGTGAAGGTCGTTCCTTACTCGGATCTTAGACTGTAATATAAATATGTATAACAAAAGAAACGACTGTTTTTAAAGATTTATGTAAGTAATAATATTATTATTCTGTATCTATAGCGAGATATCCAGCAACATAGCGCACCATTTCTGGACAAAGTGATATATTAGGTGTAAATATATTCATTAGGTAAGCTAAGTATTAGATAGTAAATATGTTTTACTATCTAATACGTTTAGCATGTTATAATGTTACTTTCAGTGAGCAAATTACGAGTATTAGCTACGTAAAATGCAAATCGAATTTCATAAAAAATTTGAATTTCGAAATTGTAATTTGTATAGAATGAGAAGCAAAAGGCAAAACTTATCTCAGATGGCGCCACCTTCGCTGGTGCTGTCATTTGTGGTTTATTTGAGGTTATAAACATTGCTCTTGAATGAAACAATTAAAATAAACTTTGCTTTTAAACAGTAATAAAATGTTTCTCTAATGACAGTGGCGAATCTCAAATAAGAGTTAATGCTTCCTTAGCTGGTAAAAAAGCGAATCTTTTGGCAAGGTAGGTACTAGGTATGCAATAAAATTATCAATATTATTTTTTCTCATCGGAAGGAAAATGGTGTGTACCTCTATTTTTACACTGAAATGCACTACACAGAGGCATGTTTTAATAACAGACGATATTTATTGTGTAATGACTAAAATTATCTATTGATAATTGACTTTTTTGACAGTGAAACAACACCAGCGATAATGCGCCACCTGGCGTGATAAATAAGCAGTGAGTCTCCTCATTCGATACGTATTCCGTAGAAAAAATTCGTACTTCGCCCACTTAAAAGTAATAAAAACAATGCTTGGGTACATTATGAAAACCCTAGAATTATAACGTTTGTATTATACCTCTATGATGATAGAGCTCTCGAATTTAAAATGTCCTGTCTTTTCCGAAGTGCCAAGCATGAATTTTATAATTTGAACATTTAATATACCTATATTATTTAAATAATTGAATGTACGTAATTATAATGACTGTGATGATGATAATGAATAGAAGTTATTGTGTAAGAAATTAATTAAAATATCGAATAGTATGCAGTTGTACATTATTTACCAAACCTTTATCAACTATTACCTATATCTATCTAAATCTACCACTTACGTTTCCTGAAAAAATATAGGGACAGTCAATAAGAGTAGGTTGTATTCTTGTTGTGTTACAAGAAGGTTACATTATATTTACATTACAGCGTCAAGTAATATAAGCATTTATCGACGAAAATGAAAATGAAACAAGACGAATCAGTTGCCCATATTCAAGCAAATTCACTGCCACTTATTAAATGAGCACTGTTAGTGCAATCTACTGCCTAACAGTTCGCACAGTAAATGTGGAATTAAAGCGTTTCGTACGGATTTTCGGAATATAAATCATGAAACGGCGCCGTCGCTTCGTACCCGCCTTGGCCGTTCCTCAAAAACTTTTCTGTCACAAGTAGCTTTACTTATGTGCCGTTCCTATTGAAAAATGGGCAGGAATTAAATCATGCAGACCCGGCACACACTCTCCAAAATGTGTCCAATAAAAATCCTGTAGACTAGCTTTTACATTTCAGAGTTAGTCCTATAGTGCAAGTTGTCCATAACGATAATTATTAACGAAGCCCCAGTGCAAGTACCGTTCTTTATCGATCGTCAAATTTGACAATCGCGATCGTCAAATTCGATAACGGACCATTTGATCAGTACTCGCTATGATCGATTCTATGGCATTTTATCGAATTTGACGATCGATTAGGAACGGTACTTGCACTGCCCTTTCGGCTTAGTATAACCTTTTCTTATAACCCTATATTATGTTCCACTGATGACACTATGGTCAGAATCCACTTTCACTATAAACAAGTTCCTTCTATTCAGGCAACGTATATGTAGGTATAACTTTTATTTAATGGAAAAAGTCGCTGGTACGTTTTAGGCCAAAAAGGTGCTTGCAAAAGATGATTCAATAATATAATGTATTTTGATCTTTTTAAAGATTGTGAAAATAAGGATATTAAGGGTAGCCAGAATCTTCTTTTTCTTCTTATATTTAAAAGTCGATGTATGTAGTGTATGTTCCCTATGAACTCCAAAACAGCTGGACCCATTTAAACGGGACTTTCGCTGGAAAATAGCTGATAATAGAAGGAGTAATCCACGCGGGATGTAACTGCAGGGCGCGGTTATTATCAAATAAAATCCACAAAATATAAATTACAATCGTCATTTAATACATTTTAGTACATTTAGGTACATTATCATACAATTTTCTATTTACAAACAGGCAAAGGTAAGTATATTCTAACATTGAATAACTAAAATATTTCTAGGGGACAATACATGACACATTAAAGTCATAAGTAGTTAGAAAACATAGTCACGTCAGTTAAAATACTGGACATAAAAATAGTCAAACTAGTATATTTTGTTCCAAGGCATTCCTTTATATAGTCCGTTCAGTTTTTTTCCTCGATCATTATGTCGTTGTCTCTGTCTGGCAGAAAATGATGCCATACAAACGGCTAGAGACAACAATATTATATCAGAGGTAAAATAACTGAGAATGCACTATAATGACCGCTTTTTTGTCTATGGTTAATGACAAACCAATAAACTGTCCAAAAAACATCTGACTACCTTCAGTTTCATCTAAAATTTATATGAATATTGCCGCCGTTTTCTTGTGAAAATACGCAAGTTTGACTATAATAATTATGTCACACAATCTCTCGTATATTTAATTTAATAATTATCTTCAATAGTTATAGTTTTCATAATAAGGTACTATCGATACGTATACTAAAGCTCTGTTCACACGTGCAAGCTTATGAATGCGCATAAGTACATAAAAATGGATATGCGCTGAATGGAGTTAGTCAGTAGATGGCGCTAGCATAGCTTGTAACCCTAAAACAAAACTGTTGTTTGGAAAATTTCAAACTAGCGCCACTTTGACAGTTACCTACCGCATTGCACGAGTAGACTGACTCTTACGCGAAGATCATTACGATAAATAATAAATCTCTATCTCTACAAACTCTGTCACATAGGTCTCTAAATACTACTTCAATACAATTGAAATTTATTGCTCTCGACATAAAATCCATTAAAATACGATTAAGTTTGAAATTATCCTTACGTCTTTGGAATCACATCACCAAAACAGCTGAAGTTATGGTCACATTTTTTCAGGCGGGATAAATATAAAGTCCTTGAGATGGCATAAATATTAAGTGCAATAGCTAAAATTCTGACATTAAAATATAGCCGTAAGAAAATTTAGTTAAGATTCTCAACAATTTTGTGCAAATTTATTCATACGTATGATTCGGATTCGGTATCAGATTCCGAGCACTCTAAAGCCAAACTGTTCTGTGGCTTGTCTGTTCCGTTGATGTCTCTATAGCGCGGTACAGATTTGGAGCGCGACGTCTCATCCTTGTTGACGTGTACCGGCTGGAATTTCTTCAGCACTCGCTGGTAGACCATTTTCCGCGGTGGCACAGGCGGCGGCATGTGAGGTGGCTTCTTGTTGTTATTCTGTTCCTTCTCTTGGTAGTCCGGCTGCACTTTCGTCGGAGTTGCTTTGTATATGTTGTCCGAATACAGGTCCGAAGACTTCAACAGCTTCCAAGACTTGTCCACTCGGTTGTTGTATACAGACGTATAGATCGGGTCTACATACTGCTGCGAGTAGCAGTTCTCAAATGAGTTCTCGCTGGCGGGTGATTCTGTCGATCGACTCTTCAAAGAGTTCTGCGGTTGATACAAAGTATCGCTGCTACTGGAATCGCTGTGCATCATGATGTTCGCCATAGACTTCGACTGGTTCAACTTGTTATTGTTATAGTTTCGAAACCGTGACTTCTTGCTGTCTTCAGAATCGTTGCTGTGAATGTTTTCGACGTAGGAATAAGAGTTCTGCAGAGGGTTCATACGTTTCTCTTGCTCTCTACTGTTCGCCGGTGTTATACAACTCTTGGTGCACATGTGTGCAGGGTCGTACTGTCTCTTGCAACATGTGTTCGTATTCATCACTTCATAATTTCCGTTACGCATTTTGTCCGTGGTGTTGGCGTGTCCTTCGCTCGCTTCTAAGCTCTTCGTCCTCGCTGCTTGACGAGACCAGTCATTTCTTGTAAAAATGGTGGCTGCCGGTGATCCACTTATTTCCTTGCTCTTTGATGGTTCTCCTTGAACTTTCCTCATTTGGCCGTAGATATTTTCCGTACAGTTGGTAGATTTACTGTAGTTTGGACTTTTCTTCTCCCATCCAGTGTAGACGCGGGAGTAGTTCGAGTTGGAGTTCGAGACGGCTTCCGCATGGGTCTGGTATTGGTTCTGTCGCTGAATATTCTCCGTGAACATTGCCAGGTCATGTATGTTACTATATACGATATTTTCTTGACTAGAGACTAGGTCGCGCTTATTTTCTAAAGATTCCTGTTTTGACTCCAATAAGTTATCGGAACTTTTAGCTCTGTTGAAATTTTTCTGTGTCACATTCTTTTCAGTTTCTTGATTTTCAGAGAACATGCTGTATACTTTCGATGTTCGTGCTGCTTTGGAGACCATGCTTCGTGGAGGTTTCTGCGGCTCTAAGCCCGTGATGTAAATCGCGGGAGTCTTCCCGTAGATTTCAGCTGTAGAACGTTGCAATGCCGTTTTAGAAACATAATTCCTTTCATCGATTCCATTTGAGATACCAATGTTTATCGAGTTGTGAACATATCGCTCGCCAATATAAGGTGTGTTGTACAAATCTTCAGTAATGTTACTGTACATTTCGGATTTATTTGAGTATATATTTTGTCTTTGCGGGTTTTGAGGGAGTCCAGTAACGTTATGGTGGTCGGTATTGTATCTGGAAACTTGTTGAATGGTACACGTCGGCGCTGAAAGGCTGTGGAGTATATTTCTTGGAGCTGGGCTATTTCCTCCATTACTGTTCGAATCGTCTTCAGACATTGTCAACCCAGAGTCTCGGCTCAGCGACAGCTTTTCTTTTCGAGGAGTCGACAGTTCCATGGAATCTAAAGATATTCCGACAGAGTGTAAGCTATCACTTTCCTCTGCTCCTGAATCCAATAACGCGTTCGAATTTTCGGGACTACCATTCCCCAGGAGTCCAGTTATTTGCGGTCCGAACAAGGCTTCAGCTTTGACTATGAGTAATTCTACGACCATTGGCACTGCTTTGGGAGCTTTGTCACAGGGAGTGTTGGGCCAGAGTAGACTTGGGCCTACGCAAACACCGAGATTCATCGGGCACATGAGGTTAATGTTCGACTTCTTGGCGATGGCTTGTAAGAGGCATACGAAGTATGTAAGCATGGTGTAGTGAGATTTTGGTAGCTTAAGGAGCAAAGAGCGTACTGCTGTTACTTTCTCGGTTTGGGGTAAACCTGCAAAGAAACAAAAAACTGTTAATTTATAATGTACTAACTGATGGCCGCGATTTCGCGTACGCGTAGACTTTCATTATATACTTTTAACTAATTTTGCCCTCTTTCATTCAGCCTTTTCGCATTTTTTTTTTCTTAACGGACCTCTACACCTATTTAGAAATTTCAGATTACAAAATGCAGCTTCCTAGGTCAATTAGTATCTGATACTTTGTGATGATTCAGTCAGTCAATGAATGACTGTCAAAGTATTCGGATTTCAAATATTAAATACTGAAAATCATAATAAGTATTTTTAAAGTTTGGAAAAAGTTATGATGACATCAGCGGCTTTACTTCTATGACTATCTCCAAGTTCGATTCACTGATAGTTAGATTAAATACTTTGTCTACACAGGTTTAGCCATGACCATGGGCATGCGTACAGCTCTATAGGAGCAGCCAAATAATAAAATGCTATTAGAGTGAAAGTAGTAAAGCCGAGAATCAGATGGCTTGCTTTAGAAAATATTTTTATCCAGCAGCGAACTGACATAGACTGATGATGCATACGTACCGAGTACTTGCAGCCAGGAAGGGTACAGGTCAGCTGAGAGCAGCGGCTGCGGCAGAGCGCGGCAGAACTCCTTCACAAGTGCCGCCAGAAGCAGAACGGGTGCACGCTCTAGCTCTACGCACTCCGCCCACGGACCCAGTGCGTCCAGCTGGTAAACGACGAATTATTGTTAAACTTAACATACATTTTTGAATCATTTCATAAAACTGAGTACCAAAGACATTTTAGATTTGTATTAGTTGATATGCAACACTTTGGTCGGAGACATTGCAGAAAAGCAAAGGCTTCAAGCTGTCTATAGCCAAAATAGACGACGGAAAGGCATGTGAGTGGCTGGCTACTCTTGTGCATGCTTAGTGTATTTGTCTGTGTCGTATATATGTTAAAACTAATGAGGGTGTGACAGGTGTCAAAATTATCGCAGGTCCTGAAAATAGCCCACCAGCTTCCTTTGCTGTCACGCGTCTCATCCACGCTGATTGACAGCGCGGGTGCGTGATGGTTAAACAGGATGCTCAAAAATTTGCGCTTTTGCCACTTACAAGCGTGTCTTTAAAACCAGGCTAAAAGTATGATATCTTACTCATTTTGATGCAATTAAGTGTAAGAGCTTACCTTATCTCTCAGCAGCCTGAGAGCCTTAGCGTTGGCACTGCGGCGGAACACGCCATGCGTGAGAGGCGCCACTGCCCGCAGCCTCCTCAGCGCTTGAAGTAGGGCTGGTGGAGTGGTTCCGTTGCAGAGCCGGGTGAGAGGCACACCAAATAGGCGCCCACCGCGACGCAGCAAGCGGAGTCCTCGACCAGGCGTTGTGTTGCCACTGAAATAAAATTTTAATTTGTAACAATAGGAACACTATATATGTGTGTATATCTATTGTATTTTGTGTTTAGTGTACATTGCATAATATTGATTTGCGAATTAAATATTTTGACCGAGCCTTTGATTATTTTCTTTTATGATTAAATTTTGTTCTGTGGTTCCAAATTCAGATCAATCTGTATCTTGGGATCTGATGAGCAAGAGCATAAATATTTACTATGTAAAAGGTTCACGCGCATTATTATTCACCAAGCATCAGAAATCCTCGTGAATAGAGTTTCTAATAAAACACTGTTTTAAACTATCACGGTTGTTCACTAAAGTTATATGATTATTAATGGGACGGCATTCTTCAGTCTTCCCGTGAACATGGTGCATGTAACTGCGCCGAAATATCGGGAGCTCATTCCACAACCTTACCACGGTAAATATCCCGTTAATAATCATATAACTTTAGAGTTTCTAATGTAGTAGTATGTAGTTGTGTTCCACTTCTTACTTTTTTAAACCTTGATTCTTCTTCCTCAGCTCAAAGACCAATCCGCATGGATTGTTCTTAGCATTCACATGTTCTAGATCGAAGCCATCTTCATTGGACAGCGTCTGCCGTATTCTCGACATCTGGAATAGAACATTATTCTGTGTGGTTTATAAAGCAATAAATAGCTAATAAGCCTCCTCCTGGCTTCTGAGGCCAGAAGGTTGCTCAAGAATATGGAAGATTATTTTATATATTACTAGCTACGCCCCGTGGTTCCACCTGCATGGTTAACATTGAAAAAATTTGCTTAAGCTACTCCTTATAAAAACAGTTATCTGCCAGTGACAGTCCCTTCAAAATCGGTCCAGCCGTTTTGGAGTCCATACATACACACATCGATTTATATATACATATATATATATATATTTTTCTTCGTAATTTATCTAAAGTTTATTCAAAAATCTACCTTATTTAATTGTGAATAAGATGAGATATTCATAAGAGGTGTAAGCGAAGTAGCAGGATCATGCCGTCGCATGTGAATGTCTCCTTATTGTCAAAGTGGTGTTGTTGATAATATTCTTACCTGAACCGCATGAGGTCTCTCAATCCCTCTCAATGGCATCGGCGGTGCATCTCTTCCCGTCCTCACACACAGTGTGAACTCGTTGGCAGCTCCCCACCTGCCGTCTCCCTCGTTCTCCCCTTCCCCCTCTCCGTCACCCTCAGGTTCTGCTGTGCCGTTCTGCAACACTTGCAGGGCTTGTCGGATCACGCAGCGAGCACTCATCTCGGGGCTCACGGATACTGTCTTACACTGGAAAAGGAAAACATAGAATACGATTTAAAAAAATAAGATAATATTCAGGATTTTAGGGTTTTGTGCAAATGCAATAAACTAAATAAATAAATAAATGCATAGAATGCAGACATTTGTTGCATGCGTTATGCACAATAAGTGTTTAAACAATATTAGTCATTTCGTATAATCGTATTATGTTTTGCCTAGATAGTAGACAAATATAAAGAGATGGTATAAAAATACCGTAAGATATTATTTATGTAATAAAAATCAATTAATATATTCAAAATAATTTCAATACCTAATTAAAATATCATGTTGATAATCTCATTAATTAACAGTTAGACATTTCTATAATTGCAAAATAAATTATGTCATATTTAAAAGGTTTATCGTTAATATACTTGTTTCTAGATCCTTTATTGAATTCGGTAGATAATAATAAAAGTTTGAGTAAACCATTATAATCTAAACTAATATTATAAAGAGGAAAGATTTTTATGTAAGTATGTTTGTAACGAATTGGCTCAAAAAGTACAGGACCGATTTTAAAAATTCTTTCACCATTTGAATGCTACATGATCACTTATTAATATAGGCTATTTTAATAGGTTATATAACTATACCCGTGCGGAGCCAGGGCGGACCGCTAGTATAGAATAAAAAGCGTGTCTTTCAAAAGTTTCAGCTATTTTGCGCCTTTGTCTAGAATTATATCCGAAGATATACCAATGTGTGGATGATTAATGAACGAAGGAGGACGCTTATGCCTTACAATAGGTAGGTATATCAGGCTATAGCTGCCGTCAATGATGTGATGACTGTTTGACTGTGCTAATCTTCTCAAAAACCTAATATTCCGTCAATATCTTATTGGAATTTAATATAGTTGATTACAAAATTAATACTTACGAATTCTATTGAATTTGTGGCATCTTTGTAAAAGATCTGGATATTGGTAGACTTTGGTTCAGTGGCCAGTTGCGCATTTAAAGCATTTTGGATTTTTCTGCAAGAAAAATTATTTAATTACTTACTCAAGTTAAAACAAACAGGAAACGCCTTACTACACAAGAGAAAAAAAATTTAAAAAAAGAAATAACATTTTATTTGTGTTACACTCCCGTGTAACATAAATAAAATGTTATTTCTTTTCTTTCCAATACTCACGTAAAAAACACGTAAATAAAATGTGTGAAATCCACGTCAGTTTTCGTAATAAAAAGGAAATAAATAAATCGAAAATTTAATTGATATTTGATTGGTAGTTGGTGGGTTTGGTTGTTTTACAGGTAATTGTTTGATAGTGAAAATCAACTTACCTATACCAAGTGTCTCTGGCCGCTTGCGTAGGATAGGTGGCAAGATAGTTCGCGACACCAGTCGGCGTGGGCCATCCGATCAGGAATCCTGTGTCGTCTCCATCAGGCAAGGACAGCCACAGCTCCGCCAATCTCACACTCTCTTTCAACTTAAAGCAATTCGTTCCTCTTGACTTGCCGACTAGAAGCAAGTCGCTGAAAAGGAACAAATGGCGATCTAACGGTGGGGAGGTGGCGCCCAGTGGGCACAGTTGGGTTGGAGCCTCCATGATGAAGGTCCGTGGAGATAGCGAGGTGGTGCTTGCGCTGATTGTTCCTCCAATGTCCAAGCTCGGCCTCTTGCGGAGGCTCTTTTGCTTCTGGAAGTACAAAAATATCAGTTCAAACAGCTGTTTAGATTATATTTTAAAATAAAATCTATTTATAGCCCGTTGGTCCAGTTGGTAGTGAACCTGCCTTCTGCGCTTGGGGGTGTGGGTTCGATTCCCACCTAGGGCAAAAATTTATGTGATGAACATTTGTGTTTGTTCTATATCTGGATGTTAATATCTATTTAAGTATGTATTTAAAAATATGTATATATTATATAATTTGTTTGACCGTGTGGGCAAATATGTCCCCAATAATTTTTATTTATTTTTTATATATTTAATTTATTGTCTTTAGACCTTCAACGTTTTGTGTGTTTTTGTAATGTTATTGTTAGCTTGTATGTAAAAAGGTTGTTTAAAAAAAGTTGACAAAACAAATCTATTGGCATTTCTTTCATTATGTGAAACGAGTAAACAATAAAACAAATATTTGTGTATTTAAAATCATACCTGATAATTTTGTTCGAGCGCTACTACGATCGAACAAAGTTATTGATATTGCCAAATCAACACACGTTTATACAAAATTATTCGTATAAGCTGGTTAAAAAACGACTCAGCCAAAGTTAATTAAACTTTTGTGAGGCTACCTTCAGAGCTTTCACTGCATAATAAAAGATGCAAAAAATATCAGTTCACAAAAATCGAAGTAATCTATGTACATACACTAAAAAGGGGGAGGCTTATGTTCAGCAGTGGACGTCTTCTAGCTAAATATGATGATAAAGACATCATTTTTTTTATATAATAGTAGACAAGCAAGCGACGGTCTCCCTGATGGTTAGTAGTAACCGTCGCTTATGGACACCTACAATACCCGGGGCATTGGCGGTGCGTTGCCTACCTTTGAGGACTCTATTCACTCTTCGCTTGAAGCAATTGAGGTTATATTTTGGAGTAAATTTTGCGAACCTCCCTCCTGAAGTTGGAACGCGAAAGCTGCATATACATTACAGTATTACAAACGGCACCCCCTGCTTGTACTGCTATATCTAATAGTGGGGTCACCTGTGCATGATGCGAGGCAAGCGCGGAGGGTGCGTCAGCGTCGTGAAGCGCGAGATAGTCGTGCGGGAACAGATCTTGCACTCTTTCCAGGTCGGAGAGGCGCGTTGCCCGCCGCCGCCCGCACCCCCCACCCACCAGCCGTTCATACTGGGCCAAGCGCTCGATCTGTAGACAACAGGAGAAAGTTTAATTAGTCAGGGTTAGGTGGAAACACACTATAAATTAGCTGGTAACATTTGGTTAGAGGCCCAGTTCTAAATAATCATCAAATTCTACAACTGATTAGGGCTCCAGGATACACTCCTTTTGAACGCCCTAGCCCCGTATCCCTGGAGACGGGGTCTTAGAATACTGCTTCGGTATCCCCTGCCTGTCGTAAAAGCCGACTAAAAGGGGACCTTTGGGTTTGTGGGTGGTCAGATTTGGGGAACTGACCTCCCATTCAGCAAGCCCAGGGAAGACAATGGCGCGGTGTGGCCCACGATGTTGTAAAAGTAATAATGAACGGAAATGCCCTGAGCATTTCCCGGGAGCGTTGCCTCAGGCAGTGTGCTAGGAGGATACCGGTGCGTTCCTATGGAGATCCCGGTACCCTCCGTCTGGCACAGAGGTCGGCCACCGAGGGGGTTTTAGTGGGTGCAATCTCACATAACCCAGCTTCACCCTAATGAAGCTGGGTATCTTTTAAAGATTTCCCCACGTCAACAAAAAAAAAAAAAAAAAGGGTACATCCTTTCTGGGGTGCCAGAGCAAGTCCGATGCCCACTCCCGGCGACAGCCCAAGGCGAGGTTCATACCTTCAAGGTGCCTTAAGCTATAGTCGCCCCAAAACAAGTTAAGCCCAACGCCTTCTGCGTTTGCCAACCGCCTGTCGCGGCCGTCTGAAGCCAACAGCGTAGTCATTTTTGAGCACCGGGTCCAGAGTAGTGCGTTTTTTCAAATTTTTTACGGTTATATACATGTAAAAATAAATCTACGTGGGAACCACGAACGAATAGAAAGAATTACTTCACTAGTTGCGTATAATTACAAATAATTATTTTATCGAAATCAGTTACGAAACTCCGGTTTCGTAGACGATCGAAGAGGCCGTCGAAGGGGCTTTAGACAAACGATCAGGACCTGCATGTTTTAGACTTAGGACCCCTGAGCCTCTTTGTCACAAGCAATATCAATGATGGTATGTATTCAATATGGTTTGAAGTGCTATACAAACATTACGTATTTTAACTTTTTGAAGTGTTAAACTGTATCGTTTGTGTGTGTGTATGCCTATAGGAATAATTATGTTCCAATATAAGACATAATGTATACAGGCTATTGATTATGTATTTGGATGATTTAGGACTGTCATCTTCGTCAATAAGTTTTTTATGGTCCAAAGCATAGAAGATCTAGATAATCAAAGTCATAATTCAAAACTGGAGAATCCTTGTACCTTTCTTTACACTTATTTATATTATACTTATTTAATAGATTCGGCAACAGTTACTAATAGTTACTAACATAAATTTTTTTGATTATTAACTCGTTTCTTACGAACTTTGAATAGCTTATTAGAAAACAATACAAAGCTTTTAAACTTCAGTTTTAAGTAGCATTTATTCCAAATGCATCAAAGGCAGGAAATCGTTTTCTTCGAAGCGAGCATGATTGAGTCTATTAAACTCATCTATTGTAAGTTACTTGTAATCTAAATTCTCATCGTGTACGTGTGGAGTCTCCAGGGTGAGTTCCCGTCTCGCAGCTCCCTCAAGCGTGTCCACGACAATGCTACCTTATTACAAACAGGACAAAGGACCGTGAGAGAATCACCAGTCATTGTCTGCAATACATCGTAACACCCTGAACAAAAATGTTTACAAACGCAGTTACAACTATACGCTTAAATCATCCTAACGTCAAGTAGTCATGGTTGTTTGAAGTCTTTAAAAAAATATTGCACTTCTTACGCTTAGGTTTTTTAACCTATACTGTCCCACTCAAAGGTCCCCTCCATCACCTTCCAGACAGTGCGATCACCCGCTAGATTTGACCACTGTATCTGGGACGAATCGAGGTCATCGCGCCAGCGTTTTCTCGGCCTCTGGCTTCGTCCGTTTTCAGATCCTCTAGGCCCATCTATCAGGGTGCACCCTGGCCACGTGTCCCGCCCAATCCCACTTTAATTTGGCAGCTTTGGTGCCAACAACAGGAGGTTTAGGTTATAAAAGAATTCAAACCTATCGGCAAATCGGTCGTCCGTATATACTAACGGACAAGTTAGGTATTTGCCGATAGTTTTGAAATTGTGTGCAGTAAACTGTAAAACGAAATGTGTCTGTCCAAGTCGGCGTGTTCATTGGGCCATGAAATTATAAGTTTGACTCACGACCGACGCTCATCATAGAGCAAGAAGCTATCGCAACCCCGACTACAGTAGGTTAGGATATAATTAGTATCGTACCAAGAAGTCAAATCTAGCTACCGTAATATCCTGTCTTACACATCAGCGACCGAATTTCCTAATCTAAACGCTTGATGACTTGTCATGTCCTCTTTGATATTCAGGAACGAGATTCCACTTTTTGCGACCACGAAGATTGACGGTTTGACTTAGCACAAAAAAGGTGATTATTAAATGTAGTCACCTAACATTAAGGATACTTAGTCATTGTGCCTGAATGCTGTGGAGTTATTGTACTGTAAGTAATTATGTGCTTATTAAAGTGAGCGCAACCGCGACCCGATGCGCTGTGATTTCCATTTCAATGGGCAGCCTGACACCGACCCGTTACTGTAGACACATCATGTGCCAACATGGTGATTATTACGAACTACGAGTAGGTGCGTGTACGGTGTAGCAAGCGTATAGTAGAGATGCCGCGAATAGTTGTTATGGGGAATAGTCGATTAGCGGTTAACCGTCACTCCATAACCGGGAAATAATAACATCAGGCGAGATGGCAGCCTAGCGCAAACCTATCTACTATATAAAAAAACCGAATTGATTGCCATTATTATTCAATATCATAAGTTAACATTATACTTAATTAAATATCCACAATAAGACGCTTTTAGTGATTTTGGTCCTACATTTATTGATTTTTTAAGATATCATTTTAATCCGAATACTGATTAAAAAGATCTGGCTACTTGTAAAATCTGACTGATTTCTTTGGTAATTTTTTTAAATTAAACATTAATGAAACATTATTTAGTTTTTTTATACGTTGTACAGAACAATACATATTTATAGTTTGATTATATTACATCTGTACATTCGATAGTTATTTTAAATTAAAAAATAATTTGCGACAACTATGTCAAATAAGTAAGTAATCGAAAATATCATTCGCTATTGGACGAATAATGAAAAAATTGCGAATAAAGTCGAATAGCAACTAATCGCGGTATCTCGCGTATATATTTTTAAAGAGAAATAAATATTTGCTTCAGTTAGAAGGCAATTAGTATGTAGAGTAAGAGATTTTTGTAACAATTCCTCCTTAATACAGGGTTATTTAAAATGTACCAAAAACCTCTTACAGGATTTTCAGTATAATGTAGGGAAGCCCCTACATTACTTTGAACCACTTTTGTTGCACGATTTTCTACAAAACGTTATACTTTAACAAAAATAATAGTTTGACTGTTTTTTTTACGTTTGTGTTTTTAAGAAACAAAATGCAGAGTCGAGCCGATTCTGCAGTTTGCCCGAGCTGTTTGTTTCTTTCACCCCATGTTTCTTTTTATTTGAAACTGTGTAAAGTGATTGCCATTTAGAGGTCTAAAAAAGAGGTCTAGTTTAAATGTATTTGTCTGGAATTTCAAGTAAGAAGAAATATGTACAAAAGTTGTTTTAAGTATGTTGCAGTAGGGAAGCTGCCTACGAGAAATGTTTGGTACATTATAAATAACCCTGAATGGTCCAAATAGTAGGCAGTGTTTCATTCTAGGAATACTGTTAACCTTTAGAAAAATAAAACAAGAAAATACACTTTAAAGAACAAAGGATTTTATCGCATTCGTATATGAGGTAAGACAAGCCGACGAAACTGACTTTTAAGACATTCTTTGTGTTTTATCCACGTTTTATCTCCTAATAACTCTAAAAGCGGAGATTAAAGCTTTAGCACAGAAGACGAATGTTTTTGTGTTGAGATAAAAAAGGGCCAGTAAAAGCTCCGAGGAACAGCATAACATTCCAATTGTTATTGTTTGCCGTCAAACGGTTTACCTCAGGTTAGCTCAAATCAGGGCTGGTACCAGGAATTCAGAGCACCAGCAAATAAGCGTTTACGTTATCTATGCACGTTACACGGAACTGCACTTTCTAACCCAAATGTTTACTCTGGAGTAAGTGGGTTTAAGCGTAAGTTTATAGATAACACCTAAACTGTCCTAAAAGTTGAAATGCCGGTGCGCGTGCGCAGGGCCTCTATTCTGGCCAGAACTCGATCACTGTCTTTATCTTTATGTCATGAGAGAGAACGTGACCAAAGGAATCTCGACGGCACCAGAATAGGGGCTCGGGCCGTGCGTTATGCCACAGATTGGGCAATAGGCTCAACCTGCGCTTTTTACAAATTATCTTTATCAGCGTTTTTACATTTCCTGTTAAGTGGACACGCCTAGACGTTGCTTTTAAATGGTTTTAAACGACGCCTTCATTAAGCCATTAAACTAGCCATAAACCACAGACAAGCAAATAGTGAGATATCTTCGAGTATATTTTACGGTAATGTTCACGCGTTAAAAGGTTTGACATATTTATTATAAAAGTAAATATTAATACACATACGCTAGCAAAGTTTATGTAATAATGTTCGCAGAATTGCGTATTAACTTGAAAGTTGTCATCGCGAGCTAATATACATCATTATGTAATTTTTTGCAATATCATAATGACCATAATATGAACTAATGATGTTACATGTAATTTATTTAACATATTCGTGTAGATCGAGATAATGTGGGCCATAAATTAATTACATATTTATGTTACATCTTAATTAATTTAAATTAATTACAATCTAGACATTTTTAAGCTAATCTGAACATAATTTTGTTCTTTCCTCAAACATTAAGGTTTTAGCCCACTATACCGGACCTATTGATTCCATGAACGTACTAAACATAAACTAAACTCGACAGAACTGTATCGACAACGTTACAAATTCGCTGAAACTCTGTCACGAATCGCTATTTTTTATTATTTTTAAATATTTATTGGCTTGCACCTGGCCGCCAACTCGCCTCGCTATGGTATTGGTCGGTTTGGTAACGATCCATCTGGGTAATTTCATATGAATTTATTTATTATACAATGGAGGCCGAAATGGAGGTGACCGAAATGCTGTCTGCTTTGGTCAAAAACTAAAAAATTCCATGCCAGCATTCTAGCTATTTTTTCTTAAAAAGCCCTTTGGTGGTAGAAAAAGTGAATGCTACCGGGTTCCATAAATCGGCTCACGCGGAAAAAATACTTTGTATAAATTACATAATATTTATAAAATACATTGATTAACAAAAATGAAAGAATAAATAAAGCAGTTTTATGTTTTTATAAATAGACATCATTAATACTAAAATAATTAAAATTTCAGTTTAATTTTTAATTTAAATTAAATTTAAGTAGTTTTAGGTTTTCATTTAAGTTCATCAATGTATATTGTGAAGATTATAATATAATCAAAAAATATACTTTGTATAAATAATATTTATACAGAGCTGATAGAGTTACGGTCATGATGTGGGCCAGTGTAATAGACTGATACCTTTGCATGAGTTGTTGGACATACGTGGAGTTATTTAATTTGAGATAAAAAAAAATGTTTTGTGTTTTTATTTTCACCACACCCGCGTGTCCGCAAATTATAAAATTCTACATCCTCGGCGATATAAATCAATTTACCTTTCCTCCATAAAATCCCAAGAATTCCGAGACACTTAACAAATGGGCCCTTTTCACTCGCATTAAGGCTTTCGAGGCGCCATAATTACCCAGAAATTATTACTTGACATTGGTTTAAGAGCAAATTTACTGCTTTAAAGGTTATTAACGGTATGCATGTTCTCGGTATGCGAGCTGGGTGTGATTCATCAACGGATTTTGATTCAATGGAATCGAGAGGATGTAGGTTACTCTATTGAGTTTGTGTTTGCGTTGTTGATGCTTGATTGAGGATGCAATTTTAGATTGCTTATCTTGTAGCAAAGATTATATGATTGAGCTGGTTTGAAAACTGCTGATCCCTAATTAATGTTATTTTTTGTGGAACCACCACGAGGGTTTTTTCTACATGATAAAAAAAAGAAAAACGCAAATTGGTGTATAGATAATCACTGTTCGGCGTAATCACTGTACACACTTTTAAAAAAATACAATCGAGCCGAATTGAGAACTTGTCCTTTTTCGAAGCCGGTAAAAAATTATGTCTCCTTTTCATCACGCAGAGTAAAGGATGAGCAGTCAAGTGGTTATATTCTCATTATTTTGTAGGTATTGTGTAGAATATGTAGACTGAGGAAAATATATTCAAAGCAACTGGCAGCACCCCGCGTTTTCACCCTCGTGGCCATTCTTTCATAACCGTATTTTTTTAATAGGAGCAAACAAATTAACTTTTGTATTTAAAATATTAGTATGAAGCTTAAGTTTGTATGCGTGTAAGTGTGTTTATTGGAACTAAATTTCGTAATGACTAGATTGAGACAAAATTTGGTAAGGCCGTACGTTAAACCCTGGTTTATCACATAAGCTGCTTTCTATCTGAAAATAGCCGTTCCCGTAGGACAGTTTTGCATAGAGATGTGTGGGCCGTTGTGTGACATAGGTTTATTTTTATCCCGAAGAAGTTAGAATGAAAGGAAAAATGATTATTTGTGACCAAATTACGTTTTTTAAAATAGCTAAAATACGCAGGTCACAAATCGGCCCCAACTCAGCAAAATACCGGCTGAAATTACGATTCCTGAGGGAAAGTCTACGCGAGTGATGCCGTGGGGCGTGGCTAGTTTCTGATATTAGAGATGTGATACATTCTAATGGTGAATAAGGATTGCGATGGCCAGTTAGGCAAGCGTTAACATAACAGATATCGTATTCAACAGGCGTTCTACAGTTCCAAGTAGTAGTAGTAGTAGCCGTTGGTAACGCTACACTGCAAGCAATACTAATGCTTGTTTAACATCGACATGCTCGCTTGCTCAAGATTAACTAAATCAAGATCGAATTACATTCTTGCTATTGGGTACTTTATATTTGAGAAGTGCCAATGGACATGTTTATGATATTTGACACGTAATTACAGGTACGAAGAAATGAATCGAGAAGTAAGAAGGATTTTGTTGTAGCTATATACATAAATTTATATTAAATACTCATCATCATGATCATTTCAGCCGTAGGACGTCCACTGCTGGATATATACACCTCCCCCATCGATCTCTAAAAGGGCCTGTTGGAAGCGGCCTGCATCCAGCGGTTCCCTGCGGTCTCTTTTAGGTCGTCTATCCATCTTGTGGGTGGACGTCCTATGCTGCGCTTACTGGTCCGTGGTCTCCATTCGAGAATATTTCGGACCTGTTGTGTGCCCTGCCTACTGCCACTTCAACTTGCTAATCCGGTGGGCTGTACAGTGTGTTTGTGTGTGTCCCTGTAGTCAACTTCATAAAACGGATAAACGGATGGATTTGGATGAAATTTGGTATAGCTTTTAGACAATAGAACACTGGCATCTAGGCCCTATTACAAAAGGGAGAACTCCGACTGGTAGATGAGGTTTTTAGGTTTTAAACTTGCAAAACTGTTTATACATTTTTAGTCGATAATCCAGGATGTGAGCTATTTTCATAATAAATTTCGCCCTTACGGTAATACGTACCCACAAATTAGTATAAAATTAATATGAAAAGGTACTTGGCAATCGATACTAACGTAATTGTTTTGTATCTTAGAGTATGTGGCAAAGAGCAAACGCACTGCTTACTTATTTTGTTTCTCAGTTTGTAGCAAAAACGAACAAAAAGGTCAAACTTTAAACAAAAACACAATAAGATATCTTTGAATGGTTCGAGGACAACAAAAGCTTTACTTTCGAGCCACATATTTCTAAGATGAGCCGGAACTATGAGTAAGCATTAAAGCGGTATTGTAGCGAGTGAAAATATTTGGCTTATCGCAGTGACATCTCAAGAGGTCGTGTCAAGGAACAGCGGGTCGGCGCCGACTTGAAACTGACTCCGCACGATCGCTTTCGTTTCCATTACCTTAACATTTGATCGTAAATCACATCTTTCTTCATAGGCGTTGCTAAAATATATGGTGCATCACAGATGATTGTATCATAAAGGTTTATAATAATTATTATTGTTTCCGCCAAAGCTGCGAGCGCAATCGAGATGAAGTAAAGAATATAATTTTGGAACTACAAGGGCCGTACCGTACGTATACGGAACGGCCGTATACGGCCAAACGATATGTAGATCAAAAACCATTTTTTTTCGTATTTACTCTGAGACCTTAGTTTTACTTATTAAACGATGATAAATCAATAAATAAAATGTCTTTATTTCAGAAATGAAACCCATATGTTACATAAAAATATTATTATAATTAAATTTCAAAAATTGTTTTAGATTAGTATTAGTTATAAATTTATATTTATGATAGTTTTTATTTTACTTGTAAATTTTAATGAATTTTTATTAAAACAGTTTCTAATTAATAAAAAAATATGTTGCACTTAAAAAAGTCAACGTTGAAATTATTATGAAAATATGTTTTTTTTTAAAGTAATTTTCAACAACTGCAACTGGAACAGTGCAAAATATTACAAAAACAAAAAACTCTACAATCATTCCCGCCATCACCGTAAAATTAGTTTTTTTTGGGTGATGGCTGAGATACACAACTTGTTCGCCCCAAACTATGACCTCGCGTCCCCTATATCTTCGCAACCCCTCGACCCTGACCGATAGCTTAGAGCTTGGCTCTTAGAATTGTTATTTTATAATATTGAGGATATTTTTAAATTGAATGATTATTGACATTATTACCGAATATTTTTATCATTTTTATTAATAAATTATTTGACGGAGTTACTAATGTACTTTTATTATTTAATTTTAATTGAAATTGTGTAAATTGTGTAATGAGATTTTATTGTGCTATCTAATTTATGTAATGCGAATTGACTTGTAACTTTTGGTGTTACCAATAAAATCTGAATCTGAATCTGATAAAAAATTCGGTGGCTCATATTCGAACTAATTTTTTTTATTGTAATGAACTACTTGCATATCTATACAATTTTATGCAGATCGGATCAACGGCACGCTAGTTATCGTCGGAGAAATATACAGTGACATAATATAAACGTACATAATAAATTTAGGTACTAAGAATGCACATTTTAACTAGATGCTAAATAAGTCATCTGTGCAGAGCCGAAGATCAAACCAGGTGCCGTCAGATTTTAAAGCTCACATGCTACCGCTCAGCCACCATCGCTCTTCCATTATCGCTTCACACACAATAATAATAAGCGAGGTTCTTGTTTCACATTGCCACCAATTGTTAATGAAAGTGCCTCATTTGAACTTGACTTCTTTAGAGCCATTGTTACTTTACCAACATATTAAACTGTCTACTCATTGTTGTTGGTGAAAACAATCCTCATGATTGCCGATAAATGATAACTCATTTAATTTGAGATGGAATACCGTTTAGTAAAAGTTATTTGTTTCAAAGGTCACGGTTAGAAAGAGCGCATCGGTTTCTCTTCATTTCAATGCATAACATCCACAAAAATCAAAAGTAGACTATTAAATTTATTCTATGGTTAAGTAGATACCATAACTTAATCGTTGAAGCTATACGAACTCATATTTTTATGTATGTGAATAGAGCTTGTCGTTTCTCTGAGGGATCGTATCGGTCAAAGTAAAAATTCGTCAGTGAACCAAAGTCACCGACATAACTCAGCGTATCAGCAAGCAAGTGGCAATGGGCCAGGCCAGTCATATCTGTCGCAGAATTGATAACTACTGGGATAGAAGTGTTTTAGAGTGGAGACTACGGTTTGGCAAAGGTCGTCGATAACATACGTAAGGCATTTAGTAGTGACTGGAAGCGAAATAACGAAGATTGGGCTGAATTGCGTGCCGATAGCTGAAATGGGCTTGGGAGAGGCCTATGTGCACTAAGATACGTTGATTATGATGATGATTTATTGAAGGAACAGTTGACCTAAAAACAACATGCAAAGTACAAACATCAATTTGTACCTTTTACAACACAATGCAGTGGAATAAGAGGTAACTAGAACATTGAGTCTTCCTTTGTTTGTGTTAGATATTGTTAATTGTGTTAATAAGTGTTACTTTGTCTAATTATCGACAAAACAGAGTTTACGGTATATAGGAAAAGTAAATATCGACCAAAACGTAGACGGTCTAAGAAAAGACATCAACGCGCGTGATGACTCTTACGTACTATAATTGCCTATCGCAATGCGCTATGCATATTTATAAAATTTGTGGTAATATAATTATTAATTTTATTATATTGAATGTGGAAATAAAAAAAACCAAACAATACTCAATTCAATAGGGTTGTGTTGGGAATGACTGGAAATCATTGCCTGAGTGGGTGTTCCCCGATAATTACAATATGGGTGTCTTCAAGTCGAGAGTGAATAGGTTTCTTCTAGGCAAACGTGCTCCGTCGTAGGCCGCATCATCGCTTAACATCAGGCGAGTTGGCGGCCAAGCGCAAGCCTGTTTATAATAATAATAAAAAAAACGATTCATTTACAACAAGCAGCACGCAGCGATGAAACGCACTGACACAAAAATAATGTCTGGTAATTACAAGCTGGACGCCCGGAGCCGTAAATCATAAAGAAAGCAGTGACCGCTGGCATCGAAGAAGACATCACGCGTGGAATTTCCGATCGGGAATCATGTATGAGTGCTGCATGGTCAAGAATAATGCATGCTGTACCGAATCACGGCGAAGATCGCGGTCACCGGCCCGCTTACGCTCAAGCCCTTCATTTTAAAACAGGACGAGAAAAACTCGTAAATTTTAACAATCTCTCAAATGAGCTGCTGAGTTGGATTGCGCTCAGTCGAGGTGAACAATTAACGAAGGTGATAAAATAAATTCGCACTTCCAATCGATTTAATGTTTAAGCTTTTGGATGTAAGAATTCTGGAGCGCCCTGTGCCCTGCCTTTGAAATTAGTATTGCTCTAGATAAAAATCTGGATATTTTCTCATGAAATGTATTTCCTCATCGTCATACTAATATAATAAATACGAAATGTTTGTTTGTTCCTCCTTGACGCAGCAAAAGAGCAATGAACCGAAGTGTTGCATAGAAAGGGCCAGAAAGTGAGAGAGTAGCATTTTTCCAGGATAGTTTTTATCCTGGAATACGGTTACTGAGAAGTTGTCCATACGGGTAAAACCGCAGGGTGCAGTTATTATACAATTTATAAAGTGTGCGTGACAGAGCATCTAATATTAATGGACGTTTATTATTTTTATTAAGTCAATAAAATTTTAAGTGCGTGCATCGTATTTTTGATTCTTGATTAAGATATTAAAAGTTTTTTTTTGCCTATTTCAATACCATGACAAGGCAACGAATTGCAATGTTTCGTCACATGTTACACTTTATCAATGAAGCATTCAAATAGCCCGCATATTTAGCAACATCACATAGGTTGAACGGTCATATCAGTTGCCTAACAATTAAATGGCAAGCACGAAGAATACGCATCATTACACATTAACCAAACACACTCTTTTGAGAATATTCTATTTGAGTGACAGCACATCAAATTGGATTACGTAACTATTTAAGTTAACAATAGAGCAAGCGTCAATCATGCATTGGAGACGATTTTAAATAAGTTCATGGGAGAAAGTACATTACCCGGGGCGGGCTCATAACGCGACGGTGTGCACTTCGGCTTAAATCTCGGCGAGCCATGTATAGGCCGGTTAATTGAGGCAAGATCTGATCGCCCCGCGGTCACTTCCACTGACCTTTGGGCGAACTCTCCAAATAAAATGTGATACACTCCACGCCACGGTGGGCACGCCCTAGTATGTCTGCAATACACTGATTGGATTGATGAGTACGTCGTCAGTTACGCAGTCCTATACTGTAACGCAGAGCTTAAAGAAAAAGTTGATTGGCTAGTCATTTCACAAGCAGATTTTCCTATAAGCACGTCGAGTGTAACGAAGCTTATAACTATAAAAGTCCATCAATATGCTGTCTGATGCATTTCTTACCTAATAACAATTTGTGAGCGTAAAAGTAGAAAAATGTTAGTTTACGTAATAATCGCATTAGACGGTAACTTATCTCAGAAGATTCGATGCAGCGAAGAATGAAATCCGAATACCGTTAAATATTTGATCGGATTTGCGTCGACTTATGATATACGAGTCGGGACGGACGTGTCACCCCGGTAGGTAAGGAGTTAATTTATCTACCTGCGATGAGGATTTATTTATAGAGATGACAAAATCGTGATAATATCGATAGATAAAGTTGAAACAATAGAAAGAGTGGGTCGCGGTGTGGCTATTCGATAACTGGCCGGCTTCTTGTTCCCGCTTTCTCGTTGCGTAACCGGCGGCATTGTTTATCAATTTACATCATCGGCTACACATCATCGAGTTGCCGCTCGATTCATGACTCGAATCGATACCTCAATACGTTGAACTAGTAAATCGAGTACGAGTTACCCGCGTGACACACTTTTGCGTAACTTCGTTAGTCATTATCTTAATTTTAATCGTAATCTTGTATTCAATTAAGAGCAGAGCTCCTAATAGCAGTTTAATGACATTATTAGTAATCATCATGACCAGTTTCGCAGAGATGAGAAATATGACTTTCCTCTTCTTAAGGTTAAACAGAACAATTTTATTATATTCTTGATTGTCTTGCGATTATCTTCATCATGCCTGATGTTAATGAACGCTCTTCCCATCTGCAGTTCTCTCGCTCGCGCATTCTCACATTATTGGAAATATAAAATCACTGTGTGTGAAGTTGTTAAAAAAAACTGTTATTATAGTAAACTAGTTTTGTTTACTATAATAACATAAGCATAATAAACAAAGATATTTTTTATCGATATCTTTTTATTCGTCGGAGTAACATTGTAACTAGCAAAAAATCACTTACTCATTTAAAATAAGTAAAAGTAAGGGCGTAGCAATCAATGCAATTTCAAGGCATACTTTTCTAAACGTATCCGATAGAAAACCGATAAACATGACTTACGTCGATGCTCAAAGCGTTGCAGCTAAGACTTAAAGTGTCGTTGCTTATAAGCCTCCTGGCGTGCTTCCTGATTGACTCCAGTGCCTCCATTATAGTTGGCACTTGGACAAATCGACAAATATTATGCCAAATAATGATTTATAGCGTAACCTTTCAGCTTATCGAGAAGACGTCTAAATTATCATCGACCTACATCTTAATACGTGTTGCATAACGTATTAATACTACATTAGCCGTTGGTGCGTGAATTTTGCATAATATTGTGCAGTGAAGACACTTAGCATCTTTGATCCCAGAACAATACGAGCTGTCAGTAAAGATCTTCATTCAATTACAGGTAAGTATGTCAGTAGTACAGTTATTGTACCTTAGAAGCTATTCGTGATATATTAATTACATTGCTGTCTGTAGTTTAAATCACAAATGCTTCTGTACTTTATGTAATACGTAGAACTAATAAAATATCAAATTACACATGGTTCTATCATTAAATCAATGTCTTATAGGACGCGTTCACCTTGTGCTTGCAATATCGATAATTATTTACAATTATATGATAGAACAATCACGATTGCAAACAACCATTATGTACAGTATTTAAATAGCGTATCTAATGTGTAAATCAATAATTTATACTTTGATGTATCCATTCAATGGTGCAGCCAGTAATATTGATGCTTTTTCTGTAACATTTTTTTTTAAACCGATTTTTTTTTTATAAACGGGATTCGATCTAAATTTCCACACTTAGATTAAAAAAAAAAATTAATGGTACTTACTACCCTCAAGATATCACATCAGCAGCCATCAAACGTCCACCACTGGACAAAGGCCTCCCTCTTAAAGAGGGGTGTTGCCATAATCCCCACGCTTGGCGGGCGGCTTGGGGATCGCAAGATATAATTCTACTAAATTAAAAAATAATAAATAAAATCGGTTTACAATCGTTGAAGACATCGCGCTACGAAAACAGTCGAGCTTCTTTTTATGTCTGTTGAAAATAGTTATGGACTCCTGAAATGCTAATTCCAAATAAAAAAACACAGCTTAGACGTTTTCACAGATATTTCGAAAATTATAACAATAAATTCGGGAGTATCATAACAGAAAAAATAATTTTCTTTAACATAGTCGCTACCTAAAACAACGTTGAGACCGTAAATGATTAAAAAACGTATGTATAATCAATGTAATAGATGGGAATGACTAGAAAATTTATAAAATCTATCCATTTAATAAATTGTCATTGCATATTAGATAGACTAACTGACGAAACGTATCCAGTTTGTATTTTCATGGAGTTTCCTATTTGCGATAGGTACTTAGTTATCAGCATTTTACAAGTACATAATAACTAAAAACAAAAATGTCACAGACAAGTAGGTACATCTACCTCTATACAGGTTCAATTTGGTGGCTCGTTTGAGAGACCCCTAGCCCCAGGGCGCAGTGGACCGGCGCGGACGCAGGCCGTGGTTTCTGGAACGTAATTCTACGTACACAAGCACCCTAGCAATTAGTGGCACCACGGATGCCACAACATGTTTTTGTTTTTACACCTCAACAAAGTTATGATGGGTATTTAACTTCTGTAAAAAGACTAAGTAAGAATGTGGATTCAAAACAGGCTAAATTATTTGTCTTTAAGTTTTAGAAGTCATTATCTCATTTTTTTCAAAGATGATCATGTTTACCAGCCAAACCCATAATTTTTTGCTCAGTCAATATAAACCCACAAATGCTATATCAACAAATAACAGAGTCGTGTTCTGCAAATATTTTAATAGTACCCTAACGATACTTAAACCACTGAAATTATATTTATTCTTGACAGACCCGCATTGCATCCAAAGTCACGTAGACTCGTGGAGGAAATTGGGCACGAGTGGCTTTTTTCTTGGAGACCAAATAACCGGTCACTGCGGTCCGCACTCGAATCCTTTCAGTTAGTCACGTCCACCTGGCAGAAGGGCGTACAACTGTAATTTAAATGCCTCATCTTCGAAATGCACCCAATTTTTCCCGGAACAAACCGGTGGCAATGGTGGCTTGTTTACAAGTAAATTTCGCGTTTTAATTGTACCTCTTTCTCAGTTCATTTCATGCTGTGATTACCAAGCGTTTAAGACCTCTTTATTTCTGCTTCTTTTTTGTGTAGGAAATGAATGTAATATTTCGTGTACACTACAAAGGTACCTTTTGCTGGTTTTTTGTAGTTGTTTATTGTTGCCAGAAAACAATCAAACATTTGTCGGATCGTGGTGGGCACAGACAGAGCCGATCTCTGCAGGACGCCAGCTAAGGACTGCCGACTCCCGACGGGTCACTAAACCCGCTTCAGACACGTGGTGCACACGTTATCTCGAGCTACGCAGATTGCACTGAGAAGTCTATTTCCGTAATGCATCCTTTCGGAACGTCGCATCCCGTTCCAGCTAAAAAGCATTCCTTTGTGCCTCGTCACGCAACCATTACGTTCACACTTCACGAATTACGTGACTTTTCTTCGGTAATCACTAATAATACGACTATATAGAGCGGCTTCGAAGAATTCCACCCAATTGCGGGTAATTCTTTCAGATTTTGTATAGTTTTGTGGGAACCAGCGGAGATGTACAATGATGCGAGTCCTATTAGCCGTTGATCGCGCCCAAGAAACACTGTTCTGCGAACTCAGAACAATAGTGGGTAATTGTAATGTCTTCTTATTGCCATGCATGACGCAACGTAAACTTGTAATCCATGCCTCTCATGTATTCCTATGGTTATTATTCATACAACGCTATTTGCTGTTTAATTCTATACAGTATTTGTATTGTAAGGTCGTTATTCACTTGAATGTTGTTTTGGCTTTTTATGCCATAGGTGGCAAACAAGCAGACGGGCCTTCTAATGGTAAGCAGTCACCGTCGCCTATGGATACTTGTTACACCGTAAGCAGTCACCGTCGCCTATGGATACTTGTTACACCAGAGGCATCACATATACGCTGTTTTAGGCTTTATTTCATTCGCTAATTCTAGCAGTTGCCACCTGTTTAATAACAAAGTTGCATCTGAAAGGTTAAGGCTGTTACTACAACCTGTTAATGGTCCTTATATTTCTCGACAGATGCACACTCCTTATAAGGATGGTTTGTCTTCAGTAATTGCAGCAATGCCAGCGAATTGGTGTTTTTACGTAGCGGAGCGAGCACGCGCGGCCGCTAGCCAACTGAAGCAGACAACCAGCCTGCGTTCGTTTTTTGCTTCTCTGCACTTGCAGAAACATTTTTAAATTAGTTTCAAGGTTCTCGCCTTTTATTATTTGTTTTTAAAATATAGTCATGTATCCGATTATCATATACCACGAATACGTGTGGCAAAAACTAGTGATGTTTTATTATTAATACTTCAACCGTATTTAAAATTGATAGTATCTATTCCAGTTCCAGTACCGGTAGACCTATTCTTGATTACTACAGTGGTCAGGGTTGGGTTTGAAATAATAGGCCATAATATTAAATATCAAACGGCTCATTCTAGTTAATCTTTGAAATTAAATACAGAAGTTAATTAAGATACCTACATTCTTTATAATTTAAGCTGTAGTTAATCATAAATCATTAATAGGCGTACGAGTACATTGAATTAAAAATTTATCTCTTCTCTAGTTCCATAGCACAGTTACTAAAAGGATTTTTATGGTGTGGCCAAAGGGCTTAACTATAATAAGATTTATGTCAAAAAGGACCACCTTAAAAAATAAAGTAGCTCGTAGGTAGCTTGGCTCGGTTTCGATATGCTTGTAATATCGAAAATAATTAGAAAACGAATGAGAAAAGTGAATAATGAATAATTTAACTGAATTTATTTTTGTATAATGAATGATTGCAGCACCTCAATGGTAATTTGCCTCCATAAATGATTATTAAAACGTGCTTAAGGACAACACAAATATTTATCACTGGAATATTGGACGATCCCAAATCGAGGAGAGTCATTTGTCTTTTCTTCATTGAATGGAAATCATTACATATTTAAATATGGTTATACGCTCATTAATTTCATGCTCTATTTTGCACTGACATGATTTTAATTATACGAGAGTGAAAAGAGATTTAGGTATTGAAAACACTGCGTTAAAATTAATTCGATTCAATCAATCACGTAATTTGTCTAGAGGTGAATTTTTAAATGGAGTTTTAGGTTACTTGCCCATAAATCTGGTTCAGAGTGGGTAATTACAAATGATCATTATGAAATACGATTCAATCTATCGTCTGGATGTCCGTTCAAGAGCTTTCAAATATAGTGATGCAACGTGCGGTAAAGCTCGTCAGATTGAGAAGCAAACATTGACTTACATAGTAAGGACAGGCGGTTAAAGTTTTCAAATGGTAACACAGTGGTGCTTACAAGAATACTTCGCATCAGTGTGAACTCAGGCGTTTGCACCGCAGTCAATTCTCATCCACCGCATTATTCTCGCGAGCAAACATAAATAGGAACATTATGTTTGTATATCTGCCCTGATATTGTTAAAAAAGTATGGTTTTTGATTACGTGTTTGTAGAAAGTAATCTCTGGAACACTTAAACCGATTTAGAAATTTATTTTAATGGTATAAAGCTACACTATCCCCGAGGAAAATAGGTGAGCCACGGGCAATAGCTCGTATTATATAAACACCGGTTTATATAATACTAGTATAAAATATACTTTACGACCTTTCCCTACCAAATATACATTAAAAAAATCATGAAAATCAGTCGAGCCGTTTCGGAGGAGTGCTACCACAAACACTGTGACACGAGATTTTTATATATTAGATTGCAGCTGTCAGAGCAAATAAATACTTGAACCGAGCTATGTACTAATCATATTGGGATGCAATCTTGGAAACGTCTTGTCTTGCTATTAAACTCTATGAGCGCAACACTCTCAAACAGACCCAAATTGCCCCCGGCTCTGTTGGGCCTATTCATTAGGTAATTATGATCAATTTTTCTTACGACCCAGGTAAATGAGGCCATCGCGTCGTTAGAATGGACTCTCTTACGTGGGTTTTAGTAACCCGCTTTGAAAAACATTAGGATGGGTCGATTCGGAAGTAATTTTGATCGCGTGTTCACATGTTCTACCATTCTCATATCCTCATTCTAAATCCACGTTTTTTCGTTGACCATGTTTTGTACTGGATGAAATCGTATTTGATGCGTAATTATTCGTTTCCGTGCAAAATATGTTATGGTAATTGTTAACAATCATAAACAGTACAGTATAGTTCGGTTAAATGATTATTTCTGATCATGCCCAAGGTTCCACGAGAATCGCAGTATTGTTCTGAACAATGTGTGCAGTGATTACGATCGAGCTAGCCGTATAATCACGACACGTTCTTTTTCTACCACACATTACGTACACAGTGTTGTTAGTTTTGTGTCCAATGTTTTACAAACAGGCATTGTATTTGCAAATCGGTTAGAGTCGTGTCCAAGGGACTTATGGTAAAAGCATGTTGAATAGGCAATAGGCATAGCCAAAGCCAGGAAGGACATGATTTGCATTGAAAATATTTTAATCTTTTTACTCTATCAACCAACTGAGCTAACCAATAGATAAAAAATATACAGGCCATACGTTTTTAGTATTATAATTTGCTGATATGGAAAAAATGAAGTAACATAATTAACTTTGTTTTATTTAGGACAATACCAACCAACGTTACAGAATAAATTATTATCTAGTATAAACTACGCGCATACGTCGTACGTGCTTTTTACAAAGTCTAAGCAAAGATCACAAAGAGTAAACACAAAGTATTCTACATCAAATATTATGCGTTGTCAAGACTATTGAATATTAAACATGTCAGATTCTTAAAAGAATATGTACCTATGATAAGGATCGAACATAATGTTCCTATTTATTATAATATACGACTGTAGGTATTTATTAGATTAGTAATATAATGTAAATCCATTATTGGCCGTAAGATAAGTTCATAGTTTATTGTTAAGGTTTTAAAGGGCTGTGGATTTTAGTAAATAAATAAAATAAAATAACAGGATACATATCAAATAAACCACTATTACAATACCTATTCTGTCATTGGTGTTAAAAAAACACCATGAAGCACAATTAATTGGCATCTACTTGGAATTACTCGGTATAAGGTTGTCATACAAATGCAGGATGTTTTGTAAGCTGAGGCTCTGTCCCACTATTGTAGCCATCACGGCAGAAAGAAAATCGATTGTTATAGACACTAGAATAATAGAGTTACCAGAGACACCATTGTTCTGTTGACAATACATAATAAACTGCTTAAATTTTGGTACATACTTAATCCTTTTCAGTCCCTTGACTTACGCTAAATTGTAAATAATTTGAAACCAATACTTTGTTAATACATATTTGTAATTCTATGGTTGAACGATTACAAAAATAAAAGACTCACATGCATCATTTAAAAGTCCTTATTTATTGTCCTGCAGTAGGAAGGGTCACTCGCACTAGAACATCACTGTCCTCGGGTCCCCTCCGACCCGTTGTTTACGTTTACCGGCTATGCTAATAGGTCTACGCTAAGTTAGTATCGCGAGTGCAGCGTGCGTGTTGCGGACTCGTGCGTCCTGCAGCGATGCGCGTTGGGGACTGCTGCGCAATTGCGCCTGAGTTGGCGCGCGCTCCCGGCGGTCACAAGAAGTGACGCCCGCACGAGCGTAGAACGCTGCGTCGGTAGTCCGCGCCCGCCCGTCTTAGATACGTGCTACGCAAACCGCCCGCCCTAACATTTTATCCAATTACTTTATTTTACCCGACTACGGTAAAATGAGTGTTATGAGTTTAACAGTATATGTAGCTATGTATGTATGTATGTATGTTCATGTGTTTCCTCTAATCTGCTGTACTACTTATCATATTTTGACCAATGAGGTGTCTATCAAAGTGTCTTAATACTCCTCGTGTCATAGGTTATATTATGACGTCACGCTAAAACCAATATGGCGCATCTTATGACCTAATTTCGCAATTCGATAAAAAAAACACATAAATAAATCGTGTTTGGTATCAAAAAAGGGTTTAATGAGTGAATTTTAAATATATGTAGCTATATATAATTTATCTAGGCTATTATTCTTATTCATAAAAGAAATGTCGGATTTTAGATTGAATACCTTTATTCTTGTTAAAAATAAGTAGTCAATACGCGTGATGGTAAGCGGTAACCATCACCTATAGATATACCACTAGTGGTGATATCGTGTGTTGCCAGCCCGACAACAATGCTCTATAATGTTGTAACTCCGTGGGAATACATATTGTCGGGAAGACTTACTAAATAATCAAACATTTTAGGGTATTTTTACCGTACATAAAAAAGTTACCGTGAAAGACGTAGAAGTATTATCGGAAAGATAAAATAAAATCATGAAACCAATCTTATTGTTAAAACTTTACAATCCGACTTTATCAACGACACAAATATAAAATGGGTCATAGCCGCGTTTTATCGACCCATCGAAAAGTAAAAGTCAAGTCAATCACGAGTTCTTATGGTGAATAAAACACCATAATTTATGACGGCAATATATTGTCGTAGACATTTTTGATATCTCACCGATGATCGAACAAAACAATCCTAAAAACCGGTCGTTGCGAAAAAAAAAACGCCTTCGGTATCTTGATGTATTGTCTGTATACAATGATTGCAGTGGGTCAGAGTTATTAACGAATGACAGAAGTATATATATAAATCATCGATGCAGCGTATCAACTGACGGCGTATTACGTTGGTTGTTATTAAAGAGTTTCGTGATGGTGTGCGTCGAAGCAACACGAGCGTGACTTCAGCAACACCTAAACGCCCCGCAGTCGCCACCCATCGTGAGTCCTTACTATAATTGAGTAGGTATGTCTATAACTTATCAATCATGTTGATTTACACTGAGAAAGTATTTCAATCCAGCGCTGAAATCCAATTATTGAAGTTATACTTCTTATGCGACTTGCAACAAGGTTGCGTTAAACGTTTAACGCTACCATGGAGGGGGAATTTTTCTCTCTCGTATGGTTGCGAAATGCGTATCCTTTTTTCGCGCTGCAACTAGCCGACCCGGTAGTGTAATGGTGTCGCCAATGGATTGAGAAGCCTAAGGAGCTAGGTTCAAATCTCGAGAAAAGCATGTTTTTAAATTGTTGATATTTTTGCCCTAGTTATAATTTTAGGGTTCCTTGTTGAAGTATAACTTCTTCCGCGCGGAGGGACTCCACGCACAATTTTTTTTTTTGCAAAAGCTCTATTCAATCTAGTCCCGTATCCAGTACCCATGCCTGAATTGTGATAAAAATGAAATAGTTTTATTCCAAATAATTACATAAATATGAAGATTCCAAATAAATAAATAAAAAACTTAACTAAAGCAATCGTTATCTACTATATAAAAATAAGTCGGGTTTTCCTTCCTGACGCTATAACTCCAGAACGCACGAACCGATTTCCACGGTTTTGCATTCGTTGGAAAGGTCTCGGGCTCCGTGAGGTTTATAGAAGTCATCTGGTGGCGAAACGGAGTTCGCCGGGTTTGCTAGTTAGTCTATAAAGATTTTCAGCATCACTGAAGCCCTGTGCTGTATAAAAAAAACTGTTAATTTAATTTTTAAACTCTTTATGTAACCTACATAGAGAAAAATAAAAACGGTCATGTGCAAGTCGGGCTCGCGCACTGAGGGTTCCGTACCACCACATAAATTGTTACCAACTAAAGTAAAAAAAAAACCAGACCGACAGTCAGGTCGACAGACGGACAGACAGACAGCGTAAGCTTAGTAACAGGGTCCCGTTTCTCCATATGGGTACGGAACCCTAAAAAGCAAACTAGCAATGCCAAATAGTCTGTCATTATTTAAAATCGTGCTCAAAAACAACTGCAAAAACCAAAACAAATGAAAACCATACCGTATTAATTAATAATCATAACAGATGCTTATTAAAATGTATCTAATCGATAATGCTGTCGAAACTTCCGACAGCTTGCAACACACTCCAAATGGCTATCGATGCCATTCGGTTGTCAACTCAGTTGAATAACTTCTATTGAGTAATAATATTTAATTAAATATACAATACAAACATGCCACACAGCACAGTGACAGATTTTAATCAAAAATATTTTAGAGAGGGGCATAAATTAAAAACGTGTCGATGTAACCGTGTCACGTTTAATTCAATAAATATTACAAGTCGTAGTAGTACCTCGCAGTCAGATTCTGTTATGGTTTTGTCCACAGATATTTATTAAATAGACACCCCAAGTTCACCTACTTTGCGTGTTTATATTTTCAGTTCGATCTTCGTCGTCTTGAGAGTGGCACGTCAAGACACAAAAATTCCAAATTGCGCCTAATTATATTAACTGCTATAACAGTTAGCCGTGCGAATAGAGTTAAACTACTAATAAATTGGGTATAATTTGACTGTTTTTACGAAACCGTCTTAAAAATGTCTATAAAATTATAAATATGCAATGTTGTGATTAAATATTTCACAATTTGTATTTATATAAATATGCCTAGAAAGTATGGACAATGGACAATGGACAATCAAAACTCAACTTATAAAAACTATCGTGTAAATGCTCCCTTTGATATGTATGGGACAACTTGACTGCAGTGACGTTAAAAACAAGTAAACAAGTTCTTAATCGCCATACAACTGCTGCCTGTGATGTCATAAGGACAATCGAACTACGTTCGCAGTTGAGTCACGTGATAAATGAAAAAATATTTTTATTTTGTAGTTTTTAGTATTTTTTATGTAATAGTATTTTGGATTACCCCAGCAGGAATCATATTTTTAGTACACTCAAATACCCGATCACTCTCGTGACATGATAGTGGGTACAAAAAAATTAGCACGCCGGGTTTTCATACAGTTTAAGATGTGCTTGCGGCATCTATCCGAATAAAGACTTGTACTGGACCTGTTTAATTTAATAAATGTTGTACAAGTAGATGTAGCTTGCAGTCAGATTCTGTTATGGTATTGGCCTAAATAGCAAACAATGTTGTTGAAGAGTTGTGTTTCTGTGGCAGAGTAACCTGAATTCAATGACCCCAGCTGTGTCTGATTGAATTAAACCAGTTAAATTATATCATTGGCCTTCCGACGTCGTCCGTAATTCGATTAACTGCCGCACGAGACGGTCCGATGGCCGAGCACGACGCCTATTTCCTTTTATAGTCCTTTCTCTCAATTTCTACTTTATCTATCACTTTACCTCGTAGGCGTTTTGATGATACTTCGAAACCATTAACACGAATTTTATTTTTATTTTATTGGTTCTGCATGGTCTGATTCTATCCTGCTCATTTTCTATCGGACTGCCAGAGCCACAACGAAAAATGTACACCGCTTTATCTATACTAATATTATAAAGAGGTAAGATTTGATTGTTTGTTTGTTTGTTTGCATTGAATAGGCTCCGAAACTATTGAACTGACTTGAAAAATTATTTCACTGACGGGAAGCTACACTATCCCCGGGTGACATAGGCTATAATCTATACCCGTGCGAAGCTGGGGCGGACCGCTAGTCTATACTAATATTATAAAGAGGAAAGATTTGATTGTTTGTTTGCATTGAATAGGCTCCGAAACTACTGAACCGATTTGAAAAATTCTTTCACTGACGGGAAGCTACACTATCCCCGGGTGACATAGGCTATAATCTATACCCGTGCGAAGCTGGGGCGGACCGCTAGTAGTTGATATTTTGAAAACCCATACGAAGCGCTCTGATTCCACTGTTATTGTGCGGACTGCTAGTCCGTGAAATACGCTACCTGAATGGGTGTTTCCCGATAGTTACAATCTGGGTGTCTTCAAATCACGAGTGAATCGGTTTCTTCTAGGCATACGTGCTCTATCGTAGACCGCATCATCGCGTAACATCAGGGGAGTTAGGGGTCAAACGCAAGTATTGAACGTAAGTATTGAATTTAAAAATGATTACTATAAAAAAACCGTTTTAGTATTGTTGTTCTTTTAGTAACTACCAGATCAAAACATGTCTTTAAATAACAGACGCGTCGATCTGAATGTTGATCGTCCACATTTGCCGTCTGCTTGATATTCCAGTAACGTCTATGTTCACTCAGATATGTACGCAAACATGTGTCATATCCAAACTGGTCGAACGCTCACTCGTCGAAATACGCTGAATCGACAATTGTCTATTAATGTAAATTCGCTGTATTAGTATTTTGATACCTCGACTAGAAGACGTGCATTAAAGTAGCTAAATGCTTACGCAGGCAGGGTCATCGTAGACAACTGAGCTGTTTTTGGGTCGTGACAGTTTGTAGGTAAGGCAATTCTGCACGTGTATGCTCATATTTGTATGCAAGAGTTTTATGAAGTTTAGTAAAAGGAAACTGTTTGACGACACTTGTAACTATGCCAAATGAAACGTGAACAATTTAAAAATTCACGTAGAAAATATTGTACTCAAGGTGAATACAAATTTTGTAAAAGGAAGTGAAAAGGAACACCTAATAGAGCTTCAAGAATTTCTAATTTCAACACGGCGACGCAACTCGATTGTGGTAGAATATAGCTGCGAAATAGTTGTCACGAAACTTGGGAAACATAGCGGGTGGCACGAAAACTGTCGCGATATTTCATTATAACAAATATTTTACAAGGAATCCAATTTATCAACACGAGAGGTCATATATTTATTTGTTGGTTGTTCGTTCTGTCCATCCAAAATTTTCGTGGAAGAAATTGCTTTAGGCGATAAAGCCTATATATACTGCCCTATTTGATGGATGTCAGTTTAAGTTTTATTTGTATTTTCAGTGTGTAATATTAAGATATTGTAAGAAATGATTGCATGGGGTTAGAATGTAGCTAACGACAAAAACAAATAAAATTATGTTTTATGCTGATTACTTGCATCATGTACAAGACGCATAAAACGTTTACTCATTTTATAATTTATTCTCAAGCTACTAATTTGTTTTACAACACTCTTATAAACTAGGTTTATTTCCATCATTTTAGAAAATAGGTCGGTCACGATAATGAGTTTTCTACGTTGCAGTTATTTATGAGGCATTATCCAATTTTCCATTTTACATCCATTATAGAACTCCTGCTCGTAGTGGAGTGCGTGTTGCGCGCGCGCACGCGATCTGTAGTGATCTACAAACATTAGCCTAAACACACACTACTGTGAGCTGTCCAGTATGTAACATTGATTTTTTTGCATACAATAAGTTAGCATTTGACCCACAGAAAAGAGAAGTATTTTTCTTTTCTGTGATTTGACCGCACTTTACATTATATTAAAGCAATGATGCGGTCTACGATGATGCACCCTTGCGTAGGAAGATCTGCAATCTGGGACGTGGTGGGTCTCAAAAACATTCTTATAATAATATTACATTGACTTTTGTCTTTCTTTGTCGAGAGATCGAGACAAAATTCAATCTAAGGTTATTATAATGTTTTAATTAATGTTGTTGTTGGTTAATGTTTTTGAGATTATGGTAACCTCCTGATCTGTATTTATCGAGAAAAAAATATAATTCTTGGCCACGACTAAAGATATAAGATATAAAGATAAGAATTCAGGTTAAAACATGGGCTTAAAATCTAGCTAAATATACAAGTGCAACACACTAACTAAGAAGCAAAAGCATCATACATGCGGGATAAAGCTTGTCTAACTATACCCACTAATCTACATAAAGTAGATGGGATTAAAAATGATTCTGTACATCATAAAATAAACTAATCTGGAAAATATTATCTACCGTGTATATTTTAGTATGAATAGTATCAAGTTCAAATACTGCTACGCGCAGCGCCATAATTTTAAACGAATTCAACTTTATTATCGAACCAATTTGTATGGGAGGCTCCATCAAGTTAATATAGTTTAACTTCACAATACAAAGCCATGAATCATCCCTATTTTAATTCAATCAATTCCTCCTACTTGATCACTTGCTCTCGTGACCTCGTATTTTAGAATTTGCAGCGTCTTTGTCTAAACTAATATCTCAGTCTTGTTTTTCAAAGGAGAAAGCCCAGTATCAATTTTTTATCAAAGATATTATACTGCCTGCTTTCTTGTACAACGTATTGTTGGAGCCTTCAAAATCAATACCTTTTAGATTATTAGCAAACTATTGTTCTTTTGTTTTTAAATGTACCGTTCTGTCCCCATACAAAGATTCTTTTGTAGCATCATTTGATCCATAGTTCCAGTAATAATTGAATGTAGGGCAATCTAGACCATAATTCGGATGGTAATTTGGTCTCAAACAATGGAACTTAATTCAAGGATGCAAATTTAATAACATGGTTTGAAGATACTTTGGGAATTCTTTGTTTCGTATTACCATTTAGGTGTACGTAAGATGCTTAGGTACTGATATATTCTCAAATTTATGTCTCGGATTGTTTTATAATTATATTTAATTTAAATAATAGAAAAGTTCCTTCCTTTGTTCGGAAATAGATCTATAGATCTACGTTTGTCTACTGAAGAAAAATTAAATTAAATAAATTGGCTATAGAGAAAGATATGTTTAGATGGTTTGGACATATAGAGAGGATGGATGAAAGAAGATTGACGAAAGAAACGTATTAGGTGAGCGTGAGTAGGCAACCAGTAAGGGTCGAAGGAGGTGAACATATCACGACCAAACCGAAGACCTTTTGAGAAAAGACCTCGTCAAAAGTAACTGCAAGCGACGAGCTTGTATGAAAGGACTCATGAAAGTAGAAGCAAAAGATTTGTGTCAAAAGATTTGTGTCAGGATCGTAGCAAGTGGAGTGGTGTGGTCTGTGCCTACCCGAATGGGAATAAGGCACGACTGTACGAACTCGCCTGATTATAAGATGATAAACGACGATGTGGCCGAGGCTGGAGCACGTCGATCTACAAGAAACTTATTCACTAGCTAGAGGATGGCTAGACTACTTCTACGGAAAAAAAAGAAGACGGCCGGGAGTTCCACTCTGGCAGTTTCTTTCGTATGTTTATTATCTTTTCGTATCAAAACATTGGATGCGTGCATCGACGAAAAATTATGATTTATAATCCAATACCTCATAAAGCTAACGTTAAAGTCAAATATTTAAAGTATTCTCAGTAAAATTTATTTCACACTCGCTTTCGAAAAACTTTCTCCCATTATATTACTACAAGATAGTAAATGTGACAATATGAAATATCATATTACAAAACTAAAAAAATTATAATTACGGACAAGGCTTATCGACTTACCGTCCGCTACCGACACTACCGAGTGTCGTTTGAGGCGATTTTGGTGAATTAATAAAGGAAGTATTGAATACAAATGTGGTAATAAAATACGGCGGTAAATACAAAATTCATAGTCGAGAGCTTAAAGCTTAAATCGACGACATTCACCCTCATCTTTATGCGTCGTGGCTGCGCAAGCGCATTAACCATGCGCGATGGGTTGCCTGTCCTCAGTACTATCGATTGTTTACTGATACACGCATGCTTACTCCTCAAGGACGATGTTTATACAAATATATGCTCTATTACGTGTTTGATAAGGAAATTAGAAGCGTAATTCCGTGAGCGGCCACAGGGATCGTCCGATATGCCCATTTGAGGAGTTTGGTCACGAGCGTACGCACTATCACGCAGCGGCGGAGGAATATCGACTTTGACCGATGGTTATGACGTTAGAATAACTTTGAATAGAGTAATTAGCTCATGAATACACGGGGCGAATAAAAGGACTCTCGAATTACTCAATGTAATCTATTGTTTGTTTAAGGTATGTGGCTATTTAACGTTTATTGCATTTTAAATTCGAATATGATGTGGGAACAATATGAACAACAGCGAGACATGAATTCGTGTATTAAGTGATTTAATTAAATTAATTACGAATGTAGGAGACACAAACAATTTTTTTTCATTCAAGGAATTCAGTTAGGTAAAGATGATATCCCTAATAAAATTTCCCATCTCGTAGGTAAAGTAGATTGTTAGTACAAACAAACTAGCAAACACGCCATTGCATTTATATTAAGAACGAAGATTAAGTAAACATCGTTTAACAAATCAAACGCATATCAAACGCAAAGTTTCTTTGTTTGTTAGTTTGTTTGTTCTTCTTTCACGCAGTAGCAGAACAAAGGATAGAAGTGATTTTTGCATGGATACATTCGTAGGGCCAAAGAGTGATAGGTATAGATTTTTTTTCTTACCGAAAATTAAACAGTCTGTGAATCCACGACCCACACAAGTGAGAGCCGTGGAGTGCTAGCTTTCAATAAAATAAGAAAGTACGATTTTCAACCCTTCTCTACCTTGGATTTTGCATCTAATTCGTTTTTTTTTTTTTTTACTAACATTCATAACATTTACTCACGTGGCATTTTATCTCCACTTGTCTATTAGTATTGTGCAAAATATTGAGTGAAATGTCAGTTGACGTTGAACTCTTGTATTCACGCAACCTATGAAACAAATTACACTAATGTGTCAAATTAAATAATTACTTTATGGTACTTCAATGGTTCTCTTGGTTTTAACTACAATTATATATTCATGTACAACATAAATTATTTGTATAGTGGACTCTAAAGTTATATGATTATTTACGGGATATTTACCGTGGTAAGGTTGGGAATGAGCTCCCGATATTTCGGCGCAGTTACATGCACGATGTTCACGGGAAGACTGAAGAATGCGGGTTGGTGGTTGGTAGGTGAACTTTAATGAACAACCGTGATAATTTAAACAGTGTAGTACGCTCTAGCTATCTGACCATACAGTTTATAATCAATTAATCTATAATCGATATGATATGTATAGTTTTTTATGCGATGACAGTGGCGATGTGCCCGAATGAAGATGAGCAAAAACTCAACAGACAGTTAAATTTAACACTAAACTAACCCCCTGCGGCGAAGCAGATGTTGGAAGTACCGCTACAATTTTCTGGCAAAACCAAAAGTAGACAAAAAGCAGCAAAAAATGCGACTGATTTTCCTCAAGTTCATTACGACGTGATGATGAGTGATTAGTTAATAAATTGTGGTTTATGAAGCTCTACCCCGCGTAGAATATTTATTTTGATGGCTCGGTTTATTTAGAGGATGAATTAATTTCAACAAAATAAAAACACCAGACAACTTAAGTAGGCATTTTTCACAAGTTTTTTACAGTTATTCCAACCCGAAACATTGACATCGTCTCATTTTCACACCATTATTACTTGGTAAAAGATAATTTGAGATAAAGGAAAAGTATACATCATTTGTTTTATTTTGTTACCCTTCTAAATTCACATAACCAAGCACATGCTGAAAACTGAAAACAGAAACAGGGTTGCACAGGGTTGCCATTTTAACCTTTTGGTAAGAATGTGAAAAAGGTTTGTACAAAAAATAAGTACCTACAACAACTACAACGATACAAGAAAAGTATACGTAAAGATCCTTGGTCTAATATAAGATGATGGTAAGATGGCCAATCGCAAATCTAGTATAAAAATGGCTTTTCATGTCATCTCTCTTCTTATTTACTATTATATACATAGAGAAAATCGCAAACTACATATAATTTAATAACCAGTTGAAAGGTGCATGTTTATTAAAAGCGCTTCGTCATAAGATTTGCTCTAGAAAAATTTGCAGATCCTTAATGGTTTTCTAGATACGGCATGTCGTTATCCTGTCTTTATCCACTTCGTGGTTTAATTGGCAAGGTAAGTATCAACTAATGTGCCACTTTGCAGTTTACGCAGACATTGTAAAATGAAGTGTAACTAGAAAGTCTTATGTCACGACCATTTCCACGTAGGTAGTGCTAATCAGCCACTAATAACTGCTCATTACGTCTGTCAATTAATATTAAAATTTATTAACATTATTTATGTTCTTCTGAGTTAGTAATGCAAAAAGTTTATTAATCAAACATTGTGTATTTTGACGTTTTGATGAATGCATTCATTCACTTGCATTCTGTCATGACACAGATAAAATTAAGAACGAATGATTTTCTTACAACAGAATGTGGAGCGTTTTCAGAACATTAACCCAAATAGCTTGTTGTAGCATTATTTATAATCATCTTCGTTCATAAATGCGCATTCCAATCGAGATGCATTTCTCAGCATCATGAGATAAGGTAATTTACCGGACGTTAGCTTTGAAACCACAATATTTCTTTCATATCGAACAGATTACTGCGACCAATACTGTAATTTATAATCCGAATATTCTAATGCAATTGCGTCAGTGGGACGTAGATGGGTTACTCTAGAAATAATTTGTGGGACGAGTAATTTGTGACGTCATTCGTTCCGGAACATCTCTCCAGAAATCTCAGAATGAATGATAGTTTTAACGAGTCTCATTTATCTCGGTACAGTCAAAGGGATCACTTTCACTTTAACGAGAAGAGTGACATTCGTGAAAAGAGGTTTCATATTAATAAGCTAGAGGGCAACTGAAGTTACGCGTCTGACGAGATACGAAAAATTATGTTGCTTCAGAGTTGCTTGAGAGATTAGTTTGTAATGACTAAAGCGTCATACAATATAAATAATTACAGGCAATGAAATAATATAACATACTGAGTTGAAGCAATAATACAGCCTATCAAGTGTGCCATCAATATTTCTCAATAAATAATTACTTACTACCAGACCTATTCTATTATCTTCTCTCAGCTTTTATATTGTCATGCCAAAGAAAATTATCAAATATCACAATGTCAGATGGTTTACGTAATGTTTCGCGTCGCAATAACCACATAACAAGATAAATATCACCAAAATACCTGGAATACTTAATGAAGCTCGAGTCGGAAATGATTTATCTGCGTTTATAGAAATTAAAATTACATAAGAAGCTGTAAGCGATTCGAAGATAATGATCGAGCTCTTAGATGCAAGAAATTAAACGATGTGAAAAGATAAAAATGATATAAATATTTTAAATGAATGGATTCAGATAGTTCTAGATAGGGTTGGCATGAGGTCGCTTGTACCGTAAGAAGTGACGTCTTTACTCAAGATGGAACGGAAAAGGTAAATAAATGTATTTGGGGTAACAAGACGTATGTTAGTTCGTTAGATTGTTGGTTTGTTAGTGTGTTTGTATGTTACCATTTTCGTCCAAAACGACTGGATAGACTTTAAAGTGTTTTTAAGAATGCAGCTATCGATGCCGTGAGTTTTAGCTGTTTGGTCAAAATCTACCCAAGACCTCTTTAGAGAATCGTTTGTGTTTTTATTTTATTTTTACTTGTTGATCTTGAATTGCAGATCAACTTTGGAATCATCACGCCATCCCAATAAGTAAGTACTTAAGTATTCTAGATTAAATAATCTCTTAAAAGTTTGCCTAATCTACTAATGGCAGGAGGCGACTACATCAAGAGGTACATCAATAAACCCATAAGTGATAGCTGGAGGGTATCATGAACCTCACGACTGTTACATAACCATGGTAATAGATAATACATAATACTAATGACAAGTGATATTTAAAATATATTAGGTACTTAGTGTCACGGCTCGTTTTCTAGCACTCCATATGATTGAACGAGACAAATTAGATAAGCGCATTAGTGATTGGTTGCATCGAACTTTCACTTTTAGGGCCCTATTTATTTCCCTACACTGGTGTTACTCAACTTATGATTGTTTGAGAGATATGATTAATAAATGATGAATGTTTTAGAGACAATTTGAGTCTTCATGCGTACATTATTAAAAACTTTCCGATGTTTATTTCGAAAACCTGATTAAACAACGAGAAAAAGTAAGCGTTGAGAAGTAAAACGGGCACGTTATGCAATGTTTGTTTTTGCGCACATTTCATCACTGCCGGGGACAGTTGGTTGATAATTCTCGTAATTACCAGCTTGATAGTACGCCGCTTATGTTTATGTAGTATTACTAAACCTCGGAGAATGCCCGCGTCCGACCACATGTTTGGCGAGTGCGCTAATAGCATCGCAAAAAGTACGCGCGCCTTTCCAGCAATTTCCTAGCTCCGTGTAATTATAAGGGTTTTTAGCACGTACTTTTAATGTAACAATTGATGCTCCACTTTTACGCTACAATGTTGTAGACGTTTCATCTTCACAAAAGCATTTTTAAAGTATCCAGTGAATTTTAACTAGACTCCATTAAGATTTTATTACAGCCCGACGCGTTTTGAATTCTCTCGACAAGTAGGATATTTTAGAGCAATATCATCGGTCGAAAAGGACATTAATAACAGCTTTTCTCTTTATAGTCTTTTAACTGTTAAGTAATCCAAAACTTTGACGTAAACCAGAATAGTACTTACCTAAACTCGAAGTGTTATCGTGCATTCCTTAAGGGACTTTCTCTGATAAGTGTACTGAGTAGAAAATTATTATACGAGCCGAGCATATAATAACCTTTCTCTTTAATTACGTCCTAGAGTGAGTGTGGAGGAGATAAATAGTGGATCGGTCGCTGTGTAATAGGATAGGATGTAACGAGGTGGCGATAGGCGTTCCCACACATGAGTGCACTCACCCTTGTTACAAACGATAACAATTTACGATATACAGACAATTTGTAGGCGTTTTACTTTTAAGAAAAATATATTAAATATTTTTCCAATATATAAAAAAACCGACTTAAACATACAATACATCTTTATTACACACCGAAAATACAAATGAAACTTTACTAAAATAAAAGACAAATATACGGGTGGCCTTATCGCCTAAAGCAATTTCTTCCAGGAAAAATCTTTTGAATGCCAGGACTGAAGAATTTGAAATACGGTCGGTTGTGCACATAAAATATTAATAAATATAAGTAAGTAAATAATAGTAAGCGTTTGAACAAAATTATTCGTATTTCGACCTGGTTCAAAAACTACCAAAAATAAAATAAAATAACTTTTTATTTCCTTAACCTATAAAAACAATAGCATGTATGACTATTGAATTGAATAAATTAGTATTTATTAAATTCATTCATTCATTATCAAAAACTACTGAGCCATTATTGAAATTTTTGTGGTACCACCTTGAGATATTTTTCTACATAATAGAAAAATAATCATGTAAATTAGTTTCCAATTGTCGGATTAATCGGTTTACACGTAAAAACGGCCATAATGAAGAACCCTCTTGAAATTCTAGTTGAAGAATACATTTTGAATGCTTACGATGTGTTTGTTATTGGCATGTTATTTATAATGTGTTGATACGTAATAGGTACTTACATTGAATATTATACGAGTAGAAAAAAAAAAACAAATCCTCCACTATTATCAACTTTTTACTTAATTATTTGGATAAAACAAAGCTATATGGGCAACTGAATTCTACCAACTAATTCTTACCAACTTTCCTTAAGAGCATAGTGCATTGCTTACCTGAAAACAAAAGAAAAACTCAATTAGTTAAATGTTAGTGTTAAGACAAACTACTAGGTGGTTATTGTTTTATTTATTCCTCAAATTTACAGTACGAGTGTCAACAATAATTTAGGGGTGCCAACAATTCAGTCTAAATTCTGGATTCACCAAATGTTTCCTAAAGCTAGGTTGTTACAGTAGTTTGAAGTATGTTTTTCCTTTGTATGTCCTCTCTGGTGTGAATAATAAAGAGTTTTCTATTTATGTATATCCAGATTCATTTGCGACAAGACCACGCAACAAGCTGCTAATCACGAGTTGCTTCATTCAACACGTGCGTCAAGTAGTTTCATACGGAAATGGCTCTTTATCATAAATTATACAAAATAGGAAGCTGGCACATAAGCCTCTGCATTCTTTAGGGTTGGATCTCACTTGTACACCATGACGCACCGCGTTCCAATCCATTGACTCCATAGACTAGGTAAAGCTTCAACGTAGAAGTCTATTTTAACCGACTTAAAAAAGAGGGAGTACTCAAATCGGTTTTTTTTTAAATTGAACCGAAATGAACCGATTTGGTTTTTTTTTTTATTGAAACTATATTATTTACCTACTTCATATTGGTCCCATAAAAGTTGCATCAAAATCGGTTTAGCAGTTTGGCTTTTTAATCAAAATAACTGGAACATTCGGTTACTTGGATGTCAATAATATTATTATGTCATCCAAGTAATCCAAATTGGTTATTTTACTACTTTTGTGAAGTCGGTTTTTAAATTTATGATTATTAATTCAGACATAAGTTTACGAAGGTTTTGATGGCGATGGTGACCGAACGTACGTAGCATGTGTGCTTCACAATCTGACGGCACCAGGTTTGATTCACGGACCAATGCCTTAGTACTTAAATAAATTATGTGCAATTTTCGATGCCATCACTCAAAAGCTACAGTGAAGGAAAACATCGTGAGGAAACCACTGATTCAAACAATTTTTCTTTACATAACTTTTTGGAAACATAATAAGAAGTTAATCAAGAAGAGCGTATACAAGGATAAGGAAAAATCAAGTATCTTTATCTCTTCTCTTTTTCTCTATCTCTTCTCTACATCTCTACATAGTATAAATTAAAGTCACTTTCCGCGTCTGTTTGTCCGTATATCTGTATGGCCGCTAACTCCTCCTAAACCACGCAATGGATTTTGATGCGGTTTTCTCCATCAGTTAGATACATTTGAAAACCGCATCAAAATATATATATACATAACTAGCGACCCGCTCCGGCTTCGCACGTAAATTACACCCGTGCGAAGCCGGGCGGGCGGGTCGCTAGTGTTGTATAAAATAAGCAAAATGCCGGCTGGAGCCACAATTTAAGATGAAAATGGCAGTGTTGTGGGCAAGTGGAGTCTAACCCTACACTTTCGCAAGCGGTTGAATGTATAAAGCATTTGCACAACGTCCGTCAATCGTCGCGTGTCACACGTTCCGCGACATATGACCACATGTTATTAGCTATTAGTAATTACTCGTGGTGGAGAAAATCTATTTCTGATTACCTACTGGGCACCCCGGTGATTATGACGGACGCGGTAGTAAAATATTTTTACCTTAGTAGTCTTGTTGGTTTCGGAAAATGTGTAACCACACTTTTCTAGAATCTTGTGGTATTTATAAAGTGGAATTTAGAAAGACAAAAAAAAGTACTTCAAGCATGATTATACTTACATATTATTATTATATACAGGCTCAAATTAAATAGTAGAACAATGACAGTAAAAATAGAGATTGAAAGTCCTCATCAAAACTTTTGGTGAAAACAAACCAAAACGTCATGTATTATTTTTTTTGTTTTTGTATAGGTAATATTTTTTAAAGCACTGACAAATTTCTTGGAACCACTTCTGAAACCTACCAATCAACAAAAAATCATCAAAATCAATTCATAATTGGCGGAGTAATCGCGTAACAAACATACAAAAAACAGTCAAAAATGAGATTCAGATTCTTTATTCTTTAGAAACTCCTTCTTGAAATCGGTTAAAATTATATTAATGAACAAATACTCCTCTTTTAGTTATTGGTGAGCATTTTGGGAACGATTCTCACTGGTAGCGGTTTAAATTAGTTTTATATTTTTTGAGTTTATTCTTTATAATCTGTACATCTATACTATCTATATCTATACTAATATTATAAAGAGAAAAGATTTGATTGTTTGTTTATTTGTTTGTTTGCATTGAATAGGCTCCAAAACTACTGAACCGATTTGAAAAATTATTTCACTGTTGTGATGTTGTGCTATCCCCGGTTGACATAGGCTATATATCCCGGCTTCGCCCGTGCGAAGCAGGGGCGGCCTACTAGTTATTAATATACTTGTTTTATCATTGCAATAATAAAAATGCTCTTAACTTTTCAAAACTCTAATATGGCCACTGAAACATTAATTTAGCAATATTTAGAGTAGTGCAATCACCTCGGTCACGATACCGTACCTAGTGTTGTTTCACGAGCCGCAATCTGGATCACGGCGTGTCAAACGAATTTGATTAATTAGCTTAACGAATAACGAACTACAATGCGAAACGATATCTCGATAGTTTCATAACGATTGTGATGACATAACGATTTATATCGAGAGTTTGCGTGAGCATTCTTTGAGATACGAGTTAAGCTATACTTGTATGCATGTTTCTTTTTTCTGCTTTTGCATTTATAATTGTACTAGCAACCCGCCCGCCCGGCTTCGCACGGATGTAATTTACGTGCGAAGCCGGGGCGGGTCGCTAGTTATATTTATAAACCTTCCTTGAAAATGTATCTAACTAAATAAAATAAATAAATATTTGGGACATTTTTGCACACACGGTCACCTGACCCCAAACTAAGCAAAGCGTGTGATATGGCTGCCGGAGACTGATATACATACATATATAGTTTTAAACACATACTTAAATAGATATTAACAACCAGATATAGAACAAACACAAATGTTCATCACATAAATGTTTGTCCTAGGTGGGAATCGAACCCACGCCTCTAAGCTCAGAAGGCAGGTTCACTACCAACTGGACCAACAGGCTATCTAAACTAACTGACTGATGGTGAAAGCCGCATCAAAATCCGTTGCGTGGTTTAGGAGGAGTTAGCGGCCATACAGACATACAGACAGACAGATAGACGCGGAAAGCGACTTTAATTTATACTATGTAGAGAAGAAGAGAAGAGATAAGAGTGATTAAAAACTATGGGTTTTATAAAAGTCCCCGCCCGGTTACTTAGTATGTGCCCCACGTTTAAAACTGCAATTTTCCAGTTTTTTGCGTTTTTCGATATAAAAAGAATCACTTATCCGTCTTGTATTATGATCCATACTCCTTGCCAAATTTAATCGGAATTAGTCGAGTCCTCACATGACATGTAATTTAATGCTTGTACCTATAGGTAAACCTAGGCTTGCCCAGCGGTTTTATTCATGTGGATTTTCTTAGAGAGATTTCAATGCCAAAAATTACGTCAATCCGTTGCTTTGGAGCTGCGTAAAAGTGGAACAAATGAACAAATAAACACACATTTTAGCATTTGTGATTTTTCTGTATATTTGAAGCAATGAAGAATACATTATTATTATTGTTTAGTTATGAAAAGATAACATACAGAAGGACAAATAACATTTCAAAAGAAAAAAATATATAAGAATATACTTGTGTCTTACATACCAAGATAAGTCCATAGTTACATAAATATAGGAAATAGGTACGTAGTACATATTATATTATTATTATTAAAGAGACCGCAGGGAAACGCTGGATGCAGGCCGCTTCCAACCGGCCCTTTTGGAGATCGATGGGGGAGGCCTTTGTCCAGCAGTGGACGTACTATGGCTGAAATGATGATGATATATTATACATATATATCAATGGGTAGTAGTATTATATATTACATAAATTATCTTGTTTATGTTCCAAGAAAGTTTTTAACTAAATATGAAAGACGAGCGAGTGGCGAACTTTAATTTTATTGCTGCAGTTTAATTACTGACGAGAAAGTCTGCCACTGTTATTAAGAAACAAACATAAACAACTTCAAATAATAATAATAAAATAGGCAGTTACTGACGACAAAAGTGAAAACTAACGTCACACTGCATGTCGGTGTCGCCAACCTGTAAGTTTTGCCTCTACCAAAAATTGCTAAGCGCGGCTAAAGAAGATTTCACTTCAAAAATAAGTTCAAATAATAGCTAAGTGCTTGATATTCATATTGAGGTTATTGGTTTCTTCTAGGCAAGCGTGCTCCATCGTAGACCGCATCTTCGCGTAACATAGTCAGGCGAGTTGGCGGTCAAATGCAAGCCTATTAGTACATAACCAAACCAACATAACCATTTTAATATTTTTTTTACATAATCATACGCATGCAAACAAAAAGATGGCGTTCATTCGGAGAGACCTACGTTCAACATTAAATAAGCTGCTAAAACACACACACACACACACTACAAACACAGACAAAAAATTTATAAGGTTAGTGGGAAAATTCTAAATTGAAATAATGAAAACACTAAAATATAGCGAGGAAAACGTATACAGAAAATCCTGAAGTTTCAGTGAAGAGGCAAAGATATCAAAAGAGTACGAAGAACGCCGCGTTAACATTGCATTGCAATTACACATTTTAAAAAGACATGCTCTATTGGCCTAAATACACAATATAGTTATCTAATATTAATTATACTTACGATTCTTTTAATTAGACATAGCTTGAATGCTTTTCAACTAATTACATGGACGTTATACGTCGAGCTGCATTATTAATGAATTTATTTTTGACATTGAGATAAAATCAGGTGAGTTTTATCGAGGCTATGTAATGGACATAGAATACTTAATAGTACAAGGTAATGAATAGCAAGTCTTATCTATTCTACGGTGACAGGTGAGGTCACATGAAAATATCCGTTTCTAATAATATGAAGGTACACGAACTCAAGCGTGTGGAGTGGTCTTAAAAGACTACAATGTTTCTTTCGTATAAAAATTTATGTGGTAATCCAGTCCAGGTTATATTTTAAGCTACCCACATTTTATTCAAACCCATTCAGCCGTTACAGAGTTGAGTGTTGATAAACATACAGACTTACACACAATTTTAATAATCAAGTAAAAAAAATATATCCCCATTCAACAAACGTTTTTTTAAACGTATTTTTGTATTTGCTCTAGTGTAAAAACGGTAATACGTACAAACTTGATATGATTATAGTACCTACTAAAATAAAACAACAAAATGACAAATACAGACCAAGTGCGAGTCGGTGACAAATGTCTGTTCACCACCTGTTCTCGTACGATCACCGAAGTTAAGCAACGTCGGGTGCGGTCGGTACTTAGATGGGTGACCGGCTGGGCATGTTGTCTTTTTGGACTACATTTTTTTACCTTAGTATAGCTTTAATAATTTATGTGGTGGTACGGAACCCTCAGTGCGTTAGCCCGACTCGCTAATGGTCGGTTTTTAATTTTCTTCTTAACCTCGGAAATCACTTTTCAATCAAGAGCTATAAATACGAACGATATTAAAAACTGGCCGATGCTTTAAAACTCGTTATAAAGTCGGCAATCACGTTGATTTCTTGTACAGTCGTAACTACTGGAAGTCAATACTGGTACTTTACTCTCACTGAAGCGAAAGTCGATAGCTTGTCATATTGTTCGTTTAAGTACCTACTTAATTTAACCTTAAAACAAATGAATGAGTTCATTAATTAAAAGTGTAGTATCATAAAATATTTTCATGTTAATTGCAATACAACGGTTTTATTCAGAAACGTTGAAAAGGCTGATTATTGCTGAAATTTGCTTTGTCCCGTTTTCTTGTAAGTATAAAATTAACAAAGTGCTTTACATCATCATACATACGAGTACATTTGAAATCTATTAATTTTATGTTTTAAGCAATTCGCTCGCCCGCCCGGTTTCGCACGGGTGTAATTAACGTGCGAAGCCGGGGCGGGTCGCTAGTTATATATATATATATATAAACCTACCGTGAAAATGTATCTAACTGATGGCGAAAACCGCATCAAAATCCGTTGCGTGGTTTAGGAGGAGTTAGCGGCCATACAGACATACATACAGACAGACAGACGCGGAAAGCGACTTCAATTTATACTATGTAAAGATAGAGATAGAGAATAGAGATAGAGGTAATCTACCTAGCATAAGAGTCAGAGATTCAAGTAATTTGTATATCTGTTATTATTAGGAGACAAATAAATATTTTTGTATTTTGTATTTGTATTATTTCGGAGAAAAAACCGATGGAAAAACTGTAAATAGTTGGTAACACCAATATTTTGATGTGCAACAACTTACCTGACACATAACTGTAATCACTGTAATTTTGCGCTCGTAAATACAAAACTTGTTCCTTAATTTTGTATTTACGAGAATTTACTTTTTAATTAACTGGTATTCATAAAATATTTATAAATAACATAAGGAATAAGCAAGAGCACTAAACGAATATTTAAAGCCATTTGCATTAAATAATAAGTACTGGGGCCTTACGCCCAACTCCTTACGCGGTCTCAAAGTAACGTTAGAACAGCACAGTTCGGAAAAGCACGCGACCGTGAACCTTAACGCGCCCTGATACGGTTTGCGATCGCGCAACATTTTTTCATCACTTAAACTGGATTGCTTTAAACAGTTAGGCGTAAGGCCCCTGCATAATGTAGCGAAACGCCGAAGATCGGACTGCACCATGGGAGATGCTTTTCCATGGCCTATATTCAGCAGCGGGCTAAGGTGGGCTGATTCTGATGATGATGACATAATACATAATGTAAGTCAAATTACAGTTTCAAGTCATAGATACTAGTTGGAGAAAATTAGCCGAGTTAAACGCACGTCACCGTTTCCAAGAACAGTTATGCTGCAGCTAAATGGCAGTGACTAGTCGACGGAAATTATTGTCAGTCATTACGGAGATAATAGCAGGTGTATTTATTACGAGATCTGCTTTCGGTCTCCGACCACGTTACTTGAGGCATAGATATCGTTAGATGGCCATTGTTCTACTCGATTAGAGTTGCAACTCTTTAAAAACTTGCAGAGTTTGATAGAGCACACAACGTATTCAACTTTTTATTTATATTACACGGGAATTATTCACGTAAGATTAAGCCGGTCATTCCGACTATAGTTTCAACCGCATTAGGCGGTCTTTTTCAAGGTGAATGCACGCGCGCGGCTGCGTCTCGTTTGTATTTAACTTTCGTGGAAATTCGTTTAAATGCAACTTTTTCCCTCTTTTAAGCAATGCTTGTTATACTACTGATGACCATAAAGCTGAATATATTGTATTAAAGTCGCATTTAGTGTAGCAATACCATAGCGCTTACACACAGTCGTGCGTTTCGCTACTTCTATATTTGAGGTTTTTCTCATATTTTTCGAAAAGTATCGCTGGAATGTAAAATTTACCTTTTTTGTTCTTTCCACAACTATGAAATCTGTATATTAAGATATCGTAGACATCGTTTGGTAAATAGGTATTTGAATGATTTCAAAAAACAGGCATAAAAGCTCAAATCAATGTTACTTTAACTTTTCTATCGAGCGATTTATCCTTAATCTTGTGTGGTCTTTACGGTTTCCTAGATAAAACATTAAATTTTGGTATGACACCATTTTTATAATTTTTATCTAACCATGGGAAACAAACTAAAACTAGGATGACTAAAATTGCTGTGTGGAGAAAGAGGGTCTTAAAACAGGAGCTCTACCGTGGGTTGGACGACAAGGTATTACTCAAATATGTATATTAAGATCTAAGCCCTCCTAAAGCTAACCAAATACTGAAATGCTTAAACTGCTAAAAGTGGGAATAGAGGGCCTTAAGTACTCTAAGTAAATGTATTTTTTTTATTAGTAATTGGCTTGCGTTTGACCGCCAACTCGCCTGATGTTAAGCGATGATGTGGTCTATGATGGAGCACACTTGCCTAGAAGAAACCAATTTACTCCACTTCCTACCAATTTAATTTACGTTTCAACGATTCGTATTTTGTTTGCTTGTAATTTTACCCGACTCAATATTCAGGTTCAGGCATGATATTGTTTTAATTTAGCTCGACGATTTCATCCATTACCCGACGCCTGCTAAATTACATTTCCTCCCCGAGAAATTAATACACGAGTTTGTGTGAGCTCATGCAGCCACAGTCTTAGCGGAGTCATAAAATGGGATCGTAAAGCTGAATACTCGAAGTGCAAGGAAACATTTGCTATTTGACGCATGCGCATAAACCGGACGCTTCTAATGCAGTTTCTCTTTGGTAGCCGAGTCGGCGGGTCACTAACACCAGTCTAAAGATAGAGAAATTAGTCGCTCCTTCGAGTGAACGCACCTCGACGCGTCTCCGCCCTTGCCTTATACGTACAGGCGCAAACTCGGAGATCAATTACCGCTAATTACTGCCCTTTGCGGCTTGCTGAATTACACTCCGATACCTAATCCCTATTTTATTGGATAAATTAGTGTTACCATATTTGGATAATTTAAGATTACGCAGTGTAACGTACTCTGTAACTCGAAAGTAATTTTTGTATTCGAAGTGTTATTCGATTGACTTTAGAGGTTTTTTTTGAAAAGTAATAAATATGTAATTCTAAAATTTTACACCTAGCAGTATTCGAAAACAGAGAAAATAATAATATTACGTAAGTCTATGAATTCCAAATACGTACAAAAAAAACTAAGTAATTCGAATGTTCATTAGTTTATAATCGTGCAAATTTAAATCGATGGGAATTTTCGTTTCTTTTTTCGGGAATTATTAAGGTTAGATAAGATAACTTTTTATTAAAAGACAATAAAAGCAAGGATAACATAAACATTACCATAAAATAATAATTTCTGCTTTTAACATGCGGCTTTATCGATTAAAGCGATCTCTTCCAGGTAACCGTGAATCAATTAATTAGTGCAAGATGCCTATGTAAAACGTCAGTTTTCCTGAAGTATTAATACCTATTATACTTACTAAGTGCAAACTACAAGTTCGATTGCCTCTAATTACTGCCCTCTGTTCGCGTCCTGCTGAATTACACACTGATACCTCATCCCTAACGCTCGATGATAAAAGCAACTCAATCTCACTTTATTACACCGTTAACTAAATCGAATAAATAAATCTGTGGATGCAGATACTACATTATCTATGACCGCATAATATTTTGCGATCGGATCTTTTTGTTAGGTACACAAGTCCCTTGCGCTCTTATATCTCAGTGATTTAACATCAAAGCCATGAGAAAAGTTTCATCCTCTATTAAATTTGAATGAATAATCGAATATGTAAGTGAGATTATTGTTATTATAATGTAAAAATAGATGTGTGTAGGGTTTCTATGGACTCCAAAACGGCGGGACCGATAGTTGATGTTATAAGGAATAACTTTGGCTACTTTCATCGAGGGTATCCACGCGAGTGAAACCGCGAGGCGCAGGTAGTTATAAATAGTTATCATCATCGCTTAACATCAGGCGCGTTGGCAGTCAAAGGCAAGCCAAAAAAAAAACGTTGTTCGCCCCAAACAGTAACATTTGCGACCCATACCCCGATTGTGCTCATAATGCTAACTTAAAAATTATATTGCAATCCTTGCCTTGCAATCCTTGTTTTTTACTTGCCTAAAAATTTCGTGAAGATCGGATCAACAATACGCAAAATACTGTCGAACAAAGATACAAAATACTTAGAAACGCTAGCTAATTCCATTAGAACCTGAGATCTCCCTACTACCGGATAATCAAAGCTTTGCTTTGCTCATGGATAATATCGAGCTCGCGGCGTATGTCAATTGCAATTGCATGGTTTCTTCGGGATATCTACAATCATGCAGGTACTTTCGTCGGGTATCCAGCTATCCATCAAACGGCTCAGATGTGAAAGCGGCTCGATTGCACGATTACACGACAGTCATATTTCCACACGCTCATTCAACATATTCATAGCAAATTGATCACTTTCTATCGTGTTTACTTCATAACAATGTATTTATTGCCATAACTTCATAAACGAATACAGCTCGGTCGGTGCGGTTTCTAACCTAGTGGGTCTTAGCTCTAAACAATAAAAGTACAGCAAAATAAAGGTTAGGATAGGCCGGAGACACGGCTGCAAACACGCGATTTAATTAGTATCATAAAAGAGATGAAAATTTCACCCCTAGCATACTAAGAGTTATAGAGGCAATACACTGTAACTATAGTAATTTTTAAACTTTCGCGATTTGAACACCATGTTGAGCGTAAGGTACATATTTTACCTAAATTAAATATTACGTGATAAGTCCCGATAAACATTTAAAACACGTAACTATATATTTAGCTGTACGTTTCAAACGCAATTTAAACTCAGTAGGTAGATTTAATTAATCGCATCTAATTTTCGCATCTAAAAACTTGCCAAAACCAGTCAATAATAAATAAATAAATAAATAAATATCTGGGACATTTATGCACACACGGTCATCTGACCCCAAACTAAGCAAATGAATGAAACAAGCGAATGAAAGTAAATTAACCAACAAAAAAAGTTAAAACAAAACACAGCGTATGTTTTTTTTTTTTTTTTTATTAGTCTTGTTGTTTTACCGTCAACTCGCCACACTTACATGACTATCTCGGTACTTACTTCCTATCAGATGGTTCGCAGAAGACTAACTTATCCGACACGAAAAGCATAATCATAAGAGTAAGCTATGGTCGAAGCGGTAGCTTTACGAAGAATCTGATATTTTTGTTACTAACTGATCGTCTGTGTAGCTGCAAGATATCCCACGGTGTTTAAGGCCTATAGTACTTTACAAATTACCTTACCTAAATAATTTGCTAATGGACTACTATGACACAGTAGGCCATTAATTATTCAAAACTATGGATCGGGTCACCGCTCTCATATATGAATATGACCTAACTATAAAAGTAGACAGAAACCAACTTCCAATTTTCGAGATTAAGGAAATCTGCGCGCACTGATGCAAGTTAAATTAAATTTTGTGATAACGACATAGGATTAAAATTAGTTTGTTCATAAAGGTAAACCCGGGACACTTTTTTTTTACTAAATCCGACTTCCATAATGTTTGTAAATCAATGCGCTCCTATTTTATGTGCACACTACACGGAATAGGTGATACATTTGCTAAGTCCGCTCTCCAGCCAAAGCTATCTCTTTCGTACAAAAAAATTATGAGTACCTATATTAATTAAAAACCGGAACTAGCTGACCCGACACACTTAACGTTGTCCTGTCCAAAGTCCAAAGGCACTTTTCATTCAAATTTCCAATTAAAACATTGTATAATTTGTATTAGAGCGATCAAAACAAAATATTCAAATCGGTCAAGCCGTTTTTGAGTTTTAGCGAGACTAACAAACAGCAATTGATTTGTATATGTAGAATATGGAGATAGATAGATATTTACATAGATAACATTTAATATTAAAATGTTACTATTTTACATAGCTACATAGCAGCGACAGTTAGCAGGCAAGTAGCTAAATGATAAGTAACTACCATTTGTTTTCAAGTAGCTCAAATGGCAATTTAAAAACATAATTCTTTGTCATTAGGTACAATTAAATACGTTCTTGTAAACCAAAATATTAATGGTAATTTCAATAATGGTGGTTAAAATATGGTAATTTCATTGCCAACCTTGATATTTTTGCAAGGATATCTGAATCTTTGGACCCCATATTTGCTCAGATGTGCTCTAGAATGAAAGGTTGAATTTTTCAGAAATAACCTTTCATTGGAAACTGCAGATATTGTTATAAAGTATTGTAAGTCTATACAATCAAAATATCTCCATGGCCACGATGACTAAATTCTGAACTGTTTGTTCAATTTGGTCACAAATCTGTTTTCAAGGAAATACAAATACGTTTAGTTTTATCACCATTGTTCTTAAAAATATACTTATAATAAAAATATGTACTGTTGTATTGGTTGTTAGTTTTAAAATTTACAAAAACAAATGGCAGCATTTATGTACAAATTTTTATTTTTATGCACCATGCAGCTATTCTCGACATGGAATTTACCGGCTTTTTTTTAAAGTTAGTATGATTTTTTTTAGCTTAGAATTAAGTAAGTGTCCGAATTCCTGCTCATTTTGGACCACGAAAAATTAGCGCCTTAATTTTTTTTAAGGAACAAAAGTTGTCAAGTAGTATGTAAGTAAGTAGAAGATAGAGAGTGTAATGAGTGCGTAGTGTGTAGTAGTAGTATGTAGTTTAGTGTGTGTGAAGTGTATGTTAGTTGCTTAAGAGAGGTTTTTTTAATGTATTGCAAATAAACCCTTCATAACGACATCGGGTGAAAGTTTAGGAAGCGGGTATATAAAATAATTTGAAACAAAAATTTCAACCGAAGTGTCTGACCTCGAAAAGAGTGGTAACCATAGAAACAACTTAATAACTCACTTTTATTGCTGATTCGTATCATCTGCAAGAGCTGCAAGCGTTTTGTTCAAACGTATGATACAAAAGGAAGTAAAAGTGCTTGTATAACTATTATGCCAACGAAATTGTAAGAACTTCATGAACCTTAGTTCCTATGTCTAATAACACGATAGTTTCTAACGAACCGCGAAAGTAGTTAATATAACATAATAGTAGAAACTTATGGTCACATAAGAGTTTTACTATCTTAATGATAATTTTCTTCACGTACTTAATATTCAGCGGACGGATATGCATTTTTTGATAAAGTGTAAGTCACGTATAGGCGATTATATCAACAAGTCTGTTTTTTTAACTGAATGTGCCATTTAGCCCGCAGAAATCAAAACAACTAGTGGCATACTAGTGGCAACGATATTGTGATTATGCGATATTGAAAGATGTCGATATTTAGATGACTATTACGAGTGAGAAAAAATGTAAACTAACCGATAACGGACTTGGCGAATAATTGGTTTTCGACTGTTTAAGAATACAAACTATGTTTGTGAAAGCGCAATACCAACCTTAAATTTTAGCTAGAATAAATATTGTATTTTATTGTATTATACTTATTCACTAATCACGAAATCTCGAAAAATACTAAACTACGTAACTAAAATTTGGCAGACCTGTATGGGGCTCATAAATCTGCTAAGGGATTTTATGACTAGGACAGAAGTTCACATGAAAGTCTACGCGTAGGTAAGTCGCGGGCAACAGTTAGTTGTTGCATACTGCTGAAAAATTTTGCTTTCGGACTGTCGGTTCGACTGCTTCTGTCTCACAAGTGGGTTCAGTATTTTATTTACCATAAATCACTACCAACCGTTGAATCCTTTAGGTCCTCTTAAAACCAAGGCTGGTTGGACTTTTGACTTAAATTTTGATACAAAATTCATTGTAAAAAGCTCAGATACCATTTCATAGCATGAGTACGCGCACTGAGTCGCCACAAGGCAACACGTCTACCCCGATGGCTATCAGTCTATTAGCATCTATCACTTTAGCTAATCTTCAGAGCTTTGTCGGCACATCGACCTCTAAAACCTATCGCAGAATAGGAAGCTCATTGCACGCGGATGTTATAATTTTCGCCTCATCTTCCCGTTATGCACACCGCAGCCGCCCATGACAATATTCTGCTTGCACTTCGGGAACGCCTCGCAATCATGGTTGGCATTAATGAAACAACGGCAATGCCTATAGAGGCATTGGCATCGAGGTAATGAGAGAGATCGGGATACTTAATAGCGAGGTTAGCTTTGAAAACGTTTGCCGACGAGAAGAGATCTTAGCCTCAATGATATAGAAGCGTAATTACGCGGTGAAGAAGATTTGCTTTGTTACAGACACTATTATATTTATATGTATATTCTTCTTCTTACGAGTTGGTGGTCAAACACGGACTTATCCACGATTAAAAAAACCTTAGGCTTCTTTTATCGAGAGTATCCACGCGAGTGAAACCGCAGGGTGCAGCTAGTACTATATAATGTATGTACAAATACACGAGATATATTTGAACATAAAAGAAAAAAAACCTTTAATTCGAATTTGATGATCTCGTATGTGTTATGCAAATAAAATTAATTCGATTATTTAAATAAAGGTGTGTTATCCAATGCGCTTAGCAAAACTACCGATGGGTGGTCTTAATTTTTAGCGGATGTGTCCAAATTCCAATAGATTACATTCCCATTAATTATTCAATATCCAATTAACATAGTTTGAGGTGTCAATAAATGGATGGTTTTATATTTTAACCTAGTTTTAAGGTGCTTATAAGATAAGAAGAGCTTAAGCAAGTAAACTTGTTTTGCAAGACTTATTTGCTGATGCAAACATTCATGTCATTTGCAAGTTAAGGCGGGGATACACATGACTGTAGTTGCAGAAAGCTCCTTGCACGTGCCACCTACTTTCATGTGTATATGCTAACTGGCATGCCTATATCTGCCACGCAAGTAGATAGCACAACATTTGATTTAGTGCCTTTTACTGGTATGCAATATGACGGCGAGAACGGGGGGGGGGGGGGGGGGAATTGGCATGCAAGGACGCAAATTACATCCCAGCTTAACTTGCAAATGTATCCACAGTGTACCAGTTACTTCCACATGCCGTTAACTAGCATGCACGTTACTGTTCCGTTTTACAGGCATGTGTATTTCCGGCTTTACATGTGAGGAGTAAATCAGGTGCATTAGGACATGTAGTGCTGCGTTGATGACTGTCATTGGGCCCTAACGTGTTCTCATTGCGAAGCCCTAGTTTTATCATGATACTAAAGGGCCGATAATGATAAGGCAGGTTGAGGTCTGGTTAGTTCTATTGGTCTATTATCATAATGGCGATATAAAATATTATTGCATTTTTATGCCATTGAATTTGTAGAAAAAAGCATTACTGATTTTTCTTTTAAATAACAAAACGCATATTTAAGTTGGTTTAGGCGGTTTGGAGAAAAAATTGTTATTATATTTTTTTTTACCCACGACGGAACGGAAAAGGGTTTTGGGTAAGATGTCATGTGAGACATAAATAATATGAAATTCGTGGGTTAAAAAATTGTCGTCTCTAACATGAAAAGAGCCATTATTTTTACGCTTGGGGGTGTGGCCGAGTTCGACTCACATTTCCCACCTAGGACAAACATTCATGTGATGAACATTTGTGTTTGTGTGTTAAAATCTGTTTATATATGTATTTAAAAATATAATTATGTAGTTATATCAGTCTCTGGCAGCCATATCACAAGCAGCAAAGCTTGTGATATGGCTGGGGTTTGGGGTCAGTTAACCGTGTGTGCAAAAATGTCCCGAATATTTATTTATTGTTTTTTATCTATTTTAAAGAATGTTTCTTTGTTTTATTTCATAGGTATGTTTCATGGTCATAATTATGACATTAAAAGTTATGAGTTCTTTTTTTGAATTATCCGGAGTTATTGAACAATGGATGGAGCAGAATTTACATTAAAAATGTTTTTAAAGGATAGATTAATGAGGCAGGTTCAAAAAATATATTCATGTTTATTATTTTGGTTTACTATTTATACCTTGACCAACTATTGCATGTGTCCCCATAGCTTAGATACATTCTTATGACATTTCCATAACCAGTATAAGTGAAACAGAATGCTTACCGATTCTTATAAACATGTTTAAGCTAAATATTTGAAGGATTTCTTCAAACGGTGCTTCGAGCGCCATTCCGAGCACCTTAATGTTATGTAACTATGTAACCTACTTTACAACTGGATAAAAATCTCAAGCAAGCAGGTAGTACTGTACTACTTTTCGTTTTTGGTCATAAAAGTCGAGTAGTGACACTAAAATGCCGTATAAGGAGGTACTGTTATGTCAACATTGGGCGAGCTTATCTTGAAACTTTTCTCGTTTTATTTTGCATAGATAAATTAGACGCATTTCCTAGTCCCACGAAAAATTAAACAAAAATTTAAAAATAACCCGATGGGACTATTTAAATATTGTGAAGTACTACCAATACTAGATAAAATAGACTATTGCATATTAAATGAACAATTTTTTAGAACAGAAATCCAACATAATAAAAATTATCCAATTATTACAAGAAGCATGACTAACAAAAAACTCGTTATACCTACATTCAGAAACTTTTATGGGAAACGTACCTCACAATATATAATACCTAATCTAATAAATAATTTACCACGCGAAATCTTTAGCAAAATTACACCAGTCAATATCAAACGAGTCTTGCAAAATTATTATATTAGTAAATTGCACTGATTCGGAGCATCATGTATAAAGTTCTAGGAACGAGAGAGGGCCGAGTGTTTTGTTCTACTTCCGACGACATGTAGTAGCAAGCCGAAGCCACCCGAATGATCCGCAGCGACGGGCATGCACTCGGCGTTCGCTCGGTTCCTTCCGATATACCTATTGTTTACTTAATTATTTTTAATGTTTATTCTAATTATTTAAGCTGAGAACCTATCACCCAGATAAACCTCTGCGAGGTTTTTTGGTGTTAGTAAACATGTAATATATGTAATATTATGTCATAAATAAATTAATAAATAAATAATAAATAAAAGTGCTATTTTATGTCATTATCTTGACTATACTTATGTAAGTTTAAGTAAAATTATAATTTTTAAGTTAAGTATACAGGACCTGACCCGAAAGGAGGTCATTGTGCTTTATTATGAACAACTTTTACTTTGGGACCAACCCTGATATCACAAAATAAAACATCTGTTCATAAAAAAAGCACGCACGAGTGTTTCTGATTCAAAAACAAATAAAAATGTTTTTAAGGTCGAAACGGGCATGAAATAATAGCAGAAAGATTTTTTTTTATGCGGGCTGATACTCTGGGGGAATTATTGGGTATTAATCGAACAAAACTTATGAATACAACCCTCTGCTACGGAGTCCTTCGGTTCTACAACTAACCTTAAAACACTGACTTTAAGGTTGACTAATTATTATCCTTTCCGAATTTGTTATCTAAGATTTGATAACAATAGATTAGTGTAGACACACTATATGTTCAGAAAAATATTTATTATCAAGGATAATATGCACATAAATATATTCCAACTTTGTAAAATAACTAGCTGTTGCCCGCCCCTGATTCGCACGGGCGAAGCCGGGATGTATAGCCTATGTCAACCGGGGATAGTGCAGCATCCCAACAGTGAAAGAATTTTTCAAATCGGTTCAGTAGTTTCGGAGCCTATTCAATGCAAACAAACAAACAAACAATCAAATCTTTCCTCTTTATAATATTAGTATAGAAGTATAGATAATTAGATATAGACTAGCTGACCTGAAAGACGTTGTCCTGTCTTAGAACTGTCAAACACGCAAAGTTAAAATTGTAAATCTTATTTTTTACATTATTGGAGTTTTAGTAAGGATCCCTATTTTTTTTTGAAAATATAATATAGCCTATGTTACCCGGGGATAATGTAGCTGCCCAACAGTGACAGAATTTTTCAAATCCGTACAGTAGTTTCGAAACCAATTCAATGCAAACAAACAAACAATCAAATCTTTCCTCTTTATAATATTAGTATAGATAGTACAGATAGATCACTAGCAGCACTATAAATGGAAGTGAACTGCCAAGTATTTTGCAGGCCCTATGCACCTGCAAGATGCGCCTTTCACTATGCAGTGCATCGAAAGTGCAACGGTGACGTAACGCGACCTGCGACCCCCCACCAAGCAACTCCAGCAAGCGTATTCTCAGACAATAGACATTATTTCTGTAACATATCACTCTCATTGAGATGGACAATATGGACATGAAAGTGACAAGGACAGAAACAGTGTCGAGTGCAAGTCGAGGGTGCCAGAATTGCCACACTGCTCAGTTTTGTATCAGATTGCATCTTTAGATAACTATCCGAAGATGCTTACACTTCCTTATTACATAACTCTGTTCAGCAACCTAAGCGTGTATTCTGCACATCTATTAGTACCTTAAGGGCTTATCTTAAGGCCTAATTTCCACACAACTTTGACCCGAAAACACAAACAAAATTGTTATTTGTTTTAATTTTTTACTTGTTTCACATAATAATTATCGATACAAAAACCAACTTCAAAATGTATAAGCGCTCGAATAAAATTATTGCTATGTACCTGTACAAAATTATCATACTATTAGAGCTTGTTATAAAACTACTGAGCCAAAGTTAATGTAATTTTTGTCGCATCACCTTTTATAGAATTTAAAAATAAACACGTAAATTGATTGACAAATGTAATCGATGTACATAAATACAAAAACATTAAAAGCAACTAACTGGATTGAGAGCCAGCCCCTCCTGAAGTCAGAAAAGGACATTCGTCAAATTAAGGAAATTGTGAATAAAAAAAAAAAACATTTTTATAATACTAAAGCGTTTTTTAGTTAAAAAAATTTGTTATACTTACTTTTCAAGTTTACTGTGCCAATGCCAGAAAATTATAGAAATAAATGCTAAGTTGCCACCTTAACTATAACTTTGCTAGACGCTGGCAAAAATAATTTGCTAGATGATGAGCATAACCCGTTCTTTACAATATAATAACAAATAATACACGACATCCTATTATATTCCAAAGCTCAAGAAAGATAAATCAGCGCTCGCCAGAAAGGATAAATCGATGGCAAAATACGTTCGTTAAGAATCGTCGATATTAATGTTATCCAGCCGCCTTCGATATTTTAAACGGCCGCCTTTAGTTAATGGTGTTCGGTTAACCAGCTGTCAAGTCACCGTTTCGCTGGACAAATCGCATCGGACCACCTACTGGCAACACTCGTAAACATGCAAATTCATGACTTGCAGATACATGGTCATTATAAGAGATTTGTATGAGCATTGTGACGGAAAAAAATCTGACATGCTTATTGTGCTCAAGGTCCCAAACCCGTCTAAGCGAGATGGCCGAGATCTGACAAATATCCATACAACGAATGACAAGTGACAAGTTACACGCAAATTGCCCGATCCGACCGCGCCCGATTCGACTGCTCCTTGCAATAGGAAATATTCAGTTTTTTGTACAGGCGCTGATTACCAGAGTTACCACACACACACACACACACACACAGGAAATGTCACTTGGATGTGTTTCAGGCCTATGATACACCAAACGTACCATCTCACCAGGAATCTCCCTGAAGCTATGCGTAGCTAGGGTGCGTTGAAATATCTAATTATTTCAAGAAAATTACTCTAAATTCGAATGTTTGTGCTTGATGTACCGAATCAATTTCGTAACAGCTGAACGAATTTGGACTAAATTTGGTACGGTAGCTTACACCCAGGATTAACACAGGCTACGTATATTCCAAAAACCTGGTCCCTGAAGGATAGATGGTGAAGATAATTAGCACTTAGTATAAAATTAAAAAAGAGCGAGTAATACATATTGAAACTTCTTTGAAAAAAAGAAGATATTTCAACCGAGCCTAGCTCTGAGAAGCGGAAGCGAAGAGTCGGTAGATTTTCTCTCTTAATCCCGAAATATATAAAAGTACAGTACCATAACTGATTATTATAACTTATTCTAATTCTATGACCTTATAAGTATACAACGTTGACAGTTACATTGAGCTTACGTAAAGTAATCAAATGGACACCAAAACATAACGCAACTAATCGCATTTTAACGATCAAATTTATTCAGAGAGTAAAGATATTTAAAACGATGGATATAGCATTGGGATTTAACACTTTTTGCCTTTTATATATATACTAGCGGTCCGCCCCGGCTTCGCACGGGCATAGATATATAGTCTATGTCACCCGGGGATAGTGTAGCTTCCCAACAGTGAAATAATTTTTCAAATCGGTTCAGTAGTTTCGGAGCCTATTCAATGCAAACAAACAAACAATCAAATCTTTCCTCTTTATAATATTAGTATAGATATAATTATATATATAAATAATAACCGTAAACCTAAGAAATAACTATGCATATCGGTCAACGCTCCAAAATTTCCAAAGGACGATACTAAAACTATACTCACTAGTACCTAAGGTAATCTGAGCATTTAGTCTCAATTGTTGCAAGCTTAATGAGACATTGTTATAACCACATAGAATTTCAATTAATTCGTCGGCATTTCTAAAATGTATATAAACTTTTAAAAGTCAACTCCGGACACGTTTTTCTCGAGGTTTGTACTAAATCTAACATCCATGTATTGTAAATCAATGATAAAATATCATATTTTAAAAATAAGCAGATAATCCAAAACCGACAAACACACCTAAAATACCCCGGTGTGATTCTAATACGAATAAATTATTTTGTAATTGCGCTCGGGTGCAATCGTAAAGTTAATAGGTCGTCGATATGCAAATCTCCGCTTATGGCGTACAATCGTCGTAAATACTTAATGCAGTAGAATGTTGATTGAGTGTAGTTTGAAACTAGTTTTCTTATGAAATATCTATAAGATGGTCGTTCTGCTGACGGCCGCCGCAATCACTGAGTCCGTAGATAGCACAGAAAAGAGAAGTAAACGAAAAAAAATGTTTTTCTGTGGTAGATAGGCTTACGTTAAATTCAGATTGTTATAAAATTACAATATAATACTGACATTACTATTACAGATTTCTATAAGCCCCACTTCACTACATTTAAAACATTTATCTTATTACATATTATTAAAAATTCGTTTAAAATAACCTGAATTTATTAAAAAAGCAATCGACAATCCGCGCAAATTCATATTGCATTGTAACAATATAACATTATTGAACCGAAGTCTAACCTAGTGATTCATAGTACTGGTTACCTACTTATATGGCTAATATATAAACTACCAAATAAAATAAAACACATCAAAAAAGACAACAGCTTTACTAATGTTCTCTAAAACTTCTTAAAATCTAAATGTTACTACACTCTCTAAGAATTTTTCAAGGATAATTAGGTCGATGTAGATACAAATAGACCGTTCTCTTCTTACTGATGCCATACCTTAAAAGGGTCATAATGTTATGATATGTTATTTAAGATGTACTGAAACATGTTATTTAAAATTTGCATGCGCATACATATGTCGAAATAAATATATTGAGTATTGATTATGTTTTAGACAGATGCGGCTACATAAAGGAGCGCGAATCCCGTTGTTATGGAAAGTACGCCCATCGTACAATTTGTGCTATCATTTCCTGCTCAATCTCTGAGATCGACCATCGAAGTACGCTGATCGAACTCTATAGGATAACTAATTCGATTTATAAATTCCTCTTACTGTTAGCAAAGTTACGATTATGATGCTCTTAAACCCGAGATGCTTGCCTGATGCTATTTTATTAATGTTCAGTGGTAAATTAAACGAGCGTTGAGGAAATTACAGCAATTTTGCTGTACTGTACCTTCAAGTTAGCTTCAATAACTGGATGAATCATTAATGCACCTAAAAATATCCCTACTATGACGCAAAGGTAGCAATTTAGTGGTAGTTTAACTCATTTCGTACGCAAAATGCATTTGAAGAGTACTCCCGCAAAATGGCCGGAACACATTTTAAAAAGGAGACACAGCCATTTTATATCTTTAAAAAATCAAATGCGCCAGCAAAATCACTGCATCCGGTATTCTGGTTTCTAAAATAGGTCACGGGTGCGCAAAGAAGATGAACTCGCGGTGTCTATTTGATAAATGTCTGTGTAAAATAAGAATAAAGACCAGATAAACGACAGATTGAGACAGAAGCTGTCATAAAAAACACTTTCACTGCGTAATTGGAGGCGGTAAACGCTAAATACAACAAGGCGACAAAAGTTAAAATGCTACGTGATGGCGGTCATATTTTTTCAACTGATGCTATGATTAGAAAGTTAGCTATCGATGGTAAAAAAGTAGCAAAGTTACGGGAACTACAGGAAAATAGTGGTCGATGGGAAACTTGACAGTTTTCACAGCGGTTGAGTGTTTATCGACGCCATTTGACTGCTCTACTCTATTGTTTGTGCTGTGTGTGAATATAACAGACAATGTTCAGAGCTGTAGTCTCGCATGACGATAATGACTTTACAAGCAACGAGGTAGTATTTAGCTCTCATTTTAACGGACAATACAAGTACGTTGAAGGTGGCTCAAGGCCAGAGCAATGACGAGGTTGAAACATAGATTTTCCGTGCCCGTAGAATACGACGGGACATAATAAGCAGGGCATTCTTTCATGACAAATAATCATACCAAAATATGGAAAACAAAACAGCGTCAACTTTATGAACTCGCAAAACTGACTGTTTTGAATATAAAAGAACTAGTAGTAGATAGTAGATCTGTGAAAAGAACGAAATTGAGCTCAAAAATATAAATACAACAGTAATTCTTGGAAGATTAAAACAGACTTGGAATGAATCGCATAATATAAATGTAGGTTCCCGAGATGTACTCGTATGCTCACCTCTTGAACTCAATTACCTTTTGAGAGCGAGACAAAAATATTACTTTACAAAATGCAACAAACAATACGAATAAAATTGAAGGGAATATGAAAGAAGCATAAAGAATGTCTGTTTGCAAAAAAATATACAAGCATTAAAATACAATAAACAATTACAATCTGATTGACCTGAATGTCGCTACAGAGGGTGCGACAATTGTATTGTGCGAAGAGGTTTTTGGAACAATAAAATTGTATGTAAAACACGATACCCACGGAAATAACATGACAGTGATCTGATAAACTTTTAACAAGCCACAAGCATCAACGTTTAAAGCATTAGGCTTGACTTCTTCCTACGCTGACGTCGCACTTACGTCGGTCACACGTACGAATGTACATTGCATTCTGCAAGCACCACACTGTAACGTTGACGGATCAGCAACGCGGGAATTAGCAAAATATAGCGCGCGCATATATTGCTACGCGTGACCGACGTCAACAACCGACGTCAACTTAGGAAGAAATCAAGCCTTAGGATAGAACCAAAAAGTCACCACGTAATGTCACGTCATATAAATCGGCACCGGGGCTAACTGTCACAGAATTGATAACAGTATGTTCGCGTAACACACGATGAGATGAAAATGATCAAGGTACGGTACGGTAAGTAGTACAGAAGAACCGCTGCAAATAACGTGGTACGTGAGAACCAATCGACTTACTGATGTGCAATCACCGATTGGCGATGCTAAATTATTTACTGTTCAACTGCGGCATGCTGTTTGTATACGCACGGTTCTAGTTTCATTGCAAACCAAGTTTAACTTTTAAGCCGTTTTTTGAACTGCTAACACGATTTTTTAATACAAAATTTTGTTTCAAGAGCAAAAGAAATAGGTAACTGTAGGCAATGACGCTTGTAGGCTACGGTCGGGTCAAGATAATTTGCTAGCACAACTTAGTAACCTTTCTCTAAAGGTTTTTATTTTTTGTTTAGGAAATGTCAACTGTCATTTAGATAAATGCCATAATAACAAAATTCCCATAACAAAAGGTTCTAGCCTAAGTTTAGTATCTTTTGTTATGAGACTTTTCCTAGAGCCACTTTGACAGTTGCCAACCGCATTCTAGAAGCCATTTAAAAAACAAAACAAAATCGAAACCGTTTTGTGCGAGTGCGTATAGATATTCTAATAAGAGAGAGTGAACTAAAATAGGTAGCCAGATGTAAACATTTCACACAAGGCTTACGAGCAATACGCTAACTACACACAAATTAAGCTGCACAAAGAAACTACTTAGTCACAATGTATTGACACGCAAATCAGCGCACCGATAGAAAGTGTGCAGCATCATCGTTGCATAACGGCTTAGTAAATATTATTTTTACAACGCCGAAGATTAGTGGGGTGTGACGTAACGCGTAGGGTGCTGACTACTATAAATTGCCGCCTAAAATTGGCGGCTGTGGGTGGACACACGGTGAAAATAGTAAAGTGTCTTAATATAGAGGTGAGTTCAGTCCCACGCACTTGACGCACTACCAGAAATTTGACCAACTAAGGCATTTGTCTCACCGCCGGCGATGAGCGAGAAGCGATTAAAGCTAGAAACTGGATACGAGTTGGCGAGCAGCGATAAACGAGCGTGTAGTTCCTATAGTTGTCTCGCTGGGTTATAAAGCAAGTGAGCGAGTGCGGCGAGCGATTATTCGCGTCACTCGCTCAGAGCGGCCGACCGTATAGTCTTGCGCAAACCTGCACGCCAAGCGATCATCGCTGAGCGACTAGCGGGTATCGCTGAGCGAGTTTTATCTTTGATAGTTCTTGTCGCTGCGATAAAATACTGTAGAGAGAGTTCTCTCCGGCAGTGTGAACGGCCAGCGATCATCTATTAATATATGTGTCTCTTTTTGACACGGAATCTATATATTTTGTTCGTTTCTTGAGCAAGAAAATGGTTGATAGCTAATCGCTTGCTCGCCGGTGGTGAGACAAGTGCCTGATCACACTCATATTTAATATACTTAATATATACTTAAGTAAGTGTTTAAGTGTGTATATTTTTCTGCAATCAACTCCGTAACAGTTGAAAGGTATGGAGGTAGCTTATACCTTAGATTAACATAAAGGCTTTTTAACCCCTGAATAAAATAATGATAGCGGGAGAACGGGCAAAACTGCGAGCACTGCTAGTGATACAATACAGAACAAATTAAAACCTATTTCTGGATTGTTTGATCAAAATTTTGGGCGGCAAAGAACTGTGCAAGTGTGACGCTCTCCACCAGGTGGGTGACTTGCTCGTCTCGTCACTCAGTTGCTTAAAAAGGAGGATAAAAAATCAGTAAATTATCCTGGCACAGCATATAATATATAAATAGTATGAAGAAAACATCCAAGTAATAATTTCGTATTCTTCCAAAAGGGCTCGTCCTAATACCGCCAAAGGCCTCAATTCTTCTCGTTACGCCACATGTAGGTACTTTGTCAGTAGTCCACGTTCATAAATACGTAGGCTTTGTTACAGCGTACCTACTCTCGTGTACAATAAAGTTGACTTCCGACCATGTCGCAATCGCACGCTGCGGGCACACTAGGCAACGACAGATTGACAACTATGAAACATCTCTAAAATGTACGTTATCGACGATAAAAAGATGATGGGTTTTAGCTTTAGGATGGTATATTTATGCAAAGGAACCTATTGACACATTATTTAATTTGGTTTAAAATGTATTATAAAATGCGTATAAATTAAAACAGTCTGAGATCGAAGCGCCTATTAAAATATTTAACTATACCAACGATCTAACGTAGTATAGTATGAAAAATCTTTGAGCTATACATTGTGGAAAAGATTTACCAAAGTTGTGAAAGTCCGTTATGATAATTATGACGACTCGTTCGTTTAGTTGCATAAAAACTTTTTTTTTTCTTAGCGTGGATAGTTGGAACAATGTTTTAGGACCGTAATTATTACGTACTCCCGTAAATTAGTATTCTGTTTATAAATAATCATATAACTGTAAATTAGCGCTATATCTTTTGTTATGCGAAACTAATGGTATAACATAATAAAATAGTAAAGATACTTACTTTCAAGTTTAAACTAATCAAATTTGTACGAAAATTTACGACTAAGTTGTGTATCTGCTAGTTCCATAGTTTGTGTTCTCGCTTCACGTGTCGCGCCCACACGGGCGCTAGCACGCCGGCTCCACACGTGATAATTGATGGCTCGTTGACGAGTGCACTGCAGGTGACAGAATTGCACATGAACAACTGTACCACCAATTTAACTGCTCAGCTGGACAAAACTGGATCTATAATTAGCTAGCGATGCTTTTAACTTAATTGTAGATAAATATTAAAATACCCATAGATGAGTGTAGTGCGCTGAAGGTACGTTTATATCCAGCGTCAGACTGGACATATAGTCGAGGTGGCATTTGCCAGTCAGGCCCCCAACGGGTCTGGCTTGTGGAGATTGCCACAAGCCAGGCGGTAGCTAGGATAAGGGGTCTCCAGTCTCGGGCCCCGGGCTTGTCGAGCCAACTGGACCCTTCCGGCCCAGTCCGACTCTGTTTTTATCCGTAAACCAGTCCCCGAAAAAGGTGTACCCCCATCACATGTATTACTAATTTTAACACAACTGACAACTATTGCATATGGACACTTTAACTTTTCAGCTGGACAAAACTGGACTTAACTATCATCGATTAGCGATGCTCTTAGCGTAATGGTAACACGTTTCTTGCAGATGGGGCTTAAAAGAAGACGCGAAGTTTTTTAATACCTCATTCAGTGATAATTTTAAATTGGTGGCAGGTGACTTCCTTTGATGTATGCTTTTTTTCCTAGGATCTACAAAACAGGTGTCCATCAGTAGCACAAGACGCAGTTTCTATGCAACAGCAGCAATTTGGTTTAATTGTGTAGTTTCATGTAGAGCTAAGAAGATTTTGTCTTATTTTAGTTTGTTGCTACAAACAATATTGTAACAATATTGTATGCTCGTAAGTGTTTTCTATCGTGTTGTAATTTTTATTTCTGGTGTACACAATAAAGAGTTTCTATCTATCTATCTAATATTATATGATCGACTTCCAAGCACGTGCCAGATAGCATCTTGACTGATGTATTTACTGTTAAGTCAACAGGAATGGGCCAATCATTAAAATGTCAAGCAATTAAGCTCAATTTTGCGTATTCAGTTTTAAACTTTACGTGACGAACGAAGTAAGACATGTTACGTAACTAAAAGAAAAGCCGTCTTTCCCAACTTACGCAATTGAAACTGTGCAACCACGTATCATATAAATAATGCATGAACTTCCCAATTTTACCGTACAGGAAAGTCTACCAATACCGAGAACTTCAATTTAATAAAGCTAAAGTCGTTTTAATAAAATATGTGACGTAAAAAACGACGGTTAGCATGAGTCATATGGAGAAACCGACTATAATAACCACATGCAAATAAAACCTGTACGGGTTTCAAGAAGCAACTAATACCAGGCAACTCTGGAGTACATTAATAAAATGTCAACAGATACCATCTAATCATGCTTAACAAAGATTTAAAGCTCCTTATGATTTTTTTACAGAGGTAATTACCGCTTGAGATAGGCATTACATATGTGTAACGGTCTCCTGAAATCTGACCAATGAACTCAGAATACAGTACTACCAACGTATCTGTCCAATGGAATGCAGGAGCCACTATCGCATATTCTGAACAAAGCTGACAGCCAACCATATAGAAGTTGTAGTTGTAGTTTTGACCACCTCTTTAGATAAATTGTGCGTATGTGCTGCATAATTAAAATACCAACACCAACGGTAGGAGTTAAGCATCATGTAATGAGTAAAATATGTAAATCTTTACTACTTTTACAATGAAATTAACATCTCATGAAAATGTTAAACGTTTTGGAGAATATTTCTGGACATTATTTATGGAATTAAATGATCTTATGACACCACTATCTAAATGCAACTAAAAAATCGATGTAGGGTCAGCCTTAGACATGACTCCCTCCTAAGCTAACATCGCGTCGGTCGCTGGTGTATACGAATATTCATTGTGTTCTTCAAGAACCTCATCACAGTAGATTATATAAGATAAACCAGGAGTTTGACTCGGATGTGTCCTTGAATTCAATAGCCCTGTGGGCTAGGGTTGCTACTATCTAGTTTAAATAAAACAACATTATTTTGTACGCTAATTCACACTGAATCTCAATGACTATCACACTGAGCGTACCGTGAAGTATCATAGCGAGTGGGGGAATGAGTGCTCATTTAAGTCCTACTTTAATTTTGTTTGTAATTTGATTAATTTGACATGTAATTTTTTATTATTATTATTAAAAATCTCAATATCAATATCAATTTGATTACGTAACTCGATTCGGGCGCTCGTTTAATGTCATACTACTGCTTTAGCTCATCTACTGTGACCGCACTGCGACGTTGACATTTAGTGGAAGAATGCAATATATAGCGCGCGCGTATATTGCTACGCGTGACCGACGTCATTGACCAACGTCAGCGTACAAATTTCATACTGTCACTCACTTTGCAGGAAAGGGACTTCCGTAACCTAATCGAAAAAAAAACTTTCAACAGTTTAACTTCAGAATTTTACTAGCCAATAAACATATTTTCTAGCTAAAATAACGTCAGGGTACAAATTTCATACTGTCACTCACTTTGCGGGAAAAAGACTTCCGTAACCTAATCTAAAAAAAAAAACTTTAAACGGTTTAATCTCAGAATTTTACTACCCGATATAAATATTTTCTTCAGTGTAGTACGTGTAACATATTCATATTCATATTTATTCATAAAATGTTATTTTACATGTCAAATCGTATTATAAATTAAATTAAAATTATACTAATCAAACAATAAATAAGTAGGTACATACACGAATCAAATAGTTAAAAAGAAACATAAAAAGTCAGTCATGATAAATTAAAAAGAAAAATTACAATTAATGTAATTAATTAATCCATATAAATTAAATTAAATTAACTTAACTTATATAATACATTTATAAAATTCGTAAAACGCATAAAAAGACTGCTCGATCAGCCATTTTTTGAGACGTTCGGTTATATGTTTCACTAAAACTGTTTTATAACAAATCAAACACCGACATTCTATTGCATTAGAACACCTGTCACTAACGTTAGGTGTGTCATAATACCCGTAATGACCATATTCCATTTCAGTGTGCAGTAAGATCGATCCATTGTTGCATCACTAAGTGGCAGCTCTATCTCACCGCATCCATTACTCCCGGTCATTATTTCATTAGACCCTTTCCTTTCCCATGCAGTCCATTATTCCATCACCTCGCAGAGAAAGTCACACAAACCAAACAATATCTACAATTTAAAAATATTGGCAAAATCATTGCTAACTTTTAATTGCGTCGTAACTGGCGAAAGTTGAATACTAGAAATTTTTGCCATAAATTTAATGCTGCCTTGTGTTTGTTTAATTATAGCTGGACCATAAAAAATGTAATCGCTACTACAAGCTTACCGCTTAAGTCGAGCGGTAGGACTGTAGTTTATTAGTAAGGGATAATAATTTTCTAGCGGACCTAAGCTATTAAAATATGTTATTAATTACATTTTGTATTTGAGTAGTATTATTAGCATGCTACTTACTTCCGCATTTGCTAACTGTAAATCGGTAGTGATGCCGCTAACGTTTACTGGCAATCAATTTTAATATTAAATTATAATTAGACTTGCAATTCTTATTTTATGCTTCGTTTCAGATAGTAATACCACATGCCTTCGTAGATATTATAATGGCAAAATATTTTAAAGTCCCAATAATAATAGGTAATTTGTTTCAGACATTAGAAACAGTTTTAAACTTAGTAAAACCTTAATTGTCTTTTTTGCTTCAGGCTACGAAATAAAAACACTAACGCTTTTATTTCGTTTTAGGCTATCATCTAAACCTTCAAATCGATCCCAATAAAATGTTCATATAAGGTTACAAATTTACTGAATTTTATTATATATTTTACAAATGATTAATCATCATAATCATTTCTATCATGTTCCCAATGCTGGATGGAACACAGGCCTTCTCTCAGAGAAAGAGGATGGGCCCATCATGCTGGATGCTGGCACAGTGCATGTTAGTGAATAGCCATGTCTTTGACTTTTGAGGTTCTTAGACGTACCGGTATCCTCACGATGTTTTCTACACAATTGTTTAGCGATGATATCGTAACTGCACATACATTATTTAAATAATAAATAAGTCATTAGTGAAGGGCCGAGGATCAAACCGGGTGCCGTCAAATTGTAACGCGCACATATCTACTAACGCTCAGCCACCTTCGCTCTCTGAACTAATTTCTAACGCATTTATTCTTCAAATTTCAAAGATTTAAATTCATTTACCCCCTTATTAATAAACGTGGAGTAGTTTTGGAATAGTTACGCCGTGTTTTGTCTTTTTCTCTCTTTCAAATTTTGAATTCGATCGAAAAATACAAAAGGCGGTGTAACTATTCCGAGGCTACTCAACGTTTATTAATAGGGGGGTTAATGTTTAAGTCCGCGTGGCGAAACTGAGACCGGTGTCGTCACTGTACGTGATGGAAAGTGGTGCTGCAGAGGAAGATGTAACACTTGCATCCGATCCGTTCACTTTGACACATAACATGCTTTTACTTCGAACTAACTTTCCTAATCCATGCTTTTACTTACGACATCCACGTACATTCACAAAACCGCAACACGGGTTTACATATTTGGTTATATACGTTACATAATAAAGATATGTAAAGAACATAACATTTGGAATGTTTTCGCAAATATTTTGGATTAATTAATAAAAACAGTTTTACAAAAAAATTATGGCCGATTTCATAGGAAGTTTAAGAAGCTGGATGTATATTCAAGTCGCGAGTGAATCTATTTCTTCTAGACAAACGTACTCCATCATAGACTGCATCATGACTTAACATCATACAAGTAGGCACTCAAACGCAAGCCTACTATTAAAAAGAAATCAAAAAAGGTTATACTTTTCAAAAAAAAACGCTTCATAATTGTGTACAAATTTGTCGATAAATTGCCACCTTAATGTTATTTAGCAAGAATCTAACCCGCGACAAACTACTATTGGCCAATACTTTTAACCATTGCAGCATAAATTTAGCTAAATTGATTATGTGGTTAATAAAATTATAAAATAACGTTAGATGTCAGTTTCACGCAACTATCTACTTAGGTGATTTATACGGTGGGTGCGTTGATGTCTTTTGTAGGCGCAATAATAAAATTACAAAACTCATTCTATACATTTGAGCAATGGAATTGGAAACTGTCAAAGTGGCGCTAGCATAGCTTGTACTTTGTTATCGTGTCACATTGCACAGTGAGGTACGTATGTAAAGCGCGTAAGTCGCGCGGGTGCGGAGTGTAATAACCTCGCCGAGTACAGGAATAAAGAAATTCGTACCTACGTTTCATTGAACATTCCAACAATGAAGTGCTGTTGCGCCCGTTACAATAGTTTTTGTAAGCAACGCTGTTCGAAATAGTTTTTAGTACCTCGGATAGAGCTTCACTTTAAAAAAAAAAGGAGTTACAGCATTCTCTAACGTTAAAATTGATTCTCTTGAGGCTACTGGTACTGATCGAAATTAACAAAAATTTACGGATTTTATCGTGTTTTTTACATTATTTTACCATTAAGAATAAATTGTCAATAAATTGCCACAAGCCATGAAAGTGATCTTTTACACACGATATATTTTGACGTGCGACGAACGAAACGAGGAGGGTGCTAACAGTTTGAGGGTGTAAAAGATTGCCTACTCGCGTGTGTAGAGACTTTTAATAACTAGTGTAAAGGTAAGAAAAAGAAATCTGAGAAAAATCCGTTTCATTTTTATTTTCCCGCCAAAGAAATTAGCAAAGCACCAAGTTCACAGCACAGGTTTTACATAGTTGTTACTTCATTTCACAGAGTAAAATGTTTCTGATATGGTACGGACCTACATGGTCAATGAAAATAAAAAAGTATGCTCAATGGTATTTTACGATACGATTTTGAAATTACTTTAATTCCCTAGGGAGGCAAAAGTGATATTTACCGCCTGCATTTTGATTAATTAATGACCTACTTACCGAGCGCTAGTGATGAAAAATAATGTAAAATACACGTTATAAAATCCGTCAAGAGTTTAATTGATCAACGTGTGATAATCGCGAAAACCAATTTTTTTATACAAGAATTTTTATTTTGCGTTTGTTTAAAACTAGGAGCGACCTCTGTTTTCATCCGCTATCCTACGGTCTAATTTTTACCGGATAAAACGTAGCAGCGGGTGTGAGCTCCCTTATCAATTGCTTTTGTGACTTCATAAATTGGTTATGTGAAACCAGACAAAATTTACTAAATAAAGTATACATACTTACTTTTCAAGTTCTGTTGGTACAAAGAAATGTAAAAATTACGTCCTAGGCTAACTCAAAGTGAACAGGTTAGGTATCTTGATTACATAAAACCTAAACTAGACTCAGCTATGAATAGTTGAAAAGCTATTTAAGAGTTAGAATCTTAATTAACAATAAGTGTATCCACTTTTTTGCATTGCGCACCGTGCGTGCATATAGCAAGGCTCTGCGGGGGTCCCAGCCAGTCTCAAGCGGAGGGAGGAGGGAGGTAGGGCTCCGGTCTCGGAGTGCGAATTCCTCTGCCGCCAAGGAGGACGAGTGTCGCACCCGCCAAGACACGTCGCGCAGCATTATTTAAATACCCCATAGTACAAATTTATACACTTGAGTTTTTCTACTTCTTAATATAGGCAAGGACTAAGGTCCTAATGTTTTTATTATGTATTAATTTATCTTTGGTATGGACATTGAAACGTGCTATAAATTAGTTGCATTGTTCTGGCTAGATATTTATGTTGCTTTTATGTTTGTAGCTGTGATGGATGAGTCATACCAGACTCTTTTAAAAAAAAATTGAAATAGGCTTGCGCTTGGCCGCCAACTCGCTTGATGTTAAGCGATGATGCGGCCTACGATGGAGCACGCTTGCCTAGATTATTTTTTTATTTGGCTAGTACTTTGTTACATAATAAAAGAAGTACACTACCGCCGAACTAGGCTCAAAGCCTGGGTAACAGCGTCACATTATACTTATAACATCTCTCTTTGCGTCGGGGGTTAAAAATGCTAATAAACGCTGCATTAAATAATATAAATTACAATTTCAAGTTTAAGCTCAATTAAGTTGCATCACATAAAATCTCAATCAATTAAATAAGCAATCATAAAAAGCTTGTACCTGGCAATTTTCCTCTGAACATTTCAGGGAATTCTACTAAAAAAGGCATGATTACAAACGTTCATCACATATTTATTGAACCTGCTCGCCTCCCAGACAAGGGAATCGTAAATCTAATCAACTTTATATCGCCGTCTTATAATAACTCGTGTATTAACAAACAAAACTACAACGAAGCGAATAAAAATGACCAGTATGTAAATAAAATAAATGGAGAATGGAGGCGATTCTTCGAAGGCGGTGTTTTGTCCGGTTCTGACAAATGAGCACGCGGTTGCACCGCGGCTGCCAGGCCCAGACTAGCTTATTAGCTATGGCAACACTAAACCTGTGACACAGACACACCACAACTTGCTTTGTTTATTAACTTTATAACGTAGATGCGAATTTAGCTAAGTTTTAAACATTTTTAACCGACTTCAAAAAAGGCTTCTCCATTTTGTTTTTTTTATTCCGCACCCAAAGGGTCCCTATTACTATGCCTACGCTGTCTGTCTATCCGTCCTACCACTTAACGGCCGTATGTTTCGTTTTTTTTACAGAATATGTAGATAGTGTTACGGCGGATTAAATAAGAAATAATAATTATGACATAAAGTAATAACTAATACCTACAATAAATTTTTTTTAAACGTATTTTTGTATTTGTTCTAATGTAAACAGTAATACGTATAAGCGTCAAACTTGGCATGTTTAAAGCACACACTAAAGTAAAATAACAATAATAAACAATGACTAAGTGCGGGTCGGTGACAAATTTCTGCTCACTTGCGATGTCGGTGCTTGGATGAGTGACAGCCTGGGCGTGATGTTTTTTTGCACTACTTGTATTTTGTGGTGATACGGAACCCTCAGTGCGCGAGATCTACTTACACATGGTCTGTTTATTTTAATGTTATGCGATATTTCCGCTTATTCTATAACGTTTTTTTATAAACAGTATATATCTTGTTTTTTAGGAACATTCTATAAGTATGTTGAGGATAGACTTGCCCATTATGAATTTAAAGAAAACATTTCACCGGGGTAACGTTTTCCTCCGTTTTAACATTTTCGGGGTAAGGCTCAAATTCCGTTTATTAAATTTCACCCACTTCCCGTAAAGTCGTTTTTATATCGTACTTTATTATCATAATTTGTCATCTAATACTTGAGCTAATCGAGGCGAGGTAACTAGGTTAATCTCTAAATCAAAACTTAAAATCGGATTCGGAGAAACTGTTGCGATAATTATTCATAAAATAAGCTTGAACTATAAATGAATTTATCTAAGGAATATCTCTATCTTCTCTATCTCTACATAGTATAAATTGAAGTCGCTTTCGGCGTCTGTCTGTCTGTATGTATGTATGGCCGCTAACTCCTCCTAAACCTCGCAACGAATTTTGATGCGGTTTTCACCATAAGTTAGATACATTTTCAAGGAAGATTGATATATATAACTAGCTACCCGCCCCGGCTTCGCACGTAAATTACACCCGTGCGAAGCCGGGCGGGCGGGTCGCTAGTTAAGGATAAACCCAGAAAAGTACACGTAGAAGGCGTAGATAATTAGTACCCTATTATGGTATAATCGTGTTCATAACCGCTAAGCTTGCTAACATTAAGTAGGACGCAGATACTAGTTATAAATTCTCCACCGACGAGTACAATATTTTTTGTTCAGCTATCGATCAAAAACAAAACCGCAGAACAAAGATTGTGGATAAAACAAGTTCTGAATAGGTCGTGATTGCGTTGGCAAAAAATATTTATATTGTTTCCAAAATGCCACTAGACAAACGACGCGAATTGATTTTTTTAAGTAATTCATCAGTCTCGGAAAAGTGGGTCGTGATATTAATTTTTGTAGTTGTTCACTTTCTACTGGATTGATAGAAAATAATTGTTTGTAAAGTAATCAAAGATAAAAGCAATTTTTTATCGATTAGCGGTTAGCGAATTCCAAAAGCGTGCTAGCTATTCTGGTTCTAGACAAGCAATCAAAGTGCCTATCGACTCACAATCGGTTAATTGATCTGCTGGTACGTCGAGCGACGAGCATTTATGGTCCCGTTACCACTTACCATTGAGTGAAGAAGACACGAATCGCTACTGGGAATCTGACATCGACGACATAAAAAATAATGTCAGCGTAAAAGGCAACTGTTAATCAAGCAAAGCATGTGCTTTTATATTCTTAAGAGCTCGCTCCCCGACTATAATAATATGATAGTTATCTCTTACACACATTTTCACAAATTTTGATGCTAAAAACTCACTGTGACTTGATTAAAAACTGATTGGTTAGCAAAACTGTTTTGAGGAATTTTTCATTTTAGTCTTTTATGTTTTGCCAGAGGAGATGTGCGATCAAATATTAGCTGTACCGTAGGAAGTAGGCTTTTAAGTGTTCACGTATTGAGTGACTCTCGCAATTTAATTTTATAGTTTATCTGACTATTAATAGAAACAACATCAATAAAGAAATATAGCAATGATCTAACATGTTTCAAATACATACTCAGCCATTAATGTATATTAATCTACATAATTAAACTCGCGCATGTTTACATCTCCCAGTTTCATCTACTGTTTTATGTTACAACTATTCGTAGCGACTATAAATTAAATTACGAAACAAAAAATGAACACCAAAGTAATGGTTAGCTATAACTTATATTACAAAGGACTGTTGATATCCATTAGACGGCGCATAGATACTTATCAAAACTCAAGCAAAACATCGAGACCATCCACCGTACAGTCTCAGGTTCTATGTTGTAATTATCACTTGATTCGAGTGCGCGATTGAAATTAATAGGAGGCTTTTTTACGGTGCAGATGTTCCCATTCGGTACGACAGACAAAAGACGTTAACACGATTCAGAGACGGACTCACAAAAGCAAGGAACAGATGTGCGCAGCGTTGCCGGTGTTTGCTTGTAAATCAGACTAGCAAACAGTGCGTGCACCCCCGTGTACAACCTTCAGCCATGGTTTAGCTAACAGTTACTGCGACTATGTCTGTGTGAGTGTACCAAGGCTGCGCTAGCGCACCGCAGAACACTGCCATTTCACGCGATACAGCCTAATGGCATGCAACATTCACTGTCACCTGACCATGAATTTAACATGCTAACATCAAAGCATGGCTGGCACATTATCTATAATGGCTAAAATAATAGCAAGTTTCAACACTCCATAATTCAAAGCTCTAAATCTGACTGTAAAAAATGGCCGTTTGAAGGATTTGCGATTCGTGAGCTTCAATGTCAACCTTTGGCATTTACAACGAAACTTGTGTGAGAAAACTGTATGCAATGATAAAATCAACTACTCTGAGCTATTCGCAGTGAGCGTGCCACTAACTTGTGTGGGTGATTTTGGAGTAAACGTCGTGTCTGGTTCTATTTACGCGTACCTGCCCCTACCTGGCATCTCGCATTCTTGCTCTATCTGCGTCTATCGAAGGTGTGCGAGTGTCGTAACGGTGCCTGCGTGCCTACGATTCTAGCCTGAACTTTACCTACTAGCAGACCTGTCCTCGACGGCAAACCGTTCCCAATCTTTGACACATCTCACCATTGATTGACACCGTAATTATATATGCTGAGTTCTGTTCAAGTCCGCGGGACCTTCGAGCCGCAATTTTGAATCTATTAATGTTTTTGTAGTTACAGATAAACAGTGATTAAATACCAGTTTGAAAGGAAACTATGATTCATTAATACACACTTAACTACTCAGTTATTATCCAGTCAAGAATGTAGTATCAAAATGTGGTATTGCCACAACTTTTGTACACAATAAACTTAACAGTATCTTTGTAGGAAACAGACATTGAGAATATAGCGAGCTCATAAAACCTCATCTTGTATCCAACACAAACAGTAGATATTTTAAAATATCATAAAATTCAAGAATAGCTGTGCTGTTGTAAATTCAGCATACATTCGTGAATGTTTTTAAACATCGATTGTTAAATATTAAAGCACCTAGTTTTTGAGATTGATCAGTGTTGTTTTTTGCTGCAACACATGTCAAACAAGTTTTGTTTCTGTGAGGTACGTAAGTATTATTATTTGAAATCTTGTTCCCATTTCTAAAATTTCTCTGCCATGAACTAGCGACCTCGAAACAGTTTTGAGTAAGATTGCAAAACGAACTACTTATTGTGTGTTCTCTTTAAATAAGACATTGGTCTACCCCATAGTAAGAAATTATGACTGTAATCTGAGTATATGTATATATATAAAAGGCATTGTGTGTATGTATGTATGTTCCCTACGGACTCCGAAACGGCTGGACTGATTTTGACGGGACTTTCACTGGCAAGTAGCTGATGTTATAAGGGAAAAATCCCACAGGTTAAAACGCGGGGCGGCAGTCACAACGGAGCTTGATAGGTAGATTTCTTATGGGATGTAGAGATCCGCTAAGAAAGCATTTTCCGAAAGGGCTCAATTGAATTGTGATATAGATGAAAGGGGCAATGTACGTTAAACGTGTACGTGTAAATTTGTACGAAATTCTACGCGTGTGCAACAACTAGAGTAATATGTATTTATATCAAATCTGACTTGAGACATTTGAGACTGGATAGCATATAATCTCAGGCAGGAGTAGGTAGGCAAGTAGGCAGCAGTAAAACACCTACCTGTATCGATTCATGGCACATGCCAATCAAAGATTTCATGGATATGTTTTTGCAGATCTCCGACAACGTGAGCAGCCAATCAAAGGTAACGATTAAAGTAATGTTCTGCGCTATCTTTTAATAAGGTACATGTACCTATGTATAATCAAAACTGTTATGTAAGATACCTTTAAAGAATGTCGAAGGCATGTGCACCTTGAATCTCGTGTTGCATTATGATTCATGTCAGAGATCCGTCGAGTCACGGCATCTTGCCGTCAAATGTCGATTCCCTTGCATTGTTTGTATTGTCTTATCGGGCCCGATGTGATGTCATAGTTCATAGGACCGCCCTCGACGTCGCTCAGCATTTCGCAACCTGATGGATGTTACGGGACGGGCATGAAGGTACCGAGAGATGGGTGTGTCCCAGTGTTGCAGGTAATTTCGTGGCCATTTACAAAATAGTCAAGTCATATTGTTGGGTGCTGGTTGTGTAACGTAGGTCGAAGGTTCAGCGTTCGGAAGTGCGGGGGGCAGGGGAACTGCAACAGGTGGACGAGGCCGGCGCGCGCGCATGGGAGCGACGCGAAGGCCGCCACAGCTCGTGGCGTTCTCTAATGTCGCAAGTTTAGTGATCTTACGATTAATGATTACCGTTCCATAGTTTTTGCGGTTTCAATCTAGATTGGTTGAACTTAGACATTACGCGTTACTTTATAAAATAATATATTATATCAACATGTAAGAGTATGCTAAAAACACCGTGCAAAATCACCGAAAAGTTTTAAACTCACCTCTTTAAGACCATCGAGTCGACCGAGAGATTTGGACTGGCGCAGCGGCAGGAACGCTTTGAACGCGTCCATGCGCGAGGAGCGCTCTGGCTCCGCATTGGTGGCGGCAGTGAGGTCCGCGCAGGAGAGGCGAGCCTTGCGGCGCTTGTCGAGCAGGTGCTTGGCGCGCGAGCGGCGCGGCGCCGGCGCCTCTTCCTCCGGCTCGCTGCACACCTCGCGCGCCGCGTGCACCGTGTGCCGCCGCCGTGACACCGGCGGCGACGTCAGCCGCGACACCAGCGACTCGAACATTATCGTGGCTATCGGCCGGCGCCGCTCACCCCGCCCTCATACAGACCCATACTCGATCGTCCCGCGACGTCGAACCCCTACAACCAAACATTATTCTGTGACGGTGACCTCTCCTGCAACGCAGCGGGCCACTCCGCGGCCTCGGTAGTTCTCTACATGCGATCACAGGCGGTACGCGCTCAGGTGTAGGCAATTTGGATCGTTGACCGATCCGCGCCGCTATTGTCACTACGATGCCACTCTCGAAATAGCTTTTGTTTGTGATTCATTCACGCAGCGTGCGTACCGTGACGGACGGAAATGGCAAAACGCGCATTTGCATCCAAAAGTGAAACATTTTGAACGAGTTCAAATTTATATTCGTACTGATGTAAGTGCGAACAATAGGCGTTGATCTGTTAAAAGAGGTTCGGTCCGGTGCTATTTTTCACACGGTTTGTGTATAACTTAGTTTCGTTAACCCAGTTACCGAGTGAATATTATAATTAAGAGAGGCTGGGTCTGGGCTGTTACGGTGCCGCGATCGACGTTATCGAAAGTGTGTCGTGTTGTGTCCACAACATTGTCGTGGCAGCGTGCCATCGCCGTGGCGTCGTCACCGACGGTTTGAACAGAAGCTCGCAAGGCCAATAACTGAATGAAACGAAAATAGAAGTCATTCCGAAGATACCTGCCACGTATCTTGCATCTTGTTTTTAAAAACTTTTAAAATGCTGGTAGAGGATTTTTAAACCAGGAAGTATAGCTACTTCTCTGTGTTAGAGATTTTATATTTTAACACGGAAACAAAGTTTTTTATTTCATTTCTCTTTAAAAGCAAAGTTGTAAATGAGTCTAAATTTTCCATTACACGCTGAGTATACCTATTATTGGGGTGTTGCATAGGTCCACCACAACATATATTTTGCCATTTTTGTTAGAAACATTATAATAGTCCTGTCTATCTATACTAATATTATAAAGAGGAAAGATTTTTTTTGTTTGCATTGAATAGGCTCCGAAACTGCTGAACCGATTTGAAAAATTCTTTCACTGTTGGGAAGCTACACAATCCCCGGGTGACATAGGCTATATATCAATACCCGTGCGAAGCCGGGGCGGGCCGCTAGTAAACTGATAATAATAAAAAGTACTTATTATCTTGTTATTACATATATCAATGCTGTAGTGTACGCACTTGTCCCACCCAATTTCACAATTCTTTACTATGTGCCAATGTTCACTGTTGCGTTAACTGTACCTATCCACATTCTCCATAGCATTTTAGAGCGAGAAACGTATTAACATTCCCTACGTAACGTAACCACTAACGAGATTAGTGTGGTTTATTTCCCTAAGGTAAAACCAAAAGGGATTTAAGAGTTAAAAATATACAATTGCGAAAATACGTTTTGAACGCGCCTTCGGTCAACAAAGCCGTGTTCACATTTTCACTTTTACACTTGAGTCAAGAAAACTGTTTACCTCGTTTATGACCAGCACGTGTAATCTAAACCAGTGAGAAAAGAACGTAACCATTAACTTTGTCGTAAAGTCTGGACGCCTTTCATGTTAGAGTATGGTTTATTTGGAAAATGATAAACAACTTTGATGGAGTTTTTGTTAGGATGCCTATTTTATAAATTATAAACGTTGGTAGCGCGGCGCCATAGGGCTGGTAGAGTCAGTGGTTCTGACTGGTAGCCATCGTTTGTGGAGCATGCCTCAGCTAATAATACGGTTAGTCCTAAGACGTCGAAGCAAACCGGTACGCGGACCGGTCTGGCTCCCCCGCGCGCATCTCACCCCTTGCTTCTGAAATACACGCATACACGTCACCTTATCAAGAGAGCCACCGCAGCTAAGCTTCACGTCGGAGCTCGCTCCCATTTCACAGCCCCGCGGACAGTACCCGGATCGGGTTCCGTCGGGGTACGAACAAACCGGCAACATTATACGGCCAGCGGTCTGCGTAACCGCAGTTTAGATGCAACTTAAATATCCGAGAGCAACAAAACCGATGTCGTGTTCTCGTCTCACTAGCTGCGTAGTGATGTAACAATCGAAGATTCAAAACAACATATCGATAGTTTTCACGAGAAAATCGTGAAGATAACTAATGTAGCGTGAAAACAATTGGCGAAAGCGCGGTATAACTTTGAGTTAGCCAATCGAGAGCGCAGTGACAAAGGCGTAGATTAGAAAGTGTGGTGTGTATCAGGGGCCGTGATACGGGCCGCGCACGCTCTGATTGCCGCCCTATCTTCAAATCTGTCGCGCAGTCGCTGGAGCTGCTTTAATCACACATTATATTATGTAGCGCGCTACACTTCCATAACCAACTGGCATATTGTATCATACCATGACTTTGCACTGAAGCATTGAATGATATTTCGATGGTAGCATTTTTAGGGTTCCGTACCCAAAGGGTAAAAACGGGACCCTATTACTGAGCCTACGTTGTCTGTCCATCTGTCTGTTCGTCCTACTTTAAAACGCCTGTATCTTTCAAACCGTAATAGATATCCAGTTGAAATTTGCACAGAATATGTAATGTTACAGCGGATTAACTAAAAAATAATAAAAATAGTAAAAAATTAAAATCGTAAGGGGGGTCCCCATACAACAAACGTATTTTTTTACGAATTTTGTATTAGCTGTAATGTAAACAGGGTAATAGTACAAACTTCAAAATTGGCATGATTATAGTACACACTCTAAAGTATAACAATAATACAACAAATAATAAATAATGACCAACTGCGAGTCGGTGACAAGTTTCTGTTAATTACCAAGTTATAACTGGTAATTTCGTTTAATTTTTGAATTTTGTGGTGGTACAGAACCCTAAGTGCGCGAGCTCGACTCTCACTTGGTCGGTTTATTTAACTTGATAACAATAATTTTCTGTGATCTCATAGCTCTTAAAAGTGTGTTCTAATTGTATTCATTGATATTAGAGTTTGTAGAAGTAGTGATATTTTATTATATCTTTCCTTTGTTTGTGTTCCCGGAGAATAAAGAACAATCTTGGAATATTGAAAATGAATAAGTAAACGTGCTCCATCATCGACCGCATCATCGATTTGCATTACTTGAGACCACGGTCAAACGTTAACCTAGTACGAGGAAAAAATAATAATCTGGCGGAACATTTTATTGACATCGAAGCAAGCAATAGACATTATACATTATACAACCCTTCGAGAAGGTTGTTCTTTTATTCTCACAAAATAAGAAGCAGTAAAATACAAACCAATTTTACATGATCGATGAGGTATACCGAATTCATTTATTATTGTCTCAAGTTTTAGGGTTCCGTGGTAAATGCGTGTTTATGTGGGCCCTATTACTCTAAGCCTACGCGGTCTGTTTGTGTCTGTATCCGTAGAACTTTACTAGACTATACTGTATAACCGTAATAGATAGGCAGTTGAAATTTTCACAGAATATAATAACGTTATGGCGGCATAATTAAGAAATAATATTAAAAAAAATAGTTCACAATAAAGAGGTGTCCCGTCCCCACGCAACTGAAGTATAGTCTTTGCTCTAAGTGTGTAAATGGTAATACTTACAGGCGTCATACTTGGTATGATTATAGTACACACTCTAAAGTAAAACAAAAAATAAAAAACACCGGCCAAGTGCGAGACGGGTGCACGTTAAAGATCCCGAACTAAATTAAATAAAACATGTTTTGGGTGCGGAACCCTCGGTGTACGAGTCCGACTCGCACTTGTCCGGTGTTTTTGTAGTCAGTCAAAACTGTCAAGGATTGACATCACTTGATGTTTCTTGCTTTGTGGACTTCGATCTCGAAGGATTGGAATTTGTAACGAAAAAGATTGGGGTAAATGAACTGTAAGCAAGACATCAAGTTGAAAAACCTCGGCGATTGCGTAACTACACTACGATTGCACAATAGAGATTTTCAGGTGCGGGTTACGGAAATGTGCCTCAGTTTAGGAGGTCAGCCGGTGACCTTGGCTGCAAGTGGGTCGCTCGTGAGATGGCCTATCGGGTGGCAGACGTCACGCTCCGGCCTTCCGTGAAGCGCCCGCGCCGCTTCTCCTGACCCGACACGCTACTACATCTCCGTCCAGTTCCACTAACCGGAAAAACTTACTAAATAAACCGGCCAAGTGCGAGTCAGGCTCGCGCACTGAGGGTTCCATACCACCACAAAATACAATAATTATCAATTTAAAAACCAACTTCAAAATTAGTAAATTGCATTTCGATTAGTTGAAATAATAAGGTTGACGCAATGATGAGGTCATCCAATTAAGGAATTACCAGTTATAACATTGTAATGAACAGAAATTTGTCAACGACTCGCACTTGGCCGTTATTTATTATAATTATGTTGTTATACTTTAGAGCGTGTACTATAATCATGCCAAGTTTGACGCTTGTATATTACCCTTTTTACATTAGATCTAATACAAAAATACGTAAAAATACGTTTGTTGTATGGTTTCGTTTTTACTTTCAGACTTTTTTATTATTTCTTAGTTCATCCGCCGTAATTAATTCTGTAAAAATTCAACTGACTATCTATTACTGTTTGAAAGATACAGCCGTTTAAAGGTAGGACGGACGGACGGACAGACAGAGTTAGCCTCAGTAATAGGGTCCCGTTTTTACCCTTTGGGTACGGAACCCTGAAAGTTACCGATCTCATCAGACGATAAGTTGACACATCAGATATGAAAACAACATTGTTTCAGACGAGGTACTTCAACTTGGTTACCGCTGAGGCAAGCCGTTTTTATGTCTCAAACTAATCGTAGGTACACAAAGTGTTCCAAGTTATTTCCGCGAGTCAATTGCAGTTGTCGCTGTACCGGCGCAATTGTGCAGCATTAAAAGTAAGCGACCGACCGCGGAATAGTTTTCCTAATGACAAGACGTGAGTGAAAGCAGCTAGAGACCTTTATAATTTATTCAAAGTTTTTATTCAAATATTATAATGTCCCACAACTCTTGTACACGCCTACTTGTTTCTTTTCTTAGGGTTATATCCAAAGATATTCAAAACTATGGATATCAGGAGAAAACTTTAAAATTACTCGTAAAAGTAAACTAAAACCATATATGTAATATGTCGTCAACTTTGGTTGCGTTGCATCAATATGTGCGGTTATGGCAAAAAGAAACAAATTTATATTTATAGTTGAGGATATAAATCCGTTTATTGTGATTTAAGAAACATGATGGGTGAAACTTTTCTCGATAGATAGAAAATGATTCTTGAGTAATCCGCGATAAGAAAAACTGGAGTTTTATCATTTGTCGCTTACGTTATTTTTTAATGAGGATGGCGCCGACTCTTGCGCATCTCTTCCTGCAGGCCTAGCACGGACCGTGGACAAATTGTCTTTCCACCGTTTTTAACCCGCGAGAAAAAGACAAACGTATCCATATTCAAGCTTTGTCGCGTCTAGGCGTGGATGAAAACGGTGGAAAGACAATTTATCCACAGCCCATGCTATAGGCCTGCTGCAGGCGTAGATCGCATAGATTTGTCCCTATTTCACGCAGGAGCAACACTTTGATTTGAGCTGACGTGGTCGACTCTTAAGGTAATATCTGCATTTAGTCTACATTTTTGGTCCAAGCTAAATTAGACATTGATAAAGAAAAAACATTTTAAATGTATTTAAATTTGTATGTATACGATAATGATGTACTAGGTCCCGACATCCATGTATTTGTAAATCAAGGGTTAATTTATTTTATTGTGATTTGTTGGATGTTATGCGTAAGCGTCCGGAGGCAGTCTATTTTATTTTGGTTCATTCTTTATAGTGTGTGTTTATTCAGTCTATTTTTATTTGACAGAGAGTATTTCTGTGGGTATATTAAGAGCCAAGTCTCTGCCACAGCTATCTCGCTCGCACATTTTTGAATACAAAAACCACTGAGTGTAAATTGGGATTTTAAAGACTGATTGAGCGTTATCTTTAAAATAGTATCGCTTGTGTTAGCAATTTTCATGGCCATATTCATGTTGCTGTTTTTGGAAAGAAGGCAAAAAATAAATAATTTGCGTTGTCACAATTTTTCTTTTTCTTTTTCTTATATATAAAAGGCACTTATATATTTTTATGTGTGTATCTGTTCTCTATGGACTCCAAAATGGCTGGACCGATTTTAACGGGACTTTAACTGGAAGATAGCTGATGACAATAAATTGTCTTGATGTATATTATATTAGCTGCGCCCCGCGGATTCACCCGCGTGGATTAATCCTTATATTATAAATTAATTATGTCATCATTGTCTTTAGAATTACGTAGTCATCATCATCAGCCAGAAGACGTCCACTGCTGAACATATGCTTCCCCCTTTAACCTCCACACTGAACGACAGCCTGCCTTTGGCATCCTCTGGATGCCCGCGACTCTCACAATGTCGTCGGTCCATCTAGTGGGAGGCCTCCCTACGCTGCGTCTTCCGGTTTATGGTCTCCACTCCAGAACGTTTCTTCCCCATCGGTTATCGGTTCTTCGAACGATGTGGCCTGCCCATTGCCACTTCAACTTGCAAATTTTAACAGCTATGTCGTTGACTCTGGTTCTTTGGCGAATATCCACGTTTCGGATTTTATCGCGCAAAGAAACTCCGTGCATAGCTCTCCGAATTACGTAGTATTTTACGTTATTTTAAAGATAATGATGACGTAATGTTTTTTTTATATGTTAATGAGAACGGAACCGGGATCTTAAATGTTTTTAGATTTGACGCATGTTTATGTTACAGCTCTTCAGTTGTGTAAACAACTCTTATCTAAAGCAGCTCGAATGGAAGCGCAGCGGAGTCATCTTGTGTCTGCACCTCTGAGATGCTATGAAGGGCGAGGACCCGTTACTTGGTGCTCGTATACATTAGCTACAGCGTGACAGAGTTATTTAAATGTTTCTAACTGTTGCCTCGATGGGAGCGCTATAACCCGGTCGTTTGCTTGGCCTTACTCTCCGGGCTACTCCACCACTTGAATTATTATAGCCGAGATGATTAAACTTGTAGGTTACATTTCTTTCATCAATTTGTTATCTGTGTGAAAAGCTTTCGTTATACTTCCATAACGGTTCCTAAGATTCTCGAGTCGGGCGGTCGAACCAATTACGAGTCAATAAAACGTGTTAAGTAGATACCTTGACTTCTGTAAATGCAGCGTTAATTGCTAGGTCAAGGATGAGCTTACTGATAAAATTGAAATGTTAAACACTGATTCTATGTCGTATTTAAATTGACTTAAGCATAGGTACAAGGTATTCTCTCTTTCTCGGTCAGGTACATTAGTAACGGTAGGACAACATGTTTTAGGTCCTCTAAATATTTATCTTAGGCTCATTCGAAAGGATCTAATCATTTTTCGACAGCATGCTGAGTATGCTGCTAACTGAAATTGGGCTGTTTTTTTGCAGAAAACTTATAACAATGTTCGGCAACAAAGTGTTTTTTCACAGATAACTAATGTGATGTGTAACAAAACGGACGTGACGTTGCCTGCGAAACTACGAATGACAACCAGCCAGCCGCCATGACACACCACCTCACGTCATGCCACTGTCAAGCTCGCCAAGCCTTTGAGGGGAGGGTATATAAGCGAGCCTGCGAGCCAACTATCTCTCTGTTCATTTCGATTGCTGAATAAATGAAGTACTCGCCACTCTGCGTGTTTTATATGACATCCCGTTTACAATCCGAAGAGGGATAAAGAAGAAAAAAAATTAATACCTACGCACACTGCGGCTTCATGACGCTTGGCCAAAATCGATCCTGATCCTCGAAGAAGACTGCATAATCCTGTCTATAACGGCGAAGTTACTGCTTGAGAAGAATCTACGGTGACGTTATTATGTACTGCAAGAAGGTCGACTCTGCCAAGCTAAAGCATTTGGCCTGATGAAAAACGAAGTAAAAAATGCAGAATATGTCGCCACAATCATGAAGATCTAACACCATCCACCCTGTTTTCTCATCATTCGACACCATATACTGAGCCAAGAAGCAAAAACGATATCGCGTGCTGACGCCTCCGTGGCATTTGAACACGGCGAACCCTACTTTCCGCCCGTGACCTATTACTACCCACTGCGTGCGAAAACTGACATCGTGACATCGAAGATTTCAAGATTCTATCTCGGGCCGCAAGACACGCGGCAAGACACTACTATCTACCTGCCTACCAGCCTGCTTGCCTGCGTGCCAATCTGCCTGTCTGTCTGCCAGCATGTGACCTGCATCTGTGTGGCGTGTAGCAGCTGGGCGAGGTCCTAACCTAACTAGGGCCTGAAGCAGCGGAGGCCAGCCTGCATCAGTTGGAGCTAGCGAGGAGCCTTAGCCTAATAGCCAGGTGCGTTCGTTTCTACTTGCCATTATGCTTATGAGATATACCTATTTTTGACCTTATTGCCACTAATTCAAGTTAGGATTAGAAAATTTACAAGTATATGACCTCAAAATATGACCATTAACTGATAGCAGTGAGCCATACCATGCACATTTTCTAAAGTAACTATCGTAACTAATTGCCTAGTTCCAATTCCGATAGATTTGATTGTACCTCCAGACGTGATTTAGACTGTACAAAAGAAAAGACGAAAACTAAATCATTGTCTTAGCCCGTGCTTTGCTTTCTTATTTGCATATTATTAGTGACTACTCATTCGACAAAGTCAAAACGAAACAAAAAAAAATGTATTAGATGCACTCGAAAGTTCTCTACATAATTTTATTCCGTGATCATTAAAAAAATAACTGCAATCACACTCCTTACGCACTTGCAGGCCCAATAATACGTGCTTATGAACATGTAAGATTTAGGTTAAACAGCCTTTACATATCATACATAGATTAGATACAACTATTCACTCCAGTTTAATCGATGCCGAGTTCGTCTAAAGATTTATAATTGATTTTTACACTTTTGATCAGAGAAACTGCGAAACCTGTAGGTAGATTAGAAAAATTACATTGTGGAAGTGCTAGCTTCGTTAGTTCATTACCTCATTTTATTTCTAAGTCGAGTCTGTGGGTAGGATGGAAAATAACTTTTATTGTCGTGTATGCGGGTAGACTGGATAATAATAATTTCACAGAACGTACCTTTAAAACAATTAACTTGTCGTAGAATCGGATCAGTGCTTAGATTTACTTCAAAATGAATCGTGAATGTTCGTTGACTCTTGGTGTTCCATCGCGCTATTCAGTATTTTGTATACAATGCTTCAATCTATCAGTGTGTGAAATTTTATAACCAAATTTGGTTTAGAATATTGCTGTTTGCTCGTTTATAAAATTTAATTTTAATGAAAAAGAACGCACACCTTAACGCAAAGGGATATTGCATTTCCAGTACTGAGCATGATAAAACCACAGTTAAAATTGACATACATGGGGGTAGCTTATTTCAAATCTATGCCGAATCGATACTTGGTACCACGTCGTCAGCTCAAAGCCAAGTTTTGCCCCTGCACGAAACAGTGACAAATATATGCGATCTGCGCCTGCATGAATTATTACGCAAGTCTGCGCACGCCCTAGAATAAAAAAATGCGAGCAACAAATAATATAACTGCAGATTATTAAGGAGCCATTTAAGTTTAAAATAAAATTAATTTCCACTAAATTAAGTTTCGAGAAAAGTTTCACCAATCAATCATGTTTCCAGATTACATTAAACTTGTTTATGTCCTCAATTAAGTATTCATAACCAAAATATGAATTTGTTACTGTTAGACATACTTAACCGCGCAAATTGATGCAACGCAACTCAAGTATAAACTAATAATGAGTTGGTTGATTCTCACTGGTTAGGTACTGATAGCAATAGTTTGCTGATAGCATAGGAGTAGCATTACCAGTTTAAAATTAATTTGGTGCTTAATTATGCAAGGTGTACCTACCTAGGTACCTTAATAAATCGCCTAACGCCGTCGTTTTAGTTTTTGTTATGATGTACCTTTACAAAAATGAACTTAGTACTTGCCATTCATTAGTTGCTGTGTATATTTTGATATTATGGTCAAGTTCCAAATAAGTAGTATCTTCGTATGAATTGTAGCGAGAGGAATTTGCTCTGATTTCGGGTATATCAGGTACAAACATTCTAGTTCTAATATGGTATTATACCTAACGTGACAACGCTGTATTGTGATGCAGTAAAGTACTTATGATTAAAATGATACCGAACTCTGATAAATTAGAGTATTGCGCAGTAGTAGTTATGTTTGTTTCAAATTATATTGCTGATAGTGCCGATTATTCTGATGGTGATAGTAATTAATTCTTATAGTTTTGATAGTGCAAGTAGCTCGCATTGTTCTAATAACCCAGTAGTTTGACATTAGTTCTGTTTGTTTAAATTCTGTTGCTGATAGTGCCGATTGTTCTGATAGTGATAGTAATTAATTCTTATAGTTTTGATGGTGCGAGTAACTCTCAATGTTCTAATAACCAGTTGACCAGTGTTCTAGTAACCCAGTAGTTCCGATAATTCTGTAGTTCTAACTTTGCCAGTAGCAACTGCCAGTAGTTTTCATATCTTCGGTAATTATATTAAGAATAGTTTCGGTGGCTTCAATAGTTTAAGCAGCCTCGATAGCTTTGATGTTAACTATAGCTTTGATGGTAACTATAGCTTTGATGGTAACTATAGCTTTGATGGTAACTATAGCTTTGATGGTAATTATAACTTTGATGGTAACTATAACTTTGATGGTAACTATAACTTTGATGGTAACTATAGGTTTGATGGTAACTATAGGTTTGATGGTAACTATAGCTTTGATGGTAACTATAGCTTTGATGGTAACTATAGCTTTGATGGTAACTAAGGCTTTGAAGGCAGTTGTAGGTTTGATGGAACCGATGAATCACTGATAGTTGGAATATTTCCAGTAGCCCTTAATATTGCCACTAGCCCTTTGTAACGCCATCCCCGCCGAGCCGAGCCAAGCTTAGCCAAGCCTAGCCAAGCCTAGCCAAGCCAGGCCAAACCAAGCCAAGCCATGCCAAACCAGGCCAAACCGAGCCAAGCCAGGCCAAGCCAGGCCAATCCGAGCCAAACCGAGCCAAGCCAGGCCAAGCCAGGCCAAACCGAGCCAAGCCAGGCCAAGCCAGGCCAAACCGAGCCAAGCCAGGCCAAGCCAGGCCAAACCAAGCCAACCAAGCCAGCCAAGCCAGCCAAGCCAGCCAAGCCAGCTAAGTCAGCCAAGCCAAGCCAAGCCAAGCTTTCGACTGATCTTCGAAATATACCGCTACAGCGGAAGCCCTTCAATGACAGCTAAGTCAGCTAAGTCAGCTGTTGATTGGCCGTGACGTCATTTCCGACTGGCCTACCATTTTTGTGATTAGGTCGGGGGGGTAAACCTCCATCATTTGGGTCCTTTGTCGATTATTATTTTAAGGTGCTCTAAGGAAGATAAGTCGAAACTCTGTCCGATAACTGAGAAATAAATTAAGTCGTTATCTTAGTAGTTAGTAGTTAGGCGTATTTATTTCTCTTCAGTTTCACCTTAATATTGCCCGTAGCCCTTATTCTTGCTAGTAGTGTAGTCAGCCTCACACTGAATACATTGTTAATTTATTAGAAACTAAACCTTGTTGTTTGTTCCCAATTGCGGGGGCAATTGTTGCAGGATGGTCGAGTGTAACAAAACGGACGTGACGTTGCCTGCGAAACTACGAATGACAACCAGCCAGCCGCCATGACACACCACCTCACGTCATGCCACTGTCAAGCTCGCCAAGCCTTTGAGGGGAGGGTATATAAGCGAGCCTGCGAGCCAACTATCTCTCTGTTCATTTCGATTGCTGAATAAATGAAGTACTCGCCACTCTGCGTGTTTTATATGACATCCCGTTTACAGATGTCTATTTTTGACTTGGGAAAAGGTTTGTCTATTATATCCTCAAACAAAATAATTCACTATAAAAGGCGATGTGTGTATGAATGTATGTATGTTTCTTATGGACTCTAAAACGACTGGATCGGTTTTGACGAGACTTTCACTGGCAGATAGCTGATGATATAAGGAATAATTCACGTGCATGGGTGAAACCGTAGGGCGCTAGTATTCACATAAAGTTTGTAAAGAAATAAACAATGGGATTGCGAAATACTTACACGAAATCTAGAAAACTGTTCGATCTACAAAGTTGAAACTTTTGCGGGTAGTTTTGTTGCGGGAAAAGATAATATAACTACTTCATGGTGCATGTAATCATAATTCCCTTTTGCACGAGTAAGCCACGTCGGTCCCGGGGGGTATCGAATGGCGGCTTGTGATTGGAGTCATCAAGTTATTTATTCAATTCGCGCCTAGGATTGGCTCGTTCAAAAAGAGTACGTATGCTGAAAATTATGTTAAATAGTTATATTGTCATTGGTTGTGGGTGTACAAATTTGCGAAAATATATTTTTACAACAGGGGCGAACTAAAGGGGTTAATACGGGATTGAGATTTTGTATGAAAACCGCGAGCATCGGCTATAAAACCATTATCATAATTATCATAATATGGCGTAAAGGGTTTGGTTCAAAACCCCAGAAGGTTTATAAATGGTCTGAGAGTTGAGAGTATTATTAATTAACAGAAGCTTGACAGTAAAATATTTCTTCCACAAATGTCACTACACTTTATGTCCCGTGATAGTTAATTATGTTGTCTTTCTTCTTAGTAAGAAATAACATTTTTATTCCTTTTTGGACAGTGATAAAAATTCTCCCCGTCTATTTTAACTGGATTCTAATGCAGTGAGCTTTTTCATGAGTCGTTAAGACGTTGAAAGTTGACGGGAACTATAGATGTAGACATAAAGATATGGCCATACGAACATTTGCATATAAGCTGTGTATCTATTTGAAAAATGGGCGTCATCTGTTGAAATCCCTAACTATATCACATTGTTTTAAACTGTCATGGTTGTTCACTACAATTACATATATGATTATGAATGGGATATTTACCGTGTTTAGGTTTTGGACTGCGCCCAAATATCGGTATCTCTATGTACAATATTGGTAAATATCCCATTAATACTTAATAATATAATTGTATGTCACATTATTAACTATTAGGTACGTTACATCACTCTCAAGTATGACAATCGCTCACTAACAAAGTCGGCGTACAACTTGTTCACACTGGTGCGCTGTACGCACCAGTACCATTGAGCAGGTCCCTTTTTACACGTCAATGAAAAACAAGAAACAAAGTGGCTAAACGTTTTAAAAAGTGAATAACCACACAAGACGTGTTTGATGTGTTCGTTCACACTAGCCCATAAGCAACAAGCATGTAAATGGTTATGAAACGGACGTGTGTCGTAAACTACGTACAATCAGGCTAACAATATTTGCTCTCAGATAAAATACGAGAGACACGTGAAATTTGATAATTACAGAGACCAATTATATCTTATCTTGCATCATTAGCTCCGCCCACTTACGAGTGTTACGACCGCGTTCAAGATTTAGGCCAATTTTTACAGCAGTTAATACTACATTATGGTTCTAATATATCACATACGTTTCCTATACAGAATTAAACGGAATGGTGATATTAATGCAAAAATTTCGTTCTACCTTCTTTTCGTCGGTTATGACAATTTTTACTATGAAACCAATACAGAAAATGCGTTAAAAAATCAGCTATTTTATACATTTCTTTGATTGTTTAAAGGCGTTATCTATGGAGAGGTTGTTATTTTTAATTAGCAATAAATTTTTTGTAATGATGATTACAATGATCAATTTTCGGCTTAGTACCATATTTCCATGTACCTTGTATTTGCCTTGGAGCAAAAATGTTAACTAGACGTTATTTAATTTTGTTACTCACTGTTATTTTAGTAAAAAACTGAGTGGTACAATTGCGTCACGAGAAATAAGTCTTGTTTTTGCTGGAAAATTTAGATCGTTTACTGAAACGACCGCTAGTTAACTGCGTTTCTTCAAATGATCCGCAAAAAGCGAAGAAACGTCGAATATTAAGTTTTCAACAGCTAAGTGGGCCTAATAAGAAGCCATCTCACAATAATAGGCTACAACCCAAACGCTGGTTTGCAGCTTTTGAACTATGAATACGTGAATTGAACGACTGACTTATATGTCAATTAGTAAACATTTAACCGCCTCTCTTATAATCGTTAATCAACAAGGAAGTTCCCTTTATACAAAGGGTATACAAAGTCCTTGTTAATCAATGAATACATCATCGTTCAGAGAAAGCCATTTACAGAAAATTTATGACAAACTATGCATGAGCGAATAAATTGAACAGCCTCTGTGTTAATTAGAGAAAACCCAGTGGGTCAATGGCAACGACAACCGAAGCGCAAAAACCTAAGCTCATTCAGACTTGACTGAGATCAATGGCACAAAAACGCTGATGGTCTGATTAATTTCTAGCCCCATGTTCAGCCGCTTTGGCTGAGGACTATTGTTGCACTGAATAATGAGATTTCTCCACAGCCAGCCCTGTCAATGTAACTGCTCATTTGAATTAGCGGAGAAAGTTCAAATCACAAATAGATCGCGAATTCATTGCATTCCCGAACGCGATGATGTGATTTTAACTGGCCGATTGTATTTAATGTCTGTTTTGATATAACTTTGGCTCGCTGTTTGTGTGGATATTTCATTATTTTGCAATTTGTCAGCTTGTCTATTGAAGATAAGGTTTGGTCTGAAAGACATGAAGAAACTATTGAAGCCGCGTTGAAATCAGTGTGTTGCATACGTGATTAGCCTCGGGCCGACTAAAAATACCAGCGAATTGAGACATTGAATTTTTTATACAGCATTGAAATCTTGCTTTGGCTTACGACACTTAGCTGAAGAAAATCTTACAGTGTTATCTGGTACTGGGTTGCAGTGGGCACACGTGAATGCACCCGAGGAGAATATTATACGTTATTGTACGGCGACACGTGCTGGTGGGAAGCCTTATACTTTAACCCTATTTACTAAACCAGATACGCCTAAGCTTAAATGGAACGTCTATTCTTGGGTATCATTCATGGCAACAGTCAATGTAACTTATTACTAGTGACCTCTATCGTAAAATGTATCAGCCATCAAATGTAATAAAGAAAGAGAATAGTATTGTGTACCCGAGTTTGAATGAAAGGAAGTTAGACAACAACGCAAATGACTCAGAAAACACCTTTAGAATTATATAACGCACCGGAGTAAGCACAAAATAATGATCGACATTGTTGATGACAAAATTGAAGAAATACATCGTAATATTGGCGTACAAAGTAGGTTTAGTAAAAGAGAAACGGAAAGTCATAAGACAGGCGTTTGTTGAAGTAATGAGGTTATAATCAGATCTTCCGCCGTCGGATCCGGCGGTGTGGTCGGGAATAGAAAGCTCTACTTGCCAAACGGGCCCTGCAAGGCGTCGCCTTCGCGGATGTTTACGCTAGGGATAGAAATCAGAGCCAACAACTGGTTACAGAGAAGCATCTATTAACGCTAACGATCATCTCATCCTCGATACATATCCCATAGATCGTAGAGGAAGACGTAATTAGCCAGCCGGCAACTATTGGATACCCTACAGCTACACTGTTATTATGTCTAATGCACCTAACAATGTATTTAGTTGAGATTCAGAGATAATTCCATTTATTAAGGACGAACAGAACATTAGTAAGATTTCAACCGGTGCCGGTGCGCGGTGCATTGTGTTTGGGACCGAGTGGAAATTTTGAAATATTAGTGTTTGCTAAATAACCTTTGCCTTGCTGTTACCGGTTTGGAGCACAGGTCTCGAAGCCTGTGTGATGTTGAATATTTCCGTTGGAGATCTTTTTTGTTGGAATGATTGGCGAATGGCGACTCAAACCTGTCCGATGAGCCTTGCTAAATTATACCTGATGACGATATTTTTCTAGGAATAATTTTATCACCAGGCTTCATACTTTTTTATTAAATCTATAAAGAAGAATGTATAAGGCAGGCTGGTAATAATTTTTAAAGGGAATGGAATCTGAATAGGTAGATAGCTATCTTAAAGAATTTAATGAAACAGCTATTTAGATACATTCTGACCATACTTTGAGTTGTAGAATGTAGATGTATCATTATCTTTACATAAACAGTCTAACTACAATGAATAAAATGTAATTTTTAATATACACGACTTTGTTTACGTTTATTAATTATATCTTTGATTGTATTGAACCGTTCAACATCAACCGTTCGTTGTTGATGTAATTAATAAAAATATAACTACCTTCTTTATTGCTATTTAAATTAATTATATATTTTTCTATTTCAGTATGTATATTTTTCAATTTGCACCAGGAAAGCCTCTTGTTTCTTTTTTGATTGCTTCAAACTTTGTTTTATATGTATCACATGGACAATTCTACTATTTCAGTACCTACGTTCGTTTTACGTTAAATTTCAAAACACCTGTTAGTAAACTATCGCTATCCTGTGATCGCATGTTCAGTATCTTCTATCTGTAATGTACCTGCTAGCTTTGTATTGTGATATCTAACATCACTATTAAAATATGTGATGAATTAAAATACAAATCAGCTAACGGCATATTTGAGAGAGAAGGAATCGAGGCCAGAGAGTGTCCATCTGCTGAGTGAACATTCGATAACACAATCACATATCATCAGATTAATTACCGTAAATCATCGGACATCACAAATTCCGTCGCATGAGAATCGAGCACTGACTTCATCAAGGGCCACTTTCCATGTAGGTAGATGGAACAGTCACTCACACACAGCCGCTACCAGAGAGCGTCGCACGCGATCCAAAAGAAAAAATAACACGGTTCTTTCACTGAGTCAAATCGAATTTCGAGTTCTGCTCGAAGATAGAACAAGTCACAGCACAAAATAAACCAGTCAATGTATAAAGGATCACTGGAAAGCAGCGCTAGTTATTTTCGACGAAAATGTTTGTTGACAGCGTGTGCGGACAGACGAGACGTTCTCGCAGCGCTCGCGCATACTCCGGTGTGAAGTCGGCCGCGGACCGGCGCAGCGGGCACCGGTAGGCGGCGCTGCGGCGCGCGGAGTCGCGGAGCTCCGAGCCTGCCACGGCGTCTCCACAGGAATGCGAGGCACGCAGCCCGGGCCCGGAGGCTGCGCCGTCCGATAGGGCTCTACGCGAACACCAAATATAATTAAATCGCAACACCCGATCGCCATCTCCACTCTATAATGCACGCTTACGATCAGGTTCTATCCAAAGTCGGCATTAACTCAACGGGAAAGTACAGTTAGGTGCAGGCGCGGGAATGCGTGAGCGAGGTCACGGAACTAGTTGTGAATGACAAGCCTTCCGACGAGGAGTAAGATTTTGCTCGAATAACCCAGTTTGTCTATTTTTTTATTAATTGGTCCATTCGACGAGTTGATGAGCAGATGTTGTTGATTTACAAAACTTTATATTCCTAACCAACTCTCACCTTTCCAAAGATCCAATCAATGTCACTTTCCAGCTAATAGGAAATAGAATTGAGACCACATCTCACGAGCGCGAATGCAAATGCATCGGTATTTTAATCAAACAATAGGTCGAACTGAATGTAAAATCGAAGCGAAGAAGTTGTGAAGCCTGCTGAATGCGGATCCACAAGTTTTGCGGGTCATTGACGCATCAACCGCCTACGCCACGAACCTGGTCAAAAGCGGCCTCCAAAACCCAATTTAAAAATCGAAGTCTCGCTAAACGACTTCATGGATAACCTTCGAGATTTAAAGACAAACAAACAATAAGGTTAGGAGCTCAGTTTTGTCCAAACATAGCCCAAAATGTTTGCGGACACGTGTGCCGGTCGTCCTTCATTTTTGTGTGTACTCTTTATGTTTGATTTGCTTTGAAGACCCCGCTTTGTGTGCACAAAAACATGTGCTTGTTTGAAGGGAGATTTTTTTACTTATAAAGAATTCATAAATCTTCGTCGTCGAATGTCTGGTTTGACATTCCTCGAAGTGATCAATTATGGCAAAGTTTTTGCGACGACTAAAGATATCTTCATTAGGAGATATAAATTATTATGATTTATATAGGTATGTAGTTTCTAAATATCCAACCAAAACCTGGGAATATATCTGCCTTCGGACTTGCATTGCATCGTAGCTATCGCGTATTGAAGTAGCATAAAACAGCGGATGTTGCACGGCTAGTAGAAATGAGCTCGATCGGAATAAGAGCGTTTCCGCTGTGCACGCATTATTTCCTCCTCATAGACATAATTTCGTTTACATAAACATTAAACATCATAACCACACGACAAGCACGCTCATGTTTCTGCTAACGCAATAGTTGCTACTGGGCTTGTCACTGTAGTCTAGCTTTGCATTTTGAAAAAGTTATTCAACAACTATGTACCTAAATAGAATATCTATTTGAGCTTGTTATGACTCATAGGCATTATTAGATATAGGCGAAACTTGACTCTTTATAGATTGACACGTCGAATTTGATACCTAAGAGGCATCGAGATACAATTCCTTAGATTCACAATCTCTCAGTGAAAATAGTCAAAAAATAGTCCGAGCGTCATTGTACATACATTGTATCAATTATATAGTTCACAATGCCACATTTACTCCAATTTAGACGTTATGTCGCTTCATAGTGTTCAACTTTAGATGTCCACTGTCATCATAGCTCTGGCATCGCGCGGCGTTGTAGTCGGATCGTGGTTGTCTTGTAACTGGCCAAAAAATCTGGGCAAATCATAGCGTGCGCTGAGTTTTGGTTCGGATTTTTTTGGCACGATTGTGACTCTATGTATTGTATCTCGATGCTACAAGGATAAATAAATAAAAAAAAGATGCTTTATTATAATTATGTAATGAATGAAAAATTATATGGGCTATTTTTTAATAAACAGCCACTTCGGGCAACTTCTGTACACCATAACAAACAACTCTATTGACTACATTTTTTTTAAATTCGCGAAAAAAATTGTTATTCCAGCATTTAGTTGCAAGTCAAGGGACTTTTTCTATGGAACAGCTGATTCTCAAAAGTCATATAACAAAAGTTGCAATTTATGATGTACCGACAGAAGCTGTCTGAGTAGGCAGGTTAGTTACCCAATTGCTAATGGTGGTGGTTTACTTTAATTAACCAATTAAGTATATACTAACCAACATAATATCACAAAATAGAGGCTATCGTTTCTATTTTCTATATTCGTATTTTTACCCACGACGAAACGGAGAAGGTTTGGCGTAGGTAAATGTGTGTTTGTATGTCTGTAACCATTCTTCTCCGACACACCTGGACCGCTTTGAATGTTTTTTATTTTATTTGATAGCAGATTTCTTAGCTATGTTTAATCAAAATCCAGTAACTTTAATGAACTCTTTTCCAAATTGATCGTAGATTTTTTTATAGTTTTTATTTATACTTATTACAGTTGTAACTCAATACATTCAAATAAACAATAGGTGCTTACAATGTAAACCAGAAATAAAAATTTGTAACAGATAGAAACACGAACGATATCCACATATCTATATTGAAAAAATAAATAAGACAGAGTAATCAGATATCAATATGGCGGTGTAAATGAGCCGCTCTATAAACTTAAACGAAACGCAAGGATGCAGTATTAGTCAGATGATTTGAATTCTGAGTCAGATATGAGTCACAAACCGGCGAAGAAAGCCTCGCTGAGGTTGAGCAGACAGTGGTGCGCAACAAACGCCCCAAGAATCCCATTGTAACCGCACCGCGCAATTTATTGCCTTATCTCTTACCGTGCCTATGGTGAAATAAAGATATTAAACAATCTTTTTTTATAGTTGACGCCAATACCGGTTCGTCAAAAACCTTTTATCGCAACCATTAAGCTTTTGTCAACGAAAACCAGTAGTACCGTATCGTTTACCTAATCAAAACCACTAAAGGCAGTGATCGGTGCAGGTGTGAAAATTACGAGAATTTGTGAAAAATCGCGTGTTGCTTTTAGTTCTAAAAGCAGTTTCAACAGTGGCGGTGCGGTGCGGTCGTCGCGTTGTCAGTGAAATCGCGCGTGTAGAAAGCAGAACTGGGAGGGACGAGGTGGTTGCACAGTGCACACGCACTGCAGTGGCCATTCGAACGTGTATTTACACAACTAGTTATTTCAACTGCTAACAAGCCTGAAGTCAAGCGTAACTTGAAGAGACGGTGAGGAAGTCATAACACGTACCTAGTACATTGACAATTAAAATACAGGATTACATGTAATGGCAGTGCTTGCCGAAAGGAGGCTACTGGGGCCTTACGGCGACCGGTTTTAAGCGATTCTGATTTAGTTGATGAGAAAAGTTGCACCCATATAAACGAAACGTCAGTCATTCGAAATCAGTAAGCGACTGTGATGCGGAGTTCGTCGCGTTGATCTAAATAATAATGTTCAATCAACTCATAATGCCTGGTAACAGATTTTCCTTCCCATTTCCATTCTATTTACTTCTCTTTTCTGTGGGACCAAACCTGTAACTGCGAAAAAAATCACATTCCACCGAAAAATTACAAAACGCTTCACATTCAATGGCTTCAAAAATTAAGCATACGCAAATGCGCGTATAAGAGTATGGGGTCTTTTATTTGTGCATATCTACTTCATTTCTAACTAGCTGTGCCCCATGGTTTTACGCGCGGGTTTAATCCTTATAACATCAGCTATCTGCCAGTGAAGGCCCCGTGAAAATCAGTTCAGCTATTTTGGAGTCCATATCCCTATGGACTCCAAAACAGCTGGACTATTTTACACATACACATCGCCTTTTATAAATATAGAATGTGCAATAAAGTATTTGATTAATAAATAAACAAAATGTAATGAACAGCTGTTTTTTTCCACTACCTACTACTGTAAAAAGGTACCTACGGGCAAAATCGAAACATGGTGTTAAAGAAATATAAACTATTACAGCGATTGGTTTCCTTCAATTCGTCCCGCTTCACTGGAAGTGGAGGCCGGTCATTGAGGCCACATTTTGGAAAGCATCCCAACGTTTTCTGGGCCATCCAAAGCGCCGGCAAATAAAATGTATGCTGCGAAATCGAAAGCCCAAAACTGATAATCATAATTATCTTACGATGGATCTCCAAAAGCTTTTGTATAATTCACATAAATTATTGAAAAACATTTATTCCAGCTAACAGATTTTTATTAACTCTGAACAACTCTTGTATATGAATGATACGTGCCTCAGCACCTAAGCCCAGATGGTGCAGATTTTAATCATGCCGTCGTCGAGCTTCTGACATTTAAATAGTAAACCCTAAAGTGCGGAACAACACTTCCAAAATTAAATAAATTATTAATTTAAAGATAACTTTTTAAATACAAGCATTTTTCGTATTAATCTCAGCAAACCCTTTCATTTGATACCCATATCATGACGGTAGATAAGAAATTTTGTTCACCATTTTCTGCCATATACAGTTGTGTATATTCCTAAGCAAACCCTTTCATTTGATACCCATGTCATGGGGGGGGCATAAAAAATTACTGTTCCACCATATTGGATTCAGAATGACGTCAGCTAACCATACATTGTCATCAAAACTAAACGTGTATGGCAAATTTCAGCTCAACCGGTTGGGGATAACTGGTCTACAATTCAGTTGCAAGATTTGTCCCACACAAACATACCTACATACTAACAAAGCCAGTTAAATAAATACCTTTGACCTTTTGTATATTATATAATTAATTATACTTATAATAGCTAGAAGAAGTGGTCCTTAACTGTTGGCCTTTTGGAAAAACTCAGAGTCACTCAGCGGGCAATAGAGAGAGCTATGCTCGGAGTTTCTTTGCGCGATAAAATCCGAAACGTGGATATTCGCCAAAGAACCAGAGTCACCGACATAGCTGTTAAAATTTGCAACTTGAAGTGGCAATGGGCAGGTCACATCGCTCGAAGAATCGATAACCGATGGGGAAGAAAGGTTCTGGAGTGGAGACCACGAACCGGAAGACGCAGCGTAGGGAGGTCTCCCACTAGATGGACCGACGAAATTGTAAGAGTCGCGGGCATCCAGTGGATGCAAAAGGCAGGCTGTCGTTCGGTGTGGAGGTTAAAGGGGGAGACCTATGTTCAGCAGTGGACGTCTTTTGGCTGATGATGATGAGCTAGAAGAAGTAAAAAGCCTTATCTAATTTCCTATTACAAATCAACACTTAACAGTCAAATCGTATAATATCCGTTTTGAACCAAAAAAACGTGACATGCACTTTAAACCCCTTACGATCAGGTTACGATCCTAGACCTATTCGTGATTATAAAAACGGTTATTTTAAAATATGTAGTTGACTTGAGATAGCTTGCCAGCTGATTACTAGAAAATGCTCTGCCACCATGATAATTATGATTTCCTAACGTTTTTTTATGCCATATGTGACAAACGAGCTAACGGGCCGCCTGAAGGTAAGCGATCACCGTTACCGATACCTGCAACACCAGGGGCATCACAGATATATTGCTGACCAATAAAGACTATTAACAGCTATTTTTTTCGTCACCGGCTGCTAAGGTTCACCATCGTCACAAATATCGTCTTTCCATGATGGTTAAAAAGGAAATATTTTCATGGTTTATTATAAAGTTCATTAAAGAAGAATCAGTTCAATTGATGACTGATACTATAAAAATTGGAACGACCTATATATTTATAACGCCATTAAACCCCTTAAGTAATCAAGTAGCTTGAGCTTCAGATTACAAAATAATAAAACATTCTACAGCGTATTCGAAATGTTAGAACCGTAGTTTCCATACAAGGAGGGACGTCGGTTTTTTCTCATTGATTTTCACCGAAAATCTATAACTATTTGAGAAAGACCTTGATTTTTAACCAACTTCAGTCTGTGGAAAGCGCTGGCTGAATGGGTGTTCCCCGATTGTTACAATCTGGGTGTTTTCAAATCATGAGTGTATTATTTTCTTCTAGGCAAGCGTCCTCCATCGTAGACCGCATCATCGTGGCAAGTCGGCAGTCAAACGCAATCATATAAAAAACTAAGGTTGGCCTAGAGAACCATATTTGAGCTCATGATCATCATATCAGCCATAGGACGTCCACTGCTGGACATAGGCCTCCCCCATCGATCTCCAAAAGGGCCGGTCGGAAGCGTTGGTTGGTTGGGAGCTCATGATTAAGGGCCACCGTCATCGAAATCGATGAGGAGGAATATATATATAACTCTGAAACTTCCTGACAGCATAAACACTCTGAAAACAGGGCTAGCCACTCCACCTATACGAATTTACTTTATGTAGGTACTATTCAATACCATATAAGTACAAGGAGATAAATATCAGGAATTTTCTACACCAGCCGTGTGTGCTGAGCAAATTTGCATAACAAGTAATATACAAAGATTCCTACAGACGTCCCAGCTCATAAAACATAATGTGCCTATTCTGCGCCTGATAAAGGATTCCTGTCTGTCAGGTTTATGGTCTTCTCATGGCACAATAAAAATTCAAATTGAACTCGCCGAGATAGTTCTCAAATGCAGATTTAGGTTTGAAAATGATCATTGACTCTTAACAGAAAGACCATAGAATTCAAAATCAAAATAAACACCTCAAAGAATATACTGGTTACAGTACAAACGAAGGATGAGATACAAGTATTGGCGCCAATGAGAAAATTAAATTTGTAACCGAGTAAAGAAAGCGATCTGTTCTACCCATGTTGCGATGGTTTTTACTTATCTCCTTACATATTTTCCTTTGTAGCAAGAACCTTTTTGAAAAGAAAAAAGTTTGTCTCCTCATTGAACGCTTATTGGGTGATGACTACATATTCAATAGGATATTATTTTGACTGTATTCAAAATATTATGATTCATGATGGGGTATACCTAGAAGATTTTTTTTTACTACTTAAAATTACATAATAATTTCCTGAGAAATGTTCAGAGAAATAACATTAAAAAACCTTTGATTACGTGACTTGAATGCATACGCTCTATTTGCGTCAAATGTCCTTATGACGTCACAGGCAAGTAAAAGAGGGTAGACAATACTCGCATTCGGGTTGGTGAGCGCAGTTAGGTGTTGTTATACTCAGAAGTCGCTGCTGCCCATCTTCTTTCTGATTGATAATTCTTAGTAGACTTCTACGGTGCCCACGGGGGCTGGGGGGTAAATTCTTAGGCCGGTACCGTCACGGCACTTACTTATGCCTATGGCAGTCTAAAATCCCATCGAGATAGGACTCTAAGATTTCAAATTAATCATATCCTGAAAAGACGCATCTTTTAAAATCATTAAAGTGTCGACTCAAACACGAACCGGTTGTACATTCAAGAAGTTTCAATGTCATCAACTATGAATAAACTTATTACAATTGCACTTAACATTTGAATGCGAGCTTCTTTCTTAACGAAATTAAACTAGGCGCGGTTCCATTACGAAAAGCTTTCGTGACGAAATGTTCATTGTGAAATGTGACTTGTATCTATCAGGTTGAAGATTAACATATTTTAGTTCAAGCACGTTTGCACGGCGCAAATCTGGCCGCATAAGGAGATGGTTGTTCTGTTAGGCAAGACCGGTACAGGTTGGATTTATTGATGACTTTGATAGCCTAAACAGTTGAAGGCAGGGTGATGGCGGTAAGACAAATATAAATTAACACTAAGAATATTTTGATGAGAGATCCAGGGTATTAGGCATCATACTAATCTAATCTATCTATCTAGATATATAAAAGCGAAATTCATCTACTCACTCATTCATCACGAAATCTCGAAAACTACTTGACTTATGAAGTTGAAATTTGGCAAGTAGATTCGGTGGTCTCAGGAAGGATTTTACGAAAAGGCCGAATTAAGGGGGGCAAAATGGGGTTAACATATTAGATGATAGTCTACGCGTACGAAGTCGCGGGCAATAGCTAGTATTATATATATGCGAAAGTGTGTTTGTTTGTTGCGTTGTTAGTTTGTTTATTCCTCTTTCACGCAGTAAGTAACAGAGCAACGGACCGACCTGATTTTTTTGCATGGGTATATTTCAAGGGCCGGAGGGTGATATAGGCTATCATCATCAGCATAGAGAAAACTGTACTGAACTCGCGGACTTTTTTGAGTTTTTTTTGTTAGTGAATGACCTAACAAAAATACTCAAAAAAGTTCGATAAAACATATTGTGTTAGCTTATATTATAGCTTTAATGAAAGCATTATTATATTTGCTGAGATGTATGTCTGCCGTTGTAAAGTATACTTTCGTACTCGGTGTTACGAATTAATGTACAAAATCTATTACTGTCCAATCCAGTATGTAAGGGAATGTCCGCTCCGGATGTAGTGAGAGGGCAACTAATTTCGATTCAAAACTGCACGGCTAAAATATTTCTATCTAAATTTTTCTTTTCAAAGCTAACTGTTATCATTTAACCAAACAAAATATAATTGTATTCACCTAAACATTTTTAATTTACTAATCTGCTTATTAAATTTTATTTTGACAAAGTTAAAGAGTTGTTACGAGTTGTTTTGTGTACATTAGCGTAGTTTTTCTTCTTATTTCCTCTGGAAAGGGTAATGGTATCGCACGTCTTGTGTATTTGTTAGTCATCATAATTTATGTCATTCAAGTGAGCATAGATTCAAGTACGAAGTTAGGCTGTCCCTGTCCTCTATATTGTACTAACTTTACTTAGTCTGTGTCTATATCTATAAGACTAGTTTGTACTTGTTGGTCAGATCTGAGGTAATCGACTCGTTCTAAAAAGGTGTTCATATTATATTCAACACTAAAGGCTTGACGTTCAACTTTGATATTTTCTGCTTCGCGTTTTAATTCTGACTTGTTGCCTTTTAAGGGTATATTTTAGTTTTGGCTAGGACAGGATTATATTTTGTAATTTTTAATGGCATGTCATAAAAGTCGTATAAAAGTGGGTTTGGCTGTTATCATTTGAGGGCATTACGTCCAGCTCCTAAATTATGTTCAACGTCAAGGAACTTGTGAATAATCATCAATCATCAATCAGGCCTATGTCACTATGTTTGGACTTTAACTCCCTGCATCCCGTTTTTGTCTATCGCTTTAAGGTCGTCACTCCACCGTCCGTATATGTAGGGCGTCCTACGTTTATATCATAAAAACGGTTTTCACTCTAAAACTCTTCTTTACTCTAGATTTTTGTCCCGAACACTGACCTCATAACTGAACCTATATTTGCAACTCCAGGGGCCTTACGGACAACAGCTAATTGCCGCACCTAATCCGCTCAGTTGGAAAATCACGCGATCGCAAACCGTATCTGGGCGCGATAAGGTTCATGTTCGCGTGATTTTCCAACTGAGTGGCTTAGTTGCCGCAATCAGCTGTTGTCCGTAAGGCCCCTGGACTGATTTTGCTTAGGTATATTCAAAGTTAACAATTGTAATTAAATGTTACAGGCTTGATTTTATTTGACATTGACTATGGAAGCAATCAGGAGGACGTACGTAAACCCAGTTCAGAGTGCCTAGTGCGAGTGTTTCTAATAGCGTTTACTTACTCGATCGCGTTAACGTTCACTACGATTTGTATGAAATAAAAACAGCGCCATCTAGCGCCATGTAGACGAAACTGCTCTATTGTTGTTGTTGTTGTTATTGAAAAAACTCGCAGAATACCGGTCATATATTTTTTTGAATTGTCAATATAATTTAAATAACGTCTATATATTTCTAGATATTTTTATCATATTTCTTAGTACAATTGTCGTCCGTGTTCAAATAACTAAATTTTTCATACAATTTTGTTAAAACTGTATAAGTACGGCTCACTTACTTAATTTTAAGCACACGATGCTGATATGTTCCCGTAATCTGTAAGACATTCGCTTCGCTCGGTCAATGTACCTCCAAATTTTGAATAATAAACTATTTTATACACCTCCATTCTTTCCGATAGCTACTTACTACCTACTAGTCTACTAGTCTAAAGATTAGAGTTCTCGCTAGTAACGTATTTATGCAAAAGGGTCCAATTAGTCCCTTATCAAGTCCATCTCATCCCTGACCAGTCGCTTATCGTATCCGGGTATTACAAAAAGTTATATCATCCATCTAAAACTAGAGTCAGGTCTGTAGAGTTAAGTATAGAGCACGAGGAATGTCGGCGTATCTAAGCATAAGCATCTAGATTCTAGGGCTTGCGCGGCGAACCATTTAGCATTCCGAGAGCGACCGGCGTTGCTCGCACAAAATAAATAGGGATAGAAGGCCGGCTCCATACAATGATAGTTATAAGGCGCACGCAAACAAAGGCGCGTACGTACACGAATCTCGGAGTACGTACTCGGGGTCAAATCGATCGAACGCGCGTGCCCACGCTTTGGCAATACACGCAGTTATAATTTCGTGTGACGATTGTCATAATTTACAATGATTTTTTCATTGTCATATTGCAAAAAAACGTTATTTAAGAATGAGGCTTTATTACACTTTAAAATATAATAATCGTGCCTTTCGTACATGCCGTAATCGACATAATTACTTTTCGGTAACCAATTTATAGAATTTTATTTGGCTTCCCTCATTAAATTTGTTTTAAAATAACATATACCTTATAACTTGTTTTTAATTGTAATGTAACTCCCATATCTAAAGTGTTCACAGAACATTATAGGTGCTTTGCCAGCTCTAGGGCCACGGTTGCGCGTAGTTTATTAAAATCACGGTCAGCTGTAGCTAGCCTTCTGTGCCTATTTATTTTGTGGTTGCTCACACAGCTCGCACTATGCGGCAAACTTATCTGTAAAATGAAGGGAGGAGCCACAATCGTTTCTTTTTAAATAGAACTAATACCCATCTGCAGAAATTGTAGTTCCATCTTTTAGCCAACTCAACAGATTCTGGATGTTCTCAGTTCTCACCTATAGATACGAATGCTCAGATTGTAATTCTAAAGCCGACAGTAGGTAGCTTTTTGGATTCTTTAACTGGCGCTTACTTTGTAAAATACGGAGGCAGCTTTGAGCAAAAAATGCCAGGAACAAACTGCACGTGCACATTAGCATATCTTAAAATTTAAATTTCAGATCAACGTTTAGGTATTTAGGTAATGACTTTTCAACAAAATAATATCACGTATTAGACAAATTGAAATTTTGAAACCCACAAGCATTTTAGATAATGGCTTATACTTATTACTTTTGAGTAACTGAAGAGATTTTTATCAAACTTAGCTAAAACTACCACAAAGAAACCTTTAAATAAAAAAAATATTACTGGAAAAAAAAAACACTTGTTACTTGGGTATGCAAGTATAGTGGCGGCAAACTTCCTAAAAAGGGCGGTACCAAAAATATATTTTGTCAAAATCCTACTAATATTATAAACGCGAAAGTTTGGATGTAGGGATATTTGTTCCTCTTTCACGCTGAAAAATGGATAGACCTGATTTTTTGCATGTGTATAGTTCAAGAGCCAGAGAGTGACATAGGCTACTTTTCATCATCATCATCACCATTTTTCATCACTACGCGGGTGAAACCGCGGGGCGCAGCTAGTTTAAACATATTTCCCAATTTTTTTTTCTGAATTTGTTATTGCAAATCTTCATTACTTAGTATTCATAGCCTTTAAAGGCTATTTTCTTGTAGCTGTAACGGCTACGGTAACTGGTCTGACTGTCCTGATGAGATTTTCAACATTGTAGCTTTTTACGTGCATGTTTTTTTCATATAGATTGTTGTGTACCAAGAATTAATTATTAAACTCACTGACTTACTGAGATAATGCGACTGATGTGCATGAATCTATATATATAAAAGCTAAATTCATCTACTCATCCACTCACTCATTCACTCATTAAACACGAAATCTCGAAAACCACTTGACCTACGAAGCTGAAATTTGGCTGGTAGATTTCTTATAGGGTGTAGAGGTCCGCTAAGAAAGGATTTTGCGAAAGGGCCGAATTAAGAGGGGGAAATGGAGGTTGAAAGTTTGTATGAAAGTCCTTTGTTTTTGATGTTAGGGACATGCTTTTGTATTCAAATTATTGGTTTAAAATAAATAAATACTGTATAATTGTTTTTCCTGAAAAAATGGACTAAGGAGGGGGAAAGGGGGTTGAAATATTTAATGAAAGTCTACGCGTACGAAGTCGCGGGCAACAGCTAGTATGTATATATAATACTGTACTAAAAATTATTTGCCATGTAAGGGAAGCGTAACATCAAAATACGGGTGATCAAACCCAGTTTGATGGTTAGTGCAGTTATTATATCTGGGAAGTACTCCCTAGAAGTACTTATTATGAAAAAATATATATTTGTATTTGTAATATCAAATTTTATAATTATACGTTCCAGTTGCCCAAAATGGATAATGGTGCATGTAAGCAAAAGTTACATTAAACAGTTCCTCCCGCAGACGGACGAGGAAGTTTATACGGAAGTAGATAGTTTGATTTATCTATGCCTGCTCTAATCTAATTATAACTTTTCTATATAAAGAAAATATTAAATTCATTCATTATACAGGGTTACGCATATAGACTGTAATAAGCCGAAAAGAGGTCATTGTACTAATCATTATGAACAACTTTTACTATGAAACCAACCATGAAACCAAAAAAAATTATCAGCCATTCTATAAAAACTGTCATTGACTTGACACTCGACAAATCTATGGACCAGCTGATTTTTTTAAAATAAATTTATATTTATACATTATAAATTAAAAGAAAATTTCTTTATTTTATATTTTATGACAGAAAGCAAAACATGCTTTTGTCTCCTTTTGAAAATTCACACAGTGATTTTATATCTTCAATCGTGTGATAATGCGCGAGCAAAAGAACTGCAGACATGAAAAGCCCCCTTACATTTAAAATTGCTAAATTATCGTTGTCGAAAATTATTAACATGCAAAACGACATTACAATTTTAAATATTGAGTAACGTTTTTAAGTAAGGCCTTTGTAAATAAAAGCTCAACGAGCTTTTCTATAAGTAAACTCGAATTGAAAATCTAACACTTTATTGCTATGCCAACGAAGTCACAGGTAAAATCTGTATAAGCAGGTGTAATTTTATGCTCTGGCGGTTATTTACGACGATGGTGAAGATATAGTATTGAATTCAATAGGATTAAGATGGTCCCTAGCGCTGCGGGCAAGTGCAGCCATTTGTATGGGAATGTGTGGGCGCGACTTTAAGTTCTGTTTACATCGTCTAAGAACTGTTTATACTTGCGTTTCATGGACTAGAATCATTTCGAAAAGAAAGTAAATAAATCTTGTATAATTATGAATTGTGTTCTAAAATTTCTGCCAAATGTATTATAAGTAATTTATTTATTTATTTGGGCTTTGTATTTTTTTCACGTTTAGGAAGTGTATCCTTATGCACCTTTTTGTAAATAACTAGAAAAACTACTAGTTTTAGTAATAGTCAATAATAAAATGGCATAATCATGTCCACACTTCGATTATAATTATAAGGGTTGCAGTGGGCCCCAAACTAGGCTTAGTCCTGTATTTTGGATGCCCTAAGATTCACTAGCTAGTTAGCACTAATAATGGGCTAGCTGATGTAAGCATAATACTGTGTAGCCTGGAAGTTACTTAATCCACGGACAAGAGCTAAGCTCTTAAAAAATATATAGCTATATATATTTTTATGGCGAAAATTTTAAAAATTATCGATAATAATGTGTTCTGGGTATAGATTGAAAAAGTTATACTGGAAAATGCACACCATCATTGGTTGTATTATCTGTGGTATATTGTTTGTGTTGTCTGTGGTAAGTATAATGGTTATGTTGTCTGTGGTATAAATTGGTTGTGATCAGATATTAAAATCAATCACCTTGTCATTATAATAAATACTGAATGCAAAGGATCTACGCAGACGATTTTATATTCTAAGCCTAGCATTCCTTTAAGCATTCAAATGACGTCTAACCCTAAGGTTAAGTTTTATAACTATCATGGAATGCGCAAGAGGTCGATAGAATCGGAATCACGAATACATTTTACACATACAAACACTTGTACCACAAAAGAATAAGAGCCACGTCTAGAGTCGTTCAGTTCCTTTATTAACATGCTAGTTTATGGTCGATTTAGAAAAACACTGTTGCGTTCGTGTACTCGATGCAGAGCGGCCTTTTTCATAAAAGAATCGCGAATAATGTGAAACTTTATTCGTAAATCTCTGATGTACTCAGTGCCGGATTTATATTTTTTATGAGGGTAGGCCACTTTATTTACGCCGCCCCATTTAACTTTTGTAAAATAATAATTTTCGATTTGTAGTGAGGAAGGCACTGAACTTAAATAAACGACTGAAGCCATTGAGAAGAGCGTAAAAAAGAAACAAGAATTACAATTTTTTCCGAGACTTTTTAATAGCAAAATCTTCTATAATATCATCGTAGTTTATGATGTTCATTATCTCTGCTTCTATGTAGAGAAGAGCTAATGAATTCATTTTTTCCTGAGACAATGAAGACCTTTGGTAATATTTCACGCGTTTTAAAAAGGAAAAACTCCTTTCCCCAGAACAATTTGTAGCCGGAGTGGAAAGTGCGATGCGGAGAGCTATATCCAAGTTTGGGTAAACATTATATAGAGATTGATTTCTCAAAAACTTTGAGAGACTGATTAGCGAGTTTGATCCAGGCTTCACTGAAAAAGGTGTTTACTCTGAAATAATCTCTGGATATTTCAGGTTCTTCATTCGATGTTTTTTTTCTTTTAGGTTGCCTCTTTATTTCACCTTGATATTGCTTAAGTGCGCTCATCTCAGTTGCTTTTTCTTCGAAATAGTCACAATTTTCTCGCTCTGCTATTGTAAACTCTACTAGAGATCCATAGATATCAGATACTGTCAATACATCAACAGATGAGGCCTGAATCTGAACACTCACTTTACCCTTTCCAAAATAGCATTCCAAAATACGACCATGAAGGCAGTTTAAAAAAATTCTAATTTGATGCGAATTCCCTTTGCCTTATTTCGCGGGACGGGTTTTTCTGTAGTGTAAATTTTCAATCATTTTTAAAACTTTAATTACTTCATCCCAGGAATCTCTTAGACTTTTACAGGCATCTGCTCTAGCCGACCAACGAGTGAGGTTCACTCTCTTGAGTGTCTTTCCTCTTCCTATCTCATTCGCAAATTTTTTCCAACGTTCAGTTGACTTCGCGAAGAAAGTATATACCTCCTCTAGCAACATGAAAAAGTTACAGGCTTCTGTACAAGACTCAGCGGCCGAGGTTCCCACCAAATTAAATGAATGAGCTGCACAAGGAACAAACATAGCAAATGGTGCTTGTTCTTGAATTTTAGCTTGTAAACCATTGTGAATCCCTGACATGTTAGAGGCATTATCATAAGACTGACCACGGCAATCTTTGACATTAATGTTTAACTTTTCCAGCTCTATAGTAATGGCATCAAACATTTCTTGAGCCTTGTGTCCTACAGAAGGTAAAATTTGATAAATCTTTCACATGGTTCTCCATTATCTAAAATATATCGAATCACAAGTGTTAGCTGATCTATATGTGCTGCGTTCGGTGTAGAATCCACAATCAAATAAAAGTACTTTGCTTTTTTATCTCATCACTGATGTATTTCAGTACTTTTTCAGCCATTAAATAAATGAATTCGTCGCAGACAGTTTTTGATAGGTAGCTAGTTGTTCCTGATCCCTGGTTTGCATATCTTTCAATGTGTTTGGCTAGTAATGGGTCAAACTCTGCTATTAATTCTAAAAGCATAATGTAATTTCCACTGTGCTGGTCACCAAATTTTTCATCACTTCCTCTAAAAGCGAGACCTCTAGAAACTAATACTTTTATTACAGCTACAATCCTCTTTAAAATGTTCTGCCAGTAAGAAATTTTGGATGTTGCCGTGAATCATACCTCTAGCTCTTAAAGCGAGAATACAGGATTTATGATTTAGAGAGTTTTCGTGTTGAGCTACTCGAACTTCTGCATTCTTCCAATCATGCTCGTCAAACTGTGTCCGGTTCTCAATAAATCCAAATGCCAAACAGGGTCCGCAAAATACCGAGCCTTTGCTTTCCGAATACCGTACCACCACAAAATACAATCAGGTCGTCCAAGTAACCGAATTACCAGTTATTATAACGCCCTCCAAAAATGAAAAAAATAGTATAACACAATTATAACTTGGCAATGAAATGAAATATGTTACCGACTCGCACTTGGCCATTATTTATTATTTGTTGGTATACTAGTGTTTAAATAAAACTAGGAATACTTATTGTCAGTATGCTGCAGAAGATGTGAGTGAGAACGAAAGAAAAAAGATGTGATGACCTTTTTTTCTTAGATCATGCGTTAAGCCACTATCGCCCGTCGCTCTCATCCATCACTTACGCAGTAATATAGATAAAATAGGTACAATAACAGTAGGTACCTAGGATTGATAATTTTCAATGGAAATGAGTTTTTATAGGGATTTGACGTATTAGTATAAAAAAAAACATGAGAAAACCAGTGCACTTGTTTGACTTTTATTATCTGAAATCGAGTGAGCGTCCTCTGAAATCGGCCGCCCCTTGGTCGCTGCCGCCCCTAGGCCGCGGCCTATACGGCCTATTGACAAATCCAGGACTGGATGTACTCACTTGTGGAATATCAAAAAGCGAAACGTTTTAGATGTTAAATATAAATACTTACCTTGGCTTTATTTGTACATAACATTGCATCATAAAATAGGCAATAATATTGATCAGGAACAAACAAGAACTGGTTCCTTGCAAGAGTTACCAGAGCTCAGAGCTTGGCTGTGCTGTGTAGCGGTGCTGATTGAAACCCGAAACTGCCGCTGCAGCGTGTCCAGGGAAACAATGGTGCAATCGAGAGAGAGCTACACGTGCACTCTTCCGGCCCATTAGCATTGAATGGCCGGCGCGTGCGCATGTCCCGCGGATCATTGTTGCGCCCGCGATTAAACACTCTTCATCTAAATCAATCTCCGGCGACGCTCTCCACCGCATTGTTCTCATTTCTAGCGCCGATTAAACCTAATGACCACATTTGACACATCCATTACGCTCGGCTCGCTTCATCCAGCGCTCCGGACTCGTTAAGGTCAAGTGCAATGGGGAAACATTTGTATTGTTCACTTTCGTAATAAATCTCGGTTGACGAAGCAATTCATCTGTATGATATAAAGAAAGTATTACAATTGTAGGTACTTACCGGTAGCTCGAGGTAGTCTGCGATTGTGTGCTTGGCGGCGCCGCGGCGGATGTCGGCGAGGGCGGTGAAATGCTCGTCACGTCGAGCTTTACGCCGCAACAGCGCCTTCGCGTACGGGTACGCAGCGAGAAACTCATTGTATGTGTCCAGCAGCTCCCCGGAGAACAGCTGTTTAAGCAGGATAGCACTCTCGCTCGCATCTCCTTTTGTCACCAATACCGCACGTGGTGGCTGAGGAAGCTCTCTGCACTTCAATGACTCCGGAATGCTCTTTGTAGCGAATGTACTGATCCCACTGGTAGATTCGCAAGACGTAAACGCGTCTGTGGAAACGCTCGAACCGCATTTCGAAAATGGAAACGCAGATGAGGCTCCACTTTTTTCGCTACTTACAGAACTCTGACGAGTGGTGCAGGTCTTTTCATAGTAATCTGGAAATTGCGGTTCCGATTGGCTCTCCGTTGACGGAGTGGATTCTTCCACCGCTGGGCTTGTATACTGAGCATTTTTGATGCAGTCGTATAGGTCTTCGATCGACTCATACGGCGTCATGCTGCCACAAGATTCATTGTCCTCGTCATTTAGTCTCTCATAGAGATCGTCATTTCTTCGCTGAGCTACCGGAGTAAGAGCAGAATCAGACCTACTTCTTTTCACGCTCCGAACTTGGTCGTAGCCAAAATCGTTCGGGTTAAGAAATTCCCATTTTACGTTCGCCCAAACGTTTTCCTCTACATCTGCTGAGATTCTGTGATCGGCACAACACTGTCCGCTGTTTCTTATAGTTACCGTTGTAACATTATCGTGTGTCTCTACTAGGTCGCAGTCTTCTACAGGTTCGGTGCAATCTGTATCTACATCTACGATAACTTTACGAAGTGAAGGGTTAAGAGAAGGCATGCTATCTTCTGATTTCATGTTTTCTGGTACAGTTTCGTTTAGCTCCGACCCTGTGACAATCGATGAAGCGTCCACGTCTTGTTGTGAGAAAACGCCTTCCTGAATTAGTTCGGTGAGTAAGCTTTTTGGCTCGTCTTCCGTTACAGATTTTTCTGATGTGTCATTTTGTTCGTTAGCATCGTTTTGGACTTCGGTCATTAGCAAGCCCGAGTCTATATATTTCCTCATACGCTCAGTGAGAGCTCCGCTGGCTTCGGAGACAGACTCCAAATAATAAAATAACAAGTGATATTCTTCTTTAGTAATGACGGCTGCGCGTAAGAGTGGCTTGCCATAAAGTTCCACGGCTGAGAAAAGCGTCGAAGCTGCAATGAGAAAAAATTAAATTGATTCATCATTCTAATTAAACTAATAGTTTGCGTTATGAATGGGTTAACATTAAGGTAATGTTACTCAAATAGCTGTGTGCGTTAGAAAGGTCAAATTACGCGTCGATTAATTCACCTTGCATTAAAGTTCATCTGTAGAACGACAATGACCTTTTAAGCGAAGGTTCAAGAGAGGATCATTTGTATGTAAAGTATGCTCTAATCAAGTACGGGAGCTATAAAAGACACAAGATTAAATTTACAATTATAATATTAAATTCTCACGCTTCATGCACATATTATTATCAAAAAGTTATGAGCATTTGTACAGTTCTGAAAGCTCATCACCAAACGTGTCAAAAGCTCATTTTCTTTGTTTTCATAGCACATTATTACATTTTATTGTCCAATAAAATATTATGGTCACGCCACCTATTACATACAACCAAGTCAACCAAGTTCTAGGAAAGATTACCGGACAAAGGCATGCATGGTCTTATTGCAAACCGCTTTCTTTTCTACATACATCGCTTGTAGTGCCTTCTGAATACTGATTGAAGTGCTGCTGTTTAGGTATTGTAGACGAGTCTCATCTTCAAATCATCGACTATGAAGAAAGTTTTCTTTTGTCAAGAAAAGCCACGATTTCCACTTTTATGGCCTCTAACAGGATTTGAACAAACATTTTAGCATATTTATCTCCTTTTAATGAAGTACAAAACCGTCAGTCTGTTTAAAACTTCACACGTTCAATGGTCCGCAATCAAGTTTAAAGGAGCGTTCGTGACCACATTCTGTTCTTTCATTTGGCTATTTGTTTATATTCGCATGGAATTCGCATAGTGCAGTTTTGTAGATATGTACTTACAGCAACTTGTTTAACTCGCAGCATTTATGTGTTGAGTATGTAATTTCTACGTATGTGTCTGCATTAAAGTAAATAAAAATAAACCTCGTCTGACACCAACTTACTCATTAATGTTGTTAAGCAGCGCCTAAATTTCAAAGAAGTTTTGTTTGTATTACATCAAAACTTTATTTTCTATATTTAAAAATAGTGTGTGTGTTATTTTTTACTATGTTGTAAACTTTTTACTGACTTGAACCAACTCGCAGTTTACCAACTGTAATTTTTTATTCTGTTTTAGTTGGCGACAAGTCCTTCCTTCCACCAAGTTGGTTCCTTCATTTTATTATGTGAAACCTTCAATAGTGAATTTAGTAGAATAACAATATAAAACGGAAAGTAACATTTTACAATAACATCAAATTCTACTTCCTAAATAAATAAAATGAATGAATCTCCTCATTTCTACCCTTAGAAATAAAAAAAAACTTTAATTTTACATGGGACCTACCTCAAGCCTATTAAACAAATCCATTAAAATCAATTCACAATCCGCAAAGATATAGCGTAATATGCACAAAACAATATATCCTAAATGAGAATCTCCGTTTTTTATATAAAAAAGCTATACTTTCCTAAGTTTTGGTACTCTAAAATTGTGTGAAAATAGGGCACCGCATTATCCCTAATACTGAAAACCTTAAAACTCACCATAAATCTTTTCCCAGGCAATGAATGTGTCCAAGTCCCGGCCGTCCCACGGGGTTGGTTGAAATTCCGCTACCAGTACTTCCCCTTCCAAGACTGTTGCAGAAGCTCTTGGTTCTACCGGAGCTTTGGTTCCTCCAAGGAATAGTAAGGCAGCTGGCGGTGTTGAAGGCAGTGTCGCAAGCGGCAGCGGGAGCGGCCCACCAAGCGGAACTGATAGCGGGGCGGACACCGGCCCGGAAGGAAGACCAGCCACTACTGCTCCCACTTCATTTAGTGATTCACAGACGATTTCAGCAACGGTACTGTTGCCCCATACTGTCACCTAGAAAGATAAGAAAGAGATATTTTTGTACACAAGTTTATTCAGTCATTACAAAAAATATATGCTAAAATGCTAAACTATTATTTTGTTAACAATTTGTTGCAATTATTAGATACAAGTTTTGAATTGAGCCGCTCTCAACATAAATACAAGAAGAAATTAATAAAGCATCCAGAGGGTCTGTTCTCATTGAAGGCTAGGCGTGTTTTTTATAAATATGCTTTCGTTTGACCCTACCTCGCCTGATGTTCATCCTTGATGCTGTTTACGATGGAACATGCTTGCAAGAAACCGATTCACACGTGACTTGAAGACACTCAGATTATGAAGATTATTATCATTTCGGAGAACCAATAGATAGGGATAGTTACAATCTGAGAGTAGCAGCGCATACTACAGTCTATTGTCTAGTTTACATCTTTGACCACACCAACACACCATTGGTGAGCTAAAAAACCGCTATTCGATTCCGTATAAAAATATCAGTCATACTCAACGAAATATATGAAACAGCTGATATTTTTTTCGCGATTTTCTGTGTTGTTCCTATAGTAAAATTGCTCATTATGACAAGTATAATGGCCTCCTTTTAGTTTAGTGCCACCGATCCGTGAAACTCTGCATAATATAAATTTGAATCTATGCTGAATTAAGATAATCTAATCGGTAAGAACAGCGAAAAATTTATGTAGGTAAAACCTAGATTATTATGTCTTCCGATCATAAGTTATTGTTTAATTGGAATATTGATAAGTTATCTATCTAGAATTCGATCCAATCGATGGCACGTTTTGATAAAGAAGAAAAGTTAGCTATTTAATCACAGCACTCTCAGAATCGTTATTACCAATCTACCGTTGCAAACTAAGGCAAGGTCACATGTCACATGTTTTAGTGGGTACAATCCCTCATAGCCTCAGAGCAGCCGGGTTACCATCTTGTAAAGATATTATTAAGTCAACAAAAATAAGTTATAAAGAGCGTGATGGTGCGTGTTTGGTATGTTTTCGGGAACATGTTCTTTAAAAAGGCTAAAAGCTTATTGGACTTTGCCAAATCTTAGAGGTAAACAAGGAAGATAACAGAGTGCCAAAAATCTATTCAATCATATTCCCTAACTAAATCCTATCGTATCCTAGGCGTATAACGTGGATGACCATGTGGACTTATACTTTGACAGAGAGGAATTCCTGTGCTTCGTCCTTCCGTGTTGCTCTAAGTAATGTAATATTACAAAGTGATTCAACAGAACAACAGCTTATTCCAAGAACTCGGCAAATCTGCGTAAGCTTTGTCTATCTAACACCATCTACTACCGTTAGATTGTGGGTAATGCCGCAGTGCAACCAGTAGTTGCTGTTAGATGTTCATATTCATCATCTCAGTTTATGATTATGATGCTGTAGTAAAGTCTTGAGTTTACAGTAGGAGTTATATATTTTTAGAACTATACGTGTTTGCTACCGCGTTATATTTTATTTTCTTGTCTTTGATAAAAGTACGAATAGTTTTTTCGAAAATGTTTTTATCGATCAAATCACAATGCATCATTGGATACCAAAAAATATTCATGTGTGGAAATTCTAACATAACATCTTTAAATTCGACGTTTTGTAAAAAAAAACGTAATCATACTAGAAGATGACAAACATGGACCTTGATGTTAATTTCGCTCGTAAATGTGTTCGTCATTTAATGAACAGAATAAAACTTTGAATAGTAAAGTTTCTTTAAAAAAACGCCTTGACTGTTCGGAAAAGCTTTCTGTACTGTTTAAAATCTGCGCGAAGAAGTTTTTATCCGCTGGAAATTCGAAATTCATACGAGACGAACTATTGACGTATTATATTATTATAGCATACTAACCTCATTAAATAGCACCTCAAACAGTTTGACTCAAGGAAGTTGCTATCTTATAAATATAATATTTTCGTCGCTAATGTAAGATTATTGCTAAGTAATATAATAAGCACGAGACGCAATCTTCATCCGTTGGTACGCTCAGGAATTATTACAGGCACTCGCACCACATAACAACTTTACAGCCTGTATAGTACAGCAAATAACTATTAAATATTATACTCAAAGCAAAGTAGAAAAAGAAATTTCCCCACCCTTGTAGCAATTTCCTTAATTTTTCCTTTATTTAATTTCTTCAAATAAACATGTGCGTGTGAAAATCAAAATGTACTACATAATAGAGCCACCGAAAACAGTTGCAGTCTTGTAATTTGATTTTGACCATAATTCTGACAGAACAAAATTTGCGGACCCCACACATGCAATGTTTTCGGTAAATGAACCTGCTAAAGTGTTACCCTTATCCATCCCATCGGCCTAAAGTGTTTTAGTAAATTGTTTTGAAGATGAATTTCGCTAAATTACAGGTGTTAGGCATAATGTGCGCAACAAAGTCGTGTGTATCGGAGGATGATATATAATCAAGAACATTCGTTGTTAGGAAGGCACACATGCAGGCATTATGTGTGAATTTTTATACTGAAAAGAAAAAGTTGTGCGTGTTATGGATTAAAAGTCTATGGCAAAACTATGATACAACTAACTTTTAATTATGAACTTCGTCAACTTCCAAGTTCCTTTCTTTTTTAAATTACTAACTTCGATACAAACTTCCATCCTTTATTTAGCCCTTTTAGGGGATCAAGTTTCAATAATCATCATCATCATTTAATGTTTGTTATATGAGGAACACTTTACATGTTTGTAGACGGTTTAGGCTGTGCTTTGTCTGACGAATAAAAAATGTATTTACGATTTTTATTAAGTAGATATTATCATTATTTATTATCACTCTTGGGTCTTTTCTAGACCAATGCTCGAGTCGAGCCCGGACTTTTAAGTGGCACTAGTGGGGCTGAAGCCAACACCAAGAGGCCCTGTTGAATGGAATGTGTATAAAAGGTAATATGAAATTATTGCACAGGATCATCGAGATTGAAAAATTCTATGCTATTGTGATGAGTTCTAGATGGTGTTAAATTGGCCCTCAGATTATACAAACAAGAAGATATTGTAAGGTTGAGAGGCGGGTGCGAACGCATCAAGCTTAAATCAGGCTTGATGCATTTAGGCGAACACACCCAAGACAACGAAGACTTCTCTTTTTTAACGCAGATTAGTCCGCGTTTGACCATCAACTCGCCTGTTGGTACTGTTAGTTAGTTTATTGGTGTCGCTGCAAGTTTCATAGCGTGCGTAAAAAAATTGCAAGTGTGCCGTACTTACAGCGGTTTAGCGGTATTGTGAAAGTGGGTGAAACATTGAGACATTTGGACACAAAAGTTAATTATCGAAGGCTTATCTCCCTTGTTTGTCTGATCTGAGCTGTTCTATGGTATGTCATCATTATTGTTTCGGTTTTCTTTAGACAACATTAGAATATATAATTTTGTGTTTAAATAAAACTGTAGTCACGTCACATATTTATTTTCAATTAGACTTTTGCGCACGACTGTAATTACTGGTAGTTGGAGCACGAGGACGTGAAGTACCCCGTGCTTCAACCAGGTGGAGAACTTAGGTGGAGCACGAGTCCGGCCCCAGAAATACCAGTAGGCTATTTTAAAGACCAACATCACTCGAACAGAACCGGAGCTTTCCGGTAAGTAAATCGTGATTAAATCGCGGAGCTTTATTTATCTCTTTTGTATCATTAAAAACCGGGACTTGACTTTTGTCAGTAAGTAGATATGCCGAGCCCATATGATGTCACCTATAGGTAAGTTCGGAGTATCCTTGAAATTAATACTGATCTTAATATTTTGCGCATTTAGGCATATGATCTTTATATAGACTGGACATTTACCTACATATCGTTGTAACTTTCCTAAATTGAGTATGGAGTCTTAATGGAAACGAAAGCTTGCGTTGTTTCCGGATAAACCCCATGACGGTATTTATACCCTATCTGCGGAGTTTTTTAAGTGCCTCACTGACGTCACATCTAAGTTAAGTTTCCTGGGGTTTAGACAAGACCCACTTTCTGTTAGCGTTAACGCCTGCGGAAAGATGAAATTGTATGAAAATGACATTAGCTTGAGATAACATCTCTCAAGCTAATGTCATTGCCAATGTAATTTTCATACAATTTCATCTTTCAGCAGGCGTTAACGCTAACAGAAAGTGGATCTTGTCTAACCCCCCTGGTTATTTATTTTAGTATTTCAAAACATTCGTCATTGCATGAAATCGTGAGCAAATCGTATTATTTATGTAGATGTGGTATCATTGTACCAGGGCATCATGTAAATCTGGAGAGGCCTTTACAGCAGGGTTCACGAGGTACCGGGCCCGTGTGACGTCAGCGCGGAGTTATGCGTACGCGCTGCCTCCCGCTCCCGCTTATTCCACGAACTTCAGGGTTGTCAGAGCTTATGAGCTTTGTATGAAATGAGATATTGAGATTTGCCGTCATGGAATATTATTTTTTTTACTTCGTTTTTTTTCTCCTATATCTATCTTCTATATCTTATATGTATATACACATAAAAGGCTTTGTCCTGAATGGCTGACTGATGGATCAACGCACAGCCTAAACCGCTGATCGTAGAGACCTGAAACTTGGAGGGTGTGTTTTTTGTATGACGCAGGCATCCGATAAGAAAGGATTTTTCGATATTCTACCCCTAAGGGTAAAAAGAGGGGCAAAGTTTGTATGGGACAACGTGATTCCTTGGTCCAATCTACTTCAAATTTTGCACAAACCTTTTTTAACAGAATTGGTGGAAGACGTGTTTCGTATTTTATTGAAATTCATCCCCTGACAGGGTTAAAAAGGGGTAGAAAGTTAATTTGGCGGTGATTTGCCTCGAAGTTGATATCAGTACTCCTTAGTGCTTATGATATAAATTACATTTTATTTTGACACAAATGTTCTTAAACTGATTCCGTATGGGGCTCTGCCTTCAGGCTTGCAAATACACAAAGTTCTAACTCAATTGGATGAACAATGCGCGAATACATACATAATGACAGACAAACACATGAAACATACTTTAACTTTTATTAGCTGCGCCCCGCGGTTTTGCCCGTGTGGACATTCTCTCAGAAACCGTAAATTTTTCCGGGATAAAAAGCTTCATATCTTTTCGGCCGAACTATCTCTACGCAAAAAAGTCACATCAATTTGTAGCTGTTTGTATTATGTGGAAAAGAAACAAATACATTATCGCAATTATAATGTTCATCATCATCATTTCAGCCATAGGACGTCCACTGCTGGACATAGGCCTCCCCCATCGAACTCCAAAAGGTAAAGGTAAGGACCATACCATACTATACCGTACCATAATATATTAGTTTTAGTATTTTCAATGTATTTATTTTAAGACTTTTTTACTTATGCTTAAGTGTACTAGTCTGACGAGGCCCTTATACAGCCGACTTATTTATCGCTATGACGCGCATAGATCTACCCTCATTATGGTTAAAATTTTCGTTTGCTGAGCGAGACTCAATGGTTCTTACCTACTTACAATTAAAAAAAAATTGTGCACTAAATTGACGAGTCCATAATAGGAGCATTTGTAGTATATATATTTTTTTTATAAAATTTATTATGAATGTGACTTTATGATAATAAATGATATTCTATTCTATTCTATAAATATGATTTTAAGTTAGCGATCAGGTGCCTTACGCCTAGCTGTTTCGTTTTGTTAAAGCAATCCAGCTTAGGTGATGAAAAAATATTACGCGACCGCAAACTGTATTTGGGCGCATTAAGGTTTACGTTCGCGTGATTTTCCAAACTGCGAGGTTTTAACGTTAGTTTGGGCCCGCGTAACGAGTTGGGCGTAAGGCCCCAGGGGCCTTACCGTCACCTCTTTAACGCTATTCAGGTTAGGCGACCTCAAGAAATTACATGAACGTGAACCTTAAAGCGCCGGGATACGGTTTGCGGTCGCTCAACTTTTCGCAGTCACCTAAATAGAGTTGACGGTACGGGCCCAGATTAACTTCGCCGTATCAGGCAGTTATCGTCATCTAATCGACCTAAGATCTAAACACAAGTTCAATTAAGTATTATTATGCTTTTTTATTCTTAGTATCAGCAAATAACAATGAGTCATGACACGAGATGACGGTGTTGACTTGAGTTTGGCCTGGTAAAGACAGGTTTTATTACAAGACCCATTCACGGTATCGAATGAACATCGTAGAAACCTACATGAAGCATGGTGGGGCAAATAGACCGGCCAAGTGCGAGTCGGGCTCGCACCGAGGGTTCCCACCACCACAAAATTCAATAACGAAATTACCAGTTATAACTTGGTAATGAACAGAAACTTGTCATCGGCTCGCACTTGGCCATTATTTATTATGATACTTTAGAGAGTGTGTACTATAATCGTACCAAGTTTGACGCTTTTACGTATTACCGTTTTTACATTAGAGGTATTACAAAAATATGTTAAATAAATAGGTTTGTTGTATGGGGACCTCCTTTCGTTGTAACTTTATATTTTTTTTATTATATACTAGCGGTCCGCCCCAACTTCGCACGGGTATAGATTATAGCCTATGTCACCCGGGGATAGTGTAGCTTCCCGTCAGTGAAATAACTTTTCAAATCGGTTCAGTAGTTTCGGAGCCTATTCAATGCAAACAAACAAACAAACAAACAATCAAATCTTTCCTCTTTATAATATTAGTATAGACTAGCAGTCCGCCCCAGCTGCGCACGGGTATAGATTATAGCCTATGTCACCCGGGGATAGTGTAGCTTCCCTTCAGTGAAAGAATTTTTCAAATCGGTTTGCAGTAGTTTCGGAGCCTATTCAATGCAAACATACAAACAAACAATCAAATCTTTCCTCTTTATAATATTAGTATAGATTATGTTAGTTAATCAGCCGTAACATTACATATTCTGCGAAAATTTCAATTAGCTATCTATTACGGTTCGAAAGATACAGCCGACAGCGGACAGATAGACAGACAGACATCGTAGGCTTAGTAATAGGGTCTCGTTTTTTCCCTTTGGGTATGGAACCTTAAAAAACAAAAAATGCGTTCTGTATCTTTCAAGCATTGCATGCCAGCAAATTAAAGATTATCTTGCAGGAGCATTTTTAAGAAAATTCTATTTGGAGGGTAGATTCGCCTGATTCTAGCTAGCAATTATTATTGACATTGATTCTGGTCCCATCACAGTATGTCCAAGCATTTATTTGCACTACCAGCTGCAAAAACTTTGTAAAAAAAAAGATGATTTTAGCGTCTCACGTCTTATCTTGTACATTGGTCAGTATCAGTCCTATTTAAATATTTTCAAGTATTTTTGGATATCATCAAACAAGTCATAGTCACAGTCAGAGCAAAGTAAGTCACGGTCAAATCAGTCATGCCCTAGCAAAGGGGTAAGTAGAGGTAAGTAGAAGCTTTACAGGAGGTTTCTATGAAGTTTGTAGGAAACAACACGAAAATACAATTTACACCTCGTTATAGGTATCACTTGCATTCCTGTGCTTGCATTGCATACACTCGAGCACGTTCATGAATACTTTATAAATAAAAATTCACCTTTATTACACCCGAAAATACACAAGTTTATGTTTTTTCACGTAATTCACGTTGGCGCCAAAACTCCGTCCCCTTGTTTGAGCTAACCACAGACCTAAAAAATCTATGGAGGTAACAGTTAGTCTCAGTTCAATTGTTTTCTTATAAATTTGTAGTTTTCAGGGCTAACGGATATACCTTTCTGTTGTAATGCTTCTTAGGTTAATTTTTGTCGTTAACGTCGACAACCCTACTCATCACAGCCAATACTAAACCCAGGATAATGCGTCTGATACATCTCCAACGAGGAAAAAAAATGAAACGAGATCCAGCGGGCGCGCCGTTGATTTTACACGGCCAGCGTTCGGCCCCTCAAAACCAGAAAGATGGATGCACGTTGATTACAGACTTTTTATACGATGTTTTTCTTGTCATCGACTGTATAAGGCAACTGGGAGCCATAAAGTTGGTAAATTATGGAAATATCATAAAGGGGTAGGGGAGTGACTAAAGCAGCGTTGTAATTTTAATAATTTATTTACAAAAAACCAAAGACCTATATGTAAAAAAACTATTATTATTTTATATTATGAGTTAAAAAAGACAGGAATGGTTAGGGTATGTAGGAAACAATAATTTGTTAGAGGGATACCCTAGGTATAGGTACCTACTTATTATATACTTGAAAAACAGAATTGAATGAATGAAATTGAATTAAAATTTAAATTACCTACCTACTTTCTTAATAATAACTAATGGTTAATCTACAAAATATTTGAAAAAAATAGATTTTTGTTATTGTGCGAAAAATCACCCCATAAAAATTAGCTCTAGAGAAAATAAAATAATATTAAACTGTGTGTTGACTTGTGCTGACATCTGTACACGCACATAGAAAGCACTTATTACTTGCTCTGCAGCGCCATCTCTAGAATTACCTTCGAACTAATTCAAACGTGATTTGGCGGTTTGTTAGAGTTGATAGTAGTTACGTATACTTTACACAGGTGGCGCTGCACTGCGAATTAACAAATCCCAATTTTTCAATAAATTTTCAGACAAAATTATTCATAATACAGTAATTGAATATATAACTGGCTAAGAGCGTCTTGAAACACGCATATGGTAGGGTTCCATTTTTCGTAGCCAAAGTCATAATAATTATAATTATTGTGGTCACAATCATCATAGTTCAGAAATTGGCAAAATTCTAAAGCACGAAGCCCAAATTTCAGAGGTGAATCATACCAATATAAAAAACATTCTTTGTAAATAAGACAATTTTACGAAAATGTCAATCACTATAATTATCTCAAAAAATTTGAATTAAGTTTTTTAATAATGTCCTGTCAACATGGTAAGTTTTGACTTTGTTTAGAAATTCAGGAGGGTACCAACTTTTTACCACTTTGGCGGGCCATATTTCACAAAATACCTATACACTTGATTAAAAAGTGATGTATGAAACCTGTATTATTTTAAAAGACCTTATTCAATAATATCCCACACGAGAGGGTGCAGCGTAAAAAAATACTTCATCCCCATTTCACATGTACCAGAACCACCCCTAAAACGCAAAATTAGGTAGGTATATTATATTTATACTTTAAAATTTGAGATCTATACCAGAACTGTAGGTAGGTACCTAATTGTGCCAAGTTTCAAGCATTGCCTTAATAATTATAGAAGTTAGAAGGTTCTGAAAAATTAGGCCGGACAGACAGAACAAATTTATAAGGGTCCCTTGACGGGCTACGGAACCCTAAAAACGAAGTCTAATGACTACTATGGTTAATAGAACTAAGACACAGCATAAGTACCTAACCTACCCTATTTAATATTTTTACATTTAATCAAATAAACGGCTATAGGTACATAAATAAGTACTACGACTAGGTAACTACCTACTTACAAAACAAAATAAGGAAATAATTGTAATAAACATTTCGCCCTATTTACGTTCACCTCACACGAACAAAGTAAACGACCGGAAAAACTACTGACCGATTTTCTTTAGCGGAATTATGTCAGTGAAACATAATACTTTTTCTTTCCGGTTCCACAATTCCCTTGAACGTAGGGGCCGAGTCACGGTGTCAGTTTGTCTGTCACGAGTCAGTGGGTTCGATGCCCTTCGACGATTGCAAGATTGACGACAAGACAAAAGCTGATCGAGACGAGAGGATCTTATGGTACATCCTGTTATATCTACGAACATGAAGTCTACAATAGATAGGGTTGCCAAATAAAAAAAAAACGGATAAAAACCCGCATAAAGAAATTTCCAGACATTTATTTCAAAGTTCATAATTCGCGACATACGGTCTTTTTCATTTCCTTTCTAGAATTCCGGAATTCGGAACGTTTCGGAATTCTCCCCTCATTCCGGAAAAATGTCTTAGTTTCCTAACACGTCGGGAAAATTCCGGAAATATGGCAAAGGTCACAGTGCGATTTCAAGTGCTGAGGTTGGAGTTTAGTATAACCAAATACCTAGGTACCAGGCAAAAAAAACTAACAAGACATGCGCCTATTACAATGGTGATTGGTGGTTCTCGTAATCCTGGCTATAGTTCAGTCAGTTGGTGGTTCTTTGCCATTATTGACAGAGCGAAGCAAAGGTCTTATAGAGCCTATGGGAAAGAAAAAAAGGGTAAAAATTTTATAGTCTATCCTCTATTGCACACGCCGTCTTTTTTTTACGTCTTCTATAAATCCTTTCCATCCTATTAAGGTTGCCGGGAAGAGATCGCTTTTAACGATAAGGCCGCCAGTAGTTACACTAGTTTTAAAGAGTTTTTTTTTTGTCCTCTGTGTTAAATTTAGTTTGTATTTAGTTATTTTAAGTTTTAGTTTTTAGTTATATATTTAAGTTTTCGTTAATTTTCTGTTTTTTAAATGGTGTGAACAAAATCAAGTCGGCGGCGTTTATAATACTACCTACTCTACGATATACGATACGAAATCTATGTCATCTCAGACCACCTTCCCCTACGGACTGTCTTTATGCTTACAGCTTTACGATCGATGTTTCTGTCAACAGGTATCGACCTGCTAATTTTGGGACTTGCTAAGTAGGTAGGTAGTTTCAGAAATACAGATATCTTAGCTAGAAAATAGAAACGGTTGAAGACTCAAACTCTATTGTTGAAGTGGTTTGGAAATTAGACATGCAACTTCGACTTTTCTACGTTTCACAAGCAAACAAAAGTAAGTCTAGAAAGTTAGTCTGTCAGTTACATAGGAATTAGTTCTAATCTTTTGAAGTGTCTTTAAAAATACTGAAGTTTTTAGGTCAAGATAAGAATACCTACACTGAATAGAAGGGTTAGTTTGCACTCTACGGACTCTACCGAGAGAAACTTTTTAGGCATTGTACCCAAAGGGTGTAAAAGAGGGTGTAATCGTTTATTATATATCAGTAACATAACAAACTTCCCTCTTTCCTCCTAGAGTTTTGAGAAAAGTAGGTTTAGTAAGAGGGTGGGACACTATTAATAAGTCTACTTTTTCGTTTGTTAAATGACTGACATAAAATAAATAGTTTTAATGTTATGGTTTACTTGTTTTATATTCGTCTTGACAAATACGGCTTTATTTTTACGTTTTAAACTATCTAGTTACAATTTCTATAGAGTTACAACACAATCTCTCAGTGAAAACAGTCAAAAAACGTCCGAGCGTCATTGTAGGTACATACTTGAAACAATAATTATCAATTACGAGTAGGTATATACTTCACAATGCCACATTTACTCCAATTTAGACGTTATATGTCGCTTGCATAGTGTACATGTATTGTATCTCAATATTTTAAACCCTAAAATTTAACGATAACATTTTTGTAATACGGCACTTATTGAAGAACCCCATGTTATAGTTACTACAACATATTGTTAATGTGAATTGGCACAAATTGCACACAGTAGGTTTATATCTCAGCCGTGTAACATGCCGGCACCATGCAGGTTGGCAATGTTTCTACGCGGGTAATGGACGTTATCATAATTTATGCATAACTTTGTGATTGCAACCAGTTTGCAGCCTTGTTTATGTGTGTAACAAAGGAATGTTAACCGATGGGATAGACGTGTTCTAGAGTGGAGACCACGGAACCCTGAGTGACCACGAGGGAGTGACGATACTGGGTAACACGGTAAGAGGGGTCCATAGTACCGATCATTATGAACAACTTTTACTATAGGATCAACCTGAAATCGTGAATAAAATATCACCTGTTCCATAGAAAACGGTCATTCATCATCATCATTTCAGCAATAGGACGTCCACTGCTGTACATAGGTCTCCCCTATCGATTTCCAAAAGGGCCGGTTGGAAGCGGCCTGCACCCAGCGTTTCCCTACGAATGCCTCCCGATAAAATAAAGCTCGAAACACCATATCTTAGTAGAGCTATTATACAAAGAATCGGTAAAAAAAAATATGTATGTTTTTCAGAGTGTCCACTTCTGTAGGTAGTTTCGCAGTTATTCATTTAATCAACGTCATTTACGTAATCGAAATATTTACTATCCTGACTATCCCCCATTACTATAATTATGTACCTACAACTAAGGAGTATTTTAGCAAAGTAAACTGCCAAAATCATGGTCCTAATTTTTGTCATAGTATATAGGGTAGAAAAACCTTCATTATTTATACAGATTTTAACGTTATCAAAGAATTTTATTTTTATAAGCTTTTATTTAACTTGCCTTGTTGGTTTAGATCAAATTAATCAAATCAAATTTGCAACTGAACTTTAGAACAGTTATCTCCAAGGGTTATATCCAATAAGGTTATTTTTGCTTTGGCTGGCACCGACTTCAAAAATAACTGATTCATCATCATCATCATCATCAGCCAGAAGACGTCCACTGCTGAACATAGGCCTCCCCCTTTAACCTCCACACTGAACGACAGCCTGCCTTTTGCATCCGCTGGATGCCAGTGACTCTCACTATGTCATCGGGCAATCTGTGGGAGGCCTACCTACGCTGCGTCTTCCGGTTCGTGGTCTCCACTCAAGAACCTTTCTTCCTCATCGGTTTTCGGTTCTTCGAGCGATGTGGCCTGCCCATTGCCACTTCAACTTTCAAATTTTAACAGCTATGTCGGTGACTCTGGTTCTTTGGCGAATATCCACGTTTCGTTATAAATTGTAAATAGGTAGGTAAGTATGTATATATGTTTTATAATTTCGTTGATTGTCCTTTGATGCTCATTGGTTTGTAGAAATTTAAATATTATTTTCTACTTTTTAGTTTGAGTTTGTACAGTACATGTAGTTGTAGATAGTCTTGAAGTCGGTTCTTGTTTTTTTATATATATTTTTTTACAATATTTATGCACAGAGCCAAAATAGGCTTCCCATTTTTATACAATCTTATTTTTTACACCTCGGGTTACATACCCAAGGTGTAAAAAATAAGATTTAAAATTTTAACTTTGCGCGTTTGACAGTTCTAAGACAGGACAACAGTCTGTCAGGTCAGCTAGTTATATTAATAAAGAGCAGTAGTCTCTACAAGATCATTAAATTCCGAACAAAACAATTTAAGATCTGTTTTTTAAACGCTAACTAAATAGTGAATAAAAGTTTCCCAGTGACCTTGAACATGCCCAGCGTTTGAAGCAGTTGTTCATGAGAATGCAAGTTGTTTCCTAACGAATGTCGCGCCGACTGACATACTTTCCACCGGCGATGTTATTATTACATTTTATCAATATGAAAACGGAGCGTGCTTGTAGGGTGTCGTGCGTTTCAATTTCCTCAGATAACATAATACAAAAAATATATATTTATCGGGATTTATAAAATTGTCCGGACTTAAGTTCGAGTTCGAGTTCCAGTGATAACCGTAGCAAAAGACTAATAAAGAGGGTAGATCGTTTTGGCTGCACCTAACTTTTGAACTGTTCGACCAACCACCCGCGTTCTTCAGTCTTCCCGTGAACATTCTGCATGTAACTGCGCCGAAATATCGGGAGCTCATCCACAACCTTACCACGGTAAATATCCCGTAAATAATCATAATAACTTTAAAAAAAAATATTATGCGAAAGTGTTTTGTTTGCCCTTCTTTCACACAGCAACAGATCGATATGATTGTTGTTTGATTATGAGTCTCATTCAGCGGCCTTATTATAGAAGTTTGATCGTGATCGAGATTGCATACCGTCCCGTTCGCATCTACTTACTCGCACCACGTGAGTAAGTGAGATGGCACGCGATCATGACCGCAATCCGAATCACGATAAGACATCTATAATAAGGCATCTGTAGCGGCGTAAAGGGGGGGAGGGGTCCGCCCCAGGTGGTAAATAAATAAAAATGTGGTTACCGCACGATGTGCGCCTGCGCTGCTCTCGCATTTCATTCGGTGAATATTTGTAAACATCTAATAATATGCATGCATGTTTTCACTTTCAACTCGATTAACTTTCCCACGTTAATCAGAACAATTTCAATTGATCTTTAACTAAAACGAATTCAAATTAATTGAAGGGAAAATCTTTTGAATAGGTACTTTAACAAAAGAACAGACTAGTTCGGAGCTTATGGAACATTTTAAAAAAAATATTATAAATTTAAAAATACCATCTTCAGAATTAGTAAAATTATTGATAAATATTGTCAAAACCACAGGCACTCGAAAAAAATATTCGTATTATTTTAAAGTTGGTTAAAAACTACTGAGCCAAAGTTAATGATTTTTTTATGAGACCACCTCGAGAGCTTTCTCCATATAATAAAAAGAATCACGTAAGATGGTTTGCAAATAGCGGAGTAATCGGTGAACATACATAAAAAATAATTAAAAAATAATACGGATCGAATTGAGAACCCTGAAGTCACTTAAAAACTACATTAATATCAAAATAAATTATGTACTTTTTTTTACTCTTTCCTCTGTGTAGATTTTGGCGTCGTATTTCCGGATGGACCGACGACATGAAGAAAATTGCGGGCATCAGGCTGTCGTTCAGTATGGAGTTCTAAGGGGGAGGCCTATGTTCAGCAGTGGACGTCTTCTGGATGATGATGATGACGATGAATTCTCATGCATTTGCCAGTGTGAACAGTCAAATAGCCATTATAGAGCGTCATAAAGCAGAATCTCAAGCATAAAGAATCCCTCCACACAATCCACGCAGTTCGAGTATGATATTTTTATTTTAGTAAAACAACCGACCTATAAACTCTGCTCTTTAGTAATGTTGCGTGACAGGGATTCAGTGCAATTCATTTTTGAAACGACTCGTCAAGGATCGTTACTTGGCGATTAGAAAATCGCTTCCGACCTTTGTCATCTCCAGGTCACTTTCTATCATCGCTGTTGAAAGTTCGGCGACGGACGTGTTTCGCTCTCATTGCGATTTGAGTACGTACATTTTCTTTTTGTTTGCAACTTTTAAAACAATAAAGTAAATCAATCAGTTCATAATGACTTGACACCGTTTAGTATATCTGTGGTACCACGGCAACCTTTTCTAACTGTAGTACCCCAGTCTACCAGCAGTGGTACCACAGTTACTTTTTCATAACCTTGGTGTACGGTGTAACCGTGTGACGATTTTGGCAGTAGGCAGTGACTGGAGGCGAAAATCAGAAGATCGCATTCTGGCTACTTTTCCCTACACCTTGGGGGGCTTTAAGATTAATCCCTATTTATGAAAAAAAAAACACTACCAGTGGACTGAATTGACCTGATTATAATAATGATGATGCAAGATGGGTCGACGATATTATTACTATCGCGGGTCGACTAGAACTAGGACCGAGGCACATGGCATAGCAGGAGAGAGGCCTATACCCAGCAGTGGGATAAGGAAGGCTGTGGATGATGATAATAATGATAATAATGATGACTGTATTTAATTACTTGAATACTTTTTACCGTCTAGTAACTAGTTCTAGATCAATATGTAAGGCGACCCTATCTAGGTGGGCCCGCTGGAACAGAACGCTGGCTTCATGCACGGTTGCCTCATCAATATTATTACAATATCGATACAACACACGTTTTGTTCTCAATAGTTGATTAACTGTGGAATAATCTAATTATATGACCATAAATTATAAGCTAATCATTGTAAAAGAATGGTTTGCTAACACTTTACTTAAATACAGCTCTTTTTCTAATTACTTACGCAGTCTCTTGTTTATGTTGTTCGATGTGATAGAGACAAAGACACGATTATAAATTTAAGCATATCGATTAGATATAGAAGCACTTGGGTCTAGTACGAAACTTTATGAAAAACACCGGCCAAGTGCGAGTCGGGGCACCGAAGGTTCCGCAGCCAATTTTTTTTCTTTCGGTATCTTTAGCTCGCCCGACTCTAGAGTGTGTACTAAAATCACGCAAAATTTAACACTAGTTCGTATTACCGTTTATACATTAGGGCAAATACAAAAAAATCACGTTTGTTTTATAGGGAATTTTTATTTTATTATTATTTCTTATTTAACCCACACAATTATTACAGGGAAAATTTCAACTGGTTATTTATTACAGTTTAAAATATACTGCTGTTAAAATGTAAGGCTGACAGAAAGAGAGGCTTAGTAATAGGGTTCCGTTGACACCCATTGGGTACGAGACCCTAAAAAGGTGCCTTGAGTTTATCTAAATAGATTTAAATGCGTTTAAAAAAAAACAATTTTTGCTTACAACAATTGCATTCTAAATGCATAAATAACTAAAATATAGTTACCACGGTTTGTCTACCTATGGTGTGGTTAAGTAAGAATTTATTGAGCACTGACCGAAATCCACAGTTTCAATTAAAATAATATGCCTGCCTGGTGGCGGTAATAATTGCCTAGAAGAGCTGGCTTTTAGCGATAATATATTAGCTATACAATAATTATACTAAGCATCACTATATTGAAATCCGTTCGTACATGTCCACTGGCAGTGTTGTAGACCTCATTTTCCATATACCATTTTTTTTCAGCTCCTGACCTGCTCTTGTTTTTTGCCCTAGACCCAACCCAGACAACTCTTCAGGTTCATAGTCAGTTACAACATTTGAACACGTTCATATATACTTTGACGGATTTTGTAAATAAAATATACCTCTCTACCTTAAAGTCATTGGTACCTTGACATACAGGTATCAACACAACGATACTTAATACTAGGTATATTTATCTAATACATTCTTACAGCTTTGTCCATATCAGGCTACCGAGACCAACGCATTCGCAGATGACAAAGATTCATAAATCAATCACTTCAATTTGCACTTGCCAACGCTATAATAATTTGATAGGCGATTCTTGATAATAATAAACTATCTGGCACTGTATTATGAAGCCTGTGTTGTTTGAGTAGAGTCGAAATTGCCTTCCTAGTTTAGATTTGGCGATGAATTTAACAATAGGTGAGACGTGCAACGATTGTTATGGAACCTCTTCTAGTTATTGAATAGACGTAATTGTGATAACTACCGACGTCGGTGTAACTTATTATGAAATAGTGACTAAAATATTATTTGTTTTATATCTCTGTCCATATTACATTATTTTTTTTGTGAGTTTTGCACTAACAACTCTACATGGTGACTTCACATATCTTATTAATTTTCCCAACATTTCATAAGAAGAAAAGTATCACACAATTTTTACTAGGGAAATGTAAACAAAAATTAGCTTACTAATTTATAATTATTGATAACATGGGCATGACCGACATGATTAAAGGCACTTAATTGAAAGTGAATAAAAATCACAGAAAAATATACACTATGTTTTTCTTAATTTTACAGCATGACTTTTATTATGACAAACTGGTAGATTAACTAAATAAAACAAATAAGGTAAACTTTTAAAGTTTTGCTATGTAAAAAATAAATACCACATTGCTTCCTTATTTTTTTAATATTATTTAACTTTATTTAGGATTAAATAAAATAAATTTTCACAAGAATTTTGTGAAAATACATACAAACAATACATAGTTACAATCTTGTTGTCTTCAAGTCCAATACTGTAAATCGTAGACCACATCATCGCTTTACATCAGACAAGACGAGGGCCAAACGCAAACTTATTATTTAATAAATAAAATAGTATTTAGATGATATGGATATAAATCTGGTGAAACAAATGTGTACTAAACTAACTTAACAGTTAAGTATTCATACAGATTATCAAACATTACCTACAACTAAATAAAAGTGGTAGCAATCAAATTGCATAATAGTTGCTTGAACCCCAAATGTTATGCACTTACTTAGGTATACATATTTAAGCTCAGGCAAGTCACCAACTCTTATTATTTTGTCACTGCGAATGCGATGACGCAGGTTTTATAGACACAAAAACTTCTATCCATTACCACCGTCCACCGTCGGCTACCTACCGTTTGTAGACTTTGTAGACGCTTCTTTGAAGCAAAAACTCTGCAGTAAATTACACAAGTGTAGGTACGTAAATTTCCACATAATTTTACGTAATTATTACTTCAGCCGAGCCTGTTTGAATAAGAAATGGGAGATCCCATTAAAGTGAAAAGGGACCTTTACCTTTTGAATGCGAAATTTGCTAATGGCGTACAGGATTATACGAAAATATACCTCCAAAGGAACCTTTTCAGGGATAACTTTTACGAGATCCTTATTTAAAATAATTATCCTCTTTTTAGGGTACCATTTTCTACTTCTGACCTTTTCTAAATTTAAAGTAGGTTTGTTTGTATTTTGTTGAGTTAGCCTCGCACTTTCAATAACCTTCGGACTTTCTCCAAACTAATAAGCTGTTTTGCTGCCATTTTTGGTTGAGGTTAATATATTCAAGGTTAAAACAATTATTAATGCTTTTGCATATTTTTTTGTTTTAAACAGAACAGACACATTTGAATGAGGAGCTATTTGTTTGGAATAAATCTGAAGATGAGACAAAAAAAACTTAATGTTATAACTTGAATAAATGGACCTCTCAGCCAGAAAGTCTTACATTATTTTCAATAATCGCTTAATATGATAGTCTGTTCTATGAAATGTTTTATCTCACTTACACGCGTGATACTTCTTGTCAGCGCAAAGTGACTGAAATTTGTATTAACCATATACTTTTAAATACCACTTTACTTTACATCAAGCCCCTTACCCCCTTACCCCTTACCTTTCTATCTGAAAGTCAAATACAAGATAAATCACATTGCATGTTGCACGACTTCAGATCAGACAAACAAGGGAGATATGGGAAGGTGGCGTGGCAGGACCGAACGCATCCAGACTAAATCAGCCTTGGTGTCTTTAGTCGAGCTCACCCCGCAGACCGACTTTTTTAGCCATGTGGGCTATTAGTTAGTTTATTGGTGTCACTGCAAGTCTCTAAGTATGCTGAAAAAATGAGTACCCGTTCCGTACTTAGAGGGTATAGTGAAAAAAGTGGGAGAAACATGGAGACATGTGAAGACGAACGACAATTGTATAAAAGCATATCTCTCTTGTTTATACTACTATCTTGTCTCACGACTGAAATAATGCATTTGAGCTATGTTGCGTTACAATGACAAAATAGTAGGACTAACCTATGAAAAGAGTTGAATACAACGTAGTGACCAGGAGAGCGAGACCTTGACTTGGTTACCAACAATTCTAAAGTAAGGCTTTTGGCCATGTGGGCTAATAGCTATAATACTCCAAGAGCGTAGTTTGATTCAATTTCGATTTGGTCTCACTACGCTACGTGCGTAACCGAGCGATAGGTCTCAGATTGTAATGGGACAATTCGCCGTTTTTAAATTATATATTTTTTCAACGATTTCCAATTCAAATGTATTTATTCAAATTAGCACTGCACAAATTAAAGTCACAAAATCACAACAAATAGCAAAACATAACAATAAAAATTAAAAGATTCCATACCACTAAGCCAAACCAATCCGACATGACTAAAATTATCTGCTTATCTTTTCATTTTAATATTGTGAGAGAAGGATAGCAATACTATTAAGGCTGTCTAATTTAGTGTAGTTTAGCTAATGGTACATTACACTAATGACAATCTTCATGAAATGTTGTAAGCAAGTAGTTAATTTCAATACAATTTTTAAGTTCGAAGATGAACCAAATCTGTCGAGGGATTGCGAAGATATAGGGGGTACCAGTTCGGGACCAACTAGTTAGTGGGATAGTATTAGTTAGTAGGAGTTAGTACTTGTATGTATTTTAAATCTGTCTGTAAATCAAATTTGTCGCAAGCTGAGGGGTTTCAAATAAAGAGTAAAGTATAAAGTAAGAATTTTTACTCCCTGAAAATCAAGAGTATTCTTATTCTTATTCGAGATGGGGGCGATAAGTCCTGCACTGACGTCCCGCTTGGGGTGTATTGTGCATTTCCCCCTACCAGCACCTACCCGAGCCAACCCAACTCCTTGAAATATCGGAGTGAGGCTCTGGGGCGCTGGCACAGTTGCTCCAGTGGCGTAGATGGTAGTGTAAGTAATGATGATGAAAAGCAGTCTAGCTGTTGTGGCGACGCGGATGAAGAAGGCAATGCTGCCTCATGCAACCGGGTGGCGATTCTAGTTTCTTCTGTGGCTTCACAATGCCACAGCACATGCTCTACAGTTTCGTTTTCTTTCATGCAGCCACGACACAGTGGACTGTCCGTAGCTCCTAGCTTATACAAGTGACTATTCAAGTTGCAATGACCGGTTATAAGGCCTACAACCAGGCGAAGGTCCTGTCGTTGCAACTTTAATAGGTTGTTGGTGATCTTATTGTCAAGAATTGGGAAAGCGGCTTTAGCATGCTTACAGTCATCTTTCTTGTCCCACAGATTCTGTTGTTCTTTTTCTGTGTGATGACGCAGTAGCTCTCGCACTCCCATCGCTGATGGTTTGCAGAGGCCTAATGCGTCGTCGCTTACCTGTTTCCTGGCACCCTCCTTGGCGAGAGTGTCTGCCGTTATATTACCTACGCAGGATTCGTGGCTTTTCGTCCATCTCACTATCGTTCTGTACTTGCTCGCGAGTGCTTGTAAAGCTGTATGGCACTCAGCAGTAACATTCAAGAGTATTTCTTTAAAATATTGCAAACCATTTGATGAAAACAATACCTACTATTTAAATACCTATTTATCACTATTTGCGTCAATTCCATGTATCCAAACGGTATTACAACATTATTATCAAAGTGCTATACAGGGTAAAAAAAATCGAGGCCTTAAATTTTGCATGTTACGTCAAGCTCATAAAAAAAAGAACCGTAATTTTTGTTTCACCCTTTTTGGAACAAAAATATCAAAATAACTTCACCTGAAACGAACCCGCGCCGCGGTGGGCGCCCTCCGCGCGTCGCTCACCTACCTTCGTCAGTTACCGGACCTTGTCCTGCTATTTATTCTTTGGCTGGACTCATATAATACATTCTTTCAAATTTATTTATAATACAGTTATTTAAAAAAAACAGACATAAATAAAGAAAACATAAAATACCTATATAATTTGAATTTACATGTTCCAATAACTATTCTGATTTCTTGATTAAAATTAAGCACTCTAAAAAAGTAACCCTGTATAAATAAAGTATAGGTATCAATAGATGAATACTAGTAATATGGTAATTTAACAGGGATTATTATGTAGTCTGAGCACAATATTTATAAATACCCAGTAACGCAAGTATTTCTCATTTTATCTACCGAAGTTTTTGGGTTTGTATCCACGGATCCCGGTATCGGTTTGAATTAGCCACGGATACCGGCGAGTTGTATCCACCGATACCGGGATCCGTTTTTTTCAAAAAAATCAATTTTCATATTACCCGCTGATACCGGTATCGGTGGATACAAGAAATAAAATAAATTCGTTTTAGAAACGGATCCCGGCGTACAGAGTACTTTATTTTTATGGTATTTCCCAAAAGGAAAGAAGACGGCCTTGGGCATCTCTCTTAGGGTAAATGACACATGACAAATGTCAGTGTGACAGATTTCAAACTTGGCTGAGCAATATCTCGGAAACTGTCCATCTTGGACCACCAGTTCCTTCACAAAAGTGATAGGTCTCGTCGAGATCTTCATTTCGGATGACAGCTGTCAAACTTGTTTAGACGATATCTCGGAAACTGTTCATCCTGGACCACCAGTTCCTTCACAAAAGTGATAGGTCTCGTCGAGATCTTCATTTCGGATGACAGCTGTCAAACTTGTTTGGACGATATCTCGGAAACTGTCTCGGAAATGTACATCAGAATGCTGCAATGTGTGTATGTATGTATATTTCCAATCACTTCAAGACCTATCACTTTTGTGAAGGAACTGGTGGTCCAGGATGGACAATTTCCGAGATATCGTCCAAACAAGTTTGACAGCTGTCATCCGAAATAAAGATCTCGACGAGACCTATCACTTTTGTAAAGGAACTGGTGGTCCAGGATGGACAATTTCCGAGATATCTTCCAACCAAGTTTGACAGCTGTCATCCGAAATGAAGATCTCGACGAGATCTATCACTTTTGTGAAGGAACCGGTGGTCCAAGATGGACAGTTTCCGAGATATCGCCCAGCCAAGTTTGACATCTGTCCCACTGACATATTGTGTCAACGCCCACACTTACCCTAAGAGAGGCCAAAGGCCGTCTTCTTTCCTTTTGGGAAATACCAAAAAAATAAAGTACTCTGTACGCCGGGATCCGTTTCGATTTTATTTTTTTTAAATTTCTTGTATTCACGGATCCCGGTATCAGCGGGTAAAATGAAAATTGTTTTTTTTGAAGGAAACGGATCACGGTATCGGTGGATACAACTCGCCCGGATCCGTGGCTAATAAAACCGATACCGGGATCCGTGGATACAAACCCAAGTTTTTGGGCTACTGTCTTCCATTGCTGTTGTCTAACGCTGCGTCCTTTCAAGCAAGCCGATCATCGTTTTGGCGCCAACGTGAGAAAATATCGCCTTTATTGTATTAATTTTTTTTTCCTTTGCACTTTTCCTTACTGCTAGAATCAAAATATTGTTCCTCAAAAGATTTATATATGTTGCCTGGTTGTGCCAACTCCGAGAACCGGTTAACCAGTTTCTGCGAATGTCGTTTCCAGATAATAATAGCCAATACTATTCTGCAGGCTTGTGCCGTTTCGAATAGATCGGATTCCTTAAAAAGGCCATTGGCTCTTGGAAGGCTTTGGTCTATAATGTATGGAATATTTTCAAACCTGTGAAGTTACCTCAGAACTGGTTACCTGGCATTTTATTTAAAACTGGACTGGCAAGGCTTATGTATTATGTGTTATGTCTTATGTACTATGTATTATGTATTATGTGGTGTTGTTGTTGTCATAATTCACTGTTACACTAACTATGGAACCAATCCTTATATGGTGTGAAAAAGCTGTAAAAACACAATTTCAAGATTGCTTTCACAGTAAAAGTTGCTTAGAATGAAGAATGAAATAATCTCCTTTGTAATTTAATCCTTGTAATTTGTAATCCTGTCTATATGATTTTGATTAGCATGACGTTAATAAACGTAATGTTAAAAATATACTTTATCCTCACTCCATATAAATTATAATTCCCATGAATGAAAACATAATCCTATATGATTTAGTATGTTATCCTCAGGCTGTCTCTTTCTTAACTTTAAGGCTTCCCGGAATCGCAAAACCGACGTTATTACCTACTTTGTTGAGTAATAATCAAAGCAGAAACAAGACTATTTACAAAATATGTCTGCAATAAAATATATAGTATTGAATAGGTACTCCGTGTAGTCCGATTGGTCTCTGTCAGTACTACATTTAGGTATGTACCTTAAATTAATTAAGGTTGTACATGAAGAAGTTAGATCCAAGGCTGATAACCGAAACTATCGAATAAAGTCTTACTATAAACATATTAAATTGATCTTAACAACGTGTAAATTACCAAGGATCATATGATAGAATATGAATCCTTGGTAATACATATATCCGGCCCAAAACCAATGGTATAAAAATAATTATATACTAACTATTAAAATTAAAAAAACCCTAAAAGACAGTGTGCTTGTAAAATGTTACTATAGTCTAGACGTGTATTTAACAGACAAATCGGTTATGGAATAAAACGTACCGCTCCGCACTTTATTCATCATCATCTTCATAATCAGCCTTTTAACAGTCCACTGCTGCACTTTTAGCCTACCCCCGAAAGGGTGATGGGGCCATATTCACCACGCTGGCCCAGTGCGGATTGGTGGATTCACATACGCCATTGAATTCCTTCTCCGTACGTATGCACGTTTCTTGACGATGTTTTCCTTCACCGAAAAGCCAGTGGTATGAAAAACCCGTACATAAGCTCCAAAGAGCTCATTGGTACGGGCCCGGGGTTTGAACCCGCGACCTCATGCTTTTCAAGTCTAGCGGTCTCCCAAATGGGCTACCACGGTTCACTCACGCACGGCCGCACTTTAGTGCCCTACTCAATTTGGGTCATTATGCTACTAAGATCCTGTATTTGAATTTCGCAATACGCAATTATTGAATTATTTATTGAATATTGAGGCTGGTGACATAGCAAGAGAGAGCTTACCCCACTTAGCATATTATATTCCCTAAGTATGAGGGAAATTGTGTACTCTATGAAGACAACGTTTACAAATACATTGATGTTGGTTCTATATGGGGTGTATCTCTAGACGACGGACATATTCAAGGACATCATTGTAAACAGCTTTTACTTTGGGACCAACCAAGTATAAAAAAATACTCAAAACTCAATATTTTATTCCAGACAAATTATCGGAAAAAACGATCTCTTCAGACAAACTAAAAAAAATGAATAAAAATAAATTAAAACGATTGCAATTTTATTCTAAAAAGCGAACTAGTTAGCAAATCTTTGTCATTTAAAATGTTGAAATTTTGCTTTGATTCATCATAGAATATGAAAATTTTCGCGTTTGAATTCCATAGTTTGTAATATCTTTGTAGAAACAGATATTATTAACAGTATCTTCACATATTTAAAAGGTATGTAAAAGATGTGTGTATGTATTTAATTATGATCCCCACGGACTCCAATACGGCAAGACCAATTTTGACTGGACTTTCACTGATAATAACTGATAATATGAGGAGTAATCAACGCGAGTGAAACCACGGGACGCAGCTAGTTTATTTATAAAACTGTTAAGAACATAAAGTAAAATAACAACAGTTAAAATAACAGCAGACACACCACTACAAATACTTGGCTTCACGTCACAAAGCGTTTCAGGACAAGGTGGCGTTAATAAAAAATGCAAACCGTAATCTCACCTTGAGTCACTCCGCCAACTTGAATTACAACTTGTCATTTGTCACAGTTACTGCTAACACGATGCAGGACGTCGGCTCAGTTTTACTCAATACTAAAATCTCAATACAAAATAAAGTATCCCGAACATCCAAACTTACGGAATATGTCCATTTGAGAATCTGCTTTTATGTCCATTTGATAATATGCGTACTTGCAAATGTGTAAAATTGTTACCATAATATGATAAATAGGTGATTTGCCTCGTTATTAGGCCATATTTCTCGAAGAAACGTGATAAAAAAGTAATGTATTAAACCTTACTTTCTTTTTAAAATACCTATTTATCTATAAACATGAGGGTGAACAGCAAGCCCAGAGCCGCCCAGCCCAACTTTTGTATACATTTAAAATTGAGATCTATACCAAAACTTTAACTGTGCAAAGTTTCATGCACTACCTCAATAACTATAGAGGTTAGAAGGTTCGAAAGAATTAGAACGGACGGATAGACGCACAGGTGGATGGACAGAAAGAACTTATAAGAGTTCCTTGTAGAACCACCTACGGAACCCTAAAAAAGACTAAAGACTAAAATAAAAGGCAACCTATCGTTCGTTATAAGCGATAGGTTATCTCTTCCAGGCAACGAGGCAAGCACGGTGAAATATGACAGGTAAACAAATAAGATTTATGGAAGAAATTATTCTACCTAAACTCGTACACGTCGTAATGATTTCTTACGTTAAATTTATATAGATAGATAAAAAAATATGAGTCGCTGGCATCCAGTGGATGCAAAAGGCAGGCTGTCGTTCAGTGTGGACGTTAAAGGGGGAGGCCTATGTTCAGCAGTGGACGTCTTCTGGCTGATGATGATGATGAGATAAAAAAAACAGATAGATAACTCTTTATTGTTCCCACTTGAAATGACAAAAATAAGTCAAAAACAACTTTAAAAACAGAAATTGTGAAACAATTGGCGGTGTTATCGCTGTAAGCGATCTCTTCCAGGCAAACTTAGTATGGAGATGACATACCTACAGAAGAGGTTAGGTTTTAGGTTTCAAAGATCGTATTTTAATTCAAAAAATAACAATATGTAATGCACCTGTAGTGCATTGACATTACTAACCAGTTAGGAAACTTTTAAAATAGGTAGGTATGTACTTAATTACCTCTTACTATTGCTAATTTTCCCATAACTTTTTTACGATTGTTCTATACATAGCTCAGTAGGTGAACACTTTGCAATGCAGTGTTTCTGTTTCATTTTAGCGCTAACCAACTAGGCTTAACTAGCTAGCTAATTACTAATAGACTAGGTATAATATTGTGTTATCGTATATATCGTATATTGTGTTATGGTACTATAATTATGGTGATTTCTATAAAATTTTATGTGACAAAAGTACAACGTGAATTCATACACACACCTCCTCACACATACATGTACACCCTCGCTTCTCTCCCACACACTCTCACACCCTCATACGCAAACAGATAATATACGTGAAAAAGGACGTGCTCCGACCCTCCAGAATATAGGAGAAATTAACTAACTACAAGTGAATAACAATATTATTAACTCTACCACAAGACCGAATGCTCTACCTTGAATTACTTTGCATATTGTACCTATAGAAATCCAAACTAAAAACTTGCCTATAATGGCACTGAGTCTACGTTCTCTTTGTGAAGGCGACAATGTCTGTACATAAATAAACATAAATGATTTTCTAATTGTCCGTGACTACCTTTTATGTACCAGAACAAACGTACTGCCAATGCCGGTGCAGATTATAGACAAGGCGTCAAGGAAAGAGTACTTACTCATTTAGTTAGTTCTATCATGGTTCTATCATCGTTTTTGTCATCTTCACACTACAAAACATATTGGGTGTTGTTACAAGTACGTGTGTATAATAGAATTAGTATGGAGTTTAAGCAAAGCACAATTAGAGTTATTTGTGAATAAGTATACAGGGTGTAAGGGGAACACTCTCGAAGCCAAAGAAGGTAGTTGTACTCATTATTATGAACCACTTTTAGTACAGAACCAAACCTGAAATCGCGAAAAAAAAATCAGTTGTTCCATACATTTTGTCGAGTGTCAATGACCGTTTTCTATAGAATAACTGATATTTTTTCGCGATTTCAGGGCTGGTACTATAGTAAAAGTTGTTCATAATGATGAGTACAATTACCTTCTTTTGGCTTCCAGCGTGTTCCCCTTACACCCCGTATAAGTAACCTCCATACTAGAATTAGTATGGAAAAGTACACACGTAGAAATTGTACACACGTACTTGTAACAACACCCAATAAGTTTTGATGATAAAACCATGATAGAACTATAACTGATTCACAAATAACTCTGTTTGTGCTTTATTCCAAGATGGAACATGCTTGCCGAAAAGAAACTTACTTACTCTTTTTAACCGACTTAAAAAACGAGGAGGTTATCAATTCGACTGTATGTTTTTTTAATAACACGAGGTTTGTAGGCTCAGATGAGACAAACAAGGAGGTTATTATGCCGTAGTACAATTATCGTTTGTGTACCAAATGTTTCCATATTTCACCTACTTTTTTCACTATACCACTAAACCGCTTGACGCAAAAAAATTATGTAGCTACGCCACACTTACTAATTATTCACGCAAACTAAAAAAAACTTACAGCGACATGAATGAACTAACTAACAGTCCCTAATATGCAAAAAGCGTGGCAAGGCTGTCTGCAGGGTGAGTTCACCTGAAAGAGGCCTATTCGCACCATCTACGCCATCTTACCATACTTCCCTTGTTTGTTTATCTGGTGCAGTTATTTTTACTGCCTTTTTAAATAACGCCGGCTTGTATGTATAAAGACGTCACCCATCGAGTGACTATTCCTGAACTTAGAGGTATCTATAGACTTCTCATTTTTCAAAATTTGTTTAGGTTGTAAGTGTAAACATACCTGGGTGATCAAAGGCAGCTCTTTATTGTCCACATACACGTGAATCACAGTGAGTCGCTGGCATCCAGTGGATGCAAAAGGCAAGCTGTCGTTCAGTGTGGGGGTTAAAAGGGGAGGCCTATGTTCAACAGTGGACGTCTTCTGGCTGATGATGATGGTTATAATGACGTGAATCACAGTACCTACCCTCTTTTTTGCTTTGCATCATCGGGTGATAAACATTCCGCAGCTCGAGCATGCAAAATCTTTTAACAACACACATTTTCCCAATAAAAACAATACCGTGAAACATTGGCGAGCCATCACATGCAACAGTTACCATTAAACCATTATTGCGGTAATTCAACATATTGCGTGATAAAAATCAAGCGAAACATCCATATGTATCACGAATGAAAATAATTCGCTAAATATCTCTTGCCCATTGATGTGGCGTGGTTCCGCGTACTTTGTTACATAACGCTGGACGATGAACCACGTGAATATTATATGCTAGTCATCTGACACGCATTTTGTTACATCTGATAGAAGTGAAAAGGCCTAGCTGGTGCCCGTTATTCCTACACAACTTTCATATAAACATCAACCCTCTTTCTGCCCTCCTCGCAAAATCCTGTCTTATACCTCTACACACTATAGCGAAAGATCCCATGGACCGCATTCCGCACCAATGTGTCATTAATAAAGGAGCTCATTATCAAGAACAGACTTTCGTTGACTGTTCAATTATGAATAGTGAAGTTCTTCAGGCACATCTCCAGGATAGAAAACCTTGAGTAGGTTTTCGATCCTGGAGATGGAAGGACTAGTATAGTTTAAGGTCAAATCTTCAAGGAAAAATCAAATATTTTTAGTTTACCACATCACATCATCAGCCAGTGAACAAAAGCCTCCCTCTTAAGGCGCGATTAAACGACGCGGGCTGGCCCGATCCTACGCGAGCCGAGCCGTCCGTGGAGATGCGGCTCGGCTAAATACGGACGCAAGCCTGCTCGTTTAAACGACGCGGGGTAGCACGATCCTACGCGAGCCGAGCCGTCCGTGGAGATGCGGCTCGGCTAAATACAAAACCAATCCCCAATTAAAAACTTCGCTAAAAAAACAAAATAGGTCTTCCTTCGTCGCGCGCTCTGTGTCTGTGACATCTGTTTAGACGGCGCGTATTAACACAAGCCGAGCCGCAGATGGCGCGCGCGCCTTTGATCTGTGTCGAAAAAACCGACAAGTGATGGATCGTGCGAACTTTGCCGAGCCGCGCCGAGCGCAGTTGTTTACACAGCGCGTGGCGCGGCGAACCACGAGCGGAGCCAGGCTCGGCTCGCGTGTTTGCGCGCCGTTTAAACGCCGCTTTAGAGAGGAGTGTTGTCATAATCCCCACGCTTGGCAGGTGGCTTGGGGATCGTAGTACGTTCACCGTGTACTAATAGAACGCTGCTGCCCACCCTCCGGTGGTTCTGGTCGCAGTTTTAGGACATACACAGGTCCAGTTTACCGCAGGTTTAAAATTGTAAATTGTGTTCTAAAATCTGGTACATACGTTATCAGCTTATCATGTTCCTACTGCTGGTACACAGGGTTTCTCCCAGAGAAAGAGGACGGGCCCTAATATACCATGGTGGCCCATGGTGGCATGTCTTTGAGCTTTTTAAGGTTTTTTATGTTGTTGCCGAAGGTGGAGCACGTAGACCTAGAAAGTACTTATTCACTCTGGCCTTGGCAACACCCAGGTTATTAGATTTGAGGAAACGAAAGACGGTGGCAAGGTATTCCAGTCTCTATGGAGGATGGAGGCAAACCGGCTAGTACGAGCCGGTGGCATGTCGCCTATATAGGGATGTTATTTATGTGTTATCCGCCTTTCCTGTTGTAGAAGGGGGAGGGGGAATTAACTGGTGTTGCGCAAGCGCACACTCACAAGAAATGTTATCTGTAAAAAAACTTGGTTTCTTGGATATACTGGTTTCCTCACGATGTTTTCGTTCACCGTTGTTGAGAGATGGCATCGAAACTGCACATAAGTAACTGTGCAAGGCCGAGGTTCGTACCGTGTGCAGAAACCGGATTGTAAAGCACACGTGCTACTGCTCGACCACCTACGCTCTAAGCTCTGATAAATGAGTTAGGTACAATTTTGTATATAGCGTAAACTGAAAAGAGTTGACTTATTTTGTCGCTTGTTTACAGCGACGCCGCCTCGACCCTTTAGTCGGCGATAGACCAAAAGGTAGGATTGCGATTTTGGCGACCACGACCTGGGAAGACCGACGGCCGCGACCGCGTCACCAAACAATGCAAGCGACCGCGTCACTTGACGTGTAGGTTGCTTGCATTGTTTCATCATCATCATTTTAGACGTAGGACGTCTACTGCTAGACATAGGCCTCCCCCATCGATCTCTAAAAGGGCCGGTTGGAAGCGGCCTACATCCAGCGTTTCCCTGCGGTCTCTTTTAGGTCGTCTATCCATCTTGTGGGTGGACGACCTACGCTGCGCTTACCGGTCCGTGGTCTTCATTCGAGAACCTTTCGGCCCCATCCGCCATCTACTCTGCGTGATGTGTGCCATGCCCACTGCCACTTCAACTTGCTAATCCGGTATGTCGGTAACTTTCGTTCGTCTACGGATCTCCTCATTTTTGATTCTATCTCGTAGAGAAACCCCGAGCATTGTTGCATTGTTTAGCACTCCATATATAAATTCATACTGAGCAGTAGGTCGCGCGACGCAGCCGCAGCTGCTGGTCGCCAAGATCGAAACTTGATTTGTCACTTGCATATTATAGTTCCGGCCAACGTGTTAATGAATAAATAGTTATTTGTGCCGGGAGGTTTTAAATGTCATGTCAGATGATATTAAACAGATACCATGTAACACATGAATGAAAACGTCTACGCCCCCGAAATATCTACGAGTATGTTTCCCTTTGTTTGTGATATGTTGCAACACGTTTGAACGTCACCAATATATTAAATGTGAAAGCTTGTAGATAACGTGACAACCTTTATAATCACATCCTTTCTTATTCTTGCGTAATAGTATTGCCTGTTTTTCTGATACCAATACCTACTTGGCGACAAGAATATATTAAGATTCGTAACAAAACTTGTCTCAGAATTAGTCAAAGATGAATAATACATGAAAACACTCAAGTTTAATGATTCAAAATATGACGCATACGGCACGATCAGTCAAAAAGTAATCAATATCAAATACAAAGTTGAAACTACAGAATTCAGGAAAAACCAGGAAATCAAAACGAAAAATACATTATTCTGAGAAAAAAAACACAACATTTATCAACTTTCTGCTTAGATACAGAATTATATTAACCAAAAATAAGGTAATTGTACTTGTTCTTGTATTAGCGTTTTGATTCCACGTTTATTCCCTGAATCACTGCCTACTGAATACTGTTTACTGCCTGAATCGGTGTTCCCCGATGGTTACAATCTGGGTGTCTTCAAATCACAAGTGAATTGGTTTCTTCTAGGCAAGCGTGCTCCAACGTAGACCACATCTTCGCTTAACATGAGGCGAGATGGTGGTCAAACTCAAGCCTATTATTTATTTTAAAAAAACTTCTCAGCTTTTTTTTTAGGATGCTACCAACCCTGTTCATACCCGACGCGAATCAGCTGTTTCGACATGAGTGATATCAAAAGCTGTTCCAAGATCAAAAGAAGGTATATCAAGATAAAGGGAGGTCAGATCCCCAAATCCCATGCCCATGACCTCCATGACCCTCTTAGTCGGTTCTTACGACAGTCAAGGGATACCGAAGCAGTATAATAGGCTCCAGCTCCGGCTCCAGAGATATAGTTCCGTGGCGTAACAATAATGAGTACAAATCTTCATTTCGGTTTAGTACCACTGTTACGTATAAAGCTGTCTGTAGTATCCTATACGTATGTATTTGACGCTAATGATAAATTCACCCCATCTGCAATAACATGACTTACCATAGACGTAATAAAGGCCATTCGAATGCTCACGCCACCTCAAGTGATGTTTTTATATGCCAAAATACCACTTTGACGTGTGCATTCGAGGTGACTTTGTTTGCATCTAAGAATATGAGGGTTAGTGTCACTTAGCATGGCTTTACACTTGCATCATTGCATGAAGCATCACGAGGACAAGCTACGTATATAAATCTACTCACACAAATAACTTCAAATGACACAAATATAAGTATTTAGACAAACGTTTGTGCCATTTTGGTCGAGATTCTCCCTTGTTTATCTAAACTAACGTCTAAATTCATGCCTAAGCTATATGAATATTTATTTCTCTTGCCAATAAGAGCTAGTTAAATTTAAATACGTAGATAATGAAGACTGAAGTTACTGAACTCTACAATAGCACAACAGCAATGTTGGGTTAGACTTACGTCAATTTTAATTTCAAAGAGTACTGAAGTCATTTTGGCTCTATTTTTAACAGACTTCATTACGAGTACTTGCATGCATTACGACAAATAACATTCGTAGGTAATAACATATTCAGGGTTAAAAGGTACGGTGACACTAAGCCGAAAGAAGATCAGTGTACATATTACCAAGATAAAATCGCAAAAGTTGGTTCCCCAGATCAGACAAACAAGAGCGATAATATATGCTTGAGTACCTTGAGTACAATAATCGTTCATGTTCAAATGTCCTTGTGTACGTGGTTCTCCCAGTTTTTTCACTATATCGCTAAACAGCAAAAACTCTGAGTACCTACGGTACACTTAAAAAAAAATTCGCACTAAGAAACTTTCTGTGACATCAATAAACTAACTAGCAGTCCACATGCAAAAAGGGCGGTCTGCAAGGTGAGCTCGACTAAACGCATCAAGCGTGATTTAGGCCAAATGCGTTCGCAGTTCGCACCCGCCACACCCCATAAAACACCTCCTTGTATCATCATAATATATCACCATACATATCTTATTCCTTGTTTGTCTAATCTGAGGTTGTTTCATACACTTTTTTGTGTGTATGACATTTTTCTATGCGGTAGCTAATTTGTTTGCGATTTTAGAGTTGGCAAAAGTGGTTGATAATGAAGTTATATGATTATTTACGGGATATTTACCGTGGTAAGGTTGTGGAATGAGCTCCCGATATATCGGCGCAGTTACATGCACCACAACCTTACCACGGTAAATATCCGTTAAATAATCATATATCTTTAGTGAACAACCGTGATAGTTTAAAACAGTGTTTTGGTTGATAATGGTAAGTGCAATGTCCTCCTTTCTGTTAGCACAACCGTTCCGTGTAACTCAGAATTGTTTATGGTATTAAATTAGACACCAACCATTAAAGCCATGCATTTTCCACAGTTAATAATATATACATACATTTGTTCAAAAGAGGAAGAGTCACAAGCTTCTTAGAAAGATAATGAAACAGTACGACTATGTAAATTGCCTCTATGAAGCAGCATATCCTCAAAACAACGCTATGCGGCACTACAACGGTACCTAACATGCAGCACACATACTTGGGCAGATGTACCTAGCTGACCGACTCACGGGTAATTCGCAAAACAGATTTACATTTTGTTTAACATGGGTAGAAAGAGTCAAGAGGCAGCTAAAAGCGCGCGGCTCAAATAACATTGCAAATAGTATAAATAAGGTTTCGTTTTGACATTTTGTAGTGAGAACAATAACCGATTGGGAATTATCTAAAGCTAGCTTTACTGTTTCTAATATCGATGTTGAGGCTGCGCTCAAAGCCCTGGGGCAATTTTTTGAATTCGCCTATGATTTCGCACGAAATTATCATGCGAAATGAAAGATGTTCTATTGATAGAAAGCAAGTCGAACGGTTCAAACCACTCGTTGCGTTAGGATTTCCATACCTGGGATAGGTTTTTATGTCATAGGTAGCAAACAATCAACTTTAAATGGCAAATGATGTTACCAAATTTCGCGGCCTAGCCGTTTAGTCATGAAAAGCAAACAATCAGACAGAGAGACTTTTGCTTTTATAATATTAAATGAGGATTAAGATTTCTCAATTAAAAGCCTATAACTCACGCATCGTACTCACGATGCGCAGTACTGCGCATCGCCTGCAATGAGCTATGACTCTTTTTGCTTAGTGGTAGTAGCAGTGGAAGTTGCTAAGTAGTCTTCCTCTAAGCAAAAAATGTGTACAAGTTTACTGCGCATCGTCTGAAATGAGCTTTACTTGTATGTAATGAATAACTTTTTACACATCTGACAATAGATAAGCTGTTTAGAAATTGTTTTCTATAAATGCAACTAGGGTTCCACAGAAAGGTGGTACTAATCCGAAAGGAGGTCATTGTTATCATTATGAACAACTTTTACTACTGGGCTAAACTTGAGGTTACAAAAAAATATTCAGTCACATTATGTAAATGACTTTTTCTATAGAACAATTGATTTTTGGTCATTTCGGGGATGGTCACATAGTAAAAGAAAATCATGATTGATAAAATAGATAACGTCCTTTCGGCTTAGTATTACCATTCCGTGTAACCTTGAAATTTCATTCAGCAATTACGAACTTTGTCTCTTACATAAACAGACACAGTACAATTTTTCTAGTCAACTGCCAGTTGGCATCAGTCCCAAAAATGTTAAAAAACACTAACTACATTATTTTGTACCAAAACTAACTCTATACAATAACGAGGCGTATGTCAAAAATAGGACACGGCAATGATTTCAAAAGTAAGGATCTGCCATCAAAACATTTGCTTCCTAGTATGTCTAATTAACTAAAACGAATAAACCGACCAAGTGCGAGACGGCGCACTGAGGGTCCATACAACCATAAAATTCATTAACGAAATTACCAGTTATAACTTGGTAATGAACAGAAACTTGTCACTTTTATATTATTTATACTAATATAAAAAAGAGGAAAGATTTGATTGTTTGTTAGCATTGAATAGGCTCCGGAACTACTGAACCGATTTGAAAAATTATTTCACTGTTGGGAAGCTACACTATCCCCGGGTGACATAGGCTATAATCTATACCCGTGCGAAGCTGGGGCGGACCGCTAGTATAATATAAAATAGGTTTGTTGTTATTTTTTTATTTTTTGTTTTTTCAAATCGGTTTATAAATGTAGATGTGAGATATCATTATTTGAAGTCGGTAAAAAAATGCATCAAGCCTGATTTAGGCTTGATGTGTTCGCACCCGCCACATGACCTTAACATATCTCCCTTGTTTGTTTGATCTGAGGTCAGTACCATTGAAAAGACTCAGTACCCGTCCTTACGAAGTAACATAAAAGTCAATGACACACGGTTGACACGGTACGTAAATAAATATTGAGCGCTGTTACTTTGCAAGTAAATTATTTCGTAATGTTGACGTATTCACCACACGTGGAAAGGAAAGTCGAAGTACAGGACCTACATACTACGCATACGCATCTCTAGCAACGCCTACTATGTAAGTTCGGCTGTCTGTCTGTAGATTGTACGATTCAAACGGCGCTACTGACAAGGTATTGTGTAACACGCATAATTAATTTGTTTGCCAAACGTGCCACACATTTCTAATTGTCTCCATTTCAGTGAAGAAGTGGGATCCGTTTAGGTAAATTTCTATTACACTATATGAATACAAGTATAAATAGTAGCTTGTTATACAAGGGATGTAGGTGATCTTTTACAAACGAGATCATTTTTTGACATGGCTCTAGTTTGATTTTTTAATCACTTTACCTCCCTAGAGAGGCAAAGTATTTACCGCCCGCATTTTGAGTCATCAATGACTAATAATGAACAAAATATTTAAGCCCCCCCCCCCCCCTAAAAAAGAACTGACAATCTTCAAACGGCTGGATATTCATTATTTAACTGGAACAATATTGTACTAAGGCATCTCCCTTGTTTGTTTTATCTGAGGTAAAACCGATAACTATGATTTATTTAAAAAAAAAACAATAATAAATTTTATGAAAAAAACAAAAACCGACTTCAAGGCTACACACTTACATACATAGTTAAAATAGATTGAAAGTGCTCATCAAAACTTTTGAACCACATACCAAAACGTCACTTGTGTATGTATATTTATTTGAAATTTTTCAAAAAGCCCTATATCAAATTTGTTTAAATTTATTTTGGACCACCTCTGAGGTATAATCTACCAAACAAAAAAATAATCATCAAAATCAATACATAATTAGCGGAGTAATCGCGTAACAAACATACAAAAAATACAGTCGAAAGAAGGAAAGAAGGTTATAATTCTTTCCTTCTTTCGTCGGTTAAAAAATCTAGGTAGGCTCTACCTATATATACATAAATCTTTAATGATACATAATACACTCGTAACAAATTTAAAATTCAGTAAAAACTTAACAGCTGCATTGAAAATTATGCGTAAAGACCTATCACGCAACCTCATGATAACTTCGTAAGGACATCGTAAGATGCACACCATATTTATCTGTGTGGCAAATTCAAGCAACCTTACGTTGAAGGACAATGGCCACGCTCGTGCTAAATACAGATTATCGACTCTTAATACTACTGCAAAGAGACAACTATAAAGGGAACAGCGAAAATGAACGTTTCGTTGACACTAGAAAAAAAAACTTCACGAATAATAACATTCACTTGGTAGTTTTCTATTCAATAACATCGTAAAAATTGGGATCATGTTGCTATGTCATACCTCTAAAATTTGGCTTACGTGCAGTTAACTTCATGCTTGAATTGAACATACCTAACTGTGAAAATTATCATATTTCTGTCTAGTTACGCTCCTGGCCACTTATTTGGGTTTATATTTCATATCTAAGCAGCACAATAATACACTATTTCTAGTAGTTTATTTGCTCTGACAGCTGCAAAAACAGTGTGAAAATCGAAATAAAAACATTTTCTTATAATATTTCACTGCAGTATATCAGATATCTGCTACAGTCTTACGTTCGAAACCATAACGAACGTGATCAGAACTCGTGATTTTAATTCTGCTTTTTACAATTTTGTTGCAGCTGTTAGACCAAATAAATGCTTCCTACTTCCTACGACCTACCTTGCATGTCATATTTCCAATACATCATCATCATCATCAGCCAGAAGACGTCCACTGCTGAATATAGGCCTCCCCCTTTAACCTCCACACTGAACGACAGCCTGCCTTTTGCATCCACTGGATGCCCGCGACTCTCACAATGTCGTCGGTCCATCTAGTGGGAGGCCTCCCTACGCTGCGTCTTCCGGTTCGTGGTCTCCACTCCAGAACCTTTCTTCCCCATCGGTTATCGGTTCTTCGAGCGATGTGGCCTGTCCATTGCCACTTCAGCTTGCAAATTTTAACAGCTATGTCGTTGACTCTGGTTCTTTGGCGAATATCCACGTTTCGGATTTTATCGCGCAAAGAAACTCCGAGCATAGCTCTCTCCATTGCCCGCTTAGTGACTCTGAGTTTTTCCAAAAGGTCAACAGTTAAGGACCACGTCTCAGTACCATCCATCATAGTCATAACTAGTAACTAAAGCAAAAATCTATGTTCTGTCTCTGAAGTTTCTTAGTTTGTGTCAAAACAGTCCGTGCTACTTTCAGTGGTTTACTTACAAGGCAGGACATTTGCATGTGTCCATGTAGGTGACCGAAACGTAGGTGTGAATGTGTGAAACAAACCTAGCTTGACTGGCATTCAGATTTAAATATGGCTAAGTGGTTGTTTTCTAGATATTGTGAGTTTTGGAAACGTTTAGCAACTCTAACGGAGGCTTTGTTCGATTTTATATTTATTATTATATACGACTGCATCCACCTACTTTCTAACGTCCATAAATTTTTAAATAAACTCAGTTTATGAATAAATTAAGGCGAAAACAAATGTATATAATTTGAATTATTACGAACATTAAAAAAGCAGTTTTGTTTTTCACGAATTTGCCAGGATGTCCGGTACTTCAAATTTTTATTTCCTTTAAAATCTGAGTCGGACTATTCTGAACATTTAAAATATAGCCAAATCGGCCTAGCCGCTCTCAGGCGATGAGCTTACCAGCGAACAATATTTCATTTTTAGGGTTCCGTCCCCAAAGGGTGCAAACGGGACCCTATTACTAAGCCTACGTTGTTTGTCTGTCTGTCCGTCCTACCTATTAAGCTGTATCTTTCGAATCGTAATATAGCCTGTTGAAATTTTTACAGAATATGTAATGACACGGCGGATAAATTAAGAAATAATAATAACGTCAAAAAGCTAACACGAAAGCGGGGTCCCCATACAACAAACGTATTTTTTTAACGTATTTTTGTATTAGCTCTAATGTAAAAACGGTAATAAGTACAAGCGTCAAATTTGGCATGATTAGTACACACTCTAAAGTATAACAACAAATAATAAAAATTGGCCAAGTGTGAGTCGGTGACAAATTTCTGTTCATTACCAAGTTAAGCAACGTATTTTGCTACTTAGGTGACCTCATCATCATCTATACGAATCGAACTAAATCACGGCAATTTAGTTACGGTGGCCTCGCCGGACTGCTACTATGTAAAGTTATTTAATTCAATTATGTATAACCAATGCATAACCGTTGAAATAACCAAAACCGATTGCATGACGGCCTGCAAAACGACAATTACACGAACTGTTACGCGTTTAACAGTCCGTAAGAAAGTGTTTTAGTAAAAACCCATTTTTAGGGTTACGTATTCTCAGGAAGCGTGTACTGATTGATATCAAGTAGAAATTAATATCAAATAAATAAAGTCTTCAGTCCCTTCAGGTGAAAAATTAAAGATTCTAAGTCAACGCAATCGAAAACAATATGCGTACCAAAACTCGGCGCACGCTACGAATTGCGGAGACTTTTTGGTTAGTTACAAGGTAACCGCGATCCGACTACAATGCGATGCCAGAGCTACGATGACATAGCGGACAACTAACGTTGAACACTATCCAAGCGACATAACATCTAAGTTGGAGTAAATGTGGCATTGTGAAGTATATAATTGATACTATGTATGTACAATGACGCTCGGACGTTTTTTGACTGTTTTCACTGAGAGATTGTGACACTATAGGAATTGTATCTCGATGATTTCGCTTCATAAGTCATCTCTTGTAGATGGATATAGTCAACTAGCGGTCCGCCCCAGCTTCGCACGGGTATAGATTATAGCCTATGTCACCCGGGGATAGTGTAGCTTCCCGTCAGTGAAAGAATTTTTCAAATCGGTTCAGTAGTTTCGGAGCCTATTCAATGCAAACAAACAAACAAACAATCAAATCTTTCCTCTTTATAATATTATATAGTATAGATGATGCATAAAGGATGCATTACAATACTTCAGTTGTTCGCCAAAAATCAGTAGAGCCTTACAGAATAACCGGTATTGACCCCGATTGTGAAATGTAGAACACGACTGGCTTTAACAAAGCTAGCACTTGAATACGCACACTGGTAATAATAAATATCCGTCAAGAACATTGAAAAAGTCAAGGTCGATTAATGTTTTTAACACGGACTCTACTGGCTAGTCCACAGGCTCTACGAGATTGCGTGTCAATTTTATGAGCACTTAAGTATTTTGAACTTCAAAAGAAGAGATATTTTTTTATCGCGGATTAGTCCGCGTTTGACCACCAATTCGCCTGTTGGTAAGCGAAGATGTGGTCGAAGATGAAGCACGCAGACTTAGAAGATAGCTATTCACTCTGGCCTTGAAAAGGCCCAGGTGTCTCAGGAAACAAGGGAGCTGCCAAGTTGGTCCAATCCTTGGCTGTATACGAATTATTTATTTATTCTCAATTTGACTCTACTTTTGTGCATATGTTACGCGATAACTTCGACGATAGTGATACAAAAAAAAATATTTTTTTACTTTTTTATTTTATAACCTAAATTATCAAGGATGGTTCCTAAAAATACCAAATCTAGGGATGGAATATTAGGAGATGAATCCCATTTATTGAACTTCTGAAGTAGTTTTTTCTTCTTATAAAAATATATTTATTATAATTTAACTTTATTGATTTTTTTTTTTTTTTTTTATTTATTTAAAAACACATTGTACGTTACATTTCGAGTTAGTGTTGTCTTAAAACCTATGTTAGATTTATCCAGACAACTGGTTCTCGGTATAGTATATATATATATATTTTTTTTTTTCTTTTTTTTAATTTTTTATTCTCGGGTCGTATCCTAGACTTCTGAGAGGCATTGGTGGGCCGAAGCCAATACCAAGAGGACTTGTTTAAAAAAAAAACAATCATTGAATGTGACACCTATTAACAAAGCCGTTAGAAGTTTTATTTATATTACACGGGAATTACACGTAAGATTAAGCCGGTCACTCCGTCCGTTCGAAGTTAATAGGTAAAGGGCAGACAGACAGCGTAGACGTAGACTTAGTAATGTGGTCCCGTTAATACCCTTTGGGTACGGACCTCTAAAATGATACCTTTCAATTTCTCGTAAAACAAAGTTGTTCATACTTAGTATTTGAGTTACCATTACACAATACACACATGCATTTATCCTCCTTTCGCACGCGCGCCCTTGTCCTTAGGCGTGTGTGTAGTCGTATAAACCAAATCAATATTAAGTAGCCCAGTAAAAAAATAAACCAGCGAAGAGCGAGTCGGGCTCGCGCACTGAAGGTTCCGTACCACCACACACTACAATAATTATCAATAAAAAAACGGACTTCAAAATTAGTAAAATATGATTTATTCATTACGATTCGGTGAAAGAAAATGAGGTCATCCAAATAACCCAATTATCAGTTATAACTTGCTAAGGCAAAAAAAACACTGATTTGCACTTGGCCATTATTTATTTTTTGTTGTTATACTTTAGAGTGCGTACGGTACTATAATCATGCCAAATTGACACTTGTATGTATTACCGTTTTTACATTAGAGCTAATACAAAAATACGTTTACTTATTGTATTGTGTCCCTTTCGTTTTTACATGTTGACTTTTTTATTATTTGTTAGTTAGTCCGCCGTAACATTACATATTCAGTGAAAATTTCAACTGGCTATCTATTAGGTACGGTCCGAAAGGTACAGCCTTTTAAAGGCAGGATAGACGGATAGACCGACAGACAGATAGACGAATAGACAGACAGACATCGTAGACTTAGTAGGGTCCCGTTTTTAACCTTTGGGTTAGGAACCCTAAAAACACCAAACTGTATATAACAGCTTATAACAGCGTATATACAGCTTGTATAATAATGTAGAGAAGAATGCACGTACCTGAAACAAAAGAAATGATCATCAATTGTTTGCATATTTGCATTTACTCGTATACTCAGTTTATTTTATAATTATAAGATATCAAATTGTAATTATTTGCTTATCTTATCAAAGAATGATGCGTCAAAGACAGCAGACTTTGTAGTGTAGACGAATGTGTAACAACGCATCAATACATATTATAATTATATAATTTTTCATTTCAAGATAAGTTTTGTAACCACATGGGTATGATTGTTATGAAAATTACTCCAATTTGGATTTCCAAATACCCAAATGTAAACACTTCTATTAACACATGTGAGCTACTTAATTAATATCTGTACTAACATCTTAATTGCTATTATAATATGAATAGAGGTAGGTTATAACTATCAGAGAGCCTGGAACGGACCTACATGGTCGAAGAAAAGAAAAAAGGAAGATCAATGTTATATTTTGTCATGGGACTAAATCGATTTTTTTATTACGTTGCCTCCCAAGGGAGGGAATTATTTCTAAAATTACTCAGCTTTTGCAAATTGATAATATAACCAACAATAAAACTAATATGCACTCCATGCAATGTAATAAAACAAAAACGCTCCACGCGTTGCAAATTAATTGGTAAGGCCAGAAACACAAAGAAAAGCACACAGAGTAGTAATCAATGAGTAATGATGCCTAATAGACTGTTACGATTACACAAGAATCTGAGTACGTCTGCTTTCAGTAGGTCAGTCTGCTATAAACATGTGGTGCATTTCCTTCGCCGGTTGATTTAAGACTTAAGACCGCACTCACCAGTCAGAGCTATGTCTTTTGCAAAATCGTATTCAACGATTTACAATTTTATTACAGCTGCCAGAGTAAATAAATACATGGAACGAGTTTAATTACCTAAACGAGCACATAGTTAGATACCTAATAAAGACTAAAAGCAAGATATTTAATTATATATAACACGTAACAACACATAACACTGGTAACATAAAACAGGTTTTAACGAAGCACCGCACTATCTATCTCTGCTATACAATACCACACAATAAGTGTTACTTACTCAGTTAATTTTCAACGAGTTATTTTTGCACGTAACAAAAAGAACATTCCAGCATGGTTGGCTGTGAATCCGAGCCTGAAATCCCACATGCACGATAACATCAGCACAAAAGATCAACAGTACGCTATGATCAGCGCAAAATTACACCCACAATAGTCCGATCCTCATTATCTCTATGCGACTGACCGCGACCTTGCTGGATAAATGCGAATTCACGTTGCTGTTAAAAATTGAACGCATTAAAGCTGTGATTGTAAATTTTGGTAATATTGACTCAGTAAGAGAGAATCAAAGGGTATATATGGCATTACTAATAAACCTTAGTGGTTTTTAAATGCTGTTTTGGCCTATTTGTATACTTATCTTGTTTTAAATGATAAATAAAAAAAAAAAAAAAAACCTTGAGGTGAGGTGAGAATAAAGTGCTTTTTTTCTCTCCCCCTGAGTGGATTCTGGCGTCGCGCATCTTTTGAATTTGCCAGTGATAAATAATGAATCAAGACATAGAAGAAGAATTAAATAGATATAGTAGAAAAGTTACAGGTATATATAAGTAGTTCGTGGTGTTTGGTAGATATTTCAAAACCAGTCATAGTCACAGCCAAATTAAGTCATTGTCAAGTCCAAGTCTAGCTCCAGTAATGTGGTGGAGACTTTACTGGATGCTTCAATAAAGTTTTGGAAACAACAGCACATGCTTGGGTTCAGATCGAGATGTTCTGGCTCAAGATAAACGAATGTTGTTGATCCAACCTCCAGTAGTGGCGATGAAGAAGATGATGACGACTATGATTAGTGAGGCAGTTGTTAACTGTAAGATAACTGTAAAGTTAATATTTAGTGAGAGTGCCTTGTATATGCCAGAGCAATAGAAGGCGATTAGTTCCAACTTCGATTAAGTAAAAGGGTTCAAAGTAGAATCCTAAACGTAACGATTCAATTGGCACTAGATGCAAATAAATTTTACAGCCAAGTGGATCACACAACGTGGGTTTCATCTGACTGAAGCGAAGAAATATTATATTTCTTCTAAGTTAAGTCACCTCCTTGAATCAAACTATTTGAGGTGATTATCAAAGAGGTCGGAATGTTTAAATTTTTGTGAAGCGCGATGATGCGTATGGTTTGATGTGTGTGCGTTTGAATTTTGAATTTACTTTAAAGCGATTATTTCGCGCTGATTTTAAATGATAAAGAAAGCCTTTCCAAACTGATGACATCAAAAAAATTTAATGCGTTACAGTACTGAGTACGTGATAACTGATAATGCATGTAGATACATTGTATGGGTATATTGAATGAAGTATAAATTAGTAAGGAACGCGCAAGCATGCAGTATCCATATTATGTTCAAGCACTTCAAGTATGTAGCGATGCAAGCAAATACCTATACGAGCTTGCTGGCGCAGCTACATTTTAGCGCATTCAGTAACAATTGGCAAACACAATATTTTGGAAGATACAATCTAGATCTTGTCAAGGTCAGTATGAATATGTGTTATCTTATTTAAGGTCTATTCCACTTTGATCACCTGGGTGATCAAAGTGGACTCTTTAGTGTCCTTTGATCACATGGGTGACCATAGGCGACTCCATTTAAATAATTATTTGGGTATCTAATTGCCTACTACTAACTGCCTAGTTGCTTCTTTAATTGAACGAGCGAAAGGTCTCAGATTTTAATGGGACACTTCGACGTTTCTGTGTATGTCTGTTTATTTGTTCTAAGATAACATGCGCACCGTTGTTCATGAAATTACGCAATAAACAAAAGGAGGCTTATACCCAGCAGTGGGTCACTCAGGACTGATGATGATGATAAGGAAAATCGGTCGAGGAGTTGCGAAGTTATAGAGATCGCGAGGTTTCAGTCAGTTCAGAGCAAACCCCTAGTAATTACATAATTTCTTCAACAGACGAGTTGGTGGCCAATCGCATTCATATACGGGACAAAAAATTATTGTTATTGATTGTTATATTTTATCCATGTGACTGTGACTCGGAAAGTATATGTAATTATGTACATACGTGTGCAACTAGAAAGTAGGTAAACAATGCCAGGTTTCATGCCAAATTGTAGCAAAAATAAAAATACATAGATCCATTGAATTCTGTTATTGAATGGTCCAAAGATATTTAAAACTGTGGATATCGGGTCTGCGCTCAAAAATTTCAATGACATGATATATGCGTTACCAGACAAGGAGCGTACTATACTTTCAAATGACGTCACTTACATAGGTAGGTACGAAACACAAACTACATACATACTGACTCAATCCTTTCCTAATCCGACCAAAAACTTCCAAACGGTTATATCTCAAAACTTTGTAAGTCGATTGAAACAATCTCTTTTGTATAGATATTACCATTGATGTAAGTAAGTTAAAACAGTCATTAGATATCATACATTTGATTATATTTTTCACAATTTTAAACCAAACATATCCGATAATTCTGAAAACAATTATAATTATCTATACACTGTTTTAAACTATCACAGTTGTTCACTAAAATATCCCGTAAATAATCATATAACTTTACAATTATATAATACTAGCGGTCCGCCCCAGCTTCGCACGGGTATAGATTATAACCTATGTCACCCGGGGATAGTGTAGCATCTCAACAGTGAAATAATTTTTCAAATCGGTTCAGTAGTTTCGGAGCCTATTCAATGCAAACAAACAAACAATCAAATCATTCCTCTTTATAATATTAGTATAGATATCCTATACCACCTATACTTCGTTTTTTTGTTGATCGAAGGTCCTATCCAATAGCTTGAAATCGATGTTAATTTCCAATGTTAATTTTCATTGTTACCAAATAACGCTAAGTAACAACTTGAATAACATAATTATATCATACTGTGGTATACTGAGTTCCATAGAAAACAGTCGTTGACACTCGACAAAACGCATGGAACAGCTGATAGTTTTTTTCGCGATTTAAGAGTTTTTTAATGCCATAGGTGGCAAACAAGCAGACGGGTCGCCTGATGGTAAGCAGACACCTTCGCTTATGGATATTTGTAACACCAGAGGCATCACAAATACGTTGCCTACTCTTTAGGGTAATCTCATATCATACAATGGCGATATAACCACTTGACTGCTTATTCTTAACCCCGCCGTAAGCCAAATATATACATTTTCAGCGTACTTCTTTTTCGAGCTGGCCAATCCCAGGCGCGAATTGAATGAATTACTTTTGAGTCTCCAATCACAAGCGCCAAACGTTACCCCCTGCGACTGACGTGGCTGTCATCATTGTCAGGCAAATTATGACTCTTGTGCGAACAACTGGATTATCTTTGGTCTCATATTAAAAGTTGTTCACAATGATGACTTAACGGATCCCTTTTGGCTTATAAACCCTTTCCGCGTAGCCCTGTATAACACTATCATGTGAAATCCAGAAGCGGCATGTCAATAAAGATTAACAGCAATGAAACGCTAATCAAATTATTTATAGACGCCATAACAATCTGTAAATCAATTAATAACAACCAAAACTGATGTGAAAGCGATATATTTAAATATGTTCTCCAAAATGGGCTAATACTTTCTCCTGAGCCTTTACGGGTCACGGGCACGAATATAGACTCGCTTTCAATACCGTATTTTTAATTAGCTGCATGTTTCTGGTTCACGCTCGACGGTTCATAGTTTAATGAGTACGTGGTCTGACTAATTTTAGTGCTAAAAATAAAGAGTCAATAGAAGTGACATATGCTTTTAGGGTTTCGTAGTCCTACACAGAACGTTTATAAGTTCGTTCTGTCCGTCCATCCAATTTTTTTAGAACCTTCCTACTTCTATATTTATTATGATTAACACATTTGTGTTTGTTCTATATCTGGGTGTTAATATCTATTTAAGTATTTATAATTGTATATATGTATATGTATATATAATTGTATGGGACCCGGGTATGTCCTAAAACTGCGACCAAAACCACCGGAGGATGGGCAGCAGCGTCCTGTTAGTACAAGGTGAACGCACTGCGATCCCCAAGCCGCCTGCCAAGCGTGAGGATTATGGCAACACCCCTCTCTAAGAGGGAGGCCTTGTTTCAGCAGTGGACATTAAATGGCTGATGATTAATTGTATATATTACGTATGTATATCATATCATATCAGTCTCTGGCAGCCATATCACAAGCTTTGCTTAGTTTGGGGTCTGGGGATGACCGTGTGTGCAAAAATGTCCCGAATATTTATTTATTTTTATTTAATTCTAGCAGTCCGCCCCGGCTTTGCACGGTATTTTTTTAGGTATTTTTTTTTACACCTTGGGTTATATTATTGGAGTTTTAGTAAGGATCCCAATTTTTCTTTTAAATATAATATAGCCTATATCACTCGGGGATAGTGTAGCTTCCCAACAGTAAATGAATTTCTCAAATCAGTTTAGTAGTTTTGGAGCCTATTCAATGCAAACAAACAAACAATCAAATCTTTCCTCTTTATAATATTAGTATAGATATAATATTAGTATAGATAAGTGCATGAAACTTAGTACAATTACCGTTTTAGTATAAATTTCAATTTAAAAAGTATAAGAACAATATAATATTGCATTTTAAGGGTGTTTCTGATACAGGTGAAATGGAGATGATTTTATTTTCCCTGCACCCCCTCGTGTGGAGTATCGTTGAATAGGTCTTTTAAAATGACGGTAAGGTTTGTTACATCACTTTTATATCAAGTTATATACACTTTGCTAAATATAGCCAGCCAAAGTGGCAAAAAGTTTGCCTTTGCAATTCTAAACTATATGACGTAGAAACAGTCCACAGAGTTTCGTTCGTTCGAATTTTTCTATAACCACCAATTTCTGAACTATGAATATGACCACAATTATATTATAGCTTTGGTTACGGAACCCTACTATATGCTTGTTTCGACACGCTCTTGGCAAGTTATATTGCAATGTATCTATTATACCTGTTTTTTGGTCTTAATGATCAAAATACATCGTTTAGAAAAGTTGTTAAAATAAGTTTTGACTGCACTATGATTTATTTTTGCCCATAGTGACCTCTTAAACGCGATTCCATTTAGGTGACTGCGACAAGTAATAAGACCTCAAACCATATGTCGGCGCGTTAAGGTTCACGTTTCTTGAACTAAAGATATTGTAGGTTGCCTAAACTAAAAGTATACAAAAATGAAACATCGTTTATGTCATTGGTGTCACTAAATAAACAGAAACTCAACGTCTATATTTTTTTGTAGTTTGATAACGTTATCTAGGTAGGTCAACGTAATTTAATTTGCTATCGATTTTGCCAAAGGAAATAAGTACTTACAAACATCTGCGTACGTTACATAATTTGTTGAATGTTTTATAATGCTTAGAAGAACGCCGAAGACGATAGACGAAAATGTTTGAACTCAGCTCACTTGATGTTATGACTACTTAGGGGATGTCTTATTTCTACTGTAAAATAGAGTCCTAGTTCAGACTAAGCTTCTTAGTCTTGAGCATCGGCGCAAAGTTGCTAGTCTATCGGTTATATCTTCGGGTCTTGTCAAATATATTTTGGAAAGTGCGCATCGTTCTGCATGATCTAATTTCCGCCTATTCATTGTTCTACCAGGCGTACTCCCCCGAGGAGCGCATCGTTCGAATAAATAAAAAAATCGCGCGCATCCCTCAACTGGGACACAGGCCCTCTCTCAGAGACAGAGAGGATCGGCCCTAAATCCACCATGCTGGCCCAGTGTATGTTGATAAATTATGTCATGTCTTTCTTTTTTTAGGTTACCATTACCGTTGTTGAACGATGGCATTGAAACTGCACATTGATTTAAATACTAAATGAGACATTTTGTCAGGGCCGGGGATGGAACCGGGTGCCGTCAAATTTTTAAGCGCACATGCTACCGCTTGGCCACCATCGCTCATAACATCTCTGACGTTCGATTATCTTTCTTGACCGTACACCAAGGTATTTTCGTTATAACCAAGCTCTTTATTTATGTATTTATTTATTTTGTACGTGTCTTTGTTAATAACGATGCCCACGAAAATCAATTGGCAATCAATACGTACAACATCCATCACGGAAAGTTTCATTACCATACCTTGCCACATACAGCAAGACTGTAGGCAGCATTGTTCACATTATACGAACGGGCAAGTAACGTACCGTGTCATTGTTCATACAACTACCAAATTAGCTTACACTTTACTACCTTGTCACAATCAAAAAAGCGTCATCACATTTTGTATTCAAAAGAAATTTGTTTCTATTTGTTATGACAAGGTACTCGAGAGCTAGCAAGCATTTTTGCAATGGCACTTTGGCAAAACCTAACAATGCATTTGCCAACTGGTAGCAAGATGTCATACTCGAACGTACCGGTGATTTTGAGAAGAATTTGGACAATAGAGATAAGACTGACAACCCGAAAAAACTAGCGGAAATGAAATGCCTACACTGCGCTGGGTAAACTTGAATAAAGCAACCAACGTATTGTAAACCACAGCCATAAAGTAGCGAGTCTTGTAAATTATTTACACGATTAATTTCGGAGATGTGCATGGAGCTACATGTCCTTATCCTACCATCCCCTTTCTACTACAGGACAAATAGGAAGTCGACCCACTATCACCCATAATACATTGTGGATTTTCCTCGGATACGTACCAAACGTTTTGATTTTTCGTTTTTAATCCGCACGGCCAAGGATTGGAACAACCTGCCGGCTTCCTTGTTTCCTGAGAGATATAATCTGGGCCTTTTCAAGGCCAGAATAAATAGGTAGGTAGGTCTTCTAAGTTTGCGTGCTTCATCTTCGTCTATATCTTTGCTTACCAAAAAGCAAGTAGTCTCGAAAAAAATACAGTTTTTTCTCTTATAACCTAACGGCCTTACAGCGTGTGCTAACTTAGATTTGCTTTGTCTCATTTTCGCGCGTCACGCTTTCCGCCAGAGATGTTGACAGAGCAGTTTTATGCATAGTTTAACATTTCAAGTAAGGCCGTTAGTATTTAAAACATGACATAACTTAAACTTAGGTCGATAAGTCTTTAAATATTCGATGGGCTCCTGGTCCCCACGGTCCAAGCATCTCAATCCTAAAAGGCTTAAATACCCGCTATCGAGGGTACTATATTTGCGCCTTTTGAGGCTCTCCGCTGATTCAGCCGCCACACCAACCCTTTTCTGAGTCCCGGAAGATGAGACGGCACAAGGGTGTCCACGCAAGTAGCAAATTCATTAGATTCATCTTCCCACAGTCGATGAAAGTGTAAGTTTGTCATGAATGGGAACCGTCAGACGATGACGCCTTTGTTACGCTATGCTAATTACTACACTCACTGAGACAATGCGTTATTAAATTATAACACAACCATTAGAGTACCTAAGAGTTTCGTATAGCACGGCTAATAGGCTTGTGAGAGTGCTCAGATCTGTAAAACCATGGTATAATAATTATACTTTGCCAAGTAGTATAATAGCATTCCGTTTACGAGACACAAACAAAGGTCACGTGGGTTACTAGTGCTACCAGTAGCATGAAATCATAACTTCGCAATCTCCGTGTATTATCTGTGTAAATCCGATAAAACTACTATGTGGTTTTGATTTAAATAATTATGTTTAATATATTCAATTCATGCTTAACTTGAATTGCTTTGCTAGAGCGGACAACCAAAATGACAATTTAAATGCTTTGTATATTATTTAATAGATTATTAACTTTGTTTCCCCTATTTCTGTTTGTTGCAATAAAGTGGCAACAGGACAGTGACGTAGATAGGTGTCAACTCCCGGAATGCCAGATGTTGTTTTTTGATTAGTTTATTGGTGTTACTGGTTTGCTTACAGTTTTTGCGTTTGTAATAGTGAAAAAAGTGGAAGAAATACGGATATATTTATTTGAATACGAACAATAATTAAACTAAGACATATCTCCCTCGTTTGTCTGATCTGAGTGTTTAAGAGCCTAAAAATCTTAAAAGAAGTCATTTTTGCGAAGTTGAGTCACATACAAATTTAATATACAATATAAAATATTAGGTCGAGCTGGAAGGTGATATTTAAAAGTCGATGTGTTCAAATTAATCTTAAAAGCAATCAAATATTACTACACGTTGGTGACCGAATTGCGTTCCATATTACAGCGCATGAATCATTGCTTTTATTAGCACAACTTTCAGACGGTTGTATTTATTTATTTATTTTAAAAAAAACGCTATACATGCATGCGATCCTGCAACACTAGCGGTGTCAACGGTGTTGACAGTGCTTTGCCAACTCGCAGTTGTAGTAAAGAAGACATAACCTAGCGCTTCATGTTGAAGCTTCATAACATACAGCTATTTTGGGTTTTTTCTTTTATTTAAAAAAAAAAAAATTACGGGAGCTAAAACCTATTTAAAGCGCAGTAACTGTAAAAAGAGATCGTATCCGGAAAAGAGTAATTCATAAGAGAACCAACCCTGTAATCATGACAAAAATTTAGAACTAATATGATATTTAGATTTTTCAAAATTTATTTTGTAGTTGTTGAGCCCGTATAGTTGAGCTGTCAGGCTCTTCGCCCCTATAAGTAAAAAAATATGCTAAAACGTTTTTCCAATTATCAAACAATATGTCAAGATCAGTGTTGGCAAGGAAAATCACGTGTAGGTACGTTAACCTTAACACGGCGAGATACGGTTTGTGGTCACGCAACTTTTGGCAAAAGAAAAAAAAACCGGGTTTAACGGCCGGTTATCCGAGTCGCGTAGGCAACCAAACGCTCCCTCAGCCCCCGCCAAGTTATAGCGACGATGTATTTTGCCACGCAAGAGTCAGGTGGCCTGCGGGGGGAGTGCAACGACAAAAACGAACATGGGGCCGACCTCGCTGACGCCTGGCGCGGTACTGAGCGAGGCGCGCGCAAATTCTGGCGACCTTTTTACGCTTTTAATTTCACAAAAAAACTAAATTATTCACTATCAATAATCTATCCAAACCAATTTTTTTTTAATAAGATTGCCTTTCAGTACATGCAATTTCCAGGTTGTTATACGTCAGTCGAGCTTTCATTAGAGCATAAAACGACAAAAATAAACTAAATCGACTTTGTTTCAGATTTTTTTTGATCGAGGAAATTTTATTCTATCCTGTTTTGAACCAAATTATAAACTCAAACACAGATGTATCTGTGACATGTGTTTTTTTCCAGCTCAAATATTGTAATTTAACTGAATAAAATTGATTTAAACCGCTCTTATTTGGAATAAGAGGCCGTTAACAGATCGGGCTGTAGCGTGTCTTAGAGCCTATGTCCAGCAGTGGGCTGAGGTGAACTGATTATGATGATGAATAGCAATAAAAGAGTTTGTAGATTACGCATACATGTAAATTAAGTTAGAACACAGGATTAAGTGAACGTTTCATTAAAGTATGACATTCAACATGGCGGCGTGGGTTTCAGTAAGTTGCATGACTGGTAGAGATAGAGGTCTAATAATTAAACGTGGCCTCGAATTACGTCAACTTCAGCCCGTCTAGGCAACCTGCAATCAATTGTTAGGTTTGTGATTTATCTGCTTGCGTGGATCAGTTTTCATAGAGAAACTGTGTAAGACAAGGATAAATTGTATTTTTTAAACCCTGATATTGAGCTGTTAATCTTCAAACGGCTGAACAGATTTTCTTGAATCGTCAGCCAAGAACCATCTCGACCGAGTCGCCTTTCAAACAAAAAAAACTATATCAAGATCGGTTCAGCCGTTTGGGAGCTACGACGCCACAGAAACAACTTAAACTTATAACAACCCTCTTTTTGCGTCTCTTGTTGCCATCAGGCGAACCGCATGTTTCATTGCAGTTGTCTTCCTATATCTATCTATACTAATATTATAAAGAGGAAAGATTTGATTGTTTGTTTGTTTGCATTGAATAGGCTCCGAAAGTACTGAACCGATTTGAAAATTTCTTTCACTGTTGGGAAGCTACACTATCCCCGGGTAACATAGGCTATATATTTTTTTTAAATAGGGATCCTTACTAAAACTCCCATAATGTAACCCAAGGTGTATAAAAAAAGATTTACAATTTTAACTTTGCGTGTTTGACAGTTCTAAGACAGGACAACGTCTGTCAGGTCAGCTAGTATATACGTAAAATATTTAAAAAAAACACAGTTGTATAACATTGTTTATCTGAACTTGCTCTTTACAGCGCCTATAATGGACAATGCTCTGCAAAATTCATGCAAAACAATTATTATAATAATCATATAACTGACAGGTATCTTTCAAGAACCTTTCATTAGATACGTTCCGGACTTGTTACAGCATCTCTGTCTTTACATATTTTTTATGAATAATGTATTCAGATATTATCGTGGAGTTAAATTAAATTGACTCAATAAGGTAACACAGGTTTATATGAAACTGAAACATCTATTATCTGTATTACCGTTTTTACATTAGAACTAATACTAAAATACGTAAAAATACGCTTGTTGTATGGGGACCCCCCCTTTCGTTTTTAATTTTTGACTTTTTTATTATTTGTTAGTCAATCCGCTGTAACGTTACATATTCTGTGAAAATTTCAACTGGCATATTACGGCTCGAAAGATTATCTATTACGGTTCGAAAGATACAGCCGTTAATAGGTAGGACAGACAGACAGACGGACAGACAGATATCGTAGGATTAGTAATAGGGTCCCGTTTTTGCCCGTTGGGTACGGAACCCTAAAAATCAAAAGATTTGGTAATTCTCTACACTCGTACAGTCATACGAGTACTTTAGTAAAAACTCTGTATGTCATTAGTGTAAGTCGTTTTTGTGCGGTGCTAATTTGAAATAAATAAATAAAAATAAAAACAAATAAAAAATTGTTGTGAAAACATTGCATCATCTCAATACACGTAGATGGCATAGCATAGCATTGTGCTGAAACAGTATTGTAGACAATACAGTTTTTTAACGGTTAAGTATAATTTTTTTTAACTAACTAAGCTAACTAAAACTAGTCCTAGCCTATTATACAAAAACAGTTTTATTCCCCATAGACCGTTGAAGTTCTAGAGATATACCAAATACAAATCAAACCCACTACCAGTTGGCAGCGTACCCAGCACGTTGACGATATTGCCACGCTGAAGATTGTCTATGATATCATTATTAGTTTCTCTGTATGTATTTTATATTTCTGGCATAGACAATAAAGAGTATATAGGTAAGTAATGATTACTGTTTTTAATGATCTTCTATCTATCTATTTATCGTCTATGCTGCGTTATACTTTCATCATGTAAATTAACTACTAGCAGTTTCTTTTAATGGCTGAGAGCAATGTAGTTGTTTATCATGTACGCAAGGCGTTTCGACCACAACTCACCTGATGTTAACTAACATTGTGTTCGAAGATAGGTACTAACTGATAAAGTCAGCTGACTGCAATTTTACTCGCAGGATCCCAGCATCGGGATAAACACTAATTCCAACTAATCTCGCGGGATGAGTTGACAAATTCATAAATGTTATTATTTTTCTTTACCTACGACGGGACGAAGAAGGTAGGTTGCGTTTAGGGTAAGATGATGTTTTTGTATCTGTTACCAATATTAATATTATGTTTGTTACAATGTTTCTCCAAAATGGCTGAAGGATTTTGATGTGGCTTTTGTTAAGCAGTAAGTAAGTAGTAAGTTTCGGTGTTTCTTGTAGCTATATTTTGATGAATAATCTATCAAGCGGTTTAAAAGTTATGAGGTGTTTTCCTATTCGAGTGGGGTTTTTCTTTAGTTAATTTTTTATCAAAACAGTGAAAATTTGATGTAAATTAGAACGGGTTATATTGTTTTTTTTTACCAGTTGACTTAAGAGCCATAAAATCATTAAAAATTTTCCGAATACATTGAAGCGACGAGCCCATATCCGTTGTAAAGATAAACAAAGCGATTTGTCGATATCGGCGGAAAGCACGTGCCTTTTGACTATGTTTGTGTAGAACGACAACATGAGTAAGAACAGGATAAATACACTGCACATAGCAAAGTACATAAATCTATGAATGAATAATATTACACATTATAACAGTAAAGCTGTTAACAAAGCGTTTTCATTCGCATAAATAACTATAGTAAAAATAAATCACTCGCTATGGCGGTATTTTATACCCGGTATAAAGTAGTAGGTCAAAGATGTCATACTTATCTACGTATGTAATTATTTACGGGATATTTACTGTGGTAAGGTTGTGGAATGAGCTCCCGATATTTCGGCGCAGTTACATGCACCATGTTCACGGGAAGACTGAGGAATGCGGGTGGTTGGTCGAACAGTTAAAAAGTTAGATGCAGACATAACGCCCTCTCTACCCTCTTTCTTAGTCTTTTGCTACGGTTATCACTGGAACTTTACCATGGTAAATATCCCGTAAATAATCATATAACTTTGGTGAACAACCGTGATAGTTTAAAACAGTGTTTTATCTACGTATGTCTATATAATTATCTATGTAGTAGGTATATGCATAAAATACCTGGTGACTTTTATTTAAACTTAAAAAGGGTGTGTCAGAAATAAAGCCTAGTGCAATCATAGCGCAATAAAGAATTTGGAAAATCTGTGAAGCAACGTATAAATATCACCATACATGTGTCTATATCTACAGAAATAAATGTAAGTGTCTGTTTGTAAAGTCAAAATAACAGCTTTTTTACTCAATGAATATTAAAGTAATTAAAAAAAAACATGTTTTAAATTTTTTGACAGGTCTGGCTCATCTACGAAACGGCTAGACTGATTTTGACGGGACTTTTATAGGCAGATAGCTGATAGCTAAGGAGTAACTTAGGCTACTTGCAAGAGATATATCATAAGGATTCCAGCTATCCACAAATCAAAATACCTAAATGAATAGACGCGAAGATAATGAAGTTAATAATACATTTATGCCCAAGTAATGAATTGCTGACCTCAGTGTGCCGAGTTCACATTGTACAAGTGTCGATCCTTCAAGATACGATAGTGCAATGACCAAGACGAAAATGTACATAGAAGAGATGCTATTTTATACCCCTTGTTCTTTAACTTAGCTCTGTAGGAAGTAAAGGCATTATACATTTCAAAGGGTGCTGTGAGCTCGAGTAATTTTTAACCGACTTCAAAATAGGAAGATTCACAATTCAATCAGTATTTTTTATACTTTTCAAATGGCTTCAAAAAATATATACGCGTCGACTAGTGAACCCTACTTTGTTTATAATGGGTAGGACTTTTTTGCAAAGTCCATCCTCCTAGGGCTGTCCCATACATTTGTTATTCAACCTCAAATCTGTAGTTAGCAAACTACTGTGTCCCGTAATTTTACTGGGATAGTTTCCGCTCCCAGCAAAATTACAGAGCATAAGGAGATTTCAACTGGCAGGGCAGAGCTGCGCAAGGTTTTGAACTGTTGCTCGAAATTCTCGGTGAGACTTACTCAATTTGTTGCAGGTTAACATACCATCAGGCAATCGATTTGCTCATCTAGTCACGCAGTGGTATTAAAACTTTCATGCTTATATACTTATTTAGATATTCTACACTATAATGCAATGTTAAATAACTAACAACAGTTTACTCTCAATTCCGTGTAGATACTCGTAAACACTATTTATTAGAATAGGAATTTGATAGGCTTCTTGACGTCATTAGATTATTGGGTTAGATAACTTAGTTAAAGGGACAGTTCCATTGTGAAAGTTAATTTGGTTTAATTTTTGTAACTTCCTTGTTAATGTGTAGAGGGAAATATCTGATTACATGGAACGGTGATACTAAGTCAAAAAGAGGTAATAGATCATTACGAACAACTTTTACTTCAGATCTTGGAGATGGGACCTTCTCCGAAATCACGAAACAAATTGTAGTATTTATTTAGCATGTTAATTTTACTCTTAACACTTACTACTTGTTAACTCGGAATTCGCTTACATTTTACTTTCAGTTTTAATGGCGGAAGTACGCAACCATTATGGAAGCAAACGGTTTGCGGTTAATGATACAACCGTATAAAAGAAGCATTCTTAAGGGCTTAACTCACCTAATATTCTCAATACTTTGACCCGGAAATATTTTAAAAGCAAAACCATTTTTAACCGACGTCAGGAGACTCAGTACGGTCCGTATTTTTTGTACACCTATTTACCTCTAAATGTGTGGACCAATTTACGTGTTTTTTTTTAATGTAAGTAGACGAAGCTCAAGAGGTTGCCACAGGTGGTGCCGCAAAAATTTCATTAACTTCGGCTCAGTCGTCTGTTAACTAGCTTCAATAATACGAATAGTTTTGTTCAAGCGCCAGTTGATTCAGCAATAGCAATAATTTTGTTTGAGCGGTTAATAAATTTGAAGTCGATTTTTTTACGTTATTTTATTTTGTAAGCCTTCACATAAGGACGTCAAACCTTGAACTGGATATCAATGAAAATTTCGCACAAAAATTTGCTAAAACTATAATTTAAATTTTTATAGTTAACAGTATGTGCATAATTATACATCAGCATCATCATCATCATCAGCCAGAAGACGTCCACTGCTGAACATAGGCCTCCCCCTTTAACCTCCATACTGAACGACAGCCTGCCTTTTGCATCCACTGTATGCCCGCGACTCTATATAATTATAATGATAATTATACAACTAGTAATAAAACAAATAAGGTAAAACTTTTTACTTTGCTCCGTGTCAAAAATGTGTGAAAATATATCGCTGATTTGCCACCTTAAACTCAATGAACAGTTTTTAGGGTTTTATATAAATACAACATTTCATTTCATTATACTCATAATCACGCAATGTGCGCTGGGAAAATATCTACGACCATATTGTCTGTGGTTTCATTTCACTTTGCTTGGACTGTATTCTAGCACACTCGATACTGTCTCCGTGAACCTCACTCGCTTGATATTTTCTCGAGAGAGACAGTAAGCAACTCTCGAGCACGTCAGAATAAACCTGCTCTTAGCTAATGATAATGACTGTTTGCTACTTCTTCATAATGCTCACTCTAACCAAAATAGATTATTAATAAAAATCGTGGAATAATGGCGCGGCAGTAAACATTAACCTTCCATCACGCTAATATTATAAATGGGAAAGTTTGTGTATGAGTTTTTGTTTCAATTCAATGCCGGAACGAATATAGATGATTGTGGAGATGACTAGTTCATATCTTGGACAACACATGAGCAACTAATGTGGAAAGTGTACAGGCGTACTCCATCTTAGACCACATCGTTACTTTCATCATCAGGTGAGTTGTGTATGGTCAAACGCCAGCCGTGGTCTCTCACTATGAGCCTCATTAGCAAGCTTAAGGTTACACAACGAGCTATGGAGAGAACTATGCTCAGGGTTTCTCTATGAGATCGAATCAGAAATGAGGAGATCCATAGACGAATGAAAGTTACCGACATAGACCACCGGATTAGCATGTTGAAGTGGCAGTGGGCACGGCACATAACACGCAGAACAGATGGCCGATGGGGCTGAAAGGTTCTCGAATGGAGGCCACGGACCGGTAAACGCAGCGTAGAATGTTCACCCACAAGATGGACAGACGACATAAAAGAGACCGCAGGAAAACGCTTTATGCAGGATGCTTCCAACTGCCCCTTTTGGAGATCAATCTTCCGTCTATGTCCAGCAGTGGACGTTCTATGGCTGAAATGATGATGATGAAACGCGAGCCCATCTGTCATAAAAAACCTTTTATGTATTCCAAAAATTTTTTTTTGTATAAAGTATCTAAATAATAACGTGGGATGCTCGTAGTTAACTATATTGTAGACGACACGAAAGCAGTCGTGCAATGTAAACTTTTTTAGAAAAAACTCAGTTTCATTCCGTGCTCTCTTTGCTTTTCTGCAATTAGCCTGTTTGTTAATGAGTCGTAAATATTTCCACTCGCTGCCACCTGCTTAGGAGTAAGCAGCACATCTGCTAGCTAAGGCTATGATCGCACTTCTGCTGGGACTAAATCAAAGGCATGTTTTTCACCGGCCAAAACATAAAAGCATATTGTTTTATTATGTTTTCCTACAAGCAGGACTTACGCCGTACTTACTACCTAACTACCTAACTTACCTTTTAACCTAACTAAGTCAGGATAGTTAAAAAGTGGAAAAAACACTGATAGGTACATATTTATACATAAACAATAATTGTACTAAGACAAATCTCCCTTGTGTGTCTGATATAATATTTTGTAAAGGCACTTGCCAGTGAAAATATATTGACCATAATTATCACTATATAATAGGACGATACCTTGCGCTGTGTAATGTGTGCACAGTGTGTAATGTAATGTGTATAGTTCAGTATTTTGTTTGGTATGCGTAATATAGAGCCGTGCATATGACCTCTCTGGGAAAACTCGTCTTTGCGACGTATTCGCCTCGCATTTCACTCATTTGCGATTAGACTCCGAACAACGACTCTACTCACCTTACATTTTTTTTTGTATACTTCTGTAATATAATTATTTAATCTGTGGTACAGTTTCAGATTCTTTTTTTTTTTTCTTTTAAGTATTACAAGGACTTTATTATAGGCAATTACATCCAGGGTTAAGCAAAAAGGGTGTACTAAGTCGGAAGGAGGTCATTATATATATCAATACGAACAACTTTTATTATGGGGATGACCCTGAAATCGCGAGAAAAATAACAGCTGCTCCAAACAATTTGTTGAATGTGACTGATTTTTTTTTTAAACAGCAGTTTTTTAAACGTGTTTTGCGTCGGCCCCTTTTTAAAAGTTGTTCATAGTACAGTGACCTTATTTCTGTTTATAACAATTTTATAATATTTATTAGGTTATAAAGGCAATATCTAGGTAGTCGCAGATACATAACTCTATATATGCGACTACCTAGATCATCATCATAATTAGCCTTTTAACAGTCCACTGCTGGACTTTTAGCCTACCCCCGAAAGGGTGATTGGGCCATATCCACTACGTTGACCCAGTGCGGATTGGTGGATTCACTTACGCCATTGTATTCCTTCTCCGTACGTATGCAGGTTTCCTCACGATGTTTTCCTTCACCGAAAAGCCAGTAGTATGAAAATCCGTACATACGCTCTAAAGAGCTCATTGGTACGGGCCCGCGGTTTGAACCCGCGACCTCACGCTTTCAAGTCTAGCGGTCTCCCAAATGGGTTACCACGGCTATACTACCTAGATATTGCCTTTGTAAATTTAATAGCTTCTTTCTCAATTGTATAATTACCTACGCTCAGTGTTTACCAATATGTAGGTATTATACCAACTTTTTTATTACTCATCTATACCACTTTTATTCGTATACAATACATAACACTAACACAATTGATACGGAAACACATCGTGGCGTATGCGGTATGAGCAATATTTAACAAAAACATCACCATTTCAAAAACAGGATATAATTCACAAAAGCTGTTAATAATAAAGAAAGCATTTAATACCTCGACAGTGTTTTTTATATAATGAATTGTTGTTCCATGGTTTTATTTTTATTGTCTATCACATAATGGCATGAGCAATGGTGGCCACCGATAGCATTTGCGTTTCCCAATCTGACGGCACCCGGTTCGATTCTCGGCCCTGCACCAAAGACTTATTTCCCTAGTACCTAAATGAATTATGTGCAGTTTCGATGTCATCGCTCAAAACGGTGAAGGAAAACATCGTGAGGAAACCGGTATATCCAAGAACCTCAGAAGTTCAAAGACATGACATTTACCAACATACACTGGGCCAGCATGGTGGATTAGGTTAGGACCCATCCTCTCTCTCCTTCTCTCTGAGAGAAGGCCTGATTCTCAGCAGTGGAAACATGATATGACGTTCCTATTATGTAGAGTAAAACAAAAATAGTTGAAGGGAATCACAAACCAAAACGTCATCTGTGTGTATTTATTTTTTTTGTTTTTGCAAAAAGCGCTATATCAATTTCTATAAAATTTATATGGGACCATCTCTGAAATATAACCAATCAAACAAATTTTTTTTTTTTATCAATTCATAATTGGTAAAGTAATCACGTAACAAACATACAAAAAAACATATTCAGTCGAATTGAGAACTTCGAAGTCGGAGAAGTCTGTTTAATATATCAATGGAGAGGACATGCCACCGGTAGCGTTTAATCTATACAAATAAATAACTGCAGTGATAATCACCACAGCTGGCAATCGTGCCAATTGATTGATATAGGACGCATTAATCGCATCCCTGGCCGAATTCTGTTAGCCTTGTCTCTTTGACGTATTCGTAAGCCAAAGTTAATCCTGTAGAAAGGTACACTTATATTTCACAAACGACCCGCCCCGCCTTCGCACAGGTATATCTAATTTTATTTTATACATAAACCTTTCGTGAAAAATTATTGAACTGATGGTGAAAACCGCATCAAAATCCGTTGCGTGGTTTAGGAGGAGTTAGCGGATATACAGAAAGGCTGACGCTGAAAGCGACTTTATTTTATAGAATTTATATATATATTTTATATGTAGAGAAGAGAATATACTATAATCCGTAAAGGATAAACCACGTTAGATTTGCATTGGATGGTCCGCAATTTAGTGGACTCTCCAATTCGTACGGATATTGTGTTTGGATTTGTTTTTGTAGGCAAAACGTTAACCTTAAGGTTAACTGATGGCCTCCTTTTATTTTTTATTAAAAGTTAATTAAAAAATTGAGAGCTGGTAGGCATAGTATTTTTAAAGACCCAAAGATACCTGATATGCTTTGACTGAAATGATATGAATTATTCCAGGACTTGTTATTTGTTTTGTCAACTTCAATCTCATTCGAATTGACGTAAGTGCGAAAGTGACGTAAACTATTAGACGTGCTATTTATTGCATAAATGCACAGGTATACTGTGCATAAATGATATATAATATGTATAAATAGCCAGCATGGCGTTTAGTTACTTGTCAACAAATAACCGGGGTCTACAAATTCAAGTAATATTAGAGCATAAAAAGTACCTACACAACTAAAAAAAACACGAAAGCATATTGACAACAATAAAACTGATGAACTCCGACAAAACCAGCAATATTTTATAACCAATTGCGCAACCAAACGATGCAGCCGAAATGAACACATCTTTCAACTGACATTTTTCAAATGTGTCTCGAGACCCCGAAACGCTTCGTAACAAACTCAACGAGACGGCAACGTCCAAACATTTTGCTTAAATATTTGCATGAATCGTAATTTATTATCCGGGACTATTGCGAGACTGACCCAAAACTGCCGAGTTTTCAACAGTATGAAAGTAACGAAGCACGTGTCAACTTTCTCCGAGGAATTCTATTTCAGTGTTGTGGCATAATTTTTAATCGCCGGGCGCGCGGCTTGCAGCTGGAAAAATCCATTGTCTGAGATTTTACTACGTGTGACGTCATTCAACTTTTATTGTGCTATCAAGATGGCCCGGATTAAGTAATTCGGGGCCCTAGATCGAGTGCCCCTGGGGCACTTGACGTTCGAATTATTTTAAACGATCCCTCGAGAGTAAAACCCCCACAGACAAACTTACATACGCCCGGAAAATATTACTCTTTTTCTAAGGTAGTCAGGTAATCAAAACAATGATTTTTAACGTGATAAAAATTACCTATAGTAAGCCTTGGAATCCCAGACTAGATAATGATAACTACGTAGTCTTTAATTGGAATAGATAATCCGTCTTTTGTCTTTTCGATAGAATTCTAAATTTCAAAGAGAGAAAAGATGAAGTTCCAAGAAATGCAATACTCAATAACTTTATTGCGACATATGCATGTATGCAGAACTTAAATAACGTCTTTTTGTACATCCTAAATAACATGTAGGACAAATAACCCTGTTAGGGTATGGCAATAAAAAGAACAGAATGGTCTATTTGTACATCATCGAAATTATCCTTGAAAAAAAAGGCAAATGCCTTCTAATAACAGGGGGCGTATAAATCCAGGGCTTAAGCTACCTCCATGCCACATTTAATCTATAGCTGTTAATCTGTAACGGAGTTGAATGGGGAACAAACATAAATTTACACGCAAGCTTTCGTCAAAATTCATACGGTGAATTTGGAACATTTTAAGCATCGTCGTCAGGGGCCCTAGACCCGGGCCCTTTGCGCCTAAATAGAAACCCTGGCCCGCAATCAAGATTATGACATAGTTACAGAGCGGGGTGTAGATGATGGTCAAAGTGTGAAATGGTAGTTTTATGAAGCGGTTTCTTGCTTTATGTTCGAAATATAGTCGATAAAATAATATTCCGTAGTCTACCTACTTTCACATGATCAACAACTCGTATATCACGCGGTTGAAAGTTCTCAAATCATTTACATCAATCATATTCAATCCTATAGACGCTCGCATACACAGACACCTGAACGAAGCACTTTGATTCCACTTTTACTGTGCGAACCGTTAATCTGTAAAACGCAAATCTTGTATTGTTCACCGATATTTACAATCTGAGATTCTTTAAGTCGTGAGTCATCGTAGAACGCATTCTAAAATATGGAATGCGTAAAACCGTATCGCGTGCAATCCCTTTAAAAACTTTTCATTTCAATTTTCTTTCATAAGATTGCATATTTCATGATATTTGTTTCATGTACAATATCATAATATAGGAGGCTAAAACACCCAACCGTAGTACAAAAATGTGAAAACCACTGAACCGGCAACAAAACCTATTGAATGCGTTGTCGAACATCAAAAGGTGTCCTTTGGATCGCTTGCTTCATTAATATTTTTCGCATTTTCACTTTACCTTCTATAACAACTAAGATCATTTTTGCTTGAGGCAAAAAATTAATAAATTATGTGCTTCTCGCTGAGCCCGCGATTTCATTCTATAGAAACCTCATATTTTTAACAGAAAAAAAAAATATTCTGTTAATCTCTGACCTTTTCTGTTTATGTGTTGCTGTGTGAAAGAAGAAATACAAATAAACACACTTTCATATTTATTTTAGTATGATGATAACGATGATGAAGTAGTATGACGATGCTGCCACCTTCATCATCTATGTATTTATCAGCTTACTAGAGTTACTAGTGAGGTAGCTAGTTAAAGAAAGCTGTTGTTACAATTAATCTAAAACTAGTACCGTAGAGTGATTAATAGAGTTTTGGGTCTATAAAAATCTCATCGTAGATTGTTTCGTAATGCTAAATAAACAACAACCCGGAAAACTAATAGACTTTCAAAAAAACGACGTAAGCTCGAGCGGATAAAAATAAAGTCTAACGCCATTTGAGTTCTCTACATCTCTATTTCGGAGAGTTCCATTTTAGCAACCTCTAATATGCTCTACCTGTATCCAATATAGAACGCCTATGCTTGCTGCATTGGGACTTTTTTTAAAGCTTTTACTTTACTTGCAATGTTAGTTTGTTTGTTTAGGTAAAATCTTGCAAGATGAATTAGAACCAGTTCCTCCTAATCAATTTTGCTGAAATTTTGGAAATATAAACAAGAACAAGTATATTTTTCAAGTTTTGTATACCAAAATGTCTGAAATTTAAGCCCGTAGTTATAAGCCCTTAATACAAACATGACTGGATGCCATTAATAATCAAATTCTCAAGTTTCTTACATACATATGTACCCGTTATTCTGTTATTCTGAAACAACACTTAGAGACAACGTTTTAAAGAACATTGGTTATATCACCCTACGGCTACACCACTGGCCGAATGTCTTGGTCTACGAATGTTTAATTTCATGCTTCTTTAGTAGTTTTAGCTACTTTTTCAACATCATAATAATATATAGTTAGTTACTTGAATGCCATCAGTCAGGTAGTTCACCTTCCTCATACTTTGGCATCTTTTGCGAATTTACGTGTATTTTTACACAATAACAAAACATCGTGTACTGTTACGTTAAAAATTGATCGGGCTGTTCAAAAAGGTTTAATATATCTATGTTTTTTATAACGATAAAAGTAGATATATATATATATATTTATAATTCTTGCAATATATATATATATATATATTGCAAGAATTCGAATATTGTTCAGTGAATTTGTAATATTATGCTAAATCTCAACGACTTTCTAATAAACTTAAAAACAAATACCTACCTAAACATTATAACTAACACACATAAATCTATTGCATAGAAGAAAAAAATTAGGTATGTGCTAACACCATTGAGATACATTACATAATAGAGTCACAATCGTGCCAAAAAAATGGCCGAACCAAAACTCTGCGCACGCTACGAATTGCGCAGACTTTTTGGTTAGTTACAAGGTAACCGCGATCCGACTACAACGCCGCGCGATGCCAGAGCTACAATGACATAGGGGACAACTAACATTGAACACCATGCAAGCGACATAACGACTAAATTGAATTAAATGTGGCATTGTGAAGTATATAATTGATACAACGTATGTACAATCACGCTCGGACGGTTTTTGACTGTTTTCACTGAGAGATTGTGACTCTATAATAATTGTATCTCGATGGCTAAGACCCATAACTTAACGTCAATCCTATGAACTAAATTTTAACTTTAGCAAACATAATATTGCTGAGTTGATCCAACAAACTTATCATACTTACCACTCTTTAGTGCGAAGGTACCTACTTTTCACACAAATCCATACAAAATACGTTCCGTTTAACAAAATTTTGCGGTATATTCCACATCCAGCTCACGTCTACGTGACAAAGGCACAATGCCCGCTCTGTACGGTTCATTGGTCACAGCAAGGACTCTTGTCTCTGATGATAACACGCTCAAAATATGCGAAATAAGTATCAATACACGTCAATAAGAATATTGTTTTCAGATTTCAACAATCATTTTAGCTATAGCTGTTTATTTTTAGACAAAGTATTTGTACCTTTGCGATTTCAAATCAATAGCATAAATTAAGTGCTGTTTCGGTAGACTTTCCAGTACCTACACATAATTCTTATGGAAGCATCGAGATACAAATACATAGGAATTGTATCTCGATGTACGATGTAAAAGAAGTATTAATATACTTATTAATACTTCTATATAATTTACCTATGTCTACGGACAGTGCAGTGCAGCGTTAGAAAAGTTAAGAATTAAAATAATGTAAAATAGACGCGAGAAAATTCGTTATAAACATAAACAATAGACATAAGTACTCTATTTTATCGTTCTTGGTTAAAAGTGATTAATTTCAATATGTAATTATCGTGAAACCCTATAAGAAATATTTTGGTACGTAAATGTGTAATCTTTATACATAAAATCGATATGTGTATGTATATATGTTCTTTATGGACTCCGAAACGGCTGGACTGATTTTAACGGGAATTTCACTTGCAGATAGTAAAAGGAGTAATCCACGCGAGTGAAACTGTAGGGCGCAGATAGTAAGTAATGAATTTATATATTTGGAACAATAAATAACTAGAATGTTTAACTACTCAATAACAAACTACTTTGGCTCCTAAATTTGGATAAAGCTCAGCTAAATGCTGCAATTTTACCACACTATATTACAAATGCGAAAATTGGTGTGCAAGTGTGTCTATCCACACAAACCTTTTAACATCTGAACGGATTTGATTATCTGAAAGGTTTTGAATTAAATTTATTATAGGGGTAGCTTATACCCTGGATTAATACATAGGATACTTATTATCCCAGAAGAAATCATGTAGAATAGCGGATGAAACTGAAGGCGTAGATAGTCTATACTAATATTATAAAGAGGAAAGATTTGATTGTTTGTTTGCATTGAATAGGCTCCGAAACTACTGAACGGATTTGAAAAATTATTTCACTGTTGGGAAGCTACACTATCCCCGGGTGACATAGACTATAATTATTATTATATCTATACCCGTGCGAAGCCGGGACGGACCACTAGTATTTTAATATTCAGATTTTCGTTACCCTTTCTTTCAAAATTCATTTCTCATGGATTATGTATACACTTTTATATTTTTAGCTCTATAACGTGTTCTATATTTAGAAAAGCACCACCAGCGTTGCTTTATTCGATTAACCTATTTCAATGCCCTTACCATTCGAACTAATAGCTTCAGATAGCTAATGCATCTCCACATTAGATGACGATCATGCAAGATGTAATTACTTAGTTTAAATTTGTTTAAGTTGTAATAGCATCGCTTTAGAGTATCTGTAATGGTGTTATAAGTGTTTTTAATTAATAATAAATACTTATATAGACTTAACTCATAAACAGGCAAGTACATACTTATTGTACTTTCCTACATAATACAATTTTGCCAGCATTTTGGAAACATTTCCTACTGGTAGCGGTATAATAGATTAGTAATTTTGTAGTTAGTTTTTTATTTTTAATGTTACTAAGATGGAATAATACTTAAGTTATCGACATAACATAATTATCAAAACTTGTACTAAGGATAATCTAAGTACTTTCCAAGTTCAAGAAATACTTACCCATATTTTTTTCGCTGATTTGTAATCAATGCTTTTTATTTGGGATGATTATGTAAGATTACGTTATTAATAGAACAAAAAATACGTTTTTTTTTTCTTTTTTTAACCTTCCTCCTTCTTTAAATTCGATGGTTTATTGAAGATGTTATTTAAGTACATAGGTAGGTATAACAAACAAAGAAAATAAAAAAGCCTTAACTATTACTAATTATCACTAATTCGATTAAAAAGTTGTTTATATATAACCCTATCTTATCCATCCATCAATCAATGAGTACTCCTTGCTCTACAAAATATTCTGTAAAAGATAAACATAGAACTCTAAATGCACAAGATTTGCATAAGTAGTCCAAAGCTCGCCATTTATCACGACTATAAAGATTCACTTTCTCAGACTTCCGATATCTATCGACGTTCGCAAAAACGCGGTTTGGCATATCCTTTCACCATATTTGCATAACGAAACTAATGCGAATTGCACTTAAGGTGATGTCGCCTCGATCTACGATGCTAGGTGACATCAGTGCATGTTTTGTCTACGAAAGACCAACTTTGTTTCCATAGCGGTTCATTTGAGAAGAATCGATGAAGGCAAGTATGTTTTATAGCTGCGAGTAAAAAACTCTTTGTGGTCCTGGCCTAGCTACATTGCGATACAAGAATATATCGTCGCAAGAAAGGCAGAATTACTGAAGCGCCAAAATAGGCATATTGAGTTATATAGATATTCGGAATCAGCGTTTTTTTCTGCGTCGATCAGTCTGGGTCCCATAGCGATACGAGCACTATTTTGGCGTTACAGTAAAAGGAAAAAAGGGGTTTTTTCATCAACCAGAGTCCTTAAACGACCCTTTTTTGGCATTTTATTCGTGCCTGTCACCTAAGTAATTTTGTTTTCCTGCAATAAATTACAAGTAAATTTTAAGTAAATTTGGCTTCCGGCAATTTAAAAGCTAATATTTTATAAGCATTTTTAGTTATAAGTAATTTTGATTGCTATAAATATTTGAATCAAATGGCGGTTAAGAAATTTTGCTTTACTGTAAATTGAAGTAATTTTTACTTAAACGCCACAATATCACAAACCAGCAGTCCTAAATGGACTTCCTTATGGTTTGTACTTCTGGACATAGAAAATGACAAATTAATAAAAGTTTACCTTGACGTCATCGAAATTCTTGTGCTGGGAAAAAAGTTATGAATTAAAAACGAAAAAAAACAAACTTAAAACGGCTTCTTCTCGAAATGGTCATTTGGAGCTTCAGTAAATTTGCCTTTCCTGCGACGATATGAGTCGGCTGTAAAAGTAGACTTGACATAATTATACCCAATAATGCAGCATTGTACCAGAGTTCGTGTTGAGCTTTCTTTATTGACATTGGACTTTTAATTTTTATGATTTAATTTTATTAGATTTTTATTTTTATGCTAAGTGTATGTAATATTCATAAAAATTTTGACATTTTGTATAAATATGGAACAAGCTTCGTTACTTACTAGAATATAACTGTGTATCCAATTTTTATCAATTGATAATTATATGCTGATTCCTCGCGTAGAGAATATAATTGGCTTTTTTCAACGCGAGAATGCAGCTAACGTTCTCGGCAATTTTCCACAAGGGCACCAACATTCATTTTTTTTTTTTTTTTATATAACTTTGTATACCTGTAAATAGAAATATTGTAAGTAATCCAATAATTTTTGATTTTTAAATAAAAATAGAATCCTATTTATATGGAGATATTTCATAAGCATTGTCTAATTCCTGATGTTTGGGGCAAAACTGGGCCAGCATGGTAGATAATGAGCCCTCTCTGAGAAAAGACCTGTATCCCAGCCGTAGGAACGTGATAGCCTGATTATGATGAGGGTAAAATTCACAGAAACTGAAATAAAATTATTAAACGACTGTTTTAGATAACTCTTTCATAAGTAAAATGTCAGTTAAATAATCATCATCATAATAAATTTTGTTGAACAAAGCTACTTGCATCTTGTACTTGCTACTTGTACTACGCATCGTCTGCAAGCGAGGTACGTTATCATAGCAACGTCACCCGCTTGCCACCGCGCCACTGATCCAATCTGATGTCAGCCCCTTAACAACGCGTCTGGTTCAAAATGATTTTTGTGTTCCAATATGCAAGAATTAAATTAGCATTATCGTAACTACGAACATCACGAAAGTTGAGACCGAAAACTTGGGTCATCAATAGACATCTCTTGTCACCACTCTACCAAATTATTTAATACTAGCAACGCACCCCGGCTTTGCACGGGTGTAAGTCTTATTTATTGACACCTTGGGTTACATTATTGGAGTTTTAGTAAGGATCCCTATTTTTATGAAAATATATGTCCTAGGTCACCTGGGGATAGTGTAGCTTCCCATCAGTGAAAGAATTTTTAAAATCGGTTCAATAGTTTCGGAGCCTATTCAATGCAAACAAACAAACAATCAAATCTTTTCTCTTTATAATATTAGCATAGACATAGGGAAATTGAGTCAAGACGATTCGATAATTATAAAGTACGATTTCTATTCCACCTATACCTACTCATTGATCATTCTCTTTTGCGATCTAGACAGTTTTTTGTGGAAATCAAGACTTTCTTTTATTATGTGGTGGTCACTTTTTGAGGTTAAGTGACCTCATAAATCTCCAGAGTATTATCATCTCATTTTTGCAGGTCTACTGAGCACTCTCTTTAGTCTTTTTATTGTTCCTGCGGCGGGCTGTGTAAGCTCTGAGGCTACTTTAGATGAGTAAAACTAGTTTTTCTTGCTTTCAAGTTGAGACAGTTTGAAAGGTTCAGAAATACTACATATCGTTCCTCTGAAACATTATGCCGTTATCGTACTATTTTTCATATCTAGGTACCAATTGCTAATTCCTATGAGTTTCTCGTATTGGCTGTAGAGACCCTGGACCCGTGGTCAACCGACACTAAGCAACTTTGCAAAGATATTTCAACCAGATTGGTTCTCGCCTTGGGGTATCCCAGAGCTGGTGCTAATTTTGCACAAATATTGATCCTTGCGACCAGCGAGGAAAAGCTACCAGCATTCTACCGGTGATGATTTGGACGGCGTATTTAATTTGTAAATATTTATTTTATTAGTTGTTTTTATTTATTAGTGATTATTATATAGAGTGATTGATATATTATAGAGAGATAGGAGAGAGATAAGAGATATGAGAGATATGTAGAGAGATATGATATAGAGAGATATACAGTGATTAGTATTAGTATTTTATTTTTTGAGTACTTTTACTTATTTCCACTGTAAATACTTTTTTTCTTATGTAGTCATTCTAAAAAAAACAGCTTAGCTATAAACGTATATTCCACTAAGGCGCAGCTTAGGCGACAGTCGATATGCGCACGCGCACTTCCAATACCGGTTTTGGAACGTATCTGCTAACTTTGAATCTCTGCCTTGACTTTGTTGTGATAGTTGTAGGTTCGAAACCTTGTAAAGCTATAGTCCAAGACCCACTTCGAGTTGCAGCACCAGCTGAGTAATTTGTTTAAGTAACAAGAATCAATTCTAGGAGATACAAGTATTTATAAATTTTATTATAGAAACTGACGTGGTTTTCACTAATTTTATACATTTTTATCTTGAAAAACACCGCCTAATGCGGTTGAAACTATAGTCGGAGTTACCGGCTTCATTTTATGTGAGTAATTCCCAAACATAATTAAATATAATTAAAATATTTATAAATTGTTTTTTTTAATACAAATATACATTTAATACATAACGAAACATTTTCAACTAAAATTTTGCCTCCTATCTCTTGCTCCAATTCGTATCGCTCTCTTCCATACCCAGTGTATTTGGTTATAACGTATGCTTGTATTGAATACTATACGGCAGTGTTTGTAAATAATGTGGCTATTAGGTATTGGAGAGGTGCCATTTCATTAATCAATAATGTGTAGCATTGTACTATTATATCTGTGTTGTATTGTGTGTGCAACCGGCACGTTAGATCATAAATGAGTAAGGTTGTAATGACGAGATTGTATCGGTCTACGACGAGATTCACATGAACAGGTTCTTTATAATGTTCTGAGTAAAGTTTTAAGTGCAATGAACAATTGCAATGGCGTGCCTTTAAATCCTGCTAGAACTTTCTTTGTGCTTAAAAACCACTTTCAGTGTTTTTTGTCATCATTGCTGTGTCACGAAAAAACTTCTTCCGCGTAAAACATAATAAAATATCAAATAAAAAAACAGACTTCCAAGTTAGTAAATACGCAATTTCGTTTACTTGGAAGACATATTTTTCCAGTTACGTATTTTGATTTAAAATTCCAACTACTGATCCGATAATTGAAATTTTTGTGGAACCAGTATATTAGTATACCCCAGCCCCTTCCAAAAATAAATTTTCAAATCGGCCATATAAATGACAGTAGTCTGAGGTAACAAATATAAAAAAAAATATAACCGAATTGAGAACCCCTCCTTTTTTAAAGTCGGTTAAAATTTAAATAAAATGACTGATGTAGGGGTCGTTTATCAACTGTTCGCTAACAAGAAGTGTCAGACGCGAGAACACTATACTTACTTAGAACACATTTTAGCAAAAAATTTAAATTGAATTGGCTAACGTTTCTGCTTTCCGGCAGCATGTCATTTTGCAATACTGACTTAACCAGGACGTCGAGTTATGCAATACCGCTACTGCATAGATGACCACGTCTCTAGAATTATCAAATAGGAGGGCTCTAGCGTCCAGTTCACTTACGAGGAAAAGTAACTACATCAAGTCCTTTAAAAGCCTTGATATGGCTATAGCCCGTCTTGCTTGGCCATATAGCAGGTTAAAAAGTTTTGCACTTTTATATTGCGGGTTACCAGACCTGTTGGTGACTGATTCCGGTTTGAAAGTAAACGATCAATCTCTCGAGTGTTACCTACATTCCTACTTACTAATTAGATTTGTCATAAACTGATTTAAAGTTTAGTGATGCGAACAAATTGGTTACGAAATTAATTTGTTACTAGGTAGGTAAATAGGTAAAGCTCAACAGGACAAACTGTTGTTCTTTCTTGACAAAAGTATCAAAGCATATAGGTCATTATCAGAAACATAGGGAAAAAAGTAGACTGTCCTAAGTTATTGGTTTAAGTACTTGTCTGTCTTGTTCACAATTTTTTACAAGTTTTTATTTAACTTGCCTTATTAGTATGAGTACAACTTAGGCAAAGAGGTCGCCCGAAGAATCCAACTCGGATGGGCAGCGTTCGGGAAATTGCGTGACATCTTCTCGTCCAAGATACCACAGTGCCTCAAGACGAAGGTCTTTGACCAGTGTGTGTTGCCAGTGATGACATATGGTACTGAGACGTGGTCCTTAACTGTTGGCCTTTTGGAAAAACTCAGAGTCACACAGCGGGCAATGGAGAGAGCTATGCTCGGAGTTTCTTTGCGCGATAAAATCCGAAACGTGGATATTCGCCAAAGAACCAGAGTCACCGACATAGCTGTTAAAATTTGCAAGTTGAAGTGGCAATGGGCAGGCCACATCGCTCGAAGAACCGATAACCGATGGGGAAGAAAGGTTCTGGAGTGGAGACCACGAACCGGAAGACGCAGCGTAGGGAGGCCTCCCACTAGATGGACCGACGACATTGTGAGAGTCGCGGGCATCCAGTGGATGCAAAAGGCAGGCTGTCGTTCATTGTGGAGGTTAAAGGGGGAGGCCTATGTTCAGCAGTGGACGTCTTTTGGCTGATGATGATGATGATGATGATGATAAGTCCCGATAAACATTTAAAACATGTGTTCAAATCGCGAAAGTTTAAAAATTACTACCGCAGGGAAACGCTGCATGCAGGCCGCTCGAACCGGTTTTTTTGGAGATCGATGGGGAAGGCCTATGTCCAGCAGTGGACGTCCTACGGCTGAAATGATGATGATGATTGAGCTGAAATTTTGCATACACGTTTAGTTTGGATGACAATGCATGGTTAGCTAAGTGACGTCATTCTAAAACCAATATGGCGGACTCCTTTTTAAATTAATAATCGTTACAAAACGTCGTCGTGACGCCTGCCTGCGTGTCAAATCCACGAATGACAGCCAGCAGCCATGACGCATCCCCTCACGCTATTCCACCGCCAAGCTTGCCAAGCCTTTGGAGGGGAGTGTATATATAAGCCAGCCAGCCATTTTTCTATATATTTATCTATATTTATATCTGGAGCTGTTCATTTCGATTGCAGAATAAACGAAGTATTCGCTACTCTGAGTGTTTAACTTTTCATCTCGTAACACTAAAGCGGGCGGGATAAAGAAGAAAATTTAATACCTATACGCACACTGCGTCTTCATGTCACTAAGATCTCCGCAGATGTGTAGAAGTGAGGTTTTAACAGTTCAAAAGGAGACATCATAAAACTCGAGTTATATCAATGAACATAATATATAAATCTCATTGGGCTATCTATAACGCGAATCGTATGTACCTACTATCAAACTTAAGAATAACATGGCAGGTATCCAGCACCAATATCCATTTGTTTACTAATATTGCACTGAAGTATCAAACAGTTTGGGTGAGTCGTATCATTCGCATTTTACCGAAATATTGTAAACATTGGTCGGTAAGAATTTCAAAACGCCAGCTGGGTTTGTTATAATAAACGAAGGAGCTAATAGTTATGAAATGTGTTTGGAAAATAAATTATTTGTTCCCTCGTTGTATACTCAGTTGATTATCTTGGCACAATAATATTCTTGGTGAATTAAGTCATTAAATGTATGAATGTGTGACCTGTTTGTAAAAATTATAAAAATACGCGCACGGCGCGCCTCAATTACGCGTCGTTCGCATTACAGACGCAGGTGTATGCGTTTTACTCGCTGAGTCCTTAGTTAGATCATTATATAGTTTGGATTTGCCGTAAACTCGAGCTAGTACCGAAAAAGTCTGCCAAAAACTGAAGGGGCGAAGTAAACACGTATTGCACACACTAACATGTTCTTACTAGTTCTACAAACGCACACTTCAATATTGAGCGGTACACAACTGCAAACGAGATGAAAAAATGTCGTCAAATGGACGACCAAGGGGTAAGTGCTAAAAGGGAAACTGTATGTAAAACACTTCCATTTCTTTTTTCTGAGTTTACTTTAGTCTCATCTTTATTTCAATCGAGATTTGTTGAACTTTCAAAACTGTTTCACTCACACGTTGCGTGTTTTGACATTACTTGGGAAAAGTACAATACTCAAATCTACTACAATATTCGATACGTAAAATAAGAATCAAATTACATACAAAATTAAATTGTGAAATACAATACGTAGGTACGTACTTTTGCGATATTTTACTAAAAACAGTCAAAAACTTTGACTGAAGTGAAAAACAATATAAACTTAAAACACTGTTTTAAACTATCACAACCACAACCTTACCACGGTAAATATCCCGTTAATAATCATATAACTTTAAATATTTTTTTTATTTGATTATACACTCATTTTGCAGTGTACTTGTTGCACTCTATAACTGTATAGTTATCTAGAAGTTTATTAATTAGCTTACGAACAGAACAGAAACTACTTAATTAGAGCTGTTGCAACATTTGCATCGGTGCCAAATTATAAGTAAATGGATCATGACATGACCAGGAACCGTTGTCGGCCTTGCTGGCATTAAGTGCATAGTCACGTATACGAGCAGCATTGTGTAAGTATATAATAACATATATATACAGATTATTACAGTAAAAAAGTTATTTTTAATAACAAAGCTTTTAGAGAAGTACTGTATGAAATATCTCCATGAAATAAAAATGACGAATAAAAGGATTACAAAAATATTCGCGTGCATAAAATAGGTGTAGGTACGAATAGAATTCCATAATTCGACATTTTTCTACGCACGTCAATATTCGTACTTTGCCCACAGATCATAATCGTGGCTCTAATTTCAAAGTTTACAGAACGCAAATGGTTGAAGTTTTTTGCATTGAATGTTGTGAAGTTGCGCGAAGAAGCTAAACAGTAATAATTATAGCTTCTATAATCTTCTATCATATCAGTTCCGTTTGGCAAACGGCCTGGCATATCTAATTAAGTAGTTTGACCACTAACTACTAGGTCCGTAATATCTGCATGAGGCACGACACCAGTGTTGCTAGATTTAGAAGTTGTAACTCCTAAATTATTTCTTTCTACATTGTATTATGTGACAGTTCAGAAATAGGAAGAGTAAGTATTTGTAATTGTCAATCTGGAGACATAAAAAAATAAATGAACGGTTATTGCAAAATTTTGAACAAATTTGATTGGCAAATTATAAACTTTTTTTTTACTGGTAACAAAATTGCATTATATACTTGCTTATCCAAACATTCCCTAATTCCCAATTTTAACGAACAGCAAGGTATAAGAATAAACATAATAAAAATAACAAGGTATACTCTTTTTTTCTTCTTCATATTATTAAACCGTTGTAGCGGCTTTTTATCTATCCTCAGCTAGAGGTTTTGATCTGGCGTAGAATGTAGATTATTTTGTTCCCAAAACTAGAGGAACCAAGATACAAAAGATCCTAAGTTCTAGGGGAAATCAGCAGTATGACATCCCCACATCAACCACAAGCCAGCTCAATTGCGACATAACTTTCTCCGCAATTTGCCATTTGCCAACGGCCATCTATCATCCTCTACTTATGTCACTGATGTATTCAATTATGTGTGTGTTTAAACAAATAGCTATACAGCCAGCCATAATAGCTTGGTTTCAGTTGACGGTCAAATTATTGGTATCCATTTCTCTATTGTGCAACGCTTCTGACGTCAGCCTTTAACTACCGCATTATGCGCAGTTACATTTTCATTGATGAGCAGCTTAGTTTTATTCAGTCCAATTTTTTCAGCTCGATGACAACTACGACAGATTGTAAATAAAAAGCTAGATGAAAAATTTAATATCTGCTCACTTTTTAGCTGAAAGTAGTTTTTATTTGGTACTTCGTTGATTGATATACCTACTGTAAAATATGAAAAGAAAATATTTTCATATATATTCTTAAAATGTTAATTATTGCAGCAGTCAGGCTAAAACAACTTACACACAGTTTAACTAATTGTGATATCTAGAAAAGCTGAAACATTTAAATTCTAATGGCAGCGTTGGAAACTAGATCTATTGACAAAGTAGATACAAAGTTGCATCAAATTGCATCTACTCAAGGACGTTATATATACCCTAAAGGGACCCATCTACTAATTTTATAAAATTGAACTAGAACATTTGAGTTTTCAGTTACAGTTACCCCAGTTTTTTTCTAAGATTTGTTTTTATGAATAATGTCAAACTCTACCACTTTCACCAAACAGAATATAAATACTACACTTTCACAGTGATCTGATCTGATCTTTTATTCCTAAGTATCTGTTTTAGGTTCTTTTGCTTTACATTTCATCATCATCGTCATCAGCCAGAAGACGCCCACTGCTGAACATAGGTCTCCCCCTTTAACCTCCACACGGAACGACAGCTTTTGCATCTACTGGATACCAGCGACTCTCACAATATCGTCGGTCCATCTAGTGGGAGGCCTACCTAGGCTGCGTCTTCGGGTTCGTGGTCTCCACTCAAGAACTTTTCTTCTCGGTGCTTTACATTTGATCACATTAAAAATAATAAAACCTTTCAAGTCTACTGCTGAATTTAATATCAATGACATAATATAACAGTTACCCAATCAATAACACATTCATGCCAGCCGATGCGATAACAAACAAAACAAACAAGAGTGCAAAAATAATGCAAATGCTATCTCGGTGTGTCATTCCGGATTCATATTTCCGGTAGTATATTAGAACTTGCAGACAGTGGGCGGTTTTTCTTATTGACCTCAATAAGAAAGACACTGCACAACTGCACTCATCTAATTAGCTTAATCAAGAGTCCGACCACGTCTAAGTCACGGATTCAATGATCTCTGATTTGAGATATTAGTATATACTCGTAACCTATTTATCTAAGGCCTGGAAGAACTTGTCTTAATATTGACTTGTTTTCTGTTCTAAAAGCCGCTCGTAATAATACATTAATGTTTATTAAGGAATAAAAAACTTAACTACACGGGAATATTTTAATAAGGATTATTAATAAAATGTAATCTATAGAAAATAGCCTCACTAATGAATAAGTTTAATTAAGTCTGAGATTATCTCAAAAAATTTCATTAATAAATGCCTTAATCGAACAATGTGTAAACAGCTCAAAATAATATTATTCAAACTACGGGAAAACTGATAAAAGTCGGAATAATATGTCTTGATTAGAAATAATATTATTAAGTTTAAATAAATAATATTTAGATTCAATTTCTAATATTGGCATGTTAAGCAATGTCCCAGATATTTATTTATTTATTTATAATTATCTCTTGGTACTATCAGTACAACTACGCAGCAGGACCACGGGCAACGAACGAATAAAAGAATGGACGATTTTGTTAGATATACCTATATAACTAATTGACCTATTAGCAAAATATTGAGGCTTGAGAAACGTTAGCAAATAACAACTATACCTATTGCTACCACAAGCCGTAGTATTCCCGCCAGCCACTTTATTAAAATGTTCTAAATATTACTTACAACGACATATTATACGTGCAAATAGTTCCACAACTAAGTATATGATTTAAATTGTTTTTGTTACCATCATATGCAATGTAATGAGTCATAGCAATAAGGACTTATAAAATTGGATATGCACGAATATATATAAATGCATGAATACCTATCAAGTTTACTGCCGCATTTCACTTACCAATTTATGGTCCTGTAATATGCATGTCAGATATTATTAGAATGATTCGTCATTCATAAAAATGTCAACCAAATATATATTCCATAGACATAGAGATCATTGAAGATCTTTTTAGGGTTTCGTACCTCAAAAGGAAAACAACTGAACCCAATAAGAATGTATTTTATGAATTTAGATAGCCCGTTGGTCCAGTTGGTAGTGAACCTGCCTTCTGCGCTTGGGGGAGTGGGTTCGATTCCCACCTAGGACATTTTGTGTTTGTTCTATATCTGGTTGTTAATATCTATTTAAGTATGTATTTAAATATGTGTGTATACGTATATATATATACATACATACAAACAAACAGAAACATACATTTTGAAGTTGGAAACCCGATTGCGAAATGGGAGATATTTTTTTTCCACCGCAAAGTTTGTCTTGGTTTTTTTTTTTTTTTAATAAAGGCAGACCTCCGTTTTGTCACCAACTTGCCTAATGGTAAGCGATGCTGTGGCGAAGATTGAGCAAGTCGATTATAAGAAATCTTTTCACACTAATCTTAAAGATACTCGTACACCTATTTAGATTGTAGGTGTCAGGAAACAAGGAAGATGGCTGGGAGTTCCATTCTTGGGCAGTAAACAACATAAAGGTGGAACTAAACCGTTGCGTATTTTTAAGAATTTCTATTAGAAACGGGTGTTATTCTGCCGTCCTTCCACTAATTATATTATAACAGTAGTTTTATTTCGAATAGACGCTCGGATAATAAATCTATGTTTAACCAACGCACAGGTGCAGAGTTAAGAGAGCTACATTCCGTTATGTCACACGCATTGTCTCAAGGATCTCTAAGCATATAAAGTTGGAACAAAGCCCGTCCTTTCCATTGTCTGTTATTTTAAAGCGACAAAAACAGTTAATAATCCATTCTCTGCCCACATGCGCTTACTTATCCGCCGTATGGAAGCGAATTAGTTGGAGGTGAAGACTCGCATCACTTGCAATTTAATATGATCAAAGCAGACTGGCTTTATTTTCAGGGGTCACGGAAAAGTGGTTCTTGAGTGAGATGTCAAAATGAGTAGCGATAAAGACATCATTGCTAATTTCAGACAAACCTTACTTAAATAAAAAAATAGCAAAAAAAAACGTGAATAATAAAAATATATTTTTTAGTAGTCACAATTCTGTACCATTATAGATCTGTGCAAAGAAAATATAACCGCTAACGCTGTTTTTAGATACACCCAAGCGAAAGTTCTCTTTTTTTATTTTTAAATGGGCCCTCCTTCTAGGAATACCTAATATTTAAAAAAGAATAATCATCAAAATTGGACCACTCAGAAAAAAGTTGTGCATGCTCAAACATAAAAAATAGGTATCGGAGGTTCTAGGATTATCCGTTCTATTATGTCATCCAAGTAACCTAAATCTTTGCTTATTTATTTATTTATATTTTACGCTTGGCAGGTGGCTTGGGGATCGCAGTACGTTCACCGTGTAAAATTAAAATTAAAATCTTAACTGCGTATTTTACATAGTTTGAAGTCGTTTTTTTTTTTAAATTGATTAATTATTGTATTGACCAAAGATTTCATACTATACCTACTTCGTATGTAATCTTTGGTATTGACATTCAGAGCACTTGTCCGACTTTCATGTTTTGAAATATCTTTGGTTCCAAACAAAATAACAAATTGTAGGTAGACAATGTAATTAAAGCATTGGAAATGCAAACGGTAGTTTATTCAGTAGCCGGTTAATTAATTGAGGGTTATTTAACACTTGATTACCGGAACCAAAGTCCTTCACTTTCGAGGAAGCGGGAAACTAAAAAGTTAATCACTAACTTAACCATGATCTTCAAACATTGACTGCACTATTTTCGTTCTCCGAAATGTTTTTAAAAGCTGTGAAACGCGCGGCACGTTTCGGTTTACGTATTTCAATTTGGGTCACGTTAAAAATGTGTGCATTAGTGTTTATCGGTACACCGAGACACTGCTCGGGCCTGGAATAGGTATAATTATATCTGTAAGCATTTAGCATCCTGTGAAATATGAACGGGAAATAACATGTTGTTTTGCGATTATTAAAATAAACCGTGGGTGACAAATCTCCGTGACCGATAAATGATTGCTTTGTTATATAGGTCACAGGAACAAGTTTTACTTCAGGATTAAACCTTAAATCGCGACCAAATTTGGTGTTGTGTGGTGTCACTCTCAAAGTATGGAAAAGCTGATATTTTTATATTTTGTCCCAAGGTAACAGTTGTTTATAATCATGAGTACAATGACCTCCTTTTGGCGTAGTATCACAGTTCCTTGTAACCATGTGTAAGTATGCTAGTTGATCTGCTACAATTCACGGCAATTCCCCGGTTCAGTGACAATGGCAAACAATGCCTGACGGATACAAACGCGGAGGCAATCGCACTTCGTCGCCATCAATGGAGAAATCTCTATGTGGGCGAGTGTGGCGAAACTGTGCACCAGCCCTGCAATGAGTCAGTAACGACACATTCAATTGCATAGCGCCGGACTCCATCAAGCTTTGCTTACTATACTTATTATTGGATCTGCAGTTTGGATGGCCAAATCATAAACACGACTTTGTATGTCTCGTTTGAATAACATTAACGCTAGAAATAGGTCCGCAATCCGCATATAAACATACTAGATTGTGATTTTGCGTATGGAAAAGCGATCGAACGCGTTGATGTCTAATCTATAGCGAATGTGGTCTCTGGTATAGTTGACTTTGATTGGTATTATTAATTCAAATGCTATTTGCGGATTTCTCAATATCCACAAATACCATTTGAATATCTGTTTTATTTCAGTAGGTATCCAATTAGTTAGGTATGTATGATAAGTATCAACAAATCGCATAATTATCGTATTTCGTCCGAATCTGATAAGAAAAATTACGGTATGATAAGGCGATGGACAAAGTAAACGTTAGATAATACGCATTGTTGTTGTAACTATTGAAGTGTGCAATGTGATGTATCTATGTTCTTTTATACAAATCGAAGAGATTTTGTCATCGTATTAGAAACTTGGGTTTTCAACAGACCGTTGAAGCCTAGGTAATAAATTTAGTGATTCATTAGCAATAACAATGATCTAATGATTCTAATAGTTATATCTAGCATTAGTTACCTGTCTTTGCGTTTTGTCCGGGAGAATAATTGACAGCTCGAAGGACCTGTTTTTCTTGTCCTTGCTGCCAGACCGCATGAGCTTGGTGGAAGAGCGAGTGATGCTCTGTGCCTTTTCTGGCAGCTTCAGCGCTACGATGGACATGCTGCGGCTGAGCCGGCGGCCCAGTTTTTTCGTACGTAGGGACATGGACCCGCCCAGGCCGCGCTTGGCCCGGGTCTCCACCGCTGGCGGCATCTCCTCCGCACTACCCTCCACACTCCCTCCGGCCATCGCACTATCCTTACAACACTACGTCAACATTCACACCATCACCACAATGCACCAGACACTTTCATCCGAAAGTCTTCTGTCACTGAGTCACGAAACGAATGCACTTCTCACTCGAAGATAGCCATCGTGACCGCGCGATCGAAAATCAGGCGCAGCCTCCGAGATCATATGGCCGAGCCGGTTTGGGAGCACCGGCCGAAGCGAAATGGGCTGACTGCTGTTCGATAGCGATCGGTTTGAATGGGTTCGATTGTTGTTGATTGTTGAATTAAATGGAGCGCGTTATCGTATTGCGTGAGGAGCGGCGCTGCGCAGCGCGACGTGTGCGCGGGTGTTCGCGAGCGGAGAGACTAGCGAGCGCTGCGACCGCGGGCCTGCAGCCGCGTCCGAGAGACGGCGGAGCCGCCCCCGCCGCTACACAGCTTCAATCAAATTACTTATCGAAGCGCATTATACTGAACATTGACACAAAACAAATGCACCGACAATAGACCGATCGCTCCCACGAGATGTTTGACTCCAAAGCGGAACGATGCCCACGAATCTTTTAAATTCTTCGAGTAGGTACTTTGAGTCTTCTTTCAGAGAAATAACGGGACAGCGTTACAGTTGCATTAATGTACTAAGTAACGATATTGGCTCGCGAACTGTAAACACAGGTCTTGCTGTTTAAATGAATATTTCAGGCTGGATAGAGCTATCACAATATCTTGCCCAGTCTTCAAAGTAGAGCTAAGCCACTCTGTATTGGTTACGGGTCAACAGATCTCAAGGCAATCGTGTTTCTTTACACAACTCTTTGTAATTTAGATCTTGTTTGATGCCGAGATAATTAAATATGTTATTATCAGAATATCTGCCAAGAACTTTGCTCTATCTATTCTATCTTATAATTCTTGGCAGAAATATGTCTAGCCAGCGGTGCTTTACGGTTTCACCTGATACTTTACAGGAACTATTCCTTTTTGGGATTAGAAATAGTCAGTATGTTAATCCAAGGTAAAGCTACCCACATACCAAACAGCATCCATGAAAATTAAGTGCAAACAATCATAGGTATTATACGCACAAACTTTTGGGCTTTATGTAATAAGTAGTTACAGTGAATTTTTTTCCTCAGGTGCGCTTGTATTGAGTATCTCATTATTTAATTAAAATCTAGCGTAATATTAGGCTAGTTAGAGATTTAACTTAAATTTCTACGTATATAAAAAAACTAAGAATGTGTCGAAGAACACGATTCTCATCCTCATCATCAGCCAGAAGACGTCCACTGCTGAACATAGGTGGCCGTAATCCCCACGCTTGGCAGGTGGCTTGGGGATCGCAGGAGGTTCCACCATTCAAGTAGGAGGATGCTGCTGCCCATCCTCTGGTGGTTCTGGTCGCAGTTTTAGGACATACCCGGGTCCTTCTTCTACCACGATTCTAATTGTTTCTAAGAGGAAGACACTTATCTCGTGTCGTATAAATATATATTGTGATGTGATAGTTTGCGTTCATAATGTCTAATTTCTAAAATATCTAGTTTTTTTTTCCCCAAGATTATATAGTAAGTATAAAATCTTTGCCTTTTCCTATATCCATTTCTGTAGGTCCAATCTCCAGATTGTCTAGTCTAATATTTTGAGTCCCTGAGGCAAGGTCATCCTCAACAATAAACTAAACACCTGAACAATAAGAACTTTTACTGAAATTTAAGATACTATGGCATAAAATCTTAGTGTAAAAGTATTAATTTACAATTTCTGGAATGATTCCATTTTTATCTGTATTTCACTTATCTACCTACTTCCAAGTAAATCTAATGAGAATATAATCACTACTTTATCTTACACCTCTAACCAATTATAAAAAAGTAAGAAGCATGCAACGTGACATACACTTATAACAAAACTAGCGACCCGCCCGCCCGGCTTCACACGGGTGTAATTTACGTGCGAAGCCGGGGCGGGTCGCTAGTTATATAATATAAACTTTATATCTAACTGACCTTGTATGTAACTGATGGTGAAAACCGCGTCAAAATCCGTTGCGTGGTTTCGGAGGAGTTAGCGGCCATATAGACATACAGACAGACAGACTCGGAAAGCGACTTCAATTTATAATATTTAGAGATAGAGAAGAAGGGAAGAGATAGAGAAGAGAAGATAGAGAAAAGATAATTATTGTAGTTGTTTCATCTCTCAGTAGGTACTCTATTTATAACCAGTAGGTACCTACATGATAATTTTAATCTTATACAAACGTATCTATGTATGACCAATGAAATACTCAATCTCATTGGTTTACTAAGTAGTATGAATGTGTAAGTCATTAACATCTAAAATGTCGCATGTCAACACCACCAATGTCAACATGGATCAGCTAACTTCTGTAAACTGATAAAAATAAACAATCTGCGTTTTTAACTAATATTATTTTGAAATGGTTTACAGATGTTGACATATTCCATTTAAATAATATCGAGCAAAAGTCTACATACATTCAAACAAAAAATGCAGCAGTAAGTATTGATGAAATTCAATCAGTTACAAGGCCTTCTACTATTTACGCTTTGATCAGGTAATTTACGATGTTTATGGCAAGTTTATGGGATTTTTATATCATAAACTATTTTAAATAGATTATACAGGTATAAATCTATGAGGGTCTTATTGATTAACCAATTTTTTATTTCCTTTAGCCTTGCGATAAATTACTATCTAAAAAAAGCAAGACATTTATCTCAGATCAGACAAACAAGGAAAATATTCCTTAGTACAATTATCGTTCGTGTTCAAATGTCTCAATTTTTCATAATTTTCATAAGCGGTAAGCACGGCTCACTTACTCATTTTTCACACACACTTAGCAACGCCAATGAACTTACTAATAATCCACATGCAAAACAGGGCGGCAAGATCGTCTGCAGGGTGAGTTCGACTAAAGGCATCCAGACTCATTTAGACTGGGTGCGTTCGCCCCTGCCACGCTATCTTACCATATCTCCCTTGTTTGTATGATCTCAGGTATTTATCTATAGATAGGTTCTGGATAGGCACTAATTTATAAAATCGCATTGTTTTGGGTTTCCTCCTCATTTTTAGTAGACTAGAATTCGCTATTTATATAGCTATACTTAGTATTGCATTGGAGTAAAGTTAAACCTAAATACTAACTATAGTATACTCAGACCCAGTTTTTTAGCTCTGATAGCTGCAATAGGTAGATAGTAAAATACTGGATGAAAACTGATCACTTTTGTAAAGTATTTGAGTGGAAGATTTTAGCTACAGTGATATTTATAAAAGAAAGAAAAAAATGGCAGTCAGAAGAAGAAGAAGAAATAAGAATTGGTTGCCTGCTGACTGAAGTGAAAACGAATACGTCACATTAGCATGTCGGTGATGCGGACCCATTAGTTTGCCCGTACCAAAAATTGCTCTACGCTACTAAAGAAGTTTTCACTTCAAAAAATATTTCAATGTTATTTTTTTATATGTAAATTATAGGCTTGAGTTTGACCAACATTGTTATACATCTGTCACAGCAAAAAAATACTTCGACCGATTATATGTAAGTACACATACAGTCATACATACTTGTAGCCAACCAGAGTCAATTTATCAAAAACAAAAAAATATAAGGCTTCTCGAGTCGACTTCGTGATTTTTTTTTATATATATTGGACCATAAACTATTTTAGTATGTAGTTCGTGGATTTTATTTTACGATGCATTCATTATCTCATTACATTTGTGTTCTGCAGTTCACTTTTACCACAAAATATTAACTGACCTCGGCACTTCGTATTAGTCTACTTTGTATTTAGGTAGTTAATGATTATCTTTGGCCTTGGTTTTAGTCGCTTGGACAATCCTACATGAACCGTGTTTTTTTCAGCATAACGTGAAAAAACGCAAGTCTATCGTGAATTTAAAGCAATTGGCGCATTTCATTTCCGGTTCTTAAATTTCACACCGTTACTTTTTTTAGAGTGCATAAATGTTTATCATGTAATTAGTATCAGTATTGGAACATAATTAGGTGGGTACTCGTTTTTTTGTGTTACGTGACTCCGGCCACTGAATAGATCATAGTACCAAATCTGGTAACTGATAGAGGAATGGGGGAAAGACTCGTGGGGGGCGTAGCGCGGCGCGAGCCTTCTTCAGCATTGTTCTCAATACAGGAGCTGAAGTTGAGGGTAGATGTCAGAGCGACGCCCTAAAGCTCAAGCTGGAATGCGTACATCACGGAAAGTAGATGCCAGTTGGAATGGCGTCTCTTTGGCGGAAAACAGACACGCCTGGGTCTTGACGGCATTAAACTTGACTAGATTGGTATCGCCGCAATCGGAGACAGCCTTAAGGAACAAGTTCATAAGCTCAACCATAGCCTCTCTGAAGTACTAAGTTATTACATTTTAGTACTATTACATAATCTTCGTTCTACTACAAGGAATCAAAGCAGCATATAACAGCTTATACGTACTACAAGGAAGCATAGCAGCTGAAATAACACAAAACAATCTCTTTACAGCCTTTGCATTAGGGAAGTAAGCAAGTAGGTGTATGTGCGGGCGTTACATAAAGTACATTCTATTATATGGAAAACTAGCTCGTGTACCTAACCGTATTTAATACGGATAATGTCGGATTTACATCGGTTAAAGAATCATTACAGCCACGCAAATATTTTCACGGCAACTTTGTGAACGAACTTAGTGTAGGATGCCCACAAGTTATGTAGAGTTATTATTATTGCCTGAGTAAATTTTGCGGCATCGCATTGTGATGGGGTTGGCACAGGACTAGCAACATTGTCGAAAGACGAAGGATGCATGTCCAGCGCCGTTCCTGGCCTTTGATTTCGGAGAGCGAGATTCTCTTTATAAATTTTTTTTTTCCCTTTTTTCTGTATTGGCATTTTGGCGCGTCTTGCCATCTGGCGCCTAGAGCGACCGCTCTTCTCGCCCCAGGGTCGGCGCTGCGCATGTCTTTTTTTAACGGGGTGGAAAGCTTCAAACTGGCTGAATTGAGAAACAGTCAGGTTATGTAGGATCACACCGACTGAAACTCTTTTTTTGAAGTCGCTTAAAAAGGTTTTGTTCTGGTGGCAATCTGTTCAAAACAGTGGATTTATAGATCTTCTTAAGTACATGTCTTTATCACCGGATTAGCAAGTTGAAGTGGCAGTAGGCAGGGCACATAGCACGCAGAACAGATTGCCGATGGGGCTGAAAGAGCTGAAAGGTTCTCGAATGGAGACCACGGACCGGTAAGCGCAGCGTAGGACGTCCACCTACGAGATGGACAGACGATCTTAAAGAGACCGCAGAGAAACGCTGGATGCAGGCCGCTACCAACCGGCCCTTTTGGAGATCGATGGGGGAGGCCTATGTCCAGCAGTGGACTTCCTACGGCTGAAATAATGATGATAATGATGACATGTCTTTGACTTCCAGAAATGTTGAAACAGCGTGGAGGAAGGATTCAGATTGGAAAGCAAGATACTCAAAGTTGTATTCATCACGCCGCATTTCATTGTAAGTGCCATTCCAAACAAATGTAGAAAATGTTATATTATTGCTTTGGAAAGTAGATATTTAAAATCTACCGAAGTAACTACAATCTTTTCTGTGTCCTTATCAGATGCAAATTACGCCACTTGACCTCAGAATGCGCTGTGCTATTCTATTGCGTCGTTCCTTTTACTTACTTACTTTCTTGTCTTATTTTTGGCTTTGCTCTTTTTTTCTGCTCAACCTGTCGTAGATATACCTATTATATTGATGTTATAGACTTATTATTGTACACCAGAAATTACAACAATATAGGACAAAACAGCTAAAGGGGATACTTCCCGTCCACAGTTCCATCCCTCCCACTTTTTTTTTATTGTGTAATAGACTTTTGTTATACATTATCACATTATCAAAGATATAAAATCACTCAAGTGAGAATTTTCGAGACGTGACAAAACCATGTTTTGCTGTCATAACAAACCAAATAAAGAAAATTTAGTTTTCATCATCATCAGCCAGAAGACGTCCACTGCTGAACATAAATAAATAAATAAATAAATATTCGGGACATTTGACTGCTGAACATAGTCCTCCCCCTTTGACCTCTACACTGGACGACAGCCTGCCATCTGCATCCACTGGATGCCGGCGACTCTCATGATTTCGTCAGTCCATCAAGTGGGAGGCCTACGTAAGCTGCGTTAAAAAACACTAAATCGTCTAAAATCGTCTCGTCTAAATTTCGTTTAAATATCTTTTAATTTGACGGAGTAATTAGTAACAAGCTGAAATTTCAGTTGTGAAAGCGGGCGCGAAAACAGCGTATTCCCGTCTGCATGTCTTCTTGCTACAAGTTATTTCTTCCCGGCAACCTTAGCATGGACAGGCTACATGTATAGAAAAAGTTAAGAATGGGGTGTGCTCTCTTAATGGATTACGTTACATAAGTATAAAACGGTTTACGCAGAAAGAGTGTACTAAGCCAAAACAGGTACATACAAATTATTATTAACGGGATATTTACCGTGGTAAGGTTGTGGAATGACACACAACCTTACCACGGTAAATATCCCGTTAATAATCATTTAACTATAGTACACAAAGTAATTATGAACAACTTTTACAATAGGAAAAATTCTGGAAAAAATGCTGTTCCATAGAAAACGGTCATATCAACGGAACAGCAGATATTTTTTTGCGATTTTCGGATTGGTTATATTAAAAGTTGTTCACAATGATGGATAGTATGGACCCTTTTCGGATTAGTAAACCCTTTACTTAAAACTTATACATTAGCCGTAGCCTCCCGTAAAACTTTTAAGCTCCATCATTTGGTCACTCTTCGAATAAAACCTTTGTTTTACTAATCACATTGAACTATGGTACAAAAAGATAAATATAAACATGATGGTTACGCTCATAATTATTCTGATGAATTTGTCGCCTCGCGGAGTCGTGATAGGCTTCAAGGTCTACGAGGAATCAAGTTGCACCTACCAGACAATGTGAGTCATCTTGACATGGCTCAATGACTCACAGACATTGAAAAAGTAGGTGCAAAGGTAATCACTGCAAGCATAATGAACTGGCTATAAAATAGCTTTCAGACTACACTGTCACTCAAAAGTCCGGCCGCTGAATAAATGCGTCTGACAGTTGCCATAACATTGTAAAAAGCTGAACGACAACAATAGATTCTGATGACTTTTACTGGCTTTTTTAACATAAGGTGATATGGCTATATACAGCCTGCTACAGCAAAATGTTTAAAGAAAATGTTTTCACTCAGATTTTTACAATATTTGCTGTTTGCTGCTGTCAGACGTATTCTCTCAGCGGCCAGACTGTAATATAAAAAAACAGACTTATATCTTATAGGTCAGTGATGCTGGTTAAATGCTTATAATAATCATCACACATTAGCAGCCATCAAACGTCCACTGCTGGACAAAAGCCTCCCTCTTAAAGAGAGCTGTTGCCATTATCCCCACGCTTGGCAGGCGGCTTGGGGATCGCAGTAAGTTCACCGTGTACTAATAGGATATGTCCTAAAACTGCGATAGGATGCTGCTGCCCATCCTCCGGTGGTTCTGGTCGCAGTTTTAGGACATACCCGGGTCCTAATAATCATAGCTTAACATCAAATGAGGTGGCGCTCAAACGTAATCCTATTATTTAATAAAAACGTTTGTATTGATTTGGATTTGATTTGGTATGGATGCGAGTGTCCGGAGAGAGTAGCACAACAACACAAAACAAAGACAAAAGAAGACCTATCCCAGCAGGGGTCATTCAAGGCTGATGATGATTATGGATGTACCTTGGATTATGTAACACATTGGCTTTTTATTCCAAAAAACTTCGATCAACAATACCAACCAGTTTGTCTGATACAAACTATTAAAAATACTCGGGAAAACTAATATCTCAACGAAAATTAATGTTTAAAAATAATAATATTAAACAAAACTCGCACATGAAAAAAAAACAAATTGCCAATTTATATTCTGTATATATGTTTGCCTGTCTGTGTCATCGTATATAGATCCCAAACGGCTGAACCTATTCTGTTTATGTATATTTTTTGTTTTTGTTTGAAAGCTGACTTGGTCAAGATTGTTCTTAACTATGATTCAAGAAAATCTGTTCAGCCTTTGATGACTTTTTTATCAGGGTTTAAAAATATCAATTTATATCTTCGTGACATGCTATACCTATGCTATATCAGAAGGTAGACAAAAGTGCATATGCGATTTATTACAACGTACTAGTCCGGTCCATCTGTAGAGGCCAACATTACAAGTCGATATTAAAAAAAAAAAAAAAGTATTTCAACGTAGTCTGGAATTTGCTGAAAATCCTTATGTCGGCAAAGAATTCTACTTCGAAAATGCATGAAAAACTTGCTGTAAAATTAAGCAAAGATTTTTTGAGGAAACAAAAATCTTTACTACGTAATAATATTGTTTTCATTCGGGGTATGATTTGTCTGCAAAAACTTCAGACGTTTATTACACAGCTGAACGCGCAAAAGCGGCTACTTAACTTAACTGCTTATACCTACATAAAAGTTAATTTATACCAACTTACCTACCTTAAATGTAATTCATAATTCTCTCTTCACATTTGTGAGGATTTACGATGTCTTGTAGTTACAATACAGCCCATTGTTACATTTGATAGAGCTAACATAAATATATACATACATTTTTTCAAAAGCAATGTCGTAACCTACCTAATGCCTACCAGTAATACAATCCAGAACCTAATTTTCTATTTGTAGGCTCACTTACTCGTATTGAATTACCAGAAAACAACCGTAGCGAAAACCTTTACGATCTCTATTCGAAATGCGTCACTAACTCAGTTTGGCCCTGTGTTTGTTTGTAACCTTTTCATATTTATTCATATATTGACTGCCCCGGTGGCTCAGTTGGTAGTGAACCTATCTTCTGTGCTTGGGGGCGTGGGTTCGATTCCCATCTAGAACAAACATTTGTGTGATGAACATTTGTGTTTGTTCTATGTCTGGGTGTTAATATCTATTTAAGTATGTATTTAAAAATATGTATGTACGTATATCAGTTTCTGGCAGCCATATTACAAGCTTTGCTTAGTTTGGGGTCAGATGACCGTGTGTGCAAAAAAATGTCCCAGATATTCCCAGATATTTATATCTCTCGACTGAGATAATCTGAATATTTTTTAAGGGAATAGTAAAACCCTGGGCAGTACCGCATTGCGAAGTTAGTTTACCTATTAACATAATCTAGCTATCTTATCTATATCTATATGTATATATAAAAATGAATCCTTATTTACCTTGGTCACGCCATAACTTGAGAATGACTTTACCGATTTCATTAATCTTTTTTAAAGTTTTCTAATACTATGTAGAAGGTTCTTACGGAAAGAAAAATTAAGAAAATTGGGTGAAAATTGGAATATTTTAGAAAACTTAATGACGATTTTAACTTCCCTCTTTTGATAGTTCTATGACAGAACAACGTCTGAAGGGTCAGCTAATTATCAATAAAAAAAAAGTTCACAACATTAGTAAAATACGCAATATACGAAAATTACTTTGTAAAGTTATCATAAACCGCAAAACATGGTTTAGTCATTTTTTGGAAATTCCCCCTCAGTGATTTTATATAAGTATTTAATGATGGGCGAGCGAAAGAACCGCGGATGGGAAGATTCACGCGCATACATTGCCACACGTGACCGTCGTTAGCGAGAGACGTCAGCGAAAACAATCAAGCCCTTAAAAGTACCAAAGGATCTAACTAGGTACACAGCGAGATAGATGACCCAAGGTATCATGCAATCAATTCAAAATCCAATCATCTATGCAAGCATAATCTAGTAATAGTTATAATCTATATCTATACTATCACTCAATAACTCATCACGAAATCTTGAAAACTGCTATGACCTATGACACAGACCTACTTGGATATGGTCTGTGACCTATGAAGATTCCTTATGGCATGTAGAGGCTCGCTAAGAACAGCAAGTTATGTATATTTTCAGGCCTGAAGAAGAAGAGCCCCGCCGTATTTCATTCATGACCAACGAGCCCAGCCCGTACCAGTCCCTGGTGTTGAAAAGCCAACGAGACAGCTTAACATCGAGCGTACCCACGCCAAACTATTCTAACACCATATTATCCAGTCGCAGCGATCCTTATTCAAGCAAAGGGACTGTCCAGTAAGATTTTCTTCTGAAAACATTACGTTCTCTCAGCAGCAACATGTGTGACGCGTTGAAAACAGCCAAATATGGAGTTGCATTTACCTGATCAAGAGCTGTGGGAATCGAACTTGGTTTTATCTTCATCTGCCTCTAGGGTCATGCCTCCTCAAAATGGCGACATATAAGTAATGAAAGTGCGGGCAGATGTGAATGAAGCATGCTTCTAATGATTAAAAGCTCATGCTTCAATCACATCTGCTAGTTAGAAGACTAACAATAGAATACTTTTTATATGATACTTTTACTAGAATGCTAATACTTTTTACTAATACTTAACAAATACTTTTTACTAGAATGTTTTTTGTTTTAGCATTTATTTATTAACTTTTTACAGTTCAGATGATTTAGGAGGTCACGAAACGATGCTACTAGATATGGTGCGAGCACAGAGTAAGGAGAAAGATGAAGCCCAAGATAAGGGCCTGGACTTGCCGACGAGAGACGATGATTCTGATGAGTAAGGTTACGATGATATTTTACAAATTAAGTTAAGGAAATACATACCTACTTAGTTAGAAACAGTATACCTACTCTGCCACACTCAGCCGCGCTCAGTTATACTCCTGGCCTGGTTTCTAAATGTATAGGCATTGTGCAGTAGTAGCTTGATAACATGTGCTGAATACGCCCCTCACAAGGAGGGCTCAAAATTCACAAGCATGCTGTCCACGAAATTTTCGCACCGAATGATAAAAAATGGCAAAAGGCGGCATCCCTTGCATTCCACATTTAAAACGCCGTCTACAGCCTCGTCTCCAGGTAGCAGTTGTTGATGAACCCTTTCTTATAATCACACAGGTTTTGGTGCTTGTTATGGCCTTTAGATTTCTAATAATCACATAGTCATAGGTATCTTCAAATTCATAGAGGTTATGCAGTTCAGTACCTAGTACCTACGTCAAAACTAACAACCACTTCAAACCCTACCTCGCGTAATTACCGTCTATAGTCTATACCCACTTGTTTTTTTGCCATAATCATCCTGCAACCGTTTCAAACGTCATACAATACAAAGATACATTAGTAAAAACCTCTCGTTTTCCCACTTTCACTCCCAATACAATTACATCTATTAACGTATACTTTCACACAGTTTTCTCATACAATAAAGTATTACTTATTACGAACGAAGCAGAAATACCTCAATTATTGTCTCAACGTCGGTGCAATGTCGTTTTGTTGCAATTAAATGCCGTGATATGAGACTGGAAACGTCATCGAAGTAGACCGCTCGTATTTTGTTACGTAATTTTATAAATGGGGAAACTTATCTGTATGTGACATATTTGCATATGTCTTAGTATCTGTAATTCCTACAGCCCTTGGTTGGGTCGTAGACCTTTCCTTTTATGTCGCTAGTATACTTGAAACATACTGCGTTGTGGCATTGCATACCTATTTAAATGATTAAGGTCTTATGCAGAAACTGGTTAAGAACAAGTATAAATTGACTTTATTTTAAACCCCGATAAAAGTGCTGATAATTTTCAAACGGCTATACAGATTTTCTTGAATCATAACTAAGAATACTCTCAAACGAGTAACCTTTCAAACAAAAAATTATAAATCAAAATCGGTTCAGCCGTTTGAAAGCTACGATGCCACAGACAGACATACATAATACACAGCCACACATAACTTAGAACATCTCCTATTGTTTAGGGTTAAAATGCCAAGTTGTGTAAAAAATTATTGTAGGTAAAAACTTTTCGAAAGCAGTTGGCTGTGCGAATGGATTCAAACTACTACTGAATTTCTCTCGTGACGTCATGGTAGGAACAAAAAATTTATTACACTGGGTTTTCATACAAGTTGTCCATCCTAATAAAAGTCTGTGGGTCCATCCCGTTAGAGGAGATTTCTACTGTGCACCAACCCCCCCCCCCCCCCTTTCCATTCAAACCGAAAAAAGGGGCGACCTAAAAAGGCTTTGCCTGCGGCGCCCCGTTATATCTGGCGCCCTAGGCGGTCGCCCCACCGCGCCCTACCCTAACGCCGGTACTGTCGGTATCTTTCCGACCAACGGGAGAGAAAGAGAAAATATTTTCTCTTTCTCTCCCGTTGGTAGGACAGCGGCCCGTCAACCAAAGCCATACGTCTGTTAGTACTATTATAATTAGAGCTTGCCTAAGCCGCAAAACATGTTTCCTTTCGTCCCAGCCAGTCGAGCGAGGCCTGCGTGCATGGCCTGAGCATGCGCTTCACGGAGCGCAGCGTGTCGAGGTCGCGGTTCTCCAGGATATCCACCAAAAGGGACATGGACATACCCTCGATACTGGCTTTTACTACAAACACCACGGCTCCGGTAAATTTATTAATGCTAACTGCGACCCAGATTCACCCACGTAATTTTTACTAGGATACAAAAAAAATACCATAATTATGTCACTCTTCAGCCCTCTATCTCAAAAGTGTGATCGGGCCTTAGCGGTAAAAAAACAAACACTGTTCATGTAGTTGAACCCATCATCATCATCTGTCCATTCAAAAACCGAAAATAAGCAAAGAATAGTTTTTTTTTATGCATGCGGTATAATATGGCTATGGGCGCCCCTATATAGGCGCCTACGACACTTTATATCTGGAGCCCTGGGCGGTTGCCCAACCAGGCCCAACCCTAACGCCGGTACTGAGTAAACAATAATCAAGGGAATCTTTTCTTAATCCTGACTAACCCACCAACCCTACCAGCCACCAACCCTGCTGGGTTACCAACCCTACTGTTCAAATCAGTATTATAATAATTATTGATTTTAGCTCTACAATCATCATCATCATCATCATCAGCCAGAAGACGTCCACTGCTGAACATAGGCCTCCCCCTTTAACCTCCACACTGAACGACAGCCTGTCTTTTGCATCCACTGGATGCCCGCGACTCTCACAATGTCGTCGGTCCATCTAGTGGGAGGCCTCCCTACGCTGCGACTTACTACAGCTACTGTTTATCTCGTCTTCTCTTCTCTCGTCTTTTCCTTCTTTACTATAAATTCTAATAATTATACTACTTTTTCTTTTGCAAGTAGTTGGCAACTCTACTTCTGACAGACAATACCTACTCTTGTAATTTTCAGACTCAGCTCGAAATTCCAGGCTTTCAAAAATTGAAAACACCTGAAGACGCAGAGGTCCCTCGCTGGTCCATCCGCCGGTCAGTCTGCCCCGTCTGCTCTCAGAAATGGAGAGACAGAAGTGCGATCAATAATGTCAAATACTCTGGTAAAAATTATTCTTATAATCGTACTTTTCTGGTGGGACTTCCTGAAGTACTTTACTTAGGACACGCCCGCTCTTCGTCACAGCTGTCTCGCACGTAAATTTTTATATTTTTAAGAGGAATTTAAAACAAGCGGTTGGCTTAGTTTCACCTTTAGAATACCATTTCCTAGTTTCATACTTTGTGAAACAATTTCATGCCGAAGTTTTTTTTTTCTATGTTACTTTAAAGATACTTAATACCCGGCCTAGCTAGGTACAAGGACAAAAAACCGTTTGAAATTTGAATTTCCCGCCATAGGTAAAACGTTCCACCTTAATGCCCAATAGTTTATTTATTTATTTTGGTATTATTATAAGTTTCGTTCGCTATTTTTCAGGTCTAAAAAGAAATTCGTCGTTAGAACTGCCTACTGTGATAGCCCCGGCACGTTTGCGGACATCAATTACCATGACCTAGTAAGTGTTTGATCTGTTAATAATTAGGTATGTACCTAGGTGCTTACTTACTAAATTAAGTTGGTATTGAGATTAGGTTATATCATAAACTATTAGCAAAGGTACTCATGCTCATTTATTAGAAGTTCTAAGGCATATTGCCAACCATTCTTGGCAATGGCAATCGTTAGTAGGTAACTCTGAACTACGTACCTACTAAGTAGGTAGGTATAATCATGGATATCATGGGTATAATATAATACACTAGCAGTCCGCCCCGGCTTCGCACGGGTATAGTTATATAGCCTATTTAAATAGCCTATATTAATTAGTGATAATTCACTATCAAAAATCTATCCAAATCAAATTTTTTTGAATAGGATTGCCTTTCACTACATGCAATTTCCAGGTACTTTCGAGTTTCGAGCTTTCATTAGAGCATAAAACGAAAAAAATAAATAAACTAAAGTTTATTCTATCGTGTTTTGAACCAAATCATAAACTCAAACACAGATGTACCTATCTGTGACATTTATTTTTTTCCAGCTCAAATATTGTAATTTAACTGAATAAAATTGATTATAAACCGTCAAATTTGGTAGATATAAGATGTCGTATGCATTTAAACTCAGACCCAGAAGATGAATGATCATATCATCCACATCAGGCTGGCAGGATGTCCCTTGAAAAAGAGGTTAGGGGTCCCCTAACCTCTTTTTTAACCTAACATCAAGGGGCATGTGCTTATTTGAACCCCTAATAAGGGTTCAAATAAGCACATGCCTAGGTACCTATATAAGTACCTACCTACCTGTACATTTTAGCAACTTTACAGTGTACCACGTCCCACCCTCGCCGTCGTCGACGAAGATGTGCCAGGGTACCGCTTGCTCCGCAACACCAGTGCCACCTGGCAGTTAACGCGCGCGCGAAGGTTCCGCACGCCGAAGCTACAGATGCCGCCGCCGGAGGCCACTGCGCCTCCCAGTGCCGCAGCTCCCATGGCCGTTAAAGATCTGGACATACGCGTCAACAAATTCCTTACTGATGAGAAATAAATGGTGATGACCTGATGACTATGGTTGGCTTGTTGTTAACGCTCCTTCCCCCGCCCATTAGATACTTCACGGTACGCTCATAGCAATAGTCGCGCGCGTGACGTCAGCGTGTAAGATAATGAAATTTTTCCAAAAACCCAATAGTAACAACCCTAGACAGTGTGATCGATCATGGTATAATAATATTATAAATCATGATTGTGTGAACACAATAGTAGGCTTTGAATTCAAGGAAATGTCCGAATCAACTATTATAATAGGTATTAGGATTAACAATAATGTCTACTGTGCTGAGGGGGGGGGGGTTCCAGAAAATAAAAATACATCTACTACTTTCTAACTAACTGACTTCAAAAAGGGAGGTAGGTTCTCAATTTGACCCGTTTTAGTTCAATAAAAATATCAAATATTTAAAAAAAACATATTTCGGGGGGAAGGTTGAATTTCCGTCTCCCCTGGGCAGTAATAGTGTTCCGTGGTGCTAGGTATGGGTACGCCACAGGGGTACGCCACTGTGGGGTACGCTCATGGCCATAGTGTTAATGAGAACCACAGAAAAGAAAAAATATGTTACTTCTCTTTTCTGTGATGAGAAGCAATATAGCCAAGTTCTTTGATTGGTGCAAGGACGTTATATATACCCTAAAGGGACGATTGGCGCTATTGGCATAATTCGGAACGTACTTGTCAACCGTCACTGTTAGCAATCACTGTCATCTGTCATTTTCAAACAAATTCGAACTACAAATTATTTTCAAAAACAAATCTGAACTTTAAAATTAATAGTATATTTTTTTTTCAATAATCTAATCAATATTGTTCCGCATTATTTGCTATTAGTAGTACAATGTCTCTTCTGCCGTTCACAAAAATATTAAGGACTTCATTATGCCATTCAAAGAATTGCAAAAGTTTAACTGTTCGGAACTTGATGTCAAAACAACTTATGTACGCTCAATTCGGGGACCCGCTTCATGTTGTAAAGTACAAAGAATGCCTAGTACCAGAACTGGATCCCCAGCAAGTGCTGGTCCGCATGCTGGCAGCGCCGGTCAATCCTGCTGACATAAACACTATCCAAGGTACAAACATTATTGTGACACCTGTCTTTTACAGAACAACGTTTTGGAACACTTTTTTTAATATTTCTGTTTCCTGAAAGAATATAAGTACAAGATTTTTGTCAAGGTATTTCTCTTCATCTTAATTATATATTTTTTCTGTAAATGGTTGTTCTGGTACAACATTTATGTATTATTACAATACTTTTGTTACAGGAAAATATCCAGTGAAAATATCACTGCCAACAATCCCAGGGAATGAAGGTGTAGGAATTGTTAAAAGTGCAGGAAATAATGTGGAATCCATTTCTGAAGGCTTGAAAGTCATTGTGACAAAGCCTGCTTTGGGTACCTGGAGGAACTATGGCATTTTTCCAAAAGACGCATTAAAAGTCGTACCTGAAGATATTGGGCTAGTTGAAGCAGCAACAATCACTGTTAATCCATGCACTGCTTACAGAATGCTTACTGATTTCAAGCCAGTGAGAGAAAAGGGACTTGTTGTTATACAAAATGGGGCAAACAGTGCCTGCGGGCAAAATGTAATTCAACTGTGTAAAGCATGGGGTATAAAGAACATTGGGATTATTAGAGACAGACCCAATGACCTTGATAAATTAAAGGAATACTTAAAATCACTAGGGGCTACTTATGTTTTGACTGAGCAAGAGTTACGTCAAACTGAAATCTTCAAAAACAAAGATATTGAAAAGCCATCCTTAGCCCTAAACTGTGTCGGAGGGAAGAGTTCACTAGAAATGTTGAGGCAATTGCAGCATTCCGGAGTAATGGTAACTTATGGAGGAATGTCTAGGGAGCCCGTTACTATTCCCACAGCATCTTTCATTTTTAAAAACCTACAGTTTCATGGGTTTTGGATGACTCGATGGAATGAAAGTGCAGATCCTGCTGCAAAAGATAGGATGCTCAACGAGATTATCAAGTTAATGTGCGAAGGAAAATTAAAAGCTCCATTACATAAAATGATCAAATTCTGCCAATATGAGGAAGCTCTGGGAAATGCTCTCGCCCCAAAAGGATTCCTAGGACTTAAATATATTTTGGACTTTAATGAGTAAAAAGATTAGGCAATTAAGTTTAGATGTTACTTAATATTTTATTTTAATGCAATAAATTATGAAAAGATAACTTTGTTTGTCATATTTAGCATTTAACGTTAGATTTTGTAACTTTCTTTTCATCATTGGTTCTCAAATTTTCAAATTAAGTTTCTAGACCAAAATTTTGCCACCCCAATGGCATTCTCTGTGGCTTCATTCAGGTTGTCTAGTGTGCAAGTTCTAGGACACACTGCACAGTTCATCAAGTGTGTCATTGTCCGAGGGTCCACACCACAAAGACAATCGGTGTCAGAACCCTTTATATAACCCGGGACTTTGCCATATTATCCCAGCTTCGGCCCACTTGGGACCGAAGTCGGTTCAGGGTTTTCCAAGTGGGCCATGGTAAATATATTTTGAAAATAAAATAATGATTTACGGAACATCGACTTGAAAGAAGATCATTGGTTCTAATCTGAACCAACACTAATATCTTGCACAAGATGACACATTATCCTTTCAATATTATATCTGCTCTTGCTTATGCACCCATATTCTAAATTAGCCAGGTTACTTGCACCGTGTGAAAGATCTTACAACAGTGTAAAATAATATCTTCTATTTGAACTAACAGAGTTGTTTTCTTTCAGGAAAGAATTGTTGTTTGCCTTGCTTACCTACAATACCAGGAGATGAAGGTGTTGGAGAAATTGTGGAAATTGGTTCTCTTGTCGCCGCAGTGAAACAGGGAGACAGGGTGGTTCTGACCTCTAGGCTGCTTGGAACCTGGCGGTACTATGGCATCTATAACGAGACGGATGTACACATTGTGTCCCCCAATCTGCCACTCCCAGAAGCAGCCACGCTAACATTAGCTCCATGCGCAGCTTACAGAATGCTCAGGGATTACAAAGAACTCCTACCTGGTTCAGCGATTATACAAAATGCTGCCAACAGCCCATGTGGACAGGCCGTAATACAACTTTGCAAGGCATGGGGTATCAAAACCTTTAACATTGTTGCGAATCACTGTGGATACGAAAATGTGAAAGCACATCTTATGAGTATAGGTGCTACTGCTGTACACACATTAGAAGAAGCTGAACAGCTAATTTCCTTCAATACATCTCTTTCAAGGCCTGTCTTAGCATTGAATTGTTTAGGAGGAAGATATGAAGATATTATGCTTAAGCTACTGGAATGTAATGGTACCATAGTTTACTATGGAAGTGCTTTTGATCTGCCAATAGAGAAACAATTCTTACGGAGTGATGCTACTTTCTGCAAATTTAACTTAGGTGATTGGAATGCGCGATCAAGTTCTGTAGATAAAGATATAATGCTAAATGATATAGTTCAGCTTATGGTTATCGGATGTTTTAAGGCGCCTATGCATCAACCTATAGAACTAAAAAATTATGTGCACGCATTTAGAAACACTTTGCATTGTGAAGCTTTCACCATAATAAGTTTTATATTTGATTTTTCTTTGCCCTAGAATGTTAATTAATGTTACTATTTTTTTTAATGTCTATATTTATTGTGAACGCACTTTAACGGTTACAAAAAAATTTAACGCGATTAATGCAATATGTCAAGTTTGACAAAGTTATGTCAAAAGTCAAAACCAGCCGATCACCAGCCGATGTAATGTAATGTTTGGATTGGAAGAATTTCAAAAGAAACTATTATATTTTTATAATAAACAATGCATAGATAATTGACATGCGTAAGCATTTGACCACATTTTAATAATGAGGTAAAATAAATAACGAGAAAGCAGATAAGACAGGCCTTTTAAAGGTTCTTTAAGCTTTTATCTGTGAGGTTATATAAATATTCAGCAAGATGGAGAAAAATTCGTATGAAACATACGAGTTCCTGGCTTCAACTAACTCTGATTCAGACTCTAACCAATTCTTTGTATTGCAAGACGATGGAACTATACTCTGTAAGTAATTTTTGTGACTTTCATTTTAAAACTACAACCACTTTGCCAAGCTAAGTTTGTTATGTTCCAGAAAGACCATGTTTACATAGTTTTCCAGTCCTAGAAATAGAACACTAGCTATAGTACAGCATAGTGTCTTTATTTATTTTAAAACTTTAGTTAACTTACCTTCATTTGTAACTCAGACAAACCTTAAGCCAGTTGCAGACGATGCATAATAAACTCGCGTGAGTACTGCGCATTGTGTGTAACAGTAACACAAATAACTAGCTATTTCTAGTGAACGAACATACATACAAACGCTTTTTTTTTGTTGGGCAAGTGCCTTTATTAACTAAACAAAATACAAGCTAACACTAACACTACAAAAACAGTTAAGACTTTTATCAACTTGGTTCTGGTGGCGATAGGTGGAGGTCATGCAGAAACAGTCACCCATGCTAATTTCACAAAAATATGAAATAATACAATTTTTTTTTTGTAGCTGTAAATAAAGAGATACAGTATATCACAAAAATTGAAAATGATAAAAATACTACTGAAAACTCGAATCCCACTGAAGGATGTCCACCTGTATTTGATGTTCCTTCCCAGCAGTACTATGTAGAATTTGAAGGGAATCCTCCACAAATGATATGTCTTAATGGTAAGTAATTGTTATGGTGTTCACTCTGTTTTTTACAATATACTAGAACTAGGAAATAATTGAAGTTATAGGTTCAATTCGAGCAATATCTTGTATCAAGTGTCATTTTCACTGTAAAGGTTTCCACAGTTGTACAAGTTATTTTAACCTTACATTTTTGTTGATTTATCTTAGTAGTTGTTCTGTTTAAGCTTCTGTGATTAAATTAGTGGCGGATTAACGCGCATCAAGGCAAGCTGGCCCACAATCAAGCAAGGGGTGATGAAGGTGAAGATGAACGATTCGATCAAAGACATCCTTGATCGAAGGGTGTGTGGGATAAAAGCACTTTCTCTGTTGTAGTGCATCTCGATCGCAAGAGAGACTTATAAGAAGCGACGCTAGCGAGGTTACACCCTGAGCGCTGTCACAATAAACTGCCCATAGAATAAATCCTACTAAACTCAGTTACTATGCCTACTGCTCATATTGGCAAAAATCTGTTTCAGATCAATTTGCTATAACAAATGAAGAAAGCAATGTCTACACAAACAGCTATCTCATACAACCAGAAAACACCTCAACCGTTCAACAGGTTATCTATACTATAATATTATAAAGAGGAAAGATTTGATTGTGTGTTTGTTTGTTTGCATTGAATAGGCTCCGAAACTACTGTACCAATTTGAAAAATTCTTTCACTGTTGGGTTGCTGCACTATCCCCGGTTAGGCACATAGGCTATATATCCCGGCTTCGCCCGTGCGAAGCAGGGGCGGCCTACTAGTTTTTTATAAACCGCACATGCTACCAACCATCGGTCTTTGCACTATTGCACTGTTGCACTTATATTAACCCAAATGGAGTGATGGTCACAGAACTAATATTGCATTGGAATAATCCACCTGGTCGCGTGTACAACCCTACATTTAAATCACCTTATAATGTTTTTAAGAGGTTTTTACAAAATGAACCATTCAATTTTAAGTATTTATATTTTCGGGCATAAAACGAATAAATTAAACCGTAATTTTCAAGATAAATATAAAATAAGTAAACCATAACATAAAAATGTTTATTTTATGGCAGTAATTTAACGAAACCCATTCTCAAACTTTCCCTCTTAAAGTTTTATGAAAAACTACTTTTGTAAATTGGAGGTAACAAATGGATATTTAAAGTGTTACCAAAATCTGATCCGTTACATTAAATAAAAAATACAGATCTATTTAATACAGCAACTGAATTTTCTACAGATCTTATTAGTAGAAAGAAAAAGTATATCAAAAATCCAGATTTCAATGTTTTTTTCGTCAAAAAATGTGATAGGACTCTTAAGTATACCTATAAATATTTTTCAGATGGAGATAGAATCTTTTATAGATCCTCAGACACTAGATGCTCACCAACTGCAGCAGTTAAATGTTGAAGCCTTCAATGGCACCAAACAGACATCAGACCTAACTGAGGTAAAGTTTGCTAATCTTTTACTTTTTTATTTTTGTATAGGATAGATGTAGTTTTACTGACTCGCCAATTTTTACTTTGTAGGTTAAAAAATCTTCCGTATTATTTATTTTTTTGTGTGTTGTATTCAAATTGGAAAACCCAATCTCCTGTTTTACAAACATTAGACAAGGTAATCAAGCTAAAATTAGCGAGCTTTATCAACTTCTAGATTAGGAATACATTTGAGCTAAAACAAGTGCATCCATTGAATGTACCTATTGGAGTTTGACTGCCCCAGTGGTCCAGTTGGTAATGAACCTGCCTTCTGCGCTTGGGGGCGTGGGTTCGATGCCCATGCACCTAGGGTAAACATTCATGTGATGAACATTTATGTTTGTTCTACAACTGGGTGTTAATATCTATTTAAGTATGTATTTAAAAATATATATGTATATTTCGTAAATATAAATATATAGGTATATCAGTCTGGTGGCCATAGTACCAAGATTTGCTTAGTTTGGGGTCAGATGAATGTGTGTGCATAAATATCCTGAATATTAATTTATCTTTTCTTAATAAAACTGTTAGAATATATGCTAAACTATATTTCTTTCAGATTACCTTGACCGATGAACAGTACCAAATTCTGGAGCAAAAGGGCTGGTTACTGCTGGAATCAAATGATAAAATATTTGTTCTAAATACTTTGGGACTTCACGACATCACCGCTAATGATAGTGAGTTTTGTTTTTAACCCCATTTTAACAAATATCGCTTTTATTTGAATATGCCTGCAAAGATAGTAATTTTAATCCTGGCGGGTGTCTATAATCTACGATAGAGTAGAGCAAATAACAATATCTTCTTGAGTACGAGCAAGAGAGAGAGAGAAAGAGTAGGAAGCCCACAGTCTGTTATTTGTGCAGCTAATAATCCATAAAAATAATATTCATAATCAAAACTGATTAGTAGACGAATTCATCTCTAATCTATTTCAGCTTCAAGGTATCAAGTACAATAAAGAATTAGTGGTAGTTATTTTATGTTTCACTTTACCGAACTTTGTTATGATGCTAATTTAACGAATAACCTTTTTTTTATGTTAAATCTGAAACAAAACATTCGTTATACCTGAAACCAATTTGTAATTAATCTGTAATGATTATAATTATGAAATTAATATAATCTGAAACAATTTTTTTTGGTAAATCTAAAACAAATGAGTAATTAATGTATAATGGCAATAATTATAAATTAATTTAAATCTGAAAACAAATAATAAATTAAACCCTTCACTTCACTTCCCTATACTTAGAACATTTTTCGACATGGTGTTTCACGTCTGCACGAGGCATGCTCAAGTTGTTGTGTTCACTTTTCAAGAGCTAGGCCAGTGTTAGGGTTTTGAAGATGAATTTCCGCAAAGTAACGCCTGATTCAATCAATAATCATACTCTAATTTCAGAACTTATACAAAGACTGAAAAATGAACTTCAAGAAAGTAGCAATACCAGTTCTACTATAGGGTGTGTATAAAGTATACCTAATTATTATATTATTTCACTATCGCACTCTACCGCCTGAAACCTCATCATACCTTAGATCTGTTGAAATCGCACACGTTGCGTTTTACGGGATCTTTTTAATCTCACTCCATCCAGTGGCATTTCCTAGTAACACATGAGGTTCTTGTAAAGAGCTGATAATAGAGCTTTTGAAGGGCGACAACGTATCTAATCTATAATGCTCCTGGGCTCTGATTCCATAACTTCAAACACGCTCGTAGACGGCGCGTTAAGTTAATCTCTACGTGCGTGTTCAATTTACGGAATCAGGCCCCTGGTGTTACAGGTATCCATAAGAGACGGTAATCCCTTACCATCAGGCGGCCCGTTTGCTAGTTCGCCGCCTATGGCATACTTTGTTTTCATAAGACACATTTATGTGTATTGCCGATGGGGCCGAAAGGTTCTCAAATGGAGATCACGGATCAGTAAGCGCAGCATACGCATCACGTCCACCCACGAGATGGACAGACGACCTAAAAGAGACCGCAGGGAAACGCTGGATGCAGGCTGCTTCCAACCGGCCCTTTTGGAGATCGATGGGGGAGGCCTATATCCAGCAGTGGACGTCCTACGGCTGAAATGATAAAGTGTCTTATTTACACATCCGCCGTCGCCTTACGCAGGTGACAGCTATAAGGTGGGAGAGTGGTGAGTGGGTGAAATTTCAACATTCTATGACCTACAGCCATTCTACAGTATTTTGCGGAACATCGACTCGAAAGAAGAAGAAGATCCTTCATTATATTTTTTCTGTATTTTTTTTCAGGCAATTAAGAATAGAAAGTGTGTCGAGTATGCCAAATGAAAATGGCGACGTAACCACGCAGGATCCAGGCAATATGGTAGAATACTTCATAGCCAACAATGTACCCATACGACAGTTGGAGGCAGCTGAAAACGTAGAGTACATCGTCAATGAAAATGTTAAAGATGAAACAAGTAAGATGGCTTATGTACATTTATTACTGGCAGATTACCTACCAAATGGCAAGTCAATACAGGTTCCTAAAGATTCCGCACGAAGGAGCAGCGATACGGGGCGTGTGCGAAAAAATTTGCTTTAACGTAGTGCGCTTACTACCCTATCGTACAGGGATGGATTAATATATTATAATAGTGCCCGGGTATGCAAGCAGCTAAAGAACACTTATGTAAGTCCTGCGAGTAAGGGGGGTTAGACAAGACCCACTTTCTGTTAGCGTTAACGCCTGCGGAAAGATGAAATTGTGTGAAAATGACATTAGCTTGAGATAACATCTCTCAAGCTAATGTCATTGTCAATGTCATTTTCATACAATCTCATCTTTCCGCAGGCGTTAACGCTAACAGAAAGTGGGTCTTGTCTAGCCCCCCTTACTCGCAGGACTTACATAAGTGTTCTTTAGCTGCTTGCATACCCGGGCACTATTATAATATATTAATCCATCCCTGTACGATAGGGTAGTTACAGTCTGTTTCTTTTTAGAGTAAAGACACTCATAAGACGGAGCGCAGACGCGAACTCGTTCACAGCAATTTCAACCTAAGCTTCATATTATTACGATACAAACAATTAGACGCGTCACTGAGACACTGGTGGTATAGGACGTGATTAGCGACCGCGACGCGACCTTTGCTGTTTTGTATCGTATTAAAAATATACTAAGATTAAGATTGCTTTGAAGGAAAGCGCTTGACGTCCTCGCCCCGTCTTATAAGTTTGTCTTACACCTTATGTGTCCAACTATATAGTCAAACATGGTATTTTACGACCAGGGGCCTTACGGACAACAGCTAATTGCGGCACCTAATCCGCTCAGTTTGAAAATCACGCGACCGCAAACCGTATCTGGGCGCGATAAGGTTCACGTTCGCGTGATTTTCCAACTGAGCGGATTAGGTGCCGCAATTAGCTGTTGTCCGTAAGGCCCCAGTGTTGCAGGTATCCATAAGCGACGGTGATCGCTTACCATTAGGCGGCCCGTCTGCTTGTTTGCCACCTATGACAAAAAAAATTGCCTCTTCGCCATATTTCTTTATTACATGATTGAACATCAAAAAGACGACTTATGTTGTATGAACGGCGTCAAGTTAGAACAGGGGCCTTATGGCCAACTCCTTACGCGGTTTCAAACTAACGTTGACTGCAGTTTGGAAAATTACGCGAACGTGAACCTTTCGCGTAATGCGCCCAGATACGGTTTACGGTCGCGCAAGTTTTTTGATCACCTAAACTAGATTGCTTAAAACAGCTAGCCGTAAGGCCCCAGGTCAACGTGCCTTAATTTTGTACTTATCAATATCTTATATTCCACTGCTTGGTGGGTTGCATAACTGGCAAAAGTGTGGTAATTTCCTAGATGGACTGTGCAAAAGACCTCGCTGCAACTAAAGTTCATCATCATTGTCAGAATCAGCATATCTCAGTCTATTACTAAAAAATTTACTTCATCAGCCTTTTAACAGTCCACTGCTGAACTTTTAGCCTACCCCGAAAGGGTGATTGGGCCATATCCACCACGCTGGCCCAGTGCGGATTGGTGGATTCACATACACCATTGAATTCCTTCTCCGTACGTATGCAGGTTTCCTCACGATGTTTTCCTTCACCGAAAAGCCAGTGGTATGAAAAAACAAACTTATAAACTAACTTATTCTAACTTACTAACTTATTGAATTTTTGTAGATGAAGATACACCAAAACAAATGCCAGACTCCAGTGAAACGAAGGTGGTCACAGAACTACCCGTGTCATACAAGATTTGGAATAATGCTGATGTGAATAGTGAAGCGCAGAAAAAGTGTGATGCGATCAAAATAAAGACGAAATATATATTCAAAGGTGTGGACCAAATTCTATAAGCAAGTAAAATTTATTGAATAAGCTATAGAAGTGCCCTGCAGTTTCAGCCGATATCCTTTAGGATCGGTTTACTTTTCGGGTTAAGTTGCCTAGGTTGCATCGTCTGCATCGTTTGCTTGGTGCAAGTGGCAGGTGAAGTGCTCAGTAACACTCCGCGCTGGTCCATGCGCAAGTGAAGCTTCGTTTCCCCGCGCTACTTGCGCGACGCCCACTGCGCTTCGTTCGTCTCGTTCGAACACTCGTGCGAGTACGTACTCGCACGCATGTTGTGCGCGTCACCGCGCGAGGGGCTATTTACGTTTGAACGCCTACTTGTACTTGCAAGCTACTTCGCATGGTCAGCAACGGGCTTTAAGGTGACTGCGGAAAATCATACGAACGAGAACCATAACACGCGGAGATACGGTTTGCGGTTGCGCAATTTTTCGCAGAGACCTAAATTTAATCGCTTAAAACCGGTGACGGTACGACCCCTGATCATTATTTAATATTTATTTTATGTATTTTCAGACATTCCAGAGAAAATATTTTTGGGGAAAACAGTCAACGGCAAAAAATTATTTGCCAAAGTGAAAAAGAAAAGTAATGAAATACATGGAAAAATGCATGAAATAAATACACATCGTAAGTACATCAATATCATGATAGCACATACTGATAGCCAATTTTAAGGGTTTTCAACTATGTCCGTTTTTAGCGTTCCATACCCAAAGGTTGTAAAACGGGACCCTATTACTAAGCCTACGCTGTCCGTCTGTCCGGCCTACCCTTTAACGGTTGTACCTTTAGAACCGTAATAGATAGCCAAATTTTCACAGAATATGTAATGTAAGCGCTGAATCAATTTAGATAAAATTTATATGGGACCACCACTGAAGAAACTATAAAAGAAAATATCACGTATCACGGCGGAGTAATCACGTAATAAACATATAAAAAACATACATTCGAATTGATAACCTCCTTCTTTTTGAAAACTGTTCACATACAAAAATGAAAAAAAAAAAAAACTAGTAAAAATGGTAAAACGTACAAGCGTCAAAAGTGTGCATGATTATAGTACACACTGTAAAGTATAACAACAAATAATAAATAATGACCAAGTGAGACACGCTGACAAATTTCTGTTCACCACCAAGTTAAGCAAGTCGGTCGATGGGTGACCGCTTGAGCGTGATGTTGTCTAATTGCACTACTTTTAGTTTTGTTTTCACGTTAGTTCTTATAACAATATACTTTTTGTAATCTATTAATTAACAATTTATTTGGTGGTACCCTCAGTGAGCGAGCCCTATTCGCACTTTACCGGTTTATTTATGTTTCCAGACAGTTCATTAATGGACGGAACAATCTTCACAAATCTCGTTCAAGAGTCATTCCGACGATTGTCCAAGACTAGTTCCAAGAACGTGGGGTACGCGCAAGTAGTGGTGTCTCAGCTACTGCGGCTGCCGAACATGAAGCACTCTCTTCTGGGAAACAACTTGGTTGTCACAAAGGTATGCTGCCCTCGGCGTCAATACGTTGGGGTGACACTACCGTAGCGAAGCTGGGTAATGTCAACCAAATGTCAATGATCGATATTGAATCATCACATCAATTTCGTTCAATTCTATTGGCTGTTAATTAATTAAATCAGTTGTTACTTTTCGGAAATTCATCTTCAAAACTGTATTAATAAAAATTTCAAAAAAAAATAAGCGGATACACAAAAAAATATGACAAAAGAAGACATTTTGAAACAAACGATAGTTTATTTTACTATTAAGGCATATCTCCATTTTAGGATTCCGTACCTATAGGGTAAAAACGGGACCCTATTAATAAGCCTACGATGTCTGTCTGTTCGTCCTACCTTTAAAAGGCTGTGTCTTTCGATTAATAGATAGCCAGTTGAAATTTTCATAGAATATGAAATGTTACGGCGGATTAACAAAGAAATAACAAAAAAAAAACAAAGTAAAAACGAAAGGGTAGTGAGTACGAGTCGGTGAAAAATTTCTGTTCATTACCAAGTTATAACTGGGAATTCCTTACTTGGATGACCTTATTTATCATTTCACGGAATCGAAATGCGCCATATTATATTAATTTTGAAGTCGGTTTTTTTAATTGATAATTATTGTATTTTGTGGTGGTACGAAACCCTCAGTGCGCGAGCCTGACTCACACTTGGCTGGTTTATTTTTGTCTTGGCGGCATTACTTTGCGAAAGTTCATCTTGAAAACTGTTTTCTTTGACGAATCTCTAACTCTAGTGTATTTCCGCTTTAACGTCGTATTAAGCACAATAAGGAATTAGGGATCAATTATCTATGTTTTACTCTACAGAAATCTGTCTAAAATGCTAATAATTAAAACTAACATCGAACAAAAAAATAGATTAAAAATAAATGTATCTGAAAAAAATTCTCTTTGTTAGACATTAAAGGCAAACAGTTTTGAAAACACAGAAACGCCAATTTTTCCTACTAAAATCTGAGACATTTATTCGCTTGGTCAAAAAGCATTCTTTTTTGCAGGTAGTAACTACCCACACCGCAAGCGGGAAAGATGTAGGGCAGCCGACTATGGTGACCGGCGTTGTACAGCACCTGGACGGGGAAGTAACCTTCATCCATTCTCCACTGTTGCTGCAGGAATTAATGCGTGAAGCTGGTAACTAAAATTATTACTAACAGATTAATGAATGTGGTATATATTATCTTTAATCAACATCATCAACTCTCATCCTATCTCATTATAATAGGCATGTGTCCTAATTTTCGTTAATCTATACTAATATTATAAAGCGGAAAGGTTTGATTGTTTGGTTGTTTGCATTGAATAGGCTCCGAAACTACTGAACTGATTTGAAAAATTCGTCCACTGTTGGGAAGCTACACTATCCCTGGGTGACATAGGTTATATTATAATGGCTTACCACCTTCGGTTTTTCCTCCAACATATAACCTCAATCGCTTCAAGCGAAGAGTGAATAAAGTCCTCAAAGGTAGGCAACGCACCGCCAATGCCCCGGGTATTGTAGGTGTCCATTGGCGACGGTGACTACTTACCATCAGGTGGCCAGTCGCTTGTTTGTCTACTATTATATATATATATAAAAAATATACATAAAAAAAATATTGAGATCCATACTAAAACTCCAATAATGTAACCCTAGGTGTAAAAAAATAAGACACACCCGTGCGAAGCCAGGTTGCGTTGCTAGTTACTCATAAAAAAGCTGATCATAAATAGAGCTCATCGACGAAAACAGCTTAAAATTGTTCAAAATAAATAAGTTACGATTATTTTAATTTCATGCTAGACAGAGAGCGCACTATACCACGTGATACACGTCATGCCGTGCGCGCGCCATACAAATGCTACACTAACACACGCTTTGCGAGAAAGAGAGCATTCACTCTCTATCCCCACCAAAAACTTTAAACGCTCATATCTCAGACTTATCGGCCAATACTTTTTTTTTGTATGTGTAATGTATTTGGTTATATATTTACCTAAGCTTTTTATATGTAATAAATGTAACATTAGGACACATGTCTATTTTAATTTTACCTTTTTCCTTACACAGGCCACTCCTCTATAATATTGTGATTTTGAAACTACAAAGCGAAATATCAAAATACTGATTAAATTTCAAAGTCAATCTAAAAGTATTATTTCCAAACAGTTTTGAAAACCCATATTGTGTTGCGCTTTATAAAGAGACATACATGACCGGAAGGAAGTTATAAATTAGGTTTGATACAAATAGGGGAAATAGGACAAAATCAATCCTTGATTGTTTGCAAAACCTAGTTGAGAATGAGTTGTACAAAGTGTTAAGGCCTTATCACCAAAAAAATTGTTTACAATTACAGAAGAAAAATCGAAGACACCTACGGATCCCATATCGAGCTGTCCAGAAGAGAAAACTGCAAGAGGTGTGGTACAGCTGCTCCACATCCACATTTCGGAGATGAGGTACACCGACAAACCGCATGAAACTTCCATCAACCTGAGCGAACGAAGTTAGTATACAAAGAAAATATCACCATAATCTCTGAAAGGCATTCACTTACATTTTTTGACGAAAAAGGCAATAAATAAAACTGGGTTTTTGGCGTTCAGGTGCCTTACGCCCAACTCTTGACGCGGTCCGAAATTAACGATCAAACCGCGCAATTCGAACACGCGAACGTGAACCTTAACGCGCCCAGGTACGGTTTGCGGTCGCGCAACATTTTTTCATCACCTAAACTGTATTGCTAAACAGCTAGGCGTAAGGCCCCGGAGTCCATCAAATAGAAAAGTCTATTTAAAAAAAAACTTGATCTGTATATTTTATTCATTTATTTTACTAAGTCTGATTAAGACTGGATTCGCACCCATCTGGAGATATAGTAATACGTACCTTAAAATGTCTCCCTTGTATGAATGATCTTAGGGTAAAGCCATGAAATGACAGACACAGATTATTAACCTATCTGTTTAGTCCAACGGCCCTATTACGTATTTTTATGGTAATAAACTACCGGACTAATATTATTTTAATGTCTTATAAAAAAGCTGACCATAAATAGAGCCGAAAACAAAATTAAAATGTGTTTAATATTTCGCCTGATTGTAAACGACGGTGTGGCCACAGAAGTTTTTTTGTTTAAATTAGAACGGCTGTCAAGGCATTTTTGTAAAAAAATTGCTGTAGCCAGTTGCACCCATATAAACGAAACGTCAGTCATTCGAAATCAGTTAGCAACTGTAATGCGAAGTTCGACGCGTTGATCTAAATAAGAATGTTCAATCAAGGTCCACTCATGCCTGGTAACAGATTGTCCTTCTCATTTCCGTTCTATTTACTTCTCTTTTCTGTGGATTTGGCCGAGGAAAGAAGACATTGATCTAGAAGAAATCTATTCACTCTAGTCTTGAAGATGCCTAGATTGTAGTTCTCAGGATATTAACATTTTTGGACTTCGCTTTCATAAAAGCCAATCTAGGCTTCATGAATTCCATTCTTGGATTTCATGAAGGCGAAGGCCATAACTAGAAAAGTTCCGCAATAAGGTTGCCAATTACTGTAAAATACCTAATTTTGATATTTCTTTGCAGAACTTCCACTAGACGTGCTGAATGATGCTAAGAAAAGACATCCCAACCCAGCGTACGCTTGCGGCACTTGCGGAGCTGTATTCAATTCGGAAATGCAGCTAAAAAACCATCAAGATGTAATTCATATTTTTGTTAGCCGCGCCCCGCGGTTTTACTCGGGATTTTCCACTTACTAGAGATCAGTGGCCTCATTTCGGAAGTCTGATTCTCATTCGGGCTAGAACATTAAGTCCACTGACGTCCCGTCAGAAGTATTGTGCATTAGGGTTGCTCCAGTGGCGTGTATAGTCGTGGAAATCTGACAGTAATAGTGATCCCTTTCGCACCATACCACAGAAGAGAAGACATAATAGTAGAAACAGATTCACTACGCAAAATCATTTAAATAAGCAGCGACTCTTGCTACTCCACAATAAAGTGTAATTCAGGATGTGCGAGCGCTAACTACCTACAGCTATATTAGCCTAGAAGGTCCCTCCCTGTCTATCGCGTAACTCTTGTCGCGTTGTCTCTGCCTATCACGTGACAGCGGGTGCGGCAGGTCCGACAAGTCGGCTACTTGACGCTTCATACCTAAAGTGCGGAGTGCGCCAGACTATACGCGCGAGCGGGTTGACATACGATTCTTCCTAAACTTCCGTAATAAGGCTGCTCTTCAGCCATTTTTTTATGAATGTCAACGACGGTGGCCATTCGGAAGCATGTGCGCTTTACAATCTGATGGCGCCCAATTTGGTACCAAAATAAATTAGCAGTTTTGATGCCATCTCTCTGAGAGAAGGCTGTATCCCAGCAGTGATGATATATGATGATGAATCATACTAATATTATTGCGAAACTGATTTGTTGGGTTGTCCTTCTTTCACGCAGTTACAGAGCAACGGAACGTCAAGATTTTTTTGCATGTAGTTAATGGGCCGGAGGCTACTTTTACTTTTTTAGGCCATTTTTTTTCCCGGATATAATTAAAGGTTCCTGTACTATTGTCAACGCGGGTAAAACGGACGCAGCTAGTCTAAAAGTAAACAAATTGTACTTATAATAGCAGTTCTGAAGAAAGTTTATTTTTCAGGACGAATGCATTGAGGTTGAAGATGAATTGACAATAGACACCGACGACTTCAATGGCAACATTTCAACGTTATATTCGGTTCTAGAAAACGGGAAAGAGAAGGTGTACTCTTGTACGATATGTGAGGTAAGACATTTAAAATATATTGTAATCATAATCAGCCTTTTAACAGTCCACTGCTGGACTTTTAGCCTACCCCCGAAGGGGTGATTGGGCCTTATCCACCACGCTGGCCCAGTGCGGGTTGGTGGATTCATTGAATTCCTTCTCCGTACGTATGCACGTTTCCTCACGATGTTTCCCTTCACCGAAAAGCCAGTGGTATGAAAATCCATACATAAACTCCAAAGAGCTCATTAGTACGGTAAAAACGTCATTGGCAAAATATGTAATAGAACTCTGCTAATCCTCTGGCGACTCGACAACTCGACTGTTAGTTTTTGACTGTCACAAACAGTATTTATAGTTACAATCTGGGTGTCTTCAAGTCGGGAGTGAATAGGTTTCTTTTTGGCAAGCGTGCTCCATCGTAGGCCGTATCATACATCAGGCGAGTTGGCGGCCAAGCGCAAGCCTGTTTATAATAATAATAATTTAAAAAAACTAAATATCTCGATGAAAATGTATTTACATCGAGAACCTAGTCACAGTAGATATAGCTAAAGAAGTAGTTCAACTCGGACGTGTCATGCAGTTCAATGCCTACTGTAGGTCACAGGGCTAGAGTTGTTACTATCGGGTTTTAGGGGAAAAAAAAACATTATTTTGTACGCTAATTTTATGCTGACCTACACAAACAGGGCGAGTGAGTCTAAATGTCGCGACGGGCGCGACTATCAAGTCGTGGGCGCTCGTTTGATTAAATCGCTCGATTCGGGCGTTTAAGTCGAACTACTGCTTCAGCTTATATACTGTGCTAAACTTGTATGCCCGTCGTACCGTTTGCACCATTGACTTCCACCATCAATGGTGCAGATGCAACTAATTATGCAGTGATATTTTAGTTGACAAAACTAAAATATACCTAGCTATATAGGCGTAGGCACGTTTGGGCAGGGTGGCGCGCTTGCCCTAATCTGGCTGGCCTAGGCAAGACTTCTGGGGTGACCGATTTTTTTACAGCTCTTCATTCTCATAGGCTGGTTTTCCTTTCTTCCGTTCATAATTATTTGTATTTATAGAGCCTAAAGCTAATCTTGTACTTTTTATTTCTTCATCAGTGGGCGCCACTGTTAAGATCTCATTTGTTAAATCGTTTTGTCTCGCTTGCATTTTGCGTATATTGACAATAATGTATATTTTGGCAATTGTTTGCTTATGCGAAAACTTTACGAGCTAATGAATTTTTTTGCAATAAGTTTTCACTTGCAAATGAGTCTGTAATGTGAACGTGTAAACAGCCGAACTGCTTCACTTAACGGCTAAGCCGATCTTGATCAAAATAATCCGAGTAAACTTAAAAATCGCGTGGGAAGCCGCGATGTCTAAGCCAGCTTATTATCATCATCATCAGCCTTTTTAACAGTCCACTGTTGGACTTTTAGTCTACCCCCGAAAGGGTGATTGGGCCATATCCACCACGCTGGCCCAGTGCGGATTGGTGGATTCACATACGCCATTGAATTCCTTCTCCGTACGTATGCAGGTTTCCTCACGATGTATTCCTTCACCGAAAAGCCAGTGGTATGAAAATCCGTACATAAGCTCCAAAGAGCTCATTGGTACGGGCCCGGGGTTTGAACCTGCGACCTCACGTTTTCAAGTCTAGCGGTCTCCCAAATGGGCTACCACGGCTATATTACACAGCTTATTATAAATCGCGCCAATCATTTTACATCGGTAGTCACAATATCTTATTGTTTCAGACTAAATTCACAAGACTCTTCAACTGCAAAAAGCACATCAAAGCTCACAGAGCTGGCATAGAAAAGAAGCTCAAAGCTTACAAATGTAAAATGTGTCCCAAAACATACTTCCACTCCGCTAGTCTGTCTAAACATATTGTCAAAACACATATACAAATGAAATTAAAAGATGTATAATGTAACATATCGAGACTTTTTATTCTATGAATTGACAAAGCTTCAGAAAACAAAATAGGTTTTCATTTGCTGGGCTAGCATGCGAGCTGCTACAAAATCCTATCACTTTTTGTCATGCGAGAATGTGACAGCTATCGTTTATATATAAAACCACGGTAACGGTAAAAGAACGGTACTTGCACTGCTGTCTCGTTTTCGCACTATAAAAAGATAACGTATTTTTTTTATCGCGATTCAATGTTTGGTTTACATGCTAGACCTGCTAGCTTCAGGACTAGCGATATTTAATCACTTGGTATTGCCATGTGTAAAAAATAATTACATATTATTTACAAAATACTGTTAGGACATTACTTAGATTGATGGATGGATTGCTCTTTATATTTTCCTAAAATAAAAACAATACGTTCTTATTCATTCAATTATACTGCCACTGTGAAAAGTTGAACATAATCTAATTACTTCTAATTCACATTAAAATCAGAACTTAAAATATATCATCAGAGAAAAAGCTTTCTAAACCATCAATCAAATCTTCAGCACCATTGCTTTGTTCTAAAGATGCCCCTGAAACAATAATTATTATTTCATTAATCTTTTATTTCTGGTGAGCACAATAGTTTATATCTATCTATTGTTTTATTGTTAAACAAACATGGGAATAAACTACATTTAACTAAAAGTATATTACTCATAGAATTACACTAAAATTATTTTATATTGCAACACATTTTACTACATCATGGTAGAAAAGGATGGCGACATTCGTTCTTAAAAAGTTGCAGAAACGGAACAATAAATTCGGTTGCACAAGTATGGTCATACAGAGTACTGTTAGCACCTTTGGGATGGATCGGCTAAGTGCTAGCTTCAGGGGTAGGAGTCTGAAGAAACATGCTGAGACGCTCTTTAGCAACAATTTTTATGTCCTTACAGTTCACAGTCAATCGCAAGCCTAGAAGTGAATCTATATAATATCTATACTAATATTATAAAGAGGAAAGATTTGATTGTTTGTTTGTTTGCATTGAATAGGCTCCGAAACTACTGAACCGATTTGAAAAATTCTTTCACTGTTGGGAAGCTACACTATCCCGGGGTGACATAGGCTATAATTTATACCCGTGCGAAGCAGGGGCGGACCTCTAGTCTTAATATATATAAATCTCGTGTCACAATGTTTGTCCTCGATGGACTCCTAAACCACTTAACCGATTATAATAAAATTCGCACACCATGTGCAGTTCGATCCAACTTGAGATATAGGATAGTTTAAATAATTATATAACTAGCGACCCGCCCCGGCTTCGCACGTAAATTACACCCGTGCGAAGCCGGGCGGGCGGGTCGCTAGTATTAGATAAATATGAATCCCATTTCCCTTGGTCACGTCGTAACTTGAGAACGACTTTACCAATATCATTCATCTTTTTTTTGTCCTAATATTTTGTAGAAGGTTCTCAAAAAAAAAAAACAAGAAAATTGCGCAGAAAATTGGAAAAATTCAGAAAACTTTTAACGGTTTTAACTTCGCGCGTTAGTCAGTTTGCGCGTTTGATGAATGTGAATTTACCAGACAACAGTTTTATTTTTGGACATTCATAGCTAAGACTGGACAACGTCTGTCGGGTCATCTAGTAAAAAATAATAAACAGATTCTTACCTAAGCCATCTGAACACTTTTCAGTCTTTATCACAGTGAATTCATCTTCATACACAATACTGTATCCATCAGGCAATGCTCTGTTTCCATCTTCATTTAGAATTGTCAAACTATAAATAGCTAGAATATTACTCAAGGTAATATTGAGATAGTGCTTTTTGAAGGCACTACCCGTGGTGAGAACTGTTGGTTTTTGGAGGATCAGGGCACAGCAGTCAGATACAATGTACTGCGAGAATGTGGACCATGCATCTCGGTGTAAGGTGCACTTGATTGAACCTGCAAGTAAAGGTGGTAGTTAGTATCTATTTAGTAAAACTGTTTCAGTATTTCAGTAAACTTAATTGCTGATGTATTGAGCAGAAAATAAGCAACTTTAACAAAAAATGCTTTACACTCATAGCTCCCCACTAGGATTCTCTGTGTTATGGAGATACAATGAAACACATACAAAGACACAATCAACTGTGTGTTGTCAGAGCAGATATCATTTAGACAACTGCCTAGGCAGGAACCTGGTCGGGAATGAAGCCCAGGATCTCCTGCTCCTGAGACAAGGAAATGCACTACTACTAAGCCATACTGATAGTCAAACCAGATAAGGTACTGGTTATATATACAAAGATATACAAAATAATTACTTATCACATAATTTATTACATGATTTTTTACCAGTGGTATCCCTCAGTTTTATCAAAGGGTCTATGGCAGATCTATCAACAGCTTCAACGAATGCAGTCACATTTTGTGCCTTCCTTCTTCTCAGGTTACCAGAGAGCGCTTGCTGCTTGATTGTCTTTATACTGTCTATGTCCAGCTTCCAGGACTGGATGTCACTGAGTAACCGGTTCCATATTGGTGAGTCATAGAGGTCTCTTCGTAAGTTGTGCTGATTATAATCAATGTCCTTAAAAAAATATATAGCTTAGTTTTTTTTTAATTCATTCAGCATCAAATACTTACAATCCAATGTTCTACTGCATTGGCTGAATAGGGTTGGCTTGGCCCACAGATAATACAGATGTGGGTTGGCCAGTAGAAACTTTACAGATGACACTGACATCAGTGTAGCTTTTTAAAAAGGCTTTTTTTTTTCATCAGGAAAGGTACATAATTGATTAAAAGGAAGGTATTATACTTTTAACAATGACTTTTTATACCTTATAATTTTTTTAAAGGTTTATTTTCCATAAGAAAAGGTACATAATTGATTAAAAGGAAGTTGGGGAAACTACTCTGAATTTTATTGCTAGTGTTTTCATCAGTTGCCTTTTGCCATATTTGTTTACATGCCTGAGCATAATGAATTATGTTAAGACATCTAAAATATATAATGAACCAGCTGTTGCCCGCGACTTCGTATGCATAGACTTTCATATAAACTTTCAACCCCCTTTTGTCATCCTTAATTTGGTCCTTTCGTTAAATCCTTTCTTAGCGGACCTCTACACCCCATAAGGTCATAGGTCAAGTAGTTTTCAAGATTTCGTGTTTAATGAGTGAGTGAGTAGATGAATTTCGCTTTTATATATATAGATATAAATATATAATGAAACGGAAACCTACTATTTATTGAAGATCAACCATATTGGTGAGGTAAAGAAGCTTGGAAATATAAACCTTAAATTGTAATAAATAACATATTCAAATAAAAAGGCCAACTCGCTTTGCTCACTGAGAGTTCTGCACCAATTTACCACCACCAGTTTTTTTGTTACATCAAAAGGAGATGCAGGTTACACGAGCAACGCTTGCATGTATTTGAAGTGATTACAGCGCAATCTATCTGCAATAGATTTAAGTTATTGTGTTACATTACAAACAGAAATTTGTCACTCGGCCTTACTTGGCCAGTGTGAATTATTTATTGTTTTACTTTAGAGTCTGTAGCATAAATATAATAATGCCAAGTTTGACCTTGTACATATTTGTTTTTACACTATATCTATCTGTCACGGCTCAAAAGACAGCAGCTAAAAGGTAGGACAGACAGACAGCCAGGCTTAGTAATAAAGTCAATGAGAACTTATTATACCCTTTGGGTATGGAACCCTAAACTGTAACCATGATTATAATATATGTCACACATTTTTGTGGAGTCCACGTTTAGGCAAACATAGTGTAGGACAACCTGAACCTTTAGGGTAAAAACTGGATGCAAAGAACTGCCAACCGAACTCAGTGGCGTGCATAAGGAGAGGCTTATGTGCAGCAGTGGACAGTTAGAGGCTGATGATGATGATGACACACTTTTGGGGTAGGAACAGCAGAACATTAATTACCTGAGAAAGCAGTTCTATCTGACAGATACTCTCATCTTTGGGTACCTCAAGGGCACCAGTTAACAATCCAGCTGGACCTGGAAACTTTCGTTTGCTTTGATGATCAAAATATGAATTGATAATCTTTCTTTTATTGTGCTTTGGTGATACAAAAGTACCCAATTCTGAATTATCTTTGTGTTCTCTTGGTTTATCAAGCACTTTTTTAATAATATTGTCAACAGGTGTTACACTTTTAATAGATGTATTAGAGCAGGGCAACTCAGCTTTCTCAAGTTCAGTTTTGTTACAAATAGGTGATTGTGCTCCATCTAATTGTGATTTAGTATTTAAATGATCAGTAAAACTTGTTTTTAAATTTTCTTTTCCTTTTATTTGCACTGTTGCTACTTCAGGAAAATCAAATTGTGATAGCACCTGCAGATAGAAAGCACGCAATTAGTCAATTAATGATTTTATGATGAGAGATAAATACCACTAAGTAAATTTTATTTTATAAAACATAGGTACCTCTTCAAAATCGTCTGATTCAAACATGTTTCTATAACATTTTGACTAAGAATTTTGTTGAATAAATTAACAAGCTTTGTTTTAGTTTAGCAGGGGGTAACAAGTTTACAAGTTGTAAAATAAACAGCGGGGGCGAGAAATAAATAAATAAAAACCTCAAAGATGCCTCTTAGATCTTAGGCAAACATTTCGTATTTTGCTTTTAAGTGTCAAGTCAGTCAACTTCACTTGACTTCAATTTTATGCACAGAATACTTTTTTTTTCCGCTTAAGAGAATTTTGGCGTCGCACGTCTTGTGCATTTGCCAAGAGATTTTTTCAAGTTTCAAACATTGTCAGATTGAAGCAAAGTAAGTCACGGTCAAGTCCGACTCATGCTCTAGTAAAAAGATGGAGACTTTACTAGAGGCTTCTGTGGAGTTTTGGAAACATCACGAAAATCTATATTTTTTTCACCCATCACAAACTGCTAAAATCGCCACTCGCGTCATGGGATCATTGTGATCGTTTTTTAGGGTTCCGTACCCAAACTGTAAAAACGGGACCCTATTAGTAAGCCTATGTTGTCTGTTTGTCTGTCAATCATACCTATAATTTTAGCGGCTGTATCTTTCGAACCGTAATAGATAGCCAGTTGAAATTTTCACAGAATAGGTAGTTACTTAATTTTGTAAAAAAAATACTAAAGTAAGAACTAAAGGGGGTCCACATGCAGCAAACGTATTTTTTGCGTATTTATCTATTTGCTATAGTGTAAAAACGGCAATACAAGCGTCAAACTTGGCATGACTATAATACACACTAAAGTATAAAAAATGGGTTAGTAAATTTTAATGAGTGTGATTCGGTGGCAAACTGTTAATTACCAAGTAGGGCGCGGTCGGTACTTGGATGGGTGTGGGCGTGATGTCGTCTTTTTGCACGACTTTTTGTATTTTGTGGTGGTACGGAACCCTCAGTGCGTGAGTTCCACTTAATTACCGGTTTATTTAATATTTCGATTTTGACTTTTGTTTTTGCGGTGTTTTGTTTGCGCACGGCCTTTGGCTAAAAGGCAATGACCAACTTCTATTCTCAAAGCCAATAATACAGCTGAGTTATTAGAGATTTTATTTTATTATATGTTTTCTACACAGATCTACTAATCTGTGCTTTGATATTTTTTCTTCTTTTTGGTTTGTCTTGACGTCTTGATTTCTTAAGTTGTCTATGGACTCTATGAGTCTCTATGGTTGACAAATGGATGGGTGACATGACATCTTTCATCATAACGTTTGAAAAAATAATATTTTTAATAAAAACATAGTTTGCTGTTTTAATTTGTGCTACTATGTATTAATAAATAAGAATATTTATGTGAGCTTGTACATAGCCTTAACTTTAGTTGGTGATTGTTTACTATTTGTTACAAAAAAATAGGAAAAATGGATCTCGAAGACAATGCCATGGGTCTCACCTATGAACAAACTGATAAAATACTTCAGTTTCAAGATTTAACGGGTATTGAGGATATGTCAATATGTAGGGACGTACTGCAGAGACATCAGTGGGATTTGGAGGTGAAGCTCATTCAGTTTTTGTACCATTCTCCAATAAAATATTTAATTTTGCTGATGCCTAGAAATAGTGCCACCACCATTCCGACTGCGGACGTTGTGTCCTAAATCCTGTTTTTTTTGTTATATATAGCGTGCTATAATGTTCTATCTTGGTTTTGCCTTAGGTGGCGATACAAGAGCAGCTGAACATTCGAGAAGGGCGGCCGTCGGTATTTGCTACAGAAGCCCGCGCGCCGCCCGTCGTTCACGACCACATAGCACAACAAGTGTTCACGGATGAACCCCCTGAAGGACCAGCGGGAGTGCGTGGACTCCTGCGCTATGTAGTCAATTTAGTAGTGTCTGTATGCTACAACACACTTAGTTCTATGCTGAATTTGCTCCTTAGTTTTGTTCGCCAAGATGACAGAAGATGTAAGTATGATTTAGATACTAGATGTTGCTTATTTGTCAGTAATAGGTTGGAGCTTCTAATTGCCTGGCGACGATAACTGTAAGTGACGATGTGATTAAAGATGAAATTCACCTTTATTTTGGTGTCTTTGAGTCATTGTTGTCCGTGGGATGACCCCATATTCTGAAACACCTCATTTAGTCACTTGGGCCAATCACCCCAAACGTAGAAGCGAAATAGAAATCCTATGAAGAAAGATTAAAAGCTCTGCAGCTTACTTTAGTAGAAAGACGGTTGCACGGTGACCTGATTAAAACCTTTAAAAATATTAATGGATTGTACAACTTTTTATTTATATTACACGGGAATTACTCACATAAGATTAAGCCGGTAAATCTATAGTCGGAGTGACTGGCTTCATCTTACGTGAGTAATTCCCGTGTAATATAAATAAAATGGATTGTACAACCTTCCTGCCATACACGACATCTACTCACTAGAAGCATTACTAAAAGATTACACAAGAGAAAGCAAACGTCACTAATCTCTGCTGTGGTCTGCACATCACAGACCAGCACTGCACACCTCAGAGTCCTCAGCGATAGAGTTGTTTACATTAGGAACTGGTTGCCTGTGGATGTGGTGGCACCGAGATCAATAATTGTGTTTAAAAACAAACTGGACAGATGTATAAGATTAACGAAGATAATCTTACAAAATTTTGACACTGTGATACATATATTAAAATATATAAAACTAGCGGTCCGCCCCGGCTCCGCACGGGAGCCTATCTATATCTATAAGATTATCTTCGTTAATCTTATACATCTGTCCAGTTTGTTTTTAAACACAATTATTTATTTTTATATATTGTTAATTTAAACATTGTTATTGAGCCGGTTGTAAAGAGTTAGAGAATACTTCAGTGAGGTGGCATATGCTGTATGTTTAGAAGAAAGGCAGAAGGGAATTAGATCATGCAGATCCAGTGCACACTCCCAAATGTATCCAATAAAAACCGCATTGACATTTCTTTCATTAAGAACAACTGTCTGATTTCAGTGGTAACTGACCCACTTGGAGATGTCATGGGCTTCATCAATAGTTATGCCTCTAAATATAACTCGCATCCAGTGTTCTACCAAGGCACATATGCACAAGCCCTCAACGATGCTAAAAATGAGTTAAGGTTCCTTATTGTGTACCTACACTCTGAATCTGCTACTGAAACGCAGAACTTTTGCAGGTTAGTAGTAAAAGTTAGTAGAATTTATTTATTAAATAACAACTTCATTTAACCAATATAATAAAAAAAATAAAAAAAATAAAGATTAATTAATAACCATCGAGATACAATTCCTATTGAGTCACAATCTCTCAGTGAAAACAATCAAAAAACGTCAGACAATGTTCAAGACAGACAACTGTTGCTCACACAATGTTTCTGGCTCAACGCATAAGCATTGTCATTCAACGTGGCAATGCCGCCAGCATGCTGGGTACGCTGCCAACTGGTAGTGGGCCTGAGCATTTGGATTGTCTTTAGACCTTCAACGGTCAGTGTGCAAATGGGCAGTCTAACTGTATTTGTAGTTTTAGTTTTAGCTTGTATTTTGTTTAGTTAATAAAGGCATTTAAAAAAATACGAGTAGGTACATACATTGTATCAATTATGTACTTCACAATGCCACATTTACTTCAAGTTAAACATTATGTTGCTTGCATAGTGTTCAACGTTAGTTGTCCGCTATGCCATCGTAGCTCTGGCACCGCGCGGCGTTGTAGTCGATCGCGCTTACCTTGTTACTATCCAAAAAGTCTGCGCAATTCGTATCGTGCGCCGAGTTTTGGTTCGGTGATATTTTTGGCACAATTGTGACTATATGTATTGTATCTCGATGATAATAATGTTATATGCGCAATGTGTGCTTGTATGTTACATGTGATTAATCTCGGAAGTAAGTGGCTCCACTCTTTGTATGGAGTATTCTGATATACACCTTGTAACATGTTACATACATTTTGTTGAGTATAAACAGCAGTTTTTTTTTTTGAGATTTCTGGGTTGGTCCTGCTATCTGCACAACCCTGTATGATATAGGCCAGGCCCCAAGTTAACTTCCAAGAAATCTTTTCCTAACTGAACCAACTACACAATATTTTATAGATCTCTACATAGTATAAATTAAAGTCGCTATCCGCGTCTGTCTGTCGTGTCTGTATGTCTGTATGGCCGCTAACTCCTCCTAAACCACGCAACAGATTTTGATGCGGTTTTCACCATCAGTTAGATACATTTTCACAGAAGGTTTATAATTATATATAACTAGTGACCCACCCCGGCTTCGCACGTAAATTACACCCGTGCGAAGCGGGCGGGCGGGTCGCTAGTTTTCATATAAACTGAAACATGTTAAGGAACCATGTCATGTCGAAATTTGCGTTGGAATGAGTAAGGACTCATTTCAAGTAAATTAAAATTAATTCTCTGTCAACAGGACAACCTTAGCAGACCCAGAAATAATACAGTACATCAACACACACGGGCTGTTCTGGGGCTGCTCAGTGGACACCGCAGAGGGGTGGCGGGTAGCGCAGTCTGTAGGGGGCCGGCGCTACCCACTACTCTGCGTGGTGTGTGTGAGAGAACATCGGATGACGGTGGTGGCTCGGAGTGAGGGCTCGTGCTCGCCCGCTCAGCTGCTGCAGCGCTTGACGCGCGTCGTCTCAGATAACGAGCCGCATTTAGCCGCTGCCAGGGCTGACAGGTAATCTACATAACAGTTATTAATATTTATAGTACTATTCACTTATTCATGAGGCATCATTACTTATTTCATCCACGTCACCACAACAGCTATACTGCTTTTTATCATCATTATTGCCACTGGAGCAACTGTGGTAGCGCCGCAGAGCCTTACCCGATATTTCAAGGAGCTGGGTTGGCTTGTGTAGGTGCTGGTAAAGGGAAAATGCACAACACACCCCAAGTGGGATGTCGGTGCAAGACTTATCGCCCCCATATCGAATAATACTCACTTATTGACAGGGACCGGAATTTTCGTGGCACTTTTTATTTTGTCAAAGGGATTGTATGTTTATCGGCTTCAGATTGTCTATTATTTCTTTACTTCTGATTCGTGCGAGTAAAAATGCGTTTTAACTCTGGGTATTTTATCTAACCATTTCTCTATCTAACTTTTCTTATTTTGAGACATTTTCGATATTAATAGAAGTAAATGAACAGCAAGATAGCTAATTATTGATATTATAATGACATACATCTTTAAAACAAGTAATCAAAAGTCAATGGAATTATTGCGAATATGATAAGGAGCAAACAATATATTTGTTGTTTAATACATTGACAATCGGTAGTCGATGAACGTTCAATCCCTTTGACAAATTAAAAGTGCTATGAAAATTCTGAACTCTGCTTTTTACAGAATAAGTGAGTATTTTTATTTAAGTCATGTTTATAACTACAATTACTATAGTTAAGAGCTCATTCAATTTTAAATACGAGTAGTGGTCTGTTGTGGACTCAGGGCCACAGACCGCATTTAGGTCTTAGGACAGCATGCGGCCCGCGGGCCGTATCTGTGACATGACTTATATAGGTAGTAATAAACATCTATTTAAGGTATAAAATACAACTAAACAAATTATGATTGATGATGATGATGATAGACATAATTTTTTTTTTTAAATTTTAACATAACAAATAAAAATATATATAAAAAACTAACATTTGTATGCTGTAACAGGCAAGGACATGAGATACGTCTCCATTCTTACGACCATGTATGCTACTTTATATGTATGTGTACCAAATACCTACCATGTTCTGACAAATTAATAATCTGAATTTGACTGCTCAAAGGCTTTTCTATGTGTCTCGGCCATTATTGTCATGATGTGTTGCAGGGTGGAACGTGAAGTAAACCAACGGCTGCGCGAGGCACAAGATGAGGCTTATGCGGAGTCTCTTGCAGCGGACCAGGAGAAGGAGCGCCGGCGCGCCGCCGACCGCGCTGCGCAGCAGCAGCGAGACAACGCTGTGCTGGAGGCAGCGCACCAGGAGGAACAGAAGAGGCTGGCGGTGAGACCTATACCACACCAGCACCAACCTGCGGCTTTACCCGCTATCTTAAACGAACCATGAAAGGAGTTTAAAAAAACTATGGAGGACGGCATAGTCCCAATTGGTCATTACGTATTTTTTTTTCAAAATATCATCACTCAATGAACCTTGTATAAGTATTTGAATTGGAAACAATAGTTATAGACGAGACGAACAAAAAATTCAGAAATCACAATGTCCTAGTGTCAAGTTTTGGAGATAATCATACCAATATTATAAATGCGAAAGTGGTTGTTGGTTTGTTTGTTCCTCTTTCATGCAGCAACAGAGCAACAGACCTACCTGACTTTTGCATGGGTATAGTTCAAGGGCCGGAGAGTGACATTCATTTTCATCACTACGTGAGTGAAACCGTGGGGCGCAGTTAGTTGAAGATAAATATTGAAATACCTTGAGTTTGAAAACATCTGAAGATATTTGCGATAATCCGTTTTTTGTGACCTTTGACCCTGAATATCTTAAGACGCGGACACGAGATTGTACAATAATTTTGGGACAACTCTTAGAATGCCATAATAAAGGTTTATACAAGTTTACAGCTTATGATCTCATTCCGAGGTGAAACCCCTAATATGCCTGGGCTATAAGTACACTGGCTGAAGTGAGGCAGGCTGTCGTTCAGTGTGGAGGTTAAAGGGGGAGGCCTATGTTCAGCAGTGGACGTCTTCTGGCTGATGATGATAAGTACACTCTCTTCTCTTCTTCTTCTTTAGTCTTTCTTCGTCCATTTCTGAACATAGGCCTCTCCCAATTTCCTCCACGATCTGCGATCTTCTGCTTTTAACATCCAGTCATGGCCTGCGTGTCTTCGGATATCATCAATCCAGCGTTTCGGTGGGCGGCCTGGTGGTCTGGTGTTTGCCCACGGTCTCCACTCAAGGATGCGTCTCGTCCAAAGGGGACTGTCCATCCGAGCTGTGGCCAGCCCAGCTCTATTTTCTTCCCGCAATCACTTAAACGACGTCTCTCAGCCTCGTTTTTCGCCTAATCCACTCATTTCTCTTGCGGTCGCGCAAGGTAATCCCAAGCATAGCTCTTTCCATAGCCCGTTGCGCGACTCTGACTTTTTCGGCTGATCTGATAGGTACACTCAATCAATTTTATCTCTTCCATAATGTTGAAGTACGCGAGTGAATAGAATATAAACAGTGTGATTTGTGGTTCCAGGTAGTGAAAGCGCGCGAGGAGACCGCGGCGCGGCTGCCGCCGGAGCCGGCTCCGGGCTCGTCGAGCGCGGTGGCTCTGCTCATCCGGTTGCCGGGCGGCGAGCGACTCACGCGCCGGTTCACGCTCACCTGCACTACACAGGTACCCACTACATTCACACTTATTTTGTACGAGCTGTTGCCCGCGATTTTGTACGCGTAGACTTTCATATAAACTTCAGTCCCCATTTGCCTTGCATTCAGCTTCGTATTTCAAGTAGTTTTCGAGATTTCGTGATCGAGTCAGTGAGTGAGTGTATGAGTAGATGAATTTCGCTTTTATAGGTTTTTTCTTTATTTCACAGCAAAAAATTAATACAAGAATCACTTATTTAAAAAAACGCCCTTAACAATATCGTAGAAAATCACTAACTATAAAAACATGTATTTCAAACTAAGCGTTAGAAAAGCTAAGCTTCATTAAATTTGGAAAGAAGTTATCTAACAAAATGAAGCACATTTATATTTATATAGCATAAATAACAAATACCCGTATTTTTTTGTACTTTATCTTTGCATTTTCTCACCTTCTTTTCGTTTTCTTATGATGACCAATTACTAGGTTACATCAACTGAAAAATTGTTGTAGTTGACGTTACCTTGTAAAGAAGTAATGCTAGATCAAAAATATTCATTTGTATGGGATATAATTTGCTGGACGCTTTACAGAGTTAAATAAAATAATAAATATTCGGGACATTTTTTCACACACGGTCATCGAATCCTAAACTAAGCAAAGCTAGTAATATGGCTGCTAGAGACTGATATACACACATATATATTAGTTATGATATGTTTATTAGTTATGTCGCCAACTATGTATCACCTGTCATAAAGCGACTAAAATAATGGACTGCAAACATAAAAAAAAAAAAACAGAATCCAGTTATTTAAAATTTTACAATCCATAGAATATCTACTATATAATAATTTACTAACAACAAAAATAGTTGTGCCAATGGGCCCCAAACTAGGCAAAGCCTGTATCTTGGGCGAGGTTATTTGAATAATAGGCTTGCTTTTAACTGCCCCAGTTCAAAGCAAACCTATAATACAATAAAAAAAATGGCCGCCACTGTAACTATAGTCACCAACTGAGTCGTCGAGCAATAAACGTCATACCATAAGACCTGTAAGTGCGAGCGAGATATACAGATATAACACGTGGATGCGAGCGAGATGAGATGAGCAATGATTTATGATGGACTCGGACTCAGATGGAAGGACTATGACGAATCACCTGACGACTCAGATGGTGATGCGTTTAGTATAGTGATAGTGATAGCCTAAACGAGAAGTAATTTTGATAACTATGTTAATCTCTGATTTTTAGGACTTATATGACTTCGTGTTCAGCCACCCGCAATCGCCCGAAGAGTTCGAGATCACAACCAACTTCCCCAAGCGGCACATCGCTCGAGGCCCGCTCAGCATACAAGCGGTTGGCCTAAAAAACAGAGACGTACTATTTGTTAATGACCTCAATGCGTAACTCCATTCCGACAGATTATTAGACCAGATGAACCAATATTATATGAGGATGATATCAGAAAAATCGCTACACAGTATAATGCAATCAATATGCCTCTAAAGCGACAAACCTTCCACTGCGATAGAGAAAAGATAAGTGGAAAAAATAATAACTCATCTTGTTCTGCTAGCTTTAAGGGGAAGTACTTTTATGTAATTTACATAATAGGCTATTGGGCAGGTGTCTGATTTGTTAAAAATAACAGGCTTAGTGAAAAATATATTTAAATGTATACTGAAGATATTATTAAAATTGGCTTATAAGTTGTGAGATATGTCGGATTAAGAACGGATGTCCTGTCCCTTTTCCATAAAGTGAGTGGGTATAAAGTTTGTATGGCGTACTTACAAGTGACGTCATTTGTTAGTATATCTTCCTCAATTTGAAACACATTTTAATTTTGTTTTCGGGAATCGGCTCTATCATCGAACCCCATCAACGAAAACAAAATTAGTTCAAAAATAAGTAAGTTATAAGTATTTTAATTTCATGCTAGACAGAGAGTGCTCTATACTGAGTTATGACGTCACGTCTCAGGCGCGCCATACAAATGCTAGACTAACTTGCTTTGACTTTGCGAGAAAGGGACAGGTCTCTCTCAGATTGGGGGTCTCTATCCCCACCTACAACATTAAACGCTCATATCTTAAAGATTTACCATCCAATTTAATTTATATTTTTTTTGTATGTGTAATGTATTTTGTTATATTTATAACTAAGCCTGTTATTTGTAATAAATTAAACATTGGGACACATGCCTATTATTGTCACACGAACCGATAATTACGTGTATTGCCAAAGTGCGGGCACTCGCTACTGGCGTTCGACCGACTTGATCCGAGATCGTTGTACGTACGCGTCTCTGTGTGCGTGCGCCTGTTAACACTCCTTGTATGGAGTTGGTTTTCTGTATCTATTTATTTTGTGTTCTTGGTCTAGAACTGATTCCGGTGAGACCATACAATAGTGAAAGTGCAAGATTTGGATCGATGTTCCTAACATCAGGGTCCCAATTCTACTAAACCAATAGTTTTTAAATTGTAATTGTTTTACACTGTTTTAAACTATCACAGTTGTTCACTAAAGTTATATGATTATTTACGGGATATTTACCGTGGTAAGGTTGTGGAATGACCTCCCGATATTTAAAATAAAATAAAAACATTGTTAAATATTAATTGTTTTTTTAACGAATTGCCTCAAAATTGTCAGTTAAATATTTTTTTTATACTTTGAGTGTCATAAGTGCCAATTTTGAGGCAATTGCCCCAAAATTGACACTTATGAAACTTAAAGTTTAAAAAAAAACTGTCAATTTTGAGGCAATTCATTAAAAATTAAAACAATTACAATTTAAAAACAATTGGTTTAGTAGAATCGGGGCCTAGCTCTGTATGTTACACGTAATTGCTTGTAAAATAGACACACAAACAAACAGCCTGTATTTATGGAATTGTGGATGCACAATAAATATTGTACACCAGGAATTTAGTTTTCGTTCAGCAAGTTTGAGATAATTTACTTACAGTACTGTAGCAAAATTTTAAAGAAGTATTTTCGTTCTAGTATCAGAAGTTAGATTTACTTAGTCATATAATCGGACTGATGAGCCTATTTCGTCTCATATTAGTCCGGTGTTATAGATGATCGGACCAATGAGCCTTTTAGTTCGATGTCTACATGTTTACACTCGTGATCGACTGGCGGACTCTATGATTTTCTGTGTTAACAGTAGCGTGAAATGATAACTCCCCAATATTCGTATATTACCTGTGGGAATCCAATAAATCAATGTGGTTTTGATAAAATTGTGTTTAATATATTCAATTCGTGCTTGAGCGGACAAACCAAATGACAATTGAAATGCTTTTTGTATTTCATATAATAGATGATTAACGAATTTGATTCCCAATATCTGTGTTTGTTGCAATAAAGTGACAACGAGACAGTGACGTAATTCTGGGACAACTGTCAGAGTGCCAGACCTTATTTTCTTGGATCATCTAACCCACAGAAAAGTTTTTTTTTTGTTTAAATTAGAACGGCTGTCAAGGCATTTTTGTAAGAAATTTGTTGTAGCCAGTTGCACCCATATAAACGAAACGTCAGTCATTCGAAATCAGTTAGCAACTGTGATGCGGACAAAGAACTTTGAGACCTAACCTAAAAAGGTAAGGTCCAAGTTCTTTGGATGCTGAGTTCGACGCAATGACATAAATAAGAATGTTCAATCATGGTTCTGTCATAATGTCTGGCGACAGATTTTCCTTCTCACTAACTATCTGTGGACTAATAACCTTGACTAATGATTTAAGTATTCCTCAGTGGCCATTTAAATTTTTATCATAATTGTTTTTTTTTCATGACTCATTTTTCATACCTCTCAATATTTCTGCTCGCCTGGTACGTTGTTTTGTATCGCAGAAAGAAAGATTACGTTAAATATAATTTTTTTAATCGTTTTTGGTATTTTTTTGTTACAAAAAATATTATCTGGTATAAAAAATGTGAACATCTAAACATTATTTTAATTTTATTTAGTAATAGGGAAAAGAGCCAATGTTTTTTTAATATTGGTATATAGTAACAGGCTTGCGTTTGTCCGCTAACTCGCCTGACGATAAGCGATGCTGCAAGCACGCTTGCTTAGAAAAAACCTATACACTCGTTATTTGAAAGCACCCAAATTGTATTATGACGATCGGGGAACATCGATTTAGGCAGTGCGTTCCACAGACTATCAGTTCGCACAATAAAAGTGGAAAGTGTTAGTGGACATCTAACTAAAAGGTTCAGGGGCCTTACGGTCAACTCATTACACGGTCTCAAACTAACGTTAAAACAGCGCAGTTCGGAAAATCACGCGATAGTGTTTGCGGTCGCGCAAACCGTATCATCACCTGTAAGCACCTCACCAGCTGTAAGGCCCCAGTACGATTATTTATAACACCGGACTAAGACGAAAGTCTCATCAGTCCGATCATCTGACTAAATAACCGGACTAGTGATACTGGGCCGTATTTTCAATGTTATAGGTTAAGCAGATAGGGTGTACTAAGCCGAAAGGGGTCCGGTACCCATCATTATGAACAACTTTTATTATGGGAAAAACTGAAATCGCGAAAAATATTTCAGCTATTCTATAAAAAACGGCCATTCACTCTTGACAAAATGTATGGAATGATATTTTTTTCGCGATTTCAGGGTTGGTCCCATGGTAAATGTTGTTCATGATGATGGACACTATGGGCCCTTTTTGGCTTTGTAAACCTTTTCCGCGTAACCCTGTAGTACAGTTAACAAGTGTGTAAATAAGCATAATAGGTTATGCTTAGCATGTAAATAAGCAAAAATATGTGTCTTGTAACAAGCTCCGTGTACTTAACTTTAAATGTAGTTTGTAACTTAAATATCACAAAATATTCCGATTATTTCGTAACATTTTGGAAAAGTAGACAAAACAAATTTTACATTATAAGTTGGACCACTTTAGTTATTTTTTAGTTTTAATGCTTCTAAAAGGCACTATGTCGACCTTCAAGTTCTCCAGTTTTGTTTTCTAATATTATAAGTTACTTATACCTACCTACTTTAAATTATTGTATGTGATAAAGTTTTCTGTGTAGTTTTATGTAGTGCTTCGATAATGAAGAAGAATGAGCAATAGATACTGTCCGCGTAAAACCACAGCATCCGCTATATGTATATATGGTGTATACCATAGAGCAGAAAATTCAATCCATAAAGAAATTTTATACAAATACGGACTCTATCTACTAGGTAATAAAGTAGCAATTCAACTCGCACAGCGCTGGATACCGCTTGCTATATTCATCTAGAGAGCCGCTCTCTTTCTATCATGTAGCTCTATCTCTCCTGACGCGGCACGTGTAACGTTAGGGTTGTCTTCTTTAAAAATGTTAATTTCGATTCCTTGTTCTTCCTTTTATTTAAACACCCGTAAGCTTAACAGTGATACGGATTATATGATCGTTTAGAAGTCATTCTTCGTTACAAAAATCACAGAAAAGATGTTTAATTACGCGCGACGTGGCTAGCGTGAGAACCGAGTGGCCACTGCCCTGCCATACGCCTGCCCGAAAGGCGCACCGGCCGAACGTACCTAAACTGTGGAGTGACGCCCTTCTGGTATAACTCAAGGATTAGTAATTAAGAAGATGCATTAAAATATGGAAATCATATCTACTCTACTCTATTTGGGTAATTCTTACGTTCTTAAAAGATGCATTAAAATAAAGTGGTCACATCTGAACAAGTACTATCTACTCTAATCGGCTATGTTGAACGGTAAATTGTTACTAAAGGTATTTCATTTTTGTTATTCTAATGTACCTACCTTCATTAAGGTCACATGTAATAGTACCTACTAAAATTTACTCTAGTCGGGTAATAACATCTCTTGGGAGCCAGCAAAGGACCAGGATATATGAAAGGAAAAGGGGTGTCCCCCTTTTCCTTTGGCCAGCAGTGGGCAATCACAGAAAAGAAAAGAAAAGTTTTGGTTAGAATGGCTGTCAAATATTTGTTGTGGCCAGTTGCACCCATATAAACGAAAACGTCAGTCATTCGAATTAAGTTAGCATTTTTAATGCGGAGTTCCGACTCGTTGATCTAAATAAGAATGTTCAATCAAGGTTCACTCATATTCCTGGTAACAGATTTTCCTTCTCATTTCTGTTCTATTTACTTCTCTATTCTGGCGGGACAATATAGGTTAAACATTTAGGAAAAGTTCCCATTTCTGTGTTTTCTCATTATTATTATGTAGTGGCCTGTCTGTTGCTCATACTCCGGCAAATTCCGTTTTTTTTTAATTTGTTTTAACAATTTGCTTCCTTGCATTCCTCACATGTTACCCTGTACTATAAAATAATTAAATGAATAGCGAAAACAATGTACTTGTGAGTTGGAATTTTGACTGCTCGAGAAACACGCTGCACTTGTAGAATATATGTACCTTTATGTAAGCATTCATTGGTGACCATTTTGAACCTCGTTGGCAGGACTCAGCTTAGAAAAATTATACATCAAAATAAAAATATATAAATATCGATGGAACCAAGTAATCAACAATCATACATACGTACATATTTTTTATTGCAGTTTATAAGACAAGAACAGCGATATTTTTAATTTTAAGGCCGCGCTCACCATCCATAGAAATCTCTCGCAAATTAAAAGATAAAAATTCGCTACTTACCTACTAACTAATTACCTACTGAGGAATAAAAAAGTTATTGGCTTTATTTTTAGAATAACATTGCAAACATATTAAAGTAATTTTTGGTGATATAAATTATTTTGGCAGAAGAGTTTTCTTCGATATCTGCCATGCCATCCTATAAAATGTTAACACGAAATATATGCTTTTTACCTTTTGCTATGTTATTCTTAAGATAATGCTTCATAGTTTTTTTTTATTCTCAACGATTTTTTTATCTTTAAAAATGTTAAAAACGTTTGAAAGATATAGTTCTATCCGGTGATCGCGGCCTTAAGCTAAAAACAAACTATCACACGCATATGTAAGCCGCAGCTGTTTTTTTCTTCAAAAATGTTGAAAACGTTTGAAACATAGTTCTATCCGGTGATCGCGGCCTTAAGCTGAAAACAAACTATAAGACGCATATGTAAGCCGCAGCTAACAGACGCGACTCAGGGAGGTGTAAGCTTGTTCGGACGCGTTTGATCGATGAAGGACAGCCCAAAGCCTCGACCGCGACGTATCACCATTTCAGCCGTAGGACTGCTGGACATAGGCCACCCCCGTCGGTCTCCAAAAGGGCCGGCCGCCCACTATAGATACACTGTATAGTGTATCTATATAGTGGGCGACCGGCATGCGTCGCGGACGGATTATAATTTTATTAATCTATTGGCTAGATCGCGTCCTTACATGGCTTACAGATGCGTCCGATAGTTTGTTTGCAGTTTTAGACATCGCTGATCAGTTTGACTACACGGCCACCATGAACTTGACCGTGTCATGAACTGAGGAAAGGTAATAAAAGTGAAGTTTAAAGCGGGCATGAAGTTTTCGCAATAGAAGATGCATTTTGCAGAATGTGTCAAAGCTAACGTAACGTCACAAATACAAAGTAAAACTTACAGAATAATAAATAGCAGTAAAACTAGTCTAAATTTATCTTTGGGGTTGCATTCAGCAAATCGCCTTGTGACATCTAAAATTAGTTTTATTATTATGATGTGGTTGCATTGTGGAACTTTAAACAATAAAATTTGATTTTGTGCGAGTTCCATTAGCTTTGAAGTTGCCATTTAAACACAGTTTTATTTAAATAAAAATATCTTCCGTTGTATTTTGATTTGAATTTGAAAGTTATACCTATATTGTACCTATAAGTACAACTGGTTATACCTATATTGTATATGTATTTGGATTAAAATAACCCATTTTAAAAATGTAAAATTTCAAGATTATTTCATTTCTAGGGTGCTATTTCCCAAGCAATAATTTTGTAGCTATTGGCTCATGCCTTTTGTTCTTTTTCAAAAAGAAATGTAATAAAACCAATTTCAAAGGATTTATTTATAAGTCGTGATTGTTACTTGTAAGTTAGGGTTAGATCAAGGTATACCTACATAATGTTCTGTGTTACGTTAAATTGCTTCAAATTTTATGTTAAAATTATTTTCCGTCAGTGCTCCATGGACCATGAAATTTGACCAATTGGTCTATGGGGAAAATTATGTTGCCATCGTACAAATTTTCCATCGTTTCTCAGTTGATATTTGGACGATGGAAATATGTAATTTTCCCCATAGACCAATTCGGAGCACCGACGTTATTTTCTGCTGTTTGTGAAGTACTTGTTTTGTATAGTGGTATAATTTATAGCAAGAAAGTTCCATGATGGAAGTAAAATCGAAAATATTTGTACAATCAAGTCGAGCAAGGTGCGGCGAGTACGGTACGTATAGTGCATTTATTTCAAATGTGAGCTCTGTATTATAGTTATGTTTTGTTTAATAATAGCAATGTCTTTCTGAATAACCTGAGTTTTATTTCTAATCCTTTCCGTACATTCTCTACTTTTTCTGGGATAAAAAGTATCTTGTCTTTACTTGCCTAAATAGAAGCTTATTCATCCGAGAATAATTAAAAACAAAAAATTAATTTTAGTCATCATTTTAATAAAAATTCATAAAATAAACAACACCAAAAACATAATACATAAACGATTCACCTGGAATGTAGGCACTTTAAAAGTTTACAATGAATTATCTAGAAACCAATAGAAAATTGTGTATAGAAGATTAATTTCTAAAAGTAAAATTAAAATATATTTTGCATAAAATTAAATACCTCCTTTGTGTTCATTACATCTATAAAAACAATGTAACCTCTTAAGATTGGCACTTACCTAAAGGTAGCATTACGATATTGGCGACTGCGACCGACGGCAGCGGCAACGTCGCGCGACCCACTGCTCAGTATGAATGAATATGGAGTGCTAAAAGAGACCGTTTCGCGCGACTTTGGGTCGCTTGTATATACAGAGTGTATGGGGAACACTCTCGAAGCCAAAAGAAGGTAATTGTACACATTATGAACCGCTTATTTTTATTTTTTTAGTATGGGACAAACCATGAAATCGCAAAAAAAATCGGCTGTTCCATTCATTTTGTCGAGTGTCAATGACCGTTTTCTATAGAACAGCTGATATTTTTTTCGCGACTTCAGGTCTGGTCCCATAGTAAAAGTTGTTCATAATGATGAGTACAATTACCTTATTTTGGCTTCGAGAGTGTTCCCCTTACACCTTGTATACTGGGCAGTGAGTCGCGCGACGGTGCCGCCGGTCGCGGTCGCCATGATCGTAATGCTACTAGATTTCCGATAGAAACAACTAATGATACTTATTGCAACATACATTGATAATGTTGGGAAACAACCAAGTTTTTAACGACTTTTCATCATAAATTATTATAACACCGGTTTGCACTCACGATAAAACCAACCGGTACCCGGTAACCGGTGTTATAATAATTTATAATGAATCCTCACGCGAGTTTTGATGAAGTGACTTTTCATCACCTTGCCATAATATATTCTAGGTTCTCTATACGTAATAACTTCAAAAGAAAAGAATATAGGCGTAACTAAAAAAACTGATTTTGAATCTTGCTACATTGATATGTTGTGTTAGCTGCGGCCTTATTATAGAAGTTTGATTGTGATCGAGATTGCATGCCGTCCCGTTCGCATGTACTTACTCACACCACGTGCGTAAGTGAGATGGCACGCGATCGCGATTACAATCCGAATCACGATAAGACATCTATAATAAGACTTCTGTTTCATGCATGATCCAATAAAACAAGGTTTGGCGTTTGGTCACAGGTTTCAGAGTTCACCACAACCCTCCTGTATGTCCCTCATTTCAACAAACAGACGAGACGAATTTGGTTGACGGACCGGCGTCTGACCAACGGGAGGGAAAGAGATTTTTCTCTTTCTCAAACTTCTTTCTTTCACACGTATGTAAGTACTATTAGAGCAGGTTATCAGTTAGTAGATAATTAGAGCTGGATTTTTTTATCGCAATATAGCGCGCGGGTCTTTTGGTTTGCGAAGATAATAAAAATATGGACTATTTTGAAACTGAAAATAGCTGTCTTTCGGTACATTGAGCTAAAACTAATAATATTTAGCTATATTAATAAATCTAAATTTACAGTTAAAGAACTTAAATAAATAATTATCACACTTTTGAGAGGTGTAAATATAGAAATTTAATTTCTATCTTTTCTGGTGCTGTAAAAACTTAGCTACAAAAATTAATGTAATTATTTACAAAGCCTTACGTGATTATATTATAAAAATTATTATTTCACAACTTTCAAAGTCTAAAGCTAAACCTAACAATAACAATAGGTACTTAATTTGAACATACACACTGGGCCCCGATTCTACTAAAGAAATGGTTTTTAAATGGTAATTGTTTCAATTTTGTTTTTGATATATGTAATTGCCTCAAAATTTACAGTTTTTTTTTTTAATACTAAGTTATAATATTAGGTGGTGGTATTTTTCTAGTATAAAAAAAATATTTAGATTTTTTAGTATAAAACTGTTAGATTTGAGGCAATTATTTAAAAAATAAAAATGAAACAATTACAATTGAAAAACAATTTCTTTAGTATAATCGGGGCCCTGTACCTGTGCAGCTACAGCAGAAAAGAATTCGTAAATAGGTTTATGTACATATGAAATTTACATTATTACAAATGGAGTTTAGACCAGCAAGAACTTCTTTACCGCTTGCGTTATTGGCGGTGTCAAAACTAGATAACCGCTTGTAAGGGACAATTTAAACCAAGCGGTGCGCGTCTCGTATCGCATTTTACGATACGATAAAGGATACTAAAAGGTCTATACAGTAATTAAAGTTCATATTTGAATAAAATGTACCTACCTATACATATTTGAAAATCATAGTAACGTAAAATACCAAAACAATCATAGAAATTAAGCACGTTTACTTACACATCTACATTATACTTATAATATTTTTGCTGTACATTTATTTCTATGATCTATCTCACTCCTTACTTTTAAGATAACTATGATCTGGTGTAATATAATTTACCTATTAAGAGAAACTCCGCCTTGGTAACTATACCTACTCTGTCTTATTTTGTCTAGTTTGGTTGCTCACAACCAATATGGTGTTAATTTGTTTAGAAAGTGGCCTAAAATAAAAAAAAATTGAGGCCCAAAGTGTGTCAAAATTCGGCCTGCCGACCAGTCTCAATCTTATCGCAGTTACCAGTATAAAGCTGCAAACTGTAAGCCGCGGCTGATGACGGGTGTGCACGGTTGTTCCAACGCATCTACGGCTGGCAAAAACATCGACTCTGGACGTCCCTCGGCACAATATCACGTCGATAGTATACAGTTTAGTGTGAATGTGTTAGCCAGATTTTGCCCGTCAGCCGCAACTTACGGACGCGTCCGATACGTTGTTGCAAACAACATTGTCGCGGACGCGTTGTTGTTTGCAGTATAAGGAATAAGCGCGGGTACGGCGGATAAGAAATTTTAACAGCTCAAGACTTCAGCTTCATTAAAAATCGAGTACCAACCACAGAAAAGTTTTTGTTCAAATTAGAACGGCTGTTATGGCATTTTTGTAAGAAATTTGTTGTAGCCAGTTGCATCCATATAAACGAAACGTCGTCATTCGAAATCAGTTAGCAACTGTGATGTGGACAAAGAACTTTGAGACCTAACCCAAAAAGGTAAGGTCCAAGTTCTTTAGATGCAGAGTTCGACGCGTTGACACAAATAAGAATGTTTTAAATGTTTATCGGGACTTATCACGTATTATTTAATATAGGTAAAAAATATGTACCTTTCGCTCGACGTTTCGACCATGTTACAATGGCCGTGGTCACGAGCTGACAATGTTTTTTTTCAGCTCGTGACCACGGCCATTGTAACATGGTCGAAACGTCGAGCGAAAGGTACATATTTTTTACCTATATTAAATACTTCGTGATAAGTCCCGATAAATATTTAAAACATGTGTTCAAATCGCGAAAGTTTAAAAATTACTACAAATAAGAATGTTTAATCAAGGTCGTGTCATAATTCCAGGCGACAGATTTTCCTTCTCATTTCTGTTCTATTTACTTTTCTTTTCTGTGGTATCAACACAGTGTCTGTTGTTTCTTTGAAACAATTGAGAAGTAACATTGACCCTACTGTAGCGCGCTGGAGATAATCTTGACAACCGTCTCTCACTACGAAAATATTATTAGAACAAAAGAGACCAATATAATTTCGAACGCACAAAAATACAGCACTACTTATTTACACGATTTTTTTTGTCAAAGTTACCTAAACTTTAAGATCTTGACAAAGCCCTGTCGATACTTGTAGTATTATTCGGAGAGCCCTATCTCACTAAAAAGGAACTCCAGACTTCAGTAGCCTTATTAAAGGTACCGAGACGTGTATTTGTATCCATCAGTATAAGAAGGTAATTTTACCCCATAAAGGCATGTATACAGGTATCCTTCATGCCTTGTTTTTGAAGTAACTCGAGGCATGTTTGAGTGAAGTCTAGGGGCCCGCAGAGACAAGCGAAGTGTGTGCATTGAGCGCTGCATTTGAGAGGGTCTCTTCCCAACACCTCTGTGAGCAGGCGGCTGTCCACTCGCCCTCTGTGACCTGGCCAGGACGGACTTGCGTCTGATAGCACGTTTGTTATCTTCAACCTGAAAAAATAAACAAATTATGATGAGACCTTTTCTATCAAATTAAACTCAATCCATTACTTTGAAATTTTAAAAAGCTGTATTAAAACCACAATTTATGACCACTTTCGCTAGGTTTTTAATCCCTGACGCAAAAAGAGGGATGTTATAAGTTTAACGTGTGTAATTTACAAGGACAAAAACTGTTAGAAATTTGATTTTCCCGCGATAGGTGAAACGTTCCACCTTAAAATCTTGTTGCTATTGCTAAGATACTTATTATCTCAAGAAATGCGGGAATATTATAATTAGCTAAACTTACATGAACCATGATAATATTAATTCAAAAGATATATTAAAAATAATAAATAATTATTTTTTTCTTTCAACAATATGTGTAGCCGTATGACTCTAAAAGCCAATACATGCAATAACTTTTCCATCTACGTAGATTTGACATATGATATAAAGAAAGAAAAACAACTTTTAATGAACACATAATTAACAAGAAAATGCTTTTAAACCGTCGACGTCGCAAAAGGAAAACAAAGGAATGTTTACCTTTCATCTTCATTAGCCATTTCTTCGAAGTTACTGTTGAATAAGATGTCCTTCTCCGTCTTATTGAAGAACATCAAATGCACTTGTTCACTGTAAACAGATAAAACAGATATTTAAAATAAAACTAATATGTATTCTGTGCTTTATGTAAGTCGTTAAGAGCCGTATTACAAAATGCAATCGTAAAATTTTAGGTATCAGGGTTTTCGAGCATAAGACAAAAAAATAAGCCGTAATATGCATGTGTCCGTTTTTTAACTCATAAAAAAGCTGATAATAAATAGAGCCCATCAAATAAAACAACATTAAAATATGTACAAAAATAAATAAGTTATAAGTAGTATATTAATTTTATGCTTCACAGAGAGTGCTCTTTAGCACGTTATGACGTCAAGTCGACATGAGTTTTACGAAAAATACTTATCAGGAATAGATTTTTTTCGCCTGGTCTTCCTTGCTCCGTATGCAATCTAACCCGCCTTAACCTTAAAAACCTTCCGTGAAAATGTACCTAACTGTTGGTGAAAACCGCATTAAAATCCGTTGTGTGGTTTAGGAGGAGTTAGATTCGGCCATACAGACATACAGACAGGCAGACGCGGAAAGCGACTTTTATTTATACTATGTAGAGATATAGATAGAGAACAGAAGAGATAACAGGCTAATTAAATACCTTACACATACTGAATAAGTTATTTAAATTAGCTGATAAATATAAATAATATAAGCGTTTCAAGTTTTTGATAGAGAGTGGGTGCTCGTCCGTCTCCCACAAAACATGCGTTAGTATAGCATTTGTATGGCGCGCGCACGGCTTGACGTCATAACGTGCTATGGAACATCTCTGTGTAGCATGAAGTTAAAGTACTTATAACTTATAAATTTTTGAACAAATTTTAATTTTGTGTTCGTTATTGGGCTCTATTTATGATCAACTTTAATGTGGTAATAAAAAATTGACACATGCCTATTGTTAGTGAAATGATAAACATGTTACTTACCATCGGGGGTTGGATCTGGGGAGCATGAACTTAATGAGAGAGAGCATCGGCGTGATGCCAGTGCCAGCTGCCAGCAGGTAGATTGTTTTCACTGATTTTAACTGGAACAATCAGAAAAATATTTAAGAAGAGACAGATGACCATAAGGCTTACATATTGTATTGAAGTCGCATTTAGTAGAGCAAAACAATGGCGCTTACAAACAGTCGTGCGTTTTGCTACTTCTATTTTTGAGGTTTTTCTCATATTTTTCGAAAAGTATAGCCGTTATGTAAATTGTACCTTTACGGTTACCTCCATAATTATTAAATCTATATGTTAAGATATAGTTAAAATCATTTAGTAAATAGGTATTTGAATGAATCAAAAACTGGGAGAAAAGCTCTATTATATAAAGGGCTCTGACACCGAATGTCTTTGTTGTGTGGACCCTCAGACAATGACACACTTGATGGACTGTGCAGCGTGTCCTACAACTTGCACAGTAGACGACCTGAATGAAGGCACGGAGAGTGCCACTGGGGTGGCAAATTTTGGCCTAGAAACTTAATTTGAAAATAAAACTATAATTAATTGCGGAACATCGACTCGAAAGAAGAACATTAAATTTCATCAAGCCACCAATTCTCATCCAACTGCCACCATCGCACGCGTAATGAAACAGCAATGAGGTTTTACAACTTACGGACCACATTAAAAATACAACAAAAAATATGTACCTATCACATACCTTCTGTAGCTGAAAGTTCCCGTAGGGTCCAGAGACGCAGACCGTGTCCCCCGGTCGGAGCGCAGCGAGGTGCGGCGAGAGCGCCCCGCCTTCATACCGCTTTACGGCCAGTCGTAACGCGGGGCCCTCGCCAGCGGCTGCGGGGCCCCAACCTTCACCCACCGGTGTGTACGACCTAACGCATTCAGAACCTAGAAAAAATTTAATAGAATAAACATTGTAGATTTAGTTAAGCTTATTTTTCTAGTTAAGTACTTATATTATTTCCGATATAATGTAAGTTTGTTTACAGGGTTAGACGGAACGCTGGTACTAAACCGAAAGGAAGTCATTGTACGGATAATAATGAGTAAGATGTCTTCTCATGTTCATTCTTCTTACTAAAGAACAAGCCTAAAATAGCAAAAAAACTTTCAAATATTTCGTCGAGTGTTAATAGCATATTTTTATCATAATTAACCATGGAACATGGAACAAGCATGAAATGTCTAAGATACCTATACCTATGCCTATACCTACCTAGGTACTGTTTCTACATTCGATGGTTCTGTGTGCCGACAAACACGTGACTAGCGTTCGAAGGAGCATTGTATTCGTGCATTGCATAAATATGACATTTAATCAACACCACCCTGAAGTGAAATGAGGCAGTTGCCTTGCTAGGGCTGTATTCGCTATTACAGTTCTTATTTGTCTGAGGTGGCAAACGTGCGCTTTTATTTAAAAGCAAATACAGTGGGAGAATGTCTTGGCAGAGGTCAAAACCTTTTGGGGTTCTATTGTCTTCATCCTGACAGACTCCGTCAATTCAAGCATTACGAGTAATACTTTTTTAGGGTTCCGTACCCAAAGGGTAAAAACGGGACCATATTACTAAGCTTACGATGTCTATCTGTCTGTCCGTCTGTCCTACCTATTAACGGTTGTGTTTTACGAACCGTAATAGAACAGGGAAATTGAAATTTTCCAGAATATGTAATGTTACGGTGGATTAACTAACAAATAATAAAAAAGTTGAAAAGTAAAAACGAAAGGGTACAACAAACATATTTTTTATCGTATTTTTTACTAGCTCTAATGTATTAACGGTAATACCTACAAACGACAAACTTGGCATGTTTATAGTACACACTCTAAAGAAAAACAACAAATGATAAAAAATGGCCAAGTACGAGACGGTGAAAAGTTTCTGTTCATTACCAAATAATAACTTGTAATTTCGTTATTGAATTTTGTGGTGGTACGGAACCCGCAGTGCGCGAGCCCGACTCGCACTTAGCCGGTTTATTTTACTTGGCTACTGCCCCTTTGTGTGTTGGTGCAATTTTGACATCAACAGTAAGGAAGGAGATAGTGAGATTGTTTAAAGAGGAAAGATAATCTCGGTTGATGACACTGCTAACAGAAAATACCAATTGAAAAACTAAAGAAGGATATTAATTTATCTTCCAAACGGCTGTACCAATTAAAAAGTTTTTTTTTTTAATTATTTGAAAGCAGGTTTCATTGTGGGGTTACTTAGCGGTTAGATAAAAATTTGTAAAGTGGTTTGAAAGTTGTGATCTTTCTCTAATTGGTCATGGGATTGAATGTAAATTTTACGTAGTAAGGGATTGAACCGGCGCAAATTACCCGACCGAGGAATGTATTATTAATCTCTCTACATTTTCATCTAGTTCATCATCATCATCATCAGCCAGAAGACGTCCACTGCTGAACATAGGCATCCCCCTTTAACCTCCACACTGAACGACAGCCTGCCTTTTGCATCCACTGGGTGCCCGCGACTCTCACAATGTCGTCGGTCCATCTAGTGGGAGGCCTACCTACGCTGCGTCTTCCGGTCCGTGGTCTCCACTCCAGAACCTTTCTTATTCGGTTATCGGTTCTTCGAGCGATGTGGCCTGCACATTGCCACTTCAACTTGCTAACAGCTATGTCGGTGACTCTGGTTCTTTGGCGAATATCCACGTTTCGGATTTTATCGCGCAAAGAAACTCCGAGCATAGCTTCATCTAGTTGAATCAAACCAAATGGTAACTAATCAGTCGCACCCACGCGGTCGTGACGAGGTGCCAATGTTTATGTTACAAATTTTTGCGCTTGCTCGGAAACATCGTGGAGTCTTGGCTAGTAGTTGGTATTGTAGGTGACGCAGCGTAGCTAGATGGACCGACGACATTGTGAGAGTCGCCGGCATCCAGTGGATGCAAAAGGCAGGCTGTCGTTCAGTTTAAAGGTCTTCTAGCTGATGATGATGATGAGGTATTTTCAGTTCGCACCTTCCACTTTCCTGTGCACTCTGACATGGTGTCCTATCGGCACGACGACTGGTCCAGCGCTCGCCGCCACGGAGATGATGGTGGTGTCGTGGCTCACTGGCCCCACGTGCGTCACTCGGCACTCCACCGCGCGAGGACTCTGCACGCGCGTGGCCGCACCCACTGTTGCCTCACCGCACGCCTTCCACACGCTCGGCTCCTCTTTGAAAGCTGTGATCTGAAAAAAATACCATATTATTATTTCACTATTATTTATTATTTCACTGTATTAAGTAATTCTCGGGTCTAGCCCGGACTTTTGAGAGGCGTTATTGGTGAAAGCCAAAGCCAAGAAGCTGTTGATAGCCCGTTGGTCCAGTTGGTAGTGAACCTGCCTTCTGCGCTTAGGGGCGTAGGTTCGATTCCCACCTAGGAATATTCCCTCTCTATATCTGGTTGTTAATATCTATTTAAGTATGTATATATTATGTATGTATATCAGTCTCTGGCAGCCATATCACAAGCTTTGCTTAGTTTAGGGTCAGATGACCGTGTGTGCAAAAATGTCCCATTTTTATTTTTATTTTTTACTAGCGACCCGCCCGCCCGACTTCGCACGGGTGTAATTTACGTGCGAAGCCGGGGCGGGTCGCTAGTTATATATATAAACCTTCCGTGAAAATATATCTAACTGATGGTGAAAACCGCATCAAAATCCGCTGCGTGGTTTAGGAGCAGTTAGCGGCCATACAGACAGACATACGCGGAAAGGGACTTTAATTTATACTATGTAGAGAAACTGCTCAGTAGTGTTATATTCTCTTTCAGTAGTTACTACTGTACAGTATAGGATTGAAAAATTCTAGGCGTTTGTGGTGACTTCTTGATAGTCTTGAGTTGGTCTATGGCATGAGGTAAGGGATCCAGCAATTAAGGCTCATGTCAAATTAACGGCCGGCTATCCGAGTCGCGTAGGCAACAAAACGCTCCCTCAGCCCCCATATCTATTTTTATATGTATTTTTTCCAGCTCAAATAATGTAATTTAATTGAATAAAATTGACCCTTTCGGGGTAGGCTAAAAGTCCAGCAGTGGACTGTTAAAAGGCTGAGTATGATGATGATGATGAATTGAATAAAATTGATTTAAAACCGTCAAATTTGGTATAACCAGCCGTTAAGTAGTTATGACTTATTTAATCTTTTTCCTACAACGCGAAAGTTTGTATGTATAGATGTATGGATGTTTGTTCCTCTTTCACGCTGCAACGGAACAACAATCGACCTGATTTTTTGCATGGGTATAGTTCAAGAGCCAGAGAGTGACATGGGCTACTTTTCATCATCATCATTATCACCATTTTTCATCACTACGCAGGTGAAACCGCGGGGCGCAGCTAGTTACAAAGAGGAAAGATTTGATTGTTTGCATTGAATAGGCTCCGAAACTACAAAACTGATTTGAAAAATTCTTCCACTGTTGGGAAGCTACACTCTCCCGGGGTGAGATAGGCTATATTATATTTTCATAAAATTAGGGATCCTTACTAAAACTCCAATAATACCCGTGCGAAGCCGGGGCGGACCGATAGTTAAGTATATAATTAAGAAGTTATGTTTGTGTAACCGGTGCTTAGAAAATAAACATTATCTTGCTATTATTGCTCAGGGGTGAAAGTTAAAGAACCCTCGCGGCTATTGATTTAACCCTAGCGAAATATAATAGGTATATTTAACTCCCATGTATGTTCAGAAAATTCAGTTAGTTAGGAGTTAATATGTTTGTTTTCTTGTTCAATTTAGTGCCTAACATTAATGTATTTTCGAAAGTAGGTATCGTAATTACTGGTCACGTAGCTTATTTAAACTTTTTATAAATTAACTTTATAAGTATTTAGTAACGGAAAAACACGCCAGTTATAGTCATACCAGTATATTTTGTCACAAGTTTTTTTTTTACAATGGTCTCAGTTTTTTTATGGTTTATTTCAAACTAAGGGTGTTTTTTTCTCTCAAGAGTATTTTGGCGTTCCACGTGTGTGTGCCAGTGTCAAGTATTGAAATAGTTACAAGTCATATTGAATATCGTCAAACAAGTCATAGTCAAGCAAAGTAAGCAACAGTCAAGTCAAGTCATGCCCTAGTAAAGCGGTGGAGACTTTATTAGAGGCTTCTATGGAGTTTGGAAACACGAGAAGACATGTTTCACCTCGTTATATCACTTTCCACACTCGAGCACGTTCAATAAACAATTATTACACACCAACACTCGAAAATACACAAGTTTAGAAAAAATATTCACGAGGCGACATGTTTTTTCACGTTTGGCGCCAAAAAAAACAAGTGTAACAAATTTTTTTAATGCTTACAAGGCTTACATTCAGGTTTGTCATAAAAAAACTGCCGTGTTTTTCTAACAAAATACCCTGGTTAATGCTTACCACGGCACGATTGTCTTTGGTTATATCATTACGTTTCACTAATTAACCGTCGTCATTGGATCTGCCTCGTTAGCGAAATTCTTATCTTTCTTGTTTACGTAAGTCATCATAAATGTAAAGCTTTTTGCAAACAATTTAAACAATCAACGTAGATAAGAAGCCTAAAAATAGACGACATTTGTTTAATCAAGCAATTGAATGGATCTGATTTAGTAACACGAATGTTTCGAATTTTACATGATTCAATATTTTTTAATTCCAACTGAGATAGAACATAAATATAATCACAATGCCCTTTAAAATTAAATCTTAAAACACTCGCCAAGTTACAAGTTCCACCAGATTACTCCTAAATTGTATGCATTTTCAATGGATTTCATTTCGTAACACAAATGTTTCAAATTTTATATGAGTCAATATTTTTTAATTCCAACTGAGATAGAACATATATATAATCACAATGCCCTTTAAAATTAAATCTTAAAACACTCGCCAAGTTACAAGTTCCACCAGATTACTCCTAAATTGTATGCATTTTCAATGGATTTGATTTCGTAACACAAATGTTTCAAATTTTACATGAGTCAATATTTTTTAATTCCAACTGAGATAGAACATAAATATAATCACAATGCCTTTTAAAATTATATCTTAAAACACTTGCCAAATTACAAGTTCCATCAGATTACACCTAAATTCTAAGCATTTTCAATGAATTTGATTTCGTAACACAAATGTTTAAAATTTTACATGATTCAATAATTTTTAATTCCTATACAGAGACAAAGCGTTTAATCACAATGCCCTTTAAACAGAAATCATAAAACACTCGTCAAATTACAAGTTCCATCAGATTAATTAAGGAGAATGGAATTAAGTCGGTATCTCGACCGTAATAAAGTGCAGGCGGGAGATAGACGTGCTATCGTCAGGTCAACCACCTTCGTGTACCTTTAATAAACTCGCCGCGTGGCCAACCGGGGCTTTAAACTCCACTAGCATCTTCTATAGAAACGAGCCAAAGGAAACATTTTTGCTGCTCGACTTATAGGCGATGAGAAGTTAGTGACTAAGAAACTTGTGTCTAGAACACCACCGTAAAGTAGCGAGTCTTATCAATTTTCTACAGGATTCATTTCGGAGAATGTGAATCGGAGCTACATGACCATTTGACCATCCCCTTTTTACTGCAGGACAAGTAGGAAATTGACCTACTACCATATATTGTGTATTTTCCTTGAATACGTACCAAACGTTTCGATTCTACGTTTATAATCCATATGGCCAAGGATTGGAACAACCTGCCGGCTTCCTTGTTTTCTGTGAGATATACTCTGGGCCTTTTCAAGGTTAGAGTGAATAGGTATCTTCTATGTCTGCGTGCTTCGTTTTCGATCACATCGTCGCTTACCAACAGGCGAGTTGGTAGCCAAACGCGTACTTAATCGCGATAAAAAAAAAACAATGGCTCCGTTATCCTTACCTCTATTTTCCCGCTCTCCGCGAAAACTCTCAACTGTAGTGGCTCACGTAACTTTGCCTCGGGGACTATTTTGAGGGTTCTCAGCCAGTCGTTGGTCGCCACTTCTATTAGGAGGAACCCGTCAGCTATTCTCGCACACCCGCCTGGGTTAGCTAGCGGTCCAGTGTATACGTATATCGTCAGCTTTGTAGAAGTTTGGATCCAATCATATCGTAACGGCTGCGGCGTGTTGGGACTTGTGTCAGCCTTTTTCGCGGGGCTAGCGGCGGCTCTACGACTTATCGAGACGGGTAAATCACTGGACTGTATTAAACTCTGCATGATTTTGCTCGGCGGGCTTCCTTTGACGGTCTCCTCGCTTTTGGTCGCGATTTTCTTTCTGACCGGAGTTATACAGTTCGCTAGATTTTCCATTGATTTCCGGACTAGTTCCTGCGCTTTGGATGGTTCTTTTAGGCGATCCGATTTTGAGGATATGCTTGTTGTATCGAAGAGTTCTTCCGCGTCTGGTAGGTCGTGCCTTAAAGGGCCAACAAGACATTTTGCAAGAAGCGAGTCGTAGTTGACCCATGGATGTACTTTGTCGAATAACTGTGTGGCATCTATACCCGCGCCGCGCATCAGCTCTTCTTGACCTACAAAAAATGTCACAATTACATATCAGCCGGTTCAGGCACTCATATGTTTCGATATTTACGGACAAACGAACATACATGCTTACCTCCAGGATGGTAAGGTAGATAATGTGTGATGTTGTAGACTCGCCCACGTATCGCTAGCCAAGCATCGTCTGAAACAGGAACAAGCGGTGAGTAAACGAAAAACGTGTAGCAAAAAAGTTTCGGGGAAAAGCATTGTATTTTTCAGATTTTCGTTATTTGAAATTCCTCACACTGATATTATGAATACAAAAGTAACTGTAATTATGCCTGTTTACATTATTACAACTAAAGCTAAACGGCTGCTGCGACCTATACCTAAAACTAAGAATTGTTTTATGCAAAATGAAATGAAAGGGACTAAGCCGAAAGGGGTCTGTTAACTTATCATTATGAACCACTTTTACAAAGGGACCAACTTCAAAAAAAATATCAACTGTTCCATACATTTCATCGAGTATAAATGACCGCATTCTATGGTCTTATGGACTCCTTTACCGTAGCCAGGAAAAAAAGGGTGTCGAATGGAAATCACTGACTGGTAAGCGCAGCGTAGGATGTCCACCCACAAGAAAGACAGACGACCTAAGAGACCGCAGGAAAACGCTGGATGCATGCAGCTTCCAACCGACCCCTTTGGAGATCGATGGGGGATGTATATTGCCTATGTCCAGAAGTGGACGTCCTATGGCTGAAATTATGATGATGTACCCCTTTCGCCTTAGTGCAGGCTTTCCTCGTAACAATGTAGTAAGATATGATTACTAACTTTCCTTGTTGTGCGTCGCCAGTTCTTTAGGAGAGACAGCTCGCATCCTCCCCCCAACTCCAGTGAGATCTTTCCCGGAGTTCCCGAGACGGATCCAGTCCATCAGACTGTGGCCCGGCTGCAGCGCGCATTTGTTGCGAGGATTGCCTGAAAACAAAATCGAGTTTAACTTTTACGAAATATCTATGTAATCTTAATCTGTAGCGTGCTAAGTATTTCAGTATTTTGCTATTTAAGGCCGTGTTTACCAGGAAGAGCTATGATCTCGATGCATAAAGTACATATCAAATTCCATACAATTTATTGAATTTCAAAATTGATATTGAAATTTATTTATAAATTGATACGTATTTTACTTATCGAATATTCGTAATTCGCCTACTGCTCTGTTGTTGTATTTTTACTATTCACAACTTTACTACATTCAAGATAAATTTCAGCCTGTCGTCACTTCGTTGAATTAAAATAAAACAAAAATCCAGTTGGCGTAAGATTTGTTTTTACGGCCTCCATTGCAGGTGAAAAGCTTTGCCGGCACTAACCATTATTCCCATGACACCGCGAGTTCACCTACTTTGCGAGTCTGTGGCCTGTCTTAAGTTGGACTAATGCTCCAACTAGCAAGCCGCATAATTCGGTTCGATCTCCGTCGTCATAGTAAATTGTAAAAACTCTTCGAAAGCAGTTGCCTTGCGATTGGAGTTGTTTGTATTATTTTTTTGTTTTTAAAATATCTTTATTTCACATAAACATTTTATACATTGTGCATCTCTAGTGTTAATTAAGTCCTAGGAACACCAAAAATGATGTAATAATTTGCAATTGTAGTAAAACTACCACTAAATTGCTCTCGTGATGTTAAAGTACAGAAGATGCGGCACGCTGGGATTTTACACAACATGACGCGATCGCCATGTTGTGTCTGTACTTATAAAAGTCTGTGGTTTATTTAATTATATTTGCATCGCACGTCTTGTGCATTTGGCAAAGTCAAGTATTAAATTTTCGAAATCGAATCGTCAGGAAAATAATACAATGAAGCGACATGATTTTTTCAAGTTGGCACCAAAACAGGTATATGGTTGTAGGTTTATAATCGTGGTCTGAAAGCACTAATTGCTGGTCACGTCAACCACAACCTTATTTATTAACTCGATAAGAAACGCTAGCCGCTGTTCGAATCGTAAACAAATTTATCTAAATCGGGTTTTCCGAATAATAAAGTAATTTACCGAGTGCTGAAAAAATAGTAATCGATAAACAACTTTACTGTTAATATTTATGAGTTCACGTTTGTACGTGGAATAATTTTTCTACGTGAATTATTCAACGATCCGTGCCTGCAATTTTACTTTATGATACGGAATTCAAATTGCGTTCTGTTGAACAAATAGAGGAAATTCTGAAAGCTAGAAGAGAAATATCGTAAAAAAAAATGTACTTACGCCTAAGAATATTATAATTTTTATGATAAAATGCCTTTGACCACCACTATTTTTATGCCCTAGTTGACAAACAAGCTAACGGGCCGCCTGATGGTAAGCGATTACTGTCACCTATACCTGATTAATTTAATGGAAAGTGACGATGTGTTAAGATGAAGCACGCTTGCCCATGAGCTGCCTATTCACTCTTGTCTTGATGAGACCCAGGTTGTACTTTATAGGGAACATCGAGGCAGGGAGCACATTTCATTCCTTTGCCGTTCGTATTATAAGGGAAAATGCTCCGTACGGACTTTACGAAAGTTCATGAAGTATGGATGAATATGCCTCGATGACCTATTCACATTCGATGGCACATTCTCCAAAATCTCTACATACTTAGTATAAATTAAAGTCGCTTTCCGCGTCTGTCTTTATCACCGCTAACTCCATCTAAACTACGTAACGGATTATGATGCGGTTTTCACCATCAGTTAGATAATTTTTCACGAAAGATTTATATATATGACTAGCGACCCGCCCCGGCTTCGCACGTAAATTACACCCGTGAGAAACTCGGGCGGGTCGCTAGCATTCAAATAAAATCGATAACTAGTAGTTGTCTAAAAGGGCAAACTGTCGCAGTACTTAAAACATATTTCGCAAACTCTGTTAATTCCGCAGGTGGGCTATAGTAAGGTTTCTTTGATCTAATAATAAAGTTCAAAACAGTTTCAGCACCCTAAATTATCTCACACAATTTCGCCAGGAAGTTTTATAAGGCGGCGGACGTATTTATAGCTCTTTCTTGAAAGTAATTAAAATTTAAAAGGAGGTTCCTGTACCGTTAATTTTTATTAGACAATTTATTTTGAAACTTACGTAGGAAAATTTGGGAGGAATAAAGTGGAAGATTCTTGAACGCAAATCGGGAGTGAAACGGTTTTTTCTAGGCAAGCGTGCTCTATCGTAGACAACATCATTGCTTAAATACAGACGAGGTGGCGATGAAATGGAAGCTTATTTAAAAATTCTCAATCCTACGACGCCTCTCTTTTTGCACAGATTCTACCTATTGATAATTTATACAGATAGCAAGCAACCATTATACTTTTTAACCCCCGACGCGAAAAGAGGGGTGTTTTATTTAGTAAATTAGCACACGAGCGCCCTTAACCCATCGACGGTTCTCTTTTTGCATATCTCTAGACTCTAGTCTCTAGATAGTATAAATTGAAGTCGCTTTTCGCGTCTGTCTGTCTGTCTGTATGGCCGCTAACTCCTCCTAAACCACGCAACGGATTTTGATGCGGTTTTCACCATCAGTCAGATACATTTTCACGGAAGGTTTATATATATAACTAGCGACCCGCCCCGGCTTCGCACGTAAATTACACCCGTGCGAAGCCGGGCGGGCGGGTCGCTAGACTGTACTAAAAGCTAAAGCGATTTAGGTTAAACTGTCACACCTCCCGAAACATAAGTAAACCTATCTAAATAAATAATTAGATTATGAGATATACGGGGTGTAAGGGGAACACTCTCGAAGCCAAAAGAAGGTAATTATACTCATAATTATGAACAACTTTTACTATGGGACCAGCCCTGAAATCGAAAAAAAATATCAGCTGTTCTATAGAAAACGGTCATTGACACTCAACAAAATGTATGGTGGATATAACAGCTGATAAATTTTTTCGCGATTTCAGGGTTGCTCCCACACAAAGTTTTTCATAATGATGAGTACAATTACCTTCTTTTGGCTTCGAGAGTGTTCCCCTTACACCCTGTATATTCGGTTAGATTATAATGTGGATCTAAATAATTTATTTCCGGATTTGGCCGGTCAACGCTTCCAGAATAACAAAACAAACGTCGGGGACGGGCCGAGGACAGATCGATAAATCACGGATTGCTAAAGTTCCGCTTCCGACCTTGAAACTTTCGCTTTTCCCTTTCTGATGTCAATTTACCTTTCGACCCTGTAATTTTCTATTTGAAATTATAGACTAAGGCTTTGACATAATTAATTTTTATTAGATACACATGACGGAACGAAGAATTTATATACGATATGCGGTTGTATTAGTTTGTACAAAACGCCTAGATTGATTTTAATATTTTTGTTGTTTAAATTGAATGCAGATTTATTGTTTTTGTTGTCTTAACAATATTTGATCATAATATATCCAGCGGTAACTATTGTAGTATATTTTATCACAAGACTTTTTTTATAATATCCTACCAAACTAAAACAGTCAACCATATACAGAGTCCTTCAGTCGTAATATTAAACAAGTTTACATGGTATTAAATAGGGGCAAAAAAGTCATAGTCAAGCAAAGTAAATCACGGTCAATTCAAACTTATGCCCGAGTAAAGTGGTGAGGCTTTACAAGAGGTTTCTATGGAGTTTTGGAAACAACACTAAAAGACATGTATATCCTATTTATATCACTTTTCCACACTCGAGCACGTTCACGAGCACTTATTAAATAATAATCCACCAATATCAAACATTAACACTCGGATATACACAAGTTTAGAAAAAAAAAAAAATATATAACGAGCCGACATCGTCGTCGCCGCCAAAAAACGAAATAGTTTTACTGCCTACATTGTGCAGTTGCCATACAAAGAATTTTTAATTTCCCCGCCGTTTCCTAGTGATAAAATATGCTTGTTTTAAGGAGAATTACTTACTGTGCAAAGTGGAAGCAGTTGAGAAGTGAACTACCAAAAGTTCACTTCAAGTATTTTAGAAAATATTCAATTGCAGTTGCTAGATATTTTATTCGCAAGCAAAAATGACATCGTCTCCCTCGAGTTAATTCAAGACGCCAGTCTCGCCAGAGGGCATGGCGATAAAAACATTTTCCTAGCGAGAAAACAGAGGCAAAAAAGATACAAATTCCGCTTTGCATAGTAGGTTTACCCCCATTAGCTAAACAAGTAAAGCAAGAAAGAGACCTGACACGTCCGCTCTGTCGTTGCGGCCGAATTCCGATTTCTTTTCCCCAATTTGCCGAATCATTTACCTGTAAAATGGGATTCTTTCTTTTGAGATCTAGGGAAATTAATGTAGAAAAACAAAAATATGATGTGTCAGAAAATGGCGCACCTATATAGATATCTTCATAGACTACAATATTTATCAAACAAAACACCAACTTCAAAATTAGTAAGCGCCCAAACAAATAATAATAATTGCTGGTGCATAAACAAACGCATGTACAAAATTATTCATCTATTAGAGCTAGTTTAAAACTGAGGCAAAATTAATGACATTTTAAAAATAAACATACTTACCTACACAAAAAGAACCAAAAAAAATTTACCTAAGAATACATTAATAATATTTTTTTTTTAGTCTATGTCATTCCGCCAAATTAACGACATTATACAGGCTATATGAGGAATATAGAAACATTTAAAACATTACAAACAAACATACGTACACACGAAAAGCATAACTCTCCGACTTTGGCACAGTCGGGTAAAAATACACTCTTATGTAGACGGCTATCGAGTCTAGACGGCTAGACTCTAGCTACATTTAATGTACCATATAAGTTAATTAAACCAAGCAGAGTATTAGAATAGAAGCTACTTAAGACAGTAATGAATTGAGTGCAGCGATGCAGTAAACTATGGAACCTGCTGAGTAGAACTTCATTAATGAAATGAGACAAAATTAACGAACGCTGACAGTAATGGATAGCTCTCGGTCGAGCGAGAATGCTCCAGAGATTAAGAAAGATTATGATAGATATTTATCAGGTAAAGTGGTAAGTACCTTCGAGAGCTAAGCTAAATGGAGCTACCTTGACATCCCAACCTTTCAGTCTCCACAGACTTGTGCGCTAACGAATTTCTTCAAATTCCGCTTTGTCTGTATTCTAATACAGATAATTAGAATACAGATAAAGCGGAATTTGAAGAAATTCGTGAGCGCACAAGTCTATGGAGACTGATGAAGCGTTTAGTCTGTGGTCTTGTGGATTTTCGTTGCAATGAAGCATTGCAATGCATGGTGGTTATTGTTCTTTAAAATACTAGAGTGTGGGAAAGTGGCATAATAAGGCGAAATGTGTCTTTTCGGGTTGTTTCCAAAACTCTATAGATGCCACTAGTGAAGTCACCACCACTTTACTGGGGCATGACTTGGGCTTGACTGTGACTTTAATTTATTTGATTTTGACTTGTTTAAAGAAAACTCCTGAAACTTGAAACTATTGACTTTTTGAAAATTCAAATACCTACTTGAATTTAATTGATCAAATCAATAAAACCTTACCTTAAACCGACCTTACAAAATTTATAAAATACGAATTTTCGGATACCTACGTTACCTGGATGACATAATAACCGAATTTTCCTGTTATTTTGATTTGAAAGCCAAACTAACAAGCCGATTTTGATGACCATGGGATCAATCTTACCACGGTATATAATTATGTATCTCGTAAATAATGATACATCTTTAGTGAACAACCACGATAGTTTAAAACAGTGTTTTATAATAACTTTTCTTAACTCGATTACAAACATAAAAAAATAAAAATACAAGTATACATTTGCAGATAGTTTCATTACATACAAGCATTGTTTACTTTTAAATCAATATCAGCGTAGCTTTATAAGCTGGCATCGTAAGAATTACACAGTACCTACACAATCCCTATAAATATTTCATATCAGAAAAAATATAATCAAGTAAGAAATAATGATGAAATTCGTTGCCTTATTTTGAGCCTCGGCTTTCTACTCGTACCTTCAAAATATTGTTCCCAAAGAACAAAGTAGCACTTTGTGATTGGGACTTAGGCACATTCGCGCGAAGAAGTACCAGAGATATATTTATTTTTACCTTTACCACAGTATTACGAGGACTTAAGTATTATGATGTCCATATAAAAATATGTTTTAAGAGTTTTTTCTCCTTTCCGTTCCAAGAGGATTATGGCGTCACATCTTTGCGTTTGCCAGCGTCGATTATTTAAATAATATAAAAAAATTATAAGATATTTCGTCAAACAAATCATAGTCTAAGCATTGACCTAGTCTAAGTTATAACTAAACCAACTAAAAAGTATATGCCGTTATGATACATCTCTGAAATTAGTCTCAAGACCACAGAGTTTCGTTCGTTCGAGTTTTTCTATAATCACCAATTTCTGAACTACTCTTATGAATGCGATTACAATATATGACTTTTGCTGCGGAACCCTACCATTTGCGTGGCTCGACACGCTTTTGGCCAGTTGTTTCTTTTTTGTTCTGTCTGTCCGTCCGTCCGTCCTAATTCTTTAATTATATAGAGCAGTTCATGCTACAACGTGTATCGCCCACGTCCCGGACGAGGCTCAGCCGTGCCACGACACGTACGCTTTCTTATAAAATGCTCATACATACATACATTAGCAGCCATTAACGTCCACTGCCAACTAAGGCCTTCCTCGTAGAGAAGGCTGTTGTCATAATCCCCACGCTTGGCAGGCGGCTTGGGGATCGCAGTACGTTCACCGTGAACTAATAGGATGCTGCTGCCCATCCGCCGGTGGTTCTGGTCGCAGTTTTAGGACATACCCGGGTCCGTATATAAAATGTTCGTGAAGTGTTAAACTAGTGCCTCGTTCGCGCCACGTACGCGTCACGGCTCGTGCCCGCCACGGTCTAGCATAAATCATCCTTTAGAGGTAGACTTCTGTGCATCATGGCCGATCGCGGCTGATGCTACAATCTCGCACTAAGAAAATGTATGGCCACATACGTCGGGCGCGCGAGCGTCTGTCGCGTACCTCGGAAGCGGCGCCATACATTTTCATAGTGCAAGTCTGCAGTGCAAATACCTTTCTTTATCGATCATCAAATTCATTAAAATGCCATAGAATCGATCATAGCGAGTCCTGATAAAATGGCGTTCTATGGAATTTGACAATCTCAACTGTCTTTGATGATCGATAAAGAACGGTACTTGCACTGCTGGTGCAAGTATTGTCGCATCAGCCCCGCGCGAGGCTGCGATCGGCCGCGATGCCCGGAAGTCAATGACGATATAATATAACTACTTGACTGATCACCTTTTAACCCGCCGTAAGTCAAAAATAAAAAAAATCAGCTTATGGCTTTTCGAGCGCCAATTCCTAGGCGCGAATTGAATAAATGACTTTTGAGTCTCCAATCACTAGCCGCCATTCGATACCCCCGCGACCGACGTGGCTTAATTGTGCAAAAGGGAATTATGACTAAATGCGCGATGACGTGGTTATATTATCATTGACGGAAGTATACATTTAGACCAGGGCTAAAGCCTTTGAAAATGGTAAAAAAGTGAAATAAATAATAGTAGGATGAAACCCATGGGAAAAGGAAGAGAATATAACAAAAATTATAGGAAAAATAATTTACGGGCGATCTAAGGTCAAAAAGTGGAAAGGGTCTGAAGGGCCACTGAAGACGCGGGGCGGTCTTTCAACCGTTTATCTCGATTTCCGGCAAAACTACAAGTCCTATAGAAAAATAGCTAATTTAAAATGGCTAATTTGCTAATGTATAACTATACTGTTAATAGGTAGATATCTATATTAATCCGTTGCCTATGGAAGCAAGGTATTAATATTACCTGAGTGCCGAGTACAATATATTCTATTGTCGTTATCATCAAAATCAATTTCGTGCTCATCCTTCACAAAACACATGCTCCTAATTCAGTATCTATAAGATATGTTTTCCTTACGGCAGCACAAATGAACGTAGAAACTACACTGTAGCCGTCTTTTTACGGGTTTTCTCCACGAGAAGTGCCCATTCGACTTTTTGTTCATCCTACGCGTTGGCGAAAAGAACCTCTATCAGATAACAATGTAAGGTAGCGCTGGAAACTGTAGCGCGATAATGGTTGGGGGGAAATAATGCTGAATTTATTATTTGTATTAAGGTGGCTATTGGGCGCCCGATTTTACACAACGTTGACCAGAAAAATCTTGAAACGTGTTTTTTTTTATCCTGCTAGTTTCTAATTATTAATAGGCTAATAATAGTTTTTTTTAGCCTGTTTTGTCCCACTGCATGGAAAATGCCTCCCTAGCCTATACCATTCCTCGTACCCACTTTCCATCTATCTCTCTTTAATGTTATTGTATTCCAGTCTTTAAGGTACAAGTCAAATTCAGCCAGAAAATTTAGTTTAAAAAAAAACTTAATTGTTTGAAGTTAGAAGAATAACATAATAAAACAAGGGGTATTCCTTTCATGTTTTGGCGGGTCGTGGTGTGACAATTAGCATGGTTTCACAGCTGTGCGGGAGACCCGCGGGAGACAGACTGACAAAAGCTGTCAAAAACTGTCACGACGAAATTTGTCAATAAGGGTCCTAAGTTGGTAATAACTTGATTCCACGAGTCACACAATACATCTCCAGTATAACCACAGCTACTGTAAGCAAGAAGCTAATGTTTGACACCAGGGAATTGCCCCATTAACGAGGCCGTGTCGTGAAATTCCGTGTAAATCAATATTGACTCGATTAATCCGACACTGCGGCACGTGTTGACTCGACATTCTCCGGTGCCTTTAAGTCCTTAACCGTCTCCCAGCGACCACCAATTTTCGTTACCCGCTTAATTACAATAACCTACTTGTTAGAAAGCAATCACGTAGACATTAAAGGTTTCCGATAAATGTTACGTATAATGTCAAAGCTCTAGCGTAGAGACTAGAGACTAGAGTTTGAGCGTGCTCAGCATAATACCTAGCTACATACGTAGGTAAGTCTAGCTCGCGAAATACAGGTAGGTTTTATCTATCAATGCACAGCGTGTTTGGTACCTGAGTGCAGATCTGTAAGGGGATGATAGATTAGATTTGGAGCCATATTAAATTTGTCCTCAACGAAGTTTGATCATTTTTATCGAAAGGGAAAAAACGCGAAAATTTATGATGATAAAAAAAAACACTATGTGAGCATAGTAAAAAACCGAATGGGCATTATCTTTAGAATGACATTGCAATTAGTATAAAACAATTTTCGTGTTGATATTTTGAAAGATCGCGGAGGTGATAGGAAAAAAAAACAGGACGAGTAAGAATCACTCTGGAATTCAGTCGGTTGATTTTTTCACAGCTGAAAGAAACCGTAGATCTAAGTACAGCATGATACCTCTACGCGTTCTGTACAGACAGTCAGACAAACATACAGACAGACAGACGGACAGATGTAGACGGATATCAAAGTGATCCTATAAGAGTTCCGTTTTTTTTTTCTTTTAGAGGTATGGAACCCTACAAAGTAATATTGTATGTAATACTCTTCTTGCAACTTTGCAGCCAGCTGTCTAACATCATGCATGTACAGTTTCTTTTTTTTGAGTACTTATAAAAAAATCTTTAAATATGTTACAATAACGATTCATCATCATCATCATCCACAGCCTTCCTTATCCCACTGCTGGGTATAGGCCTCTCTCTTGCTATGCGTAATAAAATTTAATAAATATACGCACTCCAAAAAAAGTAGCCCCGTCTAATAGCTAGATATATTTGCTAAGTTAAAAGCAGACTGAAGTTTGAGTTTTTACGATACGGTTTATAAGCCACGGGGGCTGAAATAGGTACCTATAAAGAAAACAAGACTTTTGACGTAAAACTTTTTAGTGCGAGACATTAATTACATCTACCTAGGCAAATAAGCTTCTTAGGCGCTAAATAATGTTATACCAATATATTATTTTCAACCCCCGATGCAAAAAGAGGGATGTTATAAGTTTAACGTGTATCTGTCTGTCTGTGGCATCGTGTCTCTCAAACGGCTGAACCGATTTTGATTTAATTTTTTTTCATGTTGACTTGATCGAGAGGATCCCTAATTTTTTGGAAAATATAATATAGCCTATGTCACCCGGGGATAGTGTAGCTTCCCAACAGTGGAATAATTTTTCAAATCGGTTCAGTAGTTTCGGTTCCTACTCAATGCAAACAAACAAACAATTAAATCTTTCTTCTTTATAATATTAGTATAGATTCATGAAAATCAGTTGAGCTGTTTAAAAATTATAAGCTCTTTTATAGATTTTTATTTTATTTTTAATTTATAAGTAATTGTTGTTATTGTGTCATCTATACTAATATTATAAAGAGGAAAGATTTGATTGTTTGTTTGTTTGCATTGAATAGGCTCCGAAACTAATGAACCAATTTGAAAAATTCTTTCACCGACGAGAAGCTACACTATCCCTGGGTGACATAGGCTATAATCTATGCCCGTGCGAAGCAGGGGTAGACCGCTAGTCAGTAATATTTAGGGTAATAAAGTTGACCATGTACCTATAATAACCTAAATTTAACTAAACCGAGCGGTACATAGATAATACTTACATTAAATTGTACAAATACTTCACCAGAGTTTAATCAAAGTAGTTAAATTGAGTTCAACATAAACAAATAACAACAACAAAGTTTGCGGAGACATTTCTAGTGGTTATATCTCTTTTGGTTCTGTATAGTAATGCGAGAATTCGCATTCGTCCCAAAATATTTGCTAACAATTTAAATTTATTTATGGTATTTTGTTCTCTTTCTAAATCTGTTTTGTTTTCGAAGTATACGAGCTGGGCCCTAATTATGTATGAAACCACATAACACGCCAATAAGAACGCAAAATAATACGTAACTTAACGTAAACGTGTTTAAACACGGTAACCATAGTTACAAAAAACATGGTAAACATAGTAACAAAATTAAACAAATCGAACGTGTCTTCCGATTATAGATACTACATACTCTTGAAAAAACGCGCACGTACCGCGCTAACTTGCTCCACGTTATTCTGTCAGTTAAAAGCGAATGCGTTACGCACCTCATGGTGTTAGCAAACCTGACATTGCCAATACCACGCTGATAACGTAACGTGACCGCGTTACGAGTTTATTTGGTCATAGAGACTATGGGCACCGGCACAGAGTCCATTTTTAATTAATTTTTCATGTGACGACGTCACTCGTTTATGGAAGGAATCTCATGTGACATAGAGAATTAGGGCCCAGATGTCAAAAAGAAAACATGCTATACTTAATCAATTTTAGCATTCGCAGTAATTAGCAATTACGCATGTAAATTATTAAGTGCATCTGCGAACGCTAATTATTTCGTCACAATTTTTTTATGTAATCTAGAAAGTCAAGTTTTTTTATGGTTGACAGGCTAGACGTTTGACAACAGCAGTTGATGTTAACGGGGGGTTATACCTAATTTGACGGGTTATTAATCATTTTTAAATAGTTAAATAACAATATTTGAGCCGGAAAAAAATACATGTCAAAGATGCATCTATGTTTGACTTTATGATTTGGTTCAAAACACGATAGAATAAACTTTCCTCGATCAAAAAAAAATAACGAAACAAAGTCTATTTAGTAGAATTGACGTTTTTTTTTCCCATTTTTTGCTCTAATAAAAGCTCGTAACAGCCTGGAAATTGCATGTACTGAAAGGTAATTATATTCAACACTCTTTCATTTGGATAGATTTTTGATAGTTTGTTTTTTAATGAAATTAAAAACGTAAAAAGGTCGCGTAAATTAGCGCGCGCACTGCGCTCAGACCCGCGCCAGGCGTCAATGAGGTCGGACCTGTGTTGGTTTTGTCGTTGCGCTCCCCCCGCTATCTGTTCGCAATGGGAAGTAATAGCCAGAAAAAGAAATCTTCGAAATTGAAAATGAGGACACGATTGAAAAAAATTTGGTAAGTGAGATTTTATTCCCTATGTAAGTATAAATTTTTGTAAACTACCTAGGAATTTAATAAATAGGTATTAGTTTTCGTTGCGTTATTGTTCTAACTGGAGTTATTGTGTATCAATCAGTTATTTATTTATTTGCGTGGAAGGTACCTATTATAAAACATATTAGGTACGTACATAGAAGGTACTTCCTAGGCACCACTTTACAGTAGGTAGGTAGGTAGGTTTGCAAGTAGGTACATGCCGCGGCTGTCTATAATGTACAAGATGATATTTGCCGACACGATATTCTGCGGCATGATAATGTACAGCATGATAATTGGTGTACATGTACACTAATTATCATGCTGTACAAACCATGTCGTCAAATACTGGTCGTCAATTATCGGCTCGTGTCTATTAAGTACGGCAAGGAATGCACAGCCTGGATTGTACAGGCAATAATCTATGTACGTGGGAAAAGTCCACGTTTTATCGGGCTGTACATTATTATGCCGTACATTATCATGTCATGCAATACGGGCCGTGTTTTGACAAAACGGGCCGAAAATTTACGACCGATAATGTACAACATGATAAAAGGTGACATCGCCCGTATTAGCTACATGTACATGGAATATCATGGTGTACATTATCGCTTGTGCATTATTGGGCTGATCTGATAATGTACGGCATGATATTGCACGGCACGATATTGTACAACATGATATTCCATGTACATGTACACCAATGGGTGTCTATAATGTACAACATGATATTTGCCGACACGATATGGTTCGGCATTATAATGTACAGCATGATAATTGGTGTACATGTACATCGAATATCATGCAATACAATCCATGTCGTACAATACTGGCCGTCAACTATCGGCCCGTGTCTATGAAGTACGGCAAAAAAGGCACAGCCAAGATTTTACAGCCAATAATCAATGTGTTAGAAAAAAGTCCACGTTTTATCGGGCTGTACATTATTATGCCGTACATTATCATGTCGTGCAATACGGGGCGTGTTTTGACGAAACGGGCCGAAAATTTACGACCGATAATGTACAACATGATAAAAAGTGACATCGCCCGTATTAGGTACATGTACATGTACATGGTCCGGTTCGTGGTCTCCACTCCAGAACCTTTCTTCCCCATCGGTTATCGGTTCTTCGAGCGATGTGGCCTGCCCATTGCCACTTCAACTTGTAAATTTTAACAGCTATGTCGGTGACTCTGTTTCTTTGACGAATATCCACGTTTCGGATTTTATCGCGCAAAGAAACTCCGAGCATAGCTCTCTCCAGTGCCCGCTGTGTGACTCTGAGTTTTTCCAAAAGGCCAACAGTTAAGGACCACGTCTCAGTACCATATGTCATCACAGGCAACACACACTGATCAAAGACCTTCGTCTTGAGGCACTGTGGTATCTTGGACGAGAAGATGTCACGCAATTTCCCGAACGCTGCCCATCCGAGTTGGATTCTTCGGGCGACCTCTTTGCCTAAGTTGGACTTACCTAACTGAACAATCTGTCCACGAACCAGAAGACGCAGCATAGGGAGGCCTCCCACTAGATGGACCGACGACATTGTGAGAGTCGCGGGCATCCAGTGGATGCAAAAGGCACTCTGTCGTTCAGTGTGAGGTTAAAGGGGGAGGCCTATGTTCAGCAGTGGACGTCTTCTGGCTGATGATGATGATGACATGTACATGTACATGGAATATCGTGGTGTACATGTACATGGAATATCATGGTGTACATTATCGCTTGTGCATTATTGGGCTGATCAAATAATGTACGGCATGATATTGCACGGCACGATATTGTATAACATGATATTCCATGTATATGTTGGATGTCTATAATGTACAACATGATATTTGCCGACACGATATTGTACGGCATGATAATGTACAGCATGATAATTGGTATACATGTACATCGAATATCATGCTGTACGATCCATGTCGTACAATACTTGCCGTCAATTATCGGCCCGTGTCTATAAATTACGGCATAAAATGCACAGCCAGGATTGTACAGCCAATAATCCATGTACTAGAAAAAAGTCCACATGATAAAAGGTGGCATCTTCCTATTGGCTAATTTTGCTGAAATGTCTGCTCTTATTGGCTGTTGAGTCTATGCCGTCTGTCGATTCCATGCTTCGTTTGAACAATAGAAATAATAGTGAATAGAATAGTGTAAGATAGTCACAGATTAAAAAATATGAGAACCATTAAAACTTTTTGGTGGTGAGGCAGAGAGAGGGGTACAACTATGTTAGATCTGTCACTCATTTCGAACCTAACCAACTCAAGTCTGACTTCAGGTGGGCTCCCGCCAGAAGCTCTTGCGGTCGCCCCTGAGTGTCACTCAGGACTTCCCTTGAGCTTCTGGCTCCCGCGCTTTTTATTTACACTCTGGGGTTAGGAACCACAAGACTAGGTGGAGTCGGGGTGCTCTGTGGCGGTTCTGTGACCCATTTCGAACCTAATATACTCAAGTCGGGGTGCTCTGTGTCGGATCTGTCACTAATTTGTACCTAATACACTCGACGTGGAATGTCCACATCTAAACGAAGATTCGGTTTTGAATTTTTATGGTCATTAATTATCATGCTGTACAAAATCGGGGTGTACATTATTAAACAGAGTCAATAATGTACGGCACGATATTGTACGGCATAATAATGCACAGCATGATAATTGGTGTACATGTACATGGAATATCATGTTGTACAATATCGTGCCGTGCAATATCATGCCGTACATTATCAGATCAGCCCAATAATGCACAAGCGATAATGTACACCGTGATATTCCATGTACATGAATCAGAATCAGAATAATTTATTGACATATTGAAACTAACATTAGTTATACCTATTCTAGAATAAATAATAATAAATACGCAGGGGCGGCTTTATGGCGAGCCGTCGGTGAGTGGCGACACCGCGTACCCCGATTCCATGGTTCAGTTCGAGTAAAATGTTTACGTCATTTGATAAATTTTACCGTATAATCACTCATAATTTATAGTTTTCGAGGCGAGATTGCACTTTATTAACACATTTTACTTGTTTTTGTCAAAGATAAATACTATTTTCTAATTAATTTGTAAAATTAAAACGAGAGCGTTATGAATCGTGTTTACGCTCCTACCCACAACAAACCTATGACACCACATGTACACCATGATATTGCATGTACATGTACATGTAGCTAATACGGGCGATGTCACCTTTTATCATGTTGTACATTATCGGTCCTAAATTTTCGGCCCGTTTCGTCAAAACACGGCCCGTATTGCACGACATGATAATGTACGGCATAATACATCATCATCGGCATAGTACAGCCCGATAAAACGTGGACTTCTTTCTAGTACATGGATTACTGGCTGTACAATCCTGGCTGTGAATGTTTTTGCCGTACTTTATAGATACGGGCCGATAATTGACGGCCAGTATTGTACGACATGGATCGTACAGCATGATATTCGATGTACATGTACACCAATTATCATGCTGTACATTATCATGCCGTACAATATTGTGTCGGCAAATATCATGTTGTACATTATAGACACCCCAATATCGTGCCGTACATTAGTGACTCTGTTTAATAATGTACACCCCGATTTTGTACAGCATGATAATTGGTGACCATAAAAATTCAAAACTGAAGCTTCGTTTAGATGTGGACATTCCACGTACATTGCGTACGTGTCGTACATTATCTGTGTCGTACATTATTTCCTCCCTACAAAACGACAAATTATAGATAAATATGTTATGAACGCGAAGTTGGACTATGGATACGATTTGACGCGTCACCTGAACGCAGCCCTGCGCGAGTTTGCGATCTAGCCCGCCGCGGGGCTCGTGATTTTTGCGCGGCATAATACATCGTCGCTCTATCTTGGCGGGGGCTGAGGAAGCATTTTGTTACCTACGCGACTAGGATAGCGGGCCGTTAAGTGATGGAGTGGTCGAATATGGTAAGCACGCGTAGCCTGGAAAAGAACCTGCTTCTCAAGTGAAGTTAGTGAAACACACCGTTAGGTGCTTAGCAAGAGGTTTTCAACTGAACTATAGCTATAAGCTCGGATGGGCAGCGTTCGGGAAATTGCGTGACATCTTCTCGTCCAAGATACCACAGTGCCTCAAGACGAGGGTTTTTGACCAGTGTCTGTTGCCAGTGATGACATATGGTACTGAGACGTGGTCCTTAACTGTTGGCTTTTTGGAAAAACTCAGAGTCACTCAGCGGACAATGGAGAGAGCTATGCTCGGAGTTTCTTTGCGCGATAAAATCCGAAACGTGGATATTCGCCAAAGAACCAGAGTCACCGACATAGCTGTTAAAATTTGCAAGTTGAAGTGGCAATGGGCAGGCCACATCGCTCGAAGAACCGATAACCGATGGGGAAGAAAGGTTCTTGAGTGGAGACCACGAACCGGAAGACGCAGCGTAGGTAGGCCTCCCACTAGATGGACCGACGACATAGTGAGAGTCGCTGGCATCCAGTGGATGCAAAAGGCAGGCCGTCGTTCAGTGTGGAGGTTAAAGGGGGAGGCCTATGTTCAGCAGTGGACGTCTTCTGGCTGATGATGATGATGGTGATAGCTATAAGTGGCCAGCCAGGCATAGAAAGTACAACCATGATGGTTTTTTTTCGCCGGCAACTCAAGCTCATTATTGGGATTTGAACCCACACCCTGCTGCGCTGCGGATTGGAATTAGAACGCGCCAACCATTGAGTTCTTGACTGCAGACCACGAACCGGAAGACGCAGCGTAGGTAGGCCTAACTAGATGGACCGACAACATCGTGAGTCACGGGCATCCAGTGGATGCAGATGGCAGGCTGTCGTTCAGAGTTTTAAGTGGGAGGCATATGTTCAGCAGTGGACATCTTCTGGCTGATGATGACTTATATACTTCGTAAACCTCTAAAAACTTATTTTCTCAGATATAGAGAATAGAGTCTGCGTATATACCTACGTACATCGCGCTGATAAGTATAGAAGATCCTAGGCAAACCAACTTATCTTTTCAGAAAATATCGCTTTTGTTGGGAAAAGGGACCTATGATTATTTGCACGAATTTCACTGTAGTGGTATACAATTATTATGACAGTATCTTCTTAAAGTACACTAATGTTTGAAGGATGTCGTAAGAGTCCCTTCCGGCTACAGGCGCCTTACGGCTGCCTGTTATAAGCGATTCTGTTTAAGTGTTGAGAAAAGTTGCGCGACCTCAAACCGTATCTCGGCGCGTTAAGGTTCACATTCGCGTGATTTTCCGAGCTGCGCTGATTTAGCGCTAATTCGAGCCCGCGTTAAGTTTCAGCCGTAAGGTTCCTGGTATCTAGGTTGCACATTTTAAACATTATTGAAGATAAAACATCACGGAGTGGGAAAAAAAAATTCTGGACGTTTTTAAAATAATATTTAAAATGTTTTAATGCATATTCATGGTGTTAATTTTTATTTCGGTGATGGAAATCTAAAAAGATTAACGATTAACGATCTAAAACTATTATTTCGACCTCCTGCGCCAAAATAATACACCTTAATATCATAAAAGTTTCTATGTCTAATAGGTAGTTTAGAAATGCAAGGCCCAACTTTTTCAACTTTTTGTCACTTTGCCAGACCATAATTCGTAAAGGATATAATATACAATTCGGTAATAAAAAAGTGATGTATGAAACCTTACCTTCATTTCAAAAAACCTATTCTACGATACCCAGAAAAATAAATGGAAGTGTTAAACAGTTTCCCCTTTAGCACTCAACTTGGTCGTCCATTGGGCGACATTTTGAACATTTCGTTTGCAGTTGTGTGCCGCTTAATATGTCAGTGTGTGCAATACGTGTTTAACTCGCCCCTTTAAGTATTGCGCAGACTTTTCCGGTAGTAGATCGAGCCAAACTATATAATTATGATCAAAGCTACGTTACACTCCTCGAGTGAGACCAGCGAATAAAAACATCTTCACACAAACTAAACTATATTTTTTATACTTTTAAAATCAAGATCCATACCAAAACTGTAGTTTTTAAAAGTTTCATGCACTTATCACTAGTAATTACTAGTAATTCAAACTATAGAACGGTCGAACGGTCACACGGACAACTTATAAGGGTTTTTTGTAGTCGGTCTACGGGGCCCTAATTTTTTTTTAAATGTGCGAAATAGATGGCTTTGGCCGAGAGCGGGATCTCAAGATACAGTGGATAAACTTAGGTTACTAGGCTAGCTAATATTCAAAGTGAATGTTGAAGTTAGGCTGCCGGCTCAAAGCTAACAGCGCCAGCGGTGGGGTACAAACTTTACCTAGGTAAGGGAAATGTTTACCAACTTGGTCTTTACATTTGAATTTTTGATGAAAATGCATTATTTATTCATGGAGATTAGAGCGATGAGACACCGTGATCTAAGTGCGAGGGCTGGCTATTCACAAAGGGTAATTTTGTTTGGTGCTGTTTACAAAACACCCATTAAGGCGGGAGGAAAATTCTCCCTTTGATTACTTAATCTCGGGACCTCGAAACGTTGTTAATTTCCTCGCCGCGACAATGTTTCCACAAAAATATTACGAGCGGAAGACATTTTACTAATAATTTAAAAGCATTAAAACAGGCAGGGTCAGTCTGTGAATTTTTATAATTAATTAGGGACTCTCTTGTAAGCTTCTAAAACGATGTGAAAAGAACACACTGTAAACGGAGAAAACGAAAGATCTAGGCTTTAAAAAAGATAGCAGAAGAATTCTCGGAGATTGTTTCTATTGAATAGTCCGCTTGGCGTGTTTGTAGATAGTTGGCGGTTGCTAGTAGCTACATTTATAGGTAAGCCTCGACAGCGCCACCCTTGCTTCCACAGACATTTATTGAGACACTGCAAGCACGTAAGTTGTATGCAAACCCAGCGTGCTGCATTTTTTGTACCTACTATGACGTCACGACCAATATAATGGTAGTTTAACTCTATTCGCTCAGCCAACTGATTTTGATAGGTTTGTATAATTTAATATGATACACTTTACTATATAATTTGACGTTATTGACGTACAACAAGCAGATGCTGCATGCTAGTTGGAGCATTGATCTAATTTAAGGCTACGCTTAAATGCCATTCTCAATTCTCATCTCATACGCACGTATTTTATGGTAAGAACATCACCGAAAGTAAATAAAAATAAAACAATCATTAGAATAACATAGCAAATAAGTGTTGATATTTTAAAGTATGCGAAAGAGATGGCTGTGACTGGTGAGCGCAGCCTAAGACCACAGACATGCAAAAACGGGCATACACATTAAACATATTAGCCATAGCAGTAGTTTGACTCGAACGTGTCCTTGAATTCAATGTCTACTGTCAATCACAGGGCTAGGGTTGTTACTATCGGGTTTAAGAAAATTTTCATTATTTTGTACTCTACTTCTACGCTGAAGACACATACACGGCGAAATTTGACGTGGCACGCGCGACTATCGCTCTGAGCGTGCGGTGAAATATCGCAGCGGGCGGGGGAAGGGGTGCTCGTTTGAATACGTCACTCGATTCGAGCGTTTGTTTAAAGTCTAACTACTGCTTCAGCTTATATAATTATCTACTGTGTCGTGGTGTCTATCTTGATAAAGTACTGTGGTCGCTTCACTGTATTTACTAACCTGTTTCTAAAGTGGTTTTCAAGCCGAGCTTTGAAAACGAAACACGGAAATGAATTTTACAAAAGAATCTGCAGCGCAGTGCTATTCTACAAAATGCAGCCACTGGAATGTGTGTAGACAACTTTAGAGTACACAAAGTGAAAAGGCTTCGGTGGCGTTTTTGTAGCTCTTTGTGCCTTTTCAGCCAGATGTGTGAACGTTTTTCCATTTCCCAAGCTAATAAAAGTAAGATCCTTTATTGTGAAAAGAAAAAGGCCCGTATATAAGAGAAACTGTGAGATAAGAGCTCTTTATTAGTGTCCCACGGGGTGCCGTAATGCGAAATGTTTGTATCGGGTATAACATATTATCATATACCTACTGGCATATCTTTTATTTTGTTACACACAAGACAAGTTGTGCATTGATTTAATTTGTTTTTCTCTATACCTTTTTTCTTTCTTTTATTGTAAATAGAAGTAATGCGATAAAAGTTTATCTACCTACCTAAAGCAAATTTATAGTCTCCATTTACTGAAAATTATTAACTTAAATCTCATACACTAAGCATACAAAATTACAGCAAACGCTGAACCTAAGCCGGAAGCCCATTTTGAAATCTTTCACTATGAGACCAACCCTGAAATCGCGAAATAATCAGCTGTTCCAACTTCCAAGTAAAAATTTCATTCATCATCATCAGCCAGAAGACGTCCACTGCTGAACATAGGCCTCCCCCTTTAACCTCCACACTGAACGACAGCCTGCCTTTTGCATCCACTGGATGCCAGCGACTCTCAATTCCGGTTTCCTATTGAGCTGTAATTTTGCATGCACCTTTAATTCTGGTGACAATACAATATGCCATATTGTAATATTTTTAAAATAGCGCCAAAATAAAAATATTTAAATCAAAATAAAAGCATCATTTAAATAAAGCTTGTCTTAATAAATATTTTAGCTTGTTTAAGTTCAACGCGCTCTAAGCTCTTCAGTAAATCTACAACAGAATGTTTGTTTTTTAACAAAACTCGCCTGGCTTTAAACGAGTTCACCAAAGCTGCATCAAAACAACACGATGTTTGAGCATTAATTTAATAATATACGGTTCGAGAATTACCTCAAATTCTAAAGCAAATATTGCCGTATTTGCAAGTTAAATAAAAAGGTTCAGCGCACACTCAAAGCTAAAGGAAAGTCTTCAGTGCTTTATTAAGCGAACACTTGAAAGCTGTCGACGGAACACAGCTCTAATGAGGATATTCCAACCCCGTCAGCAAAAAAAAAAGCTTAAGTTGCTTTCTCCGAGAATTCGCACTAGCGAACAAAGGAAACTTCACCGATACAGATAGCTACACGAGTAAGGTTTCTGTAACTGGAACCGAAAGGAAAACGAATCACACCCAAAATCCCATTTGAATAAACAATAAAGGCAATGGAATTTCACTCACAAGATGAGAGCAACGGGAGATGAGCCAACGTATTCAATAAAGGAGCCTATTTTTACCTTTGGCAGACCTATCGACCTACGTCTGTGAATAAAAGATGAACTTGCAAATGGAAGCCGACTGCTGTATTTATGTGGAATATCGTACATTCGAGTTTGAGCTTTTACATGCTGGAGGCAAACAGGTGCATAGTAAAACTTGGATTAATTCTGTTTAGATGTTTTTAACCCCAAGCACCGGGTTTTCTTTTGGTTTAAAAGAAGGACCACCATGGTATAAATAACCACAGCAAACCATACCAAGAACTTTACACCTACCTATTTATTTTCCTGTACAATTCCAAATAAAATCCAAGTAATTAAGTAAATGGTGATAACATTAAAAAATCACAAACCAATTGGTAATTTCTGGGTAAAACCTGGGTTTGCATGAAGTTTGTTTGTTTTCTCTGATGGCTTAGCTATTACCATGGACCGAGATCTCTAGACATTTTCGGACCACATTTTTGCATGCTTCATCGTCGACCACATCGTCGCTTACCAACAGGCTAGTTGGTGGTCAAACGCGTTCTTATCCGCGATAAAAAAATAGAAATAAACTTTATTTTACCTCAAAAATTTATTAAAAATAAAATGACAAGGATAGTCCACATGAGCGGTTCTGTCTAATTATGGTGACGATGTAATTCAAATGTAATCATACCGTTAGTTGTTTTTCATATTTCTCTTCAACGTGACAAAAAGGAAAGACATGGATCCGGTAACAACTAGCGTTTTTTTTTCCTCTTGAGAGGATTTTGGCGTCGCATGACTTGTGCATTTGTCAGTGTCATTAAGTATTAAAATATGTTCAAGTTAAATGTCAAGTCACAGTCAGCGGAAATCAAAGTACGTCATGATCAAGTCATGCCCTTATATGATGGAGACTTATTAGAGACTTATTAGAGGCTTCTATGAAATTTTGAATACAACACGAAAAGACGTGTTTCAAATAACGAGGTGAAAAACAAGGTGAACTCGAGCTTATTCATGTTAATAAATAATAACCTAGCATCATTAACACATTAACACTCGAAAATACACAAGTTTAGGATAATAATACAATGATGTGGCCTTTTTTTTTACATTCGCGCAGTTCTTTTTCTTCTTTCTTCTTCTTCACTTTTTTAGGTATGACCATAGTCCCAGCTAGCAATGGAGCGTGAGAAATGGAAGCAAATGTGGGAGAACTTTGCCTAGCAGTGGGATCTAATAGGTTAAAAAAGGAATGACCATATGTATTTGAATCAAAGAACTATCTGTCTAGTTGAACGAAGAACTTATAATCCAAGGTTAGAAGTAGACACTGAACTGACATAAAGTGAGAAAACTTCTGGGTATAAGAAAGTTTATTTTACTCATATATGTTTGCAGTTTCTACAATGATGCAAAATGCTCAGAAAAAAATGGATGCGTTATACCTACAGTTTCCCATTCAGTCGTCCATTTGATTACATTTTGCTCATCGTTTGCAGTTGTGTGCCGCTCAATATTTATGTGTGTGTTTGGAGAAGTATGGTATGAATATGTCAGTGTGTGCAATACGTGTTTACCTCGCCTCCTTCAGTTTTTGGCAGACTTTTTTCTGTACTAGCTCGAGTTTAAGGCAGATCCAAACTATATTTATTATCAAAGGAAACATTTAAAACACCGTGTAAAGATCTTAGTATATGTAATTAAGTTCTACAGAGTTTCGCCGATTGCGAGCCGTCCAAGCCCAGTTCCTGTCGAAACGAGCAGCGTTCAATTTAGTCTCCTCCGAAACGGAAACTGTCGAGCGAAGCCCTTTTTGCTCATTCTAACGACTAGCAATATATCTACAGGTATTGTGTGTGCAGATAGATGTTACGTAACTAAATCCAGAGAGCTAAATGTTCACAATTCAGATACGTGCACGCAGTCTTTCTAACCCCCGACGCAAACAGTGAGGTGTTGTTTATAAGTTTTACATGTGTATCTGTGTGTCTGTCTGTGGCATCGTAGATCCCTAACGACTGAACCAATTTTAATTTAGTTTTGTTTGTTTGTTTGTAAGGTGACTTGGCCGAGTCTTAAAGTAGAGCCAATTTAAAAGATCACATTTTACATCTGACAGTCTATTGTTTATTATTAAAAGTATATCATAAAATTGCCTTATTTGTCATTATTACAATAAATGTGTATTTTAATTGAAAAATGTTAAGTAATTGTGCAGTTATAACTAAAAACAATACATTGTTGAATTTTGATGAAGTGTCAAATGTGATTTATTAAATTGGCCCTACTTTAGTTGATTCAAGAAAATCTGTTCATCCGTTTGAAGGTTAACAGATATACAGTGCTAACAGACGAGACGGACTTGGTTGACGAACCGCCGGAAAACCAACGGGAGTGAAAGAGAACATTTTCTCTGTCTCTCCCGTTGGTCAGACGGCGGTCCGTCAACCAAATCCACACGTCTGTTAGCATTATTATATTCATCATCATCATCAGCCAGAAGACGTCCACTGCTGAACATAGGCCTCCCCCTTTAACCTCCACACTGAACGACAGCCTGCCTTTTGCATCCACTGGATGCCAGTGACTCTCCACTGGATGCCAGCGACTCACTATTATCTCTTTCGCTACTATTATATTAGGGCTTTCTTTTTTCCAATTTATACTTGCTTAATGGTATGCGGCTGGTATTTTAGCGCAATGTGAGCTATTTAATCATGCCTTTATATAAGGTATGTAGTCCTTTTTAAAAGGCAAAGTGAAAAATATTCATAAAAAACATGACACGACCGCAATCATTGATGTATTTATAAAGGACCGGACCAATGAAAGTAATGAACTTTTTCAATGGTACCAGCTCAATGGAGAGCACAAGCATAAAGTTCACCAGTCTGATCCCAATTTCTTTTATAAAAGCGGTCGTTGTACCTACTTGTTTGAAAGCGATGCGGCGTATTTTATGGGATGGCGGAGGAGGAACGAAATCCATTTTTTTCGAATTTCTCCTCCATCATATGCATTTGCAATGTTATTCTAAAGATACCTGTTTTTCTGATTCTCATTCAATTATATTTTATCTTTAAAAATGTTGAATACATGCGAAAGAGATAGCTGTGGCCGGTGAACGTAACCTTAAGTAGTTAAAAGTGTTGTTAAGAAGCTACAACATGGGGTTCTTCAAAAGGCGAGTTAATAGAGTCCTTTTAAGCCTCGGCAACGTATTAGTGATGCATCTGCTGGTGTTACAAGTATCCATAGGCGACGATGACTGCTTACCATCAGGAGGCCCATCTGCTTGATTGCCAGCTATGGCATAAAAAAATACCAACGCAAATGTTCCGGGCAGATCCTTATTATATCTAAATCTATGGCTATAATACATATTCGATATCCCATAAGGTTTATTACGTTGCCGCTGCGATGAAAAGTACGATAAATTTCGGAAATTGACGCTATAATTTTCTGTGCGTACATTTTATAGTATCATCTATCATAGCTCTACGTGGGTTAAGAAGGCTCGACCTAGTAGAATATCAAATTAACGTGCTGCATCCCGCGTTTTTGCTCGAGATTTTCAGATTTTTCTCGGGATACAAAATACAGGGTTACGTGGAAAGGGTTTATTAAGCCGAAAAGGGTCCTTAGTATTAGTAACCATCATTACGAACAACTTTTACTATTGAACCTACCCTGAAATAGCGAAAAAAATATCAGCTGTTCCATACATTTTGTCGAGTGTGAATTACCGTTTTCTATGGCATAGCTGATTTTTTTTTCGCGATTTATGAGTTGATCTCATAGTAAAAGTTATTGATAACTAGCTGACCTGAAAGACGTTGTCCTGTCTTCGAACTGTGAAATGCGCGAAGATAAAATCGTCTGTTAAGTTTTCTGAAATTTTCCGATTTTCTGCGCAATTTTTCTTTCCGTACAAACCATCTACAAAGTATTAGAAAACTTAAAAAAAAAAGGTAGAATGAAATCGGTACAGTCGTTCTCAAGTATGGCGTGACCAAGGTAAATGGGGATTAATTTTTATATATATAGATTATGGGTACTATGGACCCTTTTCGGCTAGTACACCTTTCCGCGTGACCCAGTATTCAGAGCTCGTTTTGTCCCATGTATAATGCTCCCTCAGACTGCGTCTTGCTTGATTTCAAAGAAATCAGCGCATTCGTTTAGCTGTCACAGAAACAAAAGTAACAGACAGAAACAGTGTAATCTTTGTAGTACGTAATTATGCTCTACCAATAACTTTCTTACTTTTGATGCTAACTGTACTTCAATCAAGTTTAGGCAAGAGGGAAACGAGAATGATATACATATATTATTTAGATGGGACGAAACAATATTTTTTAATCTTCAAGGCGGAAACATCGAATCGAATCGGGCATAATTATTACATAATTTAATTTATTACTTATTAGTGTAGGTAATACAAGGATTTTCCTCGTAAGCATCATGTTATTGGTTCTTAATATGACATTAATGAGAAATGAAACTGATAGCTTCGTATTTCTTCTGGCGGGCATTAGTAAACTGGCACATTTATAAACGCCAATTATAACGTAAATATCGATGGAAATAGAAAAGTAATATCGTACCGAAGAAGAGTGGGTGGGTCTTAAGGAGTAAACATTTTGATAGGAGCCTAAAATATAAAATGTTCTCGGAAATTAGAATTAGTAGAAACTTTCTATTATAGAATAATAATTTGAGACTGGTTTGCCGTCGCATGATGTGTCCCCCATTTTAATATTTTTACCCACGACGAAACGTGGAGAAGGTATGCGTTTAAGATAAGAGGTTGTTTGTGTGAGCAAAAACGAATGGTCCCGTTCATCTCCAAAAAGGTTTGACCGATTTTAATTTAGTTATTTGTTTGTTTAAACAAATAACTAAATGTAACAATTTTTTGCTGTTTTAAACGGTTTATTGACAAATGTAAGTACCTATTTAATATGGTGCATTACTGATAAATATCTGTATATGATAATGTAAAGAACACCAAACGATTTGCACAAACACCGTGTCATGTATAATAATTAGCCCGGCCTAGCTACAAGGACAAGAAAACTGTATGGAATTTGAATTTACCGCCATATGTGAAACGTACCACCTTAATCGGGAAAATTATTACACCTCTACTTAGATTACTTTGAGTAAGGTATGTTGGATGATAGGAGTCCTCTCAGAAGTTATGTTATATATACGTACGTATCTTTTCTCGGAAGGGTAAACATAAATATAGGTTGGTACATTATAATTATATTAGTATCTACTTACATAAGTTGTATTAGGTACAGATAGCTGCTTCAGTAGTTTCTAAAGAGCTGTTTTCAGTCGTCTCTAAAGGTACCTAAACTACATAAGACTGTCTGAGCTTTGGGTGAAGTAAGAATATTCATATGCCTAACACCACACATGCCACACTAGCTGACACTGTAATTAGAAATCGACGCGACCAAGACAGACGGCGCGTACATGAAGAAAAGACAACCCTGATGCAAAACAGTGTAGTGTGCATAGGACCTCTTATCTACAATAAGATACCAAAGTCAATAAGAAATCTCAATACTCACTTATTTAAGAATAAATTAAAAGCACTGTTGCAACAGAAATGCTATTATAAAATTGATGATTTTTTAAATGACAAAATTAAATTGTAATTGATATAATTTATTATTATTTTTGACAAAACATAGGTATTTTATAAAAAAAAAATCTTTTCAACTTTTTATCTGTATGAAATTGTTAATTTAGATATTATTAATATTAAAACATTAGTGTTACGAGCATAGTGCCATCACTCTGACATTTGTACGCCTGACCGGCACAACGTGATTTAGGACTATTTTTATTAATTTTAACATCTTTTGTGCATGAAAATGCACAAAAATTCTCATGTTGTATGCAAATAAATGATCTTTATCTTTAACTAAATACGTATCGCATACAATGATTTAAAAAAAAAACTCTATACCGTAGACATGTTATAGAACAAGTGGGTAACAAACCGTATTTTACGCAATAACACCTCAGTTTATACGGGGTGTAAGGGGAACACTCTCGAAGCCAAAAGAAGGTAATTGTACTCATCATTATGAACAACTTTTACTATGGGACCAGACCTGAAATCGCGAAAAAAATATCAGCTGTTCTATAGAAAACGGTCATTGACACTCGACAAAATGTATGGAACAGCTGATTTTTTTTTTCGCGATTTCATGTTTAGTCCCTTACTAAAAGTGGTTCATAATGATGAATACAATTACCTTCTTTTGGCTTCGAGAGTGTTCCCCTTACACCCTGTATATCACATCATTGATTTTATGTGACTTCACCCATGGTAGTAGTGAAACATTTACTCGTACGCGATATTTTTATCAAAATTGTAACCTGCATTTGAAAAAATATAAACTAGCTTGAAAAATAAAAGCGCTCGGCTTGTAGCTGTTCTTTGAACAAAATATTTTATGATTACCTCCCAGGAGCGGCGGGCAGCTCACAACGTTTACACGTCAAATACAATAACGGGATAACCGAACAAAGGATCTGCCAAAGGGTTCTGTTGCATTTTAAAATTGATTAAACAAACGTAAACTAAACATTTGTTTTGAAAGTTACAGTTGAATATAAAAGAAAATATAGGATTAGCACTCCGAACAGTGAATAGAAATTATGTTATTTACTGCAATAAATAAAAGATATTCAAATAATAATGTTTGTAACTGTCAAGACTTTTTACGGCGCAGTCATTTTACGACTTAGCAATTCTGATACTTGTACTTTTTGTAATGTTGCCTAGCAGCGATGTGGTCATTTCGATGGCTCACTACTACAAGGTTCTATGTTATTTTCTTACACGTTCTGTAATTTCAATTTAAAAAAATTTACTTTCATAAATAATTGACTTAGCTGGGTTTATGCTTGAGAGAGATACTTTCACTCAAACATAAGCCCTGCTAAGTCAATATTTATGAAAGTATTTTTTTTTTAAATTGAAGTTACAGAACGTGTAAGAAAATAACATAGAACCTTGTAATAGTGAGCCAGCGATTTTGCGAATTGGACATTTTGAGATGTGGAATAGACGAGTGGTCTAAGTGAGATGATAACTTTTGAGGTTCTTGGACATAAGCCCCCGGTTTCCTCACGATGTTTACTTTCACCATTTTAGAGTGACATCGAAAACTGCACATCATTTATTTAAATGCTAAACAAGTCAAAAACATTGGTGCAGGGCCGGGGATCGAACCGGATGGCGTTAAATTGTGAAGCGCGCATGCTACCGCTCGACCGCCATCGCAATTACATTTCTAACAAAAATAAACAATCAGCCTGAGTTACAAATGGAACCAAAATAGACAGCATATCTAACTGCCTGTCCATATATTAGCAAGTTTCCGCCCTAGCATGTAGTTAAGTATTAATTAGCACTTTGAATGCGGCAGCTATTTCATGCACAGACGTTCAATAATTCACTACTAAGTAGGCAGTAGGCACGTCATTAGCGCGAGCTCTAAGGCTTGAGAAGATGTTACAATAGTATCAATACTTTTACTTATTCGATATTTAAGTAAATAATTATGTATGCAAAGTTTGATATGTACCTTCCTGTTTTTATTTTTTATTTTGTGAGTGCGCGGTGAATGTGAGCACCATGTCAAACAAACTGTGGTTTTTTGGTGCAACAATATGCAATAAACTGTAGTTTGTGTAAAGTAAGTAAATAAAAAAACAATTTAAAAAAAACTTGATTCTAGTTAGGAGAATATTTTGATATTTTTTTATCATAACTCTCGTGAGGATTCATTATCAACTTGATGGACTGTGCAGCGTGTCCTACAACTTGCACAGAAGACGAACTTAATGATGCCACGGAGAGTGCCATTGGGGTGGCAAAGTTCTGGTCTAGAAACTTGATTTGAAAATGTAATTGTATTTTGCGGAACATCGACTCGAAAGAAAAAGAAGAAGGATTCATTATAGATTACTATACCAACGGCTTACACTCACAATTATGTTTCTCGGTTGGCCGTGTACTGCGCGACCGTCTCCAGAATCGCGCGTATTCCCTGATGAAGGAGCTCTAATGGTTCCGAAACCGGTCAATCGTCTCGACCGAGAAACATAATAATCATAATAAAACATAATAATCGTGAGTGTGAGCCGTTGGTATAGTAATTTATATATTTTTTACGTTGTAGTTTGGACTACATTAACTTTTGACCGCAATCTCACTGATGGAAAGCGATGATGCGGTCAAAAACGGAGCACAAAAATACTTCTTAAATATACTTTTTTTTTTATTGTGTTTCACATTCAGGCTTTCACGATAATACCGTAACACTGTTAGAATTATTTCCTTCACCTCGCTTCTAGAGAATAATTATAGTGATACCGAGAAATAATTGTACAAGTAATACAAAGTCACACAATAGAAATGTAAGATTGAATTAGATAGGTAGAATCTCTCGTAATCAGTAAATAGCAGTTACAAATCGACTCGATACGGGAAACTAGTATATCGATAGTATCTAGTATCAACCCATGTTCATCTGATTTACACAACTAACGAGCTTATCTGCCGAGACGACCTGCAGGTTCCATTATCTGACAGTAGGTGTGTAGATAATGGAACTGGATAGCGAGTTGTCGCCTTGGGATCGGAAATCGCTTTTCTACCCTTTGACTTACTTATATACAGTAAGGACATAGCGAATGAAATATTCCAATGGTACAGTGGTGCTAAGAAGAATACTGCGCACCAATGTGAAATCAGTAACTCGTCGACTTCGTTAGTGAGCGGTCATTGCGCGTCTCACCATTGGTCGCGTCACATGACACACATTTTTCAAGTACTAAACATAGTGGGGCGGAATGTTTTCTCTTGGTATTTAGCTATTCTCTACCTCTGTCTGTTATGGAAATCAGTTTATGAATTTCAATAATGTCAATAAGTTACAGAACAATTTTCTTCTATTATTTATTCAATAAAAATTACAAGTAAAATAAAAACTATCTTAAATTTAAATTTATAACTAAAACTAACCTAAAACTAAAATTAATCTAAAACTAAAACTAATCTAACAATCCGCTACCGGTGGGCAGCGTGCCCAAAATGCTGGCAGCATTGCCACGTTTATTTTCTTCTTAGACTCTCGGTTTTGCTACATACTCACGGGAAGCTAAAGTTTTATTATGTTTGTTTTGCTACCTTCAATTCGGGCCTACATAATAAAATAGTTTTAATGGCTTTCGCAACTATTTAAATCCGTTATTCCACCTGTGTATTTTGGCGTACTGCTCGTTAACGGAGAAAGTTGTTGGTCCATAAAGGGTTCCGAGAATACAAACATTTCAAACCTCAAACCCTATCCACGAGCTAACGTCAAATTGGCTACCTCCTATTTAGATTGCTATTGCTAGTTCCAAATAACCCACTTTATCATTTCGGTCGCTTGATACTCTCTCATGGCTCGAGTCAAAATCTGGCAACTACAATCGAAAATAGTACCAAATTTTGTATCCCCAAACCAAATTATTTCAGATGCATATACAAATAGCTTCGGTATATCGAACTCCGTTGTCGAAGGAACAATAGAACGCGGTACTTGATGACTGTACAAAACTCAACAATACGATGGAAACTTTAACCGGAGACGAACAAAAACAATTTTGGCGAAAGCTTTTCGTGAAATGTGTGAATGTTTCTAATTACTGTGATCGAATGTTTCTAATAACTTAATTAAGATATTTGACGACTACTTGAAAATGGCCGTCTACAGAAACGACTTTGTCTCGTCGTAATGTCAGACCAATATAAGTAAGTAGTAAACAGTTTTTGTACTTAAATTATTTATATAGTTGAAGACTAAGGGTAACTTGAAACACGGCACCTTTTAATATTGTTTGCAAAGTCGCGTTGGTAAGAAATCCAGATAACATTTCGAACTATCTCCAGTCAGAAAACTGTTAAGTTTATAGAGACAGAGAAATCGAAATTCTCGTGTCGCGCTAAGTTCGGATTTGAGATTGCACTTCGAGTAGGTACGTTCCGAGAACTAAATCCGAGGTTTCAAACAGAGATACTGCAATTTATATTGTTCTCATTTGCTGGGTAAGGATTGCAATAGGTATAAGTAATTCTGTGTTTTACTAGAGTAAGGTCAGTAAATACATAATGTTCACGTTATAGTCACCCTGAATTTTAGGAGAGTCTATCAGAGTTATTACTACTTTGAACAAGACAAATAAACAGTTAATACAAATACAAATTAACTTTAGTAAAGGATGTTTTAGGTACGATTTACCTTTTGAGAGAAGTATTTATTTTCATATCTCAAATGCCTATTAGCTTTTAGGCATACAACAAATTAACAGTTGATTGACGTAAGTACTCGGAATTTACAGATGAAAATGTTTTACAGTAAATATAAACTGAATATTAATTAAATGCATCTATAAATAAAGCTGTGAAATAAACAGATGGGTTATTATGGTTTATGATCCATTCATGATGAGTATTGTCATCGTCATCGCGTGCCATCTCACTCACTCGCGTGGTGCAGTAAGTAGATGCGAACGGGACGGTATGCAGTCTCGATCATAATTTCACAATCAAACTTGTTTAATAATCCCGCTGGTTCGATTTATAGAATAAACAGGTTTTGGGCAGATTCCAGCTTCAGAGCCAAGTGATTGACGTTACAAATTACTCACACTGTCAGGACGAAAAGAGGATCCGATATCTCTCAATTGACGACAAAAAAGTCGATTAAAGGTTCTCGCATGCTCACAACTGGGATTGACGCGAGAATTGGGATCTAACAAAAAACATCCATCAAGTTGAAATATGGGGGTGTTTAAAGTTAGATTTATCGTAATCGATGTGCTACAAAGCTAGTGTGGATTTTGCTTCTATTTTATGAATTGGCGATCTTGCACCGTAATCATTCTACCGTGGTGGTACGGGCGCCCTCTTAAAGCCCCAACAGACGTGTGGATTTGGTTGACGGACCGCCATCCAACCTACGGGAGAAAAAGAGTGAGAATAACATATATCCCTCTCTTATATCCCGTTGGTCAGACGGCGGTTGAGGTCAACCAAATCCACACGTCTAGACTGTTAGTATTATAAGATTCGACAAACAAAGGAGATATAATTTTCATCTAAGCACGTTCGACGTGAGTTAATCTTAAAATTTGGTTACTATGTAGTCCGCAGACATTCAGATAGTCCGAGTTTCAGTATGCAAATTAGGGATTCAAACTATAACGCGCCTCCACAAACTTCGAGTGATTAATGTGTATTGTTCTTAAGACTATGTTAATCATAGAACCTGCCGGCTTCCTTGTTTCCTGAGAGATATAATCTGCGCCTTTTCAAGGCCAGAGTGAATAGGTGTCTTCTAAGTCTGCGTGTTCGACCACATCGTCGCTTACCAACAGGCGAGTTGGTGGTCAAACGCAGACTTATTCGAGATAAAAAGAATTAGAGTTAGTAGAATAACATTTAATAAACCGGCCAAGTACGAGTCAGGCTCGCGCATTGAGGGTTCTGTACCACCACAAAATATAACCATCAGTTTTTGTTCAGGCTTAACGCCTTCCAAAATAGTCGAAACAACATACTCGTATTCTCTCAATATTTCAACTGGCTATCTATTACGGTTCGAAAGATACAGCCGATAATAGGTAGGACACACACACAGACGGACAGACATACATCGTAGGCTTAGTAATAGGGTCCCGTTCTTACCCTTTGGGTACGAAACCCTAAAAAGTTCCTTGAATATGGATTTTTCGAATAACAATATATTTTTGAAAAATGTATATTTAAGGAAATTTTTAATTAAATTCCAACAATACAGCTTTTAAATAAACTGCAAAGTTTTTAGAAGTACAATGGAAGAACACCCGAGGATATTTCACCCGATCCTCTTCAAAAAAGTTTCTCTTGCAAAAGATATGAAAGAAACTTTCCACACCATTGAACTTGAACGGAGCAGAAACCCATGGAGCATCATCATGGAGCAGAAATGTGTACTTTACTAGAAATGTTAGTACAAAAGAAACCCTGTGCACCATCTTCACTAGTGAATATAACTGTTGTACGCTGACTATATAATAGGCTATCGAACTGATTATTTTTATTGTTCTATAAAAAAGCTGACCGTAAATTAAGTCAATCACTGAAAACAAAATTAAAAAACATATAAGATGTTAATTGACTTGCTAAAGACAGAGCGTAATTTACTTAGTAATGACGTCGCTTATAAGTACGCTATACAAATTATGTATATACTGACACTAAACTTGCTCTGCTGGAAAGGACAACCTGATTCCTATCTGACGAAAACGCTTATATATCGGAAATTTATTGGCTGATTACTTTAGTATATGTATCATATTCTTCACGAAGCATGTTATTTGTAACAAATCAACTGTTTATTAACTGTTTGTTAACAAAATTTAAACTTATCTATTCATCACAATGGCACGCCTAACTGTTTTGGAAAAGGCTGTTTTGAATCGACTTTAAAAACAAGGGGATTCTTAATTCGGTTGTATTATTTGTTACCTCAGAACTCCGTCATTTGTATACCGTTTTTTTATATTTATTTTTATATAGGTGGTCAGTGGACAAGGCTTGCACAGGACCGGAAAAGTTCATTCGCTGAAGATGAGACCTATACCCAGCAGTGGGTAGATTTTTTTTGATGATGATGATAAAAATATAGGTACTTAATTATTTATATTTACTTTCAAATTGATCCCATTTCATCAAAATCGCTTAAGTAGTTTGGTTTTTAAAATAACTGGAAAAAATATGACATCCAAATAAACAAAACTGCGTATTAGATAATTTTGAAGTCGGTTTTTTAAATTGATAAAAAGCCTAAGTTTAAAACAGTGTGAGGCGAGGTCAGATCCCATTGGATTATGCATTTCACAGAGAGTCGGACGAGTTGACCTAAATAGGCGCGGTCTGTGATATGTAAAGGGAAATGTACACCAATCTAGTTTATTGCATCGTCAAACACGTATACCGGATATGATATCAAAGTTCTAGCCCATTTAATAAATTTTTCTTTCGACTATGTAGTAATGTTATCATTAATCACTACAAAAACGATCACAAAGGACGTATTTTTTGCTTAGAACCAAAACAGTCCAGAAATGTTATAATTATGAAATCTCATTATTGCACAGCATTTTTTATTTTTTTATAGATATAAATTTACTGCTGAGGTGATATGATGAGGTGTGAGAGATGTCTCTCATTAAGTTTAATATAAAATGTATGCATTAGATCAAAAAGATACTGGCTGAAAATAAAATCGGTGGAACAAAACCGACTTGGTGAAAATAATTATAAGTTTTAAATATTTGAGAAGATGAATTATACTTTGTTTTCATTATGCTTTGTTTGTTGTTTTTAATTTGTATAATGTCGAATTTCTAGTGTAATTCCGCTTCTACGTCGTTTCGAGTACAATAAAGATTTTAGGTTAAACTATTTTCTCTATAGATATTTGTGATGCTAATTTAAACCTAACCTGAATTTAAATATTAATAATGAGCAAAATTAACATAAATGAGCAAAATTAACATAACCTGAAACAATAAGTAATTAAATCTGTAACAAAAAATTAGTTATAACAATTTTTACAATTGAATATATTTTAAATATTTCATTTCATATTTAAATTGTATATCTATGGGTATATTTATAATATTTTAAGTACTAGTGTGTATCATATAGTATAATTTATTTTAAATAAAATATATGTAAATATTTTTTTAGTTTTTTTTTTAGTAGGTATATTTTATCACGGTAGGTAGATTGGTAGTTGAAAGAAAGGTAGATTACGCACCTCGCTAAAGTGAGTAATTAATGCACTCGTGATAATTTAGTAGTGGCACCAAGATAACATTCGTGCATTAATTCACTTTGCGCTCGATGCAACAATCTACTATGATTACTTTGTTTTCATCATCACTTTAAATCTTAAATTAAGTCAAATCAAAAATTTTCTGCAGTACACAAGCTAGAAAGCAGCTGAGTTAACCGACACGAGGTCTAATGTAAGTTAACTGCTTTCTTATTATGGCTTGCGCACGGCAGAATTATGAAGACCATAATTTCTAAGAATAATAAGTTACGGCGTTCATTATCCAGTTCCTGAGTGAAGTTTGTTTGCTCGGTATATCGACACGGCTCAAGTTTCTCAAACATGAAGATATAACGAGCGTTTTCATAGATAATTATTAAGAACTTAAGTTGTGCGAAAGTTGGTAGACGTAACCTATATTTATGGGAAAACCACAGGTTTGCTTTTGCTGTTGTGGAAAACAATAATATAAACAGACGCGGAAATCGACTTAAATTTATACTATGTAGAGATAGAGAAGAGAAGAGATAAATAAAAAATCAATAGTGGATTAAGAGGTTATTATGAATTTATGAAAGCAAGGATTTACAATCAAATACATAAATATCGAAATACATGTCGGTCTCGGTGGGGTAGATGTGGTTTAGAGTGAAGAACACGAATCGTTAAACGTAGTGTAGGACACCCTGAGACACGATGGAGTGACGATATATTCGTAAGGTAGCCGGCTGTAGCTAGAAGCGTAATACCGAAGATCGGGCAGAGTGGCGCGCCTTGGGAGAGTCCAAAGATAATACATAGTCACTGGGAAAGGCTAGGTTCAGCTGTTGACTAATATTGGCTGATTAAGATGATGATGAATGGTGTATTTATCCGTACTTCAAAGTTAGTAAGCACTCGAACAAAAGTATTGCTATTGCTAAATCAACAGGCGCTCGAACAAAAGGATTTTTCGAAAGGGTCGAATTAAGGGAGACAAAATGGGATTGAAAGTCTACAGCTAGTTATATTAGCAATAATTTAGTCAAATGGTTTCAAACTGATTAACGGCCTATAAATCTGAAATAAATCCTTTTTTAAATTATTTATACGTTTCCTGTGGCTGTGAATAATAAACGAATTAGACATTTGTTATAAAATAGAGTCAAATGTGTATTAGCCACGTCCATAATGTTTGCTCTCTTTACGGCTACCACGGCCGAGCATTATTACATAAAACACCCCCTCGGGATCGCCAGTTATCGTACAAAATTGTGATTTGGGGCCAACTTGAGCCTGATCAAATTAACTTAAGATGAGTTTTGGTGGGAGGCCCGACCCCGATTATTAAATTGAACCGCACCAGGTCAAAATACGTACTTAATGACTTCGTTTTTATCGCCGAGGTAACGTTTAAAAGGGAAATTCAATTAGGTACCTTTACTACAGTTTTTTTAAAGGTTTGTACCTATATTATTCCAATAGACGGTTTCATTTTTAGTATAAAAGGGTACCTCGGTAGAGTTTAGAGACTGACTTTGTGATTAATACTCACGAGAGTGAGTTTTATTGGGCAAGCATTCTAGCAAGACGATTCTCTCAGTCGGTTAAAAGACATAAAGCATTTACACATTAGCTTCTCTATGGATATCACTGTCAGAGTTTAGAGTAGCTTTGTGATTATTACTCTCCAACTCACAAGAGTGAATCTTATTTGGGTTTTCTAGCAATACGATCCTCTCTGTCGATTATAAGACATAAATAATGTAAATATTAGCTTTTCTAAGGATACCATTTTCAGAGTTTAGAGTGGCCTTATGTTTATACTTTCTGAAGTCTGACTCACGAGAGTGAGTCTTATTTGGGTCTTCTAGCAATACGATTTTCTCGTGTCGGTTAAAATACAAAGAATTTAATTTTATTTATTTATTAGCTTCTCTATGGGTACCATTGTCAGAATTTAGAGAGTGGCTTTGTGATTCATATTCTCTGACTCACGATAGTGAGTCTTATTTGGGTCTTCTAGCAAGACTACTCTCTCTGTCGGTTAAAATACATAAAGAATTATTCCAGATAACGTCAATCTTGTATAAAGTATCCTACCATAGTTATATTCACGTAAATCTGAAGAGCTTTTCATGTCCGCAACTCGTGAGTGTAGTTATTTGTGCTAAATTCATGATAGCAAGGGACACTAAGCCAGCGACGGCCCATTTCGTATCGCCAGCTACTTACCACGAATCGATAAGAGATATGACTCATGCCGACAGTTTATTACGTAGTCTGCTCTACCCTTCATGACTTCACTTTTATACGGCCAACATTTATAATGCCGTCTGCAACGAATATTCAGGGTTTTACCCACAACAACAAACTACAGAGGTGACTCAATTCAACTCGTAGGTATAGTTCTTTATTATTATTATTAAGTAATAGGCTTGCGTTTGACCGCCAACTCGCCTGATGTTAAGCGATAATGCTGTCTACGCTGGAGCACGGCTTGCCTAGAAGAAACCAATTCACTCGCGATTTGAAGACATGTTTGTATCATCATCATCATAATCAGCCTTTTAACAGTCCACTGCTGGACTTTTAGCCTACCCCCGAAAGGGTGATTGGGCCATATCCACCACGCTGGCCCAGTGCGGATTGGTGGATTCACATACGCCATTGAATTCCTTCTCCGTACGTGTGTAGGTTTCCTCACGATGTTTTCCTTCACCGAAAAGCTAGTGGTATGAGAATCCGTACATTTATAAGCTCCAAAGAGCTCATTGGTACGGGCCCGGGGTTTGAACCCGCGACCTCATGCTTTCAAGTCTAGCGGTCTCACATTATGTGCTACCACGGCTTCATGATAATCATTCATTGAGGAAGGAGGATCATTGAGGAATCATTACATGTTTGAATACCTGATTGTAACTATCGGAGACGACCATTCAGACAGCGCATTACACAGACTAGCAGTTCGTACAATAAAAGTAGAAGTAAAGCGGGTGGTACAGGTCATCGGGAAATCGACCATAAACCGGTGTCTATTTTACATGCCCACTCTGGCAATCCGATAGAAATATAGGCAGAAGGGGGTCTAGATCATACATAGACACACAGACGATGCACACTCTCCGAAATGTATCCGATAAAAGAGCCGATAGACTAGCAATTTTGCGCCGATCCTCAAGACTAAGAAGCGTCTATGGCAGGGCGCAAACCGTGGACACTTTTGTGTCTTGTGTCGGATACAAGAACCAATGAATATTTGATTTCTATATTTTAAAGAGTATGAAATCAGCCACTCTCTGCGCAGACTTTGTGTCCAGTTGCTGTGGACACTTTTGTGTCTTGTGTCGGATACAAGCTACCAATGAATATTTGATTTCTATATAAAGAGTATGAAATCAGCCACTCTCTGCGCAGACTTTGTGTCCAGTTGCTTCCACTTGATTGTCTACGTTTGCGCAGCGCCTATGACGTAAGCGTCTATATATGAGATTGAATAAACGGATCTACTGCGGTTGGTGCACCTATCAAATTCTCATCATCATGTACTGCAAGTCATTCCCCTATCAAACTTTCATCATCATGATCCGCCTATTTTAGCCCACAGCTGAACATGGGCCTCTCCCAAGACACGCTTTTCAATGCAAGGTCAGAGTGAATAGGTACCGTATCTTCTAAGTCTGGGTGCTTCATCTTCGACCACATCGTCTTACCAACAGGCGGATTAATAGTCAAACGTGGACTAATTCAAAATTCAAGAAATTAAAGTTTTCATTAAACGAATTGTATTTGTAAAAGGTTAAAATGATTATAACGAGATGGCTGTCGCGTTTTCTAAATACAGATTAGCTTTCTCCTGCTGACTTTGTTTGATTGCATTTTGCTTTGAAGACGGCGTCCATTTACGTAGATTGGAAGCTGGACTCCGCTCTTGAAACAGTTGAAAACCCCTTTATGCTCAAATTCGCCCGTCTCAGTGAGTGGTGCTTGATTTGGAAAGGCTATATACGGATTCCAACGTGAATGAGAAAAAGTCTTATTCCTGTCATCTGCAGACGGCATAATTAACTGCGGGCATAATTTTCTATACCACCATTTCCCAAGACCTCTCTCACTCATTGATTTACAAACTGAAGGATAATGAAGAATTCACGAAATAGCGTCCGAAGCGAAACTTTACAAACATATTTAAAAATGCTACTAATATAAATTCTGTCGTTATAAAAATGCAACAAATGTAAACCAACAATAATAAATAAATATTCGGGACGTTTTTTGCACACATGGTCCTCTGACCTCAAACTAAGCAAAGCTTGTGATATGGCTGCCAAAGACTGATATACATACATTTTTTTTTTTAATACATACTTAAATAGATATTAACAATCAGATATAGAACAAACACAAACGTTCATCACTTAAATGTTTGTTCTAGGTGGGAATCGAAGCCATGCCCCCAAGCTCAGAAGGTATATAGGTTCACTACCAACTGGACCAACGGGCTAAATTCGTAGCATATAATATAAGTGTTTATTGTGTCTAAATATTGGTATAGCTTGCAAGAAATTTAAACTAAATGTACAGTTCACCTTAATAGTTAGTATGGTCAACCAGCAACCAGAAAACTTAACCAAAATTAAACACAAAAACTTGTCTGCATTTGGTGCGGAAATTTTTGAACGCTGATTCAACAATATCTATAGTTTTAAATTTATTTGATCCGACTACTTTAAAATCTACGAGTATTATCAAACGTGTACGCCTATATGAAAAAATTTAACATAGAGGCGAGGGAATTAATTAAATAAAATTATACATGAAAAGTTAAATAACGTCTCAATGTAGCGTCGAATAACCGAGTTTTATTAATTATGACATTCAATTTTATGACCTAATAATTTTATCTTGTGTACAATATTAACAAACAAGTCGGACCGTGAATAGCTTTATATAATGACTTATAACTTGTGACATTTGCTTAGTGTGTATTCTAATTTTGTAAAACTGTGGTAGGGTAGTGCCAAATAGGTTGTAATTGTAACAAATTTTAATGATCTCTTCATTTTCAATCTAATTTTAAGTGAGGCATTGTTTGATTGATTTAAATGTTAATTCGTATCCATAGTATGTAAGTGCCAAATTTGCATGCCGAAAGGTAGTATAATGGCGAACCATCTTTCTACACGACACCTGTAACTTTGTAAACCCATTATACGCAAAAAATACTAATAAATAAATAAATAAAGTTTTCACTAACTACCTTGTCATGCTATAAACACGTGTAAAAATCTGTGAAGAAAATTATTTTGGTAATAGCAAAGAATATTATATAATTTTCATTTCAGAACGAAAAGTCAATCGACATTTCAAGAGGAGTATTGGGTTAAGTGTCCTCATGAAGAAATGGGGCGATGGATAATCTTCACTTTACTCATACGCAAACGTAAGAGAGGTCAATAACTAAGAATATAATGTAAAGCCTAGTTATTAGACTATCAGTAGGTCACTGGACTAAAATAAGTACGTATCTAGAATAGTACATTGTGATACAAGTGCGGAAAGGAGGTTTGCAAACTAGTGACTATGGTTAGCCTTCGATTCAGGCTAAAATTAATCACTGGTTAGCAAAAACTTCGAACTTTTAGCAAAAACTTCAAAACATGAGCGGAAAGAGTTTACAATAATTCTTTCAGCTCATGTAACACACAACGTTTTTCAATACAATTGTGATAAAACTAAATAAATATACCTTATAATCGAACACAAATACAATTTATTTCATTAATCAATTATTTATATAAGAATATCACTAACAAATGACAAAGTTACTAATTGTGGAAATTTATAGTAAAATTTGTACATGAAGTTTAATGAAATTTACTGTTTCGTAAGTTTAAAAGTTCGGCGTAAGTTATTTACTTCACACTTTTCAGTACTTTTGTATTCTTATGACGCGCATGTGTTTTTAATTTGTACCAATATAAATTGGCAACTATCATTCAGATTGAATTTTACTATTTTCATTAGTAATTAATTTATTGCTTTATTTAATAATATCAAATAAATGTACCTATAAAAATTATGAATAAATAAGATAAAGAACGATTAAATATTTTATAGGTTCACTTTTAATACTTATAAAACACCTGCATTGAATGATCAATAAGTAAAAACTCCTTGCGTAGAAACTTAGAAAATAGACATGAATAAATAAATAAAAAACTACAAAGAAATCGCACTGTCTGCCAGCTGTGTGCAATATTCTACTTTCTACACGATTTTCTGCCCTGTAACGGACCATTTACGAGCAACACGTATTAAAAAGTAGATTTAAATCTAGCTGTGCTCAAAAGTAGGTTCTATTGTTTAACAAAATTTAGCTCAAAAATAAATGGATACAAAAAAACTTGATAAAATCATGTATTTTATCAAAGTTACGTACACCGTAATTTTTAGTTTAAGGTTTAAGTAAAACTCTTTAAGACATATTTGTAAAAAAGAAAATGAGCAAAAACATTTGCGCAATTTCAATTTGTTCGCTCAATTTTCACACATGAACACATCACAAATGAAAATTTCACTGAATATTTGTTTTTTTTTTCTTTATTCCTATATATGTCGATAATCGAATATCAATTGCTTAATCTTTTTATTATACTTGGATAGATTAAATAGACGATGTCTGAAGCCATTTTGAAAGAAAGGGGGCATTACTAAACGGACTAATGAAACCATTTTAAAATCACATATTACCCAGTAGGTACTTTATAAATAAAAGTACTGAGCCAAAAGTGGTTTTTGGCAAACGTTCACCATCCGTGGCCTAATAAATTATTCGTCACGTACCTCTACGTTTTCCCTGCCCAAGAGATTCAATTTTATAAATTTCCAGCAAGCCCCGATTGAAAGATATCGATTTTATCCAGTGCTGGTGGAAATAGCCTTCCGGTGTCATCAATCACTAGATTGTGTTCTTTTGGGGGAACTCTCTCATCCTACATTGCTTTTGATGTTTTACGTATAGAAAATGTAGTGGAAGTAAATTATATTCATTGAAAATCAACTGTGTCCCAGGGCTGTCTGCGATTTTCCAGTTTTCATGTTATTTTATAGGATAAAAGTATTCTAAGTTTCATCAATATTTGTTCAGCCATTGAACCTTGAAAGGTAAAAGTCGTCTGTCACGCTGGCAACTAAAATATTATAACGAAGGAAAGTGGAATGTGCTTCCCTAAGGGCGAGGCCACAGCACTGCGGTACGAAGACGCGTCGCAACAACGACGCTGCACCGCAGTGCTATGCGTTGACGGAACGCAAACATTTCATCGCATACGGCATCGTACGAGAAAACTAAGACCATTATTTTCGTTTCTAGTGAGACTTGGATTGATTGGGCATGGACTGCATGGACATGGAGTGTAGATTTTTACGGTGCGTCGTCGCAGTTGTGGCTACGCTCTAAGTGTACATCGGAATAACAGCAACATTCCAAAATACAATTTTTTTGTTTCGGCTCCAGACATCTTGTCAATTTAGCCTTGTGTCAAGTATAATATTATAATTATTTAAGTTGAAATTGTCGACTACTTGAGTCGATAATTTCAAGTTATGAAAGTTCAAACAAGTCACAAAGTAAATCACGGTTAAGTCCAAGTCATGCTCCAACTAAGTGACTTTACTAGAAGGTTCTATAAAGTTTTTGACACAACACGAAAATACACGTTTCACCTAATTTAATTACTTCCTACACTCGAGCAACCCCATATTTATAAACGCAATGAAGGCACCTCGAATCCTCACCTTGAGCTCACTTTGCTTAGGTTCTCTTCGGTGGTCCTCAAAACCATGTGGTCATGTTTGGCATTGTTAGTCGTCTCTCAAGGTTCCCTAAGTCCACGTCCAATTAATAAATAAAGTGAGACATAACGTCATAGATGACGTCATCAGATCTGTAGAAATCCTTTATTGATGTATCCGTAATAATTACCTTAAGGTTCTATATCGATAGGTTATATTTATCGACCGAAATTCCAAAACACGACTTAAGGGAACCTTCATCATCATCATCATCATCAGCCAGAAGACGTCCACTGCTGAACATAGGCCTCCCCCTTTAACCTCCACACTGAACGACAGCCTGCCTTTTGCATCCACTAGATGCCCGCGACTCTTACAATGTCGTTGGTCCATATAGTGGGAGGCCTCCCTACGCAGCGTCTTCCGGTTCGTGGTCTCCACTCCAGAACCTTTCTTCCCCATCGGTTATCGGGTTCTTCGAGCGATGTGGCCTGCCCATTGCCACTTCAACTTGCAAATTTTAACAGCTATGTCGTTGACTCTAGTTCTTTGGCGTTTATCCACGTTTCGGATTTTATCGCGCAAAGAAACTCCAAGCATAGCTCTCTCCATTGCCCGCTTTGTGACTCTGAGTTTTTCCAAAAGGCTAACAGTTAAGGACCACGTCTCAGTACCATATGTCATCACTGAACCTTACACTTTTAAAATTTTACAGATGGATCATCTGCATATTAGATCCGTGGCATGGATTACGTATTACCATACGACAGAAGAAATAATAGTACAAGAAACCGTACTCTCCTCGAACTCTTCAGGGAGAAAGCCAAAGTGCACGAAATGGCACGTTATGTATGGTGATGATACAAGTATTTTCAAACCGAATAACGGTATATCATACTAATATCCTAATTTTGTTGACGTTAAATATCGAACAGCTTAAAAAGCCATAGACACATTGTCAACTTTGGCGGATCATGTTTCGCGAAACAACATGTAATAAAAAGGTGTGGTAATACTGAAGGGTATGTATATACTCATCATTACAAACAACTTTTACTTTGGGATCAACTCTGAAATCGCGAAAAAAATTAGCTGTTCCGTACATTTTGTCATGTGTCAATGACCGTTTTCTATGGAACAACCGATTTTTTTTTGCGAATTCAGATTTGTTCCCGTAGCAAAAGTTGTTCATAATGATGAGCAACATTCCCTTCAGTATTTCAGTATACAGTACCCCACACATTTTTGTTAACACGTTGTATAGGTACATCTGAATAAAAAAATATGTACCAAACATCAATTTTATTTCAAAATACCTTTCTATATGTCGTCTCGTCACCGAATGGTTAAATTATCCTGTTATTTAGAAGAAACAATTGGGAAGAAATTATTATCTTTAGAATATCATTACAAATGGTATAAAGCAACTTTCGTGTAGATATCTACTATATAAAATAAGTCGGGTTTTCCTTCCTGACGCTATAACTCCAGAACGCACGAACCGATTTCCACGGTTTTGCATTCGTTGGAAAGGTCTCGGTCTCCGTGAGGTTTATAGCGAAGTCATCTGGTGGCGAAACGGAGTTCGCCGGGTTTGCTAGTTTTATATATAATTAAGATAATTAAAAACTGTAGAACGACTCCATGGACTTTGGGGTCCGACGTCGACTTGCCCTTTATCAACCGATTATTTTTGTCAGTTTATGTCAATAAATTGCCAAATGGAAGAGAGAAACCAACATAATATTATGGTACATCTGAAGAAGTTATGATACTGTGACAGACCAAAACAGATGGACACGACCACAGAAAAGAATTTTCTTTTTGTTTAAATAAGAACAACTGTCAAGGCATTTCTGTAAGAAATTTGTTGTAGCCAGTTGCAATATAAACGAAACGTCAGTCATTTGAAATCAGTTAGCAGCTGTGATGCGGACAAAGGACTTTGAGACCGAACCCAAAAAGGTAAGGTCCAAGTTCTTTGGATGCGGAGTTCGATGCGTTGATATAAATAAGAATGTTCAACCAAGGTTCTGTCATAATGCCTGGCGACAGATTTTCCTTCCTATTTACTTCTTTTTTCTGTGGATACGACGATCATATTTATAAGGATTCCTTCTAAACAATCTAAAGGAACCCCAAAAATTAAATAACTGTATTGAAACTTCCCTAAATTATTGTATTAAATATTTATAAGCAGCGTAGATGGTTTCACGACGTAGCCTATGAGGCAGCGTTACCTTTGAATTGCTAACAAAAATTACCTCATCATAATCGTCCATCCCTATTCTTTATATACCACCGGATAAAGTGATCTCTAGGGCCCGGTATATTGAGGATAAGACTATAAGATATGGCTATAAGATGGGGGATTCACAAACAGTGGTACTCGTAACTACTTAAGGGAGCAGAATTACTCAGACCGTGATAAGCCGGGGGTAGTAAAACTATGAGAACAATGACTGAACAGTTAGCATTACAAGCTTTATTTTTATTAGCCTTAAGTCCTTGTAACAATATAAATATTTTATCAAGTGTAAATGAATGTTTTCTATGGAACAGCTGATATATTTTTCTCGATTTCAGAGATACTCTCATAGTAAAATTTGTTCATAATGATGGATACTATGGAACCTTTTCGGCTTAGTACACCCTTTCCGCGTAACCCAGTATGTAATCCGGACGACAAAACAATAATTTGGTATCATCCAGCTGATGAATTAGGCCTTATGCGTATGCCACCTTACCTTATCTCCATATTTATCTGATCTGAGTCATAACTACCGTTTAAGCTCCCTAAGCTATGAGTACAATGACCTCCTTTCAGCTTAGTGCAGTCTACATGCGTAACCCTGTATAGATACAAGGTATTAGGAGTGGATGGCATATCCTGCGTGCGTAATATCGCTATGAGCTTAACGACATTATTCCCGGCCTAATCTCAGATGGCCCCGGTGCGAAACCATTAGTTTTTACTACCGAACTGTCCTTAAAAGGCTAATAACAGACATGAGCTATACATAGCTATAAATTTAAGGGGTAAGGCTAAAATACGAGATAAAATATAGGTAAGTACTTATAAATGTAAGTACCTAGTGTGTTTTCGTTGGCTCCGAGACGCTTGGCGCCGACCCGGCCGTTCGTCACAGGAATTTGTTTACACTGCCAAGGATGACCCACTTTTATACCTGTCCTGTCGTATCAGTCAAGGAGATGCTCTAATGAAATTAGGTTTACTGCTGCGTTCATTTTGCTAGGTAACGTTTCAGACCAAATCTTGATTTGACCTGGAAAAGGTGCCTTATCGAAATTATCTGAATTATTGATATACCGTCAACTTGGGGTGCGTTGCATATGAATTTAGTACTGCTAATTATAGCAGTACTAAATTCATATTTTGGTCATAAATAGTTGAGGGTATAGATTGATTGATTGATTAACTCTTTATTGTTCACACCATTAAATTTGATACAGAGGACAAAAAACTCTTAAAAAAACTAATGTAACAACTGGTAATAGGTAAGTTTTATAGTATTATGACTGGTGAAACATTTCTCTTAACCAAGTTTTTTCTCCGAATCCTATCTAGAAGTTCTTGACAATTAGTTTTATCATATTCTAGTGGCCATTTATATAATGTAATTAAATGTAAATTAATTTTATTTTAAATTAAATTGGTTCTTGGGTGATTTGGAGTTCTATCATTGGTCGCTTACGTTATTTAGCTCTGACGAGTGCCGACTGCGTATCTTTTCCTGCAGGAGTATAAAGCAAAGATTTGTCAATGTTTTGCGCAGAGACAAAACTTAGATTTGAGCAGTCGACGAGTATTGAGTATCGACTTTTCATAACAATCTTCGGTAGGCAGCTTATTAGCTTCTACAGATAATCTACACTCTACAGGATTAATGAAGTCTTATTTCGATTCTCCAGATAATCTAAATTATACAGAAGTCTTATATTGATTCTACAGATACTCTATACTCTACAGACTCACAGAAGTCTTATTTAGATTCTACAGATAATATACATTATAGGCTTACAGAAGTATTAATTCGATTCTACAGATAATCTACACTCTACAGAGTATACAGGCTTACAGAAGTCTTATTTCGATTCTACAGATAATCTACACTCTACAGACTTAGTCTTATTTCGATTCTACGAAAAACTCACTAATAAGTAAGCTCATAAATAAGTAGCATTAATTTAATTAATTTTCAAATTTTATCAAGCTTACACAAGTTACGTAAATCCCCCACATGAATATACATCATATGTAAATTAGACAACCAAAAATACCCTTTACAACATCCAGGTACGAAACCTTATCATACCAAATGAATACTGGAGCCATAAATAAAACAAAGCAACGAAAAAACCCCTTTATTTATACCGGTACAGCCCTTTACTTGGAGTCAAGCCGGAAACGGAACTAACGAGCAATTTCGCAGAGAGAGCTCAACCGCACAACTGTTTCATTCAACGTACATACAAATACTAATACATGTGGGAACGAATGAGTGGATTTGGTACGTGAACGAGTGCACCTTCAGCCTCGGTTTAGGCGTATCTTTTCTACTATACGAGGTACGAAAAGTCGTAATGTTCTATAATTCGATTTTTTCAAGTTTCCAAATAAACGGAGCCTGTGAGCTTGGAGGTATCGATTTAAGTTAGGAGCTCAATGCTTTTCTGTTCTACCTGTTCTATACTTTTAAGGCCCAGTCACCAAATCCAGTTGCAGTTCATATCTGTTGCGAGTACACTACATGTGAAGTATTTAAATGCGATGGATTTTTTTTAATGGACGTCCTTCAGAACTCGAAATTGCGCCATCATTGGGTATACGCTCCGAGCGATCTATCTACTAAGCTACGACCGCCCTCCTGTAGGCCTTTAAATTCTTGAGCTGTCTTCTACAACTTCGTCAACCAAACTAAGCGTTGGTGACGTCATCTATAATTTTTGCTACATGTAAGCCTGTAAGTAAACGGACATAGCCTATTGGACGGGCGCTTGGGCGTATATGATGATGGCGCAGGTTCCAATCTTGCCGGTCGTATATTTTTTTTATTATCTATAGCATTTAAATAGTCCTCAAGTTTGAAACAACATTTTAAATTTAAACTGACTTACAAGTGAACTAGTCATGTACGTAGATCTATGAAAAACGTCACACGATGTACACGAACTGATGCACGCGTATTGCATGCAGTGAGTCCACGTGGCAGTGCACCCGCATCGCAACTGACATGTACTGCAACTAGATTTGGTGTGATCGGGTCTTTATAACGAAACTAGTTGCACCCTGCGGTTTCATCCATGACGTGAACATTGTTTGTATTTTATTAATTTTTTTTAATTATAATTGTACAATATTATATTTTCTATCTATTAATCTATTTAACATTCCCTCTGGTTTACCGTACAGTTTCCCGGATAAAAAGTAACCGGGTTCACTCGCCGGCCCTCTATTTCTACGCAAAAAAATGACGCTGATCCGTTCCAGCGTAAAAGAGGAACAAACAAACATACTTTCGCATATAATTTTGCGTTACATATAGTAGTTTATATATTAATAATATTCGTTTTATGTGTACCGAAGGGAATAGAAACATCTATCTTTTTATACTTATCTATTGTTATTGTCTATTAAACGTTATTCATTTCCAGGGTCGTTTTATTCTCGAAAGCGCCGGATGGATAAAATAGTTTAAAACTGGACGTAATTGAATTTCCGAATTAATAGTTACGAAAATGTTGTGGGTTTTCGCTGGAAAATCCGAATGATAAATTATTTATTATTACGATGTCCACAAAGAACATTTTCTGGGCGCACCTGGTACCTACGCAACTTCGTTAAATTTTTCCACGCTCAAGAATTTGCAAAGACTAACGAGAAAAGTATTTTCATTGGGAATTAATGTTTCGCATAACTTCCACGTAGTAATACATTAATGCAGCGTCCAGCAATATAACAATTTATAGACGAATGTAAAAATTTGGGCAAAGGGGTAGCCGAGGCATAGGTACGTGAGTCAATAATTGCTCAGTTCCCGCTAAGGTTATATAGTACTGGGGCCTTACGGACAACAGCTATTGCGGCACCTAATCCGCTCAGTTGGAAAATCACGCCAACGTGAACCTTATCGCGCCCAGATACGGTTTCCAGTCGCGTGGTTTTCCAACTGAGCGGATTAGGTGCCGGAATAGCAGTTTTCCGTAAGGCCCCTGTTCTGCAACATTGTGTTGAGGTTCGAGTAAAAAAATCATAAAATATTTAGGTGTAATGTTCAAAGTGTAAAAATTTATTGCATTTTTTATTTTCATACCACTCATTTTAATTTTGATTGTAAAATATAAATATTTTATGCATGCTTTTTTAATAAAAACGAATAGACTAGAGCAACTAAATAGATACCTAACTGAATTAAGTAAATCTGACTTAAATTAACTACTTATCTAAAACTATAAATGAAAAAGTGCATCAAAATAAACTGTTAATTGCATTCAAAGTTGTCTAGCAACCAAAACTTGAAAACTGGACAAAAAGAAACATCCAGTTTGATATGGCTTGTAACATAAGCCCATCACAGGGCACTATCTGGAAATATCAATTATATTTTGTTTGTAAATTCTAACACAACCTCTGTGAAGTCCTTTTTACAAGCTTTTATTTTTAGTGGAACCACGTAATCAAACTTTTTTGCACATTGAAATATTGTAAGCACATACCTTCAACAATTCCTTTAAGGTTAAGGCCTTAAAGTAAAATTTTCGTCGAAGAGGGTGCTTCAAATTATGAACAAATTATACCACGTTTCAGAATATTAATTAATAAACTATGAGTACAGTTAAATACCTACAAAACTTTATCAGAATTATTAATGAGAATTATAAATCAGCCGGTAATATAATTCGAACCGAGCAAAACGAGTCCTTAAACTTCGTAATGATTGGTGATAAGGAAGGGTTCTGGAGGAACATTCCAGGCTCGCAACAAACTTTAAATTGAACTAATTAAAACGTCCGCTGTAACAAATCGCTAACAAATAACAAGGTGTCACTTACACGAGTCATCGGAACTTGTGCTGTCAGAACGGCGACGACGCACAGATACACAGCACAACATGTCACGGGAAGTAAATATGAATTGAACACTTTGTAAATATTACGATATGGCGATGTTGAAAAAAGAATACGAAATAAACTCGTTATTAAAGGTACCACAAAACGTTAAGAGCGGTCATGTAGAGAACCAACGTTACACTGGTGAACCAACGCAAATTAACAAACAATCAATAAGCAATTAGCATGCAAGACACATTGTACAAATCCAATAAGGCTGTATTGTTTGTTGAGCGTCATCAACGCTTAATTGATACACAACAACGGCGCTCTTAAAGTAGGTCATCGTATTTTACGAGCTGAAACTATGGCAGCATCACGATCGCGGGACGATGGAAAATTGATGATCGACGTTTAATCTGCGGATATGAGGGCTTATTACGTAACTATTCTGGCCTTCGCCTTTAAGAAAAGCAGTCTGGCTTTTATGAAAGCAAAGACCACCGGAGGCCTAATTGTGTTAGTCTGGTAGTAATGGTGATCGCGTGCTATCCTGCTCATGGCAACTTACACGCACCATGTGCCCGAGCAGGACACATTATTCCGCCGTAATATGCATGATCATGTATGCATGTAATGTTACGGCGGAATAATAAAAAAGTCAAAAAGTCAAAACGAGAGGGATCCCCATACAACAAACGTTCTTTTGAAGTTATACTTCTTATGCGACTTGCAACAAGGTTGCGTTAAACGTTTAACGCTACCATGGAGGGGGATTTTTTCTCTCTCGTATGGTTGCGAACTGCGTACCTTTTTTTCGCGCTGCGAGTAGCAGATCCGGTAGTGTAATGGTGTCGCTAATGGATTGAGAAGCCTAAGGAGCTAGGTTCGAATCTCGAGAAAAGCATGTTTTTAAATTGCATTGAATAGGCCCCGAAACTACTGAACCGATTTGAAAAACTCTTTCACTGTTGGGAAGCTACACTATCCCCGGGCGACATAGGCTATAATTGATGTTTTCAAAAAATATAGTGATCCTTACTAAAACTCCAATAATGTAACCCAAGGTGTAAAAAATTTTGATTTACACCCATGCGAAGCCAAGGTGCGTTGCTAGTATTTCATAAAGACAAGGATATATCTAAAGTAGCTCGTAGCACATGCGTAGCTTCTCTCGTAGCATATAGCTGTGTACTAATAAGTGTAAATTCTGTATTTACAACGATACGATTTCATCGTGATAATATAAAATGCGAAATCTGTGAATTGCACTTCAATTCACAATTCAATTGAATTCCATTGTTGTGTTCAGAACAGCTGAAATGATGCGAGAATAATTTTAACGGTAGAATGATTTTGCTTTACGTGGTTTTGACATAATGGTACTTATGGGTAATGGAAGCGTTCATAAACTGATCAAGCATACATATAGCTTTGAGATATAGTTTTTTTTTTTTTTGAAGTTATTTTTCTTATGCAACTTTCAACAAGGTTGCGTTAAGCGTTTAACGCTACCATGGAGGAGGAATTTTTCTCTCTCATATGGTTGCGAAATGCGTATCCTTTTTTCACGCTGCGACTAGCAGATTCGGTATGGTGTCGCTAATGGATTGAGAAGCCTAAGGAGCTAGGTTCAAATCTCGAGAAAAGCATGTTTTTAAATTGTTGATATTTTTGCCCTAGTTATAATTTTAGGGTTCCTTGTTGAAGTATAACTTCTTCCGCGCTGAGGGACTCCACGCACAATTTTTTTTTAAATATTCTTTTCGCTCTTTAAATGATCAGTAATTATTATCAATTTAAAAAACAGAGTACACAAAATTAATAAAATATGCATTTTCGGTTACTTAGGTGTTATCCAGGTATCCAATAATTGTTTTTATTTGCTGTTATCGATGCTCTTGCTGTTTCGAGTGGCAAAGGTAGAAAATATGTTTTCAACTTAGGATATCGAGGAACTGTCCGAATAAAAAAAAGACCGAATTGAGAACGTTCCTCCTTTTTAAAGTCGGTTAAAATATACTAAAACATACTAGCATATGGTCCCGTTTTTTTTTTTAAATAAATATTAGGCATGCGTTTGACCACCATCTCGCCTAATAGCGATGAAGCGGTCTACGTCCAACGTAGACCGCACGCTTGCCTAGAAGAAACCAACAAATGCTCTGATTACCTGAGCTAAATTAGATATTGTTGTAACGGCGTAGGAAGTCTTTAAATTGGTTTGTCGATATTTCTATAATGTATCTAAATTTAAGGCATCTCACTTTTTCCTAAATTTTGTGGTAGACCCAACAGGACACAGTATTTACATCTATGATTTACTTATGGTTACTATGGTTACTTTTATGATAGCAATTTATTTCTTTGCTCTACGTGGTACGCTTACGCTTGGATACAGATAACTTTGTTATACAATTCCTACCCGTGCATGCTTTCCAATGCTTTGTCTTCAGAATACCTAAGCCTCAGATCAGACAAACAAATGAGATATGCCTTAGTACAATTATCGTTCGTGATCAAATATCCCCGTTTAAAAAAAAAACTATACCGCTTAAGGCAATTTTTTTAAGTACTACTAACTCATTTTTTACACACACTAAGAAACTTGAAGCGATACTAATGAACTAACTAATAGTGCACATACAAAAAAGGGCGGCAAGTTCGAAGGCAAAAAACAATATGGCGGATTTAATGATCTATTTCGAAGGTCGAAAATATATTTTTGGGATAAATAGGTATATCGTGTTTGGTATGTTCGCACCCGTCACGCCACCTTACCATATCTCCCTTGTTTGAATGATCTGAGACCTAAGCTAACTCAATGGCTAATGTATACCGTTCCCAGTACGCAATAGGTATACTCTGAGATAAACGGATTTTACTCCATCATAATGCATTTGCCTGCCACAAAGAGGTTTATCTCGCTATGTTATGTACGAAAATCTCTTAAACCGTTTATGTAGAATCCCCTGATGGAACGTTGTCTGCGAAGGGACGACTTAAAGGATTAATAATATTTCAATCAAAAGGACTCAGAGTTTGACGTTCGGCCGCCCGGATGCCGACAACGTTAATAAAACTTTCATTAAGGGACGCTAATTTTCCGAAATTGGGCTTATGGGACGAACATCGATAATTTTATTAAACCTATAATTTGGGTAACTTTACCGTGTTTTTCGTAGAAAATGCTCCAGTTTTGTCTTAGTAAGCTACCGGGTCAATGCCTCGTTTAAATCAATATATTGTACCTATCCATTGTAGTGCTTTATGTAAGGTACTTATTTCCTCTAAGCTTCTACTTCGTTATATCTTTTGGAGTCTCGTGTGTTTGTGTTTATTTTACATAAAAACATCCTTACGCAGGTAGCTAATAAAACAAATTGGTTTCTTTTTCTTTCCCATTGAGTTTCTCGGCTACTCATTCAAACAGAGTGCCTTATTATCGGACTTCCCATTCGCAGGTTCTTTCACGAAACCGTACATAATACTAAATGGGGTGAAGAAATAAATCAAAGTGAAAGCTTTTCCAATAAATAGCTTTATAGAGTCTCTCATTTTCCGACGAAAAAAGTAACCGCCTTCGAGAGGAAAACTGTTTGTATCTAAACGTTCTTCCGATAACAAATAAAAAAGGCAATTTAATAACGCGGTACTTCGTTTCCTCTCAGGGTTTAATCAAAGTAGGTACTAGGCTATGGATTTATTGCAAGCGATGCAGGTGTTTTCAATTAATTTAAGGCGAGAAAGTAATGATAACCTGCTTCAGAGTGCGGGTCGGGAGGTCGATGTCTCTGCCTGCCGGTCCACCAGCACCCACAACAAGGCATATCTCTTCACTTCACATCATTCGCCCTCGAACTTTCCGCTTCCATATTAATTTACCAACCGCGGAAACACAAACGAATCCCAACGAAGTTATTCCAATAAGTCACCGCGTAATAAGAGGCAATTTACGTGTGTGACTACATTTTCAAACTTTTCCCGCACAAAGTTGCGAAATTATGTTTTCGCCGAACAACCGGAAAGTTTTCTATTAATATGAGGGGTTTCAAACACGCGTTCCTACATGTCATGGTGCATATTCAAAGTCTTTGGAATGTATGCGTCGATGCTAGTTTCGAGTGCTGCGAATTAGCGTGTTGTTTTGGCCAGGCGTTTAGTTGGCACGCGTCCGCCCTCGCCCGCGCTCTGCGCTCGACTGCGGCTGAATATGAATGAAGTCGATGAGGCTTTTCATTCGGTACATCCTGAAAAATTGCTAAATTCTTGTGTTACTGTGGGGATGCTACGCGGCGCGTCATCAAGCCGGAATTTTGTTATGAGGGTATGTGGGCTGAAATGTGTTCTGTTCAATGAGCTGTCAAAATACCATTCAGTTACATTGAATAGCATATGACATCGATGTTATAAATTGAATGCGTGGAGCGTGTAATAAATAGCAAGCACATAAAAAAAACGAATTTTTACTAAAGCCGAGCTCACCGGGCAAAGCTATCTTTTTCACACATTTTCAACATTTAAGAAGAAAAAAATTCGTGTGATTGCGCGGGCTGAAATGTATCCTGTTCAATGAGCTGGCAAAATACTATTCAGTTAATAGCAAGCATGACATCGATGTTATGAATTGAACGCGTGAAATAAAAAATAGCACGCACCTAATAAATAAAAAACTATATTTCATTAATACCCGACAGAGCTATCTCTTTCACACAGTTTCAACATTTTAGCAGATGAAAATTCGCTAAATAGAAATGCAAAACACGATTGGGCAATCTTTTAATAATAACATTCATTGCAAATGTTTTATAGGACAAATTTTTATATTGATATGTTTTATTTCGGCGGAAGAGATAGGGAAAAAGCAATTGTTTCAAGTTCTTATTTCGATCTCCATCTATCCTATAAAATAATAACACGAACATTACTTTTTACCATTGCCACTCGAAAAATGGCATTTGATTCATCGAAAACATTGAAAAAATACTCTCTTTTTGTCACTGAGTGAATAAAAACATTTTGAATTTGGAACAAGCCCGAATTATACGCATTACTTATGTAAAAAAAAAATGCTGAACGTGCTTACTGGCCGGCGGAATGGAACTATTTCTTTGGGCTATCCAATTTAAATTAAGAAAAAAATATCACACTAACTTTAGTTACTTTTCTGTTATCTTGGTTGTTTTATGTAATTGGAAATATGAATACAATTATTATTATTTATTTTCTCGCAGTCCATGTTAAAATTAAATAGATAACTCGTAACAAAATATTCATCTCTTCCCTCGCTCCGCTCAGTATTCTCTAGAATACTTCACTTCCCCTGGGATCCAACTCAGCCCCTCCAATTAAATTCCCCTTTTTTAATTTCTTGTATAATCTACTATTATACCATTTGCACTAACCGTGGTATCCCATTTGGGAGACCGCTAGACTTGAAAGCGTGATGTCGCGGGTTCAAACCCCGGGCCCGTACCAATGAGTTCTTTGGAGCTTATGTACGGATTTTCATACCACTGGCTTTTCTGTGAAGGAAAACATCGTGAGGAAACCTGCATACGTACGGAGAAGGAATTCAATGGCGTATGTGAATCCAACAATCCGCACTGGGCCAGCGTGTTGGATATGGCCCAATCACCCTTTCGGGGGTAGGCTAAAAGTCCAGCAGTGCACTGTTAAAAGGCTGATGATTATTATGATACCATTTCCACTGTTATTCTAAAGTAATGCCCATCGGAATTTTTTTAATTCTCTTTCAGTGATTTTTTATTTGACTCTGGCACAGTGAGCGCGGCTTAAACTCAAATTTACCGCAAAGCAAATGGGCCTTGAAAGTCCCATAATATATCTTTCAAGTCTAATATCATATGGATCAGACACTTTTAATATCGCCTGCCTTTGACATACTTCTCGTATTGAATACAGCCTGTATTGTAGCTTCGTCTTTGAACAAAACAAACTTCAAAAGAATGAAGGCACACTTTCACGTATTGTCAATAATCAAATGATCCCATTTTAGGCGTATGTGTGTTTCAAATGGCAAATAAAGTTTTCATTTATGTATGAAGCAGCCAATGTACTCGTATGCGAAGGACAAAAAGTTATTAAAAGAAGATCCATTGTCAGGATGTCAGTAAATAATAAATCGAGACGAGATCAACTATACTCTTCTTTATAAACAAAAGGTTCTTCATAATCAGCCTTTAACAGTCCACTGCTGGACTACAAAAGATTATGACCATCTATATTATTCTTCGACCTAAAAGAGACCGCAGGGAAACGCTGGATGCAGGCCGCTTCCAACCGGCCCTTTTGGAGATCGATGGGGGAGGCCTATGTCCAGCAGTGGACGTCCTATGGCTGAAATGATGATGATGATGATATTATTCTGTTGGGTCCAAGTATAAAACTGTTTTTAGAGTTCCGTACCCAAAGGGTGTAAACGGGAACCTATTACTAAGCCTACGCTGTCCGTCTGTCCGTCCGTCCGTCTCTCCGTCCTACGTTTTAACGGCTGTATCTTTCGAACCGTAATAAGTAGCTAGTTGAAAGTTTCGCAGAATATGTGATGTTACGGCGGATTTACTAAGAAATAATAATAAAGTCGTACGATCGCCGAAGTTATCAACGTTGGGCTCGGTCGGTATTTGGATGGGTGACCGCCTGGGCATGATGTCTTTTTGCACTGCTTTTTTGTACTTTACTACTTTTGGCACTTGGCCGCTTTTATATTTCTTCCTGAGATGATTTTGGCGTCGTACCCAATGTCAAGTTTTTAAATACATACAGAGGTATCCAAGTTTTGTTAAATTTTTTGTCTAACAAAACAAAATCCAAGTCATAACATAACCCAGTAAAGTGGCCGAGACTTTACCGAGGCTTGATGCAGTTTGGGAACCAACACGAATAGACTCGATTCACCTCATTATAGCACTCGAACCACACTCGAGCACGTTCATGAAAGCTTAATAAAAAATTATCTACACATTATTCCTCGATAAATTATCAATACAAAAACAAACTTCAAAATTAGTAAGCCCTAGAGCAAAATTGATGTTGCCAAATCAACAGGCCCCCGAAACAAATATATTAAATTTGTATCAAAATTATTAAAGACAAGTTCAGGAAAATAATACAATGAAATGACGTTTTTTAAGTTTAGCGCAAAAATTCCGTAGACTTCTTATGACTTTACTGCAACAAAGCTAAACTTCTTCGCAATATTCCTAAAAATATCGCAAAATCATAACCTAATGGATCGGTCGTTTGGCATTTTCACATATTTTTTTGCTGTGATATTTTTGCACTATCTTCGCGTACACGTAGTTAATACGAAACACGAAGCAATTGTGTTAAGTTTCGATCGAAATATTATTAAGTTTAGTGAATAGAGCGTGACTAGAATAAAGTTAAGTTTAGTCCCTACTCTCTGTACTATTTGAAACTCGGTAATTGCTAATACACAACAGAAATGTTATAACAATAACGGGATAGATAGCATATAGGTCGTATAGTATACCAACTAATGTAATTTCTATGTAGATGAGGTTAGTATAGTACATTACTTTACTTGGGCGTAAAGTAAAGTGTTTAAAATCTGTAGTTTCCGCCAAGCTATGTATATACGCTAATGTATGTTCGCTATTTATGTATGATTTTTACCATACCCGTGAAGAAAGTACAGAGTTTTTATATGAACCATCACAAATTTTAAATTATGTAAAAGCTTAGAATAACTATTATTCTAAGTGTAAAACACAATTTTAGAAAAATTTATGAAAAGTCGAGTTTCTATCTATACAGTCTGCACGGTTCGTAAATTCGTCATGCTCATGACAAAAATATACAATAATAATTGTTTTACGGCAACAAAAATTTCTATTAAATTTGTATATGACGAATCTCTAGTGTAATTCCGCTTCTACGTCGCTTCGAGTACATAACGATTTTGGGATAAATTATTTTTGTCTATAGATATTTGTGATGCTAATTTTAACATAACCAGTTTCCTCTGTTGACTCTCCGGCAGAGACCAGCAGTAGTTTTGACTTCGTTTTTGGTCTTGTGCACAAAAACAACTTCAAATAATCAATTTAGCTCAAAGGGTCCATGGTCGATTTTTCTGATGAGGCAAAGCATGAAACTAGTTTTGGTCCAGGCGACTTACATTTTTGTTGACCAGAAAAACAAATATAGGTACTGCCTACCTACAATCATTCATTGATTACTTTGCCATTTTTAACCCCCGACGGAAACAAAGGGGTGATCTCAATCCCAAACGGATGAACCGATTTTGATTTAGTTTTTGTTTGAAAAGGCGACTTGAGCGTAAGTATTATCAGCTATTAGTCGGCTGTCAAGGCCATTATTTTTGTAAGAGTTGTAGCCAGTTGCACCCATATAAACGAAGCGGCAGTCATTCGAAATCAGTTAGCAACTGTGATGCGGACAAATAACTTTGAGACCTAACCCAAAAAGGTAAGGTCCAAGTTCTTTGGATGCGGAGTTCGACGCGTTGATCTAAATAAGAATGTTCAAGCAAGGTTCTGTCACAATGCCTGGAGACAGATTTTCCTTCTCATTTCCGTTCTAATTACTTCTCTTTTCTGTGGATATGATTCAAGAAAATTTGTTTGGCAGTTTGAAGATCATCCGCTTTTTTGTGTGATGGTTTTTAATTTGCTGTATAACTATTTCATTTACTTACCTGTGGCAGATCCGGTGTTGACTAGCTGCGATTTTTGTGGACTGGCAGTCGGTGACGTCAATCGTTCAGGATTAGACAAGGAGTTCGAGGATGCAGACTGTTCCGTCTTCGAAAAAGGAGACGTCGGCAGTGACAACGGAGAAGGTAACTGGAGAGGTGAAGTGGGCGTGCCTAATTTCGACGGAAGGGACATCTTTGAATCAGAATTGACCATAGCGCTCTTTATCGAGTCAGGATTTTCAGATGGTTCGGGAGTACATAAGACTGTTGGTAAGGACATTTGAAAGGATGCTCTGTCTTCAGTCGCTGTTTCTGGAGAATTATTCATTTCTGAAAGAGAAATAGTTGATTTAAATTTTAACTGCCAGTTATAAAGGCGTAAAGTGAACTGCGTCAACGGCAAGCGAGGCGTATTTATAAATACTGTGAAAATAGCTATTCAATTTGTTTATGAAACTGCAAGTGAGAATCATGTACCAGAATATTTATGACGCTTGATCTATAGAATGTATAACAGTTCAATAAGCAACACGTTTTTAAACTTTGGTCCAGTTGCGAAGTGATTCATAAAAATAACTGGTAACAAAACTTTATCGTACATACACTCGTCTGATAAGATAGTAGTATCTATGAAGTCAACAATTAACATTTTAAGGTATCGCTTCCTTATCACACACACACATCAGCAGCCATTAAACGTCCACTGCTGGACAAAGGCCTCCCTCTTAGAGAGGTCTTAGGCTTCCTTATCAACCGACTTCAAAAAAAGGAAGTTCTCAATTATTCAACTATATATTTAACAACTTCTATTTTCATAAAAAGAGGTTATTTAGTCAACGAGTATAAATATAAATATCCAACCCTGAGTAAGAAAATAGGCAATGATTGATTGTTAACCTCTTATTAACCCATTTTTTATGTTCACCGATTGTAAACAGATTTAATTCATCATCATCATCATTGTCAGCCTTTTTTCTTCTTTGTTTTTTATGATGAAATGGGCTAGCGTTTGACTACAACTCACCTGATGGTAAGTGACGATGCAGTCTAAGATGGGGAACGCTTGCCCATGAGGTGCCTATTCACTCTTGTCTTGAAGAGACCCAGGTTGTACCTTGTAGGGAACACCGAGACAGGAAGCGCATTCCATTCCTGTGCAGTTCGTATTAGGAATGAATTTATTGAATAGCCTATATATATTTCAATTAATTTAAAGAAAATATACCACCTCTAGGGGTGGAAAATTAGGTGATGAATCCCGTTTATTGAACTGCCCCAGAAGGTTGCATTTTATTTATTATTCTGAAAAAAGTATAAGTTTGGTGTCCTATCTAAACGTACAAACTTTGGTGTATAATAATACTATAGATATACCTATATTTACCACTCAACAAATTAAACTAGAGTCAATTGTAAACCAACGAATACCTATATCTATCAAGGTCTCGACTTAGGCACGCTATCATTTGTCTTTGTAGGTAAATTGCTATGGCCTACCTGCCTCGTTTCAACGAAGTGCCTTATAATTGCCAATTGCTACCAGACATGGACCACATGGCTTGAGATTTACGCCTTGATCTTATAACTTCTGTTAACCTAAAGTTCATTATACCGCTTATTTTAAGAATATTTTTTTAATGTAAATAAATAACATTATGTATTACTAAGAAAACATAAATAAAACTATATTAAAATCTATATAAGTAATGTTTGACCATATTCTACATACTACGTCCTATGATAGCAAAAAATAGATTTTCGTTGAATTTAAATGATGATAACGGTTCAGATGTAAAAAAAAATTGTTAAAATTTTCTTGACAGTGAATTAAATGTCCTTTAGTCGTAATATGAAACATGTTTACATAGTATAAAAAGCGTCTAACAAGTCATAGTCACAGTCAAAGTAAGCAAAGTAAGTCACAGTCAAGTCAAACTTATGCCCCTGTAAAGTGGTAGAGATTTACAAGAGGCTCCTATGGAGTTTTGGAAACTACACGAAAAGGCATGTTTCACACGTTATATCACTTTCCTACACTCGAGCACGTTTACGAGCACCTAAAAAAAACACCATTTACTACATTAACACTCGAAAATACACAAGTTTAGGAAAAAAATTCAACGAGCCGACATGTTTTTTTCCACGTTTGCGCCAAAACTCTGGATTTGTATTGTATTGCATTTGGAAAATGTAGCCAGTACTACATTATGCAAAAGATCACGTCATAATATCATAGGTCAAGAATATTCAGGCATTTAGCTGGAAGTGGGCGTCATAATCATAGTGCCAGCCGAGGGAAGCTATACATACATTTTAGAGACACCATAGATAGACATTCTGAGGGGAACAAACTTCATAACATTGGCGTCAGACTTCGAGTCGAGAACAACCGATACCGCAGAGCGAGACAGAGATAACGAAGAAGTACAGTCTACCTCATAACGGGTTGAAACGACCGCTGTCGACCGAGCCGTTATCGCCGTAATGCCAATAGCAGAGCGATTACAATTGATTGCGCTAAACAGCGGATAACACGGGGCAAAAAAGTACCAGCGTCCTTGGCTTGTTTCACTCATTCATTGAGTTGCCGGTTAGACAGTCGACTGTACGAACAATCAACACAGGCGTTGTCACCGCTTTATAACGCGCTAACTTTTATAAGTTATAACAAAAGTTCCCTATGCAAAGTGTGAGTTCCCATGTGAAGTTATAAATAGACGGGTGATAAAAATCTACATAAAGATGAGTAAAGATTTAGACAAACCGGTCCCACTTAAACTGAGAGTGCTTCATGTTTTGAGATTGTTACTGGCAAAAGTAGCGAGGTTTTTCTTCAGTTTGTACTATGGAAATGAAGGACAGAAAATTCCACCGATAATTGACGACATCCTAAAAGAGCCGACTGTGGAAGTAGCAAGAAAAATACGGACAAAAGAGGTCAGTAACTTAGTGTGAAAGTTAAGCTCTTACGTCGTAGTAGAAATTTTGTTATGACAATATACCTCTAAACCTACTTGTAAGTTTAGAAACTCGTTCACTGTTTTCACTAGATGTAAGTAATTTGTTTTATTGTCTATTGGTGTTCCTTGATATTTCCGTCAATGGCAAATCCGGCTAGGCTCGGTTAAGGGCACGAATAACATGGCAAAGACAACTTTTGCAGTGCCAAGGGGAAAAAAACTTAAATATAAGGTGAAAATAAAGACTGCCTCGATACGGAAAGGTAGTTGCAAATTTTACGAAATTACTTACCTAAGTTCAAAAACGTTTTCGTAGTAGAAATCAGTTGTAAGAGTAATGATTTAAGAGTAGGGCCAATTTAATAGATCACATTTGACATTTGTCAGTCCTAACAAAGTAAAATCAAAGTAAATCGTAAAATTGCCTTCTTTTGTCATTATTACAATAAATATTAATGAATATTTAACTAAAATATCGTGAACTGATCACCGAGCATATATAATACCGTTTATGAAGCTGCCACGAAACGGAGATTGGCAGAAATTGTGACTATAATAAATTATAGTCACAGAGGCCACTAAGCCAAGAAGGCAAGTCGGTAATTATACCTGAAAAAAATAATAAGCAATTGGATGTTGTGCAGTTCTAATTTGAAAAAATAAGGTTATGTTGTTGAATTTTGATGAAGTGTCAAATGAGATCTATTAAATTGGCCCTTCTTTAGTAACAACTATCTAAGACAGTGTCAAAAAGAGATAATCAATAAATATAACATAAAATTGTTAATTCAACATAAGTACGAAATAATATAAAGAAAAAAAATTAAACTCCAATACTCTTGGTATCAATGATAATTGATTATAATTAATTTCTTGTATAAAATGTTCATAAACTAATTTTATACATTTACCTAACATGAGAAACTATTAGATATTCTTAAAAGCCCACAACGTAGGTACAATAAATGGTTCGGTAATTATATCAAGGTTTTAGAATTTCAGTTTGCTTCTTCGAAAGGTTTGTTAACTGATTAATTCACTGCAATCAGTAATAATAGAATCGTACTTACTCTCTGGTGAGTCACATCAATCGATGACTGCAGCAAGTCACAGTATATACAGATATTTGGTTTAATAGGTACCTTGTAACATGCACAGGTGAGCATTTTCCTTATTGTATCGCACCCAGTATGACATCACATCACACAATGCTAAATACATTGTCATTAACGATTCTATAACATCGAGATACAATTCCTATAGAGTTACAATCTCTGAGTGAAAACAGTCAAAAAAAAACGTCCGAGCGTCATTGCATATACATCGTATCAATTATCTTAATATATATAAATCTCGTGTCACAATGTTTGTCCTCGATGGACTCCTAAACCACTTAACCGATTATATTAAAATTCGCACACCATGTGCAGTTCGATCCAACTTGAGATATAGGATAGTTTAAATAATTATATAACTAGCGACCCGCCCCGGCTTCGCACGTAAATTACACCCGTGCGAAGCCGGGCGGGCGGGTCGCTAGTACATATATGTACTTCACAATGCCACATTTACTCCAACTTAGACGTTACGTTATATTCTCTTTGATGTCATCGTAGCTCTGGCATCACGCGGCGTTGTAGTCGGATCGCGGTTACCTTGTAACTAACCAAAAAGTCTGCGCAATTCGTAGCGTGCGCCGAGTTTTGTATATCTCGATGTGCTATAATAATAAAATATGAAATTCAGTGTACGCCCGATATATGCGGTCACGACTTTTTCCATTATCAGTTTAAAATATTATGTTAATTATTATTTATCTTTACACCTATTATCCAGGCGAGTTGATTATAATAAAAGTACACAAAAGTTCTTGAATCTCAATCTATATCTCAAATGTTAGACGTGTTTTTATTTTAGAGTTTAGGTGTGGAATAAATAATGGGAAATATCTATAACTTATTCAATGAAAAAGTCATCACAATCGATTCACAATCTGCAGATATTGCAAAATATGCACAAACATACATTAGAATTGAGAACTTCCTTTTTTGAAGTCGGTTGATAATGCACTTAGCGAAATGGGAACACAATAGACTGGATTGAGTGTTCGCGCGTCATACAAACAGTAAAGTGATGTCAACGTCCCACGTAGTAAAACGAAAAGGCATTGGCACAATTCTAAACAATCATTGAAACACCACAAACTCAAAGCTGATAGTATCAGCTGTATCAGTGTAGTAATGTAGATCATAGACAAGTAGGTGTCAGTAGCTTGTTTTTGGATAATATAAAACCTCTGTGTGATTGCCTGAGCCTCGGAATAAACATAGATAAGACGAAAATCGTGCTCAATAATCACTTAAACCCAGGGCTGATAGTAGTTAATGGCGTTCACCGCGTTCAAGAGTACAACATTATACCTCTAGGCACAAACTTTGCAGTTAGGTAAAGTAAACATTTATTTCTAAAACGCTTTTACAATATCACATCTGTGTAAGATATACATAGCTATCAATTGTGTGTTTCTAACATAGGTTATATTGACTTAGCAGTTGGCTCCAAACTCGGCTAAGCCGGTCTCTTGGTGACCCGGTTCGGAAAATATTTGCCTATATTTGATTAAACGCGCACGCTTAGGAGTTAGGAGTGTTAAATACAGCAATAATAAATAAAAATAGGTAAACTAAAATTGAGTTAAAATAAAATTAAGTGCCAAAATTTAAGAATAGCGACTTCCCTTCGTTTGGGCGCAACGTGCTGTGCTAAACACCGTTACCAGGGTCACGTTCTATCGATCAGCTCGGTCCCCACAGGCATTCCTGGAAAAGGAGCGCTGGAAGGATCCCCCGCCACGCCAGCCTTAATAATTCCATCCGCCGGGCTTTTATCACCGCCAACTGCGCGGCCGTTCTTGAACCAAGTGGCCTCGTACGTAGATGACGTTGATTCCATGGAAAATGGGGCGGACATTAGTCTGAGACGCTACTTGCGTTGATACCCTTGCGCCGTCTCATCTTCCCAGAACGCAAAATAAGACTGGTGCAACGGCTGAATCTGCTGGATCAAATTAGGAATGAGTACCTATATATCTCAAGGGAAGCTTAATATTAGCGCCATTGACAAAGTAATAAAAAGGTAGGTTACTTTGGTGAGAGCTATGATCGGCGTTCCTCTGAGGGATCGTATCCGGAACGATGTTATTAGCCGGAAAACCAGTCACATAGCACATACTTAACTAGCTGAAGTGGCAGTGGACCGGTCATATTTGTCGCAGAACCGATTACCACGGGAGGATCATCTAGGTACCCACTAAACATCAAAAACGAGCATTGTTGCGAACGAAACATGAATACTTTTTCACATACACGTCACGTCACTGACGGTGCCGGTGCTGCCGTTGACTTGCTTTTGTGTGCACGTACCTTTAGTCACAGCTTTTCAATGACTATTCAATACTTAGATCGATGAGGTCAGCAAAAACTAGCCTTGAATATTTTTTCAGATTTTTTTCTATACTTACTGACTTACTGTTACTAACTATTTTGTGAACAGATCCTTTTCATACGACATTTTTCTTTATTTGTCCAGAACGATTTTTTTCCTTAATTTACTGTTATGGTCAATCTACGAGTATATAATATAATATTTAGCGTAAGTTACTACATTTATAATTCATACCTACTTCTTATAGCTAATAATAATAAAATTTTACCATTTCAGATCACCAGCGTAAAAGTGGTAGAAGCCTGCATCAGAAGAATAAAAGATGTGAATTCGGCGCTAAACTGCTTCGTGGAAGACAGATTCGAGTTGGCGCTAAAAGAAGCAAAACGAGCAGACGAGCTCATACGAAGCGAGGAAAAGACAACGGAGCAGTTGGAGAAGGAACAGCCTCTACTTGGAGTACCATTCACTACTAAGGATTGCATAGCCGTAAAAGGTAACGTAGTGATGACTAGTAAAGTGAGAGAAATGGCCAAGGGCCAGTGGAGCGTTGGTCATTCAGCAGCGAGATATTGTATAAAAAACTCAAGTTTTTTCTAATGCCATATGTGGCAAACAATCAGACGGGCCGCCTGATAGTAAGCGGTCACCGTCGCCTGTGGATACTTGTAGCACCAGAGGCATCACAAATACGTTGCCGACCCTTAAGGACTCTATTAACTCGCCTTTTGAAGAACCCCATGTTGTAGCTTTCTAAACGTTTATGGTAACGACGTAATACAAATATTAAACATTATCAGCCTATCATGTTACCACAGCTGGGACACAGACCTTCTCTCAGAGGAAGGGGATGGACCCCAATACACCGTCATATCTATGTGTTACTACGAAATGTTGATCTTTTTAAGCCAACTTCACAAAAGGAGGGGTTATTTATACATAATTAGTTTATATTTGTTACCTTAGAACTCCGTTATTTATGAACCGATTGTTTTATTTTTTATTTTATTGATAGGATATACTTTCAAATAAAGAACCATCTATAGAAATTTCATCAAAATTAGTAACATGGCTTTTAAATCAAAATAACTGGAAAACTGTTGAATGAAAATAATTATGTCATCCAAGTAACCAATAATAATCCAAATAATAGGCTTGCGTTTGACCGCCAACTCGCCTGATGTTAAGCGATGATGCGGTCTACGATAGCGAGCACGCTTGCCCAGACAAAACCGACTCACTCTTGATTTGAAGACACCCAGATTGTAACTATTGGGGATCACCCATTCAGGCAGCACTTTCCACAGACTAGCAGTTAGCACGATAAGAGTGGAATTTACTATTTTGTAAACTTGGTTTTTAAAATTGATTAAAAAAAAACTGAAATAAACTGCATTTTCCGTATAGTGAGCTTCTTAGTATTCACTAAGCCCCCATTAGTGATACGAACTAGGTCGAACAAAGTGGAATAACCGAACCGAACCGGTTGAAATAGTCGGCGTTTTCAATAGTTGTCTTCTTTTCGTAGGCTACGAGTAGGTTCGACGACTCTATGACGTAGTTACAAAGTAGAATTGCTACGCTTGTGTTGTCAATATATACATTGATTGATTGATTAACTCTTTATTGTTTACACCATTAAATTTGATACAGAGGATAAAAAACTCTTAAAAAAAACTAATGTAACAACTGGCAGCCTCATCGCTAAAAGCGATCTCTTCCAGGCAACATTAGGATGGAAAGGATTTATAGAAGACGTAGAAGACGGGGTGTGCAATAGAGGATAGACAATAAAAAAATTACTTATACCATACACATACATTCTCTCGATTCTTGAGAATACACACGCTGCGTTAGCAGTTTACACTGAATCCACGTTTTATTAGCGCTCAGCTGTAATAATGCTGTAAAAAACGAAATTAAAACATTTCCTTTGATATTGTAGTACATCGGCTACTGGCTACAGCCAGCTTACAATCATAAGTTAAAAACTTAGCAGAGATAAGAATTTACGGTATTCATCTATTATAGTTTTAAGCTAAAAAAAACTTGGACTGAGTTTTTTCGAGCTTAATGCTATTAAGGAAACTTCAGAAGCTTTTCGCCAAGCTACAATGGCGTCTGTTCTTTTGTACCATTATCTAAACTAAATTTAATAGATAGCCCTATAAGACACATATTGAAATGAAAAGGGACGCAGATAATTTTAGTCCTGTCAGATTGGTTTTGTTTAGTAAGTGGTATGACCGAATCGACGCCAAGTCTACTAAATTTGAAGTTTAGCTCATGAGTGCATTTATTATTCAGGGCTTCACAATACCGCTGGTGTGGTGCTTCGGAAAGATGTGATCGCCGAGGAGGATGCGGTAGCCATCCGTCTACTGAGAGAAAAAGGCGCCATCATCATTGGACTTACAAATGTGCCGGAGTTATGCATGTGGTAAGGTATACTCGTATAGCATGAGGTTTCACTTTTTCATGCTATAAATTGGCAAGATGAGCTTTGATCTGGTAGTAAAACTCTCGTCTACGTTAATACGAACTCTTATAGGATTTTTATTTTAATCTTACATCTTTGAATATTTCTTCACTTTATAAGAGGCGCGATTGTGGTGCGGCTTAAAAACTCTGACAACAGGCTCTGACGCCCTACAAGGACCATACGGACTGGCTGTTTTAGGCAGTGTTAAAAATAATTTATCCACAGTAAATAGACAGAGCGAGAAATTAAAAGAAAGCATTGTTTAAAAAAAAGTAAATAATATGCTTGTTCTGTAGGTTACTTGCGCTCCTGACTCTGGACAGACTGTTAGAATGTCCAACATTATTAAGCCTGGTCGCGCAATTTCGTTGCATCTACTATAGAGCACATTTCTGGCTAGTTTTATTATGCTTTACGGTTTTAATAGGGTATACGTAATCTGACGCATTGCGTAACCAATGGCTGCATTGCTGGAACTAATTGTAGTATAAAGAAAACCATAAAAACTTATCAACACGACAAAAAAGACATAAGACTGGCGCACACACGCTTTTTGAGAAGGTATCTGAAAGATTTTTGAAAGAAAAAACAAGTAACTCTACTTGTTATGGCTGAAGTGATCTGCATGAAATTCTGCAAGGATTTCATAGGACGGACATATTATGTTACAGTCCTAGAATAAAAATGATTTAATTAGATGCAATGGATTCAATTAGTACATAATATCTCGATAAGTTTTTTTTTTTAATGTAACTGTAAAATCACGTTACCTTCATCATGGCTACTGGATGAAAAAGTATGGTTTTGTGTTACAGGTGGGAGACTCACAACCACATCCATGGCAAGACGAACAACCCCTACAACACAACCAGAATCGTCGGTGGCTCGTCCGGCGGCGAGGGCGCCTTGCAGGGCGCCGGGGGCAGCATATTTGGTATAGGTTAGTACGTTAAGAGATACTCAACTTCTTTCTTTTCCTTTATATTGTGGGGTTGGCACAGCATGTTTCCTTTCGCACCATACTATCAGCCATCATCAGCTTTACGAAAAGGCTAAAGCCCTCGGGGAGATAAATTTTAAAATGAAATCTGTCAATTATTTTCTATTTCAATTATTTAAACTATTTAAACTCATCGAAACCAAGAAAACCTTTAAAGAAAAAACTAACCTTCAGACTTTTTCATAGGAGGTACCTACTGAAAAACGTACCTACCTACTTATTTAAGAAGGTATATAGTTTTGTAAACCTTCCTCATTAGTGAATTGTTTTCCAGGTTCTGATATTGGAGGATCGATTCGGATGCCGTCATACTTCAATGGCGTATTTGGCCACAAGCCCTCGAGAAACATTGTTTCTAACCAAGGGCAGTACCCTAGGCCCGAGACTGAACTGCAGAATTCGTTTTTGAGTAAGTTTGTTAAATGTTTCTTTGAGAATAGGACAAAAAAAATATTTCGTTTAATATTTGCAATTTGGTGGCCAAGAATCTTGCTGTACTAAAGCTTATTTAGACAGAGGATACTTTCTCTGTCAACACAACAGCTAGACTGATTTTCATCATTATTTACACTTCAATCTACTCCACTGGAGCAACCATGCCAGCGCCCCAGAGCCTCACTCAGATATTCCAAGCAGCTGGGTTGGCTCGGCTAGGTGCTGGTGGGTAGGTGGGGATTGCACTATACACCACAAGCAGAACCTCAGTGCAGAACTTATCGCCTGTATCCCGAATAAGTAAAAATGAAATACACATTACTAATTACATATTTTTTTCAGGTATCGGTCCATTAGTCCGACATGCAGTGGACCTGAAACTCCTTTTAGACATAATATCTGGAGAAAATGCCTCAAAACTGAAGCTAAACGAGCCTGTCGACATCAAGAAAGTAAAATACTACTATCAATTTAGCAACGAAGCCCCTTTAACTGACCCTGTAGACTCAGACATCATTACGGCAATGAAGAAAGTAGTAGAATTTCTAAAGGCACAGCACCAATTGGAGGCCGAAGAGAAGAAAATGCCGATACTTAAGAAATCCCTGGCTATATGGTTTGCTACCATGAAAAGTCAAAAAAGGTTCGGCGAATTCATTATGGAGAATGAGAGCATAGGAAATATATTGAAAGAAATTGTCAAGAACATTTTTGGACTGTCTGGTAACACTTTAATTGGTCTGGTTACTTCCCTATTCGACTATGGAGGTGTGAAAATTGGGGGTGAAAGACATAAATACTACATGCAACTAAGAGATCAATTAGAAGCAACATTTAATGAAATGCTTGGTGATAATGGAGTATTCTTATTCCCAGTCCATCCGACGCCAGCACCGTACCATAATGAACCATTGATTAGACCTTTCAACTTTTCTTATACTGCTATCGTAAACTGCCTGGGTCTCCCGGCCACGACTGTTCCTTTAGGATTGAGCAGAGATGGTCTCCCGATTGGAATCCAAGTTATAGCCAACCATAATCAAGACAGGCTGTGCCTGGCAGTCGCAGAGGAATTGGACCGTGCATTTGGCGGTTGGATAGAGCCTCAGAAATCATAGTGCCCTACAGCTAAATGTAATATTTTTACGCAAGTATCTATAAACATCATAAAAATAATTCGTATTTTATTTTAACCATATTTTTAAGACATGAGAATAAATGGCTTGCTTGCCTGGTGTATTTATAAAAATGGTATTGGCATTTTTATTTCTGCAAATTTTAACACCCTAACAATTTTGAACAATGAAACAAAATGTAACACTGATTTACATTTTAATTTAAGACAACCAAAACAAATAAACTAATTCCAATTGTGTACATATTTCATCATCATCATCATTTCAGTTTACATAGTTACAGAATCGAAACTTGTTTGTTTGGATAGATTTTCAATGAGTGTTAGGATTTCCTTCCTTTTATGGCTGGGGTTGATTTTGACGAGCATATCGCAGGAGGCGATGAGAGCGTGGGTGTGGGCACATTCTGCTAGTCTCTCTGCATTGCACAGAACATGCACTCCACAGTCATACCCATTGCTTTGCTGCAGACAGTCCTTGTCAATGAAGTTGATGCCTGAAATGTTAAATAATATCAAAAATCATGACTATCATAATAATTATAGAAATGTACTGGGAATAAAAGTCAAAACAAGATTTTTTTTAATGAGTTTCTAATAATATTTGATATAGTAAGACTAGAATCAAAATGTAGCTAAGTACGAATACTGCTGAAATAAGTTTAAAAAAAATTGTTTGAAACTTTTGAATAGAAAAGTACAAGAGAAATGTAAACTTACCACCCCTGGTCAAATAAGGTATCAGATGACTGGCAAAATCCCAGGCCACATTATGATTGCTGCCACTCGAAGAGTCAAGGTGGAGGAAACAATTTTCTGGTTTTGAAAAAACAAGTAGACTCCAGTGAGAGCCGCCTGCCATATCTGGCGTGTCGTTATCGTTCAGAGCAAAGAAGACAAACTTCTTCCTATTCACACCGAGAGGTTCTAAAAAGGTACTTATTTCTTCTATTTTAACCATTTTCACGCATTGCGTCACTTCTGGCGACACGAACAGCAGATCACTGTCTGTTCTAAAAATTATTTTCTCAAGATATTCAAAGTAAAATGATATAATTGTGTCATTAAGCCAGTGTGGTCCATTCAAAAGCTCTACATCTGACTTATGAAGTAAAATATCATGGAAGCTCAGCACAACCGACGCTCTGGCCATATTCGAGACTAAATTTCTTAGTGCTCTTGATACCTTCCTCTGGTATTATCATCTGCTAAAAAAGGATTCAATGATTTTTTTTCGTGTTTTACAATATGATAATTAGGTATAGTGTGTAATAAAATCCCTGTTATGTTGCTGTTATGATATAAATTAGATGAATTTGGCACAGTAAATTAGGTGTTTTGAAATAATATAGAGATTGAGTAGAGCAAACTTACCAAATGGTTTATTTCTGACGACAAACAGATCTTCAGTTCTTGCCACCTGGGCACAGTTTAATGTTCACAGTATTATTGAACTAGATTCTAACTGTCTGTTTATTATTAATTTTATTGAAGAAAATTGATCTTTTGTATCTTTTCGCACTGGTGCATCGAAAATGAAAAATCGCGACGACTCGCTTTTCACTTTTTTTGCGTATTTACGTCAAAAATCACAATGACATGACATAACATGACACTGGTGACAATTCATGACATTAGATAAATTTTATTTTTTTGTTCTGTGAGGCTTTTAGCGTCGCACTCTTGTGCATTTGCCAGTGTCAAGTATTAGATTATTAATTATAATGTTTAGTTTGATATAGTCAGTCACAGCATGGATAAGTCACGTTCAAATCAAAGTCATGCTGTAGTAAAGCGGTGGAGATTTTACAAGAGGCAAGGATCCAAAGCTCCAAACAACATGAAAATACATGCTTAACCTCGATAAATCACTTTCCACACTCGAGCAGGTCCAGGAACACAAAAAAAAAAACAAATTAATAAATTATAATCCCCCAATATTACGCATTAGGTAATCCAAAATACACTTGTGTATCTAAGATTTCTTTGTAATTTAGAAAATTAATACAGCAAGCCTACATGTTTTATTCACGTTGGCGCCAAAACTAACAAAAGTTTTTGACAGTTTTGTGAAATTTTCGCGACCGGTTTGTCTGCCCTGAATGAACTTTGGGGCAGACAAACGAATCGCATACGCCAGTAAGAGACAACAAATATAACGTTTGTCTTGCTCACTCTCACGAAGTTGTTCGGATACGTTATCTCATTTTCGTAATTAATATTATTTTAAGAGCGAGTCTATACCCTTAGATAGTCAATGGATCAATGACTATTCTTATTTGATTTTGACTTTCATTAAAATCATGACAGTGATTCTGACATTAAAATGCGTCCATTTCTTTTTTACATATATTTATTTTGGTGTAAGACGTCCGTTTTATTTAGCCAATATCAAACAGGTATACACAGCTCTATCATAATTATATATTATGTATACGGGGCATTCCCCGTCCACCCACTGGCTTCACCCACTAGTGAGTGCATCTACTGGATGCCCGCGACTCTCACAATGTCGTCGGTCCATCTAGTGGGAGGCCTCCCTACGCAGCGTCTTCCGGTTCGTGGTATCCACTCAAGAACCTTTCTTCCCCATCGGTTCTTCAGCTACGTACATTTTTTCATTATTGTCGTGCCCGAATTATTTAGTCGCGTGCCATTGGTTCGCCATCGCAGCACTATACAGTGACCAGTCAGATGATTTTTTTTTAACTAACTGTGGTTACTGGTTAATGCAGAGGTTTAATTAAGATCATTGGGTTAATGTAATGTATTTCTTAAAACTTCCAAACCTCGTTATCGCTATCCTAAAGCATCAGCTGATACACCATAGAGATAGGCTGAAATTTGAAATGCTTGTGCACTGTTAAACATATGTTTATCAGACTTCTGTCATCTTTCCAGCCTGTTTCGGGCAGACTTTGTAGAACAAACGATATGCTTGCCTCATTTAAGTGAAATCTTCATAAACCATTTGAAAAGGGATAAATACAAAGAGTTATTAAAGAACTTAAAGCCTTTATTAAATTTGTATTAGTTCGTAAAACTAATTTGGTAACAACAATGGTCACAATCTTATATAACTGATTTTTTAATTACCATTCGCATAATGACATCATTGATGACATGAAGGAACAATCACAATGGTTATACTACATAACTATAAATAATTTAATTAATATTAAATCCACTCACAGCATTGTTAGAGAGTAATATCACACAAGATATCTAATTCCCTCCATGTAAGATATAATAATGTGCTAAAAATAGCTACATCCTATTTTAATGTGACAACATTAACATTTTAATAAGTTATGATGATACTGATTGGGCTAAAATAAGAGGCAGATTCCAGAAATATAATGGAAAATGCCTCTTATTTAAAATATTTTCTATTATCTGGTATGTTTACTTAGTAGCCTGCTTGAGGTATGCGATGAGGTCTGCCCGCTCGTTGGCTTTCTTCAGACCGGCGAACACCATCTTGGTACCGGGGATGTATTTCTTAGGGTTTTCAAGGTATTCAAACAGAGTATCTTCGCCCCATGTGATACCTAGAACAAGTATGATGCATAAGTTTCAATTCACACCACCTGGTCGACAAACCAAACCAAACATGCAAACCAAACCTAAAGTAACTATTGCTATGGTCCCCAGATAACTACTATGCTATGGTCTAGCAGAGCAATAATATTATACTGAATTTCATTATACCGCTGGTCAATAATATGTTTTGAATTTAGAATTTGGCACCTCCACTATAAATTTGTACTCTTGCACTAAAAAGATCTTATTCAAAAGTCAAACTGGCCATCACAATTAGAACAAAGAAAAAAGAAAAAATAAGAAGGCGCGAATTCTGCTTATCACTGTAGTGTTAAACAAAAAACATTAATGTCTTTCCACAACTAATCTAATATGTATCAAACATTAATTTTAACTTTTAGTTAAATGAAAATATATCTACGATCTTCTGTGTACTACATAGTATAATAAATACTTTTTTCTAGTAGTTTATTCTCCTCGGGGATAAAGGTGTCTTCATCTTGGGTGTGCTTGAATCCCGAGCGTAATGAAGGATTCTATTCTTAACTCCCGAGCGAAGATAAGTCAGGTTAAGTTGACTCTGAACTTAACCCTTAACCCTCCACTGTTTCATTACACTCAAGATTCCATATGACGCCCATGACACTGTGTTATACCTTTGGTGAATAATCTACTATTCTTTTTGTGCCTGGATAAATTAAGTCTGTTTCGTTATTATAATAGGAATTTCTTATTTAAGATTAAGCCTTATACTTCAACTATAGTTACAACTGCATTCAGTGGTCCTTACAAGGTGAGAGTGCGCACGGTTTCGTTGTGCTTTGTCTTACACGAGTTATTCTCATATATTAAATGTGTGAAAACCACATCAGCTTCCATAATAACCTGTTTCATTCAATTCCGATTGTTTAACTTTACCATAACATGAGTACAAAGATATGCTACAAAACTGAAGATATAATACATTATGATTATCATAGGCATTCTATCTTTTTGAAAGAATTACCAAATTCTTTAGATAATATTTAGAATGATAAAGAAATTACATAACAGAAGTGATTTTTTTAAAGATTACCAAATGTCGCAAAAAAAAAAAACTGAAGTGGTTTAACAGTTTTTATCATTAATTTTAATTTGGTACATGCCAAGATTAATCAAAAATTTTAAATATGTTAACTAAAAATATGTACATGTAAATCTAAATGCATACTTTATAACTGAAATAACTAATGCAACAAGAAAATAACACTACTGAACCCAGAACTGGGCCCATAATTTAAACCTTTTGATTTTGAGCCCTTCTGCGTTTTTTGTCAACGATAGACATCGTTGGCGCACACACACAGGGCCTGCAAGGGCTTGTCAATTATGGTTGAATTTGGCGGTTAAAAGGTTAAACGCGATTCAATGTAGGCGACTGTGACAAGTTACACCACCGCAAACCATATATCGGCGCGTTAAACTTTTCATTTAGTCACATTATTTTCTGCAGCCACATAAATTGAATTGCATTATAGTGGTTTTTGCACAAATAGTGGTTCTGCCTGAACTGTAATCCCTCGAATGATTTTAGTTCATGACGATTAAACCTACTCAAGTTATCATCGATCAAATATATTGTCCAAACATATACATACATGACTTGTCCCATTAGAATCTAAGACCTCTCTATGCTCGGCCAGTTATTTATTTTCATGACATGAACATTAATTTATATCAGGGTTCTGCTTTTACCTTATGTCATCATAATAACCTACAACTTCTTTATTTTAGATTTTTTGTTCTGACATGCACTAACTGTATTATATTATTATACTATGGTAATTGTTTTTAATCATGACTGAACTACAACATAAAATTAAATAACAATACGTAAAATATTTACCTTTAGCCTTGTTGGCATCAGAGTATGAGAAGCCAGCCGCCTGACCTGTCTTGCGGCCGAAGAAACCACTCAAGTTGGGGCCAACTTTGTGTTTGCCACCGGCTTCAACCTATCAAATCAAAGAAACAAATTAAATGTATTTTTTTTCTGTGTGGATTATGGGGTCGCACTTCTTGTGCATGTGCCAGTATCAAGTATTCAATTGTTATCAAAAGTGATGAAATTTCGTCAAACAAGTCAATCAGAGTCAAGCAAAGTAATGTTAGGGTCAAGTCAAAGTCTATGCTTTGTCTAAAATAGGATGATAATTTTGACAGCTGACAGTAAGGATGAGGTAGTGTATAATCGTTAATGAACCTATTCGATCATAGATAATTATTATTCTCTTAGAACTTGGAATCGATAGTTGCATGGTTACGCTGAATAAATTAAATCATTAAAAAAATAAGAAACTTCTTGGGCGTGAACTGTCAAAATTATAATCCTTTACTTGACAGGCCATAGTAAATCAAAAACTATCCCTGGTGTGGTGGAGACTTTACAAGAGGCTTCAATGGAACTTTGGAGACAACACAAAATACATGTTTCACTGCATTATATCACTTCTCCACACGCAAGCATGTCCACGATTACTTAATAAATAATAATCCCCCATTATTACACATTAACACTCGAAAATACACAAGTTAAGGAACATAATACAATAAAGCGACATGTTTTTTCCACATTAGTGCCAAAACTACAATGAAAGGTTTTCGAAGAATGTTTTTGGCCAACGGTTATTCCAGATGAAGAATATAACAATAAGAGTCAAGTTTTTTAATACAATTTGAGCAACAAGTTGTAAAGGTGCAACTGTAAAAAAATTATTACATATTTTTATTCAGATTGAATTTTAAAATTTGTAACTTTCATCACCATGTCATTAAAGACACCACAAAAGCTGTCAACTTTGGTTGATATCCACTTAAAACTATGTATACACTTTGGTTGTTAGATATCCACCTTAATATGTGGTTCAGAGTGTTTATAGCTTGCAGCTATTTAGAAGTTTTTTTAGTAGGTTAGTACATAATATTCTTGTTTTAGTCTATTTTATAGGTTTTAAATTCTAACAGATGTAAGAAGTACATGCTCATTATATCCAATGACTGGTCACACATTACACAAGAATTTGTATAAATTGCATAAGGCAGTTAATTCTGTAGGTACTTACAGTGTGGCACTGGGCACACCTCTGCACAAAGATTTTCTTTCCATTCTCAGGATTGCCTGCTGGTACACCCATTGCGCCTCTGGAATATAGCAAAAATACCAATTAATACCTGACCATCAGTTTTATTACTAAGAGCTTAGAGCTGAAACATAATAATGGTTGAAAATGGGATTAAGGCAGTGTTACCAGATAAGAAACCTGATATTACAGTGTTTGGTGCTCAAAATTACAGTGTTTGATACAAAACTACAGTAAAAGTAAAAAAAAATTACAGTGTATTTTACAGCAGATCTCGAGAAACTTTTATTGTTTAAGTTTAAACTAAAATACACATGTTCAACGACGAGCCAAACAAATTCGTAATGTGTTGCTTATAAACCAATTTACAATTATAGGTACTAATTTAAGTTGGTCCCAATAGGCTTGAAAACGTATGACACAATTTGGGCGGTTAATACTACGAAGTGATTCTTAGTCTATACGGGGAAATTCCCGCATAGTATCCACCGCACTCTATTCATACCCGTTTAAAATAAGACATTTTCGTTCTTATTGCAATAGGAACAAGGGTTGTGACCTAAGCAGAGAGGTGGCGCGTGAGGTTGCGTTCCGACAAGTTCATAAATATTTTTTTTTACTAAGGCTGCGTTCAGTTTACATTAAATTAAATAGAATTTTACCTCTAGAAAAATTACAGTGTTCTCCATACACTGTAATTTTAGTATTACAGTGTACAGTAGATCGTGAGAAAATACAGTGGATCTGCTGTAATTACAGTGTATCTGGCAACGCTGGATTAAGGTGTAATAATATTGAACATTGTCCTGCTTAGTAGGTACTTACCTACGCCTTGATAATCACGACCATGTGATATGATCATTTTTAACTATTGTTGAGGATGTGGCCTTGACTGTGGCAATTAAAGTTATATCATCGTGAAATTACAAAGACGACTGCTCCAAATTTAAAGATAGAACTGTAAGTAGGTCAGGATCAATGTCATCAGAAAATTTCAAGGCACAAGGTGTCGTAATGACACCATTACGTAAGTGGCAAAAATGAAGTTAGAACGAGCAATCTCCACGATAACACTTAAAACACTGCAAAGGGTAGGCCCTTTACGTAACACAGCAAAATTCATCACATTTTCCTCAGAAACATAAAACTATGAAAGTTTATATAGAGGTTATGTCGGGATCGGTATAGTGCACTGTGCTAAAATTATAAACATATGGAATCACTGTGCATACTACATAATGCATGATGGCTATCAAATTAATTTTACTCACTTTTTGATTTATGAAAATTGGAAACTTTGTATGACGAACGGCCAATTCACGGAAAATCCGCTCTATCAATGACACACGGTACGGTAGAGTAGTGGTGTGGTGTGGTACTACGTAAAATGCGAACGTTGCTATATAATTATTTATACGTATAGTGATGTGACGATGACGAAAATCAAAGTGACGACAGCAGCAGCCAGCACTGTTATCTTCAGCGGAACGGTTTCAAAGCCAAGTAGCTCATACGATTCTAACGCATGCGTCAAATAATCGATCGACTCGTGCGACCCCGTGGCACAGCTCTTTATTGGATAGTCTGTGGTAGCCTGAAATTAGGCGGGAGAGCGTAGCGCGGGAAATTGAAATCAGGCCTGCCATAAGGCATTACCTACCGTGTAATAAAATAGGTAACTCAACTCAACGAACGATCTATTACTATAGGTACCTACTAATATCGATGGATAAACTGATCCAGCTGAACCATAACATAATAATAAATTATGAATAAAATTACTGTACACTGTATCACTCGTAGCACAAAGCCACTATTGCAAATCATTACGTTTTCAACAAGATGTTTAATTAAACGCACAGACTTATAGTATTAAATTTCTGTGGTGTGAATTGATTATTTTAAAATGGACCGAAGATTTTAAGTTGGTACCTACTTTAAACCTTTGGCACATTTTAGGATTAAATCTGCATCAATATAGTATCGTTCTTAATTTAAGTAGGTCATTGTTTCACGGATTTAAACGCTGTTAGGGACACGTAATAGGTATTCCACGGACGAATGACGAGTATTGTGATTAAACGACAATACCTAATTAATTTTTTATTCTAATGCTCTGCCAAAATCTGCAATGGAATAAGTACGAATGCACTATAGAGTGTGTTTTTTTTCTGCTTTTCGGCGGAATAGGTAAGTATAACCGCATGTAATGGCTTGTTTGACCGGCTTCTAATTTTAAATTCAAATCCCATGTTTTATTAAATAATATCTGTCTTGTAAGTAAATGCAAATTTCATTTATTATTGTATAAAGGCAATATTGGTATTGGTTAATAGATGTGGATGATAGCATAATAATAATTAAAGGTTGAGGGTTTTTGGAAGAGAAGAAATTAATCAAGCAGCTTTGACGAATATACATAATTAAAGTCAAGTAAGTATCTAGTTGATGTAGCAAAACATAACTTCTACTAACCTACTTACATAAACTGCCTAATATTCCAATGGGAGTGAAATAATTTCATAGAGATGCACAGTATAATAGGTAACTACGTACACGCACCAAGAAAATACATAAATACATAATACTCCTACGTAGTAGCTTTACCTAGTCTGCGGCTTTACTCTTCGACCAAAATAAAATATATAGACGGGCCCAGAAGAAGCGCATTTTTGAAGATCACGAAATGAGCGACGGCGCTCCTTATTTTCAGTCGGTCTGTAGCAGTAGGAAATGCGACACAATAGACTATTGTTACATGATAATGACACATTTGACAAAATTATGCCTTCGTGTGCTTTCCCGAAGTGTAAAAACATAACCGCTATTTAGTTTTTGGAATAAATGTACTGTACATAATTATAATTAGGTGTTGATGTATATGTCCGACGGTTCTGACTCGTTTTTACTGAGCAAGTACAATGGTTATGGCCCGTCCATTCATTTTATTTTGGTCGAAGGCTTTACAGGAAGCTTCTATGGAGTTTGAGTTCCTATTGTTGTTTGTTTGGAGACAACTCAAAAATACACGTTTTTGTAGCTTTAAAAAAGGATACATTTAAAGAGTTAATAAAGAACTTAAAGCCTTTATTTAATTTGTATTAGTTCATAAAACTAATTAGGTTAACAATGGTCACAATCTTTATAACTACAATTTTCATTGCTATTCGCAAAATGACACCATAATGATGTCATGAAGGAACAATCACAATGGTTACTAAATACACGTACAAGATATCTTATTCCCTTCATGACTTCAAGTAAGAAATAATGTGCTAATAATAACTACATCCTATTTTAATGTAAAAACATTATCATTTTAATAAGCTATGATGATACTGATTTGGCTAAAATAAGAAGCAGATTGCAGAAATATAATAGAAAATGCTTCTTATTTAAAATATTTTCTGTTATCTGGTACGACTATTTAGTAGCCTCCTTGAGGTATGCGATGAGATCTGCCCGCTCGTTGGCTTTCTTGAGACCGGCGAACACCATCTTGGTACCGGGGATGTATTTCTTAGGGTTTTCAAGATATTCAAACAGGGTATCGTCGTTCCATATAATGCCTAAAACAGGGGATTAGTTTTATTATTGGTGGGTCACGTGTGATAAAGTGTGTCTGTTTCCTACAGTTATATGATTAATAACAGGATATTTACCGTGGTTTGTGAATGGAGTTCCCGATATTTCGGCACAGTTATGCAGAGAAGACACTCCGTTAACAATCATATAACTGTAGTGAACAACCGCGATAGTTTAAAACAGTGTTTTATGTCTGTTTCGTTAATATTATAGGAGTCACTTACGTAAGATTAGCCGGCTTTGAATTTCTACCACATTCAGCAGACTTTTACAAGGAGCGCGCACTAGTTTTCGGATGGCTTTGTCTTACATGAGTAATTCCCGTATTATATAAATATAATATTTGAATACCATGTGGTTTGATAGGTTTTATCAGTACCTATATTTTCTTATTTTTTATAATAGGCTTGCGCTTGACCGCCACCTCGCTCATGCGGTCTACGATGGAGCTTGCTTGCATAGAAGAAACCGATTCACTAGCGGTTTAAAGATACCCATCAGAATGCGCTGCCTGAATGCGGATGACACATTCAGGTAGCGCATTCCACAGACTATCAGTTCGCGCATTATAGATGGAATCAGAGCGCTTTGTACGTACGTACGTAATTTGATAAGTACCTATAATATTAAATCGAAAATTTAAATTTACGTACAATGCTTAAGTAAATCTATACACTTCACAATTGAAATTAAAATAATAAGAATATAATTATAATTTAGTTGTTTTCGGGACTGAAACATTGGATAATGTTTCAGGTTCTACTTTTACTTTAATTTATATGATGATAATCTAAAATTTCTAACATAATGTTTTTTTCCCTCTAACAAGTAGGTAATTATTGCATATGATTTGATCTGATAAATGTTTTTAATTCAACTGTAATAAAATTGTTATTCATAAATACTATGATTACAACGAAAAATTTAATTTAAAAAAAAACATAAAATATTTACCTTTAGCCTTGTTTGCATCAGAGTATGAGAAGCCAGCCCCCTGACCAGTCTTGCGGCCGAAGAAACCATTCAAGTTGGGGCCAACTTTGTGTTTGCCACCGGCTTCAACCTAAAATGGAATGCATTCCATCAGAGACGACATTGTGACAGTCGCGGGCATCCAGTGGATGCAAAAGGCAGGCTTTCGTTCGGAGGGGGAGGCCTATGTTCAACAGTGGACGTCTTGTTGCTGATGATGAGATTCCATCAGAGATGTACCTACAAGAAGCTGAGCAGTGCAAGGGTACGTAGCGGAGCTTAGCATTGGTGTTACTTTTCCTTCCAAAACTGTGGACCTAAAGGTTGCGAGGCGAGGATGCGTAGCGAGCTCTCTTCTTCCTCCATTTCTTCAACGCGCATTACTAATTAGAAACTTTTTTGCCACTCATGCATGACTTTTTATTTAGCATACACGTCTAGTGTCTACATCTCCGTCCATCACTCCGTCTATTGATTAGCAGTGTGGTAACACACAACGCCTCACATGCCTCACTCGTGTTCCTCGCACCCAAGGTTTTGCGTCTATCCAGTACCACGCTTATAATAGCAACACCACATCGCACACAATATCTCCTTGGTTGTTTTTGTAAAAAGGCCGCTCGCTCGCTCCAACTTTTTACCAGAGCTGCGCAGAGCGAGGCTAGGAAAATAATGTGATCCTATTTCAGTATTTTTAGAGGACAATTTAGCTTCCTCGGACTTCTCTGGTGACTACGCACGTACGCAGGGTGCGTACGTAAAAATGCTGAAATAGGATCACATTATTTTCCTAGCCTCGCTCTGCGCAGCTCTGGTAAAAAGTTGGAGCGAGCGAGCGGCCTTTTTACAAAAACAACCAAGGAGATATTGTGTGCGATGTGGTGTTACTATTATAAGCGTGGTACTGGATAGACGCAAAACCTTGGGTGCGAGGAACACGAGTGAGGCATGTGAGGCGTTGTGTGTTACCACACTGCTAATCAATAGACGGAGTGATGGACGGAGATGTAGACACTAGACGTGTATGCTAAATAAAAAGTCATGCATGAGTGGCAAAAAAGTTTCTAATTAGTAATGCGCGTTGAAGAAATGGAGGAAGAAGAGAGCTCGCTACGCATCCTCGCCTCGCAACCTTTAGGTCCACAGTTTTGGAAGGAAAAGTAACACCAATGCTAAGCTCCGCTACGTACCCTTGCACTGCTCAGCTTCTTGTAGGTACATCTCTGATGGAATCTCATCATCAGCCACAAGACGTCCACTGTTGAACATAGGTAATAGGAGCAAAAATGAGCAAAAAGTTGTTTATCGGTAAATTTCTTGTTTGCAACACTTGAGAAATTGATTATAATTTGTTACCTAGTAATTTTTAAACTTTCGCGATTTGAACACATGTTTAAACAACAAGTCCCGATAAAAATTTTAAACAATTTGTTACCTATTTAGATTTAATTATAAAATAGTAATTTTTATCATCATTATTGACAACACAAAAGTGTCCAACTTTGGTGGAGGTCCACCTTTACAATTGTGGCTCAGGATGTCAAAGCTTGCAGCTATTCAGAAAGTTTATATAAAAAATAAATTATGACCCATTGATGTAAGTAATTGATATAACCTCACTAATTTTTATAAGCTTTTATTTAACTTGCCCTGTTAGTACATAAATTATGTAGGGACACATATTGCATCTGAATTTTAGACCAGTTACCTTCAACCGATTGAGCTGAAATTTTGCATATACGTTTAGTTTGGATAACAATGCATAGTTAGCTGATGTCATTCTAAATCTAATATGGCGGACACCCAAATAATATATGGCGGACCAGTAATTTTTCATGCACCCCCATGATATGGGTAATAAATGAATAGGTGTTTACTGTAGTTATTATTTCGCTGGTTTGCTGAGAAGAAAGCGAAAAATAAAAAGGCGTCACACTTAATTCAATATAGTAGACGCTCCAAATTGGCGGACAAAGCTTTCTATCTGTTGACTGCATGCAATTTGTACATTGCATGTACAAATTCTTTTGTACAAGAATTTGTAATTTAGTATGTAGGTAAAGGTACTTACAGTATGGCACTGGGCACACCTCTGCACAAAGATTTTCTTTCCGTTATCAGAACTGCCTGGTGGTACACCCATTGCGCCTCTGGAATATAGCAAAAATACTATATTAATTATAACAATTAAATTCAATTACCGATTACAATTCTATTTTTTGTACATTGTCCCGCTCAATCGTCGCTAACCGACTTCAAAAGAGGAGGGGGTTCCTAATTCGAGAGAGGATTCCCAATTGGACGGGGGTTTTATGTATGTTACCTCAGAGTTTCGCCATTAAACCGATATGAAAAATTCTTTTTTTTTTATTTGAAAGAATATTACTTACTTAGTTTCAGATTCGTACCATAGAAATTTTGTCAAAATTGGTTTTGTAGTTTAGTTTTTAAATAAAAATAACTGGAAAAATATGTCATCCAAGTAAATGAAATTGCGTATTAACTTATTTTGTAGTCGGTTTTTAAATAAATAGTTAGTTAAAATTTAATGAACAAAAATTTTATGAATTATTATTAAAATTAACATGCTTACTATAACTAATTACAGCGCTAGTTATCGCTATAGGATTCCCTGTGTCGCGATAACTTAAAAGAAATTGAATTAAAATGGAAATAAAATAAATATTGAATTTGAATTAAAATTGTTTCGTTGAATTGATTGATTGAATTACATTGCATTTCGTTTATGTTATTTTATACATTTGCCTAATTTTTGAAATCAGGTAGATCTAAATTAATTGCATGGGAATTATTGTCCTTTACGTCTATGTTTCGCGTAATTTATCTATAGTGATGTATAGCTATGCTCGGAGTTTCTTTGCGCGATAAAATCCGAAACGTGGATATTCGCAAAAGAACCAGAGTCACCGACATAGCTGTTAAAATTTGCAAGTTGAAGTGGCAATGGGCAGGCCACATCGCTCGAAGAACCGATAACCGATGGGGAAGAAAGGTTCTTGAGTGGAGACCACGAACCGGAAGACGCAGCGTAGGTAGGCCTCCCACTAGATGGACCGACGACATAGTGAGAGTCGCTGGCATCCAGTGGATGCAAAAGGCAGGCTGTCGTTCAGTGTGGAGGTTAAAGGGGGAGGCCTATGTTCAGCAGTGGACGTCTTCTGGCTGATGATGATGATGATGATGATGATGATGATGTATTCCACAAACTAATATCGAATTTTGTGATTTACGGCCACATTTTATAGAAATTAACCGGGAGTTATGGCGCTGGTGGTAATTTTTTCCTGTTACTGACGATGTGACTAAATTAGAATGTCTTATAGGTTTGCAAAAATGTAATAATAATAAATAAGGCAGAAATGCCGTTTGTTTAAACTGAATAATAGGCTTGCGCTTGAATGTCCTGATGTTATGCGATAACGGTGTACGCTTTCCTAAAAGAAACCGGTTCACTTCCGACTTGAAGACACCCGGATTGTAACTATCGGGATACACCCATTCAGGCAGCACATTCCACAGTCTAGCAGATCACACGATAAAAGTGGAATCAAAGCACGTCGTACGGGTTTTCTAAATATCACATAGACTAGCAGTTCACACAATAAAGGTAGACTCAACCATGAAACAGTGTCGCCATATCGTGCCCACCCTGACAATGTGACTTGTGATAAGGGAAGCAAAGCTTAACATCTACTTACCTATTGCCTACCTGCCTACATGAACTGCATGCTAGTCCTGCTACCATGCAAATTTGGAAAGAATTTGCACACTAAGCACCACGTACCAAATTGTTTGTCAATGGTCAAAATCGAACGGTAACAAATGGATTTTCCATGGCAATTATCACACAGGCGAACCAACTATCTGTTCCTAGTTTTGGAAATAAAATATTAGCTATATTCTTGTTATACAAACAGCACAATAAATTTTACTTGACGTTTGATTTTCAAAGCATTATTGACATATTTTTTTTCTACTTGTCAATTATATTACGAAAAGCTTCATAACTTTTTGATTATAACAAAAAGAGCCAGGGGCCTTACGTCTAGCTGTTTTGTGCAATCCAGTTTAGGCGATGAAAAAAGTAACGCGACCGCAAACCGTATCTGGGCGCGTTTCGCGTGATTTTCCGAACTGCGCATTTTTAAGAGGGGGCCTCCGAAATTTTATGCTAATTTGCCATGATATTCTAACTAAACCAAATATCCTATCAACGTAATAATTGATATATGTGATTTTTCAATTCATTTTCTTTCCGGCACTAAGACAGAAACATAATAGCGAGATATTTACTCGATACTTTATTGTTTTCAAAAAGGTGCCTTTTTGCTGATTTTTTTGATTTTTTCTTGGATAGAACTTCAGTCACATATCTAAAATAAATACTCATCGAAGGAAAATATAGTTTGTTTTCCAGTGCTAAGACAAAATTTACCTAGATTAATTAGTACTCTCATAATAAATTATATTCGATTTGAGACTTACGTCCTTTAGTTCTAAGCAACTATACGGTCAAACGGCAAGTCCGATATTCAACCTTATTCTGTTGCGCTTTGCATCTAAATGGCGAAACATGCTCCGTTCAACCTCAGTACCGCACTATGCTCCAACGGGGAAGGACGCACGCGCTTGCTATTCATCTAGATTTATCTTCCGAGTGCGATTATATCAACACCTACTGTATTTTCAAACAATGGATAACATAAAAAATCTATGGCTCGAACGCGACCATTTGATGCGGCAACCAAGTGTTGCCAATGACCTAGAGCACAGACTAGGTAAAGCTACTATGAAAAAATTACAGGTATTAATAACTATGGATACGACTAGGCCATCTATCATTAGGGCATCTATTATTATGTACGCTCGGTAATATAGTTACAAGAGTCTAAGTGTTTCGTGTGGAGAGAGAAAGAGAGAGAGAGACAGTCAGAAAGACTACTAAAAATCAAAATTATTAAGTAAAATATAATTTTTATTGAATAAAAACATATAATAATAATTAACAATTTTTTTTTTTAATTAATAATTTCATAAATTAAATGAAATTTAATTAAATAATTCATATATACTAAATAGATTATAGTTATTAACAACCAGGTATAGAACAAACACAAACGTTCATCACATAACTGTTTGTCCTAGGTGGGAATCGAACCCACGCCCCAAGCTCAGAAGGTAGGTTCACTACCAACTGGACCAACGGGCTTTCGCGTGTTTCGTTTATTTTAGTATAGTATAGCATAGCATAGCATAGCATAGCTTAGCATAGCTTAGTATAGCAAAGTATAGTATAGTATAGTATAGTATAGTATAGTATTGTATAGTATAGTATAGTATAGTATAGTATAGTATAGTATAGTATAGTATAGTATAGTATAGTATAGTATAGTATAGTATAGTATAGTATAGTATAGTATTGTATAGTATAGTATAGTATAGTATAGTATAGTATAGTATAGTATAGTATAGTATAGTATAGTATAGTATAGTATAGTATAGTATAGTATAGTATAGTATAGTATTGTATAGTATAGTATAGTATAGTATAGTATAGTATAGTATAGTATAGTATAGTATAGTATAGTATAGTATAGTATAGTATTGTATAGTATAGTATAGTATAGTATAGTATAGTATAGTATAGTATAGTATAGTATAGTATAGTATAGTATAGTATAGTATAGTATAGTATAGTATAGTATAGTATAGTATAGTATAGTATAGTATAGTATAGTATAGTATAGTATAGTATAGTATAGTATAGTATAGTATAGTATAGTATAGTATAGTATAGTATAGTATAGTATAGTATAGTATAGTATAGTATAGTATTGTATAGTATAGTATAGTATAGTATAGTATTGTATAGTATAGTATAGTATAGTATAGTAAAGTATAGTATAGTATAGTATAGTATAGTATAGTATAGTATAGTATAGTATAGTATAGTATAGTATATTATAGTATAGTATAGTATAGTATAGTATAGTATAGTATAGTATAGTATAGTATAGTATAGTATAGTATTGTATAGTATAGTATAGTATAGTATAGTATAGTATAGTATAGTATAGTATAGTATAGTATAGTATAGTATAGTATAGTATAGTATAGTATAGTATAGTATAGTATAGTATAGTATAGTATAGTATAGTATAGTATAGTATAGTATAGTATAGTATAGTATAGTATAGTATAGTATAGTATAGTATAGTATAGTATAGTATAGTATAGTATAGTATAGTATAGTATAGTATAGTATAGTATAGTATAGTATAGTATAGTATAGTATAGTATAGTATAGTATAGTATAGTATAGTATAGTATAGTATAGTATAGTATAGTATAGTATAGTATAGTATAGTATAGTATAGTATAGTATAGTATAGTATAGTATAGTATAGTATAGTATAGTATAGTATAGTATAGTATAGTATAGTATAGTATAGTATAGTATAGTATAGTATAGTATAGTATAGTATAGTATAGTATAGTATAGTATAGTATAGTATAGTATAGTATAGTATAGTATAGTATAGTATAGTATAGTATAGTATAGTATAGTATAGTATAGTATAGTATAGTATAGTATAGTATAGTATAGTATAGTATAGTATAGTATAGTATAGTATAGTATAGTATAGTATAGTATAGTATAGTATAGTATAGTATAGTATAGTATAGTATAGTATAGTATAGTATAGTATAGTATAGTATAGTATAGTATAGTATAGTATAGTATAGTATAGTATAGTATAGTATAGTATAGTATAGTATAGTATAGTATAGTATAGTATAGTATAGTATAGTATAGTATAGTATAGTATAGTATAGTATAGTATAGTATAGTATAGTATAGTATAGTATAGTATAGTATAGTACAGTACAGTACAGTACAGTATAGTATAGTATAGTATAGCATAGCAAAGCATAGCATAGCATAGCATAGCATAGATATATTATATAGATACATAGCATTTTTACAAAAATGACCTCATACGTACTGTTTCTGAGATAATCGATGGTTTTAGAAAAAAATTACGAAAATTTTCCGGATTTTTGCGCTTTAATATTTTGAAAGGCATCCTTTGCACAAAAATAACCGAATTTGGGCTTATCAGACGCGTCTTTTTATTTTCTACATACGTGTGTTTACTGTGTTTCTATTTTATTATTATTTATGCCTACCAACTAAATAAACACATATTTTTTTTTATATTATTTATTTCCTGAAATTGTGAGAGTAGAAAGCCAAAAAAGTTATTTATAGTCTATTTATTACACCACTGAATTTTTTGTGTTGAAAAATTTTGTTATTTTTAACATGAAATTCCGGTTACGTAATTTCAAACCCGATTTGGGGTCCTTAGGGTTAGGTCCTAAAGCCGAGTTTTTGAGTTTAACGTCTTCGTCTGCCAGAGAAAATGATGCCTATGACGTCAGATTTTTGATTGGGCTTTTGTGTCCAAAGTTATGGACCTTCAAAAAATCTGGTATTTAGGGTCCACCTCGCTACTTAGTAACTCAAGTTACTTTGTACCTACGAGTCTTAAAATACTAAATGACCTATCGTTGGATAGCCAGTGAAGCTAACTATTCTTGCCTGGATTGACCTGGGACAAAATGTTTGAGGAGCCGGGTATTTCAGGTCGTCAAAATCTTAAGACCTAACTTAGACTATAATATAAACTAAAAACTAGAACTAGTTATATTTCCTAAACCACAGCCTTCAAAAATCTGCAAAAAAATTACTAAAATTTAAAATGAGCTTTACTAACTCGAGCCAAAATTTGGGCGTGGTAGGGGGTGGTTTTCACCCCTCTTTATTTCTATTTAAATGTATTTCTCACTGATTTCAAAAGTAAAAATCTAAATATTTTTTTGTATTTTTTTTTTGGGTTAAAGGTCTGGTTTAGGAGATATGACCCGGGATCGGGTACCCCGTGCCACGAGGTTTTTGGGTTTTTTGGTCTTATCCCGGCAAGTTCAACCTAGCAAAGCATAGCATAGCATAGTTCAGTTTAGTTTAGTTTAGTTTAGTTTAGTTTAGTTTAGTTTAGTTTAGTTTACTTTAGTTTAGTTTACTTTAGTTTAGTTTAGTTTAGTTTAGTTTAGTTTAGTTTAGTTTAGTTTAGTTTAGTTTAGTTTAGTTTAGTTTAGTTTAGTTTAGTTTAGTTTAGTTTAGTTTAGTTTAGTTTAGTTTAGTTTAGTTTAGTTTAGTTTAGTTTAGTTTAGTTTAGTTTAGTTTAGTTTAGTTTATTTTAGTTTATTTTAGTTTAGTTTAGTTTAGTTTAGTTTAGTTTAGTTTAGTTTAGTTTAGTTTAGTTTAGTTTAGTTTAGTTTAGTTTAGTTTAGTTTAGTTTAGTTTAGTTTAGTTAAGTTAAGTTAAGTTTAGTTTAGTTTAGTTTAGTTTAGTTTAGTTTAGTTTAGTTTAGTTTAGTTTAGTTTAGTTTAGTTTAGTTTAGTTTAGTTTAGTTTAGTTTAGTTTAGTTTAGTTTAGTTTAGTTTAGTTTAGTTTAGTTTAGTTTAGTTTAGTTTAGTTTAGTTTAGTTTAGTTTAGTTTAGTTTAGTTTAGTTTAGTTTAGTTTAGTTTAGTTTAGTTTAGTTTAGTTTAGTTTAGTTTAGTTTGGTTTAGTTTAGTTTAATGTTTAGCTTTCTGAAACTGTCTCCAGCGTAATATTTTAATTAGAGAATTTATTTGGGTTATATTCATTTAATTTATATACTTTATTATTTTAATATTGTAGAAAACCTAAAAATAAATACACAACAAACAAACAAACAATTAACAACAATAAACAACGTAACACACAAACGTAAACGTTGTTTACGTAATAAACAATTTACGGTTTTGCGCGCTGCGACCGAACTCAGCTAATCGCCAAAACACCAAGTGCACCAACACTATGCTTATCCTGTGTGTTATTGCTCCTTGCCGGTTTACAAGGTCGAGTGCGCGAGTTGTGTACACTTTAGCTGCGCGCGACTGCCGCGCTGCCGTGGTTGTGTTTCACACTAATGCGGGTGATGCGAGACGCGCGGGTGAAATCAGAAATTTTTCTTGCCTTATACGCAGCCTTAACGCTAGTTTGAGACCGCGTAAGAAGTTGGGCGTAAGGCCCCAGGAATACAGTTTGTGGTCAACCGATATGGTGTTAGTATATTACTTATCTCTACGTACGTAACCTATTACATAGTTACATACTTAGGTAGGTACCTCCTACTTTAATAAGTAAGTAGGTTAAAGGTTCGTACGTACTCTGAAGTGATTATGGTCATCGTCATGCGGTTATATTCTCTTTGATCGTCATTTTCAATTTTACACTGACCTAGTTTTGGTTCTAACTTTGGATAAAATTTAAGGATGATAGTATAATTCTTTATTGGGTATGAGGCTCCTAATGCATAAGGAAAGATGAAAAATCATAAAAAGAAAGAATTCCAAAGCAGAAAATATTCTTCCGAAGCGTCATCTTTTGGCCTCCTTTGCATTCTGTTGGTTTCAAGGGTTAGTATGGGTGATTCAGTTTATTCACAAGCTTGGGAAAGCTGAACCGTAATTTCCCAAGTTGGACTCGTTTGTTAGAATTTCAAGGCAAGATTTAGATGGCGCCACAAGCAACTAAAGCTGATTATTACAAGCTCTAACTCATCTTGCCTAATTAATCTTGTTAATTAGTATGTATGTTCGTACGTTCGTATGTGTGGGACAAATCTTGCAATTGAATTATAGACCAGTTATTGGTTATTGTTATTTACAGTTATTGGTTATTGTTATTATCAGTTATTGGTACTAGTATAAGTAGAATATAATAATAATAATAACGCAGAAGTGGCTTTCTGGCAAACCTTTGGTAAGTGCAAGACCGTGTACCCCGTACTAAATGAGACCCGACCTCTGGCTTGCCTTAACCAACTGTCTAGGGGTGGAACCTGCAAGAACAATGAACCTAAACTCCAGGGTGGAAGTGTAAATGGCATAAAGCCGTGAGTAGCGTTGAGTGAAAGTGCAGCATAGCTCTCGACACCCTAAGCCACCCACGTCAATGTTGATCCTCCGGCGCCAATATAAGGCAGTATTTAGGAGAGGCAAGTCATCAATGGCCTTCTATCTTTAGTATCTATTTTTTTCCTAAATGTGTGCTCAGCAATTGTCTTTTCCTCTGAAAATAAAATAAAATACAATACACAAGAATAATAAATACTTGCCATAGGCAAGGTAATACTTAGGTACCTATTTCTAGGTAAGTACCCATGTAGAAATGATAAAATCGTTACGCATTTATATTATCTACGAAGATTAAAGCATTGGTATTACTTATCTACATTCTTTACTTTATATAAGGTGTTTGTATATAAGCATAGATGTAGGTAGATATTATGTAGAATTATCAACGGCATAATATCTATGTATCTTCTAAAAATAGCTGTCTTGGTTCAGATCAGACAAACAAAAGAGATAATTATGTTTTAGTACAATTATTGTTCGTGATCAAATGTCTCAATTTTTCATATTTTTTTCACAAGCCGCTTAACGCAAAAACTGTAAATACGGCTCACCTACATATTTCTCAGACACACTAAGAATCTTGCAGCGACATTAATGAACTAACCAATAATCCACATACAGAAAAAAAAGCAGAAAGGTCGTCTGCCGCGGACGGACTGGATGCGTTACGACCGCATCCAGTCTAAATAATGTACCCGCCACGCCACCTTGTCATATTATCTTCCTGTTTGTGTTATCTGGACGGTCTTGACTTCTGTGATATTTATGCCTAATCTTATCATCAGTGATTGTAGGTAACCCTTAAAGGACGGCCGTAGATTGATAAGAACCTTCTGTAACAATAAGGTTACCCTAACAATAAAGCTACCCTAAAAATAAGTACTTATTTAGAGTCAGTAAATTAAAAGTCCTAACCTTATCTAGATTGTACTCGTACAGATTGTTTGACGAGGGTTCAATACGAAATAATTTGTTTTAATTTTAGCCTAAAAATGTTTGTCGAAAATCTTAGATTTCAGCACAGTCTCGAAAAGCAACTAAAATGTGTTGAAACGCCCTCTCTGATATATTTTGTGAATCAGAACGGAAGCCTTCTGGATGTAAAGTCACCAAGAATACTTATTCAGGTTGTTGACGAGGGCTCAAACATTAAGTCAAGTAAAGTGTTACTTACATCCTTTTTTCCATCTTTTGATTATGTGAAAGTATGTACTTAACATACAGGAAAATTTTGCTTTAGTTAATTTAAGAATTTGCACGTCTGATTGCAAATTGAATACAAGAGTATCAAAAATAACATTAAGACCTTAATGTAAAGTATTCTAGCAAATTAATGCTTTGATTGTACTTTAGAGTTACAGTCTCTGCCTCACTGTTGGTTAGCAAATTTTTACAACAAAACGGCTTAACTAATTTTGATGAAAATTTGGATGAGTTTTGATGCGTCATATCTATCTTGGCAGAAGATAGGTACTTTTGACCAAGGACCTTATAATTATATACCTTAAAGGGAACAAAACGTCCTTGCTTTTGGCACGTATCTTATGCCAGGATGGTTCGACCAAAAAAAAAATTTGCTCGAAGCCAGGATGAGGATTTTTTTTCTGCCCTAAAGAGGAAAGTTATGTTGTAAGAGTTCACGTATTATGCAAGTGGGTTAATTTCATCATAACTCTTGAACACTTGGACCGAATTTCATGTGAATATTATCGTTCGAATCCTTGCATTTTCATAAAACGACTACATGAATTACATGAAACCAGAATAGTTTTTTTATCTGACCAAATTTATTATCTTTGTCTAAACTTTTTGAGCAGAGGAACCTTACGGCTAGCTGTACGGTTAATGTACGGCAATCCAGTTTTGGTGATGAAAAAATGTTGCGCTACTGCAAACCGTATCAGGACGCGTCAAGTTTCACGTTCATGTGGTGTTCCGAACTGCGCGGTTTTAACGTTAGTTTGATACCGTGTAAGCAGCTGGCCGTAAGGCCCCTGGTTCTAAAAACATAACAATACTATAATATACAGTAGTTTACAGTAGTGACGACGAGATGCAGTAGAAAATTAGTGAAATATTATAATAGGGATTTGTATTTTTTTATTGTAGGTACTATGGCTTGTTAGTTTGAAAATTTCGGCAGTACAAGAAAACGACCGTTGCATGGTTATTGGTATACTCGTATGAAAAGCTTATTTTCAATTTGATATTGTCAAACCAATCGTAGGTGTTGAGTACGAGGTTGAGAAGCTTCTTAACCGTTCTGATTTCCCTCGGGGCCGTTACTTTGCCTTATATTTTGATTGAAAGATTTCGTGTTAGAATAAAATATATTTCTTCTTTTTGCGCGTCTGAAGAGAGGTCCTTTCACTTTGCCTAATGATTGCGCTTTTGTTGCTCTTACTTACAGACAGGCCATTATATTCAAACCGAGAAATTTTTATTCCTTTTCAGAATTACGGTTTCAATTGAAAAAACCTCAAGGTGAAGGCACATTTTCGCAAATGTTGCGGGTAGTTCGATTTAATTTAATTCTAACCTTGTTACTTCAGTGTGTTTTATTTGCTACCAAATTTGTTAGGTTTTTTCAGGTATCATCATCATAATCAGCCTTTTAACAGTCCACTGCTGGACTTTCAGCCTACCCCCGAAAGGGTGATTGGGCCATATCCACCACGCTGTCCCAGTGCGGATTGGTGGATATGGATTTTTCAGGTATACTCACCTTTTAGCCCTAGCCCGAGCCCTAGCAGTATTATTCCATTGGAAGCAGTATCTTTTGGCGAATAGCCCTGAAGTCGATTAAGAATTTGATGGAGAAGGATTATAATATGTGCCCGCTGCCCTGGAACCTTTAAAAACGACAAGGTATAAAACGATGGGTGAGCATGGATTAAAATTCCTTTTCAGTCTATTTTGTCATTAGTACCTAACTAGGTAGGTATAGGTAAGTAAAGATTGCAAAACAATCAACCGTGGTAGAATTTTAAATAGGGTCCAGAATAAATCTCTTAAACAACACCGAAAGGGACAGCTTTGTTTAGATTTACGATTTTAATCGGCTTATGAAAACTTTTAAGACAGTCAAAAGTAAATGGACTGCTCTGTTTAATTTAATCGAGTTTGACTGCCCACCTTGGAAACTCACAAAATTACATTATCTATATTTTATTTTACGTTCTTATTTTATTACATTTTGTCTTAACTTACCTAGTACCTACTGTTATGTTTTTTGTGCTAATACTTATAGGTAAGTCGTAAACCCGTATCAAAATGTGCGCATTCAAACTTCTTGATCCAGCAAGTAGACATTAATCTACCCTATACATTGTTGCCACAGATTCTTGCTTACCATCAGGCGAATTGGTGGATTAAAGACATAATCGATATCAAAACAAGAACTTTCTGTTCGATTTTATGCCGATACGTACTTCAGGAGCACAAAGGCATGGGCAACACAACGGAATTATCTGATCCCTCTACCTCAGAGCTGTTTTCCATAGGCGGTGGTTCTGCTTACAGGCAGAGAGCATGCATGATTGGCGCTCTATTTATTTAAAAAAATTATATACTTAAGACCATACGACAGAAGTGAAAACTTCATCACGGTTGATTATACCTCTCTCGCTCCCTTAGTCGACTCGAGCCGACTTTACCCGAACGAGTATCTGAGCGTGATGGTCACGCGAGTTCAGTGCTTTTCCCCATCCCAAAAAGTGCCCAACGAGCCTAAAGTAGTTTTCACTTCAAAAAGTATGTTTTCAGTTCCAACTTCGCATTATAGATAATACATGGGAATGTTGTATCAAAACTGACCTCCAAAGTTGGAACTCCGTGAACGTCCGCGGTTACAGTGATTTCATTTATGATCCGTTTTATTGGTTTCTATACATACCTACACGTAGTAGGTTGTACCTACTTTTAAGCTTGTAGCAACATTGTAATTAATCTTTTACAACCTTAAAACAGGTAGCAATGTAACAGATTAAGACAAATAATCGCTACCTCCTTTCAAAACTCTCACGCAATAACGCTAAGCACGTTATATTTCTTCATTTATTATATGTCTTAGAGTTCTCGCTTTTATTGAATAACAGGATAGATTGCGATGGCCAAATTAAGTTAAATTTATAGTTCACCCTGGGCAGTCTGAACAACGTAAATGTTCCATTAACAAGTCCACATTTAGAGAGATAAATAGGCAATATTGCGTTATTAATTCCCATTAGCACCCTTGGGTGTCAGGCATGTTCAGATTCTTTCTTTTGAACATTGGGAAAAAATCGGTAACTTGAGATTGCTTCGAGCGTGATTTTTTAATTAAAAAATGAATGAACGGGAAATTGTAATTACAACGGAAAACATTGCTAATATTTTTCGTGGAGAAAGCAAGAATTTGAATAAATTGTTGCCGTCGCAGCTATTAAGAGGTTTTAACTCTGGGTTTACGATCCGAATCGTGTGATAATGGTCGGCAGTAAATTTAATTTCCCTATCTCTGTTTAATCTAAGGTATTCGTTTTTCATTTAATTATTTTGGATCGAGGGCCTTTGAAAAATTGCTGACATGGTTCGACTCAGCTTTAACATTTGTTAATTTTATTTATTTTATTTTATTTTATTTTAATAACAGAGTTTTGTTTTTTGGAAAATCAGAATTAACTTTTTGTTCCTGGTTTCTTCAATTTGTATAAGATGATAACAAAAAATTTTATAAGATGATAACAAAATTCGTGCTTTATAAATTTGAAATAAACAAAACGTAAATAATTCCTTAAGTAATTTATGACTATTATGAGTATAATAATTAAAGTATACAATAGTTGGGGGACCAGGTGGACAGAACGTATTCCTAGGTCCTATATCTCGTTATCAAACGTGTCGTTTCAGCGAAGGGAAAATAAAAGCATGAATTTTAGTCAAAAGCCTAGTATTTATGACAATAATCATCCCAAAAAAATTTGACCTTTATTTGAATTTTTTTTTCTTCTTCGTCATATTGGGGCTTTTGGCTCCGCGTGATTGACGCAGTTGCATTTGAATCATTCGTAAGCGCACGAAAACGTTCTGTCAGAAGTGACAGATCGCCACAGACTCAAAAGTGATGTACAAAACCAAACGTCACATACGTAAATATCCCGTCGATAGCTCACAAATGGCTCTTAATGATCAATCGAAGGCGCTTTAAGCAAGATTCGTTGGCAGCGGCGGTGGAGTGCTCGGTAATGTTTTCCCAACTCATGAATAAACAATATCCACCCCCGGCGTTTCGCACGTAAACTTGTTTTGTTAGCGTTTCTAGGAAGTTTACAAATTACCTATCTGTATCCTATTTAAGGAACATTAAATCGCTCATGTTTATATTAAGTAGTTTTGTCTAGTAAGATCAGATTCCTAATTGCAGCTCTTAACTTTATACTTTCTTGTGTACCTAGTAGTTTTCTGTACCTGGCAAGAAAGTTATATACCCTAAAAGGAACATCCTTGGTACCCGGTGGCAGACCTATTACGGTATTCGCTATATGCGAACATCGCTGTCAAAAAGCGATATTTGTTTTGAAGTTGAGTTTTGACAGTTGCGCTACTATTTTTGCAAGGACGTTATAATTATGTACCCTTTGTATTTTTGTTTACGATTACTGTCGCCGGTTGTTAGTGGCACTAGTGTCTATTCCTTTTAATTTGTTATTTTAAATTAAAACGGCTGTCAAGGCATTTTTGTAAGAACTTGTTGTAGCCAGTTGCACCAATGACTGCACCCATATAAACGAAACGTTAGTCATTTTATCGTACCTACTTCTCTTTTCTGTGTACAGAACAGTCAGAGTCGTCTCCCAAAGGAATTCAAAACAACAAAATTTTATAGCATTTTAAAAATAACTGAAGATTAGCGCAGTGACGACAATTCCCTCTAATATTTATGTAAATGACGCTCACAGCGAGTCTAAATTTTTCGTATTTGATTGCCACGGGACCCCGAAAACGTCGTTGTCAATCCCTTTACAGCCCTTGGACATACAATATACCGAATAGAGTTTATGAAAATGTCGGTAATGTAAGTGAATATTAATAAGGACTGTAGATTGTTCTCTCTGAACCCGTGAAATTGCATACACTAAGCTCTTTACTGTTTGTATATGAGATATTTCAGGCAACGTTGCCATGTGGAATAATAACGAAAACTGTTAGCTAGGTGCATTAGCTTTTATACGAATCATACCATGATTAAAGACAGTGCTGAAGGAAGATAATTTGAGTAAATATTTAAGAATGCAGTTATCAGGCGAAAAGTTTATTTAAGACTTTGCAAGCTACCTCTCACGCTAGCTACCTATAGGTAACTATCGCTTGAAGAACCGATAACCGATCTTCCGGTTCGTGGTCTCCACTCAAAAACCTTTCATGGGGATGAAAGGTTCTTGGGCGGAGACCACCTACCACTAGATGAACCGACAACATCGTGAGAGTCGAGACCAGCCAGTGGATGCAGCGTTCAGTGTAGAGTTCTGCGGGGCAGGCCTATGTTCAGCAGTGGACGTCTTCTAGCTGATGATGATGATGACTCTAGAACACGTCTCGAACAACGGTTATCGTTTCTGCGACAGACATGACCGGCCCACTGTCACTTCAGCCAACTGATACGCTGTGCTATCTCGATGACTTTGGCCCTCCAGGGAATTGCTTCATTCCAGATACGATCTCTCAGAGAAACTAACATTTATTTAGTAGAATAGACAAATAGAAAATAATTGTAAATACTCACATTCTTGTTACTCTTGGGTATATAGATGGCCAAGGCAAAGTCGAAGGGCTGGAAAACTGAAATTCCTACATAGATACCAATTTATGCAATTTCACTTTCTTAGAGTAAAGAAAACACATAATAATAACTTTAAAGCCACGACAGTAATTAAAATAAAAAATTGTGTATCGTGATCCATATTCTAATGAAGAATTTAACTACGTGTGTAGGTTTACTTCAGGTTACGTATAAATAATAATGATAGGTACATTACACCTTAACACTACTAATATTACAAAAACTAAAGTCTGTCTGTTTGTTACCTAAAATTTCACGACTTTATGGTTGTACCGATCGTAGTGAAATTCGATAAAGAAATTATGTGCATTAAGATAGTTTTTTTAATTCTAGATTTTTTTTATGCAATGAAACTGGAAATCGCGGGGAAAGCAGTGAGGCGCAGCAAGTAGTTTTTATGTTATTAAAATATTAATTGTAACCTCTAAGACATATCTTTATTATGTTAATTAACAGATGTTGATTTACTGGTCCATAATAATATTGAAAGTAGAACAATGGATATGGTTATGGTTTGTTTAGGTCTCATGGGTCCTTACCAGGGTTGCGAGGATTTATGAACGCGGGATTCCCAACTATTTTTTATTCAAAACACGTGATTCGTTAGATAAAAGAGGGTTATAATAAAACCCACTCAGATAAACCTCGCCGTGGTTTTTTGGTGACAGTAAGCAAGTAATATATGTAACTAAGTAAGTAAGCAGTAAGCAAGTAATATATGTAAAATAAATAAAACATATACATAAATGGTAAATATATTTCTTTATTGCCACAGTTTGCCACATATTTTATTTAAAAAATTAAGTCCGTAACTGTCCTAACCTTCCTTTATTAAGATAGACAATGCGAGTTTACTTATTTTGCGTGTCTGTGGCCTGTCTGAAATTGGATGAAAATGCTCCAATTTAGTTTGATCTTCATCTTTTTGGTACTTAAAACGTCACACGTCAAAATAAAATGTCAAATAGCGCCAAAAATATAAAAACTCTTCAAAAGCAGTTAGCCGTGCGATTCGTGCGAAAGGATTTAAACTACCACTAAATTACTGTCGTGACAACATTGTAGACGTACAAAAAAAAATTACGGCCCTAATTGAGAACCTTCCTCCTTTATTGAAGTCTGTTAAAAATGCACTTTGGGTTTTCATACAATTTGTCGTGCTCGCGGATTTTTTCTGATAGAAATCTATGGCCCTAACAAAGAAACTCTTTTCTCTTCTTTCAATAATCTGGCAAAAACCTGTATAATCCGTTTTTTAAATTTGGAATATGGTAGGTACGTAAGTAATTCCAATAAATGACGCGACTTATGTTGTAAACTCATGAAGATAACAAACAGTTGCTTGACTATTCGCATCAAAGATTTCATACTATACTTAGTTTAGCATCTATCTACACGCGAGTACCTATTTCATAAGTTGTATATATTTAAATGGAGAAAACGAAAGACACAACTTACTAAATCGAGCGTACTCGGCATCTTCTCGGATCAATTTTACCGAGGAAATGGGAACAGGGAATGTTATAAAGCAGAGCTTCTGATTTCGTTTGCATTGAGTGAGGTCAAGCTGTTGAAATATTTATTGGCATCAAACACTTCGTAGAATTTAATGGCATACTGAAGTAGGTGATCATAATTATATACAGATAGGTAGGTACTTGTGTTGAAGGTTTTTTATATACTTATTTTCAGCCTGAAGTGTGTAAAGGCCTTCAATTTCCTTCTTCTAGACTGCGCGTTCTTATGCGTCGGTGTTTGATTGGGTCCCAAAATCAAAAAGACCAAAACAACGGTGGCATGACGACCACAACTTGCACGACAAACACTGAACCGCCAAAGTGTTCAAGATACTAGATAATTTTATTGGCGGAAACTTGTAATTGGCCCAGTATTTATTAGGTTGTAAGTTTCCATACAAATACTGCATGAAAATAAATTTATTGTTTCAATCCATGGTAACATAATTGGAACTGTGTAGGAACGTGATATACTTAATCATAAGATAGGTAGGTACTTAATTATTCACACAAATATTAAAAATGCGAGATTAATCTTGTATTTCTGTCTCCTTTCCTATTGCTCTTTCTCCCTTTGTATGTTAACTTTGAACGACAAAATCACTAAAAAAACATATGATATAATAGTGTTAAAATTTGGCAAGGAACTAGTGTAAAGTTTTACTTAAAAAAATGGAAATAGGATAGCTTTAATTCCAGAGAATACAGTAAAACTTCAGGATCAGCCAGTCCTTTATAGTAAGCAAAATCAATAAAATGCAATGTAGAGCAGGAACGCTTTATTGACCTATTTATAGTGAACGACGACAATGAGACTTGAGCTGAAAAATAAACCTTATAAGTTACAAATGCAATATTCAAAACGAAAAAATACCAAATGCTGTCTATCAAAAACTAACATTATTAACGTTGAGCATTCAATAGGTGCACTTGACGATGCTGATGATCAGAATGACGGCCAGACTGTAGACGTTGATGGCGACGCCTATGGCAGAGTTGCAGTAATCCTTGTAGCAGATCTTGCACGACTTGTACTTCGGTTCAATGCCGGACACTGAGGTGTCTGTGCAAGACATGGCGCAGTCACGAATTAGGGTCACCTGATCTGAAGTAAGAAACAAACATAAGTTTTTTTTGGCGCCAACTTAAAAAAACCAAAAAATAGCCTCATTGTATTATTTTGCTAAAGTTGTGTATTTTAAAATGGTGTAATAATGGTGAATTATTAAGTATTAAGTATTATTAAGTATAGGCAAATGGTAGAACAAGATGAAACATGTATTTTTGTGTTGTGTCCAAAACTCCATAAAAGTATCTAGTAATTAATGTCATTAGGTATTACGGTAGAAGTTTATTTAGCTTGACTCTGACTTAACTATGAATTCTCAGACAAAATTTAATGAAACTTGAAAATATTTCGATACTGAACACTGGCAAATGCAAACAATGGAACGGATAAAATGGAATGGATGTATTTTAGTGAATGTCTATAGTTTTAGAGTGTAGTGTGTACTCTATAGTATAAAGTGTCAATAACTCACGTTATTGAAAAAACCTAAAAACCCGGCAACGGAATTTTTGACGGTACATTTAACAAAAATATATTACCAACCCTCATTTTCACTTAAAAAATTGGAATATTTTTGTCCAAGCAGTTAGATCATCGAAATACTAGTGGGACAGAATGAAATAAACAATCAATTAACGTCCCAAATTTATTTTTTTATCATCACTTATGTCAGCATATTATATTTTTGATGACGTTACCTACGCAGTGACCATCGACACCTAATTATCAAAATCAGTTACGTTACGACGTTCAGGCTGGAAGCGACAAAGTAAGTGGCTGTACAATAACATACATACAATCATGTTAAACACAATCGTCTTCTTTTTGATTTGCGTCTTCGAAAAAAAGAAAGTTATGTAATAATCTAAATAAATACGTACTTTTAACTCCGAAGGTTTTGGTGACACAGGAACTTTCTTTTGAACAGTATTTGATCGTGGTTCTCTTGTCTGGTTCCCAACAAGTAGGATTAGTTGCAGTACTGCAGGCATAGCATATTCTGTAATTGCTTAGATGTTTTCCATACTGCGATCCACCGTTTACGAGCCTTGTACGATTTTCAGGATTTGAACTTTTTCTGGAAACACCTTTGCGTCCTGCATCTGTCTCATCAGCTTTATTGCCTTCCAATAAATCATCAGTTTCAGAATCTCGAAGATCATTACTGTCATCATTATTGATTGGATCTGGATCAGACATGGATCTCCTTGAAGATCCTAATGTAACTTGATTCTTTTGTGCCACCTTCTTTAAACAGTCTTCTAACATCTTCAATGCTTTTTTTTCGGCACTAGGCTCAGTTGATCCTACGTGAACTGCGTCAAGCTGGTCAGCACAGTCATCATCAGTTTCTAGATTTAAAGGACTGATATATTGAAAAGAGCGTCGGCCAGAAGTCAAATCTTGGTGATCTTGGAAATCTGGGCCGTGATCATTTTCATTTGTAGCGGTAACTTGAGATTCTCTGAATTCTTCGTTTTTCAGTGCTTGTGGCTGCAAAACTAAGGGCTCGTACAATGGATGTGTAATTCGTGAGGAATAAGAAGGAATCCATTGTTCATCAGGATTGCTATTGCTTCTTCTAGGGCACGGTTTCCCATTCCGTCGCAGACCTTGGAATTGTTGAAGCCATAGTTGTTTAGTTGCACCTGTGTTGTCTTTGTTTGATGATGGCTCTAAGAGGTCCGTACTGACTTCTTGGAGGTAGCCTGAAACAAAATATCAATAATGTAAAGTGGAATTCAAAGTTGACGGATGCAATCAGCTGAAACATTCAAAAATCTTTCAGAGCGCCTGGTTAATGCGACGCGTGACCAAAATGCTGGCGTGTTTCTGGCTCAACGCATAAGCATTGCCATTCAACGTGGTAATGCCGCCAGCATGCTGGGTACGCTGCCAACTGGTAGTGGGCTTGAGCATTTGGATTGTCTTTAGACCTTCAACGGTCTATGGGCAGTCTAACTGTATTTGTAGTTTTAGTTTTAGCTTGTATTTTGTTTAGTTAATAAAGGCACTTGCCCAGCTGAAACATCCACAATAAACATTCCATACTATCGGTTATAAGTCACGAAGTTAACCATAGGCTGATCTTGAGCAATATAACATTTGAAGACAATCTGGCGCTCAAGATGTTTTTGTCAGCTGAAGATGCGTCCGTTGGTAGAGATACTAACCTGTTGCTATTATGGTGGACACGAATACAAATAAAATTAGTTTGATCATGTTTCTCAGCAACCTGCTACTGTTCAAGTGGGAAGACTGACCGATTATAGCCAAGAAACCATTTTATACTTAAACGTATTCTCGATATCAAAAGCACTATGCGGAAATGGCATTTTATCGCTGAAGCTGTAAACCAATATCGGTCCATTGTTAATACGCATTCGATGGAAAGATATTCGATACAAACAAAGGATGTTTCATGAATATGGTTTTTATTGCTTTTAGTTGATCCATAGCAGTGTTCCGATAACCATGAATATTTATGATGGTATAGTTTTCTAGAAAGGGAGAAAGCGTTTTCTAGGTATAGGTAAGACGTGTGTATATAGTTATCGCAAAATAGTTAAAATCTTATTAATTTTTTAACTGATGAAAAAAGGAGGCAGTCTCATGTCAACGCGTTTTTTTAAGTATAACTAACCACGCATAACTTTTTATAGAGTAGTCCAATTATTTAATATATTCATAGGTAAGTACCGTCATTTCAATATGTTTGATGGAAAACAAAAAAAAAACTAACCACTATTGCATTTCAAATAGAGAATGGCTGAAGATACTAACTATCTATCTCGGTCCAATTTTTATTTAGCTCGGACCAAGATGCAATAATATTGTAAAAAGAGAAATGATAACATTATTCCTTAAAAAAAACCTGTAGTAAGTATAAATACAGCAAATATGATCAGAATTTGTTTTTACAAAACTTTTTACAATTGAAAGCACCAGTCAGAGCTAAAAAATACTTGGACCGTGTATAATATTATGTATCCACCTAAACATATCTAAAAAGGTTACTTAATATATTTTATTTAAAAATCCATCTAACTCCGATTCCAGCAATATGAACGGATAAAGCACACCTACCAAATAAATCCCGCGGTAAAAAGTTTCATTCAGCGAAATATACCTGAATTCCCGGAGTTTATCAATGTTTTTTCACGCTGGATACGACGGATCAACTTTTGATATCTGTACGACGTATATCGAGCCAGTTTACATAGAAGACAGATTATGAAAAGTACCCAATTTATTTTCAAACGGAACGACGCCAATATTTTTGAAGTACCTTCGTTCTCAAAATTTGAAGCAAGCTATCTCTTGGGAAAATCAGTTTAATACATTGCAAAGCGAATGTGTTTCAAAAGCCTACAAGCTTGAGGAAACTTATGCTTACGTATTAAATATACTTAGAAAAATATTTTTACGTCCAAATGCTGGAACATATTTCGTATCCTAAGTGCTCTTTACTCTGTTTCTCTGAAATGTTTCAACGCAATCAAATTACAAAGGTGGCAGCAAACAGGCCCTACTCACAATCAAATTACGAAATTCGACATATATTGTACGTTTGTGCTAATAACAGCATGTAGGGTAGAATATTACGATGTTAACGCGTTAAAGCAGTCCCGTTTGTTTTCTCGTAGAAGTTATATTTGTCGTTCAAAGTTAATCACGTTCAGTTCAGACAAATTAAGCCCCAGAGCACTTCAATTTTAAAGCCAAAGTTCAGGCTTAGTTTAATCCCGCAGGTGTAGGATTGTGTTTGCAGTTATTAGGAAGAACGTTCCGGAGACTCTGAAGTTATATAAGTCCATTTTATGTCAAGAGCTTATTTTGTAAAATACATAATTATAATTTGGCAGACTTGATAGGTACCTACAGTAAAATATTATTTACTTTCATAGTACTGACGATTCATGACGAGACGAACTTGATGACCATAGAGCTAACCTGACAGAGGGTGATCCGAAGACTGCATGCCCGCCAATATTATTTAGTACTTGAAAAAAAAAAGTGCGCAGTATAGTGAAATCACAATTAACCACGGTGACGTAGTATCGTAGGCCGTAGCATATGCTACGTAGTTAGGCTAGTATACTTGTCAGTACCACGGAGTTAATGCCACTGGAAAAGTTAATTTGACCCGTCCTTACTACATAAGTTAATGAGTATATACCTTCGGGTTTATTTATCTACCCACATTTAGCCACTTCTAATTTCGTGTGTAGTTTACATCACACAATAAAGTTTGTGGTTAATTTTACATTATTTAATTTTTAAGTGTTAACCTGTGTGTGTTGTGGTGTTTGATATTTAAACTGAACTGATCAGCTTACAAGTAAAAAGTTCCACGACTCAGTATTCGTGTTCCATCCTCGGCCACACCGTCGCTTACCATCAGGCGAGTTGGTGGCCAAAGGAAAATCTATTTTCTATTATATATAAAAAAATATTACAATCAACTAATACTTAGTCAAGGAACTTTTTACTTCTATCTGTTATTTTGGAGAGTTTTAGTGCTACAGTTGTCTAGAAAGTTGCCACGTTAGAGTTCACACGTGTTGATTGCTGGTTCCCCGGATAGTTGAAGCCAAACTTTAATGGACTTAGAAACTACCAATAATAAGTTTTACTTTGAGCAGTGCTTCGAGTTTGGGTTTGGGTTTCATTTTCGATTATGACCTCTTCTTGATTATGTTTGGAAATTGCATTGTTTATTTATTCAATTACAACTTGTGTTGTTAAAATCGATATAAGGGTTAGTGGTTAAATTTATTTCAGCTGCATAGAAGGTAAACTGAAGCAAGTTGTACCTATGTAAATTGGGTTCAAAGCGAGACGTTTTCAAATAAGCAGTGATTTCAATATTTCGGTATAAGATCCAATCCTAAGGGCTGGGATTAATCGAATGATTTCGCTAGAGTGATGATTGATTTGCGTACATACCTACCTATTACTTATAATTTTTCTTAATTTTATAATAAAATGATTAATTAATGTTTCCTCTTATTCATTCCGAGAGTAAAGAATGCATTTTATGTAGATAATTATGTAGATGAGGATTTCTTTAAAAAGAAATCTAAAGTGTGTAAAACTTCAATATATATACATACTAGCTGTGCCCCGTGGTTTCACCCGCGTAGTGATGAAAACTGGCCTATGTCACTCTCCAGCCCTTGAAACTATACCCATGCCAAAATTCAGGTCGATCCGTTGCTCTGTTGCTGCGTGAAAGAGGAACAAACAAACCAACAAACTTTTCGCATTTATAATCAAATAATAAGTATAATATTAAGTATGTTTTACTTCTCTCTGTCTGTTTGTGAGTAGTAACACATACTATGTTATATGTTTAGGTACTTAATTACCCTGTCTGTGCTTATTTCCTCATAGACAGAGTAACTTATTTAGTACTACCTAAAAAAATATGTGCAGTTTCGAAGTCATCGTTCAAAAACGGTGAAGGAAAACATCGTTAGGAAACCGGTATTTCCAGGAACCTCATAAGTTCAAAGACTAATAGCATTCACCAATATGCACTGGTCCAGCAAAGTGGATTAGGGCCCATCCTCTCTTTGAGAGAAGGCCTGTGTGTGGCTCAGTTAGAACATGAGTAGCTGTGTGTAAGTCTGTGTTTTGTTTGGAGAGTGGTTTGAAGTTCCTAATTACTTGCGTCAACTTGGCAATAAGGACATCATCCACTTCATTGTTAACTCGAAACAACTTTGTTGTTTGTTTTTCGAGAGTCATGATTTTTAATTAGGAGCCACAGATTAGGTTCATACATTTTTATATGATTGAGAACTTTGGCAAGCTAATCTTTAAACATAGTTCACCTGATGTTATGTGACGGTGTGGTCGAAGATAGTAAACAAGCCAGTCTACCTGGAATGGGAACTGGCTCTTATGTGATACTGCCAGAACATATCGTTAGATGCATGGCGATAGATTTTTCCTTCATTAACAGCTCAAATTCATTATGAATCACAGTGTGCCTTATTTGACGCCATGTTTTGTTGTGCAATTAATGAACATTCATAAATAGGTCGTTTTTATATTTTATTTTATTTTTAAGACCCAAGGGCAAACAAAATTCAATAAATTATTTAAAAGTACGACCATTGTATGTACAGCCTTCAGATGTTGTTCACCAGCAGAAGTTTTTTTCCTGACATCTGCGCTGCTTGAATGTATTGCTTTACCTCTTATGTGTCGTTTTCAAAACACAACGCATTTTGTCGTGTTGTTTTTTTCTATGAATCATTATGAAATTCAACATCACTGTGAATAAAGTTCAAAATAGTCACTAACGAACCAATACGCTACATTTCAACAAACATTCGAATCACCATTCTTTTTATGCAATCTATTGTATAGAATTTAAGCTAATTTTTTTCCAACAATTCTGAATATTTATAGATCACTACCTACAAAACCTACAAAACAACTATTGAAATTAACCATAGTAAATACCAAACGTGTCAAAAAGCTCATTAGCAACGAATCCCTAGTTCAGACTAAGGTTCTTAGTCTTGAACATAGGCGCAAAGTTGCTATCTGCAATTCTGTCTCATAATTCTTTCTTATCCATTTTGCTCAGCCAGGATGGGTACGTAAAGGCGACATCATTTTCATGGTTGATATTCTGAAAACCCGTACGAAGCGCTTTGACATTTGTTGTGCGAACTGCTAGACTGAGGAATGCGCCGCCTGAGTAGGTGTTCTCTGATAGTTACAATCTGTGTGTCTTCAAGTCGCGAATGAATCGGTTTTTTTTAAACGAGCGTGCTCTATCGTCGACCTCATCATCACAACGTCAGGCGAGGTAGCGGATAAGCGTAAGCCTAACCAATAAAAAAGTTGGCCATCACAGGACGCCCGGCAGATGTAAAGATGTGAAAAATTACGGCGTACGAGAACGTCATGTTGTTTGCGGTCACGGCATACGAGTCGGTTTTACTGACAAGGTGAGCTGATAGATAATTCACATTAAAAAAAGAAGATGGATTAACTATTCATGGCTACTCCACGCTTATTAGTAAGGGGTTGCCAGAATAAGCTCCACTTAAGCTTTGCTTGCACGTCATCTACATATATCCAATTTCTGCAGACAGTATTTTTGATGCACGTTGAATACGTACTTTTGTTATCAAGATAAGTCATTCAAAAATTACTTTCTCATTTTTCACAAACTGCAAAGTAATGCACATATACTAGCTGGGAGCGTGTATATTTTTGCATGCAAAATACTGGAGTAACGAACCAGCAGCACAACGCTCGTATAGCGTCCCAATGGATGCACCAGTAGGTATACCTATACCTATACCTATATAGGTATCTAACTCGTTTTCCCGCGGTTTTCATGTGGCGTAAACGTAAAATTCAGTTTTGGCGAGAGCGCTAAAAACTCATATATTATTTCCGTAAACCGTATTGGTAACCTTTATTGATTAAACTAAAAAGTATTTGAGAGGTTTCGGTGGGTATGCAGGCATTTTCAAAAGTTTTACATGTCATTAAGCTTTAGTATACATTTCCTATTTTTCGTACCTATAATAGATTTTTCATCCCATCTATTCGAAAAGGACGACTTGGTTGGCCTTTAAGTGCACCCAAAGGTGGTGTTTTCTATAAGAAACTTTTAGCGGGCGGTAATGAGTTTTTAATCCTCTTTATAAGTGCGCCGCAATTATCTTTGGCGCGCACTTTTTGAATTTGGAACATCTTAGTATTCAGCGCCAAAGAAATCGAACGCAAATATTGTTTGAATTAAGACTGGCTGGTACGACAGCCCATAGTCGCGCCGCCAGCTGAATAAAAAAAAAAAACAAATCAAAAACGCGCGAACTACAGCCCGCGTTTTAGTAAATTTTTACGGATTGTTAGAAACTCATGGTTTTGTGTAACAAAAAATATTCATAATTGTGAAAATTTCTCAAATATAATTATAAGTTTTTGTTGTTTTATTTTTCGACAAATTTCAGTTCATTACCAAGTTCATCACTTCACCGGATCGAAATGCCATATTTTACTAATCAAAAATATAAATAAGTATCTAATAATAAATAAATCCTAAATGTCTCCAATGTAAATATAAGTTTTTAGTTGTTTTATTATTAGATACTATTTACTTTCAATTTAGTTGTTACTCTATGTTTTATTAAATAATAATATTACAATAAAATATGAGGCGCCTTTTATTTTCTCATAGCGGGTGATGAAAAGTACAATGTACATTCGGGCGCAAAATATTTTTTTGGCTCGGGCGACGTACTTTGAATCCCTCGCTACGTTCAGGATTCTACTAAAGAATCCCTTCGCTCTGGATTAAAAAAAGCGCCCTCGCCATAAAAATATTATTTTGCTCCCTTATGTTACAATCTAAAATTGTAATTCGAGATAATAGACTGTGTTACACGTAGCGATGGAATTAAACTGAAAGTTCATTGTAATCATGAACAACTTTTAACTTGTTTTTTGTTGTATGGGTTTTTACTTTCGTTTTTACTTTTTGAGTTATTTACTATTTTTAGTTAATTCGCCGTAACATTACATATTCTGTGAAAATTTCAATTGGCTATCTATTACGGTTCTAAAGATATAGCCGTTAATATATAGTACAGACAGACGGACAGACATCGTAGGCTTAGTAATAGGGTCCCATTTTTACCCTTTGGGTACGGAACCCTAAAAAGAAACACGTAAGTTGGTCCAAAAATATAGAAACACGTAAGTCGTAAAAAATATTAATCGAATGGAGAACCTCCTGAAGTTTATCTAATTCCAGAAACAGATTCGGTACTACCACTATCAATTTAAGCGTATGGTGACTTCACACGACCTAAAGATAGGCTTATTTGGTATCGAATAAGCCGGGGTTTACTCTGTCGCACACTATCCTTTCCTGTCCAGAAACATACGGACGTATCCCAGGGCTTAACGCGTTGAAGGGATAAAGTACCAGCGCTATTCACACAGTAAATAAATACTCATTTAAAAATATATTTTTTAAACAGAGTAGGTAATTTTTGTATTTTCTTAAGAACACGCTTTTACCAAAATTGGATTTCAAGGACTTAACTCGAACGTTGCTAAAGTAATTGATGGCAAATTTTGTCTCCAATGAACAATTTTTACGTGCGTAGGTACAATAAGTACTTATTTCAATATTTGCAAAGAGGTTTGATTATGGTTTTTTTCCAACTAAAAAGAGGCGAATGTGGCTCAGTGGCTAAGAGATATCGGGGCGTTTACCCGGACGGATCGTTGCGCAGGTTTAGTAATCCTAGACTTTTTAAATTTGTATTGTCTATACTAATATTATAAAGAGGAAAGATTTGATTGTTTGTTTGTTTGTTTGTTTGCATTGAATAGGCTCCGAAACTACTGAACAGATTTGAAAAATTCTTTCACTGTTGGGATGCTACGGTATCCCCGGGTAACATAGGCTATAATCTATACCCGTGCGAAGCTGTTGTGGACCGCTTAGTCTATAATATAGACTATAATATAGGAGTTGTGTGGGAATATTAATGTTATATTATAGACTCTATAATATGACATTAATACACAAAGTTACCAATTAATTTTCTAAAGTTAACTGGTACATTTTATGAAAACTTTGTTTTGTGTGGGGTTAAAAATTCATGTTCAAAGATTTGACTGATTTCCGAATGTCACTGTAGCGTTTCAGCGTGGTAATACTACATAGATGATGGAAAAATCATGGAAAAGTTTCCCGAGTTCACATACATATATATTTAGAAACTGTTTAGAAATTCTGACAAATAAATTTAAATCTAATAATTAATACACCATAAATTTAATTCAGATACAGATATAAGCCTAATAACAATGATTCGTTATACTAGGTAGGTCAAATACATAATTGGTCAATTCCACGAACCGGAAGATACAGCGTTGGTCAGGCTTTTGACGATGAAATAATCAAACCTACCAGGCCTACCACTAGTTGGACAGACGACATCGCGAGAGTGGCAGGCATCCAGTGGATGCAGATGCCTGGTAGTGGTTCAGTGTGGCGTTCTAAGGGTGAGGCCTAAGTTCAGCAGTCTTCTTCTGGTTGATGATAATAATGATGATGAACTATGGTCTAATACCTAGCCAGTCACTACACAAAATGTTCTATAGTAAAATTATCTATAATTGACTTTGATTGCTAATGTAATAAATCAAGTGTAAAATAGTTCAAAACAAGTACTTAAACGAAGCAGTAACAATTTGAGATATCCTATCCGCGTACGTACTTTCCATGTATCTCCCCGTCACCAGTCTCCGACGGGAAAATCCGCGACATTCATGTCTCTGCAAGGGGAAATGCGGCTTGACGCGTCTCCGCACGCACGCGCCATTACCGCGTTGCAAAGAACCTTTGTCAGAGGCAACAATGAGACCTTTTAACTGTGATTTATTACGGCTCTCCATAGAGTTGGCAATCAACAGATGTCAGACAAATTTTGGCACCAACGCGAAATAAATATCAATATAAAACAGACTTTAAAATTAGTAAGCACTCGAACAAAATTATTGATATTGGCAAAACATCTGACGCTCGAACATTATTATTCTCTATTATTCTTCATCATCATCAGCCATAAGACGTCCACTGCTGAACATAGCCCTCTCCGTTATGATTTCTATTCTGAACGAAAGCCTTCCATCTGTATCCACTGGATGTCCGCGTCTTTCACTATATCGCCGGTTCATTTAGTGGGAGGCCTACGCTGCGTCTTCCGGTTCGTGGTATCCACTCAACAACTTTTCTTTCCATTCGGTTATATGTTCTTCGGGCGATGTGGCCTGTCCGTTGCCACTTCAACTTCCAAATGTTAATAGCTATGTCGGTGACTTAAAAGTTTTTTATCCCCATTTCACATGTATCACAGCGAGCCCTAAACTGCATAAAAATATAATTTTAAAACTGAGATCTATACTTACTAAAACTGTCATTGTACAAAGTATCATGCAATTATATTAAAAAACTATAGAAGTTAGCCACCCACAAGATGGACAGATGACCTAAAAGAGACAGCAGGGAAACGCAGGCCGCTTCCAACTGGCCCTTTTGGAGATCGATGGGGGAGGCATATGTCCAGCAGTGGACGTCCTATGGCTGAAACGATAATAGAAATTAGAGGGTTCTAAAAATTTGGAAGAACGGACGGTCATGCAGACGGACGGACAGAACGAACTTGTAAGCCTTCCGTATTTGTATTTTGTTCCTTGTAGAACTATAGAACCCTTAAAATGTAATGTAGGTATTAATAATTTAATCGTATGTATTAATTTAATATAAATAATATAAGCACTTGTTACAATCATGGGACTTCCATAATTCATAATTATGTAGGTAGGCACATAACAATTATGACCCTAACTTACCCAAATTTGGATAAAGTTTTAACTAGTTCCAATGAAGTCAGTCTTGGGTAATTTACCAGGTAACCCTTTACAAAATGGGCACGTATGCTTACAACAAATCTACTCTACCTTTGCGGAACTTTACTCTTTGCTTGTTATCTGTGGGGCGAAGTTAACAGCGAGACCTATAAACAATTACGCTAGATTAACATAATGGGAATCCGCCAGATGAGACTCTGACCTGTTTTCAACTACACCTGTACAACTTTTGTCGACTCTACTCTTTTTCGCTCGAAGTATACTAAAGTGTTGATGAAAATAGGGTCGTGGTGGGAATCGTCTATCAGTATTTTTAGGGTTCCGTACCCAAAGGGTGTAAACGGCACCTTAATACTATTAAGCCTACGCTGTCTGTTCGTCCGTCTGTCCGTCCTTTTAACGGCTATGTCTTTCTAACTGTAATAGTCTAATACATAGCCATTATTATTATTTCACTTCATTTATTTATACTCACGGGTCTAGCTCGGACCTTTACACGGCATCAAAGTGGGCCAAGGCCAACACTGAGAGGTCTTTTTGCGTTTAAAAATAAATGAAGCTATGTGGATTGGGATGATTTTGGTAAATGGACTATTGATGCTATGGGGTTACACATATACTGGGCTGTTGAAGTGAACGATTTGTGGATAGCAGAACAGATCTATGGGATAAGAAATGGCAGAAGCCTTGTCCTGTCTCATCTCAAAATAAAATTACTGACTTGCCATCCACTAAATGGGCCCCTCATAAAGGCTGCCGTATGGGGGGCAACATTGACGTACCCACGCGGCTTAGGGTGTCGAGAGGTGTGCTGCACTTTCACTAAGAACTAATCGCGGCGCTATGTCCTTTAACACTTCCACCATGGAGCTTAGGTTCCTTAGCTCTTGAGGTTTCCATCCTCAGACGGCCGGTTAAGGCAAGCCAGGGGTCGGTGTCTCATTTAGCCTCATGGAATCGAGGTACGCGGTGTCACCACTCACCAATGGCTCGCCGCCAAAGCCGCCTCTGTTACTTATTCAATCGGATTAACTAAGAAATAATAATAAAGTCAAAAACTAAAAACTAAAGGGCGGTCCCCATAGGTACAACCAACGTATTTTTTTACGTGTTTTGTAATTCCTCTAATGTATAAATGGTCATACGTACAAGCGTCCAACTGGGCATGACTATAGGACTCACTATATAGTAAAAAAAAAAAACATAATAAATAATGTCCAAGTGCGAGTCAATGAAAAATTTCTGTTTACCACCAAGTTAAGCAGCAACTATTAACCAAGTCGAATATATAAATTTAGTTCATAGACATTACTCCGTGAACTCGTCAGAATCAATGGTCAGGTCTATTTTAGTGGCCGCGTAAACATTCCCGGGGGAATAAATCGCTTTCCGAGATAAACCTTCCCAGGATAAAAATTCCCGGGATAAACCTTCCCGGGGGGGAAATTCCCATCCCGGGATAAACATTCCAGGGTCCAGCTAGCTATTCATTCAAGCGAGTTAGCAGTCAAACGCTGCAAAAAATACCTTTCGTAAGAGCATATAATTTTCGATCCCTACTCCTTTTCTAATATTTGAATAGAATTTGTGCTTGACAAGTCTGACGAAAAAAAGTCAGACAAAATTAATATACGACAAAAAAAAACAACCAAATAAAAATCTGACAAAAAAATACAAACGAAAGAAACATTCGTAAATAATAAGGGTTAGAAAATTAAATATGTTTGTGTGTGATTGGAGTTTTCGCGCCAACAACGGCAACGTGAAAAAACATCAGCTCATGTATTATTTATACAATTTATTAAGTTAAATGACATTACAACAGAAAACCATTAAACGATAGGTACGATATCATCATAATATATAGATTACGAAATTTTATTTACGTTACTAAAACTTTTGTGAAGTTGATTTACAATGTCTAATGTGTTGGTGTTTACCTACATTATATAAATATGAAATTATAATAGATAGGTACATTTAATGGATGCACTTAGTGTGATTAGATAAATAAGTATGTGAATTTTTAGTAGGTAGGTATAACTTTATTACAAAACTTGTCGTTGCCAGATTTCAGAAAAAAGATAAAAATTGGTAAAAAAATTGATTCTTTACCTATACCTCATCATCATCATCATCATCATTTCAGCCATAGGACTTCCACTGCTGGACATAGGCCTCCCCCATCGATCTCCAAAAGGGCCGGTTGGAAGCGGTCTGCATCCAGCGTTTCCCTGTGTTCTCTTTTAGGTCGTCTGTCCATCTTGTAGGTGGACGCCTACTCTGCGCTTACCGGTCCGTGGTCTCTATTCCAGAACCTTTCGGCCCCATCGGCCATCTATTCTGCGTGATATGTGCCCTGCCACTTCAACTTGCTAATCAGATGGCCAATTTAGGTGATTTTCTGACGGTGACGGTTTTTAGCTTTACCTAATTAAAGATAAAGTAAATCAAAAATTGCACAAGTCAAGCTTCGGTAAATTTATTTTGGAAAAAGTGTAAATAAAAGAAAATGGCGTTGATTGCTCGAAAGGATCTCATTTACATTCGTCAGTTTGGAAACCCTTTTTTACCAACCTCTCATGTCAAACACAGGTTCTCATCCTTAATCAAATCATGAATGTTGTTTCCTCGGCAAAAACTCGAGTATGTCTGTTTATTTTGTTCCCGGTCTCTGTTTGAGTTGCCTGTTTTATGAGTTATATATTTGCAAAAATGTAAATGTAACGGTAAGCTATAATATTAGAATTGGTTTCTGTGTTGTTATGCCAAGTGCGAGTCGGGCTCGCGCACTGAGGGTTCCGTACCACCACAAAATACAATAATTATCAATTTAAAAAACAGAATTCTATATCTATTAGTTAAATGCCATTTCGATTCGGTTATGACGTGGTCATCTAAGTGACTAAATTATAACATGGTAATGATCATAAATTTTTCATTGACTCGCACTTGGCCATTATTTATTATTTGTTGTTATACTTTAGTGTGTACTATAATCATGCCAAGTTTGACGCTTGTACGTATATTACCCTTTTTACATTAGAGCAATTATACGTTATATACGTATAATTATACGTTATATATATATATATATATATATATATATATATATATATATATATATATATATATATATATATATAATACGTTAAATAATACGCTTATTGTATGGGACCCTTTAGTTTTTACTTTCTGATTTTATTATTATTTCTTAGTTAATCAGCCGTAACATTACATATTCAGTGAAATTTTGAACTGGCTATCTGTTGCGGTTTGGATGATATAGCCGTGAAAAGGAAGGACAGATAGACGGACAGATAGACAGTGCAGGCTTAGTAACCCCACGGGTACAGAACCCTAAAAAGTACTTTATCATCATCTACAGATTTATTTATCCCGCTGCTAGGTATGGGCCTCTCTTTCGGTTTGCCATCAGTGATAATCCAGTCCTGGTATCAATCTTAGATTGTTCAAGTCTAGGGTTAGTAGGTTTACTAGGCAAACATGCTCCATCTTCGACCGCATCATCGCTTCCCATCAGTTGAAATTGCGGTCAAACCTTAACTAACGTATAATAATAATAATAATCGACCACCCTTCTTCCTGCCTGACGAAAATACTTACCTAATTAAAGTTATCACCGCAAATTTATTGTTCAAAATTATTTTGTTTGTTTTGTCTCTACGAATAAAAATATCTACTTCATACTAAAATGGCCTGTTTGGTCTAACCTCAGTTTCAATCAACATCATTATTAGCCTATTATGTTCCCACTGCTGGGACACAGGCCTTTTCTCAGAAAGAGAGAGAATGGGCCCTAATCCACCATGCTGGCCTAGTGCATATTGGTGCATATTGGAACATCAGTTTATGCTAAAAAAATATGTAATCTTCATCACTTTTTTATGTTACAACTACTTCGTATAAGACACATGCTGGATGCACACTCTGTAAACTTTATGTGCTCTCTTAAATTCGCTCGATTTCAGTTACACATGTGTTTAAGTACAAAAGGTCGCCATTGTGTTGGAGTTGAGCCGGAAATGGATGCAATGATGGCTCTTCCCTCCTTAATGGCCCTCTGAATGAGCTCTCACCACGATATATCGGGACAGATAGGGAATCGTGCTTAAAAATAAGGAAATACGAGGTGGTAAGTACGGCGTTCGAAGCTGCGCAGACCTTAATTTCACATTTCGTGAAGCCATTTCACAGGGGTAGCCAAAGGTGCGTAGCTTATTGCGCATTGCATTGTTTTTGAAGATAAAAAAAAACATTAAATACGTGTAGACATTCTTATAAATGTTTCAAACCTCTTGTTAAGGGGGGCAACCCTTAGTTCGACTATTTCGCAAAATCCTTTGTTATCGGATAAGGAACCTACCTGCCAAAGTTCAGCTTCGTAGGTCAAGCAGTTTTCAAGAACGTGATGAGTTAGTAAGTGAGCGGTATTTCGCTTTTATTTATATAGATACGTTAATAATATCCGCTCTTGAAACTAGCAAAATTTTATGAGCATTATCTGCAAAGCTTCATACCACATCACGGAATATAATTCACAGCTAAACCCGTAACCAGTAAATCGCAGCGTTAGTTCCCGCATATAAAATTAAACAGGCCAACAAATAAAGGCATGAGCAAACACCTAAAACTGTTTGCGTATACTTGGCCCACAAGATCGGGCCCTGCATCACTTTATTACTTCGATCGTGAATACCAATGATGTTTACTGTGTTTATGGGTACCTTTAGCGTTATAGCGGTCGGGCCTAAACTGGGAAATTGAAGGTAATTTAATCGTGATTAGAGTTTATAATTTCATACATATAAATACGCATGGGTTAATTTAATCGTGATTAGAGTTTATAATTTCATACATATAAAATACGCATGGGGTAATTTAATCGTGATTAGAGTTTATAATTTCATACATATAAAATACGCATGGGGTAATTTAATCGTGATTAGAGTTTATAATTTCTTACATATAAATACGCATGGGGTAATTTAATCGTGAATAGAGTTTATAATTTCATATACATATAAATACGCATGGGGTAATTCAAGCGTGATTAGTGTTTATAATTTCATACATATGAATACGCATGGGGTAATTCAATCGTGATTAGAGTTTATAACTTGATACGTACGAATAAATGGGTATTCAATTCCTAATACACTAATAGTAGAATTTGTTTATTTAGATTATATGGATCCTCAAAGCAGTTTACTCATTACATCTACGTATAAAAGCTTAGGCACTTAATTAACAAAATGTTTAGGCAAACATTTGCCTAAGTATTAATAATATTGTTTACGTGTATAGATCTAAGTAATTATACTATTAACTAGCGGTCCGCTCCAGCTTCGCACGGGTATAGATTATAGCCTATGTCACCTGGGGATAGTGTAGCTTCCCGTCAGTGAAAGAATTTTTCAAATCGGTTCTGTAGTTTCGGAGCCTATTCAATCATCATCATCATTTCAGCCATAGGACGTCCACTGCTGAACATAGGCCTCCCCCATCGATCTCCAAAAGGGCCGGTTGGAAGCGGCCTGCATCCAGCCTATTCAATGCAAACAAACAAACAAACAATCAAATCTTTCCTCTTTATAATATTAGTATAGATGAGATCTATAGATTTCTTAAGTTTGGATAGACAACATCTCTGTAGGTTATGACTGAGCACCACAGAGATGTTTATTCCGAGATTAGAATGGCGCGTTGACGTAAAGAAGAATGTGCACTCTTATACCTGCGGTTACAAATTCAAATTAAATTCAATTCCAAGTAAATACCGTGGGCAAAGTCAATTTATGTCTGAAACCTGAAACCTAGAAGTAGAACTATCTTACTGGCGACAAATTCTGAATTATGCAAACGCTTGCATAAACTTTGACTATCGTTCTAGAGTCTAATTAGAATAAACAAGGTATTAGCGAGATGCTACGCGATGGACTAATTCAATTCCAGCTAGAGTCGGTCATCTAAGACTGTAGTCTGTAGAGCTCCTGAGTAGAGAGACGGTAAGTAGTATGCATGCACTCTCCTTGGATTACGTCTTGAAATCGCTTGATGTAGGCTCATCTATACTTCTATACTAATAATATAATACCTCTATCTCTTCTCTGTCTCTATCTCTACATAGTATAAATTGAAGTCACTTTCCGCGTCTGTCTATCTGTATGTCTGTATGGCCGCTAACTCCTCCTAAACCACGCAACGGATTTTGATGCGGTTTTCACCATCAGTTAGTTACATTTTCAAGGAAGGTTTATATATATAACTAGCGACCCGCCCCGGCTTCGCACGTAAATTGCACCCGTGCGAAGCCGGGCGGGCGGGTCACTAGTAATATTATAAAGAGGAAAGATTTGATTGTTTGTTTGCATTGAATAGGCTCCGAAACTACTTAACCGATTTGCAAAATTTCTTCACTGTTGGGAAGCTACACAATCCCCGGGTGACATAGGCTATATATATTTTTTTAAATAGGGATCCTTACTAAAACTCCAATAATGTAACCCAAGGTGTAAAAAAATTAGATTTATAAGAATCTTCAATCAAGGTTCATTCATAATGCCTGGTAACAGATTTTCCTTCTCATTTCCGTTCTATTTTCTGTGATAAAACTCTACAACCACTCCATGTCTTCATACATTTTAGTTAATTTTGTTTTATTTAACAGATTCGTTAAGTTATTGAACATACAATCAGCACAATTAGCTATTTATTGTAAACCTAGTCGTAAAAGTTGAATAACTTCGTAATTTTTTAAGATTTTCAAATAGTTATCTCACCACATTTTATGAATTATATTGATCTTTAGAAATACAAAAGAAAAGAAAATAGATTCTGACGTTTAAGAAATTTCTGTATTATAACAGCACTCAACGTATGCGTAGAAATATTGACGACAAATGCAAACATTTATCTATACTAATATTATAATGAGGATTTGATTGTTTGTTTACATTGAATAGGCTCCGAAACTACAGAACCGATTTGAAAAATTCTTTCACTGTTGGAAAGCTACACTATCCCCGGGTAACATAGACTATATTATATTTAAAAAAAAAATAGTTAATAATCCTTACTAAAACTCCAATAATGTAACCCAAGGTGTAAAAAAATAAGATTTACAATTTTAACTTTGCGTGTTTGACAGTTCTAAGACAGGACAACGACTGTCAGGTCAGCCAGTCTCTACTAAACTGTGACTAAACTCATTGATTGCTTGGGAAAAAAACAAACTCGTACCAACTCGTCTGCGGTTAGTTGGGTGGACGGCCCTAGTTCTTTCGTCAGTAACATTTAATATTTATTCTTTTTTTAAATTGTTCGCTACTTCAGGTAAGCCTTTTTAAACCCAATTTGGTAGTAGTTGTTGCAAAAAGTTCGCAACTAGTTTTCCACTTAGCAACTACCTACCCATAGTTTTCTAGTTAAGACTTTGAAAGTTAAAGATTTTAAAACAGATATATTGTAAACTAATTTAACCGACATTAATAAAGGAAGTCCTGAATTCGGTTCGTAAATATTTATTTATATTTTTTATGTATAGCTGATTACTCCGACATTTGGAACCAATTTACGTGATTCTTTTTTATGTGTAGAAATTTCTACAACCACATAATATTTATTATGTAGAAAAAGCTCTTGAGGTGGTCTCACACAAATTTCAATTTCAATTTTATTTATTTCACATAAAATTGTACATCAATAAAGACTGTCGACCCTAGCCACCAAACTGAGCGTTAGCCCATATCTTGGTGGATAGTTCCTTCCAAGTTGACTTAGGTCAGAACTTTGTACATCTGTATTCTTACTCACTTTGGCTCAGCAGTTTTTTGACCTGCTTTTATTATATGATTAATTTTGTTTGGGGTGCTTGTTGATTTGATAATAACATTGATGTAAGTAAATAGTGGGGATAATAAGTATAGTTTTTGTGCGAGTAACTAAATTTGTGAAGCCTGTTTTTTTAACAAATAGAGGATAGATTCTAATAGGACAAGCCGACGTGCCCATGTATTTTTATATGTTTGTATATTTGTTCGATGATAACTTGCGTGACGTTAATCTGATCTTTACGAAATTTTGTAGTCAAATAGTTCATTCCAATACAATTTTTAAATTTGAATATAGGAAAAATCATACCATGAATTGCGGAGATATAGGGGTCGCGAGGTCACCGACCAAGGCGAACTTGATCGAGTGAAGAGTTGTCTCTGATCCTAATGGGACAAGTCGGCGTTAAATGCAAACAACTAGTGATTTAAAACCACAATAAATCGGCCAAGTGCGAGTCAGGCCCAGGCAACCACGAGTTCCGTACCACCGCAAAATACAGAAAGTAGTGCAAAAAGATAACTTCACGCCCAGGCAGTCACCCATCCAAGTACGAAACGAGCTCTACGTTGCTTAACTTGGTAATGAACAGAAATTGGTCACCGACTCGCTTTTGACACTTATTATGTTTTGTTTTCCTTTTGAGTGTGTATTATAATCATGCCAAGTTTGATACTTGTACCGTTTTTACATTACATAGCAAATATAGAAATACGTTAAAAACGTTTGTCGTACAGGGCCTTTTTTTTTTTTTTAATTTTGTCATTATTATTTCTTAGTTAATCCGCTGTAACATTACATTATCTGTGAAAATTTCAACTGGTTATCTATTACAGTTCGAAAGATACAGCCGTTTTAAAAGGTATATAGGACGGACGGACGAATAGACCGATAGACAGCGTAGCCTTAGTAATAGGGTTCTGCTAACACCGTTTGGGTACAGAACCCTAAAAAGTGTGTTACGTATCGTACTATGTAGTGCATCTACACATAATACATTAGTAATCAGTATTCACATTCAATTGCGTAGTGTGTTAGAATATCCATAGTTGTTTGGGTCAGTTGAAATGGCCCTGCATTAGATGGTAGATATAAATTAATTAGTTTTATCGGGTCCATGTGATTGCGTATTCAAATGAGCAGTTACAGTGGACGAGCAATCTTGGTGTAATCAATCGAACTGCGGTGGAATGTTGTTTAGAATTTACTTATTACTTAAAAGGCATATTTTTTTCTTACTAGTTTAATTATTTTGTTTTGTAGTAGGTACATGTTTGTATATTTTATACATTCATCTTTTAGTTTAATTGTAGCTTTTATTTAGTTATTTTAAGTTTTAGTTTTTAGTTTATATTTTAAGATTTCATAAATTTTCTGTTTTTTTTTTTTTTAAGTTCCTATTCAATAAACTTAATATTATTTTGTTAATTGTATTATATTGAATTTGGAGCGTGGTAGCCTATTTGGGAGACCGCTAGTCTTAAAAGTGTGAGGTCGCGTACACGTACGGAGAAAAAATTCAATGGCGTATGTGAACCCACCAACCCGTAACTGGGCCAGTGTGGTGGATATGGCACAATCACCCTTTCGGGGGTAGGCTAAAAGTCCAACAGTGATGATGATGATGTGTATTGAATTGTGTGTTGACATCGTGTGTTTTATCTTTTCTGTATGTCTACATATTAGTATAAAAAGTCACTTTCCGCGTCTGTATGTCCATCTGTCTGTATGCGCGCTACTCCTCCTAAACCACGCAACGGATTTTAATGCGGTTTTCACCAACAGTTAAATATTTTTGTACGGACGGTTTATGTCTTAGAACTGTCAAACGTGTGATGTTAAGTTTTATGAAATTTTCAAATTTTCTGCGCAATTTTCTTAATTTGTATTTCCGCAAGAACATTCTACAAAGTATTAGAAAACTTTAATAATAAAGATGAATGAAATCGGTAAAGTCGTTCTCAAGTTATGGCGAGACCAAGGGAAATAGGGATATTTTTTTATATATATAGACAGATTAGCAACCCGCCCTGGATTTACGCGTAGGTATATTACACCCGCACAAAGCCGGGCGGGTCGCTAGTTGCTAATAATATAACATGACTTTACAAGAGGATGGCCCGCGGGGTATTGTCAGACTTCCAGTTGTGTTTTTCCACCCTTCCCTTAATACGCTCAATAATAACTTGTTCGATGAATGTTCGCAATGTTTGTGAGTCATCTCGAACAACCCAAACACGGAACAGCAATAGGAAAATGAAACACAAATATTTAAGTGCGCTAATTATCTCTCGGGATCCAAACACAAGCGAGCCAATTTAATATGCTAATTTAATTAACTAATCTCGAATATGCATAACACGCAATTAGAATCTGTGATTAGGTAAATGTTTTGACAATATTTATTCATCATCATAAGACGTCCACTGCTGAACATGAAAATGGCCAATGCCTCCCCCTTAGCACGCCACACTTAACGATAGTCTGTCATCCGTGTCCACTGGATGCCCTTGACTCTCACTATGTTGTCGGTCCGGTTCCGACTCGTCGTCTCAATCAAGAACATTTTAATTTTAATTTTCTTCCCCAGCGGTTATTGGTTATTCAAGGGATGTGCCCTACCACATCAACTTACACATTTTAGTAGCTATGTCGGCTAGTAGGTTAGCTAGTAGCTAGTAGGTTGTTAACTCCGGTTCTTTGGCGAATATCCACGTCCGGATTCTATCGCGTAGAGAAACTCCGAGCATAGTTCTCTACATTACCCGCTGAGCGACCAACCGTGGGTTTTTCCAAAAGGCCAGCAGTTAAGGACCACATGTCATCACAGTATTAATTATTGACTATATTTATTATATTATATTTATTAACACACCTCATCTCGGTCTACGGTGAAGCGCGCTTGCCTAGAAGAAACCGCCTCACTAGTGATTTGAAGACACCCCGAAAGCTAGATTCAACTATCGAGGAACACCTATTTAAGGCAGCGCATCCACAGACTAGCAGTTCCCATAATAAAAGTAGAATCAAAAAACTTAGCAGGTACTGTAACTAATGACTTTACAAGAGGATAAGATAAGGTTAAGATATTTATATTCTTATTCTAAAAAGCACGTAAAAGGGACATTTATCAAACTAAAGTAAGCCACTTGCGACCAACAGACGTTATTGTCAAGAGTGTTTTAATAATTTAGCAGTTTACTAACTTATCTTGGGGCTTCAAACTTTTAAGAAAACACTTTCAGAAAATGTTGCGGCAATATGGAAACACACTGATTTGGAAAGAAGTTTTTTAAAACAATCTCAGAAATTTCTGAACCAAAAATAAATACAATAATACTACAATATAGTACACACATACATTTAGTCACATACTTATATTTAATGTAAGCTCGTTAAGTCCTAACTAACCCATAAAGACATGTCAAAATATTACACAATTACGACCTTAAGCTTAACGTGATAAATCACAATTAGCGTTGCGTAGCGTTTAGTGAAACTTAAGATATAAATTAACTCTCAAGTCTCGCAACCCATTAGGTGCTTAAATATTAAAACGGTAGACACTGGAGACTATATTCATAATTCTAGGGGCATCCCTAATGACGCCGTTTGTGCAAAATGGAACCTCTTGTGGCGCTTTGTTGTGTAAATACCATGAAATGTCCAGTGGCAAATATTAACGAACTTATAATCACGATGACAGAAGGTATACTTACAAATTCCCATGAAACAGATTAGCAAATCAAAATTATTGTGCTCAAGGTGTGTTGGTACAAGTAATCACTAGGTATTTCGTGAGCTGGGATATTTAAAAGTTCTTATTTTGAACAAAGAGGAAAAACATTGGAAATACCAGCGAACTTTGTCTCTCCAGTCATTAATTTGCGAGTTTTTGATAAAGTTTTCGTGTGCCTAATTTTGACCGGTCGCGCCCTAAGCATATTTCACATTAAGCTTTTGATGGGTGCTAAAAAGCCGCAAGAACTTTCTTCTGGGTGCGAAAGCCCTCAATTAATGTCGGTCTGTCTGTAAAGGCGTTTACACATACCTAATATTCGTTGAGCTTAAGGATCTATTGTACTTATTTATGAGAAATATTGTCAAGGAAACAAAATGTAAAGAATTATACGTACAAACTACATTGACTTCTGTCAGTATTCTCCGTCAATCTCTCCAGACATACTACCTAAGGTTACAGATAGCTAACTAAATGCTTTGCCAGCAGTGCGTATTTCGCAGGCTCGCTAGGCTCTATGCTATCATGTTAAACGTGTTCAAGCGTGCCGACACAGCAGTGCTACTGTATCATGACACACTCACTACATAGAGCATTAATGCACTGTTATGTGCATGTTTTAAACGGTATTATCGCCAATTGTGCGATGTGCCTAAGGCTTTCGTAAGCAAATAATTACCGCGTGGCTTGGCTCGAAATTCGGCCGCAGATGGAAACCCAAATGTGGTTTACTGCAGTATCCCCTAACCATGAATATTAGACGGTACTTCACCGCAGATACCTAGATTGAACTGTGTTAGTGTTCCATAGGTGTATTCGGACACGTTAGAAATACCTGTATGTGTCTTATCTACCCAAAGCGATGGTGGCCGAGCAGTATCATGTGCTCTTTACAATCTGACGGCACGCAGTTCGATTCCCGGCCCTGCACCAATGACTTATTTAGTAGATAAATAAGTTATGTACTATTTCAAAGGCCTCGGTCCAAAACGGTGAAGCTGAACATCGTGAGAAAACCGGTATAACCGGAAATAGATGAACCTCAAAAGTTCAAAAACTGTACCTGGCCAGCACGGTCAGTTTAGGCCCAACCTCCATTTCTGAGAGCAGGCTTGTGTCCCAACAGTGGGAACATGATAGGCTGATAAAGAATGAATCTTATCTATCAGTTGGCATTCGACGTAATTCCTCTTAGGTACGCACGGTAAAGAGACTTCACAAATCTTGTTAGCTTTTCAATGCATGGTACAGGTATGGTACGCCAACCAGTGTAGGCTCAAAGTGGACAGGTTGCTTGGAAATTCATGCGGTGGCCATTAATTTAATTTAATCAATTTATTTTATTTTATTTGATGTGTATCGTAAACGATATTGCCGGGATACTTTCCCATTTTCCCAACACCCGTTGCCGACTATTATAGCATGGTAACCTCTGTTGCAGTTGCTTCGCGGTTTTAAACATCGACGAGCTGATTGATCTGTGCGGACGTTTGATGTGTTTTAATTGACTGTTCGGAGCTTTTATCAAAATTCACAAAATACATGCGAATATGAACAGGAACGTCCAGTTTTTTCTTTAAAAAGCTGTTGGAAAGTAAGAGGCGTGAGTAGTTACGACTTAAATAAGCCTTAAATATGTTAAAATGAGTAGCGCCTAGTCCCTTAAGAAAATAAAAATACCCACTATTTATCAAAAGATCATCATCATTATCATCATCATTTCAGCCATACGACGTCCACTGCTGGACATAGGCCTCCCCCAAATCTCCAAAAGGGCCGGTTGGAAGCGGCCTGCATCCAGCGTTTCCCTGCGGTCTCTTTTAGGTCGTCTGTCCATCTTGTGGGTGGACGTCCTACCCTGCGCTTACCGGTCCGTGGTCTCCATTCCAGAACTTTTCGGCCCCATCGGCCATCTGTTCTGCGTGATATGTGCCCTGCCCACTGCCACTTCAACTTGCTAATCCGGTGGGCTATATCGGTGACTTTCGTTCGTCTACGGATCTCCTTATTTCGGATTCGATCTCGCAGAGAAACCCCGAGCATAGCCCTCTCCATAGCTCGTTGTGCGACTTTGAGCTTGCTTATGAGGCCCATAGTGAGAGACCACGTTTCAGTGCTGTATGTCATCACTGGTAACACACACTGGTCGAAGACTTTCGTCTTAAGGCAATGAGGTATTTTGGATGAGAAGACGTTGCGAAGTTTACCGAACGCTGCCCAGCCGAGTCGGATTCGCCGATTGACCTCTTTCTTGAAGTTGGACCTACCTAGTTCGACTGTTTGTCCTAGGTAGACGTACGGGTCAACGGGGTGGCATAGTCATTTCATGACAAAACCCCATTTAAAAAATAAACAGCTTCAAGAACTGAGTTCCCAACCGATACTGGGGTGGGCACAACATGGATATTTGACATGACCTTTGTCTTGTCCATGTTCATTTTAAGGCCCACCTGCTGGGAGACTCGATTGAGGCCTTCGAGCATCATGCTGAGATCTTCCATCGATTCTGCCATGACCACAATATCGTCGGCAAACCGAAGGTGAGTAATGTACTCGCCGTTGATGTTGATGCCTAGTCCTTGCCATTCCAGGAGTTTGAAGGTATCTTCCATTGTGGCAGTGAACAGTTTCGGAAAGATAACGTCTCCCTGTCTCACGCCTCTTCGCAATGGAATTGCCTTCGAACTCTGCTCCTGTACTCAGACCGACATGGTGGCGTTATTGTACAAACACTTCTACACTTCGACATACCGATAGTCAATACGGCATCGCTGGAGAGACTCGAGCACCGCCCATGTCTCGATCGAATCAAAGGGTTTCTCATAGTCCACAAACGCTAAACATAGAGGCAAGTTATATTCTTCGGTCTTCTGTATAACTTGGCGTAGCGTGTGGATGTGGTCTATGGTACTATAGCCTTTTCGGAAACCAGCTTGTTCGATAGGCTGGAAGTCATCGAACCTGCAATCGAGACGATTCGTGATGACCCTGGAAAACAGCTTATAAACATGGCTCAGAAGCGAGATGGGTCTGTAATTCTTCAACAAGGTTTTATCACCTTTCGTAAAGAACAGCACCACCACGCCTCTATTACATGCTTCTGGCGTTATACCTTCGAGTAAGACAGAATTAAAGAGCTTCTGAAGGACTCTGAGTAACGGTGTTCCACCCGCTTTCAGAAGCTCTGATTTGATTCCATCGTTCCCCGGCGCCTTGTTGTTCTTGACTGTTTCAGGGCCATCCTAATCTCGGTTAGGTTAGGTTAGGTTACGGGTATGGTCGGATAATTTTTGAGTTCTGTCTGTGCGCCGGCCAGGTCTAAAAAACTTAGAACCTACCGCATGGACAGTTTCCACTAACCTGTTATTAATATCATCCACCGAAACTAAGTTCTCCAGGCAATCAAAGCGATTAGACAGCTCGAGTTGAAAGCTCTCGGGGTTTTGAATATGGGCATGGTTTGGTCGGAGCGTGGACTTCATTACACGGGACTTCTCAAGTTTAACGTTAATATTCAATGTGCCTATTACTATTCGGTGATCACTACCGGTTTTCACCCTGTGAATCACAGAGACATCATTGAATATTTGTCTCTTGGTGGTCATAATGAAGTCTATCTCATTTCTCGTAGAACCGTCGGGGTTCATCCAGGTCCATTTCCTGTGAGGCGGCTTCTGAAAGAAACAGTTCATCATAAAAAGTCCCTCTTTCTCCAGAAAGTCGGCCAGCTTCTGTCCCCTAGGGTTCCATTGCCCACAGCCAAATTTCCCTACTTTCAACTCATTATCACTATTGCCCAACTTCGCGTTTCAAAAGATAGTCCGTATCAATCTGAACAGACATTCGGTTTAATGGATTAATACTTACGAAGATACAGTCCGATTGCCCTATTTTTTAAGTAATCTTTTTCATGTTTTTTCGAGCTTCCTTTGAGTTATTATACTAATGGAGTATAAAAGGAAACATTAATAATATTCTTAGGGTATTTAATATAGTTCTTTCAGGATTTGTAAAGTTCTGGTAATATTTATAATATGTAACTGGATGTAAGTATAAGTAGCTGATTTATTTTACTATTGTGTAGGAAATTGCTTTCATGTCTTTTCTTCTTGTTCACAGATGAATCGTATTTATTTAGGCATTCTAGATCAAAATATTTTAAAATATAAAATAAAATGTCAGCCTGTGTTACCTTTTCATCAAGGTAATTGACCTTTGATAGGTACCTTTGACCTAGGTAATTCATCGAGATACAATTCATATATATATATACATATATATGAATTGTATCTCGATGTATATATATATATATATATATATTACGTAATAATAATATAATACTAAACTAAATTATACAAAAAAAACTAAATAATACAAAAAAAAAAAAAAAAAAAAGTCAGCCTGTGTTACCTTTTCATCAAGGTAATTGACCTTTGATAGGTACCTTTGACCTAGGTAATTCATCGAGATACAATTCATATATATATTACATAATAATAATATAATACTAAACTAAATTAAATTAATTATTAATTAAGTATTTAATTTAATTTAGTTTAGTATTGGTTTTTAGTTATATATTTAAGTTTTCGTAAATTTCCTTTTTTTAAATTTTTGCCAAATAAATTTTACCTTTTTTTAACTAATCAAAATACAAACTAATACTAAAACTACAAATACAGTTAAACTGTCCATGGACCGTTGAAGGTCTAAAGACAATCCAAATGCTCAAGCCCACTACCAGTTGGCAGCGTACCCAGCATGCTGGCGGCATTACCACGTTGAATGGCAATGCTCATGCGTTGAGCCAGAAACACGCCAGCATTTTGGTCAATGTATAATTATTATATTCTTATATATTATATCTCGATGTCTTTGATCTATGATCTTAATAAAAATGTTTCTCAAGTAGTTTTCCTTTTGATTAAACCATAACAAGTGTATGTTATGACGGGATGCTACATCTCTGAAATTTCGGTTTAATTTACCACAGAGTTTAATTCGTTCGTTAGAACTTTTCTCCAACCACCAATTTCTGAACTATAAATGTGACCACAATTATTTATTTGGCTTTGACTACGGAACTCTACCATATGCGGCAGGTAATACTAATATATTGATAACTGCCGTACCTCTACTTATAGATTACTAGCTGAACCCCGCGGTTCTACCCGCGAGTTTCCAATTTTCCCGCATTTTCTGGGAGAATAAGGGTACTTATATGTCCGTCCATATGATGTACACTATCATCCTGCCAAAATTCGTTAAGATCGGCTTAGCTTTAAAACGAAAAGAAGAAAAAAAAAATAAGCGTAAAAGTTCTACAACTTCTATTTCGCTTTTATAATATTAGTAAGGATATTTTGTTTTGCCTTTTATTAACTTAATGTTTTGCAATCATATTTTAGGTGATGAGTCTAAATGTAGGTATTTTTATTTAGGTACTGAGAAAGTCGGAATCAAATGCAAAATGTCAGCCGATTGCAAAACGGTTGCCAATTTACATTTTTATTATGTTTTTCAAACGAAAACATAATTGGCTTTCGAACCTTTACCAGTGTTTTTATTTATATCGCAGTGAGAACAAAAATAAAATGATATTGTAATTCTAACCGCGGTCGAGAGCCAAAATTAAAACTCACGATTACTTTCCGGAACAATAGAACTAAAGTCGTTATTGAATCATGTCAACTTAATTAAAAAAGTTTGACTTCGAGCCAAAGTTGCTTCACTGTAGATTCTATTAGAGAACAAAAACGAATTGAAACTCGAAGATACGTAAGCTAAAGAAAAGTTCTCTACTGTTGTGTTACAAATACAAATATATTAAGCGATAATGCGGTCTACAACAGAGCACACTTTCGCATTTATTATGTAATTGTATGACATTGAGTCTATAGCTGTTTTAAAGATCTTTGAGTTCGATAGTTTAAAATATATTTGAGTCCACGAGAGAGCACGCTTTCGCATTTATTATGTAATTGTATGACATTGAGTCTATAGCTGTTTTAAAGATCTTTGAGTTCGATAGTTTAAAATATATTTGAGTCCACGAGAGAGCACGCTTTCGCATTTATAATGTAAGTATAATATGAGTCTATAGTTTTAAAGATCTTTGAGTCTACGAAATAGCACGCTTTCGCATTTATTATGTAAGTATGATATTGAGTCTACAGCTTTGAAGATCTTTGAATTTACTTAAACATTGCTCGTCTATGAGCTATGGGCAAGAGGCTAAAAGTTTACGGTGTAAGTTAGTACCTAGTTCCACGAATAAGATGTTGTTCATAAATTTCCTTTATATACGGCGCAGGTAAACTCCAGTAGGTATCTACGCTATAAGCTATACGTTTATTGAATAAATTTAAACTTAGGTGTCTCATATTACTCTTTTTACGAGCAAGTCAAGGAAGAGTTGTAAAAATAATTCAATTTGCCTTCACAGCAATGGCCTTTCAGAAAACTTAACAGATGAGATGTTTACGAAAATTCTATTTTGGGACTCATTCTGCCGTGAAGCCTCCTTGAAATGAAAATTTTGTTAAGGTACGTGTAATGTTGTTGCTTCGTGCATTTTGTATACCTATACGTTTTTACACTCTACAGTGGTACCAAAACTAAAGGAAGTAATTGTAGACATCTATAAAATCAAGTTTTACCATAAGACCAACCCTGAAAAAAAAAAATATCTTGTTTAAAAAATAATAAAAAAAAACGGTTTACGTTTGGTATCTATCTCACATGATGGAAAGCTATGTTGTGGCCGAAGATGGAGCACGTAAAGCTAGAAGGTACTTATCCACTCTGGCCTTGAAAACACCCAAGTTTTGTTTCAGCAGTTTCTTGAATGATATTTTTCTATGGAACAGCTGATTTGTTGGCGATTTGTTTAGTCCCATAGTATTTTTTTTTTCGTAATTTCATCCTTGTGGCTTTGTGGTACCTTTCTGCGTAACCCTGTCTAAGCTATGGCGTAGGTGTATTATCATCGAGGTCTTTGTTTAATAAGCTCTATGTTGCTCTACTTTCTCAGTTACTTAGACAAATTATCATAAAATATATATTTGTAAAGAAACTTTATTATTCATTAGGGTTCCGTACCAAAAGGGTAAAAACGGGACTCTAATACTAAGCCTATGCTGTCTGTCCGACCGTCCGTCCGTCCGTCCGTCCGTCCGTCCGTCCGTTTGGCCGTCTGTCCGTCCTACCGTTAAGCAGCTGTATCTTTCGAACCGTAATAGATAGGGAGCATTTTCACAGAATATGTAATGTTACGGCGGATTAATTAATAAATAATAAGAAGTCAAAAAGTAAAAATAAGGGGGGTGCTCTTACAACAAACGTATTTTTGTAATTGTCCTAATGTAAAAACGGTAATACGTACAAGCGTCAAACTTGGCACGGTTAATACGGTTATAGTACACACTCTAAAGTATCACAAGAAATAATAAATAATGGCCAAGTGTATGGATGATGAATTTCTGTTCATTACCAAGTTATAACTGGTAGTTTCATTACTTGGACGACCTTTTAATTTCTTTCACGAACCGAAATGCCACATTTTACTAATTTTTTAGTTCTTCTTTTAAACGATAATTATTGTATTTTGTGGTGGTACGGAGTGCCCTCAGTGCGCAAGCCCGACTCACACTTGGCCGGTTTATTTTATTACACAAACAATGCCTTCTAAATTATTTTTTTCGTATTTTGTTCGGTATTGTTTTGTTCTTTTAAAATACTTTTTTTCACGTGGGTTTTAACGTGTGTAGTCATTTAGTTAATAAGATAAAGCAATGTGTTGATTAAATAAACTTACAAATTAGGATTATTCTATAGCGGTTTTAAATGGCAAGATTTATCAGCGTTGGGAAAAAACATCAAGTCTCGTTGGACAGATGTCTGCCACTAAGTGACATGGGTGGGATCACGAAACGGACACAAACTAATCTCTGCTAAAGCATATAGTGAACTGCGCAGAAAATTCGCTCAGAATCACACGCGTCAAAACTCCTGCGTGTGTGTGCGCGCTTGTGTATGTGTGCGTGCGTGCATGTGTGCGTATGTGTGTGTATGCTGTGTATGCGTGTGAGGAAGAGAGAAGGTAACAAAAAAAAATCTGCACTTTATAGATTTATAAATACTTTGGTGTTATCATTTTCTGTCTCCGTTATCACATTTAAACCGTCTGAATATCTATTATGTGTTTCCTCAATCTTTCAAAAACTACTTGAGTATTTTTACCCGACTGCCCAATAGGGTAATGTTTTTCGAGCCTATGTATACGTATGTGTGTTTGTTTGTGTTTTTATACTATACATCTTATAGCCTAGACTGCTTTAAGGTAGATTTCCGTGCATTACGGCCGATCGCAGCCGCGCGCGTCTGTCGCGTGCGTCATATGCTCGCGGCTCTAACCTGGCTACAGGAGCCGATTTTGATGTGTGAAGTTTTCATACTCAGCGTGTGATAGGCTATTTTTTTGCAGTCGGATGTTTTTGATAATCTAGTCACGTCACTTTAACACTGGCCCCTTATCTTGGAATAGTTGCGCCGTGTTTTGTCTTATACATTTTGAACTCGATCGAAAAAGACAAAGTAACTATACCAAGGGTACTTCTACGCTTATCAAAAGAGGTACTAGAGTATGAGAAGTTTTTAAAACTCCAAAGAACTATTCACGAACAATTTTACCGAATGTCGGGCTAGCAGGCCAAAGGACTAACTTATGATGGGCGGGCTAGTTCGGCGAGTTTCTAATTTTGTGCCTGTGACAAGTTGTTAATAGCTTTAAAGTTTTGAACAATTTACCTAGCACGTTTCTTCTTTTACTTTACTACAAGGAACCCTTATATACGATATACATAGAGTGTTGAGACAATAAAAAAACTACATTAATTAAAAATAACTTTTATGTAATCTGTGATAGCATCACTTTACTTAAGATTGCTTTTATAACCACAAATAATTTAATTTCAAAAAAATTTTTGGTTAATGAACAAAGAATACTTACTTCTCACTTTAAAAAACAAAATAGACCTACTTTACTATTAACCATTATGTGCTTACTCGAGCACGTATTGGTAAATAAACTATTAATTAAAATCAAGCTTTTCATATTCCTCTCAGCAAACCCTTTCATTTCATACCCATATCATGAAGCTAGATAAGATAATATTGTCCGCCAACTTGGGGATCCGCCATATTTAATTTAGTGTGACTTAATTATTTTTATTATACTTAGCAATTGATACCCATAGGAGCATAAAAATTACTGATCCGCCATCTCTGGGAGTCCGCCATATTGGAATAAAATGACGTCATTTCGCAAAACACGCATTGTCATTCTAACTAAACGTGTATGATATGCAAAATTTCAGCTCAATCGGTTGGGGATAACTGTTCTAAAATACAGTAACAAGATTTGACTCAAACTAAACAGGCAAGTGAAATGAAAGCTTGTAAAAAGAGTGTTCCTAATAATCTTCATTTAATTAAGGAATGGTTCCGTACTTAAATAAATGAATATCTAAGAAAATTCCTAACCTCACCATAGCACAGATACAAACACACGCTACGTGCATTTTAATAAGTGTTGCATGTGAAGATATCCTTCTTTGTTTCACTTGCCACGGTGGCCCAGTTTTATGAAAACTGTAGACACCTCTTTCCTTGCTTACGTACGGATTTTATTAAAAAAGGGACCAGGTATTAACGAGTTCCGAACTAGATTAAGCTTTCAAGGAAAAGTATTAAGAAACTTCATCAGCTTACTGAAAGCTTGAGTCGAAATCTTGGGAGCTCGGTTAGTAACAGGAAAATGAGGATGCTTCTTACTTTCTAAGTAAAAACTGTTATTTTTGGAAGGTGCGATGAATCAATTTTACTTTGTTGGTGCTAAATTGTTTCCTGCAAAATAAGGTTAAATTTTGTTAATATTTTAAGTTTTTAGTTTATATTTTAAGTTTTCATTAATTTTCTGTTTTTTAAGTTCCATGAAATAAATCTTCAATTAAAATAAATTACTTGAATATATTTTGTAAGTCACACAAATTTAAAAAAGGCACACTGTTTTTATTTGTCCAGTCAAAAATCCAGGATAAAAAAAAATTATTTTCAGTCAACATAATATATATTTTTTACAGAAAAAAAATCGAAGTTTTCACCGTGATAGTGGTTGCGCAGCAGTTGCTTGCTGCAAGCTGCGATCCCGGGGGCGGCTCATCAGAGCTGCCAGTAAACGGGGAAAAGAACGCTTAAGCGTTCATATTTTAGGAAAACTGTTTATTTATTTTTTCAGATTTTTGACAAATTTTCAAGTTTAAATTTTAAATTATTTTAATAATTAATGACATGTATTCGTTCAGATTCTAGTTTTTATATATAGGTACAATATATATATTTACATTAGATTTATGAAAAAGTAATAGTCTCTAATAAAGTTTACAGCTAAACATATATGATAATGACTATAAAGATAAATTACTCTCAGTTATTTTAATTATGACATTAATTATTTACCTGCGTACTTAATTTACAATCTAAATAAATTAAAGACTAATAATAATTGTTTCAATAAGATTACTCAAGACATTACTTAAACTGGTTCTCTTTCCGGCGCTTCCGGCCTTTTCTTCCGCTCAGGCCTGGCAACACTGGCCGGGCTCGCAGTCCGCGACAGACGAGTCACCGCGCGGGCCGCATCCACACCTCGCGGAACTTTCCCGCACTTTTCCGCCGATTTTCGATTGTTTGTTGACGCGCGCGACGTTCGGCGCGAGTACACTTGTACGAGCGCTTCAGTGACTTGTGTGAATGAATTTTACTACTGACTCGGTGTTGCTTGAAGTTTGAGTACTTAGTTGGTAAGTTACTGATTAATTAAAATTAGCATTAAAAGTTCTTGAATAAAAATGTGTTTGCATAGGAAAAATTCTGATTCTGATTTTTTAAATTAAAAGAGAGAGTTTTTTTTATCTACTTTATTTACTGGCAAGTTAATTAACTAAGCAAAATAAAAGCTAACACTAACAAAAAAACAATTAGACTGCCAAAAGACCATCGAAGGTCTAAAGACAATTTGAAAATATGGCCCACTACCAGTTGGCAGCGTACCCAACATGCTCGCGGCTTTACCGCGGTTCGTCATCGATATCCCTTTACTTTCCTTTTTTTTTTTTTTTTCCCTTTTTTTCCCCTTTTTTTATACGTAGATGCAAGTAAAGTAACTAACTCATTCAAGGTAGGTAAGTACTTATCTCAATACCTGCTGAGGTAAAAAATCAAACGATGAATGAAAAAAAATTAAACGCCAAAAAGCTCTTAAGTTATAAACCGCGCGCTGTACAAAATAACAGCGGTCTGAATATATTTTCTCCTTTCTTTCCTCATTCTCGTAGAAACCGGATTGTCGGTGATCCCTAGTGTCAAGGTTTCAATTTTACGATACCCTGGATCGAGAATATTTCCGCAGAGATAATAAATTTATTTAAACTGACCATGTCATTGTAGATACTTGGTTTATACATAAGCTTAATTTAATCTGCGAACCGAAATTACCAGCATCCGACAGTCCACGTCCCAAAAGGTTTACATTTCAAATAAAGTCCATTTCCACTAAAAGCTGAGATCGATACGCTTCCAGTCAAACAAATGTCTAACCTTCGTCAAAAAACATTAACATTGTGCTCACGATCACAAAGATCAACTGTTGAATGAAAATAGTTGCCGACGCAACCCGTTCCAATTTCGAATACGTAGCTCCCAGAAATTAAAATTCGATTGTGGCTTGAGGTTCGAATTTTCGAAATGTCATCTCAAAAAGAAACGTGAAGGAATGTCGAGTGTTCATAGTTTTGTCGTCGCTTTGCGAGGTGGCGCGGCCGTCGCTCACTAAGCGAAGTAAGCGGCATTAACCCGCCCTGACGTTAAATTTTCAGCGTGTTTTCACGCGAACTCTTCCCCGTTATCGTCACATAGTTAGCTAACTGGTGCGATGTAAGAAATTGTTATTGTAATGTGTTTTAAACGATGGACAATTACGGCTGTACAATTTACGAGTTAAATGCCTTAAGAATAAATTCCAATAGGTATTGCCAACTTTCTTCGTATGATTAGAGTCCCAACGGATTTCATTTGCTTACTACAGTCTGTACCTATGCCAAAACCTAATATAATCTCTATTTCAGGTTTAGGTAAGTACCTAGTACAAATTCTTTTATAAGCATATATAGGTATTATCATAAACACATATGTGCTTACGTAGATACTCTTATGTACAGAGAGACTCTCCGATCTTCTTGTAGAGCCATTTCTGCTGAATCACTTTATTCCATTCAATACGAACCTGACAGTGCAAATGCATCGTGTATTTTCGACACTGCCGATGCACGAAAAGCAAAGTAAAGTGCATGTCGGATACACTGACAGAACAATTTAATCGAGTCGGCTACTGTGTCATGCGGTACCATAGCTATAGTCCTTTTCAAATAGCATGACACTTGACAGGACGATAGAATGAAACGTGATTCTTAAATATTGAATGTGACATCACAGAAGTAAATTATAGATTACATTTTGCGGGAAAAACAAAAGCGCTACTATGAAAACTAGTGGTGAAAACTAGTCTGTTAGTGGTGATTATCAAGTGCCATGCTATTTGAAAACGACAACTATAGTTTTTTTTTATATGAAAATTGGTTTGGCCACGTTGTGCAATTTTTGGGATGGGAGAAAAGCATTGAACTCGCGTGACCATCACGTTCGGGTAAAGTCGGCTCGAGTCGACTAAGGGAGCGAGAGAGCTAAAGTTAGGTTAGGTTAGTTAGGTACATATATGATTATTTACGGGATATTTACCGTGGTAAGGTTGTGGAATGAGCTCCCGATATTTCGGCGCAGTTACATGCACCATATTCACGGGAAGACTGAAAATATCCCGTAAATAATCTTATAACTTTAGTGAACAACCGTGATAGTTTAAAACAGGGAGAGCTAAAGTCAATCCTGGTGATGTTTTACCATTAATAATGGTTTATTTTTACACAAAAAAAAATTTGGTAGAATTAACTTTTGAATGATCGCTCTAAGATAATTCTCATACAGAATTTTTTTATAACTACCCGCATATAATATAATTATAACAAAATACGATCTGACACATACGAGTATAGGATCTCCATGAAGCCATATCAATCGGCTATTTTACGAGATATTTCAGCTTGGCATCCTTCTAATATTTCACTAAATTGATTGCGCATTTCGGGTCTTCTTGCACGAGCTTCTCGATTTACCAATTAAAATAGAATAATTTGCAAGTATTTTTCTTGGCAATGAGGTTTTTGTTAACGAACCTAAATTCTATGAGAGCAAGGTTCAGTGCCTGGCTTTATTTAAGGTTAAATAAAGCCAGGCACTATTAAATAATTTAAGATTAATATATCACCCTTTCGGGGGTAGGCTAAAAGTCTAGCAGTGGACTGTTAAAAAGGCTGATTATGATGATGATGATATCATTATCTGCGATAGTCCATAACATTGGGTTATGGACTATCGCAGCTTGTAGGTATAATCACAATTAGGATCTAATTTGTTTAATTGTATAGCCATTTTTTCTCTCGCACGTTGCATTTCTTGATAGTACTGGGCTAATTCTGGCAACATTTGTTTGCTTTTGCAATAACTTTAGTGCTATTGAAATAACGTCAATTAAGTAAACAAAAAAGTGGTTTTGTGCGTCTCTAATATTGGACGCCATAAAATACGAATGTTGTAAATCGCAAACTCTCTAGAAGGTTCTAAACTGTTGTATGTTGAATTGTTTGTCAATTTAGATAGCCCGTTGGTCCAGTTGGTAGTAAACCTACCTTCGGAGCTTGGGGGCGTGGGTTCGATTCCCACCTAGGATAAACATTTATGTGATGAACATTTGTGTTTGTTCTATATCTGGTTGTTCATATCTATTTGAGTACGTATTTAAAAACTATAAATATGTATGTATATCAGTCTCTGGCATCCATATCACAAGCTTTGCTTAGTTTGTTATTTAGTTTTTGAATCGAATCTGCATCCATCGAGCAGTATCCAAACACAAAGGACGTTTACATACACACCCCTACGCCTGTTCATGAATTACTTAACTATTTCCCGGGAGTCGTTAGTTTCCGCATCACTGATTAGTGCTTTCCGACCGGAACTCCAGGTCACCCTCAAATACAGGAGTCGCTTTAAATTTCAATTTAACAAATTAAAACGTTCAGTTACTCTCTTAGTGTCAGAGTTCTCAGATCGGCTCCTTGTTGAAGTATAACTTCTTCCGCGCGGAGGGACTCCACGCACTATTTTTTTAATAATATTAGCTGCTGGTTGTCTTACTAGGCAAAACCATACAGGCTTTGTCAACCCGTATATATGATTACAAATATTTCTGTAACAAAACAGTTTTTCAATTGAACACTAAATGAACTAACCTACTATGCATTTTATGAAACTATACTACTATAACGTTTTTTATAATTGTGCGGCCCGCTGGACGTGGTCTCGCAACCTAAATGTTGAGTGGCACGATAATAAAACACTAACTTATCGTGATGGCACAGTTTAAGTATTTATTTGCATTAATTTCTCGGTCCTCATACAATAATACATAGGTCGCTATATCTGAACGCTAGTCTTACGCCAGTAATCTCGGAAGTTTTTTTAACCTTCTTCTAATTGTCGTATCAATTCGAAACTGTAAGTATAAATAATCCAGATGGCAAAAGAATAATTTGGTACCATCGACCTGCTCTGATGATGGAGGCTGTGGATAGTAGAACTCTTCAAAGGCTACGAGTAAGCTCTCGAGTTTTAGTGTATTTGGCTTATTTTAACGAGTTACGATTGGGTTATAAACTTCTGAGATATGAGCGTTTAAAGTTTGTGGTTGTAATAGGAAGGGATGCTCTTTCCATTTCCCGCAAAGTGAGTTTGTATGGTGTACTTACTATCGACGTCGTTGCAAGTATTTCTCTCTGTCTAGCAAGAAATTAAAGTGCTCACTTATAATATTTTAATTTTGAACATATTTTGATTTCGATTATTGGCTCTATTTATAGTCAGCTTTTTTATGACATTAAAAAAATAACTCTGATACCTATTACAGTGTTTTTAGGGTTCCGTACCCAATGAGTAAAAATGGGACCCTATTACTAAGCCTTCGCTGTCTGTTTGTCTGCCCGTCCTTCCGTCCGTCCGTCCGTCCTTTAAGTCCGTCGTCCTTTAAACGGCTGTATCTTTCGAACCGTAATAGTCGCCAGTTGACATTTTCACAGAATAAAATAAAAAGTAAAAATGAAACGGGTCCCCATCAACACACGTCTTTTTTAACGGTTTTTTTTGTATTAGCTCTAATGTAAAAACGGTAATACGTACAAGTGTCAATCTTGGCATAAATATAGTACACACTAAATCTAAAGTATAATAACAAAAAATAAAAAATGGCCAAGTGCGAGTCGGTGACGAATTTCAGTTCATTACCAAGTTATAACTGGTAATTCCTTGCCTGGATGACCTCTATCATTTCACCGAATCGAAATGCCATATTTAGGTCTTTTAATATTGAAATAGGTCTTTTAATTGATAATTATTGTATTATGTGGTTGTACGGAACCCTCAGTGCTCGAGCCCGACTCGCACTTCAAATTCAAATTCAAATTATTTATTGAGAATAAAAACGGACAAATTCCACTAACATTTATCTCACATACTGTTAAACTAAAATAGATTTCCTAGTAAAAATAGGAATAATAATATAAAATTACTAATATAATAAATACAACAAATTGCTGTAAAAATATGTCAACATAAAATTAGTATGTCATACAAATTGTCATTATAGTCATCGGCTTTTTTGCCCCTGTCCCATTGATCAGTTAAATTTTCACAATAAGTCAAAAAAGCTTTCGTTACATTTTTCCAACTGTCACAAATAATATCACAATCAGTGTTGGTAGCAAGGAGTGCATTGAAGTGGCGGCGGGCGCGAATCAGCGGAGACATGGAGCGCGCCATGGTGCGGCTGTGAGCCACGTGGAAAAACTTGGGCAATTTTCCACGCCTATTAGCCGGAACCCCGGGTTTATCTGGCACAAACAAAGTGCACAATAAATTGTGCAGATGCAAGGAGTCAACCGATCCTCTGAGCACCTTGCAGCAAGTAGCAAGCTGATCCAACATCCTTCTCACTTCTAGTGAGTTGTAGCCGAGCTGGCCGAGCAAGAATTTAGTTGGGTACATGAACGGGTAATAACCGTGAAGCTTCTTATACAGCGATCTTAAGAAAGCTTTTTGAACCTTTTCAAGCATCCGCACATAGGTGACGTGGTGCGGGTTCCAGACACATGCGCTCGACTCCAGCTTGCTTCTGACTAACGAGTTGTACAATGTTCTAATAACTAACGGATTTTTGAAATCTTTGGCATTTCGTAATACGAAGCCCAGACGACGATAGGCCTCTTTAGCGAGATCACAGATGTGATCATGGAAATTCAGGGTACGATCAAATGTCACTCCCAGATCCTTAATGCTATTTACCCGATTTATACATAGATTGTCAAGATGATAATTATAATTGATGGGATTTCTTTTGCGGTCAAACGTCATTACATTACACTTGGTCACATTAAATGTCATTTTGTTTTTCGAGCCCCATGCACAGATTCTATCTATGTCCTCTTGTAAGGTAAGACAGTCACGGGGAGATTTTATTTCGAGAAAAAGCTTAAGGTCGTCGGCATACAAGAGACATTTGGCAGAAGTCAGCACTTTAGGTAGATCGTGCACCATCATTTTAAATAATAACGGACCAGTGATAGAACCCTGGCTTACACCAGATCTGGTGTGATAGGGTCCCGAAACGTGGATACCATGCTTAACATACTGCCGCCGGTCTCTCATAAAGTCCGCAAAGAAATTTAGGAGGCTGGGAGAAAAGCCGAGGTCACATAGCTTTTTTAACAATATATCGTTATCAATTTTATCAAAAGCTTTTTGAAAATCAAAATATATGACGTCGACCTGAGAACCACGATCCATGGCATCGGATATATAATCAACTAAGCCTAACAAGTTCGTATTTACGGAGCGACCCGGTCTGAAACCGTGCTGCTCTTCACCTATTTGTTGTTTCACCTGTCTATATATTTCCTTATGTAGGATGTACTCGAAAACTTTAGCGGGCGCGCTTAGAATCGCTATTGGACGGTATTCTTCCACCGTAGTTCTATTACGACTCTTAGGAATTGGGGTCACCCTGGATAACTTCCATTGGTCAGGGTACTTCCCATTTTTAAGAGATATATTTAAAATATGGTAAAGTGGAGAAATAAGATGTTTTTTACCCGTCTTTAGAATAAAGTTAGGCAAGTTATCGGGGCCTGGTGAGCTACCTATCTTTAATTTGTTAAGACCGCGCTCTATGTCTTCGGGAAATATAGCTGGTATACTAACGCAACCACTGCCGCCGGAACAGTCTAGTCTCATACACGAGTTGACATTCAGTGCTGGCAATTCATCTAGAAAAACACTAGCGAAATAGTCCGCGAAGGCCTCGGCAGCTTCCACCCCAGTACACAAGTCACCTTTATAAGAAACACAAGGCTCAAAACCCCCCTTAGATCTAAGTCTATGTACATGGCTCCAAAATTTTTGTGGACACTGTATCAAGTTTTCTTCGATATGAGTCATGTGCGATTTGTACGCTTGGGAAATACGAATTTTCAAACTGGCCCGTAACTCCGAAAATGTCCTATATGTAGCGTTACATTTTGTGCTCAACCAAGCTCTGTGCAGCCTAGTTTTCCTCTGAATATCTTTTATAATGTCTGCATTAAACCAAACGGGATACCTATTGCATTGTGCACACTGCCTTTTCTTTTTTGGGACCGACAAATCAAACAATTGATAGATAATGTGGTAGAAAGCTTCAGTCGCGACTGAAACGTCATTAGACTCGAGCACAGACGCCCATGAGGTTTCTGCAAGCAAGGAGAGAAAAAGGGAGATATCTATCTTTTTGAAATTCCAATCGCGCGATGACTCAATGTTGCTCGGCTGTAGTCGGGCACGATCGTCTTGCGATCGGAGAGTGAGAGCTATCTCGAGCGCGGGGTGGTACCGCTCTTCGATCTGGACGAACCCCTCGGCGGCCGCGCGCACGCATACCGGCCGCGCCGCCAATTCAGTGCACTCCTGGGCCAACACTACGTCAAGAGTACCTCCGTGAGAATTAATTACGCCGTTGTAGTCGATTAAGTTACAGCAAGTCAAGAAATAACAATAATAATTTTTAATATCACTAGAGGCACTATTCATATTTAGATCACCTAAAATGAAAAATTTACATTTCGAAGCAGCTAAGAAGGATTCTATTTTACAAAATAAATTCATGTACACGGCATCGGTAGCTTTCGGCTTGATATAAACGACACATACAACAAGAGAGATTCCGCGGTACGTGACGGAGGCCCACAGGTCTTCTGCGAGCTCCGACTCCAGTTCCTGCCGGCGGCATACGGTGACTTCCGGTCTCGCAGCAAGCAGCACGCCCCCGCATGGCGTCACACGGTCGCGGCGCAGCAGTGACCAGCCATCCGGCGTCACCTCAGCATCTTCCACTGAGCCGTCGAGAAAAGTCTCGGTCGCAGCGACCAGCACTTGGCTGGTTTATTAGTTATTTAAACTCTAATAATTTATTAACATGACACAACATGCAAATATAGTTTATCTAGATTACAAATACTCTCAGCCTTTGAAATCGATGCTATCCCGTAAAAAGGCCTTTATTTTCGTTCGCCTCGTCCATCCTAACAGCTTCCTAGAATTATTCATGTTACAACAGTAACAAAGTTCCATCCAATTGCATTTTTAGTTTCCGAGCATGTGAGAGCAAGTTTTACTGCTTTCGCTTTAATGCTTTTAAAAGGAAAATATACTCGTAGCAGGGTTCTACGAAATCCTTGCTACGAACACTTCCTTGATAGAGTGTCGACAATAAATAATGGTTATTGCCGCGTCACCTACGACAAATAGCAGAAAAGTGTAAATGGCGTAGCTATAGCGAACCATTTGAGTATTTGTATAGCGACAATTCTTATGAATGTTACTTTAACATGAAGAAGCCCATGTATGTTCCATGAATGTTCCATTCCTTTTGCGATGATAACTCTCTTTGATTTAAAATTTCGGAAAAATTTCATTAACGTTTGGTCAGTAGTTTGAACTAGCTCTAATATTACGAATAATTTTTCTGCAAGCGTCTGTTGATTTGGCAATTTTGTTCGAGTGCTTACTAATTTTTGAGTCAGTTTTTGATTTTGATAATTATTTTCCATTTCTGGCTTTCCGACCTCTGATTTTTCTTGATATGTACCAAGGAAAAACCTTAGATCAGGTAGGTACATGTCAAAGGAAAAAACCCATACATCGAATTGAACATATTCTGGATAGCTGCGGTCTGAATTTTTCACACTTAATTTTTTTTCTATTTTTCTAAAGTTATTGAGATGGAGCAGATTTTATTGCATATTGAATTTATAAAATAATATATAAAATAGATACAGTACATTGTTATTTTACCATTTATCATATCGAAAGTTTTTATATTTTATTGAAGTTTTATTCCAAACTTCAGTTTTCGTTTATTACATCATCATCAGACTTAAGTCTTGAATTCTTTGCCGCTTTCCTTTCAGGCCTGGTGCGCACTTTTTTATCTCCAAATATCTCCATAGACTACTGGGTGACGAAACAGTCAAGCTTATAAATATAACCTGTGCGCGTCAGGCTTTATTTCTGCCATTCTCCTTGATCCGTTACTAATCCATGGATGTGACCAACAAGGAACCGTTTGTCATATAATAAATAATAATTTAAAAATCCACAGTACACTCGGCGTCAAAAACATTACAAAACACACCGCTCCCATTGAGTGCCGACCATAAATAATGGTTATTGCTTTGTCACCCGCGACAAATGGCGGCAAAGTGTAAATGATGTAGCGATGGCGAAACATTATATATGTATTAGTTACACGTCCCGCTGCGAGCCTGGTTTCCTGCGCCGTGTTTTTCTGTTGCTACCTATCGTGCTTGCCAAAAGATCCCGACCGAAAATAAGATCACAATGTACCAAATAAACCAAAAAGAATACGCCTTTTCAGCAAGAGCTTTCAGTACTATCTATACAGTGCATTATAAGTCGTATCCAACCGCGAGGATGTTATTCGGTATCAATTATTGATTATATTTATGCCGTCCTTAATATGACAAAAAACAATAATAAATAATTGAGTAAAACTTACATGATAACTCGAATTAAAAGAAAACAACCTAAAACAACAATAGATAGATAGGGCGATGATGACGTCACTGATGTAATGAGTTTTAATCAATGTCTCTCCTCCGGGAGACGCAGTTTGATATATGTTACCAGTTTCAGTTCGTAAATTTCTGAACACATTTTAATTTTATTACGATATTTGAAATGATTAAGACCTACTTTTAAATTTCTTATGCAATGTATGCAATGCAACCTACATACTCTTCAGTTATTGATGATTATTAACGGCATATAATATCGTGATTTTTGTCTGGCTGTAAACATGGTGCATGTAACTGCACCGAAACACGGCTCCATCCACAACCTAATCACGGTAAATATTCCGTCAATAATCATAATTATTTATAACTGTAGTGAACAACCACGATTAAAATAAAACAGTGTTATACTTACTCTTATTGTAATAAAATTTTGTTTGAGTGCACTAAGTCATCTTTATTCTCCTTGCTGTTTAAACACAACAGTTTTACAACATCCTGTATAGATAACAGCCATAACACAACACGTAGTTCACTTTTGAACCAACAATAGCAACGAAAAAGAACGGATCCTAATTAACTTAGCTTGCTCCCCATTTAAAAATGAAAATTCAGCTGCTCTTAAATTGGATTTCTTAAATTTCAGAGAGAGAAGTGCAATTGCTGTTGAAAGTTACATGTTTTCCTTATTTTGCCTGAAACAACATTGACTTAGTGAAATTGATTTTAATATTTGCTAATGGAATTGGGGATGAAAGTTACGGTGGTCTATTAAAGTACAAGAACAAGTGAACTTCCAAACGATGATAGATAAAGTCTCTAACCGATCTTTGAATTTTGTAAAAGTAATGCGAGTGAAACATTAAAATCGTAGCTAGAACAGCCATCAGGCAGCCCGTCTGCTTGTTTACCGCCTATGACAATGAATCAATGTTCATCGCATGAATGTTTACCAAACATTACACATACATATACTTAATCCTAAATACACGTTAATACAATATCCTCCTTTTTGCTATTCGTCGTCGAGTAAAAATGTGTGACTAATAACACCAGATTGACCCGTTGCCTAGTAAAGGTTTCATGTAATATTTCACCATATTATTGCCTGCTTTAAGCCATTAAAGCACTGTTCTATAAATTTTCAACACTGTTATAAATCAGCCTTATTATTTCAACCGCGCTAGGTGGTGCTAGATTTTATCCGCTACAATTTGTAGAGGGCCCACAGGGCCAGCTAGGGTCCGTTCACAGTATTAACTTAAGCACAAGTAGCACGTACGGTATAAGATATAAATGAAGGCACCTAGAAAAGGATTTGAGAGAATTCTTTCATTTATAGACATACTATGTGCGTATTCTGATTTCCCCTGAGATGGGGGTTGCTCATTTCATTGTAAAATTTATTACCGTTCCTATTAGGTAGATTTATTTGGGTGTTAATAATGAGTATTATAATAACTACACATGGACTTAATATTAATACCTTTAAAAAAGTCAATACGATTAATTACTTTTTTAAAAATTTTTGTTTCAACCAGGACAGTCCAGCTGTCCAAGTTATGATATAAGTAATGTAAGAACATTATACCGCATAACTCGAACAAGTGGACCATAAATGCTTCTTTTGCCTGCCCTGCAATAATGTAGGTTATTATTTCTTAATTCTACAAAACCAACACGCAAAGGAATAATAAAGTTAATTTATGAAAAAAAAAAACAACAAAGTTTTTGTTGTTTTTTGACTTCAAGACAAACTCAAACAAAAAAAGTTAAAAAATGACTGTTAAAACATAGATTGAAAGTCCTCATCAAAACTTTTGCTGAAGGGAACCATGACATCATCTGCGTATAATTATATTTTTTGTTTTTCAAAAAATATTATTATACGAAATCAATTCAAATCAATTCATAATTGTCGGAGTAATCGCGTAACGAGATTGCCTGGAAGAGATCGCTTTTAGCGATAAGGCCGCCAGTTGTTACACTCGTTTTTAAGAGTTTTTTGTCCTCTGTATCAAATTTTATGGTGTAACAATAAAGAGTTAATCAATCAATCAAACATACAAAAAAACATACAGTTGAATTGAAAACCTTCCTTTTTTGAAGTCGCTTAAAAATAAAACAAACAATCAGTTTCCCGACAACTCTTGTAGATACCGCGATAACATAGCGGTTTTATTTTGAGTGCGGCCGACGTAACAGCTAACGTTTAGTTTATTTATCACCTACATGGCTAGGAAATGCCTCCAAAAGTTAGCTAAACGACGCGCATAATATTCAAGTTAACATGAACGAAAGGGCCGCAAAGGCGCACACTTTATCCTAACTTCAGCGGGCTCCGGCCTAAGCACATGGCGCCTCTTTCAGATAACGAGCAAGCCTCGAGCCTATAAAAATGCTAATACAAAAGGTGATGTTCGAAAGGTACGGAGTAACGTATCGAGAAAACCTATCTAGTCTATTTAAATGCTCTTATTTCCCTCGGGCCGTATGAATTGCAGAGGTTTCGGACCAATAATGTGTAAATTCAGATAAATATGTAAAAGCTCGATGGGTCAGAGGAATTGATTTGTTATTGGGACATGTTGGTATGGTTAATGAATTATTTATAAGGTTCTGTTCAGTAAATCGGTTATTAAATAAATGTGTATAGGTAATTAATTAGACACTCATTTACCTATACTAATCTACACAGAAATATACCTACGAACCTTTATTTAAAAACACATAGATTCTGTCTAGTACGCAAAATTACGAAAAAAGTGTACTGAGTTTAGCTATACGGGGAGTAACTAAGTCTAGATGACGGATATATTTGGAAGTACCATTGTACTCATTGTTTGGGGCTACATTTGTTCCATGCTTATTGCTAAATTAGGAATTTTTAAAGCGATACAGGACTTTTTTAGTTTTGCGGTCGTTTTATGTGTGAAAATGTATACGGGATGTATCTCTAGACCAGAGGTTCCCAAACTTATTTTGTCTACTGCCCACTTTGAGAATAAATTATTTTTAGCGCCCCCATATTTTCAAAATGGGGGCGCTAAAAAGAGAGAAATATCGAACCGAGTTTGAGCAATCTCTTAACTAATATTAGTTGATGTTCACAAGTTATAGTTGAGAGTCGAGAGCTCATGCAGTCGGTGTCTAAGAGGCCTCCTAGCTAAATGAAATTACAAATCACATTTTTTTTCTGGGTCTCTTACCGCCCCCCTTTAGGCCTGCAGCGCCCACAAGGGGGCGTTATCGCCCACTCTGGAAACCCCTGCTCTAGACGATGGAAATATTAGAGGATATCATGATAAACAACAATTTACTTTTAATAAGCTTCCATACATTTATTTTATTATTGAAACTGACGTGGTTTTCACACATTTTATTTATATTACACGGGAATTACTCACGTAAGATTAAGCCGGTTACTCCGACTATAGTTTCAACCGCGTTAGACGGCCTTTTTCTAGGTGAAAAAAATTCCATACATTTCATTGATCTGAATGAAATTTATTTATGGAACAGTTATTTTTTTCCATTTAAGGGTTGATCCCATAATAAAAGTTGATTATAATGATATCTTCGAATATGTCCGTCGTCTAGAGATACATTCCGTATATATTAGATACATTAAAATACCGAAAAGCCGAATTAAAACCTATTTCGCTATTAAAAAATCTAATTTTGCATGGAACAAATGTAGCCTTAATGCACAGATTACATTATGTTTTAGTAAGGTATTATTCTACTTTTTCTACTTCTTTGTCTTTGTCTACTTTGGGTTGAACATTTTTGATCCATATATTTTTTTTTGTATTGTTTCATAAACTTTACTAAAGTAATTTAGATTAACACCATCATACCAACATGATTGAACACAAATACAAAATTCCTAGTGACTCAGATAGAAGAGTACCTACGCCATAATAAAGACTTTTCTTGCATTTAGCTATTTTCAGTGACATGCTTAGGCTCCCTCCGGCCAAGCATAATACTCCGTGGCAGCATCTCTCTTCACGACAGAATGACATTTTTCATTAAAATTACTCTCCAGTTGATTTTGTTGAAAACCCCTAGGATTTCTTTGTTCGCAAGTATGCTAAATAAGGATGATAAAATTTCCCATTGAAATAAATGGGCTAAGGCGTTTAGCAAATTCATTCGGCGAGTGAATTCTTGACGTAGCCAACTGGAAATAGGGAGATAAGGCCACATATACATATCGTATATAGTAATATTTTTCGGCTGATATGTGTGCAGATATGACGGGCGTTTCATGTCACCTTTTATTTTGATAATCGCGTTAAGGGCAATCATGTGGAAGCTTACGCCAGAATCAGACAAAATAAATACATCGAAATTGGGAATAAAATTACGAATGTATCTTATCAAAATTAGATACGTATCTTATGTAAAATACGAATCATTAGCGTTTTGTATCAAAGTTTGTATAACCATTAAGAGGCCAAATTCAGAGAGGTTGTTAAAGTTTTCAGTAATTCAAAGTTCGAACAAGGAGTAAACAATTAAACGCCCGGGAATAATGAATAAGGACATGTTATGACACTCAAAAACCTTTCATCAAGTTGTGGGTACGTTTCTCAAATAATGTATTAAGTTCAACTCCCTACTTTTATCGGCGTGATTCGCAGACGTTGTTCCGCAACACGAATTGCGTTTTAAGCCTCAACTAAGTTTGCCGACGAGTGTAGCACAATTTCCTCCTGAAAGAGAAACGAAGATGGAAAGGAAACGAAATTCCGCGCAAACATAATAAAGACCTTTAGCGAACTTCCACTCGAGTTGTGGAAACTTCTGGTAACTTTATCTGTATGCACGCCACACGATATAAGCCACATCCAGTTTCGTTAACTCGCGATGGGAAGAGGGTAGGTACAGACACGAAAACTATATTGGCTTAAACATGCACACAGTATGGTTGGACTTGCAAACAGTTCCTCGTTTTTGTTTCGGGAATATTAAAGTTTGGCAGAAAACTGAAATTCAAGTATTTTATAAACAGAGTTCTTTGTTAGCGCATTTTTCTTTAAATTAAACATTGCATACATGAGTAAATTGCTCCAATACGTAAAGCAGATCTACTAACATAAATGATCTCTACTACCGTAATGCAGTGAATTTATGCAAGCCAATGAATATGAATATTAATCCAATCAACTCTCTTACCAGTACCTACATTTTCAAACGTCCGCATTTATTGCCAGTGTGTGGACAACGAAAAGTAATTTGCTGCATAAGCTTTTAGTTGGACAGAGGCGTGCGTGGAGTAGCTTGTTGCATTCAGGGGCGTAGGAAGCCATTGCGAACACAATGTTCATAATGTACTCAGCGGATGCGGAAATCCACTCACGATATGACGGCCCGGGAACCAAAGCATGTTAAACGGGATTTAGAGCATGTTTATTTAGTGGCTAGTATTGAAGATGCAGTTACAGCTATACGTAACCGAGACCTGTTGCTTAAGGCCCTTTTCTCACTTTACTACCTTAGCAATTTTGGACATTCTTGTTTTAGTTTGTATAATACCAACTTAAAAATATAAAAAATGGTGTCATATCAACTTTGAATGTTTTGTCTAAGAAACAGAAAAGAACGTAACACGATTAAGGACATTTCGCTCGATAGAAAAAAGTCAAAATAACATTGTTTTGAGCTTTTCTCCTTGTTTTTTTTTTATTTCAAATACCTGTTTACTTAATTATTTCTACGATATCTTAATATACAGATTTCATAATTATGGAGGGAACCGTAAAGGTACATTTTATATTACACATATATTATACTTTTAGAAAAATATAAAAAATAACCTCAAAAACAGAAGTAGCGAAACGCACGACTGTGTGTAAGCGCCATGGTTTTGCTCCATTAAATGTGACTTATTAAGCTTTAAGGTCATTTTTATAACAAGCGTTGCTTAAAGTGGGAAAACCTCGCTTTAAGTAAATATCTGAAATAATACCCGTTACCCGAACCAAATTACACACGATGACGTGCATGAAGTTTATTATATGGACTGCAGAAGTAGTAGCAAAACGGTGAATAACTTGAGCTTTGTGCTGAGTTAAATGAGAACTGAAGTTAACAAGATGGAGTTTACTCTAATACATTTTAGACCACAATGCCTTAGAGGAAACATGTAGTCTTGCTTGCTTTAATGTGCATTGTGGACGGCAGCATATAAACATTGGGTCCTCCCGGTAGCGTAACTAAGTACCTAGTAACTTGTTTATTGTTATACCTTCACAGACATAAAAGTATACTTAAACAAACTTTATACGTACCTACATCCACATCAATCGTTTCTAATCACAGAATCATTGAGTCCAACCCCAATGGAGACGTGGTTCTTAATTGCTAACTTTTTGGAAAAACTCAGAGTTGCATAGTGGCAATGGAGAGAGCTTTGCTCGGAGTTTCTTTGCGCGATAAAATTAGAAACGAGGATATTTGCCGAAGAACCACTGACATCGCTCAGATTTGCAAGTTGAAGTGGCAATGGGCATTCCACATCACTCAAAGAACCGATAACCGATGAGGAAGCAAGGTTCTTGAGTGGAGACCACGAACTGGAAGACGCAGTGTAAGTAGGCCTTCCACTAGTTGCATGGACCAATGACATCGTGAGAGTCGCGGGCATCCAGTGGATGTAGATGGCAGGCTGTTGTTCAGTGTAGAAATCTAATGGGTAGGCCTATGTTTAGCAGTGGACGTCTTCTGGCTGATGATAATGATGTACCCAAATGGAGAGTAAAAGTCGTATCACAACGTATAAACGGCTGTGGAAATGTTAACTCTTCGCGGTTTACCGTAAGTATATAAGTTTGTCAAGTTGCGCCTCCACTGCGCCTCGAATGTTCTGAACGCTAGTGAAATGTATACTATTTGAAACTAGCATCAACCCTCAGATCAAATAAACAAGGAAAATATGCATTGGTACAATTATCGTGCTCAAAATATGTCTCCGTGTTTCACTCACATTTTTTACAATACCGCTAAATCGCTTAACGCAAAAACTGTAAATACGGCACATTTAATAATTTTTCACGCACACTAAATGCACACCATAGAACCAACTAATAGTCTACATGCAAAATAGAGCGCCAAGGCCGTCTGCAGGTTGAGTTAGATTAAAGGCATCAAACCTGATTTAGGCCTGATGCGTAAATTCACACCCGCACCTTACCATACCTTACTTTATTTAATTTGAGCGTGAACTGAAAGATTTACTTTTCCAACGCTAGCTTGAGTCTAGAGTTGGCGTTAGCTCTGCTGTCAAAACCTTCAAGGTTTAAATCACTTTTTGCTCAAAAGCTTTTGGTAACGTATTTCAAAGCGAACTGCGTGAGATTAAAACTTAATTTCCCCAACTCATATACATTTCATAGGGCAATGTGAGCAGACACCCAAGACCTTAAAACCTGAAAAACGTAGAATAAACGTCTCTATCAACCGGACGTTTTATGCAGCTTCAGATTTATGACGCAATATCTTGCACGTTATTAACATAATATGTAGATTGAAATGGATTAGAGCAACTGGACAAAACTATTTAAACAAATCTTTCTTTATGGCGTGATGACGTCATAATTGTTTGCCCTAGGTTTACCGGACAACATTAATGCTGTAAGTCGGGGTGAATAGAAACGGCGACGGGGTAAATTCGTAACAAGAATTTGGTTTGATTCGGCGTATAATGTCCAATCAGCTTTTTATATTTCCTTATAATATTTAAAAAACGTCCTTACTTTCATCATCAAATATGACCTAAATAAAAACAAATTGTACTTTGATTTGTGTGTTGCCACGAAAACGTTTTGACAACCTTCTAATGGCAGAAACTATTATAACCATCAATTAAATAGGTTAAAAGGAACCAACCAACCAAACAAAACTCCGAGAGTCTTGCCGGTAAACGATTCCAATACTCATCAATCAGAAGGGTTATCCATTTCGTAACATTAATATATTTCTTTTACTTTAGAAGAATCGTGACAAGGCATTTTCTTTCTACAGTAGGTATTGATTTGATACAAAGTAAACAATCCAGCGCGGCAATGCGGCCAGCATTTTGGGAATAATGTTTGCGGGCATCGGCTCATTAGATTAGTGTAATTTAATACATCTAAACTCTCTATCTATAATATATCTACTAGCTGCGCCAAGAGGTTTCACCCGCGAGTTAAAATCGTCGTTAAATTTCTGAAATTTTTCAATTTTCTTAATTTTTCTGTCGGTAAGAATCTTCTACAAAGTATTAGGAAATTTAAAAAATAAATGAATAAAATCGGTAAAGTCGTTTTCAAGTTATGGCGTGACCAAGTTAAATAGGGATTAATTTTTATATATACCTATAGATTATATCTAACATAATAATATCTCATCATCATCATCAGCCAGAAGACGTCCACTGCTGAACATAGGCCTCTCCCTTTAACCTTCACACTGAACGACAGCCTGCCACCTGCATCTACTGGAAGCCCGCGACTCTCACAATGTCGTCGGTCCATCTAGTGGGAGGCCTACCTACCTACTATAATAATATCTAATGACTTTAAACGAGCAATTCTTGTATGTATACACTTTTTTTATTATTATTAAATAATAGGCTTGCGCTTGGCCGCCAATCCGCCTGATGTTAAGCGAGGTTGCCTATAGAAGAAACCGATTCACTTCCGATTCCTAAATTAATCGTATCTCAGAAACGGCTCTAACGATTTGGGTAAAATTTTGTATTATTTGCTTTTTTTGGTTACCAATATAGTTTTAAAAAAACTTTCTTGTTGTACGTTGTTGAAAACGTTGTTCACAATAAATAAAAATAATAAAATAAATATTCGGGACACTTTTGCACACACGTTCATCTAACCCCAAACTAAACAAAGCTTGTGATATGGCTGCCAGAGACTGATATACATACATATAAAGTTTTTTAAATACATACTTAAATAGATATTAACACCCAGATATAGAACAAACACAAATGTTCATCACACAAATGTTTGTCCTAGGTGGGAATCGAACCCACGCCCCCAAGCTCAGAAGGCAGGTTCACTACCAACTGTACCAACGGGCTATCTGACAATGACGAGTACAAGTACCAAATTTTTTACTACAATCGTTTCGTGTAACCTTGAAGAGATTTCATAAAAATTATAGTTTGTAATAGCCATTCCGAGTGTCGAGTCGATAAGGCGCGGCTTAAGCCGAAAATAGCTGTAAGGCTTGTAGGATTTAGGTTTCATTATATTTATCGAAGGTCTCATCGGTTCTTTGCGATTTCCCGCTCGTTCGGAAACTGTAATCATGGCCGATTTTGGTACCTATCTAGACAACAATGGGCAATTACAGTTATATATGATTATTAATGGGATATTTACCGTGATAAGGTTGTGGATGGAGCTCTCGATATTTCGGCGTAGTTGCATGCACCATGTTCACAGGAAAACTGAAGAATGCGGGTGATTGGTCGAAAAATTCATGGTTATGTGCAGACAAAACGATGCTCTCTTAGTCTTTTATTACGGTTATTACTAAAACTCGAACTCTAATTGTAGTGAAGAACCGTGATAGTTTTAAACTGTGTTTTTTAAATGGAAAATTTATTCATAAGAATATTAACAAAAAACATATCAAACCTACGATTATTGTTCTTCTCTACTAAGTTTCCTTTTACTTGAAAAACATATCAAACTCATAATTATTGTTATTCTCTACAAGGTTTCCCTTTATTTTAAAAACGTATCAAAGTCATAATTACTGTTGTTCCCTACTCGGTTTTTTGTCAGGGATGCCATTATATCGATACATCTACACAACTAGCACCCAGACCCAGAAACAGATAATCATTCATCATTCAAACTCCTACTCGGCCGGGAATCAAACCCGGTACCACATATTTTACAGACGGCAGATCCGTCCAGTCCCTCAAGAACCCTTAATTTTTTCAAGCTTTTATTAAACTTGTTAGTTTGCTTAAATCAAATCTTGCAAGCTAAATTAGAACCAACTTCTCCTAACCGAACTTACTGAAATTTAGCATATATCTTTAGTTTTGGGTATATATTGTTGTTTATTATTATTCAAAATGACCGCCAAAATGAAAAATTAAAACATTTAATTAGAAAGATGCTTTTAGAAACATTCAAATAAATAGTGTTTTTTTTTTTTAGTTTGTTTCTATGTAAAAAGTATCCTATATTGATTTCCGGCGCTGAAACTAACCCTATGCATAAAATCACGTCGATCCGTTGCTCTGTTCCTTACGCGAAAAAGGAAAAAACACACTGTCGCATTAAAAAAATTGGTATGATAGTGTTAAAAACAAGTAACCCCATAATGGAACATAAACATAATGATGATGATGATTTCATAAAGTACAATAAATTATTAAGAATTGAGTAAACTTCTAATGCTGTAAATAAAAAATTTGTCACCAACGCGAAAGAAAAACATGTCACCTCATTGTTTTATATGGGGATTAAATTACCTATTATGATATAACGAGGTGAAACATATCTTTTCGTGATGTTTCCGAAAAGAAATCCATAGAAGCCTCTAGTAAACTCACATACTAGGTAAAGCTAGACTTTCTAAAGTCTTCATCACTTTACTACGGCATGGATAGCATGACTTACTGACTACGTCTTGAGTATATTTCAATATTTGACACTGATGCCAAAATTATTTCAAGAGGAAAGAATAAAACCTGTATGAAAATCAAATATCGCTAAATTCAAATAAAATTATATTTAATATTTTATTTGAATTCAGCGATGTCATCAAGCACCAGGAAATCCCCATATCAACCGCTGGACAGGTATTCACCTGAACAATTTATTCCGGCTTGTCATCGCGCGATCAGAGCATTATCTTAACTGCCTCAGGGGTCGGGCCGAGATGATTCATCATACCCATGGGACGTCTCACGCCTAAACCTTCATGAATAATCTAACATTAGACCGAGTGAAGTGTGTATGAGCTGCAATATGACGTAGATGAAATTAGAGCTTTAGACGAGCTTTAGCGAAATAAAAGCGAGCGCTGAGGAAAATGAAGTTTGTCTACAGACTTATATCAGAGTAGAAACCTCGATAAACCCGTATATTGTAGTATTCATTTTTGTAAACATCATCTCTCATTCAACCTTATTCAAATTTTTATCTTAACCTTTTTCTTCCCACAAGCCACTCATCTATATTTTATGTTTTTTAAATTATTATTTAATAATCAGCGTAGGTAGGCTTCGCTCTAGATGGACTGGCGATATCACTAGAGTCGCGGGCATCGAGTGGATGCAGATAGCAGGCTGTCGTTCAGTGTGGAGTCCAACGGGGATGGCCTATGTTCAGCAGTGGACATCTCTGGATGATGATACTAAATTTGTAATGTTTGATGTCTTGGTGCCTAACGTGCTACTGCCAAGACTATGGAGATCGCACTGAATTATAAGGTTTGCTAATTGGAGCATTAATCCAACTTAAGACTGGCCACAGGAATGCAAAGAAGGTGAACTTGTAGGGCGTATTCTGATAAAAGTCTGTGGATCTGCCGTAACGCGGCTGCGCATCTTACAGTTTGAGTTTACAACTAAGGTAGATATGAAGCCAGATAATATCGTTCACTACCTCAATTACCTGAAGCGAGGAAAAAGGAAAAGCTCTTTTGATCCTTTTCTGAGATAATGTACAAGGTTTCCTTACAAAATCACCAGCTAGTTTCGGTTCTCTCATGTTCCACAACTCTGCACTCATCTTCTGTTTATTGTCTATTAGCATAATAAAGTTAACTCTTTAACAGTGACTTACGCTTCGTTATAATCATAATGAAGCGGATAATGATCGTGTGAAGACACCGAAATGACGTCGTGTACCTAAAGCTTGCCTTTGTTACACATTCCATTCTCTCGTAATGGCGGCTCATTTGCTCTCGGGAACACGGGTGCGGGGTTATAACCTCGGAATGAATGGGTTCCATCCAGTTACTATGATATAGTTTTATTTAAGATGTTTTCTGAAACATGGTTATTAATGTGCCATTTTTTTAAGGACCCTCTTTGTCAAAAACCAGCCAAGTACCGGCCAAGTGCGAGTTGGACTCGCGAAAACCTACTATGTACTGGTCATCCAAGACCTCACTGTCACTGTCACGAAGGCCGGACTAAAAATAAGATTAGCTGACTACCGTCCCAAAGTGATTTTAACCGACTTCAAAAAAGAGGAGGTTATCAATTCGACTGTATGTTTTTTTCTCTCTATAAAAATCGTGTACATCACAAGTATGTAGTAAGATATATTATTAAAAAGTAGAAGTTTTTCTATCTACCCTTATTACAATATTTATTGAATATTACAACAAAACTATAAGTTGGGTACCTACTAATATAGGTACTTTTAAATACATAAATAATAATTGATAGCTTTTGCCTTATACATTACAATTTAAATCAGATTTCCAATAATCGAACAGCATAAGTACGATATAGCAAAGATCTTTTGTCATTGTAAATATACAATTCATCATCCCGGCTAAAGCATATCGACAGATTTCGTCAACGCTTCGTAAACACGCCGATATTGATAACAGATACCATTGAAAGAGAACCGATACCCGATATAGATTTTCTTACTGGTGTAATAAACATTTGGTTCGGTTCATTTGGAGTTTATTAAGTGGAAAACAGACCGGTGCGTCCAGCGGGCCGTGCATCGCTGCGGAATCAGAGATTCAATCGCTTTATGTGGCGAAAGATTGTTGGAAAACGCTTCCTGACTGGACGGAACTGGACGTTGACAAATGTTATTCAAGCTGTAAAATAAGTATCTAAGAAAAAAATCATCAAGGTAAGCTTAATTTTGCTGTTTAACGGCCTGTTATCCGAGTCGCGTAGGCAACAAAGCGGTCCCTCAGCCCCCGCCAAGTTAGAGCGACGATGTATTTTGCCGCGCAAGAGTCAGGAGGCCCGCGGGTGGAGTGCAAAGACAAAAACGAACATAGATCCGACCTCGATGACGCCTGGCGCGGGACTGAGCGCAGCGCGCGCAAATTCTTCCGACCTTTTTACGCTATTAATTTCATTAAAAAACTTAACTTCACTATCAAAAATCTATCCAATGCAAAAAAAATTGTATAGGATTGCCTTTCAGTACATGCAATTTCCAGGTTGTTACGAGCTTTGATTAGAGCATAAAACGAAAAAAATTAACTAAATCGACTTTGTTTCAGATATTTTTTGATCGAGGAAATTTTATTCTATCAAATTTAAACCAATGGATAAACTCAAACACAGATGTTTCTGTAACATGTATTTTTTTCCAACTCAAATATTGTAATTAACTTGAATACAATTGATTTAAATCCGATAAATTTGGCATAACAGGCCGTTAAGTCCTGTCCTTTTCACAATTTGATTTACCTAAGGTGAAGTTACTTTTACAGAATACATAAATAAAGAGCAGGTACAGTACTAACCCATATACCAACAGCTTACTTTAACCCTTAGGGTTCCGTACCCAAAGGGTAAAACCAACCAACAGACCAAGAAGTATACACAAATTCCTTATAAAGTGACTTTCATGATTTGTAAAATATGAGTGAGATATTAAATTTCTACCCTAGGTACCAAGTACCTAGAGACAGATACTTTATAAGGTAGTAGTTGAACAGAAACGAATAAACGGATTCCAAGAATGATTTTGTGTTAACGAATCTTTCTTTCTTAGATGGTCTTTGTTCAGCAAGACGATAAGAAGGTAGTTTTGCTGTTTGTTTCTACTTTGAGGTAAGTCGAAGACGAAAGCTTTTTAAAAGTTTCAAACTACAATCCTTATCTGCTCGCCTGTTTGTTCAGATTTCCGTGAAAATGGTTTATTTTTTGAATAGAGAATATCTATTTTATTCACTAGTGTATTTTATCGCAAAGCGTTGCGTTCTAATATCATTTTTTGTCTATGGTAATTGACAATTAACAATTGTTTTACTGCACTCAGTATTGTCATATAAAAGTTTGTTTTCCCGCTGTTTTTCTTGTGATGATATACACTGGTTTGACTATAGTGCGTGTTAAACCAGTATAAAATATCATATATACCATTCTACATCAATACTTGCCTCAGTCATAAGGCAACGCACTGACAACGGGTATTGTAGGTAGGTGTCTATAGGTGGCGGTGACCACTTACCATCAGGTGGCCCATAGCTTGTATGCCACATATTTAAAAAAAGTACGTATCTAGTATCTACCTCGGGTACATACTTAATAGCTGCAATTGTAATTTTTAAAGAATCAACATTTGACTAGCTATTGTTGTGCACACGATTTGGTTTCTGTTCCCGTCGTACTGATGTCAATCCGATGGGGGTGACAGGTGACAGAAAAAAAACGCAGGTTCTAGAATAGCCTACCTGATGTTAGGCCTGATGACCTGGTTAAGCTTTAATAGCATTTTATCTAAAGCACTGCTCTTATGCAGGCGATCTCCCTTCGTCACATCCTGCTATAAGGAGTGAAGCCAACAATTTAATCACCGCATACATAAATACTATTTCCCTTGAATAAGAGATTACACAGCAAGAGTAACGCGACAACTCGAGATACATACGCATACAATCAACATAAATTTTCGTTCGCGTTGAATATTGCGTTACAGTCGCATAGTTCAGAGACGCGATAAAATCGCAATCATATCATCAAAGAGCTGTGGCGGTGCCAGGCAATTCTTGGGGCAAGTGCCCCTTCAAAAATTTACCCAGATGACAAAAATCTGAATAAATCAGGATATCCACACACTCGATTTACTGAACACTGTTACACTTTACCCTCTTCGGGCATGATAGTGATGTACAAAAACAATGTCGATTGATCTAACTAGAATCTAGAATCACAATTTTTTTCCCTCTTAATAAACGTGGAGTAGGCTTGGATTCCGTCTTTTGTCTTTTTCAATAGGTTACCGGATTGTTTATTTTTATCGTCTTATAAAATGCTGACTTTTAAATAAAACTGATCACCGTAAACAAAACTAAAATACATTCAAAATTAAAGAAAAAGCAAGCATTTTATAATATTTAGTTAGACAAAGAGCGCACTAAACTTACTAATGACGTCACTTGTGGGTGCGCCATACAAATTCCACACTGACTGCTATTTTTTAACAAATCAAACACCTGTTCGGTAGCCTATTGAAAATGATAAAAACGTAGTAAATATTTGAACTATTTTATGTGTTTATTTATAAGAGGGCTAGATGTTATTGGAGATTCTTAATTTCGCCATGTCGAAATAGTTATATTAAAATTTTATAGTTGACTGGATATGGATTGACAATTCTATAGGTTCTCTCCATGTTCCTCTCATTTAGATGTTTTAATTGGCCTTTTATAAGCATACGATTACTTAAGTGATCTTATAGAGATACGTTTTCGTGTAATTTTTAATGTTTCAATGATATGGTTAGTAACTTTATTGTATAACTAGCTGACCTGACAGACGTTGTCCTGTCTTAGAACTGTCAAACACGCAAAGTTAAAATTGTAAATATTATTTTTTTACTCCTTGGGTTACATTATTGGAGTTTTAGTAAGGATTCCTATATTTTTTTTAAAATATAATTTAGTCTATGTTACCCGGGATAGTGTAGCTTTCTAACAGTGAAAGAATTTTTCAAATCGGTTCTGTAGTTTCGGAGCCTATTCAATGCAAACAAACAATCAAATCCTCATTATAATATTAGTATAGATAAATGTTTGCATTTGTCGTCAATATTTCTACGCATACGTTGAGTGCTGTTATAATACAGAAATTTCTTAAACGTAAGAATCTATTTTCTTTTCTTTTGTATTTCTAAAGATCAATATAATTCATAAAATGTGGTGAGATAATTATTTGAAAATCTTAAAAAATTACGAAGTTATTCAACTTTTACGACTAGGTTTACAATAAATAGCTAATTGTGCTGATTGTATGTTCAATAGCTTAACGAATCTGTTAAATAAAACAAAATTAACTAAAATGTATGAAGACATGGAGTGGTTGTAGAGTTTTATCACAGAAAATAGAACGGAAATGAGAAGGAAAATCTGTTACCAGGCATTATGAATGAACCTTGATTGAAGATTCTTATTTAGATCAACGCGTCTAAATCCGCATCATAGTTGCTAACTCATTTCGAATGGCTGACGTTTCGTTTATATGGGTGCAACTGGCTACAACAAATTTCATACAAAAATGCCTTGACAACCATTCCAATATAAACAAAAAAAAAACTTGAGTTTTAAATAGACTCTCCCTTTATATCCCCCTTATAAAATCCTCACTACGCCCTCACCAAAAAGATTGGAAGCGTGCCCGTTGCGCACAGCGTAAATCCCGTGACCTCAAGCCATCCTATCTCGTTAGTTTACACGCACAACATGCGCACTTGTCCCTGTCACAAACTAACTTTCCAAATAATTAAACGTGCTAGCTATTAATTACATGGAAACAGTCCGCTTCAATTCATTGCCTAACAAAAGCTTGACAAACGACTCTATTAACCAATTCAATGTATAGCCTTTGAGGGATCTGTTTTGTTTCTGTTGCTATGTTTATTGCAGTAGCTAATTTATACTTGACTGTACCTTTGCTGACCGTACAATCATTATGCAAAACCCTTGAAGGCACTAACTTGAAGATTGTACCTGTCTTGAAATAGTAGATGTATTTAATTTTGTACAGAAATTTCTCGAGTATCTGTAAATTTACAGCAATGGACACAAGCAAATCTTGCACGGTTTCTTTCGGTCACAACATCAATTATCTCACAATGATGCCTTGAAACCACAAACGCAAGCCTATTAATAAAGTTTTTTTTTTAATTAAAAGTTGCTAGTCTATAGGTTTTTTACCGCGGATATATTTCGGAGAGTGTGCATCAGATCTGCATGATCTAATTCTCTCTTGCCCATTTTTCAATCAAATAGCCAGGGCAGGCACAAAAAGCGACACCGTTTCATGGTTAATATTTTGAAAACCCGTACATACCACTTTGATTCCACTTTTATCGTGCGAATCGCTAGACTGTGGAATACGCTGCCAGCATGGGTGTTCCCCGGCAGTTACAATCTGGTTCTCTCCAAGTCGTGAGTAAATCGGTTTCTTCTAGGCAAGCGTGTTCCATCGTAAACCGCATCATCGCTTAATAACAAGCGAGGCGGCAAACTCAAGTCTAATTATTATACCATACCATAAAAATAATACATAATATTACAATCCATATACATATAAAAATCAAATTGCTGTTCGTTAGTCTCGCTAAAACTCAAATACTGCTTGACCGATTTGAATAATTTTCTTTTGTTTTGTTCGCCTCAATACAGGGGTGATTTAAAAGAAAAGAAAATTGGAAAATTTGCCCGAGAAATTGGGAAAATCGGAGAATACTGACGGTGTTTTTTTTTCTATAACGTTTGCACAGGACAACGTTTGTCGAGTCAGCGAGTATAAAATACGTATAGCTTCAGAGCTATGTGGGTCTAAAACGGCCACTTTAAATGAATCATATTAGGATCCTATTATGAATCGCTTTACAAATCGTAAAATGCCTTGTTGTTATACGTATATAGTGTTTTACGCTTTCTTTAAAACGATTAGTTCTAACTGGAACCAATTCGCAATGAAATCAGTCTTGCACTTTTCATAATATTTTATCAAAGCATTCCAACGGTACTTCCATTCGAACAACACCGTATCAATCTAGATCAGGGACAAAAGGAAACATGATTCCTAGTTTCGCTTCCTCTACTACTACTATTTATTATATATCGCTTCCGTACTAACTGGTATCTAATCTGCTGTGTGGGATATGTTGCGACGATGACGTATTCTGTTGGTTCTTCCATCCGCAATGTGTCACGCACCCGACCCTTTGATTGATACGGATTGGTGCTTTATTTATAGAAGTGTACATGACTAGAGTACTAACAAAATGGGTACAAATGCGACTGAAAAATAACCTGGATAATATACTTCGATTTTGTAATATTTCTATCTTAATAAATTGCAAAAATCCCTACCACTAGAATTTCAGTTCAATGCACGGTAAAAGTGTTGTATCACGTTTATCTAGATAATATATTGGGAATATTGCGCCATTAATCTTCCATCTGTCAAGCAGGCGGGCGTTTGTTCAGCTCCTTCTATTCTATGACACTGTCACGTAAGTACAGAGTTCCATAATTTCAGGGCTGGCAGTTCTTGAAACCTTATTGGAATTCATCCAGGAGCTTAGTTCACAAACTGAAATGTACGTGACTACATGGGACACGTTTTTGTGACACATAACAACATATCATATTTTTATTAATATTTTAAAATGCGAAATTGTGTTTGTTTGTTCCTCTTTCACGCGGCAACAGAGCAATGGATTGACTTTTTTTTATAAAGATAGTTAGAGGCCGGATTGTAACATAGGATATAATTTTTATCTCAGAAATAATTACAGTTCCTGAGAAAATATCTACTTGGCTCGTGTAAGACTATTTTCTAGGATCTTTTATTCTCATTTTCGCTTACGTTTCCTTAAAATGTGTCATTATTTGGGCTTTTTTACAACAGTTCCCCACGATTTCAGTGTTGGTCTCGTAGTAAAAGAGGTTCTTAATGACGTATATATATATGCAGTAATAAGATCTCTTTCGGGTTAGTATGGTCATTTCGAGTAACCCTGTACACCACATCTCAACGACAATCTGTAGTTTCATTGTTTGCAGTTATTACCTATAATTTCACACAAATTTAGTCAATCAAAACAATATAGTCGATAGAGATATCACTCATTTCCTGATTGTTTACTAGTTAGTGAAGTTATGCAGGTACAAACACGTACAGTAAACAACGTCTAATGCAATCGACTAAAATAATAGTTATAACGAACAAACAAACTGACTGCATTAGCTGCTATCTATTTCTGTATCAGATGAGCGTATGTAGCAGTTCTCGTGAGTTTGTAATGCAACGGTTGTATCTGGTGCAGTTGATTAGACTGAAATAGATTTATGTAAATTCATCAGCAATTTATTCACTAACTAGCACGATGTCGCGAGCAATAGAGCTCGCGGCATCGTACGCGTTGAAAATTATAACAGCCTGTTGTTTCTCGCGCTTGTCCTTATCTGCTCCAATCTCGTACTTTTTACTCTCCTATTCCTCTCCAATCCCAATCCCGTTCCACTCCATTCCAACTTCCATCACCCTTCCATCCTTCCACCCCGCATCCAATCCACTTCTGCCCCATTACAATCCTGCGCCGCTCTTTATCAAATTTTCATTTGGTTCTCTATTCAAATCCCGCGTCTATATTTTAATTGTAATAATTTCATAGTGAAGATGCTCATACAAACTTTAATTCCATATTTAACTCCTATATGGGATGAATTCATAAAAGTCTTTCTGTGTTCTTTATTTATTTTATTTATTAAAAAGTAACAAAGGAATTTGGCACAAGTTTTTTGTATTTAACAAAGGGATATTAAGTTTGTGTCTTTATTTAATTTTTTTAATAAGTTTATTATGATTTCAAATATGTGTGCTTATCTTGCCGAAATAAGTCAATTATTATGATGAACTCGAGATAAAACGTATAACTGATTTTTTCTCAAATAATCTGCCGAAGAAGATCAGCGTCATAATCAATTCTCAAATGATCTGCCGAAGAAGTAATCACGAAGTGCATCATAATCAATATTTTCAACCAATACTGAGAGCGCCCGCGCCAATTGCAGATATCACAATGAGATGTAAATCCATAAAGTGGAAGGCAAGTATCGTAAATCTCAGCCAGTTTTCACAGAAATCCGTGCTCTGAATGCAATTTAAGCCCACCGAAGCTTACACTGTGTAATCTGCACCAGCTCAACATTTTCATTTTCCACAGAGACAACTAGCTGCACACGACGATTTTACCCTGAACTTTTTAGTTTTCCCGAGTTTTTCTAGAAGAGAAGTATATTATTTTGTCTATCTTCATGACAAATACTATTTTTCGACTGAACTCGTCGAAATAAGTTACAAACTTTTTGTCTTTTTGCACAATTTTTTTGTACATTCATATTTAGCTAACAAGTTATGTGGTGGTACGGAACCCTGAGTATGCAAACCAGACTCGCACTTGGCGAGTTTTATTTATCAAGTGTATCCTTTGTGAAATATGGCCGCCAAAGTGGCAAAAAGTTGATCCCCCTCCAAAGATTATTAACCATCTGTTCACGTCCATTTAGAAATGCAGGGGTACTATTAACATAGAAACTTGTAACTCGCCATGATGATAGGTTATTTTGAAAACTTTACTGAACTATATACAAAATTATTTCGAAAATTTTGTGATAACAATTTTTTGAATTATAGCGATAAAACGGTAATAAGTTCGAGACGTTCTAGCTCAAAGGTCATTTAACCTTCTTGTAAAATGATCAAATTTTCCAAGTAGTTTTCTCTTTGACTAAATCACGAAAAGACGATTATGTCGGGATGATGCATCTTTGAAATTTGGTTAAGTGCACAGAGCTTCGTTCGTTTGAATTTTTAAATTCCACCAATTCGTATTTTAACTGCCCATTTTTTTACTACGAATGTGACCACAATCTACTATGCCACAGTTATACATTATGGCTCTATAGCTACGGAATCTTACCATAAGCGTGTCTCGATACGCTCTTGGTCAGTTTTTATATGTAAAGGCTAGCACGATTTACACCTTAAGCAAAACTTACTAAACCAAAGTACACGCGTAAGTCTGACTTAAGCTCTATCTAGTAGGTACTAGGTTGCGGGAATGTGCTCTGCATTTGGGATTAGACTAACAACCAGAAACTAGGATAACTTTTGCTTCCACGAAATAGAAGTCGCTTAACTCGGAATTGAGACTGTTATTACCTTAGACGTACAGTTAAATTAGCTCGCTTGTGCCAAATACAGTTCTAAATAGTACTTTCAAAAATACAGAAATTGTACCTATTGTCAGGAAAATTAGAAATTCTGAAAGATACTAGATATTGTTTAATTCTACACACTCAGAAACATAGAGATAGTAGTTAAAGTAAAAGATCGTTGAGTTAAACATTTAATTGCTTAATAATTAGGATTATAATTAAGCTAGTGAATAAACGTATGCCCAATTTCCTTAGGATACAGCGTCTTATCTAGATTATACAGGATTATCGGCATTTCCATATATTTGTCGAGTGTGATTTTTTTTTCTATGCAACAGCTTTTTTTCTGTTTTCATGTTGGTCCCTTTGTTTTGTTAATAATGATGACATTTACAAATACCGCCAATGACTTTTAATTAAAACGTTTAAAAATGTACGCAGTTTATTCGCTTACAGTGTCCAGAGATGTTGCAGTTCTGCGCCGGGCTTAGATTGTATTAATTTGATGACTGGATCCCAAGTAGGTGGTATTTGCTAACCATCCACTCTATTATAAGAATTTGAGGATTATCATAACGAATGTAGTGGTTGGGGTTGTCAAGGTCATGAATCACTAAAACCTAAAAACTCATTATATTGAAGTAGCTGAATTCTTAGAGTATAAATTTAGTACCCAGAATCTTGTGCCAATCCAGCGCTTAGAAATACAGAAATACAGAAATACAGAAATACAGAAAAGTTTATTTTGCGATAATGTAATTTAAAGCTAAACAAAATATTTCATATATAAGTAGGTGATAATCATCTAGATAGACGTTAAGATAAATAACGTTATTTTCGTGAACCGACGACGGCGAAATAATTAATCTTTCGTTGATTCTCAACGAGATTATTACTTGTCATTCCAATAATTACTGTTATAGCAATATTTCTTTTATGTTTACGTGAGGACATTGTGACGTTTTGGACACCTTTCTGTGTCAGTTTCTCTCTGCCCCTTGCATGTTGAAGAATATTATTTTCTACTCTTATCACACTATTATGAATGCGAAATTTTGTCTGTAGGTGTGTCTGCATTTAACACCGTAACAGCTGAACGGCTTTCAATGAAATTTTGTATGGTTTTATATTGGGTATGCCCTTGGTGACAAACAAGCAGGCGAGCTGCCTGAATCTGATGGTAAGTAGTCACCGTCGGCTATGGATACTTGTAACACTAGAGGCGTCACAAATACGTTGCTGACCCTTTAGGACTCTATTAACGCGCCTTTTCCAATCCCAATTTGGAGGTAGCTGATACTAGAATATGGATCGATACAAACCCATTTTCCCGGAAAAAAAAACAGGGTTTTTTTAGGTTAGCGGGTGCAACCACGGGCGCTGCTATAGTCATTTACTGTCTACTTACTTTTTTTGTCTGTCTAATTACTTTCAATAAGTACAAAATGTTTTTTTTTATCCACCTTAATACCTACAAAAGTCTTTAGCATGTTTTGGCAGGGGTTGCAAACTTACCTGTTCGCGACCCCTGCCAGTTACAAGCTCGAAACCTCTCAAAACATTTCGTAACAGAGTATATGGTATAGGGAATTACACAATATCGCGTCCAACACAAGGGTGAACTTACCCTGCCGTACCCATGTCCGAAAACCAATGTTCAAGACACCTGAACAAGGAGGTCAAGTGCAGGGTCCACCGACCCTGAAAAGCTGCCGCTTGCGGGAAAGGTTATTTTTGCGGCAACAACTGATAAACACATTTTTTTAGATGAACGGAACATTTCTACATTTCACCGTTTGTAATAAAAATACTGGAATCATGCAGATTTCGCGGGTGCGTGATATGTATGTTTTGTTTCTCAAAATTTACATAAAAATGAGATGTTTTATATTGAAGCAACCTTATTTTTTTTACGAGCATAGAAATACATAGGGCTACGCGAAAAGGGTATACTAAGCCGAAAGGTTAATATTATACTCATCATTATGAAAAACGCCATGTCATTTAAACTCGAAAAAATATGAAATAGCTGATATTTTTATAGCGATTTCAGCGTTGGTCTCATAGTAAAAAATGCGTTTGCCTTGTCGGGATACACTCTCGTCCCACTCTTTTCATACCCAGTCCCACTCTCGTCCCAATCCTCATTTCTTTCGTATCTGCCAGCGGAACGATTCTGTTTAGGTGATGAGAAAAGTTGCGCGACCGCAAATCGTATATCCGCACGTTCACGTGATTTTCCAAACTGCATTGTTGCAGCGCTAATTCGAGCCCGCGTTAAAAGTTTGCCGTAAGGCCCCGATGAGGCTCCCGTCCTATGCCTTCCTTCCGAACCACTCCCATCACGTTTATTTCTTGCCCCAATCCCGATTACATCTTATTCTCATTTTTATCTTATCCGCCACATGGTATCTGTAGAAAGTTTTGTAGGTACGTACGATACAATTAAATAATGCTTACACGTACACCGATACTCCAAAAAAAGTAATTAAATCTGTAAATGAAACTTATTCATGCGGCTAAGCATAGTAGTACCTAGCTACATAGTGCTAGTTAGATACCTTGTGAAATTCAAAGACTCGTGTGATATAAAGAGCAAGGGCACTTAACTGCCATTCTGGTAGTTGCCTCGCTTCGCTTACGTTCAGGGCTGCTACCGTTTACCTTTGCTTTTGAGCTAAGCTTTCGTTTTACAGCTTTAAACTCTGTAGCAAGTTTTTTAGAGTTAATCCGGTGCAGGGTCTGTAAAGATATTAAAATAACAAAGTTATAAAATACGGCTGGTTAAAGGAACGAGTTTCTAATGAATCTGAAATGTATTTTTTTACAAATAATGTCACTATGACCTGTGGTATGACCATGGTATGACGTCAGTTGTTTATCGTAGCCATTAACCGTCATATTTTTCAATCAAGCTTATGGTAGGTAGGAAAACTATGAAGCGGATCTACCTTAGTGTAGGTGAAGTAAAAGCTTGTAAAAACGGAACATTTTGAGGTCGCAGTTCGGGTTGAACTACTAGTTTTCTGTATTTTAATCGCATTTATAGACATTAATACTTGATTTTAATTACCATACCTAAACTACCTCTAAACTTAAATTAGGCGATAAATTTTCTAAAGAGGTATTATATTCTTTACTTCTTTGCAAAACAAAGTTTAGGTCTTCATCATTTTTGTTGAGAGTTAGCTAACTATATAATAAAGTTACGATTTCCCTTCCAAAGAGATCTTTCCTTTCAAGCCTAAAAGTTTCATTCAGCCTTTTGACGAAACTTGTAGAAGTAACGAGATAATTAACTTTCTTATCACATTACTGATAGATAGATTCATATACATAACTAGCTGCGCCCACGGTTTCACCCACGTGGATTACTTCTTAAGACATCAGCTATCTGCCAGTGAAAGTTCCGTCAATGTCGGTCCAGCCGTTATGGAGTCCATAGGGAACATACATAGGTACACACATTGATTTTTATATATGTAGATTAAGTATGGATTAAGGTTTTTTTACAAAAATTGCCATGTACCTTTATTTACACCAACACCAAATTCACCAAATAAAATACAAGCTATAACGAACACTAACAATCTATACTACTATTATACAAAACAGTTCCTTCGTATCTACATTTTATAGGTTCTCCTTTTTAATGATAATTCAAATGTAACCGATGAAATTTAATTTATTTTCGTCAACTATTTAGATTGGAAATACTACGTATATACCTACCCCGCAGTTTCACCTACATAGATAATCAATCACACATGTTTCCATGGTATAAATAAAAAGTAGCCAGTAAGTAAAAAGTAGTAGTTTTTCTTACGATTCGACTATATCTAAATTTTAATATCTATGCAACAAGTCACAACGATCCATTACTCTGTTTCTACGTGAAAGAGGAACAGATAAACAAAACATACTTTCGCATTTTTTATATTAAGTATGATATTAGTTTGGTTTTACTTTTAGCCAATCTTATTACGAGAATTAAGAAAAAATATATTGTGTATCCTAGAGGCATATTTTGGTTGTACCTAATATGATGTTAACCTTCATTTCGAAAAGGTTTATTTATCTATTGAATTATTACATAAGCGACCTTCTATTAGACACGTGTATCGTACCTATTCGTTTACGACGAAAGTAGGTAATTGGAGCACAAATACGATGTACCTATATGTTTAAAGACAAACGAAATCATTAAACCTTTATTAATTTCATGACAATAGCAAACGGAGAATAGAATTTCTAAAACTTGCAAAGCTTATTTATATTCAAAGTGCAGTATGCGTCGACCGCACAAGAAAGGTGTGGAGAGGTCGCGGAAGCAAGCGTCGTGCGACGCGTAGGAAGAAGCCTTTAGAGACAGCCTCCAGCGGTCATTGTTCTCGGGGCGGGGTGACCACACCCGCCGTAGAAGCCGACTCTATTGTGCACAGATTCATTGTCGCTCTTATCGTTTTGATTCTTCATAATTTACTTTGATGCAGATTTTAAAATTAATCTGATCATTAGTAGCGTAACGTGGTGGTTTCAAAATCTTGGCTGACAGTGCTTAATGCAACCCGAAAATGAATGAGATATTTTCAGCTCACTTTTCGAAAATAAATAAATTACTTGCGTTAGAGTACCCTTCATCATCATTGTTAGCCAAAATACCTACGTCCACTGCTGAACATAGTTCTCCTTCTTAGAACTCCACACTGATAGCCTATGGCATCCACTGGATGATCGCGACTCTCACGATGTCGTCGATCCATCTAGTGAGAAGCTTACGCTGCAGCACGCTTGCCTAGAAGAAACCAATTCATTCGTTTAATCTAACTAATTAATGTAAACAAATTTTGGACAGCGATTTTAGCCTACTTCTTAAGTTTTGTATCGATTTGAAACTTCGCAAGTAGTTATGTAATCCAAATGTCTATACTATAATTTAGTGTAGTCAAAGTGATCTGATGATAAAGCCAGGACGTGGATAGTAAAACATTCAATAGTAAACCCAGCGAGTTTGTGCTCCTTTGATTGGGTTTAACGATCACCTAAGCGTATTTTTAAACTATAATAATAAATTAATAATCAACACCTTAAGAGGCTCTCGCTTAATGGTTGGGTCAAGGGTCAGATGCTGAAGGCGGTAATCCTTGGCACGGCACGTATTTTCAGGAGGTTCCTCACTCTGCAGCCCTAACCACCGGAAGCTTGGGCCCTGCCCCGCTGCCGGCACTCTAGGTTTAGTTTTTTTTTATAATATTTGGTTTTTATATATTTATTGTAAAAAAAACTTAAATTTAAGAAAGAAAATAAATAAATGTGCATGATTAATAATCACAATAATAATTTATTATCGGTCATAATTTTACCATTATAATTTTTTTATTTGCTTCAATTTTAAATTTTGTATTCGAAATATTAAATAAATATTTCGGGACATTTTTCACACACGGTCATCTGACCCCAAACTCAGCAAAGCTTGTGATATGGCTGCCAGAGACTGATATACATACAATATACATATATAGTTTTATATACATACTTAAATAGATATTAACAACCAGATATAGGACAAACACAAACATTCATCACATAAATGTTTGTCCTAGGTGGGAATTGAACCCACGCACCCAAGCTCAGAAGGCAGGTTCACTACCAACTGGACCAACGGGCTATCAAATATTAAGTCCATGCCTGATAATATTAGTTCCATGCCTGAACTCTGCCTCCATTAGAGCCTGAAATAAAGACATGTACTATTATTAAGTGTTTTAAATGAAGCTCATTATAACTGCACGAGTCGTTAACTAACGAGATCGTACAACCAGTGATAATGCTATAGCAGTTTTTGTTCTTTGTTCCAATTTATTACCGCCGGATATCCCGCACTAGCAATGAATCAAGTGGAATTAAGTAGATTGGATATGTCCTTACATGATTTGGTTTAGACAAACAATGTAATAAAACTAACTAAATTAACCTAACTTTAGGGAACTGATAGCAGGCTAATTTGTAGGGTTCGGGTTCCGATTGGATTTTCCTTGACACCCGTTATAGGACCCATAGTCACAAAATTTTGGGATGAACTATGTAAGAGAATAGGCGGTTACGCTTTACTCGGTGTGCAACAATAGAGTTCCAAGCTTGAATGTATGGATGGAAGCTTGATGGATTTTGCTAAATGAAGTTTTGAATAGAGCTTATTTGACGAAACTAGTTTCATCATCCTTGAATAACCCTCTGCCAGGAGGTTAATAAGCTATTATAAATCTAAAAACCAAAAGAGGTTAGACCTCTCTGTGAAACACCAAATCGAAGGTGACAAAAGCTTTCGTTTCACTGCCATATTCTCCTCGGTTCCCTACCAATCGTAACGATCCATTTTCTGTTGGAATTCTGATATCTTTCTGTCACGAAACTAGCATAAAGCTTCATGAGAATCGATCGAGATTCGAGACACTTGCGTGGGTGCCTGCCTCGGGCCCATCCAGCACCTATTGTGCACAGAAGGCGTAGCAGGCCACGCCCGCCATTGAAGCATTCCTATTATATAAGGTGACACTATTGTATTTTAAATTTCAGCTTAACCCTGTCATTGCATTCAAATGCAATCAAATGGCCGGAATAAATTGATTCCACAAATTCATACATATGTGCCGCGTACTCTTGGAAGAGATTTATAAAATCAAATACAAGTCTGATCCTTAACCTATAAAGTCCGAATCCCCATCATGATGTCCTCATCTCTCACATTTTAATACGTACTCATAAATTCGAGCTATAAACTCGCATATTACACATTTGAGTACACACATAAGTTCATTATCTCTGACCAACGGAATTACATCGTAAGTTATAGCTACATTTTATGTCTGGAAGATTCCATTAAACTCTTACATTACGCGAAAATGACGAGATGACAGCGATGACCGAAATTATCTTCCACCGACCCTTTTTAATGTTTCCAGAGAATAACTCACTTTATTTAATTACTTAAATTTTTGTAAGACATTCGCTTTTATTTTCTTCTCTTCTCATTAATGAGAATATTTTTGAAAAAGATTGTGATCAAACGTTTTCTGCTCCAACTCTTTGCTAAAATGTTGAAATGAAGATACTTTTAGCTGAACGCTGGTAACAAGTTCGCACCTGCGCCCCGTTTTAACAAGATGGATTCTCTTATAACCAATAAGCTTATTCTTTTATCGTTGGGGTGAAATATTATGAAAGAACTGTTGACACATTTTATGACTAACGTGGCCCCGACCTCTGTCTCATAACTTACTTTTTGTGTGATTTACTTTTCTCCGCACTGACATTGTGTTATCTACTTGGAAAGTTTTATCAAGATGTACGCAAAGGGTATACCTCAGGGTTCAACAAACATACGTCATGGGAATGGACGTGAGATTACGTAATCTTGCGTGGAAATCGGTGATTTAACATTGGACTTTTGTCCCTCGTGGCTAATCGTTCCCATCACAGCCGGGTAACTCTATGTAGCTTCAACAAATATCGGCTAGTAAGGCGATCAAGGTAAATAAACATAATTGATATCATACAAGTAATTGGGAAGTAGGTACGCGGAGGCTATACAGCAGCGGACACTGGTGACGCAACTGTGGCGCCGGCCCTTCCGCTAAATAACGACGGCGATAAATTAAACCCAAATGTCCAGCACCAGATACCTCGGATAGAGACCTGACGGCTTTCAACAAATTAATTGTTGGATTGTGTAACACTGACATTAATTTTATTGCTTTGTTCCATGCTACACGCAATATTTTTGTATAATGAAAGAGAAAAAACTTTGCAAAAATCTTGTAGGTAACTATATACCACTTCTCCAATAAGCATATTGCGGTAACAGTGATGGTAAAGGGATAATAATACTATCAAAATCCCGTAAAGTTAACCACATATCGCGCCTTTACGTGCCTTAAAGTACCAAATTACCGAATCCACCTGTGGAAATTGGATTATTAAGTTCCGTTGTTGCAATTCGAACAGCAACAAATTGTAATTCAATATCAATGTCTCGATCATTCGCAGATATGAGAGGACATTTTGCATCTGCTCTGCATTAAAGTCGGCAACAGAAGATCTATTTCGAAAGAGCGCTAGAAATGCACACAATACAGTTACTTTTGCATTAGCATTTTGTTCCGCAGCTGCATTGCTTTTGACATGTATCATTTTGTTAGCATTACCTAGTTGCAGAAAGTTGAAGAAAATGAGCGGGCAATCAGAAATAACAATGTGCTTGAGCTTCTTGGCAGAGTAAGTGGCGACTTCTAGGGATAATTTAGTAGCTAAGACACGCATCCGAATGTTTACAAAATAATATACTTAATGTACGAAATACTGATTTGTAGAATTCAATGTTGCTTGCAGTCATGTGTTATGGTTTTGTGGTAAGGAATCCATATATCATTCTAGCCGTGGCACGTAGCCAGTGAGTTTATTAGAGAGTGAACCTTTCGCCAACATAGTACTATTTGTCTTACTTTGCCTTGCGCTAATGAAATTCAACCCAATTTGCTTACTCGTTTTGTTTGCATGAGTATTTAACTCATCTTTAGTTCTGCACTTGAATATGTTTCTAGATTATGCTCAAGAATGCCTCTCCATAAAGAAAGCCTCAGCGAAATGGAAATGTAGAACGGTTCCTTTTCCGCTCCATAAAGTGTTAAATGGAAAACGGGTTCTTTTTTCATTTAAATCTAAAAGGCAAAACCAACTGGCCCATTTATCACTGTATCTCACAATATGTGGAATTTTACTCTTTCGGATCGTAAAGGAGAGAGCGGCAATCAAAGTTCTTTGAACGGATGTATAGGAAAGCCTGCTTGGAACCCTTTCATGTTTGCTTTAGATAGAGATTTATAACAGTTATTTTTTTTTGTCTTCAGGTACTTAACTATGCTGGATCCAAGGTGTGAGCAGTAAAGTGTGTGTTGGATGATGACTTCAGTGACGTGTCTGGTGGTAATAGGGGATCCTGTATGACGATGCGAGTGTGTATGTAAAGGATGTGTATAGTAGTGTTGTGCCTGGGTCGTGGAGCGCAGCATGCGGGGAGGGGGCACGTGACGTCACCGGCGCGCGCGCACTGAGGCCGGATGCGGCGCGGCAGTGTCTACAGTGTAAGCGAGGGCGTGGAGCGGTGCCTCTGTGCTAGGTGAGTTAACTCGTATTTTAAAACGGTGTATAAACGAACATATTCCCTGCTATTTAGCTGTCCCTGCATGAGGTGATGTAAGGTCGTAATAGACCTCACAGACAGAAAATGAGTTCGGTGTTACCTCACCCGCACTAGTTGAAGGTGTCTGGAAATTATTCCTGGTGCAGAAGATGACATAAGAGCCTCTCTTATTAAGTACAAAAATGACACTAGATTGGAGATAGGTGTCATTGCACTGGTAATAAATAAATACTGGCGCAAACACAGTTATACGACCTCATCTCTCTATGAACCTCATTATGATTTTCTAATCATAACAGGCATATTACAAATTTTCAAAAAAATCACTTTGAATCTGATTCTTGACCATAGAAACGATTTCCTTATGTATCTACTATTTCCAAAAAAAAACAACTTGTTTCTGCAGAAAATAAGTGTTTGATAGTAAAAATTCGTACTGATAAACCTAATGGTTTATGCGATCTTTTTTTTTCACTCTTTTTGAATTCACGCCAAAACACTCGCAAGCTATGGCGTCTGGGTGTCCTTAGCATTTCAAATAAAATTTATGAAGTACTTTAAAAGCTTCCAAACCAATTCCATTATTTTCATAATACTTCACGTAGAGCATCGCATCCACCGAGTCGCGAAGACCTAGAACCGAGGATTGTTGTAAAATTATAATTTCATTACGCAATTGCACTACATCTAATCATGAAGTTTCGAGAAGTCCTCTTCGAAGCGAAGCTCTTTCCATTAGAGATAGGGAAGCTTTATTTTACGCAGCGGACTCTGACATGCGCTTTTATCCGAAGGTTTTAATTCAAATAATGCAATTAGCTTCCATTTTCCCGTATCATCCCCATCCAATTATCAAGTTGTCCGTATCTGATGCCTTTATCCCTTTACGCCATAAACGTATTAATTTGTCTAATTGAGGTTTCAACGTTTTCTTTTTTGTTACTTATCTATATATACCTTTTTTGTCTAGTCTCTAACAGGGTTATTTTTATTGTACCTAAGACTTCTCTTCTCTTCAGAACTTAAATAAAAACTTTGGCACTAGATTTTTTGTCATTTCTTTACAGAAATTGTCAAGAAAAATCTACGATTTCTTTGCTTAACATGCGCGTTTACTTAGCTCTTAGAACATTGTAGGTATACTCTAGATTTTTTGTATGATGTACCAATGTCACAATATGTTTTAATACTTACAACCTACAAACCAATTTAAAATAATGAAGCCGGAGTACTTTCATAGTCAGGACTTTTTTTCTTCATTATATTTTCTGAGATCGACAAAATTATTTGAATGTGCTAAAGTGCGAATAAAAATACGAAATTCAACCATTTCAAGTTTTACAAGTAATAACCAAAAGCTTTTTGTAAGTAATTGTCTACTTTCTTTAGGCTACGGGTTTTCAATGTCGAAATGGGACTTTAATATCGCCAGGTTTTAAGGGTCGTAAAAAAGCTCCAATTTAATATGAGGCAAGAGACAAAGTTTTTTGGAACAACCATTTATAACAATTTGTATTTTTTGTGTAAAAATTCGGTCGGAAACATTTTACACCTTTTAAATTACACTTAACCACGCTTTCTCGTTAAACTCAGAGAAACACAAGAAGGTGTTATGAGCACCTAATTTACAATGGGACAAAGAGCAATGACTTAACTTATTTCATTTTGTGTTTGAATTTGTACCAACTAATTTATGAGGCCTATTGGTATTTACCTACTCTTTCTTTTTAGTCAGCCATGCTGTTATACTGCTGAGTGGGGCTCTTCATATCAAGTGTAAATGCCTAACAAATAAAAAAACAACTCTTACGAGAATTTATAGGTAACTGTTTTTTTTTGTACTTATTAGTCTTGTCACTTGAAATAAATAAATAATTTACAATATCCAAGGGATGAAACTATTACAGCGTATACACAGCGTCATACAATATTGTCAAACTGTTCACACGAACTCAATTAGTATTCCCTAGAACAATGCAGGCGAAGTCGCGGGTAAAAGCTGTTTTTTTATTGCGTTATTATAGCGAGGTGGTGGCCAAACGCAAGCCTATTATACATATTAAAAAAAAAAAAAAAAAAAAAAAAAAAACTGTGAATTTATAACCTCCTCCTGAAATCGGTAAAAAATACTGTAGTCCATGCGGGCGAAACCGCAACCAGAAACTAGTTTACATAATATGTATATTTGTGACAGGTAGCGCGAGCGGGGGCGCGGGTGCGGGTGCGGGTGCGCGTGCGCGTGCAGCCATGGCCGGCTGATGGAGCCGCCGGGCTGGTGGTCGCCCTCACCGTCGGCCTCGCCGCCACCGCCGCCCCGCGCCCCGCCGCCGCGCTGCCGCTGCCGACAACCCTACTCCAACAGCTACACTTGTCTGCCACATTACGGTCAGTACTTACCTTCATTCATGATTTTTGCTTACTTCTTTCTTTTAGACTACGTTGCTGGCACCTACATCCTCGACCAAAATAACATGAATGGACGGACCCAGAAGGAGCGCATTTTTGAAGATTACAAAATGAGCGCCGGCTCTCACTTCGTTTCAGTTGGTCACTAGCCGTAGGAAGTGCAACACGCGTATATTGTTACATGATAACGAAACATCTGACCAAATTATGCCTTCGTGTGCTTTCCCGAAGTGTAAATACACATCAAAAAACCGCTATCTATTGTTTGTAACAAATTTACTATACATTACTATAATTAATTAGGTGTTGAAGTATATTTCCGACGGTTTTTCCTCGTTTTTACTGATCAAGTTCAATGGTTATGGCACGTCCATTTATTTTATTTTGGTCGAAGCCTACATCCATATTCCAAGGAGCTGCAATTGCCTGACATAATAAAGTATGACCCTGGCTGGTGATTACAGTGTTTGAAAAGACATGGGGGACAACTTTGCCCAGTAGCCTAGGGCTAGCGGTCTAGCATGGGCTGTAGATAAATTGTCTTTCCACTGTTTTTATCCACGCCTAGACGCGACAAAGCTAGAATATGGATACGTTTGTCTTTTTCTCGCGGGATAAAAACGGTGGAAAGACAATATATCCACGGCCCGTGCTAGGCCTGCTGAGGAAAATAGGGGTATACTTTATTGTTCAAGCTCTGTTCTAGATTTCAAACTTGCTGCAAAGCGTTGTGCCGCTTTCGACAATGCTACTCTGCCTACGCGTACCTGCTGCTTTATGTCACACTTTCTTCCTCCCGTTCAAGGTTATGTTGGTCCTCCTAGCAGTGCCAGCTTTAGACGCCACGCTGCAGGGTTGAATAATACTGATCTTGGTGAAAAATAATAATTGAGGAACACGGCATGGTGGTGGTATTAGTAGGGCTCTTTCGAAAGCTGCCTGGCTAGCTACCAACCTCGAGTCGATAGTTATCGCCAAGCACTTAACAATTTAATAACCGATAGCCTCGAAGAGACAGTTCATAATCCAATCCTACCATTTTCTACCACAACATCTGGTGATCTAACTCTAGCCCATCAATTATAAAAAAGATCTAGCTCTCTAGATACCAAGCAAATACTTATCATGAGAGCTCAACAAGTCTACTATCGTACCCTTATCCATCTAGCTGCCAATAAAGTGACCCTTCCCAACATAGGGAAAGGTAAAGTAAACGAATCCATACGAAGTAGGTAATCCAGGTTTTATTGCCAGAGCTTCCTAAGAATTTACTATTTTAAAGAAAAATATTATATGTAGTATTTTGAAGTTTCCTACCATCAACCTTAAGGAACTGGGGATAGGAACTAAAAAGAAATTGCGTTTTCAGCATTTAAAATCGTAGTAGCAAGTGATCGCAAATTGTTTTTTCTATACGGTTTTACAAATAATCTACAGTTATCAGCTTTATAGATGAGTCATCATCATCATCATAATCAGCCTATCTTAGCTAATGTTGGATATAGGCTTCTCCAAAGCACGCCATTCAGCTCGGGCTTTGGCTTTACACTTCCAGCGATTGCCCGCTGTTTTATATCATATCTCAGGGTGCCCACCGCTTCGTTTGTTAATTCGTGGTCTGCACTCTAGAACTCGTCTACCCTATAACAGTTATCAGTTCTACGACAGACATGACCAGCCGGTCACACCACACTTCCAGCTGACCAACTTGCTGAGCTATGTCGGTGACTTTTTTTTTTTGGCTAATTACTTCGTTTAGAATACCCTCTTCCGGATCGCAGAAAAACGCCTAGAAATGCAAATCCATGCCGAATGTCGATGCCATCCGATTATATTTGTCATTGTTTAGTCAATGTTGTTTAGCGTTTAGTTTAAGATTATGGATGTAAATCTGGAATAAACTATTTTCATTTCTATGCTGTGTAAAGATTCCATGCTAGAACCTAATTTGTTCTTACGTACAATCGTTATACATAACTATATGAGTTTGCCGTTACAAGTACAAAATAGTAACAAAGTATTCCAATAGCAAGGCTTTTTAGGTAAAAGACAAATTACTTTATAAATGATCCTGTTACTTTCAAACAGTTTAGATTGATATTTTCCGTAACAATGGGACCGATATAACTGCGCTACGACGTCATTAGGATTTCAATGGTCCTATATTCACGTGTAGACATTGACAAATCTCGGGGAATTGTTTCCTTTATAAATATACGATGCTTTGTCCTCCCCTTTTATTCAACAACGGAAACGAAGCACTTAGCTGCGCAGCCTAGATCTCCAGCTTGAACATTTAAATGAGCTACAATGAAGGCTTCAGGTGGTGATCTGGATTGTTCATAAGTATTTTACTTATAACTTTTATTCTTAATTATAACTTTTTTATGATTGACAGGCTAGGCTTTTTACCACAGCTCATCAAGAAACGATGCCGGTACGCACTGTTATGTACTTGTCGGATCAACTCGAATGGAAGAAGAATCTGAAAACGCCATAATACCATGCCATGGTTTCCTCACATTTTTTTTATTGGCAGATTAAGCTTCTAACTTTGAAGACTGTTGGGATTTGAATCCACACCCTGCCATGTGGTTTTGAATTCGAATATGCCAACCTTTACGCTATCATCACTCCGAAACAGCTGCATTCCGCAGCTTAGATAAGTTTCCCTGCATTTTTTCGAAGGGAAAAGTAGGTACCATAGATAGATAGAAACTCTACCAGAAATAAAAATTACAAACAGATAGAAAACACTTGTGAGTGAAAACATGCCATAAGTGGCAGCCTGATCGCTAAAAGCAATTTCTTCCAGGCAACCATTGAATTGAAATAATTTACATAACAGGATATACGGGTGATGTTAAAACACTTTTATCATAATATATTCATCCATGTAAAGCAAACTCTTTCCTTCCCATATTTTATCAACTAACGATCCAGTCATTTGATCGTGAAAAGTTAATGCCTATAAAAGTCAAGACATACAGACAGAGTTATATTCGCATATTCACAATGTTAGTAAGATTGTCTGGTCATAACTTAGTAGATTACTTGTGTACGAGTGAAAATACCTTTTATTTAGTTGCAGATAGTTGAAAATCCTGAATCATAGTGAAAGCATTAACGAAATCTACCAAAAAATCTTCGCCGTTGTAGTCTGGAGAGATTTATGCTTTATAAAAAATGTTGCAAAGTCACGACTCCTCGAGAAAAAGTACGCAATAATAGTAAATCCCTTGAGTCAGGCATATTATGTGTGAAAAAAGAAAATACAACAAAAACACGCTGGCTTACTTTAAGAGTATGACTAATTTCATGCTACATTGAGCGGTCTAAGTTCTACAATATATTTTATAAGTGTGAGAATTTATTAGCTGTTCTTGATTTATGTTTATTGCTTCCTGTCAACAGAGTCATAACATCCGAGGAAGTAAATGTTTTATTTTAATTGGTCAAGGCTTAATTTGATAACAAACACCTTGGAAGAGTAACGATTAAATGACCTAATCTAAGGAAACGTCTAACAGATTTTTGACTTGAGGATGTGACGAGATTTTCTTATAGGCCAGAAACAGAGAGTCTTCAACACTATTATGCTTTGGATTCTGCACGATATTTTTCGGCATGCACAGGTCTCGCATAGGTAAGTCGTATGACGTCCACCAACAAGATGGACAGACAACCTAAAAGAGACCGCAGGGAAACGCTGGATGCAGGCCACTTCCAACCGGCCCTTTTGGAGATCGATGGGCAGGCTTATGTCCAGCAGTGGACGTCCTATGGCTGAAATGAAAGTAGGTCTTTGTAGATTAAGTGTTTTTTTTTTTAATTTGTATTTTGCTTTATATTTCTAATGTCGGGTAAAGCTCGGACATTTGATAGGCATTGGTGAGGCCGAAGCCAAAACCAAGAGGCATTTTGAGTATAAAATACAATTGTAGAATATGTGTGAATAGGAATCATAAAAATATTGAATATAGAATTAAAAAATCTGGGTTAATGTGGTGAATTATTGATGGCGATGACCTGGTCCATGCCTCATTTCAAGATATTGTGGCAGGTGATGACTTGCCAGCCACTAAATGGGCCCCTTATAAAGGCGGCTGTATATTGGCGCCGGAGGCCCAATAATTATAATTAAGTACGTACAAGGCGAAGTATGAAGCGTTTTACCACTATTCTAAGATTTGCACTATAGTTTCTCGAAACAACAAACCCCGTACGGGTTACCCGTTAGGAGGAAGGTAATCCAAGTCTGGAAATCATCCTAGGGACCTCATTTACCTTTTAAAATGTGATAATGGGCAAATGGGCCCATGGTGGTTTAGATAAAGGGACGAGTTGTACTACTAAATAATTACTAAGGGTCGATTGGTCCCTCTATCGGTACTTTGAATTATCTCTAAAGTTCATAATATTAAGCGATAAGTAAGCAAATTGATGCACTATCAAATCAATTGTATTACCTACTTCATTTGGTACCTACGTCAAATACCTGTAACACCGCTAGTGTTGTCTTTCAGATGCGAGATGCTGTGGGTCCGAAGTTGTTATTTTTGAATGATAGAGTTTAAGATAAGATAAGATTTTTTTTTTATTTCTAAGAGTCAGTTACATGAACATTTACACAGCTATAAAACCATGAGTAGAAAATTACATAAAGTGTAAACAAATTTACAAATCAATTTTTTTATTTATTTAATATACATTAAAAATACTAATCTAAAAGATCCTCGGTGGAGGGAAAAGTGGCCAGAATGCTGGCAGCATTGCCACGTTGGATAGCAATGCTAATTTTTTGACCAAAGTAGGCGCCAGCATTCCTGTCACAAGTGTAAACTAAATAAATAATGGAAGTTTTAAATTAATAACACATTTAAAAATTATAGCGTAAAAATTATAGCGTAGTAGATTATCTAAATTGTTTCTGATGCAGATGGTTGGGGGGACGGCGAAGAAGAGTCGTCGGGTGGCGCTCTACGTGAGCGCGAGCTGCGCTCCCTGCACCGCACTGTCCCGGCACTGCGCAGGCGCGAGCTGGACACGCGGGCCATCAAGCACCACTTCTACCCCGAGGGAGGCTGGGGGTACGTACCCACTCATACAGCCTTAGATAGCCCGTTGGCCCAGTTGGTAGTGAACCTGCCTTTTGAGCTTGTGAGCGTGGATTCGATTCCCACCTAGGAATCCTAGGACAAACATTTATATGATGAACATTTGTGTTTGTTCTATATCTGCTGCCTAATTATGGATGATTCGGATCGTTATCGCGATCGCGTGCCATCTCACCTACGCACGTGGTGCGAGTAATTAGATGCAAACGAGACGGCATGCAATCTCGATCACGATCAAACTTCTATATTAAGGCCGCTGGTAATAAATATATATTTAAGTATACATTTAAAACTATATTATGTATGTATATCAGTCTCTGGCAGCCATATCACAAACTTTGCTTAGTTTGGGGTCAGATGACCGTATGTGCAAAAATGTCCCGAATAATTATATATTTTATTTTTATACAACTAACGATCCCAAGCTCACCGAACACCTAAAGCCGCTCAACATGCGCAGAGACGTGGGTTACAGACAGATATTTTATCGCATTTGCAACGGGGTGTGTTCTGAAGAACTGTTTGATCTGAGGCCGGCGTCGCGGTTGTATCATCGCGGTAGCAATTGCCTAAAAGCTCATCCACATATCATAGATCAGTGGAAATCGCACACTACAATGTGAAATGAGCTACCTTCCGTGGTGTTTCTGAGAAGTTTCAACATGAGGTTATTCAAAAAGCGCATGAGAGTCGGCAACGTATTTGTGATGCCTCTGGTGTTACAAGTAACAATCCATAGGCAAGGGTGACTGCTTGCAAGGCAGCCCGTCTGTTTGTTTGCGATAAAAGTACAGTTACAATAATCGTATAGCGACAACAGACACGAAGAATACGCCTACCCTAAAATGAGATCCGGGTGTGGATCGGCGGCCAATTTTCGATTTAAAAGTATCTCGTAACAACTCGAAAAATACATATGCCTTACTATTATTAACTTAGTTAATAATATTATATTATTATGTACACAAATAATGTAAGAAGTATAATAATATTGATACGACATATACAGAATGACGAAGGACTGTCCTAAGCCCAGAGGGGTTCATGGTATCCATCATTATGAAGAACAAATCGCGAAAAAATATTAGCTGTTCCATACATGTTGTCGAATGTGAATGACCGTTTTCTTTAGAACAGCATTTTTAATTTTTTGTGATTTCGCTTTTGGTCCCATAGTAAAAATTGTTCATAATTATGGCTACTATAGACCCATATCGGCTTAGTACACCCTTTCCTCGCAACCCAGTACATAAGTTAATAATATTCTATGTACATATATAGTAGTAGTTATAGAGTAGTATACGACGTTATAAAAGTATCGAAATCTCACTGTTCCTGCAGTCAAATAAAGCTAAATCAATCAGATCTAACTTCTCGAGCCGACCATAAAATCTCTGCTTCGAATGCCATATCGAACTGTCATAAATTATATTAGCTTCCATCGGTTTTACGACTTTACCAAGTCTGTTATAAGAGTCAGATTTTTAACCTTTATTAGATAGCTTCCTTGCATATTCCAATTTGTCGTAATTGACTCGTTAAAGAAATCCAATAAATATTTTATGGTAAAGAAAAAGTTATAACGTATAAAAAGTTCTGAAACATGAAGCGAACAAAGAAACCTAAACACACGCAAGTTGGTACATACCTACTCATCTGTAGCTCTAAAAAACAGGCTTGAATCACAATTTCTAGAAGTTAACAGGGCAAAATATTATGTCGTTTGCAGCTTCTCTTGAATTGTTTTATTTTTCTAATCGCCGGATTTAAAAGTCTTACTTAGGTTAGGGTTCTAAATTAAGTACTTACCTCATCATCACTATTATCATCATCCACACAGTTCCTTTCGTCCGCATTTGACCACTGGGTCTTTATCTTGCTATGCCATCTGCCTCATGGTATTATTTATTATTTAGTATGGCGAATATTATGGCGAAGTGTATAATAATATACTTCTCCAGGTATGGCATTGTGAGCCACAAAGGTTACGAGGGTGACACAAGCCTACGCATCGACACTGTGTTACCAGTAGCATGAAATCATAACTCCCATCTCTGTGTTCTTCTCCTGTAGGAATCCGATAAAACTATGTGGTTTTGATTTAAATAATATGCTTAATATATAAAATTAATGTTTAACTTGAATTGCTTCTCATGAACGGACAAACAAAATGTCAGTCCGAATGCTTTTTGTATTTTATTCAATAGATTATTTACGTTTCCCAATGTATGTGTTTGTTGCAATGAAGTGGCAACTGGACAGTGATGTATGCATGTGTCACTCTCGGAATGCCAGACCTTGATCTGCCTCGGTCTTGTGCTAATCTAGTCCACGCTCAACCTGTGATGGTGACGATAATTATATCGTCAACCTATCTTGCAACGAGATGATCAAAGATCCGCTTTCCTTGCATCGGCCACTGTCAGAACCTTACTCCTTCTGTCATCGTTTCGCGTAACCATCTGCCTTCCCAGTTCCACTTTAGATTTATTACCGCGATTCTGACGAGACGTCTAGAACCTTTGTTCTTTGCCGGATTTCAGTATTATAAACTCAGTCTTGGAGTTCATGAAGCATCCAATACTTATCTATACTGAGTTTTCGGTTAGAAGACGGTCATATTTGAAGATTTCATTGTAGGTACTCATCGTTATAAACAACTTTAACTATGGAAATTAATCCTGAAATTGCAAAACTAAAACAGCTAAAGTTATATGATTATTTACGGGATATTTACCGTGGTAAGGTTGTGGAATGAGCCCCCGATATTTTGGCGCGGTTACATGCACCATGTTCACTAGAAGATTTAAAATATCGGGAGCTCATACCACAACCTTACTACGGTATTTATCCCGTAAATAATCATATAACTTTAGTGAACAACCGTGATAGTTTAAAACACTAAAACAGCTGTTCCATAAATTAAAGTTGTGTCAATGACATTTGTCTAACAGCTTATTTGTTTTTCGCCATTTTATGGTTACCCATACATACTTTCTACGAAACCAAGATGTTTATACAGGGTTACGCAAAAAGGGTGACCAGCCGAAAGAGGTCCATTATACCCATCATTGAGAACAACTTAAACAATAGTACCAACCCTGCAATAACAAAAAAAAGTTGGCTGACACGGGATGCCCAGCAGATGTGAAACATGACGGCATAAGAGAGCGTCATATCGTTTGCCGTCACGAGTCGGTTTTACTGCCAAGGCGCGCCAATAGATGTTTCACTTCAAAAATCAGCAGTTCCATACAAAAAACGATTATACACACTTGAAAAAATGTATGGTGTAGCTGATATTTTTTATCGCCCATTTAGTGATGGTCCCATAGTAAAAGTGATTCATAATGATGAGTATTAAGAACTCTTCTCAGCTTGGTACACCTTTTCTGCGTAACCCCCTATATAACGTGTAAATAAACAAAACACTCCAATTAATGTCGCGGTTGAGTAGTAAACCTACGGTTTGCGTGTAAGAGCTCTGAAACAATCAAAGCATTAAATTGGATCAGACACCAAACTAAATACAGTGGCACTCGCGCGAGTTCCATAATATAATACCGTGTAGAATTACCTGCTCACTCTGACGTACATTTGAAGAGACATCACATCATAACGCACCCTCCACTCTCTCGAATAAATGTTCCGACAAGGAACGGCCCGAGTGGGTGAATCTCAAATTTCCCTCGCGGTTCAGACGTGATGTGACGCAAAATGGAGACGTATTATATCACCATCACTCGCACCGGCAGCAACTTTATTCCGACTACGGCAAGATAAATACGGGATTTCGAAAGCAAATTTAGGTACCGTCACGTCAGCGACGGCGTATTAATCTGATAGCGTTATAACGCGGTGATTCCATCGCTTGGCGATAAACGAGTTTATATTTTGTATATTGACTGCGCAGCCTATTATTGGCACAAACGTCGTGTTTACATTCACATCTCTACAACAGTAAATCGCTCTGTAAATATTCATATCATTGACATTATCTGAAATTGTGCCGGTGTAATGTAATATGGACAGTTCAATAACGTTTTACCGACGAATAAATAAACAAAGAGTTAATAAATCAATCAATCAATGAAAATGCTGTAAATATCAATACCATTACGATGATTCCAATACAATTACTATGATCTACTTGATTACGGAATTACCGTTTTTCTGGCTCAACGTAGGTATAAGCATTCATTCAACGACATTCAGCGTAGTAAAAGTGGTGGTGGTAAGTTATGTGAAAAAGGTGTTAATAATGATGAGTACAATGATATCCTAGAATAGTATGTCCGTTGTCTAGAGATACACCTCGATAGTGTGATATCACGATACAGTGTATTAAAATGAACTAAAAGATAGACGGTAAAAGGGAAGCTGTACATAAATAAACAATGGTGCTAAATCATGAATAACCTGAAGTGAGGGGTTAGTTAACCAGCTTACCTGCCTTATCTATATTTCTTCAACCCTTGTCTTATCTCAATTATCCCGGGATTCACCGCTAGTCCACCTAACAGAATAAATCTCTTGCTTTACATAAGCCCCAATTTTCGCTAGGCTTAGTAAGGTCACTCTTCTAAGTCTACGAGAACCTTTAAGCTAGCGGCTATTTGGACCCTCCTTTGATTACCAATTTACTAAGGTACTCGTATTCTGAAAATCCATCACACTCGCGAATCATAAACTTTGGGGACTTGAGATATTGAATCAATTTATCTCGGGAGTTAGTCTCTCCTGCTCCATAATCAATAATCCTTTGACGCATAATTTATGTTCATTATAAGGTGCTTCATCCATCTGTTATGTAGCACAATCAGTAAAGTTTCTAATAAAGGCACTTGCCCAGAAAAAAAAAAAAAAAAAAAAAAAAAAAAAAAGTTTCTTCGGGAATTTAGGTTATGATAGTATACAATTATTATAGCTCTAATATTTACTTGTACTTAACTTTTTGTATCATACTAATATTATAAATGCGAAAGTGTGTTTATTTGTTCCTTCACGCAGCAACAGAACAACGGATCGACCTGATTTTTTGCATGAGTATAGTTCAAGGATCGGAGAGTGATAGATAGGATAGGTTTTTTTCCATCACCATCATCGTCACCATCACCATTTTTCATCACTACGTGGGTGAAACCGCGGGGTGCAGCTAGTACAAGATATATAGTTATAATGGGTATAATTATAGTATAATTATATAGTAAGTATACGGTTTATATTTTTAACAAAAGTATAATTTTTAATATAGTTTAGATCTACGTATAAACTAAATGTGATAACTATTAAAGGAAGCCCAACACACATTATTTCTTATCGAATTTTACCTAATCATAACAAATGTATTTTTTTTAAGTATAAAAAAATTAGTTCGTAATTACAACACCAACAAAAAAAAAACTAAGAACAATATTGTACTGAGGCATATCTCGCTGTTTGTCTGATATGAGTTGGTCAACACAGAAATCGCGAAAAAATACCAGGAGTTCAATAGAAAAATGACATTCACACTACCATTGTATGGATCCGATGATGTTTTTTTAGCGTTTCAGGTTTGGTACAGTAGTTAGTTGTACATAATATTATAAATAAATATTCGGGACATTTTTGCACACACGGTCATCTGACCCCAAATTAAGCAAAGCTTGTGATATGGCTGCCAGCGACTGATATATATACAGATATATTTTTAAATACATACTTTAATAGATATTAACACCGAGATATAGAACAAACACAAATGTTCATCACATGAATGTTTGTCCCGGGCTATCAAATACTATTGCGTACAATGACCTTCTTTTTTGTTTTCTTTTGAAGAATGCAATAAACAAGTATGAATATTGCAGGTGGATTGTCTGTGGTGCTGCCTTCCTCGCCCACTTGCTCTCGACTGGCCTGCAGCTAGCCTACGGGGCTCTCCACGTATACGCTCTCCGACACCTTGGCCCAAACGCTGACCACGCTGGTACGTACTACAAAATACACCATCTTCAGTATTTCTATCTTTCTGATACTACCTCTCTCTTCCTCTATTTCACTTGCCTTGGCCTTGTGGGGCCTATATTCACATTTTTCGTATCAAAATGTGAAAAATAAGTGTTGGCACTTTTGCTGTACCAAACTTGCCAAAATTTTCAAAATCCAATGTTTAAATAGCTGCCCAGATTCAAATCAAAATGTTGGTTACCTGTTTCGTCGACTGCCCCTCGCAGCTAACTTGACCCTGACCTTGACTAAAGAAAAAAACAGTAAAGATTAAAGGAACATTTTTGAGCGATCCCGAAATATTTCTTGGCAACATCAGCATCAATAGACTTGTTGCAAAAACATAACAGACCTTAATCACCACACGCACACTTAATTTTTTTCGAGTAAAATGTGAAGCTTTCAAATAAAATCCCCGGCTACAAGACATAAAGACACTTTAAATGCGATTTATGCATCATAACATAATGGAAATGCTCTGATAAATGAAAGTTCGCATTACTCATGAAATCCAGCAAATGAATACTTATCAGAATAATTTATGTGGAATGTGGAAATGATTTCATCGTCAAACACTTTACTAAGAACACATGGAAGATGACAAATAAAGAAACGAATGTAAAAGCCGATAGCTTTTTTCGTCGCTTTTGAATTGTAAGATTGAGGAAGAAAACAATTTTAAATCTAAAGCACGAGGGCGCCGCGGGAGTGGCAAGCAATCTATCAACAGAGACTCCGCTCTGAGGAAATGCGTAAATAAACAACGAAGGAAAAGAACCGAGGACGCTATCAATATAACGCCATATTACATCTGATACAAACGACCCCACCTCACCAACTTTTAATTGCTGTCATTCTTTGAACCTCAATTTGTTAAATAATTTCATCCGCGGCGCCGCGACTTTCTACGAGGCGTGGACAAATTAATCATATTTTTCTTAATGTTTCTGTTTGGTGTAATTTATGTTAACAAGCCTCGTGCGCGTTTGACAACTAGAATTTGAATTGGTTATTTAATAAATGAAGTTTCCCAGTCACCGGTATTTGCGGACAGGCCTGATTTATTGAATTAATTTTCCAAGATTCTCGTCTCGGGCTGAATATTAAGAGGCAGAAGTAATTTCGGTTATGAGCACGGTCTTTGTTGTCGGCGGTATGGGCGGTGCGCCGGGACATAAGTCTGTCAGCTCCGCGGCGGGCTAGCGTTTGAACGAGTTAACGAGTTTAACTAAAATCAGCAAATCGGATCGCACCGTGAATATAAACCAACGCTCGACAAATTGGCTTCAAATTAGCTCGATACAGTAGCCAATAACAATTACGTAGTTAGTGAAATTAATTTATAACTGCAAATTCGCTGTTTCACATCTATTTTGTATCGATTCTACTCGACAAGAGATACGTTTGTTAATAATTCAATATTAAAGACAATTACAAAATTTGAGATCCCCAAGCCCCGGTATCGACCGTAGCTTAGCGCATAGAACGTTGGGGCGTAAACCTTGATGGCCCAGGGTCTAATCTTCAATTTTTTTTATTTTCTGTAATTTTTTAATAGTAGTATGGACAACACTTCAAATATAATATAGCTTTTAAAGTTTGTTAATCTTATTGAAGAATATTTTAGTTTATGTCTAAATTAAATTACGAGTTACTTACAAGGATTTATGAATGTTGAAACTGCTGAGGCGCAGTATTCCACCAAACATTCACCTAAATAAACACGAAATTAACGGAGCTTATTTACTTTAAATTAGGACGTTTGCTTTCATTCATTGAAACCTGACATTCATCTTTACACAATCATCCCACGTCAGAGGAAAATCACGAAGCCGACGCGGCGCTGAAACTGTGACGAAAATCAAAGTACCTGTTAATTCATTTACACGGTAACAAGCCTGTATTTATTATGTATTTCGTGATAAACTCGCGCAATTGTATTAAGTGAATCCGTCGGGTGTCGTCTCTATTTTACAAATTGCCTGTGTCTCATAACTCCCACATTTGGGCTAACGTGTTTAACTACATTGACGTGGCCCGCTCCAGCCGCCCAATTAGCGTATTTGTGTCCCTTACGCCCACAGAAAAGAGAAGTAAATAGAACAGAAATGAGAAGGAAAATCTGTCGCCAGGTATTATGACAGAGTTTTACTTGAACATTATCATGTATGTCAACGCATCGAACTCCGCATCCAAAGAACTTGGACCTTACCTTTTTGGGTTACGTCTCAAAGTTCTTTGTCCGCATCACAGCTGCTAACTGATTTAAAAAACCTGACGTTTCGTTAATATGGGTGCAACTGGCTACAGAAAAAAACTTACAAAAATGCCTTGACAGCCGTTCTAATTTAAACAATTATTTTTTTCTTTTCTGTGCTTACGCCGACTGCTCCTTGCAATCCAACTGCTCCTTGCAATAGGTAATACTCAGTTTTTGGTACAGGCGCCGGTTACCAGAGGCACACACACAGTGTTCCCGTCGGCGGGATCGTAGACCCCCAGGATCTGTTAGAAGATCGGTTAGATTCTCACCAAATAGTCAATCAGTTCAACAAACCGCTAGGGCTTCAGGGCACAACCCCTCTGGGTGCCTGGGCAAGTCTGATCCCCACTCCCAGCGACGGCCCAAGCCGAGGTTCGTACCTTCGAGGTGCCCTTGACCTGGTCGCCCAAAACTTAAACCATCAAGATACGCCGAACGCACTCTGCGTTAGCTAAACCGATCAAGCTGTAGAGGCCGTAAGGCCAACAGCGTAAGTAAATGTAAATAAAAATGGGGGGCATGGGGGCCATGCCCGGGGGGGGCCCCCCCAAACCCCTAGCAATTCCATACATTCAACTCAGTTTTTCGATTTGATTCAGGTGCACTTTTACACAGCATACTCATATAGGTACCTATACTTGTCAGAATGCCCCCCCCCCCCCCCCCCCCCCCCCCCCCCCCCCCCCCCCCCCCCCCCCCCCAAATGAAATCCTGGATCGATGAAAAAAGCGGCTGTAACAAATAATTTATTATGAAATCTCAATCCTCTTGGGATTTGATTATTGAATCGCTCGTATGATATTTCGCAAGAGAATATCATGTGAAATGACTGGCTTTCGATCAAAATCCTAAACAAATCCGAGTCGCGTAGGCAACAAAACGCTCCCTCAGCCCCCGCCAAGTTATAGCGATGATGTACTTTGCCACGCTACAGTCAGGACGCCCGCGGGGGGAGTGCAACGACAAAAACGAACATAGGTCCGACCTCGATGACGCCTGGCGTGGCACTGAACGCGGGGCGCGCAAATTCTCGCAATCTTTTTACGGTTTTAATTTTACTAAAAAACGAAACTATTCACTATCAAAATTATATCCAAATAAAAAAGTGTTGAATAAAATTGCCTTTCTGTACATGCAATTTCCAGGTTGTTACGAGCTTTCATTAGAGCATAAAACGAAAAAAATAAACTGAATCGACTTTGTTTCAGTTTTTTTTTTGATCGAGGCAAGTTTATTATATCGTGTTTTGAACCAAATCATAAACTCAAACACAGATGTATCTGTGACATATATTTTTTTCCAGCTCAAATATTGTAATTTAACTTAATAAAATTGATTTAAAACCGCCAAATTTGCTATAACCGGCATATCAATAGTAAATCATTCAATTCGTATGATATTTTCGTGCGTAATCATCGTACGAGCGATTCAAAAATTGAGCCCCTGGACTGAGATTCCATAATGATTCCAAATTCACATTTTTCGTAGCGACAGTTTGATAAATTACGAATTTTGACAAATTTGTTATGGTAATTCAGTCAAAAACCGTTATGACGAAATGTGAATTGCCCTAGGGACTTGCCATAATTATTCAAACCTGCGTTCCATAAAAAAACTTGCTGGCACGCGTGACACTTTTCGTCAGCGGGAAGTAGACAGATCATTTTATAGAACTGATTAACCATTTGAACTTATAGAAATAAAACAATGGTAATACTCACATAAGATTACGCAGGTTACTCCGACCATAATTTCAACCGCATTCGGCGGTCTTTTTCAGCAATAGAGCGCCCGTGCGGCTTCCTCTTGCTTTGCACCGAAAACGTTTATAAATAAAAAGGAATGTATATGATTTCAAAAACTGTATCATTGACAGGATCTAACCAGGCAGTCGAACCATGTGGAGCACACAGCCTATTGGTAAAATGAAAATGTATTTTCATAAATAGAGCAAAGTCATCGGCAGTCTCGAATCACGATGATCTAGATGTGTTAGTATTTCGAGCGCTAGACCCTCGAGAGATTGGTTGTTATAACTATACTTAGATCGTGTCCTGTTTTGGTAGTTTGGGCGGGAGCGATATGCGTGGGAGTGTCCCGCGCTGCGGGCGCGCTGGTGGCCGGTCGGCGGCGCTCACCGCGGCTCGTGGCGCTCGTCGGAGGCCTGCTGCTGCCACTCGCCTGCCTCTTCACATCGTTCGCTACGCAGCTTCACCAGACATTGCTTAGTTACGGTAATATCCAACTTTCAAGCTACCTTACTGACGTAGATACAAGGCTAAAGCGATGCGTAAATAAAGTAAATTAAGAAAATAAAAACAAATTTTATATTTTTTTCGTATTTTTCTCAGCAAACCCCTTTCATTTGATACCCATATCATGGTGGTAGATAAGAAAATTTTGCCCACCATCTTAGGGCGTCCACCATATTGAATTTAGCGTGACCTCATTATATTTTTCGTATTCTTCTCAACTCATTTGATACTCATATAGTTATTATCATGAGGGTGCATAAAAAATAACTGATCCGCCATCTCTGAGAGTCCACTATATTTGATTTAGAATGACGTCATTTAGCTAAACATGCTAAACATGCTAGTCCATAGAACGCCTCGTTGTCCAGGGAAAGGTGGAAGGCACTAGACCGCGCGGGAGGTCACCCATGCGATGGACCGACCAGATCAAGTCTGCAGTGGGTGGTCCCTTAAACGAGTGCAGCAGGATGACCTCCAGCAGAGAGAGATGGCGAGACATCGTGAAGCGCATCCTATCTGCCCCGTCCAATACTACTTCATGACGACCACGACCGCTCTGCCAAGAGCGAAACGACTAAGAAGAAGAGCTAAACATGCATTCTCATCCAAATCATAAACGTGTATGCAAAATTTCAGCTCAATAGATTGTATAACTGTATTAAAATTCATTTGCAAGATTTGATACAAACTAACAAGGCAAGTTAAATAAAAGCTTGTAATAACAAAAACAAGATCCGATCACAAGTAAAGTAAACATCAACCTAAGGAGCAATTTCCACCGACGACGTCGCTGTTCAAACGCATCGCTGCGCGCAGTTGAGAGGTGGCGGCGTGCGTCTCGTCCATGTATTGGCCATAAACACCTATTTTGATTAAGGTTTCTTTAAGTTATGATTAACTAAATATAATAAAGATTAAAAAACACGCTTAGCTAAGCGTATAATTATATTGTATCTATATCTGAAAGCAATCGTTTTACGTGTTTCGCAAATCTCTTGTAGAAATAGCTAATTGTAGAATGCTGTATATATTTGGAAGAAATCCTAAAACTGTTATTCTTGAAAGAAGGCTGCATTGATGCACAATTGCACAAAGGATAGGAAGGTACTATAATCAAATACTAACCAACAGGGTGTATTTCAGGCGTGGTCCTCGGGATAGGCTGCGGTCTAGTCCGAGAGGCCGCTGGGCTAGTGCTGGGAGCGTACTTCCGGCGACGAAGACAATTTGTAGAACTGGTAGCGCACGCTGGTGGCGGCGTCGGCATCGCACTCTTCAGCGTCGCTTATAAGGAAGCTGTTGGGTAAGTGGGAGTACAAATAAGCCCCTCAAGCATTATATAAAAACCTGACTGCTTTTGCAGGACAATTGCAAATTGCCTATTTGCAATTGTCCTGCCTTTAATTTATTTTTTGTAGCTTCAAACAGCTACAAAAAAGAAATTAAAGGTAATAGTGTTTTTGGGTATTTTAATTTGTAATACCTTAAAGGACGTAACGCGCTCATTTTGAACAGTCAAAATAACGCGGAACAAGACTAGCGCGTTTCGTGTGCGTTTGTCAAGTAAGTGTAGTATCCAATCAGAAGACGTATTTGATTTGTATGACGTGTTACAACACGTGTTATGTGGTAACTATTTGATTTTTTTACTAATTGACATTTGGACTTTGTACCTATCAACTGAATATGTTTTTAATTTATATATTTTATTTATTAATTTCCTCCTATTTGATTGACATTTTATAATTTAGCTAGCTGCGCGGTTTCACCCGCGTAGTGATGAAAAATGGTGACGATGATGGTGATGATGAAAAGTAGCCTATATCACTCTGTGGATCTTGAACTATACCCATGCAAAAAATCAGGTCGACCCGTTGTTCCCTTGCAGCGTGAAAGAGGAACAAACAAACCAACAAATGAACACACTTTCACATTTATAATATTATGATTGCTTTTTTCATATGTATTACGATTATTTAAAATATTGACTTGACCAAACCAATAACCAACTAATCAATTAATTCTAATTTTATTGCATATATTTTTGAATTTTAAGACTCGTCACACGCCTTAGCGCTTTGGCGTCGATGTAAGTGTAAAAAATATTTGTGCTTTAATAAATAAATAAATAAGTAGTTTATGCTGATATCTTTTTATAACTTACATGAAAAACACAAGACTCTAATTATTATTGCCATAGGGGAGGATAAATGGATTTCTTCATAATTTCTGTACTAATTCATAGCCCATATAAAACAAAACCCATATTAAAATTTAGTTATACAACTTTATATCCATCTACTTTTTATTCTATTCCATGAAACCTAATAACATTAAGTATACATTCAGTTATTCACTCGTTTTAGAAATAGGTCTCCTCTCAGAAAAAGGACGCCAGCTATAATAATTCATCACACAGGGTCGTGGATTTGTGGAGCTTTTGATGAATTTGAGTATTATTTGTATTCAGTGTGTGTCGGTTTGAGGAATAATTAAAATAACTTCTTCTTGCGTGATCACAGTTTCTTCTCGAAAAAAGCAAACTATTTACGTCAATCATACACTACAATATTTTAAATGCGAAACAGCTGAACGGATTTGAATTAAATTTGGTATGGAAGTAAGTTATTACGGTTCCTGTAGTATAGCGGTTAATACCGCGGGGCGCAGCTAGTGTCAAGTCAAATAATTTATATAATAACTAGCAACGCACCCAGCTTCGCACGGGTGTAAGTCTTATTTTTTTACACCTTGGGTTTCATTATTGGAGTTTTAGTTACGATCCCTAATTTTTTGAATATATAATATAGCCTATGTCACCCGGGGATAGTGTAGTTTCCCAACAGTGAATTTTTTTTTCATATCGGTTCATTAGTTTCGGAGCCTATTTAATGCAAACAAACAATCAAATCTTTCCTCTTTATAATATTAGTATAGATAAATAGTAGGTACACATACATACAAAGAAGCATACAGGGTCGTACAAATTGAAATGTTATATCTCATGTCCTTGCTAAGTGCGGCGTACAAATATGAAGAAAAAATTTTTTTGTGTTCACTAATATGAACCGGACCGGTAAGCGCATCGTAGGACGTCTACCCACAAGATGGACAGACGACCTAAATAAGACCGCATGGAAACGCTGGATGCAGGCCGTTTCCAACCAGCCCTTTTAGAGATCGATGGGGGGAGGCCTATGACCAGCAGTGGACGTCCTACGGCTGAAATGATGATGATGATGATGATGAAAGTTATGAAATTTGTTGGAATGTTTTCAAAATTACTTATTTTAAACTAAACTAATTAAAGCAAGAAAATATATGTCAATCACTCACTACCTATGCTAGTTGTTTTTTTTTTTTTCTTTACTAGTTCCTAGTTTCGATAATATGTTAATTATATTTTTTTTTATTTTTTTTACTGGAAACAATATACAAGCTAAAACTAAAACTACAAATACAGTTAGACTGCCCATAGACCGCTGAAGGGTCTAAAGACAATCCAAATGCTCAAGCCCACTACCAGTTGGCAGCGTACCCAGCATGCTGGCGGCATTACCACGTTGAATGGCAATGCTTATGCGTTGAGCCAGAAACACGCCAGCATTTTGGTCACGCGTCGCATTAACCAGGCGCTTTGAAAGATTTTTGAAAATGAGGTGAGCTAGGTCCCCAAGGGCCCAATGTCTCGACCCCAAACGCCTCAAATATGTAACCACTGCCGAGGTTAGCATATTTGCGTCGCTTGTGCTGCTCTGCCGAATTGGCAGCCGCACCAGCCCTACCCTATGTTAATTATTTAGTCTATTACATATCAGAACATTTTTAACCTTAAGAAATTTTGAAATTTCAAAGCAGCATTTTTGCGCCAATAAAGTGTTAAGTTTATTCTATTGTGTAGTGTTGTAATATTTCACAAAATTTGCTTATGTCTACATTTTGCATTCACAGCAAAGCACTAATTTGCTAATTGTGGCAGTCGCAGATAAGGTGAAAATTAATAGAGGTTTGTGACATCGGTATTATCCAGTAAGCGGGAATCTATTGTTACCACTAACCTCAAACCACCTGTGCTATTATAATGCCGCTAATGAGAGAAACGAGACAATCACCAATTACTTACTGCATAGTTGAAAAGCTGGGTTTCAATTCCCTTGACAATAGAATAAGAATGTAGCAAAAATAACAGGAAAATGTGAATTTCTCCATTAGCCGTACTCTACTTATATTAGGTACCTACATAGTTTCTTTGTATAGGACAATAGTTGTCACGTAAACGGCGGACCCTTACAAAATTAAATTGCTTTCCTTTTCCTGACAGCAATGTTCTATTTATTTACACTTTGGTACTCTGAATACTATGAGTACTCTGTTTGTTTCCAATAGAACACGTAATTGAAGTATACAAAAAGTAGGTATATTATTAGTTCTACTTACATTGAAGCTAGTTATTTCCATGCGCATATAAAACACTTTTTCTAGTTTGTTCAAAAGCGCGGTACTTAAAGTTTGTTTCGTTTTCTTTAGGAAACTCGGATGGCGACTAGGCCTTCAGGCTATCACAGGCATCCTAGTTCTCGCATTCTTCCTCAGCGCAGTCTACCGAAGTGCTTCGCTCTACCATCCACAACGCCGCGCTATCTTACACCTCAAAAACCAACGACGTAACGTAAGTACTTAACCCTAACCTTCATAACTTCCCCTTTTGTAGCAGGTGGAAACCAATTTGTTATCCTTATTTGTACTGTTTGTCCTTGACAGGTAAAGGAAAAGAAAGGCCTAAAGCGATCCGCCCCACTCATCGATCTAAGTCCGCTCCAATCTCGACCCGCGAAAGTTTTGTTGTTGGCCTCCGGATTAGCAGCTTTTGGACTTTACACTCCAGTGTTTTTTCTGGTAAGTATAATTGGTAAAGTTTGGATTGGTTTACAATTTTAATGTGATCAAGATATTGACTTTCTCAGTTTGAAACAAACAATCAAAAAAATCGCATATTACAAACCAAATCAAATAACGAAGCCTTGACATTCTATGCAGATTTATCAACTGAAATTTGATTTGCTACGCTACTTCACGTATTAAACCGCAAGCTAAATATCTATCAAATGCTGTAATTGGTTGCCATTACTTTATTAATTTTATGTAACGTGGTTTTAGTTAGAGAATTGTTATCGTTTTGCTCACTTAGGCCTTACAAGGATTTGAGGAAGGTCTAGAGGAGAGTGCGATAGTGCTGCTGCAGACATTCCTGGGGTTCGCAGCCGTGCTAGGGTGTGCCGGCTTCGGACTCGTGCTGGTGCGCCCCTCCGCGCAGTGCCTCGTCTCCAAGCAGTACCTGTGCCAGGTCGCCATGCTCGGGATTGGTGCGCACCTGTTTTATACACTTTAACAATAAGATAAAGATTTTAAGCTAACTAACGTTGCACTGCTCTCGTCACCTTGTCACTGAGGTGACAAAGATTTTGGTATCTGTATTTTTTTTTTTTTGCATAACCGTATTCGAATTTGGTATCACAACTACAAATTTCATTCATGCATGACATTCTACTGAAGTCTACAAGAACTATAGAGTTTTCAAATTCAACAACTCCATTCCTGAATTTAGCTTAAGTTGAACCCTTCTCAAATTATTTCTATTCCCCATCCAGGCATCTCAATGCTGGCTCTGAGCAGCGTGGAGGGGTACCATGGGTACGTGTTATTCGCGTGGATGTACGGTCTCTGTCTCGGCGGGTATCTCTACTCTATCAAAATGCTGACAATGGAGCGCGTCAGGGGCCGACACTTCACTAAAGTCTGGGGTAAGCACCCTGAGTACCTCCACAAATCTATTTTATTTTCCATTTCGTAATGATAAAAGGCATTTTGTTGGGTCGCTGCCTGTGCGAAAAAAATCCTGTTTGTGCGCATTTTTTCCTTCTATTCTGTTTGGACATTGATTGCCTTCGAATTTGGCACTGGTATCGTATCGCTCGTATGTTATTTTCAATGTTTAAGTTCCCAATAACGCTGACTCTCCAATCAATCGTCTCAAATAGAAATAACATAGTATATGTACAAGTTTATTTATTGGTTGTTCTGGATCTGGAACACTGATATTCGAGCGACTATGATCTTAATAAATAGTAGAGCTTCAAAATTTAGGGACCACGGAATTTAGGGGTAGTGTGTTGTGAATGTTTGTCGCCTATTTTTTTTTTACATGTTTGCTATAAACTCACAGCTTAAATATTTAGCTCACAATTTGGTGTGTAGGTTTCGTGCAAGGCGCGGAAGCGATCCCCGTGATAGTCGGCGTGCCATTCACGGGGTACATGAACGCACAAGCGCCGCGCGCTGGCTTCTACTTCTCGACGGCGGCGACACTGGCGGGCGCAGTGCTGCTGTTCTTCGTAGGGTTCTCTAAGAGGGACGAGCCGCCGCCAGCCGCGCCTGCGCCCGCGCCCGACCTGTGCCCGTGCGTGACGCCACCGCGGTGCGAGCTACCTCCCGCGTGGTGCGCTTGCAGCGCGGGCGGCGCTACTGCCTACTGCGCTTGGCCTACTATGGGAGGACCTTACACCACACGCCTTCCCAAATCTTTATCATATGCAGCCCCTCTAAATCGCACTTGTTGCTCAGCGGCGCATTACCCGGAGTGCTGCAGGCGGCCGGTGCCGCTGCGGCCGTCCCGGAGCGTGCCTGAAGGCCTCGCCACTCGAGGCACGTGGGGGCGCTCTTCGTGCCGCTCCGCCTGCCGCCGCCGCGAGCATCACCTCATAGAACAGATCACAACCTCTGTATGACGAAGGATCTATGACGAGTATAGATACATAAAATTGTTTTGTTTGTTCTGAATGACTGTGGATACGTCGGAGCATACTGTGTAAATATTTGTTTCCGTAGTGATAGTTTAGAGGACGAAGCAATAAAAAGTGATTCGATAGTTTTATGCTCGTGTAAGTTCCAACTGGCCACAGTGAAAAGTGTTCGATATTATTGAGTGTTAATTTTAAGACAAACGCAGGAAACACTCGATGATTTTTAAGACTTCTTATTTTTTTAAAGAGCAAAATCGGTAAAGCTCTTATGAAAAAATCGGTGTATTGTGTTTCTTTATTTGAGTTTACATAAAAAAAACAAATCTATCCAATACCTACTTCTAGAATAAAAGAATCTATAGATAGCGAAAGTATGTAAAGAGGAAATTAATCCTAGAAATTTATATGCAGGATTAGTCAGAAAGAGTATAGCATCGTTGATGATCAGACATTTTCTACTAATAAAAACAGAATCACAATGAGTAACTATATTTTTATTTTTATGCAAAAAATACGCACATCCCTACGTGGAAAACTCGACCGTCCGGAGCTTAGGGTGTGTATTATATTTTTATAAAATCTTCGAACAGTGTACATATTTCAAAAAGTATTAGATTTTTTGGGAATTTTGCATGCCCTTTCTGACTGTACAACTGCCTAAAATAAATAAAGTTTTTCTAACTCTTAAACTACTTGTGGGACCTTGTCGTAGTTGAAATTTAAAGTAAATTAATTCGGTAAATAAATGTAGAACCATGGTTTTGATCATCAACAGAAGATCTATAACTATTATTATCCTTGTGTCTACCTTATAAAACCTACCTGTCTCTCTGAAACTATGAAATTATATGTAATTGCTAGTTTAACATTTATAAATACTTACTAGGTATCCTTTTGTCGAAACGACTATAGCTCTAAAAATTAGTGTACATAATACAAAACTGACTATACTTACTACAAGATATTTATTTATAATCGCTTACTCAGTTTTATGAAAACATGTCAATTTTAACAGCTAAATAAAATATTTACATAATTAACATTATCTACTACTGAAGATACGGGATTATTTAAAGGATATTTAGATCGTTATATTAAATAGTATTTACTACTTTTTCCAATTAGTAGTAAGATTATTTGTTTTAACTTAATTTGTGTAGTTTCTTCTTAAATGTTTTATAATAGGTATTACTTTGTATAGCTTTTAAATAGTCCCGTTCTACAAAATTATAGTTTTATTATTATGTTGATTATGAGATTGTTAATAGATTATTATTATTTAAAATCCGTTTTGATGTTAAAAAGCTTGTTTTAGTACCAAAGTGTGATTTACTGTTTTGGTAATACATATTATAAAATTGATTTAGGAATGCTTTCTTTCATTTCTCTGTAATACAAGAAGCGACAATGTTTTTTTTTATGTTTCATGTTACGAGAATTACAATTAGGTAGGTGTTGTATATCTTATCAGGATGTATACCTATCTAATGACTTGTATGGTACACTGGTAGTTAAGGGGACTGTTACCGTCTGCATTTTCACATTATTTAAGACTAGCAACGCACCCCGGCTTCGCACGGATGTGTCTTATTTTTTACATTATTGGAGTTTTAGTAAGGAACCCTATTTTTTTGAAAATATAATATAGCCTATTTCACCCGGGGACAGTGTAGCTTTCCAACAGTGAAAGAATTATTCAAATCGGTTCAGTATTTTCGGAGCCTATTCAATGCAAACAAACAAACAATCAAATCTTTCTTCTTTATAATATTAGTATAGATATAATATCACAGAGTATGAATTAGCAAAAATTTACAAAACCTGACCTTGTGTTAGCTAATCATAGCATTACATAATTTTTTTCTTTCGATATCTTGTAATTTGACGGAGTAATATGGCATTAAGCATAAAAATAACTTTTTACCATTTCACTCCGTCAAATTAAAAGATAATGAAAAAAAAATGTCTTTGTAATGCTACGATATGATAGTTAAAAAAAGGTCAAGTTTTGTCACTTTTTGCAAATTAATACGCTGTGGTTTTATATCTTCAAAAATGTGAATACGCGAGCGAGAGAGCTGAAGACGGTAACAGTCCCCTTAAGGTAGGTAAGATCATGTTGGATGCGCACTGCGCAAACTCTCAAGGAATACATATATCAGCCGCCGGGTATACCCAAATTACATATTACCTAAATAAACAAGGTAGACTTGAAATGTAGGCACTGCTGTTTTATCAACCGACCGAAATAAATCAATATAGTAAACACCTCTAAACACAAAAAATATCAAGAAAGACTCTTTCTACTCAGTTAAAAAGTTCAAATAACTTATTAAAAACCTCATTTGGATCTCGGCTTCATTATCAATTCCGACCAAAAATGAGCTACGAAAATATTTACAAAATTTCATTCAGTATTTTCAGCACATTTCCCACTGTAGCGTATCGTAATTTCATTCCATGCGTCACTGATAGCTCGGCGCAGGTACGTGTGTAATTTTATGGGGCGGTCACAGATGCTTAACATTTTAATAGCTTAATATAAAGCTCAATTCATTCAAAATAACCACCATTTTCGTTTTATTTCCACTCATTTTATGGTCTAGTATCAAGCTGCCTTTAGGTTTTGTTAGGTTGCCGCTGGGATATGTAGGCATACGTGTGCATTTGTGCATATTGTGTGAACAAATTTTCAATAATTATTATAGTAGCGAAGTTTTATATTAAGGGTTGTATTTTCCAACTTTAGCACCTAGCACTATCTTCGACTTTGGTGCCGATCAAAGCTATCAAAGAACAATATGCTTTCCAGGTGTCTTATCGTGATTCGGATTGTGATCGCGATCGCGTGCCATCTCACTTACGCACGTGGTGCGAACAAGTAGATGCGAACGGGACGGCATGCAATCTCAATCACAATCAAACTTCTATAATAGAGAAATATGTTGCGCCGGCGCACACTGGAACTCTTCCTCACTCGAATCTTGCTGTGCGTCGGGAATACTCCAGCCTAAGACTGCCTAATGCGGTTGAAACTATAGTCGGAGTGACCGGCTTAATCTTACGTTAGTAATTCCCGTGTAATATAAATAAAATGTGTGAAACTACGGCAGTTTCTATAATAAAATTAGAAATATGTAATGAAACTAGAATTTTTTTCGAAGTTCAGTGTTAAGTATAAACTCTTGTTTAGTTTTGAAACGGTCGTATTAACCGTTTAAAACCGAAAACCTATTAGATTTTGGCGCTGCTTTAACAAAATGATTCCGGAGTCAGTGTCTAATTTTCGTCACTGAAAGAACTTATTTTATTATATGATAATCACAGATGTTACTATTTATAATGATAATCGATTTTCCAATTACCTAAAACAACCACGATACCTAATAGAACAAAAAAACTGACTAAAATTGGCGAGTTATTTCTTGATTTAAATTGGATGGCTCAATGGAACAGCTCCATTCAGCCAGCTAGACGTTCAATAGGTACGTTTTATTTATTTTTTTGTTTTTAGTTAGCTTAGCGAGCTTGTTCCAAACTCAAAATGTTTTTATTCACTCAGAGAACAGAAGCCATAAGCTATCATAGTTAAGCTAGCCATAGTTATTCAGGGAATAAAAGAGCCTTTTATTCACTGTTATCGATAAATCAGATGCTCTTTTTCGAGTCGCAATGGTAAAAACAAATTATCGTGTTTCTTTTATTACTTCCGCCATCCTATTATATATCAACAGGAAAATTGCTTTATACCATTTGCAATGTTATTGAAAATATTTTTTTATAACACCCAATATTGAGTGATTTTTTTATCTGAATCGCTGAAAATAAGTGGAATAGCGGCTGGCCGGTGAGCGCGATCTTAACTTTGCCCTAAGTTAGCGAGATTTCGTTACGCCGGAGATAGTTTCTAGTCAAATGGGACAATATTGATTCCACGGTGACTCGATGTAATTTAATAGTAGTAATTTTTAAACTTTCGCGATTTGAACACGTTTTAAATGTCTAACGGGACTTAAAACCAGCGAAGCGAAGCCGCCTTTCGAAGCGTACCATAGCTGAAAGGATCAAAGAACATATCGCGGCCGTCAAAAATCGCCAGATACAGAAGTCGGCTATTGCAGAACATTTGCTTGAGGCGGGATCCGGTCACTGGATTGACCTCCACGATCCGAAGGTCCTCTCAACTGAACGACATTATTTTTCAAGAATGGTTCGTGAAGCGGTTGAAACTAGAAAACATCGCAATTTCAACCGGGAAGATGGATTTAAGTTAGCGGCGTCATGGAATCCCGTAGTGAGCAAGTGTACAAACCGCTGTGTAGGTACTAGGACATTTACCGATACAGTCAGTGTTGTGTGTTGTAGTGACAACCCTGCGATTTTTCAAGATCAAGTGAGGGTAGGAGAACAAAACACCCGCTCTTCTCGCCGGACTCACCCGCAGTTTTCAGTCAGCTCGTGACCACGGCCATTGTAACATGGTCGAAACGTCGATTGAAAGGTACATATTTTTTACCTATATTAAATAATACGTGATAAGTCCCGATAAACATTTAAAACAAATGTAATAGTAGTCAGAATTATTTACTAGACCAAGATGCCTTCATACATAAATGTTATCTTAATAAAAAATAAACCAATGAATTTGGATGTAGGTAGAGTTAGTCTAACACTCATATTATAAATATGAAAGTTTGCGTGTGCGTGTGTATGTTTGTCCGCACTCAATTCCATAACAGCTAAACAGATTTGAATAAAATTTGGTATGGTAGCTTATTAACGTGGATTAATACATAATATACTACTTTTGATCTTTTAAAAATGACGGTTTCTGTATGATAGAGGGTAAAACAACGAGATACTACTAATGTAGGAAGAGTGAACTTTCAATTAGTGGTAATTCAGTATATTCATTTTTAGGGTTCCGTGCCACTCAAGAAAAAAACGGAACCCTTACAGGATCACTTTGTTGTCCGTCTGTATGTCTATCCGTATGTCTAGAGCCTTCTCAGGAATGCGTATAGCAACAAAATTGAAATTAATATCAAATACTAAAGTTTCACAGTTCCTTGTAGCTATAAAAGAATAAAGGGCTAAATTAATGCAATAAAAAAATACGGCCATTTAAGTCACATATTTTGATCGCCTACTTACAAAATTAAAACCTATTGAATACTTTCCGTTGACGTTCCGTTTTTCGATTACACACTTACAATTTGGAATTGCAAAACCGACAGTGATGCCAACTTTTACTTCGGAGAGCATTTTTTTCTATTGCAAAGCTAAGTTTGTCGTTCAACTTTTCAACTTTCTTACTTGATTGCTGGAGTTAATATTTTTCAGGTGGGCTACCATAATCTCAAAATTCTTATAATAATCTCACATTGACTTTTGTCTTGCTCTCTCATTAGCCGAGAGAGCGAGACAAAATTTAATGTAATTTTAATTTTGGTAACCCGCTTCTTTGTGTATGTATGATATATTCGGTCCCGGTCTCACGCTGTCTCTTGCCAGTTGAAGCAAGACTGCGACCGATGGCTTCTCCTATGTCGGAGGCCAAGACCCACTTAGGAGCGCTATGCTAGTGGAATAAGTAGTAGTATGTGTGACATATTTATTAACTTTGTACGGCACCCTCAGTGTGCGAGCCCGACTCGCACTTAACCGTTTTTTTTTTTCTTTTCTAAAAAGTGTTACAACTTGGCCCAGCTTTTCCACGTTTTCGTATTCATATTGCGGCGGGGAGCGTCACAGCGGTAATTAAGAGTAACGCCCCATCCCGCCGGGTGTCGGAGAGACGGAGAATGGACGCGTGACTGGAATACATTATTGGATTGTGGATTATGATAACAGAGCTGACCAGACAATGCACTCGCACAAACGTGAGATACTGACCAATTTTAGAACACAAAAATTCAGCCATTCAGCGTGATAATAACACCAGCATTCTTGGCTTCTTGGTCCCAACTGATAGTGAACTTGAGCATTTGGATTGTTTTAGACCTTCAACGGTCTACTGGTCATCAATGACTTATTTAGTAATTAAATAAATTATGTGCAGCTTTTGATGCCATCGCTCAAAAACGGTGAAGCAAAATATCGAGAAGATAGTGTATGTAAAGGAACCATAAGAAAAATAACATAAATATATTATGTCATTAAAACATGCACTGGGCCAACATGCACTGGGTCAGCATGGATGGACCTTTGCCTATACCCGAAAGGGCAATTTGGCAATATCCACCACGCTGGCCCAGTTGCGGGTTGGTGGATTCACATTATTATGACATTGAATTTCTTCTCCGTACATATGCAAATTTCCTCACAATGTTTTCATTCACCGAAAAGCCAGTGGTATGAAAATCCGTACCTCCAAAGCGCTCGGAACTTTCTTCGTATACTTACTAAAGTCCTAATATCGCTATCAGTTCCAACTAAAATTATTTATCTGACGTCAGATGTAGATTTGCTGTTTATGCACACATGCCATGAATAATTGAATATTGCAGCATTACTATTCAGCTTGCAAGCCATTCCGGGAATAAATCATCATTCGCCGAAATAACGCCAAATCTAATAAAGCCTGTACTTGCAAAATCATTCCTATTCCCCGAAAATTTGGTTAAGCACATAACTTTATTATTTTGTTTACTTGCAAAGGTAATAAAAACGTGATACTTTATGTCCAAATCATTATTTCGTTTCCTTTTGAGTCGGTCTCAAATTGTGAGCTTCTCGATTGTAACGAGCTAAAGTTTACGGCTCCATTAAGCTGCGCTGTTCACAAACAATTCAATTTTATAAGATGATCCCGGTATGATAGGATTACCGATATCTCTGGAGCTCTCATCCACTTCGCCAAATATAATGAGAGACAATACAAACAGTTTAACTTCTCCCAATATTTTTTAAAACTCCGAATGAAGTGGGCCGGTAGGTAAGTAGAAACTTTTAACAGATGGCGTTATAGATTAGTAATATCTTTTTATTTTTAAAATGTCAAAGTCAAATGTCTAATGTTTTTGGCACCAAAATGTAAAAAAACCGGCCAAGTGTGAGTCGGGCTCGCACACTGAGGGTTCCGTACTACTACATGCTTGCTAACTAAAGTACAAAAAAATCGTGCAAAAAGACGACATCCCGTTAACGCTCTGGCGGTCACCCATCCAAGTACCGGCCGCGCCCGACGTTGCTTCACTAGGGTGTTCGTACGAGAACCAGTGGTGAACAGAAATTTGACACCGACTCGCACTTGGTCATTATTTATTATTTGTTGTTATACTTTAAAGTGTGTACTATAATCATGATAAGTTTGACGCTTGTTCGTATTACCGCTTGTACATTAGAGCTATACAAAAATAAGTAAAAAATACGTTTGTTGTGTTGTGTTGTGTTGTACCCCCTTTCGTTTTTACTTTTTGATTTTTTATTATTTCTTAGTTGATACGCCGTAACAATAAACAAATTCTGTCAAAATTTCAACTGGCTATCTATTACGATTCGAAAGATACAGCCGTTTAAAGGTAGGACAGATAGACAGACAGACATCGTAGGCCTAGTAATAGGGCCCCGTTTTTACCCTTTGCGTACGGAATCCTAAAAAAAACATCGAGGTACTACAAAGGTACTACGTAGAATTCAATGGTTTTAAACCATCACGGTTGTTCGCCTACGGTTACGTTGTGTGTGTTATACTGTGTGTTTGTGTTCCATCCACAACCTTATCACGGTAAATATCCCGTTAATAATCATAAAATTGTAATAATGACAAAATTATCTAGTTGAAAGTTGAAAGGTATTAAACTCGGCCAAATTTTTTTTTTGCTCTGACATCTTTAATAAAATTGTAAAAACAGCCAAATGCAAACCACGAATTCTGATCACTTTCGCTAGAATTTTGAACGCAAGACTGTAGCAGGTACTCTTATATACTTCAGTGGTTTTTTTATACAGCTTTACACAACGTTATTGCAGCTGTCAGAGGAAATAAAATCTTGAACCAAACATAGCTATATATTAGCGCCACATACATTTGATAACCCCATTGTACATTTTACTTTATTAATGCTACTGTCAGAGTGTTCTCAGTAAATAAAACAGGAATCTGAAATTATGCGTCAAAAACCTAAATGCGTACCTACGTGACAGACATACCAAAAATGAGGCACGTTCATTTAGGTATTTTTCCTTAGCCAACCTATCATTATGCGAGCGGAGGTTCTTTCAAACAACGACTAATGTGTGCAGACCCTAATAATTTAAAGCAAATGCCATGGAAACGCACAGTACGTACGTGTTCGCAATGTTTTCTCAAAATTTCGACGTGTGAATATTTCTCGCGGCTGTACCTACTTCGTTAGCATCGACACGACGGTAATGTTAGCTTAATTTACATGAAGGGTTATTGCTGAAGTTAAATGTTTAACCATAACAAGCACTGAAACAATATTCATACAAAACCTATACGGGGCTTACGTCATACCTACCTACCTACATCATATATTTTATTTATTCTTTCCTCAGTGAGGAGTTTGGTGTCGCACTTCTGTGCATTTGCCAGTGTCAAGTATTAAATTACTTGGATGTAATGCAGTCAATCAAGTCAATCACAGTCAGAGTCAAGTATGGTAAGTCACGGTCAAGTCAAAGTCATGCCCTAGTAAAGTGTTGGAGACTTTACAAGGGGATTCTATGGAACTTTGGAAACAACACGAAAATACCATGCACCGCGTTATATCACCTATTCACACTCGAGCATGTTCACAAACAACAAATAATAATCCATCATTATTACGCATTAGCACTCGAAAATACACCAGTTTAGGAAAATTAAGTATACAACGAGACGACATGTTTTTTCATGTTGGCGCCAAAATCAACTTCAAACTTTAATACATCTAATAGTTCAGCCTTGTTTATGAAACCACAAATAAGCCCATGCCATTTGATCTGAATAAATCACTAGAACCTCTTCGGTAATAGTAACTTACGAAGTTTGACGCGAAGTTTATAACAAACTTGGGAAACCGAGCGATAAAGACCTACTTGCATTCATCTTGATTAAACCGGTCAAAGCGAGCACAGTAAACCTTATCCTTTTACTTTCGTTTACCGAACTAATTCATCTAGTCTCAGAACTTTTAGCATTCATGGCACGAAGCATCGAATACCGCGAACGGGATAAGTTAATAATTAGCGAAGTTGTTAACTCCGTTATGGCACCTTCTTATTGCCTAATTAAGTAGATACTTTTGTCCATTTGTAGACTATTTGACATACCTTGAATGAATGCATTATGTTTTCTGTGTAATTACTGCGAGTAACGCAGTGTGCACATTTTACGAACAACGAAATTTACTGGGTCGTAATTAAAGCGCTTTTCAATTAAGCGAGAACGGCGGAATTACGTATTTATTTGACAATAATTTGTAGGCAACATTCGTTTTCTGTGACAGGTTGGCTAATAGGATGAACATACACTACTTATAATAGATTAATAGTTGGCAAACAAAAGATTGAATAGATTTTCCGTGAGTACCTACCTGTGCAACAGGCAAACTGAACATGGGAATAATTCATGCCATGTTCCATAGGGGATTTAACTTTGCACTACATAGTTTCGGGTATTACTCCGTAGTGAATATAACAAAGCACTACGCTTTTTATATTATACGGAAAGATTTTATATCATAGTTACCGCACAACTTGATTTATACCGTGGTACCACGTTGTCCCCATGTGTGCTTTCCTGTAATATATCATGCTCGGCCGAGCTATTTTAAGTACCGCACATTTCCACTCCTGGCCCACGTTTAAAGATTATGAATACAGAAACTTTGAGTTTATTCAGTTCCGAAAACTCTTGAAAGTTGTGATGTTCTCACATTGAAATAAGTAAGCTCGAAAAAGATTTTACGTGTCGAGAATATTTTCAATAGTAAATTTTTATTTATTGTAAGAAAATTTGCATGCAAGGCACGGTCTGCCGTCTACACGATAGAATTCACAGCTTGTGTCGCTAGGCGGCCCGATATCCGCAGGACTTCCCGTTTGGAACCCGCCTTATCTAATATTACAAACAACGTCGGAAATAACGGGTAGCTGCATGTATGTTAGAAAAAGGTATCAACCGTATGAAGAAAAAATCTTAGACTTTTTTTTCTTTCTAGTATAGTCATCGTCAAAAGTGCTTTCTTTGGCGTTTTACATTTGGCGCATTTGGTACACCTAAAATGGTTCTCCCTTGTTTCATATAATGATATATTCTTTTCATATAATTTTTCTTTGTATAATTTCAGTTCGTATAAAATCAATAACCATAATTATTCTCTTCACCTAATATTTATTTACTATAAGTATTATTATTTGAAATAAACATTTATTTGACATAAATACGATTGAAGTAATTTTCACTTTGAATAATATTATTTGACTTAACATTCATTTGACAAAAATATGCTTGACCTTATGTTTATTTAGCATAAGTAGTATTTTTTTTTTTATGAAACCTAATGTATGATGATAGTATTGCATTGACTAATATTGCTGAAATGTCTTTTTTTATCTATTAATAGGCTTGCGTTTCACCGCCAACTCTCTGCTCTGATTGGCTGTTTGCGTTTGAACGGATCTGTCACTCATTTTGAACCTAACCAACTCAAGTCTGACTCCGGGTGGGCTCCCGCCAGAAGGTCTTACGGTCACCCCTGAGTGTCGCTTCGCCACACTCAGGACCTCCCTTGAGCTTCTGGCTCCCGCGCTTTTTATATACACCCTAGGTGTAGGGACCACAAGACTAGGTGGAGTCGGGGTTCTCTGTGTCGGTTCTGTGACCCATTTCGAACCTAACCTACTCAAGTTGGGGTGCTTTGTGGGCCAGATCTGTCACTAATTTTGAGTTAAGAAGCTTCAGTTTTAAATTTTTCATTGTTATCAATTATCATGCTGTACAAAATCGGGGTGTGTATTATTGAACTGAGTCAATAATGTACGGCATAATATTGCACGACTCAATATTGCACAGCATGATAATTCATGTACTTGTACATCAATTATCAGTCTGGACATTATCGTCTGTACATTATTGGGCCGAGCTGATAATGTACGGAATGATATTGCACGGCACGATATTGCATAGCATGATATTCGATGTACATGTACACCAATTATCATGCTGTGCATTATTATGCCGTACAATATCATGCCGTACATTATCTGTGTCGTACATTATTGCCTCCCGGAAATTCGATTAAATAATTATTATATGAAATAGGATTCGATTAAGCAAAAATCATATCAAAAGACTATTATCTCGAACAAATATTATACTATTTGAATATTAGAGCTACCGTTGTTCTATCAAACAAATGTTATTTAAAACAAAAAATATGTGAACAAAAAATATACATAATGATTATTATACCAAACGTTGTTAGGCCAAGTGAAATTATAGGAAACGTTGTTATGTGAAACAGGGGAGACCCACCTAAAATACCTACTAGTATACTGGCAACTAACAACAAAAATAATGTTAGCAATATTCATTATTCAGTCGTAGGATTACAGAGTTTTGGTGCCAACGTGTAAAAACGTGTCGCCTCATTATGTATTACCTTCCAAAATTTGTGTATTTTCGACTGTTAAATTATATAATATTCAATCGTGGACAGGTAATACAGGTGAAACGTTTTTCATATTGTTTCCAAAACACCATACAAGCCATTAGTAAAGAGTCCACTAATCTACTGGGGTATGTTATGTCAAAATACATAAGTCGAGGCGGTATGGCGTTAATGGCTTTAGCTTGCCCAGTAATGGGCTCAAAAAGCTTAAAAAATCGTAGGAGTACCCATGACGTCAAACCCCGATCGCTAGAAATAATTTAGAGAATTTACTATGTCTAGACGGTAATGGCCCTAAATTGGGCTAAATGGATATATTATGATGACAACAGTTTTACAAAATTTAGGTAAATACGCAAAAGATAATTTTGTCCTAGAATATCAGTATCTTCATAAAATTGGGCGTGACGACCCGAATACACTTATTAATAAACCTAGTTCCAAGTAAATATAGTTTCAAGATGGAATAAACAAGTGTATCTTTCTATTAGATTAGATTAGATAGCCCGTTGGTCCAGTTGGTAGTGAACCTACCTTCTGCGCTTGGGGTTGTGGGTTCAATTCCCACCTACGGCAAACATTTATGTGATGAACATTTGTGTTTGTTTTAATATCTGGGTGTTAATATCTATGTATTTAAAAATATATTATGTATGTATATCAGTCTTTGGCAGCCATATCACAAGCTTTGCTAAGTTTGGGGTCAGATGACGGCGTGTGCAAAAATTATCCGAATATTTATTATTAAGATAACAGTGGTTATAAGTGGATCATCGTATACAAAGTAGGCTCATTTAAATTTTATAGGGCTTCTTCAGTATTAGTTAGTACTAGTACTAGTATATAATTATTTATCTATGGTATTAGTAACGCTTTCGGTTTGATTACCTACTGTAAATAACAAGAAAACAATGGTAATCTAAAAGTCGACAATGATACTTTTGGCAGGTTGTATTTCGCAAGCGAAGATCTTTAACAGGTTAGAAGGTGCAAACACGTTTAATTGTATAAAAACTATTTTTGTACACATTTTTCAAAGCTTTTTGTACGTCGCGATAGTAATTTAGTGGAAGTTTGACTCCATTCGCACGGCCAACTTTCGAAGGATTTTTATAGTTTACTATGGTGCAATGTGACACTTTTGTATTGACTTACTGTCCTACTGCCAAGACGACGTAGATCGAACTAAATTAAATTGGAGCACTGATCCAATTTCAGACGGGAAACAGACCCGCAAAGTGTGTGAACTCACGGCATCTAACCTGATACAGATCTGTGGACCTGTTTAATTCGTATCATGAGGGATGTTTATTAATACGTGGAGTCTTTTTTTTCATGGGAACCTCTGATTAGACAAATAAGGAATATAGAAAATGGTAACTCCATTCGACAAATTGTATGGTACAACTGGTATTTTTTTCACGATTTCAGGATTAGTCCCATAGTATAAATTGTTCATATCCCTTTCTGCTTGATACACCCTTTCCGCGTAACCACAGAAGAGAAAAAAAATTCGTGCCACTATATTTAACGTTTGTGGACTATGAGAAAGCCTTTGATTCGATCGAGACATGGGCGGTGCTCTTGTCTCTCCAGCGATGCCGTATTGACTATCGGTATGTCGAAGTGTTGAAGTGTTTGTACAATAACGCCACCATGTCGGTCCGAGTACAGGAGCAGAGTTCAAAGGCCTCTTCGCAATGGAATTCCATTGCGAAGAGGCGTGAGACAGGGATACGTTATCTCACCGAAACTGTTCACTGTCACAATGGAAGATGCCTTCAAGCTCCTGGAATGGCAAGGACTAGGCATCAACATCAACTGCGAGTACATCACTCACCTTCGGTTTGCCGACTATATTGTACGATACGACGGTCATGGCAGAATCGATGGAAGATCTCAGCATGATGCTCGAAGGCCTCAATCGAGTCTCCCAACAGGTGGGCCTTAAAATTAACATGGACAAGACAAAGGTCATGTCAAATATCCATGTTGTGCCCACCCTAGTATCAGTTGGGAACTCAGTTCTTGAAGCTGTTGACGCGTACGTCTACCTAGGACAAACAGTCGAACTAGGTAGGTCCAACTTCAAGAAAGAGGTCAATCGGCGAATCCAACTTGGCTGGGCAGCGTTCGGTAAACTTCGCAACGTCTTCTCGTCCAAAATACATCAGTGCCTTAAGACGAAAGTCTTCGACCAGTGTCTGTTACCAGTGATGACATACGGCACTGAAACGTGGTCTCTCACTACGGGCCTCATAAGCAAGCTCAAAGTCGCACAACGAGCTATGGAGAGGGCTATGCTCGGGGTTTCTCTACGAGATCGAATCCGAAATGAGGAGATCCGTAGACGAACGAAAGTCACCGACATAGCCCACCGGATTAGTAAATTGAAATGGCAGTGGGCAGGGCACATATCACGCAGAACAGATGGCCGTTGGGGCCGAAAGGTTCTGGAATGGAGACCACGGACTGATAAGCGCAGCGTAGGACGTCCACCCACAAGATGGTCAGACGACCTAAAAGAGACCGCAGGGAAACGCTGGATGCAGGCCGCTTCCAACCGGTCCTTTTGGAGATCGATGGGGGAGGCCTATGTCCAGCAGTGGACGTCCTATGGCTGAAATGATGATGATGAAATAGACATATTTTCGCTGCAATTTGGTTCTCAGTAATTAATAAAATATCCATAACTGTAGTATCTATAAGTTTCGTGACTTCGTTCGCGGTGTCGGATGGTCACAGTCCGGCGGAAGTAGGAACTTCCGCCGGAAGGAAGGCTGGCTCGCGTTGCTCGTAAACTCGTCCTTTGTGCGTTATCGCTAAAAATATTTTATTGCTCCTCTCGCGGCATTAGCGTAAAATTTACGATAAGAACCACCGTAAAACACAACGCCATCAATAGACTACGACTGTCCCATAAAAATACTCTTGATAAAATTAATAGAAACCAAATTTTAATGCTGTAACTTCGCTGATTCTTTTCAATTTACGCTGAGGTGTGCATCGGTCCCAGTGGCTCTCCGCGACGTAAAAGTTTTTATTATTCCCAGAAAGTACAGCCATTTTCTCCCAAATTTAACAGTCTAATGTAATTATACGCTGGTTTGTTTCGAACAATATGAACTTCATTTATCGCGTCTGCGAGGAAGATTTCGTAGAGGATTGCAATGTATGAAATAAACTATAGATTTTTTTAAACTGGCTAGTGCCTTTATTAACTAAACAAAGAGCTAAGTAACACTACAAAATGAGTTCGGACTGCCTATAGACAGTTGAAGTTCCAAAAACAATCCAAATGCTCAAGCCCACTACCAGTTGGCAGCGTACCCAGCATGATTAATATAACATAATAACATAAAAAAATATAACATAACATTATTATAACTATGTCAATTAGTTAACTACTCGTATTTTTTTAATGTTTGTTTTAGATAGAATAGATCTACGTTTGGCTACCAACTCGCCTGATAATAAACGATGGTGTGGCCGAGGATGGAACACGTTGATCTAGAAGAAATCTAAGTATTCGCGCTAGCCTTGAAGACGCTTAGATCGTAGTTCTCCGGAAACAATGGAGAACGGCAGGGAGTTCCGTTCATGGGCAGTACGTATCACAAACCTAAATCGTTGCATACGATTTTTTAAAATTTCCACGAGGTTCGGGTATAAACACTGATAATAAATTAGTTAATTTATTTTTTATTTTTTATTAGTTTTAATCATAAACTATCTTGGAATTTACTATGTCTTCAAATACTTGTCTTTCTTTGCTTGTGTTATCAACTCTACAAGTTTATTCGTGCATTTGGTACACAAAGCCATATTTACGAGCGATTTTCCATTGAAAACGAATTTGAACGATATTGTATTGACACAAAAACATACAAATATGAATTTATGAGAGAATCGAGATTGGTCCAATAACATAAACGATTCCGGAGATCAAAGAGCAGATAGGTGCCAGGGGAAAAAGTGGATCGCTCAATAATCGAGCATTTGTTCTTTTTCACGAGTGAACGAGCCAGGTGGATGAGCCGCAATCCCCGACGATCCTCTAATCTGCCTTTTAGCATATCTCGCTTTTGTATTGACGCCTTTACAGCTGTAAATTACTCCAGGATAAATTAAGAATTGATAGCTTTTTGTTCAGGAACTTGTGTACACATTTCCCATTATAACTATGAGTATTTCAATAAGCTGCCTACTCGTATTTGAATCGTAGTATGGGACGCCCGGAGATTCGTTAGAGTGATGATATACGTAAAGTATCTGGTAGTGTCTGGAAGAGTAAAGCCGAAAATCGAGCTGAGTTCCTTGCGTTCCTTGGGAGAAGCCCATGTCCAGTACTGGACTAATATTGGCTGATTATGGTGATGATAATATTGTTTTGAATTGAGTATTGATTTTTTTATATCATTTGATTTTACGAAATAATAACTTAACCTTACCAAATTTACATAAAAATCTGCCACGTCGAAAAAATCCTGATAAACCCATACTAAAGCTTTTGTTAAGGTGAAGTAGGTATTGATTTTTTAATAGTGATAAGTTGATAAAAAGATGCTGCTACCCGACTTTATACTCGTATTTTTTTTTGCTTAGTCACAAGTTTAGAGAAAATCCCAATTAATTAGTTAACTGTTCACGCTTGGCTCGCTTTCTTAATTAAATGTCTAGTCTGAACTGTTATCTGGTTTTTCAGCAGTTTCCTTTGATTGATTTGTGCAAACGCGAATCATTTTAGTTAAATGACGTCACCCACAATATATAAATGCATTCAATATATAAAGATATCTTCATCATTTTGCCTTTATTAACTAAACAAAATACAAGCTTAAACTAACACTACAAATACAGTTAGACTGCCCATAGACCGTTGAAGGTCTAAAGACGATCCAAATGCTTTCCAAATTCATCATTTTTAATTTTCATCATCATGACATTATCAGCCTAACACATTTCCCACTACTTAGACACAGGGACACTACTGGCCCAGTGTATGTTAGTGAATCTCATATCATGTCGGAACTTTTGAGGTTCTTGGACGTAACGGTTTCTTCACGATGTTTTTGTTTAACCGTTTTTGAGCGATGGCATAGTCATCATCATCATCATCACCACCATCAACCATTCTCCACCCACTGCTGGGTATAGGTCTCCTCTTCAGCGCGCCATCTTTTCCGGTCCTGTGCTAGTCTTGTCCACTGCTTTCCTGCTGTCCTAAAACCCTCTTCAATATGAAACGATGGCATAATCGCACAAAATAATTCATTAGTACAGGGCTGAGGATCGAACTGGGTGCCGTCAGATTGTAAAGCGCACATGCTACCGTTTGGCCATCATTGCTTATTTTTACAAGCTTTTATTGTAAAAGTTATATGTATGCGGATGATATGTGTTTATTATACGGTGACAGAGACATTAAAGAAATAGAAATTAAAATACAGGAGGATTTTAATAATATTGTAAAATGGGCACATGATAACGGAATAATAATAAATATTAATAAAACAAAGATCATTCGTCTGTACTCACCATATAATAAAAACAGACATACAACTACGCATATTGTTGGCCACTCATATAACTGTTTTCATAATAATGGCAGTCAGTGTGATTGTGCATATTTAGAAGAAGCAACCCAAATTAAATATTTAGGCCTTACTATAGACAACAATTTTTCATGGAAAGTTCATATAAGTAACGTTTGCAACAAACTTAGAATTGTATTAGGTAAATTTTATCAACTTGATAAAATACTAAACCGTAGCACTCTGTACGTTGTTTATCACGCATTGGTCGAGGGGATTATCAGTTACGGGCTTAGTTGCTACGGACTCACTTTTCCAACGTACCTACAACACAACTTACAACTTAGAATATTGAAGAGATTAGTAAACAAACAAATAAAAAAATCATTAAAAAAAGAATACGACAAACTGTTTAAAATATGTAAAATATTGCCAGTTAAAACTAAAGTTAACTATTTAATATTATTAGAACATTTTAAAAATAACAAATTTAAACAAATTAAAAAATATTGTAATGAACCGCGAGCGACTAGGCCCAAACTGAAAGTGCCCTATGGAAATAGGAATTATTATGGGACGCGTACTAGGAGGTGGATAGTGCCAAGATTGTGTAATGATCTGCCGGAGGAGTTTGAGGAGCAGTTTAGGACCAGGATTGGATATAAGGTTGCCTTGAAGAAGTTGCTGTTGGATAGAATGACTTAGTAGAGAAAATATTATAGTACCTAATATTGTAGTCGATAATTGCTTTGTTCTAACCAACGGTAATTTTTAATTCAATTCAATTCAATTTTGGTGTTGAATTGTTGTTCATATTCTTCCTTTGTTGCGGGTTCTTGGCGCTGTCCATTACTGGTGTTACCATAATGACTCTTTGTTGCCACATATATTTATATGCAATATTATAATAAAGGCATATAACTAATATGTCCAAAATATGTTCCTACTCGTTGATGACAAAATGCTGTAAAGAGAGTAGATGTCTACCTACAAACTGCTATACAGTTAGGCAGAGTTGTGTTATAATAACATGTATGTTAGTCAATAAGATAAATAATAAAAATAAAAAAAAATTACATGTTCTTCGCATACAAACGTATAACACTAGCGACCCGCCCGCTCGGCTTCGCACGGGTGTAATCTACGTGCGAAGCCGGGGCGGGTCGCTAGTTATATATATTAACGTTTCGTAAAAATGTATCTAACTGATGGTGAAAACCGCATCAAAATCCGTTGCGTGGTTTAGGAGTCGCTAACGGCCATACATACAAACAGACGCGGAAAGCGACTTTAATTTATACTATGTAGAGATAAGTATATTTGTTTGTATGTTAAATACAAATCTTGCAAGCCTAATTTGATCCACTTCCCGGCGTTCAATTGAGTTTAAATTTGGTACACCTATGTAACTTATAACATGAATATGCATTTTAATGGTTAATATGACCTAAATCGACATTCAGGATTAGCTCCAGTTAAAGGAACTCTTCGACGGTCAACAGTAGACATGAAATTTTGTATACGCACATTCAATTATGAAAACTCATTCTAAGAGTCACCATTACATGGCTACCAAAGCTTGTTTAAAAAAAAGTTTTTTTACTATCAACTTATTTATTTTACTCACCTATTTTTTACCTATTTTTATAGTAGGCAATAGCAAATGCTCAATTTGGATTGTCTTTAGACTTTCAACAGTCTATGGGCAGTCCAACTTTTTTGTAGTGTTAGTATTAGCTTGTATTTTGTTTAGTTGATAAAGGCACATTTTATACCTACTTACTACCTTTGAAACAAGTGACGTAGCACTATTGTTAACCAAGTTTAACTTACGTGATAAGAATTTTCTGAACTACGCAAACAGAGCAATCTGCCACGAGGCACTACGTGACTGTATAGTTAAATATTCAGTTCTGCTCCACTTAAACCACCGCTGATATTAAGGAGGACTTCTCTCGACCGACGTCTTGAACGTAGCCCCTATAAGTTAGTTGAGAACGTAAAGAACTGGCGTGGCTTCTGAAATCTCGTACCGCTCGTACGAACGTAATCTCTTTTGTCCTTTCGCTGCGCCGTTTATTCTGTGCAAATACCTCTAAAACCTGCAGGGCTACGTAAAGGTTCTTTTTAATACCGCTGCATTATATTTTTCCCCGACACCGGATCAGCGGTTCAGCCCGGAATTTTATGCCGCCTTGTTTACAAAATTGTGTCGTTATTGTTATTCTTTCTCTCATCGCTCATTGTCTTCACGGTCTACTTTGTTAATATTGGTTTCTTTTCCAATATTCCGTCTCAAACACTAATTTAAAAAAGATAGAAACAGGATCGGTCGCTATCGTCCCTTTTAAGATAATTGTTTACGTGATTTCTTTCCGCCCGACCCGCGCCAAGAACTGAGTGATCCTCAGATAGGATTCATTCGGAGGAAATCGAAGGCTCTTTAGATTGATGTGATAAAAAATCGTTTATTATTCTAATGCAACGACTCCCCTTCTTGTTCCTTGTTTTTCTTTTACGCGAAACTTCTCACCCTGCTATAATATAAATTGCAGCTGCAAAAAACATACAATATGTTTTCGTCAAAGATCCATTTCTTTTACAAAAACATATTGTGAATTTCTTGCTCTATCTATCATCTCGTATGTATGGTAAACAAAAAAATCATACTGCTTAACATTAAAAAAAACATGAAATTCTAAATAAGACAACGCGCAGCCCTTATTAGCCAGAGCTATCACTTTCGCAAAATTTTAAAATATAAAAAACACTAAGTAGAAATAATAAAACATTAGGTACCAAATTTTTTACCACCAGGCGAGTTGGTGGCCAAACGTAGATCGATTCTATTTTTTTTTTTTAATCTAACTACCTAGATAAAGCTTCGAGAACGTTGAAAGTTCGTGGTCGATTATGTATATTGAGAGGCTGTCGGGCGATTACATGTGAGTGGAGTGGAGAGAAATGGAGTGGAGAAGCGTCAGCGCTGACGGTGCGCCCTCGGCACTCGACGACCGCGGCGCCTCTCGACGGCCCTCCTTGGCCCTTCACATCGAGAATCAAATAACATCTGGGCTACTAGGCCTTTGAACGAGGTTACACAACGACCGCTACCGATAGTTGTATTTTTCTTTCTAATCGAACAATAAAAAGTTTTCTGATTGAATGTTAGGAGGAGGTGAAAAACAAAACCTCACATTTCCAGTTTTTCAAATTTAAGAGAATACATATAAATTTCTCGACGGAATTTCTCTTTTTCGACGGAAAAGTGTGGTTTTGTTCGAAACTCTCGATTTCAAATGAAAATTTATATAGGAAAAGAGGTGTTTTGACAAGGTTTTACTTCAATCAATTTATAATTTTTTTGTAATTTTTAAACTTTCGCGATTTGAACACATGTTTTAAATGTGAAATTATCTTATCATTTTTTGCCCAAAGAAAAAAAAAACTAAATTTTCATAAGTGGAAAAGTGAGGTTTTGTTCTTCACCTCCTCTTTATTTCAATACTCAATAATTTATTGCATATGAAATTCACATACAGATATTATAGGTTGCACGCTTAAGGTAAGTATTACATATCCTAACTGGGTCTGGCAAAAAAGTGCGGAGCGGATAGATTTATCCCATATCTGATTTGTCTTCTAACTACTCGTCTAGGGCCTAGACTCTAGGCTATAGTAAAAATTTGCAAGTTATATGTATTTTAGGGGTTTAGCTAATTTATTTTTATTTTCTTGTTTTTTATCTGTACCTACTGATGGTTTCTACATTAACAGTGAAAACAAATTATCAATTTATAATAGCCACAGATCTGTATCAAGTTAGATGCCGAGAGTTCATCTACTTTGTGTGTCTGTTTTCCTTCTTAAGTTGGATCAGTGCTCCAAGTTAATTCAGATCGATCTTCGTTGTCTTGGCAGTAGCACTTCAGACGTCAATACAAAAATCAATCAAATTGCGCCATAGTAAATGGTAAAAACTATTTGAAAGCATTGACCTTGCAAATGGAGTTAAATCACAATTTAAATTTCAAAGCATCTTTATTTCTTATTATTCGGTGTACAAAAATTGTGTTAAACTAGTTTACGTACCTAGATAGTTTCTAGTTTACAATTTTTTTTTTTTTTTTTTTGTAATATATATTTTGTTTAACAAGTATACTAACTTATACAAAAACTCACAACTTATTAATAACTGAATAAACAGAAAGACAACAACAAAGAGTTTCAAACAACAATAACACAAAACAAACAAGAACAAAGAGACACAAATAAAAAGTTAATGTCTATCTATCTATCTTAACTTGTCTTTAACCTACTTACCACTAAATTACTTTCATGACATCTAAAAAATGCGGCTCTATGGGGTTTCATACAATTTGACGTGCTTGCGGCTTCCAACTTTATAAAGATCTATGACAACAACTCAGTGCCCAGTGCCCTACCACCATGGCTTCCTGCATCGGCTATATAGCATTCACTGATTGTTGGGATTTGAACCCACAACCTGCGGTTTTGAATTTGAACGCGCCAACCAAAGAGCTATCAACGGTAATTTATCGTTTAAATCTACAATTTATCGTTTAAATCTACAATTTATCGTTTAAATAGTGTTAAATCAACTTCATTAAACTTATTAAAATGCTAATAATAATCTCACAAGTAATTTATATAGAATAAAAAATCTATGAAATATTCCATATATGGAAGATTTCATTATGTAGATCAACCGGAATAACATAATGAAATACATTCTAAAAATTCTAAGCGGTAAGAATTCTTACTCGCCATATATCACTTAAAGCTTGGATTAAAATGTGATATCATCTTAAGACTAAATAAAAAAGCAACATCTCAAAGCTAAAAAGTGAATTAAATCAAACTCGTTGGGCTATAATTCTTCATGTGGCCACAATGGATCATTGTAGGAACATGCCTTAATTAACGTCTGACTCTTTTAAACTCGCAGTTGTTCACGACTCCAAACATCTACTTCAAATCGTTCGCTTTGATGTTAAATCGTGTTAAATCACAAGAAATGTTACGAAAGCCAAATTATGTATTTATGACTAAATCAAAAGTGTTTGTTCATAATTTATTAGGCTTTTATATAACACAGTAGCATAAATTATGGTACTGTTTTATGTAAGGTTTCTTTCCACGTTTTGAATTACGCTTTCCTTCTTAACTTTGCATTTTCTCAGTATAAATACAGTAAAGACTATTTAATTATAGCATTTACATATCGTTTTAAGCGCTAGATCTGAAATTATGTTACACTTATTTTAAACATCTGTGTAAGTATGAGGTAATGATGGGAGGTGGTGTATAGCAGTGACCGCGTGGTGGCCAAGACTAGTTTGGCGAAACCCAGGACGACCGAGGATGAGGGAGACTGGTGAAATCAAAAGTACTGTCGGAAACAAGTGGATGCGACTAGCGAGAGACCGGGAGAGTGACAAACGGAGGCCTATACCCAGCATTGGGTCACTCAGGGCTAATTAATGACGATGTGAGTACCAAGGTATCACTATCGCATAAACATAGCCATGATAGAATTGGCAGTGTGTTTAAAGTATAGTTAGATAAATCAATCAATCAATCAATCCAACTGGTAGTGGGTTTGAGCATTTGGATTGTCTTTAGACCTTCAACAGTTTATGAACAGTCTAACTGTATTTATTAGCTTGTATTTTGTTTAGTTATTAAATGCACTTGCTCAAAAAAAACAATCCCTACCTACTTATAATATTTTATATATAAAAGCTAAATACACTCACTGACTGACTGACGGACAAAATCTTGAAAACTACTAAACTTGTCCTACGAAGCTGAAATTTTGCAGGTATAGGTAGGTGGTAGGTGGTGGTTTTGGTAGGTTATTGTAGTATTTCGTAGAGGTCCGCTAAGGACTGATTTTGCGAAAGAGCAAAAAGGGATGCAAAGGGAAATTTAAAGTTTATATGAAAGTTTACGCGTACAAATAGTAAGTACTTAGTAGCTGGCAACAGAAGTACTATATAATCATAAAAAGTGGCATATTTATGCCAAAAAAGCATCAATCACATCGTAAAAATACAATCATTATAGACATTCTGGACTGTCGTCGCAAAGAAAGACAAACCGCCGGAACATGGCTAAAGAAGGTATAAAAATGTCAAGAGCAAGCTAACCGATGTTATCAATCATAGATTTATTATTCGATATCATAACTTTTAACCCGGCCTCTAAACAAATCGAGCGCGTCTAAATGCGTGTTTGATATAAAATCAATTATGGGACGCCATTGGCGTGGGCATGATAAATGAACTTTTTATAGCGGCTGGCCTACCGCCAAATCTATATTGACATTAACGATTTCAAGGGGCTCAATGAGCCTTTTAATGTAAAATTCTAGTATAATATTCATTTAGGTATGTTTTTTTTTTAATATTCTTATTTTAGTCTTATTAGTAGTCACCGTCGCCTATGGACACCTACAATACCTACTTATGTCTTCTTACCCTAATAATAATTTATAACAAGTATAATATAAAACTTGTTTGCCGATGTCAATGACTAATTAATAATATTATGAAAATCCGACATCTAAAATATTTAAATAATTAAAATAATAATTAATGAATTTTACAGTAAAATAGATAATTGACATCATTGCAAGATGAGAAGCAAGAGAATTGACCAGCATAAAAGGCTATAAAATAAAATAAAAATAATAGTAATATAAAACTCGGACACAAAAAATTATCTGAAATACTGTCAAAAAATAATAATAATAATTTATTTTCCTTTATAAAACATATTCTAAGACAGGTTTTCTTATAAACTAGCACGCAAAAATATTAAACTAAAATTAATACACAATATTTTTATATTAAGGACTTCTAATCGAGTAAAGGACTCGTCCTTTTTTCTCCACATGATTCTATCATTCGCCTTTTCTATCCAATCCTTTCCTGTGGTTTTTAATATCTCGTCGAGTCATCGCTCTGTTGGTTTACCTCTGCTTAGTTAATATTATGGTAAGTTAATAATTATTTATTCTACTAAGAAGAAAGATATAAGGAAAACTACTAAAGTAAATGACGGTCTCCAACATTGCAATAGACTCAAGTGGAAAAAGGCTGGCCACATTGCACGGATGAGTGATGATAAATGGACAAAAAAGATAACCATGTGTGATGGCCTCATAGACAAGATAACAAAAGTATACACTACACATTTATAATTAAAATACACCGGCCAAGTGCGAGTCGGGCTCACGCACTGAGCGTTCCGTGCCACCACAAAATACAATAATTATCAAATTAAAAACCCGACTACAAAATTAGTAAGATATGGCATTTCGATCCGGTGAAATGATAAAGAGGTCATCCAGTTGAGGAATTACCAGTTATAGTTTGGTAATGAATTAAAATTTGACACCGACTCACACTTGGCCACTTTTTATTATTTTTGTTTTACATTGGAGTGTTTACTATAATCACGATAACTTTAACGCTTGTACGTTTTACCGTTTTTACATTAGAGCTAATCCAAAAATACGTTAAAAAATAAGTTTTCATCCCCCTATCTCGGAAAGAGTATTTTTGCTCTTCGATATCTGAGTGCAAAAGCCGTTTTTATCCGCTAAAGTATAAAGTAAATTGAATTTAGAACATCGTGTGCAACACCAACATTACAATACAATACAATATTACTTTATTACACACCGAAAATACAAATGAAACTTAAACTAACATAAAAAACAAATATACGGCAGTATAATGGGCGGCCTTATCGCCTAAAGCACCTAGATAACAAAAATATTACAATCAACTTAAGTAACTGTAGCAACGTTACTTTAAATTTTTCTTAATTATACCTAAGTATTATCTCTTCTCTTCTTCTCTTCTCTACATAGAGTGACTGTCTGTCTGTGTGTCTGTATGGCCGCTAACTCCTCCTAAACTACGCAACGGATTTTGATTCGGTTTTCACCATCAGTTAGATAATTTTTCACGGAAGGTTTATATATATAACAAGAGACCCGACCCGGCTTCGCATGGAAATGACACCCGTGCGAAGCCGGGCGGGCGGGTCGCTAGTTTGTTTTAATTTAAAGATTATTCTGTAACACTTACATAACATAATGTAATAGTTAATACCTAAACTGAAATAAAAGAATCTTGTGATTGTAAATGATTTTTTTAAACACAACTTTTTTTAATTCTCCGTATCTTAAAATTTTGAGATACTGTTTGCCATAAGGCGTTACCTGATACAACTATACGATACAACCTCTACGAGTAAAGGCATCGAAGTATCGACAAACTGGGGCAGGAAGCTCGTAAAATGACACCTGTTGGGTACATGCGAATGTAGGTATTGTATACCTACTTTCGGAAGGTATGTTAAGTAGTTAAGGTCAGTTGGGATATGAGGAGCGCCGGGGAAGAACAACTGGAAACTATAACCAAATATATAAAGGCGTTAAAAGCAATGGGCCTTCGTGAAGCCAAAACGAACAGCAAAAAGTAAGTGTAGCGCATAAAAAAACTTACTACTTATTCCAAAGACTTTTTGTTTAATTCTATTGTAAAAAACGATTCAAGCATATACATTTGACATCAGCAGATTAAGGGAATTTTTTAATTAATGCCTTATGTTGAGCTGGTCTTTCTTACAGAGAAATCGAGTAAGCTATTTTGGTCGTAAATTGATTTGCGTCTCGTGCCAATTGAATCCCCCGCTACGCTCAGCTGCCTTTAAACTTCGGTCGTGGTTAAATCTTAGAATACTATACCAGACACTTTCGCCAAATAACAACTTCGCAGCACAATAAGTAAGTTAATTTATGTCATGTTTGTTATTTTTTTAATTTAAATTTTAATGTTTAATTGTAAATTTTTTAGGTTTTAAATCATCTTTTAGTTTAATTTATGTCATACAAGCTGCGCTTCACTTTTTCACACGCTAATTTCCGGGATAAAAGTAGCCTGAGTGTTAAGCCTAAGCCTTATAACATCAACTATCTACCAGTGAAAGTTCCGTCAAAATTGGTCCAGCCGTTTTGGAGTCCATAGGATACACATCGATTTTTATATTATTATAGATTTAGCCTGTTCAAAGTCTATTATTAAAAAAACTAATAGATTCTAATTGTGTTCTCATTAATTAGGAAAATTATGAAGTTAAATTATTTGAAAGGCATAAAAAATCTCCGTTCCAGATTTCGAACTTTTAATTAGCAAAGAGGAACCTCGATTCTTGTTTCCCGAAACAAAAATAATCTTTTCTTTATCTTGGGTCCTGGTTCCCAGATAATGTAGCAAATTAGTATTCAGGAGATGTTCTGCGGACCAGGAGGAAGTTATCCATTTCTTTATTTAACTTTCGATCCACAAGGTATTGATGACTGGGAATTTGTGTCTCAGGATGCGGAAGGAAACGTGAAAATTTGTCTTTCGGTTAAAGTCAGGGAACGCGGTAGACAGCAATAATATATATTTTTATAAGAAGAGCGGCAAGCAAGCATGCGGTTCGCCTGATGGTAAGCAAAAACCACCGCCTATGGATATCTGCAACACTAGAGGTGTTGACAGTGCTTTGCCAGGCCAGAAAGGTAGCTGTAGACACTCTTCTTGAAACGATTCATACTGAAGCTCGGCAGGTAGACCTTTAGGGAAGGATATTCCACACCTTGCAGGTACGCGAAATAAAGGAGCGGAAATATCGAACGGTGTGGGATTTCCAGCTTTGCAAGATGTGGGGGTGAGCTTCTTGACAGTTTCGGAATGTGCAGTAGTAGAAGTCTGATGCAGGAATAAGATCAAAAAGCTCTTCAGAGCTTTTCCTGAAAAACAAGCGATAAAAAATGGAGAGGGTACCTACATCTCTACGGAGGCTAAGTGGATCCAGCTTGTTATCACTAACAAACGCTTGGGATCGTCAACAATTCTAGTGGCTCGCCTCTGTAGGGAGTCAAGAGACAAGAGCTGGTATTCCGGTGCGCCATTCCAGAGGTGGAAGCAATACTCCATATGGGGCCGTGCTTGTGCTTTATAAATAAGAAGCCGCTGACCCGTCGTGAAGTATCGCTTCGCTCTGCTAAGCACACTTCTTGGAAGCGAGTTTAGTTTTGGCCTCCAAGTGACCCCGAAACAAGACCTCACTAGAAATGTTAACGCCGAGGATCCCAAGTTTTTGAGCGGAGCATCACTAAATGGAGTTTTTTTCACAGAGAACGCGCAATTTTGTGTCTTAGTCATCATCATCATCAGCCAGAAGACGTCCACTGCTGAACATAGGCCTCCCCCTTTAACTTCCACACTGAACGACAGCCTGCCTTTTGCATCCACTGGATGCCCGCGACTCTCACAATGTCGTCGGTCCATCTAGTGGGAGGCCTCCCTACGCTGCGTCTTCCGGTTCGTGGTCTCCACTCCAGAACCTTTCTTTCCCATCGGTTATCGGTTCTTCGAGCGATGTGGCCTGCCCATTGCCATTTCAACTTGCAAATTTTAATAGCTGTGTCGGTGACTCTGGTTCTTTGGCGAATATGCACGTTTCGGATTTTATCGCGCAAAGAAACTCCGAGCATAGCTCTCTCCATTGCCCGCTGTGTGACTCTGAGTTTTTCCAAAAGGCCAACAGTTAAGGACCACGTCTCAGTACCATATGTCATCACTGGCAACACACACTGGTTAAAGACCCTCGTCTTGAGACACTGTGGTATCTTGGACGAGAAGATGTCACGCAATTTCCCGAACGCTGCCCAACTGAGTAGGATATTTGGGGCGACCTCTTTGCCTAAGTTGGAGTTGGAGTTAACTGAACAATCTGTCCAAGATAGGTGTAATGGTCAACATCTTCGATAGTATCGTTCCCAACGACGGGTTCAACATGGACATTGGACATAATTTTTGTCTTGTCTATGTTCATTTTAAGACCCACCTGTTGGGAAAGGCTACTGAGGTCGCTGAGGATCGTATTGAGATCCTCCAGAGACTGTACCATGATGACTATATCATCGGCAAAACGAAGGTGTGTCTTAGTAGGTCGTCCCATTCCGAGATCCTCTCAAGTGAGTTCTCAATGTTAGACACAAGACTGTTTCTTCTTTCCTCCAACTCAGATTCAACTATTTCTATGCAAAAATTGCGTGTTAGTCGACGAGTCGAACAAACAAACACACTTTTACGTTTATAACAAAATATGGTGTTACGATATGTTTTGTTTAGTATTAACTGACAAATAGGCCTTTGACAAAGCATCGATCAGTATCAAATTTTCTTTAATCAACAAAATGTGAACAAAAGAAAGAGATACTATCTAAGAGATCTTGAAGACTGTTGCACTGTGTAGCCAAATAAAAAGCCAAAGATGTACAATTGTTTGGCTGCATTCCAAACTGCGATATTCGTTACTGCTGGAGTTGGAATAACGAGCTGCTCCGTTTAAAACCACATCGCAAGACCGCATTTCAAAAGGCAGAGAAAATATCTGGTATCGTATATTATCTCCTTGGGTTTTGTCATACTTACGACATAGTTTAGAAAAGCTTTAAAGAAAGCCGCACTAATGGCTGTGATGCCATTCTTTTGCATAATTGCATCCCTTCATATTTTATTAAATTTCGTTTACATAATATACCTACCAACTAACCATGGGACCGTGAGGACCGGGATCCAATATTATTTTAAAGATTCGTCCTGGTTGACGCGGTACGTGACCAAAATGCTGGCCTCTAATTTGGTCCAAGGGTGAGCATTGCCATGCAACGTGGTAATGGAGCCACCATTTTGGGAACTATATCACCCGTAGCGGCTTACTAGATTTGTTATATTTGTTGTAATATTAAGTTGTTTTAGGATTTCGTAAGGTATTTTTTTCTTTGTACTTAATTTTATCTGTGATTGTAACTAAATCATTTATTCTTCTTTCTTTTCTTCATAATTTTATACATATAAGTATAGTATGTGATACGATGTGCTTTAGGGTATATAAAAGATCCTTGGATACAATACATTATAATACTGACTTCACAACAGACAAAACAGCTACCCTAAATGGCAACCGAACTCAACCATCAAAACTGAGAACATCTTAGCGACATTTCCAAAGAGACAATACTGTCTCACATAACGGCAAAGGAAATGCTAAACCAAGTCGTTGGATATTAACATATTTGTATCTATTGTGAAACCAAGCGTCCTTGTCACGCATCAAACGCAGTACTCCTTAATCTCTATAGATACGGCAAATGGCGTCTTCCCACCGCAATATGAGACGTGGATACGGGCTCAGCGAAACCCTAACCAAATTAAACAGATTATCCCTCCGGGAACCCCGCGAATGCGTCTCCTAAATACCGCATTATTCAAATTAAAATAGGGATATTATGAAGTCAATTTTGCTAAGGATACAAAACGCGCCCTGACAGACGCTGAAACGCGCTTCTTCTTGATTTTCTCATTAAAATTTATGTTTATTCATAGCCATAAAACCTCACTCACAAAACGATTAGACAGCGCGAAAATATTATATTTCTATTTTGCATGGATGGAAAACAGGGCAAATTTAATTTAAAAAGGCTACAACTTTAAATTTGAACATAATTCAATATAATAGCACACGTAGACAATTGTGCTATTATTTTAATATAACTTAAATCAAAATAAGGGACCTGGAACTCCCCATTTATTGAAATATCTTCAGAGCGCCTTATTAATGCGACGCGTGACCAAATACTGGCTTGTTTCTGCTACCAATGCCAACATGCTGGGTATGCTGCCAACTAGCAAATGGATAGCGGGTTTGAGCATTTGGATTGTCTTTAGACCTTCAATGGTCTATGGACAGCCTTAATTAAGTAACTGTTTTTGTAGTGTTAGTTTAGCTTGTATTTTGTTTAGTTAATAAAGACACTTGCCCTCTTAATAAAAGCATATAATTAATTCCAACCTACTCGCACGTATTTAGGTATCCTTTATATGACGGAGACAAATTAGAGACCAGCAGCACCAGCATAATGTGTGACATGGAAACTGGGTCACAAATAGATGACGCTCGTAACGTTACGTTTACGGCCATCATTTGTCAGATTTAAGGTGCTTTACCGTGAAAACCTTAGCAAAATTGATTGATTACTGACGGGAACTCTGCATTGAATATTTTAAGAGCATTTCTTTAAGAGTCGTTGACTTTGCTATTTCGCTCAGTCAATCTTTGCTTTTCAAGAGCTTTACCCGACTCAGATCTTCATCATGAATTATCATAAACTCCTAATTAAAATTTTCATTATCATCCGTCTAACTTTGCGTGAGACAGAAGTCTATCGTCGGAGCTGTCATTTACAGCGTATTTAATAAGTTGACAAAATAATTAAACTTCTCAAGTTAACCCGCGGTTTAACTTTTTGGTTATATAAATAGCTGCAGCACGCGGTTTAACCGCGTGGACATACCCTCAGGAAACGATGATTCTATTCAATCCGTTGCTCTCTCGCTGCGTGAAAGAGAAACAAACACACTTCCGCATTTATAATATTAGCTTGATATTGCTGACGCGTTGTGAATTCGAATTATTTTTTTGTGTGTTATGAAGATACCTTCGGCGATTATGAACCAATATTAATTATTATGAATTTAGCCGAGTGTGCAAGAAGGAGTGTTATGTTTTTCGAGTGTTCGTATGTGTGTATGATGGTTTCTTTGGCAAGCCCTAGAGCCGAAACGGCAATAAGTGAGGTATCATTTGGATCGTTTTAATAGTGGGAGTGACATAGAGTATAACAAGATTAGAGGGGAAAATAGTAAGTAAACTTATGTTAACATTATGTAGAGCTCACTCAGCAGATTAAAAAAAAATATCACTACTATGAAATATTCAGTAGCTAACGAGATAATGTGGTATGAAAGAGCTCTGTATATACTATACGAATAGGCATGGATATGTACACAGCGCGCCGTTGTTACTTTTTAGTTACCAACTATTTATACAATGCAGTCAGATTATATTTTTTTATAATTTAATTTACTTGATATATCGGCTATATCTTAAGGACAGTTTAATTAAAATTTGAAGAAAATATTTCACCTCCAAGAGTTTGAGGGGATAAATCCCGTTCATTAGACTACCCGTGAAGTCAGTGGCAAAATTTAGTAAATATTATGTATCTATACTTTTCACTGTTAACTCGACGTTTTTTATTTATCAGTCTTCCTGTGAACATGGTGTATGTAACTGTGCCAAAATATCGGGAGCTCATTCCACAACCTTACCACGGTAAATATCCCGTAAATAATCATACAACTTTTTATTTATTTATGATGTAGACTTTTAATTCAACAACAATGGCGAGCACCAAAAACGTTATCCGCTCGTCCAGTGCTGCCACAACTTTACGCGAAGTCGAAAAACCCCCCCGGGTGTTGTCAACTGAGAGGGTAATCAAGTTGTAGTTGACTCCCAGGTTGCTAACTCGCTGCCCATGGTCCGCGGCCGTACTGTCAAACTCGCAAATTTCCCCTCACAAACCCCTATGAGCCAACAATTACACGGAGAACTTCGCTTTGATCCCTGTATCTACATAATTGTTTACTTTTTGATTAAGTACCTTTTGTGCGAGTAATGAACGAAACAGACCAATTTACCAGAAACACTCGAAACAATGGCAATAGAAAAGGAATGCCATCGCTTACATTCGAAGGAAAGAATTCTCGCTGTGATTGTTCATGTTGGATTTATTTTCTTTGTTATAATTGCGAATGAATTTGTCTAACAACAAATTACTCTACCTATGTATGTACCTAGGTATGTTCTCTTCGGCTGGCATTGACTTAATTTAATAATTGTTCTTGCTACGTTAGCAAATAACTACAACATTCTGAGAGGAATATATTTCAGAATTGGGATTGATCAATATTTTCAATTGCATTTTCGTAATTAAACATAATTACAAGCTAACGCGAGCATTTGAATTGTCTTTAGACCTTCAACAATCTGTGGGCAATCAAACAATTTTTATTTGCATGACATAGTATACAAGATAACGCAAAACGGGTCTTCTGAGCCAAAAGGAGGTCATCATACTCATCATTATGAACAAACTGTACTATGGGGCCAACCCTAAAATCACAAGACAATATCAGTTGCTCCATACATATTGTTGGGTGTAACAGTTTTTTTTTTCTAATGGAACAGCTGATTTCAATTTTACGTTTTCAGGGCCCCATAATCAAATTTGTTCATAATGATGAGTGTAATGACCTCCTTTCGGTTTAGTACTCTGTATAAACTTTGTAGTTACTGTTGTTTTAAGTTTGAATTTTATTTGGCTAATAAACGCACTAGAACTTATTATCCAAAGTAGTTAGCATGTTATATTAAATTTTCTTAAATCATTCAATTTCGTAAGTCTGGCCAATTTTGAATAATAGAACAAAGGCTTACATAAATCTTTCAAGAAAATGCAATCAATGGAAACCGTAAAATTCAACCCATCTCTTGTAATATGATGACAAAGGCAGTGGAGTACGGAAGCCGGATCTATTGTACCAGATGACTAACCCTACCACCATGACTGGAGTTGAATTAAGAACGATGCGCCAAGAAGATATTAGACTATTTTTTTATGTGGGAGTTAGTCAAATTCTAGGAACTAACTTAGGAAAAAAGTTGTGAAGTACGGTAAAGGAGAACAGGAAAAAAGGGGATATTTAATCATACCTAAATATATATATATATATTAAATATCCCCTATATATCTATAATATATATATATATGTGTGTAATGTATGTATGTATTATAATAAAAAAGATGGACTCCTTGGTATTTAAGTTTAATTTAAATCTTGTAAAAATGTTAACATTATATCAAAGGGTTTTTTCTTATTGTGATCATACAAAGGCATTGGCGAAAATGCTTAAAAAATGCTTAGGAAAATGCTTTTATGAAAGCACGACTCTTCGAATATTTACTGGAAAAAAAAGTTATGATAAATGCTTTTTTATGGTTTACAGGCGCTAAGCGTTTGACCACATCTCACTTGTAGTTAAATGACGGTGTGATCGAAGATGCTGATTTTATATGGTATTTGAATTTTACGTATACATTATTTAACTATTTGATACGTTTATTGTATCTATTTCACAAAGAAGAGTTTAGCATTTTTCAACAATTTTTCACAAAATGAAAAGGTTTTTTACATCACAGGTTTGCGTGTCAGTTCCATGGAATAAAAAGGTTGTAAAACCTCGTTAACCGCTGCAAAGTGGACGCGGTCTTTAAGTATACGTGGTCTCGGAAAATGGTTAGGTCGAATAATGGCGTAATGGTGGTAAAAAAAAAATACCTACGTCGTGTTAGAGTTAGACACAGCAGAATTTAAAAAACCGACACTGTTTTGAAGGAGGAAAAACATATTTATTAGTGACATAAACAAAAGATATATAAACATTGAGTTAAAACAACAGCATAAATAGTTTCTGTCAAAAATTGGTCCCAATTCAGCATTCCAGCGCTGAAACTGACGCACGCACGTCAGACACAGCAAGTGTGCGTTTGCTAATGCTGCTTTTTAAAATTTTTAAGTGCCACTTTTCATAAAAAATATTATTAACAATTGTAATGTTGTAATGCGTAAGAAATACAATGTAGGTATTATGTTTTCCGACTGGTATCCTAACGGACGAAGTGTTCTAACGATGGCGATTAACTAAATTAACAATTTACCCCCAAGGGCTCAAAGGAAATCCAACGCGGTTGATTACCCCGCAAAATAGTATTGGGATTCTAATAGCTTCATAAATTCACTATCGATCCGAGGACCCGAAAGCTTACCTGCGATTATTTTCACAAAACGCTTTGGCAGTTACTAAATGTTTGATGGGTACTTAAAAGCTCGGCAATAAAACTCACTAGCACGTGATAAAGTAAGCACTGAATACGCAGCGAGATTTACAGCTGGTTCTATACTAAGAATGAGATACAAAAATAAACTAATGACTACCTTACAGTATTCTGTATTTTGAGACAGCCAGGGTTTTTTTATAAGCCATATTTGTATCCATAACATATAACACAAATTACATTAATTAATTTTATTGATGATTAGAAAATATAAAATACAAAAAATTTAGCATATAGCATTACGTAGCATTTCACGGGCCAAGTGCTTTTATTAACTATACAAAATACATATTAGCATTTCATCTACTAAATATTACATTTCGGCAGCCTATCTTTGTGCCTGACGGAGGGCACTGAAATATCCAAAAGCACATTGCCTTTGGCAACACTTTCGGGAAATGCTATAGGTAGGAGCATTTCCCTTCCTTCCCTATGGTGCGGGCTATATCACGTCGTTGTCCTTCTTAGGCTCGCTTGCATAGTAGGTCCAGGAATTCCGAAGCCGTACGTATTCTAAATTTACCATGTCAAAAAACTGTTGTGGACAAGGATCCTTTCTATCCTACGCACACTCAACATAAGTGTGCATTTTGTTGTTATCATTTGGGAAATTTTACGTACGCACGTGAACTTGAACAAGAAGCAAAACAAAAATTGTTTAGGGGTTAATTCGATTGCAACAGTTTATTCTACTGCAACAGAATAGATAGTACCTACAAGATACTATCTATAATGAATATGACATACCTACTAGTATTGTGCTAGTTTGGTGTTCGCAGAGATAGCAGGAAACGAAGCTCAAGAGCCGCATTAACTCGTCGTGATCGTAAAACGCGAGTCGGAAGAAGGCCTCAGGGTCGTGCACATTTGGATTGTACGCGGAGTCGTAAAGTGGCGCGCTGCCACCGCCGCAGCCCTCAGCTCCCTTAAAAGTTTCACATTACGCTCGCCACAGACGGACTTGTTCTCAGATTTCCGAGCCCAGATTATCTCGAGCTCAAGGCGGGGTCGGTCCACGGAATGTGTTCATTAAATCGGTCTCTGAATGGTGTTGCCAGGGGTATGTCGAGCACGCACAATGCGCATGAAACCGTAAACATAACTCAGCCGTAAATCATTCAGTGAATATGTTAATTGACTTCGACGATGAAACCTCTATGAACTCGAATTCTATACTAGAAAATTCGTAAAATTTATGAATAGCTGAAAGTTATAAGTGAAGAATATCATTACGATCACCATCCAAAAAGCTATGGTGGACCATTCAAAAATTTGCCGACTGGTGATAGGGTCTAAATCCCAGACATCAAACCTTCAACGATCCAGGCTTGCACATTTTTAAATAGTCCACACTTCAAATAAAATTAGGTAAAGAGTTTATATGTAAATACAATCTCATTAATTAATTGTACCAATAGATTTGTACGTGTATAGATAATACTCTTCCTTCTATAACAATGCCACTAATCAACCCTGACAGTATTACGTACCACGTAGACTCGTGTAGATTATACGGGCACAGATGCAGGTATCAGTTTGAATTACTGCTTAGCTTATCGGTTCCCTTTGACTAAGCACCTAGGTACAAATTGCTTAGCGACGTTTATTGCAGTAATTAAATTTGTCACTTTTATCTATTTCAAGCACAGAAAAAAGATTAAACAAAAAAAAAAGTTTTCTGTGATTTCAAAGCATAAAAAAGTGTGTTATTTTCACCCGAACAAAAAAAAGTACACCATTTTTGTTAGGGTTCCGTACCCAAAGGGTAATTATGGGACTCTATTACTAAGCCTGCGATGTCTGTCTGTATGTCCGTCTGCCCTATCAATTAACGGCTGTATCTTTGGAACTGTAATAGATAGCCAGTTAATTCGATGCTATCGCTCAAAAACGGTGAAGAAAAACATTGCGAGGAAACCGGTATGTCGAAGAAATTCAAAAGTTCAATGACATATGACATTCACTAATATGCACTGGGCCAGCTCGGTGGATTAGGGTACTTTCTCTGTCACTGAGAGAAGGCCTGTGTGACAGCAGTGGGAACATGATAGTCTGAAATGATGATGATGAATTAGGCTACAGGAGGTCACGTAGGAGCACACAAATATAAATGCACCCGAAAAACATTGCATGCCCTCCTTCTTGGTAAGTCACGAAAAAAGTACCTGTGTTCGCTTTGCTAGTGAATGTATGCATGCTAGCTGCCGCTACAAGGTTCGACAAACAATGCGCTGAGGTTGTCAGTATACGACGAGTACCTAATTGAATGTCGAGAGCACTGCACTACTACTCGCTTCTCTCCTCGCTTTGCTTTTCTATCGTTGAACAGCACATTTAAAAGAGTTCTGAACTAAACAGTAGGCTTAGTTCAAAACTCTAAAAACAACTAAACTAGTGAAGCCAAGACAAGATTCAGGCCAAGACCATCGAAAGTAAATAAAACCAAATGTTATAATGTGCTAGCAGTGCCAAGTGGTTTCATCCGCTATTATACAGGATTTGTTTATATTTTTGTGATAAAAAGTAGACTATCATCGTCATCAATCATAAGAACACAGGCCTCCCCTTAGAACTCCACATTGAACGACAGCCTGCCACCTGCAACCACTGGATGCCCTAAAAAATAACCTGGAAAATTTTCTATGTGTTAATTAAATCCATACGGAACAAAAGTCCATACAAAATTTAATTCAAATACGTTCAGTTGTTATGATATGTACGGACAAAGCTTACATACAAACTTTCGCATTAATAATATTAGTGTGTCACATCACATGTCATACTGTTTCTTCTCTGCACATAAATCAATGCTCCGTATGCCAAACATCTACGCCGTAGAAGTTCATGATTTGCCTACGAAACATCGTAGCTGGTTAATAACATGATGTTTTAGTAGGTTTATATCTTACAAGCTTGCACATGCGGTTTCGCTCCCGTAGTGAAGAAATCAACTCAAGGTTAATCTACTACCCCGTCCCAACCTCTCCACTCGAATCCCGAATGCGTCTCGTAACGAAACTCATAAAAATGCACCCTGAACATGAACTTTTATTTTATCTTTAAATTTTATTCACATTTAAACTGCCTAGTACTAAGAGTTAGATATATATGACTGCGCTATTTTTTTACTACTAAACAAATAAATTTTTGTGCTACATTTTATTTTCTTATCTTGAACCGTTTGGTCAGCACACCACCGATAAAGGATCCAATCAGCCTGTCAGTATATATGGTAAAATAATTTTATCATATGAAAACATACTCCACCTATGTAGCTCAAAAATAGTATAGATTTCTAAAAATGAAAAAAAATATCTGATAAGTAGTTCTGGAGATTACTAAAACAAACATACAAACTGACGTTATGTAAGAGGTAAGTAAATAGCAATAAGTACCTACGTAAACCTCTTTGATAGCCCGTTGGTAGTGAACCTACCTTCTGAGCTTGGGGGAGTGGGTTCAATTCCCACCTAGGACAAACATTTGTGTGATGAACATTTGTGTTTGTTCTATATCTGGTTGTTAATATCTATTTAAGTATGTATTTAAAACTATATATGTATGTATATCAGTCTCTGGCAGCCATATCACAAGCTTTGCTTAGTTTGGGGTCGGAGGACCGTATGTGCAAAAATGTCTCGAATATTTATTATTTATTTATTTACTAGCTGCGTCCCGCAATTTCACCCGCGTAGTGATGAAAAATTGTGATTATAGTGTTGATGAAAAATAGCCTCCGGCCCTTGAACTATACCCATGCAAAAAATCAGGTCGATCCGTTGATCAGTTGCTGCTGGAAAGAAACAAACAAACCAACAAGCCAACCAACCAACAAACTTAGCATTTATAATATTAGTATGATTCTTTATAATATTATTGCAGATATCGATTTACTAGAATGTTCTTGAGTTATCATAATATTATAATCAAAAGGTTCAAAACACGTGTTGCCAAAAATAAGCGTTCACGTTCACGACAACAAAATATCAATTAGTAAATTAACGGTCGCCGCACAATTTCAATATAACTAATCTATGTTATTTATGTAACGTTCACCTTTGATATTAAGGGCCTTCCGAAAAACCTTTACAGCTATTTGTTTGATCTTGTTACTCTCCCGCACCTGAACATCGGTCAGCGAAGATACAATCCGTCTTCGTTAGAAGGACGTCCGCATCCTCCGAACAAACTGCCGACATCAATCAAGTTTTTATCTAATAGATGTACACCTGTACCGTGAAAAATGGTATAAACTCTCTCCTCCTCTCTACCATAGGCCTTCTGATAAATTATAAGCGATGCCGCCGAAATGTTGCAAAGAAAACTAGGCACTGAGCGATGGTTCAACTTTAATCTTAGCGTAAATTAAATTTCTCGAAAGACGGATCCCTTTTTAGACATACCTATACACAGTGACACTTCTTAATTGATACATATTGTAGCTAATAAGGAGTTTTTGATTGAGATTAAAGAGCTTATAAGGACAGGTAATAAGAAAACATTTAATTTACATCCAAATATTTATTAAATACGAGTATAATTATTATGGTGCAGTAATATATTATTATCTAGGGGGTAAAATGTTTTTTGAATAGCATAATTTTTTTAAATGGTGAAAAGATGAAGTGATTTACCACAACTCGCCTGATGGAAAGTGACAATGTGGTCTAAGATGGAGCACACTTGCTCATGAGATGCATATTCACTCTTATCTTGAAAAGACCTATAGGTTTTACTGAACAGAGCGTTTTTCATTCCTCTGTAGTTCATATTTAAAATAAATTTTGCTGCGCGTTTTATCATTAACATTAGAATCTGGATGACAATAGCAGGTAACAAGTCGATCCCATGAGCTCATGTGTATTAATTCAACTCTGTCTTACACGAACGCATGCGCCGCAAATGAGCACTACCGCAAGCGAGCAACTCGCATTCGCTAGTGCTCGCCCAATGTACACGTAATGAGCAAGAAGGCAATCGGCTATGACGTGTGGACACACTAACAATGGTGCACGAGCGTGTGGTGTCTAGCGGCACCTTTGCTCATGTTCGCCCGAACGCGTTCGCTTGTCTGTATACGGCGTAATACAAATTAAACTACTAGCTAATAGACTAAATAGTACCAACTAAAATAGTATGTAGTAATGTTGGAAAACTCATAGTCATTTGTGCCACGGGGTCGCATTGCGCACCATTATTATGCCGAGGCTATCCCCTCTGCATTAGCTAAAATCTCAAGGGTTATAATTGGATTAGGAGTAAGTGACAGTGGACCCCTGCCCCGACTGTCATCCCTAGACCTTCATTATTTTATGAGAATTGCAGATTCGGATATAAAACCTTCGTTTCGTTTAACGAGAGAGCTCTTCGTGGCAGCTGTTTTCATTTCGTAAATGTGTCTTGTTGCCGTGAATGCGCATTCACGGTTCTAGGTTTTGATGAAACATTTTAATGTGTGCTAATTCCTATAATAATAGTTACTTTGGTAAGTTTCCAAGTTTCCTTATAGTAAACTTGTAGAAACATCAAGTCGTAGATCAATCTTGCGGCGAGAATCTTGCCTCACGCTCCCGGAACCAGTTGAGATTGCGAGATAGTTACGGAAGCATGCCGCAGATACCGTAATAGCCACTTTCCGAATTTGTGTAGCAATAAATTTGCTCTAGATATATCTCATCCGTTGACGGCAAAGCGCGTAAAAGCCTACCCGGAAAATTCCTGGAATTTCCCAAAGAATACAAAGGACTACCATAGCCGCATTTTTCTGGTTACACACAATAGATGCTCTTCCCGTTAAAATGTATTAGTCGTTAGGAGCCGTCGAGAAGGTATTTGTAAAAAAATATAGTAAAACGCTTTTAATGAAAATTATTAAACCCTTAAATACGTTTGTTAATCTACTTTTCTGTAGTATTTTTTTTCTATAGCATTCAGAGTAAGTGTATAATTTATATGTTAAATGAATATTGCATTGGCCGTTTTTGTTATCAACTTATGTCCTTACAAAAGACAACATTTTAAATAGTGGTGCCAATGAGCAGCTGCATGGAATTAATGAGCTTTTCATTAATTTTCGTTGGAATGCCCTCTTTAACGAATAGTTTAAAGACTTTGAAACTCATTCCTCGAGTGGACCGTTCGTAGCTTAAAACAAAAGGAAACTTTGAAGCTCGTACACGAGTTATACTTACGAGAGATTTATTGGTAATTTAATTTTGGAAATAGAGCCCGTTTTCCGTCTTCCTGACTGCGCAGAAATCCAAGATGACTTTTTAGCGCCGCTTTAACATGAAAAAGCTCTTTGCTATTTTAAGCTACCTTACAGTTCTGGAGACATTTATTTAATTATCCTTCGCTTCCTTGTTACATTAACTTATGAATATGAATAAAATTAAAGTCAATTATGTTAAACACACTAAGTGCCCTTAAGCTATGATAATAAAAGGATATATCCGTTTCATTAGTTAGGAGTATAGCGCAAAACTTAGAGCTACATTTTTGCAATTTTGCAATCGTTTTTACGTGGCTACGGATTGATAACTTTCTCAAACTGCAGTAGAATAATGAGGTAGGTAACAAGAAGTCCTACAAACTTGAACGGTAGCGAGATGTCAATATTCAGCATGCGCAGGAGTCGGAACGAGAGATCACGCGTCTCTGTGAACGCCAGCAACGCGCGTGCGGCACTACGTCCCGATTTATCTGTAATGTCATACAATTGGTGGTTTAAATACATTTATTTAATTTTATTTATTAAGGGACAGCAAATAGCTATATTATTAAACGGTAATGTTTGTATATATAAGTGGATATTCGCCAAAGAACCAGAGTCACCGACATAGCTGTTAAAATTTGCAAGTTGAAGTGGCAATGGGCAGGCCACATCGCTCGCAGAACCGATAACCGATGGGAAAGATAGGTTCTTGAGTGGAGACCACGAACCGGAAGACGCAGAATAGGTAAGCCTCCCACTAGATGGATCGACGACATAGTAAGAGCCGCTGGCATCCAGTGGATGCAAAAGGCAGGCTGTCGTTCAGTGTGGAGGTTAAAGGGGGAGGCCTATGTTCAGCAGTGGACGTCTTCTGGCTGCTGATGATGATGTTGATGAATGTTTGTATAGAAAATCAACGGACCTCATAGCACAGGCTTAGCCTATATGGTTTTGGGTCCACAGTTAAATCTATATACACATAGAAATCAAGTATTTACTACAAAAACATTCTAGTTACATTTTATTGTTATATAATAATATAGCATCATTTATGTTGTGTTATTTGTTATACGTTTCTCTTGCATTCATTATTGAGAAGGATAGAATATAAAAAAATAAGAGAGATAGAGCGAGTTAAGTAATTGCAATGGCTAGCGACTGTGACTGTATGTCTCAGAGCAAATAAAAATACAGAGCACTGCCAAAGTGACGCCAAAATTGCTTCCAAAACTACGTGAATTCCCTATAAATACACGACTCACGCACAAATACTCATTCAAAACTACGTGAATTTGTTGTCAGAACGTCGTGCTGAAAACATCCGTTTTAAAAAGAAGCAATGACTTCTTGCAGTGTTAAGAACTGTAAAAACAACACAAAAGTAAATAAGAAGAATGATGGAATATTTCCACACTTAAGTATTTATAATATCACTTATTTTGATGAATTACACGACACGAACTTCGACTACGCACACATGTTTCAAAAAGTAAGCTTCACTTTTCGTGTTCGCGGTAGTCCCTCTGTATTTTTATTTGCTCTGAGCTGTATGTATGGTGAAGTTGCAAAATTACGGTACCAATAAATAATGAAATGAAATGAAATTAAAATATATTTTTATATTTTCATTTCATTTTACATTACAATAATTATATTATCACTACATAGTATGAAACAAAGTCGCTGTCGCGTCTGTCCGTCCCTATTTATGCTTAAATCTTTAAAAATACACAACGGATTTTGAAGTAGTTTTTTTTTTTATAGATAGAGTGATTCAAGAGGAAGGTTTATATGTATGTGTTGCGACCCGCCCGCCCGGTTTCAGACGGATGTAATTTACGTGCGAAGCCGGGCGGGCGGGTCGCTAGTTATTATTAAGTCTACAAATTGCACATTCATTATGCGTTAGTGAGACGTTAGTAATTATGTATTGTATAAAATATTCACAGGTATATTTTTCACTATAATTTAGGACATATACGCTTGGAATAGGGACGGCAAAATAATACTGTGCTATTTTTTAGAGAAAGTAGCAATAAAATAATTTACTAAAAAATTATTGTAATTTTGTCATTATTTTAGCCAAGACGTTGTATACTATCTATTTTTGCTATTAGTTTATTTTCATGATCTCTAATTTTTTTTTTTTTAAATGTACTCTTCAAGTGACTAATCCTCTCGAACTCCCAATTCAATGTCAATTTCTTTACTCGTTTCATGCTGTATCTCGACTTTTTTCCAACTTGTCCGATGCGTTTGCACAATTAAACATTTTCAATACAATTAAATTTTCTTTTATAAAACACTAGTAGGTAAAACACATTTAATTAGTTTTAATATTACTTTTTCTGTTAAAATTTCAACTACTAATCTATTAAGGTTTGAAAGATACAGCCTTTTAAAGCCAAGACAGACAGACGGACGGACGGACAGACAGACAGACATCTTAGGCTTAGTAATAGGGTCCCGTTTTTATCCTTTGGATACGGAACCCTAAAAACGAATAAACTCACCTAATTTATTTTCATAAAGCCTGGAAGCTAGTAGCTCCCTCAATTTTCTCACTTCGCTATGCACGCTGTCTCCAAACATGCAAGGTGCGAACAGTGGAGTCAACAGTACGATCGGAACTCCTAACTGATAAACGGCCTCTTCTCGGATCACCTTCAAACAGTAATTTCAATATTATATTAACTCGCTCAAAAGTACCTTCTATTTATATACTAGGTTATAAAGGGGGGTACTATGTCGAGAGGGGTTCGTTATACTCATCATTATGAACAACTTTTACAATGGGATCAACAGAAATCGCGAAAAAGAAGAGTTTTTATGGTCATAATAGAAAAAATTATAACAAAAAATTATTCTTAATATTTTGAAATATTAAACACAACTTCGACGTAATTTTTCAAAGTTTCAAGTGCACTGCCATGCAGATATCCATAAGGCAACGGTGAGCGCTTTCCATCACGCGGCTCGTTAGCTTGTTTGCCACCTATGGCATAAAAACCCTTACCTCAATAACTATAGACGTTAGAAGGTTCTAAAGAATTAGGACGGATGGAGAGACGGACAGCCGGAAGAAAAGATGGACAAACGGACAGACGATGGTGTTGGCTGGTAGAAACTTATTATAAATGGGTCTAGCACAGCTTGTAAATTTTTGAAGGTTTTTTATATATGAAAAGTTGATTGAATCAGGCGTTACTTTGCGGAAGTCCATTTTTAATTTGTATATGTCGAATTTCTAGTGTAATTCCGCTTCTCCGCGTCTATATGAAAAGTATCAAATGTCAAGTGAGATTTTGATAAAATCCTAAAGTAAAAGTACAGGGACCTTACGGCTACCTGTTTTAAGCGATTTTGTTTAGGTGATTACGAAAATTTGGGCGACCGCAAACCGTATCTCGCCGCGTTAATGTTCACGTTCGCTTGATTTTCCGCACTGCATTGTTTCAGCGCTGTTTCGAGCCCGCGTTAAGAGGTAGCCGTAAGGCCCCTGTTCTACGGACGATTGTCAACACAGATTATTATAACTTTAAATTTTATTTACTTGAACTACTTGCCATAAAACTTCATAAAGATCGAATGAACGGTACTCAAGTTAACTTCGAACAAACATACAAAAATAAATTTAAAACACTGTTTTAAACATAAATTCAGTCAATTAATCTAGATTTATTTCATTGGAAGTATACATTCTTACCCCGCCATCACGAATGGTGTTTAATGAAAACTCGTAGAGAAAGCCTAGTACTGACACAAAAGCACTGATTATGATTGACAGCAGCTGAAACAAATTGAATTTCATGTGTAATTGTTTATAATGTGTTTATGAAGGTGCGAGTCCCGTAAAATCGAACACTATCTACCATGCCCAGGTATATAGAGCAAGTAGCCTATGAACTAGTTACTTTGCAGATTTTCCTACTTTTAAATTCCACTGCTGTATGAAGGGTAGGCAATTTGTTGGTGTTTATTTTATACAACAAAGGATTTGGAAAACTGAAACATATGTAAAACAACCAATGAGATAATTAAGATCATTGGAAACAACTATGACATACACATCTACACCTGTCACACCCTAATTTTAACCCGGTATATTGCTCTATCACACAATACTCACCTGCCACTTGATGCCTTCAATTAAATAATCATAAGCTTCCACTACAATTTGATAGAGATCCATTAGCTTCCTCATGCTGTTTTGGGCTATTTTCGGATCGTAAGACTTGAAATAAACAAACTCCTTTAGAGTATGACACGGCTCTGTGCTAGCACTAGAGAGTGATGATTCTATGTAGAAATTAATCAGCTTCAATCTTGGAGTGAGAATATTTAGGAGATGTCCAAAGTAATATACTTCAAGTACATAAAGTAGATATATCGGTATCAGACCAAAAGGAGCGTGACCTTGAAAGCCGACTACCGCGGGTAGTGCGTACAGCGCGATCACAAAAATGCACGAAAGCAGTCCCAACACTACGTTCCGGATACCAGAGAGAGAGACTTTCGGCGTGCAACTAGCTTCCGCATCGAACTTGCTCAGCTCACTATAAAAGCTCTGCATGGTTTTACAACGTGCAAAGCTCAACAAACTGCAAATAATATTTTGTGTTATAGGAGTGAACAAAACGACGGCCGTCATGTTATACATATTTATATAAAATATGGTTGTATTTATAATTAAAAATATTATGAATGTAGAGAATACGTAAGCAAATTTCCCTCTGCCCATCAAAGGCAGTCGATCTAAGCCAAACATGGCCTCCATTACAATAAACATCTTCGATATCGGATCGACTTGCGGTTTATCATTTTCGTTAACGAATGTGTTGACGCGAACGGTAGGAGGCGACATTTTGTCAAGTCTCGATGATGTATAAGAGAGTACTGGTAGGAAATTTACTGAATATACTAATATTTCAGGGTTCCGGTCGATATTCCGAGTAATTATGGCGTTGACGATATTTTCATATACCAAGCGCCAAGAGTCATTAGATTAATTGATTAGATCGTGTCAAGTGAGCCTGACGCCAGGGACGTAACAAAACAAGGTGACGAAGGATAATTAATTACGTAAATACACATTATTTATGTAATACAGGCGTAGTTATTGATTAACATTTGTATTGATCTAATTTGGCTTATAAAAAGTATCCCCGACCCAATGCAATGTTATTGCACCTGACAGAGCAAAACAAATAGGTCCTAGTTTAGACACATCTTTATACGAGTATGTTAATATAATATGCCTATATTTTGTCCAACAATTTAGAGAGTGCGGCCAAGAAAAGAATATTGTTGGGCTAAGCAACGTTTGGAAAACTCCGGCGAGTCTTCTCGTCACCTAGCCCACAAGTCATGGAACGAAAGTGGACATGATCTTTAGTTCTAACTGTTATGACTTACGGTGGCAAAACGTGGACACTTACATTTGGCCTTGTATCAAATGCTATTATGGACTGATTAGACTTTTCGTCTCAGTAATCCAGTGTCAAAAATAATCAGTCTACTGCATGGGCAGATCCAGGCATGGGACATGGGAGCATGGGAACCCCCCACAACACCTAGCAATTCCATACATTCGACTAAATTTTTCGATTTGATTCCTTCGAACCTTGTCAGAATGGCCCCCCTCCAAAATGAAATCCTGGATCCGCCCCTGGTCTACTGCACCTCTATTTTGATGCTAACACCATTTTTTGTACAATAATCAGACACTGTTTAGGGTTCCGTACCCAAAGGGTGTAAACGGGACCATATTACTAAGCCTAAGCTGTCTGTCGATCTGTCTGTCTGTCCGTCCGTCCGTCCGTCCTACGTCAACAACTGTATCTTTCGAACCGTCTTAAATAGCAAGTTGAAATTTTCACAGAATATGTAATGTTACTGCGGATTAGCTAAGAAATAATAATAAACTCAAAATGTAAAAACTTAAGGGGGATCCCCATAAAACAAACATTTATAACGTATTTTTGTATTTGCTCTTCTTCTTTCGTGCAATCACCGAATCAACGTCGGGCGCGGTCAGTACTTGGATGGGTGACCTGGGCGTGATGTGGTGTTTTTGCTCTACTTTTTTATTGTTATTGGCCGCATTTTTTGCACTTGTCCAGTGTTAAAGACCATTAGACTACTGAGCCTTTTAATTCGATCTTTACACGTTTACACTTTCAATTAACTAACCTTTACACTGCGATGCAGGCACCGCACCCTTAAAAACAACGATTGAAGTCCTAACGGCTATTTCCACAAGTTCAAGTTCCAGTGAGCTATGGAAAGAGCTATGTTCGGCGATTCTCTGTGTTTCTGAAACGAAGTTATTCGCCAGAGAACCAATTAAGCATTATCGTCCTCATTGACTCACATAAAACCCAAACTGGACAAAAAATGCCTTTTGTAGTAAGCCAGATCCTCGAAGTTTCTTTTCCAGCATTTACATATTTATATGCAATTATGATGATGCAATTAAACGAAAGACCATCGTTTAGTTTATTTCTCTACCTTTGCAATAAAGTTATATAACCTTCCACATAACAAGCTGTTATGTACATACATTTTGTAAAATTCGTTTCGGAGAGCCCACGGCAGCGATTTCACATTCGGAATGACGCTATTATTCTTTCCTCTCTTCTTTGCAAATGTGCCATCAACATTTTTTTTGCATGGTTTTTTGACGCCATTCTTTCATTTCGTATTGTTGTAATCAGATTGCATGCTTTTTCCTTATAATCAACACGCGAGATCAACATTTCAACACGCACAGAACAAGGGTAATATTTTTACATAATGTCTTTGATTTCAATTTGTGAGCAAAAACTCAGAAGGCGTCCAATTTATGTGACGTCACATTGGTATTTAATTTGTGTATTTTGTTGTGCCGAGGGTGGGATGTTGTCGAAGGGACTGGTTTTGGTTTTCGTTCAATCGCACAACAATAGCCTTAGGGACCATCAAATCACGTGATGTTTTTTATAGCATTTTTAACCCCCCCCCCCTTGGTGATACGCGGTGAAGTTTAAGACTAACCCCCCCCCCCTCCCCCACCAAAATCAATGTATTTTTCAAAAAATCTTAATTTTTGTTTAAATAGGTATTATCGTATAGGGCGATCGTCGCGTTAGAGCGCGGGGAGATCGTTCGTATAAATACACGTGATATCTTACTACAAACCCCTCCCCCCTCCCCCTTGTGATATTTCGTGATTTTACCCCCCCCCCCCCCCCCCCCCGCCCTTTCAAGCCTCACGTGATTAATGGACGGTCCCTTAGTACAAGTTTTGATAGTATTCGAAAACTTTTTTCGTATCAAAGTGAAGCAATCTATACCACCGATTACTACCGATTTTAGTTTCTCCACGTTTCCGATAGAGGCGCTTTACTAAAATGTATGGAATAATACGTAGGTAAACGAAAAAGTTTTCGAAAACTATCAAATCTGGGACTAAGCGACGCAAAACAAAGCGACGACAACCAAACACACAACACAAACAAAGCGACACAATGTAAAGCGATGATGATGTCTTCAATAGACCATAAGCATAAACGAGGATATTGTGTTTACCGTGTATGTATACCTACATGGTTATAAGGAAAGGGTATGCTAAGCCAAAAGGAGGTCATTTTACTCATAATTATTAACAACGATACACCGACACTATACTGAAGATATCCCGGACATCAGCCTGTACGAGATTAGGATGGCCCTTAAACAACTCAAGAACAACAAGGTGCCTGGTGACGATGGAATCACATCAGAGCTTCTGAAAGCGGGTGGAACGCAGTACTCAAAGTCCTTCAGAACCTCTTTAATTCCGTCTTACTCGAAAGTAAACGCCAGAAGCGTGGAACAGAGGCGTGGTGGTGCTTTTCTTCAGGAAAGGTGACTTTTGCTTGCTGAAGAATTACAGACCCATATCTCGCTTAGGTGTACCATTTGCGAAATATGAATTAGCAAAAATACAATTATTGGGTAACAAACAAATTTGTGCAAAGGTGAAAAGAACAATAACAAATTAATTAAAACATTACTAGGCTCTCTCTCTCTCACACACACACACACACACACACACACACACACACACATTATGTTTAAAGGACAAAACAATAAAAGAAACTCCTATATCTTTTTTTATTATAATAAAAGTCATATGACAAGCGAACAGCATAATCACGGCGTATAAAACCCCATGGATTCCCGGTTTGCAAGGTTTACGGAGGGTTTTTATGCTTTATGATGTACCCTACAAATCGCATTTTCTTTGGTGTAAGTGCGCTGTCATAAAATTATTTTATTGAAAGGTTTTATCTGCGGCGGTCACCGGTATTTTTTTATATATAATTTTTTACACATTTTGCGATGTGCGGTACATGATCCATGGATTGGTGTGATACGATAAGTTTTTATGAACCATCATACTAATATTATAAATGCAAAAGTGTGTTTATTTGTTGGCTTGTTTGTTTCATCATCATCATCGTTATCAGCCTCATGTTTCCACTGCTAGGGCACAGGCTTTCCTCTAAGAGAAAGAGAGAGGATGGGGTCTAATCCACCATGCTGACCCAGTGCATATTGGTGAATGTCATATGTACCTATTTGAACATTGTAAAGTTCTTGGACATACCAGTTTCCTCACGATGTTTCCTTCGCCGTTGTTGAGCGATGGCGTCAAAACTGCACATAATTTATTTAAGTACCAAATAAGTCATGGGTCAGGGCCGAGGCTCGAACCAGGTGCCATCAGATGCCGTCAGTGTAGTCCAGGTGTTTGTTTGTTAGTTCTTATTTCACACAATAACAAAGCAAAAGATCGACGTAGCTTTCGACACACGATTGGCGAGTGACACTGACCTTTTTATCCCTGGAAATGTACAGATGTCTAGCTTGTACATTAACTAAACAGAGCCTGGGCCTAGTATTATCATTAAGAAATTCCAAATTTACAATTATTAAAAAAAAAATTGATCATGCGAACCACACAAATACCTGTAAAATTTGTTTCAAGTGCTGTTGCCAATTTGGCTCAAACATACTACCGGGTGAAGTTTAAACAAGAGCTTTTAATGATACCTGCGCGCAGACTCAATGACTTGAACTTGTTCCAGAAAGGCGCCTTCAGACAGTCTTTATGTAGCAACGGATAGATGCTTCATAGGAATAATGGACAAAGGAGTTTTCTGTCACCCTCGCTTCATAACGCACCCCACTTTAAATTAACAACTTTTCGCGGTTCTATAAAACCTTTGTTTGCTCCGCTCCACGATGGGGCTCTGTGACGTAAACTTATTATGAAGCTTTTTTTAATGTTAGCTGAAAAATTACTCTACTTCCCGCTTTATTACCTCCGGTGTTTGCAAAACTGCTAACATATTACTCTCTGGTATTGTTTTTTTTTATAAAGCATATAAAAACATAAAAAAGGTACTAGCTATGCTAGCGTCATCTATAAAAAGTTTCTACCAGACAACCCCATTTATATTTATGTCTGTAAGAAATCGATAAAAAAAAATGTAAGTATGAGGTAGGAGATACTTGTTTGTGTTGTATTTTTAGGGTCTTGTAATACTATACAAGGAATCTTTATACCAAAGTCTGTCTGTCCTGTGGCTGTAAAAAAGGAGGTTCTTACTACGACTTTATTTTCAATAGCCTGACAGAACAAACATACACGGAAGCCTTATAGATTCGTTCTATCCGTCTGTCCATCTGTTGGGTGACTCTGATACAAATAAAATGGAGATGTTTATATCGCTCCTCGTATGGAATGTGGTTGAATAGTTATTTTGAAATTAAAGTTAGGTTTTATACATCACTATTTAAGTGTATTCTTTACGAAATATGGCCCGCCAAAGTGGCAAAAATGCGTCCCTTCTGCATTTCTAAATTATGACACAAAAACTTGAAACTTGCCACATGCTGATAGGTTATTTGTAAACCTGCATTCAAAATTATTTAAATCCTTATGGGATCACTAATTTTTGAGCCATAACGATAAAACTGTAATAAATTCAAAACGTTCTTGCTAAAAGGTCATTGACTTTTTCATAAAATAAAATAGAGGAATACCAATAAAAGTATATATGTAAGTAGTGTATACTTTTTAATAGTATTTTTTTATTTAGATCATATTTTTACCCAAAGGTCAATGACAGATGTATCATCTCTGAAACTAAGTTCACTGACCTTCTTTTTTCGATTTTAAATAACTACAACAATTTCGGAACAATGAATTTTACCACAAATATATACTTACCATGACTTTGGATACGGAAATCTACCATATAAATCTACCATATGCGTGTCTCGACACGTTCTTCGCCGGTTAATTTACAGAACGTTTCACATGCAATATATAAGTTATGTGATAGAACGGAAACTTCCAGAGTGTACCACGAATGGGCACTACCTTCCAATTGCACCCAGCATGGCTGCTATTTCGAGAATCTTATTACAGCGCAGTATGCGAGGCAGGCGTGAAATAACCTTTCGTAGGATCCAATAGTATGGCGTGCCCAACGTGGCTCTGTAAACTGAATAAATTTAATACGGCTTCAATACGCACAAATAAATTATTTTAAAATCATAATCATACATACGTAACGTTTACGTTAAATATCTTAACACCTTGGCATACTAACATGACGATTGTTGTTGAGTTTTAGTACAGTAAACATGAAATGTTCGTAAAGATAAAAATAATTTATTTACACAAAACACGAGTGTATCATACATACATTTAAAAACGCATCATCATCATCATTAATTCATTATGCCACTACTGGGACACAGGTCTTCTCTCAGAGAGAGAAAGAGAGAGTGGACCCTAATCCACCACGCTGGCCTAGCTCTTGGACATACCGGTTTTATCACTCACGATGCGATGTTTTCTTTCACCGTTGTTGAGCGATGGCATCGAAACTGCTCATTATTTATAAATAAGTCTTTGGTTCAGGGCCGAGGATCGAACCGGGTGCCGTCAGACTGTAAAGCGCGCTTGCTGCCGCCAGTTCATCATCGCTCTTAAAAACGCATGCACAATAGTTGTTTCAATAATATCAATGTCACAGCTGCTCTTTAGCTGAAAATAGTACGTAATTATACGTAGGTACGTACTATTTGTATTGCCTGTTGCCAGTGATGACATATGGTACTGAGACGTGGTCGTTAACGGTTGGCCTTTTGGAAAAACTCAGTCACACAACGGGCAATGGAGAGAGCTACACTCGGAGTTTTTTTGCGCGATAAAATCCGGAACGTGGATTTTCGCCAAAGAACCAGAGTCACCGACATAGCTATTAAAATTTGCAAGTCGAAGTGGCAATGTTCGAAAACCTTTCGGCCCTCTCAGCCATCTGTTCTGCGCGCTATGTGCCCTGCCCACTGCCACTTCAACTTGCTAGTCCGGTGGGCTATGTCGGTAACTTTCTTTCGTCTACGGATTTCTTCATTTCTGATTCGATTTCGTAGATAAACCCTGAGCATAGCCCTCTCCATAGCTCGTTGTGTGACTTTGAGCTTGCTTTTGAGGTCCATAATGAGAGAACGTTTCAGTGCCGTATCGCAAGATAGTTTTGAAAATTAGAATATTAGTTAGTTACCATACCTATTGTTTGTTCAATATATCCATCGTTATATACACGCAATTAATGAGCCCTTGAGATTGATATTACCTACTGATATTATAGCAATCTTACGATATTATAAATTAATAAGACATTTTCACCCACCTCATAACACGAATATGAGAGTGAGGTGGTGAGGTAGGTTTAATTTAATGAACGCACCGTGTAGCTATCATCGTCGTTATTAATTTACTAAATGTATTATAATTACAAAACATGTGGCGTCAATATTGTACATAGTCTTTACCTAAAGTTCGGTTATTATAAAAAACATAAATGATTTAAAGCAGTGAAACATGTCCTTTTTGTGTTACTTCCGCCTCTAGTATAGGTAGTTTTCACCACTTTACTGGGGCGTAACTTGGGGCGACCGTGACTCCTTTGTTTGACTGACTGCTACTATGACCTATTAAAAGATATCTTCTAAAATTTTAAACGATCGACCATTTGAAATTATGTTATACTTGACATCATCGGCTAAATAGACAAAATGTTTGGAACTTAAAAGAAAATACCAAAAGCAGTCACAAGTCGCCGTCTAACGAGTGTTACTTTGTGTTTATCGTTCGTGTGTGTAACGTTTGTATGTGTAACGTTCTAACGAGTGTTATTTTCGTTATTTCTATATTGACAGTGACTATCATGCGACCGTCGCGGTCGTTATTTAGCTGTAAGCTTGCTTAATCGTAAATCGTATTGACAAACTGGCATTTCTGGCTTGTGTACCAATTAATAAAGGAGGGTCTGGTGTCCGGCTCCGCAATCAATCATCAGGCGATCATACGCGATCGAGCGATAAATCCCTTAAGGGCAGATTTTTGTAACCGTACCAAAATTTCTTTACTAAACATAAATACTTACTTGTACATTATTTTTATACGGAACCCAACGTTTGCTATCATCATTATCATCATCATTTCAGCTATAAAACGTTCACTGCTGGATATAGGTCTCCGGCCTCCCTCATCGATCTCCAAAAGGGCCGGTTGGAAGTGGCCTGCATCCAGCTTTTTCCTGCATCGTCTGTCCATCTTGTGGGACGTTTTACGCTGAGTTTACCGATCCGTGGTCCGTAACGTTTGGTATGTCGTGATAATATTCACAAAATTCCTCTTCGATATTATATATGAAACTGGATATTTAAAGCTACGAACAGTAAGCTCTTTGTACCAATTTTAATAAATACTCGCAGTTTATTCGATATTCCTCATTAACTGGTGCTTGTTATAAGCATTAACTTGCCGCGACTCGTTACTCGTGGATTCCCTTGCCAGTGTTCAGGAAATTAAAAGCCCAATACAACGTCAATACACAATAGTCGCTCGGAAATGGAAAAAAATATCAACAACACTCATATTTCCCTAGTAGGTAGGTGATACCGAACACTATAAAAGAATGCTGCGAAGTGGAAAATAAATATTTTTCCGCAAACATCGTCTGACATACGACACGTTGTCGCACGCCTTTCAATCAACAACTTTTAACTCCCCAAAGAAAACCCCCGAATTCGAAGTAAGGAACTTCACTAAACTTGCTTCTATAACACAAGCTTGTGTAGCCAATAAGACAGATAATGTTATGAAATTGGTAGGGGTGATTGATTGATGAATTTCAAGCATCTATCACAAAAAATATTAAATAAACCTACGCTGATTATCAGAGAGCGGAATCTAATGGCAAAACAATTTAAATGTTATAGAGAATATTGTTTTTATAGAGTATTTAAGCTATCGATACTTTTCAGTTTTAAACTGTATATCTAGCTGCGCCGCTTGCTGCTGCGTTTGTGTGATCACTATCATCATCAATTTTCATCATTGTTAACGCGGGTGATGCAGCGGGCGCAGCTTATTGAGCAGTTTCTCTTTTGTTTTATATTACTATTCCACTACTTTTCACATAAACTAAGAAATCAAATAATTATAATGAAAGTTTTATTTTCTATTGTTTATGTAGGAAATTTTTCATAGGTAAGAACTGAAGATAAGTGTACCTACTTATCTCAGTACAGTACCTATTACGGTTTTTAATACTATGTATTAAATATCGGTTATGTTACCATCCCCTCTACTCACATGCGTGAGATGAGATGATTTAGTAAACGATTGTCAATCACAATCACACGGCGTGTTGGTCGTGTCGTGTACTTCCCATCGACAAGGTGCTTACCGTGACGTCATTAATCACCGACAACCCCTCGCTTTACTGTACAACGCACAACAGCAGTGTTAAAATATTTCAACATTGTGGTTTGTAGGTACGTCACAGGGTAAAATTTTACCCACACTTTATACTTAAAAAAATCTGCATTCAAAAAATTTCGATATCTCGTTTGCCACACTCCGTAATCGAACTGGCTAAAATCCGAAAAAAAATACTTTAATCATTTTCCTTTCATTTAATTTACCATGTTTGTTAGAGACATTTGTTCCTTATGATTTACCCTAGCGAATGATGCCATAAAAGTACAGGATGTAATTTTTTCCGATTTTAGCCAGTTCGATTACCGAGTGAGGCAAGCGAGTTATCAAAAATCTTTAAATGCAGATTTGTTAATTTTTTAAATTAAAGGTATGTTTCCTTTGAGTATAAATTTCTATTTATATGTTATTATTAATTTCTATTTTTTTTTTTTTTCTCCTCCCGGTGCGTTCAAAAAATTCCACTCTGTATACGGCAAAATTTAGTATCCTAAGTAAGAGTTGAATATCAATACAAAAAGGGAAATGCGTTTTTTCATCACACCTATTCAAAAAAACGACAATAAGACTTTAGAGGATAGCCGGAAAAAAACAATTTTGTTCCTATCCATAATTAAATACCCAAGTTTAGGTTTCCCTAAACTTGGGTATTTAATTATGGATAGGCAATACAATGAGGCGATGACATGTTTTTTCCACGTTGGCGCCAAAACAACATGCTTTTATCGACGCGACATTGACGTTGAGGAGTTACGTAGCTTCAAGGACGTTATTTATACTCTAAAGGGAATGGTATAAAACGTCCTTGGGTACCTTTACCTAGTCTGTGAGTAGAGTACAGGTGGCCATAGATCGTTGATTTGCATATTTTCATTTTGTACTTTCAGTTATCCGTCTTACTATAGTATAGCGTGTAGCCCCATACCATAATATAGTTATTAACGAAATTGTTATATTCTCAACACTTTCTTTTAGACTATCATTTCTATTTTGAGTCAAGATTCAACTCAAATAAAGCAAAACTTAGATCTCACGCTTATTTTTATAGACATTCAAAACTCCTATACACAAGTCTATTGCCATAATAAATAATAATGCAGCAACCCGATTCAACCCTGGACAATGGTGGGCGCCGCGCCGGTGTCACCGCTAAAGTTTGATTAATGAACTTTCAATAAATCTACACAAAAACCTTTTCAAGAAAACTGTTTGCAAAACAGATTTTCATCGTCACGGCTTTCGATTTGAAAGGATATTTTAGAATAATAACACCTTTCCAATACGAGTAGGTAGGTACCTAGTTTAACTTAAAAAAATATTAATTTAATTCTTACCTACCTAGTTACTGTGTTTACCTAAAAGTATCAGGAAGGTATTTCAGTTTTATGGATGCGTGAATGTGTTTGTTTATTTCTTTTTCACTTAATAACGGAGCAAAGGATCGGCGTGAAATTTTTCATAAAAAAATTGTCGGAGAGTGGCATATCACAACAAAGTCCTGATAAAATGCTGTAGACTTAGGACAGTAAAAAATTTTACGTTCCAAGGGATGTCTCCTGTTTTAAGCAATTAGAAGTTTATATAATTGTGGAAAATCACGTGAACGTGGACCAAAACGCGCCGAGATACGGTTTGCGGACGCAAAACTAATATAGATGTAATGTAAAATGTACCTTTACGATTCCCTCCATAATTATGGAATCTATATATTAAGATATCGTAGACATCATTTAAGTGTTTGAATGGATCCAAAAAAGGAGGAAAGATCAAATCAGTGTTACTTTTTTTTTCTATCGAACGAAATGTCCTTAATCGTCTTAACGGTTTCCTAAATAAAACATACAATTATGATATGATACCATTTTTATAATTTAAAGCTAACCAAAGCCATGCCAGCTAGCCCTGGAAGTAGAGAAACTAAAACTATAATGATCGAAATTGCTAAAAGTGGGAAAAGAGGGCTTGGTGACGGTATATGGCCCCTGATGAGTATATAAGCGCGGGGCGCATTCAACTATTTATATTTTATTTATATATTTTATATTTATATTATATAAAATATATTTATATAGTCTTATTCTACTTTCTACTCAACACATAACTTTTTGTTGCTTCACGTATATTCTACTCTTTGTCATCATCGTAACAATCATAATTGGGTCACTTAATAAACATTTCTAATAACAATGTAATGCTTATCACAAAACACATCACATTAAAGTTAAATATTAGAATGGAGTAGGTAAATGAAGAGTGTGTAAACATCCATTTAAACTTGCCGACCCAGCTGGAGGTGGAAATGCTTATCGGAACGCTATCAACTCAAACTACAGTGGAAGTTAAATAAATTACGATAACTCACATAATTATAGGTTATATATTCACGTAATTGTGGTAATTATATAATTGTAAGTTATTTTGTAGTAGATAATACCGCAAATTGAAGAGTAGACACAAAATTCATAGAACCACTCAAATATGGTGGCATAAAATATACAGGGTATAAGCTATAAAGGAAACAGTCCCGAAAACTAAGACAAGTGCTGATAGTGCTGATAAAAAATTTCAAAAACAATACCAAAAAAATTGCTGTTTTATTAATATTTATTTTTAATGTAATGCAAATAAAATAACAGCTCATGGCTCAGTAGTTCAATCACTTGAACTGGTAACTGAACTTCTGAGATTTTTAAGTCTCACTAGTTCAATCAAACTAGTTCATTGAACTAGTGAGACTAAAAAAACTCAGTAGTATCTCAGTTCAATCAATTGAACTGTTGATTGAACTACTGAGAATATAGACGGTAGGTACTAGCCACGTCTAGAGGTCAACGATAGACCTGCTGCGTTGTGCTGCGCCGCGCGCATGCTTGTACGCTTAAAATTGCTGGTTGGCAACATTCTATGCCACTAAAACAATAAGTATAAGGCAAATGGTTATTGGTATTCGATTGTGTTTAGATAGTAAAGTTATTTAGTAGTTGTGGTAGTAGTGTGTGTAATAGTAGCGTATTCGCTTCGGGAGCGTTTCCCACACACCACACCCGTAGCTTCCCACTAAGTCTGGATGGACCTTTCACTAAGACACGGACATCTAACACACAGACTCAGAGCAGAAAATGCAAACTGAGGCACGTAGGTACAATTTATCTATATATGATCAAGTAACTTTCAAACTTTCGCGATTTGAACACGTTTTAAATATCTATCGAAACTTAACGCACATTATTTTATTTATGTAAAAATTAGTTTTGGATGGGATTTTAGTAGCTTATACCTTGGATCAACACAGACTTTATACCGAAAAATTTACGGTTCATGTACCATAGCGGATGAAACCGCAGGGCGCCAATAGTCAAAAAATATATTGAACAAATATTATTTTACTGCACGTATGAAATGAGTAGGTACTGACTGATATACCACCATTTTAAAGCGTCCAAGGTCATTAAACTTAATTAAAAGTGTAACGTCTCTTGAATACAAAAGCGTTCAAAGGGTATGGACTGGAAGCTGGCTTACCTGGTCTTGGAGTGACCGCCATTACGGACCGGAAGGCAACTCTCTTGAAACGGCAATCTAAGCCAAGTTTCAAGATTTAACTGCCGACCCTCCTAATTAGTGACCTTTAATGTGTGCGAGACGCGAGTGAACTGCGGCTTAGCCTCACTTGAAGAGTTTCCTGAGCCATTTCAGTTGCTTAAAAGCGTTCATAAACTCGTACCTAGTACAAATATTTATGTAGAGAAATGTGACGTAATCTAAAGTTTTCTGGTTCATCATGTTTGTTTAAAAACGATAATTTACTTAGCTAATTGTAGCTTAATTTTTATTTTACTGGATAGAAATCTTTATAAAAAGTTCCATCGGGCCATGTTTCGCAATGATCACACTTGATAAAAAAGTGATTTATGAAAACATTCACTTTGTACTTTAAAAATTAATATTATGAAAAATAAAATACTTGTATATTATACTAATGACCTGAGCGATGGTGACCGTGTGGTAGCCTACGTGCGGTTTACAATCTGGCACGCGATTCGATCCTCGGCCCTGCACCAATGACTTATTTAGTATTTAATTAAATTATCTGTGCAATTTTGATGCCATCGCTCGGTGAAGGAAAACATCGTAAGGAAACCGGTATGCCCTAAGACCTCAAAAGTTCAAAGACATATGGGATTAATCAACATGCACTGGGTCAGCATGGTGGATTAGGGCCCATCCTCTCCCCCTCTCTCTCTCTGAGAGAAGGCCTATATTAATTAATTCGGCTCATATTAATTTCAAAGATAATAATTTCGACGCATATTTCTAAAATTCAACTTATTTCCTGCTTTAAAGTAAACTATACATTGCACCAAAAACTTAATTACGAGCAATATAAAAGCGGCTCAAAATGGCCCCGTACAAGCGACGATAATTTATAGTTTTGCACTGTTTACGACGTGATTCCACTCACGAATTTTAATTAAAACAATAGCTTAGTATGCATGACGCACAAACATAAAAATATTAAATTTAACAAGTAACTTAATTTTGTTCGATGCTCATATCTAAAGGACACAATCAGTGTCGAATGGGTCCGAATTGGTATTAATAACATTAATTAAATTTGTTATTTGTTCCAATTTGCGGTCTGTTAAACCACTGTGGTTAAACTGTTCTATTTACATAGTAGGTAAGGCAATTTCTTAAACGGTTAAACTTGTAGAGCCGCTGCAGAAAAGCGTTTTTTGTGAGAAACAGCTGACGGCTCTAGAACATTCAGTCACTGTCAGTTTTTGCAGTTCTGAAGGAACAAAAAGTGACGTATACGGGCTGTGTATACGGGTCTTATGATATTATATGTTATTTTTACTGTTATTTTTGTAGAAAGAGCACAGACTAGGTAAAACTACTACGTAGACAAATAGTAACAAAAACTTTGTGGACATCTTGCGGACAACGACGAAAAGATAAAATGTTATTTTACCTGTCGCAAGTTAGCTCGGAGAGCCGGAGAAGTGACATAGATACTTTTAACCCGGAAAATATACGAGACAGTTGAGAGCGCGAGTGCAGCAAGTACATTATTGATGGCTATATGATTTTAATTGCGATTATACCTTCGCTTCTTGACATACATGATATCTAACTAATAAATACATTCAGCTTTCATCAAGACTTGCGATTTTTATGTAGAAGCATCTTACTAGGTGCTATCATCCCACCAGTATGGCCTAAAAACCGAGACACTTCGTTCAATATTGGTTTTCCCGCAACAGTTTTCTCATCTTCAGCAACAACCGCAACAATTTTCACAGTGTTCTTATTTACTGGTTCCAGATAAGTTTGAATTATGACACTTTGTTGTTCTTTGACGGTTCAGCATAAATATTTTTACTTGAATTTGAAAAACTTCGTGGGTAAATTCAATTGTCTTTGCTAATTTTATTAGTTAGAATTTTGAATGGAGCACTGTAACTTGCCTTTTATGCAGAATTTGACGTTATATTAAAAAAATACGGCCTGAATTTAGAATCTTCCTCCTTTTTTTAAGTCGGTTAAAAACTTAGACCCTTCACAAATGGTGCGACGAATTTAAAAATCGCTGTTGACTTGAGGTGCGTGTGCAATCAAGATACGTACGTTATTTTGAGTACGCCAATTTCTACGTTACAAATTTTAAAAAGTTATCATACTTATGCCTCTTTCAACGGATAGTTTTAAAAAACAATGATACATCAAAGTTTTACTTATAAACTGAAATCTAAGTATCAACTGCCACGCTTTTCTTCATTAGTCAGAGAGGTCTGTCTACATTGTAGGACCTGCTATATATAACCGCCTGCCTAAACACGTACGTGATGCACCTTCCACCGCGTCGTTTAAAGTCAGGCTTAAAACTTGGCTCCTTGGCTAACAATTTTATAATTTTGATGACTATGTTAAACTGCCTGAAATATTAATGGATTCGTCCATAAATATTTCAGGTAGCTGTGTTAATAAATAATTATTAATGAATTAATTTGGCATATGAAATACTGACATAATATATTGTAATACATTTTTGCTCATAATATTTTTAATTGAATAAGATTATTTAATTTGAATTATGTACACATAATAATATTATTAACATATACTGTTTATATAAGTTTATATACTTACATCGATGTAGAAAGTGTACTGGATAAGTTTGACTTGTAACTATGGAGTTATTAATAAAGAATTGTATTGTATTGTATTGCATGTTATTTCATCCCCTATTAAACCCATTTTTATTATAGTAGTATAGTAATCCTATAGTAGCCCCGTTGGTCCAGTTGGTAGTGAACCTGCCTTCTGAGTTTGGGGTCGTGGGTACGATTCCCACCTAGGATAAACATTAATGTGATGAACATTTGTGTTTGTTCTATATCTGGTTGTTAATATTTATTTAAATATGTATTTAAAACGACATATATATGAATGTATATCAGTCTCTGGCAGCCATATCACAAGCTTTGCTTAGTTTGGGGTCAGATGAACGTGTGTGCAAAAATGTCCTGAATATTTATTATGATAAACCCCTTTCTTGGGTGAGTTTTCTATTCTGTCTTAGTGCTCACCTTCGTTATTTTTAAAGAAATTGCAAAATTTCATGCTTCTAGACACAGCTGTTTAGGTGATTTCAGAGTTGCTCCCGTAGTAAAAATTGTTCATAATTACTTACGGGTACTATGGAGCCCTTTCAGCTTAGTACACCCATTCTGCGTAACCCTGTACAATGTTTTTGTAGTGTATTGTTACACTATAACGACCAAGCTATTTTTGTAAATTACAAATATTTTTAATACGCTTTTATTAGATTCACTTATAACTGACAGACAATATAAACAAATCTTGGAAGTTGATTTTAACCTACTTCTAATAATAAAAAAACTAAATTAAAATTTGCTCAGAAATAAATAATTTATAAGTATTTAAATTTAATGTTAGATAGAGAGCGCACTATAGCACATTATGACGTCAAGCCGTGCGCGCACCAAATAAATGTTATACTAACACACGATTTGCAGGAGAAGGACAGAGCATCCACTCTCTATCCCCACCAAATTTTTAAACGCTTCTATCTCTGAGATGTATAAGCCAATTTAAATTTATTTTTCAAAATGTATTTAATTATATCCTTATATAATTTTTAATTAATAAAGCATTAGGTAAGTATAGGATACAGGCCTATTGTCGCACCAATTTGAAACTTTGCAAACACAGACCATATAGGTCTGTGTTTGCAACTATATGTAATCTGGATATCAATACCATAATTTTGTACTGATCTGATGATGAAGCTAACAGGTGGATAGTGGAACTCTTCAATGGCTTCTAGTAAACTCCTCGAGTTCGGGCTCTTTGGTTTGTTTTAACAAGTCATATAGGTACCAAGAGTTCCACTACCAACCTCTCGGGTGCATCATCAGACCCTCGTCACAATTCAATGATCCCTCTAATTTGAGCTCCTTTGGTTTTAACGAGTAAAATTAACGTGATTTTTAGTTTTTCATACTTGTATGTTTTATGAGTAATTTATCTTTGTCTTATAAGTAGTCTAGAAAGTGACTCAAATAAGTGTAAGTACGTTAAGGCAAGTTGCGAGCAAGCATTCCCCAGACAAATCTTCTCGAAGCTTCGAAAGTTACAAACAGCTTCGATTGCCAGCTACAAACCGGATAAAGCCTCTGAGGCTTTACCAACACACCTTCTATTTTATTTTCCCACTTTCCGAGCTGGCTTTTAATACTGAATTGGGTAGCTAAATCCAACGTAGAGCCATCGTAGATCGCTACGAAATTCTACGAATTGCGTCTACGAAATATCGTAGACACGCTCGAACCGCTACGTAGAAGCTAAGAGCTATTGGATATTTTTTTATTACTGGTTGTATTTAAATGATATTTCCACTTTATATTTTATAATACTTGTTCACCCTTGATTTTCCTTTATTTATATTGAAATAAACTACTTGTCTACAAAATTTCATAAAGATCGAATCAACTGTCCCATTAGAATATAACCTCCCTCTTCGTTCGGCCAAAAATGTAGTAATACCATGTATCAATCATTAAGAGCAGCAAAATTAATTATCTAAACATCTGGTCGAAGCACCTCGTGACCAAAATACTGGTTGGTATGTTGCGCAACGTGTTAGTATTGCAATTCAACGCGACAATGCGGCTAGCATTTTAGGAACGATGCCGGTAGCGGTTTATTAGATTAGTGTAGTTTAATAATATATTCATTTTAATGTAATTAAATTTGTTTCGACTAAATTTTATAATTTCTTAGTATCTGAAATAAAGTTATTAAAGCGCCCAATAATTATTTCATTATTAACTTTTAAAATAAAACATTTTTAAAATGTTGTGTCTCGAAAATCATGTGAAAAGCTTCCTGCGCAGTCAAAGGACCGCGAAACAAAAGCTCGAGTTCGTTACCACCTGCCTTTAGAGGTATGAGAGGCCACTTTCATGACAACTGAGTGTTTTCTCCGGTTTATGTTACCACATTTAAGCTCACGAAAAGAATTTTCTGTCTGAATGTGGTTGAGGCAGCTCCTGAGACCCGCATCATACGTCATTCCACAGGGTTTAGTGAAAAATTCTATGTTGCTGCAAATTCTTCATTTTACGAGTAAAATGAACTTGAGTAAATGAGCGTGGCCACTTTTGCCTTATTTAGGCAAAAAAACAAAAAGTTAGATTTCACCATTCTGTGACACTGTTTTATATAACAGGGTTACACGCAAAGGTAATAAATACTAAGCTGAGACGAGGTCATTGTAGGTACTTATCATTAAACAACTTTTATCATGGGTTCACGATATTAGATTCGGTCTCGGAAAAAGGTTGTGCATAATAATGAGTACAAGGACCTCCTTTCGATTCAGTGCCATTTTTTCGTATAACCCTGTACAAGTGCGCGATTGTGTATGGAAGTTACAATTTAACACCAAAAAAACTGAAGTAATGTGCGCAATTCGACATACGTAATTACGTACCTACATAATTATTCGTACTTTGTCCTACTTGTAAGTATTTTACAAAGTAAATTCTGCAGAAGTTTACGTATAATAGTCCCACGCAACTCTGGTATCCTGATTCGGTTCACGCTGATTAGATTGCGATGTCTTTAGAAGAAAATCTTTCATCTTCCGGAAAATAACTTTTCCTCCATTACTTTATTGTGAATTTATCTTACGGCTTCGGATTTATTTACATTTACTCTACTTTGCAATGTACAGGGATAATAAATTAGCATACTAATAGATATATTAAACTGCTCGATACTGATTTAGCTTCTTATATTACATAGACATAGGTTATATCTTACATTATCATTATCAGCCTATAATTTTTCTACTTCTGGGACACTTACACCTTCTCTCAGAGAGAATAATATATATAGTAGTCTTTGAGAGAATGGACCCTAATCCACTCTGCTGGCCCAATGCAACACAATGCAAGTTGGTGAATGAAAGACATAATTATTATGTCTGTGTCTTTATTTCGATGTCATTGCTCAAAAACGGTGAAGGAAAACATCGAGAAGTATGTCCAAGAACCTTGAAAGTTCAAAGCTTTTGGATACTTATTTATATCAGATACTTCTGTGAGATACCTTTTTATCCCAGTCAATACGTGAGATGAACGTATCACAGAATATTGCTGTTTAAGATCGTCAATGCAGGTAAATCAATACGGACTATTGAATACTGACGACAAAGATTTTTATATACTACTGACGATATTTAGTTTCATCGATGTTTCAGGGGATCCCTCTTATTTGTTGTCTTGATGCCATGCAGCTCTGTATTGTCACAGGGAATTCTAAGTTTTGCGGCCGGCCTATAATTAAGTTAGATATAGTCAATACTAGGAGAGAGGTGAGGAGTGTTGAGTAACCATTAACGCATGGAAGACTCCATATTCATAATTTATGAATAAAACCAAGTTATGAAGAAACCATTCTTTTACTCGTTTATTTCTAAAGTGAAGTCCAAAGAGAAAAAGTGAAGTCCTCAAATATAAACAATGGTTGCCTCACAGTGTTGCCTAGATACCTACACAAAAGTCATAGACACAGAAATACAGTTTTTATCTCATCAAGGAGATAATGGTGGTGTGCATATGTGCAGCAAGACTCGATCACTTCATTGACCATACTGCTTGGAATAAATCAGCGTAAAAAATAAACTCCTTGACAATTTTTGGAATTCATTAGTCAAATTGTCACTGAAGCAAATTGTCGACAATGACACTGACACATTAAGACATAGTTAAGTCAAAGGCGCCAAAGCTAATATAACTCAAAAAATTGTATTTCTTTGGATGAATTTCACTTGATTTCACTAGTTAGAGTCCTTGAGAATAGGAATAAAATGAGTAACCCTGCAGATGACGACGATAATATAGATAATGCCAGTAAGGAGGATATCATCACTGAAAAAGAACCAACACAAGAAGAAGAGGAAGTGAAGACTGATGAAGGTCTGAATTCTAAACGGTACTGTCAAGTAAATTGTTTTTCCCTTAAATTTAACCCAAGAATGCGTTGATTTATGAAATCAACGACATATTCTGCTATTTCTGTACCAGGGGTACCTTACGTATATTTGTTTTAAGTCATTATACAGTTACGCGATCGCAAACCGTATCTCGGCGCGCTAAGGTGATTTTCCGAACTGCACTGTTTCAGCGCTAATTCGAACCCGCGTTAAGAGCCCCAGCCGAGCTAGCCGTAAGACCCCAGGACTGCATGAACCTCGACCTTGAAGCCCAAGCCACACCAAAAGCATGCCAAAAGTGCCGGTCACCGTATTAAAAAGCTTGTTCATCATAATTAGCTAAAGATCCCGCGTACATATTTGCTGTGACGTGGTTTAGTAATTATCATTCACGCAGACCCTGGCAAGCCCTAATGCAACCCGCGACATCGTTGTCGGGATTTTAGTTTCCAAAGCTAATTTGTTAAGAGATAGTTTGTTAAATGTGTTCCATGGTTACTATATTTCAAATCTGGTTGTAATTTACTGTATAAAAATATATTTCTCAAAAAATAACGACTTAAGCGCCATCTCTTGACAACCTAGCGTTGGACCAGCAACCTAAAAATAACAATTATTTATCAGGCACAAGTCCGATATACCAATAGGGCACAAAAGCGCCTTGCAGATGAGTGCAATGCAAGTCAGCGGCCTGCGAATCGGCAGTCTACTACGAGTGTGGGCGGAGGTCTCCAAGATCAACTATCTATCATCGCAGCCACTTGACGTTATCACTTCTGGTTGAGTAATCTTATTTCATCACTTTTTCTGTAAAGATACTCGTAGATAATAATTAAAAATGTACCGTCATTTCCTGATACAGCAGTCTACAAAAATAGCCTAAGAAATAGAGACGTTTTCATTAGTGCCCGAGCTTTTATGTAAAGCTTACAAAGGTTTCATATTTTTATTCAGAACGTCAAAATTTTTTTTATTTGTAAATGAGAAACTATTTCATCCGCGTATTTGAAAGTATAGATACTCACTGACCTGAATGTCAAACAAAATTCTTGCAACAGTTTCAACCGATTGTAATGAAAGGCAGCTTATTTTGCAAAATTCTATCAAAACAAGAAACATATGTCGAAAGATTCAAATGCAATTTTAATATTTTCAGGTCATGGCATCAGACGTCAGAGCATTGGTATACCGTCGGAATTATCGATAGAAGGATTTGTTCCCTTGGAACTCCGTCACAAGAGTATCGAGGATTTATTTGAGGAGCAAGTGAGTCCATTTTCCACTCAGGCGAACACAATACGCCTACAGCCACTGCGATAAAGTAACGTATGAATATGTTATTACCTTCTCAAGGACTATCATTTTCTCCATAAATCCACTACGCTTTCAACCGGAGAAAAATAAAATGAATCTCCAAAAATATTTATATCTAATTATTTATGGGCAAATTAAATAACATGCAATTTTTTGTATACTTAAATATTATTTTGTAATTTTAAGAAGTCATCGTCATTTTATGGGACTGTGGTGACAAATAATATTAAATTCCAAAAGAGAGCGTGTCCAAAGTGGTCCTTAATTTGGATATTTACGTGGATGTGAACTTACCAATGAATAATTTTCGGCAACAAGCCTACAGGGCTTATAAATTTGTATCAGGTATGAGGACGTTAAACATCTTTAGCGATGATGTCGAAGGTATAAGTAGGAGTGGAACAAGGTCGCTCCCCGGCGCCCAATTTGATGTGTCCTTTGAGTAGGGTCACATTTCATCACTCGCGCTCCGCGGGACCGGAGGTATTTCCCAAAGGCTATTTTTATTTATCTCTGTAAAATAGCGAGCATGAGGGACATGATCTTGTTTCATTTTATGTACGCAGCAAATCTGGTAACTTTTACGTCATGAAAAGAATTTACTCTCTGAATTTTGTCTCGTATTATATATTTTCAGCATGCATGAATACCTACTTGTATTACCTATGAAAATATTTGTTTCTTTGTTGTCTGATAAAAAGCGAGAGCTTTGTATAGCATCTACATTTATTCCACGGTTCTTAATCTGTTCTTATTAAGTTTATGACAAGCTTTGTCTTTTAGTTTTTCTAATTCATCTTGCGTCAGATATTATTTTACAACAATTTTGATTTAACAAAAAAGACACTTAAGTGAAAGATAAATAATTTAAACGCATTTCTTACATACTAAGTATAACATTTCTAGCAATTTTATTCGTACCTATCGTTTTCTATTCGACAGAAGTGTAAGTTCCCGTTCATTTCAGTTTCCGGTAAACGTGACGTCTCTTCTCCACGAGGATCAGCTGTGGGGGTGTTTCTACAACTTCCCTGAGCTATATGCGGACGCATATTCACCCGTCGTGAGGATTCGCGAGATAGAAGACGTGCCGGAACTAGTGGGGGGTGAACTAACCCGGGACATGGTCACCACATGCTTAAATTACCTGAAAAGGACCCCCATTTTGGGTGACTTCGTGTATATTAAGCTTGATCTCTCTTCAAAGGTGTTTAGGGATGCATTATTTACCTATATCACATTAAACCGTGCCAGTGGGGTGCAAGCTTACCCGGGATATGGTGACTCAACGCATGCTCACCTGAAAAAGACCCCCATTTTAGGGCACATCTTATACACAAAGTTTGATCTCTCTTATTGATAAATTATTTATATCGTGCTAAACATTTTGGCAACCCCTTTTCAAGTAGGTTTCAACACGCAGTCTTATATTTAATTCAATCAACAAACGGTCAGGAATCTATTGAGTTTGTACAGTATGTAAAGGCATTGTAGATTTATAGAACCCCATTTCACAGCGCCTACTACACATCTATTTTATTTCTTTTATATTTTCTTTTCACGTAGGTGTTTCGTATCTTGTTGTTTATTTTCCTTTCCTTTACAGCACCTGACAAACATCAGCGTGCTGCAGCACTACAAGTACCTCGTTTATTTAGACTTGTCGTCCAATTTGTTGACAGAGCTGTCTGTTCTCTCCTACCTCCTCTATTTGCAATACCTATCGGTTGCGTTCAACAGGCTGGGTACGGTCTTGGAATACGGCACGCGTAAATATTTTACTATCTTTTTATTACCTAAGTACAAAAACTCACACCTTCTGATCACGTAGTGTGTAAAAAATTATTGATACATGAAAGTGAGCTTTAGTTTTATACGACGAAACGTAACAAGACATAGCTGCCAGTTGCGATTTATAGGATTCAATAGCTCTTAAATATTTACGGTCTTTTGCACGATACACACTCCCAGCCCGATCCTTTAAGTACCTTTGTTCTTATATTTATGCTGTGATGCTTTATCTTTACGAATATTTTTAGCTCAGTGGTTCCTGACAGAGGTTCATTATAAATTCAATTCAGTGAAGAGAATACGTGATTTGAGCGCGTTTTGGTCTGTAACTATACTGGATTTGTCCCATAACAATATTAAAAGCATTAGTGGGTTAGAAAACTTGAGGTAAGTAAAATGTCTTATTTATATGGCTATTTCTTACCTACCCACCAATGCTAATAGTAATATAGCGCTCGTTAAGAAGCTCGATGATATCTTGATATTTCACCACGATCTCTATAGTTACAAGTTTACCACGGGTGACTAACCACAACTGGCACGTTAACGGGTTCTATTCTAGTTGATATCCTAGAACGAAAATCATTAAGCTATGTCAGAAGCGGTCCAAAAACTACAAGATTTGCCTTTTTTTGGTAAAAACCTTTTTTGAATGGTATTCCTTTTACACAGATACCTCCGACGCCTAGATCTGTCGTTCAACCATATCCAACGCCTGGAAAATCTTAACCACCTCCGGCTTCTCTGGTTGGATGTGTCATACAACAACATTTCAAGCTTTGAATTTGGACACCAGACGGGGCTTTGGACGCTTCTGTACCTCGAATACCTGAACTTGAATGAAAATAACCTTACATCCATGAAAATGTTCTGTGGATGTACCAGGTAGCACTAGCTATAAAAATGTTACTGCCTTTTCGACCTAGATTTGCTGTATTTCATAAGAATACAGGTTATTGACAACAAGCTATCGGACAGGAATAGGTATTTGTATGATCAAATTAGTGTTACTTTAATTTTTTGTTTATCGAGCTAAGTGTCCATTATCGTGTTTCGGTCTTTATGGTTTCCTATATAACATTCAACTTTGATATGACACCATTGTTATAATTTTAAGCTAACCAGTAGACTAGAATGCTAAATAAAAGATAAAAAAATGCTAAAAGTGGGGAAAGAGGGCCTTAATGCCTTAGGTCCTTCATTTAAATTGCTTTTATGCATATTCACAAAAAAGTCTATAATGTGCTATGGCTATATAGGCAAGACTTCGATTGTCGCTCCTTCTTCAAGGGACTATTAATATAAGACATTTACTACGTAAGAGAAGGTGGCATGCTTGCAAAGACTCTACCCTGCCCACTGTCAAATAAACAAAAAAGCAAGGTTGTATTATCTGAAGCATATGGCCAAGTGGCCAAATGAGGGAACTTATTCTCAACTAGCGGCTATTAATTTTCTACAGCAAACACGAAGGTGGCTCCTCCACTATACTTATATCGCTGTTCACATACCTACACTTATTTTTCAGGCTGCGAGAGTTGCATGCTCGGAATAACCGTCTCAGCATGCTCCTAGAACTAGCCGTGTACGTGCGGCAGATGAGACGCTTGATCGTTCTGGACCTGCGTGCCAACCCCATCTGTTCCGTGCTTGGATATAAGGACGTCGTCATCAACACGTTCCCGATACTCTTGAGCCTCGACGCCGTAGAGATTAATCCTGTAGAGCAGGTAAACCGTTCGTACACAAAGGCGACCGCGATAATAGGATTGTGGTTGTGACACAACTTGAATAAAGCTTCGCTTAGCACACGAATCGATATAATAATGTTAACGACAGACGTGTGGTATACAAGCGTATAACTATAGTCTCAAATCTGCTCTAGACCATCTATTTGCGTTTCCAAGGCATTGCAGTTGCCAGAATGCTAGTTGCTTACACAATTACAGTTTAGCTAATTAAAGCTATTTGCAGTTTAGTGGAATATCGCTTTATTTGAACACATTTTATGTAAATGTTAGCGAACTGCAAAAATGGAGATGACGCCGCCCATCAACATATTCTCGTCTCGGCGCCTGCTGAGACTGCTCTACGTAGAGCAGCTGTCGAGAGCGCGTGTATCATACTACAACCCACCAGCTGATACTATGGAGGTGCCCATCATTGTTCTCGTCGGGTATGAAGGCGTCGGTAAAGGTACGATGTCATAATTTAAAAATTACTTGGTTTGGAAAATGCGGCAATGCGGGAGTAAATTTTCTGGAATAAAAAGTATCCTATGACCATGGAGCATAGTATCCCCATATCGATTCAGATGCGGATCTTCAAAACGGTCTGTTAAATACCTTTTCAAGAGCAAACGAATCGTGAAAAGGTAACAAACAAACTAATGATTAGAGATACCTATACCTACTTACAGAGATACTTACAAATTTACGACATTACATAGAAATATAATTATGTTCAACAACGCTTAAAATTGCTGTCTCGTTTTTGCAATAATTTCCGTCAGCAAGAAGTTGACGCTCAGCAATTTTAAGCACTGCTTAACATGTGTAATATTTCTAAGCAGGCCGTTATAATACCTATTAATATGTTTAAAAAAGATACATATTTTTTTAGCAGCAGCGGTAAAACCGACTCTGTGACGGCAAACATTATTACGTTCTCTTATGGTGTCATGTGTTTCACATCTGCCGGGCGTATGTGGCGGCCAACTTTTTTATTTGTGCTTTGTATCTAGCTGCTTCGTGATACAAATGCAGCGTTCGTTTTACTTGCAACTACAACGATACAGTCAATACGGGATCTCATTAGTGTTAGGACTAATAGAGAGCCAATAACGATTTCTTTTGTTCTTTTTTCTGTAATAATAAAACTAAGCGGCTCTTGGATGCAACGTTCCAACTATTATCTAGACAGGTAACACATGATTGAACTGAATATGAAGTTACGTTACAAAGTACTACTACGACAGCGACTCAAAATGTGTTTTGGCCCCCGATACCAAAAGAGGCCACTCTTCCCTATCCTGCGCAAGTTCATGCCAATCATGAAATTCTAGCAAATCACACAAAGCATCAAGCAGCAAGCTCATAAAGTACTACCTAGGTTAATTTTATTCAATACAATACAATACAATTCTTTATACAAAGTAAAATAAAAACAATCTTAAATATTTTATAACCTAAACAAAATAGCTACTAATTAAAATTTAAATTACAAACTAAATATATAAAAATAAATATTTTCAATCAAATAACCCGCCCCTAACTGTACCCGGCGCAAAGGTACTAATACTACTAATACCATAATACTAGCAGCATCGCCACGCTGAATGGCTAGTATTATGGAGTTATTCTTTATTAATAACTCCATAGTTACAAGTCAAACTTCTCCAGTACACTTTCTACATCGATGTATATAAACTTATATAAACAGTAGTAATTTTTAAACTTTTGCGATTTGAAAATTAACAAATAACAAAACAGTATATGTTAATTATATTATTATGTGTACATAATTCAAATTAAATAATCGTATTCAATTAAAAATATTAAGAGCAAAAATGTTTTACAATTTATTATGTCAGTATTTCATATGTCAAATTAATTCATTATTAGTTATTCTTAAATATTTGAATCAAGACGCTGCTGGTGTATGATATTCTGGTGTACTGGCGCGTTTAATATTGGTAGTGATGGCCATGGCAGTGAAACTAAATAAAGTAGAGAAAAAATAATTGAAATTGAATTTCTTTCCTTCTTTCAAAGTACCACCAGGTGCCTTTTGCAAGTTTGCCTATTATTAAAAAAAAAAGTAAACTATAACGCTTGTACATTCACTTCAAATCGTAGGCGAATAAAAATGGACACAGCAGTAAGTATGTATGTGTGGGCAGGGTTTTATTCTAGCCAGCGCAGGTATCACTTGTGTCAAATATAGGATAGGTATATTGATAAATTGTTTTTGAAATGTTTAACAGGAAAGCTGGCTCGTCGTCTGACGACAGAGTGCAGCTCTCACATAATGTTGGCAACCCAGCATACCACGGCGTCGTATCACTCGCTCGGTCACTTCAAAGAGGTCACCCGCGAGAAGTTCGACGACATGGTGCTCGCTGGCGAGTTTCTCACTTACTCGGAGATTGACGGAGAATCCTACGGACTCAGTGAGTAACCAGTTATCATATCTACACGCAGGCCGTGTCCCAGAAGTGAGAATATGATAGGCTCTCAGGATAGGATCGATACAACAATTAGAAGTAGTTATGTTCTAATACTGAGACGTGGTCCTTAACTGTTGGCCTTTTGGAAAAACTTAAAGTCACACAGCGGTCAATGGAGAGAGCTATGCTCGGAGTTTCTTTGCGCGATAGAATCCGGAAAGTAGATATTCGCCAAAGAACCAGAGTCACCGACATAGCTGTTCAAATTTGCAAGTTGAAGTGGCAATGGGCAGGCCACATCGCTCGAAGAACCGATAACCGATGGGGAAGAAAGGTTCTGGAGTGGAGACCACGAACCGGAAGACGCAGCGTAGGGAGGCCTCCCACCACATGGACCGACGATATTGTGAGAGTAGCGGGCATCCAGTGGATTCAAAAGGCAGGCTGTCGTTCAGTGTGGAGGTTAAAAGGGGAGGCCTATGTTCAGCAGTGGACGTCTTCTGGCTGATGATGATGATGTTCTAATTGACTTCCGAGGTTTGTTTAGTTAGCTAGAAGCGTGTTCAAAATACCTTTTTGAAGCAAAGATAGTTCAGCTGTCGCTTCCGAACGCTACATGGTGTGGCTTTAAATTCCAAAAAGCTTGAGCTTTATTGTTGGGAACTAACGTCAGGAAACCTTAGTAATGTTACGGTACTTTTTGGTCTTTACGAAGTTAAAAATCTTTTATCGTGCTCTTAAAGTCCAACTGGCAGCCTCATTTGTGAGTCAGGTGCAATTAAGACTTGGGGGCTATCACTGGAACAACGGATTAACTGTTGCCAAATGCACTGAACTCTAAAGTAATACACAATAATGATGATTAGTACGCAGAACCCTGCTAAAATCCCTGCATGAGTTAGTCTTCCATTTTAGTATACTACAACTGATCTTCTGTGAATTACATAATAGTAACTGGTAAATTCCTACACAAATCAAAACAAGATAGAACTAAAATTAAACCTATGTGTTTGTATATAATATGTATAACACATTTACATATAGATATAGGCTCAAGAAAAGTCTTTTTTCCTCTAAGTTTTTGAAGATTGAAGCGGGTTTAGGTACTTAGATGCTAAGTTTTGGGATAATGCCATTCCAGGTTCTTTTGCATTACTTTTCTGTAATGTTTTGGCCAAGGGCATGAACGCGGGTCGAAGATCGAAAGGGAAGGCGAATGAAAAGTATGTGGTCACTAGAGTAAAGACTCTTTATCTTTCGCTACATCTATTCCAAAGTTTTCTCCAACATCCAGGTCGTGCGGAAGGCTTCATAACAGAAGGTAAAGTGCGTCTAGCCTGTATGGACCTAGCTAGCGCCTTGATGCTGAAGCTGCGTGGCCGTCGCCCCATCATGATCCTCTGCTCGCTTACCGACAAGTATAAGTTGAAAAAAAGGCAGCAAAGCCGAAAAGCGTGAGTAATTGTCACAAACTTTACTGTTTAGGCAAAGTACTAAATACGATATAATTATTACTAAAGAAACAATTGTGAATTGTCTAGTAAAATTCCTTTGATATATATATTTTTTTAATTATAAATAGGCTTACGCTTGGCCGCCAACTCACTTATTATTTAATAATTTATGTAATGATAGATACTATAAAAATTATAAATGCAAAAGTGCGTTTTTTTGTTGTTGTTATTGTTTGTTCCGCTTTCACGCAACAATAGAGCAACGGATCCGCTTATTGTTTTTTATAGAGATAGCTGGAGGGCTGGAGAGTATAGAATACTTTTATCCTGGAAAATTTTAAGGTTCCTAACCCGGATCCAAGGTCCACGGGGTTGAAACCGTGGGTGCAGCTATTTATATTTATAACTACGATTTAGTAAAAAAAACTGGAACTACTATGTAACGTAACGTACACTTTTTAATGTAATATTAGACAACCAAGCGACGGGCTAACTGATGGTAAGTTGTCACTGCCGCCTATGGACCTAGGTACAATACCCGGAGCATTGGCCGTGTGATTTCTTCCTTTGAAGACTCTATATTCACCTTTCGATGGAAGCAATTGAGGTCATATTTGGGAAATAAAACCGAAGGTAAACCATTCCACAACTTATAGGTACGTGGCAGAATCAATTGATCAAATCGAATAGTACGAGACTTCCACGCATCCGTACATTACACACGTACCTTTACGTAGGTACCTAAATGTAATGTTAAATTAGAAGACGACCAGCCAAGATAAACGGCCACATATGGCCTCTGCTGGCGCTGACATCCCCGAATGAATTGTGCCTAAAACATGTTTTTTTTTTTATAAATAATAGGCTTGCGTTTGACCACCATCAAGCCTGATGTTAAGCGATGATGCGGTCTACGTTGGAGCACGCTTGCCTAGAAGGAACCGATTCACTCGTGATTTGAAGACACCCCCAGATTGTAACCATCGGGGAACACCCATTCAGGCAGCGAATTCCACAGACTAGCAGTTCGCATAATAAATGTGAAATCAAAGCGCTTCGTACGGGTTCTCGGAATATCAACCATAAGGCGGTGACGATTTTTCGTGCCCGCAGGAGGGGGAATATACATATTGATACGAGACGAATCAGAGAAATACTTTGGCAATTCGTTACAGTAATAATGCTGTTATCTATACTAATATTATAAAGAGGAAAGATTTGATTGTTTGTTTGCATTGAATAGGCTCCGAAACTACTGAACCGATTTGAAAAATTCTTTCACTGTTGGGATGCTGCGCTATCCCCGGTTGACATAGGCTATATATCCCGGCTTCGCCCGTGCGAAGCAGGGGCGGCCTACTAGTATATGATATTTCAGGTCGCGCAATGCAGCAAACGAGCAGCGGCACTCTATGATGGCACCGATAGAGCGCTCCACGCTGCAGGTGATGCTATCTGGGAGAATCATCATCACTGGGATACTTAACGAGATACTCTTGGTACGTTTTTTTTTTTAAATCAAATGAATACACATCAATGAAATATTTGAGGAGTCAAGCCTTGGCGGCAACTATGCATTTATGGACGGACGTGAAAATGTGTGCGTAGCCGAGGCCAGTATACGTGAGTCGATCCATAAATGCCTGTGTTGCCTGCCGCTGCTCTACGATTAAGCGAAGGCATTTTTGTTATTATAATTTTATTTTATTATTTTATTGTTCATATTAGTGTCTGCCTGATGAAAAAGAGAAGAGTGAATTCGTTATGGAGTCGGAATGCTCCTTAATGATGGACAGCGAGGCTCGCCAAGCGATGCAGGAGTACACCAGAGGGGTCAATTTACTTACACTTTTGACTGCTGTAAGCTTGCATATAACGCGTTTTATTTTTCTTACTGTGTAAGTTATAAATAATCATCCTTGATATGGGAAATCAAGTAACATTTTTGGTTGCATTCCATTAATTTAAAACAAATGAATATGGGGTCTGGTACCTAAATTCACGAAAAAAGTGTCCTAAGTTCACCTATTTAGATATGTACATTAAAAACTATGATAAACCATAGATAAATATATACTTACTAGATAAACTAATAATATAAGTCCTATGTCGTAAATACAATGTCATTTTTTTTTTTTTTTTTACTTTTTATTGGATATGCTTGTGCTTGACCGCCACCGTAGGTATCATGCCGCCACCCATGATACCTACTACCCAAAGGGACGGAACGCTTCAAACAGAAAAAACGAGCAGATTGAGAGGTACCACGTTTAGCCATTTGTCCCTTTCACACTACATGTCTTATATACAATGACGTTCATGAACACGTATTAATGTGTGGTGCTGCCACTGTTGGAAAAATATTGTAACCGTAAATTTGGTATTATTTTGGGTAGTACGTAATTTGAACAGCATCATTTTTAAATAGTTAATTTTTATATCTGAAACATATCTAAAAGAAAACTCCCGTGATTATTTAGGGTGCATCCGTTTATTATTGTAGTGATATAAAATAAGGAATAAATAAGTATATACGTGTGTTGAGTACTGCTGCCACCTATTCGACGGGTGCTATGAGGCTGATTGGTGACAGCAAGCTAGTCGCCAATAAATTACAAAGCCTCGAGCACCGCCGTAAAGTGGCTTGTCTGTCTATTTTCTACCGGGTATATTTCGATGAGTGTGAGCAAAAGCTTCATGACCTTATGCCACCCTCCCCCTATTACTACAGGACAAGTAGAAGGACTGCACACTATCACCCCTTCCACGTGGAAATTCCAAAGATTCGAACACAACGATTTGGGTCATGTTTTATGATATTGTACTGTCCAAGAATGGAACTCCCTGCCATCCTCCTTGTTTCCTGAAAAGTACAATTTAGGCATCTTCAAGGCTAGAGTGAATAGATTTCTTCTAGATCAACGTGTTCCATCCTCGGCCACACCGTTGCTTACCATCAAGCGAGTTGGTGGCCAAACGTAGATCTATTCTGTATAAAAATATAAAAAGTATGAAAATTAATGAGGAATTTGTACCAGTGATTATGCCAACACTAGAAAGGGACAAATGGCTAAACGTGGTACCTCTCGCTCTGCTCGTTTTTTCTGTTTGAAGCGTTCCGTCCCTTTGGGTAGTAGGTATCATGCCGCCACCTCACCTTTTTATAAAGTGCACACAAGTTTTATTCGTTAATTTCATGTTAATTTGTGCTTTATATACTGATGACCTGATACATAGATTTAAAAATCTTTGTTTTTTTAATTGAATGCATTCAATTGAAAGAAAATGCAAGGGTGTCTACAAATATGGTATCACTACCGTAGTCGTTGCTACGAAACAGCTATCTGTTGAATTCTTTCGAGTAAAACGAGTTAGAACTAGAGTGACAATGAGAACTACTTGCTCGATATGCAAATTAGTTTATGGAGGCTTGTACGGAATGGTGGTACTGAGTCGAAAGCAGGTCATTGTAACCAGTAATCACATAACAAAAAAAGGTAAAATAAAAAAATATAAACGGTGTCTCCTTGTCTCTTCGGTTATAGAGTTCGACGTCTCTAGAAGAAGCGTGCAAGAGAGCCCAGGAGAAGTCGAGTCAGCTGGAGCCAAGCCTGTACTCCCTCTACAAAGAGTCGCAGGGCACTGTGGAGTACGCCAGCTACGTTAATGGACAAAACTCCTTTCAGGAACAGAAAAACAAGTTAGCCGCTTAAACAGACTTTGAATGCGAAACAGCACTCGTATGTTGGTTTGTTTGCTTCACGTTTACGCTGCTGCTATACATATCAACGGAACGACGTGATTTTTTGTATAGAGATATTTGGCGGGCTGGAGAGTTACATAGAATACTTTTCATGTCACATTTTTTTGACTGATTCTGAGGAAATATCTATACATGATTGAATGATCCAGTAATAGAAGAGATTAGCTTATCGATCGTTTTAATTCATAAGAGGGTAGATTATATAGCTACCCTGCGCATACTCGTCGAATTTCCGTGTTCACTTAAATGGCCTTAATGGTTAAGGGCTTTAAGTTTTCAATACCTATAGTTTGCTACGAAGGTTAGCGGTTGTTATACTTGTTATCCATATAAATTGGCATTTCCCAACTTACAAGATTTTTCGGTTCTTTTTCGCTAGAGTTTGAAAGCTTTCTTTCTGTTTTCCACATAATTATAAAGACAAAGTTAGGACACCTACAGGTTGCTAGGAAGTTTCAGAATTTTGTTGACTAACAATGTCTCAGCATAAACCTGCGGGCTTACTATGGAAGTCTGATTATTATAATAATTGCATGCCATCCCGCTCTCAAATTCCTCGCTTCACGTGCGCGTGTAAAATGGCAAGCGATCTCTATGATCATGAACGTAAATTCATACCTAATAAGCCCGCTGCTATTCTTTCAGACAATCCGACACACAACAAGGACAACAAAGCTCCTGCTGCAGGGATAAACCCTCGAGCATCTCTCAACCAAAGAGCGTTGACTTCAGCAAATACGCTTCATCTACGTGGAAAGGCAGTATGTAACCTTCATTATAGCGCGACCAACTTATATATTGAGTGGTAGAGGGGAGCCATCATCGGATATCCTGACCAAAATTAACAGCCTCCAATAAAAAATTGTTTAGTTCCCTCATTTAACCACCTCTAAAAGTGAATTAGTCGCGCTGTATTTACAACTCTATGCTTATGAAATATCCGGTGAACAAAGACGACAAACAAGGTCGCGAATTGTGTCAATAAGATTCCGTCAAGCTAAAATGTTGTCTATGTGCAAAGTTTTGGTTTTCTAGGTCAACAGACAGCGTAAACAAACGACTCGTAATATAAAATGACCTACCTCGATCGTTCCGTAGGTACATTCATTTTCAAGAAAGTTCCTACATTTTCTTTATTTTATTTCAATGAACTTGTTATTTATATACCAAGTTGTTTTTTTGCAAACATGGTCTATAATCATCATCGTCATTTCAGCCATAGGACGTCCACTGCTGGACATAGGCATCCCCATCGATCTCCAAACGGGCCGGTTGAAAGCGGCCTGCATCCTGCGTTTCCCTGCGGTCTCTTTTAGGTCGTCTGTTCCTCTTGTGGGTGGACGTCCTATGCTGCTCTTATCAGTCCGTGGTCACCATTCGAGAACCTTTCGGCCCTATCGGCCATCAGTCTGTCTGTCTGATCTATAATAATTGGTAGATAATGGTATACCGCATTCTTCGAATAAAATTAAACTCTAAGGTATAGCTCTAGACCATAAATTAATTTACGGGTTATATTTACCTTCTCTAACGAAGAAAGAAGAGGAAGGGGGAAGACAGAATGAAACAGAAGACAGAAGAAAGGAAACATATGGGAAAGACCTTTGCCCAGGTGTGGGAAATTAGGTACCTATAGATAGTACTCAGTTTTTTTTTTTAATGGTATATGTAGGTATTAATTTTTTTTTTTTATATTTCGGGACATTTTTGGACAACGGTCATCTGACCCCAAACCAAGCAAAGCTTGTGATATGACTGCCAGATACTGATATACATACATAAAATTATAATTTTAAATACATACTTAAATAGATATTAACAACCAGATATAGAACATACTCAAATGTTCATCACATAAATGTTTGTCCTAGGTGGGAATCGAACCCACGCCCCCAAACTCAGAAGGTAGGTTCACTACCAACTGGACCAACGGGCTATCAATAAAATGTAGGTATAGGTTTAATGCAAAGAGGTTTGATTACGTTTTCCTACTAAAACGAAACAAATGCACAGAGGTTACATTAAAATTACCTACAGAAGAAAAAAAACAGAAATGGCTGATTATCTGTGATTATTTTATACTCTGATTGGCTCATAGTCCTACCAGCCATAGCCATATGGAAATGGCAAAACGCAATTTTTTCTACTTCGTGTGGAAATTACCTCATTTTTTTTCTGTAATATAGTGGGAGGTAGTGTGGTATAACGTCACAATCTTCACATTGCCTTGCGGCCTTGGCTTTGGCGGCCACTGAACATTTCTGTGCTCACGTATGCTGGCCTCGGCTACGCCTCGGCCTACATTTCACTGACTTCTGTTGCCTGCTGCTGCAGTACCTACATAATGTACTTATACATAAACAATACTGTGTCTAAAAGAAAGAATCTTCATTGTCGTATAATTAGTCATTTGGAGTAAGTATGTATATAGAATTGATAAGACTAGGATTAATAATAATATCTAACAATTTATAAAGACTTTTGATTAATATGTTTATAGTTTTTATACAATTATAATTAAATTAATGCTGACACTTTTATGTTTTCTGACATTCTTGGTTAAAGCAAATAGGTACGTACATTTAAGTCTAAGAACTTTACTTAATTATCCTAAATATATATGGTATTCACCTATTCAAATAGCCACCCCTGACCGTTCCCGACGCAAAGGTGCCGAAAACACTCACTGCATTACAGCGTTGGATGGTAATGGCCAACCTTGCATCAGGAACGAGACGGAGCGGGAGTCACCACACTAAACTTGTCCTTTCACTTTTTTATTGTTTAAGTACTTTTTAGACTACTTACTAATCCTCTAATTAGTTTGTTTATGTGACTAGTACTTAAATATTTTTTTAAATTTGACTTGCCTAGTGTAACTAACAATTTTATAAGGCCAATAAAGATTTATATTTTATTCTACTCGCAACGTTTGAGGTGTGCTATTATATCTTCTGTGGCATTATATCTTACGGCAACTTGCTTTTTTTTAAATCTATTAATAGGCTTGCGTTTGGCCGCCAGCTCGCCTGATGTAAAGCGACGATGCGGTCTACGATGGAGCCTATGGAGCACGCTTGCCTAGAAGAAACCGATTCACTCGTGATTTGAAGACACCCAGATTGTAACTATGGGGGAACACCCATTCAGGCAGCACATTCCACAGACTAGCAGTACCTACGCATAATAAAAGTGGAATGAAAGGTTTTCGGAATATCAACCATGAAGCGGTGCATTTATAGATTTAGGTACGTGTGGTAGACTGGTAGGTGGGTACGTCTCGTACATCGAACACAGAAGACATAATAGCATAGGTACCTCGACGACGTTGACGCTGAGACGACGCTGTCTCAAGCTCACATTTTCAAGCTCAAGTAAAGGGAAGGGAGGGACGATTAGTTAATAAGGGAGATTCCTTCATTTTAGAGTTTTTAATTCAACCTCTGTAGTTGTACTATTTGTATTCAGGGTTATCAAACATGGGTCCAGATAGTTCAAAATCGTCCAAATCCGTTACGTTTACCGCGACGGATGCAGAAAACCCGGAAATAGATCTAACTGGAATGCTAATAGAATCTCCTCCAGGTAAGACCATCTCTTTTTCAATACTTACCCAATTAAGTAATTTTGACGACCGGTTGTCTCAGTGGTACCTACATGTCAGCCTCATAAAAAAGAAGACCCGGTTCGATTTCTGGCAGAACAGATTCTCATGTTTGAATGATGAATATTTGGTTTGAGTCTGGGTGTTAGTTGTCCCTTTATGCAGGTAAATGTTATAGCAGTCATGGGCGCCGCCAGGATTATTTTCAGTGAGGTGCATATATGCATCTACGCACTATATAGAATTATACATGTATATTATGCAGATAAATTAATGTAGACCTTTTAAAAAGCAAAAAAGCCACAGTGATGAGAAAACACGTTAGATGATCTTTCTAGTAAAGGAAATTCCTGTTAATATTGGAAACTATTATTTCTTCTGTGCCACTGTGAACTTATTAAGAATATATTACGTTTGGAAACCTACTAAGTATACATTACGAACTCAATATAAAAGTAAGTATGTAGTGCCTACCTATAGAGTCGAAATAGTTAGTAGGTATATTGTATTTATTGATTACAATTTAATTTATTGATTATTACCGCTGATAGTCGGTAGACTCAGTAGTTGGCGGAGTGACCAACTGAGAATGCAGTAGTTCGATAGCTTCAGGAAGGCAACATGACACTGTTAGCTCCCTTGTCAGGGGCCGTGGAAAATGGCAGAAACAAATTGATAGGCCTCCCAGTTTTAGCCCAGCTAGCAGTAGTAGGTAAAACTAAGACTGATGATAATGATTTATTAGTTGAATCTTGCAGAAGACATAGGAGGGCGCGACATCCGCTCGATCAGCACGCGCCTGCCGTGGCCCACGCGCGGGCCCCAGCACGCCGGGCAGGGCTCACACGATGACCTCGACCTCTGGCTCGCGTTCCTCACGGAGACTGGCATAATGCAGGCCTCTGAAATCAACTACGAGCCGTGTAAGTGTACGCTACGGTTCTCTGCTGTAGTCTGTAACCAATGAGATTGACAGTCCGAACCAGGGTTGCCACCCGTCCCGATTTTGATGATATTGTCCCGTTTTGATGATATTGTCCCGGGTCCCGATAACCTATATCTAATATAATTTATCCCAATTTTTTATAACATTCGACGATAGATCAATTCATTCAGGCTCACAGCACAATGACGCGTCGATAAGAGAGCATAAATTATACGTTAAATTACATCCATAAATTACCTACGTTAAGGACAATTTTGTACCCCCGTCGTCAACGATGACCCAGGTCCGAACCCACTTTCATTGTTTTCCCGTCCTGTTTCGATTTCAATCCAGTCTCCACCCGGCTTTCGTCGCGTCCCAACCCGCTCCAATTTTACCCCAATCCACTACTTCCGTCCCATTCCGATCCTTTTCTCGATCTCGTCAGATTCCCGCATCATTCTCGTCTCATTATCTCGTCGCTCTCGCTGGCTGGCAAATCTAAACATCGTTTCGAAAATCAGACTCAGATGGTCCAATATATGTAGCCAGTTTTATTGCTATCACCATGAAATTTCCAGCCGACCAAGGCCGTGCAGGCAGCATAGATCGCGGTGGCACCAAAGCTGATGACCCAGATAGTATGATTCGAGAAATGAATTTCTATATCCAGGTACATTTTCAATCCCTATCTTTACTTTATATCGATCAAAACAAAGCATTGTTTTAATTTCTGCTTTTGCTAATGAATTCAAGACGGCTACTGCTTACATTAAAAAAAGCGTTCAATATGATCTAGAACTTTTTACAGCTACCAACTTAATAGTCGAGGTAGTCAAAAGAACAGACTAAGTTTTTTCATGGGAAGCTGTAGGGTTTTTTTTCGGTGATACAGTGCTGGCTCTCCCACTCAAATCCATAACTTGGTGGAGCTGTGAAACATTTTTATGTGAAAAAGCAAAAAAAAATATAGATTATAGATTTATGTGTGCAATAAGGTATTAAATAAATAAATACCTATGATTATATCTGAGTTGCCTTATTGCAGACACCTTGTGAAACCATCTCGACAACAATACGAGATGACTACGAAGGCATTCATCTACTGTGCCCTGGATTATTTTGGGACACTGTAAGCTACAGCATCTTATTTTCTCTTACGTTTATGGACCTTCCTCATGCATGAAGACCTATTCAGCAATCATTATCAGCCTATCATGTCCTCACTACGTTTTCCTTCACCGTTTTTGAGTGATGGCATCGAAACTGCACTATACTAATTAAGTCATTGGTGCAGGACCAATCGAGGATTGAACCGGGTGCTGACAGATTGTAAAGCGCACTACCGCTCGGCCGATGGCCACCATCGCACGTCAGCAATAACAATTAGTTTTACTTTAAAAAAACAGTCCTACGGGCCACCTGGGCCCAGATTCTACTAAAGAAATTATTATTGTTTAAATTTTATTTTTTAAATAATTGCCTCAAAACTGACAGATTTAAATATTTTTTGATACTAGAAAAATACCACCACTTAATATTATAACTTAGTAAAAAAAAAATATGGGCAAAGATTTGAGGCAATTATTTAAAAAATAAAATAAAACAATTACAATTTAAAAACAATATCTTGAGTAGAATCGGGGCCCTGATGGTAAGCAATCACCGTCGCAATCTACATTTGTAATATATTGATATTTAAATTTCAGGTCACAATGGATGATCATGAAGCTGCATTTTCAAAAACAAAGAAATTAATTCGTGATATCGTCAATTCACAAAAGTTTCTGAAACCAATGTTCGATGTAGATTTTACGAATCTAGAAGACTATCCTACAGTAGAGAAACGTCTCGCAAACATTCGTGAGCAAATATCCCCTCAGCGACTTTTCCATTAAATAAACAAATGTTATAAAAAAGATTGTTTTATTGTGTTAAGTAAATTAATACAGTATCATACATACATCAATGGTGACAGAACGGACTCGTTATTTCCAGTTTTACTATAAACTTAAAGTAAATTTATAAAAAAAAACCTGACACATAATCATTTAAATACCATTGTGTCGAGCATCGCTCCTAGATTTTGTACAATGTTGTTTGACATGAGAACGTCGACTTTCTCTTCTAAATGCCGCTTGGGGTCCTGTTTGCCTACATTTTTGATGGCTAACTGTTCTGGAGTCATCTTCTCTTCATCTTCAAGAGCTTTGTTGTAGTTCTTAGCTAGCTCAAGCATATCTGTGACTGTCGTCCCATTGATGGTACAATGTTCCTTGTAGTCTGATAATGTGAGTCCATCCATCCAGGACTTTTTGTGTAGGTTTAGCAGCATTTTCTGCTCCAACTCGTTCTTTCGGTAATTTATGCTGATGGAGTAGTAATGACGATTCAGTCCATGAATGAGAGCCTGCACGGAAGGCTTCTGAAGGTGTCCCAAGTTTGAGGTAGTTTGCCTCGGCTCTTGTCCCAGAACCATCATGTTGGGGTTGATAAGACGGAAGGCATCAATCACCACCTTACCTTTGACTGACTGAATGGGATCAACAACGACGGCGACAGCTCGCTCTGACAATGCTTCAAATGACTGCTGGGTGTTTATGTCAACTCCTGATAACCAGCAACCGAACCCAGGATGTGAATGGTACCTGAAAATGGAAGAAATTTTTTTTTAGACAACAACCAGTCTAAAAGCTAAACCTTCAGACCTATTAACCATAAAGCTAATCATAAAGCTAAAAATAATAAACTCATTCATAAGGCTGACTTTTGCATGACTACAGAATTTACCGAATTACCAGTAATTGCATTGCATTGCCATTCAACGTGGTAATGACGTCAGCATGCTGGGTACACTGCCAACTGGTAGTGGGGTTGAGCATTTGGATTGTCTTTAGACCTTGAACGGTCTATGGGCAGTCTAACTATATTTGTAGTTAGTTTTAGCTTGTATTTTGTTTAGTTAATAAAGGCACTTGCCCGTATTAAATACATGAAAAAAAAAAGTTATTTCAAGTTGCATGCTAATGCTGTAACACAAAAGCATGCAGCTGGAAAGAAAATTAAGATTCTTTAAGGTTATTTAAGCTATATTGCACAAAAAATTCCAATGAGGATCAGTCACATTACAGTAGAATCTGGATATAACAACCTTCAAGGGACCGGCGATACTATGTCGTACTAACCGGATGACGCACAAAACGGCAGGATTATTTCTTGAGTACATTTATTATGAAACCTAATTTGAGTAAACAATATCGTCGCTAAAATAGGTTAGTCGTCATAAGCGAAGTCGTTATATATGAATTCTACTGTATTTACTTATGCAGACCTGTAGCCATTAAAAAACAAGAAATACTCTGAAAAATATTCAAATCAGAGAAAAAATTATGTAGATACAGCCATTTCAGTGCATGATTTATAAAAACGCACATGAGCAGGCTGAAATGCACTATGGCCATCGTCTAGCATGACGTCTTATAAAGACTTGAAAGAGCGATTGAAAGTTTGTATGAAAGTCATAAGTTTTTGTTGTTAGGGATATGAAATTAGGTACATAAAGTTAATGTTGTAAAATTAATAAATACAAGATTTTTATGAAATAGACTAGTACTTTTTTTTACAAAAATCGGCATACAAACATTCGGTCAGCTTAAAGGTAAGCAGAAACCGCCACCTATGGACACCTGCAACAGTAGGCGATAGAGGGAATCCACATCTCTTCGGAGGCTATTACTATTGAAGACTGTTTTTTTTAAATTGATAAATTGGCTTGTTTTTCTACTATCTCGCCTGATGTAAGGCAATGATGCGGTCTACGATAGAGCATGTTTACCTAGAAGAAACCAGATTAACTCGGGACTTGAAAAACACCCTAGATTGTAACTATTGAGGAACCTATTCTGGCAACTACAACAACTACTCAGGCAGCGCATTCCACAGACTTACAGTTTGCATAATAAAAGTGGAATCAAAGCGCGTCGCATGGGTTTACACGATTTTTATTTTCTCCAAAAAACATACTTAAAATGCAGTGCAGTTAAAAATCAGTGGACATCTGAACAACTAGGAACATGGCTTGGCAGCTTAGCAGCATGACTTGGTCCATAGTCAGAGCCAAAGCCTACCAATATATTGTCACCTGATTGGGACCATGTGTAACCACATGACCACGGACGAGTGTGACTCAGTCCCACCATTACATTAAACAAATTTGTAATTTTGATGAAAGAGCACCCTTTTTTATGTCAGAGCAGGACTTATTACCTCCATCTTGATAAGAAGACTGCTGTATTTTACGTGTAAAACAAATTTTAGAGAGAGAGAGATCATTATGAATGATGTTACAAAACAGGTAGTCTTTCTGTTACTGACCATCCAACCACCATCTCTGGTCGTCCTGTCTGCTTCAGCATGTCCAACATCTTAGCCTGGAAGACAGGGTCAACGGCCTCCACGGACACCCCCGTTCCAGTTTGGGGCATGGCAAACACGTCAATCACGCGGACTGTGTAGTCGTCCACAAATTCTCCTGAAAATTGCAACAGACAAAAGTTATCAAAGAGCTTTTGGGCGAAATTTTCGAAATAATTACATGACACAGGAATTTATACATGTTTTCAGTATGTAAGTAGTGAGTAGTAGCCGAGGTGGTTCAGGTCAGAATGATTGAATGATTGTAGAACTTGTCAATTAGAAGAAAGAGTTGTTTGAAGGAACAATGATTTGCAGAAAATTTTTGCTTAATCAAACCTTTCTTACTTTAAATATACACCAATGAAGGCACGTACCTAACATGAGACCCATGACTTCCATGGGCACGCCTGCGCGTCCATGTTTCAGCATTTTCAGCAGTGCCAGCGAAGAGATGTACACCTGCTCAGCTGTGTCCACGGCGGGCGCGTCCGTGGGTGGCGGCGCCTGGGAGAGCCCCGCCATACCACCGCCGAGGCGCAATAGACGATCCATTCTTCACTTACAAGCTTCTAACCTCTGGAAACAATACAATCGTAAGGGGTACCGTTGTTTGTTTGACACTGTCGGCTAACAAAAACCACTTTCTCAGAAATTATATATTTTCACAAGCGACACTTACACGAAATAACTGATTGTCATCTACTTCTAAATGTTTTTGACTAAAACAGGCCAGAAACCAATAATTTAACTAGTTTGCAGACAAAATTCACAAAAATGCTGAAATGGCAAACTGTTCGATTTCGTTGTTTGACAGCAATTTGACAGAATTGACAGCACACGTCGAAAATGCAAGCTCATGACAGTATGAAGATGAAGTGTTTTTTTTTTTTATAGAGCTGATGTACCATAGATATTTTTTTTCTTCTTTCCTGTTGAGAGGATTTGACATCGCATGTCTTGTGCATAAAAATTTGTCAGTGTCCTAACCTAAGTGATAAAATATTTTCAAGTTATAGAACAATTCACAAAGTAAGTCGCAGTAAACCATTGATACTAAGCTGGACATAACTAAAACCAAGGAATTTGTATATCAAGAAGTCCTTGACTAAAACACGCACGAAAAAATTTAGCCTACTTAAGGCCAACTTTTTGACGTTAACGTGCTGCGTTTCATGCGTGTTTGCAGTTAGTGAATCGGCCCAGTGAGGAGTGAAATTGTTCACAGACGGCTCCTTCGGACAGTTTTTTTTATATTTGTAAAGTTCATTCTACACAAAATTATAAGTCTGTGGTATAAAAAAATACACTAGCCAAAAGTCAACGAAACTAAAATGTCAATTGTCAAGTTAAAAATCGAATCGATGGGTTTTAGCGCTAATGTGAAAAAAACATATCTCTGCATTGTATTTTTTTCTTTTAAACTTACTGAGGCATGACTTGGACTCGAACGTGACTTACTTTGCTTGACTCTGACTTGTTTGACGAAATTAAGAAATAGTGCAACAAACAATCCCAATAGTCGACACTGGTTAATGCACAAAACGTGCGACGCCAAAATCCTCAAAGGAAAAATAGTTAAAATAACAAACAGCTGATTTATTGAAATGTTTTGCTTTGCTTTGCTTTTCCACAAATAAAACTAATCATTACTTCTAGAAATCCGTGAACATGACCGATAATAAATCAGTTTTATCAGGTAAGCTTTCAGGAGGACCTCATGGATTAGGTAAATGAAGTTTATATTACTTTCTATAGCGACCAACCCCGGCTCTCCCAAGATTACGAAATATTAACCTGCCTTAGTATTCGTAACCTGTCTTAATAACCGCAATTAAACTGTTTAGTCGTTTCACATACACAGACGGCATGGAAACAGTTTTGTAACATGTATGTACCTTTAATTAATTTGTTATTTTTTATTCAGGTGATCCCGAAGATAGAAGCCTGAGAAAAGTAGAAGTAGAGGTTCTGATTCCAAAGCTTATCAGAGAAAAAGCAAAGACAGAGAAATGTATACCAGAAGTGGCAGAATTCGAAAAATGCTGTAAAGACTCCTCATTGCTGATGGTTGTTAAATGTAGGGATCAGAATTCTGCTTTAAAAGAATGCCTGACACATTGGTACAAAAACGATCAGTTCAAAGAATTATGCACTGAAGAATATTTGAAAGGGCGAAGTGAATATCGAAGAACTGGAATTAAAAAACCAACTAAAAGAGCATAAGTTTATTTATAGTTGTATCGGTAGTTTTGTTAAAATGATAGTGTAAAATATATTTGTTGAACTTTAATCATCTTCATTTATTGTAACAGGAATATTTCTAGATAGTAAGACTTCCCGCACACTGTATTCTTTTAATCCTTCTGGCATTTTCGTTGGCTCCTTAGGATGACTAACTTGAGCAATCAGTATTTGCTAAAAAAAAAAAACAATTTTTGAGACAACTATTAAGGTCAGATTAAATTAGGAACTAACAACCCACAAGAATAAGGTCAAATATCTGGGAATGTTGCTGGATGGAAGACATGGAAAACCCACCTGCAGAAGAAAAGGGACAAGCACATGTCATATACACTCCATCCATGTCATATACATGGACCAGTTGATCACATGAAGAAGGAAATGAGAAATTTAAAAAAACAAGGTCGCCATTCATTTATTACCTTAGCTCTTTAGCTCATAATCTCAAAAGTTCACCGTCAACCTGCTGCCCGCACGATGTTCACCGCGCTCCCTCACGCTGTCCATGTGTCTTATCCTTGCCATCCACATAACTCGGTTTTTAATTTACTCTATTATGAGGCAAGGTGGTGCTGAAGCGATAAATGGATGGCGACCTTTATGTTTCATAGTAGCAGCGTCCTTTAGATTCACCTGCTTATCAGGATTCATTAATATTTGGGATTAAAAGTAGCCTATATTATGTTTATCTAGGATCTAAGCTAACTTTCATACCAAATTACAAAAAAATCCATACAAGACTAAAATACATCCTCAACAACAAGCTCCTGATATATTGCGAGGCTAATGATCTCGGTGACTGGCAATATGGATCCGCCAAGGCTGGTCTACTGGGAATCTTTTAGTGTATACCACTCACTCAGCTAGAGTTAAGCTGTTGAAAAACAAGGGGGAAGTGCTTGCAGTCTCCCTAGACCCCTTAAAAGCTTTCAACAGGGCATGGCATGATGGCCAAATGACTTGACCAACAGTTTTCTTCCATTGTTGTCGGACATTATTCATCATCTGGGAGTTTTCAAAACCACAAGTGAATAGCTTTCTTCTATGTAAACCTGCTCCATCGTAGACTGCATCATCACTTAACATCAGATAAAGTAGGGAACAAATGCAAGTCTATTTAATATTCTAGGAATAAAACAATTACCTTTATTGTAGTGTTAGCCATTCTAACAAGACCTAGAGTGTTGATTGTGTCTACCACACATAGGTTATCATCTGGATTGATAACAACAATATAATCAGCATGCATTACTTCTGGACCTTCTCTGTACAGTACTGAAATAAATATGGTCATTATTTAGATTCAGTGTTACTTTGAAGAAGCTCATGAGCAGTATTTCCAAACCTTCGTTTTTGCAGGAATATTTTGAGTTCCTATGGTATCATCTGATTTACTTTAAGATGATCACAAAGTCACCCCTCTCAAAATTGTTTTTGAAAAAGTAACGAAAACTGGATTTCGGCATTACTGAAGTTCTGATTCTATCAAATAGAAATATCTTATTCTTATTCGAGATGGGGGGCGATAAGTCATGCACTGACATCCCGCTTGGGGTGTATTGTACATTTCCCCCTACCAGCACCTACCCGAGCATAGTACCTGAGAATAGAAATATCTAGAAAAAATTAAATTCTTGTACCTAATAAATAAATCTTTATTATTTATAGAAAATTACAGCTTAAAATTTTGGAAAAACTGAACATATCAACTTACTACCTCTAATTCTCAAAAGATTGTTTTTGTAAAACTTAGAGGGAAAGTTGGATAGTGGATTTTGTTAAATTACCGACATAAAATAAACAATATTAATGTTGATTATGTGGCTTTATTTTTTGATTTATGCTCGTGACTCCACATACCTAAAACTGACGATTGTGATACGGCTCTTTAAGAAACTAATGTTTAACAAAATATTGTTAAAAAGAATGCATCCATTGAATTTCAATTTACTCAAGCCTTTTAAGGCTTTAGTTTGACCGCTTGTTACTTTTTCAGTACCATTATTTCTAACTACTTAAGAGTGATAACTTGCTTTGTTTTTCCCAAATCCTGGGGGCTGCTTAGTAGTATTAACATGTTGACTTTCCAGGCTATTTTGGGTAGAGCATCCGGTATGTCCAATGTTTTTTTCCTTTAATAAACAATGCGTAATTAAGTTGATTACCTACATGCCCAATCTATACAATATTATAAAGAGGAAAGATTTGTATGTAAGTATGTTTGTAACGAATGGGCTCAAAAACTACTGGACCGATTTAAAAAATTCTTTCACCATTTGAATGCTACATTATCACTGATTATTATAGGCTATTTTAATAGGCTATATAACTATACCCGTGTGGAGCCAGGACGGACCGCTAGTGTAAATATAATACTCATTAGTGATTTCTATTATAGTGTCCATGGACGTCCATATTTTATTTTATTTAACCCAATTCCTTATCCATCCATCCAATCCCTATAATATATACATTCTAGGCCTTACAACTATCCCAGAAAACGTCAGTCAAGTTAGAATTGACTTGTGCATTTCAATTCACGGATGTCATATCCAGATTGAAAACTATTTAATGCATGGAGAGTCAACGTGTTGCAGAAGATTTCAACTAACTTTTAATTTCAATTTCTCCTGCATTTATTTTTTGGTTTGGTAATACTGCTCATGGGTCTTATTTTAAAACACTGTTTAAACTATCATGGTTGTTCACTAAAGTTATAAGATTATTTACCGTGGTAAGGTTGTTGAATGAGCTACCGATATTTCGGCGCAGTTACATGCACCATGTTCACGGGAAGACATCATTCCACAACCTTACCACGGTAAATATCCCGGAAATATTTATATAACTTATTTTAAAAGTTCTAAAAAGGGTCACTTACAATAATCCCCACCAAATTTAATTCCAGGTTTTACAACATAGCCCTTTGCTCTAAAATAGTGATAAACCACATATTTGGTTGTAAAATTCTTATCAGAGGCTGCAAACAGATCCCAGCATTCGTCTATGTTCAGAATATTGTTCTGTAAACTAATTATCTGGAGACAACCAAGCCCATATAAGAGAAAGAATGCCTCCTCTGGTGTTAACATGAGCTTTTCATTTAGCTTTACATTATTCACACAGCATTTTGACTTCATGTTGGCAAAATAGTTATCTTCTTCAGAGTCACTGTTTGGTACAATCACAACTATATCTTTTTTGTCATAATTTTGTACTGTGTTAGGATTACATTCAGCATCATCATCGGAACCCATACTCATATTGTCATCACTAGATACAAGGTCTATGACTTCTTTATTTGTTAGCTTTTCCCCATCATCAGTTATCTTTGCTGTCACTTCGTCAACCTCTTTTAAGAAAGAATCAATATCGGATGTTACATTGTCACCTCCAAATTTTTTGTACCAATAGTTCCTTTTTAAGAATTGTCTCTTTCTCATAATATTTGTTGTGTCATCACCGTGAGCAGCATTGGGCCTCGAGCGTGATGCTGAGCCCTTTCCAAAACATCCCATCTGATGCAGAAGGGACATCTCTTCTGCAGACCTCACCTCAACATTAAAACCATTATAGTAGCCAGTAAAAACGATTCGCACTGACTTGTGAAGTGGAAAACGCAATGATTCGATAGACATCGGAAATAAGTCATTTAGGTCATTAGTTTGACAATCTTCTGATTGCAAAGTAGTCATGACAAAAGAACTGGCCACTTCCCAAATTTATTTACAGCCGAATGTCACGTTTTCATGTGAAGGCGCAGTAGAAAATATGATTCTGAAATTCAATGAAATCATTTTAACATAATTGTATATTTTTTTACATCAAGTGAGATTTAATAATAAAAAATGGATGTGGAATTACAAACGGAAATAGGTGTAAAAGAAGAACCTTTTAATTGTAAGTACTTACAAGAATTATAATTGTGAATTCCTCGTAAAATACGTACAGTTAAACTTCTCGCCAATGTAAAAATTGCGAAAACTAAGATTCCAGTGGTTTTGTTACGTTCCCGTAAGTATCGAAAATCGTTTTAACTTTGTATTATATTATGAAAGTCGGCATTACACAGTTAGCCATTAGCACCACACTATAGTTTAGTGTACTTAGATAAATACGATACAAATAATTTACTTTCCGGTTTATTTTCGAAATTATTTTGTTTCATTCATTTCAAAAGCAAAAGCAAAGCCGCAGTTTTTTTGCGTTGCGAACTCACTGCTTGGCTTGTCCCGGTTTGTGCATTTAGCCAGCCAGCCGTTACCGTTTGTCAAAGTTTGACATTTGACTTACACAAATTATGTTTTTTTTTAATCGCAAAGTTTTTATCAGTACTGACAACCGTAAAGCTTATATTACTATCTCTTTCTTTTCAGCCAAAAAAGTGTATATTAGAGAAGGTAAGAAAATAATTCACACCTTGATTTTAGCTATCTTCATATCCCATAGTCACAAGACCTCTCAGCTGAGGCTCTCTACTTTTTGTGTTTTTCCAAAAAATATTGAAATTTTTTGGATCTTCTCCAGTTGTGAAAAGTGTGATTATCGTTTCTATAGCCAAAATGGCTAACATAAACACTGATAATGTTAGTCAACTAGTCTCCACGCTGGGCGACGATAAAATCGGTAAGTAGACCACTTGCCCATCAATCTGTCCTATCCTCATCAAAGTGTCCTGAGCTCATAAAAAGATGATTCGTTGACTTACAGACATGATTGCCGCGACCAGCGTGCTGCAGATCCGCGCGAGCGAGATTCGCCAGACTCAGATCAACTGGCAGTCATATCTGCAGTGAGTATTGATTGTGTGAGGTCATTAGCTGGGCGAGTCTCCAGCCCAGCTTGGTAACCGTTTGGTATGTGGCAGGTCGCAGATGATCACGCAGCGGGACCATGACTTTATCACGAACTTGGACTCGCGTGGCCAGAAGGATTTGCCTGACAAGCAACCTGATATGTGCGCTGATGTGTTGATCAGTCTACTCACTCACATCAGCAAGGACCACACCATTCAGTACATCCTGGTCCTCATTGACGATATCCTCTCTGTAAGTACAAATGAGCCACTATACTAGTTAGAAACCTAATAATTTCTTCTATGTTAACTTACCGAAAGAGATTGGAGTTTGTTTATGTATTTTTCATCTAAGCAATGGCATACTGAAGAATAAATGGTATGACACACTGAAAATATAGCTACAAAGCATTTGATCACAAAATTGGCAATGGATAATTTTGTATGTACAAGTAGTGTCATTTATTTTTTCTACTATTATGCAGTTTCAGCCTAGTACATACAGTTCAAAAAGCATCATTTGCCTTATATGCCATTGTGGCTGAGATAACATTGTGTATCAGTAAGAAGTCATCTAGATACACAATGGGCGATCAATATCTCTTTTCTTTCATGGAATGATTAGGTACTGTGAAAATCAAAATATGGATCAATATCCAGGCCTCTATTCTGGCGCAGTTACACCAGTTAGTGGTTCGCACAATGATTCCTTTAAAAAAAAACTAAAAAAAGATGATTCCTTTGAGATAGCGGATGAAATAAAAGAAGTTTATAACAAATGCTCATGCAAGTATTGAAGAAGTTATCTCATACTACATGGTAAGCGTAATGTAAAGTTTTATTACCTGAATGTTTTAGGAGGACAAGACCCGTGTCAGGATCTTCCGCGATGCGAAGAACGTAGGTAATGTCTGGCAGCCGTTCCTTAACCTCCTGAACCGTCAGGATGAGTTTGTTCAGCACATGACGGCTCGCATCATCGCCAAGCTCGCCTGCTGGCACCCGCAGCTCATGGAAAAGAGCGACCTACACTTCTACCTGTCCTGGCTGAAAGACCAGCTTAAGCAGAACGTAAGTACCTACTTTTAGAAACAGTCGGTCACTTTGAAAATTGTTGACAAGAGTGGCAAGTTTGATTTTATTTTTATGTTAAGGTTCACCAATTTTGCACTTGACTAAACATAAATTGATCCAAGACGTTGAGATTTCTTTCATAGTATCATTTTGTTTTGACGTTAAACATAACTTGCATGTGTGGAAATGCATGCGTTAAATATTATTAAAATTATAATTGTTATGTTTATTTTTATTTTATTTTATATTTTTATTGGGTTTTGTATTATTACATTATAAAAAATATCACCTGCTTTGCTCGTAGTTTGCTTTGGTTTGTAGAAACATTGAAGCTTCTATTCAATCATTTTCATGCATGCATATGATAATGATATAATATACATTATGTAGAATTCAGTTATAAATATATATGTGCTTTGTTCATAATAACCAACCACTTATAATGACGTAAATGCATCCTCCAGTTTAGTTTTCCAAGTACTTATTCTAAATGGGGGAAATCCCGCTTGGGATTTAAGAGTAATTTGGTTATTCTATAACAACCTCTAGTTTCTATATTCTTCGGTGGTTGCTATAACCGAATTCTACTGTACTCAGTTCAGTATAACTCATTATGTATAATTTACCTATTTGAAATAAGTCACTAACACCCATCCAGCTGGTCATGGAATTTTTGACTGTTTAAGAATTAGCATGTGTTGAAACATTTACAATAAAATCACTTCTTTACTAACTCAACTCACATATAATAACAAACACTAAGAAAACATCTTTTAGTAAACACTTATAGTTAGTACCTAATATCCAAACCGAAAATGTAACACACTACAAAAAAACTACACATTTTTACATAGTCGGTTACCCAATCATAGAGAACTGTTCACTTGCAATGCAATATTTGTCACATCACATAGACACATCAGCTACGTCTCAGTAGTTTTATGTCGCTGCTTAGTTACGCACTACAAGAAAATAACTCGATCCTGTGTCTAAAACACTGAAACATAACACAATGTTGTGAAGCATCATCTGCAAGCATCTCGCATCGTTGGGGCTTTGTCGAAGCGACCATGTCACTGAAAGGTTTGTTTTGTGAAGGCGGAGATAATGTCCGCCGAGTTAGAGCATGCCGAGCAGGTAATGCTGGAGCATGAGAAAGAGAATTTCGCTGTACACACGGATAAGCCCGATAAGCACAAACATCACAAGGACAAAAACACTGAAGACGAGGACGGCCAACAGAAATACAAGAGCTTGTACCTCTCGTTTGATGTCCTGAAACCGCTCGAGGACATGCCCCCGAGCCTCCACAAGGTACTCTATGTCACACGACGATGTTGAACAAGTGTTCCGTACGTAACAAACAATGACTAACTTGTTGTAAGTATACTACTAACAATGTGAATACTTTTCTCTATAATATGCATTCTTAAGAGTTTATATTTATGTCGTCAACATGGATTGCGTTGCATCCACTAGCGCGGTTATGACAAACAGTATCAAATGCATGTTTTGTTTATGAATACTTGAGGATATAATTAAGTTTAATGTAATTTTTGAAACAAACTTGGTAAAAGTTTTATTGATAGAATAATCCGGCAAAAACAGGCCTTCTAAAACACGATTTTAGTGTTATCTTCAAATCTAGAAGTCGTTGACAATTTTTTTTTCATATTCTAATGTTAATTTATGTAGTGTAGTTTAATGTAATTTTATTTATTTATTAAGTTATAACAGTTCTTGAGTAATCCGGAGTTTTATCATTTGTCGCTTACGTTATTTAGTTCTGAGGCGGGCGCCGACTCGTGCGTATCTCTTCCTGCAGGCGTAGATAGCTTAGATTTGTCACTGTTTCGCGTAGGGGCAAAACTCTGATTTGAGCTGACAACATATCGACTCTTAAATATTAAAGCATGCATTGCTTTGTGGCTTTCATTAACTTTCATATCTTTTTATTTACTCTATTTAATCGTTATTTGCATGTGCATGCATGATGCTTTGAGATCTTTGCGCTTTTGAGAAAGTAAATGTCCCTATTTTGAAGTATTATCGGTCTTCATTATGTATTTAAGACTATAATTATATACTAACTAAACAGTATTTCAGGAAATAAAAATCAACTGCTCCTGTAAAATTTAATATTTGTTTTCAAACAAGGTATAGTAGTAATAAATTCAAGGGTGGATTTCCCTATAGACCAATGACAATATAACCACTTGACTGCTCATCCTTTACCCTGCATAAGCCAAAAGTTCTAACATGTCAACCTAAACTATTTCGAGAAGGGCCAATCCTAGGCGCAAATTGAATTAATGACTTTTGATTCTCCAATCACAAGACGCTTCATTTTGCAAAAGGGAATTTTGACTACATGCGTGGTCAAGTGGTTATATTATCTTTGCTAAACGCCGAGTTGGCCCGATCCTATTTATGGCAGCAAAACTTTATTTGGTAGTCGCGCCTTCTGTGAACGATCGCGCTCAGGTCAGGCAAAAAACAATTTGTGAATAACAATTTGATTGTTACTCACAAATAATAAAACCGGCCAAGTGCGAGTCGGGCTCGCACATTGAGGGTTCCGTACCACCACATAGCTTGTTAGCTACTAAAGTACAAAAAAATAGTGCAATAAGACAAAATCCCATCAACACCCAGGCGGTCACTCATCCAAGTACCGGCCGCGCCCGACGTTGCTTCACTTCAGTGATCGTACGAGACCGGTGGTGAACAGAAATTTGTAACCGACTCGCACTTGGCCATTATTTATACTTATCTTGTTACTATACTTTAGAGTGTGTACTATAATCATACGAAGTTTGACGCTTGTATGTATTACCGTTTTTACAATATTTATTATTCGTCATTAATAAGTAGGACAGACGGACGGACGGACAGACAGACATACATACATCGTAGGCTCAATAATAAGGTCCCGTTTTTACCCGTTGGGTACGGAATCCTAAAAACATAAAAAAATCAGTAGTATTTATATTTTAAAACCTATTCTAAAACTACGTAATTTACTACTACGTAAGTTTACGTAATTTATTTACTGAGACAAACGAATTACACAGTAACATTTATCTTACATATTATAATTGGAATTAAATCAATCTAATGTCATATAACTAAACGGAACAAATTCATTTTATAATATACGAAGCAAACAAATATAGCTTTAAATATTACTTATTATTTCTGTTATTATAAATCATAAACAAGGGGTTGTCCGTGTGCTAATTTAAAGTACTAAGAACGCTGGCTGCACTCCCACCGCGTTGAGTCACCAAAGAAAAATATTAATGTAAAATAACTGTCAAACGGTTAATTTATAAAATGTAGAAAATTAATATATCAAATCGTCAAAACAATCACAAAATTCTGTCGAGGTGACAGGCTTTTTGCACCTGTCCCATTGATCCAGTAAATTCTCACAATATGTAAAAAAACAATCATATATCAAAAACCTATATCTATTCAAGATATAAATAATATATTTTTGATTTTGCTGTAGAATGGGTTCAATTCTCTGATAGCCACAGACCTTTATCGGGATAGACCCCGCAAGTTCACCTACCATGTCTGTGATGAATCTTAACTTGGATCGATGTCAAACATCAATACAAAAAATGCTAAATTGCGCCATAGTAAACTATATAGTGCCTGTCACGGTCTAGCTTAGATCATCCTTTAATTGCTCTCGTGACGTCATAGTATAGCGATGATGGCCGAGCGGTAGCATGTGCGCTTTACAATCTGACGCCACCCGGTTCAATCCACGGCCATGCACCAATGACTTAATTAGTACTTAAATTATGTGCAGTTTCGTTGCAATCGCTCAGAAACGGTAAAGGAAAACATCGTGAGGAAATCGGTGTGTCCAAGAACCTCAAAAATTCAAATACACAGCATGCATTGGGCCAGCATGGTGGATTAGGGCCTATCCCTCTGAGAGAAGGCTTGTGTCTCAGCAGTGGGAACTTGAAAGGCTGATATTGTGACGTCTTAGTAGGTACAAAAAATCCGGCACGCTGTCTCTCGTGGTGTCTATCCTAGCAATAAAGGTCTATGCTGATAACCCAGGTGTCGCCCGCACAATGCCATGTAAAGAAACCAATATTTATCCAATGTTTCCATGTGTACAGCACAACGACTACATCCAGTCAGTAGCCCGCTGTCTGCAGATGATGCTCCGTGTGGATGAGTATCGCTTCGCGTTCCTCTCCGTCGATGGCATCTCCACTCTGCTGTCCATCCTGGCATCCAGAGTCAACTTCCAGGTATTATTTATTTAATAGCTGTTGCCCACGACTTCGCATCATAATCATCATTTCAGCCATAGGATGTCCACTGCTGGACATAAGGCCCCCCTCATCGATCTCCAAAAGGGCCGGTTGGAAGCGGCCTGCATCCATCGTTTCCCTGCGGTCTCTTAGGTCGACTGTCCATCTTGTGGGTGGACGTCCTACGCTGCGCTTACCGGTCCGTGGTCTCCATTCACGCGACTTCGTATGCGTATACTTAATAATATTTTATTTTTATCGCGAATAAGTCCATGTTTGACCACGAACTCGCCTGTTGGTAAGCAACTATGTGGTCGAAGATGAAGCACGCAAACTTAGAAGATACCTATTCACCTTGGCCTTGAAAAAGCCCAGACTATATCTCTCAGGAAACAAAGAAGATGGCAGGTTGTTCCAATGCTTGGCCATACAAATTAGAAAATCCACAATGTATGGGTAGAATTATAAACTGTCAGCCTACATTTTCCCCTTTTAATTCGGCCCTTTCATAAATGTGGGCAAAATCTTCATTAAGAATTCATGTAGGCTAAGCAAGTACATAGTTTTCGAGATTTTGAGATATGTCTGTCAGTCAGTGAGTGAGTGAGTGAGTGCTATCTTGGTTTATTTCAATATGATTATATAGATTGATTGATAGGCGAGCAGCATAAGCTGATGTGCCTAAATCCCACTATCGATTTTTTTTATATCTCTTTTAAAATACACTTGGCCCTGTTAGATTGTTAATAATAACTATGATAATAATAACATCACTTCTATACTTTTTCCGCAGGTGCAATACCAGCTAGTGTTCTGCCTGTGGGTGCTCACCTTCAACCCGTTGTTAGCCGAAAAGATGAACAAGTTCAACTGCATCCCAATCCTGGCTGACATTCTCAGTGACTCCGTCAAAGAGAAGGTCACCCGTATCGTACTGGCCGTCTTCAGAAACTTGATCGAGAAGCCCGAAGACCAACAGGTATGTTAGTTTTAATCTCGAATGTGTTTTTTTTTTAATATTTTGAAATGTTGTTTCATATTTTAGGATTTACTATTTAAATGTTATAGTATAGACAATTAAACATTTGACGACTGGCACTAGCGACGAGTGGCAGGTTCAGTTTTACACCCTTTGCGCTCTATCCACTAGCGACAAAGCGGCATGATCGGCTTTTCACCCCGAGCGCTCTATCCACTAGCGACGAGCTGCAGGATCAGTTTTACACCCCGAGTGCTCCATCCACTAGCGACGAGCTGCAGGATCAGTTTTACACCCCGAGTGCTCTATCCACTAGCGATGAGCGGCAGGATCGGTTTTACACCCCAAGTGCCCTATCCACTAGCGACGAGCGGCAGGATCGGTTTTACCCCGCGAGCGCTCTATCCACTAGCAACGAGCTCGAGTGAAACGCTGGATGCAGGCTGCTTCCTATCGGCCTTTTTAGAGATCGATGGGGTCTGCCTATGTCCAGCAGTGGACATCCTATGGCTGAAATGATGATGATGATGAACTACAACGTTGGTTGAGGTTCTTTACATTGTGGGAGGGTCTCATACGATGAATTTGCCACGGGACTCAGCGGTATAGTTACGCCACTATCTGGGTGGCACTGAACTGTTAACGGCAAGCATGACGCTCAACACCAAACAAGCAATATGCTTGTCTCGTTCAGTTTCATTTAAAAAAAGCCATGATAGAAGCATTAATTGATAACAATAATTCACCAGGTTTCCAAAGAACACTGCATCGCCATGGTCCAGTGCAAGGTCCTGAAACAGCTTTCGATCCTGGAACAGAAGCGCTCCGATGATGAAGACATCATGAACGACGTTGACTATCTGAACGACCGTCTGCAGGCCTCCGTCCAGGACCTTAGCTCCTTCGACCAGTACGCTACTGAGGTCAAGAGCGGACGGTGAGTTTTATATAGCACTCTCCACAATGTAGGTTCATCACATTAGAGGTACGCGTCCACTGGGTCGGAATCGGAGCGTACGGATTTGTTGCTTTGTATTGATTTCTATGGTACTGCGTGCACTGGATCGGCAAATCTGCGCCATAGAAAACATTGTAACAAATCCGTACGGTGCGTACGCTCCGATTCCGACCTAGTGGACGCCTACCTTAGTTAAGAGGTATCAAAGAAAAGTATAATAATACAGAATTACTCCATCATTGTGTAATTTTTGTCATATTATTGCTAATGGAATTTTGACGCCTTAAAAAAACGTGAAGCCTAGTTGTATTATTATCCTAAACTTGTATTTTCGAGTGTTCATGTGTAATAATGGTGGATAATCATTTATTAAGTGTATGTATGCTCGAATGTGGTCAAGTGTTAAAAAAAGGTGAAACATGTCTTTTCATGTTGTTTCCAAACCTCCATAGAAGCCTCTAGTAAAACTTCCCCAGCTTGACTAGGGCATGACTTAGACCTGACCGTGACTTGCTTTGCTCGACTCCGACTGAGACTATGACTTGATGATATCTAAATTAACTTGAAAATATTTCAATACTTGACACTGTCAAATGCACAAAACGTGTGACGCCAAAAGCCTTCCATTATGCAAAAAGTATGCAAATAATTCGTGTTGTTTTGATATAGCGTAGTTTTGATACTCTTTCCAAATAGAGCTTAAGTTATGGCTCCTTCAGGTAAGGCATAAATAAAAAAATTATATAAAATGCATGAAAGCTATTTTTGCGATGCGTCCTAACCATCTACGGCCTGGCATCATGTGAGCGTACCTTAAATCCTGTGTCTTAATTCCTACGTAAGATCGCTATAATTTCTGTAACATGTTCCGCAGCCTTGAATGGTCACCCGTCCACAAGTCCGCCAAGTTCTGGCGTGAGAACGCGGTGCGGCTCAACGAGCGCGGCCAGGAACTGCTGCGTACCCTCGTGCACCTGCTGGAGAAGAGCTCCGACCCCGTGGTGCTGGCAGTGGCGTGCTACGACGTCGGAGAATACGTGCGACACTACCCGCGCGGCAAGCAGTATGTATATCAACAACTAGCTGACCTGACAGACGTTGTCCTGTCTTAGAACTGTCACACACGCAAAGTTAAAATTGTAAATCTTATTTTTTTACACCTTGGGTTACATTATTGGAGTTTTAGTAAGGATCCCTATTTTTTTTTAAATATAATATAGCTTATGTTACCCGGGGATAGTGTAGCTTCCCAACAGTGAAAGAACTTTTCAAATCGGTTCAGTAGTTTCGGAGCCTATTCAATGCAAACAAACAAACAATCAAAAATCTTTCCTCTTTATAATATTAGTATAGATACATCACAAGCTATGGAGAGAGCTATGCTCGGAGTTTCTTTGCGCGATAGAATCCGGAACGTAGATATTCGCCAAAGAACCAGATTCACCGACATAGCTGGTAAAATTTGCTAGTTGAAGTGGTAATGGGCAGGCCACATCTCTCGAAGAACCGATAACCGATGGGGAAGAAAGGTTCTTGAGTGGAGACCACGAACCGGAAGACGCAGCGTAGGTAGGCCTCCCACTAGATAGACCGACAACATTGTCAGAGTCGCGGGCATCCAGTGGATGCAAAAGGCAGGCTGTCGTTCAGTGTGGAGGTTAAAGGGGAAGGCCTATGTCCAGCAGTGGACGTCCTATGGCTGAAATTACGATGATGATGATGGATATCTAAGTATGTATTATAAATATATATGTATGTATATCATAATTATTATGACGTATGTCAGATGGCCGTGTGTGCAAAAATGTCCCGAATATTTATTTATTACTACCGGTCCGCCCTGGCTCCGCACGGGTATAGTTATATAGCATATTAAAATAGCCTATATTAATCAGTGATAATGTAGCATTCAAATGGCGAAAGAATTTTTAAAATCGGGCCAGTACTTTTTGAGCCAATTCGTTACAAACATACTTACATACAAATCTTTCCTCTTTTTAATATTGTATAGATTTACATAATTTAAAAAAGAAACTAGCGTTCACGGGACGCGCGGCAAATGTAAAACATGACGGCATAAGAGAGCATACTCGTAATTATGTATGTTTTACTATACATATTCATATGTATAGTAAAACTGTATGTTACTATGGAAAAAAACACTATATTGTAAACTAGCTGCGCCCCGCGGTTTTACCCGTGTAGTGATGAAAAATGGTGATGATGATAATAAAAAATTAGCCTATGTCACTCTCTGGCCCTTGAACCATACCCATGCAAAAAATAAGGTCGATCCGTTGCTCTGTTGCTGCGTGAAAGAGGAACCAACAAACTTTTCGTATTTATAATATTAATGTTTGCAGCATCATCGAGCAGCTGGGTGGCAAGCAGCGCGTCATGTACCTCCTGAGCCATGAAGACCCCAACGTGCGGTATGAGGCCCTCCTCGCTGTGCAGAAACTTATGGTCCACAACTGGTATGTGTCTAAGTACCTACCTAAAGTCGACTCAAAAGAAGATGATGTCACTTTTTATGACCACTAGTAAAGATTACAAAAAAAAAAACTGTCAAAAGCGCTGATGATCTTCATACGGCTGAGCAGATTTTCTTGTATCATAGCTAAGAACAATCTGGATCAAGTCACCTTACAAACAAAATTAAAAATAAATTCAAATTGGTTAAACGGTTATGCAAATTATATTATTGCCCTATGTGCGACTCTAAGTTTTTCCAAAAAGCCAGCACCACGTCTCAGTACCATATAAAGTCATCACTGGCAACACACAATGATTCAAACACACACACAGTTCAATGAACACACAATTCAAATATTTATTCAATATCTCTTTTCAGGGAATACCTCGGCAAGCAACTGGAGAAAGAGCAAATCGACAAGCAGGCTGGCACTGTTGTCGGAGCAAAGGCCTAAACTATGTATTTATTGAATGTTTAATTCGATGTTGTTGTTTGAAAACGCTCGGCGTTCAGTTGCAATATAAAAGCTCCTGTAAAGTTGTATATAATGACCGCTCTTTGGTCATGTACTTTGTTTGCCATGTAACTAGCCTTGCTTCTTCAATACTGTTATAAATGTGAGTTGTAAATAAAATAATGCAGATAATATTATGTAATGTTATGACTTGTTAAATATTTTTGATCACAAACTGCACATGAAAGGTTACAAAATATTTAAATATTTGATATTTATATACCTACATTCCTTTATGGTTTTATTGTTATGAAAAATCTTGCAACCTATATATAACTGCGTAATAGTAGTATTAAATTTTAATGATTAGAAAATAGAATGATATTTATAATGTGATGATTATGATTTACACCAGTATTGTGAATAAAATCCATTAATAGTCTTTAGATTTTTATTTCAACAACACCCTTTTGTTATAAGGCCTTATTGTTCTTATGCGATGTTATATTGTATTCTTTTGTATCTTGTGGTAGCCCTATAAGTACCTACCATATGGAAAACCAGCGGGGTTATTATGTAAACTTACACTCGTTATCGCTAACGTGTCATCCCGCTCTCGCGCCAACTTCCTCTCAGAATGCACGATAGAAATAGTGTCAACTTATGTAATAACTCCGCAGAAACGAAATTTTGCAAACGCAATTATAATTGCCAACAAGATCAAAGTAAGTCACGGACAAGTCTATGCACACGTAAAGTTGTGGAGGCTTCTATGGAGTTTTGGAAACAACGAAAATACACATTTCACCTTATATACTAAATAGGCAAGTTCTTTTATTAGCTAATCAAAATACAAACGCTAAATACCTAAACTACTTGCCTCAGTATAAAAAAATATTTGAATTGCCCCCTTTAGACCGTTGAAGGCCTGAAGACTATCCAAAATTTCAAATGCTCAATGCCACTACCAGTTAACAGCATACCCTGCATTGATAACAGCATTACCACGCTGAATGTCAATGCTGTTGTGCTTTGAACAAGAAAAACGCCTGAATTTTGGTCACGCGTCGCATTAACCAGGCGCTCTGAAAGATTATTGAAAATGAGGTGGGCGTGAGCTCCCGGTTCATAAGGGCCCATCAAGGGTGCAAGAGAGCTTGGTTCGAGCCAAGGAAGATATGATGGATCCTTGGTTCGAGCACAACTGCGACATTGCCAGAGGAAAAAGCTTTGCGTACAGTGTTGTTCAAGCAGCCGTTTCAACCAGCGCTCTCTTTAGAGAGTAGTATATTCCTTGAACCAGCGCTTCTCGAGCGTATCTGGGCGCGATAAAGTTTGCGTGCCCAGTCGAAAAAAGTTTAGTTGGTTGTCAATGTCAATTATTGTCATCAGTCATGTCAAGTCAATGTCAAAGTTAACTATGGTCGGCGCGGCGGCCGCGGTCGTGTTCGTGTTAATTTGAATTTTTCGATAATTATTAAGAGTAAGCTGTAATATTGAAATGGATAATCTATTAGTATTAAAAGATTATAAAACCGTACCAGACATTGTTCATGAGTATGCCCCGACGCTGAAATGTGGACACATCCCTTTAGTAATCGACAATGGTAGGTAAACAGTATAGCTTGTTTGGTGTATAATTTCTCACTAAGACTGATCACTGAAATAATATACACAAAATTAACTTACTAACCTTGCTCAGCTTCTATTTCACTACATGATAAAATGCTAAACGTTCGATTCAAGGTTCATATCAGTGTAGAGTGGGATGGTCTATTTATGATGAGCCTCATCTGACATTCAAGAACCTGATAGCAAGGCCAAGGAAAGACAGGTGTAAGAAAGATGCTGATCCACCGGTCACGCCGCCCATACAGATTGGTAATGATATTATCAATATCGAAGCTGTGCGGTTAGTTGCTATGTTATACAACTTCAGGGTTGCATGGACCCATCGTAAAAGTTGTTCATAATGAAGTACAATGACCACCTTACAACATAGTTCGATGTAACCCTGAATAACTGAATTTTCATGTAACTATAGCACACTGTTAAAATATTTTTTCAACATTCCAGGTTTCAATTGAAGACCCAGTTTGACAAAAATGTAGTTACACATTTTGAAGCTCAAGAGCAAGTATTAGACTACATTTTCTCACATTTGGGCATAGATAGCGAGGGCTGTGTACCTCACCCAGTGGTCATGACTGAGGCGTTTGTCACACCCAACTACTGCAGGCAGTGTGAGTTACCACCCTAGTTTTTTTAATGTAATCCTGCGTCGTCGCATCGCTCACCGCTCACTTATGCTGAGAGTATACTCTGCCATGGCCACATTCCACTCTTCCGCTTATGTCCTGCCACTCGTATGTAATGACACTCACCGCTCGTTCAAGATGAGAGTAAACTCCGTCATGGCCGCTTTTCACTCATCCGCTAACTGCTTCAAGTCCTGTCACTCATATGTAGCTTCACTCACCTTTCGCTCTTGATGAGAGTATACTCCTCCATGGCCACGTTACGCTCGTCCTCTAGCTGCTTTATGTCCTGTCACTCATATGAAGTTGTATGTAGCTTCACTCACCACTTGCTCATGATGAGATTAATTTAATGATAATCCACTTCATTCCTATCCCGCCCTTCATGCTTTTATCCTGCATACGGCTAGTAATCCACTCTATTTCCGTTCAGCCCTTTCTGCTCCAGGCCTGCATCCATTATACTCTCTCCTGCTCACATTCCTCCCTGAGCCAGTTTCCATCTTATCTCCATTTAATTTTTCATCCCTCGGGATGAAACTTTCAACTTATATGCTTATCATGCTCTAATTATGTCCAGCCTGCCTAGTTTCTGTTCTGGCTATGTGATTTTTATCCAGCCCGATCTGCCGCACTCCTACCCTGCTCCCGTGTGGCTGTGTGTTTCATAAAGCATTCTCCAGTCCCCATCATACCCATCGGACAGATCCTATTTCTACCCAATTTCTTCTAAATACTTACTAATCAGTGGCATAGCTTAGAATGAAATCAGCTATGAGGCGAGTTAGTAGATTTTTAAAGGGTCAGCAATGTAGTTGTGATGCCTCTGGTGTTACAAATATCCATAGGTGACGGTGACTGCTTACCCAGTGATTAGGCAGCCCGTCTGCTTTTTTGTCAACTATTGCATAAAAAAAGATGCAATTTGTGATGTTATAAAATTACATAATGTATTATTTTTTTCAGTGATGTCAGAACTGCTATTTGAAGGTTATGGCATACCCGGTGTGTGCTACGGGGTGGACTCTCTCTTCAGTATGTTTAGGAATGATATTGGAGACACAGCCCTGATAGTCAACTGTGGATATCACACTATTCACATTGTGCCAGTTCTTAGGGGAAGGGTGTGTGTGGAACAGGCTAGAAGAATCAATCTCGGTAAAATATTAGTTTGGTACTCTTATTAAATTATTTATTGCATTATTTTTTATTGCTGGTTGAATTTAAATGGGCCGGTTGTATTATTTTCATGTCTGGTATTTTTATAGTATGGTCCAGTGTAATGATCATTAAGGTTCATCATATATGAGTGTCTTTATTTCACAATTGATTACCTGTGAGATCCCATTTTTATTATATCTTAAATGGATTCACATGAAATTCATATTTCGGCGCAGTTACATCAACCATGCGCCGAAATTTCGGGAGCTCCATTCACAACCTTATCACGGTAAATATCCCGTTAATAATCATAACTGTAATGAACAACCGTGATAATTTAAAACAGTGTTTTTAACATCTGTGTGACAAACTGTTAAGGTGGTACGATTCACCTATGGCGGGAAATTCAAATTTTAAACAGTTTTTTGGTCCTAGTAGCGAGGCCAGGTAATTATTTTTAAATAACACAGTGTTTGCGCAAAATGTTGGCTGTTCTTTAAATTATAATGTACAACCATTTAACAGTAACGCACCATATTACTTACATTTGGCAATAAACCATTTGAAACAGCAAAAATTTGTTTATTCACAAATGTAAGTAATTATGTGCTTTAGAGATAAATAGCTTTACATGATTTTTTAAAGAATAATAATCAATTTCCGCAAAATTCATGATTGCTTACAATAATTACCCGGCCTAGCTACAAGGACAAGAAAACTGTTTGAAATTTGAATTTCCCGCCATTTGTGAATCGAACCACCTTAACTAAAATGCCCAAGCGAACTACATTTAAAATGTTTAAAGTTTTATCCCCTGTGCTCACACTTGCAATGGTAAAATTTGCCCGTTTTGCAGCGTGACTTAATTTTGCACTAAAGCGAGCGAAAGTCGCGGGCGAAGCTGTGAAAGTGACCTAAACCATAAATTTTTCCTTATATTTTCAGGTGGCAGTGAAATGATAAGCTACCTCCACAAGTTGCTCCAACTAAAATACCCTGTTCACGTGAACGCTATTACTCTATCTCGCGCTGAAGAGATATTGCAGGAGCATTGTTCCATAGCCCTGGATTATCAGGAGGAAATAAAGAAATGGGCAAGCGGAGAATATTATGAAAATAATGTGAAGGTTGTGCAGCTGCCATTTGTACAACCTGCAAGCTCTTCAGGATTGACTGGTAATTAGATTTACCCAAAACCTTATGTTAGGTAGGTGCGCTGCAATGTAACCCTGTCATGTGTTTCATTAAATATGATATCAAATAACAAACATAAAACGACAGAGCACTTTAAAATTACCTCGATGCAATTATGTTATGTTTTCACATCAGTGAGTTTGACTGTATGTAAGTAACGCAATGTAGGGTTCACATTTTGGTAACCTTTATAATATTAGTAAAGATGATATAATTAGGTTTTGTGTTACCTTTTTTTTACAGCTGAGCAACAAAAAGAAAGAAAAAAAGAGATGGCTCGGCGTCTACTAGAAATTAACGCGAAGAAGCGAGAGGAAAGGCTGGCTGATGATGAGGAACAACTGAACCAACTGCTTAACATACAGGTAAATCTGAGGGAGTACCTTTACTTTAACAATTTTGATTTAGCCTATTTTAACATAGCAATATCAATACTTGAAGAACCAATATTTGATGAAAATTAAAACAGTCAAAAATATGCTTAAGGTAGTCTTAATTATTTTTTTTTTAATTCTTAGGACATGATAGAAGATGGTGACACAGATGAGTTCAATGAAGCAATCAGAGGGTTTGATATAAAAAGCTATGAAGATCTGCAGGTACCTAATACATATTACTTAGTTGAATTATAGTGCCCCACCATAAAGTTATATGATTATTTACAGGATATTTAACGTGGTAAGGTTGTGGAATGAGATCCCGATATTTCGCCGCAGTTACTTGCACCATGTTCCCGTAAATAATCATATAGTTTTCCGTTCCGTGATAGTTTAAAACAGTGTTTAGCACCATAAAGATTCTATAAAGTGAGTTCTTTCATTCTAGAGACAGCTAACGAATCTCCAGACGCGTATAGAGCGCAACAAGCAGCGCATTGCTGTGGCGGCTAATGCGGAAGAAAACCTGGAGGCGCGACACAATACTGGAAGGGCACAGCCGCCCACAGATCCGGAGACATTCCAACTCTGGCTCAGTGACACACGGACTAAGGTACCATATTGCTAAAGAGTTTGAATGAATAATAAGGCGAGTTAATAGATTCTTAAAGGGTCAGCAACGTATTTGTGATGCCTCTGGTGTAACAAGTATCCATAGGCGGCGACTGCATACCATCAGGCAGCCGTCTGCTTGTTTGCCACATATAAAAAAAAGAAAGAAAAAGAGGTTTGCGACCTCACTATTTCCTCGACTAATGATTATGCGAAAACCGATATCGATCGATGTCAATGGACGAGGCGCAACTTTGAATAGAGAACGTTGGCAAACACCGCATCACCAGCCCACCGAAACTCCGGGTTAACGATATCCGAAGACACGCAGGTCATGACTAGATGCCCAAGGCAGAAGATCGCAGGGTGTGGAAGAAATCACATACACCTATGTCCAGAAATGGACGAAGAGTTTTCATTTATTTATGGGGATGACGTATGACACTAGATCTTTTCTAACCCGCAGTACCGCGAGTTAGTGTCCCGTCGCGAGGCGCGCCGTGCACGGCGTGCGGCGATGGTGCGGCGGCGCACGGCAGCGGCCGCGGAGCGCATGCGCGTCATCTCGCACCTCGCCGCCGCCGGCGACGACTTCGGCAACCAGGACTCCGACTGGGACGCTTATAAGAGGTACTACTACACATATCACTTCACTGACTCATCGCTTCTACCTTCACAGTTGGTTCTAAGGACGTCCGGTGCGTTGAGACCGTCGCGCGCGCGGACAGCCGTGTTCTGGTGTGTTTCCGGAAAACCAACGTGCGTCCGCCGCTACGTTGCGTAGACCATACGCCGCACGCAGCGCCCGCGACTTGCGTCCAGCGTGGGCGCAACCGACGCCATAAAATTTGCTGCGCGACAACAGAAGGGAGACCGGTGCTAGCGCCCACTTTGCTCTCCCCGTCACCCCTTTCACACCGTGTCGTAAATTTACCATGAAATTAATTAATTAAATTAATTTTTTAATTTACCATTTTTTTTTTTATGATCATTATTTCTTTCAAGGCTTTTGTTTTATACTGGACTCTCTAAAATTGGCTTCGCGACGACAAACGGGAGACCGGTGCTGCCGCCCACTTTGCTCTCCCTATCACCCCTTCCAACCCGCACTGGGCAAGCGTGGTGGATATAGCCCAATCACCCTTTAAAGTCCAGCAGTGGACTGTTAAAGGCTGAATATGATGATGATCACCCCTTCCACACCGTGTCCTAAGTTTACCATGGAACTATGATCATTATTTCTTTCAAGGCTTCGTTCTATAGTGGACACTCTAAAATTGGCTGCGGCACGACAGACGGGAGACCAGCGCTGGCGCCGACTTTGCTCTCCCCGTCACCCCTTCCACACCGTGTCGTAAATTTACCATGGAGCTATGATCATTATTTCTTTCAAGGCTTTCGTTCTATAGTGGTAGGACTATTTTGCAATTACTCTGGAGCCAGTTTCAAAATCCATTTGCCATATCTGCGGATCGAATTCCATGCAAACGTTGTTGTGTTTCAGTATAAGCCGCGACGCTGACTCAGACTCTGAAGCGGACGGTGAGAAGCTCCTAGAACTGGAGGAAGCGTTGAGAGAGTTCGAGCCACCGCCCGCCGCGGCTGATCACTACCATCAGCTTCACTTAGCTATTGAACCCTTTAGGTGAGAACTGTACCAAGCTGAAGGTTTGAACTAATTATAATAGGATTGAATCTTACATCAATCTGGAAAACAAGCAAGATGTGTGTGATGTGTTGTACTGCTGGGTTTCGGTCAGTTTTTAGGGTTCCATACATAAAAGGTAAAACACGGGACCTTATTACTAAGTCTACGATGTCTGTCTGTCCGTCCGTCCTACCTACCTTTAAACGGCTGTATCTTTCGAACCGTAATAGATAGCCAGTTGAAACACTCTTCTATTGCTGTTTTGGTCTTTGTTAAACTACAAAATGATAATCGGCTCCCGACGCGCACAAGTCTTGGTGTCGTAGAGAATGTTGCCAGAGTTCTCGACGACATCAAAAAGCGCGATAGCGACGTGAGCGCCATTATGCAATAATTATTCAAATCCAAACAAATCCTTTTGGAATTGACAAACGATTATTGACGTCGAAAACAATTTTTTTAAAGCCCCTACGCAAAATAGGGGTTTTATAAGTTTAATGTATGTATCTGTGCGTCTGTCTGTGGCATCCTGAACTGACTTTGATTCAGTTTTTTTGTTTGTTTGAAATGTGACTTGATCGAGAGTGTTCTTAGCTTAGATTCAAGAAAATCTGTTCAGCTGTTTGATGATAAACAGTTCTTTTATCAGGGGGTGTAAAAAAAATATATATACTTATTCAATATAATTCAAGCAAAATTCCATATTGATCAACGGAATTTTCTTTTTGATTTCCAGAGCCCCAGAACTTATGTTCCAACCTTCCATGTTGGGGAACCTGGAAGCAGGCCTCGCTGAAACCATGGAGTATGTCTTCAAGCAGTTCAGCCCAGAAGACCAGCTGCTGTTGGCCAACAATGTGTTCCTCACAGGAGGCTGCTCTCAGTTCCCTGGTAAGATTAATCTTCATCATTATTAGCCTATCATGTTCCCACTGCTGGGACGCAGGCCTTCTCACACAGACAGAGGATGGATCCTACATCCACCATGCTCGTCCATTGCATGTTGGTGAACATCATATCTGAACTTTTGAGGGTCTTGGACATACTTCCTCATGATTTTTTCCTTAACCGTTTTTGAGCGAAAGCATCGAAACTGCACGTTTAATTATTTTTACTTACTACTTAATAAGTCGTGCGAAATTGGTGCATGGCCAAGGACCGAACCGGGTGCCGTCAAGTTTTTATGCGCGCATTCGCTTGGATTACTTATTGGATAAAACCTGTTAGAATTTTTCTAGGTAGAATTCGAAATCAAATAGTTTTTTTTGTTGAAAGTGTTGTCATATGTCCAATATGATATTGAAGCAAATATAATATATTTGCGTGTTTCTTTTAGTTTTTTATGCTTACTTTAATGTACGTATGTTCACTGTTTGGCTACCTGCGCACACCGGTCTGGCAAAGTCGCGTGCCATGCACGGGACCGTACACAAATTTTCTCGTCAGGAATTCTCTACTGGTACGGTCATGGCACGCTATTGTCTTGATCGGTGGCGGAACAGTCTAGTGGGCATAGCCTCATAAATTCTTACAAATTATGTAATTCAAATTATATAATTTTTGCATGTGTCAGTATGGTCATGGTGTGGTCCAGTGGGTCCTTTATAGTACTTATTTCATTCTTTCAGGTCTAAAAGAACGTCTAGAACGGGAGCTACTAGAAATGCGTCCGTTCCAGTCAACGCACAAAGTGGTAATGTCAAAGAATCCCAGTTGCGATGCTTGGTACGGTGCTCGCGACTTCGCAGGCAGCAATGACTTCGAAAGCTACTGTATCACCAAAGAGGAGTTTTACGAAATGGGAGGTGAATATTTGAAGGAACATTACGCTAGTAATAACTACTTCAAGAGTCCAGCGCCGATTGTTGATAATACGCTCGCGCCGGCGGGAGACGCTAACGTAGTGAAGGAAGAAATTGTCGTGGATTGTTAGTTTAATTTCGTAAGTAATAAATGATTTTACCATTATTTTGAAGAGTTTTATTCAATACTAACCAACCCGACAGAAGTCCTGTCCAAATTTCAATGAATTTGTTTTGAGTTATGGTCTTATTTTATACAAAATTCCACGGATATTTCAAGTATACATAAAAAAAAAAGTGCATCCGGACAGCCAGGTGACCCGGAATGTCCTGTGGTGCCGGATAGTCCATTGCTGCCGGTCTGCCTGGTCGATCTGGATTGTCCGTTAGTGCCACTCGTGGCTACTTTACGTTTGAACGCCAACTTGTACTTGCTATTTCTGCTTGTTACTTGTAGTACACAGCGTCTAAAGCGCCTTTACAATCATATAAACAACTATCCTAACATTAAAGCTTTCTTTAAAACTAGCTCATTATCAGCCTATTTGATGTTCGTCCACTGCTGGACGTAGGCTATCCTAAAAAACGCAACAAGGCACGATCTTCTGCTTTTCGTATCCACCTGGCCGCAGGGCGCCCTAATCTACGTTTAAATACGCTACGCTAAAATAAATTCGTCTCCCCAGAAGTCATTGCTCAGGCCAGCCAGGGTGGGGTGTTTGCCCCACCCTGCCCGAACGTGCCTACGCCCATGTCGTAAGTTGATGCCAATTATCTATTTACAAAGGAAAGGTTCACAGAAATGAAACTAAGAAATAGCCACAAATATCATGGCACGTTTATTTTTTTCTCCTCTACATGGCTTTCTAAAAGAATCGTGACTTGTTATTTTGTATTTATAAATTTTCTTTTTTATTAGAACTCTGCAAGTGAGCGCTAAAGAATAATTTCAAAATGTATACATTTCATAAAATTAAATTATAAACTCTGTTTTAATTTGATCTTTTCAATATAAATCACTAGTAACTGAAAAAATTATATATGCTTTGTTAGTTCGCTAATTAAAATATTGATTGATGAGTCTATAATTAGAGTACATTAAAAAATCACATTAAAGCATAATACATAATGCTGACTACATAAATGCTCTTACAGCCCCGCCCTACCTCTCGGTCCTCGGTCGCATGGTGGTATGGCGACGCACCAACAACAAACAATATGCAAGACTTCTGCAGTTAATTTAACACAAACCAATAATCAATAATTTTATCACAATCGCTTCAGACTATAAACAAATACTTTAAGTAATCACTCGTAAAGGAGGCTGTGAGAGCTATATTCAAGTGCAATGTAAATACACCACAATTAACAAATCTAACTTATTCAAATATAAACTAGCCTAAAAATTTTAACAATAAAGTAATCAAAACAGTAGTAATTTAAAAATATTGGTCATAAAAAATCTGTAGAGCTATCGCTAAATGACCGTAAGTAAAAAGGTGCCATGCCATGATGTTTGCTCAAAAGTTTTATTTAAAAAAATTGCAAATAATAGGGATGTAAAGTACTCCAAAAGTTGGTTGGCTGCGACTCACAGCCGCATAATTTAGCATATAATTCTTACAAATAGTATAAAATCAGTGACTTAGAAATAGCTCTCAGTAAATAAAAAAGACGTTAAAATCCTTAGGCTGTACTCTTGTATGATTATAATGTAAGCAACGCAATATGTTGGCAAAGCGGAAGTTCGCGTAAATCTAACGATACAATAGAACTAAATAATTATGTACCTTAGACATTATGATTACACAAGGCTCACTGTTCACCTACACGATGAGTGACTGCCAGCGGCGCGCGGCTGCCGTTAGACTAGTCTGCCTCGACAAGGGATGTATACATTAACAAACGCGGGGAAGGATATGTACGATTTCTTGAACAGAAACTTCAACGCGGCTTAACACTGGTTGGTCCTTCAACCATAACCGATCTGATGTTAAACAATACAATAACACAATCTAACATTGCCCATATTTTCTGTGAGTATTCTTTTTGTTGTGAATTCCTCAGTCTTTTCTACGGTCGAAACGAAAGGTCAACTCAAACCTCAACCCACTTCCACAAAAGTTAAAAATAAAACGGCTCATTACTTTACTTTCTAAAATATATAGTATACTAACGTCGGTATGGAAAATATACAGCGAAGACTCACAAGTTGTGCATCCGTCGGATTTTTAAAATTTGCCACAAATTGTAATTCTTCTCTGTTTCGCTATAACGCTTTTAATCCTTACTAAATACATATTAGTTCTTATTTTCCGTTGATTTGTGGATTAAGCACAATAATAACACAATATATTTAGTAAGGAGAAAACCATTTCCTCCCAGCTCGCCCATACCCTCGGTAAGGGTGAAGCAACGATAGGTTAATTTACAAGATAAACAATATAAAGAAAGCGAACATATAACAAAATATATTAACTTAATCTAGAATTAATAAAGAACAATCACCCCCGCCGAGTCATCGAAAAGATGGGAGACTATAATATAATATTTAATATGTATCTAGGTTCCTATGTTGGTGTTTCTATTTCCATTCATATATTTATGGATATAGTAATATTAAAGTATCAAGATAGGAAAGCACACATGGTAAGGTGCTAACCGTCACTGCTACTTGGTACAAACTATTGATAACTATGGTTTAAATTTCAATGGTGTTTTATGTAAAAATGGTAGAGGTTTATCTACTTGTAAACCCAAGTTCTAGTTTGTCTAAATAATACTGTTATCAATGGCTTGGTACGAAACTCTTAAGATTTTTTCTAATTCATTACGGAAAATTAATTATTTTTCTGGGCAACTAAATGCATTCATTATTTATATTATATTTTCATTACCTTAACATATTTACGTGTACACATTTATGTTAAATGATAATGAGATATTGGCCTATTTTTTCCATGTTTTTTTTTCAAATACAGAACTATCAAAATATAAAAAAATATTGAGGACTATCAAACAACATCCATATGTATATATTATTTTATGTATACTTATGTATATCTACAAGAAATTTTGATTTATAGTACCCAAAGTATAGTTCTGTGCTAAATCTAATTCCAATTTATATATTCTCATTTCGACAGTTATTTAGAGCGAGTCTACAGACTGCAGCTGCCGACTCCCATCTAACCCTCGAATGGTTTCTCATTCTGATACACTCGAATAAATAAACGCTACCAATATGTATTTACAAGTTCTGACCCCGCACATGGACACACACAAAATGGAAATAAAATAAAGCTTTCGAAATAACAACACGGAGAATAGAAAATAATGTAAGATATAAAACGTCGGTATATAATAATAATATATTACGAGAATATAAAGTTACTTTCAATCAATTTAACGCCTAACCAGTTCTACCCTGACCTGACTTAACTAAACTTACTCTACCACGTCATTAAAGAGAAATGGCACCAAACTATCTTTGATATCAATAATGGCAAACCATAAGGAATCCCCATCGCGGACGCGTCGCCTCCTACTGTCTCAAGGTATTGGAAGACTACTGCGCTATACACTATTCATAAGTACTATTATTCGAAACCGGAAATAAGTATTACCACTCGTCAAAACCACATTTATAAAATAGAAATAGGCTATCCTAAATGGTGAACTTCGACTCTAGATGCATGAGACTACACTTATGTGAATATAATTACATGTGGAAAAATAATGTAGTGTCAATGGTGTACGATTGATAACTGCCTAATATCGCTATCCGCTAGAAGGCACACAAAGTTTAGTAAGAAGCTTCTCAAATTATATGCTTGTCTACAAGCGGCGCCCGCGCACCGCCCAGGCCCGCGGACCGACGACACTCATTGAACACTGAACATATTATTATTTTCAACGTAACACGTTTAAAAATATTGCCAATTTTTTGTTGCAACAGGCACTTCTCTGGATTTCTCCAATAAACATCATACTATAAAGTTATGGTGAACTTTTCAATATTGGCGCTCAGGGCACGTCGGTATGTGAAATATTTTATTTTTGTACTTTTTATTATCATTATTTATCGATCGATTTTCATAATTATGAATTCTGATTATTTCTCAATGATTTATCTCGAGGAATATCATACAGAGTCCTTATATGTTACAGTGATCGAAATACTTTCACTTCAGTATAAAATTACTGAACTTCCATATACACTGACACGTTCTAAGTTAAAGCATCGCAATAAGATATTGTTACATTTCACTACTCCTAATGTAGACGGGACGACGAAAACGATAAGCGAAATGACGCACTTTACAAATTTAGAATTTCAGTTGGAGATTTACCATTCACGATTCCAAAATTTATCACTAAGCAAATTAGAATATGAGATCAAAAATTTAGGCCTACAATCTACGACGATGAGACTTTTAAGTATCGATTTATGAACGCCACCACGGTCGTCGATATACTATGTGATGGTATAGATAAATCACAGTTGCGGATATAAATCACATTGCATATTATCTAGGCGGTACCGCTACTGACTACTCCCCGTCCGCGAGGATTCCCAGCACTCGTTCCTGCTCCTTCGCCGGCAAACTCAACACTCGATAACAAATAAATAACTCGTAATAAAAAATAAACAATTAAATCTGTGCATGAGTCCATGCTCGTCGGAGCTCAGCTCCTATTGGGTTCCCTTAGCGTAGCTGCTTCAGTTGATGGCTGCCAATCGATCGTTCATATTGCACTCGCGCGCACATCAATCAACCGACACCTGGAAAAAACGTCTCGCTTAATAAAAATGCTACACGCAATATTCTAAACTAGCTGCGCCCCGCGGTTTCACCCGCTTAGTGATGAAAAATGGTGATGATGATGATGATGAAAAGTTGCCTATGTCACTCTCTGGTTCTTGAACTATACCCATGCAAAAAATCAGGTCGATCCGTTGTTCCGTTGCAGCGTGAAAGAGGACAAACATCCATACATACCAACTTTCGCGTTTATTATATTAGTAGGATAGGATAGGTAGACATGATGGCTAATATTTTTATTACCTCATAAAAAAAGCTTATTATAAAAAGAGCCCATCAACGAAAACAAAATTAAAATAAGTTATAAGTATTTTAATTTCACGCTAGACAGAGAGCGCACTATATTGAGTTATGACGTCACGCCTCAACAAACGCTATACTAACAAACGCTTTGCGAAAGAGACAGAGCATCCCCTCTCTATCCCCACCTAAAACTTTAAGCGCTCATATTTCAGAGATTAATCGGCTCATTTAATTTATATTTTCAGTATACAAGAAATCGCTTAAGCCAGCCTGGAAGAAATCGCTTAAGGCGATAAGGCCGCCTATTATACTGCCGGTCTTGTATTATTTTTTAAGTGAATTTTGTATTTTTATTTCGGTGTATAATAAAGTGATATATTATTATTATATTATGTTAGTATATTCATCGCTAAGCCTGTTATCTATACTATCTATACTAATATTATAAAGAGGAAAGATTTGATTGTTTGTTTGTTTGTTTGCATTGAATAGGCTCCAAAACTACTGAACCGATTTGAAAAATTCTTTCACTGACGGGAAGCTACACTATCCCCGGGTGACATAGGCTATAATCTATACCCGTGCGAAGCAGGGGCGGACCGCTAGTTTGTAATAAATTAAGCATTAGGACATAATACGCTTATTCTCGGTAACTATCATTTAAATTTGATCTTTAACAGACTGTAGCAAAGTATCTTACCTGTTCAGGCGTTCAGTCTGCAAGATGCATCTGACTCGACATCTGGGGCTGGGGCGTTGGGGTATGCGGGGGAGGAGGTGATGCTGCAACGAACATCCGCTTTCTTTTACAATTTAGAAAACAAAATCTAGAATTTAAAAGAAACAAATTTAATTGATTGTCTTTTCTCTCGCTATCTGTCTGAACTATACATTGATAAATAGGCATGAATAATTATATCATCATCAGCCAGAAGACGTCCACTGCTGAACATAGGCCTCCCCCTTTAACCTCCACACTGAACGACAGCATGCCTTTTGCATCCACTGGATGCCGGCGACTCTCACAATGTCGTCGGTCCATCTAGTGCGAGGCCTCCCTACGCCGCGTCTTCCGGTTCGTGGTCTCCACTCCAGAACCTTTCTTCCCCATCGGTTATCGGTTCTTCGAGCGATGTGGCCTGCCCATTGCCACATCAAATTGCAAATTTTAACAGCTATGTCGGTGACTCTGGTTCTTTGGCAAATATCTACGTTTCGGATTTTATCGCGCAAAGAAACTCCGAGCATAGCTCTCTCCATTGCCCGCTGAGTGACTCTGAGTTTTTCCAAAAGGCCAACAGTTAAGGACCACGTCTCCCGTCTCAGTACCATATGTCATCACTGGCAACAGACACTGGTCAAAGACCCTCGTCTTGAGGCACTGTGGTATCTTGGTCGAATAATTATATGATGTAGTATAAATATTTTGCCCAAACCAGCCCTAGCTCGGCTGTTAAATTGTATCTATCGTTACTGATAAATCATCTATGCTCTGCAGTGGGATAAAGAGGATGGACGATGATGATGATGATGACTTTACTGATCATGATATACAAATGTTTTAATTCATCATTCAGAAACGTGCCAAGACATCAGCAACAACTCCCTTGTTCAAGCCAAGTCTTGTAAATAGAAGTTGCTAGTCTAATGGTTTTTATAGGATACATTTCCCAGTGCGACAGTGTGACATTAGCCAGAGGCTCGATTTTTGAATCGCTTGCATGATTTCGCACGAAAATATCATGCGAAATGATTGAATTTCGAATAGGGCAGGCACGAAAAGGCGACATAATTTTGTGGTTCACATTTCAAAAACCCGAACGATAAACTTCAATGCCACTTTTATCGTATGAACCGTTTTCACCGATGCAATGGGTGGGTACAATCTGGTCGTAATCAAGTCGTGAGTGAATCGGTTTCATTGCAGCCCATATCATCGATTAACATCAGCCGAGATAGCGTTCCCGAGAAAGCCTATTACCTAATAAAAAATGTTTGTAGTTGTGTTCCAGGAATCAAATACATTACTTACAAATGGAGGCGATGGATTGCGGCGACATGGCCGACATCTTGCTCTGCGAGTCTTGCATCGACACCTGCGTGCCTTGTGAAGTCATGTAACGATTCACCATGGGCACAAAACTGTAATGATTAAAGTACCTTTTAAACATGGGTCCTATAGTATCATAGTAAGTCTATAAGGCTTTGTCGAGCATTTGAGCATTCGAGCGAACTTAAGGGTTCTATCACATTTTTTGACGAAAAAAGCATCGAAAACTGGATTTTTGGTATAATTTTTCTTTCAACTAATAAGATCTGTAGAAAAATCAGTTGCTGTATTAAAAAGATCTGTATTTTTTAATGAATTTAGCGGCTTCAGATTTTGGTAAAACTCAACATTTCCATTTGTTACCTCCAATTTACAAAAGTAGTTTTTCGTAAAACTTTAGCAGGGAAAGCTTGAGAATGGATTTCTTTAAATTACTGTCATTTAATAAACAGTTTTATGTTATGGTTTACTTATTTTATATTTATCTTGAAAATTACGGCTTTATTTATTCGTTTTATGCCCGTAAATACAAATACTTGAAATTGAACGGTTCAATTTGTAATACATCTCTTAAATAATCTGCTTTTTGAAGAACCCAATGTTGTAGCTTCTCGGAAACACTGTTGCGAAACTGGACTGCGATACTAGCGCTACGGCAATTTGTAGAACCCTTTCGTACACTATCTGACTGCAGCGCTTACTGAAGTTCGAGACAACCAATAGCACGCCGAAATTACGGTGCCATCTAAGTTAATACCGTTTTTAAGCAAATTTCCGAGCTACGCTCTAATGTTCCGCTATTGTCTTTCCTCTTAGTCCTTGGTTTTAAAAAAACCTGAAGCCACTACATTCAATAATAAATACAGATCTTTTCAATACAGCAACTGAATTTTCTATAGATCTTATTAGTTGAAAGAAAAATTATACCAGAAATCCAGTTTTCGATGCTTTTTTCGTCAAAAAATCTTGCCCTTGGTGATAAAAAAAATCACGTGTAGAAAACCTACAAAGAATCTTATTTTTTTAAATATTATCTTTAAATACAGGTATAAAGTATAATCTAATTTTATTCTGAAATTAAGGACCATGACAAATGTCTAGACAAAAATGTTGCTGGTTGTTTTTGATTGGCAAAGTCACGCTACACGCCGCTTTTCGGGTTAGAAATCGCGCGTTTGACGAAAAAATAAATACACGTGATATCTTTACTACACCCCCTCCCCCCTGTGATATCTCGTGATTTTTGCACCCCCCCCCCCTTCAAGCCTCACGTGATTAATGGACGGCCCCTGAATAGTTAGTGCATGGTGGCTGACCTTAAGTCACAGACACCGGGCGAGTCATAGTTGCCGTTATTTGAGTTGGTGTTGGTCGCGACGCTGTTGATGTTGGCGATGCTGTTCGCAGACAGGCTGTGGCTCATCTCGCGGTGCACGCGGTTATGATGTCTGTATCAAACGAGAAACAACGTTTATATTACGGAGACTGACGTGGTTTTCACACATTTTGATTATATTAGCTGCGCCCCGCGGTTTTACCCGCGTAGTGATGGAAAAATGGTGATGATGATGATAAGTAGCCTTTACTCTCCGGCCCTTGAAAAAAAACAAACCATGCAAAAAATCAGGTCAATCCGTTGCTGCGTGAAAGAGGAATAAACAATCCAACAAACTTTTCGCATTTATAATATTATATAAGTATCATCATCATCAGCCTGTATCAACCCACTGCTGGGTATAGACCTCCTCTCCCTTGCGCCATTGATCCCTGTCTCGGGCCAATCTCATCCACGTATGACCTGCGATGGGCCTGATGTCATCGACCCATCGGGCTGGTTGTCTGCCTACGGAACGCTTATCCGCTATTGGTAACCACTCTGTCAGGGCTCTACTCCACCTGCCATCACCACGCCTAGCCACGTGCCCTGCCCAGCGCCACTTGAGTCGCATGATACGGTTTCCTACATCCGTGACTTTTGTCCTTCGACGGATTTCGGTATTTCGGACTCGGTCTCTCAAGCTGATACCCAACATGGCACGCTCCATTGCCCTCTGTGCGACTCTAATTTTATGCACAGCCTCTTTGGTTAGCGTCCATGTTTCGGCACCGTAAGTCATCGTGGGCAGGACACATTGGTTGTAAAGCTTGGTCTTCAGACATTGCGGTATTTTTCGATCCCTGAGTACGTTTTCGAGTTTACCAAAAGCGGCCCAACCGAGCTGTATGCGGCGTGAGATCTCATTTTTGCGAAGCTCTACGTCAAAAGATAAACAATGTCCAATATAAATGTAATGGTCCACCTGCTCCAACTGCTCTCCGCCGACTGTAATCGGTGTTAACGGAGCACTCGTTAGGCTCGTCATCACCTTCGTCTTGGACTTGTTCATCTTTAGACCAACTTTAAGAGACGCTTCGTACAGGTCTTGTATCATTTCTTGGAGATCTTGCATATATAAGTATAAATAAGTATTAATATTAGATCAACAAATATTTTACGGAAAAAAAATAAAGTATTTACTGCTGGCCTTAATTTTTTCTTCCATAACATTAGCTTAGCTCTGCCTGAAGAGTCCACAATAGGCATGTGGGCTGATATTTTTTATTACTCATATAAAAGCTGATCATATAGAGTACATAAACGAATACAAAATTTAAATTTGTTAAAAAATTAAATAAGTCATTATTAATATTAGATCAACAAATATTTTACGGAAAAAAAATAAAGTATTTACTGCTGGCCTTAATTTTTTCTTCCATAACATTAGCTCTGCCTGAAGAGTCCACAATAGGCATGTGGGCTGATATTTTTTATTACTCATATAAAAGCTGATCATAGAGAGTACATAAACGAATACAAAATTTAAATTTGTTAAAAAATTAATTAAGTAATTATTAATATTAGTTAGATCAACAAATATTTTACGGAAAAAAAATAAAGTATTTACTGCTGGCCTTAATTTTTTCTTCCATAACATTAGCTCTGCCTGAAGAGTCCACAATAGGCATGTGGGCTGATATTTTTTATTACTCATATAAAAGTTGATCATAGAGAGTACATAAACGAATACAAAATTTAAATTTGTTAAAAAATTAAATAAGTTATGAGTATTTTGATTCCATGCTAGACAGAGAGCGCACTATACCAAGTTATGACGTCAAACCGCACGGGTGCCATTACAAATTGTATAATATGTACTAACACACAGTTTGCGAAAAAGGGAGAGAGCATTCCATCTCAATCCCTACCAAAACTAAACGCTTATATCTCAGTAGTTTATCAGCCAATTAAAATTTAAAAAAAACAATACTATTGTGTAATGTGTTTAATTACATCTTTCGCTAAGCCTGTATCCTAACTAATATAATAAAAGCGAAAGTAACTGTCTGTCTGTTCGTTTCCACGACTAAACGGCACAGCCGATCTTAACGAGATTTGGCAGGAAGGTAGTGTGAATCATGCAGATGAACATAGGGTACTTAATCCCCCAGCAAATGCGGGAAAACTAGAAATCACGGGTAGCATAGAGAGCAGTTAATTTGTAAAAAAATGAAACCAGTTAACTAGCCTATTATGTAACTAAAATGCTTTTCTACGAGTTAAGAGACACCGTGGACGCGAAAATAAATTTAAGGCTTACCGTATAAGGTAGCTGTCCCGCACGAAGGTGCGTCCGCATACGCTGCACTCGTAGCATGGCCCCGTAGAATGTGTGCGGATGTGGAGAGCGAACTGAGACTTGGAGGTGAACGTCATTGAACACCGGTCGCAGTTTAGCGGCTTGTCGGCCACGTGGGACCATCTGGGAATGGAGGATGACAGCAATATTACACACAGGTGTTCCTTCAAACCACCAGAGCCACCGAAGGATGGGCAGCAGCGTCCTATTAGTACACGGTGAACGTACTGCGATCCCCAAGCCTCCTGCCAAGCGTGGGATTATGGCAACACCCCACTCTAAGAGGGAGGCCTTTGTTCAACAGTGGACTTTTCCAGGCTGATGTGAGTGTGTGTGTGTTCCTACTACTTATTTAGTACATTAATTATGTGCAGTTTCGATGCCGTCGCTCAAAAACAGTGAAAGAAAACATCGTGAGGAAACCAGTATGATCAAGAATCTCAAAGTTCAAACAAATATAACATTCACCAACATGCACTGGGCCAGCATGGTGATTAGGTCCCATCCTCTCTCCCTGAGAAGGCATTTGTCCCACTTTATTATATAATTTTTTTCGGTGCAAAATATGGGATTTTATGCATGAAAAAAACAATTTTATTTATTAAATGCGAAAAAGAAAGAAGTTTTCGAAAATTATCAATACTTTGTAGTGAGGGTAAAGGTATATGCTTATGAAACCTACCTGTGAGCTGTGACATAACTCTTCACGGCGAAACGTTTCTGACAGATATCACAAGCATAAGGACGTTCACCTGAAAGTTAACGTCGTTTTACTAACTTGAATGTACTCTTACGTGAAAAAAACAAGCAAAATTCAAATGACTACAACAATGGAGAAGCAAGAAACAAAAGCAAATGATGTTAGAAAGACGGCAAGATGCAATTAGACAGTATGTAATGATGCACTCTGAAATCAATGGATTTAAGCCAAGAAATTATAACAAATGATACAATACTGAAACTTAGGAATGATGCAGCGTGTGAGGAATGACTAGTGTCCAGTTGTCGGTGCCACATCATTAAGTTCAGACTTGGTTTATGGATACCTGTTATAGCAATTTGCCGTCTTCTTAACTTGCTCAAGCAATCTTCAATCAATCAATCTTCTCAATGGTGATTCGAACAACAAATATATCACCGCCGATATCTACAAACGCACCAAGAACATTCCTAAAATCTATTACAGATCATAGCAATAGACCAACTTTGAATCCTGTAGAATAGAATTTATTATTACGAACGCTGATTGGTCTGCTCAAGGTCACAACCGCTATACTGGCGCGTTATTGGCAGGTGGGGGATTTGACTTTTGCGCTAATGCGTTGTCTGATAATTTATGAGCATTTAGCTATAGAGGAAAAACAAGTCGTTGCCTCGAATGACATTTAGAAATGTTATTGGTGGTTGCGATGACGTCACCCATTCAGCATCATTACATTCGATAGCGATAGTACGTATATTCTCATACCGGTGTGTATTCGTTTGTGGATGTTGAGCGTGGATTTCTGCGTAAAGCGCTTGTAACAGACATCGCACTCGAAAGGGCGTTCCCCGGTGTGCGTGCGCATGTGTATCTCCAGGTACGGCTTGCAAGTGAACGCGGCGGGACACTCCGCGCACTGGTACGGCCGCCCTTGCACTGCACGCAACCACATGTCAGTACACAACACACTACACGCGGGAACGCACGGCTAGGACCTGGCGGCCCGACTATGTGGCACCGACAACTTTAAACTCAAATACCATCGATTAAAGAAAAAGTGAGTGATGTTCATCCCGGGACGCGAACTGACCTGTGTGCGTTCGTTTGTGTATGTTGAGAGTAGACTTTTGCGCGAATCTCTTGAGGCAGACGTCGCACTGGTACGGGCGCTCGCCGGTGTGCGTGCGATTGTGGATCTCCAGGTACTGCTTGCAGGTGAAGGCGGCGGGGCACGCCAGGCACTGGAACGGGCGGCCCTGCACTGCAAACAGAGGCGCGCGTCAGCACGGGCGAGCGGCGCCGCTCCCCGCTCCCGCCCGCCTGCACTGGTCGCGCGCCGGTGTCGCGCCGCCGCATCAAGGCGGCCCACATACCTGAGTGCGTCCGCTTGTGAATGTTGAGACTGGATTTCTGCGTGAAGCGCTTCAGGCAGATGTCGCACTGATATGGTCGCTCGCCGGTGTGGGTGCGCGTGTGAATCTCCAGGTATTGCTTGCAGGTGAAGGCGGCGGGGCACGACAGGCACTGGAACGGTCTGCCCTGGACTGGTGCCCAACACAGATACATTATAGCGGCGGCGAGCGACGCGGACGCTAGACGCCCTCGCTACGAGGCGGCGCGGACCGGTCGCTCCGCTCCGGCCCGGCCGGGCGGCGGGCGGCGCGGGGGCGGGGCGGCCAGTCCGGCCCGCGGCTCTCACCCACCTGTGTGTGTCCTCTTATGAATATTGAGGCTGGACTTCTGCGTGAAGCGCTTGAGACACGCGTCGCACTGATACGGCCGCTCGCCTGTGTGCGTGCGCATGTGAATGTCCAGGTAGGGGCGACGGGCGAAGGCCGCCGGGCATTGCCCGCACGCGAACGGCCGCCCTTGCACTGCGCCCAGTGCACACACAAAAGCGAGTAACGCACGTCGCCGACGCGAGGCCGCGGCACCTCAGCCGCCCAGCGCCCCCCGGCCGATTTGTTATCGCGCACGGCGCCGCCGCCGCCGCAGAGGACGGCGCGCGGCGACCGGTGCGCGCCCCAATTTTGAAACCCAATTTTGATCTTCGGTACCGAATATGGTACCGAGGCGCCAAACGTATATTTTATGCGTCATTGCGGCGATTGCATTACCGCTTTTGTGAAACGATTAATAGTCATGAAATGATAAAATAATGGTACAATGCTAAAATCACCGAGTCGTAGGTATGCAAAATGGGGGAAGTGATAGAGCGAGTGACCGCCGGGTTCATAAAGTGATGGCGTGAAATTAACCGTGATGCAGAAGTGATCGAAGCGCGCTATTACTGCGAGTTAGAGAAATCGAGGTGGTTAGTCAGAAGCAACGAGATGGAAGCTAGATCTATGTCGGATGAGAGACGACGGGTCAGGCGGGCAACGGAAAAATAGGGAAGAAGCATGACGCTAAATGAGATGCGTGACGAGTCTCAGTAGTGGGTAACCGTGACGAGAGGAGAACTGCGGATATAATATAAGTGGGCTACTAACCCGTATGTATCTTTTCGTGCAAATTGAGCGCGCACTTCTGCGTGAAGGACTTGAGGCAGACGGTGCACTGGAACGGCCGCTCCCCTGCGCCGCCACACACGGACACGGGGGGACAGAGAAACAAAACAAAACCACGATGGACAAATAATTCACTCCACCGAGCGCCTCACTCTTCTCTCTCTCTCTCTCTTTACTGCTCTACTAGACACTGAGCGCTACCATGAGGGAATTCGAACGCTGCGTTATTTGTCCATCAGATATACTCATCTTACGTAGAACTTAACAGAAATCCTCACAACGTACACATGCTTTATTATAACTGTTTGTGAATAGTTTTTGAGCGTGTGTAACCTATCAGATAGCGGACGCATTAGTTAATAAAATCAAAAAGAAAAGTTTTGTCGCTAACTAGGAATAATGCTAAAATGGAACTTCGCAACGCCGGGTGTGAGGATTAGGTTAACGGGAGCCCTTAAAACTATTCACAAAACGTTGGTGTCAAAGCCACAAGAGCAAAAATGTAATAAAAGCTCAAGAAGCTATTATAATTTAAGTGTTGTGGCTTAGAGACCGATCGAAATAAAAAGGAAAATATCAAGGGACCCACCGGTGTGTATACGTTTATGAGTGCCAAGGCTGGACTTCTGCGTGAACCGCTTGTCACAGATGTCGCACTGATAGGGGCGCACTTTGTTGATCAGCGATTGGATGTGCTCCTCTAGAAATACCAACAAAACTCAGCTACAGCATCGGTCAGCCGACGACTGCCACGCATCACAGTGCCTAGTAACGTGAGCTAACCAAATCAAATCAACAAAAAATAATGTCTACAAAGGATTTTAGGGGAAAATGCCTACCAGTGTGTATTTTCCCATGGCGTCCCAGGCTGGACTTCTGAGTGAAGCGCATAAAACAGATGTGGCACTGGTACGGCCGCACTTTCTCTAACAGGGCTCGTCTGTGCTCCTCTATAAGGTATACGAGTATCGATATAGCAACTCTGCACCCTCTCAAACAGTATTCATTAAACAATGCCTAACGTGATAGAGTAAACCATTCACACACATTCAGGGGGAGGTAGGCTACGTCTACGAACAGAATATACGTTAGTACCGCTCTGCCTCAAGGGGAAACGTCACGCACAAGTCGCCAGTATGATATAAGGGACCCACCGGTGTGTATTTTTCCGTGCCGGCCCAGACTCGATTTCTGGGTGAATCGCACATAGCAGATGCCGCACTGGTAGGGCCGTTCCTTAGCCATCAGCACGCGTCTGTGTTCCTCTGAACGAAATCGTACAAGTCAATTTAAGGCGGGAGAATGATCACTACGGGAGGCGAGACCGTGACCTTACGACTGAATGTGTGGACTGTCACGAGCGGTAAAGATGTGAACCCACCCGTGTGTATTTTCTTGTGTCGGTTGAGGCTGGAGCTCTGCGTGAACCGCATCTGACAGAGCTCACACTTGTAGGGCCGGTCCTTCACCATCAAGGCGCGCATGTGCTCATCTAGAAGCCAGGCCATAGAACAACACGCGCTCTACACTCGAGACTGGCGCCAGCGCGCACAACGCAAGAACGCACAACCGACCGCGTCCGTTGCGCGTCCTTCACCTCCCCCTGTTTGCCTCACAAAGGAGCCTTCCTCACGCCCTGATCTTTACGAGACAGTCTAAATCTATTGGACACAACTCAAAAACTATTCACAGTGTTATGTCAAGCATATGTATCAGTACCGACAGCGGACTGGCTCACACCAGTGACTACATATTGTGTGAAGTACATTCGATACCATGGTTAGATATAAGTTATGTAGACTAACGATAATGGTGTTTATAAAGCTCCGTTAAGAAATGCGTGCTCGCGATAAATAGATAAGCACCATTCATTCAAATTAATTTATTACGACACTATCTAACATAAAATATAAGTACATATTAGGTGAGATAGAAGACAGAAGTATAGTTCTTAGAAGAAACAGGTATGTTTTCATATTACATTTTTAAGTACATAATTGAAGAGATATTTATTATTTTGCAGTGCATTTGCTCTTGGAAAAAATATGCAACTAAAAAGTTTGAACCAAATGCAAAATCAAATGAAAATAAACATTCATAAAAATATGGTCGAAGAAAAGTATAGGAAAATTGTGTGAAAGACATAAGTGAAATAAACTAAATACTTCAAATATCAGGGCGTCAAAATAGGACATAAGCGTTAAATAACTTGATATTACTGCCAATTTAGAAAATTAAAGAAATAAAATAAAAAATAACGTTCTTTATTACTTTGGTCTTGCGGAAACAGGAGGAGGTCGATTCAATAGAAATTATAAATTTTTATTTAGTTTATTAATTATATTTTAACAATCCCTCATGGTACTTGGGAGGCCTATTTTAAATTCCTGACTAATAGTAATGTAACTTCCATATTTGGGAATACTTTCTACGCCTCCATCCTAGACTTAAAAACTTGCCATAAATGGGAATCATTAAAAAGTATCAAGACTCAGATAATGATAGCAGTTATTTATTTGCAGAAGTATATTGTTTACGAACAGATAAGATATGGAAATTACATTCTGAACTGTGATGTAACATCACGTCTTGATAATATGAATCTGTAGATAAGTATTATAGTTATTTTCTTTACTGTGACCTAAACTTCAATAAATTTTTTAAACTGTCTAAACATGTTATTGCAAATACATCAAGATACGTAAACAAAAATGTGTGTGCTAATAATTATAAAGCAAAGATTAAAAATTTAAATTGCGGATTTTTTTGTACCAACTACCTTCAAAAAATTTCAAATTCAAAACATTATTTTTGAGATTCATTAAAAAGCACAAACATTTCTGATCACGATTCTGAACTTAAAATTGTTGTATCAAATGGTTCAATACAACAACGAAGCTCCTCTTACTATGTATCTCTACATAGTAATAGAGCCTCTATGTGGTGATTACGAACTTACCTGTATGCACGCGTTTGTGTGTGTTAAGGCTGGATTTCTGCGTGAAGCGCTTTAGGCACAAATCACATTGGAAGGGCCGTTCGCCTGTGTGCGTGCGCATATGTACTTCCAAGTACGGCTTGCGGCAGAAAGCTGCGTCGCAAACCTGCGTACACGAAATTGGATCTTAACGAAATAGAGACTGAGGTCAAAATAAATTTGGCACAATTTTACAGTATTGATATAAGTATTATTTTTTTCAAATAAATTTTGCTTTATCTCTATTAGAGATCTAAGCACAACCAATATTACAATGCGACCAACTTATCAGCAGAGTTAAGTTTGCTACAGAGCCTCCTCCTGCCAGCACCGTGTTTTCTGCAAACATCATCATCAGCCAGAAGACGGCCACTGCTGAACACAGGCCTCCCCCTTTAACCTCCACACTGAACGAAAGCCTGCCATCTGCATCCACTGGATGCCCGCGACTCTCACTATGTTGTCGGTTCATCTAGTGGGAGGCCTACCTAGGCTGCGTCTTCCGGTTCGTACAAAGGTTTCTGCAAACTGATCCACCAAAATTACTTAAACTTTTCATCGATTTTCACCGCTACCGATAAGTTGTTCAGACTCAATTTTTTTTTTTTTTATATTGGACAATAGAACTAGCCTTATTTCGTTAGCTGACACTCGCAATCGCGCCATCTCCCTTGAATCATGGCACGACTGCGATTACAGGTGACATTTAACAGAATCAGACTCAATATTTAATAATTACTATGAATGAATGTTTACTAACTGTGCATTGGAAAGGCTTGTTTCCTGAATGAAGCTTCATGTGGACGTAATATGATGAAGCGGACGAAAGGACTTTGCCGCAAACCTGCAAATATGATACATGAATAATTTTGAGATTCTACTTACATATCAAATACGTTAGATATCAAATTAACAAGAAGCAGTTGTCAACAAAATCGTTTTGTCTGTACTTTTGGCATTGACTGTGACTGTGATACATAAAAACAAAGCTACAAGCTTGATTTGTTATTGTTTTGCTACTTGTCTACTCTCTTAGTGATGGTACAGCTCGAAACTCACTGGCGAATATGTAATATGTTGTATTACACTACAATTGAATGTGTGTTATGTTATCTGTTGTCTGAGCACCAAACAACAAACTGCGGGCAGGGGCCGTATCTGGGCACGTTAAGGTTCACGTTCGCGTGATTTTCCAACTGAGCGGATTTAACGTTTGTTTAGTGCCGCAATTAGCTGTTGTCCGTAAGGCCTCTGGTCACTGCATTACGCCAAAGAGTGGCTTGCACCTTCTCGGACATCTCAGCAAGTGGCTAAAGTAATGTACAGATTTCCTAACGAGCGTGACAGACATTGAAACGAGAGCGAGCGACAGGCATCTAGGCTGACTTCTTCGCTTCGTACATCTCTCGCCCTAACTGTATCAAGTATATTCACTCCATGAAATATCTGATACATTACAATACATCTCCAACGAGTACCAAGCCTATTTACTTAGCCTAAAATTTTCCATAGGTACTTAAATTACATTGGTAAAGGTTGTAAATTTGTATAAGTCGGTTAAAAGGTTTCAACTATATTGTGTTATTATTTTTAATGACCAACATTTATTCAGATATCTTCAAGCATTTAATTACAGGTGTAAGCCTAATTTGACCATATTATGACCATGCCCACCAATACTGTGCAGTTAAACTGTATCCTTGCTTTAGGTAGACTGTTGAGATTAATATAGTGAGTGGTTATGTAAATATGTACTATGCATGTTTCAAATTACAGAAAAAAAAGTGCCATTGCGTTGACATGTCCTGTGGTTACACAAAGACCGAGATGGTAACACCCGGTACCACATAATGTAACCTGACATTTGCTTTATGCAATGAAGATAAAGTTTAAAATGCTGTAGGCGCACGACTGGTAGCAATCTTAGCATGAATAAGTGTTTAGGCCCCAGTTACAGTTACTGTCATTGCATTGTTACTGTTATTAGCTTACCTTGCAGGCTTGGGGTTTTGAACGAGGTGTGTTAGGTCCGCCATTCGGTATTTCCATTTTAGTCTGAACTGATCCCATGTCAACTCCCATACCCTGTGAAATTATAGCAAAATATTAAAATCTGGGATATTAACAAAATATTAATGGCCGACATTTGATTTTAAAAGCAAGTAGGTAATGGGCAATAACTTTCTATACAAGTTGAACTTAAAAGAAATGAAAATAGACTAAAGATCTTATTAGACACCAAAGGCAAGTTAGATTCCGGCTTAGATAGGAGTTCAATAGGATTCTTTTAAGTCTTGTTTGAATGTGCACAATATTGTACAATCTAGTTTTGTTTATTCCTGTCGGATTCTATAAAGCCGGTAAAAGTATGAGTACGACTCTCACCCTGAGGGTTCCATACAAACTTAATAAATATGTATGTAGATAGTTCAGCTATCCCAGGTAGCGAGTCTCGACGTTGAAATATTGATGGACAAACTTAACTTTGTAATAGGGAATATGCATGTGGTTTAAATATCGTTAAAACAATTTTTTTCCGAATCTTTATTGTTCTGACTTTATATTCTACAAAATATTTTTTTATTTAGTTGCATTATAATTGCTTAAAATATTAAATAAAAAGTGCAAAATATAAGAGGGAAATTCAAATTTGCGAAACGCTTCACCATTGGTCGAAACGAAACGTGACGTCAAAAGCCACAACATCTTCTTTATCGGCGTCGATATTCCTACAATTTTAGTAGTGTTTGATAGAAAAATAGTTTTATGTTGAGTTTCTGTAATTGTTTTCCATTAGATAGTGTAATTTTAGCATTCTCGTGAAACTAGGAATCTTTAGGACGATGACTGAGACTGGTTTTGTCAAAGTAGGCACCGTAGAAGTCTCGCCTAGGGCGCTGGTAGTGCTAAAACCGGCACTGGTACAGAGTGCATAATATTAAATAGGAACAAAACACACTTCTGACTAAATCACACCATGCTATCAAAATATAACATATTTACACTAAAATTAATTACACAACAATGCAAACATGATGTTGGAGATATCTCTTCTCATAACCTTACACCATTGCTTACGTATTTTCGCATCTCTTGGAATGGGGAAAAAAACACTTATCGGGTGTATTTCTAGTAGTGTTTGTACACTTTGGCACAAGACAATACCAATATAATTGTTTTTAGGGATCCGTACCTCAAAAGGAAAATAACGGAACCCTTATAGGATCACTTCGTTGTCCGTCTGTCTGTCCGTCTGTCTGTCCGTCTGTGTGTCTGTCCGTCTGCCAAGACCCTTTTTCTCAAGAACGCGTAAAGGTATCAAGTTAAAATTTATACTAAATACTTGGGTCTACGGTTTCTTTCGGCTGTAAAAAAATTAAAGTTGTAAGTCAACGCAATCAAAAGATATGAACGTTTATTTCGCATATTTTGCGATTTCACAGGGGAATCAAAACCTATAGGGTACTTCCCGTTGACCTAGAATCATTAATTTTGGCAAGAGGCAAGATCTTACAGCACATATAAAGTAATAAATCTGAAAGTTGTTAATTTGAAGTTATATCCTAAAAATAATATTGGTTTAGAATTACAAACTTACATTTTGTAGTTGTTATGTATGGAAGAACCTTAATTTCAACTACAAAGTTAAGTTTGTCTTTCAATATTTCAACTTCAGTTAGTTTTTTTTTTTGGACTCGTGCTCTCTAGACGTTTCCGTCCAACGGAACCCTCAGAGCACGAGTCCTAATCGTACTTTTCCGGTTTTTTTAGCTTCTTCCATGGTCTGAATATCTATAAAACTGAAAATCTGTGTGAAATAACTGTATTTTCTATAGTAAACAAACACAGAGCGTGGCTTATGACGTCATCCAAAGCCCGCGAAAAATTGCGGCGTTCATACAGCTCAAATTTATTCGAGGTTTTTAATATTTTTTTAAAAAATAATTTGAGCATTTCCAACTGTAATTATATTTTTTACTATGATATAACGATGTTAACAGTTGATTAAAAATATAAAAAAAACACATGCATATTCCCTATTGGCAAACAGGTGCTCCCCATACATACAACTACAAATTGTAATTTTACAAAAAAAAAATTTATGTACCTAATGTTACTTGAAAATAACAAGTTTCGGATTTTTTCCTGTGCTGTGAGACCTTGCTTCTTGCCTAGTTTCGTTATTCTAGGTCAACAGGAAGTACCCTATAGGTTTTGATTCCCTTAGTCTTGATAGACAGACGGACAACAAAGTGGTCCTATAAGGGTTTCTTTTTAGGTATGGAATAAGGGGTTAGGGGGGTTAAATTTATAGTGTGTACCATAATCATGCCAAGTTTAACGCTTGTGCATGTTATCGTTTTTACATTAGAGCAAATACAAAAATATCTTTATTGAATGGTTAGTTGTTTAGTTTTTATCAAATTTCAACTGGCTATCTACTACGAAAAGATACAGCCGTTAAAAGGTAGAGCGGACGGACGGACAGACAGACAGACAGCGTAGGCTTAGTAATAGGGTGCTGTTTACACCCTTTGGGTACGGAACCCTAAAAATGGTAACAGACAAGCCTATACCCTAACTCATCCGCTGGTAAAAAAAAGCTATTTTGGATCAACTCAACACTTACCCAATGACACTCACATAATTTTAGGGATCACTACAATATTTTACTTTTAGCAGGGTTGGTGTTAGGTGGGTCTATTGGCCATAAAACTAGATACATACCTGTGAACACTGTCTGCCATCCATATCCATGTCAACACCTTCATCCTCCATTCCTTTAAAGCTCAGCTGTAAATTAAAAAGATAGATTTTAATTTCATATGTTAATTTTTGCTTCTGCTTAGTTTACCTATGATTCTGAGAGAGCTCGAAAGGTTTTACGGAAGTTCTACACCACGACACAATAGCTAGTTGTCAGTACGGCTCAAGACAAGAGAGCTAAACTGACCGGACACTACACTGAGGACAACCCAGATGTCAGCCTGTATGAGATTAGAATGGCTCTGAAACAGCTTAAGAAGAACAAGGCGCCGGGCGAGGACGGTTTATAAAGTCTAAGTTATAACAACATCAACATCTGGCAAAATAGGGATAGAACAGTTCAGTCAGCGACCAAAGCCATGCGCCATTATTTTTAGGAGCTTGGTTGTTTGTGTAGGCTGACAGGGGCAAATGCACAATACACCCCAAGCGGGATGTCAGTGCAGGTCTTATCGCCCACCCCCACTTTGAATTAAAATGTGTAAGTGACGTCTAACATAGGAGAAATGGTCACTGCTGTATTATTTGGCAGTAAGAGCCAGAGTGAACATTGAAAATTATAAATCATAAATTTATCTGAAGTCTATGGCTGTCCCTTACATTATGGGTGAACGCAAATGTCAGATCCTGGGTGGGTATACAAAATCCCAGATACCTATGTGGTGTGGATAAAATAAACCGGCAAAGTGCGAGTCGGGTTCGCGAACAGAGGGTTCCGTACAACCACATAAATTGTTAATTACTAAAGTTATAAAGTAGTGCAAAAAGACTCCATCCAAGTCCCGAACGCACCCGACGTTTCTTAACAGAAATTTGGGTGTACAGAAATTTGTCACCTACTCGCACTTGGTCAGTATTTATTTTTTTTTTGTTTTACTTTAGAGTGTGTTACTATCATACCAATTTTGACGCTTGTACGTATTACCGTTTTTACACTAGAGCAAATACAAAAATGTTTTTTAAAAAACATTTGTTGTATGGGGGACTTTATTATTATTTCTTAATTAATCCGCAGTAACATTATTCTGTGAAATTTTTATTGGCTATCTATAATGAGTCGAAAGATAGAGCCGTTAAAACATAGGTCAGACGGACTGACAGATGAACGGACAGACAAATGACAAATAGCGTAGACTTAGTAATAGGGTCACATTTTCACCCTTTGGGTACGGAACCCTAAAAAATAAATAATTCTTAAATTTTCAAATTTTAAATGAAAGGTTTGTTTGACAGTGATAGCAGTGATAGTTACTTTTATTTCTCCTTGGTTGGACTCTGTAATAGTACTAACAGACATATGGATTTGGTTGACGAACCGCCTTCCAACCAACGGGTTGGAAGAGAAAATTTACTTGTTCTCTCCTGTTGGTTGGACAGCGGTTCGTCAACCAAGTGCGTCTCGTCTGTTAGCACTATAAGGATCTGCAGGTAGTTACGTTATACATCATACATCTATACTATAATATTATAAAGAGGAAAGATTTGATTGTTTGTTTGCATTGAATAGGCTCCGAAACTACTGAACCAATTTGAAAAAAAATTTCACTGTTAGGAAGATACACTATCCCTGGGTGACATGGGCTATATATCTATATCCGTGCGAAGCCTGGGCGGGCCGCTAGTATAGTATAGAATGTAAATAGAGGTAGAAAGTGAATGTGTACCTCATCATCTTGTTGGTGCATCTCCTGTTGTTGATGTTGTTCCATGAGATCTTGGTGTTGTACTTGTTGTTGTATTATCAGGCTGTCCTTTGAGTCTTCCTGGTGTGGCAAGTGTGACAGCGATGGGTGATGCGGGTTCATGTTGATGATAGGATGAGAGGAATCCGACCGGACTATGGTGGGGGGGCCACTGTGTACATGCTGGTGCGACGAGTAGAAACTGCAAATCAAAGATAATATATTATACTCAGTATGTAGGTATTAGGGAGAATTTAGTGTCAAATCAAATACAGTGGCCGGCAAATAACTTGAGCCAAGTCGACGTAGTGGGGGTAAGTTCGCGCATGTACACTTCCAATTGGACAATCGCGTGGACTATGCCGTCGGAATGCCCCCGCGCACCTCTCTTTCCACCAAAGATACCTTAAAATCGTCTATTGAGCACTCAAGGTCATGGCTCAAGTTGTTTGCCGGCCACTGTACATAAAATTTAAACCTACAAGTCAATGACAATACTAGCAGCAAATTAATATACATATACCTCTAACAGACGCACTCAGAGACGTTACGTTAAGACGTTATAGAAGGAATACTTAAATACGGAAACTGTTACACATGAAAACGAGACAGAGTAATTTTAAGTAGGTATTCCTTAACTTAACTTAGTGACGTCTCTGCCTACTCTCTTCATTAGATCACCGCTAGAGGTTGGAGATGCTTAATTTAAAAAGTAGATCTGTGTTTAAAAATAATTTATGATTGATTAACTTATATTGACATATATATTTACGCGCTTTTTTTATTACTGTCAAATTTGTTTTGTTGTCAAAATTTCGATTACTATGACTTTTAACCAACTTCCGGTCCAAAGCGTGTAATAGTGCTAACAGACGAGACGCACTTGGTTGACGAACCGCCGTCCAACCAACGGGAGAGAAAGCTATTTTTTTCTCTCTCCCCACCCGTTGGTTGGTCGGCGGTTCGTAAACCAAATCCATACGTCTGTTAGTACTATAAGGAAACGACAATAAATACTGTGGACCACAGACCTCATCACAGATAACTACTATAATCGTATTCTATAGATGGATCACAGCACAGTCCTTCTGAGGTTAGGATGATGACAGCGAATTAAGTTCGCTGGATGATGAAGATGAAAAAATTAACATCCGGAAATGGTAAGAGATTATTAATTATATACCGGAAATAACTTTTACTATTTCTATTTCCGTTTTATAATTAGTACCTAAGAATTTTTCTGAGGACGAAGACGTCACGAGCTGAGAGCTTAGGGACCGTCCATTAATCACGTGAGGCTTGAATGGGGGGAGGGGGTTTGCATAAATCACGAAATATCACAAGGGGGGAGGGGGGTGTAGTAAGATATCACGTGTATTTATTTTTTCGTCAAATGCGCGATTTCTAAACCGAAAAGCGGCGTGTAGCGTGACTTTGCCAATCAAAAAGAACCTGCAATATTTTTGTCTAGACATTTTCGTCATGGTCCTTAATTTCAGAATAAAATTAAATTATACTTTATTCCTGTATTTAAAGATAATATTTTTACAAAAAAATAAGATTCTTTATAGGTATTAAAAACTACACGTGATTTTGGGTGAGGGGGGGGGGGGGGGGGGGTAGTCTTAAACCTCACCATGTATCACCAAGGGGGAGGGGGAGGGGGGGGGGGTAAAATGCTTTAAAAAACATCACGTGATTAATGGACGGTCCCTTATTTATATAGTTTACTGTTTAATCTTTGAGTGAGTGGATATAAAATACCTATTACTGGAAATGAAATGTTTCCACTTCAATACACTTAGTGTCATCAGTCTACTGCGTTTAGTCATCTGCAAGCAGGGTTTTCAACAAAAAAAATATGTCACACATGCCTATAGGCCTATACAGGGTTACACGTAACGGTGCTGTACTAAGCGTAGAGGTCATTGTTTTTTTTTTTTCAATATTTATCCAACTTACCTCATCGGCTCAGCTTTTATTTGTTGTTCAAACATGGATATAGTGGCGAGTAGGTCGCCGGGGGGAGGCACGGGGACCCCCACGCCCCGTGCCATACCCCCGACGCCCACGCCCCAATGTGCTGGGAAACTAATGGCGCTTTTGATGCTTCTCCATTTTCGACCCCCACCTCCTGTAGACAAATATATAATTTTAATAAAAGTAAAATCCAAAACCGGACTGTGAAATGTAGCATATTATAAAAGATAAAGACAAATCTAATGACACCTTGCAAGTGGTATTGAGACAGACAAACATACATACACAACTACATGCATAACCCTACAAGTAAACGTAACAGTAACGTTACTGTATAAATTTATTGTTAGCAGTGTTATCATGGTGGAAGTGATGTAACATCTTATTAGAATAAATGTCTTTAAACCATAAAAATATATAAAACGTAAAAAAACAGGGCCGCTTTACATATTTCAATAGTGACAGGTATAGTATTTATACCTAATTATAATGGTGTTTTTATATTTTTTTGTGGTTGTCATTGTTTTTATTTTACTCTCTCGTACGATCTCACCGTAACGCGCCAACACTGCAAAAGTTGCTTTGCTGCCTACTTTCCTCCGCTTCTGGTTCTCTAATTATAGTATTAGCTGAGTTATTTTATTGTGTTTTCATCCCATCTATTCGAAAAGAACGACATGGTTCGCCTTTAAGTGCACCCAAAGGTGGTGTTTTCTATATGAAACTTTTAGCGGGCAGTAATGAGTTTTAATCCTCTTTATAAGTGCGCCGCAATTAACTTTGCGGTGCACTTTTTGAATTTGGAACATCTTAGAGTTTAGCGCCAAAGAAATCGAACGCAAATATTGTTTGAATAAAGACTAGCTGGTACGACGGCCCATAGTAGCGCGGCCAGCTGAATAAAAAAAAAGAAATCAAATTAAAAACGCGCGAACTACAGCCCGCGGTTTTCGTCAATTTTTACGGATTGTTAGAAATTCATGATTTTGTGTAACAATAAATTTTCATAATTGCGAAAATGTCTCAAATGTAAAGTATAAGTTTAAGTGTGTATTTATAAGTTTTTAGTTGTTTTATTATTAGATACTATTAAATTTCAATTTAGTTGTTACTCTATGTTTTAGTAAATAATAATATTACAATAAAATATGCCTCATATTTTATTGTAATATAATTATTTACTAAAATAGCCTCATATTTTCTCATAGTGGGTGATGAAAAGTAGAGTGTATCACTCGGGCGCAAAAAAACTGCTATTCCATACATTTTGTAGTGCCAATGACATTTTTCTATGGAACAGCTGTTATTTTTCCGCGATTTCAGGGTTTGTCCCTTTAAAAGTTGTTCATAATGATAAGTACAATGACCTTCTTTCGGCTTAGTACAGGGTCTTTGCGTAGCCCTGTATAGGTTTTGCTAACTACTCGCATGCAGCTTCCCTACATTATATTTGACACTTTGTGTTTTATGACTACATCAAACTTAATAATATTAAGAAAACAAAAAAACCTATACCTAGTTTATAAGTTTAAGTTTTGTCTTTTGCACGTGCAATAAGAGTTGATTGGTTGATTCAAAAGCTTTGCCTAAAACGTTACTTCTCATATATTATTATTAAGTGAATATGTAAAGTTGTTGCCATATTTTGACTCCTTATTGAAAACATTTTTTTAAGACGAAATATTAAGTCATGATATAATGAAATATTAGTTATAAGCAAATAGCTAAGTTGCTTTTGATAGGTTGTTAGCATTATTTATATAAATATATATAAAAAACCCTGTATACCTATACTACACTTTTTAATTTTATTTTAGACACAAACTTAAGTATTTCGTTGTAAATCTTATTTGATGTGCATCCTAATTATTTATGAATATGTATATAATATAACTTAATTTTATATTAAATTGTTAAAATTCGTGAAATTGTATGCAAATCATAAACACAAAAATAATACCTGGCACTAAAAATCGTTTATTTCGAATTCAAAATTTTATGCAGTACAAAAAAGTTACATTAAAAATATTCATTCATTAGCAACGGTTTTGTAAAACCATGGTAAATTTATGTCCACCAATTTATTTATTTTTGTTGATACAGACATTGTAACACTAATGCTGATTTTACAATAAGTTAGTAAACAAGTAAATAAAATCACTGGAAAAGAACTATTTATAGAAATGTTAATAAACAAGCAAACCTACAAAAACACATACGAATGGAATAGCAAAAGCGCGCTCATTTAGAACATAAACAAACGTAGATAAAGAAAAACAAACTCTTATTTTATCTACCTATTCAGTATGCAGACACAATCAACATAAACAAGAAAACTTCACAAAACATTGTAAAACCCATTACAATTCATTTAATGGCGGAAGCTCACCGAGCGACTGTCTCCACCCAGCCTCCCCCCAGCCATCAATAAAATGGCCAATTCGTTATTGAATTTTGTCCCCAACTTTCTGACCGAGGCTGCGCGTCGCCGGTTGTCATTTGACAAGTAATTTAGTAACCACTACAATAGTAATGTAATGTAAACAATTTTTATATTGCACATTATTTCTATAATCCTAATTATTTTGGTGAAAGTTATGTCATTATTCCTGTAGTGGTAGATGTGCAGTGCCGATTCACACTGTATTAAAGCGGTCTTTTAACATCACAACTCAGGCCGAATACCACACCATAAATAACGAGCCTGTTTTCCTATTGGAAATACAACGACCTTTCATAATGTATGGAGGGAATGAGATATAAATTTATTATTATTCCTTTTTTATGCAAAATCTTATAAGTTTTATCGCGCTTATGTTATTCCATAAATACATAAGTATATATAGAGCTAGATTCTACTCACATATGCAAAGGAACACTTAATAATAGTTGTGTATACAGAATCACATAAATTATATCACTAATTACACAATTTCGTTAAGATTGGCCATTCGGATTATGTTTTTCTTTAGACACCGACATAAAATGGCTGCTACCTCATTGTTCTGCGCGTTCGTTCGTGCGCATAGAAGCCGTGAACGCTTGGGGACTACTTCTCCGCCAATTAAAATTATGGCGCGAAATTTAAGGCGTCGTTAATGTAATTTAATGTTAGATTTATGCTAAATAATAGTCAATATGTGAAATCTACAAGAATGTAACAAAATATATATGTTGTAATCAAAATAACGAGCAATGCTGGGATGTAGAGTTGAGGGTCACATTTATATTCCTCGGCATCAGATGCACTGGGCGCGAGACAAATGAATTTTCTCTGTTGATGACCAATGCCTTCTAAATGTTGATTCAATTGATTATCAGAGTTTGTGTAAATATCACAAATTGTACAGTAATACCGTCTGTACTTCATGGGCACGTTAGTTTTTCGATTTGTATCCATTATTGTTTGTTCCGATCGAGTGTCTTTTTCTATATAATTTATTAAGAAAATATTATAATGAAGCAAACACATTTATCAATTAAATTTACTGGAAGCTGTGATATCGCTACCTGAAATTAAAACAAAAACTAAAATACAGTTAACGTGACAAATTAAATGAAGAAACTGAATAATTAGGTATATAGGTACTTATTTCTGATGATAATATTAAAGATGTAGATATTTATAATAATTAAAATAAATAATAAATCTCATGTTTAGTTAATAACTGATGTATTAAAATTACACTCAAATTTTTGGTTTGCAATGATAGATATCAGCTGATAGTATCTTCTAAATTGTAAAAATATGAAATTTACGTGAAAACCATATTAATAACCTTGAAATGATGATCCTATGTTATGTTTGCACTTCCGATAATCCTTTCAAATAAGTAGAAAAAAATAGAATAGCAGTGACAAGTGACAGAACACATTAAAGTTACTAATGAATGAAGTGATTTAAATCGCCAATTTACGCCTGCCCTCCTCCTCACTCTGCTACCTACATAGATTAACTATGTCTGCTGGTATTGCTCGCTCGGAGTTAAAAAAGCTTCGCCAATCAAAAGGTCATTGGTATTATTAACGAGTTATTCCTATATTTTATTTAAGGAAAGGCTATGTCTTCATGAAGAACGTCCTATCCCCGCCGACTGATTCAGAATTTGTATCCACTGGGATTTGTATTATGTACTTTATTTTAGAAGTTTTTTTTTTTTAAACGAGGATAAATATCTATTGTATCCACTGAGGTAGTATGTACTACGTACAGAGGTAGTAGTACGTATACGTACGTAGTACATACTACCTCAGTGATTATAATTTGCATCTGTTTTATCGGGATCTAGACAAAAAGGCACTTTCTGTGCGTTCACGCCTGCGGAAAGATGAAATTGTATGAAAATGACATTGACAATGACATTAGCTAGAGAGAAATTATCTCAAGCTAATGTCATTTTCATACAATTTGAACAATTTCATCTTTCCGCAGGGACCGCAGGCGTGAACGCTAACAGAATGTGGCTCTTATCTAGCTAGACCCCCTGGCTAGTTCAGCTAGTTGGCATCACTACAATAGTATAGACATAAAAATTAATGTTTAATGTATGAAATAAATAATTCGGCGGGAAAACCCAATATACCTTTAATTATTAATGGATTTCATAAAAATAAATTGTAATGACTAGAGAGATCCATACTAAAAATATAAGGACATTGTAAGGGAAATGTAACTTTTAGGTTATAAAACGTCCTTGCCAAAATATTATTTCCATCATTCCGTTTTCATTTGTTAATATTTTATATTTTCCTTTAAATAGTAGCTTTATCAACCAGAATTATTTTACCTCTTTCTTTGGACACTTATTTTACTATCGCCCTAACTGTCGATGGCAAAATCCAAGAAAAAAAAAATACACTTGTTAAGGAAAATACAAACTACGTTCAGGAGGTCAGGAAGCAGTTCATTCGTTATTTTTCGCACTAGCTTCTTTAGATACGGAACAACCCAGTTGTTTCATGCAACTTGCTGCTTGCTGCTTTTATATTGCACATTATTTGCACACACAACCGGAAAATAATGAATGTTTATTGCAATAGCTTAGTTTGTAGACGGACCACCGTCCAACCAACGGGAGAGAAAGAGAATTTTTTCTCTTTCCCTCCCGTTGGTTGGACGGTGGTCCGTCAACCAAATCCATACGTCTGTTAGTACACAGTAGTACTATAATTTATGAAATGAATCACATGAATCTGATAGTTCTGAATTTCTGATACAGACAGTGATACCAAAGAGTACTTTTTATCGTTTATTTCGATACTTCGTTAATCGTCTATCGTATATCTAGCAGTTTTAAAGTGCATCACAATTTTTTTTTACTGTTTTTGTTTGGTTTTTGTGTTGAAATGAACAAGTTATTATGTTTTTCAAAAACTTACCTGTGCTAAGAAACTCCGTCTTTACTGAAAGTAGTTGTTGTTGTATGACCATTTCTATGAAGCTTTTAATTGATATGATTACACGTTATTACTGCATTCTATGACACATGTTTCACACCTTAGATTATTTCACAGCAAGGTAAGAAGAGTAATTTCCCGATATAAATATTATTACTGGTAATGGTGAACGAACGACGATAAACAGTTTGTAGAAAACGACGTGATCACAAAACAGTTCGGGGAGCGGACCCAAAGCGGACCCTACCGCATGTACTTCGGCTGAGGGGAAATTTTAGGTATGGCACTGGCTCATTCTAGATTTTCTATGGATAGGTCATAATATATTATCATAAATTAAAAAGTAAAACAGACGTTTCAGACTTATTGATCAGCCGCGGCATTGTCCAACCAACAGGGAGAAAGAAAACTTTCTGTTTCTCTCCCGTTGGTCAAACGGTGGTCCGTCAACCAAATCCACACGTAGAACCAAGAACGATATAAATTAAGCCAGTGTTTTTCAACCTTTTTAATGACGCGACCCCCTTAGTAAGTACGTGACCCTCCACTGTTTAGGTATAATCTGTATTTTATTATATTAGAAATATCAAATACCAGTGGCTTTAGATATCCCAGAGATTATGTTTAGCAAACACGAGGTAGAAAAAAACAAAATAAACGTCTCTTTGACAATTATTAAGTACCATTCAAAGCAAGATAAGCAATACATAACCAAAACAGATCATCATCATATTTTTAAAAAGTTTTTTTTTGTTACTGAGGCTTCGCGACCCCCAGGGTTGTGAGTTGCGACCCACATGTTGAAAAACACTGCCCTAAGGTATAAAACTTCCTTGGTTTACAGTTGGTGACGTTTTATGCCCTAAGGTATAAAACGTACTAGTGAAGTTTTATTTGCCCTTAGGTATAAGACGCCCTTGGTTAGTACTTACTTTTAAAGTAGCTAACAGACGTGTGGATTTGGTTGGCGGATCGCCGTCCAACCAACGGGAGAGAAAGAGTGAGAATAACATATTTTCCTCTCTTTCTCTCCCGTTGGTCAGACGGCTGAGATCAGTAATAGTTGAGGTCAACCAAATCTATACATCTGATAAGATTTTAATATGTGCACCCAAAGGGTGTAAACTGTACAGCCCTATTATTACCCTATTACTAAGCCTACGCTGTATGTCTGTCCTGCCAGCCATTTATTGACTGTATCCTAAGTGCGCCGGCTGGCATAACGGCGAAGTTGCATTAGGTGCGTCTGGAGTCTGGACGTAACCTTAGTGGTCAATATTTGAATCACTGGTATAATGATTGGGCAGTCTGTGCTAAATTTTGACATTGATAGCAGTGACTGACTGACAGCTGACGTTAATAGATTGACATTTGACACTGACAATTTGACAAACAGTACTTCTTTTTGAAAAGTTGTGATCATGGCGGTGGGTGTTTTTCTTGTTATTTTAATATAAAATCCATCATAATCAGTGGAAATACATAAGATCATATTAGTTATTGTAGCATACAAAACAGTTAAATGTGCAAGCCAAGATGTGCACGCAATATTTTGGGTTACACTGCACTTTTCTCAAAATTGTTTCGGCATAACCTAGATTGTGTTGTGAACACTAAAAGTAAAATAATTATGAATGGTACGTTGGAAAGTGTTTAAAGTAAGTAAATGATAATGTATTTTACAGCGTGTACCACCGCCCGCGTTGAAGAAGGACAAGAAGGAGAAGAAGCCGCCTAAAGACAATTCCAAAAATGTTATGCGAAACTTGCATATCAGGAAACTTTGCCTGAACATCTGTGTAGGAGAGTCTGGTGATAGGCTCACTCGTGCTGCTAAGGTATATATACAAACATTTCCAAATAATTGCGTCTGTGAAGCCACAATAATTGCTGCGGACTCTAAAATCTAGCATGGATCTCTAGCTTTCAAATGTATTGCTAAAATAACCTATTTATTGCATCGACACCACATGCAGCTTAATATCGAATTCATTTCATGTAAAAGTCATTAATGTAAAGGCTGTTGGTGCTCATGTGCATGATTTGTTCAAGATCCACACATATTTGTGTTTTTCTTTGTAAAATCATGCAAAATTATTATATCCTAATTGCAACTTCTGAGTACTGATCCATTACTACTCAGAATACTTAAGGAAATTACAGTTATTTTCACAGTTACTTAACTATTTTCTAAACCTCTTTTGTAGTGAAATGATGTGAAGAACCACCATAATTTATTTCAGGTGTTGGAACAGCTTACTGGCCAACAGCCTGTGTTCTCAAAGGCCCGGTACACCGTGCGATCGTTCGGCATCCGTCGTAATGAAAAGATTGCTGTCCACTGCACTGTGCGTGGTGCCAAGGCTGAAGAAATCCTTGAAAGAGGTCTTAAAGTGAGTTCATAACCATGATGTACAAGCCGTGCCCTGTCCACAGATTTCCAGTTCAGGGACTCCAAAGGTTGACGATGCCGTTTATGTCCCAAGTGCACGCATTGTATTATTATGTAAAGCATGCTCTGAGATACTGACAGCTTCAATACCTCTGACACGGAACTGTGTCAAAAAGTTCACACAAAATGCATTAGCTAGTATTTTTTTGCCCTATGGAACAACTCCCTGACGGAACACTGATGATACTCCCATACTCCCTTTGATGATTTTCTCTTACCCGGAAATATGTAGACTGTGTTATGATTTTACTTACAATTTCTGTTTTTTTTTTTTCATAGTTTGCGAGGTATTCTGTAAAGAATGGCAAACATGATGGTAACTGGTAACTGCCGCCTCTGCACCACTAGTGGTGTTTTTTTTTTTTTGTGGTGTTTGTGATGCTTTGCCAACATTTTCCAAATCCAATCCTCAGCTGTTGCTATAGCTAGATCAGCTATACATAGATGTTTCAGTGCAATTAAACCCAGCATGTCATTGTTTGAGAGCTTCACACATTTGTGTTGTTCTGTGTAATTTCATGCAAGATTAGTATTTCCAATTTGCAACTTCTGAGTACTGAACCATTACTGCTTAGAATACTTACGGAAATTACAAATATTCAAAATGGAAATTCCTTAATTTAAGGATGATTTATACTAGACACGAGTGGTGGGCACGAGCCGTGACTCGTATGAGGCATGGATTTAACATTTCACAAACATTTTATATGAAAGGGTAGGTGCAGGGGCACTGCCTAGCCTCATCCAAGACGCGACGGAGTATTATGAAGTCATGTTAATAAAATGTTCATGAAGTGTTAATTCTGTGCCACGTCTGCACCTCGTATGGGCTGCAGCTTGTACCGGCCACGGTCTAGCCTAAATCCTCCTTTAATTGCATTTTTATTTCTGTGTACTTCAAGATCTAAGCTTGATCCGTCACTTGTTTTAGACTCTCTTTAACTGACTTCAAACAATGGAAAATAGAGGTTCTCAATTCAATTGATTAAAAAAAACTAGAGCAACATCAGACTAAAAGAAATCATGGTCATCAAGATTGCCATGAAATGAATTAATCTACTTATGGTTAAACAACATAAATTCTTAGCAAAGATGTAAACATAACAACAACATAAACAAAAACAAAAAAAAACCTAGCAAAATATTGCCAGATCATAATAGATTTTACATTTTATGTAAAAACAATATATTATTGCTAACTACAAAAAACTTGGCTATAACATTGTAAAAAGTTGAATCAAATTATTTTCTTTTAATATTTCATTGAAGTATATCAGGTTCCTGCTACATACAGTCTTATGTCTATATACGTTCAAATATCTAGCAAAAGTGATCATATTTCGTGGGGACCAATCAGCTTTTTACAATGTAAAAAAAATGGCAGCTTTCAGAGCAAATAAATGCATGGACCGAGTTTAACTAGTGTAACATTAAATATATTGTAATATTGAACAATGTATTTTCGAATAGGGACTTCCTTATATTTACGCAATTATATAGTAATTAAAAAAAAAAAACGTATTTCTATTACAGGTGCGAGAATACGAGTTGAGGCGTGACAACTTTTCAGCTACCGGAAACTTTGGCTTCGGTATTCAAGAACACATTGACTTGGGTATCAAGTATGACCCCTCCATCGGTATCTACGGTCTCGACTTCTACGTCGTCTTAGGCAGGCCAGGTAATTTTGTTGCTTGTAAAATGTTCGATAATAGCAGAATTCCATAAACGTTTTTCAGGATAAAAAGTATTCCAGTTGTTAATCGAGGGTATGAGCTACTTTCGTAATGATCTAAATCCATTACGCTGTTACAGAGATTAGAAGAAACAAACAATAACAACAGGCGTACAAACTTTCGTATTTGTGATATTAGTGTGGGTTTCTCTAGCAGCCTAACGCGTCATTCACATTACCGACTCGCTTGTTCTATGTGAAAACCGCTCATTGTTTATATTAGTCTTGACTTTGTTTCAATAGTAAAGTTATTCCTAGATCAAACAAAATTGCCAAAGTATGCACGGCACTACAAAATACGCAACATGCATGAGAGTTAAATAGAGACAAAGTGGTTAAAATATCTAATAAATCATAGAAATAAAGTAGAGAATATAATGAACGAGTAGAATGTATCAGCCTGCCTCTTTAATGTTAAAGAAACGTAAATGCCTTGACAGTTTTTCAAGTGGGTGTCATTAGGGTGCGTTTCCATTGAAACAAAGCGGAGATGTGCCAGAATCATGCAATTATATTGGTTGAAATCTACATCTCGTTTGCTCCGCTTTAATGGAAACAGGAGATATGAGAAGAATTGTATCAAATTGTATGGCGAGCAGAATATTTCATTATTGAAATATTATTGGATTATTGAAATGCAAGCAGTGCTCATCTCACTTCAATGGAAACCCACATCTTTCCACTCCACTCTGCTTCTGTTGAAACGCATCCTTACATTCGTCTTTATCTCTGTAGTGTTATAGGCACATTTGCAGTAGGGTTGTATGTTTTTTCTTTTAATATTGAAATACATTCCTACCTAGCATACCTTTTGTCTAGTAGGAAAAAGAAATAGCACATTTGTTCAGGAGTAGAGAATAAACATTTCTTTGCTACGTAAATTATGTGCAAAATTAAATGGTAATACAGTAAGAAACATTGCATTACTCTGATAGTTTCTTTTATATTTTATTACCATACACCATCATTGTTAAATTGTTTGATCTATGTTGATAGTGTTTTTTATTCTTAAGAAATTAAAGATAGCCGCTATTGTCCACGACCTTAGGGCCCAATGTTTTGTTTATGGCAAACTAGCTTCAGTTTAAATTTTCCAGGATAAAAAGTATACCTATTTACTCTTTGCTGACTATCTCTATGCAAAAAATCACATTGTTCCATTGATCTGTCGCTGTCTTAAGAAGAATTTTGGTCACCAGATTTATTTTATTTCACTGCGCTGTTCTATTTTGATATACAAAAAAATCTGGCAGTCCGCTTACAAAAAGCGTCGTGAAAGTTACAAAGGTTTATCAATATGTTCCACTTGTTTCAGGATTCAACGTCGCGCACAGAAGACGTAAGACCGGCAAGGTTGGTTTCCCCCATCGTCTGACAAAGGAGGATGCCATGAAGTGGTTCCAACAGAAATACGATGGTATCATCCTTAACAGCAAAAAGTAAATATAAGTAAACAAAATTTAAATCTGACTGCGTTTTATTCATATTAATTAGGATTTATTTACATTTGGCTAGACTAGACCTTTTAGTTAGACCTTTACTGATCTTCAACTAAGCACTACCATACACAGTAATCAAATTCTACATTGGCAACACAGGTATTGGACATTGTGGTCTACAATGTAATGTAGATCAATAAATACCTGTGTTGATACCAAGGACTTTTTATAACCTACCAGGCGAGTTGGTGGTCAAACGCGGTTTTATCCACAAAAAACTACTTTTATGTAATTTATTTAGTCTACATAAATGCCGATTTTGCCAAGTGGGTAGCTCAGTAGCTATTGTTTTCTAATGTTTGTAGTAAGGAAAAAAGCGCTCAAGACAGCAGTTTAGTCGTACAAAGGCGTTGTACGACTAAACTGCTGGTGGTTATACTAGTCACGGTAGTAATACTGGGTTTCGCAGAAAGGGTGTACTAAGCCGAAAGGGGCTCATCATTAGGAACAACTTTTAGTACAGGGCCGAACCTGAAATCGCAAAAGAAATAGCTGTTCCATACATATTGTTGAGTGTGACTAAATGACTTTTCGGCTTAGACACCCTTTCTGCGTAACCCTGTTTTGTGGTTGTGCATGGATTTAGCTAAACAATATTCCGTACAACAATATCCAGTAATGGATACTCAAAATAATCTGACTACATTTTAGTTCCGATTTTGAGCGCGACCTTTGCGTGGCTCCGGCGCTACTTATGTCTTCTTTGCACTCTTGAAAATTGATCAAACCTATTTCTATTTGAGTAAGTACTTGTAAAATAAGTTTTCTGCAAATAGAATTTTGTTTACCTGACAACCGTAACTAGGCAACTAATGATTTATTTCCGCGTCAGATTGTGTCAGATTATAACTCGTGTCAGTGGTTATTGGTTATATAATTTTGAAGAAATAAGAACTAGACAATGGCTGGTAAATTCGGATTTGACGAGGAAGAGGAGAATGTTCTGATTCCCAACGAGCCGCAGATCACCTCGCAAGACCCTGAGGAGAGAAAGGCCGGTCGATTGCTGCGCATCAAACGCAGACAGGACGCTATCAGGAAGTATGCATATACATTTGATATACATAATCAATGTAGGTATGTCGCTGTTTCGATACATACATGCAGACTCACTCCCCGTTGTATACGCCCATTGTTATAGGCAATGATATAGGTATTAATATCGCTAGGCTAGAGGGATGTTCACTTTTAGGGTTCCGTACCCAAGGGTAAAAACGGGACCCTATAACTAAGTCTACATTGTCTGTCCGTCCGTCTGTCTGTCAGTCTGTCCTACCTTTAAACGGCTGTATCTTTCGAACCGTAATAGATAGCCAGTTGAAAATTTCACAGAATATGTAATGTTACGGCGAAATAATAAAAAAGTAAAAACTAAATGGGGGTACAATATACCCACATACAACAAAGTTATTTTTTTTACGTATTTTTGTATTAGCCTATTAGCTCCAATGTAAAAACGGTGATACAAGCGTCAAACTTGCCATAATTATAGTACGCACTCTAAAGTATAACAACAAATAATAAATAATGGCTAAGTGCGAGTCGGTGACAAATTTCTGTTCATTACCAAGTTGACTAAGAATTGGGTTATTTGGATGACCTCGTTTTCTTTCGCCGAATCGTAATGCCATATTTTACTAATTTTTAAGTCTGTTTTTTTATTGTTAGGTAATTGTTATATTTTGTGGTGGTACGGAACCCTCAGTGCGCGATCCCGACTCACACATGGCCGGTTTTATTACAGACCATACTAATCCATTGTGGGTTGGTAACTAGGTAGATAGATAATATAGTTAGGTACTAAATCTAAGATCGATTTACTTTGCTCGCAGCTACTCGCAGCCATGCTATGACGTGATTTAATTGATGCAAAAATATGTCAATTTTGAGAACAATTAACCACCTCCGTCTAAACTAATATTATAAAGAGGAAAGATTTGATTGTTTGTTTTCAATGAAAAGGCTTCGAAACTACTGCAGGCCTAGCATGGGCTGTGGATAAATAGTCTTTCCACCGTTTTTATCCACGCCTAGACGCGACAAAGCTAGAATATGGATACGTTTGTCTTTTTCTCGCGGGATAAAAACGGTGGAAAGACAATTTGTCCACGGCCCGTGCTAGGCCTGCTGAACCGATTTGAAAAATTCTTTCACTGTTGGGAAGCTACACTATCCCCGGATGACAGGCTATATTATATTTAAAAAAAAAATATAGGGATCCTTACTAAAACTACAATAATGTAACCCAAGGTGTAAAAAAATTTAGATTTACACCTTTAAGCGTTGCTTGTTCTATCATAAAATGATCATTCCGTAGAGCTCAACAGACAGCTGATGACACGATCGTGGATGAAGACCCGGGGCCGATCGAGCTGGCCACGTCCGCCGCGGCGGAGGAGCTGCAACGGCTGGCATTCGAGGGCGCAGGCAACGTCACCAATGTCAAGATCACCACAGACGAGCGGGAGGTCATGCGCCGCGCTATGTTCTCTGACAAGATGCTCAGTAAGTCTGCTAATGTGTGCGCGTCTCAGAATCCGCCCTTTTATTGGCGCTTAATTAGCCTAGTATGTTAAAAAAGGTCGGGACTCCTTGAAAAAACTCGTAAACAATAAATATTTCAATACCACCTCAAACACCTGGCGGAATAGGGGTGGAACAGTTAGGTTAGCGATCCAAAGCCGTCTGTCAACAATGTCGTCTGTCCTATCGTCTGGGCTGGTCTGCTTCTTCACTGTCACCCGTTTTGCAGATATCACTCGAGGACTGCCTTGGTCCACCTGTTGACATCCCGTCTAGCCAAGTATCCTATCCATTTTCAACTTTTAATCTTTGGGTCTATGGAAATTTCAACATAAATACTTATCTATACTTAGGTTCACTACAGACAATTGAGGACGAAGCGACAAACGCTCAAATTCAATACGAGGCTATCACCGATAATTGGGATGTGATGCTCGAACTCAGAGATCCTATCGACATAGACGCCGAAATCAAAGCGCAGAGGAAACGCTGTGACGACTTGTTGGCACAGAAGGACGTACTTATAGCCGAACTTAAAAACGACTTGAAGAATATGGACATTGCATACTATGAAGATCTGGAAAGACAAGTGAGTACCTACGTACATGCTGGACCCAACTTGAAGTAGTGAATTTTTTGGATTAACCTACGCAACTAGTAACTGATCTTGTTTCAATTTATATCTTAACTAGCGAGGGCGCTAGTTATAGATATAAACCTTCCGTGAAAAATCATCTAGCTGATGGTGAAAACCGCAACAAAATCCGTTGCGTGGTTTAGGAGGAGTTAGCGGTCATACAGACAGACAGACGCGGAAAGCGACTTTAATTTATACTATGTAGAGACTAACCCTATTTGATTGTTTCTAGGACAATGATATAAAAGAACTATCAGATAGGGTACAAAGGCAAGTGACTATCATGCAAAGGGCGTTCGAAAAGCAGCTGTCTCTCATTGAGAAAGCCATCTTCATTGAACGGGAAGCAATGGTGGAACACAACAAAAAGAGATGGGATGCGCTTCACAGGCAGCGTGACAGGGAGGAGATGGCTCATTTGAAGTATAGATTTGAGCAGGTAAAACTAGATTTTGTTATTTTTATGCCTGTTTGCCTATTTTTGTTACTGTCCTCAAGTCTTCATCATCATTATCAGCCATAAGGCGTCCATTGCTGAATATAGACCTCGGTCGGATGTCGTCGGTCCATCTAGGAGGCCTATCTACGCTGCGTCTTCCGGTTCGTAGTCTCCATTCAAGAACCTTCTGGTTATCGGTTCTTCGAGAAATGTGGCCTGCCCATTGCCACTTCAACTTGCAAATCTTGGCAGGTGTCGGTGACTGTGGTTCTTCGGCGAATATCCTCGTTCAGGATTTTATCAAGGAAAGAAACTCCGAGCATAGCTCTCTCCATCGCCATTAAGTTTTTTTAAAAGGCCAGCAGATGTGAACCATGTCTCAGTACCATTATGTCATCACTGGCAAGCTGGCAACACACATCTGTCTTTAGGCAAATATGGTATCCTGCCATCCATGATGCGCCTCAGTCGCAAAATAAACTTATAAGACGGGGTTTTCCTTAAATTTATGTCAAACAAAAATGGAGCTAGTTGGCAATCTAAACATTGAGACTAAGTTAATGCTATCGTTGGATTACGATAATGGGTAACTAACCTGCTCCCCTACTTACACGAGTGCTTGCCTATATTCTACATCTATATTATTATTCATCTAGAAATGTCACACAAGTGTACCTTACTACCTTTAATAGTACTTATAATCTACCTAACTACCTTTAATATAGCTTGAAGAACAGAAACACGATATAGAAACAATAATGTGGGATCATTTTGAAAAATATCGCGAAGCCAAAATAGAACTGGAATCGTTGATTCAAGAGCTTCAAAGAGAGTTGGAGAAACTCAAGTCTATCTGCCTTATCAACACAGAGAAGATCGGGTACAATCTTCAAGTAAGTCAGATTTAATTATCTATAAGTATCAGTAGGTTATAATATATATATAATAACTTATACACAGGCCTGCAAACCTAGCAGCTGCAATAAAAAAGTCCAGTCTTTTTGACCCGCGATAATGAGCCAGATCATATTTACATTCTAGCTTTGTCATGTTTAAAAAGGATGGACAAATTTTATCGCGGAAAAATCTCTGATGGATTTTCTTAATTAGACCATGTTGTGCGGGCCTTCACCACACCTACGCTATTCAATGGCCCCTTGTGCGTCTCTGAGTAAGACTGTATGCTGGCTAACCAAGCCCGCACGTTAATATCTAATTCATCATAATCATCAACCATGAATAAGTTATGCCTAGTATACGCCTCCCTTTTTCTGTCACTCTTTGTTCCCTCATACCAATTACGCCACTCCTAGATCCTGAAAAAGCGCGAAGAGGAAAACGTCTTCGTCCGATCGCAGCAGAAACGCAAGCTAAACAAAATGGCCGACATCGCGAACAAGTTGCGCGCAAAGATCCGCAAGGCTGCGGAAGACGGTGCCATTGAGGAGATGAAAGCCGACCAGGAGATCATGCGGCTGGTGCAGACCATGGGAGATATAGAAAAGAAGTCCAACCAGTTCTCTCACGTGAACCATTATAAGTTCAGTCAGGTAAATTTTCTAATACGCGTAATATGTTATCCAGCGAGAAAAATATAGACGCGTCCGCAGTGCGCTTTTTAGGCCTGTTGCACTGACGTCTTGCTGGAGGTGTATTGTGCACTTTCCTCTATTGCACACCCCGTCTTCTACGTCTTCTATAAATCCTTGCCATCATCCACAGGTTGCCTGGAAGAGATCGCTTTTAGCGATAAGGCCGCCAGTTGTTACACTAGTTTTTTGTCCTCTGTATCAAACTTAATGGTGTGAACTATAAAGAGTTAATATCAATCAATCATTCAATAATACTACTCGGGAATTACTCACATCACTCCGACTATAGTTTCAACGGCATTATGCGGTCTTTTTCAAGGTCAATGCGCGTGCGCGGCTGCGTCTCGCTTTGCACAATCACCAGCTCAATTATCTTGGCGTCAGCTCCCCTATGGGATAAAAAGCTTATCCTATCTTACTTTCTTCTCCATGATTAATTGTTTAGTTGTGAAAACATAAAGATATAATGTCTCCCTTTTCAGTCGTTAATTCAGTGATAACTCTGACCCATTCACTTTTAGGATATCATGATAGTGTCATTTTGGTGTCAAGATGTTCAGAAATCATATTGAGTAGCTTAGCCCTGCTATCTTTCTACTCGCTAGTTAAGTCCTAACAAACATACACTTACACACTAAATTTCATCATCATCATCATCATCAGCCAGAAGACGTCCACTGCTGAACATAGGCCCCCCCTTTTAACCTCCACACTGAACGACAGCCTACCTTTTGCATCCACTGGATGCCCGCGTCTCTCACAATGTCGTCGGTCCATCTAGTGGGAGCCCTCCTACGCTGCGTCTTCCGGTTCGTGGTCTCCACTCCAGAACCTTTCTTCCCCATCGGTTATCGGTTCTTCGAGCGATGTGGCCTGCCCATTGCCACTTCAATTTGCAAATTTTTACAGCTATGTCGGTGACTCTAGTTCTTTGGCGAATATCCACGTTTCGCATTCTATTGCGCAAAGAAACTCCAAGCATAGCTCTCTCCATTGCCCGCTGTGTGACTCTGAGTTTTTCCAAAAGGCCAACAGTTAAGGACCACGTCTCAGTACCATATGTCATCACTGGCAACACACACTGGTCAATGACTTTCGTCTTGAGGCACTGTGGTATCTTGGACGAGAAGATTAGTTCACATCACACTAATATTATATATGCGAAAGTTTGTATGTGTGTGTTTGTCCACAGTCAACTCCGTATTGTAAAAGAAATTAGGTGTGAAGGTAGCTTATAACATAAACTGCATTAACACAAATGCTACTTTTTATCTCCGAATTGGTTCCTGTAGAATAGCGGGTAAAACAGCGGGGCGATGTTAGTTTGATTTTGTCATATTTCTGCAGTATAGAATCCTACTTCCTACTAATATTATAAACGCGAAAGTTTGTAATTTTGTATGTATAGATGTATGGATGTTTGTTCCTCTTTCACGCTGCAACGGAACAACAGATCGACCTGATTTTTTGCATGGGTATAGTTCAAGAGCCAGAGAGTGATATAGGCAATTTTTCATCAACATCATCATCATCATCATCATCATCATTTTTCATCACTACGCGGGTGAAACCGCGGGGCGCAGCTAGTAGTACCATAGATATGGAGAGGTTGCAAATGATAACCCGTACCGTATATAGGTGTGGCGCATGGCAGCGGCGCGGTGCACCGAGCTGACGCAGGAGCTGCGCCAGGGAGAAGTGGCCCTCCACGCGCACATCCTGGCCGAGCCGCCCCCGCCGCCCCCGCCTCCTGCACCCGCCAACCCACTCACCAGATATGGTAAGAACTTGATTTTCTTAACTATAATGCTTCTTGGACCCGAATATATTATGCACTCTACTAAAAAAAATCCTTCAAAATCGAAGAATTTTAGAAGTTGTTTGACATTAGTTTTTTGAAGTGAAAACTTCATAAGGCTTGTTGGGCACTTTTTGGGATGGGGAAAAGCACTGAACTCGTGTGACCGTCACGCACAGAAACTCGTTCGGATAAATTCGGCTCGAGAGCCTCGAGACGACTAAGGGAGCGAGAGAGATATCTAGTCATTTAGTCAACCTTGATGAAGTTTTCACTTCGGTCGTGTGGTCATTATTTTTTTAGCGTTTATCAGTAACAGCTTTTATAAATTAATAAATTTGGTAATAATGTTTTTTTTATACAAAAAGTTATTCTACATTTTTAGAGCACGAAGAGACTGATTCGCCTGAGTTAGTTGAATGCAAAGAATCTGATGCGGATCCCAAAAACGCAGTAGCTAAAGAAGCAAAAGAAAAACTGGTAAGTAAAATCTAGATGAAAGTAGCAGATGAAATAATTTTTATTCCACGGGCGCCGGAAACTGTAAGAGTGAGAGAGACAACAGAAAAACTCTGCGTGAAAATCTGCGCGAGTTATATGTACAAGAAAATTTTGCGTGAAAAAAATTCTGCGTGAGTGAGAGATACAAGAGAAAATATCTGTGTATTTTTTTTTGCGCGAGTTTGAAATATACTTGAAAAGTTATGCGTGGAAAAAATCTGCGTGAGCTAGAGAGATACGAGAAAAAATCTGTGTGAGTTAGAGGGACTATAAAAAAAAACGTGTGAGTTATAGATATATACGAGAAAAATTCTGGGTGAGTTGTGAAAAAAAAAATGTGTGCCCTTGCAGTTACAGTCTGTTACCAGCGCAGACAAACCAACATAAAATTCTAACTATTACATCTTCATCATCAGCCAGAAGACGTCCACTGCTGAACATAGACCTCCCCTTTTTGCATCCACTGGATGCCCGCCTCAAAAAAAACCTTACTATTATATAATAATTACTAATTTTTATTGTGTGATTCTAGGTTCGCCATATTCTTCAGCTTGTCGCAGATAATACTGGATTTCTGGTGGAGGACCGCTTGCTGAAGCTCATTGAAAAGTACAAGATCGAGTCGAGGAACCTGTGTACCCTCGACGCTATATTTATGGTAAATCCAATAATATAATAATGAACGTAAATCCAGAGTTAAACCAATAACTAATACATTTTCATTTTACATCAATTACTAGATAGGGAACATTTACCTACGTAAGAGGGAGGACGCTTGGGGTGGTCTTTTAATCACATGGGGAGGGTGTTAGAATAACGTCAAGCAAGAATGATCACGATGGTAAAACAGACATAAAAACATACTAATATAAAAAACAGCCGTGGTAGCCCATTTGGGAGACAGCTAGACTTGAAAGCGTGAGGTCGCGGGTTCAAACGCCGGGCCCGTACCAATGAGCTCTTTGGAGCTTATGTACAGATTTTCATACCACTGGCTTCTCGGTGAAGGAAAACATCGTGAGGAAACCTGTTGTAACGTTCCATGATCGTTACCTACTCCCAAATTCATGGCAAATGGCACATACGCTAGAAGCCAAACTTAATGAATAAAAAAGGTCACTACTATGACATAAACATTGTTGACAGAATGAAGGTGATTGACGTAATGTCAGTCAGTTTCATTCCGCTATGCAAAAATCGACATTGTTCTAAGACAAAGGAAATTATAAAAACTGCAGTTTAAAAAGATTCGGGTATGTAAATATCATATTCTTTCTAGAAGGAATATGCTATATATAGGACCCGAAATAAAAAACTGGGTCATACGTGCAGATGTACTCCAGTGAGAAAGTCGCTCATATCTTTAAACTTATAAATTAATCTTGTTAGCCCGTACTCAAAATCGGGTAAGTTTCCATGAGATAATGCTATTAAAATGTGTTAATTGTGAAATCTGTCTCGACAAATAATGCTAATCGTTATTTGTCAATTGAATTATCATCAGGCCACCTGTGTTCTAAAACGCAGTGCAAGTGCGTTTCATATCCGTACTATCTGCGGATGTGGACGCGCGCCGTACTTACATTCTAATATAATTGTGTTCTAAGCTCTTAAAGCATTCTGTAATCTTGGATCCTTCCGATCAAAAACTGTGTTTTAACGCCGGTACCACGTCATGTGAGATGGGCGCCTGGTCCGATCTGCTGTTATCTTCGGGATCTCACACGACGTGGCCGAGCGGCCTTCAGTACTGATCCTCATGCGTAGTTTCTTCGACGCATTTCAGGCTCCTACCCTCTACACGATTCTCCGACCACGTACGTGTTTTACCACGCTGTCGTGACGCGCTGGCCACACTCCGGTCACGCCCAACATTCCGAAACTACTACGCGCTGACCGCACTCCGGTCACGCCCTGAAAAGGATCACGAAGCCGTCTCGTCGCTGCGCTGCCCTGCTGACATCCTACGTGCCACGAGCCGCGTCGAGCCACGCGGCGATCGGCGCCCCAGCTCTTCAAGCTAAGTCTCTAAACAAGGGACCAACACGTTTTTTTATCGCCATCTCCTTCCGAGTTCACACGACCCTCAGTCTCCTGTAAATTCATTCTTGCTCGATTAAAACTTAACTTATACTATCATAAACTCTTTCTTTTGAAACTCCTACCCACTGCTAGGTAGAACTTCACCAAGCTTCACTTGGTGAACGTTTCACTGTATACGTACGGAGAAGAAATTCAATGGCGTTTGTGAATCCACCAATCCGCACTGGGCCAGCGTGGTGGATATGACCCAATCACCCTTTCGGGGTAGGCTAAAAGTCCAGCAGTGGACTGTTAAAAGGCTGACTATGATGATGATATAAAAAATGCGAAGGGGTTTTATTTTACAATGACTAGGCATGCGTCCACAATCTCACTTGATGACGCGATGGCGCGTGGCGTAACGCGTACCCACGCGTCACGCGCCATCGCCTGCCTACGGTCTCGCACTCTTAGGGGCCTCGCAGCTCGAAGGCAGGAGTCGGCAGGACGAGTAATGAAGAGAGAATAATGTCGTGGCAATCTCTAGTTACCCGATTTTTTTTCAAAAAGGTGGCAAATGTTGAAATGTTGTTGAACCAATAAAACTATTGGTCACTTCGACTATAGTTTCAACCGCAGATTAGGCAGTCTTATTCAAGGTGAATGCGCGCGACTGCGTTCTATATATAATCAAAGCGCTTGGCAGTGAATGCTAATGCGTAACGAATCTATATGTTGAAACTATAGTCGGATCTTACGTGAGTAATTCCCGTGTAACATAAATGAAAAGTGTGAAAACCACGTCAGTTTCTATAATAAAAAAACTATTGGTCTTTTTATTTTTAAATGATTTTATTTATCAGGCCTTAGAGATACAAGCGGAAGAAGACATCGAGCTCCTTTGCAAGACATTCTTGAACTACGCGTTCTGTCCTATATGCGTGGGCATGGAAGCGGCCTCGGAGCTGATGGATCCTACAGGAGTCTCCCCGGAGGAATCGCGGCACCCCAGCGTCAGCGCCCGCAGCCGAGGTGATTTACCCCTGACATTTTAGACGAAATATGCTTCAAATTAGTAATAGTGTGTATTACTATTAGAATGTATGTGTATGGTATAAGTAAAAATTTATAGTCTATCCTCTATTGCACACCCCGTTTTCTACGTCTACTATAAATCCTTTCTATCCTAAGGTTGCCTGGAAGAGATCACTTTTAGCGATAAGGCCGCCAGTTGTTACATTCGTTTTTTAAGAGTTTTTTGTCCTCTGTATTAAATTTTATGGTGTGAACAATAAAGAGTTAATCAATCAATGAATCCATCAAATTTGACGATTCATCCTCACGAATACTCAAAAGTAGACCTTTAAAATCGATTAATTGAGATTATTTCTTTATGTGTATTAAATGTTCTTGAAATATTTTATTCGGAGAAATTTGTCTCGATAGAAAAAAATCGTAAACTTTCCTAAAAAATACCCGTTTTTACGTTCCCTTCGATGGATGGAATCAACTTCATTCAGATTCTATAAAAGATAATTATATTTATTAAAAAAAATGTGTGTAATCGTAACAATCATTCAAATACTTTAGTGATCACAGTTTTTTGTAAGAGAGTAAGATTATTTGTAGGAAATAAAGAAAAATAAATTTGAAAGCGTGCACGCCGAGTATGCAAGCATTACCGTCAAACAAGTGTACGTTCTCTACCAATGTTCTTCGGACTATATACGGTCTGTACGATACCAGCCTGGAACATGCCTCGGAGCTAATGGATGTGGTGATATACCGCCAGAACATTGTAGGTAAAATACTACGAAACCTGCAGCCGTTCTCCACGCGGTGGGCTGTACAGGGGCCTTTCAGCTAGTGCGGAAAATCCCGCGAACGTAAACCTTCATACGCCGATATACGGTTTGCGGTTGCGCAACTTTTCTCATCACCTCAATAGAATCTCTTAAAGGGCCCCTTAGTAAGGCCCATGTTTGCGAACGTGCAAGAGTTCATGTAATGCGTCGTAGTCACGTACGACGTTGACGCGCCCTGAAATAGTGTTTTTTTTTAAACATTAGTCACTCTTATGCTGTCGCACGTGCCCTGTTTGCCCCTCCTAGATCCGGGCCTGGGCTCATAGAATAAACAATAATTACCGCTATTGCTTATTTTTGCCAGTCGAGGTTTATAGTCATCGATATTTTACTGTCCTTAGGAGACAGAATATCTCTACGAGGAAGAGCAAGTATTAACAGAAGCCTTTCAGTCAGCACATCAAGATCCCACGTTGCATATAGGTAGGTATACATCTAAGGTAACAAAGCATCAATCTATGTACTAGCTACCTTCATTTATGAAACAAAGGGACGAGAAATAAAGAGGCTAGTCGAGCCTAATATTTTTCTCTTTTTGACCATCATCATCATCAGCCAGAAGACGTCCACTGCTGAACATAGGTATCCCCCTTTAACCTCCACACTGAACGACAGCCTGCCTTTTGCATCCACTGGATGCCAGCGACTCTCACTATGTCGTCGGTCCATCTAGTGAGAGGCCTACCTACGCTGCGTCTTCCGGTTCGTAGTCTCCACTCAAGAACCTTTCTTCCCCATCGGTTATCGGTTCTTCGAGCGATGTGGCCTACCCATTGCCACTTCAACTTACAAATTTTAACAGCTATGTTGGTGACTCTGGTTCTTTGGCGAATATCCACTTTTCGGATTTTATCGCGCAAAGAAACTCCGAGCATATAGCTCTCTCCATTGCCCGCTGAGTGACTCTTTTTAACCGCCCAATGTTTTTTGACCGGTAAGCGCAGCGTAGGACGTCCACCCAAAAGATGGACTGACGACATAAAAGAGACCACAGGGAAACGCTGGATACTGGAAAAGGGCCGCATCCAACCGGCCCTTTTGGAGATCGATGGGGGAGGCCTATGTCCAGCAGTGGACGTCCTGTGGCTGAAATTATGATGATGAACGTTTTTTGACATAATCCCAATGGATCTAGTTGTAAGCAGTGGCGAAATTTTCGCAAGTTCAGTTTTAGGTTTGCTGGTCAGGGCCGAGGGCCCTCCGAGCATGAGGGCCCCGGTGCACGACACCACCTAGCCCTCCGGTAGCTACGCCACTGGTTGTAGGTATCGGTATAATCACTGGGACCTACAGTGTATCGGACCATCACAAACACGGCAGAGAACTAATCGTTTCTAACTAATCGAAGCATTCGTTCTTGAGTGTCCGCAGATTTTTGGGAACTAGCGAACTTTCCATAGATAATTCAATTTTCGTACCAATCTATTTGTCTATTCATGGGCGAAGAGAGTATAATTTTACACTAAAATTACTATAGTTGGCTTTTATATTGGTCTTTATTTGCGGTATTTCATATTTAACACTGTTTTAAACTATCACGGTTGTTCACTAAAGTTAAATAATTATTAACGTGATATTTACCGTGGTAAGGTTGTGGAATGAGCTCCCGATATTTCGGCGCAGTTACATGCACCATGTTCACGGGAAGACTGAAGAATTCGGGTGGTTGGTCGAACAGTTAAAAAGTACATGGTGCAGTTACATGGTGCATGTAACTGCGCCGAAATATCGGGAGCTCATTCCACAACCTTACCACGGTAAATATCCCGTTAATAATCATTTAACTTTATTTCATATTTAGTTGAAGAAAACAGCAGATCAATAAGTTTGATAGCCCGTTGGTTCAGTTGTTAGTGAACCTACCCTCTGAGTTAGGGGGCGTGGGTTCGATTCCCACCTAAGGCAAACATTTATGTGATGAACATTTGTGTTTGTTCTATATCTGGTTGTTAATATCTATTTAAGTACCTATGTATTTAAAACTATATATGTACGATACATATATCAGTCTCTGGCAGCGATATCACAAGCTTTGCTTAGTTTGGGGTCAGATGACCGTGTGTAAAAAAAAAACCTAAATATTTATTTTATTTTAATAGCAGAAATAACATTTAATTTTTGTCAATGTGTGAGTGAACACAGATAGTGCTGTACGCCTACAATGTATCTCAGGAACAAGCTAAAATTTAACAAACTATGTATTTTTTCAGGGGCCACGATTTGTCACCGGTTGACCAAGAAATAATGACCGAAGCAGAAGAAATCATACAAAAATGTGGGGGCGATCCTCAAAAAGGTGCGATTTCATTATCTTATTAAGGCCCAGCATATGGCGCGATGCTAATGTACCTCGCACATTTGATATTTTCTATACTAATATTATAAAGAGGAAAGATTTGTATGTAAGTATGTTTGTAACGAATTGGCTCAAAAAGTACTGGACCGATTTTTTAATTCTTTCACCATTTGAATGCTACATTATCACTGATTAATATAGGCTATTTTAATAGGCTATACGACTATACCCGTGCGGAGCCGGGGCGGACCGCAATTACTGTGTACTTATGAAAAATGTGCTTCAGTCATTTTGTTTTTTTATTATGACCTCAAAAATGGGATAAACAGATTTTCCCATTTATTTTATTCATTATAAAAATATTAAAATTTGTTTTAAATATTTTGGTATAATAACGTAAATGACGTTGGCTATACCATTGGATACCTATGTCTTAATTTAGATGTGCATGTTCCAGCGAGCACGTTAATAGCGGGCGCCACACCGGAGGTGTCGGTGAGCGGTAGTGGGAAGCGCGCCGGCACGCGCGGAGTCACCGTGGCCACGGTACCGCCGCATGACCTGCCGCAAAAGACGGTGGTCGTCAACCCATTCTTGTGCCCTGGTATGTACACCACATTTGAAAGATCACTGGTTCATAAAAAAAATGGTGTTTAATTAGTAATAGCAAGGAAGATAGACTAAGAGGAAAGACAATTGCGGAACATTAGAGCGTAGCTCGGAAATTTGCCTAAAAACGGTATAAACTTAGATGGCATTAGCGTAGAAATTAAGAATAATCCTACTAAAATAAACTATAATATAAACGCGAAAATTTGTATATATGTTACCGGCAATGTGTATAATTCAGGTATTATATACAATGCCTAGGCAATGTATAGAATGCCTGGGGCGTCCAGGCAATGTATGAAATATTATGAATATTACTGACCGTTTCATACTTTGCCTAGGCAATGTATACAATTCCTAGGTATTGTATAGAATACCTGCTGGTCCACCGGCAATGTATAAAGTAAATAGATTTTGTTCTATAATTATCAATGTTATGTAAGTACCGTCGTGGAGGCACCGGCCTAAGAATGTACTCCCCCGTTCTTTTCCCGTGTGTGCCGTAGAACTCGGCTAAGTGTGTGTGTGTGTGAGTACATGTATGTGGTTGTGTGGGTGTGGGTGTGATATGGGTGTGATATAAGTGTGATATGGGTGTGACATGGGTGTGATATGGGCGTGACATGGGTGTGATATGAGTGTGGGTGTGAGAGTGGGCGTGAGTGGGAGTGTGAGCGTGAGTGGGAGTGTGGGCGTGAGTGTGGGCGTGAGTGGGCGTAAGTGTGGGCGCGAGTGTGGGTGTGTTTGTGGGCGTGAGTGTGAGAGCGGGCTTGAGTGTGAGAGTGGGCGTAAGTGTGAGCGTGCGCCTGTGCGTGTGTTTAAGCGTGCGTCTGAGCGAGCGTCAGAGCGTGCGTGTGTGTGTGTGTGTGTGTGTGGGTACGCGCGCGCGTGCGTGCATGTACCCGTGTGTATTTGTGTGTGTGTATTTGTGAGTGTGTGTTTGTCAACACCTTCTAAAGCAAGGTGTTGTTTTAAAATTCATTAGAACCATCTCGCTTCTAAGCCATGTTTATAAGCTGTTTTAGAGGGTCATCACGCCTCCCGCCCGCATCGCAAGAAGTTTACTTCCTGCTCGCATGTCTCCCTCTTCCTTGCTCTCGTATTTTACACACATTGCCGGCTGCGCATTCGGCATTGTATAGAATACCTAGGCAAAGTATAAAATAAATAATATTTCATACATTGCCTGAACGTTTTAGGCATTCTATACATTGCCTAGGCATTATATAGAATACCGGATTATACACATTGCCGGTAACATATACATAGATGTCTGTGTGTTTGTTCCTCTTTCACGCTGCAACGGAACAACGGATCGACCTGATTTTTTGCATGGATATAGTTCAAGAGCCAGAGAGTGACATAATTGGCTACTTTTCATCGTCATCATCACCATTTTTCACCACTACGCGGGTGAAACCGCGGGGCGCAGCTAGTAATTTAATAATTTAGAATAAAGAAAAGTGCCTTCAACTGGTAGGGTTGTGCTTCTCTTGAAATGTTGCGAAACTTGACTGCGATACTAGCGCTACGGTAATTTGTAGAACCCTTTCGTACACTATCTGACTGCAGCGCTTATAGAACTTATAGAAGTTCGAGACAACTTATAGCACGCTCAAATTAAGGTACCATCTAAGTTTATACCGTTTTAAGGCAAATTTCTGAGCTACGCTCTAATGTTCCGTTATTGTCTTTCCTCTTAGTCTATTTTCTTTGGTAATAGTAATAGCCAGTCGGCTACCTCTTAACACGGGTGCGAAATTTCGCATTTCGGAAAATTTAAGCGAAGGTGAACCTTAACGCGCCGAGATACGTTTTTATATTTTTTATTTAGTAATAGGGCTGCATTTGACCGTCAACTCGCCTGGTGTTAAGCGATGATGCTGTCTATGGTGGAGCACGCTTGCCTAGATGAAACCTATTCACTCGTAATTTGAAGACTGTAATTGATATGACAGATTGTAATTATCGGGGAACACCCATTCAGGCAGCGCATTCCACAGACTAGCAGCTTGCATAATAAAAGTGGAATCAAAGCGCTTCGAACGGGTTTTCGAAATACCAACCATAAACCATAAGCGATGTACATTTTTTGTGCCCACTCTGGCAGTCCGATAGAAAAATGTGCAGGAGGGAATTAGATACGGTTTGCGGTAGCGCAACTTTACGCATCATAATTCATAAAACAGGTAGCTGTAAAGCCCCAGGTCACAGTAAAATAAGGTACCTACGCGTCCATAAAGGACAGCCGGTCTAGCACTTCCCTGGCTGTAGTCATGACGTCACGGAGAGGAGCTGTCGAATTGACTTTTGTTGTGCGGCTGATTATAAACAGAAAAATCTTCAAAATTAATTCATAATTGGTGGAGTAATCGCGTAACAAACATACAAAAAAACATACATTCGAATTGCTAACCTCCTCCTTTTTGAAGTTTGTTAAAAATAAAAACCCATCGCCCCCACTCTCGTCTGGATGACCTTCTCGCCTGGTCCCGCTCCAGGGTGGAATGTAGCTATTCTAATAATATTTTTCTCATGTTTCAGTCGGTCATCACCTTGAAATAGAACCTATGCAGGTTCTAACGGCTCTGGGAGAATTTATGGCTGTATTTTTGCCGCCAGAAAAGAAGAGGCTTTACGAAATTTTGTACGTAACAGAAAAATAATTATTCATTAATATATAAATTATTAATAATGATAATATATTAAAAATTAAAACGCAGGGGCGGCTATATGGCGAGCCGTCGGTAAGTGGCGACACCGCGTACCCCGATTCCATGGGTTTAAAACCCCAGAGACCCTGACCCCTGGCTTGCCTTAACCGGCCGTCTGGGGGTGGAAACCGCAAAAGCTAAAAACCTATGCTCCTGGGTGGAAGTGTTAAAGGGCATAACGCCGCGAGTAGCTCTTAGTGAAAGTGCAGCACCTCTCGACGCCCTAAGCCACTCACGCCAATGTTGCCCTTCCGGTGCCAAGATGCGGCAGTCTCTATGGGGAGCCCATTTAGTAGGTGGCAAGTCATCACCTGCCTAAATTTATTTTGAGATAAGACAGGATAAGGCACGTGCCGTTTCTCATCCCATAGATCTGTTTTCCTATCCACAAGTTGTTCACCTCAATAGCCCAATTTTTTTAATCCTATATTGTACAATAGTTTTATATTCCATTTTATACACACCCCCATAATTGTATTTTTTATTCAACTGGGCCTCTTGGTGTTGGCTTCGGCCCTACCAATGCCTTTCAAAGGTCCGGGCTAGACCCGTGAATGTATCGAAATAAAAAGTCATAATCTATACTAATATTATAAAGAGGAAAGATTTGATTGTTTGTTTGCATTGAATAGGCACCGAAACTACTGAACCGATTTGAAAAATTATTTCACTGACGGGAAGCTACACTATCCCCGGGTGACATAGGCTATAATCTATACCCGTGCGAAGCTGGGGCGGACCGCTAGTATAATATAATGCTTTAAATGTATGGATGGCATATTTACAAAATTATTATATTTATACAGGGACAGCCTCAAACCTCCAACATTTTCATCGCCATCAAGAAAAATTTCTTCAGAAGAAATAGATCAGTACTGGGTACAATGGAAAAACATTTTTCCGCCTGAGAAAGACAGCTTCTGGGATGGTTTGCTCACTGGACTCAATAACTATTTGCCCATATTGCAAGGTATAAATATGTTAATATAAAGATAATAGTCCTAATGTTAATAGACCGCAGGTAAACGCTGGATGCAGGCCGCTTCCAACCGGCCCTATTGGAGATCGATGGGAGAGGCCTATGTCCAGCAGTAGACGTCCTATGGATAAATTGATGATGATGATGAATAGTCCTATATATTTAGATATTCTGGCCACATAAATTATATGCAGTTTGGATCTTCGCTCAAAAACGGTGAAGAAAAACCGGTATGTCCAAGAACCTCGTAAGTTCAAAGACATATAACATTCACTAACATGCACTGGGCCAGCATGGTGGATTAGGGTCCATTCTCACTCTCTGCGCAAGTGTGTTTGTTTGTTACTCTTTCACGCAGCAACAGAGCAACGGATCGACCAGATTTTTTGCATAGATATAGTCAGGGCCGGATTTAGGGGGGGGGGGGGGGGGGGGGCAACCGGGGCTACAGCCCCGGGGCCTCCACAAAAGGGGCCCACAATAGATATTGCTAGGTAAAATTTTCTAATCATTGTGCAAAATTATAACCGGAAATAACATCCAAGTTAGTGTATATCCTTATATATAAAAAAAAAGCATTGTTTGTTGAATGAATTTCATTTGTCTCGCAATAAATTTTTGTAAGGCAGGTGTAGTAATTTTTAGTATATGCTCTAAGTGTGTGTGTGTGTGTGTTTGCTACAAATAAAAGATTGTCTATTGTAACAAGTTTTTTTTTTAACCTAATTTAAAAATCACTTAAACTTTCGCATTTTGAACACGTTTTAATGTTTATTAGGACAAAAAAAAAAACGGGCCTTCCACTTCTCTGTTGCCCCAGGGCCTCCAGTCCTCTAAATCCGGCCCTGGATATAGTTCATGGGCCGGACAGTGACATAGGCTACTTTTTACCATCATCATCAACTCCATTTTTCATCACTACGCTAGTAAAACCTCGGGGCGCAGCTAGTTCAAAAAGTAAAAGTCAAAAGGTAAAAGCCATCCTCATATTATAGATGCGTGGAAGTCTCGCACTGTTCGATTTGAACGATTGTTTCTGCCACGCACCTGTAAGTTGTGTAACCTTCGGTTTTTCCTCCAAAATATAACCTCAATTGCTTCAAGCGAAGAGTGAATAGATTCCTCAAAGGTAGGAAACGCACCGCCAATGCCCCGGGTATTGTAGGTGTCCATAGGCGACGGTGACTACTTACCATAAGGTGGCCCGTCGCTTGTTTGTCTACTATTATATTTATTTTTTAAAGTTATTTATATTGAAAAAAACATATGTATGTGCAGAGCGCGAGCGCATCCACGAGGAGGTGGTGGCACTGAGGCGGCGTAACGCGGCGCTGCGGCGGCTGGTGTGCGGTGCTCTTCCCGAGCTGCCGCTGCCCGTGCCCAAGTACGCGCGCCCGGCGCCGCCTCACTTCACCTCCACCTTCGGAGACGACCCTCCTGCCAGGCAGGCTTTCGCACATCTACCGCCTATATAAACACTACCGATCGCTCATTTATACCTACTATCGATATGCTTCGACCAATATAAAATGAATGGACGGGCCCAGAAGAGCATTTTTGAAGATCACAAAATGTGCGCCGGCGCTCACTTCGTTTCAGTCGGTCTCTAGCCGTAGAAAGTGCGACAGAATACTATTGTTACGTAATAACGAAACATCTGACAAAATTATGCCTTCGTGTGCTTTCTCGAAGTGTAACACAACAAAAAACTGCTATCTATTTTTTGTTACTAATAGATAGATAGATAGAAACTCTTTATTGTGTACACCAGAAATAAAAATACTACTAATGAACTGTACATGGTTATAATTAGGTGTTGATGTATATGTCCGAAGGTTTTGACTCGTTTTTACTGAGCAAGTTCAATGGTTATGGCCCGTCCATTCATTTTATTTTGGTCGAAGTCGATATGACCAGTCTTGCATAGCTTCAATACAAAATCTCAAATGTATGAAACGGGTGCGAAATCAAACTACTACCTTTTTAAAACTATTGTAACGTATAAGCTTGTCTAGCTTCTCCTGTTCCTGTCTCCTTTATTAATAGGCGTCGCACCCGTTTCATAAAAAATTTTCTAGGAAGTCCCACCTCTTCAGCGTTAGCGGGTATAATATCTTTGGATATGACGCGCATCGTGCATGGCCTATGTATATACTATAACGCCATTATATACAGCTTGGCAGGAAAGAGTAGAAATTAATGGGGGCGCCACTGTCGCAAATATGTAGTTCTAATTTCTAGCAACTCTGTAGTACATTTGAGGAAGATGATTGGATGAAATTCTTCCATTGGCGTGTTTTCCACAGTATCAGAAGAAACAAAAAAATGTTTTCATTTCAAGACTTTTGCCAAGCTGTACAGATGCTGTACCTATTAAAATTTGTGTGTTAATTAGTATCTGTACGGGCAGATTATACTCTGACCACTTTTCGTTCTCTAGCTAGGTATAATAAACTTCTTTTAGTTGTCTCTCCTTCTCCCAAACAATAACGAAGAAATAAATGACGTCCATCATCAAGATACAATTCCTATAGAGTCATAATCTCTCAGTGAAAACAGTCAAGAATCGTCCGAGCGTCATTGTACATACATTGTACCAATTATATACTTCACAATGCCACATTTACTCCAATTTAGACGTTATGTCACTTGCATAGTGTGCAACGTTAGTTGTCCGCTATGTCATCGTAGCACTGGCAACGCGCGGCGTTGTAGTCGGATCGCGGTTTATGTAGTATATTTCTCTATGCTTGTAACTAACCAAAAAGTCTACGCACTTTGTAACGTGCGCCGAGTTTTAGTTCGGTAATTTTTTGGCACGATTGTGACTCTATATGTATTATATCTCGATGACGTCCAAGAATCAAACATTTTTGTTGTAGCCTTGTCTGTGTAGGCTATTATATTTTGTGTAAGTAACGTAGTTTTATTATTTACATTTTTTTTTACTTTTATGCTTTTTACGTGGCTGCCTAAGAAAGAGGGGGTTAGTGTTTTTCGATGGTAATTATGTTTTTATATTTGCCTCCTGCATCCTGTAGCTTAAAAATGCCTTGACCGATTTAAAATTGTGAGATTTGTGAGGTGTCGTTAGATTCGTCTCAGTGTCTTGCGTTTCAGGCTACATAATGCAGTCGGATTTTCGTTTTGTTGTTAATCAATATAATATACCTATTTATTTTATTATTTTAGATCGATAAATACTAATATATCTAAAATTATGTCGCCAGATTTATCTATATATTATCTCTATTTACCATGGTCACACTGTAACTTGAGAATGACTTTATCGATTGGGACCCTGTGTCAATTAAATAATATTATGTATTTTATTTATCTATACTAATTTAAAAAATATTATCGATAATTATATCGTTAATATTAATTCTAGTTTATTTAGTTTACTAATACTTCGTAGAATGTTTGGAAATAAAAATTAGGAAAATTGCGCAGAAATTAAAATCTCAGCGCGTTTGATGAATGTGAATTTACCAGACAGCAGTTTATTTTGATTTTTGGACATTTATAGTTAAGACAGGGCAATTTCTGTTGGGTCAGCTAGTTAACAATAATAATGAACTAATAATTATAATTTAATGATTTTATATACCTATTGAATTGAAGCCGTGGTAGCCTATTTGGGAGACCGCTAGAAATGAAAGCGTGAGGTCGCGGGTTCAAACCCCGGGCCCGTACCAATGAGCTCTTTGGAGCTAATGTACGGATTTTCATAACACTGGCTTTTCGGTGAAGGAAAACATCGTGAGGAAACCTGCATACTTACGAAGAAGGAATTCAATGGCGTATGTGAATCCACCAATCCGCACTGGGCCAGCGTGGTGGATATGGCCCAATCACCCTTTCGGAGGTAGGCTAAAAGTCCAGCAGTGGACTGTTAAAAAGGCTGATGATGATGATGATGATTGAATTAAATCCATGTTTTATTCAAAGCTGTTTTTTATTTGTCACTATGCATCATATCACGTATATGTATATACCCTACTTCCTACTTAATATTATAAACGCGAAAGTTTGTATGTATGGATGTATGGATATTTGTTCCTCTTTCACGCTGCAACGGAACAACGGATCGACCTGATTTTTTGCATTGGTATAGTTCAAGAGCCAGAGAGTGACATACTTTTCATCATCATCATCCGAGCAGTGTCAGTGTGTACACTGACACTGCTAGGTATGCTCCTACAACTCGTGCCATCAATCTGCTCAACCATCTGATTGATCAGTAGGTATCCAGATTTAGATATTTTTTACGCTAAATTTAAGACTATGATGGATGTTTGTGTAATTTTAAGTATTGTGTTTATTTGTAATGTTGGCTTGCTGTGCGCTTTGGCTTTCCTGTAAGCACAGCAAGCATTAAAGTAAATAAAGCAGCAAAATAAAATCACCATTTTTCATCACTACGCGGGTGAAACCGCGGGCGCAGCTAGTACTATATAACAATATAGTCTCGGCCCATTTCCCCACAATGCCTCTGCATACATCAGCCTCCCAATCTCTAGCAATGCGGCGCTATAACTAGAGAAGGATCCAGCCATTGAACTCAAAAATATACATATAGTATTCTGAGCATATAAATTAATTTTTGAGACCATTAAACTAAATAGATTTAGTAGGTAAAATACTTGATAAGAATTGATTTGGGAAACTTGTAGTATTATAGTTAAGCACTGCCTCATTTTTAGGGTTCCGTATCATAAAAACGGGACCCTGTCCTTTTACTGAGCCTACGCTGAGTACGCTGTCTGTTCGTCTGTCGAAAGATACAGCCGTTAAAAGGTAGGAAGGACAGACAAGACAGCGTAGGCTCAGTAAAAGGATAGGATCCCGTTTTTACCCTTTGGGTTCGGAATCCTTAATAAGGTTTTTTTTGCTACAAAATATTGAATTTTGTCTTTTTTTAACAATTATTTACACATTGGATGAAAAAACAAAATGCATAGGCACAGTGCATAGGTACTAAAACCACCCTGTGCTCACGCTCTTTTCTCATATATACATAAGTGTTCTACCAAAATATCGGTTTGTGTTGTTTGTTCTTTTGCGAGGCCTATTTTGTTTGCTTATTTTGGTTTTCAAAGAAAAGTTTTAAGAAAATACCTTGACCTCCGCGCCCTTTTTCCATGGCCGTGCGGCCACGCCAAAAAATAATCAAATGTATTTTGGCGGCCAAAATACATTTGATTATTTTTTTACTAAACAGGCTAAAGCTATTAAGGTCATACTACCACGTTTACCGTAAAGGGGCGTGTAAGTGCCACAGGAGAAACTGTAGGTGCCACTCAATATTGAAGTGTGCGTTTGTAGAACTAATAAGAAGTCAGTCAGTGCGTGCAATACGTGTTTACCTCTATTCTCTTTGTTTACCTCACCCCACAGATTATATCTGTGCCTCACCCCCTTCAGTTTTTGATAGACTTTTTTTCGGTACTAGTTCAAGAATAAATTCGCCCTGGAGGTTGGGGCGGCCCCTTGTATGGGACGCCACTTTTGTCGATACTTTGGCGCCGTCACATCTTCCTGAGACACAGGGTAGGGCTGGCGCGGCTGCCAATTCGGCAGAGCAGTACAAGCGGCGCAAATATGCTAACCTCGGCAGTGGTTACATATTTGAGGCGTTTGGGGTCGAGACATTAGGCCCTTGGGGACTGGGAGCTCACCTCATTTTCAAAAATCTTCCGGAACGCCTGCTTAATGCGACGCGTGACCAAAATGCTGGCGTGTTTCTGGCTCAACGCGCATTGCCATTCAACGTGGTAATGCCGCCAGCATGCTGGGTACGCTGCCAACTGGTAGTGGGCTTGAGCATTTGGATTGTCTTTAGACCTTCAACGGTCTATGGACAGTCTAACTGTATTTGTAGTTTTAGCTTGTATTTTGGATAGTTAATAAAGGAAAAAAAAAAAAAGAATAACGTAGATCCAAACTATATAAAATTATCAAAGTTCGTCTCATAGAGTCATTAAGGCCTATTCTGTCATACCACTCAATAAACTAAACCAATCTGACAGGACTAAAATTATCTGCCTCTCTTTTTATTTTAATACGTGAGAGAAGGATGGCAACAACTTAAAATTTAGTTAGGTTTGGTGAATGCATCAGAATCGATGCTATTATCACTTTTTTACCGGGGCATAATTTGACAGTAAATTCGAAGGCTTTATTGCTTTAGCATCTCCAGTAATAAGCAAAAAAATAAATGAAATTGTCAACGTCATGTCATGTCATATAATTCGTTCGTTTCGTTGTCTGTCTATCTGTGGTTCCGGTTTTTCGTGTGTTGTGTGTGGTGTGTGGCTGTGTGGTTTTTTTATCGCGTATTTTCGTTTTTCTCGGGGTTTTTCTTGTGCTTGTCTCAGAGAGGGCAAAAATAGAATTAAAAAATAATTACTTTTGTAGTAAATTGCCTTCTGTCAATTAACTCAAAATTATAAATTAAAACCACCGAAAATAATTCGCCGAAGGTAAAAAGCACTTATTCTTGCATTCATTATTCAGTATTTATTCATATACAAAACATTTCAACTAATAAACAGTCAGATTTTAATTATCTCTTCAATTAGCCACCATTAGCCACGGCTGAAGTAGTCATTAGAATCAATAACTTTAACACAAAAAACTTTTACAGAATAGGATGTTGAAATTCATTTTTCACCTCCTGGGAGTTCTGCAGTTTGGATATGGGTGCTACCACGATTATATGTACGTTGTTATACCCAGTACATCAAGTACAGCGCCGCAGTTCGGAGGAAAGTTGAAATATCTAACCTACTTAGATGCTGTAAGTATAAAAAGTAAAGATATACCTAATATAGCTACCTATATCAGTGTTTCTCAGACATTGTTCTGCCATGGCCCAGTAATTTTCATACTGCCCTTTGTGACCAATGGCAGCAATGCCAGTAGTTTTATCTATCCAATTTTTACCTGTAAATATCCTATCATATTAAATATTCTAAATGTGAAAGTATTGAAATTAAATGTAGCAATGTGATCAACATTTTTGGTATGATGCCTGCTGGCAGCGGTTTGCAATTAGGAATCAATTCAAATATACTTATCAAGTTTTATCAAAATAGGACAAGTAGTTTCAGAAAAAAATACACTAGTGGGTCATTCCAAAGTGACAGGTGGGACATTGTAACTCCTTTTTTCTGAAACTTTGAGTAATTTCTCCCAAACTATTAATGTAAACAGGTTTAAAATGATAACATAACTAAGCCAGATATAGCTTTTAAACAAAACGAATTACATAAAAAATCTAAATTGCATTAGACACCCGATAGTTGTAGTTTTTTAACTGTGACGGGTGGGACACTCATGACACCCGCCTATCTGAGTTGATTGCTTCGCTTTCTAAATCAAGACAAAGTATATATATTTTGTTCAACAGTTTTTTGATATGTTATTATAGGAAATGTAAGTTCCATTTTATTATTATAATAACATTATTTAACTTAGCAAATTTTAAAGAAAATGAGCATCTTAGCTTGTGACGGGTGGGACAGCATTTTGTGACGGGTGGGACGAGTCACAACTGAGGAGTTATAGTTGTGCATAAAATGCATTTTACTTGTTTCACATGCCGATTTACTCAATTTTTAACTTAAGTATCTTACTAAAATAACTAAAAAATTATCAGAACAGCCTAAAAAACTTGATGAACAATTGAAATAACCAATTTATCTTCTTCACATCAATAGGATTCAGGCATTCGTAAAACAATCTGTCCATGCGCGTTTTCATGATAGGTTCTGACAATATATTTAAAATTTAAGATATTTTGATGTAGGACGTATCATTTTCTTCAATATGGAAATATTTTCTACATTTGTAGACACCTATATTGTAACTAACAGTTCGCACAATAAAAGTGGAATCAAAGCGCTTCGTACGAGTTTTCGGGATATTAACCATAAAGCGGTGTCGATTTTTACTTGTACATTTACATTTTATAGTTTTTTTTCATCCAATGTATCTTATATGCTCTTTTTTACTAAAGACTCCAATTTATCACCATTTTCTTTAATTTCTCGTTTGATTTTCTATTTCTTTCGGCTGTATTCATTTCTTTAAAAAGTAATTAACAAAAAAATAAGCCTAATAACCAGAAAAAGTAAGTATAACACTGTTAAACTCTAATTCACTGAAGTTTAATTTTGTTCCTCCCGTTTTTGTGACGGGTGGGACACACTTTCAAACACAAATATTTCTATTCATATTCACTTGAGCAATGTCCTACCACGACAAAACAATTTCCCTTAGCATAATTGTTACTTTTACTAAGCCAAAAAACAATAAGTTACATTTCTTTCCAAGGTAGAATATAAAAATCATATTTTGCAGTGACGGGTGGGACATAAGATTAGCGATTCATTGAATGTCTACAACTTCTCACCATAAATGTTTCTTTGAAATCACTTACCACTGTTTTAAGCTCCGTGAATTGTATTTTCTTCTGGGATAGTTAGTTTTTTAAAATGACATATAAAAGACAGAGAAAAGAGTTGCCAACTTGAAGAAAAAAATATCATACCACATATAACCCTACTACAGCTACATTCATGAACAGAAAAATGAGGCAAAAATAGTATTTATTTTAAATAAGCTGTTGGTTTCCGTTAAATTAGTTTATTGTCTGTATTCTATTCACTGATTCAAATATAAATTACATAGTTTGTTTTTTTTACCCATGGTGTCACTTTCGCTGGAATGACCCTAGTATTTTTTTATGATTTACAGGCTAGGCGTTTGACCATAACTCACGATGTTAAGTGACTGTAGTATGTTTATATGAGTGTTTAAAAGACCCATCTGCGAAAGAGCTTAATTATTCCATTTTGAAATTTCAGATGATCCAGACTCTGTATTTTACACTGGCGTGCCTCAACGATGTGTTTGGTAGCAATGAAAAATCTCCCTCAGAAAAGCCTCTAATAAGACGTGTGAAAGACGTAGTGTTTAGTGCGTTGGCCTTCCCTGTGTCTCTGTTTGTCGGTGTCACTTTCTGGGCATTGTATGCAGTAGACAGGGAATTAATCTTACCGAGAGCTATGGACGCGTACTTCCCGACCTGGCTCAATCATGTCATGCACACCAACATAGTTATCTTCATCTTGGTAGATCTTATCACTTCATTCAGAATGTATCCTACGAAGAAGTTTGGTATGTCAATTCTGACCACGTTTATGCTCTGCTATGTTGTCTGGGTTCATGTGATCTATGCCAAAACTGGAATGTGGGTGTATCCGATCCTCAATATTATGAACTGGCCGATGAGAATCGCGTTCTATATTGTAAGTCTTGGCCTAGTTTCTAGTTTTTACACTTTAGGTGAAAGATTAAACAAAGCAGTCTGGTCAAAAGAAGTTGAACAAACAGTTAAGTCTGGGAAGAAAAAAGCCCAATAAATGGCTATGATAAGTTCATATCCATTAGAATTGCCTATTTAGTCTAGCACTTGCATTTTCGCTTGTTGCTTTAAGGGTTGTCTCTTTGTTTAATGGGAATGGTTGATTATATTTATAATATTAAATAGTGGCTTAGATACTTGGGAGTCGGGAATACAGCTAGTTAATAATAGCCAGTGAGAGATAATGTTATCTCAATAAGTTTTATCGCAACTTTGGAGTTTGCTATTCCAGTGTCATCATTATGCTGTAAAACATTGTAAGTGATAAAATGTTCAATCTCAAAAATAATATTTTTATGTAGAACATTGATTTAGAAATACATGGATGTAATTTTTTTTTGTATTCTAACTGTTATTCCACTCAGAATTTGGAGGCTGACAGGAAAGCGACTGTAGCTTAGTGGATAGAGCACTCGGCGTAAACTCGGATAGCACAGATTCAAGCCCTGCCAGTCGTAAAACTTTTGAATTGTCTATCATTCATATATTGGTAAAAAATATACTATGATATTATAATGTTAATATTGTAAAATTAAATAAATGGCAAATAAAGCAATTGTTACATTATCTCAAATCTTGATAAAGTATCATTGTTATTATAATAAAATTATAAGTAATTTTAATAGCTTGATAACAATAGCCAGCATTGACTAAAGTTCATAAAACAATAGTGATTGAATTTTAATCAGATAGTAGAGATATGTAGATAGCAATTCTGCCAAAGACCAAGGCTAGTAGCTAACAGCATTGCAAATTTTTTGCCACTATCACAATTCACCTTATAGATGCACCTACATGCATTCCACACATAAACTGCTTCGAGTTTAATTTGTTCTTGTTTTTTAACCGACTGCAAAAAGGGGGTTTTCAATTTATTTGTGTTTTTTTTAATGTTTGTTACTTCAGAACTCCGCAATTCATAAGCCGATTTGGAAAATTCTTGTTTTGGGAGGATATACTTTCAGATCCGATCAGATTCAGTCCCATAGAAATTTCATCAAAATCGGTTTAGTAGTTTGGTTTTGTAAATCAATAAATGGAAGTGTTATTCCTAGTTTCCCCTTTAGTTCTTACACCCCCACGCCTTGGTCGTCCATCTCGTTTGCAGTTGTGTGCCACTCTATATTGTTAGTGTGCGTTTGTAGAACTAGTTAGAATATGTCAGTGTGTGCAATACGTTTTTACTTTGTCCCCTTCAGTTTTTGGCAGACTTTTTTCGGTACTAGCTCAAGTTTAATGGAAATCTAAACTATATAATTACGATCAAAGGTGTAACAAAATACATGACTAAATGAGTACATTGGCGACTTAAATAATCACGGTGAGTAGAATGCATCAACCTGCGTCTGTAATGTAAAGGCGTAAAATATAATACTGCCTAATAATGTTGAAATTAAGTACCTATATTGGTTGTGATAAATTCATAGCAATAACAGTCTATGTGACTTGTTACTAATAAAACAATTTAGTACTACTGTGTACTGTGTTAAGGTCTAAAATGTGGCATAGAATAGTAAAAAATATTTATTAATATTAATTGAGGCTGTTTTCACGAAAGCTATAAAAAATATTGCAGCGAATTACGTAACGGTTTTTAAAGTGCATTTTATCCAGTTTAGTTATAGTCATACAGGGGCCTTACGGACAACAGCTATTGCGGCACCTAATCCGCTCAGTTGGAAAATCACGCGAACGTGAACCTTATCGCGCCCAGATACGGTTTGCGGTCGCGTGATTTTCCAACTGAGCGGATTAGGTGCCGCAATAGCAGTTGTCCGTAAGGCCTCTGGTATGTTTTTAAAGTAATTTTGTGTTCTTACATTCCAAATACAATAATTATAATACATAAGCATTATTATTTGTAATGTATGCGTATTAAAGATTTGAGGGGGCCGACCAGTGTAAGGTAGGCTGTGAATGATGATGAATTTAATTACCCGCTTGATTTATTTTACATATATACATAGTTTAGTGGGGATTTACGCAATAATGGATAGTAGTTAAACAAAAAATTATTCACACAATATTCATGACATTTGTACAAATACGGATATTGTATGAATGTGTACGTACGTACGTCATTGAAACACAATTAATCATATATTATTCTCACTTTAATATAAATACTATTAGCACATACACCAAAATATTTTTTTTACTTCAATCTAGAAGTATGTAACAATGATTGGGAAAAATCATGCGATAATATCTTGCCTGTCTTTTTTGATAAACTTATACATTAATTATAATCTTTTTGCAACTACTCTTTAGGGTTCTTCCTGTAACATCTATCTCTTACCAACGTACATATGTTATCCAAAATAGGTATGTGTGTGTACTAGGATGTAGTATAGCTAATCCATCGAGATACAATTCCTATAGAATCAATCTCAGTGAGCAGTCAAAAAACGCCCAAGTGTCATTGTACATACATTGTATCAATTAACTTCACAATGCCACAATTACTTCAATTTAGACGTTATATCGCTTGCAGTGTTGAACGTTAGTTGTCAGCAATGTCATCGTAGCTCTGGCGTCGCGCGGCGTTGTAGTCGGATCGCGGTTACCTTGTAACTAAGCAAAAAGTCTGCGTAATTCGTAGCGTGCGCCGATTTTTGGTTCGGACATTTTTTTGGCACGATTGTGTGTCTTTATATATTGTATCTCGATGAGCTAATCACAAAGTTTACTATAACATTCTGAAGGCCGAAATACTAACATTTGGGCTAAGTGAAGTAAGCAGGCTATATACTGGGTGACTTGTCATAGTCAGTGAGTGTCTGGAATTACGTTTAAATATATTTAGATCTAACTACATCGGCTTCGCACGGGTGTAATTTACGTGCGAAGCCGGGGCGGGTAGCTAGTTATATACATAAACCTTCCGTGAAAAATGATCTAACTGATGGTCAAAACCGCATCAAATCAATATCCGTTGCGTGGTTTAGGAAGAGTTAGCGGTCATACAGACAGACAGACGCGGAAATATGGCTATGTAGAGAAGAGAAGAAACAAAGCAAGTTGTTCTATTCCTTGGCTGTTTGGATTAGAAACGTAGAGTCAAAACATATTTCAATATTACAGGTGCTATGTACTAGAATTAGGTGCCTATGCCTATCATGTTGTGAAGTGTTCAAATATTTGCTTACATACCTACTAAATAATTTGAATAGATACTGAACGGTAAACCTATTAGCAATAATATTTCCTAATAAATTGTTGAAACCAATGAGATTGTTTTATTTATTGGGCATTCTGCTGAAATTATTACGCTTTGATTGCGGTTACTTCAAGGAATATACTACTCTCGGTTGTGTTGCTTTGCGGAAGGTCATCTTCAAAACTGCAGTGCAAGTACCGTTTTTTAATAATCATCAAATTTGACAGTTGAGATCGTCAAATTCGATAAAATGCAATTTGATTAGTACTCGCTATGATCGATTCTATGGAATTTTATCGAATTTGACGATCGATAAAGAACGGTACTTGCACTGCTGCAGTGCATGTACCTACCGTTCTTTGACGAATTTCGAAATCTAACGAATTTCGAATTTTTGACGTCTTACGCTGCTCTTACCGGTCCGTGGTCTCCATTTGAGAACCTTTAGGCCCCATCGGCCATCTGTTCTGCGTGCTATGTGCCCTGCCCACTGCCACTTCAACTTGCTAATCCGGTGGGCTATGTCGGTGCTTAGCATTTGGACCATAACTGATTAGTGCGAGTGTATAATTTAATCACCCATAAAATTATTTATTAATAATCACCTGCACTCGCAATCATCAAAGTGCAAGCAGGCTTTTAGACGAATCTCTATTGTATAGTTGTATCAAGTACAATAAGGAATTATTAATTTATTTTATTATGGAAACTGACGTGGTTTTCACACACTTTAATTATATTACACGGAAATTAGATGCAAAGCGAGACGGAGCCGCGCGCGCCCATTCACCATGAAAAAGACCGCCTAATGCGGTTGAAACTATAGTCGGAGTAACCGGCTTAATCTTACGCGAGTAACTCCCGTGTAATATGATGAAATATTAATTTATTGTTTCAGATTTAAGTAAATTTCATAATAATTAACATTACCAGCTTAAATTAGCATCATTAACAAAGTTCTATAAGTAAAACATAAGTAATTGATCCCTAATTCCTTATTGTACTTGATAATATGACGTTGAAGCTGAAATACACTAGAGATTCGTCTAAGCAACAGTTTTTTATTTCACTTTTTTCGTTTGATTTGATTTGATTTGATTTTATTTACCTAAGTTCATTAATATATTATGTACTACATCCTACGTTCAATAAGTAAAATACAACTGATATAATAAAAAGCATACTTTATTATGTACACGGTTTAAATAGTATGCAAGTAAATAAAATTTGTTAAAGGAGTATGGGCATTTATTATTAGAGTTCTGTACCCAAAGGGTAAAAACGGGACCCTATTACTAAGCCTACGATGTCTGTCCGTCTGTCTCTCTGTCCTACCTTTAAACGGCTGTATCTTTCGAACCGTAATAGATAGCCAGTTGAAATTTTCACAGAATATGTAATGTTACGGCGGATTGACTAATAAAAAAGTCAAAACTGAAGGGCCCCCATACAACAAACGTATTTTTTAACGTATTTTTGTATTAGTTCTAATGTAAAAACGGCAATACGTACAAGCGTCAAACTTGGCATGATTATAGTACCCATTCTAATCTAAAGTATAACAACAAATAATAAATAATGGCCAACTGCGAGTCGGTGTAAAATTTCTGTTCACCACCGATTCTCGTACGATCACCGAAGTGAAGCAATGTCAGGCGCGGTCGTTACTTGGATGGGTGACCGCCTGGGCGTTGATGGTATTTTGTCTTATTGCAAAAAAAAAAAAAATTTAGTAGCTAACAAGCTATGTGGTGGTACGGAACCCTCAGCGTGCGAGTCCGACTTGCACTTGGTCGGTTTTATTTTGATATAATTATGATCGAAAATGCTCATACTCCTTTTTTAACAACTCATTGAAAAAAATCAGCATGTTGCTTATTTTATTCGCCTTTTTGTCAACACACAATCAGGAATACAAACATGAAAGTTGCTATAAATTCTAATACTAATACATTTATTATCACTTACTAGGACTAGATCTTTTATTTAACCATAAACATAAGCTTACAAGTTGTTAAAAGTTATCTCTAATGATGAAAGTAAAAATACTTGGGGCTACCAAAACCTCAAAAACATTCAAATGTTAAATTAATATAAGAATGCTTTTGAGATTATGGTATGCCCCCTGTAGTACATCTTATTTATGCTAATTATTGTGCAAAAAAAACCTACTATAACCACAATTCAAAAGAAATCGTATTCACATCTCATTTCGACAAAAAAAATTCGGAAATAAATTAAGAACAATCAATACCGAGAAAATTAATGCAAATTATGTACTTTTCTTTTTTAAATTCATATTCTTAACTGCACTTGCTATAAATATACATTAAAGCATTTATAAGCAATTTATATTTTATGTACATAGCCGTTTAATACTTAGCATATTCCACTAGAAAGTCAAGGTGGTGGAGCTGCTGGCGCTTCAAAAAGGCGTAATAGGGATCTCTATTGTGCTTCATTTACTGGAGTTTATAGCAGTCAGAATGAAATAAGGAAGCGGAAATGAGGTGGAAACAATTTTGAAACTATGGTAAATTGGGAAGAGGTGACTTCAATGGCTGCTTGCACCTGGACTCTCCATTGAACGCTTAAAATAGGATTGATTACAATTTGCCTCGATCTTTTAAATACCTATGAAAAATACAAAGAAATAACCTTGGGACTGTAAGTCAAATAAAAGTATACGGTGTGTAAGGGAAACGCCCACGAAGCCAAAACGCTTTTATTTTACTATCGAAACAAAATGGAATACCAATAACCATTTGACCCATACTTATTGTTTTTGTGATTTAGAACAGTGTACTTTACTGGTCCTCACAAACTGAGTCTGCACCGGACCGGACTGCAAATGGATTTCGTGTGCTTGGGCCGAGCTTGGGTACGCGAATTTGAGGTCTTTCTTGAAGTGGTATGCAAGAAAAACTAATTGGGAACCACTGGTTTAGAATGTTGCATATCAGCAATGTAATGCGTACAAGCTTGCGCGCTGCGCAGGTCGTTCGTTGACCTTGTCAGCTGATATTTTATTTGTATTGCGAATATATAAAAAAAAAAAACCTTTATTGTGGTATTGTATCAGCAATCACTAGCATTATCGCCAGTCTTTGTTTTCGGGAGCGCTTCCCTTACACGTATAGTTTCAAATATTTCTAGAATTCCACTAGTGTTTTTTAAAGTAAAACAACTACTGCAGGCCTTGCACGGGCCGTGGAAAAATTGTCTTTCCACGCGTAGACGCGACAAAGCTAGAATATAGATACTTCTGTCTCTTTCTCGAGGGATACAGTGGATAGACAATTTATCCACACCCCGTGCTAGGCGTACTGTTTCTGGCAGTGAGACGTGTATGTCGGATGTACTTTAGTGCACTTTTTATTATATAATAGTCAGACAGTAAACGCTACATCTGTCCTCAAAAATAAACGGACATATTAACATTTTGTGCTGCATAATCGTCTGTATGTCACAATCACAGCCATTTATACCCGACAACGACAAAGGCAAAAGTTGGGTAGTTTTTAACGTGTATTTATGTTCAGCCTTCAGCCAAACGCCTCAACCAATCTTGATAAAAGAGGCGATGATAGATTCGTGAGGTTCAGGGAAGGGATGATCGCTGGGAAGGTGACTTCATTACAAGATGGCGAAATGTAAAGTAGGGATGGAATAAAAGTACATTGCACTCCCCTCATGTGAGATGGATATCAGTGGATAGGTCTTAAAATAAAATTTTCGCGAAAGTTTACAATGGTTGACATAGCTGCCGAATGCCAGCCAATAATTTCAAGTTTTTGAAGTTCAAATCAGCCATAAACACAAGCAAAGTCAGTTTATTTCAAGTCATGCCCTGTGGCCTTACGGACAACTGCTATTGCGGCACCAAACTAACGTTAAATCCGCTCAGTTAGAAAATCAAGCGAACGTGAACCTTAACGCGCTCAGATACGGTTTGCGGTCGCGTGATTATCCAACTGACCGGATTTAACGTTAGTTTGGTTCCGCAATAGCAGTTGTCCGTAAGGCCCCAGGTAAAGTAGTGGAGACTTGTAAACACTGTTTTAAACTATCACGGTTGTTCACTAAAGTTATATAATTATTTACGAGTGATTATCGGGAGCTCATTCCACAACCTTACCACGGTAAATATCCCGTAAATAATCATATGACTTGTAAACAGTTAACAAAATTAGAGTATTAAGGGGCCTGTATACCCCTGCAGCTCTCTCGCTCGCACATTTTCACATTATTGAAGATATAAAATCAATGAGTGTGAATTTCCAAAAAGTAACAAAATCATGTCATGGTGTCTATCGTAACATTACAAACAAAGAAATGTTTGCTTCGATATCTTGTAATTTGACGGAATAAAATGACGAGAAATAAAAATCACTTGTTACCATTTTACTGTGTCAAATTAAAATATATCAAATTGACATTTTCTTTGTTTGTAATGTTACGATAGACACCATGACATGATATTGTTACTTTTTGGAAATTCACGCTCATTGATTTTATATCTTCAATAATGTGAAAATGTGCGAGGGAGAAAGCTGCAGAGGGTATACAGGCCCCTTAATATGAAATGCCGTTGTCGGTTTTTTAAACATATAAACTTGTCATTATATTATTGTTCCGAACCGGAAATTTACTTCATTTACACTTACAGCCAATAACCTTCTAGAACATTCTAACATGAACAATCATGTGTTACACTTGCAATATTTATATTCTTTTACATAATTTTCTAGCTAATCTAGTTTACAGAAAGCTATATATATATATACTTTATTCGGAATGTTTACATTGAACATGCACGTCGATTTTTTAAATTGTTGAAAAGTGTAAACAAATATGGCCAGTTGAGTGAATAGATCCATGAGTATCCATGGATCTATTTAGTCACTAATGGTTGTGAATTAGCCGTACTAGTTAAAGCAGAAGGCGGGTTTAGGCTAAAATTTGCCACTCAAATTAAATAAAGTTTGGTAGATGGAGATTTCCGTTTTACTACACATGGTTTACAACTTTCAGATCACATAATAAAAAGAAAGATATAGCGTTTCGAACACAACTGGCAAAAGCTGTAGGTATTAACAAGGTAATTCATTGTTTTAAACTATCACGGTTATTCACTAAAGTTATATGATTATTTACGGGATATTTACCGTGGTAAGGTTGCGGAATGAGCTCCCGATATTTCGGTGCAGTTACATGCACCATGTTCATGGGAAGACTCATTCCCGTATCCCGTAAATAATCATATAACTTTAAGGTAATTCATAATCTGTCTATGTCGATCAAAACTGACTTCCAAGTTACCACTACTGCCCGCTCCGATTCTTCAACACTTTACTCAATGAAAATATAGGAGGAACTGAAAACTGCAGAGCGCAGCAGTACTATCATACTTTACTAATGGCTCCGAAACCGGTCGATCGTCTCGACCGATAAAAACATAATCGTGAGTGCAAGCCGGTGCTATAATAATTTATAACCTGGGTGTCTTCAAAGCCAGAGTCAATAAGTACCTTCTAGGTTTACATGCTTCATCTTTGGCCACAACATCGCTTTCCATCAGGTGAGCTGGTGAACAAAATTAAAACAATTTTTCAAGAAGAAAAATCCTGTAAAAATTAAACCTGGGTTATATAATTTTCAGGAAACAAGGACGGTGGCATGGCATATATGCTCATGTGACTAAATGTCTTTAAAAATAACGGTTTGTGCGCGGGTGAAACTGCGGGACGCAGCTAGTTTTATCATAATGCGCGTTACTTGTGCTTGATTTCAATTATCGTAACGTTACATCTTTCTTTTCTTCAGACCTCTGATTCTCCTATAGCCTACAGCGGCTTGCTAAGTTCATTCTAAGCTACGTTTTAACTTTCCTGTTAGATTTGTAGTGTCCGTTTTTCTTCCAGCCATTGCCTTGTGCGTCTCCGTTCAGCGCACGCGCACCGAACGCGGTAGTTTTGCTCTTGGACTCGAACAGGACGTCCGAGTCGGTCTCAGTTTCGGACATGTCTTTTGTTGCAACTGGAAATAGAATGCGAGATTAGGGGAGAAAATCACAATGTTAGGTAATAACCTAACACATCATTTTAGGTAGTACTACCAACTTAAATATTTTTTTTATTTTTGAAATCAGCTTTCGAAGCCTTCTCTCAAAATCGGTGAAGGAAAACATCGTTAGGAAACCCGTAAGACCAAGAATCTCAAAAGTTCAAAAATAAAAATTATGTGTATTAGGCCCATCTCTTCTCTCGCTGTCTCTCTCTCTCTCTCTCTGAGAGAAGGCCTGTGTCCCAGCAGTGGGAACATGATTGGCTGATAACTAAGAGGTTAGGAGGTAGAGAGTTTATTTGTATGCATAATTATTAATTTGTGAGATACTAATGTAATTTGGCTTGACCGTGTTAAATCTCAATAAATACAATTAAATTTATGAGGCAAATTTTCACACAACTTTTGAGGCACAACCACAGGCGTGAAAAAAACTTGAAAGGCACACATTTTGTTTTATTTTGTAACTACTTACTTAACAAAACAAAAAAGTTTACCAGGTTTTGGTTCGCCAAAGTTGTGTGCTAATTTGGCGCTGCGTTATCGCCTTAATATGGAACACGGGCTAAAAAGCGGTAATCACTTAATCTAAGGATTTGAGTTACGAAAAAGTTAGATAGGGTAGCCGTTAGTAAGGAGAATATATCCTACGAAGAATTTGAATGTATCATACCATGAGTTAAATACACACTGTTAGTAAATAAAAGCAATATGCTGTCCACCGAAACGAAAAAAATAACCAATACGATGTATCATGAGTTACACCACAATACACATATACTGGGTTACGCGAAAATGGTGTACTAATCCGAAAAGGGGCCATAGTACCAATCATTTTGAACAACTTTCACTATGGGACCACACCGAAATCGCAATAAAATATCAGCTGTTCTATAGAAAACGGTCATTCACACTCTAAAGAGTATAGAACATCTGATATTTTTTGGCGATTTCTGGTTTGGTCCCATAGTAAAAGATGTTCATACACTTCGATTTATGCAGTTATGCATCGCAATTGATACAAGTTTGCGGCGATGCAGAGTAAACTGACTGTTAGATTGGTTACAATATATTGTTTTTGTTTTGAGTTTTTAGTCCGTTTTATTACGTCTTTAATTCAGAATCAGAATCCATTTATTGTAACACTGTGTACATTTATATGAAAGTTCTTAAAATAGGTTTAGTCTCAACAGCTTCGCCCTTAACGGACATACAACCCTGTAACCGTTACAATTATAATTAATTTTCATTCATAATAAAATAAATAATAATATTAAGAATGTATAGTCCACTATAGTAGACACTATAAAGCGCGCGATCTATTCCATTACGCAAATCTTTACAGGGCTACCGAGTGACCGGCCTAGCCAAGTTTGAGGTCCACTGCAAATGTGACTAGCGATAACTAACTTTTTGTATGTCCTTCATATACACGTAAACGACATCATCGCTTAACATCAGGCGAGTTGGTCAAATGCAAGCCTATTACAAAAAATACAATTTTTTTTTACTTGTCATCCCACCACATAGGTTTTTGTTTTTATTACAATCGCTTTAAAATAGATCGGTTTAAATTGATAAAAAGTCTGTTCCGCAGGGCTTTTGCTTATTAGCTTCGCGTTCGGTGGACAGCTTCACAACTCTGAAAGCTTTTAACAATGTTGAAGTGGTTACTTTCGGCTACCCGTCGCAATAGTTGCCTCTGGTACTGACAGGGTTTGTCCTCGGTGTCGGCGAGGGGCAGCAGGCGGTAGTTGCGCGCGCGCGGCTTGCGCGGCCGGCACGCGCGCGCCGCCAGCCGCGCGGCGCCCGCTATCAGCCCGCAGAGTGCGCACAGCGCTGCCACGCCGCCGAGCGACGCGTACACTACTGACCAATCTGAAACACAAACAAGATTAGCGCAACTTCAACACAAATTTCGAATGTATGAAACGGGTGCGAAATCAAACTTTTATTCAAAATCCCATTCTGCAACAACGGAACTGCAAATTTTAATGTTCTACACGCACACGAGGGTGAGTTTACTGACCGCAGTCGGGCATGCCCGATGGGGCCGAAAAGTTCTCGAATCAAGACCATGGACCGGTAAGCGCAGCGTAGGACGTCCAAGACGTGCACACACAAGATGAACAGACGACCTAAGAGACCGCAGGGAAACGCTGGATGCAGGCCGCTTCCAACCGGCCCTTTTGGAGATCGATGGGGGAGGCTTATGTCCAGCAGTGGAGGTCCTACAGCTGAAATGATGATGATACTGACCGCAGTCGGGCATGGCTGTGGGGTCGAGCTGCGCCCACAGGCTCTGCATCCAGGCGGCGTCGCAGCGACACGTGCGCGTGGCCTGCTCGCACGCGCCGCGCCCGCTGCACGCGCTCAGGCACCGCGTGGAGCGCACCACGCCGCCGGACTCCACGCGCGCCGCCCCGCGCGCTAGAGGCAGCGCGCGCAGACCTTCCATCACCTTATTCTGAGAAGGGTGAACAACTCCGCTTTATTATTGTCCAAGCAGGTTCAAATCCAAAGAGATCATGTTAATAAAGCATATATTTTTCAAAATTCATAATATCCGCCCGGACAGTAATAGTTATTTGTTAAGGCCCGTTTGCACTTTGATTAGGGCAAGTGTAAGTGATTATTGACTAGTAATTTTGAGAGTGATTAAAATATACACTCGCACTAATCAGTTATGGGCCAAATGTGTTTAGTACTAATCAATAAGCACCTCACACTAGGCACTAGGTACTCTGGCCAGTAATTATAAAATATTTGTCATTAATACCAAGCCATAAGTGGTTGTTTAACAAATGTCATTTGCAGGTTATAATTTTGAAATGGTTTCTAATACCCTAATACACAATAAATTTATTAATACGACAGTGTGTTTGTTTGTTCTTCTTTCATACAGCACCACTGCAACGGATCGAAGTGTAATTGATATGAATAGAGGGGCCGGAGAATGACAAGACTGTTTAATCCCGTAAAAAATACGGTTAGGTTACGGTTACGGTATTAGGTTATGCCCATGCGAATGAAACCGCGGGGCGCCACTAGTAACAAATAAAATTTAAAAAAAAAAAAGTTTTAATAAAACATATCAAACCCAAAAAAGACAATGACGATATGCCAATATTTTCAATCAATACTCACATCTTCAGACAAGAAGAAAATCAGCTGCGTATTTCCAGAATCGATTTGACCCTTGACCTCAGTGACGTTGATCTTAATGTCTCCCTTCAGGAGCAAGGTCATTTTCTGTATGAGCGAGTCGAGTTGACCTTGCGTGAAGGACGATATGGGGATGTTGAGGGTCATCTCCATGAGGCTCGTTTCTATCGGGTCGGGTTTGACCTGTACGCTCACTGTGTCGCGGTCGGATTCACCTTGGTCGTCGGTCACTGTTAGTTCGAACACGTATCTTCCTGGTTCTATGTTTACTAGCTGGAAAATTGGGAAAACAAGGTTTTGTTTAGTTAATAGAGTCAGTTTCGCTCTACATTCTCTAGAATATTTGAATTGATTTAGATAATAATAATAGCGGATATATATAGGTGGAGCTGGGAAGCTCCGCCAGTTATTGCCCGCGTCAACAATGCGAATCAATCAATCAATCATTTATTGGGAACATAGTAATGGTACATTTTATATATTGAAGCGTCTGTATCCCGAACTAGTTTGCACTGTATTTCGGGATCCAGCGTCTTCTACCATCTATGGGTTTAAGATAGTGTTACAAATATTTTTACACGGTATATTAACGATTATGATTATCTATACTAATATTATAAAGAGGAAAGATTTGATTGTTTGTTTGCATTGAATAGGCTCCGAAACTACTGAACCGATTTGAAAAATTCTTTCACTGACGGTTAGCTACACTATCCCCGGGTGACATAGGCTATAATCTATACCCGTGCGAAGCTGGGGCGGACCGCTAGTGATAAATAAGTACATAAGAATATTTATATATAGCACAAATATAGCACAAAATTTAAATGTAGGTAATAAAAAGTATCATGATGTTATTATTTGACAACTGACTAGCTTTCATGACATTATCCAGAACTCGCCTAAGCTTCGACCCGTTCCATAAGACTATATCAACGGCAATAGAAACAATTTACCAATCATGATCATCAACAGCCTATATTAGTCCACTGCTGTACATAAGCCTCTCCCAAGGCACACCTATTTTTGGCTCAGGGCGTCTTATGCTACATTTACGATTCGTGGTCTCCACTCTCGAACATGTCTACTCCAACGGTTATCGATTCTTCGCCAGATATGACCTGCCCACTGCCACTTCACCTTGCTAATAAGAATGCCGGCGACTTTGGTTGTCTGGCCAATAACTTCGTTTAGAATACGATCCCTCAGAGAAACGCCGAGCACAGCTCTCTCCATGGCTCGCTGAGGACCAAACTTGTGAACCGCTCTAATGCCTAGGCCGCACACATCGCGATAACCCGAAGATTCGCGTTATCGCGATGTGTGTAGCCAAGTATTCGCGTATACTTCGGTGCTTCGTACGTAGCTGCGAGGACTTCGCTCCGCTGTCGGTAAATTCTCGCAGATCAAAGCGTCTTATCGCGATGAACTTCGCTTGCGTGGCCACACTTCAGTCGACCGCCAGCCATCGTGCGTAGCGGACGTGTAAGTTAAACTGTAGTGCATAATATAGCTGAAGCGAAACATGGATTGGAGTAACGATAGAATTTTAATTTATTGCCAATTACGAGTCTGAGTCGATTTTATGGAACCCAAACGAAACTGGCCATAAAAAAAGGATCTCTGCTATGAGCAACCGCGGCGTCCATTTTGTCTTTTGCTTTTATACATCGCTCGTACATCGAGATAAACTTTACATCGCGCATTATGTGGCCGCGCAGCTTCGCCGTAGACCGAAGACGAAGTTTATCGCCCGAATATTATCGCGATGTGTGTGGCCCAGGCATAAGTGTAAGCGTCCAGTATCCACGTTTCAGCACCTTAAGTCAGGACAGGTAATTGACAAATAACAATGTCGAATGAATCTTACCATGAGCACGGGCTGAGTATCGGAGCCCAGTATAACAGTCCCGGCGGCAAGCCCCGAGCCGGCGCGCGTCCACTTCCACGACACTATGCGGAAGTCGTCCGACGACTTGGACCCGTTCAGAATGAGTACGGGCAGAGGCAAGTTCAGGATTTTGTCGCCCCCTGCGTCCGCTTTCGGTGGACTGTTTTTGTCTAAACATAAAATAATTATATCAATAACAATTTAAGAGAAATTAGATAAATGTATTCTCACATGCAAGGCTGTATTGGGATTGACGTTATTTACAAAAGATGCATAAAGAAATACCAGCATTATTTACGACATTTCTTGCTGTATTTTCTGCCTAAGTCGTGCATGATGCACGTATTTACATGCGCTGTTTGTTATTTTTGGAATCATCAAAATTAAGTCACAATTTCACTTCACCCCAAGAGCACACAAACCACAAAATATACACAATTCATGCACCAAAAATTAGACAGACACAGGCTTTTCGTAGAATTTTTTAACATATCGGCAAGTTTTCACATTTCCTACCAGAACTAGATAAAGTATACCTTTCTTATTTCATTTTGTTTGGTGATCCTTTGTGGGCCAATTCTTGATTATTTTAAACTAGTGACTCGCCCGCCCGGCTTCGCACGGGTGTAATTTACGTGCGAAGCCGGGGCAGGTCGCTTGTTATATATATAAACCTTCCTTGAAAATGTATCTAACTGATGGTGAAAACCGCATCGAAATCCGTTGCGTGGTTTAGGAGGAGTTAGCGGCCATACAGACATACAGACGCGGAAAGCGACTTCAATTTATACTATGTAGAGATGTGTAGGGAAATAAAATATGAAAGGCATTTTTTTTACGTATCAGTATGAAGTATTATTAAACTATAAAGGCTTCTATAGACCAAAAGCAGCAGCAGCACATCTTAAACGCGATCCCGAGCGTTTTATAATACAAGGAACTGTATAGAACACTGTACATACCAAATATGTCAGCAGCATGTGAGCAGCGCAGCCGCGGTGAATTTCATGCTGTGTGTAGTGGTTTATACAGTTCTTTGTATTAAGCCGGCAATACGCATTGGCTATATAGTTCGGCAAGCGAAAACGAGTACAAACTTATAGACAGCCAATTTGGCTAGGCTTGTCATCGTACGTCGTCGCTCGCCTAGCTAGCCAATTGTAGGACACGCCAACGTATGCAAGACTCGTTTGGCGTGCCTTGTCACCACTAGGGATCGTTCGCCACGACTCTTCTCTCTTCGAATCAGTGTTGGTTTTTCAACGGCGATCGCCTGCACTCGGCAAACCTTGTCCACATGTTGGTTACATTGGCTCGATCAAACTTGGCCAACTTTTAGTTAGTGACATCAGCCAGTAGCTTTGTCAGTAGTTAATTCGCCTACGATTACTTGGCTGAGGCTCAGCGAGCTATGGCCAACTGCGCAAACATGAAATTGTATGAAAATGACATTGACAATGACATTAGCTAGAGAGAAATTATCTCAAGCTAATGTCATTTTCATACAATTTCATCTTTCCGCAGGCGTGAACGCTTACAGAAAGTGGCTCTCAAAGAGAATATAAATACTACGTGGCTCTTGTCTAGACCCCCATGCCCGCGTCCAAGCTGTGCTGCTGCTGACACGTTTAGTTTGTAGAAGACATAATTGTAATACAGCACAGTGCAACCAATTCATTTGTTTTGTTTCTTATTTGTTATACTAATTAAGGTGGGGAAATATACACCTACAAGCCTAGCACAGGCCGTGGACGGGCAAATTGTTTTTTCAACTTTCTTATCCGCGCGTAGACGCGACAAAGCTATATGTGGATATGTTTGTACCTTGTAAAGACGATGGATTTTTTTTCCACGGCCCTTGCTATACCTGCAGAACAGTAAAATCAGTAGCACTGTTTGTACACTTACTCTGTGTAACAGTGACTGTAACATTATCTGTGGCCGAGTTCCCGTTGTCATCGAGCACCGTCAACGAGAAGACATACTGTCCCTTAGTGAGGGAGGTGGCGTTCGCGACAGACTCGTTAAAGTTGACGATGTTAGAGTTAGTGGGGCCGGCGAGACAGCGCCACGTGTACGCCACGATGCGGTGGTCGTCCCGGGAACTAGAGCCGTTCAGCACCGCCCATGTTTGAGGCAGCGATATGAACTGCAAGGTTTCGAGTTAGAGTTGCCATGCACGATGTGAATTTACATTATGGGTAAGTTGATAAAGGTTTTATCTTGGTAACACTTTGCAGATTTTTTTTTCAGTCATTGTAATCTTTAAAATGTTGAAAATGTGTGAACGAGATGTCGCGAAATACGTAGATATTAACTATCTTTCTTTAGATAAAACTACATTACGATACTAGCCCAGTCGAATTAGATAAAAACAGGCTTGAGATTTACAAAAATTGGAAGCAGCAATTCACCCCCCTATCTTCGGGTATAAATCGAAAAATATCGATCCTACGAAAAAATTTATGGGAACCAAAATTGTAGGAAATTTAATTTCAAACAACTTTTGTGATAACTATTTTCCGTGTAATATTGAAAATAAATGAGTTATTCAAGATACAAAAAATAAACCTTTAAATCAAGATGGCGGATGCAACAACTTTGGTATCCCTACTTTTTGAAATTAGACTACCAGTGAACTACTTGACTGGGCTATACGTAGTGTGCGGCGTATTATATTACATCCACAAATCTTCGCGTTACTGCATGTGTTCAACATTTTAAAGCATTTAATATACCCCACGAACAAGGTGTATCCAAAAACTACTGAATAAGAATGAGATAGATAAGCAGATAGAGAGAGATAGAAAGACGACCTGTTGCTGTCAACCACATGGTGTCATTTTTGTAACAGAGATTCTGTGAGAGTTATTTTCATTGCATACACCCAGTGATTTCAATGACTACTTTGTTCTTTCAAATCTGAACTAGATATGGAAATAAAGTTAATTCTACAACCTGGCACAACTATTCATTATTGCCTTCTAATATATACAACTTCATCAGTGGAAGTGAAAGTTTAATTAGCACAAAATGTTATCACTTTCAAAATGTTTTTACATACTTGGTGATGGTTTATTTCACAGGGTGATGTTAGTTACACCAGAACCGTAGTTTCAATAATGTTACCCATCATGCCTTATTACGTATAACAAACTTTTTATACGATTGTGAAAAAATTAAACCAACCCTTTTCATCTTCCCATATCCGGTACATGCTCACTCATCAACACAGATTAAACTCTCCATGTTTATTGGTCACAGCACACACCAATTAGAAATAGGATCTGCAGTGCAAGTACCGTGCTAATTTGACATTTGAGATGTTTATTATAAAGAAAATATATTAAACAGTTCCGAGATGAGGCGATGCCGATCCGGTGCCGAGATGATATATCTGCTGTGACCTTAAGATGGTTACAGGAATATTCATGCATTCCCATTTACATCTTCAAAGACCATGTTTCATATCGTCTAAAATATCTATGGCCCCATTGAAATATTCACCAAGAAGGAAGTTATCCCCAATAAGTCGATCTGCAGTAACCGGCGCGTTCGGGTCTATATGATCGCATCAATATCATAGAAAACTATGTCTTCTTACAGCAGTATAAAGTCCATTTTAAAGTAATGTGTGGTACTCACAGCGTCAGGTCCAGCGTTGGCCTCTGGGGGGGTGTTTGTGGGAGGCTTGACGAACACGTGCACTTCAGCTATGGACGACTGCCCGGAGGAGTCCGTCACTTTTAGAACGAACGTGTACACGCCTTCAGACAGATTTGATAGCTGGAATTATGACAATTTTAAATAAACTGTAGGTATTTCATCAAAACTCGCGTGTGAAAACATAAGTTATTATAAACGGCTTACACTCACGATTATATTTATCGGTAGAAAGCGGCGCGTGCGGAAGCGATATAAAAAGACAGTCCTATATATTAAAGTTATATGATTATTTACAGGATATTTACCGTGGTAAGGTACAACCACCCAACCAACCTTACCACTGTAAATATCCCGTAAATAATCATATAACTTTAGTGAACAACCGTGATAGTTTAAAACAGAGTCCTTTATATTATTTTGTTTTACAGACATATTTACGGTTACGATGCCTTGTTTGTTAGTTTAGTTTTATAATTTTGGAACTAGTATGTTTAAATATTTGGTATTAAGTATTTTTTAATTTTTTTATTCGTATACATTTTTTTTTTTTTTTTAAATTTAGGTTTTTTTGTCAATAAATATATAAAAACAAAATATTATTAAAAAAAACCTAAACCTAGAGTGCCGCCGGCAGCGGGGCAGGGCCCAAGCTACCGGTGGTTAGGGCTGCAGAGTGAGGAACCTCCTGACAATACGTGCCGTGTCCAGGATTACTGCATTCTTCATCTGACCCTTGATCCAACCAGCTAGCGAGAGCCTCTTAAGGTGTTGGTCGAGGCTCTTCGCTATAAGGCCGTTCACCGATAAGACTATCGGGACAATGATCGTCGAGTCAACATCCCACATGGCGGCAACCTCGTGAGCCAAGTCAAGGTACTTGCTGAGTTTGTCCTTCTCGGCCTTCAAGAGGTTCTCGTCATGTGGGATGGTGATATCGACGAGCACTGCCCGGCGCTGGGACCGGTCGACCAACACGATATCAGGCTTATTGGCGACAATAGTCCTGTCCGTGATGATAGAGCGGTCCCAGTAGAGCAAAGCACGACCATTTTCGAGAACTGGCGCTGGTGCGTACTTATAGTACGGCACCTCACTCTTATTTTTATAATTATTGTAAATCATACTAATGTTAAGGTAAAATGTATAAGGGTCATAAAGTTCATCTTGCATAAACGGAAAGCCATCCTATTCATTAGTTTGATAAAACCTGATAAGCGCGTCACAGCGCTGGTATATTTTATAATTTCCTGCAATTCAGCGTATGTTATCCTTATCAGGCGCGTTAATGCCTTTACTTTATGGTTATTGTTGCGATAACTCACATTTGTTTAATTAGAGAGATATTCATCGCATTGATTGTGCCAACAAAATAGTACAGAAAAGATACCATATTTGGCAGGAATTTTTTGATGAAAATGTTTGAAAAAATTGTTTATTGGACGAAATCTACCTATAACTCATACTAATTAATTCAAACTACAAGTATAAATAAAAAAATATTAAAAAAGCAAACTATAATTAAAACGGTTCAACAGATTTTCTTGAATAATAGCTAAGAACACTAAAAATATATTTTTATTTTGTCATCATCATCATCATCAGCCAGAAGACGTCCACTGCTGAACATAGGCCTCCCCCTTTAACCCCCACACTGAACGACAGCCTGCCTTTTGCATCCACTGGATGCGCGCGACTCTCACAATGTCGTCGGTCCATCTAGTGGGAGGCTTCCCTACGCTGTGTCTTCCGGTTCGTGGTCTCCACTCTAGAACCTTTCTTCCCCATCGGTTATCGGTTCTTCGAGCGATGGGGCCTGCCCATTGCCACTTCAACTTGCAAATTTTATTTTAATTGCAATACCTATTCACTCTGGCTTGAAAAAGCCCAGATTATATATCTCAGGAAACAAAGAAGCCGGCAGGTTGTTCCAATCCTTGTCCGTGCGGATTAGAAAAACGGATTTTGCATGCGGGTTTTAATAATTAAATATTTATTCAAAATAATAATCATATAGGATTCTACCAGCACGAATCATGTTGTTAATACCGTCAAATGCCTTTTTTTATAATAGGCTTGCAAACCAATTCATTCTTGATTTGAAGACTGATTCTCTTGTAACATCATAGTAAGAAAAAAAAAAACCGTAAGAAACAAATAGTAAGACCACGTACCGGAAGACGCAGCGTAGGGAGGCCTCCCACTAGATGGACGACATTGTAAGAGTCGCGGGCATCCAGTGGATGCAAAAGGCAGGCTGTCGTTTAGTGTGAAGGTTAAAGGGGGAGGCCTATGTTCAGCAGTGGACGTCTTCTGGCTGATGATGAAGAAAAAAACGCAGCTCGCTGGGTTTTTATACAACTAGACGTGGTTCGCAGTGATAAAGGTCTGTAACTGTACGTTGATAGATACCTGCAAGTAAGGCGAGTGAGTGTTCTGCATATCGACTGCCTTGTTCTCGTCTTCAGCCGACTTGGTCCACTCCCAGGAGGTGATCTCGTGATCGTCGGTCGACAGGCTGCCGTTCAGGGTCAGCTTGTTGTTGGGCAGGTAGATGATCACGTCTTGACCTGTTGGTGGTATACAGGATGTAAGGGGAACATTCTCGAAGCCAAATGAAGGTTGTACTCATGAAATGAATTGTACTCATCATTATGAACCACTTTTAGTATGGGACCAACCCTGAAATCGCGAAAAAAAATATCTGTTGTTCCAATGAATATTTGATTTCTATATAAACAGTATGAAATCAGCCACTCTCTGCGCAGACTGTGTATCCAGTTGCTTCCACACGTTTGCGCAGCGCCTAAAAGTTGCGGAAATACTAGAAAATTTTAGAGCACACCTGCATTAGCTTCAGGCGGGTAGTCCGTATGGTTCAACACAGTAATATTGGCTGTTGTAGTATTCTTCACATGGTCAGAATCTTCCACTGTTAGCTTGAATGTGTAGTTGCCAGGCTGCTTCAGATCTTTGAGGACCAGTGTCGGCCCGTCTTGTAAAGGAGGCTGGTAGCCGATCGGCCCTGATGTCAGGTCCCAGTGCCAAGATATGATGGCATCGTCATCCTGAAATACATTACAATAATCAATATAATATATGTAGATATCAAAATATACTCATTCGAACATTTGCCCGTGATTCCACATTTATTGTGCGAACTGCTAGTCTCTGGAATTTGCTGCCTGAGTGGGGTGTTCCCCGATAGTTACAATCTGGGTGTCTTCAAGTCGAGAGTGAATCAGTTTCTTCTAGGCAAGCGTGCTCCATCGTGGACCGCATCATCGCTTAACATCAGGCGAGTTAGCGGGCAAGCGCAAGCCTATTTTAAAAAAAAAGCAACCCAGATATGTACTTGAATTGGCGCCATCCGTCGAAATATCTAATAGCAACGTCGCATTGCTCTGAGTGCGACAACTACTTCCCAACGACGCCGCGTGAAACTGGGTTCACATTGGTGCGCTGAAAGGGTGCGCTGTATGCTTGAGCGATTCAAGAAAATTTGTTTATTTGTTTGAAAATTATTAATCAGCTTTTTTGGATGTTTGACTTGTGGTTCCACCATCTTTGACCCACTATTACTTGTGGTACCACTAATCCTGTAAACATGGGCTCGTGGTCCCACTGCTTGGTGGGACCACTAGTCACGGCTATAGAGGACTCGTGGTACCACTGCTTCTTTCAATTAGAATGTTTTTTTTTTGTAAATTTTTCTTGTGATGTGTGAAGTGTCATTACATTCGTCTTCATGCCCAGAATGCGATACGCTATATTTTTAGAGTCGGATGTTTTTTAAACAATCTTGTCACATCACTTCAACACCTGGAGTATGAGAAGTTTTTAAAACTAACTCACGAGCAATTTTACCTTTATGTCGCGGGTAGCAGACCAATGGACTAGCTTATTTTAGGAAGTTGAAAAAAAAAACTACTTATAGTTGTTATTAGGAGCTTTTTAAGATTAATGCCAATCTATATTAATACCTTTCCCTCTTCCTCGTCCTTTACCTCTTCTGTATATCTTCTCAAAACTAAGGTTGCCTGGAAGAATTCGCTTAAAGCGATAAGGACGCCAATTGTTTCACTAGTTTTAAGTTGTTTTTGTCTTATGTACCTATGTAATTTCTGGTGTGAACAATAAAGAGTTCTAATAACTAGATACAGGTACCAAAGTATTTCTTTGTCGTTGTATTTTACCTTACTAGCACTGCCATCCAACACCGCCATGGAGTTAGGCAGTTTGACCGTCTGTGTCTGCGGAGTGATCACCACCATGGGAGGAGTGTTGATCCTCTGCGGTGGCAGCACTGTCACATTTGCATACCCTTCGCCGTACGAGTTCGTTCCGTTTACAGTCAGCTTGAAACGGTACTGGCCTTCTGTCAGGTCGGTGAGGGTCACCGTTGCTCCGTTTTGATTCATATTGCCTAGAATTTAAGATCATGATTATTTTATTATATTAGCTTGCACCGTCCCACAGCAGGGCAAAGGACTCCCTTCTTTTCTTCTTATTCCTCTATTTTGCGCAATTTGAATCAGTCCGTCAAGTAGGAGTCCAGTTCGTCCCTCAATCTCCATCTGGGCCTTCCGGGAGGTTACTTGTCATCCTGTGATTTTAGCCCAACAATCCTATGACATGTGACTGATAACCGGCCCAGTCCCCTTCAGGTGAGCGACCTTCAAGGCTACGTCGGCAATCAAAGTCCTGGAGCGCAGTATGAATGTTTCTTATCTTGTGTATAAGTTTCACTGCAGAGATAATGCGCTCCATGGCTCACTGCCATACTCCGATGGAGAACATCTGAACTTTTATCAGTGACTAAATTTGAGCACCATATGTAAGGGTAGGGAAAACTAACACGTTTATACGAGAGTGGCAGTGGTAATGACTACTGCATAAAGTTAAATGTTAATTATAGAACAACCATAGTACAAAAACTAACTGGAAATGTTGATATGATAAGAATAATGTATACAGTTCCTTATCTTAAAACAAGGTTGCATAGAATTATTTTCATCAAATATTTTTGACAGAGGATGAGACTGGCAAAGGACTGGAATGTATACGGGCGAATGTTGGCGAAAGTGCTGCTGGACACTATCTTGTTTGCCATCGCTGCAGTATCCACACACCGGGTGAAGCAAAATGGGCCAATGAATTGCCTAGTTGTGGAAAATGCCCGCTACACTAGTAATAAAGTCAAGCATCCACACACAGCTTGTCGCCTTGCCTTGCTCATACCTGCAATGTACCGACTCGCTATCGCATGCAAGCAAATTCTTTTGCTGATACATCCACAACTCATTCGCTTGCGATAGTATGCGGCATAAGGGGGGGTTTTTACCCTATTAAAGCATTTTTTTTACAATGTGTATTTATTTTTGTACCTGTAAACCCTTCTTTTGGCTGGTCAACCAGCGTCCAAACATAGTTGTAATGACTCATAGCTGCTTTTTCATCAGGGATGGTGTATGCAGCCAAGGTAACTTCTTTCTCTGGCAGTTGAACCTTGAAAGAGATATATTTTGATGAGCATGATATCAAAAGTTTATGAAAAATTAACCTATTATGTTCACCTGTTTAGAATACAAGTTTACACATACTGATACATGTACTTGCATTTAAATAGTTACCTGTTTAGATAAAATGGACACAGTTAATGTTTGAATGGTTTTCGCTGATGAAGTTTCTATTTTCAAAGCATCACTTTTAACTTCAGAATCATCCTTTTTGATAGCATCAATTGGTGTTGTGGGACCTTTTGAAAACGGTCTGATGGTTTGAATGCAGGCGCCTTGAGCATTTTCTTCGGTGCCACGTATGCATTTGCATATACCATTACGTATCTTAATCCCTAACGGGATGCATTCCGAGTTGAAGGGACAGTCGTTTACGCCTACTTCGCAGGTTATCTTGTCTAGAAAGTTTGTGGAATCCATTATCATGTCACTGTCGCTGTTATCTCGGTACAGGGACCTTGCATCGTCTTCATCCACTGGTAAATTGTTGATAAAATGTGAGAGGAAATTGGAATCTTCATCGTCATTGAGGAGGTCATTGCGGTGGCCAGTGTAAGGGGAGTATATGGGCTCTTCTTCGGGTGAAAAGTTCCTGCTAATTTCTCTAGCACTTGATTGGTCGAGGATGTCGGACCAGTTTTCTGGAAGAAAATAAGCTTGAATAAATAGATTATAACATGCAGGGTCTGCAGGGTCAAGGCGAAGTTACGGCGTGCAAGTGGCCATGAAAAGTTGTACAGCCATGCCCCTGGACTGCATCGGGCCCTACTTAAAAGTTCTAGCCTATTAGCTAGAATTTTTAACAGCCAATGAGGTACGGTTTTTAACCTAGTGTAATCCAAAAAGACTACTTTTCCATTGTCACTTATACTTTGTTTGCATCAGGGGTTAAAGATATCAATACAGTACATGTAACTGACTACAATTTGTGAATGCGGCTATACATAGTCCAGGTTTTCTTTTGACAGCTGCCATAACATTGTAAAAAGCGGAATAAAAACATTTTGTTTTCATGTTTAAATGTAGTAGTTATATTGGCTTCAAACATAAGTTCATAAACCTACTATAAATTATCAGAATTTACGATTTCTACTTAGCTTTTTACAATCTACCGCAACTGTCAGGTCTATAAACCTTGGACCTCAGTTTAATATATAATTATACAATTTGCCAGAAAACTGCAAGCAACAAGATAAAAACTCAGCTAAAAATGTTTTGCCAAAAATAACTTGGCAAGAGTAGAATCACCAAGAAGATAAATCCAATCTAGTAAATAGGCATAATACAGTGACCTCAATTAGTAGTAGTGCATAGACTCATAATATATATAAAAGCGAACTGACTGCCTGAGCTGACTTAAGAGGGCAAAGGGAACATATTATTTTTATTGCATACAAAGTCGCGGGCATCAAGCTAGTTTATATTATTAGTTTGATGTGTCATTTTGGTTCTCACCATTAGGTAGCACCGGCTTCACAAGTATCATGGAGACATGGGACTCCCACTTGCGGCTGCCGGCACGCAGCAGAGGCAGGCAGAGCTCATCACTTGCACATTCCACATGATAGCATCTCGTGTCCACAATAAACACAATATTGCAGGTTGCAGATATACAGCATGACATTACACACTGCCTCAGGCCTTTGAGGACAGCTTTCTCCGTAAAATTCCCCGCTGTGAGGTTTCCTGAAAATTAAAAATAATTATGATGAAGTTGACTTGAACAGCCTTTGCAAAGAGCTGCGACCAATATTAAAGGCAGTTATCGCCAGGAGGTTCCTCAGTCTGTAGCCCCGACCACCGGCAGCTTGAGCCCTGTACCGCTGCTATCGGTATCATAGGTTTGTTTTTTTTTTACAATATTTCATGTTATTGTATAGATATTGCAAATAAAAAACTTGGATCTAAGTAGGAAAATAAATATGTAAATGAAAATCAAGTGTTGACACAACTGTGCGCACACAATTGTTATGTTTATATAAGTCAATACCAACAGGTACTATTTTTAAACATATGTTTATGATTATAGCTTATAAACATTATCTATAATAATTCTGCATGCAAGGGCTTACCGACTGGTGCATAATTAACGAAGTTTTTTGGATATAACTTGGGGCACTTATTGTTCTCTCCATATTTTTCACTCCAAGCTTTATTGTACTGAGACAAAGATATTTTCACATTTACAGAAAATACTATAAATAAGCTTATCCATATGATTTTACTCCTGTACATTATTATTTTTGGGATCTAATTGAATTCTGTGATCATAAGTTTCAAACTGTTAATAAATCATGAATCCTCAGCTATCTGCACAACAGGAACTCTAATATTAGATATGGTCCGATTTATATTGCGTGGGTGCAGAGCTGAACTGCTTTTTGTACATTTATTTGCTCTAATTATAGTATTTCCTTTTGCTTAGATTTGTTATAAAATAAAACAACAGAGATTTATTTTGTGACTTTTGGAGTACATCGATCGATGGTGACACTGACATTAGTGATGTGTTTCTGTTTTGACAGCGCAGACCAGTGTCTCCATATAAAAATAAAGGATTACCGTGTTGCCAGGGTGAAAATACGGTGTTTTACGGTGTGTCAGTTAAAAATTTACCGTAATTACCGTGTAATGTTTAAGTGTATGGTAAAATTGGTAAATAAGTAGATAAAAAACAAATTTAAAGGGAAATTAAAAGCAATAATTAAATTACAATCAAAATTTAATTTTTAATACCTACTTATTATTAATTGTTACATGTTTCTAATTTTTGTAATGAATTTAAACCTACTTATTTATAAAAAACTAGTTCCTTAATCCGAATCTAAGACGACGATTTCTTTTTCGTAAATAGAAGCATTCATTTTGCTGATCATTTCTTTAATGGGCATGAAATCAACACAGGTTTTTCCTCTTCTTTTTATCGACTGTTGACCCCTGAACTAGGTGCTGAGTGTTGCCATCTAAAATTTTGTGTTTTAAAAAGTTACGTTTCGTTACACGTAATCAAAAAAATATCAAAAATGCGAAAAGTTATTCAACACCTTATTACGGTAGAATTACGACACGGTAATGCACGTTTACCGTTGACCGTAGATTATGTCAGATTACGGTGCATCTACGGTAATTACCGTGTATATGGAGACACTGGCGCAGACTGTCTTCATTTTTTTGTGCTTTTGCAGTTGGTAGCCTTGCGGAAATTTAGGGAAGCATATAATAATCGACTAAATCGATTGAGGATTACTCGAGTGGTTGAAGGCAATCTTTCACTACTCAGTACGAGATAGCGTTAGAAGCTTCCGGGAAAATTAGGCATAGTTTTGGACGCTTTTCCTGATTTTCATTGCTACTCATTAAGAGATGGCGTAAAAAAAATATATTATGTTGCATTTTAAAGCAAAATATTAAGATCAAAGATTTTTTATATACTATAAAATACTAATACTACTATAGATTAAGATAGTATCCGATGAAGTCATAGGATTATACCCTAATATTTTGCTTTGTATTTTTGTTGTTTTTACTGTTGTATTTTAAATTAATATACTCCCAAGAAATAACCACAATTACCATCACATACCATACATTAAAATAGGTAGTAAAACAATTGCATTTATTTGTAAAAAGAGCGGCAAACAGGGCACTTATGTTAAGCGGTAATCCCCGCCTTAGGACACCTGCAACTTCAGATCTTTGAAACGAGGGAGATTCGGTAAGGAGACGGGTGCAAACGTATCAGGCCTAAATCAGGTTTGATGCCTTTAGGAAAACTCACCCTGTAGTCAACCATACCGCCCTTAGTGGTTATAATAGTTATTGATAGTTTGTTTAGTGTGTGAAAAATGAATAACTAAGTGTACCGTAGGTACCTACCTACGTATAGTTTTTAAAAAGTGGATGAAACATGGGGACATTTAAACAAAGAGAATATAAATTTAAACACGAATGATAATTGTACCAAGGCATATATTTATATATCTCCCTTGTATCAACGTTCACTTATCGTTAACTATCATCATCATCATCATCATCACTCTCCACCTTCTTTATGTGACTTAATAAACCTTTTTTTCGCTACAGGCCACTTACTGTGTTAAATTAATAATTTCAAAAAACAAAATGAAGAGAGTCGATAGTCTTGATGAGGCCTTTGTGCTGGTCGAGCGTCTGGCCTGGTGGTAAGCGCAGCCATAGCCGTCTGCATCACTTCAGTAGGTACAGAGTCTGCAACATTAGCGGTGTTATCACAAAACATCATCATCATCATCATCATCAGCCAGAAGACGTCCACTGCTGAACATAGGCCTCCCCCTTTAACCTCCACACTGAACGACAGCCTGCCTTTTGCATCCACTGGATGCCCGCGACTCACAAAACAAATAGGTAGATATGTTATCGATGCATTGCCAGCTCCGAGAGTTGTTTGTAGATATCTATGCATGTCATGATTTAAACGAATAAATAGGTACCGACCGGATTGCTAGCGCTACTTTGGAAGTTTGGACAAAAAATTTGCATTGCCATTCAACGTGGTACCATGCTGCCAGGCACACATGTCTTCTGTGGCACATATACTGGCCACTTTTCCTTCCACCAAGGATAAGTTTTTAATTTAGTTTAGAGTATTTTATTTCTATGTACCTAAGTAGTTTTAGGTTTTATTTTTGTATTTTGTCCAAATAAGTGTAATTTTCTTGTTTTAAAGTAGGTACGTACTCAAACTTATAAAATTTTAAATTAGTATTAATTCTTTAATTAATTAAAAGGCATTCGGTAAATACTTATTTTCACATGTTTGTCTAAATATTTGTTCTTGCACTTGTTCTTTTGTGTTTATTTGTTCTTCTGAATTATATTAGTTAAGGCCAAATTTTCTTTATTGTAATAGCTTTCCGTGCATGGTTGCCTGGAAGAAATAGTTTTAGGCGATAATGCCGTCTATTATAACCTTATTTTTCATTGTAATGTATGTTTTCCTTGTTTGTGTGGTTTTTAATAATGAGTTATCTTTATCTTACCTATCATAATTAAAATCAGGATAGTACCTAAGACTATATAGATCCTACCTAAGACCATTTTCTTTTACGGCCTTCTTGTGTGATACGCTAATTCAATATTAGTTTCGCAAATAATCTTACTATGTAGGTACCTATTCGTACGTAAGTAATCAATAATTTACTTACGCTCTATGAAATTAAATTTTCCTCATACTTCAATGAACCATATTGTAAACAATGGAATTCGTTTTGTAGTATAATGTTTATTTGGTCCAGCTGTGTTGCCATCACCATTGAGTTAGATTGCATTTTCATATATTTTCCTTAAGTGACTACATTCCACGGATCCTAAGATGGGGGCGGGACAAATAGGAGGGATAGCCACCCTACGTAAGACCTAATTATATATAATTACCGACCTTATTACCAGGGGCCTTACGGCTAACTGTTTTAATCGAATCGTATAGATAGGTGATGCGAAAATGCTATTTCACGTAGCCGTACTTACTTGTACTAATATGTATTCTGTGGTAGCCGTAAGACCCTTGGGGCCTTGACTTTTCTATGGCTGCTTTTACGTAATGACACCGCTACGACTCCGCAGTCAGTGTTTAGCCTTACCATGTTTGATTTAAAAAAACATCAAAATCTCATTCAAAGGTTATTCGTGGGAATACAAAAAAACGCGTCGAGAACTCCTCCTTTTACCGTCAGTCATACAGGATCGATATTGCGTTATTTTCACCGTAGTCTAATAGATTATTTTATACCATATTTTTAACCGCCTTCAAAAAGGAGTGGGCCCACAACAGTATTTTTTTAATGCTTGCTTCCTTAAAACTCCTTCATTAATTAATCGATTTGAAACCCTCTTTTTTATTTGAAAATATTAGGTACTTTCCGATTGAGTGATTGTCTTATAGAAATTTCATCAAAATCGGTTAAGTAGTTTGGTTTTTAAATCAAAATAACAGGAAAATTGCGTATTTTACTAATTTTGCAGTCGGTTTTATGAATTGATAATTATTTTCAGTTGACATAGATTTCGAAAATCCAGCTCATTTTCTCGGACAACCGGCCGAAGTATCGGAAGGGCAGTTTATTGTAAGTAGGAAACAATAGCCGTATTAATACTTGATTAAAATAACCATTATTTAGAAACAGACATAGATTGACAGATGGGCAAAACTATTTATATAGATAGGGATTTGTCGCTCTGCAAACAACACAAAACAAAAATTATATAAAACACACGAAACAAATTACAATATTATTATTTTTGAAGTTATACTTCTTATGCGACTTGCAACAAGGTTGCGTTAAACGTTTAACGCTACCATGAAGGGGAAATTTTTCCCTCTCGTATGGTTGCGAAATGCGTATCCTTTTTTCGCCTGCGACTAGCAGATCCGGTAGTGAAATGGTGTCGCTAATGGAAATGGATTGAGAAGCCTAAGGAGCTAGGTTCGAATCTCGAGAAAAGCATGTTTTTAAATTGGTGATATTTTTGCCCTAGTTATAATTTTAGGGTTCCTTGTTGAAGTATAACTTCTTCCGCGCGGTGGGACTCCACGCACATTTTTTTAATAATAATAATGTATATCACTAATGATTTTTATTACATCATCAGCCATTAAACGTCCACTGCTGAACAAGGCCTCCCTCTTAGAGAGGGGTGTTGCCATAATCCCCACGCTTGGCAGGCGGCTTGGGGATCGCAGTACGTTCACCGTGTACTAACAGGACGCTGCTGCCCATCCTCCGGTGGTTTTGGTCGCAGTTTTAGGATATACCCGGGTCCATAATAATGTATATTACTTAGTAATTAGTAAATTTAAGGCTTTTTAATGTTATAATTTTGAATCAATTCATAACATCTCATGTTGTGAATTAATGGTTTGAAAATCAATATTACTATTTTAGGTCTAATTCTACCAGGTTATACAGGTATGGATACATTAGTTTGCCACGGAGCTTTAAAAAGATAATGTACCGACGAAGTTTTGATACCCCTGTGAAATCGAAAAAATATGCGACATAAACGTTCATATCTTTTGATTGCGTTGACTTACAACTTTTGTTTTTTTACAGCTGAAAGAAACCGTAGACCCAAGTATTTAATATAAATTTCAACTTGATACCTTTACGCGTTCTTGAGAAAAAGGGTCTTGACAGACGGACAGACAGACGGACAGACGGACAACGAAGTGATCCTATAAGGGTTCCGTTTTTTCCTTTTGAGGTACGGAACCCTAAAAACGAGCTAAGTATGTTACCTGTTGATTATACTCAACAGGTGTATTATTTATCTCACGCCATGCTGTTCTGCGTGGGCGCGCTGATCGAAGCCCACGTGGTGGTCACGCCGGCGATCTGCGTGTACGGCGAGCGGTACAAATTCGACGTGTTTGGGGGAACGCACAGGTTCATCGAGGACTCGGGCATTCACAGACAAGTGCACCATCTTTGTATGCATAGGGGTAAGTTTCATCGCAAACCTGCACGGTATCATTTCAGCCTATCATGTTCCCACTGCTGGGACTGAGGAGCCTTACTGCTAGCTGTTTTAAGCAATTCAGTGTAGGTGATGAAAAAAGTTGCGCGACCGCAAACCGTATCTGTGCGTTTAGGTTCACGTTCGCGTGATTTTCGCAACTGCGCGGTTTTAACGTTAGTTTGAGACCGCGCAAGGCGTTCGCCATAAGACCCCAGTAGGTACTGATTGATTCTTATTTTCCTTTCATATTCAAAATAATTGAGATACCCACCAAAATATACCTATTTATATAAAATGCCATATTCATAATAGAAATAGCCTAAACGATATTTTTACGACACCCAATTATACACCTATCCTCTAAATATGCAATGGGGTAGGTAGGTTTCTATTATACTGCGGATATGCGATGGAGGAGCGCGCATTATTTAAGGTTACCTTACCACTCGAATAGTTTTAATTTAATTTTATTATAATACCGATTAAGATACCTTGATAATTTTTTATCAAAACAACGTGAGTCACGATGACCGATCGATAATTTCATAAACCAACAATGCTTCCTTCTGTTTGTCTATAAGCTTTGCAGTAATTATTAGATGAGTTACGCACTTGTCACAGTAAATAGCTATCTAAAATTGTCACTAAAAATCCATGTCTATGACCTCACGCCACGGACAATGGTAGCTAATAGATTTGCACTTATTTATTCTATTGTAAGTCTTCTTCTTTCGAGTTGATGTTCCGCAAAATACAATTCTATTTTCAAATCAAGTTTCTAGACCAAAATTTTGCCACTATTGTAAGTGATACTAATAATTGTAAACTTTTCTATTGTAAGTGTTAATCGAGGCATGGGTATAATGCTGACTTCCTTGTTTCCTAAAAAGATGACCTTTTTGATTCCATTCCTGCGTCAGAATTCCACTACCACCCCGACACCAAAAGCTCATCTTGCAAACATCTTGCAAAACAGGAAATCTTACACCATCCAGTTTTCAGCGGACCTGCAGAGTGTGGAATGTCCTTCCCTTGAAGGTCTTCCCAACACGATCTAACATTAGGCGTTACAAAAAAATGTCTAGAGATACACCCCGTTTTTTTTTTTTTTTTCTAATTATAAATAGGCTTGCGCTTGGCCGCCAACTCGCCTGATGTTAAGCGATGATGCGGCCTACGATGGAGAACGCTTGCCTAGAAGAAACCTATTCACTCTCGACTTGAAGACACCCAGATTGTAACTATCGGGGAACATCCACTCAGGCAGCGAATTCCATAGACTAGCAGTTCGCATAATAAATGTGGAATCAAAGCGCTTCGTACGGGTTCTCGGAATATCAACCATAAAGCGATGACGATTCTTCGTACCCACTCTGGCAGTCCGATAGAAAAATGGGCAGGAGGGACCCAGTCTACATGTATAGCTCGTGTAGTCAGAGTGAATAAGTCTCTTTAATTAGAATTAGTCCTTAATTAAGTATCTTTTAGGACTGCGTGCTCCATCAGCGTCTCTTGACCATATCGTCGCTTACCAAGAGGTCAGAACGCAATGAAATTCTTTCCCCTCCCCCAGATAAAAAGATAATCGAACATTTCACTCCTAACAGGATATAACCATACCAAACGATTGCGAGGTACGTGTTCTCCCGACAACATAGCGCTTCTGGTTCTGAACAAGCAGTTTTCATTCAACGTGAGAGAACACGGAGCTGATTTCATCGTAAATAGACTCCGGTACGGCTCCCCAGGGACGCTGGCAGAGCGTGAGAAGGACATGTCGTGTAGATACTTCGGGTGGGGCAGCAGAAGGAATGTGAGCCTTATTCACTAACTATTATTGTATTAAGTATTTTTTACACTAATCTATAGTACTAACATTAAGAGGGATTTTGTATGTTTGTAGGAAGTAATCACTGGAACTACTGAACTGAACAGATAGGGACGATCGTGGTTCCTATCCGCTAAGGCTGAGAAGAATAGAATGAAAAAATGGAAGCCTAGGCTGCAGACATTTTTTTTGTCTGATGCATTTTCAGTGGAGAGGCCTTTAATTGCAACTAATGCATTAAAGATCGGGAAAGGTGGAAGCTACTCCACTGATACAAGCAAGACTCTAAAGAAAAATAAGACCTTTTTATATGACATGAATAAGATTTTTTTTGACAGGGTAGGCGTTTGACCTCTACTCGCCTGATGTTAAGAGTCGGTGTGGCCGAAGATGGTAAACACGCTGGAAAGGGAACTAGCTGAGATGCTGCCGGATTAGGTACACTGTTAGGTGCTTGGCGATAGACTTTCCACTTGAGGGTGGTAGCTAGCCAGCCATCATTAGAAAGTGTCCTACCATGCACCACAGTTTCCTCATGATTTTTTCTTGACTAGCAGCTCTAGCTCACTGTTGAGAGTTGAACCCACACCCTTCGGTTTGGAATTCTAACTGGCCTACCACTTAGCTATCAACGCTACAACATTACAAAAATATATATGAGTAAACCTGTCTATCACGCTTACCGATTTCAGTTAGTTTTATCTGAAAAATCAGCAAGTTCCATAATCTTTTTATTATAGCCACAGATCTTTTCCAGGGTTACCTAGTTCCATTGCTGATCAAGCTCCGGCGCATGGACGTTACCATCATGGCACCTGAAAATTGCCTCAAGCTGTTTAACAATAAGGAAGCATATCTATGTATACATCAACCGCAGTGCAAGGTACGAACTTTTGCGGTTGCTTTCACAGAATCATCGACGAATCCGGAATGGATGAATTCGGAAGTGAACGACTCAGTAATTTGTACAATGACAACTAATCGATACTAATCGATTTGCCAAACCGGCGAAGCGAGTTTCGGACTCGCACTAACGACCCAGAACCGAATAGAAAAATGAGTTTAGTGGTTGGTACCTAACCCTCGGTGCACGAGTCGAACTTGCACTTGACCGGTTTTATTATTGATGTGAATTGAGTTCAGTGCCAACCAGAATTTAGAGACTTAAATCGTTCAAAACCCGGCGCAGCAGTACACGTTCTCTTCACCCTTCGATATTGGATGTTTTTATGACCTGTTATTTTAATGGAAACATTGCTCTTCAAACCAGAAGACGGCAATGTTTGCATACTACTGCTTGCCAGTTAATTAAATGGCAAAGCTGTGGTCTTTACCGGGCGGACCTCGCTGAAGAGTCCTAGCACTATAACAATAAAGGATCTAATTTATTTCGTTGGGTCTAATTTATGAACTAAGTCTAGTCTAGAAAGAGTCCTACCACTATAACAAAGGATCTAATTTATTTCGCTGGGTCTAATTTATGAACTAAGTCTAGTCTAGATATAGTTCTAAATAGCAGTCTCTATTACCTTTACCTATAATTATCATTATAATAATTACAGGGTGTAAGGGGAACACTCTCGAAGCCAAAAGAAGGTAATTGTACTCATCATTATGAACCACTTTTAGTATGGAACCAGCCCTGAAATCGCGAAAAAAAATCAGCTGTTCCATACATATTGTCGAGTGTCAATGACCGTTTTCTATAGAACAGCAGGATATTTTTTTCGCGATTTCAGGGCTGGTTCCATAGTAAAAGTTGTTCATAATGATGAGTACAATTACCTTATTTTGGCTTCGAGAGTGTTCCCCTTACACCCCGTATAGACAATCGTTGAATGAAACAGCTAATGTAAAGCCCGTTACAGACGATGCGCAGTAATCTCGCGCGAGACTACTCACGCGAGTACTATCGCCTGCAACGAGCTACAACACTTTTGGCTTAGAACGAGACTACAAAGCAACTTCCACCGCCACTGGCACTAAGCAAAAAGTGTTGTAGACCATTGCAGGCGATGCACAGTACACGCTTGAGTAATACTCGCGCGAGTACTGCGCATTGTCTGCAACGGGCTTTAGAATTCGTTGCAATATGTTTCTTCTTTATTTCATAGCATTTTATTGTTTGCAGACGGACAAGTACGGAGCGCTATGTCCGGTAAGTGGCACTTAGTTTGCGGACCTCGATGGTTCTTTGCATTACTCCGCGAGCAAATAGCTTATTGTCAAGTGTTTTACTACCTATGTAAGCAATGGTCATAATCCACATCTATTACTCGTTGTCGTATTATTATTACAAATTGCAACGACCGCGGGCTAGCAGCAATTTATCAGCTTGTCACAAAGAGTTATTATGTGTACTAGAGGTGACGCCGCACTACATTGTAACAACAATAAATTTTATTGATGTTCCATTTAAGGCGAAAGGTATTAACTAAAGTGGTACAAAAAAAAAAAAACAGGTATACTAAAAGATAAGTAAATAAAAGTTTTATATCTCTAGTCGGTGGAGAATGTAATGTTTTTTTTTGTTTTAATAAAATAAATATGACCAGAATAAATTGGAAAACGATTTATCCCATTATTTGAGCTAATAATAATAAAAAAACGAAATATATTGAAATATTAACTTCGCACAATAACCGAATCACATTAATCGCACCATCCATGGAAGACTGGCGCAAACACACTTGCGTCATTTTTTTTTATTTCACTATTGGATAGAGCATAACCTAATACACATACTCAAAATTTCTCAAATTAATATTCCAATAAATGACGGATATAATTTGATTAAAAAAATTCGTAAGAAAATATATTTTTCGTAAATTCCCTGGTAAACTTATGTAGGTTTTGTTACGCTTATTACTTTTGTAGACTTGCCTTTTAATATTAGCGTCTTTCTAAAAAAACTTATTTACATTAATGAACTTACATACTTTTTCCACTTGATAAAGTACAGAAATATACGCTTATATACAAGTTACTATCAATTTCCGCATTATTTTCCCGTGGAAGAAAAGAGTATAATTTTTTACGTACAAAAGTTCTATGAAAGTGGGCTGAAATAAAGACGTAACTCGATATAAAGCAATCTAATTCGTCTAATTTCCGTAGCAACAAAGCGTTAACTTTAGATGTTTCTAAATTTTATACTGTTATTCCGGGGATTAATGGAGTAACCACCTAATTTCAGATTTCCGCAAAAACTGCTAGCTTTTCTTAAAAATAAAGTATATAGGTATCTGTAAGGAAATTTTTGCCAGCATGTTGCTAAAGAAACCAATTGTCTAGGTCTTCTAATTTCTCCGCAAATCAGTTTTTTGACGCTCCTGAAAAGTTGGTGTTTTCAACTTACGCCAGTCTTCCATGGGTAGTGCGATTTTTGTAAAGTACATAAATAATAAATTTACTTACCTATATATAAAAAAAAAAAACGATTGAGATAGCGGCGCGCCAATGGCTATTGTGGCATATTTTACGTTCTCAATCACCGTCGTGTTGTGTTGTATTCGTATAAATATTAGTGTTGCAGTACACCCTCAGCCAGAATATTTGTGGTGCTTTTTATTGCAGTGACTACATGAAGTTTCGCACAGTGGCTACAAATTAATGTAGTGTGATGTCTTTTCTAGTAGACAATACATGGTACCTCTATGGTTTTTCAGACAAATAAAGTACAATTATTCATTTTGTCTTTAGAATCTAAAGGGAAAACTCTTTGTTAAAGGGTAAGTACCTATGTAACAAAATTAAATGTTTACTGTGGTTTACACACTAGGTAATCGGTATACGAAAATGCGTTAATAACCGTACCGTACCGAGACATCACCAAACGGCTCCAACGGAAGACCAGCGCTGGTTAACAGCCGGCATTATGCTGAGTTGGGGCCGATTTGTGACCTTATATTATAACTAGTCTATTAGCTATTTTTTAAAAAACCTAATTTGGTCACAAATAAACTTTTTCTTTCTTTCTTAATTACGATTTCGAATCGGACGTTGCCTCTCGTCATACCCATTTCTATCTCTTGTCTTCTCCGGAATGGAATGTTTGCCCATAAATAAGGCAACTTTGTGTTTGCATTAATCTATGTTTGCATTTCGCGAGTAAGTGAGCTAATTTACTAAGGCCACGATCTTTTTTTTGTGTCCAAGTGACGCACTTTGACGTCCTATGTACGGAGAGCTGTTAGCACTGTTTATTAACATTCTCGTGTTGCTGTCTGGAATATTCTTTTTCACCTTGAAGATATACTATAGGAATCACGTACACTTACCTTTTAAATTAATTATAAGTACCAAAAGTAAAAAATTATGGGACCACCTTTGAAGTATCTCATATATTTTTTTAACAAATTGTATCAACGCTTTAAAAAAATTGGTATGGTAGGGGTAGGGGTATTGATGAGGACTTTCAATCTCTATTTTAGCTATCCTTTTCTAGTTTGTACATGTAGGTAGAGTCATGAAGGAATCTTTTTTTCTTCAAAAGATGTATTACTTAATTTCTCGATCATTACTGGGGTCGTATCGTCACCAGTTTTAAGCGATTCAGCAGTGCATGTAGATATCGTTCTTATCGATCGATAAATTTGAATTCTCTAGTAAAGCCTCATCTGCCTTACCGGGCATACTTAGGTCAGTAAAATTGGTAAGTTATATTTATACGCAAGACGAGGCTGGCTTTAGCCTGCCCAGGGGCTTTACGGCGAGCTGTTTAAAGTAATCCAGTTAAGGTGATGAAAAAATGCCTTACCAAAAAAAAACATTGAAATCAATTCGTAATTGGTGGAGTAACGCGTAACAAACATACAAAAAAAAACAGTCACCATGCAAAAAAAAATATACTGTCGAATTGATAACCTCCCACATCATCACATCATCAGCCATTAAATGTCCACTGCTGAACAAGGCCTCCCTCTTAGAGAGGGGTGTTGCCATAATCCCCACGGTTGGCAGCCAGCTTGGGGATCGCAGTACGTTCACCGTGTACTAACAGGACGCTGCTGCCCATCCTCCGGTGGTTCTGGTCGCAGTTTTAGGACATACCCGGTTTTTTTTTTAATGAAAAAATGCCTTACCAAACATCAATTCGTAATTGGTGGAGTAAACGCGTAACAAACATTTAAAAAAAAACAGTTGCCAGTGCAAAAAAATATATACTGTCAAGGTGAATTGATAACATCCTCCTTTTGTAGTTGGCTAATGATGTTGCAGGATGACGTTGGGTCCGTGATAGCTTGCGGCGGGTTCGCGCACGGCATGATGGTGTCGCGGCTGGTGGACCGGCCCTGCGGCATCGGCTTCATCGACCTGACCAAGTACAACAAGTTCCTGACGTGCGGCGTGGACGACTCGCGTGACGTCATCGACCATGACGAGCATATGGCGCTCGACTTCACGACCACCACCAAACGCCACCTCGCCACCGCGCTCACCACGCCCGACTCGGATGAATCTATTGTGAATCTATAGGTATTGTTGGCTCGATGTACAATGCCTAAATTCTTCTTAAAGCGCCTCTTCCTATCCGCAATTCTCTCGCTAGTGCATTTTCACATTATTGTAGGTACATATAAAATAACTGAATGTGAATTTGCAAAAAGTGATAATTAATGATAATATTAAGTTTTGCCGACTATCATAATATTACAAACAAAGAAATGTTTGTTTTGATCAAGGACTTTGTATCATCATCATCATTATAATCATCAGCCTTTTAACAGTCCACTGCTGGACTTTTAGCCTACCCCCGAAATGGTGATTGGGCCATATCCACCACGCTGGCCCAGTGCAGGTTGGTGGATTGGATTGGCGTGGTGGTTGGTGTTGGTGCGGGTTGGGCGCAAGAACTTTGTATACCCTCATAGATTTTGATATCTTATAATTTAACGGAATAACATGCCACAAAAAAAAAACAATTTACTCCGTCAAATTAAAATATAAAAAAATTTACAATTTGTTTATTCGTTGTCACCAAAACATTATTTTGTTACTTTTTGGAAATTTACACTCATTGATTTTATATCTTCAATAATGTGAAAATGTGCGAGCGAGAGAGCTGCAGACGGGAACAGGCCTCATAAGACAAAGTTTTCCCAGTTTTAAGCAACGCTTGTTACTACAGATGACCATTAGGCTTAAAATATTGTATTTAAATAGCATTAATTAGTGGAGCAAAACCATAGCCCTAAGTTGTGCGTTTCGCTACTTCTATTTTAGAGGTGTTGCCCATATTTTTCTAAAAGTATAGTTATAATGTAAAATGTACTTTAACGGTTCTCTACATAACTATGAAATTTTTATATTATTAAGATATTGTAAACATCATTTAGTATATAGGTTTTTGAATGAATCCAAAAAAAAAACAGAGAGAAAAGCGCTAATTAACATTACTTTCATTTTTTTTTTCTATCTACCGAAATATTCGTAATCGTGTTTCGGTCTTTACAGTATCCCAGATAAAACATAAAATTTTGATATGACACAATTTTTTATAATTTTAAGCTAACCATGGAAGTAGACAAATTAAAAACTAGAATGATCAACCGGAGATTTACTATGAGCCACTAGGTACAATCTTTCGTGGTCACTTCCCTCGTATTTTCCCCTATTACTTAAATCATCTACTTTTGTTAAAGGCCTGTTTTACCTAGAATGCCTTACCTCGTCGAATTCTGGTCCTATTTAGAAATGTCTAATAGATAGTTAATTTATCGTGAAAGTAAACTTGTTATGCACAAAGAAAAGGATATTCGGGTATAAACCCGCACATTTCCTTCAAAGTTAATATTTGGCAGCATAATGAACTAGAGTGGCAGTGTTTTTCACTAAATTTCTAGACTTTCGGATTTTCCCCGTAATTTTTGCAATTTCCGGACATGCCCGGGAAATTCTTTGACGTATGACAACACTACCTGCGAGAGTTTTATTGATACATAAAAAATAACCCTAGATAAAAATAAGACAGCGAACTCTCCAACACTTCCTAGGGCTATGAACTGTACCTAGTGTTAAAAACTTTTAGATAGGCACCTTCTTAGATATTAAGGTTGTATTGTGATAAAAAAATATACTTTCCACTTTGTACAGATGTTTGGAAACAGCGCTGTAAGTTACTAGCAGTTCTATTGTTTTCTTGTTCGCTGCGACTATAATGCCTTTTCTGTTTACACGTTTTTTGCAAAATTAAGGTACTAAGCTATAAGTGGTTACGCGGAAAGGGTGTACTGAGCTGAAAGGAGTTCATAATACCCATCATTGTAAGTAACTTTTACTACACAACTAATTATGAAATAGCGAAAAAAATATCAGTTCCATGGAAAACTGTTATTCACACTCGATAAAATGTATGGAGCAGCTGATTTCTTTTTCGCGATTTCAGGGTTGGTCCCTTGGTAAAAGTTGTTAATGATAATGAGTATAACCAAAGATATAACCACTCGCCATTGATTATAACCGACTCCTTCGGCTTCCCCCGTAACCCTGTAAAAATAAATAAAATATTCATATTCCTACTAAGTTTTTATTTTATTATATAAGGTTTACTTAAACAATAAAATAAGCATGTATCAATATTTTAAATCTCACTCATATAAATTATAAACATGTGTTTAAATAATTTAATAACATTTAATAAATATTGTTAAATCAAATGTAGGCTTCAACGGAAGCCTATTACTAAAAAAAATTTCGAAAAATAGGCCAAAAATAATTTTAAAGAATTATGTAAAAGTCTGGTCGAAGCATCCCGTGACCAAAATCTTGCACAACGCGTCAGCATTCCGCAGTACAAGTACCGTTCTTTATCGATAGTTAAATTCGATAAAATGCCATAGAATCGATCATAGCGAGTACTGAACAAATGACATTTTATCAAATTTGACGATCTCAACTGACAAATTTTACGATCGATAAAGAACGGTACTTGCACTGCAGTATTGCCTATTGCAATCCAACGCGAGAATGCGGCCTGCATTTTAGGAACGATGTCTACGGTATAGAAGACATAATAGCACATCTACGGGCAGCGGTTTATTAGATTAGTGCACTATATATTTATTTTAAATTAGGTAAGTTTGATATGATTCCAGGACCCGGGTATGTCCTAAAACTGCGACCAGAACCACCGGAGGATGGGCAGCAGCGTCCTGTTAGTACACGGTGAACGTACTGCGATCTCCAAGCCGCCTGCCAAGCGTGGGGATTATGGCAACACCCCTCTCTAAGAGGGAGGCCTTGTTCAGCAGTGGACATTTAATGGCTGATGATGTGATATGATTCCAAATATGTATTAATCTTTATTTCCATACAAAATAAACCTCAGGTCGAATTACCTTAAAGTACCTTAGTACAGTACCTTAATAAAAAAAATAAAAATATACTAAAACCTTACTAATCTTACTATACTAATACCTATACCATTAGGTAGGTAAGTATAAAATATAAATTACAATGTTGATGCAAACGGACGTATTATCAAATACGAACCGTATAAGCGCATATTATCTCATTTTATTATCACTAAGTTGATAAGTTACAAAACTATAAGAAATATGGTCACAACCATGGAATTAAGTAGTTTCTCTATGGTCACAAAGCATATTTCCTAGCTGACTCGACAATCTGCTGTCTAAACTCCATAGAACTAAAAAGCACTTTATTTTTTTTCCGAATTTCCCAATTTTCAGGACAAATTAGGATTTTTTTAAACCACCTCTGTATTAGAGCACAAAACAAACAAAAAACAAATCGTTCAAGCCTTTTTTGAGTTTTAGCGAGAGTAACGAACAGCAATAATTTTTTATATATATCACATAGATAGGTATTTCCTCTATGGTCATAAATTATATTTCCTCTATAATCACAAAATATATTTGCTCTATGGTCACAAAGTATATTTCCTCTATGGTCACAAAGTATTCTTCCTCTATAGTCTCAAAATCATACAGCGCAATTCTTCACGTGGCAAACAATCCAAACCTTATCTCTTGAGCACTCTTATTTGGTGACCTCTGATGGGGAACAGTAACATTTCAATTTTTAGAGGGCCGATGTCGTCTGCGTCTATTTTATAACCTCTCACGACTGATGACAGAATACTTTTCATTATTAACATGCCGAAATTGCGACCTAAAACAAAAACAAAATCATTTCTTAAATTCTAACAGGGCCTAAAAATATTGATTAAAGCTAATTTTACTGTATGTCGAATACATAAATATTAGGTGAACAAACTCTATTTACTCGAGACATGAAAACTTGGAGAAAATAAGTATTCTAGGTAAAAACTGATTTAAATTAAATTTGCGCCCCAAAAACCCTCTGTGTATAAGATGTTTCATGGCTTAGGATTTACCTCACTGCCCACCAACTGTATACCTTCAGTTTAGGTGATTGCGAAAAATCACGCGCCAAGATACGGTTTGCGGTCTCGCAACTTTTCGCAATCAACCGGCACGGCTGCAGTACTATCATTATTACTCACACGCTGTAGATAGGCGCTATAAGCGAACACAACAGGGGCTTTACGGACAATTGCTATTGCGGCACCAAACTAACGTCAAATCCGCTCAGTTAGAAAATCAAGCTAACGTGAACCTTAACCCGTTTAGACGGTTTGCGGTCCCATGATTTTCCAACTGAGCGGATTTAACGTTAGTTTGGTGCCGCAATAGCAGTTGTCCGTAAGGCCCCGCCTGATGTGAAATAACAGTGTGTCGCACGCAGACAACATAATTTTTCATCATCACGTAACTGGCATTTTTTTATTGAAATGATCTCAAAACCAGACATACCTATAATAAAGACTTCCACTAATAATTAGCAATCAACACGTGGGATCTACAAAAACAACAAACATGACATCCTTGAACCGATTAAAACATAGCAAATACGATCTATATTGCGTACGTCTATATGTTCCTACCCAATAATTTTGAGTACAGATCTGATGTTCTACAGGTGTACGTACATACACTGTGTAGATAGATGCCGGGGGTACCTAAATAATTACTATGTAAATAGGTGTTCTGTCGGTGTGGGCAACGCTGTGGCTATATCAAATAAATCAAATGTTTGACATATTTTAAAGAAATTGTTCTATAATCTTGAGTTTTTTTACTAAGTTATAATATTAGGTAGTGGTATTTTTCTAGTATACAAAAAAAACTGTCAGTTTTGAGGCAATTATTTAATCAATAAAATTGAAACAATTACAATTTAAAAACAATTTCTTTACTAGATTCGGGGGCTTGTTTGATAATTTCCAAACAATTTCCAGTCGAGTTTTTATGATGTAATTAACATTCAATTTGAGACAGAAAATATATACAAATGAAGTGATGATATTTACTTATAGTCTTTGCTGTTTTACCCGCTATCCGAAAGAAAGCCTTCATTTATTCGGTAAAAAAGTATGTACGTAATACAGTACTCAAACGGAATGTCCTTGATTTTGTGAAACTCGTAAAATAACAAATTAAAACAAGAAAGTATACTCTAAACTTCTAGCGGTTCCAAGTTTTTAAATCCTATATATAGGTGGCAAATAAGCTGACAGGTGGCCTGATGGTAAGTGATCACCATCGCCTATGGATACCTGTAATACCAGGGGCATCTTAGATACGTTGGCAACCATTAAAGACTATTAATAACCCTTTTTGATGAACCCCATGTTATGTTTACTAAAAAATTCTTGGGGAGAAAGCTCATTCTACATATAGCAAGTGTGAGGCAAAAAATATCGCGTAAAATTCACAGTTTGCGAACAGATCAATGATATTATGTGAATGCGCTTTCAGGCGGTAGCGGATGGTGCGATGATAAAACCGTGACGCCAGCATCAGATCGAACACATCCCGTTGTGAATCGTGAATTCTTACAGTTGTTTGAAAATTAGCACTGAATACAGCAGAAGCAGCAGATCTAAGTAAACTTACCTATACAATTTCTGGAGCCATAACTGAAAGGTAGGAATGCTGCTGGATGCCTGTTAAAGGATCGCTCCGGCAAGAACCGGTCAGGGTTGAATTCATCGACGTCAGGGCCCCAGACGGCTTTAGAGCGGTGTACAGCGAAGGCACCGACAACTGCTCCCGAGCCCGCTGGGAGAGTCACTCCGGATTTTGCTGGTGGAAGGCACATGATAAGAATCAATTCTTATCGGTCATGATAAGAATTGAGGATCAAATAATTTGGTTGTACCGTAAAATACTAGGTTATAGATCTAATGAACCTAAAGTCCAATTGCAGCTGGATAAATATGATTTTATCATATAAGAGGGTGGTATTAAAAAGTTGTCCAGCTTACACTTGAACCAATAAATTTAATTTTGGTAAAGAAGTCAGAATTATTACATGGTGCAATAGGGTGCATAAAAATCAGTTAGGTTGGACTTACGCAGATATGTATCTCTTTCGATGTTTCTTGCAATAATAGGAACTACTGTGTAGAGCCTCATACTCTCCTTGATGACTCTCTCTAGATAGTGCATCTGCAGCAAGTCTTCTTTCGTCGCACCTCTCTTAGATTCACCAAAGATTGCTTGCTGCCTAAAAGAGAGAAAAACAATGACTTAAATTTAATTATTCAAAAACAATGGGTCAAAATGAGAGAAATGAATGTCTCAGATGTGAAAAAACGGTGTTTGTTTTGTTATGTTTGTCATCGATAATTTGCGTATCGTTGACTCGATCTTTATAGTTTTAGAGGTATGTCATGGAATTCAAGCAAAATTAGTCAAAAGTTGTGAGGATATAAGTAGTTTACTCTATAGTCACAAAGCATATTTCTTCTATAGTCACATATTATATCTTCTATGGTCACAAAGTACATTTCCTATAAAAATCACAAAGTACATTTTCCTCTATAGCCACAACGTATATTTCCTCTATATATGGTCACAAAGTTTAAAAAGGGGTTGAACGGTCTCAGTTGGGGTGATTAACTAGTAGATACTTACTCTTGGAAGGCCCTCTCCTGCGCGTCTGGGTGGTTCCCAAGCAGCACCAGGGTGTAAGCGATTACCAGCGCCGTGGTGTCATTGCCAGCTATGGTGATGGAGTCAATATGCTCTCGCAGTTGCTCGTCTGTGAATTCGATCTCGCGACCGAACAGCATGTCCAGAACTGCTCGCAATTTACCTTTTGGGAAAGTTAACCAGTAAATTTTGGAATTTTCAGTTTCGAATAAAGTTCGAATAAATAGTTAATGGCGTCGATTCTGTCATACCACTCACTAAACTAAACTAATCTTACAGTACTAAAATTATCTGCCTCTCTTTCAATTTTAATGTGTGAGAGAAGGATGCCAACAGTTTTAGTGCTGTCAAATTTAGTTTAGTTTAGAGAACATCAGAATCGATGCCAATAAATAGTTTAAGATTACCCAAAATTAATTTAATTATAACTATCATACTACTATTATAAAAGCGAAAGTGTGTTTTTTATTTCACGCAGCTATAGAGATACGGATAACTTGATTTTTTGCATAGAGATGTTGAAGAGCTGGAAAGTAACATAGGATACCTTTTATCTCGGAATAATGTTCAGTTCATGGAGGAATGACCACGTAGCAAACCGCGGGGCACAGCTAGTTGTGAATATTTATCATTCTTATTTACTAGTCTCCAGTAAAAAACGTAATTCTTACGAAAATTGGAATCTTGAATGCTAATTCAATCTGCACAAGATCTTGAAGTATTTAAGAGCTTTTCAAAGAACGTAGAGACACTCATGGAATGTTGAAAAAAATTAGAGGATCCTCTGTTATCTAGTGTTTAGAATAAACACACAACATTAAGATCTGGTACATATTTACCCGCATACATTAGTTGGACATAGACTTTCGGCACGCCTACCAACCGAGATGACAGTCGTCAATGTTAACTCTACGTAACACGTATTCAAACATACACGATAAATTTTATTAACGTCGAACTAGTGATGTCAGAGAGTGCGTTTGTATTATTCGAAACGTAATGTTTAAGGCTGCTTTTACGCATTACGAAGTTGCAACGACAGGACCTTCGCCTGATATTAGGCCTTATAACCGGTCATTGCAACTTGAATAGTCACTTGTATAAGCTAGGAGCCACGGACAGTCCACTGTGTCGTGGCTGCATGAAAGAGAACGAAACTGTAGAGCATGTGCTGTGGCATTGTGAAGCCACAGAAGAAACTAGAATCGCTACCGGGTTGCATGGGGCACCGTTGCCTCTTTCATCCACGTCGCAACAACGGCTAGACTGCTTTTCATCATCATTACTTACACTACCATCTACACCACTGGAGCAATTGTGCCAGCGCCCCCGAGCCTCACTCCGATATTTCAAGGAGTTGGGTTGGCTCGGGTAGGTGCTGGTAGGGAGAAATGCACAATACACCCCAAGCGGGACGTCAGTTCAGGACTTATCGCCCCCCATCTCGCTGAATAAATGAAGTAGTCGCCACTCTGTGTGTTTTATATGTCATCACGTTTACAGAACTCAAGACACAACTCAAAATTTATTGAAATTTGGACAGGACGTCTCTCGGGTCAGCTATAGTAACACTAACATATGATTTCTTATAATTAATTTTCATTCTGATCCAGAGAAGTTTTTTTAAATCCAAATAAATGTCAAAATTAGAAAATTCGTTTTTTTTTAAATAATTATTATTAACTCGCCACACAATAAATTCGCCATACTTTTATATATTATATAGTTACATTGTAAACTAGCTACAAATCACCCTGTGCAATAATTCTTATTATTATAAATACGAAAGTGCATTTATTTGTTCCTCTTTCACGCGGTAACAAAGCAACGGATCGATGTGATTTTTTTCATAGAAATAGTTTGAGGGCCGCAGAGTGACGCAACACACAACATGGATTGTCACTTTTATCCCGATTAACGAGCGGTTATCCGAGTCGCGTAGGCAACAAAACGCTCCCTCAGCCCCCGCCAAGTTATAGCGACGCCATGCTAGAGTCAGGACGCCCGGGGGGAGTGCAACGACAAAAACGAGCATAGGTCCGACCTCGATGACGCCAGGCGCGGCACTGAACGCGGCGCGCCAAAATTGTCGCGTCCTTTTTACGCTTTTAATTTCACTAAAAAACGACACTATTCACTATCTTAAATCTATCCAAATAAAAGAATGTTGAATAAAATTGCCTTTCAGTACATGCAATTGCCAGGTTGTTACGAGCTTTCATTAGAGCAAAAAATTTAAAAAATAAACTAAGTCGACTTTGTTTCAGATTTTTTTTTATCGAGGAAAGTTTATTCCATCGTGTTTTGAACCAAATCATAAACTGAAACACAGATGTATCTGTAACATGTATTTTTTTCCCGCTCAAATATTGTAATTTAACTGAAAAAAATTGATTTTAAACCGTCATATTTGGTATAAGAGGCTCACGCGTCCGCGGTAGAAACCGCGAGGCGTAACTAGTTTAACAGAATTCAAAATGATAACTATGCCAAAGTGAGGGCGTGGAAACATCGTGGAAATTAATAGTTAGAATAAGCAACCTGGCCAAAGTGTCCTTTCATAGAAAAAAGTTCTCAAATTTTCCAATTTTATTTTTCTTGTAAAACAAACCTGAAAGTTGCCAGTTCAAGTGGCAGCTAGTGGGCAGGGCACATAGCACGCAGAACAGATGGCCGATTGGGCTGAAAGGTTATCGAACGGAAACCACGGAACCACTAGATGGACAGATGACCTAAAAGAGACCGCAGGGAAACGCTAGGTGCAGGCCGCTTCCAACCGGGCCTTTTGGAGATCGATAGTGGAGGCTTATGCCCAGCAGTGGACGTCCTATGGTTGAAATGATGATGATGAAAATAAAAGTTAGATGTAATAACTGAGCTACTTAGGTAGGTATGTAATATAGGTGCATATCATAGTGTTAATATGTTAATCTAGTTAGCATTGCACCTATGTGCAACTTTATGCAAATTATTGTTGGGTAAGCGTTTGAACAAACAAACAGTTCACGCATTTATACTAATTGTTACCTATCCTTTATTACCACGGCATTCGAGATATAAGTTTTGAAATGAATAAATGATTTATGTACTTATACTCGGTCCACGTTTTTTAGCTGTGACGGCTGCAAAATTTTTTTTTGCTATTTCACAAGGGAATCAAAACTTATAGGGCACTTCCCGTTGACCTAGAATCATGAAATTTGGCAAAAAGCAAGATCTTATAGCACATATCAAGGAAAAAATCCGAAAGTTGTTAATTTGATATTACATCATAATATAAAAATAAGGGTTTTTGATATTACAAACTAACATTTGGTAGTTGGTATATATGGGAGCACCTGCTTTCCAACTACAAAGTTAAGTTTGTCAATCAATATTTCAATCTTTTTGACCTTGTTCTTCAATACTCGATTTCAGGGACGAATCTACATCTACATACATATTTATTACGTTTCTACGGAACCCTCAGGGTGGGAGTCCTACTCACAATTGTCCGGTTTTTTTTATTATTAACTGGTTCGAATTTGCTGAAACGTTAACAAAAATACATTAAAAGTTACTTTCGCAATGTTGTAGATACCTACTTATGAACGTGAAAGTAAAATAGATTTTATAATCTTTGTTTAATACTGACCCGGAGTTTCTTCCGCACTGTGCATGGATTTCTTCTTTTCGTATTCTTCTCGTCTTTTTTTTACTACCTGCAAGGATATGGTTACATTACTTTCTCTTTTTTGTAAGACATTCTAGAACACTAGACATTGTCAGCCTAAACCATTGACTGCCTAGACGACCAAAAGTGGCTTTCATTTGTTTGGAAGAAATTGCGTCAATATGTCATGATGCGTGTCAGGAAAACCTATTCGTACCTTTACAAGGCTTATTTCGTCGTAAAACGTTTTTTATGTTATCTCAAAAGGACAAACATCATGTTCATAGTCATAACTTAACATAACGAACAAAGCAATATTTAAGCACCACAAGGGCTGCTGAGCAAATAATTTTATGGCATTTGCTTTGATGCAATATTTGCATTTGACGGCCTCATTTCATTTATCTATAAGCCAGTTAAATATTCCATGATCTTATGTATGCAAGAGATCAAATACATAATATTATGTTGCCTAGGAATAGTAGGTATTTTATTTTTGTATATTTATATTATGATGAAACGATTTTTTTTATATATAATTATGGAGCAACAACCTTCATCCCGCTGTTTTACCGACAATTCTACAAAAACTGTGTTTTTATTCTGGGCTGAAATGTTTATTGCGTAATTCTCCAGACCATTCAAAATAACAAACGTCATCCATATAGGTTCAGACGTTAGGCAGTGAGCGGGAAACAAACACACAGAAATTTTCCTATTTAAAATGTTAGTGTGAAGTGTGATGAATCATGTGGAATATTTTCTGAGATGATTTCGTTTTATAATTCAGTTATTTGGTACAAAAGTAAAAAGTAAGTTAGGATATCGTAAATAGCTCTTGATGCAGACAAAAAAATAATTTGTTATCACTTACCTTATCAGTAAATTTGTGCGTGAGATCAATATTGTCCTTCTGCTGCTTGGCGTAGGGAGTGAGGTTGAAGAGACAATCAGGCTGCAGCCAGACCTTGAAGAGGCGCATGTTGAGGATGGTCATGACTGTGTGACGCGCGCGCAGGTACGGCGTCTCCGGCGACCGTTGCACATCCATGCGCTCGCCCATCGCCGTCTCTGTTTACAAAAATAGAAACTACAAAACTACCAGCATATTTACTCGTATACAGTTCAAGAATAAAATACCATGGCATTATCTGAAAAAATCTGTCAACAATAGTCCCTCTATAGACTTATTTACTCCGTAACAGCGTTTAAACACAGCTGTATTTGTTTACTGCTGCAGTTACTGCAGTTACTGTTGCAGTTACTCAGAGAATTATGCCCAGCCCATGCCCAGCTCATGTCCAGTTTTGCATTTTCGTTCGCATCGTGGACAAAAGTGGACAAAGGATGGATAAAAATGTAGGGTCCACAATTTCTTGACAATGACAAAATTGTGACAATGCAAGATGGTTTGGGATCTTTGAGAATGATAGGGATACGTCTGGCTTTTAATCGCGAGACAAAGAGAGTGGACAAAATTTAACCGCAACTTACGTCAAAGGTCAATATAAAAAAATGTTTATAAATGGGAAAGTCATGCCTGAATGGGTGTTCCCCGATAGATACAATCTGGGTGTCTTCAAATCACGAGTGAATCGGTTTCTTCTAGGCAAGCGTGCTCCACCGTAGACCGCATCATCGCGCGAGTAGGCGGTCAAGCGCAAGCCAATTTTTTATATAAAAAAAAATGCAGGCAAGTCAAAATCGATTAGACTCTGATTGTAAACTTTTGTTAGATACCAAGAGAAACTAACGCATTGGTTTAAGCTGTTATGAAAGTATAGGGGGGAAAACTTACCAAAAACAATGTCCAGGGTGCATGCTGTGATGTACTTCAGAACATCGAATTCGTCTTTGCCTGACTGTTCTTTCAGCCTGTCAATGAGCACGTCTGATTGTTCAGCCATCACTCCCAAGTACTGCTCAACGATTTTGTTGTGGAATATAGGTAGTAAAACTTTTCTGTGGGCCTTCCAAAGGCCGACTGAAAAGAAACTGTAGATTGGTAGGAATATTTGGACAACCAAGAATAATTAAGTCTTCGCTCGGCCTAAAAAGTGTGACACTAGCAACTTTGGGCACTTACTCTTAACGAACTTAGGTAGTTACGTATTTGGTAGTTACTTATTTAGGGTTTCGACGATGACCGGACTTACCACCCATACAAAAATAGTGGGTATCGAACATAGCGGAGTCTGGTCCGGTTCAATAATTCCACATATACGAACCCAAATATGTAATAATTATCAATATAAAAAAACGATTTAAAAATTTGTTAAATTCGTAATTTCGTTTCCTTGGATTACATATTTTTTTCCAGTTATTTTGATTTAAAAACCAAGCTACTGAACCAATTTTGATGAATTTTTTATGCGACTAATCCGTGAATATGTACGTATATCTTTACAATTGAAATAATTTTCCAAAATAATGTATAAATGACGCAGTTCTGAGGTAATAATAAAAAAACCGAACTGTGAATCCTCTCCTTTTTTGAAGTCGGTTAAAAATCGTACGACATTTGACAGACACGATTCGCTGACAGAAATGTTAGCAGATTTGCTGAGCCAATCTGCTGACAGAAGTGGTCAGTGGTGAGACAACGTCCTTCGTTGTGAGAGGTCGGTGCCCTGCCTGATTCATGATGCGTCGCTTCTACCGGCTGAGTGAATATTAAATATTATGTGTATCAACAAAGTCTGTGAGCTTCAAATTCGGACACATTGTCGCTTACCAATTACATGTTTTTTTGGAACAAGACTTAGGTAATATGCGTTAAAATAGAGCCTTAATTATCATATCAGAATATGTTCGTCGTTTATGCGAACCCCCGGATTCTTAGCATTATATATTTACCTATATCAATTTATAAAGATAGTTAAAGTATATGAATAAATTATATATTTTTAATTTTTAAAAACCCACATATTAACTAAATAAATACCTTACTTTAAAATTAGCTATCTAAAAGTTAAAGTTGAAGACCAAATTTGCAAAGAAAACTTTCAGGCATTTGATGATTCGTGTTAATCTGTTCAATGCATATTTACCTACACTCCAGTCGTAAGAACAAACATCTGAATTTGTGATGCATCAACGTCACATCAAGTTATCTCTTATTAGATAAGCAAATAATGTTAGCGTATATTTTTGTGATGATGCTGTTTAATCTTTGTATCATGAACTTACAATTCCGGAAAACTCGAGTGTTATTGTTTGCCTTCAGCACATGTTAGGTTTGTTTTCGCGTCCTGCGATATACGTCGTATTTACGTAGTTTACGGAAAGACGAAAATATATATTTTCGCCAAATGATGATTATTTATGATCAGAAGATGATCTCAAGCGGATGTGGCATGTGGGTTCAACATGCCAACACCCACTGGGATATCAGGGGCTTTACGGCTCCCTGTTTTAAGCGATTCTGTCTAAGTGATTCGAAATACGCGACCGCAAACCGTATCTCGACGCGTTAAGGTTCGCGTGATTTTCCGCACTGCACTGTTTCAAGTTCGCGTTAAAAGGTAGCCTTAAGGCTCCAGTCGTCACCTGAAATTGCTGGTTGATTCGCGATAGGTCTGATTTCTTTGTGGAAATGATCCTTATCTATACTAATATTATAAAGAGGAAAGATTTGATTGTTTGTTTGTTTGTTTGCATTGAATAGGCTCCGAAACTACTGAACCGATTTGAAAAATTTTTTCACTGACGGGAAGCTACACTATCCCCGGGTGACATAGGCTATAATCTATACCCGTGCAAAGCTGGGGCGGACCGCTAGTTATTTATAAATGACAGGATTGTTTTTAATGTACCAGACACCTTTTGTAGGCATTTTCTAAAATTTCTAAATTATACTTAACGTGTGGCCACTGAAAGAATGCGTCAGTTGCCATACCATAATAAAAAACTTCGTACTTCGTAAGTGAGCGTGTACAAGGTTCTGCTGATGTGTGTGTTTTGGACGTCATGCGGTAGAGGTAGGGTATCACAGGAGTTCAACGGACCATTTCGCAAAATGTCTCGGTAACAAAACGCCGCTAATGGACGTATTGTTGCATTTATATTTTAATGGTTTATTCTATTAGGTAAACACATAAAAGAATAACCTTACATAAAATCTTAACATATAAATGGTTTACACACAGTATAATTTTAGAAAACTGAAAATTTTGTTGTGAAAACATGCAATAGAACTGTTTAAATTAAATAAAAAACATGGTTAATTTGTTAGCACAAGTCCGGATGTAGAGCTAAACTATTCAGCTGTTCACGATTATCTATTCATTGTATGTATTAACTATTCATTTATTGCTTGTGGTTGTGCATTTTTTTATATATACTAGAGACCTGTAAAAGGCTCCAAAGGCTACGTACTATTTGACAGAAGGCCTTGTACGGTTTGTAAATCACGTGCATGAGAGATTCCATGCTCTTTATTGTGCTAAAATAACTGACACCATGTTTATCATGTAGATTTAATATTGTATGACGTACTTGCAACGTCCGAACGTGAGGGACTTTAGTTTGTAACATCATAATGGACCTACCACGTTTGCTACAATAAATCATCATCATCATCATCATCATCAGCCAGAAGACGTCCACTGCTGAACATAGGCCTCCCCCTTTAACCTCCACACTGAACGACAGCCTGCCTTTTGCATCCACTGGATGCCCGCGACTCTCACAATGTCGTCGGTCCATCCAGTGGGAGGCCTCCCTACGCTGCGTCTTCCGGTTCGTGGTCTCCACTCCAGAACCTTTCTTCCCCATCGGTTATCGGTTCTTCGAGCGATGTGGCAGTCCAACTTAGGCAAAGAGGTCGCCCGAAGAATCCAACTCGGATGGGCAGCGTTCGGGAAATTGCGTGACATCTTCTCGTCCAAGATACCACAGTGCCTCAAGACGAAGGTCTTTGACCAGTGTGTGTTGCCAGTGATGACATATGGTACTGAGACGTGGTCCTTAACTGTTGGCCTTTTGGAAAAACTCAGAGTCACACAGCGGGCAATGGAGAGAGCTATGCTCGGAGTTTCTTTGCGCGATAAAATCCGCAACATGGATATTCGCCAAAGAACCAGAGTCACCGACATAATTGCTACAATAAATAATTATTCATAATTTTTCATTTTCAGCATTCCAAGGACAGTACTGACCGGAGTTACCTCCTTTCGTCTTTTACTCATAGGTAAGATCAAACCTTGAAATAACATAAAATAGCGGTTCCGTAGAAAAATGACATTCGAACTTAGAAACTGAGATTAGAACTGAGAAATGTTTGGACCTTAAGTTAGCCTCACGGCTAACTATTAACGTGGGCTCGAATTAGCGCTGAACAGCGCAGTGTAAACGTGAACCATGATGCGTGAATTTGATATAATCAATAAATAAATTTTCTTATCACCTAAACAGAATCGCTTAAAACAAGTAGCCGTAAGGCCCAAGGACCGAGTATAATTATTTTCTTGTAAAAAGCTCCTATCCAAAACTCACCAGGCGCGACAAAAAGCCCATGTCCGAGCCAGGGTCTCAGGAATCGGTACACCACATCTTTATCTAAGCAGTTTTCAAGAACTACTTGGGCGTCTTCTGGGTCGGCAATCGCTGCAAAAAGCCATTGGCTAAAATAAAATAAATGACAATCAGGTAGGTAATTCTATATGATAAAAACCAGTCAGCCCCATAAATAAATAAGTCTCCCTGTACACCCACGCTGAAGATCAATATTAATAGACCTCGGTAAAGTTCCAATTTCCAATGTCAAAGTAGAGTATTTCGCGCGCTAACATTTTGCATTGTTAATGGCCAATTGATTTTCCGCCACTATTATGTCATTACAGTGTTGCCAGATACACTATTTATCCGCGTTTTACATCGCTTAATTGCCTCTGATCGTGATCAAACCGCTATTTTCTCCATCTAGCAGTACTATGTCGAAATCACTAACCCAGGAGTTTTGAAATAAATACATGTCGCCTCATTGTATTATTTCAATACAATACAATTGTCAATAAATAAATACAAACACCATTTAAATATTATAGACAACTGAAAAATTTGGTAACCGGCAGAATTCGAACCCTGCGCATTCCGGGTAACATTAAACAACATACAACACATGTGTTAACCTAAATCATACAATGTGGAACAAAACATAAAAAAAAAAATTGGCATTTAATTTAAATTGTTTACACGTGTGTCACTATCAGAAATAGGTCTAAAAAAGTGTGTTTCACAGTACCTCGCTACGGATTTTACAACGGACTCATGAAATGAGCAGATAAATAATACAGGTCTACGACAGTTCTTATTCCATTTAACTTACCAACGTATAATTTTGGACCGAGCCAAATTTTAGCACATCCTTTATCCTTACGAGCTATTTCCGCAATGTCTTCTATGTTCCTCAAAATTTCTGGAAAAATGTTTTTAATATATTATTTTATTTAGCGTAAAGTTATAGCTAGTATGTAGCCCAATTTTTTTATACATGAAAAATAACTGGCCGTAGCCAAAACATAATATAATTGTGGTCACATTCATAGTTTAGAATAACTAGCTGATCTAAGGTAATTATAAAAAAAAATACGAACGAACATAGATCAGTTGATATAACCAAATTTCAGAGATGTATCATCCCGACATAACATAATATACCTACTAATTATAGTTTAACCAAAGAGGAAACTGTTTCGGAAACATAGTTTTATGACCTTATTTTTGAACGTCTTGCATATAAACAGTTTTATTGCCATAAATGAAAAAGTTATAATCCCAAAATGATCGAAATACTTTTGAATATAGGTTATCAGCATCGAAAGTTTCAAGTTTCTATGACTAATAATTTAGAAATGCAGGGAGCGAGCCAACGATTTTCGTGATGAGTCAGTCAGTGGTATTTCACTTTTGAATACATGTATAGACAGCAAAGTATAAGTAATGAAGACAATATCGTTATGCTGCCTAGATTGCGCTAAAAGTGCGCAGTTTGGAAAATCACGCGAACGTGAATTTTAACGCGTCGAGATGCGGTTTGCGGTCGCGCGACTTTTCTCATCACCTAAACAGAATCCTTTAAAACAAGCCCTGATTCTTATACTCCCACAACATTATCTATACCAAAAACAGTAATTAAAGTAAAACAGTAATGTTAGAGCAGCTAACATACTCTGAGTATCTCCAAGGAAAAGTGTAGCGTTGCCGAGGAAAGGGACCGCGGGCGGGCCTGGCAACGATGCGGTCATCTTATCCATTCGTTGCGCCTGCATGCACCAATACACGTAGTATAGAAATGCTATCAACAATAACCCCACGAGAATAATCATTGTAACCGTTTGTTTACCTGAAACAATAAAAAAATGTTACATTTAATGACACGCGTCGCACTAGCTTCATTCTTGGCCCTCTGCGAAACCCTAAACCTCACACTCCCCTTCTTATTTGTTTATGTCATAGGTAAGAAACAAAAGAAAAGTCGAAAAGTGTGTGATTTCCTCTGATGTATGATAATTATGTGGATGAGCTTTTAGGCGGTTGCGGCTATATTGCGATGTGATAACTGCGACGCACCCTTCCTCGTAAAAAATGCCATAAGTACGAGTAAATTACCATTGTTATACACATATTTATTTTCATTCTTAAATCTTAGTTTTTGTAACAATTTACCTATAAAAAAGCTACCGGTAGCTAGGGCTACAGAGTGAGGAACCTCCTGACAATACGTGCCATGTCAAGGATTACCACCATTATCATTATTATCATGTTCCCACTGCTGGGACACATGCCTTCTCTCAGAGAGAGAGAGGATGGGCTCTAATCCACCATGCTGGCCCGTGGCCATGGCTGGGTGCCGTCAGATTATAAAGCGCACATGCTACCGCCCAGACACAATAGCATATGATAATTACCTAGGCGACATTCTTGATTTTCCCCTGACTATAACCTGGGTACCTGGGTACACCCTGTACTTGTGTAGGTATAACAGTGACCTTCTTTCGACATAGTATCACCGCTCTGTAAGCCCTGTATGTACAATGTACATACCACGTAAGATTTTGAAATAAGTTCTGGGTGACGTAACTGCCAGGGCATGTGTGGCGTGGGTATTTACCTTGGACATGCGCATTTCTGATAATTATTTCTTGAATATAGTGGAAAAGTAATTCAATAAATTTTTCGTAGTGTCCTACGAATTGTCTACGACTTCGTAGCACGTAGAGCACGTAGCACTTCTACGAAACAGGAATGCTTATTTACAAAATTACAGTTTTTGACATTTTTGCGATGGTAAAATTGACAAAGTTAGATCCGGAAATTGGAAATATTATCCTGCTATTTATAATTTCGGTGGCAAAAAACTCACGAGTGGGGGGCGATCCACCTGTGGGCGACCTTGGTGGGCCGAAGTAATCTTGATGACTTTTTTTTTTTTTTTTTTTTTTTTTTTTTTTTTTTTTTTTAACTTTTACTTTAACTTTAACGCCTTTATTAACTAAACAAAATACAAGCTAAAACTAAAACTACAAATACAGTTAGACTGCCCATAGACCGTTGAAGGTCTAAAGACAATCCAAATGCTCAAGCCCACTACCAGTTGGCAGCGTACCCAGCATGCTGGTGGCATTACCACGTTGAATGGCAATGCTTATGCGTTGAGCCAGAAACACGCCAGCATTTTGGTCACGCGTCGCATTAACCAGGCGCTCTGAAAGATTTTTGAAACTGAGGTGAGCTCCCGGTCCCCAAGGGCCCAATGTCTCGACCCCAAACGCCTCAAATATGTAACCACTGCCGAGGTTAGCATATTTGCGTCGCTTGTGCTGCTCTGCCGAATTGGCAGCCGCGCCAGCCCTACCCTGTGTCTCAGGAAGATGTGACGGCGCCAAAGTATCAACTTGCGTCCCATACAAGGGGCCGCCCCAACCTCCAGGGCACAAGTGTCATACCGTCAGGCCTCCTTCCATCGTCGCGCGCAAGACCACTCGGTTCGAGCACAGCTGCGACATTGGCGGTGGAAAGAGCCCTGCGTATGTCGTTCAGGCTAGCGTGTCGGCCAATACGACCAGCGCTTCTCGAGCAAGAGAGACCATGGTGACCGAGCTGGTCAACAGCAGTACCACACTGACAGCGATGGGCCTCACAGCACCTTGCACCCAAGCGTAAGCTGACAGCTAGACGAAATGCGGTTGGATCTAAAAGGCTACCCGTGTTAAAAGAGGGCATAGCTTGCAACCAAAGTCCCGATTCCCAAACAGAGACAGCAAGAATACGAGCGCGATCTGCAACACTAGGACACGTATCTAGTAGCGATTTCCGTGCTAGTTCGCAGATCGGCCGATCCCACAGTCTCTGGGAAGACAACTTCCTGGGAAAATCGGTATTTGGACAAGCAAGCCTCCAAGCAATCATTGCCTCTTTCGAATGACTTTATTGATTGTTTGTTGTTATTTGTTTAGGTATATTACTTTAGAATTATTTTAGTGAAAGCCACTATTTATTTGAGGTCGACAAAGCGGCCGTAGTAGTTAGAGCGCTCGGAGTGTAATTCCGGATGGCGCAGGTTCAAATCCTGCTGCACGTAATTTATTTTATTTATTAACGTTCCTGCTTGAATACCGCCTTGAAGGACCGCCGTCCAACCAATGGGACAGAAAAAGAAAATGTTCCCATTGGTCTGACGGGCGGACGGTTGGTCCGGCGTACCAAATCCATACGTCTGTTTACTATAACTGTGCACCGAACTATCAGAAGTTCTCCACAATCTTATCACGATAAATATCCCGTTAACAATCATATAATAGTAAGCTTATAATGTTCAATGCATACTTACTTCAAAACTAATCCAGTATCTTCAGTACCTATTTATTAATTATGTTGCCAAAATGATCCCTTATAAGGATTTCACTAATCTATTACACCCAAAACGAAACGCGTGAATTCAGAGAACGCCGGAAAGACACTACTGGGCTCTTAATTATGTATGCTCCACGAACACGAGTCCTTGCCGTGGTCACACGGGCACTTGATGTCAATATTTATCAAATACTAAGTCTGAATAAATAAGAGGACAATTTACACGTCACGCATTCATTGTACACCATCATTATATTGTAAGTAGTGCGCGAACGAGATAGAAGTGTGCCATATTCTGGGCCTTGGGTATGGCCCAGATCTTTTAGTCCACATTGCCTTGGGCTATGGGTGTCTTCGAAAGCAAACTTCTAGCGTGCTATATAAAAAGTTCTATGCGTAAAGTTTTTACTCATAGAACTCTTAAATCTTTTCAATTACCTCTTCACCAGCATTTATACTAACTTTCATGCGTCTAAAATTCCAAACTAATTTTCGAAACACTTTTCCAGTCCACCTCAGGCACCTCGTCTATGGCCCTATCGAATGCTTTTAGCGCATTTCCGGCGATAAAAAGCGGCATTTCCCTTTGTTTTTTTTTTATTGGAATAAAAAGAAGTCACACGGCTCCTTTAACCAGGGCTGTAAGGAGGGTGTAATCCAATAGTTTAACCAGTGTTCCATCTAGGAAGTTCCTCGTACTGAGCGCTGAGGTGCAGGCACGTTTTCATGGTGAAACAGTGGCCCGCGAAGCCCCGTGTTCGGTCGCTTGTTGCTCACAGCAAATTTGGTAGTATACCATTTCGCATTGATGCTACTTTGATTTCGTAAAGGAACTGACACCAAACACCCAGATAAAATGAAAAAACTGGCGATCAAAATCTTTCCTAGGCTTCTCGATCGGTTCACTTAGGTGGGCGTTGGTTGTGGGGGCGTTCGTTCGTTTTGAAATAGCTAAACCGTTGACTGGCGCTTTGTTTCTGGATTGTATTGATAAATCCAAGATTCATCACCTGTAATAATGTCGTAACCACGCCAAACATTAAAATTCAAATTTTGCAATCATGCCACTACGGTACCATTTGACGGCCTGCTTCTGAGTATCGGTGAGGTTATGCATCATCATCATCATCATCAGCCTCTAACTGTCCACTACTGGACATAGGCCTCTCCCAATGCACGCCACTGAGCTCCGTCGCCAGTTCTTTGCATACAGTTTTTACCCGCCGTTTTACACAGGTCGTCACTCCACCTGGCCACAGGGCTATGTCTATCTTTTTTCATTAACAAAGTTTGTCAACTGCGCTTAAATTCGTTATATATACCAGCACAGCAGTACACGGTTGCCTTAGAAGGGTCTTCATCCATAACTGTCATTTGAAGTCTATCATATACAATCATAATTATATTATGTTTCATCCGGTTCTAGGCGACAATAATAATTAAAATCGTAAAAAAAAATGGTGCGAAAATGTTCCCGACGCCGATACATTTTTCAATGAGAAACGATAGTTAACAATTCCTCGTTATAAACTGTGGAAAGAAATTAATGTTCTAATTGGAATGTTCGTGTTTTTACTTGTAAATAATTGTGTTATCCAAATAAATTATGACTGCCCAGTGTCTCATCATAAATACTTTTTACGCAAAGCTTTCTGCGTGGTTGAAAGAAAAATAAACTTATGAATGTCGAATAAGAGAAAAACAAATGTATATCGGAAACAAACTAAAAAAAAAAGAGTGCTACATACTTGGTTAAAGTAAAATACATGACGTAGTATTTATATTCTCTTTGTACATGACAGTTCGAGGAATTAAAGATACGACGTACAATTTATTTGCAAAAAACACGAGTAAATCATGTAGGTAAATTTATAAACGCATGCACAATTAGGTGTTAATAGAATGTTTTTTACTAGGCGTACACATCTAGAGAGGTGGCCTAAAATCGTTCGGTAAATAATACGTTTAAAAAATTTACTCAAAAGAAATTGTCGAAACAATTTCAATATAAATACAATTATACCATGTTATTAATATAATTAGTTAACAGATATACATTACTATTATTGCAAAATAAACAATAGTGTACTATAAAATGATTAATGAAAATAAGAGCCTGTTTAAAATTAGCCACACTTGCAAGTAGTGCAGAAGGTGTAATATTTTATTTTAATTTATTTAATGAACACCAACATGATGTACGTCACATCACATTACATAACGGAGACAAGGCACAAGATTTCAACTAAACGTCACCACAATTATAGGTGAAGACTACATACTATAAAAACGAGAGTTAGTGTTTTGTTAAGACTGAGTTAATGTATTTGTATTGAATTGTATATTATACATTAAAAAGTACAAAAAAAATTACTGGATAGAGGGAATCGGAGAAAAACATTGCTTATTACAGCCGTTTGATAGTTTGCTACAAACAGATAACTTAAAATTACCTTGCGCCACCAGCGAATAACTCCACGGCATCTAAATGGTAATAGTAGTGCAACTTGATAGTGCTAATATGTTTTTATTCCCCGTGAACAAAAATATTAAAGCGAAATATTATCAGAAACGTGAGTTCCATGAGCTAATAAACGAGTTATTATACTGATTAGTTCCAACGAATTTTTAAATAAGATCATTCAGCAAATACTATCTTTATTTACAAAAACACAGCGAATGTACTGCAATCCCCAAGCCAACACCCCAATCTAATATAGATGGTGTGTCTGAGTGTATATGTGTATGATTTACAAAAACTATTGTTTTTATTTTTATGTTTATTTAAGATCAGACAGTTTCATACATAAAATTTATGGTTTTATTCTACATGTGTATCTAATGGGTCGTTCCTTAGGTTGTACATATCTATCATACACAAGTACAACTAAACACGGACTTTATTTTCAAGAAGGAAAAAATATGACGTCGTCTAATCGTGATTATTAGTTCAGACAACAAAAATGTTGCTTGTACAGAATAAATAATACGAAGTACGAGCTTATACTTGGGTACACTCGCATCATAACTAAGTTACTCATAATATAACTACATCGCTAGTGCCATTGTCCCCAGTTCACTTTTGTATTTCAAATAGATAACTTGCTTTTCGCTTCTATTCAAACGCTGGTCTAGATCTAAATTTAGTCAAAATAATAATAAGGGCTGTGATTTGTTATAATGTATGTGTTAATAATCTTCTTCCTGGTGTCGTTAGTGTATTACATAAACTACAGGAGATCCAGGAAGGTTCTATATGAGTTGTCGGATATGCTGCCGGATGCAGGTGGACTTCCGATCCTCGGCCAGTCTCATTGGTTCCTAGGAGGGCCGGAAAGTGAGTGCAGTTTTTTAAAGTGTGACGTACTAAGGTTGAGCCTTCTTTCTTAGGTTGAGGTTCTTTCCATCCAATGGTTGGCTGGAGGAGATCGCTTTTAGCGATAAGGCCGCCACTTGTGGGACTAGCTCGTAAGGGTTTTCTATCTGTTTGTGATTTTTATTTCTAACTAGCTGACCCGACAGTCGTTGTTCTGTCTTAGAACTGTCAAACGCACGAAGTTAAAATCGTCGTTAAGTTTTCTGAAATTTTCAAATTTGCTTAATTTTTCTTTCCGTAAGAACCAAACAACCTAAAAAACTTTAAAAAAATCTATACTATTCTTTACACTACTTACTAACTACTTTTTACACTATTCTGTATTAGAAAACTTAAAAAAAAGATGGGTGAAATCGGTAACGTCGTTCTAAAGTTATGGCGTGACCAAGTTAAATAGGGATTAATTTTATAGATATAGATGTACACAAACACACAATATAAAGTTTCTATCTATCTACCAATTGCAATTAATAGTTAATAATATTATTTAACATTTCTAACATACTTTGTGGTTTTAGGGTTGTTTAACAATATTCGAACTCTATACAGCAAATTAGATGAAACTGCAGATTTAACGAAAATTTGGATCGGCCCTCAACTCTACATTGGTAAGCATAATTTATAATTTAAAATTATTATTCTAACCAGTAATTTTTTCGGACAAGTGCCTTAACGTGAGAGGGCTCTTACTCTCACATTGTTCACAAAAGCAACGAAAACTGGATTTTAGGAGTTCTGGTTCTATCAAATAGAAAAATCTATTTAAAAAAACTGTGATAAATAGATCTGTATTTTTATTGCAAATGACTGCTTAAAATTTTGGAAAAACTTAACATATTAACTTAATACCTCCATTCTACAAAAGTATTTTTTTGAGAAACTCTACGAGAGAAAGTTTAAGATATTTTGATTTCGTTTGATTACTGACACAAAATAATCAATTTTATTGTTATGGTTTCCTTGCATTATATTCATCTTGACAATCACGGCTTTTTAGGGTTCCGTACCCAAAGGGTAAAATCTGGACTCTATTACAAGCCTACGATGTCTGTATGTCTTTCTGTCCGTCTGTCTTTCTGTCTGTCCTACTTATTAACGGCTATATCTATCGAACTGTATAAAATAATTATTTATCAACAGTTTTTTTTCTTCATTTTAGTGCCTACGGATTTGGATGATGTGCAAAAGATTTTGGAAAATTGCCTCGAGAAAGACTTTTCTTATAAATTTCTCAAGACATGGCTGGGAAACGGACTTTTTGTTGCACCAGGTCAGTAACCATAAGTATTTTTGATTCAAAGAAGTTTTGCCAATTGATCTCCAAATTTCAATGTAAAGAGAGCATTGGCGATGATAATTTTTGATAAGGCCCATAAACAGGTTAAAATAATATAGGTAGAGATGGCGAGACAATCTTATCCTATCTATATAAGTAAGGCGATGTGTGTAGGTATGTATGTTCCCTAAGGACTCCGAAACGGCTTTCACTGGCAGCCGAGGGATTCAGCTAGTTGCCCAAAAACGATAAGATATAGGTATGATTAATCCCATAATGTGAGTTACAATCTGGATTTTGGGTGTCTTCAAATCACGAGTGAATCGGTTTCTTCTAGACAAGCGTGCTCCACGGTAGACCGCAACGCAAGCTTAATAATTTAATTAATAAAATATAAATGAAATATAATATGGAACGAAGCAAATAGATTTTGTAAAGTTTTTTATTGTAGGGTTATGTGGAGCTTCCCCCAAAATGTAAAAATTTCAATACTTCAACCGCTACTGGTACCCAACCCCTTCTCCTCCGAAATGAATTCCTGGCTACGACCTTGTACATATCTTCGATTGCGTCTAACTTAGAATGTACTTTCTTCCAATCGAACGACCAGTGGACCTGTGGAAGGCCCACCGTCGGCTGCTGCTGCCAGTGTTCCACAACCGGTTGATAGAGGACTACATCGAGGTGTTCGGGGAACAGGGAGCTGTGCTCGTGGACCGGCTGCAGGACCATGCCGAGAAGAAGGAATTTGACATCTACGAGTACATCACCTCCTGCATGCTGGACATTGTGTTTGGTAATTAACTATGTCAGTCGCTTTTTTCCCAAAGTAAAAATATGTCCAGATATAAATCAAGCGAGCAAGGATCCGGTGTGCAAAAACAGCATCTAATATTAGGTATAAAATTCTGTTAAAACAACACTTTGTTATTTATTTATAACCAGTAGGCCGCCCCTGCTTCGCACGGGCGAAGCCGGGATATATAGCCTATGTCAACCGGGGATAGTGCAGCATCCCAACAGTGAAAGAATTTTTCAAATAGGTTCAGTAGTTTCGGAGCCTATTCAATGCAAACAAACAAACAAACAAACAATCAAATCTTTCCTCTTTATAATATTAGTATAGAAGTATAGATAAGTGGCAAACAAGCGACGGGCCACCTGATAAGTGGTAACCACCGCCTATTGTCACCTACAACACCCTGGGCATTTCAATGCGTTGCCTGCCTACCTATGAGGACTCTATTCGCCCTTCGTTTAAAGCAGTCCAAATTATACTTCGCAGCATAAGCTGAAGGTCTAAGGTCGATCAGAAGGCCGTAAGCTTAGTCGAAGTAATACGTACCAAAAGACACGTAATATTTTGACTAGGTTGATTTGGACCGATTTTGTTGAACTCATTTACAAAGGTTAGAACTCCTCAGCAGTTAGCATGGATAGAATTTGGACAACATGCAGGCTAAATTGGCTGAGATCTATTAGAAGAGTTATATTTCATTTAATATGTTGTTGGTTAACTAGGATAACTCTTAAAGCTGACCGTTTGCGATGGCTTTAACAGTAAGTAAGTTTTATGGCCATGATAGTGATTACGCTTCCAGACCGTTTTGGCCACGGCGACTGCTCTGAATAATTAGGTTACTTGATGCATCCATGGCTGAAAAAACCAATTTCAGAAGAGAAAGTTCGGGAACAGTTGCTACATGAGAAGTCGCTGTCGCCGTTTACATAAGTTGTTTGACCATATTTTAGAGACGGCAATGGGCGAGAAAATGGACGTACAGCACCACCCGGACACGCCGTACCTGCGCGCGCGCAAGACCGTCATGTCGATAATCAGCATGCGCATGTTCAAACCCTGGATGCAACCCGACCCGCTTTTCAACCTCACTTCGCACAGTGCCCTGCAGCGAGAGAACATCGATCTCACACATCAGTTCACCGACGAGGTACGCACTTAAGTAAACTCGGGACCTATCGCGCAATGATTAATATAAAACACCTGTCACTTGACGCTTCGACCATGTTACAATGGCGGTAGCCACAAACAGACGACGCAAATGTTAAAATCACGAACCTTAAAGAGTAACATATGTAAACTGTTTCTGTACCTAATGCAATTGAAGACCTAAAAATAGTGTAGTACCTAATTCACAAAATTTTGTAACATTTAGGTTGGATTATGATTACAGGGATACAAAGTTAGGAACTTTCCAAAGATAATACCTATTGTCATTAGAATTTTCTAAGTAACGATCATCGGACTTTACAATTTGCGTAATGACATTACCTAATTGTCAAACTTTAGTTCTGAAAGTAGGCACCTACAGTCAATAAAAATGTTTTACAGGTAGTCGCAAAGAAAAGATTGACAGTCGGAAGTACTAGTGATGACAACAAAAAAGGTAAGCTAGTCAAAAATTAAGGCAGAGAAAACAGATGTTTCCTTTGTAGAGTCGCTTACGCAAGGTATGGGTACCTAATATACCACGTAATATATATTTTTTTGTACCACAACATTTTCATCCGACTTCTAAAAAGGAGGTTCTCATTTTGACTGTATTTTTTGTGTGTAGGTAGATACGTATGTTACGCTATATCTTCGCCACTAGTAAACAGGTTTTTATGTTTCTTTTTTATTGAGTAATAGGATATATTTTATTTACTACTCATACTATAATTATTTAAATTGGAAGGAAATATTCCATTTCTAAGGGTGGAAAATTAGGGGTTATATTTTTGAACATTCTGTTAAGTCAGTTGTAATTTTTTGTAAAAATATATTATTCTTTGACAGGTCGGAAAGACATTTTGGAACTTTTGCTAGCTAAAAACATGAACTTCTCCAACGAGCAGTTGCGAGAGCATATCGACTCCATCACCATAGCTGGCAACGACACCACGGCGCTGGTGATCGCGTACGTTCTCATGATGCTAGGGATAAATGAGGAGGAGCAGGAGAAGGTTTACCAAGAGTAAGTTTTCTATAAAGAACTTAGTCATAGACTCTGCTTCAGCTTCTGCAAGTTGAAGGCGCTGCGTTGAGAAGAAAAAAAAAAATTATGTGACATCGTAGTTCTGCCAAACGGATAAATCGATTTTGATTTACAAATTTATTTGTTGGTTGAAAGGTGCCTTTTGATCGCGATTGTTTTTAGCTAATAATTCAAGAAAATCTATTCTGCCGTTTGAAGAATAACACCTTTTTTTCGGGTTTAAAAAAAGAATTGTTATTTAATTGCTTGTTGTTGTTTAGGTAGGTACTGCATTGATTTTTTATCTAAACCACTTCTAAACGTAAAGGTAATCCTCAAGTGAAATTATGATTGATTTTTGTTTTAGAATAAAATCTGTCTTCGGTGACTCAATGAGACCACCCACGAAAGAAGACCTGAATAAATTGGAATACTTAGAGAGAGTAATAAAGGAAACTATGAGACTGTATACAGTTGTGCCCATCATTGCCAGAAAAACACAGAAGGAACTAAAGCTTTGTGAGTAGAGTTACTTACGTTATGAAACAGTAGCGGATCCAGTTCTTTTTAGGTCGTCTGTCCATCTTCTGGAAACTATCGTACAGGAATCGATTCCGGGATAAAAAGTATTCCATGTGATAATCCATCAGGATATAGGTAAACTATTTCCGCGTCAACATTGTATGCTGGTTACAAACAATACAAGTGTGCCCCGCCGCCTCAGCCCGAGGCGCGAAGCGCCATCAAATGGTTTGCCGCATTTGGCTTTTTTTTTCATTTATTTATCATTTAAAAAAAGAAAACTATACAAATAGGATATAACAGCATTTAAAAACCACTAAGGTTTATTAGTAATGCCATAATGGAGTTTAAGTCTACGCCCTCGTATTTTGGCGCCCCTTGTATCTGGCGCCTAAAGCGACCGCCCCTCTCTTGCTCTACCCTGGCAGGGCTGGCGTTGCTCACGTTATGCTCGTTACGACGTTGCTCCTGACCGGTTTTAGAGCCTTTAGAGCTCCTCGTCGCTGTTCGTCTCGACAAACCAAAAGGCCGGATTTTTCCGGACATCTCAAAAAATTCAAGCTTTTGTTAGGAATGTGGGGTATTCCGAAACGTCCAGAATTCTAGAAATGAAATGAAAAAGATGGCCACACGAGTTCATTATACCGCGAAATGTGAACCTTGAAGGAAATGTCCGGAAATTTCCTAGTCTCGACATCTCGACCGATATACACAGCGTGAGTCTAAGCCGTTTTGTTATAGTTGATAATTAGAAATTAGGTAATATTTTCAGCAACATGCACGATACCCGCGGGTGTAGGGTGCGGCGTTTTGCCGTTCATGCTGCACCGCTCCAAAAAGGTGTGGGGTCCCGACGCGGACGACTTTAGGCCGGACAGGTTCCTGCCGGAGAACTGTGCGAACAGGCATCCCTGCGCTTACCTGCCTTTCAGCTACGGCCTCAGGAATTGCATAGGTAAGCATGGAACATGTGACAATCTACTGCAATTACCTTCAAAATTATTTTGTACTAGATGCGCCCCGCGGTTTCACCCGCGTACTGATGAAAAATGGCGATGATGATAATGAAAAGTAGCCTATGTCACTCTCTGGCTCTTGAACTATACCCATGCAAAAAATCAGGCCGATCCGTTGTTCCATTGCAGCGTGAAAGAGGAACAAACATCCATACATCTATATACATACAAACTTTCGCGTTTAAAAATATTAGTAGGATTTGCTGCGTCTGACTCTAGGTTTTCTAACCACCTACTGACGTAGAATATTTTGAGGCTATCTGTACCTACTATGTTTGGGTGGTTTGGGAGAAATCAGTGATCTCTGTGAAAGATAGAAACAGTTGGTTTTGGTGTGGCGTGTGGGGAATAAGATCGTGCGATACGGACCTCCACTGTATTGTATTGCACTTCTCCACTTGCTTTGATGGAACATCACACGCCTTACGTTGCGAAGGTTACGCGACCGCAAACGGTATCTTGGCGCGTGCGCTGTTTCAGCACTGTTTTGAACCCGCGTTATGAGATAGCTAAACCCTTGCGCGCTCTCTCAATCACCCCGAACGTAGTTCCCATAGGTATATTAGACGTAGTTATCAGTTATTAAGCTACCTACCTTTGTTTTTTATTTGGATTTTAGGCACCTATCTATAATTTATTAAAATTATGTTTTGTTACAGGTCGTCACTTCGGTATGCTAGCTATGAAGAGCGTCATTGCGACCATTCTCCGAAGTTATGAAATCACGGCGAAGCCTTTCGATCGGTTAAAGATAGAAATTTTACTGTTTCCCGTTACAGGACATCTCATTTCTATAAGAAAACGTGCTAGATAAAAAACAATTGATTTATTAGTAAAATATTTTCTGACTACACAGTTCGTTTTTTTTTTTATGATCCTCACATACTGGCAACTTATAAGTACAACTGGCATTGCAGCAAAAAAGAGACCGCAGGGAAACGCTGGATGCAGGCCGCTTCTAACCGGCCCTTTTGGAGATCGATGGGGGAGACCTATGTCCAACAGTGGACGTCCTATGGCTGAAATGATGATGATAATTACAGCAATTAATACATACCTACATGAGTGCTTTTCATGATATAAGATGCGGCGCTGTCATCGCGTATAAATCACTCTAATTTCTCGAGGCTTTAGGAATCGTATACGACTCTGTAACAATGGTAAATAATGAAATCTCAATAGCGTCCAAACACAGTAACAACTCCTGACAACTACTTACAAAATGGAAATTTAGTCTGTTTGCCGCGCGAATAGTGGGCTGGGGAAAGCACTCACATACCCACAGAAAAGTTTTTTATTACATACATACATACCTAACAGTACATTACTGCCGCGATCAGTACCAGCGTTAGGGTAGGGCGCGGTGGGGCGACTGCCCAGGGCCCCGGAAATAAAGGGGCGCCTCAGGCACCTATGAAGAGGCGCCCCTTTATAGCCTTAGAAATCTTGCCCAGGGCGCTGGTAGTGCTAAAACCGGCACTGGCCGCGGTCTGTATTGAGTGCGTTACTGGCAGCAATGATGATAGCCGAGAGCGCAGGGGCCTTACGGCCAACGGCTAACTCGGTATAAAACTAATGTTAATTCCGCTCATTTGGAAAATCACGCGACCGCAAACCGTATCTGGGTGCGTTAAGGTACACGTTCACGTGATTTTCCAACTAAGCGGATTTAACGTTAGTTTGATACCGAGTTAGCCGTTGGCCGTAAGGCCCCAGGTCCAGGCCATCACAGCGCGATCAGCATTGCGGCCCTTGATGGACTAGCTAAAATAAAGGCCGAGACCGAAGGCCGAGGCTTTTATAGCATGGACAGCAAGGGCTGCAATGATGGCCAAGCTTGAAGGCCGAGAGCGTAGCTAAGCTTAGGTTGAGGCCATCATGGAGTGGCAAGCAGCGCAGTTATTGCGGACCATGGCTTCAAGCGATTTACTCAAACAATGCGCATAATTTGAATAAAAGAAGGTATGTAAGAATTAGAAGAATTTGTTAAAAGTAGGTAGTTACTTAGGTACTAAAATTCAGGACCGTCTTTCCAGGGCAATACATTTACAATAACTATAATTTTGCTTAGGTAACTACTTGTGAACGGGGTGTTTAAACACATTGAATTAGAGGATTCGTCGCTAGAAGAGTTCATTTTTATAATTTTAATATATAGTATTAATTTAAAATATCTCGAAATAAATTGATGAGAAACCATAATTATCGAAAAAACACTAATGATGGAATAAAACACGCCTTGTTTTCATTCCCGCCTTTTTTTTTACTACCTATACCAATATGTAAATCTCTTTTACCTACAGCAAAATTGTATTCTGATTATAATATTTTTGCACTGACCTAATTTTGAAACAAAACGCGACAATTCGATTTTCGAACTTAGGCTTTTTTTGTAATGTTTTCTTGACGTCACATCCGAACTTAAGTTTTTTGCTTAGCGCCATCTAGCGGCGAGTAGTAAAACAATAGTTTTATTTAAGCTTAGTTGGTGCTTGTAGTCTCTATTTATCGATTCCGATTCTGAAAATCGATACTTTTTGTTATGTTGGTCAATCTGCTTGTATATGCTATAACGATATTTATTTAGGACAACACTATTCTAAGCAACATGGCGGCATCGCTTGGCTACAAACTTGACTGATTTAATTTAGGTTACATTACAATTTTTATCTGTAAAAAGTTTGTGTTTACAATTGCCTGTTCAATTAATTGTGTACTGTGAAGTGGCGAAGGAGACGTATATCATGTTATAGTTTATTGTGTTTATAAAGGTAAGAGATTTCTACGAAGTTGGTATAATAATAATTGGCCACATACCTCAGTTTTATTATGCTTATATTGTAGGCGTGATTTGTATCGTAATTAATTTGTTTCTCTAATTAGGTATCGAAGTAGTTACCATGGAATTTGGTAACCCGCCGCCGAATATGGGCAACATGGGTCCTCCACCGGGCATGGCCATGGGGCCACCCATGGGCCCGCCGCCCCACCGTAACAACATACGTCATAATTTTAGGCCTTTCAACAGCTACCAGATACGGTTTCCTCCTCAGGGGCCTCTAAATATGACACAAGACGATTTCGATGGTAAACGTTTGCGTAAATCAGTAATGCGTAAGACAGTAGATTACAATGCCGCAATTATCAAAGCCTTAGAATGTCGCGTTTGGCAACGGGATTGGCGGGACAGACACGCTTTGCAGCCCGATGCAATGTATACCCCTGATTTATTACCTCCGCCTTCATACCCCGATAACCCAATAAATGCAGTCACAACACGGTTTGTCAAAACAGCTACAAACAAAATGAGGTGTCCTATTTTTGCTGTTGCTTGGACTCCTGAAGGTCGTAGGCTAATAACCGGAGCATCCTCCGGTGAATTCACTTTATGGAATGGTTTGACTTTTAATTTTGAAACTATATTGCAAGCACATGACTCCCCTGTAAGGTCAATGGTGTGGTCACACGGTGAAGGCTGGATGGTTACTGGTGATCATTCAGGATTCATTAAGTATTGGCAAAGCAACATGAACAATGTTAAAATGTACCAGGCGCACAAAGAAGCGGTGCGAGGCATCAGTTTCAGCCCCAGCGACTCGAAGATTGTGACTTGTTCAGATGATGGAACATTGAGAATATTTGATTTCTATAGATGCCAAGAAGAGAGAATATTGAGAGGTCATGGTGCAGATGTCAAATGTGTTCAGTGGCATCCAACAAAGGCTCTTATAGTCTCAGGAAGTAAAGATAATCAACAGCCAATCAAATTATGGGACCCCAAATCAGGTACTGCCCTGGCAACTCTTCATGCTCACAAATCTACCGTCATGGATCTGAAATGGAATGAGAACGGAAACTGGCTCATAACTGCTTCCAGGGATCACTTGCTTAAATTGTTTGATATCCGTAAACTGGGCACAGAGTTGCAAATATTTAGAGGTCACAAAAAGGAAGCTTCGAGTGTGGCTTGGCATCCAACACATGAAGGATTGTTTTGCTCAGGTGGCTCAGACGGTGCTATTCTGTTTTGGAATGTGGGAACAGACAAAGAAGTGGGATGTATTGAAGGAGCCCATGAATCTATTGTTTGGACTATGGCTTGGCATCCTCTCGGCCACATACTCTGCTCAGGTTCCAACGATCACACATCAAAGTTTTGGACAAGAAATCGTCCTGGTGACCTCATGAGAGACAAGTACAACCTAAACACACTGCCGCCAGGAGTGCAGGATGATCACGATTTGGAGGAACCTGCAATTATTCCTGGGATGGGCCCTGAAGACAAAGTTGAAATATTTTCTTCGGACACTGATAAAGTCATTCCCGGTTTGGATTTAGATACCACTCTGATTCCTATGGACTTTGAAAAGAAGGTAAAGAAAGTTCCATACAGCAAACCCATACCGAGAAACTTCCAAGCTCAATGGAACCACGGTCCATTAGGAGATGATAATGCTGAGGCCTTTTCTCATGGTCTTGTGGAATCAATGCCAGGTGCAGTCCCTCTCAGCCAAATAACAGCATCTGCTATATTTATCTATGGTAAATTGATCTCAGTGGAGCCTGGATCAAAACTGGAAAAAGCTATATCAGAAGGATCAATTGCGCTCAAGAAGTACATAGCAGCAGGAGAAATAGAAGAATTGAAAGATGTTATGCCACATTTGGAAGAAGATGCAGGTGAAGATAACTTCCAACCCTTCGAATATCCCAACAACGATATGGAAGAAGACCCTGTCAAAGATGAGGATGATTATAGCCATTATAATGATTATTATGACAGTGATATGGATACTAGCGAGCCAAACAATCAGGGTCCAGGTCCCAACAACTTCAATAATGGCCCTCCAGATATGAATAATATGGGTCCACCAATGGGAAATATGGGTCCACCTGTGGGCAATATGGGTCCACCTATGGGCAATATGATGAGACCACCTATTGGTAATATGGGCCCCATGAGACCACACATGGGCGGTCCTGGAGGACCTCCAATGCGTAACATGGGTCCTCCAATGCATCAGATGGGACCTCCTATGAGACAAATGGGACCTATGGGCAATATGCCTCCTGGGCCTATGGGTCCACCTATGGGCAATATGCCTCCTGGGCCTATGGGTCCACCTATGGGCAATATGCCTCCTGGGCCTATGGGTCCCCCAATGGGCAATATGCCTCCCGGACCTATGGGCAATATGGGCCCACCTATGGGCAATATGCCTCCAGGTCCTATGGGTAACATGGGCCCACCTATAGGTAACATGCCGGGTCCTCCAATGGGTAATATGCAGGGTCCTCCTATGAGCAATATGGGTCCCCGCCCGCCATTCCCTGACAATGGATTCAATAAGCCTCACTTTGATGCGGGTTTCGACAATCAATACCAACAAAGCGAGGAAGAATTCAACAATGATGATTTTAATGACAATTACGATCAAGGGTACAATGAAGATGAAAATAATTTTAACAATGACAATAATTTCAATGAAGAAGGCAACAACGGGGACGGCAGGAACAGATGGGAGGGTGGCTACAGAGGGCGAGGGCAGAATCAAAATAGGGGGGGCAGAGGGCGCGGGATGAACGGGCACGGGTCAGGACGCGGCGCGCGGCGTGGGGGTGGGCCGCGCGGATCGCCGCGGGGCCGCGGCCGCGGACCCGGCCGCGGCTTCCGCTCCCGTGGCATGGTTTCCAACTAGCGTAAGAAGAACACTCATCTTGAATCTGCACGAACTGTAATATTCAAGTTTATTTTTAAAGCAATAATTTTATGACGAATGTGTAAGTGTAATGAAGTTGCAAAAGGTTGTACATAATTTTCTTTACGGCATGTATGTTATGTTGTTTCAATAACCTGGAAACATAATAAATTTGTATTATGTCACACAAAAGATTGCTTGAATTCAATTTCTGTACAGGTTTTCCCAGAAACAAGACAAAAACAGGTGAGTTGATTTGTTTGGGACTTATTGATTTGAATGTTGTATACTTGCTCATTGTTTTTTCTGTGGTGCCAGGTAGTACTTGGTGGGAAAAGAAAAGTTGTTGGCGGCCGGTGGGTCGCGTTGGCAGCTTCCGTCGGTGGACACTAGGTACGGCTGCGGTGCGCGGTGGTATCTTCGACAGTGCAACATCAGAACATCCTTCCCCCCTAATAGTAAGAAACTGGTACTTTTTGTTTTGTCAATAATAAAGATATGGAAATAAAGGTCTTCACGATATCGAACCGTTTGTAATAATAAAGTTATTGAAATAAAGGAAAAAATTAAAAGATTTTATACTGAAATAAAGAAATAAAATATTGAGTGAAGTCCAAGGGTGTCCTGTCCTTTATGTGCTGGTCAGTGTAATTTTGTTTTAGAGCATTTAATTATTGTTTTGCCACCAACAAGCTAGTCACCTAGGAATAAGAACAATTAGGTGAAAAGATACTGTCAGCTTGTTTCCTTGCAACTAGAATCTTCCTAGTCTCAGGATTTCTAGAAAATAAGCTATATGAAAAACATATTTTTATTTTGCCCTGTTTATTTTCATAAATAATTTATGTGGTTATTACTTAGAACTAAGTTTTACAATCGTTTGGGTACAACTCTCATTTAGCTTCTAATAGGAAATTAGCTAGAAAATTTTGACAAATGGCTAAGAGTGTGCTGCTAAATGTCATTTAGTCATCTAACCCTTTTAGCATAACACATAAGAAGCCTGTACGCTGTGGAAACAGCCGTCAGTTATACAATCTTGCTTCTTTTGGTATCCACTGGCTGCATAACCAAAACTGGTAGATACTATGAATATTAATCTCTGGGTATATGACACACTGTGCGTTTTACGCGTTATTTTTTGCCTCACACCTGCAATTTGAGAAATGAGCTGGGGCATTTCCGAGTAACTATAACATCGTTCTTCCCAAAGCGCTGTTAATAGAGTCTATAAAGTCGGCAATATATCTGTGATGCCCCTGGTGTTACAGGTAACCATAGGCGACGGTAATAGCTAATTTACCACCAATGGCATAAAAAAAAATTCTATGAGAAATATTATTCAAAAATATTTCTTTTACCAATCATCGTAAAAAGGCGTAAAATCATAGATACCACACATCTCTATTATCAACAATTACCTAGATATGGAACTGCCTGACGTATAATCCGAAATATCCGAGTAGATAACGAAATATAATCATCAACCCATCGCTAGACGTACGATCCTTGTCTTTCCTTTCTAGCTAATACATAATCTTATCACATGTATAGTGTCTGTGATGTGATGTGGAATTATGGAACTTCCAGTGAAGCTATAAAATATATTTCATGAACCCAACTGAAAGGCAGGATATAACTATAACCTTCTAACCCTTTAATGAGTTTATTACCCGATGGATGTTTACTCACAACTCTGGTGGGAACTATTTTTAGAAAATCATATTGGTATTGTGCTGGCACCGCATATACGATTCTCTGCAGTTTATAGTTTATTCACCTTTGAGTAACACAGTTTTTTCATTGATATCTCAAATACAGGATAGATAAAATTAGCGCGGTCACAACTTTACATTGCAGCTTCCAGAAACTTATGGCCCTATAAGTTAGCACATTAGGTAGATTGGTAATACATATACTGGCCAGCTTACCCTGCACTTACCTCACTTCCTAGACCTTGGACTCTCACTGGACTGCGATTCTACAATTTTAAAAATATACATAAGAAAATTATACATGTAAAATAATAAACTTTTCGAATTTCAAAGGGTTTCATTTGATATCGCCCTCGACCTGCAATAAAGAATACTTTGAGAAACAAAGTGTAGTTTTAATTTTTTTAAATATTTTTTCGCCCTCTTCGATTGGCCAGATAGCAATAGTCAAAGCCCTTTTCTGTTGTTTCAGGATGTCCTCGAGATGGGCGTGGTGGCTGGTTACATTGTCGATATGCGGCGCGAGCCAGTTCGACTCCGGCGGCGGCGGAGACAAGAACTCTATAACAGATATGAGTGACAATGTTACTGAACGCCTTGAAGCTATCAACGGAACACCTAACTTCAGGCTCATTAAACCGGACAAAAGCTCTCAATGGTACCCGGAGCGGGAGATCAAACTGGACAGCTGTGTGCGGAGAGCCCGCTGCGAGCCTCTCAATGATACCACCTGTCTGGGATCCAAGCTGCCATATGACAAAACAAGTGTTCATCTTACATTTAAAGATAATAATCAGTATAAGATACAAACGCAGTTAGAAGCATACAGACAATTAATAAATGTGCCAACATGCTGGGCCGTTATACAGCCCTTGCTTTGTGCTACTTTTATGCCAAAATGTGAGAAAATCCTCGGGCAAGACATGGTATATCTGCCTTCATTCGAAATGTGCAAGATCACGATGGAACCCTGCGCAATTTTATACAATACCTCATACTTTCCGTCCTTTTTGAAATGCAACTCAACATTATTCCCATCGAAGTGCGAAAATACCGTGCGGGAGATGAAGTTCAACACCAGTGGCAAGTGTCTGCCGCCGCTCATACATACAGATAAAGTTCAGCATCATTATGAAGGTAATTTGTTTGCTTGTCCAATCAAATTTTTTTAACTCCGTCCAAGCATTTATTTTGTCTGAAAGGTGCAATAACTAATTGTGTAAATGTCTATTGGAATAGGCATGTCTCCTAATGATTAATTTATTACAAATAACAGCCTTAGTTGTGACAGCTATATATGAACGCTTACAGTTTTTGGTGGGGATAGAGAGGGGATACTCTGTCCTTTTCTCGCAAAGGACTTTTCTTGCTGAGTTGGAGCCGGTTTGTGACAAAAAAATATAATAAGCTTTAGTTAAGATTAGTTTAAATTTAAATGTCTTTTTACCATTACTATTGTATTTTTTTGCCACAAATAAATGATGTCTATGTCTATGTCAAAGCGTGTGTTAGTATAGCCTTTGTATGGCGCGCCTGAGGCGTGATGTCATAGCTCAGTATAGTGCCCTCTCTGTTTAGCATGAAATTATATGCTTATAACTTATTTATTTTTGAACCAATTTTGTTTTGTTGATGGGCTCTATTTATGAGCTAATAAAAAATATTAGTCACCATGTCTATTGGCGTGGCACAACTTTTCACTTGACGACTTTTTTGTGATTACCTAACCTTCTACCTCAATATCTCGTGTAACTCTTTACGTTGCGGAGTTATGTCTAATTTTTTGATCGCACAAAGTTAATTTCGAGGCTCTTATTCAACTCCCCCTCCCCGCTTAGTGACGTAGGTGTTCAATGCCGTAAGTGCACTAACAAGAAACTTACAGTGGTCTATTTTCAGAATATATTCAAGACTTGGCGAAACAACCTCGCACAGTCACAATATATAAAAACAATTTTGGCAACAACAAAAGCGTTACATCGCTAACTTTGGCGGGACTTAGTATGAAAGCCTATATAAAAACGTAATGATAGTCATTATTAAGATTTTTTTCTGAAGATTGATTTTGGGGATTTTTGTGCCAACGTGAAAAAAACGTCACCTTATAGTACTTATATAATATTTTCCAAGTTTTGGAATATACTAAATCATCATCAGCCAGAAGACGTCCACTGCTGAACATAGGCCTCCCCCTTTAACCTCCACACTGAACGACAGCCTGCCTTTTGCATCCACTGGATGCCCGCGACTCTCACAATGTCGTCGGTCCATCTAGTGGGAGGATTACCTACGCTGCGTCTTCCGGTTCGTGGTCTCCACTCCAGAACCTTTCTTCCCCATCGGTTATCGGTTCTTCGAGCGATGTGGCCTGCCCTTTGCCACTTCAACTTGCAAATTTTAACAGCTATGTCGGTAATGTGTAATAATAGTGGATTATTATTTATTAAATGTTTGTGGATGTGCTCGAGTTTGGGAAGTGACATAAAGCGGTGAAACAAGTATTTTCGTGTTGTTTCCAAACCTCCTTAGAAGTCTTTTGTAAAGTCTCCACCACTTTGCTAGGGCATGACTATGACTTGACCGTAACTTACTTTGCTTGACTCTGACTTGTTTGACGATTTTTTATAAAACTTGATAATACTTGACACTGGAAAATGCATAAGTGCGACGCCATACTCCTCACAGAGAAAAGAATATATAAAATTCAAAATCAAAAATCAAATAATTTATTTGTCTAATAATAATAACCAAATTAAATTTAAATTTAAAAACTTAAATTTAAGAAAGAAAATAAATGTATGAGAATAACCAAATTATAAAAAAATTATTAAATTGATTTAAGCTAAGTATTATAGCTTTTAATTGTGATTGGTGAGCTTGGTTTCTTTTTTCCAGGCATCAAAGGATGCGGCGTGCCTTGCCGCGACCCTCTATACACTGAGGACGAGCACAACCAGATCCACCGACTGATCGCGTGGGGCGCCGGCATCTGCCTCGCGCTCAACCTGCTCACGGTCGCCACATTCCTCATAGACTGGCGCTCCGCTAACAAATACCCTGCGCTGGTTATATTCTATATCAACGTGTGCTTCGCGGTCGCTTCTATGGGGTGAGCAATATGACCCTGTTTTATACTACTTAAATGTAACGTTTGTGTCTTTATTTTTGTTTAATCTATCTAACATTATAAAGAGGAAAGATTTGATTGATTGTTTGTTTGTTTGTTTGCATTGAATAGGATACGAAACTACTGAACCGATTTGTAAAATTCTTTCACTGACGGGAAGCTACACTATCCCCGGGTGACATAGGCTATAATCTATACCCGTGTGAAGCTGCGGCGGACCGCTAGTCATTTATAAGTCTGTGTTTGACCGCCAACTCGCCTGTTGGTAAGCGAAGATCTGTTTGAAGATGAAGCAATTCTTCTAAGCCTGTATGGCTTAGAAGAATTCACTCTGACCTTGAAAAGACCTAGATTGTATCTCAGGAAACATGGAAGTCAACAGTGAACATTCTTTATAAAAATTTAATCGAATTTGTTGGACAGGTGGCTGGTGCAGTTTGGCATGGGGTCACGAGAAGACATAGTGTGTTCAAAAGACGGGACCAGACGACAGGGGGAGCCGTCTGCGGAAGAAAATCTTTCTTGCGTCGTCGTTTTTGTACTGGTGAGCCTTTTTATCAAAGAAATAACTGGCCAACAGCATGTCGAGACGCGCATATGGTTGGGTTCCGTCGCCAAAACCACATAATTATATATTTTTATACTTTTAAAATTAAGATCTATACCAAAACTGTAATTCTGCAAAGTTTCATGCACTTACCACAATAACTATAGAAGTTAGCAGGCGTTCAAGAATTAGGATGGACAGACACACAGAACGAACTTGTTGTACGACGGAACTCTAAAAAACTAAATGGAAGTACAATATAACATACTTAATCAGTTTTGCTTATGAAATACAATGGTAACTTTAAAGGGTTACGCATATAGACTGTACTAAGCCGAAAGGTCATTGTACTCATAATTATGAACAAATTTTACTATGGGACAACGTCGAAATCGCAAAAAATATCAGCTTTTCTATAGAAAACTGTCATTGACACTACAAAATGTATGAAAAAAATAACTTGGACATTGACATAATTTATTTGTGGCACAAAATACAATAACACAATATACATGGAAAATAAAATTAAATAAGAACTTATTATATTTTTTTGTCACAAAACTTTTTTCAACTTTTTTTGTAACTGTATGAACATTTACAGATAAATTATACTAAGGTAAATTGTACATGTTAATATAGAGATTTTGTGCCCTTGATAGAATTATCTAACAGCTAGTATGTAGTATGGAACAGCTGATATTTTATTGCAATTTCAGGAAATTATTTGAATTTTTTGAATTAGTTGATTGCACTGTACAGTTTATTGAAGGCTTTTATAACATTTCAGGTGTACTATTTCATGATGGCAGCTTGCGTTTGGTTCGTTATATTCACGTACGCGTGGCACATGAGTTTTCGGGCGTTAGGTATGTATCTATCACAAAACAGTTGTTTTCTCGATTGTCTAAAATTTATTTTATATTTTTTTTTCAACGATGAAACTATTGAGAGATTTGCCTTATGCAAATCCACCAAACCGGCCGTTTTCGCACTAGAGGCGTGGAACATAGATGCATGAGCCCACTGATTTGCTGGAAATATGACGCTATAGACCAGGGGTTCCCAAACTTATTTTGTCTACTGCCCACTTTGAGAATAAATTATTTTTAGCGCCTCCATTTTTTCACCTACTTAAAAACCACTATAACTTCAAATTAAATTAATCAATTATTGTGAGCTATATTATCGGAGATTAAACATTAATTCTAATTCTTTTTTTTCTGGGTCTCTTACCGCCCCCCTTTAGGCCTGCAGCGCCCACAAGGGGGCGTTATCGCCCACTTTGGGAAAGGCTGCTATAGACCATGGCTATGATATTATTTTCCATTAACTGATACCCGCTACTTCGTACGCGTAGACCTTGGGCTTCGGCCTCGATACTATGACCCTCGTAGGGCTTGGGCTTCTTTTTTTTATTCTGTATTTATTTTGGGGTTTTGCCAACAATGGCACGTCAGTCCCATCATACCAATAGTTATTCTGCTAGTTGATTGAATCAGGCGTTACTTTACGGAAGCCCATCTTCAAAACTCTTAACTCCTGTAGAATACTGTAGAATAGTCTCCTACTGTAGAATAATTTATCTCTTATCTATAAGGAATTCTTATTGTACTTGAAGCGACGTAGAAGCGGAATTACACTATAGATTCGTCACAAAAACAGTTATTCTGCTATTCGGAGCAGAGACTAATCCAACACATCAAAGATCTTAAAAATCGGTCTAGCCGTTCTTGAGTTATAAATGGTGTAACTAATACGACTATATTTATATATAGATTAATGGAAATTAATTGGCTAATTTAATTTTAAAGTTATTTAAGGCTGTTTGTTTCTATAAAGAAAAATAATCATACTATTTTTATAAATGCGAAAGTGTGTTTGTTCCTCTGCCCGCAGCAACAAAGCAACGAATCGGCCTGAATTTTTGCATGGGTATAGTTCAAGGGCCGGTTAGTGACATAGGGAGTATACTTTTCATCATCATCATCATAATCAGCATTTTCCCGCAAGGAACCGCGAGGCGCAGCTCGTATTAAATAAATAAATATCACTAAATGAAAGATTTGTATCCAACATATATTATAGATAGTCCATTCTATAGTCAGGAAGGCTCGTCTACCCAACAGTTCCTTGTACTAACTATAATATGCAAATGTTACAGGCTTCACACTGGGCAAGATTCAAGACCGAATAGACAAGAAGGCTGCATACTTCCACCTAGTCGCGTGGTCTCTACCACTCGTCCTCACTATAGCCACCATGGCGTTCGGAGAGGTGGACGGCAGTTCCGTCACCGGGATTTGCTTCGTGGGGTACATCAACCATCCCATGCGAGCCGCGTTGTTATTGGGGCCATTGGCTGTCGTTCAACTGTTAGGTGGATATTTTCTATTGAGAGGTATGTTTGGCTTCGAACTAGGCTTTTTTAATACAGAACTGGCGGCCCGCCCCAGGTATAGATATATTAGCCTTTGTCACCCGGGGAAAGTGTAGCTTCCCAACAGTGAAAGAATTTTTCTAATCGGTTCAGTAGTTTCGGAGTCTATTCAATGCAAACAAACAATCAAATCTTTCCTCATTATAATATTATTATTTTATATTATTATACAGAATAGATATACGCTTGGACACCAACTCGCCTGATGGTAAGCGAGGCTGAGGCTAAAGTTTAACAGCGATTTGACCTGATGAAAAGTAATTATGCGGTCGAAGATGGAGCACGTTTGCCCAGTAATAACCTATTAACCCTAGACTTGAACACTCCAAGATTGTAATGCTGCGGAAACAGACGGGGGCAAGGCGTTCCATTGTTTTGCTGTGCGTTTGTCATGTGTTTTTTCATCACATCTATTCGAAAAGGATGACTTGGTTCGCTTTTAAGTGCACTCTAAGGTGGTGTTTTCTATAAGAAACTTTTAGCGGGCAGTAATGAGTTTTTAATCCTCTTTATAAGTGCGCCGCAATTATCGCGCACTTTTTGAATTTGGAACATCTTAGTGTTCAACACCAAAGAAATTGAACATTGTCATGTGTTTTTGTGACAGGAAACACAGACAGGGGCAAGGCGTTCCATTGTTTGTCATGTGTTTTTGTGACAGGTGTGTTCTCGTTGATCGCGGTCCGCGTGTCCAGTAAGGACGTGATATCTCCGCGCGCGGCCAACAAGATCCGGCAGACCATCACGCGGTGCTCGGTGACGGCCGCGCTGGTCGCCGTCTTCATCTGCGTCACGTTCGCGTGCCACATCTACGAGTTCAGGAACGCAGACCTCTGGAAGGACTCCTTTAAAAACAATATCATGTGAGTTCCCCTTCATTACTGTTGTATTTGCTCAGCTTTGAATTAGATATTATTATATTACTAGCTGCGCCCCGCGGTTTCACCTGCGTAGTGATAAAAATGGCGATGATGATGAAAAGTATGTCACTCACTGGCTCTTGAACTATACCCATGCAAAAAATCAGGTCGATCCGTTGTTCCGTTGTAGCGTGAAAGAGGAACAAACATCCATACATCTATATATCCATACATACAAACTTTCGCGTTTATAATATTAGTAGGATAGGATTAACACTGGAAAATACACAAGTTAAGAAAATAATACGAGCCGACATGTTTCTATCACGTTTTCGCCAAGAAAAAAACAATCAATAAAATGTTAAAGTGTATGTTGTTCAGTTGTCGGCTGGAGTCGCTAAAGGACAGCAGGGGGTCGTGCGGCGGCGGCGCGCGGCCTTCGGTCTCCGTGCTGCAGCTGCGACTGCTGTGCTGCTTCGCGGCCGGCGCGCTCATGGCGTCCTGGACCTGGACGCCGGCCGCCGCCGCCGCCTGGCGCCGCTACCTCGCCAGGTACACTACCTACCCAGCAGGCCTAGCACGGGCCGTAGACAAATTGTCTTTCCACCGTTTTTATCCCGCGAGAAAAAGACAAACGTATCCATATTCTAGCTTTGTCGCGTCTAGGCGTAGATAAAAACTGTGGAAAGACAATTATATATCCACAGCCCATGCTAGGCGTGCAGGGAGAACCACTTACTTGATGCCACCCTTACCTTACAACTATGGTTAGTGCAACCACTACTCCTCTTAAAGGCTTGTCACGTGCGTTCACTAACTCGCTCCAGCATTTCAACATTTCTGAAGATATCACATGACACATTATCAGCCATTAAACGTCCACCAAAAGCCCCTCTCTTGGAGAGGGGTGTTGCAATAATCCCAACGCTTGGCAGGCTTGGGGGTCGCAGTACGTTCACCGTGTACTAATCAAATTTAAATAGTAGAAAATAGTAAAAAAAAAAACTATATACAAAAAACCAAACTATGTTACTATATAAATATAGTAAATAGTAGTAGTAGTTGTAAATAGTATGTAGTGTAAATGTTCACAGCTGCTGCCCATCATCCGGTGGTTCTAGTCGCAGTTTAATGACATACCTCCGGGATAGAATATAAAATAATAAAAAGTTTTTTAGTTTAATATAACTTAGTGACTAAATACATACACCGAATTAACAGACAGACAGAAAATGACTGAATGTATTTGTGTATGCTACGGAAGATATGCTAGCCTGCGACAAAAAAAATCGTGGAATATTGAAAAGATGGCTCGGATAATCAGTGTCACAAAATATATTTGGCCTTACTTATAAACGTTACTTAAAAGTTAAGCTTAAATGCTTAAAATTGCTGTCAACTTCTCGTTGACGGAAATTGTCACAGGTGAAAACGAGACAGAGCAATTTTAAGATTTGCTCAACTTAAGTAACATAATTATATAAAAGGCCGATGAAAATATTAAGCGATTTTGCGAATGTGTTATATGCACGCGCCGCTCAGTTGTCATAGTAACGGTTCTTTGCTGTGACGATAGGTATGCGAGCGAAACGCTTTGAATTCTGTCTTTTACTTTGTGAAGTCCGGGCATAAGACTTGTACATTTTTGTACCCGCGGACACCCCTGTGTGAAAACTTATTTTTTATTTTTATTTATTTAAAACTCATTGTACGTTACATTTCGAGTTAGAAAGTTTTTTTTTAGAAGGAACCGATTCACTCGTGATTTGAAGACGCCCAGATTGTAACCATTGGGGAACACCCATTCAGGCAGCGAATTCCACAGACTAGCAGTTCGCATAATAAATGTGGAATCAAAGCGCTTCGTACGGGTTTTCGGAATATCAACCATAAAGCGGTGACGATTTTTCGTGCCCGCTCTGGCAGTCCGATAGAAAAATGGGCAGGAGGGAATTAGATCGTGCAGATCCGATGCACACTCTCCGAAACTACTAACGAATGAACGAAGTTGTCTATAGCTACGCCCATGCTGTTACCCCAGAAGCCGAGTGAGTTAACCGCTGTAGTAATGCACAGTGTAACGTTGTCAGGAAGTGCGGGTGCTCGGTGGAGGCGGAAGTGTCGCGGCGCGCGCGCAAGCACGAGCTGATCGCGCGTGCGTACCGGCGGCGCGGCGAGTTCGCGGCGCGCGGCCGTCTCTCCATCTCGCTGGGGGGCTCGCGGCCCGACCCCGTGGGGCTTTGCCTCGACCACACCTCGCCCATCGACTACCCCGACGACGGCAAGCATGAGAGGTAACTCCTACACATTCTGTTGCACTGCTGCTCTTATGCCTGGGCCACACACATCGCGACAATATTCGGGCGATAAACTTCGTCTTCGGTCTACGGCGAAGCTGCGCGGCCACATAATGCGCGATGTTAAGTTTATCGCGATGTACGAGCGATGTATAAACGCAAAAGACAAAATGGACGTCGCGGTTGCTCTATATTTTATGGCAGCAATTTTTTTTTATGGCCAGTTTCGTTTGGGTTCCATAAAATCGGCTCAGACTCGTAATTGGCATAAAATTCTATCGTTACTCCAATCCATGTTTCGCTTCAGCTATATTATGCACTACAGTTTAACTTACACGTCCGCTACGCACGATGGCTGGCGGCCGACTGAAGTGTGGCCACCCAAGCGAAGTACATCGCGATAAAACGCTTTGATCTGCGAGAATTTACCGACAGCGGAGCGAAGTCCTCGCAGCTACGTACGAAGCACCGAAGTATACGCGAATACTTGGCTACACACATCGCGATAACGCGAATCTTCGGGTTATCGCGATGTGTGCGGCCTAGGCATTACAGTAAATGGGGATTGTTCATACTTGTTACATATATTGTAATTACAAAACCTAAAGCTAAGAAAAGCCAACAAAGTCTAGCTCGAAATGGTTTTGTAATTACAATCTATAAAAAAATATAAACAATCCAAAAAAATAAGAACTATCACGATACATGCATTTTTATCTATACTAATATTATAGAGGAAAGATTTGAGGCTCCGAAACTACTTAAGAGGGGGCCTCCGAAATTTTATGCTAATTTGCCATGATATTCTAACTAAACCAAATATCCTATCAACGTAATAATTGATATATGTGATTTTTCAATTCATTTTCTTTCCGGCACTAAGACAGAAACATAATAGCAAGATATTTACTCGATACTTTATTGTTTTCAAAATGGTGCCTTTTTGCTGATTTTTTTGATTTTTTCTTGGATAGAACTTCAGTCACATATCTAAAATAAATACTCATCGAAGGAAAATATAGTTTGTTTTCCAGTGCTAAGACAAAATTTACCTAGATTAATTAGTACTCTCATAATAAATTATATTCGATTTGAGACTTACGTCCTTTAGTTCTAAGCAACTATTCGGTCAAACGGCAAGTCCGATATTCAACCTTATTCTGTTGCGCTTTGTATCTAAATGGCGAAACACGCTCCGTTCAACCTCAGTACCGCACTATGCTCCAACGGGGAAGGACGCACGCCCTTGCTATTCGCCTAGATTTATCTTCCGAGTGCGATTATATCAACACCTACTGTATTTTCAAACAATGGATAACATAAAAAATCTATGGCTCGAACGCGACCATTTGATGCGGCAACCAAGTGTTGCCAATGACCTAGAGCACAGACTAGGTAAAGCTACTATGAAAAAATTACAGGTATTAATAATTATGGATACGACTAGGCCCTACCTAACGCATCTATTATTATGTACGCTCGGTAATATAGTTACAAGAGTCTAAGTGTTTCGTGTGGAGAGAGAAAGAGAGAGAGAGAGACAGATGGAGAAAGCTGAGAGAGAGATAGAGAGAGAGACAGTCAGAAAGACTACTAAAAATCAAAATTATTAAGTAAAATATAATTTTTGTTGAATAAAAAAATATAATAATAATTAACAATTATTATTTTTAAAATTATTAATTTCATAAATTAAATTAAATTTAATTAGATAATTCATACATACTTAAATAGATTATAGTTATTAACAACCAGGTATAGGACAAACACAAACGTTCATCACATAACTGTTTGTCCTAGGTGGGAATCGAACCCACGCCTCCAAGCTCAGAAGGTAGGTTCACTACCAACTGGACCAACGGGCTTTCGCGTGTTTCGTTTATTTTAGTATAGTATAGTATAGCATAGCATAGCATAGTATAGCATAGCATAGCATAGCTTAGTATAGCAAAGTATAGTATAGTATAGTATAGCAAAGTATAGTATAGTATAGCAAAGTATAGTATAGTATAGTATAGTATAGTATAGTATAGTATAGTATAGTATAGTATAGTATAGTATAGTATAGTATAGTATAGTATAGTATAGTATAGTATAGTATAGTATAGTATAGTATAGTATAGTATAGTATAGTATAGCATAGCATAGCATAGCATAGCATAGCATAGCATAGCATAGCATAGCATAGCATAGCATAGCATAGCATAGCATAGCATAGCATAGCATAGAATAGCATAGCTTAGCCTAGCATAGCATAGCATAGCATAACATAGCATAGCATAGCATAGCTTAGTATAGCAAAGTATAGTATAGTATAGCAAAGTATAGTATAGTATAGTATAGTATAGCACAGTATAGTATAGTATAGCATAGCATAGCATAGCATAGCTTAGTATAGCAAAGTATAGTATAGTATAGCAAAGTATAGTGTAGTGTAGTGTAGTGTAGCGTAGCGTAGCATAGCGTAGCATAGCGTAGCATAGCGTAGCATAGCATAGCAAAGCATAGCATAGTATAGCATAGCATAGCATAGAATAGAATAGCTTAGCATAGCTTAGCTTAGCATAGCATAGCATGGCATGGCATTGCATAGCATAGCCTAGCATAGCATAGCATAGCATAACATAGCATAGCTTAGTATAGCAAAGTATAGTATAGTATAGTATAGTATAGTATAGTATAGAATAGTATAGTATAGTATAGTATAGCAAAGTATAGTATAGTACAGTACAGTACAGTACAGTACAGTACAGTACAGCACAGCATAGTATAGCATAGCATAGCATAGCATAGCATAGCATGGCATGGCATGGCATGGCATGGTATGGTATGGTATAGTATGGTACGGTATGGCACAGCATGGCACAGCATGGCACAGCATAGCACAGCATGGCACAGCATGGCTTAGCATGGCACAGCATGGCACAGCATGGCTTAGCATGGCATAACATGGCATAGCATGGCTTAGCATAGCATAGAATAGCATAGCATGCATTTACGGAAGTTGTTTGAAGGCGGGCGGGGGTATGTCCGTGGGCTACTGATGGCATGTGGAACGATCCGGTAAAGTTTTCTACAATTTTTAAAATTTTGGGGTAGTGTGTGGGATTTTGGTGAGGGGGGGTCCGGGTAAGAAGACCAAGTCTTGATCTATACACAAAATCCGGTCAGAATTCGTCTCCGACGCACCGAAATTTTGAAAAAATTGGGAGGTGGGGGGGGGGGAGTTTCAGGAAATGTTATAAACTAAAGTCAATTTACAAAAATGACCTCATACGTACTGTTTCTGAGATAATCGATGTTTTTTGAAAAAAATTACGAAAATTTTTAGTTTGAGGAGCCGGGTATTTCAGGTCGTCAAAATCTTAAGACCTAACTTAGACTATAATATAAACTAAAAACTAGAACTAGTTATATTTCCTAAACCACAGGCTTAAAAAATCTGCAAAAAAAATACTAAAATTTAAAATGAGCTTTACTACCTCGAGCCAAAATTTGGGCGTGGTAGGGGGTGGTTTTCACCCTTCTTTATTTCTATTTAAATGTATTTCTCACTGATTTCAAAAGTAAAAATCTAAATATTTTTTTGTAATTGTTTTTGGGTTAAAGGTCTGGTTTAGGAGATATGACCCGGGATCGGGTACCCCGTGCCACGAGGTTTTGGGGTTTTTTGGTCTTATCCCGACAAGTTCAACCTAGCAAAGCATAGCATAATTCAGTTTAGTTTAGTTTAGTTTAGTTTGATGTTTAGCTTTCTGAAACTGTCTCCAGCGTAATATTTTAATTAGAGAATTTATTTAGATTATATCAATTTAATTTATATACTTTATTATTTTTATATTGTAGAAAACCTAAAAATAAATAACAAATACAATTTTGAAAAGTGAAATAAACAATTTACGGTTTTGCGCGCCGCGACCGAACTCAGCTAATCGCCAAAACACCAAGTGCACCAACACTATGCTTATCCTGTGTTATTGCTCCTTGCCGCTTTACAAGGTCGAGTGCGCGAGTTGTGTACACTTTAGCTGCGTGCGACTGCCGCGCTGCCGTGGTTGTGTTTCACACTAATGCGGGTGATGCGAGACGCGCGGGTGAAATCAGAAATTTTTCTTGCCTTATACCCAGCCTTAACCGATTAGAAAAGTTCTTTCACGCTTGGAAAGCTACGCTATCCCCGAGTGACATAGGCTATATTATATATTTTTTTTTTAAATAGGGATCCTTACTAAAACTCCAATAATGTAACCCAAGGTGTAAAAAGTTTTTTTTATGACATCTACACAAACTTGTGTGTCTTAAAACATAAAAAAAATTACAACCTTAGTTTTTATTGAATAACTACCGTATGGAAAAGTAATTTATTCAAATTATTATCTTAAAATAGTCAATATTTTTTGAAAATAACATAAAACTATAAGGTCAGAAAATTTGGCCTATTCCTATTGCGTCAAATTTGGCGGCTTGACTGATTTTGATGTGTGAGGTGTTGTTAAATTCGTCTCATGCCCTGAGTATTATAGGTTATAGTTTTCAGTCTATTATTTAGATTTTTTTAATTCAGTACAAATCATGAACTCGCGAAGAAAAAAAAAACAGGTGTTCCATAAAAAATGGTCATTGACACTCGTGTGTCATAATGTATGGAACAGCTGTATTTTTTTCGCGATTTCGGTATTGGTTTCATAGTGAAAGTATTTTATGATGATGATGAGAATAACGGATTCCTTTCGGCTTAGTACACCCTTTCCGCGTAACCTTGTATTAATTATAGTAGTAACGTGTCTCGTGTTGTCCTCAGTGGCGAGCTGTCGTCGTCGTGGGCGGCGACGCTACCGCGCTTCGTGCGGCGGCGCGACGCGCTCGTGCTGCCAACTACCCACACGCACCACTCTATGAGCTCGACGCCCGACCGCCGCAACTCGCAGGACTCCCAGATCAGCATCAGCCTGCGCCACGTGTCCGTCGAGTCTCGCCGCAACTCCCTCGACAGCCAGCTCTCAGTCAAAATAGCGGAGATGAAGACCAAAGTCGGCCGCCGCCGCACCAAACACAGCAAGGCGAAGAGGAAGGCCCGCGCTAGCGCGCGCAAGGAGAGCACGCCCTCCATAGAGAGCCAGATCAGCCGCTACTGGCTCCAGGCCGTCGCGGCCAACAATGAACCCTCGCGGGAGGAGATTAAGTTTAGCTTCGACTGAAACGACCTGAACATATCGAACAGAGCGAGACGGCTATATCTCTTATTTTAGGTCATAAGTACAAATGTTCATATTAAGGACCAGAATACCGCGTGCAGCTGTTTTTTTTAAAGGTATAAAATGACAGTCTACTTAAAAAAATTGCTTTGGCTATTTTACGACGTTAAATACTACAAAATATTTAGAACAACTGTTTGTTTTAATATTTTTTTATAATGACCAGAGTATATCCCATTAGTTTTGGTCAAAAAATATTGAAACAAAAATTTGTTCTAAATATTTTGAATTATTAACTTCGCAAAATAACCTAAGCATATTTTCAAAAGTAGAAAGTATTTTTATATTTAAAAAACATCCGTATATTGAATTATATATTAATTTCGCAAAATAACCGAAGCATATTTTTCAAAAGTAGACAGCAATTTTATATTAAAAAAAACATCGAATGCGCGTGTGAGATAGTGGCGCGCCATATTCTGGGCCTTTAGTAAATAATGCAAGAAACCAAAATGAACGTGATCGCCGACTGAATGAATCAATACGAAGCTCGTAGGGATTAACAGCGATTTATTGATACGAAAGTAAAGCAAGACTGATTGAAATCTCTAGCAATCCATGACAATCTGATGCATTTTTGTTCTGACGAATCTCAACGAGCAACTGTGCCATACGACACGAGTGTACATAACAATGGAAATAGATCTGAAGTGACTGATATCAATACCTGATTTATTTTATACAGGTTTTTTTAAGGATATTTATATTTGGTGTACTAACATTGAGAAAATATTTATATATTCTCCATGTTGAAATGCATTTTCATGCTAAAGTAATTTTTCTAGTGATTTATTAGGTTATAAGCGTACAAGAAATGGTTGTGATGGTCTACATGAAACCAGTGAATGAACTCTTCTTTCCTATATTTTTGTAAGTGCTTCCAGATATTGTTAAAGCTTCCAAAATGTTTACTTAACAGACCTATCTAACCTCAAACTCTTTGATATCTGGTACTCAACTGTATCGTTAATTAGGTTTACGAAGTTTTAAGACTAAAGTATTTGTATTTAATGTAAATCTCTGGTAGCTTTAATTTTTGATATTTTTTATGAATTAGGTTACTTACCTTTTTTGGAATAATAAACATGAAGTTGCAACAGTAAACTGTTTCATTTCCCTCGTTATCTCTAATTTAGTGCAAACATCACCATGAGCGCGTGCGGGAAGATACTACTTAAAACCATAGTGTATTAACGTAATCAAAACTAAACAAAAACGTTGTTCACCTCGTCTAATACACAACCTACATATAAGGTTATAAATAAAGAGATAGTTTAAAAAGTTGAAGGTTAAAACATATCGCTTTTAGCGATAAGACAACATCCTAACAAAGTTTTAAAAATAAAACAAAACTGATCATTAAACTGTTTAATGAAAACAAAAGGCAAGCAAATGATGTCAAGTCTGTGTATCGCCTATCCTTCGTGATGTCAACGTTACCGATAAACATACAGTAAATTAAAATATTATAGATAAAAATCTAGAATACCTACTGCATACTAATTAGCTAGGTACATAAGTTTTTTTTTTTAATTTATTGGACGTTACAGTCAATGCTATTTGAATAGCTGCCTTAAAGCTAGCGCGACATTTCTTAGTTCTCGAAGTGGTTATTACAGTATAATGTGGTAATTTTGAAACAAGATTTCTTTTAAAGAAACAAGAAGTCCGAAAAATAAGGTGTAACTTTGATAGTTAGCGATGGCTGGCAAATGCGTCGACTACACGCAACATAATAATGAGAAATGCCCAATAACTATATAAACTGTGTGTACACAACAACGAAAAAGCGGTAAAAAATTAAGATATTTGAATTTCATGGAATGCATATTGTATATTCTTCCTGTAGTCATTAATTTATGTAGTATAAGGACAAAAAATGTTTTACAAGTTGGCAAAGAGCACAGACATCGGAATCCAAGGAGCTGTACTACAAATTAATAAAAAGCTTAACAATATACTGTAATAAGAACTTTCCGTAGAGGCAAGATAAGATGCAAAATCAACTATTTGCATTTAATTGCTTCTAAAATAATGCTTACTTCATTTAAAATATTATGCAAATTGAATTTCCATGATTTTGGAAGATTTGTGACACAGAAATCTTATTTATTTGAATTTAACATAAAACATGGACGGTATTTGAGGTGTTTTATAATAAGAATTAGAACTTGTCTATGTTATAATAAATTCAAATAAAAATAGAGTAATTAAGATGTTAAAATAGGAATCTCCCAATAAACTTAATTTATATTATACGAAGTAGCACATAATACCTTGGTAATGAATACTATGAAATGTCATTATTTAAGGTACTAATTAATCACAGATGCAACCTTAAAGTGGTGAGAGTGTCATGGATGTAGCATTTCTATGGGTCCTGCATCCTACCATATTTATCTATGCTACCATTTAAATTCTTTTGTAGATAAAATGTCAAGTGTAAAGTTATTTTCGAAGCACTGGGTCGTTTTTAATTTAATTGATTGTCCTAGTAAAATATTATCTCCAAAATAATTTAAACGAAAAATCTATAGAAATTCGTATGACACGGTAAAATTATTTTCTAATACATTGCAAACATCTGCCCACGTTATAACTAAAATTAAATAAGACGTACCTAGAATGCCGACCAGCATGCAAAATAACAAAAGGAAATATTATAAAATATAGGAAAACAACACCAAATTGCACAACGAAATAGAAAAAAGACAATTTAATCTTAGAGCTACAATCAATGTAGTTTGCTCTATTATTTCACCTACAGCTAAAAATTGCACGATTTAAAAGGAAACTCGATTCTTTGGCTCTTAAAAACTAATAAAAATCACAATTCAGTACTTAGTAAATAAATTCGACAAAACTTTGCAAGTATAAAAAGAGAACAATCACCGAAAAAATAACAAATAAAAAACATATTATGTGCATTATTATGCTAAGTAGTGGCGTCTTATCGGCTTAAGTATACACTATACAGTGCATATAATATTACCTTATCTAGCATCGTCAATGGAACGATGGACGCAAAAATTATTATCTATCTAATAACCGATAATCTATAAAAGAGCATATCACACGTTCACAGCAGTCTTTCTATAGCGGCCTGGCTTTGCGAATGTTTTTCTTTTCGGTCTCCGTGAAGCCGAGAATGTTCTCGATGGCGTTGAGATGGCCGTGATGGTTCTCCGGATCCGTTAAAAAGTAGTAGATGGCTGACTTGAGGAATTGCAGCGTCACCTCGGGGTCAATGTTGGACTTGCTTCCCTTCTGCGACTCGACAATGCGACGGTACATTGCCTGCAACAGAAACCCACACTTTACCACAAGTGTAACTTGCCAAAATAAGCAATAAACATGCTACCCAAATATAAAACGTTCGAAAACAAAACTTAACAAATAACGCCTTATTAGCATCAATTTTTTTTTTCTACTTTGTCTTTATTTTTTACTTTAGCAACCCAACTATATTCCCTGAAGTATCTACGATGTTTGGAAACGTGAAACTTCGTAAATTAAAATAGCTACTAAAGATTTTTATGTCATATAAATAAATGATCCATTGAATGTAGAATGTGTATTTGTTGCAAAAATATCTGATTCTCGCTTGGAATATTATCAAACCTACGTCACAATAAAATAGCGATAAGAAAATAAAATACAATAGGCTATTGAGCCTAACGCCCACTGTAGATTTAAGGCGACGCCGCGGCGTACAAACCGCCGGGAAAGGTCAATTATTCCGTAGTTAACGTTTCCGTAGGTTCAGAACATGGTATAATAATATACTCGTCTCATATATTTATATAATACTAGCTGAGCCCCGCGGTTTCACCCGCGTAGTGATGAAAAGCCTGTCACTCTCCAGCCCTTGAACTATACCCATGCAAAAAATCAGGTCGATCCGTTGCTCTGTTGCTGCGTGAGACAGAAACAAACTAACAAACTTTTCGCATTTATAATTTTTAATATATATAATATATGTATTAATATAAAATATATTTATATTTTCTTGGATCATGGTTCAAGATAAAACTGTCCCGCTACCCTTCCGACTGTACTCTATAATGGTACTATTTTAAATCTATTATTAATCTAGCTTAAACCTTAAAGAATCAATATTCCAAATGCTTTTGTATGTTACAATGCCACCTCGACTCCAGTCAGCGGTAGGCTTTAGGTAGCTAAAAATAACAGAAAATAACATTTTGCGAGTATTTATTATGAGAAGATAAAAACTTGATCACAATAGAAATACATGATGACATTTAAAACAACCATGTTAATTAACGTTAAGTAAAAAGACATATAAAATTATAAATATAAATAGTGCTTAGATAAATTCTACATCAGGTACTACAACTACTAGCGTTATATAAAATCGAATTAAACCATTATGTACATAATAAAACTTATAATTAGAAATTCAGGCAAACCCAAAACCAAAAGAGGCTGTTTCAAAAATAATTCATGCAAAGCTTAAAAACTACTAAATAAGAAAACCCGAGCCATCTACTGATTAAGAAAGCGGGTTAGTATTTGAATTACTCGTTTATATTATGACTAAAGTTTACTGAACAATGCAAGCATTAAACCGTTATTTAGACCGTAACAAATATGTAGGTTCATATTATGATATGAACCGATTAAAGCATTTTATTACCAAACCAAGTAACCTCGTATTAAAATTGAATATTCAAGGAGAAATAGAATAATTCATTACTTTTGGACACAGAAGTTAACCAGTGTCAAACCTTTGTGGAAGCGGTCACAGGGAACAAACGACAGGCAGCTGAAGAGTTAGTCACGCTTATTGTGTATCACTTAAAATACAGTATACAAGAAACTAAGTTTGCATGCGAATATCAACCCTAATATCCTGTCAATACAGCCGAATCACGCAAAGGGCCAATAAATTGGGCCCAGTTGCAGAATGCTTGCTTCAAAAGTGTCTAACATTTTGATACATGCGCTATCTCACTAGGGATTGGTCGACGTCTCGCGCCTATGTCGAAATTATACCATAAATTCAGTCACATAAGGTGGCTTTTCATAACATCGGATGCTTGTGCCCAGTGCTGCCCAGTCATAACACTAAGTCGTGAGCCAAATCACTGCAGAATGCCCCGTTTGTTCCACTGTGGCAGGTGACTAAGAATATAAACAAAAATGTGAATAAAAAAGTGAGCGCTGCTGTTTCCGGTATAAAAATCCAACCTTTCGAGCTCCTAGGACCCATAAAGAAACAGCCTCCTTTGCGCTTAGCAGTACTTGTGACTTTGCTGATCGGTCCTCTGTGAATGTCGTGTCCTGTAATGCACTAGACGTTAAAGCGAGCAATGTTAATCGCCACTACATGCACACTCTAGGCCGGCGTACAATGCGTGGGTTAATTGAGAAGTCAGGGTACAAGAGGTCGGCGCGCCACTCGAATCAAGTCGTACTATTTCTTGGGATATTTCAGCTATTTTGAAAAGGATTATGGGACTTTTCAGACTACGCTATAAAATATATCAGATCATAATCCTGGCTTCTGCAATTGGGGGTGTCGGTTCGATTCCCACCTAGGGCAAACATTTGTGTTTGTTCTATATTTTGATGTTAATATCTATTTAAAAATATTATAATAATATAATGATATAATATATAATAATATTATGTATGTATGTATATCAGTCTCTGGCAGCCATATTACAAGCTTTGCATAGTTTGGAGTCAGATGACGGTGTGTGCAAAAATGTCCTGAATATTTGTTTATTTATTATATAAAAGGCGTTTTTTACGTTACTGCTTCCCTATGGATTCCGAAACGGCTGGACCGACTTTGATGGGACTTTATAAGGTGTAATCCCCGCGGGTGAAACAGCGGAGCGCAGCCAGTACATGATAAAACAATATCATGCGTATACATTTTATAAATGCATTCACTGTATATGATACACTGGACTATATCGCAGGGTAGTCGGTAGTATGCGGAGGGGCTGATGCAATATAATTATAATGTAGTCTGAAAAGGTTTTTGTAGCTTTAGATTTATAGATAAATCAGAAGTATTAATAAAATACTTACGTTTGGCTAACTCCAAAAATGACTGCGGCATTTGGTTCGAGGCAAGATGTGATATTGGATTTTCAGGATGTATAGAGTTCAGAAAAATATGTGGATTTATGTATGGAGGATAGAAATAGTACGAATTGAGTAGATAAGTCAAATGGCGTGTCTATCTAATTGCAGTTTTCTACCTTTAGTGTGTTAAATTTATTCAGCATTACATGAGACTAGAAAAGAAATATGTTAGAATCAGTCAAGAATGTTCGAAATCACAATGAAAGTTAAGAAATTAACCACTTTGAAAGACATCCAGCTAATCAGTTGCATCATACAGTCATACTTTCCACGTATTTTTTCAAGCTCTTTGTTCCTCAACAGTGACATTACAAAACTGCTGATACGGATATGTTTCAAGGTGATTCGTTTATTGTTTGTGTGGTTGTGTGTGTGGGGACGTACTCGGACTTTCTCGAGCTCTGTCTGAGTAATCTGCAGTTGCTCCAGTAACTCTTCCACCGACACGCGGCTGGCAGACCCGTGGGACGTGCTGGCCTCACTATCCTGGAAATTATTGACAGAAAACATTAAAGTAAAACAATTTTATGGTAATGGCGCCAGCATGTTGGATACGTCTTTAGATCTTCAACGGTCTATGGGCAATCATCATCATCATCATCATCATATCAGCCATAGGATGTCCACTGCTGGACATAGGCCTCCCTCATCGATCTCCAAAAGGGCCGGTTGGAAGCGGCCTGCATCCAGCGTTTCCCTATGGGCAATACAGCTGTTTTTAATTTTAACCTTTCAGTTAACTTGCAATTTTTGTTTAGTTAAAATCTTGCTAGCTGAATTAGCACCAGTTTCTCCTAGCCGATTTTGCTGCTATTTTGAATATACTTTTAGGTCTGGTGATAATACAATATGCAATACCCAGTATTTTAAGATATTGTAATATTTTCAAAATAATCGCCAAATTAAAAGTTCAAAGCATCATTTAAATAAAAGCTTGTTATACCTAGTTTGCTAGTTGAAGTGGCACTGGGCAGTCCACATCACTCGAAGAATCAATAACCGATGGGGAAGAAAGGTTCTGGAGTGGAGACCATGAACCGGAAGATGCAGCGTAGGTAGGCCTCCCACTAGATGGACCGACGACATAGTGAGAGTCGCCAGCATCCAGTGGATGCAAAAGGCAGGCTGTTGTTCAGTGTGGAGGTTAAAGGGGGAGGCCTATGTTCAGCAGTGGACGTCTTCTGGCTGATGATGATGATATCTAGTTTAGTGTTAGGTGGTTTGTATTTTGTTCAGTTAATAAAGTCACTTGGCCATCTTATTATTTAATTAGACTATCTGCTTATTTACAGAGATAAGAGATAATAATAGTCAAAGCAGCTTCTAATTCTTATTCAAAGTGGAAGTGATAAGTCCTGAACTTACATCCCGTTTGGGGTGTATTGTGTATTTGCGCCTGCCAGCCTACATAAACCAGCCGAGCTCTCTACTAAAATAACGAATCACGCTCAACTAAACTGCTCTGCTCCTATTTCACCAGGTGTTGTGGTATTGGAGACTTGTTGTTGTTGGTATTGTTGGCTTGTTGTTGTTGGTATTGGAGACTCGTTAGTGTGTCAAAGCCGCTTAATAGCAACAATATTTCTTAAGTTTTTTATTTGGCATAACTACAGCCAAAATAATTTTTAATGATAAGTAAATAGATTAGCTATGAACACAGTCAGATGTTTTATCAGCCACCTTAGCAGATTATAGAGGTCAGCGTAAATACCCTACATTGCTTGTGCAAACAATGCTGAAACAAAGAATGTTTTTATGACAAAGACAAACAAACAATTTTTGCAGAGCATGAAAATTTTTAAGATTTCTAAATGATACAAAGGCTGAAACAGTTTTCAAGTAGGTGAATCATTGCAAATGCCATTTTAACCGACTTCAATAAAAGAGGAAATTCTTAATTCAAAACTGAAAAATCAGGTATTCCATGTTTTTCATTGAGTATGAATAAAACTTTTCTATGGAACAGCTGATATTTTTGAAAATAAATCCTTAATGATGAGTATTATGGACCCCTTTTGGCTTAGTACACCCTTTCCGCGTAACCCAGTATAAAACCTAAGTATCACTCATGAACTACTGATGAAACTTAGTTGTGATCAAGTCAACGCATACAAAGTAGCAGGCAATAGTAATATAACAAATCCCTACCTTGTCCAACTCAAACTTGGCTGCTTCAATCCCCTTGTTGTACATTTGCAAGTAAACAGATTTGTGCCTGTTCTCTTCATCTTGCAGCTGCTTGCTGGCCTCTTCCAGCTGCTTCTCTAGCGCGTGGATCCTCTCTTTGGCCTGCTCGTAGTTCGGCACCAGCTCACAGTACCGAGTATTCACATCAGCTAACTTTTGGAGCAACCCCTCAACCTTATCATTATGAGCCTGCTTCATCTCCTGCGTCTCTCCAATGTGAGCACGCATCACATCCTCAATCTTCTTCTCATAATACGCTATCAAACTCCGGCGCTCTTCGTCAAAGTCTCCCAACTCAGTCATACAACTAGCCTCATGTGTCAACATATGCACCGACTCTTTGGAATGTAGTGAGGAATTTGTGAGATCATCAAAGTGTCCCGAATCAGTGAAGGAACCTTGCATTTCATTGCGGCACCTTGTAGGGGTCTGGTCTTTGAATAGAGGACTGTCGGTCACATCAAAACTTCTACAAGCTTCTCCGAGTTTACGGCTTTCCTGACTCGGAGAATCTTCTGCATTTTCTCTGATAGTTACCACTTCGCTCGAGTTGGACTTCTCGTCTGGCGAACATATTGATGCTTTGTACAGTCTAAGTTCAACGACTTCTTTGGTGAGATGGAATATTTCACTGTCTTTCTTGTCCAAGTCTTTTTTGGCATGGCTGAGCATGTTTTTGAGCCGTCTGATTTGCTTTTGAGCTCTCTGTGTGGGTGTGAGATACTCCTCACCTGCGAGGCCAGCGTGTGACGAACAATGTAGCACATAACGCATGGACTTGCCACTAAAGGTGGTGCCATTGAACGGAGCGTAGCCAACATCAACCGACGCGGCCGTGGCTGCACTTCCATAACTGTGTAGAGATTCATCGTCAGGCAAGTCTTCCGGTGAGCCTGGCGGTGTGTTAGCAGAGTCTGTCATGCTCAATTTCCTAACCCCACACCCATCTTGGATTTTGAGACAAGACTTTTTTGGTTTTTGCAGTGCATTATTGGAATTAAAGGACTGTAAATAAACAAAAACAATTTGAATGTTTGAATTTTGAAACAATTTGAATTTACTTGAGAAATTCTAATGCAAAACAAAAGAAAAAAATATTTAGTTAGAATTAGCTAGACTAAATTGTTTCAGAGGGTTAAGTAAATAAGTTAATGTGTTAGTATGTAAGTATGTAACGTATTGTAGTATCTAAGACATGACGTTAGTTGTGTTGGCTCAAGTAGTCATGGCAATCGTGCGATGTCGGGGTGTCGTCGGCGGGGTACTCACATGGCTCCGCGGGCGATGGCCGGGCTCCAGCAGGCGCGGCACATCGCTGCGCTGCTTCTGGTGCGTATTTTCCGTGATTACTGGGATTAGTTTCCTGGTGGAAAGTGGCGAGCGTTGCACCATCTTCTCCCCGCGCAGCCGCAGTGAGGAGCTGCGCCGGAAGTTCCCGGTGATATTAGCCGCGCAGCAGTGCTCATCGTGAAATTCCGAAACTCTCCTGATATAGTTTCTGCTCATTTTCTTCAATTATTCGCATTAGCGTAGCGTTCTGAAAATAAATACACACACACAGCTGTGTAAATGCACTGAAAAATGTGAAAAAAATTTGGAAACGAACGAAAACAATGGCTGTGTTGTCATCACAAAATATCAATAACGAGCTAAGCTAGGTACTGTGTAAACACGCCATTTGCAAAAATATTGGATCTGTATTTTTTTGATATTGGCAAGTAAAATAAGTTTTTTTTTGCCACGCTGTTTTCGGTTGTGAAGTTTTTGCCGCGAAGAATTTGAATTTATATAGGAGCTTACCGTGCCGAGATTTACAGATTGAACAGACAGAATCCAGTAGAACTGTATATCTACCTATAAGCATGAAGATAGGCGTGGAAAGTCTATTTTTATGATGAACAGGCAAGGCATTTATAGTAATAGCTCGTTAGGTACTAAAAATTCAGATCGATAGGTATTCAGTATTTTTATCCTACTATTATTAAACGTAATTTCATTTTACTGGCTGGTTCTCTGTGCCGTCAGAACATGTAAACAGAAAGTCTAATAAACTAATGTTGCAATAATGTGACGTGGGAAAATGCTCACACCATTGTACATTTACGCTCAAATAAAATTGACCCAAGTAATAATGCGGCCTGCTTAGACTTTTCATTACAACACGAGCGCGGTTGCACAACACTGCAAAAGTAAGTTGTTGGTTGCGAAAACGTACAATCAGTGAAGAGTTAAAAACTAAAATAAGCTGCGTAACGTTAGGGACTGCTTGCTACTAAATTTTTTGCAATAATGGAGTTTTTGCGCGGAATCACGGACCTCGGCACGGGCCAGTACAAATACAACGGACATGGCAATTACAAACAAATAGAGAGGTTTACTGTATAAAATACTCATAAAATTACTCATAAAACTATAGTCTAGTCTAATAAAATTACGGCGCACCAAACTTGGTACAGCCCAAAATATATTAGGTTAAGTTACGTACTACCAAGACTTATAATACTATCAGCAGCTAATTTTCACACAACGACCTGTCGTCAAAGTTTTAAAAAAGTAAGCATACCTCAAAGTATACGTACTTACTTCGACAAAATAAAATGAATGGGCCGGCCCAGAAGAAGTGCATTTTTGAAGATTACAAAATGAGCGCTGCCCTCACTTCGTTTCAGTCGGTCTCTAGCCGTAGGAAGTGCGACACGCGTCTATTGTTACATGTGCTTTCCCAAAGTACACATCAAAAAACCGCTATCTATTTTTTGTAACAAATTTACTGTACCTACATGGTTATAATAATTGTTGAAGTAGATGTCCGTCGCTTTTGCCTCGTTTTTACTGAGCAAGTTCAATGGTTATGGCCCGTCCATTCATTTTCTTTTGGTCGAAGCGTACTTAGACTTACCTATTTTATTAATCTAAGGCTATGCCGTTCTCTAAAAATAAAATAAAAACTAGTGTTTTGTTGTCGAATTTTGCACTTATTTTTTTTTTGCTAACGGTATGTCCTATAATTCTTGAACCCATTACGATAACAAAATAAATAAAAAAAGGTATATTTTTCTAAGAATAATTAAGTCCATCTTCTATAATCGCGTGTCCATTCACGTTTTCACATCCATTTGTCATGTCCTTCTCTGAGATATTTATAATCCAGTTTTGGCGGGTCAAAGTTATAATATATTTTTTTGTGTGTTCGCCATGCTAGAGCTATTAAGGCCATACCGCCTCGTCTCAAGTCTTTTTACCGACCATGTTTTCTTCACGTTGGCGCCAAAACCTCAAGTTACGTTTAAGATAGATACTAGGTATGGTATACCTAAATTTTTCAGTCAATAGGTACGTTTTTCAGCACGAAGGTAGAGAAGTGGGGACTTCTCTACCCTCGTGCGGTACGGGGGTATCACAATCTCAAAAACATTCTTAATTAAATCTTATCTTTAGATTTATCTCTCCCTCTCGGCTAATGAAAGAGTAAGACAAAATTCAATGTTAAAAAATAATGTTTTTGAGATTGTGTTAGTTGTATGATAATAGACAATTTAATTAACTTTAGTGACCGTGAAAACACAAAACATGTGAGCGAAACTTGTGGGAAATCCACTCGAATTATTCGGCTTTTTAATTTTAGCGCTAACCTTGAAGCCTTGAATACAAGCCTCTCTAAAATGTATAATATGAACAATGTCAAAAGGAAGCTCGAAACGACTAACCCCTAATGCTAATTAACCAGGTAGGTATTAGTATTATTAAACAAGAAACTCAAGGGTAGGTACATGCGATGCTGGTACCTACTACCAACCAACTAACCTATAGTATAGGTACGTGCTCTTCTTTATTCGACATGTTATTTCTCAAAAACTGTTATGGTAAGGCCAGTGACTTTGGACAGGTGAATGTACCTACGTTAGTTGGTACCTATATCTAATAGTTTTCCAACGAAAAACTATACCTATAATTCGCCCATATTTCCAGGATGCGTTTAAACGACTTCCCCGCTTCTCGCAGAATATTAGATACGTTTGACTTTTGTTTGCCAGTTCAAATTATAGCATAGCGACGTGCAGCCTAAATGGTCCTCTGACTATTATAGTGTTATGTAAAGAAATTTCCCACCGTTTGCTTGTGACGAGTTTTGTTGGCCTCACTCTGTCACGAGAAAGCGTCCACTCTCTCCTGAGAGTTTTCCAACAAATTGAGACACTTGAGGTTTTGAAGTCTACGAGATCTTTCCCGCTACGACGCTAAACGTATTTTCATCCCATCGCCTTTAAGTGCACCCAAAGGTGGTGTTTTCTATAAAAAACTTTCAGCGGGCAGTAATGAGTTTTTAATCCTCTTTATAAGTTAGGTAAGTTTTTTTTATAAGTGCACCGCAATTATGTTTGCCGCGCACTTTTTGAATTTGGAACATCTTAGTGTTCAGCGCTAAAGAAATCGAACGCAAATATTGTTTGAATAAAGACTGGCTGGTACGACGGCCCATAGTCGCGCCACAATAAAAAAATAAATAAAAAAAAGGAAATCAAATTAAAAACGCGCGAAGTACAGCCCGCGTTTTCGTAAATTATCACGGATTGTTAGAAATTCATGGTTTTGTGTAACAATAAATTTTCATAATTATTGCGAAAATGTCTCAAATGTAAATATGAGTTTTTTGTTGTTTTATTATTAGATACTATTTAATTTCAATTAGTTGTTACTCTATGTTATATATGGTTTTATTAAATAATAATATTACATACAATAAAACATGAGGCGCTTTTTATTTTCTCATACTTAGTGGGTGATGAAAAGTATAGAGTGTATCACTCGGGCGCAAAATATTTTTTTGGCTCGGGCGACTTACTTTGAATCCCTCGCTACGCTCGGAATTCTACTCTAGAATCCCTCACTTCTCTCTGGATTCAAAAAAGCGCCCTCGCCGTAAAAATATTATTTTGCTCCCTTATGTTACAATGTACTATTGTTATACAAGTATAGGTACACACAGACTAGGTAAAGCTACTACGTAAGTCTTTGGGTAACATATACCTACATTTATTAGGTGACTGTCAGTAGTAAACATACAAGGATAAATCAACATAGACAATTAAAATAAAAACCGGCCAAATCTTAGTCGAACTCACGCAAAGGATCCCGAACTTTGTGAAAGAAGACATAATTATGTTTAGTGGTTGTCGATGTGCGACTTTGAGCAGTGGTTTAATCATAATTAGAGCTAATTAGTCAGTGGGTTAGATATTCCAAGGTGCGCAAGTCCGACTCGCACTTACCCGATCTCAGACTGATCTTTCATTATATTTCTCTGTAAAAATGTTTTGCGAGCATGATATACCTTTGAAAATTCCAACTTTAACGATTTCTATTTAACCGTACTACCGTAGGCTGAATGATATTTAGCCCAAGGTTATGGAAACTCACTGTGGTACACTCAGTTAGGTAAGATTTCTACTGCAATAGATATTAAAAGTATTCTTTTAACTTCTACTCAATTAGCTAACTAAATAAGTACTTATCATATAAAGTATCTACTCGTAACTACCTAACAAAAATAAAGATTTGTCAGCTGTTACGTACTGCCTCAGACAGGTGTCAGTGTATCCAGTTTAATGCAGGCTGCTGTGATTTCGAAATGTCGTTCAACTTTCCGCAACCGTATACCTTCTCTCTATAGAGCCTAATGCCGTGTACAGACCTTGCACACGAACGCAAATTAAAGCACCCTTTTCCCACTCTTGTCATTCTAGTTTAAGTTTGTAGATTCCATGGTTGGCTTACATTTCGCTCGATAGAAAAAATAAATTAATTTAAAACTGAATTGCGATTTTCTCCCTGTTTTTTTAATACCTATTTGTTAAATGTTGTTTACGATATCTTAATAGGTATACAGATTTTATTATTATAGAGGGAATCGTAAAGGCAAATTTTGCGCTACAGCTATATTTTTCGAAAAATTTAAGAACCTCAAAAATTTAAGTAGCTTAACGCACTACGTGTAAGCGCCATAGTTTCCAATAAATGAGAATTTATTAATCATCATCATCAGCCAGAAGACGTCCACTGCTGAACATAGGCTCCACACTGAACGACAGCCTGCCTACAACTATTGTTTGTTTTAAGTGAGTTTTGAGTGATTTGGGTGACTGAACCGACTGATATTAAAGGAGGTAGCCTAGGTACGTACTGACTTGGTTCTGTAAATTATGCACTGCCGAGATATCTCTGAAGTTAAATCGATACTTAGACATGCTTAGACTGCGGGTAAAGTGTTATTGGGGTTACCAAACCACTGTAATGTTGGGCTACGAATGCTACGATTAAATAATGATAACTTCTTTTCTTTTTTTTTACTGGGCAAGTGCTTTTATTAACTAAACAAAATACAAGCTAATACTAACACTACAAATACAGTTACACTGTCCATAGACCGTTGAAGCTCTAAAGACAATCCAAATGCTCAAGCCCACTACCAGTTGGCAGCGTACCCAGCATACTGGCGGCAAAATCACGCTGAATGGCAATGCTTATGCTTATGATTTACCTAGTAGGTATATAAATGCGAGTATGTTTGTTTATTTGTTTCTGTTTCACGCACCAACAGATCAACAGTAAGACGATTTTTTTTGCATTCAGACTGTGGTAGGTGCAGAGAGCTACTTTTTATCTTTGAAAATATACGTTTCCTGAGAGATCGGGTGAAACTAGTTATATATGATGATATTACCTACTTCAAACCAATCGGTAAGTATATTTTTGTATAAATAATTTTTCGGAAAATGTAAAAAATAAAATATCGCTGATACATAATCTGAACATCAAGCCAACTTAATTCAATTCGGAAAACAAAAACAGGAAAAGTTGTGAGATACCACGAATTCCACGAACAAAACCTAAAACAATCCTATTCTAAGAAAATAATTGAAAACCCACTAGAAAAGCCAAGCATAAGTACCTACATAAATCAGATTTCTAGAAACGACTTAACCGTTTTAAAGTCCTATTGTTGTCATTGAAGCAATGAACGTTAAAATGAACGTTACGAAAAAAAAAACGAATAAGCAAGCAAACACTGCGTTAAATAATCTTACCTAAAGATTTGACGTGGCCAGATTTGTTGTGTATTGAATTTGTATGGTTTTTGTAATCAGATTTGAAACGTGTTAGACGTTGCTCAAGGCCTAACGGTAGAGTCTCACTGAAATCTTTGTGTCTACTGCAAGTACCTCTCTAAGTAATTATAAAATATGCAAACCTAGTATTATATTATCTTCGTGTGTATGTGAAACTGAACGTGCAACGTTCAGTTACGTGTTTTTTTTACAGTTTACTACGTTTCATAAATAGAGAGCTGACTATACAAAAACCTGGCGCAGATTTTGGTAAAAAAAATCATGTTGTAACATTTTGTTCCCCATCTATTTCAATGTTATGTGAATTAGTTTATATTTAAAATATTTATACAGTAGCAAAGTGTTTGCTCTACCATTGCTCTATTAGTTTTGTGCATAAGTGCATGTTGTATATACCTACTTAGCCTGCTACAGACTCACTAGAGATAAATTATTGGTAAATAAATTGTGCCAAAAAGTAAAGTTACAGTGCAAAACAAATAGGCATGGTACTTACTAATTGTATATTGCACGTTTTTTTCAAACACAGTCGAGTTTAGCGCAAACATCGTGGAAACATGAGCAAAACACATCGTAAACAGCACAGTCGTAGTTCGAGTTCAATAAAAAGTCGTTCGCACTCTGCTTGTCGAAGGGAAAACTGAGGTTCAACTCAAACATCGCAAATTACATAGAGTAAACCATCCACGTTAACTTTTACGCTAAGAATGTTGCGGCAAGTTGTCGGTGCGCAGTGCGTGCTTGGTCAATGTTCACGGTGTGTTGGAGCGCCGGCACCAGCCGCCGACAGCGCCCCTCTGCCTCACTGCGGCTGTTCGGCAAAACACCCGCCCGGTACCGCCTCAGCGGACGTTCTCCATTGTCGAACCGACTGCTTACAACACAATACCTTGCGACAGCCTCAAAAAGAATCAAACAGGAACCAATCAGCGTCACCGTCAACCTTTTTCTGCTGCTGGCAAACGGAAGGCGCCATCTGGTGCTACGCTTGAACATGCATTGTTACGATGATGGATGCAGTTGAGTTATGTAATGGTACAAACAGTTTAAAAAATTCAATTCAACACTGAGACTGCATTTCACAACGTACCTATTGGTTACCTAATTACGTTGCTATTATATACATATCTCATATCTGCATATCGTGCAGTTATATGTAGAATACAGAAGAGAATCTTTGCATGAATATCAATGTACCGATAACCGTTGTAACACTCTTGGTATAAGTAAATAGAAATATCGATGAAGTTGTTGATAACGATGCGGATGGAAATGGGAAGTGGTGGCGGCAGCGGCGCAAAGCGTGGCGCAGTTTTTGTACTAACAATTATTATGACTTACTCTGTTAACTATGATAATACGCTCGACATTTTTAAACTAGCAAGTTTTCTATTTTTCTTTTAACTATTTTAAACTGGCTGGTGTTCGTGTTGCAACCGCTTCGATAAGCAATCGACATCGCTCGCGCTTCAGGTTGCGTGGAAATATCGGAAAACTGGGGACAAAAACTATGTTGGACCAACTTCATTTCCACGAAACATTGAGACAGTCAGATGATACAGCGGTTATACAGCGTCTTACATAGCTGTAAGTCTGTTGTAACTTCATAGAATATAAAAATAAAATGAATGTACTTCAGCAGCTAAATAAGTAACCTTCAAATCCAATAGCGTAAAGCAAAGATGCACTTTTCAAAGTTTACGTCATATATTCGCCTTGGACCATTCACCGCACAAACGAGTGCGTTTAATGCAATTATTTATATGTAACGTGTTTCAATACTAGTTTATAATTATTTGCTTCCTGTGAAACGCGTTACGGTTACGGGTTTATTACCCTCGTGGAAACTAACAGGCTACCTAAACCATCTGTGTGTCTAATAACTAACCTATTTAATAACAGCACAGCCCAATTTACAAAAACTATGTATTTTTCATTAACATCTGAAATTATACACACCTATCGAATACCTAAAAATCTACATAAAATTTACAAAAAGAAAAAAGCCTGCGTTGGTGAGGCCCAAAGACTAATCTAAAAGTCCCGAGGTGGAAAGAAAAGTGATCAAAATAAAAATAAAAAAAAATACAAAATTGGAAATTTAATAAAAAATTGGGCTGGACTTGAACCGAAGGATCGTGTTCAGAGGGACGAAGTTCCTCAGATTAAAACTGTAACTGTGGAAAATTTCAGGAACAATAATAACTATAGAAGTTATAAGGTTCTAAAGAATTTCGGTTTTGTACGGACGGTTTTTTAAGGGTTGTACTTGTAATACTACGGAACCCTACAAACGATGGTGGCGCTCTCTGTACTCCACTGATACGTTAGTCGAGGTACGCTGCTGATTTACATTAGATAAGTAGGTATTTTTTGTACATGCCTAATGTTATTGGTTAAATTGCTAAATTGATTGGACATGACAAAGCATTTCCTACTTGAGATTTCATGTGCTGGCCGTTTTAGAAGTTCTGATACCTACGTAGACTGTTATCGTAATTTGTTATTAGCTTATTGAACAGCTTTTAGTTTATAAATACGTTTTAAAGTATTCATAAAACATAAGTCTATTAGTGGTAGCTCAGAAAAACATTTTTATACCGACAAAACTTGTAACGTACCTATCTTTTTTCGTGTTGACTGCGAGTAGTCACTAGACTTAGCAGTCCTGGGGCCTTACGGACAACTGCTATAGCGGCACCTAATCCGCTCAGTTGGAAAATCACGCGACCGCAAACCGTATCCGGGCGCGATAAGGTTCACGTTCGCGTGATTTTCCAACTGAGCGGATTAGGTGCCGCATTAGCTGTTGTCCGTAAGGCCCCTGCTAAAGTTGTACATGCATTGACGGGACTACAATGTTTTCTCCAATACTAACTGTTTTGTCATATCTTTAATTATAAGAAACAAGTAAATAACAAAATAACCAAAAAGGTAGGTAATAATTATTCAGCTGTTTTCCATAATGAAAAATGTGTGAAAATTACCTAGATGTATCCTTAAATGTAGAAGATGTCTTGCACAGCCTTCGTTATAATTCACACTGAAGTATACGGTCTTTAGTTTTTACCCGACTTCAAAGAAAGGGGGTTAAATTCGGTAGTTTTTTTTCAAATACATTTACTTCAGAACGCCGTCATTTATAAACCGATTTGGTAAATTATTTTATTTGAAAGTATATACGATTAGATTAGTCCGATAGAAATTTCACCAAAATGGGTTTAAAAGTTTGGTTTTTAAATAATAAAGACCGGAAAAATATGTCATTCAAGTAAACGAAATTGCGTATTCAGTAATTTTGAAGTCAGTTTTTTTAATTGATACGGTTATGAAACGGTTATGCTGACTTTTACTAGTAAAGTATATTGCACTGAGCAAATATGTCTTGTCTCAAAACACAATGTACCTACTTACCTATATGTTCTTATAAACTCACTATGCAATCTGAAGCCTAACATTCTCTTCATGAGTCAGTCAAAAATAAAATACGAAGGTCAATGATATGAACAGAATATAACAAAAACACTAAAGAGAGAGGTTTGACTGCATTATATTGATGGCCGACGGTCGATGTCTCGTCACGACATGACGGCATACTTTTCGTGTTAAAAAGCTTTTATGAAACTTTGCGATCGGTGTTTTTATACGACGACGCAAAACCAAAAAGTCATAGTTATACACGTTTTTGGGTATGTTAAGCATAAAGACCTCAACCGATTTTGATTAACGAGGTGCTGGACATCATCACAAAAACAAGATGGCGTCATGCAAAGTGAGAAAGTGAAAATAATTAAATATCTGATCATGTGATATATCATTGAATAGGTCTTTTTCATCACTCACCTTCGTTTTGCCGATGATATATAGTCATCATGGCAGTGTCACTGGCACACTTCAATACGATGCTTAGCGACCTCAGTAGCGTTTCCCAACAGGTGGGTCTTTAAATGAACATGGACAAGACGAAAATCATGTCCAATGTCCATGTTGTACCCGTGGCGGTAGTCGTTGGCAACGATACTCTCGAATTTGTCCATTATACCTGTCTTGGACAGATTGCTCAGTTAAATAGGTTTAACTTAGGAAAACAGATCACCGGAAGAATCCAACTCGGATGGGTTGCGTTCGGGAAATTGCGTGGAGGATATTCGCCAAAGTTACCGACATAGCTGCTCAGATATGCAAGTTGAAGTGGGAAGGCCACATCGCTCGAAGAACTGATAGCCGATGGGGAAGAAAGGTTCTTGAGTGGAGACCACGATCCGGAAGACGCAGCAGCCTCAGCAGGCCCCCCACTAGCTAAGATGGACCATCGGCATCGTGATGGTCGCGAGCATCCAGTGGATCAGAGGGCAGGCTGTCGTTTAGTCTGCCTATGTTCAGCAGAGGACGTCTCCTGGCTGATGATGATGACGATAAGGTCTTTTAAAAATACGGTGTGGTTGGGTATTTTTTTTTTTGTTTAGGTTTACCATTTGCGAAATTTGACTCCGCAAAAATAACATTGTCGGGTATTTAATTGTTATAAGAAAGAAACGTGTATTTATAAGTAACATACTTCTTGGCCTTTTTCGTTTGTGCAATATAACAAATTAGAACATATATTTTTCAAAGCTAGGTTGTTAGACTCTGAAAAGATGCTGCGGTTGAAAATCTAAATACAAAACCACAACACATAACACTGAAAGTAAAAACCTTTTGAATTATTTCTGCCATTGTTAACATATTGGTTAGCAGATTAAATTAAATTAAAATTATTATTTTTATGTCAAAAACAACATTTCTCTCACATATTTTAATAAAATCAATCTAAGGTAAGATATAAATGTCAAATAATTAAGATAATAAATGTCAAACAGTTATTTAATATTACGTAAATTTAACTGGGCAAGTGCCTATATTAACTAAACAAAATACAAGCTAAAACTAAAATTACACATACAGTTAGACTGCCCATAGACCGTTGAAGGTCCAAAGACAATCCAAATGCTCAAGCCCACTACCAGTTGGCAGCTTACCCAGCATGCTGGCGGCATAACCACGTTGAATAGCAATGCTTATGCGTAAATTAATGTCGATAATTGTCAAAACAATTACAAAATTACATCGAGGTTTTTTGCTCTTTGCACCTATCCCATTGATCTTTTAAATTCTCACAGATATAGTTTTATATGTATTTTGAACATAAAGTAATAAATAGTATATAGTAGTACCTAGTCTATAATTTCACTCGTAGTAGAGATGCTACGCGTTTCCTTGGTCTTTGCCCTTATTTGTACCTACGGGCTAATTAATATACACCACAGTGAAGCAAAGAAGGTACAAATATTTTAGAATTAGATCTATTCTGTAAAAAAAATAAAAGTAGGTATGTAGGTATCGATTTCCATAGAATTTTGAATTAAGAAAGTGAAAATTTTGAAAATAAAAAAAACATGCTACCTCATCGTATAATTTTCCTTGTTAATGTGTATAATGGTGGACTATTATTTATGAAGTGTTGTGAATATAGAGCTAACTTTTGAATTTTTACTTAGTTCGAACTTCTTTATCTATTGTCTATTTGTTTACAACGACGTCTTTATTCAATAAAAATTACAAGTAAAATAAAAACTATCTTAAATTTAAATTTATAACTTAAACTAATCTAAAACTAAAATTAATCTAAAAATAAAACTAATCTAACAATCCGCTACCGGTGGGCAGCGTGCCCAAAATGCTGGCAGCATTGCCACGTTGTATGGCAATGCTTATTCTTTGGGCAAAATAAAGGCCAGTTTGTTTATAATATAACAGATTCCATTCAACCTGAATAAAGGAAATGTTTTGGTTAAATAATGATTTTATTGTGTAACAATATTGAAAAGAGTGCATGTTAGTTAGTTAGGTGCCAACATGAAAAAACATGTCACATCTTTGTATTTTTTCTATACTTGTGTATTTTCGAATGATAATGTGAACGTGCTCGAGTGGGGTTAACTGATATAATTATTGACGAGGTGAAACGTGTATTTTCATTTTGTTTCCAAAACTCCATAGAAGCCTCCACCACTTTACCAGGGCACGACTTAGACCGTGAATAACTCACACTTGAATAACTATGACTTGTTGACGATATCTAATAAAACTTGAAAATATTTCAATACTTGACACTGGCAACTGCACAAGCGAGCAACGCAAAAAAAAAAAAAACTTAAGAGTATCCGTATACAGAGACATAGATAATTTCTATGTCTCTGTATGTATGGTTACCCTCCCTGTTGCGCCAGCCTCCTCCTGTATTCAAGATACACTTCTAAAACGTACTCATAAGTATTGGAAAGCTTACATATATGGATATAGTCGCTTAGTCACAATTATCGTATCCAGAACCGGCCCGGCAGCCTTGCCGGGTGAGGCCACTTTTTGTGCATGGCTAAAACGACCAACATAATTATATCTTACGAGAATTTATAATATAGAACGTGATCGTGTTAGGTGATGTTGCAAAAATAAACCGGTTAAATGGCCTTTAAGTATAGGGAACTAAGTTACAAACCCATTCTTAGGTCCTATCTTCCTTTAGTTTTATGATGAAGTATGATAGATACCTACTATTATTATATGATTATTAAGTAGGTATTATGTAAAGATTATAATGTATTACAAAATATTTGTAAATCACGATTTTTTGGCTGAACGTGGCCGAATTTCGGTATTATTTTCTTCGTGATCTAGTCCTTGTATTAAATCAACATGACATAAATTGCCTTGGATTGGAAGCTATTAAATAATGCTTAGTTACAAAAACACTTGTCGTAATTTGCGTCATTGCGTAGTTAGGTCATTGCGTCTTTCACGCTGTACGCTGTCTATAATCATTGTGAAACATACCTACCCTTTTCACACCAATCTTGTAAAGATAAAATATTTACATGTTTAAGAAACCTCTTGAATTTTTCACGAAAAAAGCAACGAAAACTGGTTTTTTGGCATTCTTATTCTATGAAATAGAAAGATCTATAGTTAATTTTATTCAATTACTGTAATAAATAAATCTATCTTTTTATTGAAAATATCAGCTACAAATTTTGGAAAAACTCAACATTTCATGTTATTACCTATTTACAAAAGTAGTTTTGTACAACTCTCGGAGGGAAAGTTTGAGAGTGGATTTCGTTTAACTTTTGAATTACTGACATAAAATATAAATAAATAAGTGTTTGGTTTTTTTGTTTTATGCCCGAAAATTCAAATACGCAAAAGTGTGTTTTTGTTCATAGAACAACGGATCGACGTGATTTTTTGCATAGAGGCGATTTGCATTTTGAATCACAGGGCCAGATAATGACATAGGATAGGTAATTTTTATCCAGGAAAATGTTTGATTCTTTAGGGAATGTCTAGGAGGGTGAAACCACGGCGCGCAGTTCCATGATAAACCGTGGCCGCGAGAATGCGGTAAGAGCTACGCGGTGGGTAAAAGAAATGTTATAATTTTATATTTGCAAAAAAAAAAGAAACTTTCATTAGGCACGCGGTTACATCGATGTCTTGTCTAATCGATGGTATTGATGTGCATCGATTGATGGTCGAGTAAGCACGCTCTCTCCGTTTCACGGGAGGTATGGCGCATTTGCATGCATTTGAAAACTGATTATAATTAATTTAATCGGATAACTAATTACGTTCTAAGCTCGTTCATTATACCGTTGACAGGCGAAGTTTTACTAGAGTGCTGCTAATTAGATGATAAGTAGCTCTTTGGTGGCTATTTATACAATTATTAGATATCTAGAGCACAAAAACGAATTATCACTCTCACACTTTAAAGTTGAACCGAAAGACGTCGTCCTGTTCAAAGTTCAATAAATTTGTTTGAGTTATGGTCATACAAAACATACAAGAGTTCATACAAAAATATCATAGAAATAAAAAAACACTCAGTTTTCCCAAATTTTCTAATTTCCGAACAATACTCCTATTATTCTTTCTAAATCTTATTCGGACTATTATGAACATGGACGGCACAAAACGGCTATGAACGGCAAAAAAGTTTGCCACGTCGGTCCAGCCTTTCTCAAGTGATAACGCCTTCCAAAATAGTCGAAGCAATGGTTACGCAGCCATAGTTAATTATTTTGCTACAGGCGCTTGAGTATACCATAGATATAACTTGGTAATTAACAGAAATTTGTCACCGAATCTCATTTGGCTACTATTTATTACTTTTTGTTATACTTTAGAGTGTGTACTACCTATAATCATACAAAGTTTGACGTTTGAACGTATTACCGTTTTTACATTAGAGCAATAATACAAATACGTAAAAGTACGTTTGTTACGGGGACCCCCTATCGTTTTTATTTTATATTATTTCTTAATTAATCTGCCGTTAAATTACATATTCCGTGAACATTTCAACTGGCTATCAATTAAGGTTCGAAAGATACTGCCGTTAGAATTTAGGACGGACAGACAGATAGCGTAGGCTTAGTAATAGGGTCCCGTTTTTACTCTTTGGTACGGAACCCTAAAAATGTCACGGTCAGATTATGGAAAAAGTTATACGCCGTAGTGAAAAGAGCAGGGAAAATCTTACCAAGACGGCCTAGAATTTTCATCGAGTTTTCTATAGCATAGAAAGTTTTTTCTGTGAAACATGTACCTACTAAGAGCTTGATTTAGCGGAAGTTTCTTGATTGAGAATGTAGTTATTCTAAGTAATTAAGTTGACTACACTGCTTCTATATATCAAGGTACTTTATTGAATAGAATAATGGTTAGATGCTGGTAGGTACGAACCATGTCCTAATATTTTGTATATAGGCATATCCTTTATACCAAAAGTGTTTATAACATCAGCTTAAACTTACGTTTCTTCATTCCATATAAAGACAATTTTATTCATCATCATCATCAGCCAGAAGACGTCCACTGCTGAACATAGGCATACCCCGTTAGCCTCCTTACTGAACGACAGCCTGCCATCTGCAATCTGCATCCACTGGATGCCCGCGACTCTCACAATGTCGTCTATCCATCTAGTGGGACACCTACACTGCACACGAGTATTTCCTTAAACTGCACCAGAATCACCAGAGGATGGGCAACAGTATCGTCCTACTTGAATGGTGGAACGTTCTGCGATCCCCAAACCTCCTGCCAAGCGTGGGGATTATGGCAAACCACTCCCCCTTCCCCCATGATAGACAATTTTATTATCTTTGTGCATTCATTTCCCTAAGCTCCCTAAAACGTTGCTTAAATTATCAATTTCAGTTGTTCAGAATTTAAAGTTTGCGTCGATCCTACGAGTTACTTTATACTAAAAAGATAGGTAGCTGCTTCGTAACCAACGCTTGCCACAGTCATTGACATCCATACGCACGTAAACACACACACACACACACACACTCATACATACAAACATCTTACTATCCTACTTCCTACTAATATTATAAACGCGAGAGTTTGTATGTATAGATGTATGGATGTTTGTTCCTCTTTCACGCTGCAAGGGATCAACGGATCACCCTGATTTTTTGCATGGATATAGTTCAAGAGCCAGAGAGTGACATAGGCTACTTTTCATCATCATCATCACCATTTTTCATCACTACGCGGGTGAAACCATGGGGCGCAGCTAGTATATACGGGGTGTAAGGGGAACACTCTCGAAGCCCAAAAAAGGTAATCGTACTCATCATTATGAACAATTTTTACTATGGGACCAGCCCTGAAATCGCGAAAAAAATATCAGCTATTCTATAGAAAACGGTTATTGACACTCGACAAAATGTATGGAACAGCTGATTATTTTTTCGCGATTTCAGGGTTGGTCACATACTAAAAGTGATTCATAATGATGAATACAATTACCTTCTTTTGGCCTCGGGAGTGTTCCCTTTACACTCTGTATATAAATTAATTAATACATACCCACACCCCGACACACACCCCTACGTACCCACTACACACAGCCATATATACACACATCCACATTATAGAAATAATATAATGTATCTAAGATGAATAATTATTATGTACGTACCAATATGTAACCATAAAATATTATTGAATAGATATGGAAGAGCGCGGTCTTCTGACACAGTTATTTTTATACTTACTAGAAGGTTCCAACCTAAAGTTGAGCAAATTTTGGCTACAGAAATATAAACATTTTCATCGACAGAATAAAAATTGAGTGCACCAAAATACAATCCATGTGCAAAATTTTAACATTTTGCATTGGCAACATTTCATGGGTCGTTAATTCGAATGCTGTTCGCATGCAGTCGCTATTGACTGTTTTGTTATGCACTAGTTCACACAGTTCATTATCTATCCGTTCTGCATATCGTGAATTCCTATCAGTACGATTATATCTAGCTATACTTAGGCACAGAATAAGTATTCGTACTACAAATGTCCTCTTTCTCTCTGAGAGAAGACCTGTGTATCAGCAGTGGATAGCAGTGAATAATGATGACTACAAACCATAGGACGCAAATGATAACACAGTCTAGTCTGCATTTATTATTAGATGCAGATTAACGATCTAAGAATATGTAATTATAAGTATCTCCAAAGTGTTTAAACATACTACAAGATACAGCTAGGCCTTAGATAGCCTAGTTTACAACCATAGACAAATTCATATTTTTGGTGCTTTCTACTGTTGAAAATACCCAGCTAACAAAAATGTAGCATTAACACTAATATATAATATATTCTCTTAGAAGCCCACAAGTCCTACAACCTGCTATCTGCACCCACTCGATGCCCGCGATTCTCATGACGTCATCGGTCCATCTAGTGGGAGACCTAACCTACGCTGCGTCTTCCGGTTCGTGGGCTCCACTCAAGAACCTTTCTTCCCCGTCGATTATGGTTCTTCGAGCGATGTGGCCTGCCCATTGCCACTTCAACTTGCAAATCTGACAGCTATGTAAAATCGATTCAAAAAACAAAATTAGTAAAAATGCAATTTTGTTTACTTGGCTGACATATTCTTTCCTATAAAAAACCAAACTACTTAACCGATTTTGATGAAATTGCTATAAGACAAATACGACTGAAATAATAATCTAATAAGACCACAAGTATATCCTTTCAAATAAAAAAGGAATATTCAAAATCGGTTTATACCTAAAAGACGGAGTTCTAAGTAACAAACATAAAAAATAAATAAAACATACAACTGCACAGAGAACTCCTTCTTTTTGAAGTCAGTTAAAAATAACCCCGTATACTTGTAGCAACTATAAACACCAGCTGTGGCTAAAGTGATGTTATTGTTTTTTTGCAGATTTTGTCCGTTGTTTACCTATTACTTTTATATTTACTTGCACAAAGTAAAATAAGCAACATGACTTCGTAAATAAAAATAGATAATTAATGTCTTATGGAAGTAAATAAGAACTCTAAAGTAAATTATTATAGAAAGATAGTATAAAATTAAGTAAATAAATGTTTTTTGTAAAGATTATTTGATCAAGTTTTATAACGAGTGAGTATACTTAAGCAAATAATTATATTTTCATATTAGTCATTGTATAGTTTACTGACTAAAGACTCCAGTTACTTACTATACAGATACACATACGAGTAGGTATCTGTGGTTATTATTTTATCGTACCTATAAGCATAAGCCACTTATCTGCCACTAACCTTATATTTTTATGTATTTATTTATTAAGTTTTTTCACATCGATATCTATATACATAATATATAAAAGTAAAATTCACTCTCACTGACTGACTTTGCACTTAAAATTTTGCAGGCAGATTCCTTTATATAGCAATAGCTCAAGTTTGGAATACCAATGCTAATATATTTAAACAAAACTTTCATCGAGTCATTAAAAAGTCATCTCTCTGTCAAATTTGGAACCTGTAAAGGTTCTAGCTGAGTATTTACTTGCAGGCAGCAAGAAATATAGATGGCGTCACCAACGCTAATATATTGGTTGTAAATGGAGCTGATAATTTGGAGGCTGACGGGAGGTCGTAGCTTAATCAATCAATCAATCAAATCATTTATTTGCTAGAATACATAGAATTACATTGAGGTCTTAAAATTATTTTCGGTACATAGTATTCAATCTGCATGCAGACGTGCAAATGTTATGTTGTTATATATATTTATTTTATTGTTAGTTAGGTATATATTTTACGAAGTATTATTATATATTATTATCTTATTAAATTATATTATATTAAAAAATTCATAAATTCCTTAATACTATAAAAACAATTCTTAATTAGCCAATCAGTTAATACTTTTTTAAATTTATTACCGTCCAAAATTTTCAATTAATTTGGTAGTTTATTATAAATGTATATGCACATATTATAGAAATTTTTGGTACAAGGCTTTTCTGACAGGAGGTTGATCTAATAGGTTAGTGAATTTGGCTCTTTTTTGGCGGGTAATAACTTGACTTCGTTTTTGGAAATATACTGGGTGTTCCTTGATAAAAATACAAATGTCCCTAATATACATACATGGCAAAGGAAGTATGTTGCATGTTTTAAATAGAGGTCTGCAACTGTCCATAAACCAAGCTCTGTTTATCACTCTAATACATCGCTTCTGTATCTTGAATACTCTGTCTATGTCGACTGAGTTTCCCCACATTATCAGGCCGTACCTGAGAAGAGATGAGACGTGACCATGATATGCCATCAACGCAGCCTCCATAGACACAGTATGTCTAACTTTTTTCAAAGCAAATACGAAGCGATCAAGTTTTTTACACAGTGTATCAATAAGCATTTTCCAGTTAAGATAAAAAAGTTCTTAGTGAATAGAGCCCTCGGGGCGTATTCCCGATGGCACAGGTTCGAATCCTGTCGTATTTTTTGGTTTGTTTATATACTTTAAATTTTCATGTTCATATTTTATAGGATTATAGGACAACGGAGATTTAAAAAAACTTGAAATAAAAAAAAAATCATCATGAAAATTACTTCCTTTCTTACATTTAACGGGTTCAAATGTTTGAAATGTTGTTTTTTTTTAGAAAAAAACTAATCTATTTTTAAAATCCTACTCTAAAAAAGTTGATAACTTATTGTTTTTTTACACCGCTACAAGTAAACTTTATTTCCATAAGAAAATTATGCTAAATAATATGAAAACAACTTGAACAAATACAAACAAACTAGTACTAAAATATAAAACTAAAATTATCTAATAAACCGCTGCCAGCAGGAATCATACCTAAAATGCTAGCTGCATTGCTGCGTTGAATTGCAATGCTAATACGTTGTGCAAGATATCGGCCAGCATTTTGGTCACGAGATGCTTCGACCAGACGAGGTGAAAAATCTTTAAAAATATTTTTAGCTCCCGGCCCCCACCGACCTAAAGTTTCGACTCCAAAAGGCTCAAATATTTACACACTGTCTAGGCTACTACAAAAAAAATATTGTTAAAAATGTGTGAACTATATAAGTGTGGTGTGCCGGAAAGTGGTCTTTTAAAATATAAAATTAATTTAAGGATACAGGAACATTCAGTGTTGACAATGTACGTATTTTGCTCTATATATAGCCGTTATCAATTTCCCATAATTATTATCTATCGATCTGGTAGATAGTCCTTAACTATCTTATCACAGAACATGTGGACATTATCTAGATGGGTAAGAGAGTATGATAAATCGTTGATATGTTTCCTTATCATTACAGTGTAGGTTGTACTAATTTTGTTTTTATGAGAACAAAGAAGTGTCTATACTCTAGAATTTGGAAATTTTCGTGCAAAGGTACTACTGTGGATCATTTTCAAATTCGAGAAAATCAGAACATCTTTTTAGGGTTCCGGACCTCAAAAGGAAAAAACGGAACCCTTATAGGATCAGTTTGTTGTCCGTCTGTCCGTCTGTCAAGACCGTTTTTCTCAAGAACGCGTAAAGATAATAATAAATTATTTCAACTTTTTTGTTGTTTTTTTTTATTTGTACTCGCTCTCTGAGGGTTCCATCTAACGGAACCCTCAAAGCACGAGTCCTACTCGTACTTGTCTGGCTTTTTTTGTATGGACTCAAGACCAACACACAAACAAATATATTAAAATTTGGATATGACAACGTCTGCCTGGTTAGTTAGTAAAGTAGTTAGTTAAGTAGCTTTGGGCCTGGCTCCACTGTCAATGGCACAACATTTTCACACTTATCAGATGTTCAGGAGTTCAAATAGCTCTTGCGTGACCGAAGAGGCCAATACGAAATAAGCAACCATGATCGTACCGCTGGCAAACTAGATTCAGATTTCGAAAGTAATTTTTATATTGAAGTGTTGTTGCACACTTTAGGTCTTACTATATAATTTAAATGTTATACAAGGTTACGCGGAAAGGGTGTACTAAGCCGAAAGGGTTTCATAGTACCTGCCATTATGAACAACTTTTACCTTCTATGAGGCCAACACTGAAATCACGAAAATAATCATCTGAAATCACAATAGAAAACGGTCATTCACACTCGACAAAATGTATTGAACATTGATTGTTGGAAATAGCACACTTTTGGTACAACCAAACATCAATATGACTCGTCCATGTCATGTATAGTTCCAGTTTTACGTTCAAATGTATATTGCTCGTGCGTGTACAATCTGGCCGTACTGCAGAACATCTGCCGCACATAATCTCATGCTAATACCAAATTAACATTTTATACGCATTCAGTGTGTCCATGTCCTGTGGGCGCAGTACATTTAGCGTCAGTATCGAACCATCTCGGGAGCTGTGGAGTCTATTTTTACACTGAGTCAGGTAGACAGCCTAGTCACTACACGGGGTCAATGACCACGCTATGCACCGGGTCTGGCCTTTTTTTAACAAGTCAATGCCTCTGGACTCTTTAATTGGCTCCGGTTAAATTTCAATTACCAATGTTTTTGATGAGCGCGTTGATGTCTTTCGTTAACATTTTTGGGTTCATTTTAAAGCTGCTTTTTATGAGTCACCCACTACGCCTGATTAATATTTATAATATACATAATTATTTAGTTTAAAATTAAAGTTTTTTTTGTTATGTTTAACTGTTGCTAAAGAAAGTGAAACAAAAGAATGTCGTTTCATAAAGTAACGCGTGGGAATTTGAAAAGTGACGCGTTGAAGTCTTTAGTTCCAAGGATCAGTTATTTCGAATATCATGTTCAATTAACTTTCTCTTTGTTGCATGAAATTCACTGTAATAATAGCAATGCGACGTTCTAACGAATCATTTTCAATGTGAAATTACATACTTACAAACTCGTTGCTTGCCTCGAGCAAACAATGCTTTTGTAGTTTGTGTATAAAAACTTGAAGTTTTTTTGCTTGTTTCTTTTGTTATTTTTTGTGTCAAGTATGATATCATGATAGCAGTTACTAGCCTTACTATCGTTTCTCTTTTGAGAGATAATTATTTATGAATGCAGCACAAACTATTGCTACCATTTACGGTTACGATTTGTACTAAAAGCGAACAAAGTGCGGTCGTTATACGATTTTCGGCCATCCGTTTATACATTACGTATAAGGCTTCATAGAATAATGGTTACAAAGTAGGTATTCGTTTTCTCCCTCCCTCGTATAGCGGTGTCTCTACTCGCGACGCTACGTCACCGCAGAAACCAGCCAGCCAATTGACCGGTATACTGCCAACCTTCAGTTTTTTCTTTTATTTATAACTCGCTCTGGCTTGGCAGTTATGCCTCGTTCTAACTAGAAAACCTACTTGAAACTTTACTATGCCTTTCCCAAAACTAGGAGAGTGCACTTGAAATATTGATAAATATGTTGTGATTTACAAAGACCGAACATAGTTTTTAATGATTTGGTGCCATTGCGACGAAAAGTATAGACTAACAACAAAATACATATATAATTATATGTATATTATAAAATTGATCCCTGTCTCTATATTATAATATAGAGACAGGGATCTTGGAATTGATCCCTGTCTCTATATTATAATATAGAGACAGGGATCAATGGCGCAAGGGAGAGGAGGTCTATACCCAGCAGTGGGTTGATACAGGCTGATAAAGATGATGATGATGATATTATAAAAAACTATTGTAATTTACAACCGAATATAATTACCTAATAGAGCTACCTTTAATTCCATTCCTGTTGTAGGCCCCACAAGAATACAATTGAATTTCACGAATAAATAAACTGATAATTTTATTGTCTTAAAAAAGCTTAATAGAGCCAATTACAGAAAACTAAATTTAAATGTGTGCAAAATTAAGGACTAATTAATCATTTAAATGTCTTGCTACATACAGAGCATACTATGCTACAAATGACGTCACGTGACGTGATGAATTAATTGTGACGTCCGTATTCAAACTCACTTTACGGAAATGAGATATTATTTTTAATTTGACACCTGCCTGATAGCTCAACAAAAATTACGATACATTTACCTCCAGCAAAAAATGATAAACGTGTACAATAATTTAGGTAAGATAACTCAATTTTCCTGTTATTTTAATGAAAGATAACGTACTTTTGGCTCATACAAGTTTATATAGGTTGTGAAAATAAAACGAATGGTGAAACATATAAACCCAAAACATAATTATGTACCTCATAAAAAAAGCCTAGGTAATTTATATTGAGAATGGATCTATGTTTGTCGTCCCCTAGCTTCATTGATGGAAAGCGACAATGCGGCCACACAGAATACCTTGTACTAATATTAACAAATTTACAGAGAGAACACATCGTTCTAACGGAAATTTGTTTCATACTACTGACTCTACCATTAAAGATGCTTTGATTATATTTCTCAGGAAAAAAAGAAGAGACGGTTAGTTCTTGGGCAGTACATGTGACGTATTTTTACGCACTGTTTTCATAATAAAATGTGCGAATACATGCTACATTATGCTTGATAAGTTTATATTTGTGTATTTTATTTTAATTATTCACTGTGTTTTACATGAATTAAAGTGCTTTCTTTGCTGTGCTGTGGCTATACCCGTAATTTAAAATAGTGTCACAACAACATTTTCCTTAAGGAACTCTCAGTTCATTCCAGTTAGTTGGGCAAGTCACTAGCCAAGTGTAAACAAACATTATACGGTTTAATGAACGGACAGCGATGGCGGCGGAGCGGTGCGCTAACACCGCGCGCAGTCGGCCCCGAGACGCAGGCGGCGCGCGCGCACCCGCACGCTCACTGAGATACGACGCATGACTCACCACCAAACCAGTCATGAACGAGTACGCGGAGTACGACTGGAAGCTGCATCAAATGCAGAACGAGCGCCTCTGTGAAGTATCCAGGAAACGGCTCACGGACAGTGACCGCCAGCGGGCCCTCGATGGACTAAAGGAAGCGGTGGATTCCAGTCTCAACCTAGCCCTGCGTGACAAAAGTAGATGTCAGGACGACAATTTCCTGCGGCGATTCCTATACGCGCGCAAACATGACGTTGAACAGAGTTTTGAGCTGCTGATCCGGTACCACCAGCACCGGCGGGAGCACCCAGACCTGTGGGCGACGGCGGACGGTGGCGTGCTGCGCGCGCTGGCAGACGGCCTGCCCGGCGTGCTGGCCGAGCGCGACCGCCGCGGTCGCTGCGTGTTGCTTATGTTCGCTTCCAACTGGTTGCCGCACGCCTGCCCGCTGCTCTCCGTCTACAGAGCCTTGCTTCTCACCCTCGAGAAAACCCTCGAAGATGTACAAAACCAAGCCAACGGATATGTGATCATCGTTGACTGGACCGAATTTACGTTTAAACAGTCCTGCAGCTTACAAGCCAAGGTGCTCAAGATGATGATCGATTGCTTGCAAGACTGCATGCCGGTCAGGTTTAAGAGTATACATTTTATCGGTCAGCCGTGGTACGTGGAGACTGCGCTAGCGGTCGTGAAACCGTATCTAAAGGCGAAGACGCGGGAACGAATAGTTCTCCATGGAAACAATCTATCGACCTTGCACGATTCTCTTCCCCTCGACATTCTCCCGGCGGAGTTGGGAGGAGAGGGCCCGTCGTACAACTCTGAACGCTGGCTGCAGGAATTTTGTAAAGGGGCGAACATTAAACCGGCGCTCCCCACGTCGCTGCCCGCGACAGCTGCACCCGTAGATAACGACCTCCCTTCTGCGAAACTGGACAAAGCGTACAAACAAAGGGATAGTGTTAACTTCTCGTTTCACGGTAACGAAAAAAGTGCTAAATCGGAGTTACTGCGTGACAAAGACTGACCTTATCGGTCGCGCCAATCGAAACGTGGTTATTGTGGACAGCTCCTCGGCGAGCACGCCACACGAATATCGACACATTTCATGTGTTACGATATGCATTTTGTGATATCGAGTGTATTGTAAAGTTATTTTAATCTAGAGACTGCTTGTACCTTCATAATTAAATGCGATTTAGTGTAGTTACTCGTTAAGGGTCCAAGTGCATTTATATGGCCTCAGATTAGAGCAGCAACTCAAGTGAGTCGTTTAGTGGCTATTTAACTGAGGATGAGTCAGTGTTGTATCGGTACAAGCGCATCTCGCAAGTCGGCGCGGCGGCGTGCGCTCGAGCGCAGGTAACGGTGTCGAGCTCTCGTTTCGACGCACCCGCTCCATCCGTGATAGTGAGCGCTGCTAACTCACCCAATGTATCTCGCTTATTATACACTACATTCATATTCATATTTATTTGTTAACTAACCAGTACCTATAGCAATACATTTATCTCCGATATCACTTTAGATTCTAAGTTGTAGACGTTACGCTTTGATCATTGAGGCTTACCGCATTTACTCCATAAGTCTATGTTTAGAAAATATGCGATGCCGATACGATATATTTTAATAATAAGTATCTATTGTTTCCCATAAGAGCACAATCGGTTTCTTAATGTTTTGAATGTGAATACTTAATAAGACAGTATTAAATTATTGTACGTATGTGTTACTTGAATGCGCATGGTGTTGTATTGTCCTTAATTCTATGATATACCTATCTGGACATTTTACGTGGTTCTTCCATTCCGCAGCTCTTCACTTGCAAAAAATCATATTTAGATATACACTATCATAACATAACAAACAAAGATTTTTTTTTATAGGTCTCTTTTAATTTGACTGAATAAAATAAATAATAGTAACAACCGTATTTTTGAAAGAAAGCAAAATATTTATTTATTTTTTGCTTGTTATCATTTTTACTCCGTCAAATTAAAAGGATTATTATTTATTTGTTTGAAGGTAATGTTATGATAAACAACAAAACATAGTATTGATACGTTTTGGAAATTTACCGTTAGTTATTTACGGCCTTACTTATAAACGTTACTTAATTTAAGCAAAGCTTAAAATTGCTCTGTCTTGTTTTCACCTGTGACAATTTCCGTCAACGAGAAGTAGACAGCAATTTTAAGCATTGCTTAACTTTTAAGTAACGTTTATAAGTAAGGCCGTTAGTGTCTACAATAATGTGAAAATGTGTGAGCGAGAAAACTGCGGACGAGAATAACCCCCTTAAATATTAATTCTTCAAGCTCTCTTCATGTAGATTGCGCATTAAGACAATGTTTTCAATCTCGTAAGAATTTAAGAAAATGTAATTGTACAACTGATAAAGGAAGGAATCATATAAGTGCCTTTGACATTGATATTAAATTAAGATGAAACGGTAGTTTAGCTAATTTAGTTAAGATTTTATTATTGGTAGCTGGTCACTCTAGGCCTCAATTGTTTCCTACCTACTAGAAACCTTTTGTAAATGTTTATCTTGTTTGACATCAAAGTGCATAAGCCTGGAAAAAGGAAAATATTTCAGTTAAATTTTTCTAAATAAATATACAGGGTTAAGGTGGTACGTTTCACCTATGGCGGGAAATTCAAATTTCAAACTGTTTTCTTGTCCTTGTAGCTGGGCCGGGTAATTATTGTAAGCGATCATGATATTTGCGCAAATTTATTATTATTCTTTTCAAAATCATTTAAAGCTATTTATCTATGCCGTCCGAGATACAGTTTAAACTAGTTCGGAGGGTAGCGTAAATCTTTATCTGTCACAAGCCTATTACGACTGTTTATTAGTAAAAAATCCGAGTAAGACATTCAATCGCATTAAATTTACACGCAAAATATGCTATTAACAACTAAAACTTAATATTACTGTATTATTGGTAGGTATTACCTACCTACGTTATGATTCACGATTGTGTTGAAAGTGGTCAACTAAAGTACTTTATAAAATGTTTAAACTACAATTAAAAAATAAAATAAAAATATACTTGCAAGTCGTAGCTAAGGATAATGTACAACACAATCATACGTAGGTATGATTACTACTTATATCATATACTACTTATACCTACCTACCTAGTTAAATCAAAATGACAAATCAATACAAAAGTGTAACAAGTGTACCTACAATATTTTGTCATGGATAATGTAAGTAATAATAGGCTAAGTTTTTTGAGAAATAAATATATTATTATTATATTATTATCTCTAATGCACATTATTACTTACATGTGTCAATAAACAAATTTTTGCTGTTTCAAACGGTTTATTGACAAATGTAAGTAATATGGTGCGTTAATGTTAAATAGCTGTACATGATAATGTAAAGAACAACCAACGATTTGCGCAAACACTGTGTTATTTTAAAATAATTAAGCCTAGCCACAAAGACAAAAAAAACTGTTTGAAATTTGAATTTCCCACCATATGTGAAACGTACCATCTTAAATGAAAAGGGAGATCTAAGCCGAAAGGGCTCCATAATAACCATTTTGAACAACTTTTACTGAGCCAATCCTGATATCGCAGAAGAAAAAAAAACAGCTATTCTATAGTAATCGGTCATTATCACAGGACAAAATGTAATCATGATTTTTGAGTTGTTCCACTTATTAAAATCTGTTCATTATGATGAGATAATGGACCTTTTTCGGCTTAGTACACCCTTTCAGCGTAGCCCCGTATTTGTAAATAAAATAAATAATAAAATGTTATGACTGAATAGCAAAACTGACAATAAAATATCTTGATTATTAAACATGCATATGTTTTTATTTTCTGGCGAACTCTAGAGTCTCCCGGGATCTTTTTTATTTGCATGTTTCTAGACTGCATGCTAAACGAATATGAAGGTGTGATATTTGTCGAGTATTATTTCGGCCGAAATTATTCAACTTGTGAATCGAAGCAAAGCGCATGACCATGCCAAGATTAGATAAGATTATGTTATGTATTGGGTAGATACTAGTACACCTAACCTACTTCAGTTGATTTTGGTGTCTGTATTTGTAGTTTCGATGCCATCGCTCTATAATTATCAATTCAAAAGAACAGACTTCAAAATTAGTAAATACTCAACTTTGTTTACATGGATGACATATTATCTCAGTAATTTGTATTTAAAAACCAAACTACTGAACCGATTTTGATGAAAATTCTATGTATGTCCTGTCAAATAAAAATTAAAAAAATTGTAAATGGCGGATTTCTGAGGTAACAAACACATACCTACAACCGAATTGAAAACTCCTTTTTTGAAGTCGTTTAAAAACAGCGAATTAAGAAACCGGTTAGTCCAACAACCTCAAATAGTTCAAAGAATATATAATATTATGTCATTTTCTAACACTGGGCCAGGATGGTGGATTATGACCCATCATCACTCTGTGAGAAGGTCGGCGTCCCAGCAGTGGGAACATGATGATCTTATGATGATTTACAAGTTAAGAATTACTTAAATAACAACCATATTATACATGTGCAAGCATGTTTAATTTTTCCTTCGACGAATCGACGTGTTTTAAGCATAGAGATAGTTAATGGGCAAAAGAGTGACTCAAAAAAGGATTCATATCATAATTTGTAAAAAATTGTGCCATATAAACGAATTTGTAAAAAACCAGTAAGTAGTTCGAAGTATTATGTAATAATTTATTTACAAAAATAATAATTAGGTTAAATTTTAATTATTTCAGGATTTGTTCCATAGTAAAAGTAGTTCATAATGATAAGTATAACTGACGCCTTTTGGCTTAGTACAACCTTTCCATATCGATTAGGTAGGTACTTACCTCTACTTTACCTTCTGACAGTACCATAATTACCTACGTAATAGGTATATATACAAAATAGACGACTCTACAGTAAAATTGTCTACTCGTTCTTACTCATCATAGGTATATGCACATATACTTAGCACAGGGAAGAACCTTATCTACCGTGTAATGTTCAGATTGGGTGACCTAACATTATCAGAATATCTACACTCTACAGGTACGGTTAGGGTACGGGTGCCTTTAAGGTGATAGGAAAAAGGGGAGGCCTGTCTAGTGGATTGAACTGGTGATATTGATAAGATCAATCTGGGTGTCTTCAAGTTGCGAGTGAATCGGTTTCTTCAAGGCAAGCTTGCTCTACATACAAGCAAAGTTCAAATCTATGTGAAAAAATTGGTTCAAGTCTACTTCCAACATAATGTGTACAATGTTAGTTATTTACAAGTTAATCTAATGAAAGCGTGTTAATAGGTACGTCTATTGGGATAGAACTCAGAACCTAATTGACGTCAGAGTCCTGTCAGCCTTGTCAACTTGCCAACAAACACCATTTCAACGTCGCATCATGTATTATGTTCCATAACAGCCATCATATTTATCTATGAAAGAACATACGCAGATATAGTTTATGGCGTGTGGTCCACAACTTTCCATCCCATAGACATCTGTTCTAGTCCAAGCACCAATACAAGCAATTTCAGTCAACACATTGGCACAAATGCTGTATCCACCAATACACCAAATTCGATGTTGTAACCTTGAACAAACCAATTCGTGAATACCTTCAGTACCCGTTCGCTGATTGGTCCCCGATGTCCTAAGATGTGGTTAACCGACGAAAGGAGGCGGTTATCAATTCGATTGTATGTTTTTTTTTTGTATGTTTTCTACGCGATTACTCCGCCAATTATTTTATTCTTTTTTTGTTTCATAGGTCATATTTCAGGGGTAGTTCCATATAATTTTTATCAAAATTGAATCTGTGCTTTTTGAAAAATTCAACAAATATCTAATATATACACAGATGACGTTTTAGTTTGTGTTTCCTTTCAGCAAAAGTTTTGATGAGAACTTTTAATCTTTGTTTCAACTGTCATTTTTCTACTTTTTTAATTTAAGTAGCAGGTAGTCTTGAAGTCAGTTTTAGGTTTTGTTTTTCAAAAAATAATTATGTCTATGGCGTATCAAGTCGTTTCGTGTGGTAGACAATGGGCAGTGAACCGATGACGATGGCGCACGCGCTGTCCATGTGAGTCACGTGTCGTTTCCGCTGGCGGCCGCAGCGGAAGGACCGTGGGTACTCCAGTGGTCGCGCCGGGTCTTTGTTTTGGTATCGCGTTCATGGGGAAAGTCAGGAAACAGAAGCTAGAGGTGAAATTAGGTGACGCCTCGTTAAATTTATATCTATCGGTATAGGTGTAGCTCTATAGCTTTTCCGCTTCCATAATGATTGGGAAAGGTGTAGTAAAACCTGTTTCACAGTTGTTGATGGGTTTATTAAAATCACATTGATTGGCGTTACTGAGTCTGGATCAAATAGATATGATTCAGTTTGGGGTCCAATACTAGAATACCATTTGTACCTAAGTATCTTTAAAGTATATATTAATTTAAACTAAGAGTTCTAGAGAAATTTTCCCTATTTTTACTTTTCACGAACATTACTAAATTTTAAGTTCAATAAAAGTAGAGTTGGTAAGTGGTGGTAGGGTAAAATTACTATTGATTTTAATTACGAGTACCTAGTAGTAGTTAATTACGAGACCGCAGGGAAATGCTGGATGCAGGCCGCTTCCAACCGGCCTTATTGGAGATCGATGGGGAGGCCTATGTCCAGCAATGGACGTCCTACGGCTGAAATGACGATGATGATGATAAGCATGTTACCGAAAAAATCAACACAATATCATGATAAATCATAATCTATTCACACAAGCAGTATCGTTCATATTTTTCAGAGTCATCGATAGCTGATAATTTGTACGTCACTTTATTGTTGCAAGTCATGAATTTCATAGGATTGTGTAAATCTGTTTAGTTTCTTTACTGCTCACTTAAAAAAGATTGAATACCTAAGGAAGTACTATCTTCCATAGTCATCCACATTCTTTACTTTTATTAAAGACTAGCTACGCCCCGAGATTTCACCCGCGTGGATTACTCCTTATCATCAGCTCTCTGCCAGAGAAAGTCCCGTTAAAATCAGTCCAGCGATTTTGGAGTCCATACAAACGTAAATTATGCCATCTCACAGGTTTTCCTAGTTTGGGTACCAATGCACTTCCACTAGGAATATTAATATGTAATGACACCATGTATTTTAATTTAAGAAGACGTTTGTTATCAATAAATAAATTTTCATTTTCAAATTTCAAATTTCAAATACACACATAGCCTTTTATATATAAGAAGAAGATTGATTGATTGGTTAACTGCTTATTGTTCACACCATGAAATTTACAGAGGACAAAAAAAACTCATAGAAACTAGTGTAACAACTGGCGGCCTTATTGCTAAAAGCGATCTCTTCCGGGCAACTTTAGAATGGAAATGATTTATAGAAGATGTGAAGTTTGCATAGGTATGTTTGTAGAAGGTTAAACGTGAGTTAAGGTGGTTCGATTTACCTATGGCGGGAAATTCAAATTTTTAACAGTTTTTTGGTCCTAGTAGTCAGGCCAGGTAATTATTTTTAAATAACACAGTGTTTGCGCAAAATGTTGGCTGTTCTTTACATTATAATGTACAATTATTTAACAGTAACGCACCATATTACTTACATTTGTGAATAAACCGTTTGAAACAGCAAAAATTTGTTTATTCACAAATGTAAGTAATAATGGGCATTAGAGATAAATAGCTTTATATGATTTTGTAAAGAATAATAATCAATCTGCGCAAACATCATGGTTGTTTATAATAATTACCCGGCCTAGCTACAAGGACAAGAAAACTGTTTGAAATTTGAATTTCCCGCCATTTGTGCAACGAACCACCTTAAGCTATGGAACTACTAAAACAATCCTCAAAAAATATTGCTTTGATTGAAAGGTAAGTACTCTATCTTCATTATATGTCGGCACCGTTACATAAATTAGTCCATTAGTTTGAGGGGACTTTCAGTTGAACACCTAGACCAATCGTTTATCATTTAACGTACAATTAGTCGGCTGATTGAAAACCAGACGGCTGACCAGAATGCCACCAATTTGGCTTTAGATATCATCTACCTATTTTGGGGGGGAAGTAGGATTACGATGGCAAATGAATGATTCCTTGCCATTCATTTTTATAGTGAACAGGCTAGCGCTGCAAATAACGGACAAATTTTACCATCCGCCGAGAACATAAATATGTAAGCCAAATTTTATTCACTAATCTGGCGAAGCCGCAAGTAAGATCGTAAGATCAGACATAAGTAAGATTATACTTTTTTCAAATAGTTTTTTTACTTACCTACTGAAATATCGTTTCACATTTTTACATCTCACTCTAAACAAAGGCCAAGGTTGCTAGTTACATAATACTAACTCATGTACTTAAATAGAACCACGTAGAGACAAATCTTGAAACTGTGCTTACAATGTAGCATTCCACTATAACTTTACCTACATGTTACCTTAAACAGTTTAAACAATAGTATTTTTTTATACTTCGACACCTTTTTGATAGAACAGGTGAATGTGGGTTACATTTTATTGGCCATGCAGTGATAAAGCCAGTTGTCCTACACCAGCTTCCTCGGTAGAGTGCAGCCTTCATGGGTGAGCAAGAGGCTGGCGACGGACAACTGACATGGTGGGTCACTAATTTTAAAATATCAATCGAATATATAAAAATTGGTATATACTTAGTTTTTTCTCGATAAACGCTTTTTGTGGTGCCGGTCGCTAGCACATTTGGTTATGCTAAGCGAATTAATTATAATAAAGTGTGTAACTTCTCTAAAAATACTTTCATTCAGTAATTCATTGGGTAGGTAAGTACGTTACAGAGACAAACTGGATTTCATGATTATTCGAGATTTTCAACGTATCAAATGGCGTTTTTATACGATGTAAAAAACTTAAAAATAATTTATCACTTTGTTGGTGCAGCGATTCCATAGTGTGTTTAGTTAGGCTAATTAATTAACAATAACTTGTTTTATTATTTATTTTGAGTTTCTACTTAAATTTACATTTATTTTACGTAGGTCCAAATGGACATTCAAGAACCGTGAATTATTCCGGGTAAATAGTATCATATGTTACCCTACCTTTTTTCTTTTTCTTTTTTATTAAATAATATGCTTACGTTTGACCGCCGCCTGGATTCGGTTTACGATGGAGCACGCTAACCTAGAAGAAACCAATTGCTATATCTACTAATTGGTCCCTTCACAAAGGCTGCCTTATATTGCCACCGTAAGGGCAACATTGGCGTGCTAAGGGTGTAGAGAGATGCACTGCACTTCTTCTGGATTATCATTACAACCATCAAATATGCCGCACCCACATCGTACATCCATATTTCATGTGCTCTGTACCGTAAACAAATAAATAAGGCATTGTTCCGAGTTTCATCATCCGAAACAAAGCGTGCTCTTTCACGGGAAACAAGAGACGACGAGAATAGAGCTGATTCAATCAACGCTAATACTCGTTAACGTATTGTAAAGTATTGTTACAAATCTGTATTTAGCTCAAGGAAAACATGAACGGATATGTATTCATACTTACGTTCAGTAAGGTATTACACAGGTATATTACCAGCCTAAATCAGCGATTAATTTTCACACAACTTTGACCCACCGGAAGTTGAGAAGTAGAAAAACATTACACACACAATTACGATATATCTATATATACTCGTATATACAGGGCTAAATCCGTACTCATAACAACGCATAGCCTAAACTACTGAAGATAGAAAAAAATGAAAGGTCGTTAAAAATAAGTGTTTTCACCAAAGAGGTGAAAATTTAAATGTGGTGGTAAAGTTTGTATGGGAAGTTTTTTTAATGCTATGGTAATCAAACTTTGCAAGGTGATAGTGTTCGTATGGATAAATAAATGTTTTTGAAGCTATGACAATCAAACTTTGCACATAGGTACTAAGTATAAGAAAATAATGAATACACATGTATTGTACCTATTCTATGAGCATTCTTTGAAAATCACCCAAATGACGGTAGAATGTGGTGTTTTTTTAATAATGATAATGGTGTTCAAACTTTTCGTAGCAAAAGAAAATATGAAACACATGTTTCAGCATTCTAAGAAAATCTTCACCTAAGGAGGTGAAATTGTGTCTTTTCGACTTTAGCCTTTTCGGAACTTGACTTTGGGAAATAAATACTATAGGTAGGACAGAGAGACAGAGAGCGTAGGTTTATTAATAGGGTCCCGTTAACACCCTTTAGGGTACGGAATCCTAAAAAAATAAGATTAGTTGATTAGTTTTTTGTTCAAACTTTTCATTAATTTTTGGTTCACAAAGACCATAAAGGTATCCCACATTTAAAGTTCTTCCCTAAGTTGTAAAAATTTGACCTACAATATTTGTAAAAAAAAAACAGTCGATTTTTTTTAAATAAATAATAGGCTTGCCTTTAACCACCATCACGCCTGATGTTAAGCGATGATGCGGTCTATGGTAAAATACTACGGTATAATTGGTAACCTCCTCCTAAAGTCGGTTAAAAAACAAAACAAGTTAATATGTAAGATAGAGGAAATTTGTATGGAAACTTAGTGCCCTTCATCATCAGCATCAGTGTCAGACTGCCAGCAGATCCTCGACTTTTCCGGGTGCTACCAAACATCATGACATATAAAGTTGTTCTTACATCGGCGCTTATAACTGTCTGCCGTGATTATATGTTAATCTTATTATAAAATTTACTTAGTATGTACATATTAAAAGTTTTAATAAGTGAAGTTCACTGCTTTACACAATGGACACTGAAAAACTAGATATTTCTAAAAACATTCGTCTCTAGAATCATTAAGATTAATAATATTATTGTTTAAAAATTACAGTCTTTTCCAAGGAAATATTACAGAGGCAAGTAAAACAATTCGAATATAATATTCCCTCAGATCAGACAAACAAGGGAGATATGCTTTAGTACAATTATTGGTCGTGTTCAAATGTCTCCATGTTTTACCCACTTTTTTCACTATACCGCTAAACTAGTTACGTAAAAACTGTAAGTACGGCACACTTACTTATTTTTCACGCACACTAAGATACGTGCAACGACACCAATGAACTACCTAATAGTCCACATTCAAAATAAAAGGGCAACTAGGTCGTCTGCAGGGTGAGTTTGAAGGCATCAAGCCTGATTTAGGCCTGATGCGTTCGCACGAGCCGCGCTACCTTATTACCATATCTTCCTTATTTGTCTGATCTGAGAATATTCATATGCATTTTACTCGTTAGTGTAATTATACTTACTACTAAAATCGCATAATCCCAGCCTAATTAGTTTTAACTTATTCTTGAGAGACTTATAAAATTTTAGTACCTAGGTATACTTTTTTAATTAGGTAACGACAGCTAAAAGCGCGCGGCTACTCGCGTTTATGAAAATAAAAATGTGGCGGAGGCCGAAAATACTATGTCTATCTGGAATAATCGCGCATTACTTTATTTAGGTAAAAATAGGTTCCTTTAACTCGACATTTCGACCATGTTACATTGGTCATCGTAACGAGCTGACTGATTGCTTGCCTGTTTTTTTTATATCTCTTTTTTCCATCATCCTTTACAATATCAACATGAACATTGCTTCACTATTTACCAAAATGCTGGCGTGTTTCTGGTTCAACGCATAAGCATTGCCATTCAACGTGGTAATGCCGCCAGCATGCTGGGTACGCTGCCAACTGGTAGTGGGCTTGACCATTTGGATTGTCTATAGACCTTCAACGGTCTGTGGGCAATCTAACTGTATTTGTAGTTTTAGTTTTAGCTTGTATTTTGTTTAGCCCAATTTTGTCTTTTTTAACTATTAGCTATCCATGCTATTAGCAATGTAAATCTAAAGATAATGTGCCCAATCGGTTTTAAATTCTGTGTAATTGTGTGAACTCAGTGAATTTTTATCTTCAAAAATGTGGAAAATGTGGGAAAGATATAGGTCGGGCCGTTCGCAACCTTAATTCTTTGTGTAGGTACCTACTTACCAGAGTGTTTCATTTGATATACCTAGGTATCTGTTTAATCTTTGTCAACAGACAGAGACTTGAGTTTTGAGAGATAAAAATAACGCTATTATCATGAACAAATATTTTCCTTATGAATGATAAATGACCTACTCCGATACCTAATTTATGAATTTTCCTCCCACAGAAATTACGTAACGTACTCATAACAGTTCAGCGCCTGACTGTGCTATTATTTCTCCTGCTATAATCCCTTTGTTGTTAAAATGTGTCAGTGGTGACACAGGTGACAAAACTTAATTTACTAAAAGGTATTACAAAATTTATAATTGCATGTCCAAGGCGACACCGACGCAGGAGGCAAGACGCCGAGACAAGAGTCAAGTTTCAAAACAACTGGCGTGCTATAATGGGCTCACCCGGAAGCACCTTGCCCGGCCCTAGTGATATTTTACAAGAAATGCTGGTTTCTAGAATCCTTAAGAACCCGTTTTTCGCCACAGCACACTTTTGGCTCACTTATTTTAAACGTTACAAATGGGATTAAAAATCCGATTGGGCATTATCAATACAATGCAGACGTTTGGAAGCAATTTTCATGTTCATATTTTGTTTGCGGAAGTGTTCATTTCAAGTGTTTTTCTCCAGATTCACTCCATCTATACTCCGCAAATCTATGTACTATGCTATTTTAAAACCATTTGCTATGTTAATCTAAAGATAATGCCCAATCGGTTTTAAATTTCACTAAGTAGGTGTAGCGAGTACTTAGCGACCTACTAAGTGAAGTTTTATCTTAAAAAAACAGACAGTGTAATTGATAACCTGCTCTTTTTTGAAGTCGGTAAAAAATTACAAATTTGTGTGCAAGTGAAAACTCTGGCTGATGAATTAGCTCTTCATCATCATCATCCACAGCCTTCCTTATCCCACTGCTGGGTATAGGCCTCTCTCTTGCTATGCCATCTACCTCGGTCCTGTGCTAATAGCTAATTAGCTATTAACAACCCTTAATGCAAAATTTTGCGAGTAAGAAAGTACATATTATAATTATACTCAGCGGCCAGTATAGGTCTCAACCCTGAAAGCCTCCAACATGTCTAACTTTGGAAATTGGGAAACTGAAACGTATAGTATCCAAAAGCGGACAGAATATACTAGCTTTGATGATGTATTAAGACCAGCTTTACCAGTTTAACTGACAAAATCAGATCTATTTAAACCTACAAATTGGTCTCTGTCGATTATAGCACCAGTTTTTATGAGTCATCTTAGACCTTGGACTGGAATTCTCTCAATTAGTGACCTTTAAAACACGAGTAACGTGTTATTTGGGTAAATTGGACGTTACGTTTAGAAGTTGCATTTTTTCACTAAACAAAAAAATTGTGAGAGGTTATGTGGCCTTGGCATGTGGAGTAGGTATTGCCATAAATATGTAAGTTATGCTATTGATGCTAAATGCTTAAAAATATAAGTATGTGTTGTACCTACCAGTATTTATTGCATTTGTGGGCTGATATAAACTGAGGAGCTTGCTTAATCATAATATATTTCATCATAACTTTAATGACCATACGTACCCATGTAATGGTAATTATGCAGTGGTTAGGTAGGTATAAGGTCTATTATTAGGTTAAAAACAAAAGAGTATGAATACTTACTATTCTTTTCTCGATTTTTTCTGAACCAACTTTGGTGAAATTAGTCAAGGAAGTAGACCATCATCGTCGTCATCGGCTATTTCATTTTTATTTGATGTTATAAACAGAAACAAGTTCGAATTAGTGTTCATCATATGTGGAAGAAAATACGGGAAATTATACAGAAAATTTAGAAAATCCGAAAAATGGGAAACTGCCAAAACTACGAGATTCAGCTAGATAAACTTCATGTTTAGGCTATAGTCTCGGCGAAGAAACATTATTTCGGCCTTGAGACTGCAGAGTACAAACACCAAACAAAGAAGCTACAAAAATGCGAGCACCGGGTGCTAATACTTGCCGCAATAAGTCATCAACTTGTGTAATTAGCTAACGGTGTAGTGTACCTGATAGTACCATTCAGTGCACGATGGGCAAATGCTACGCTATGTGGTTTGATACGAGTATCACTTGGTCGCCGCAAATCCACAACTCCTGGCGACGCATTGTGCATTTTGCAAGATGCAGTAAGATATTGAATTTCTATCGGCTTAGTCATGTGTGAAATAATGTAGATATGTATCGTTGCTTCGGAGGATTGCGGAGAGACTTGTTCTATTTCTATTCAACCAGTAAGCAAATCAAACTATATCTTATCTAGTCAGGTATAGGTACTTAGTTTGAATTAATTATGTAGGTACCTACCCTATGTCGACTGAAAATATGATTAAGTTTCTTTTTAGGGTTCCATGCCAAAAGGGTAAAAACGGGACCCTATTACTACCTACGATGTCTGTCTATCTGTCTGTCCGTCCGTCCTACATTTAAATGGCTATATCTTTCGAACCGTAATAGATAGCTAGTTGAAATTTTCGCAGAAAATGTAGGTAATGTTACGGTGGATTAACTAATAAATAATAAAAAGGTCAAAAAGTAAAAGAAAGGGGAGCCACATACAACAAACGTATTTTTAGGCCGTAGGTAGAGCTAAAAGTTTATCTTTACGTAGTTAGAGTTACGAATGCCAATCCAAAAGGCAATATTTTACTAAGATAACGATGAATAATATAGAAGTTCCAACGTCGTGTGTATTTAACGTTTAAGTAGGTATAAGCTCCCACCCAAACTATACGTTGCCTGGTAGAGATCGCTTATACCTAGAGATAAGGCCGCCAGTTGTTACACAAGTTTTATAAGTATTTTTGGCCCACTTATGCCATTTCTGGTGGGCATAAATTTACGTAGGTATGTATATACGTTCTATCTGCTACTTTTTAAGTTAACATGTGGGAAGGTGGCCTTTGTAATTGTCGTATTCTATCTGCGCCGTTACCTGAATGGACATCAAATTTTATAGCAACCTAATGACCTTTCTCTCGCCATTTCACACAACGTATAGTTAGTGGGAGCGCTACTTCTACTTCTAGAGACCGGTCGACCCACATTATAATACCGCCAGAGCGCATCTGCTTGCTGCATTCAAGTAGTAGGCAAGTATTTTCACTACGCTACATAATAAACCAAAACCTTACGACATGATTTTTTGTAGAGTCACATAGGGAAGTGCCGTACCTTTGCCAATTACTCCATTGACAAGCTATAGTGTGCATGCAAGTGCTGCTAATGCTGCTATGTTCCTCTTCTTCTAGGCATTGTTTTCAGTAGCTACAGAGCTGATTATTAGCGCAGGACGACTAGAGCTTAGTACCGTGCCATACTGCGACGGATTCTAAGGCATAGTACACCGGACATAAGTGTATCAAAATGATGCTAAGGTTGAAATCGCATTGTAGGAGAGTGCTCGCGTCCGCAACCGATTCTTTTGCCAAAACTCTGGGTAGTGCTTAACTGTAACAGTTACACTGTTGCGCTTACCAGCAGGCAAGCAACGTATTACAGAAAAGAGAAGTAAATAGAACGAAAAAGAGAAGGAAAATCTGTCGACAGGCATGAGCGGCATGACAGAACCTTGATTGAACATTCTTATTTATGTCAACGCGTTGAACTCCGCGTCCAAAGAACTTGGACCTTACCTTTTTTTGGGTTAGATCTCAAAGTTCTTTGTCCGCACCACAGTTGCTACCTGATTTCGAATGACTGACGCTTAGTTTATATGGGTGGGTGTAACTGGCTGGCTACATCAAATTTCTTACAAATATGCATTTGACAGCCGTTCTGATTTAAAAAAAAAAAACTTTCTGTGTACCGTAGTAGGTATCATGGTATTACCCAATCCTTTTGTATAATCCCAGATTTTCTTCGAACAAAATCTTAGCCCGACATAGGCATCACCCTTATCTATGGCACGTATGGCACTAACTTTTTCTTCACTAAACATCAAAATCTATTGGACCGTTATAAAAAAGTTAAGTGGTTACTAATGGACTACCAACACAGAAGACATTACTACCAAGCAGGTACGTACTTTATTTATTTACCTACTCACAAAACTTGTATGTGATTATTCATGCATTGTGTGACAAGTGATGGCACACTAATAAAAATCCAAATTCTTTTAGATGCAAACCAGATCACAAAGCAAAAGAGCAAATCATCGAGACAACAAAAAACAACACTTTTAGCGTCATTTTTTACAAGACAAAAGACTAAGATAGTAGTAGGCTTGAGTCATCGAGTGACGAGTGGTCAGACAAGTCAGCGCAGGTCTGATTGTGCACCCTGCCACCAAATTTGGCATTCGTATCTTCGAATTGAACAGCCAGAGGCATCGGGCAACGTAATAAATACTTGAGGTCACAGGTACTCGATACTATGTGGTTACTAAGTAGTAATATATGTAATGTATTATGTAGGTATATAGTAATCTAACTAGTCTTATAAGTAGGTAGGTACGTAAATTACGTAATGTAATCATACTTATGTAATTAGTATAAATGCTAAGTTTACCGTTGTCTTCATTTTGAAACAAGAGCTGGAACATTTAGTTGAGTATAATGTAACGAAAACGTCAGCTAGATTTTGCTCATAGTTTAGAATGTTTAGATCATTGGTTTTCAAACTGTGGGGCGCACCCCAGCCCTACTAATAGGGAGGCGCGGCAGTGTGTGAAAAGAGCGCGGGTGAGCGGTGCGAGTGGATAGTGTTCGTCCGAAACATTGAAACTGTATTAACCCTTTTAAAAAATGCTATTTCAATGCATTTTCAGCTCATGGGCCTTACGGCTAGCTGTTTTAAGCAAACCAGTTTAGGTGATGAAAAAATTTGCGCGACCGCAAACCGTATCTGGGACCTTACGGACAACAGCTAATTGCGGCACCTAATCCGCTCAGTTTGAAAATCACGCGACCGCAAACCGTATCTGGCCGCGATAAGGTTCACGTTCGCGTGATTTTCCAACTGAGCGGATTAGGTGCCGCAATTAGCTGTTGTCCGTAAGGCCCTTGGACAAGTTAAGGTTCACGTTAACGCGATTTTTTAACGTTAGTTTGAGACCGCGTAAGGAGTTAGGTGAAAGGCCCCAGGTCATATTGTTGGTGATCGACGTTGTGCAGTTTCTGCTATTCTACCCAAAATTGGGAATCTTGTTAAAAATATGCAAGCTCATACACCACATTGATTGTGCTATTTTCTTCTTAATTTTTCTTATAGGAAATGTAATTTTTTTCAATTAATCATTTTATTTTTTGACTCTACCTTGATTGTATGTATTTTAAAATACATGGCGAGCCCACTGGCTTCCTCTTGCTTGCATCGAGGGAGGCGTGGGTAATTTCATTTTAGGCAGTAGGGAGGCGTGACTAAAATGTTTTCGGGAACCCCTGGTTTAGATGTTTCTTTGTGAGCTGTTAAATAGTCACAATTCTTGAATGTACCGACCTATCTATAGGCTAGGTCATACATGTAACAGGCCGGCACATTAAAGGTATTTTACTTGGTTAGTAGATATATCCTATCTTTAGTATTGTCGAGATCTCGTGAACCTGAACGAAGTCAGTGAAGCGAAGAAACTACGAAAGCAGAATGGCTAGAGTTGCCCACGAACTGATAAAAACCGGTTGCGTATGTTAATATCTAAAAGTACGGGTGTCTTTACCTATCAGGTACCTATCTGTGCTTAAAACAGTCGAATTGAGAAACTCATTTTGGATGACAATTGAAAATTTTAAAAATATGTCACACTTGGTATACCCTGCCACGTGGTAAACTCCAGCCTAGCTCTTGTTCAGACTTTTACTGTATTTTGCAGGCGTCTATATAAATACAATGCACATTAGGTATTCCTTTCTTCCTATTAAAATATGGAGCAATGGTGGCCGAGCGGTAGCATGTGCGCTTTACAATTTGACGGTACCCGGGTGGAACCTGCACCAATGATATATTTGGTACCAAAATAAATTAGGTGCAGTTCCGATGCCATCGCTCAAAAACTGTGAAGGAAAAACATCACAAGGAAACCGATATGTCCTAGAACCTCAAAAGTGCAAAGACATGAGATTTACCAACATGCACTGGGCCGGCATGGTGGATTAGGGTCTAACCTCTCTATCTCTCTCTCTCTCTCTCTCTCTCTCTCTCTCTCTCACACACACACTCACTCTCTCTGAGAGAAGGCCTGAGTCCCAGAAGTGGGAACACGATAGGCTGAAATGATGATGATGATAAAATAGAATTTAACCTAAGTCTTTAGAACTTTTTAATTGTAACTAATACACGACATACAATTGGATAGGTAAGGTAAGCAGATATCACGAGATCTAAGATAAACTAGCAAAGATAATCTCAAGATCATTAAAGCATGTGGTAATGGTAAATACTATTATCAACCAGAAATAAAACCATAAGAATTTATCTTCAGATAACGATGATAAAAGCTGTACAAGTCTTTACTTTACATAAGCTAAATTCTATCAAAGAATTAAGAATTCTAAATCTATATGCACGAAAAAACAGGCTACGGTAGGTAGTACCAACCAAACCAACCTAGTGCCAACCTATATCATCATCATTATAAGCCTTTTAACAGTCCACTGTTGGACTTTTAGCCTACCCCCGAAAAGGTGATTGGGCCATATCCACCACGCTAGCCCAGTGCGGGTTGGTGGACCAACCTATATATTTATAATTATATAAATAATTATACCTATAGGACGTACCTTTCTAATGCCCGACTGGCTAGCTAACTAGGTCCTACCCTCGAAATGAAAAGTTGTTGGTGTTGATGAGCAGCCGTAGTTGAAGTCTTCGGCAAGAGGTCGCCCGAAGAATCCAACTCGGATGGGCAGCGTTCGGGAAATTGCGTGACATCTTCTCGTCCAAGATACCACAGTGCCTAAAGACAAGGGTCTTTGAACAGTGTGTGTTGCCAGTGATGACATATGGTACTGAGACGTGGTCCTTGACTTTTGGCCTTTTGGAAAAACTTAGAGTCACACAGCGGGCAATGGAGAGAGCTATGCTCGGAGTTTCTTTGCGATAGAATCCGAAACGTGGATATTCGCCAAAGAACCAAAGTCACCGACATAGCTGTTAAAATCTGCAAGTTGAAGTGGCAATGGGCAGGCCACATCGCTCGAAGAACCGATAACCGATGGGGAAGAAAGGTTCTTGAGTGGAGACCACGAACCGGAAGACGCAGCGTAGGTAGGCCGCCCACTAGATGGACCGACGACATAGTGAGAGTCGCTGGCATCCAGTGGATGCAAAAGGCAGGCTGTCGTTCAGTGTGGAGGTTAAAGGGGGAGGCTTATGTTCAGCAGTGGACGTCTTCTGGCTGATGATGATGATGATGAGTTGAGAGTCAGTTCCCATTCCAAGCGAAGTGCTTGTTCCATCTTCGACCACATGTGGTAAAACGCTTAGACAGTCAACCATAAAAAACAACGTCAAGTTGATCCATTAAAATAGTCTCCTTTCTTTTATACATACACCTTTTTAGTATTTGAACACTGGCTAAATTATACGCTTTTCAAGTAACCTATTAGCAATGGTTCAATCACGGTTTTTCTGTGGGCAAAATTTACAAAGCTTGCGAAACCAAAATCATACTTCATACTACTTCTTCTCTATCTCTATCTCTTCTCTTCATCTTCTCTATCTTCTCTACATAATATAAATTGAAGTCGCTTTCCGCGTCTGTCTGCCTGTCTGTCTGTCTGTATGGCCGCTAACTCCTCCTAAACCACGCAACGGATTTTGATGCGGTTTTCCCCATCAGTTAGATACATTTTCAAGGAAGATTTATATATATAACTAGCGACCCGCTCCGGCTTCGCACATAAATTACACCCGTGCGAAGCCGGGCGGGCGGATCGCTAGTAATATTATAAATGCGAAAGTGTGTTGGTTTGTTAGTTTGTTTGTTCCTCTTTCACGTAACAACAGAGCAACGGATCGACTTGATTTGCATGGATATAGTTCAAGGGCTGGAGAGTGTCATAGGCTACTTTTCATCATCAGCATCATCACCATTTTTCATCACTACGCGGGAGAAGCCCCGGGGCGAAGATAGTAAAAAATAAAAACCTTGTTTTTTTTTTTGCACCAATGTAAAAAAAAACATGCCGCCTCGTTATAATTCTTCTCCCAAACTTTGTATTTTCGAGTGTTAATGTGTTGGGAGATTATTATTCGTTGCGTGCTCGAGTGTGGTGGGGATGTGGGAATGGAAAATGTATTTTTGTGTTGATTCCAGAACTCTGTCGAAGTCTCTAGAAAAGTCGCCATTACATTACTAAGGCGTGACTTAGACTTGATGATATATAATAAAACTTGAAAATTTATATCAATCTTATATCAATACTTGACACTGGCAAATGCACATGACGTATGACGCCAAAATCCTCTCAAGGGGCAAGAGTTATAAATGGCCTCAACGCATCGAGATACATTATATTAGATAGATATTATATCAAACAAGTCGTCTTTTTGTTTTATTTTCATAAACTTGTGTATTTTCGATTAATAATGGGAAATTATGGTGGATTATTATTTATTATTGCTCGTATTTTTGCGCCCAAGTGTGCAAGTTATAACAAGTTATAAGCAATAAGGTAAAATGTTTGTTTCCAAAACTCCGAATAAAAAGACTGGAACTAGGCTAATACATAAAGGCACAGCTACTAGTACTAAAGTACTTTACTGGGGCTTTAAACTTAGATGGCAGTGAAATAATTATGTAAAACAAGGTTGTATTCCCTTAATGGATTTAGCCAGTCCAGTTACGGCAAAACAATCATAAGAGAAAACAAAAAAAAATGTGTTCTCTGAATAATGTTATTAGAATTCGAGAGGCAGCTCTGCTGGGGGGGTAGACACAGATCTAGGGGGTAGAGTATTATTTTATTCCCAAAATTTCAAAAATCTTTCTGATCTACGTTTTACTGGCGTGACTTGAACTCTAGATTCTGAGTTTACACTTCATTTTAGCTAGATATTGACTGTGTTAAGCTTTCACTGACTTAGACCAGTCTGATGATATTGAATTAATTATTAATTAATATTTTCTACATACTTATAATATTCACTACTAAATACTGGCTAAATAGCTGATGGAGTGAAGCCAACACAAAAAAAAAATTGACGTTGACATCTTGCACCTGGCTGTTGGCAAAATTGACACTAGGGATTAAATATTTCAATGAAAATCTAAATCTTTATCGATATAATTATAAATCTGTAAGTATTTTACCGTATGTCGTACTATGTTGATTTTTAGAACAAAATGATTAGTTTTCAGTTTATTTTTAATATAAATGTATTGAAAAACATTAAACAGTACTGGAGTAGCCAGCCAACTCATAATAATTGACACCCTCAGTTCTATTGGTGTTTTCAACGCGTTTTCAGTTTGGAAGTCTGTTTAAAAATGTTCAATCAGGAACACCAACGGTTGGGAAGAATTAAATTTTAAATTAAATTGAATTTATTTATTATTCTATTTCCTAGGGAATAAAGGCCAACTTTAAGAGGTTAACTTAACGCGCTGCGTAATGCTCGTGTTTGAATTTATGGAATGGACAACATTTCATTTTTGCAAAGAACTATTTGGAGATTATCCAAAGAAACAAAAAAAAAATATTTAAAAAAAATCTATTCACTATTTTTCAAGTTATTTGAAAAATAAATAAATAATGGAAAAGTAGGATTAACGAGCAATAGTTATTTGCCAAAAACTCGAATTAAAAAATATGAATCTATCTTGCCATCTATTTCCCTATCTATACCCTGTATATGTTCAAAACTTTTAAAATTAACAGGTAGTCATTAATGGCATAACATCGTGTTCCATCTACATAATATGAATAAATAATAAGCGTAGGTGTTTAAAAAAACATTAAGTTGTGAAAGGGTCATATGATTAAATCGCATAAAATACTTACGCCATTATTACCTTATTTTTATAAATAAACTAGCGGTCCGCCCCAGCTTCGAACGGGTATAGGTTAACAGTGAAATATTTTGTCAAATCGGTTCAGCAGTTTCGGAGTCTATTCAATGCTTTGATTATATATTCAATGCAATCTAACAAACAAACAAACAGTCAAATCTTTCCTCTTTATAATAATAGTATAGATTAAAGCCGTGGTAGCCCATTTGGGAGACCCCGGACTCGTACCAATGAGCTATTTGGAGCTTATGTACTGATTTTCATACCACTGGCTTTTCGGTGAAGGAAAACATCGTGAGGAAACCGGCATACGTACGGAGAAGGAATTCAATGGCGTATGTATCCACCAATCCGCACTTGGCCAGCGTGGTGGATATGGCCCAATCACCCTTTCGGGGGTAGGTTAAAAGTCCAGCAGTGGACTGTTAAAAGGCTGATTATGATGATGATGAACACTTAAATAAATGGAAAATCTAATTTGCGACCTGGCATCCCAGTACATGTTGTTTTGCTATTTGATGTTGACAAATTTGACATTGTCCTTGACATAAACTTTTTTCATATTCGTCTCGCTATGGTATAAACAGCCATAAAGCCTATAATTTATAATATTTTTTGAAAATTATTTTAAAAATAACTATTAGGTTAAAAATAAAACTGAAAAATACGTGTCCAATATTTTTTCATAGTCTATCAATTAAATCAATAAAAATAGGTAGTAAAAAAAAAAAAAAAACGTTGTCCATTACGGCCCTGTAAGATTTCGAGATTTTGAAAAACGACAAAGACAAAACGCGTCACTCAGTCACTGAATTTCAGTGAGTAAATTTCCGTAAAATACTATTTCCAGTTATAGACTTAGAGAACTGTTGTACGTTACGTTACGTAGGTAGTCATACAAAGTAGGTACGTAATTATTGGTCTTATAGTAATTAATTTTATTATTTTTAAAATAATAGCTGTGTTACGTCTTTAAAGTAATCTGTGGGTTATAATCATTGTCTATGATGTGGCTGTTTATTTTATTGTAGTCAAATACAACAAAGATTTGGTGATATCAATATTGGTGTGTTATTAATTAAATAATCGGTAATCAGTCTTCAATCTATTGAAATCGACTATATATTTTATAATCTTAATGTCATATCTCTATCAGTGATTTTTTTTTTGACAAAACTTTGGACCACAGATTTGGACAGATCGAGATCACTGGCACTTCAGTTCAGTCAGTGTCAGATCAGACAGCAGCGGACAGACTGTCACTACTGTCAGTCAGTCAAAGTCTGGCTGGTTTGATGGGCGCATTTGCTAGCAAAATTTTCCGTACTTCTACAATGGCGAATGCTCCGGAAATTCAACAATATATCAAAGAAGCTATTGGTCAAGACAAAGTAGTGGTTTTCTCAAAATCCTACTGCCCTTACTGCAAGCTAGCAAAAGAAGTAAGTACCTACTTAACCTGTAACTGTTTAGATTTTTGTCTCCATTTTATTACTCATTAATGACTCATTAATGAGTAATAAAATGGAGACAAAAATGAAATGAATAAATGTTTGCTTTGAAATGAATAAATATTATCTAGCGGATTTTAAACTTAGATAAGGTACATGATTTTATCTAACTCATTTATAGTTTTTTTGTTGATAAGGGTTTAATGAAAAGTTTTAAAATACTGTGGTAGAAGTAAGTACAAACAAGTAAATCCTATACTGATATTTTTGTAATCGATGAAATGTCAATTTACAGGTCTTCTCTAAAGTAAAACAACCAATCAAGGTGATTGAGCTGGACCAGCGTGATGATGGAAACGTAATCCAAGACAACCTGTCCCATATAACAGGCTTTAGAACGGTAAATAACCTATGCTACTCTTCCATGGGGATAACCCAAAGATCCCTTTAGTGTATTTTTAACTATACATACAACTGCTTATTTTCTGAGTAACAAGAAGCTCATATGACTTTGTATAAGATCAGACGACTTCTTTGACATCTATTTAGTTTTTTAAGGTCATATGAATCACAGCAATGACTTCACTGTTTATTTTTTGAATAGGTAAGTATATACTTATTTGTACATGCCTGTTATCTTTGTTATGCCTACATATTGGCCAGTTTTCTGTTGTACCACAAATTAATTAATGTAGTTTCCTAGTTATTTACAAACATTTGATGAGATAGTCTGTGCTGTAATTTATATGCTGTCAACTTCTTGCCGACTAGAAGTGTCACATCTGGAAATGAGACATTGCATATTCTGCCTCTTGGCACTCTTCTCGATTGGCTCCAGTGCCTTTATTTGAAACTTTGCAGATCTGTTTCAAAGGTGAGAACTGCACTCTAAACGCAACCTTACTTACGCTTTGTACAAGGCAAACTGGGCAGCTTTTCTAGGAACAATAATTTTTAAAGTGAACTGTTCTGGTGAAAGTACCTAGGCATTCGAAATGCCCAAGGACAAAGCTAACACTTCATTGGCTTAGCTCCAATTGTGTGTGGCATACATACTATCCTATATATAAGATCCTCAGTGGACTGGTTTTGGCAGAACCAGTATTGACAGTTACTGAAGAGATCATAAGCTTCTAAGTACGCCAGAAGCCTGTTGTTGTGGACACATTCCATGTAGGGTTTATGGTTTCTCGGGTCTCCTGAATTCTCGAACTCGATTTCTCGGCACTACCCGGGAAACTAAGAAATTTTCATTTAGGTATTCGTTATTTGTTAATAGGCTCTCATAGGTATTGTTAACCAACTTCTAAAAAGGAGGAAGGTTCTCAATTCGTCCTGTATTTTTTATTATTATTTGTTATGTATGTACAGTGATTACGCTGGCATCTTTACACCAATTTGCGTGTTTCTTTTTTTATCATCTACCTAGAAGAAACCCTCGAGGTGGTCCCACAAAAATTGCATTAATTAGGGATCAGTCGTTTTTAAATCAGCTCAAATAATAGCTAGCCTACAAATTTTGCGATAACAAATCACTACAATACTTTTGCTTTGTTTTTTGTTTGAGTCAAAACATACGATTACACATCCACATAATTTTTATTAAAAGAACTCAAATTGATTATTAATAAAGCACTACTTATGCGAATAATAACAAAACTATTTTGGCAATTATGTGTTAATTAAACCTGTGCTTGGCTTAGACTAAAAAAAATTCTCTTAAAATTTCGGATTAATTCTGATAAACTATAGCGTTTATTGTCAGACAGCCGGTTCCTTATTCTGCTGACAGCGTTTCCCGACGTGGAAAACACTCATTCGTTTACAGTTGAAGTAGGCTTGACTGAAATTAGTGCTTTGTATAATTTATCCAGATTTGGAAACCTTTTGTCAGTTTTTCAAATCGGTTCAGTAGTTTTGGAGCCTATTCAATGCAAACAAACAATCAAATCTTTCCTCTTTATAATATTAGTATAGAAAAGGCGATGTTTCCTATGAACTCCAAACTGGTTCAGCTAGTCTATACTAATATTATAAAGAGGAAAGATTTGATTTTTTGTTTGCTTGTTTGCATTGAATAGGCTCCGAAGCTAATGAACCGATTTGAAAAATTCTTTCACTGTTGGGAAGCTACACTATCCCCGGTGACATAGGCTATAATCTATACCCGTGCGAAGCCGGGCGGGCCGCTAGTGTTTAATAAATCTCAAAGTGTAGAACACAAATATAAATTAATTTGGAGCTAAGCATGTTTTCTAAACTATACTTATTATAATTGCAGGTCCCTCAAGTGTTCATCAATGGAAACTGCGTGGGCGGCGGATCCGACGTCAAGGCTCTGCTCGACTCGGGGAAACTGGAACCCATGCTCATCGGCTAAGCCTAATCAGCATCAGCTAAAACCTTCGTTGACCTTCTGGCTAACGAATCTTCATAAATATGCCATTTAATATTGATAAAATTTATAGAATGTATTTATATATTTTGTAAGAAGTACAAAAGTAACTTGTTATGGATAAAAGATATTTATTTTAATTATATTTTTGCACAATTTGATCTAGGTACTTACTTTGTTCTTTGCTTTATTTCATATCAGCCAGACTTATTTACCGTTTTTATGTTAAATTTTTGTCACAAATTAAACATTGTTTACAATCTGGTATATTTATAAAAATATGAAAAATGTTGTTGGCCATTTAAGTACATAAAGAATAAATTAAGTGTCAAAATATTCTTTGTTGTTTTTAGTTTTCTAGATTTTATGTACGAAGTATTATTGGATTAGGTAAGGTAAAAAAAAACTACACCGCCATAATCAACCAAGGCACGCACGACTTTGTCTTTTCGTTTCAAATATTTGAAGGTATTTAAACAGTAAATAGTCGTAATTACTGTTAAGTATCGCACCACTGGTTAAGGGCCAATTCAAATGTGGTAAAAGGAGCTTTCGATAATTTAACTTAATATTTTTGTAAGAGAATAAAATTATGTAATTATACAGGGTTAAGCGGAAAGTAGTGTAGTAGTGTAAGTGAAAGTAGTGGGGTAAAGGTGTAGTAATCCGCAGAGTTCTGTTGTACTCATCATTATGAACAACTTTTGCATTGGGTGAACCCTGAATTACGGACCCCCTTAGTACGCCCTTTCTGCATAACCCTGTATTTTGGTACTGAAACTACTCGCTGCACTATCGCTGTAGGTATATGTATACATCTATACATACATACGCGACAACGCTGAAAAACATGTAAACATAGATGTATTGTATACAGGTTGTTATGAAACTAGTGTCTGATCGATGATGGGCAAAAATGTGCTCTACAGTCCTTTTCAAATAGCATGGCACTTGACAGGTGGTTTGACAGTACGATAGAATGTAACGTGATTCGTAAATATTGAATGTGACGTCACAGTTTTAAATTAAATATTTATATTTTGCGGCGAAAACAAATAGCTAAGCGCTACATACTATGAAAACTAGTGGTGAAAACTGGTCTGTTAGTGGTGATTGTCAAATGCTGAATCTGAAAAGGAAATTAGTCAACATTCAAACTAATTTACAAAAAGAGTGCATAGAAAAATTCATTCGCCAATTTATTATCATACAAAATTTAAAATAAATCAAAATTTCACTCGTTTAGTAACAACTTTGGTAATGGTGTCATTCGACCGCATCACAATGTTTGTTTTATTCTACTACCTCCAAACCGTTTACGACATGTTATAATCACGATGATATTCTAAAATGAATCTTAGCCCCTGTGAGGCGAGTGGCACAATCGCGTCGAATTAATTCTAGAGATTCCGCTATAAATCCTCGGCTAAAGTCACTTGTCCCCCTCTAAACCGTTTAATACGCACACGGGATGAAAACATCAGGGCTCGCTCAAGGCCACGCGCTGCTTCGCCTCCGCTCCGACACAAGTGGAACAGTGACTGATTTGGTGTATTTAGACTATCTGAGAAGAAACGAAACTCATATCTAACATGTCTAGTTAGCTCCACTACGTGGCTACTTTTTTGTTACTTACGTAGGTACCTATATTGGTACGAGTATACATAAAAGAGCTGATATTCTTCTAAAGGCTGAACAGATTTTCATGAATCATAGCTAAGAGCACTCTCATCTATCTAGATCAAGTCGCCTTTCAAACTAAATCAAAATCGGTTCAACCATTTGGGAGCTACTATGCCACAGAACCTCTTTTTGCATCGGGGGTTAAAAATAGCATTCACGCTGGCTCTTTTTTTGCCAATAATAAATAATAATAAATATTCGGGACATTTTGGCACACACGGTCATCTGACCCCAAACTAAGCATAGCTTGTGATATGGCGGGCAGAGACTGATATACATACATATATAGTTTTAAATACATACTTAAATAGATATTAACAACCAGATATAGAACAAACACAAATGTTTATCACATAAATGTTTGTCCTAGTTAGGAATCGAACCCACGCCCCCAAGCTCAGAAGGCAGGTTCACTACCACTAGACCAACGGGCTATCAAATATTGTAGAGTAGCTCTACGGACAGAGTCCGTGCCGTTTTCAACTATAACTAATATAAAATAAAACTGACTTTATTTTATTAACGACTTTACAAGAGGAATAATATATACCTTCACCTACAATGTGCGCTGCTTTTTAGGGTTCCGTACCCAAAGGGTAAAAACCTTAAAAATAGGTAAGTTCCAAGGACGTTTTGGGTCGTCCTTAATAGGAAAGTACATATTTATTGTGATAATGCCAAAAGAAGGCAATTTTACGATTTACTTTGCCAAATAAACAATAGACTGACAGATGTCAAATCTGATCTATTAATTGGCCCTACTTTTGGTGAACTTAGTATTTAATTAGCATTTCAATTGAGCTAGAATACTGAGTAAACAAGTATACTGCGTTTGGGGGGTGAATGCCGTACTACTCACATACAAACTTAAACATAATCTGTGAAACTACTACGCGATATTATATCTCCTATGTCATTGATAAAAGCGTCGTTTTTGCCTAACGCGAGGGAGTATTGTGTCAATTAAGGTGAAGCGTGTGCGAACGAGAGAGGAAACGGAACCCTCGACCCCGGTCTCCGCCGCCCTAGCGACAGTTCACCCGCCCGCCGCTAGTCGGCGCTGCGAGCCCGCCCTAACAACATGCTATTTCTACACTTTATTTAGCTAATATTCATGTAAACAAACTGTATTTTGTATAATATTATATGAAAGCGATGCCGTTCCTTGCCGTGTGTAGTGTTTGTTGTGCTCGCAAGACATTCTAGTCTCGATACTTGGGCATAATGTGTTTGTGTGTCGGAGTGAGTAAGCAGGCTTTAAGGTGAGTTGTATTTACGCTTGTCTTTTGTCGGGATTTGAATCTTGATGTATACTCACGATATTGGCAGGTTGAAGCTTTATTAGCGTCGTGGGGTTCTTGGTTATAAACAAGGGTTTTAGCACACCAACCAATCGGTGGTTACCTAAGTAGGTACTCGTATGAATAGACGGGTAAATTCTTGTAGTTATTTTTATTCACACTCTTTGTAAATATAGGTAGGTACTTATACCTATAATTGATATGTTTCAACCCCTAAATATAGAGGTTTTTTTTAATTGAATAATATCGGTTTCTGCTAGGCAAGCGTGCTTAACATAAGGCGAGGTGGCGGTCAAACGCAAGCCTATTATTTAATTTAAAAAATCAAATTTCTAAAATAAATCGCTTATAGCGCCTAGGCCATCTGTTTTGTAAACTGATTTGAAGTCGTTTTCTCCTTTAAATATCATTTCTGGTGTGAATTGGAATAGATCAAGCAATAATCAATCAGTCTGTCTCTACAAGTGAGCAGAATCGCTGGTTTTTTTCTGTACAAGTCCAATAATATGTCCGTAGCTGCGCGGCCGTCCGAAAAAAGGTAAGGTTTATTGGTTGAAGCAAGATAAATCGTGGAGCGAGCAAATAGTCGACATACGGACAGGACGCTCTCATCGGCTAGTAATTGCGGGGTAATGGTTTATTCAATTTTGAAATATCTTGATCAAATTAAGGATCTACTCTATGTATCATCTATTCGGGTACAGAACATTAATTTTGCCAAAAGAAAATTCTATTCAAACTATTAATTTATAACACGTATGATAATACGATAGCTTGTGATATACAGAAAATCATAATATTTTTTAACGCGTGATTCTGGTTTGGGTCCCTATTCACAATTTTCCAAAAGTTTAACATTGATAAATGACGAATTTTCGAATTTTGAGAGATTCTGTAGAGTATAAAGCTGTCAAAAACCGCCATAAGGAGTGAATAAAACCCTGGGGCCTTATGGCTACCTCTTAAAGCAGGCTCCAAACAGCACAGTGCGGAAAATCACGCGAGCGTGAACCTTAACGGCCCGAGATACAGTTTGCAGTCGCGCAACTTTTCACATAGCCTAAACAGAATCGCTTAAAATAGGTAGCCGTAAAGTCCCTGGTCTAGTTTCTTTTCAGTTAATAACATGTCTTGTGAAAAGATCCATAGAAGCCTCTTGTAAAGCCTCCATCACTTTGCTAGGGCATGACTTTGACTTGACCGTTACTTACTTAGCTTAACTCTGACTTGTTTGATAATGTCCAATAAAACTTAATAATATTTAAATACACAAATAGATAAGACGCGGTACGCCAAAATCTTCTCAAGAGGAAAGCGTTTTTTTTTTCTGAAACAGTTGAGTAATTATCTGTGTTCTGAAATCATATAACTATAACAAAACAATGACAACCACTTTCAAATACAATGCCACAAAATCTTAGCACAACTTGATAATATCCCTTTAGGGTATTAGATCAGGTACATGTATATTTGTCTAAGTTTAGGGTATATAAAGTCCTTGTTATCCTTGTATAATATTAACTCATCGACTACTTGAAATTTTTTCTTGACCCTGGCTTTGCCAAGTCAAGGAGTATAAAACCAAAACGAAAAAAAAAAAAAAAAATATTTATATACATTTTTATCCTAAAACGTTATATTGGTCTATGGTTAGTAGAGAGGAAAAAAATCAATTTTCACTTAAAGTAATTCAAAGCTAACTCGGTCGCATACAATACAATTTACCAAATGATGGCGGGGACGATACGCCATCACCACACATGCACTGTAAAATACAAACAGAAGAGATTTGTGAACCGTAAGTATGTTAATATAAACAAAGGCATCTCCTCAAGTCCTCCCTAAAAATGCGGCAATACTACCGAAGGGAACGAGTATAGCCAACCGTATAAATAAAAACTGTAGCACGACTCTCCCATTGAATTAAAACGGCTTCGTAGTCGTTCTCCGTAGCGTAGAGTACCCGGCGTAGAGGTTAGTCTGGGCGGGAAGGGCTTGTAGCGCGAGAGCTCCTACTTCTACGGGACTATAACAGACAGATATATTTTCCTTATTCATTATTTAGACAGATACTTCGGTTATTATTTAGGCGGTGGTTGCTGGTACAATGATAAAACCACGATGCTGGCATCAGATCGAACAGTTCTTCAGAACATTCCTCGTTGTAAATGCGATAAAAGACAAAGAGACCCAACGTTTCTGCGCATGCTGAGCTGAGTAATATTTTTTTAACAAACAATGTAGTGTTATGGATCATAACTTGAAATATCCGGCAGCTCTTCGCCTATTAGGTGGGCGGAGAGCAGAGTTCCAGAGTTCCCTTGATAAAAGGCGGGCGGCAGTCAGTCGCGCGCTCAGAGCGGCGAGAGCGGCCGCTACGTAACGGCTACGGAGCGCTACGGCGTTACGGATAAACTTTTAGCGAACTTTTACGGTGTCAATACACTTCGTTACATTATTGTGGGTGAACAAAAGCTGCGCTCTGCTTATATATGTTTTAGGTAAGATCGTATTATGAAACCTTTTTAAAGTAAAATTTAAAAAAAAGCTTTTTTACTTCTATATCCATACCTATTAAACTTATGATCGCTAATTCTATTTGGGATTACTTATATTATGCGTGCGAGCAAAGAATAATATTGTAATTATTTATAAAAAAATGACACAAATGACTTAAAAAAAATAGAAATGGGTGAAATTTAATAAACGATATTCATCCCCTAATTGTCATTTTTTTCATATTAGGCCGCGCTCAAGATATAACCTATTATAAAAATCTTTAAAATCGGGCTACGATTAGTTAAGGCAAACATATAAAAAAAATACAGTGAATCGAGAACCTCCTATTTTGAAATCGGTTAAAAAGAAAACGTCTTCACATCAGGTAACCGAGTAAAAAAACATTAACCGTGTTGTTTGCTGTTGTAAAAATCCTAACAAAACTTACCTCTGAAGTCGCGTTTCAAAATAATTTAAGAAAAAACATTTGTGTGCGTACATCAAAGTAGAGTTTAGAGTGGCCATTATATCCAGGTAAAAAAAAACTTCCGTAATGACTTGCCAACATCCCTGAAGTTAATCCTGCCCTCCGATGTTGAAGCGCACTCGACGTTTTGTGTGGAAACGCAGATTTTTTTTATAATGAAAAGCATTTACGGTGAGTACGTCTCATAACAAGATGCACTTGACGTAAATCGCTTTACTAAAGCGTGCTCTCGTCGCTAAACATGAGCTGATTCATAAAGCTATGCATTTATCGCTGCATGAAACGAAAAAGCTGCTTTTAGGGTTCCAGAGTACTACATGCAAGGAACTCTTATATGTTCGTTCTGTCTGTCCGTCTGTTCGTCCGTGTATCTGTTCATCGGTGGGGGTATTGTTGAAAAAATATTTTTGAAATAAAGGTAAAGTTTCACACATTACTTTTTTAACAAGTGTTGTATTCTTTACGAATATTGGCCCGGAGTGGCATAAAGTTTACCCCCCCCCCCCCCCCCTACATTTCTACACATAGAAAATTGTTACTTGTCAATCTTGTCATGCTGACATGTCATATTAAGAACCTTTATTCAAAATTATTTCGAACATTTTGTGATAACAACTTTTTGAGTAATGGCGATAAAACTGTAATAAATTCAAGACGCTCTAGCTTAAAGGTCATTGACGTTTTCGTAAAATGATCTTTACAAAGAATGTTTATCAAGTCGTTTTATCTTTAGCTAAACTAGAACAAGTATTAATGTTATTTCGGGCGGAATGATAGTTTTCTTAAATTCGGCTTGCGTTGAGCTTCATTCGTTTGAATTTAACTAAAACGACCAATTTTTGACCTATGATTGTGCCCAACAACGGTTTTGGCTACGGAATCCTACTAAATATGCGTGCCCCGACACGCGCTTGACCAGCTATTTATAAAAGCGATTTCCCGCCGAGGAACACCAGTTTATTACGAAAAAAAACCACTTGCGGTGTTATGGGGAACGCTTGATTTTTATAATAAAACCATTTTATACGTCGGACAAAGTGAAACGTGAAAAGAAAATAGAGAAAAAACGCTTTCGCTTGCATGTCAACAAACTTCTAGTGAGCTGTAGTGCACTTGAGTACTTTAGTAGTCGTTAATAGAGTTAACTTTACTATAATCAAAGGCATTTTATGACAAAACATCGTTTGAACAATCAGCGCTTGTGCGTGTTAACAGGGTAAAAATTGCAGTGTTTTTTTTTAGTTTTGCCTCCAGACAACTTGTCTATTCAGCCCGCGTCAAGTATGATGAAATTTCCAACTGTATAATTTCAAGATGAAGTGAGCGATGGTAGCCGAGCAGTAACATGTGCACTTTACAATCGGTTAGCTTCCGGTTCGATCCTCAGCCCTGCACCAATGACTTTTTAGTACCTACCTAAATAAATTATGAGCAGTTTGGATGCCATTGCTCAAAAACATTGAAAGAAAACAAAATTTCAAAGACGAGACATTCACCAACATGCACTAGTCCAGCATGGTGGATTTGGACCCATTTTTCTCAGAAAGAAACCTATGTTCCAGCAGTGGACACATAATAGGCTGTTAATGATGAATTTCAAGATTTATTTGGTTAGACGTTGCAAGTCACCACCCCAATTGCAAAAAAACCTCGTAGACACCGCATTTGTTATTCATTACGAAGGATTACAAAACCAAAAATGGAAGTTAATATTGCGGAATTTTAATGAAGCTCTTAAAAACCACTCGTTAATCTCCCGGGATAAACAAATCCGCGATTTCGTGAATTACAAAGTTTTGATGGAAAAATATATTAATTAAACACCGCAAATGCGCCGGTTGGGGTGGCTCATCAAAAATGTATGGAATTCGTATGATTTGCATAAAAGTCATTTTATTGCCTCGAAAGACAAACAGAATGGGATATTAGATGTCGGAGTGAATCATGAATCGCGGTTGTACTTACCGACACCCATTATACTCAGTTACGGAATACCACCGTGCCAACAGGGGAACTTTCTTTGTTGAGAGCTGTATTACAAAATGCATGCAAAGTTCAATTTTAAGTATTTGGATTAACGGCATAAAACTAAAAAATAAAGGCGTAATTGTCACGATAAATATAAAACAAGTAAACCATATCATTATTTTGTTTATATTTTGTCAGTAATTTGACGAAATCCATTCTCAAACTTCCCCTTAGGGTTTCACGAAAAACTAATTTTGTAAATTGGATTGGTAACAAGTAGATATATAAAATCCGAAGCCGCTACTATCAATAAAAATATAGATCTATTTAATATCAGAAACTGAATTTTCTATAGATCTTACTAATAGATAGAACGCCAAAAATCTAGTTTTCGTTACTTTTGTCGTCAAAAAATATGAGGGAATTTAAAATTACGGCCAAAACTGTATCTTTCGCTCGTTTTCTATATTTTGAAGATAAAAAAGCACTAAATGAGAATTATAGAAAAACTATTGAACATTCGTTATCTTTATCGTTGTAGAAAGTGTACTGGAGAAGTTAGACTTGTAACTATGGAGTTATTAATAAAGAATTGAATTGTAGAACACGATAATTGCTTTATATTATTTGCAAAGTTATTCTGAAGATAATGCTCAAATGGTATTTACAAATTCTCCATCAGTTTTTTTTTTTAATCTTAAAAACGTAGAAATACACTTGTGAGATAGCTGTGCGTTTCAGGTTCGATCTTTGGCCCTGCACCAATTACTTATTTAATATGCGGAGTTTCGATCCATCGTTTAAAAACGGCGAGGAAACCGGTATGTCCAAAAACCCCAAAAAGTACAAAGATATTACATTCACTAACATTCACTGGGCCAGCATAGTGCATCCATCCTCTCTCTCCCTGAGAGAAGGCCTGTTTCCCATCAGTGGGAACATGATAGGATGATAATGATGATGATGCTTACTAATTTTGAAGTGAGTTTTTTTATTGTAATTATTGATGATTTATGAATTAATCATCTTTTAAAACTTCAAAATATCGGCTGACTGAAAATTCTATTATACCTACTTATTGATAAGTAGGCAAGATGTCTGAAGCCAACATATTAACCAAGAGGTTCTAGTTTTTTTTTCACTTCTCCAAGTTATAGGTAGGTAGTAGGTATTAAGCTCTCGTAGAAGAAGAAATCTATTACGCAGTGGAGCCAACTTTTAACATTAGGCAACTTTATGCGTCCTAGTTTCGTTAAGTACACTGTAGCTACCTAACACGGTGAAAACATATTTAGAGCTTTAAAGTTCGTGACCTAAGTTTATTTAAAAAAAAAAAAAACGAAACTTATGTATTTTCGACTGTTGTGTAATTTTGTGAATGTGACCGAGTGCGGGCAAGTGATATAATAAAGTGAAACATGTATTTTCATATTGCTTCTAAAACTCCATAAAATCTTCTAGGAAAGTCTCCCCACAACTTTACCGGGGCTGACTGACTTATGTCAGTAAAATACTTAAGACGAGGAGGTATGGCTTTAATGGTTTAGGCATGCAGTTATGCTTAAACCAGTAAGTAAAGGACGAAAATAAATTGAGGCAGGTAGAGAATAAGGCAACAGATTTTTTTATTTTTTTTTTAAACTTGACTCTTGAAGATTTGTTTTTCAAACTCTCGGAGGGCTGGTTTTGCTCGCATTTTGGTGATTTTTTTCTAGATCAATAAAACATTGCTGAATAATTTGAACAAGTGCCAGTGCAAAGCATTCAATGAGCCAACGTTATTAAATCGGCGCAATCTCTTCAATTACTTTCAATTACTCGTGTTGCCTTTAATGTTCATCAGACCACCGAAACGTTTAGTAGATCTCAATTTTATCAGACACTTATCTATTTTTTTAATTTACTTATTGTTTTGCCTAGGAAACCTTGTACCTAAGTACCCGTCGAAATCTAAAAATATTTTACATTATTGTCATTATCAGAATCAGCCTATCTTAGTGACAAATAAAATGCTGGCGTATTTCTGGCTCAACGCATAAGCATTGCCATTCAACGTGGTAATGCCGCCAGCATGCTGGGTACGCTGCCAACTGGTAGTAGGCTTGAGCATTTGGATTGTCTTTAGACCTTCAACGGTCTATGGGCAGTCTAACTGTATTTGTAGTTTTAGTTTTAACTTGTATTTTGTTTAGTTAATAAAGGCGCTTGCCCAGGAAACAAATAAATAATTTGAATTTAGTTCACTGGACATAAGCCTCGCTTAAGGCACGCCACTCAGCCCGATCTTCGACTTTTTGATTCTAGCAAGCTGTTCGCTACATCGATGTCAAACGTAACTATGATAGGTTATGATTGTAACGAAGTAGCATAATGTCCAACAAGACCAATTTTACAATTGGGTAAAACGTCCAATAATCAAAACGTCAATCTATAAAAACATGCTAATGTTTAGATGAGATCGTATTCTAAGTCACCTCAGCATCACCTAGATCCAGACCCCGACCCAAATCATACAACTCACAGCCAATTCTATTAATAAAATGTCATTACTTTGTCCAAAACTTTGTTGAATCGTAAAACTTACCACGTAAATATACCTCTCCGACCGCAATGCCGACTTTTTTCACTTTACGAGGGCAAATCCTGGCGCGAACACAAATTACATGGAAATTAGTCTAAGTTCATTTTGAAAGAGCCGCAACAAAAGCTCGCTTGTTCGCGGACTTGCTAAGTTCATTTGTGTTCAGTAAATTAGAGTGAGAGTTCAATGAACCATAATGTTAAGGAAAGAAGTTAGAGTACAAACGTCGACATAATTACCCACATCCTATTGTTTCAGATGCTGAATCGGACGTTGCAACAGCTTAACTTAGAAATAACGTAGCTTCAGCGGCTCAATAATCTAAGCTTCAACCTAATAATAGTACAAAAGTATCGAACTTAACATAGCTCATCGCATTTATTTTTACAAGGCAAAGCTATTTGGTAAAATCGACGCTATTTTCTTAAATATATTAGTGTGCAGATAGGGTATTTAGCGAGAGTAGTTTTATCGGGGAAAACAATGGTAAAGGGTGTCGTAAAGCATCGATATCTCGGTGGTTGTGAATTCAGTAAGGTTGTGCGAGGGTAGAGGTAGGTAGGGGTAATGTGCGAAGATAAGGAGGAAACGCGGAGCGAGGCGGCGGCAGCCAGCCCGCGTCGCTTGTGCTGGCCGCGCCGCCCGCCCGCGCCTCTGCCTGACACCAGGGGGCTCTGCTGCGCCAAGCTGCTCAGAAAGAACGGGAAACCTAAGAAGGTAAGCTTTCGCCGTAACTTACACTCACATTATCTCTAGTAATAAATTACGACACGTGAGCTCGGAATTCTATCGTGAAGCGTTGCAATGTTTTATTTATGAAGAAACTACCCCAGAGATATGTACTTATAACGCATGGATAAAAATATATCACTTTGCACAATAAAAGTTTATTCTAATTTCACCTTTGGTGAAGCTAATTACCTCTAACATAGTTGAACTCAAATTTTGAATTGAACAAACCACGCTAAAAATATTACAGTCTATTTCCATTAGCTAAAACTTTGAATTATATTCAGCCTTTAAATTATATCTTGACACAAAATGTATGAATATAGTAACCTACTAGAACTCACAAACTAATAGGATTTCCTTGAATAACCATCAACTTAGTTAAAGACTATAGGACCACAATTCCGCGTCTAGTTTAATAATAGTTACGAAACTTGTGAGGGTATTTGGATCTTGTTATTTAAATGAAACATCGACCCGACGGAAAGGTATCGCCCATATTTCAAGGTAGAGCGGTTTTAAGCCCAATAGAATCGAAGTTTAACCAAACTTTTAGACACGGCGGTTGACTTATGTCATACTTTGGAAATACCTACGATAGTTGATAGGTACGTTTATGTTCCTACCCCACGAACGTAACGCCGTATCTCATTTCGAGCGCGTTTACTACGTGACCGTCAATTAAAACATACAGGCACATATCTAGTCAATTTGAACTTTCTATGAAAAAGATACGTTTATGCGCACTGTGTTGTTATATTTTATCGTTTTGAATAAAGCCTTTAGTATCCTCTCGAAGCTTCTTCTCGGTCATAAATTCTGAACGGTAGGAGTCATTACCTTTATAAAGACCTCTTTTGGGGGCATGTGAATAAGGAATTATGACTTCTCGAGGCCGTATTTTAGGAATATTCTGAAAGAACTATGAAATCAGGAACAATGACATCATGAACATTTTATTAGGATTCGTAAAATACACGCATGTTCATGTTTATGGAAAATTCATGCGTATACCTCTAATATTCGTGTAGATAAAGTACCTGAGGAACTCAGCTCCTATCACTCAAGACAACCCGCGTAACCCTAAAGATGAGATGTAGTTATATTGACACAAATATGCCACAAACATTGCTCTTTTAATTGTATAGTATGCGATAAGTGCCTATCAACATAATTAATTAATCTACGATCAACTACTGACATAATTGGGTAGAGGCAAAGACTCACCTACCTATCTACCAACTTTATAATAGTCAAAGCGATATTATGTACATTGTGTTAAGGATCATAACCAGTAAGGCAAATAAGTTGGCGGAGGAAAGTTTGGATCAAATTAGTTCCGCTGACGTCTCGCTGGAGTTTGATTAACCCCGGGGCAACGTGATGCAACGGGTAACTTTTATGCTAGAGCTATTTTAATTGGTTCAGCAGTCAGCTAAGAATAATGAAAATGTATGAAAACATACTTGGTAAATTTTTGAATATTGAAATCAAAACTTTGAATTGAAAATTAATTAACACAAATCTAACGCTTGATTGACAGAGATGATGAAACAAGTGCCGTTCAAGTAGAAGTGCTTGCTCTATCATGGACGCGGTTTTCAATTAGGTACCTATATCTGCCAGGGTTCATTTATTCGACCAAAAATCGCCAATTATAGGAAAATAAAAAGTAAAAGTAAGTATCTGATTCTACCACGATATTTCATCAAAACACACAGAAATAGATGTTGTTATTTGAATCAAACAACATCCGAGAGTGGCTGCAGTCACTATTTTGCAATTCTAAGTTTGGCAAAGAGGTTCCAATCTGACTAATGTGTCTACGTGTACCTACGTCCCTATACGACATTCATGTTGGGTGGCTGACACACACATGTATATTTTAGTATCGACAATGATAATGAATAGAGCGAAAAAGGTCAATAATATCTAATAACTACCTAAGGCTGCCTTCTCGAAGACGTAAATTCACGGCATTTATTGAATTATTCCATGAAAAATTTGTGGCAGAATGATTGCTCCATTTGAATATTTTAATCAACGAACGGCACAAAATTAATGATAATGGCACAACATTATGAAGAAAAAAAGCGTTATTTACGTCGTCGCTAGGTAGCACCCGTAACACGTAAACTGTCACCCTAATTTCCTGTTAGCGCTAATGAATTTACGTTCAGTTAATTAAGCTTTGCATAATAATTACAAAAAAGTCTTGATTTGCTTCCTCAAAAACGCTGAACTTGCTAATTTATAATTAAAAGTGTTGGAGAACTTTTGTTGACGTTACAATTTTTTCTAATGAATAAATTATAAATCGTTTGCTCTTAAAATGTCAAAAAATTATGGCTTTAACAAAATAATTTCAAACTCTCTCAGCCCAGTTTTTTTTTAAAGAAATACACTTGTTAATTTCTACTTTGACTTTTGTTTTGTACAAAAGACGAAGTATTAGAACAAAGTTTTCTTTGTTTTATTTCATAGCTCTAACTGCGAAAGATTTAAATATCAATGGCACAGGGGCTGAAATCTATATTAAGTAGTTTCACATCAACATAATCGTGTGATAATCCTACCCTTCCCGGAGCACGAAACTAGAGTTAAGTTTTTGTATCCAGCAAGAAAACCTTGAGAATTAAATTCAAATTCTTTTTCCATTTGCCTGAAACTTTTCACACTATAGTCTCATTAGGGAATTCTTAACATAAAGCTGTTATCGGCGCTTGTTAAGTGCTACTCTGAAAGCTACGTTTTATTCTCTTTTTCTTTAGATAGACACCATTGCAGTCGTTCGAGTCTAGAGACAAACACTTAGGGCACTGTCAAAACTTCTCCAGATGTTATTTTTTCTTCGCCGTTCAATCTGAACCTATTTTTTTCAATTATCTTATTCCACAACGTTGAACATTATAATTTAGCTTTAAATATATAAATGTAAGGAAAAACTTGGAAATAAATACGTTAAGAACCGTTAACAGGAGTTATTACACGGCGCCCGTGATGGATGTATGAAAAGATTGATTGATGTTATGTGTGAGGTTATACGGAATGGCTAAAAATGCGTAAATCCTTTTCCTCGGTGAATGAGAACTTGGAAATTAAAGCTAATATGTTCAGGGAAATATAAATTACAAAAACGTTTTCAATGGTATACGAAAAAGTTTTTAGCGAAGTAGGTACTTATTTTGCCAAAATGTTACAGGTCGGTAATAAAATTTAGCAAACAAATCTTAAATACCTTAATTCGTCTCTAATAATATCAGTGACTGCAGGGAAACGCTGGATGCAGGCCGCTTCCAACCGGCCCGTTTGGAAATCGATTGGGAGGCCTATGTAAAGCAGTGGACGTCCTACGGCTGAAATGATGATAATGATGAATATCAGTGATGAAGCGCTCGTGCTGTAAGACATCTTGGTGTTCGGAAAGCAACGGGTGATCTGGGGCCGTACCTGTTATAAGCGATTCTGTTTAGGTGATTGCGAAAAGTTGCGCGACTGCAAACCGTAACTCGGCGCATTAAGGTTCATTTTCGTGAGATTTTCTGCAGTCACTTAAACTGAATCCCTTAAAACAGGTGACGATAAAGCCCCAGGTCAGCATTAGAATGTGTGACCGTGAGTAATTAAAACTGAGCACTACCGTGGATCGGACGACACCTTTTTATTACTTATTTTACTAACTTGCGTTTGACCGCTACCTGGGGCCTTACGGACAACAGATAATTGCGGCACCTAATCCGCTCAGTTGGAAAATCACGCGAACGTGAACCTTATCGCGCCCAGATACGGTTTGCGGTTGATATAAGGTGATAAAACAGTCTACGATAAAGCACGATTGCATAGAAACGTGGATATTCGCCAAAGAACCAGAGTCACCGACATAGCTGTTAAAATTTGCAAATTGAAGTGGCAATGGGCAGGCCACATCGCTCGAAGAACCGATAACCGATGGGGAAGAAAGGTTCTAGAGTGGAGACCACGAACCGGAAGACGCAGCGTAGGTAGGCCTCCCACTAGATGGACCGACGACATAGTGAGAGTCGCCGGCATCCAGTGGATGCAAAAGGCAGGCTGTTGTTCAGTGTGGAGGTTAAAGGGGAGGCCTATGTTCAGCAGTAGACGTCTTCTGGCTGATGATGATGATGATAGAAGAAAACGGTTCACACGTGACTTGAAGACAACCAGATTGTAACTATCGGGGAACATATTCAGGCAGCGCATTCCACAGTCTAGCGGTTCGCACAGTAAAAGTGGAATCAAAGCGCTTTGTACAGCTTTTCGGAATATCATCCATGAAATGGTGTCACCTTTTGTGCCCGCCCTGGCCGTCCGGTAGAAAAATGGACAAGAGAGCATTAAATCATGCAGATCGGTGCACACGCTCCGAAATGTATCTGATAAAAAACCGATGGACTACAACTTTGTAGTAACTTTGCGCCGATGTTTAAGGCTTAGAAGCTTACCTAGTCTGTACCACAGAAGACATAATAGACATCTGTACTAGTGAATAATTCCTGATGAGCTTCATAAAAAAAATTATAGATACTAGCCATGCCTGAAAAAAAATATGACAATTCATAATTCTGGCGACTTAGCCTAGCCTAGAACTTACTTAGTTGCCAAATTCATCCTGCCTTAGGCATATTTTTTCTAAATATTTTATTATCCACGTACTTACCTGTATTTTCGAATGCAATCTAAGACAAACGATCTATTAATCTTAAGCCCGTTTCTAGTTAGAAGGTTCCTCTTTGTTTCGTCGCCAATCCAGATTAACGATTGCCTCTAATGAATGGGTTCGTTAATACTCAGTATCTGGGTCTAGACATTCTGATATGTTTTAGGTATCAATCTAGCAAATAGCATTCGCATAGGTATATGTGTCAAGAGACACAATTTTGAAATACTATACTAGGTACACTATACACAGACACACACACACTACTATACTATCTACCTTCCATCTATGCTTCTATGTATATAAATGGTGATGTGTGTATGTTCCGTATGGACTCCAAAACGGCTGGACCGATGTTGATGAAATTTTCAGGCAATCGTCAGATTAGTCCAGTGATCCTGTGTAGTAAGTTTGGTAGCAATCTGATGAACAGATATTTTTTTCTCTAAAAAGAACAAGAATTGAAGTCTATACCTACATTAACATAATTACAACATAGAAAATAAATCATCTAAGTAAGTCAAAAGATTTATTGTCGCTACCAAGGAGGTTGCTTCAAGGAGGTTGCATTGTTTTCATCTTTCACTGGCAGATAGCTGATATTATAAGGAGTAACTCAGGCTACTTTTATCCCGAATATAACGCTGGTGAATCCGTGGAGCGCAGCTAGAATTTTATATTTACCCTTTTTATGCTTTTATGTTAATAAAAAGGTATGTGATTTCCGCAGAGGCGGCTCTGATTTTTTTCTATTCGTTAAGTTGATACTTCTTATTTTGAAGCTAGCTTGGACGCTTTAAAATGCATCTCGAGCTTCGACTGGAGTTCAAAAACAGAACTTATACCTTGCTAACTACTTCCGAAGAGTTCTTTCTTCGATCCGATCAGTTTGCGAGCAGCTGCTCGGATGTTTCCCAGCACCGGCTGACGATGTGAAAGAAATTCGATGAGATTTATTACAGAACTGCTTTAGTAACAAGTTTACAGTCTGGCTTATCGTTGGGAAGATGTTTTTTTCCGTAGCGAAACTTAGAAGTTTGGATGTCCTAAAATTATGCTACGGGTCGCTGAACTTCGGTTGCGAAGTTTGAGTTGCGAAAGTTTGCGAAGTTTTCACAATACAAACAAGCAGATAGTTCATATAGGCAAATATAGTCAATTATATATTTCCAAAGAGAAATTAATATTTCTCTCAAGCTTCAAAGTCATCGCTTTGTTTTTAGTTTCTAAACATAAGGTGTAATGACACCTTCGAAAAAGCTTTTAATTACTGCACTTTAAGCTCGTAAATACTTTTTAAACTTCTCCAATATCGCCTCGTAGCTGTCTACAAAGATTTCTTGCAATAAGGGTGGATATACATTGCCCGACACTAGGAATTTCCTCTCCACATGCCACGTCTTGCAAGCAGACTTGCGCTTGCGATAAAAATTACATTCGCATAAGTAACATTAAATTTTATAGTAGCTACAAAATAGCTGCTAAACACGCATCTACTAGATGCTAGACATACTGGCACTAAAGTAGAAGATAGTATTTCTAGTGTTAAAGCACAATAGTGGCGCATTCTCATTGCAAGTCATGCGCAATGACGTTGACGAGCAACGTCTTTAGAATTTAATATCGTAGAGTCTTGAATTTCCTTTAGTTATATCCTTGTGTCAGGCTCAATCACCGCGTCAGATTTTTTTTCTATTAATTGATCTTGTTATTTTTTTATACTAAGTATTCGTTAAAGTTTTGATACTTATTACAAACTAGCGACCCACCCGCCCAGCTTCGCACGGGTGAAATTTACGTGCGAAGCCGGGGCGGGTCGCTAGTTATATATATAAACCTTCCGTGAAAATGTATCTAACTAATGGTGAAAACCGCATCAAAATCCGTTGCGTGGTTTAGGAGGAGTTAGCGCCCATACAGACATACAGACTGACAGACGCGTAAAGGGACTTTAACTTATACTATGTAGAGATTTACCTACTTTTAACACATATGTAATGACCCGGCAAAACTTGAAAATTATACCTTTTTTCTTATTTTGTTTTCTTTAGTTCACATACTAGAACATTAATAATAAAAGTCGCTTTTTTTCGAGTTTTACAGCGCCAACTTTGTGTGATAATTTTTTTATGCCATAGATGGCAAACAAGCTAACGTCTGCCTGATGGTCAGCGATCACCGTCGCATCGGGTATCACAGATACGTAGACGACCTCTAAACACGTTTGAATGTGAGGCAAACAAGGTCATGAAAAACGAACAGTGTGCGATTTCCACAGACCTATGATACGTAGATGAGCTTTCAGGTGGTTGTGGCTAGTGCGATGATAAAACTAAACTAATTAATATTCATTTTCACTATATTATGGACTCTCTCAAATTCTTATATCATAAATCTCATCAATATCATAATTTTAGAAATTAAACTGAAAATCAATACATAAATATACCTACGATACGGGACCACGTATGACAAGCAACAGAAAGTTTTAAATTCAAAGTTTCAAATTAAGCAACGGTCATATTTGGTTAGTACATAATCTCTATCTTCTCTACATAGTATAAATTGAAGTCGCTTTCCGCGTCTGTCTGTATGTCTGTATGGCCGCTTACTCCTCCTAAACCACGCAACGGATTTTGATGCGGTTTTCACCATCAGTTAGATACATTTTCAAGGAAGGTTTATATATATAACTAGCGACCCGCCCCGGCTTCGCACGTAAATTACACCCGTGCGAAGCGGGGCGAGCGGGTCGCTAGTTTACACATAAAAGGCTTAATACTAAAGTTAGTGAGAAAACATGACGTCTATTTCATGTTTTTTACTCAGAGATTTGAGGAAACTTCGAAAACAGCTCAACGAAATTGGAAAGGGTGAACTTACGTATCGTATTTTTTCAAACAATTTCTTTGGCTCAATATCTATGAGACATCCCTTTGTATACTTCCGTGTACCTTTCACTTTTCCTCCCGAGAGATTCCAACATTTCCAACTACTGCAAGCGACTCTTCTCACGAAATTGAAATCAGTGAATCCTGTGTACGTGACTTTAAAACCCATCCAGTGTTCGAGGAAATCTCGAAATAATATTTACCTTGCCTCAGATTTCCGATTGGCTACCCTCTCCGCAGATAGCCTTCCTTTGAGGTGAAAATTGGTATTTATTCCCGAGTGTTTTGTTGCGGCACGAATAAATAGCTTTCACTGCTTCGACAAAATAAAATGAATGGACGGGCCCAGAAGAAGTGCATTTTTGAAGATTACAAAATGAGCGCCGGCTCTCATTTTGTTTCAGTCGGTCTCTAGCCGTAGGAAGTGCAACACGCGTCTATTGTTACATGATAACGAAACATCTGACAAAATTATGCCTTAGTGTGCTTTCCTGAAGTGTAAATACACATCAAAAGACCGCTATCTATTTTTTGTAATAAATTTACTGTACATGGTTATAATTAGGTGTTGAAGTATATGTCCAACGGTTTTGCCTCGTTTTTACTGAGCGAGTTCAATGGTTATGGCACGTCCATTCATGTTATTTTGGTCGAAGTCTCACTGCCATATTTTTGTATTTGTATTTGATTAATAGAGTTTTTGGATCGGAAAATTCATAAATTTCCCGTGACGCGGGCTGCAGTATGACAAGCATTTTCGTCGGCGGTGAAATAAACTGACAAACTGAAACTTTACCGATGCTGGCAATAGATACCACCTCCGTTTAAAATGTTTGTATTTTACCGATAGCATCAATATTTTTATGAATCTGTACCATGGTTTGCGTTGTCTTTTTTTTGTGTATTAAGTATGAGTCCTCTAGTTTAGAATATACAATGGGACTGACATGTAGAATACTATATAAGTCCCAAAAAAAAATCCAAATAATATAAACGATCGTAATAACAAAAGGTTCACACATAAATACATCACAGACTGATAGAGCGTAACCTATCACAAGTGGGGCACGTCAAATATTAGGCCCTATCCACTCACAAAAGAGATATCCCGAATATCCAAAATCCAATAAAACAATCGTATTGGATATTCGAGAATTCATTAAGGCGAAGAGACATCTACCCTCGGTGTCACGAGAGCTCCATTATCCCGGCGGCCGACGTGGATGGCGGGCAAACACTTACTGTCACCCTCATACCTATTACATACCTATATACTTATATCAAAGCTGTACTCTGAGTACTGAGCAGCTTATAGTACCTATACTGTAACACAGTGATTAATTCATATAATGACATAGGTACCTAACTACCTTTTCAATGATGAGGGAAATTACGAAAGATACCTTGACTCGCACTTGGCCATTATTTATGATGTGTTGTTATACTTTAGAGTATGTATAAGCAAATTTGTATAATCGTACCAAATTTGACGCTTGTACATATTACCGTTTTTCCATTAGAGCTAATACAAAAATACATAAAAAAATACGTTTGTTAATCCGCCGTAACATTACATATTCTGTAAAAATTTCAACTGGCTATTTATTACGGGTCGAATGATACAGCTGTTTAAAGGTAGAACAGACAGACGGACAGACAGTCAGACAGACATCGTAGGCTTAGTAATAGGGTCCCGTTTTTACCCTTTGGGTGCGGAACCCTAAAAACTATCACTAATATATAGGGTTACGCAGAAAGAGTATTCTAAGCGATTTCTACGAAAAGGGTACATAGTACCCATCATTATGAAGAGTTGTTACTATGGGACCGACTCAAACATCGCGAAAAAAATATCAGCCGTTCATACATTTTGTCGAGTGTGAATGACCTTTTTCTATTCAAAAGCTGATATTTTTTTCGCGATTTCGGAGTTGCTCCCATAGTAAAATTTCTTCATTATGATCGGTACTATGGACTCCTTTCGGCTTAGTATGCCCTTTCCTCGTAACCCAGTATACAGCTAGACCTCTGCCCACAAGCATCGTCCCTAAAATGCTAGCTGAATTGCCGCGTTTGATACCAAAACTGATACGTTGTGCAAGTTACCGGCTATACATTCGCTATACAAATCATATTATTTATGATCTTAGATACTGTACTGGCTGGGTAATGTGCCGATGGTTAGGTGACACTTAGTGAAGATTATAGTCTGCAATAGAGAAGTATTGTGCTCACAGATTCTAGGGTTCCAGAGACGTATAAAAGTCAATGAGTATTAAAAAAGAAAGGAATTTGTAGGCTACGACTTCTTCTCAGATCATGATCTGTGGCTCCAATTTGTACCTCAACTTCCGCTATAAATGTAATATAAACATTAAAAATACTTTCATTGTATCGTTAAATCTTTACCCATTTTTATGTCTCTTTTCCGAATAAATGTAATGATCGAAAATGTCCCAAAAGTTATTTTACGTCGATACTTTATTGAGCTCCGTATCGCAGCCATATTTATTAGATTTACTTTATTGTCTCTGTCAGACATTAAACTGCCTGTTTTTTGGCGCAGTTATGCAACAGATTTTACGAGATGTTTAGTATTTTTTGATGAAATGTATTTTTTCATATGAAAATAAAATCTCATATGAAATTCTCTGTACTAAATTAATATCAAATTAAAACTGCCTCGCCGTTTATGATAGCTGTGTTCTTACGTTGGTATCCTAAATAGAGTTTTGTTTGTTTTGTTGTAAGACTATTTTTTTATCAGAAACTAGCTGCGCCCTGCGGTTTCACCAGGGTTGACAATCATACAGGACCCATTTCCGTGACCGTACCGTCACTCTCCGGCCCTTTAACTATTTTCGTATACATAAGGTCACGTCAATCCATTACTCGATGCGAGCGAGCTCTACGTAAACTACCAACGCTAACGGTAACTACGCTAACTGTGCTTTATTTTAACGCAATAAAGCACAGTTTGGTTCGTGTGGATTGACACTCGAATCGAAATCGCGTCGAACCAAGAGGTCGACACGACGACGGTTATTTCGTAAAAAAATTACAAATACACGACATGTACACAGTAAGAAAACTATACTTAGCACTAATCATATTAAAAATCCATAAAACTATAAAATTGAGTAACACAGATAATGAAAACAATAGACGTATTAAAAATGTAGTTCCTGTATCTCAAGCTAAAACAAAGTTTGCAAGTATGCAATTTAAGAGGCGTTCAGAGTTTATATACAATAAAATAAATAAAAAATTAAACATTTGCAATAAACAGTATTATGAGTGTAAATCTATCATTACTGACTGGCTAAAACTATCTTCCTTTGAAGAATCTGAGGCATTTTTACAGACAGTTACTTAAAATATATCTATCTATATTATCTCTCCCTCCTCACACTCACACACACACACACACACACACACGCACACACACACACACACACACACACACACACACACACACACACACACACACACACACACACACACTTTGGTTATTGTACGTTTTAATTAAATTAAACTATATTATGTTATATAGTATAATGTAGAGACGGAAGAGCGGGGCCCTCTGGCACAGACATATTATATGTCTAAAAGAGGGCTCCTGCCTACATTTTATTTTATGTAAAACCGTGTTAAAGAAATAAAAATTTATTATTATTATGCACATATATTTATTTTCATTCTTAGATTTAAGTTTTTTTTACAATAATATATAAAAACAAAATATTATAAAAAAAACATATATAATTATTATTACTCTTTATTTCATAAAATTCACGGGTTTGACCCGGTCATTTGTTAGGCATTGGTGGAGTCGAAACCAACACCAAGAGGCCCTGTTGAATAAAAAATACAATTTCTATGGAATGTGTATAAAATGGAATGTAAAACTATTGTACAGTATGGGATAAAAAATAAAAAACAGGGCTATTGAGGTGAACTATTTGTGGGTAGTTGAACTGATCTATGGGATGAGAAACGGCACCTGCCTTATCCTGTCTCATCTCAAAATATATTTAGGCAGGTGATGACTTGCCACCCACTAAATGGGCCCCCCATAGAGGCTGCCGCATCTTGGCACCGGAGGGGCAACATTAGCGTGGGTGGCTTAGGGTGTCGAGAGGTGTGCTGCACTTTCACTAAGAGCTACTCGCGGCGTTATGCCCTTTAACACTTCCACCCTGGAGCTTAGGTTCTTAGCTCTTGCGGTTTCCACCCCCAGACGGCCGGTTAAGGCAAGCCGGGGGTCAGGGTCTCTGGGGTTTTAGACCCATGGAATCGGGGTACGCGGTGTCGCCACTCACCGACGGCTCGCCATAAAGCCGCCCCTGCGTTTTATTTTATTATTATCTCATACATTTATTTTCTTTCTTAAATTTAAGTTTTTTTTACAATATATATATACAAAAACAAAATATTATAAAAAAACCTAAACCTAGAGTGCCGCCGGCAGCGGGGCAGGGCCCAAGCTACCGGTGGTTAGGGCTGCAGAGTGAGGAACCTCCTGACAATACGTGCCGTGTCAAGGATTACCGCCTTCTGCATCTGACCCTTGACCCAACCATCTAGCGAGAGCCTCTTAAGGTGTTGGTCGAGGCTCTTCGCTATAAGACCGTTCACCGTAACGACTATCGGGACAATGATCGTCGAGTCAACATCCCACATGGCGGTAACCTCGTGAGCCAAGTCAAGGTACTTGCTGAGTTTGTCCTTCTCGGCCTTCACGAGGTTCTCGTCATGTGGGACGGTGATGTCGACGAGCACTGCCCGGCGCTGGGACCGGTCGACCAACACGATATCAGGCTTATTGGCGACAATAGTCCTGTCCGTGATGATAGACCGGTCCCAGTAGAGCAAAGCACGACCATTTTCGAGAACTGGCGCTGGTGCGTACTTATAGTACGGCACCTCAGACTCGACAAGGTTATATCGAAGGGCAAGTTGCTGGTGGATGATCCTGGCCACTAGGTTGTGCCTGTGCAAGTACTCGCCGTTAGCAAGATGCGAACAACCGGAGATAATATGTCGGAGAGATTCTCCGGGACGGTGGCATGCCCGACAGATGTCGACCGTACCGTCCTTCATGATATATTTCCGGTAGTTGTTCGTCTTGATAACTTCGTCCGCAATTGCACAGGCAAAACCCTCGGTTTCCCCAAAGAGATCACCGAATCGTAACCAGTTCACCGACGCAAGGAGGTCCACATCGGGCCCTGTTAAGGCCCGATAGAACCGCCCGTGCAGCTCCTTGCCCTTCCATACATCCCTGCGATCTTCGATGCTCAGCACCGATGGTTTACGCCAGTTCTCGTTTGCCAAGGAGAGCGGTGTGAGGCCCCTGTCAACTGCCACAACATCACGATGCATCCCACTCTCGCTGTTACGGAAAAAATCCCTGAGACTGCACACTTCGCGGTTGTGTAGGTTCTTGGCATTTAAAAAGCCTCGACCCCCCCACTTCCGCGGAATGTACAGTCTCATAACAGACGGGCGTGGGTGTAGCATGCGATGTGATGTGAGCAGTTGACGGACCCTCCTGTCCAGGGCGTCCAGCTCAGTTTGAGTCCACCTCAATATGCCAAAGGAGTATATCAGCAAAGGCATCACCCAACCGTTGAAGGCACGCACCTTGTTGCCGCCAGACAAAAGACTGTTAAGTACTTTTGTTAGGCGACAAAAGAAGCGCTCTTATTATTATTATTATTACACACCAGCATACCAACAATCACACTTTGGTATTTATAATATTAGTTTCAATACTTTAACTATAGGTTGCTGTTATTTTCGTTACTATTTGTTAACGGAAATACTATAATTTAATAAAATACTATTTGTTAACGGAAAATAAACTAACTTCAAATTGAAAAATAGTTGTTGGAGTTTCTCTTAGTTGCGCCTTACTTACTCCACTTCACTTGACAAGTTTCTCATATTGTTTCGTCCACAGGCTCTGGTTTGGTCACTGCCTCATATTTTTAAATAGAGTTTCTTTCTTTAACGTCTCAAGCTATTATGTTAAACGTTTTATCCGTCTTATGAAATTATAAAACCAATTTACCTCGGCTTTGCTCCGAACTTTTCTTGTTTTAAGTATTCTTTTATGAATGAACAAAGAGAAAAATAGTTTTGTAAAATACTGAGAGTCATTTTGTTCATAATACTATGTGCACGAAGATAGTACAAAAGCTTTGTTTCAGTTGGAGCTCAGGAGGAATTTTATTAAGGTTTTTGCTTGAGGTTTCATTTATATGGATCCTTGAGGAAGGGGTAATTAATAGGATTGGAAGCCGGTGGCCACGATTCAATCGGAATAATTGCTGATGGGACTTAAACGTCGGAGCTCCACCCGTCTTTCTAATCCGTAATTTATTTCAATTTATCTTTCTTTTACGAATCTATCTATTTAATTTCATCTTTTTTTTTCTTTTTTTTTTCTTTTGTGAACGTACTGCGATCTCCAAGCCGCCTGCCAAGCGTGGGGATTATGGCAACACCCCTCTCTAAGAGGGAGGCCTTGTTCAGCAGTGGACATTTAATGGCTGATGATGTGTGTGTGTGTGTGTATCTTTCTTTTGCGTGACCAATGAAACAGCTAAATTTAGACTCAGATGTATTTATATTAGTTACCTGACATAAACTTAATCACATTACAACACATTGCTTGTGAAAAACCACTATTTAAATATAACGTATGGGCTAATGAGTTTCTTTACTTAAAGTCCATATGAGCCCAATGAATTCTGTGATATGGGCTAATCCAACTTAAGTACCCACAAGTAACAAAATCAAGTTTACGACCTACAGCTATACTAAAACAAAAGTCTCTGTCCGTTTCCTTGGATTCCTTGAAGTTAGCAGTAAAAAGTTTTCGGCTTTGTCCCCCCATCGATGTGCTTCACTCAATAATGTTGCCTCTCTTCTTTTGTATTCTTTTGAAAGTGTTTCACAACTTTTTTATTTAATAAAACCGGGGCTTTCGCCAAATCTAGTAAAGGTATTCTTAATAGCAATTTCCGTGACAATGTGTGCGTAGAAGCTTCACTTTATTTGCCAAGTTTATAATTTCATTTCGTACCTAGATATCTTTTATGACGTTTGTTCTGTCTACCCTTTATTTTAGTGTGTTTTCTGCAAAATTGTCCACGTATCTCAGCTTACCCCGTCTGCATGTGTGAAAGTGTTGATCATTGTTCTTCGTGCCAAGTGTCGACGCGCGTGACAGCCGCAGTCTTTTCGCAACCGCTGCCAACCCTACATAGTGCGTGCTCACTGAACCGTTCTCCTTGCGTGTGCAGCCCTTTTCAGGAAATTGTTCGAAGTAAATAGCCAAGTCTGCAAATAAGAACGGGTTATGGTAGAAAATAATTGTCACTTAGTTGCTGGCCATTTCACTTTAAATTATTTTCATTTAGTTGCCAAATTGATGATTAGATTGAAAAATATAATACACACAATAAAAAACTAGGTCATTCAATCTAAATCTGTAAGATAAAAAGTTTTCCTATTCAATATCTTATAATCACTATCTTTGAAAACTGTTAAACACTGTCAGTGCTAATCAGCAATTATGTATGCTTTGATCTTTCCGAGTACACAAGATACAGGCTTAGCCTAGTTTGGGGCCTGCAGACTTTTTTGTGGTCTTCTATATGTAAGTCTTTTAGAAATGCTATGTGCTGTTCTTTCGGAAATATATATAATTTATGAAGACTGTTACCAAGTCGGACAAGCTCACTCATGTCATAGGCCCCGACCACCTCCCAGAACATGTCACTGCAGCTCCTAGTCTGCAATGTTTTAAATCACGCTTACAACGTTGGCTTGTTGAGCAAGCATTCTACAATTATCATGAGTTCTACAATTTTTTATGTGAATTTTTACCTACTAAGTAGTATTTTTAATTATTTATTATTGTATTAATTACGATTTTTAATTGGACATGTAAATTGGCTTTATAAATAAAATGACTATGACTACTCTAAGATTGGTTCATACTTCTAGATTTTTCCCTTTGTTCCCTTTCCGATTGTGGTATAAGTTTAACGTCTGTATCTGTGTGTCTATATTTCTGTGTATCTGTCTGCCCATGTGTCTGTGTATCTATGTATACATCTGTCTGTGTCATCGTAGCTCACAAACGGCTGAACCAATTTTGGTTTAATCTTTTTTTATTTGGAAGGTAACTTGACCGAAGTTTTTCTTAAATGTAATGATTCATGAAAATCCGTTCAGCCGTTTAAAAATTATCAGCTCTTTTATCGGGGGCTTGAATAGAAATCCAATTGTACATGTTGTGTAGTCAATCAATATCGAGTCTGAAAATGGTCAGGTGCGTTTTTTTTTACAAATATAAAAATATTTATCTATATACTTATTAACGAAACTAAAACTTTAAATATTAATAACAATGTCATTTGATTTTATAACGGTTCCTATCCATAATAATGCAGTACGATGAGTCAGTTTAACCCATCTCCCCCGGTATAATGTGATCGGTCGCTTAATAAAAACTGTTGAGGACATTGCAGCTTCCATTTGTATTCATAAGAGAGTTTTCAGAAGGGTTTTTATCGTAAGCTAGAACTCTACCAAAGAATTTGCCTTTATATTTAGAAAATTCTTAACGGCTGTTTGTTTGTATTTTAAAATTATTCTATTTTAAGGTTTATTTCAACACTGTTCCTTAAAAAAGTATAAGAGGTTAAAGTAAGTTAAGATCTCGCAGTAACTAACCTGGGGCCTTACGGACAACTGCTATTGCGGCACCTAACCCGCTCAATTGGAAAATCACGCGAACGTGAACCTTATCGCGCCCAGGTACGGTTTGCGGTCGCGTGATTTTCCAACTGAGCGGATTAGGTGCCGCTATAGCAGTTGTCCGTAAGGCCCCTGAATCTATTAAAAAAACTGTTCCAAAGTTTTTGATTAAAGAGCAAAGTCTACCTTTCCGCGTGGCGGCGCTGCCATCGGACCTTTTTTCTCAAAGATTAATTTCTCGGCTTATAATTCATCTCACGTGGAGACCGCTAATGAAAGACTTACTTAAGTAACCGCGCCTGAGACTGGAATTAACAAGTTCCAAATACAATTCAGTCCTTGACGAAGTTCATTTTGACGTCGGTAAAGTGGAAAACTTCCGCCGCGTCCTTTTTTCTGAGAAATTTAAAGTTTTACGTCTTTTATAACGAGATACCTTTAAGGGATGCTATAGCTTAAAGTAGCCCCTGTAATAAGAAGCTAATGTTAAACGACCTCAGGGTAGAAAAGTTTAAGCTACTTTTTGAGTTGGAGTTAGTTACTGTAGTCGACAAAAGAGGTAGCATATTAAACATTTTCAGTGAAGTCGTTAAGCAAATAATAGTAATTTGTGCGGCGAGGGCTGCGATGTAGAGCTTATCTGTGAGGTAATTAAGAAAATAAGAAAAACCTCGGAGTTGTTATTTTTTTTCAGCGTAGCGAGTCTTCGCGGCTGATTGCTAATTCCGCGACAAAGAACGCTATTACGCGGCCGCAGCAATGTTACAAATGAAAATATTTTTGTAGTTGTGACTTGGGAATGTAGGTTTTTAGTTTGCTTGCGCTTTTTGTTACCAGAGCTCTTATTTTTAAACTGACTTCAAAAAAGAGGAGGTTATCAATTCGACTGTATGTTTTTTTATTGTATGTATGTTACGCGATTACTCCGCCAATTTAGAACTGTTGATGATTCTTTTTTTGGTTGGTAGGTCATATCTGGTCATAGGTATCCTAGGTATCATAGGTCCCATATAAATTTTATCGACATTGATTCAGCGCTTTTTAAAATTTTGTCATGTTGGTTTTTGATAACTCTACCCTACCAAATTCGTAATTTATCGAAGGTAATCCGACGTTACAGAAAAAGTTAATAAAGGCCCTGATTAGGGTTCCGTAGTACCACATAAACCCTTATAAGTTCGTTTTGTCCGTCCTTCTGTCCGTCTGACTTAATTCTCTAGAACCTTCTAAAGTTATTAACATAAGTGCAGGAAAAACAATTACTTCGCATAATTACAGTCTATACTTACCCTCATATTCATAGACGTAATAACGGTCACTCGAATCCTCGCGTCACCCTCACGTGATATTTTTTATATACCAAACCACCACTTGAGGCTGACGTGAGGATTCGAGGTACCTTAGGGTTAGACTAATTAATCTCAATTTCAAAAGTATAAAAAAACATTTTTCATTTTAGGGGTTTCACTGGTACATGTGGAATTGTGATGATTCTTTTTTCTCTGCACCGCTTGTGTGAGATATCATTGAATAGGTCTTTTAAAATGAAGGTAAGGTTTGATACATCACTTTTTCCAAGTTTATTCTTTACGAAATATTAATAGTTGATTGCATTTCTAAATTATTATACATAGAAACTTGCAACTTGCCAAGCTGATAGGTTATATTTAAAACCTTTATTCAATATTTTGTGATTACAAACTTTTTGAGTTATAGCGATAAAACTGTAATAAATTCAAGACTTTCTCAAAAGTGAAATAATATATCCAGGTTATAAAGTACATTCAAACCAAATTTAATTTTAGATGAATTATATAAATGTCTGGTCAAGGCATCCCGTGACCAAAATGCAACGGGTCAGTATTGCAATCCAACGCGGCAATGCGGCCAGCATTTTGGGAACAATGACTACGGGCAGCGGTTTATTATATTAGTGTAGTTTATTATATATATTATGTATTTTAATTTAGGTATATTTGTTATCATATCAAATATGTATAGTTACTCTTGTTTTAATCGATAAATTATAAAAGAAACTACTTTCCCATCTATTAAAACTTTTTGCATGCGGAACGCGTGATGGGCATTCCTTAGTATTAATTTAAATCTGATTTAAATTAAAAGTATCAATCAATAAAAATACTTGTTTAATAATATTTATCTGCATTTTGTTTTTGTTTTTCTAAGCACGTAGAGCCCTGTAGCAGTATCCGCGAGTAAGATCAACTTAAATTAACTAAAATAAAAGTTTCTCGATGTTTGGAATTAATTTTGATTTAATGCATAATAATGATTTAGAATAACAACGAAGGCATAATAAAATTATGGTATTATTTATGGCGATAAGCATTTTAGATCCTAGCTGTTGCCCATGACATCGTAGAACTTGAATTGAAATTTGGGGACAGATAGGAATTTTTATTCCTGTTTGTCCCCCCTCGTGTGGTCAGATGAAGGGGCAAATAAGAATAACTCCGACTTTCTTATAAAATCTCAAAATCGACTTGTTCTTTGAACCTGAAATTAGGCATGCAGATTTTTTAAAGGGTGTAAAAGTTCCCTAAGAAGAGATTTTGCAAAAGGGCCGAATTAAGCGGGGCAAAAGGAGATTGAAAGTCTATATGAAAGTCTACACGTACGAAGTCGCGGGCAACAGCTAGTAATAATTAATATATTTCAGTACATTATTATTTACCAAATACACAAATATTAAGTTGGTGGTGAATAGCTACATTCTATCGTTCCAACATTAAGCGTCCCACGTCATCGTCACGGGTCAATAAGCTTCGCGTCCATTGTCCATCATATCGGACTGTGACGTAAACATTCCTTTGTGGATCAGATGCCTTGGATCATCGTGTGTCTTTTGTCATTCTTGTATTCGAGTGACAATGGCAGGTCCCTGTTTAGAGGTACTTATAATAGTACCAAATAGTAAAGCTATTCGTACACCAGGCTAAGCAAGTATCTTATACTCAGCCAATTGAATATTGTTGCATGTTTTTAATTGTCTATCGGGATCTATCGCCGAATAATCGGGACTTTTTCGAAATCAAGTGAGGGTAGAAGAACACAACACTCGCTCACCAGACTCACCCGCAGTATTCAGTCACCTTGTGACCACGGCTATTGTAACATGGTCAAAACGTAGAGCGTAAGGTACCTATTTTTAGCTTAATAAAATAATGCTCGATAATTCCCGAAAGACATTTAAAACATATCTTCATAATCGAGCAAGTTCAAAAGTCATTTGAGTAGAGTTGTGACTCAAAAGTATATGTTATATCGAGATAATACATCTGTAAAATTTGGCTAAGTCCACCGAGCTTTGATCGTCGTTCGATTTTTTCTAGCACCACCAATTTCTGAACTATGAATGTGACCACAATTATATATTATGCTTTTGGCCACGGAACTCTACCACAGGCTCTACGCGTCTACACGCTCTTAGCCAGTTAATTTGTGCCATTCATGTAATCAAGCGCTCAATATAATGACTTCACACAGACGCAGATTGCCGACGTTACATTAATGAATGCAATAACACGCAGGCAAGGAGCAAGGTATAATTGGTACCTACCCTGTAATTCATTTGCATGGATCGTGTTGCCAATCAACTTACGGTATTAGACATCTTCTCAGATTATTACAAATTATATGGGTTAATAGCGGGCTTGAATATTAACCTAGTTTCGCTAATTTGTAACAAGATCGCAAAAACTAGGGAGTAGCGATAATAATACAAGTTCTGGTATTTAATTACCTGTTTCTAGTTACCAAACTTTATTATAGTGAATAAATAAATTTTTCCATTCATTTCGTTGTATGAGAAAATGAACAAGTTACTAAATTCGAACAAAACTAAAAAGGGATCTGACAGCACTGTTTATTTGTAAAACGTTTAATGAAAACCTTGTACATTGTATTGCATCAGTGCAAAAAAAAAACAGTTTATATGGAAAATGTTTTGCAAAATAAACTAGTGTCCTTTTCACTAAAAAGCTAGCGTATAAGCGCGCATCGAATCGAACACCAATTTTACTATAATTTAAAAAAATGTTTTGGGTAAAATTTAGTGGAACACGAATTTACCCTCAATTTACATTCAGGAAAGACGTCGGCCGGGAAGGGTCGAAATCGAATTCCTATCGTTTCTTTATCACGGAGCAGGTCAAAAGTGCGAGATGCAACCTATTGTCGCTCACGAACTTTTACCCACGTAAAGCTATAGAAACATGCTGTCCTGCTGATCAAACAGCATTTAATCCTATGTCAAAGTTTGACTCTGGAGTTATCTCATCTAGCTTATCACTATACCGATAAATACTAACCAAGTTTTATAAAAGTTTTGTTATGTAAAAAATCTTATCAAAACAAGCAACATGTAGTTTTAAGATCGTTAAAGATGAGAAAGTTCTCCAATAATAATTTCAAGCTTGGATCCAATACTTTTCTGACTGAGATGAAAAGACTTTGTTCTTTTTGCGCGAATTTGCACAGCCATCTGGAATCTATCTTCTCGATGTATTACAATTTTCTTCCATTCATATTTACCTTAAAAATTCTTTCGCCGAGTTCTGTTTTCTTTTCGCGAGTTCGGTTCTGCTTATTTACAAAAACGAGGCGTAACAGAATTTTCGCAACTCAATTTGGGCACATTGAACGTCTGGAGAATAAAATGAGCTTACATAATGGGAGTTTATTGATGTCGGATTACAAATTTACTCCGTAAACATTCCATAAATAGTTCCAGCCTTCTATCAGAGATGCAAGTAGACGTTGACAAGTCACGGTTTAAGATTTATACGTATGTGAAAGAAGGGAGTCCTTCGTGAATTTTACATGTATTGTGTGTGGCAATTTATCCGCTGGGAATGTACGGTCGTGTTCGAGTCACAAAGGGTTGGATAAATCGCATTACTGACACGCGTGAATTGTAAATTGGACATTACCCGTTACACCTCGGTGCGGTCGCACGTCGGGTCGCACGGCGACGGGCCTCGGTCGCTGTCAGGCAGGTCGCCGCTGTTCAGTACGTGATGCGATTCAATGCTCAATAGATGTGACCAATGGACGGTATAATGCATTATGCTAGCCGAGTAAACGTACAGGGCATTTGCTTTAACGAGGCTTGCGCAATAACAATATAAACAATTGAATAATTTAAAGAGTGCATATGAAAAACATATAATTTTTCTCTCTTCATATATAATAACTTTAACTCTACCGCTACTACATACCTACGGGAGTAGGAGTAAGAACATGTTGTTGGTTCTGATTATGGGCTTCACCAAAATGTTTTCAAAAGATATTCCACAAATTCCTAGTAATTTCCGATCCCCTCCGAATTTTATCGTTTGTCTGAAAATATACTGTGTATCAAAACAGCATGTGAGAAAGGTTATAACGATCACTTTTAGATCCGGTTTGTATTTTCCGTGCAATCAGTTGCTGCGACCTGTAATTGGCGTCCTACAGGGAACCTAACGAGCATGATTGTTCGCCGATGCCACATATCGGTACCCCTCGTGTTTATCTTTTTATACTCTAATAGTAAGTAGGTATCAATACCTAAGCATATCTATTTACTTCTTTTTATACAGCAGTAACAGTTGTTACTTTGGTTTATAAAGAGTCACATTTGATAGGAATATTTCCTTTACACAGTAGTGAAATTGTTTCGTAGACGGTATGAATTTGCATTGATTTTTCTAACAGGAAAGTTTTATTTACAAGTAAAAAACAAGTAATAAATATCGTACATATAAAGACACTACCAAAACTAAAACAAAATTTTGACGTAATAATAATAAATAACAAAAACAAGTAATAGACAACTATAAACGCATCTAAAAGCAAAACACTGTTTTAAACACTGTTTTCTGTTTTTATCGGGAGCTCATTCCACAACCTTAGTAAATATCCCGTAAATAATCATGTAACTTTAGTGAATCTAAAAGCACTTTAGTACATGGAGAATGCTGGTAGTATTGCCACACTGCATGGATGTAATGCAGTGTTTTTGTCTAAAATAGGCGCCAGCATTCTGGTCATCCGTCGTCGCCACCAATTTTTGCAAATTAATTTTCTCAAAAAATTCCTTTTTTGATACCATCGATACAAATTTCCATTGATAACAACCACACGTGGAAATTTAAGATTTTTCTCTCTTCAATAAGTTAACAATCTTGATATAGATTTATAAAATTCGATAATATCTACAAAAAATATCAAAACATCGTGTTGTCCCGGACACGTAGCAACAATACCATTACAGGAGTCGTCAGAAGAGAATTGGTTACGAACGGGTGTCACGCATGGCGAGCCACGTCAACAATATTGGCCTCCCGCGCCCGGGTCGCGTGGCCCGAACAAATAATACTCATTCGAAGATATTACCAATAATGGGCCGCATATACGAAAACATGGTTATTGGGGAACGATGCTATCAAAATAGATATTTTGTAAAACTTACGTATCACCAATAGAATTCAAGTAACTACAGTGACAGGGACCCGGGTATGTCCTAAAACTGCGACCAGAACCACTAGAGGATGGGCAGCAGCATCCTCATACTTGAATGGTGGAACCTCCTGCGATCCCCAAGCCGCTTGCCAAGCGTGGGGATTATGGCAAACCCCCTCTTAGGGGGAGGCCTATGTTCAGCAGTGGACGTCTTTTGGCTGATGATGATGATGATGAACTACAGTGATATTCCGTAAGATATTTTAAATTAATTGAATTTGAGGAGCAGTTTAGGACCAGGATTGGATATAAGGTTGCCTTGAAGAAGTTCCTGTTGGATAGAATGACTTAGTAGAGAAAATATTATAGTACCTAATATTGTAGTCGATAATTGCTTTGTTCTAACCAACGGTAATTTTTAATTCAATTTTGGTGTTGAATTTTTGTTCATATTCTTCCTTTGTTGCGGGTTCTTGGCGCTGTCCATTACTGGTGTTCCCATAATGACTCTTTGTTGCCACATATATTTATTTATATGCAATATTATAATAAAGGCATATAACTAATATGTCCAAAATATGTTCCTACTCGTTGATGAAAAAATACTGTAAAGAGAGTAGATGTCTGCCTACAAACTGCTATACAGTTTGGCAGAGTTGTGTTATAATAACATGTATGTTAGTCAATAACATAAATAATTAAAAAAAATTTTTTATTTTAAGCGGATTTTATCGATTATTATTTTATTAGAGTAAATACAATTATCAATAACATAAAAACTTTTGTAAAACGAAATTTTTCGTATTCTTCTTAGCAAATACACTTTCATTTGATGCCTTTGTTATGATGGTAGATAATTATTTCATTGTGTCCGCCATTTTGGGGCGTCCACCATATTGAATTTATCATCTAGGACCGAAGTCCTCGGGAAGACAAATCCAACGAACCCAAACTCGACGGAATTACGTCATTTTGTTTAGGAGTTCCTATAGCCACCTTCTGTCTCCATCATCAGACCAGTTCGATGGTACCATAACATTACATTATCACCTAATTTACACAAGTATGCCAAATTTCAACTCAATCGGTTGATGATATCTGCTCCAAAATAATTGAGTTGGAAGATTCCACCCGAACAAACATAACTACATAACATACATACATTGCAAGTTTAATAAAAGCTTTTAAATAGGTAACTTTCACTGGACGTTTCGACCATGCTACAATGGTTTCGATAAGTCCCGATAAACATTTAAAACATGTGTTCCAATCGTGAAAGTTTAAGAGTTAAGGTTGTGGGTGGAGCTCCCGATAAATCGAAATTTCGATTTATGCGTTTCGATTGTCACGGTAAACACGTTAATTATTATGCAGACCTTTACCTAACTAACTGTAGGCCTTTGGGCAGCCCAAAATCTGAAAATAGTCCTGCAATAGTCTTAAAAGACTAAGACTACTTAGTAAACAAGCAAGCTTTAAAGATTTTTTTTATTATGTGTAAATCATTCAGAGTACCTACCTTCTAAAGACATGTGAATAACACTTTTTAATGGCTTATTACAAACTAATGAACATTTCTGATGGTATGCTAGTATCATTCTTTGAATATTCTTATTTCAAAGCAAAAATAGAAAAATATAGTAGCACAGTAACGTAGATTCCATGTTCATCATTGAAACATGAAACGCTAGTTAGTTCAGTAGCGCGGTGGGCGCCGCTCCGGGGCCCGGGGCTCCCGTAATGCACAAAGGGCGTTAAGTGGCTCGCAGCTCATCGATGGAACAAAGGATCTGTTACTGTTACAATGAGGGGATTTTTCATACGAGGGAGACCCGTAAATAGAGCTGTATTGTGTCTATTTGTGGGTAAGCTGCATTTTCTCTGAGAAATAACTAGTTTTTAGCCCGAACCTCGCAACCCTTGTATCTTCGCAACCTTAAGCGATTTTGTTCAAATTCAGACTTAAAAATTGTATTTGTATGAACTACTTGCCTGCAGAATTTAATAAAGATCGAATTCACGGCACGCAAGTTATCGTCGATGTGCGACTATCAGTGAGCGATGGTGGCCGAGCTGTGGCGTGCTTTACAATCAGACGGCACCCGGTTCGATCCTCGACCCTGCACTAATGAATAATTAAGTAGTTGTATTATGTGCAGTTTTGATGCCATCGCTCAAAATGGAGAAGGTAAACATCGTGACCCGGGTAGACCCGGGTATGTCCTAAAACTGCGACCAGAACCACCGGAGGATGGGCAGCAGCGTCCTGTTAGTACACGGTGAACGTACTGCGATCTCCAAGCTGCCTGCCAAGCGTGGGGATTATGGCAACACCCCTCTCTAAGAGGGAGGCCTTGTTCAGCAGTGGACATTTAATGGCTGATGATGTGAAACATCGTGAGAAAACCGGTATGTCCAAGAACCTCAAAATTTCAAAGACATATGACATTCAACAACATGCACTTAGCCGGCGTAGTTATCCTCGAACAAACATACAAACTCACAAACATACATACAAATGGCGATCTATTCCGACTATAGACTCAGGGAGCTTCATATCACTCGGTCAATAAACTATCTGCTTTACTCTTCCTGTAGATGATTCAGGTGTGATAAGGAACAATATCGAACGGCATAAGAAAGTAAATTTTTATCGATGATTTTTCTTCTTTAAAATCTGTAAATTACTTTCATATTTATTAGGTCTTAACTAAAATTGGCAGGATAATAGTGTTGGTAATGATACTTTTCTCTGAGAAAATGCGGGAAAACTGGTAAATCGCGGGTACCACCGCGGTGGAAGGTGAGACGGAACTATTTGTGTCTAAGCATGTTGCATTCAACACCAATGTTGTAGATCCCTTAAATGTTCACTTTGCCATAGTTTTCTTTGTTGGTCCTCTAACCTCTCCTTCAAGTTTAGCATTGATTGTCACTCAAGGTTCTCTCAGTTACACCTCAAATGAAGACAAAGTGAGATATTACGTACATCATAGATGACGTCATCAGATTTGTAGACAGCCTTTATTGAGGTAACCTTGATAAGGGAACCTTATTTTATAGACAAAATGCCAAAACATGGCTTAAGGGAACCTAAAAAGGCTGATGATAGGGACAGGTAACGTCAAATACTGACGGACCGATTCGACACTGATTGTATCCTTTAGATATGTTTTTGTAAAGGTGTCAAATAAATTGTTTTCTTTCTTTCTTTTCATTCAAATAAATATGGGGGTATATCCTCATGAGTGACGTCATCGCCGCAGCCACAATAAAAAAAACTTTGAAATCAAATCACGAGGCGCAGTTTATAGGAATCATTGCACTAACTACCGGCGATTACCGTCGACATAAACTGTACTGCGGCTCGCTTGGCTCCGGGACGAGCGAATTTAATAGCTGGACATAATTCAATTGTTCCAGTTTGCCGGCCTGTGAAACTACATTCCTTTTGCGTCATGAACCGCACCTCGTTCCGTTTTATTCGGCCTTTAATTGGATACGTTTATGGGGAATTGATTAATGATTTAACTCTGTGGTACGCAGTGGGTAGCATTACAAATGCAGTGCTTTTGTAAACTCTTTTACTGACACTTTTTTTTTCTTTGTGGTAAGTCCCGATAAACATTTAAAACATGTGTTCAAATCGCGCAAGTTTAAAAATTACTAACTCTTTTGTTAACAAGTATAAATCGTAATTTTTAAACCCTCGATAAAAAGGCCGATAATCTTCAAAAACCTAAAAAGATTTTCTTGAATCATAGGTAAAACACTCTCGATCAAGATACCTTTCAAATATAGTTTTTTATCACTATCAGTTCAGCCGTCTGGCAGCTACGATGCTACAGACAAACACACAGATAAACACATAGATAAACAGATACATAAGTTAAACTTATAACACGCCTTTGTTTGCGTCGGGGCTAAAAATAAGCACATACAACGTTATTGATTTGTTGGACAACACAGTGTTCGTATTTTTAGAAAAATACGTAGGTTTAATAACATTTCAGTACACAAATATATAATAGTTGAGAGAATTTACGAGCACATATTGTAGAGACATTTTCTAGGAAAAAGATGAGAAATAAAGATACAAGAACATTCTCATCAGTTTCTTTACAGCAATTGAGTTCTAGCGTAATCCTCGTTCTAGGTAACTAATAGAGTTACGTGCCCAAAGGGTGTCAACTGGACCTTATTACTAGGTCTACGCTGTCTGTCTGTATGTCTGCCTTACCTTTTAACGGCTGTATCTTTTAAACTGTAATAGATAGCCTGTTGATATTTTTGCTTACACCTCTTGCCAATATATGGCGCTGTAATCATTCTGTCTCACGGAACCTATGGTATTTTGTGGTGGTATGGAACCTTCACGCAAGCCCGACTCGCACTTGGCTGGGTTATTTATTTTATTAGTATTTGAGAATATAAGGTCATTAAAAGGGGGGGGGGGGTATTCTGAAAGTTATTGTAAAGATAAAACAGGTTTTTTATTTATTGTTGTATTAATAATAAATAATGGAAATAACTTCGAACAAAACAATATTACTAATCTGAATACACATCTGGTGGTATTTTGACCATGCACGGCCGGTTCGGCTCAGTGGTATCACATCTGTCTCAGAAGTAAGAGGTCCCAGGTTCGATTCCCAGCCGGGCAGATGTTTGAATGATGAATTTAAATATCTGTTAAGGGTCTAGGTGTCACTGTCGTTGTGTGTCTTCCATGGGATCCTATAAATAGGGAATCCTAGTGGGGGGTGTGGAACGGTATATCGTTGTTTCAAGATCATACCTTGTATTTGTAATCAAAGGATAAAAAAAATACTTAAATAGCCCCACTCCCGGCCAGAGCTATCTCTTTTGTTCATTTTGAACGGTACAAAAACGTAAAAATTATAGTATGTAATATATGTAAATAATATATATGTTGTATGTGTATGTATATATATTAACAGGGAATAAACAATATTAACATTAACTCTTAAAATTGCGTAACAAATAATTTTAAATCAACTGTCATGGTGATTTTTTTTATTGGAGAAAAAGTAACTATTTTCGAGTAATTTTCATCGTGCGTACGAGATAGCTAGTGACGGACAGCGGGGTTTTAAGTATAACCACTTGTATAAACTGTAGCGCATTTAAGAAAGCGCCACACATAATGATTGGTATGAATACCATAACATCTCTTATTGACATGACCCAATTAGATAGATTAGTTTATGAATATTTACGGAACATTCCGGGAACTGAAGACGAGGAATCATAAAGTTGATTGTATGCCATTTCCGCGGCAAGAGTCGTTCGCCCCGATATCACTCATCAGTATGTATGGTAACATTTGGCCCCAGCCTTGTATCGCGAACTCCATGCATTCCTGATGAACCGATATTAGTTTACAACTCGCTTGTTTAACATAGCTTTGTACTGGCATTATAATATTCTGTGATATGCTGATGCGGGTGCAAGTTTTAATATGAGTGTTACCGAACATATCACTCGGGGGTGGCTGGATCCGCTCTAAACTTCACTAATGTAAGCTGAAAACTAATCCATTCAACTGCGTACTTGTAATCCCGCGTTGGAAGTAATCACGCTGGCAGCGTCTTGTTTCTTTCATCATATTTATTGAGATAAACTCTTACCGGAACAGCTATGTTTTATTTTAATTGTTGTTTCATTCTTTCTTTGAAAAGTGAGAACAAACCATAACAAATTATTTCAAAGTTACTTTTTTCATCTATTATAGTGTGTTTTTTTTATGTACCACAATCTTTTTTCCCTTTAACATTTCGGAAAAACAATAACTTTGTACTCTCTGAGAAAAAGTGAACCTATTCCCGAATAGTACGGTTAAATCAAAATTGTAAAAGATAAAAACTCGCTAAATAGGGATGAATAAAACGATTGGGCATTATCTTTAGAATAACATTGCAAATTATATAATAACATCAACTTCAAAAAAACTAAAACGTTAGCATTGTTATTCAAAAAAGAATGCGCAATTGTTTATATTTTTCCTAGTTAGCGTTTTTTTTTTTAATTTTTTGATAATATTAGCAAGGTATAGAACTTTGAGTCGCTGGCATCCAGTGGATGCAAAAGGCAGGCTGTCATTCAGTGTGGAGGTTAAAGGGGGAGGCCTATGTTCAGCAGTGGACGTCTTCTGGCTGATGATGATGATGATGATGATAGAACTTTGCCCGGTAAGCGCGACCTTAAATAGTTGGCAATGGTGTGGCACTTCCCCCTTTGGACTCTGAAGAAAGTCCTATCAGTACAAAATACTCTCCATTTTATTGAAATACATACCTAGCGTGGTATAAACCAAGTGGCTTATCTAGCATTAAAAACCTTTAACCTCGAAATATGTAAATTATTCCAAATCAAATCTAGATTTTCTAACCATCTAGCATTGTGGCATAGCTGTTAAATAAATCCGTTTAATAAAAGTTATATTTCATGAGTGAAAGAATATAATAAACAGAAATAGATGGTAGAATCTAAGAGTATATTTTTACGAAGTCATGGTAATACGGCTAGGCTCGTGAAATTATCTCGGAAAATACTCAAATAGTTTGATGGGCCGGAAACGGTATATGTGCCAAGCTTTTTATGAATCTAGAGCCAAGTTTTTGATATATTTGCTTCTTTTTTACTTTCTTACGATCGTTTATGATATAGATAGAATATAAAATTGTTTTCGCACTAAAAATATTAACAAGTAATGCTATTTTCATTATCAATTATCCTCCACACTAATATTAGTTTTTTATAAGCTTTTGTTCCAAAAATGCCTTGTAATAGGCATGACAAATTTTCAAAAACTGTTCTCTAGCATTCTTCTACATTTACTATTTCCAAGAAAACAACATTTTTTGCAGAATTATTTATGGGCCTATTTTTTTTCTTTTAATTTACGGTAAAAGCACTCCACATAATACCTCAATAAATAATTTTATTAACACAAATACATTCTTCAAACTTTTAAACAAAATGGTGTTTACATTGAACTTAAACACTTTTAACTCTTAAAAATGTCTATAGTCTGCCTGTGACAATCCCGTAATCCCAAGAAATCTAATTAGATTTCTTGGGATTACGGGGTTATTACACATTTAAATTTAGTGCTTAGCAGATTTCATCGCGTGTATTTTACTTTATTTTAATTTCTGACGTTTGAAAAAACTATGCAGTGTTCATGGTCACAGGCAGACTATAGACATTTTTAACAGTTAAAAGTGTTTAAGTTCAATGTAAACACCATTTTGTTTAAAAGTTTAAAAGTTATAAATAGAGTTAGTTTTCATATTTGTTACGTCATTGGCGTTGCTATATTTTATCAAATTACAAATTGCTCTCGCCTTTAAAATTTTAATAATACAGTTTTCAGAATATCTTATATTTATTTGAGTATTTATAATCATAATTTTAATATATTTTTTACCGTTATCGTCCTTATTGTACCTACGTAAATAAACAAAAATACTGTCATTGTAGATTGGTTTAAATAAACCTAATTTCCATTTATGTACACATTTATACTATCTGTCTAACACTATCAAAGAGCATCGACTTGGTAAGCGCAACGAGACACCGTTCGACGTCGAAGCAGTCGCTGCATATCCTCTCTTAACCAGTAGTTGCAGTCAATTATCTGATAAGCCACATCACCCTTCGATGTGGCCCGACTTTCTGTCGCCAGTCACAATATTCTTTCCGAAATCTTAAACATAATATTACACATTTTGATAACATGCACCAACATATTATTATAAGTTAGATCCACAGAAAAGAAAAAAAAATCGTTTATCTTTTCTGTGGTTAGGTCTAATTAGGTTCAGAAAAAATAAAATAAATGTCCACAACCTAAACAAATGTCTCATCAGGAGACGCCACTGCTGGTGATGAGAACAAAATAATTTTCTATTTAATATCTAGAGCCGTCTAGAGCAGTTCACTGATTAGCATAATAGGTAAACCTGAAATAGTTACTTGTATGATTAAAAATATTTAAAGCTTGAGTATAAGACGGCAAAAAGTTTCTGATGTATATTTGCTACAAACATTGACTAGAATCTAATTAAAAGTCTCGGTTGTCTAAAACTGATTTTGTGGCCAATCCGACTCCATAACTCAATTGTCTGGTCAGAGTAGGGAGCAATGGCTAGAGAGTTTTAATTTCCTTGTGCCTTCAACTTGCGGATGCTGTATTCCTTACAACAAACTATTCGCTCGGTTTGCTCTTTTGTTATTTTTCATGTTATTTTGTTAACCTTTTGTGTGTAACTAAAATACTCCTTCCTCAAATACTTCTTTAATTACTGTCGTGGTGTTTCCGTGAAAATTCTTGCTGTATTCGAGAAAAGTCATACAGAAGTCTTGGCGGCAACTAGGCATCGGCGTACATTTCTTAGCTTCGCATCAACCCTAATCGTTAATCAAACGCTTTTTAGGGTGGAAATGACTTTTGAACCTAACCTTTTCAATTAGCTAAAAGTGTTGAAAAACTCGTAAACATGAATTTGAGCAGTTAATTAAACTCTGTTATAACACCGCTAATAATTCACAAATGAAGCCTCTAACCACAGTAATTATTATAATTAGTTATTTGCTGCGCTAATCCGGACGATTGCCTAGTTCGTACTGTTAATCACATGCAGGATAGCTGCAACATTGCGGTGGCCGCTATTGGAAGCTCATCAACTTGTTTCAATATAACATTTGGCATTTAGTTAATTTGACTGTAGCTAGTCATTAGTTTTGTAATATTCATAGGACTGTTAGTAAAATAAAGCTATATTGCAAACTTCTGCAGATTACAAGTACATTATTAAAACAAAAAGCCAACTACAAAATGTAGCCTATAGATGTTACTTCAAACATAAAGACTAATCTCAAAATATCTGATCTTCGTGATCTAATTCCTTCTTGCTCATTTTTCTATCGGTTGGCCAGAGCGAGCACGAAAAGACGACAACGTGTCATGATTGATATTCCGAAAATCCGTACAAAGCGCAAGCACACAATAAAACATACAAGTGGGATCAAAACTCCATCTTTATTGTGCAAACCGCTAGGCTGTGGCATGAGCTGACTGAATGAGTGTTCCCCGATAGTTTCAATCTGGGAGTCTTCATTCGCAAACTTTAATTCGCAAGTGAATTGGTTTGATTGCACAAGTCTGGTCCATCATAGACCGCATCATCACTTAACATTAGGCGAGTTGGCGGTCAAAGGCAAGGCTATTATAATTTTTTCAAAATACCGTCCTTCTGTGCAGATGGGCAGAAACTGTCAGGATTTTATACTTTAAGTATAAATCTAATCAAGTCTACGTTAGTCTAAGCTAGTTCTTGGTTTCTACAAAAGATGAGTGAAACTATTCCTACTCTACAAGAAGAATGCCAATATGTTACTTATCCAAGAATCATTAAGTCAGTAGACCACTGCATCAGCTGCACCAATCAGAAATATGCTTTTTAGAATTAATATCTAACGTTTTTCAGATGCAGAGATGTAAATGTAATTCTACATCTCGTTTGTTACAAGTACCTATCAGTTTTGTATCAGACATATTGTATCTACAAACAAAAATCTGAATCTGAAGAATGCAACCACACCCCAACAATATCCGGGGTAGTTTTGTGCTCCCACTGTAGTGCATTTTTGCAACACACTCTAAGCTGATCACTTCCTGTTTGAGTAATACCCGCATCTGCATCCGAAAATCCACGGAGCAGAGTTAAAGGTTTCACGACCAAATTGCGCCCCGCCACGGAATTGAGTTAGAGCAGTATCGCGTCCGGGCAGTGTCCGGTCGCTGTCCGGAGTCCGACCCTTTGTCGCATCATCTAACTGCAAATTGGCAGTATCCAGGACCACGGCAGCCTGCGGGCTTGTAGGTAAAGGTGCACTTCCGACAACGGTGGCAGCGACAGGCGACAGCGGTATACGACAACTTTTAATTTGGTGCTACCAACTGGTAGTGAGCTTTAGTATTTGTATTGTCTTTAAACTTTCAACGGTCTATGGGTAAAAGACTGTTTATTTTAAATAGGCTAAAAAGTTTAGGTCTTTTGTGTCGTCATGCACCTAATGTTTCAGTTGCAGTATATCCCGATGTTTCACTCGCTATCTTACATTAATCGTATATATTTCGCTATTCTATATTCTTCTTTTTCTTTTCAACATTCTTCTTTAGATAGCCCGTTGGCCCAGTGAACCTGCCTTCTGCGCTTGGGGGCGTAGGTTCAATTCCCACCTAGGACAAACATTTATGTGATGAACATTTGCGTTTGTTCTATATCCGGGTGTTAATATCTATTTTAATATGTATGTAAATCAGTCTCTAGCAGCCATATCACAAGCTTAGTTTAGGGTCAGATGACCGTATGTGCAAAAATGTCCCGAATATTTATTTGTTCCTAATATTATTTTATTTTAAGTAGCCTATGTGTTAAGTCAGGTTATAAACTACCTCCATACCAACATTCATGGGTACCATTTGATTAGGAACATACACACACACTCACAAACTTTAGCATTTTTACCGAGTGAAATAGTTCATTACACAAGTATGTGGTCGTTGTCGCCGGTATCAGAATTGTACCTTAACGATGCACTACAAGAACGGAGCGGAAACGCGCTCCGCTGCGAGGATCAGGTATAGAGCACGCTCTTGCACTTTGTTCGTTAGACCTTGTTTGTTTTGTATGAGCTGGATAATACTCGTATAGGTGGGGAACGTAGTAACTGAGAACTTGTCTGGACGGGAGATGCGTTCAATTTTGTAAGACTTTCTTGTAAACAAGGTAGTGTAATGCAATTTTAAAGTTAATTTTCTAATGATGAAATTGTTTAGTGGGAAATTATTTTACTTGACAATTTGTTTCAACATCGCTTCACACATTTGAATACTTACCTTAATATGTAAAGCTTAGTTTAAATATCATAAAAAAACTTGTTTCAACGAAACCTATTTCCACAGTGAAAAAATGTCAAACAAGTACATTAACTTTGTAATAAAATGTTTCACTATTTCAAGATCCTAATTTTGAAAGTAACTGTTTATTTGACCCTTTGTTTAAAAGTTACTCTGTTGACCCAAAGATAAGTACGATAAATGCAAAGCAACCAGCATCATAAAATCAAGAGAAATCCCAATCATGTGAACGAACGCCACACTGATGAAGTCCAACAAGCGAAGAGAAAGAGAGCCACTGCACCGAGCGCCATCACCTGTATTTAATCTCGGCTAGGTTAATTAAATTTTGACGCCCATGTACGAATGAATGAATTTAGTTACGAGTGGAAATTGAAGTAAATTTAGATATTTAATTTGTTTTAAATATTTTTCGTGTAAATAAATAAAAGTTTTTAAATGTAAAAAAAAAAAAACTATTTAGAACTTGCATTTAGTTTTCAGCTGATGCCTATATTAACGCAGTGCGGTTTCTTTGAAGACTGCTAACATCACCTATCAGTTGCATTAGTGACTGAATAGGTTATGCTATGTACTTAAAATAGAAACAGTCTTTGTGGTCGGTTTTTAGCCTTTATGGGTCGGCAACGTATCTGAGATGCCCCTGGTGCGACAGGTATCCATAGACGACGGTGGTCGCTTACCATCAGGCAGCCCGTTAGCTTGTTTGCCACCTATGGCATTTAAAAAAAAAAAACAGAAATTCTGCCATTAAAAATTCGTTAGCACAGTGCTACGACGTAGCTCTCGTAGCGGCGTAGCAACGTAGCAAATTTTCGTAGCAAATGCACAAAATGCTACGCGTATGTTAGGTAACATTACAAAATTAAGTGCCCAGCCAGCTCCTGTACTAATATGAATATACGGTAGTCATTTTCCCGTGATCCGAGCCGTATTTACAGAATATTCGAATGAAATGTCGGGTCCACGCGATCGCTGAATATTTAACTCAATCGAGCAGCGTCCATCAATTATTATGGAGGTATGTTTTACGAATCGATGTTTAGAATGATCAACCTGATATGAATTATTTACTGGGACAGTCATTTGTTTGTTTAATGACTTTACAAATATGCGCCGGCCGGTAATCGTCGCGATCAGAATATTTTGTACGTGGAAATCAATAACCATTAAGCCTGACACCGAAGATTTCACACTATTACTAACCTATGTAACCTAACACATTCAAAATATTATGTATGAAACAAATTTATTTCGCATACTAATACTCGGATCAAGTCTTTTTAGCTCTAATAGTTAAAGCAGGTTGTAAAATGCAGAACGAAATCTGCAAATTCTGATGGAATCAAGAAAATTAAAATCAAAATTTGTTCAATAAGAGCTACGATGCCAAACTACACCAAACAGACACACAGATACTCACGTTAAAATTATAACAACTCTTTTTTGCTTCATGAGTTAAAAATGAAGTAAAAGAGGTAAGCTAGTTCTGCGATTGACGTATGTACCGAAGTAGGCCGAAATAGTATGTCGCAGTGTTGCTGGTTCTGTATGGCGAAAGCGTACAAACTCACTTACTTCTTATAAAAATCAAAATGAAAAATGTCGCAAAAGTTTCGTAAAAGGATGGTAAAAGATTTTCCAAAGACCTATGTTGGGAAACCATGTCAAGTTATCAACATAAATCAATTTGTCACGAGACGGACGCTTAACATGTCCTAAACAAACGCATCACATCAAGCAAACAAGATGAGATATAAGAAGATTATTATCTCTACTCAATTTGTTAGAGAAACATGGAGACAATTTTTTTATTACACATTCAATATACAAATCAAACAAACTAAAATGTATCAAAAATACGTCAGCATGTACGGCCTCATTTCCTAAGCGATTTCAAGTTCGTTTTCTTGTATTGTTAATCTTCAATTTCACGCCAAGGAGAACCGGTACATAGCAAGCATTCTACGCGTGTCTATTGAATTTAAACAAACAAATTTTTATAGAGAAAATGATTGGCAAGTACCACCTTATTGGGATCCAGTCATCAGATTAATAAAATTGTAAGCCCAGGGCCTAATTGCAAGATTGATACTGTGAGCACTATGCACTACGTATATAGGGAACGTTTTGACTACAAACCATTGGTGGTACTTGTAAATATTTACAAAAAATATTTTTATGAATTCAAAAATAAAAATAACAAATCTGCATATTTTAGCGAAAGTTTTTAGGATGATGTTGAGACTTTCCCTCTTTTACAATGCCTTCGAAATGTTCGGATAAACTCAAACTAGTGGATTCATGCCGTCTTTCGAACGAAAGTGTGGATGAGAAACTGATGAGGAAGGTGCGCGAGTCAGAAGAGTATCTTGAAGATTGTAGCTCAAGATCTCTACACGCCTATACTCAAGCATTCTGTGCGAATGATTACCGAGTAAAAATATGTAATTTTTTTAGAAGCAGCTCTGGTATTATTGTGTATTAATCAATTTGTAATAATTTCAATTTCAAATTTTTTAATTTTTTAATTTTTTATTGAACAATACTTTTTTTTTTATTTGTACCTTCACAATGGATTTAGTTGTCCAAAAATAATTTGATAATACTAGCTCCTAAGTTTCTCTATCAGTGGGCGAATTGCGATGCGTAAAATACGTATCGAAATTCATACAAATTTTGAATTTGGATTCGAAGTTTCCTGGAAATACGATGCGTATTTTATGTATCGAATACTCGTTCTGTACGCCGTTCTGTATGTAATTTTAATTTGTTCGCAATTTTTCACAATTAAAACTATCTATGTATGTATGCCATATTTCTTATTAACTAACAATTATTTTAAGAAATTCATTATTTAACTTATTATCATCCAGTTTTGAAAGTCTCAAACAACATCATCATCATTGTCATTGGGAACTCAGGGCAGACCCAGACAAACAGACAAGAAAACGAGTTTATAAAATCAGACAAGAAAGAGTGTAAAATGAGAAATGGAATAAAACAAACGAAAATCATACCATCAATAGAACAAGAAGTAGAAACAAGCTTTCCCTCTCTTCGAGTTCCGTTGCCCTACCAGCTTGTTGCCAAAACTCCACAATTAAAAGACAGCAGAGGGCAAAGCCACGTAATAAATTCAAATTAAGTCACGCGCTCAAGTATCATAATGGGTATTAATTGAAGAATTTAGCTCTCATAACTTCTGCGAGGGTTCAAATTGTAGCATTAGTGAAATCCCTTAAAGCGGTAATCCTCACGTCGTATTCGTAGTCCAGACTAAATCCAATTACGGGCTGCTCCGTACCGAGCCGAACCGGCAGGGTCGAGTCTCACTCGTGCCGTGCAACGCGCATACAATACTGCGAACCACACGTCCTGCTGAAAGAGACACACTTTACGAGTTTTAACTAGGTTCTTTTGCAAAAGATCAAAAGTGACCATACTATATGTCAGTCGGCTTCAATTGCGATAAACAAATATGATGAAATATATTAGAACGTAAATAGCCTTTAGGCCGCCCTTTTAATAGTTCAATTTGGTGGTGAAGAACCATGAAAGATCAAAGTTGCAAACAGTTTTTAAAAGACGTTTAAGAAATATTGAATTCTTAAACTCCTTGAAACAGCTTCTTTGTTCCACCAGTTAAGTTACTTCTCTCAGTTTTTTTTTTATAAAACTGAGTAAAACAGGTATAACATTTCTTGAAAATGCTTCTAACTTGTTTTAGCTACCACTTCCAGTGGAAGTAACATCAGGGTTGGTCGTTAAATGCAGCCAGCGACAGCAGTTGAGAGGTATCGAGAGGCGAGACGTGACGTCGAGTTGCGATGCAATCTGCACTCGCCCGTCAAATAGGAAATAAATAAACGGAAAACTTACAGAAATACCTACTAAGATGCATGCTCCACAGTGAGCGGTCATATTCTATGTATGTGCGGCGATTACTTCGATATTTTAAATCGATTTAAAATATCAAACAGCGTATTAAATAGCGTTTCTTCTAAGAAGCGCTAAAGATCGTCTCACTTCAAAATTTCACTTCAATTCGTTTAGGCTCAGTAGTTTTAACTGGCTTCAATAATATGTTTTTTTTTGCGTGCGCCAGGTATATTGTCAATAAAAATACTTATTGTTGAGCGTACCTACCTTACTCAGTTTGAATAAAAATAATAATAATAAACGAAGTTTATACTTATGTAAAGTTGTCTCTTTGGCTTTTCGCTGCTAAATGCAGACCAATGAGAGCAGTTAAGAGACGTCAAGTACCGGGACGTGACTGTCGAGACGGGACTCTGGACCTGCAATCTGCCAAATGAAACGTTGTTAAAGTTGGATAAGCCTACACTGCATTAATTATACTAATATTGGTTATTTCTGTGAACTTAGCTATTGTCAGCGCTATATGTCACAGTTATTTTCCAAGTATCATTAATGACCACAGTCAAAACATTTTTTATCTCTACAGTATCTATATCTATGTAGTAACTTACCATCTCGAAATTTTACCTTTTGAGTTTTTATTTTATTAGTAATAGGCTTGCGTTTGATGGAGCACTCTTGCCTAGAAGAAACCGACTCGTGATTTGAAGACACCCAGATTGTAACTATCGGGAACACCCATTCAGGCAGCGCAATTCATTGACTAGCAGTTTGTATAATAAAAGTGGAATCAAAGCGCTTCGTATGGTTAAGAGGAGGGTTATGAGATACGAGGGTTTAAAGTTTTGCATAAGGATAAAAAACTGTTTAGGGTTCGGTATTCTATATTCGTGATCTTATAGTTTTATCAGCAAATGTATAAAATATTTTTCATAAATATTTTGAAAAAAAAAAACTCCACTAACCCTGTTTTTTAGTGCCATAGATGGCAAAAAAGCTAATGAACCGCCTAATGGTAAGCGATCGTCATCAATGTACTTTAGTTAGTAGGTAGTTAGTGATTTTACTAATGAAGTTAATGGCGTCGATTCTGTCATACCACTCACTAAACTAAACCAATTTGACAGGACTAAAATTATCTGCCTATCTTTTCATTTAAATATGTGAGAGAAAGATGGCAACAATTTTAGAGCTGCCAAATTTAGTTTATTTTACAGTACTTCAAAATCGATGCCAATGACTTTTGCTTACTTCTTAGTTCTTCTATTTGAAAATAACTCGACATTGAATAGAACTGACTGTTAAATATATGAAACCTATCAGATAAAATTACATAAATAATGTAACTGTTATTATTATCAAACACATTCGAAACCTTACAAAATACCCCATTTCAAAAGAACAAGAAAAACATTACAAAAATAATATCAAAAGAAAACCACGCATCCAGTAGCGTTCAAAATAAAACCTTGTTTATTATCCTGTTATACAAAATACCTGCCATCAAACGAAGTACAATTCAGGGAGTAATTAATAAACCGTTTTGAGATCGCACCGTAATTGGACGCCGCTCGAGCATCGTCACGCGAATTGATTGTGTCACGTACAGACCCGCGGAAAAGTGCTTATTTTTACACTTCTATATCGAAGGCATAAAGTTCATTATTTTTGCAAATACCACCTAAAAGGTGTCGATAGATTGCACCAAGAGCCTTTGAATATTAATGGTGAACATTAAAGAGGCTGTCGGCGGGACATCGAAGTGTGGACCCATTTAGCAATTAGGAGGCTATCGAATGTCCTCATTGTCAGACCGGTATACTATCGTTTACATTAGACAGGAGATGGCAAGCCTCAGAGAGCGTTCCAGATGATAATAAAATTACCACTGGAGATGTCAACGTCTTTCTTCGTAAATATATGAACTAACCAAAATACGTTTATATGGCTAGCACGTGCACAAAAAGGAGCTATAATTTTATTAAGGAATCTACCTGCCAAATTTGGCTTTGTAAGTTATACCTGATATTATACTTGATGAAGGTCATATTCGATATTTCGTTTGTCAGGGCATGAGTGAAATAGCGCAATAGGTATTTCGCTTTTATACTGGGTTACGCGGAAAGGGTGTACTAAGCCGAAAAAGGGTCCATAGTACCCATCATCATGAACAACTTATACTATAGGAATAACTTTGAAACCGTGTAAAATATATCAGCTTGTCCATAGAACACGGTCATTGCCACTCCACAAAATGTATGGAAAAGCTGTTTTTTTCGCGATTTCAGGGTTTGTCCCATAGTAAAAGTTATTCATAATGATGCGTATAATTATACCCCTTTCGGCTTAGTACACCCTTTCCGCATAATCTTGTATGATATATAGATACTTATAGATAAAGGTGGCGCTATAAATACTGTGTCCTGTGTACTGTGTCCTGTGTGTGTATTTGTTACATAATCTTAATTACTTACCTACATATACACACGTATGTATAAAAAATAAACATTCGTTTTGGGTATAAAAGCTTATTTGTTGACTATTTTTACTGATGTGGCCGCGAACGTGACAGGAATTCAGCTTAATTACTCCATTCATGCGAATAAGTGGTATATTGAATGCTGAAATTTTCAGTTATTTACTTGTAAATTGGATTGGTAAAATAATGTAACTACATTACCTACCCCTGGAATTGAATTTTGAGGGATCCGTATCGCTGAATTTAAACCTAAACATTAAAAAAATCTATAGTGTTGCGCTTGGCCCCCAGAAACCAACAGTGTCACAATAAAAACTGATTAAATAAAGCTATATCTAATTTATATTAATAATTTTGGCACCAGCAACATTTAGCACAGCTAACTTAATATTTTTGAAATTACAGGTAAGAGTGAAATTAAAGCATTTATTGTTAAAATCGCAAAAGATAAAAAAAAGCTGTTTTACTAGAAACAGTAAAAATGGAGAATCTCGTTATTGTTTTTAACTAATTCTTGATTCATTGTCTATTAACGGCACGTACTTGATAATGTAAAAGTAAATTGTAGAATGACATAAAATAAATAAAAGGGTTGTGGAGAAAATAGGTATACTTACTTTCAAGTTTTGGCGAATCAAAGTTGAGTGGAAATTATGTGCAGAGTTGCCACTTAAACTAAATATTTTACTAACGTTTGACACAGACGTCTGTCCATCTATTTCCAAAGACGAACTAGTGAGGGGTGTAAGTTGGTATTACTCCACGGGGAACTTGACTGTGCTACTGCCAAACTCCTTCACAAGTTAGTCAAGATTATTCAGTTGACAAGTTCGTTACGGCTATTATGTTGCCGAAATCTACGTTGCTACAATAAAACAAAGATGATAAAACAACAATGAAAGACAATAAAAACAGTTCTAATAAACGATATCAATAAACGGTTAAGCTTGACGTTAAGCATAGATACTTGAAGTAAATGATTTCTAGTAGGTAGATACTTACTATTCATACGTACTCCTAACTTACAAAGGACACCAAGTTGACGACGTAATCTCCTGAGTGTAAAAACCCCCCCCTTTTAAATTTATTATATCTTTTAAACTTTATTTGTTTTTAACCTTGATTAATTTATTTTTAACTTTTATTATTTAACTAATTTATTAAATGTTTTATATTTGGTTGCCTAAACATTAGCTGCGTATATTAAACCTATATTGGAGTATGACTACTATGTTATTCGTATCTTTAAAATATTACAGTATAACTGCTACTCCCGTTCGTGAAATCTAGAATCGTAAAAGACCTACTAACACCGAATAAGTTACTTTACCTAATGTATGCCTACCTACTCGCGGATTTAATATTTGCCTACATGTTTCGTTTTGGCCAGGTGATTGTCTAGTGGAAGAACCCTACTTTGTGATCATAGAACCCAAGTATACGAATAGGTATGAGCTGTGTGACGAGGTCCTAATCTAATATTATGATTAAAATGTTATTAGGTTTACAATATCCGTACTACTGAATAAATTAATGAAGATGTAAGAATGTTGTGGAAAATGACCTAAAACGAAGGTAAGTAGATAATATTAGAAATAGAAGTAAAATAGATTATGTGTATATTAAATGCGGATACTAAGCATATCACTAAGATATTTGTTAAGTGAACTTTGGTTAGTATTTTATGTATCGTATATATTAATTGAAACAAACTCGTATGGGGCTAAGGATCGGCGCCCCTCCTCCGCGTCGATCGATTGATTTCGTCATCCTTACTGGTCATCACCTCCCCCATACGAGTATAAATACTCGTTTAAATAAAGAACTCTAATAGTCAAAATTCGGAGTCAGTCTGTGTGTCTAACAAAAGGTGGGACAAGAGGGCATAATCTTTTAGCAACCCCAGCGAACCCCAGCAAAAGGGTCAAATAATGAGTTCCCAAGATTAGGAAATCAAGGTACTCTTTAGGCACACGCCCAACCCTACCTAAACAATTGGTCCTCGCGCCGGCTTCCACAGACATCGCCCCACTCTGCCCGGGACAACTGAAGCAACTCTGAATCCAGTTACGATGGTGACACAATGCATGATGTACCTTCCCGCAGCTCCAGGAAGATCGTCCCATCGCCATAGGAAAAGGAGTATACCCCCGAAGGTGACGAAGGCCAAAACCCACAACGGAGTGAGCACATCGACCCCGGTGGCGTCACAATCCACCGACATATTTAAAACCCACAGGAAAAACGCAACACCACTCGGAGAGTGACTTTACGCCGGAACTTGGTTGCTTTGGGAACCACCATTCCTTAAACTGCAGATGTTGTGATCCCTAAGCCCTCCCTTCGCGATAAAAGTATCGTTTCAAATCCATTCCCCCGCAAAAGCCGGGACGGTGGCACTAGTCTACCACTAGGGGTATGACCACCATCCCAATGGGTGAATACGTCCAAGCGCATACCCAAACTTTTAACGGAAAAAGGATCCGAATCAACACTATAATCCAAAACGAGTTAAATGACTCTATAATCAAATACGGTTCCGTTCCCAGACATGCAACATGAGAATGGAACCGATGCTCACATAAATTCACACTAAATCACTATTTACCCACAAAAAGATCCTAAAACGTATTTAATTCGTTGTGTTCTCTAAGCCCTCTCCTCCTTCTAGCCTTCCCCTCGCGATAAAGGTATCGTTTCAAATCCATTCCCCCGCAAAAGCCGGGACGGTGGCACTAGTCTACCACTAGGGGTATGACCACCATCCCAATGGGTGAATACGTCCAAGCGCATACCCAAACTTTTAACGGAAAAAGGATCCGAATCAACACTATAATCCAAAACGAGTTAAATGACTCTATAATCAAATACGGTTCCGTTCCCAGACATGCAACATGAGAATGGAACCGATGCTCGCATAAATTCACACTAAATCACTATTTACCCACAAAAAGATCCTAAAACGTTAAATTATTTCAGAGTTATTTGGTAGTACAAATTGACTGTCGAATAACTCCTTATAAAATTAAAACACGCGTGAATTTAAATCGCGGACATACAAAGGTACTCGAACGACACCGAAATTCGTAGACGCGTAACCATCTACAAATCTAGGCTAGTCCAGGCACTAAAATTTTATAAAATAAAATCAATTTTAATTTTAAAACGTTTGAGCAAATATATGAACACAAGTCACTGAATTTACCTATCCAAAGTACTCGTCCGCTCTCGACCGATCCCCGAGAACGAATGCCCCTACGCTACTCTACGCCGCCCGTTTTTCGCACGCGCATAGAGCCTTCCCACTCCAACATCAATTTCCGAGAAATTTGTCGTATGATTTTTCATTCTAATCTTCTATCTACCTCCAACCCATTATTCGCGCGCGTACTGCCTAGACAACCAATAAAATTACCGGTTGATGTAGGTACTTATTTGCAGTCTAACAAACTAAATCTAGAAAACCCTAGCCAAGCAATGATCTTATACTTATTAAGTGTTGAACCATTTGTCTTTAGTGATTTTGTTTATGAGATGAATTTCGCTGATATTTCCGATTAGTTCGATACAAAAGTATTACCTTAGATGTAGAAAATTCCGGGTTTTATTACTATTATAATATTTAGAACTAATTTATAGTAGTTAAGTTGTTTTAAAGCATTCTTTCTTAACGCCTGACTCAATGCAAACATCGGACAATGTGCATAACTTGCTGTACTGAAGGTTAACTAAAAGAATCCCTGTTCTCCATTTAGCTAGGCATGATGGAGTAAGGATACTATTAATCCTATTTTATTATCATGTAGTTACCAAAATCCTTTATAATATGAGACAGCATTTGATACTCAATCTTTATTTTAATTCCTGACCCTCTTTTCATTGCAAAACTTTGTTTTTATTTTTCCTTGGTTTTTTAGATTCGCGTGATTTAGGTATTTGCCATGCACCATGTACAAATTAATAATGTGTTAGAATTTTAAACGAAACATCTATTTATTTAATTATTTATTTATGAACGATGAACTTGGTTCTGTTACATTCGACCCCATTAAATTTAAGAAGATGACCTAAATCGGAGTAAATTTAATAATATTAAATGAGTTCCCAAATAAATAATTCAATAAAGAAATTAAGAATTGAAATTTAACAACCCCAATGATATGTCTAATGTGCAAGATCTTTGTTGTCCATATTCAAGTTTCAACAATAAAATTAAACGTGTAATAGAACTGTTTGTGTATGCGCCCTAATTATTATATGTGTAGTTTGTTTAAACCGGTCATGAAATAATCATCTTAGAAACTCAATCCGACAGCAAACCCGTGTATCATAAAAGAACTTTTTTCGTCCACATAGTATATTGACTTCTACGAGGAACTCGGTTGTGAGTCGAGTCGTTAGAAGAACAGAAAGATTGCTTTCCCCGCCAAATTCAACCTTTCAATCGAGGGGGTTTGCATTCATATCTCCTCGGTCCGCTCTCAACGTCCTGTGAACTACAAAAATCCACCTATGACCTCTCAGGGTCCTATAAGCTCTCGAAACCGAATTAAAAATCTGACTACCTCCGATCGGTGAATGTGAGTGTAGGAAATATTGCGGTTTACCCTTCGCACGAAGGATGCGTGTGAGTATGAGCTCAATATAAACTCAATGTTTAATATTGACAGGGATAAGTGTCCTCCTGACTTAACCTAGCTCCAAGTTCCCCTTTTATATTGAGCCGGTTGTGTAGTGTTTTGCTAAACCTTGAAATCGACAACTCGCCTCTAGCCTTGGTGTCGCTACAACCCTGAAACCTCTAAACATACTTATAACTCAAAATTTCCAACATCCTTCCACAATTCATTCCTCATTCGTTTATTCTTATTATTCAGATACAGAGCATATCTTTCATTGCTGTTCAATCCATCCCAAGGAAGTATCGACACCTTTAAGAACTATTGGCGACCAAGTTTCTGCACGCCTATCCCTAGGTTCATAATCTCAAATAAAAGCAGTAACTTCTATCAAGATCAGATACTACTAACTTAGGAAACACTAAAACCCCCCAGCTACTAATGAACTACAACCCACCAAAATACTAAATATCTAGAAAACAGTATCAAAACCCGTTCACGTTCACATTGATATATAATTACATTGTTCACGTTAATATTTTTTTTTTTTTTTTTTTTTATCAAATATATATTTTTCCAAATTAATGACTGTTAAATAAATTTTTAATATAGTAAAATTTTATTGCTATACATTTTTCGAAGTGATTATTAAATACAATTACATTTTCCGAATAGTTAAACTATAAATAACCTAAACTTTTAACTACTCTGCATGAATTTATTCCGATTGCTTTTTATCCTTCAACATCTATTTATCGCGCCTATGATTAGATCTATTTAGCCGTTCTAAATCTTGCTATTTTACCAACTAATAATAAGTACCGTAGTTAGCTAGCTGTTATGGATTATTCAAGACTGTGAATCGACCCCAAAGTTTTAATTTACAGTTACTTCGCTATCAAATATTTAGAAACAAGAAAGTCAAATACTTAATTAGATGAAGTAATATCATTAGAATACCTTCTTCTAAAACGCACTACATTTTTTTTCATCCAAAAACGTTCTATTAATTTACTACATCCTTCTACTAGTCAAATTAATTGCCGTATCATTTAACAAATTAAATAAGTTTATTTTTACTATATGAGCTATATAATTATTTACGGGATAAGATAAGATAAGATAAGATAAGATAATTTATTCAGATAACGAACACTCCCACAATACCATTGCCTAAAAGCAATAATACCCATGTGGTGCACGCTATGTCTCGTCAAAAACAAAATACAATTCACTCAAATTCATATTAAAAATTGTTTCATATTCAAATTAATATGAAAAACTCAACACATTATATAATTATTAAACAACATAACAAAATTATATGTGTGCAAAATTATACTACTACGTCATAATAATATAACCCTACACACAAATATTTCTTTAGTAAACAACCGCGACAGCTTGAAACAGTGTTTTATTTTTTACTAGTTTAGTTTTTAAAATACCTGGAAATAGAGAGTTTATTATGTGTTCTTTCAATTCTACCTTAAACAACCCGAACCCGTTTTAGTAAGCAATCATAACCCTTTTTCCAATTAAATAAACACCTTAACAATAGTAACAAAGTGAAAGTAAGTATAGTTGAAACTGATAGTTACAAAGCTTAAGAAATAATAATAATTATAAATTAATTGTTTTAAGATTTGACATGCGCGTCGTTTTCCCCCAAAGAATTATAGCACCTAAAAATATAATACACAAAATGATCGTAGGTGGCATTTTGTAGATTTAATTGTTACCCAAATACATTAGCAGCCACAATTTTCACGCCCCAATAACAACGACAAAAATTTACATAAATATAACAAATACTAAATTGTGAGAATCATAAACATAGATAGTATTTCACTAGCTACGTCTATGCACTTCATCAACTGTCTCCGTCTTATACACAGGTGCCTTACTTCCCGCTTACTATGTGAAGTAACTCAACCAACAAAAGATTATATCTGTACCATGTCTATGTTTGTATTAGAAACATTAATAGTTGCGCGTCTTACTTCACAGAACACTAAATTTAAAGCTACCGTCCCTATATTTTTAAACCGGCCTTATTCGTGAAAACCAAACCAGAATTATAATCGTAATTTTTAAACTTTCGCGATTTGAACACATGTTTTAAATGTTTATCGGGACTTATCACGTATTATTACAGAATTATAATATCGGTAACATCTGTCCTGGTGGTAAGATCAAAACAGACGTCACAATTGCCCACCTAAAACTACCCCAATGAACCTTAGTAAAATGTATATGCAACCTTTTCATCAATAATACTACCAAATCCGATAAATTCAAAATTCGAGCCTATTTAAGATAAACCTACACTTTTATTCGCGAAATGTCACATCAAAGTTAATGATTTTATAAATGACACATCATAGAACGGCAGTAAGTCAAACTGCTTACTTTGCAACTATAGACGTGTTCATCGATTAATTAATTAGATTAAAACCATTTTCATTAATTATTGAAATTGTTTCGAGTATTTAGTTTAATTCAAAAATATTTACATAAACAATACCAACGGTATTTTTATGTCACCTCTATTATATCATTACTATTTTTATGTACACTTACTAACCGGGCTAACAAGACACAAAGTGACCAATATATCAACCGACCTATTGTGCAAATAAATTATCTTTGAAATTTCATAGATAAGACTTGGCATAAACTTAACATTTGTAGCAGTAGCATTCCAATGAAGATTTCTTTTCTTCTAAGAAATGCTTGTTCTAGCGTAAAGACATCAACGAGATACCACGTGCCACAATCCCTATTTTAAAACCTATTGAGAACCTACTTAACCCTGATTTGTGACATGCTAACACACAATATTTTTAGTTGGCTATAGTGATAGGTTTTTAGACCTTACTTGTACGAAATTCACAAATTTAACACACTGTTTAATTTTACAACGTCATTTAACATCATTACAATACCCTACTAGAAAGATGTGTACAAAGATAAATAGCTACCTGTTAATTTAAGAGTATTTAAGAAATTTACTATAATTTAGATCAATCCGATTGTAACTTTAAATATTGCAGTTCCTAAAACCATTATGACTTTTGATTAGACTAAATATTGCATTATCAGGGTCAAAATTATGTCCTAGTTATAAAATAGTTTAAGATTTTACATTCCCTTTAATTTAACTTATTTGTTCATAATTATTCCTACTAATCATTATATTAAAGTATTTCACACTGTGTGTTCAATTTTTAATTTACCGATTACTTTTAAATATGCATATCCCTATCCAAGCTAATAATTTAGTTCCCTAGTCAGCCCATTCATATTTTAGTAATAATATTTATTATATTTGACATTTATTTAGAGCAAAATTTTCTAAAGTTTCTTACGACCTCGCTCATTACGACTCCGTTTCTTACGACCCCGATTATTACGACCCCATTTCTTACGACCCCAATTCTTATGAGTATTTTTCAACCCCAGTGAAAACCCATAATATGAAACAATATTTCACAACAATGGAAACACACGGATTATATACATTAGGTTTTCCCATTTTTATAAATATTTTCAAGCCAGCGTTAGCAATTTTTAGAACAAATTTGGAATCTATGATAAAGGATGTAATATATAAGATTAAATTCACATTTTCTATTATTTTTGAACCCATTTACCTTACCACATGCGTTACCCAACCTATTAACCTACTACGTTAGTACCGAATGTAAGAAATTCTAATGATTTAACCTTGATATTTTTGATGATGGTGATGAATATTTTTGCACAGCTCATACCAATTCTCGTCTCCTTTGCACGAACAACAAATTGTGTTCAAGCGAACTTGAACACTCTTAAATATAATCCCTTTCTAATAACTAATTTAATTCTAAACGACCCCATTTCTTATGACGGTTCTACGCGTTTAAGCAAAACAAATACTATACATAAATTCTAGTGAGAGTATTAAGAAACATCGATCCTGCATTGACCTATATGTACTAATGTAGTTAATCCTAACTGTTATCTACATAAACATCCTATTAGAAATTACCATCGTTGTACGCGTTTTTAATTACAAAGTCACTACAAAGTTAAAATCTTGGCTGATGATGATGATGATGATGATGATAATGATCCTGGTCACTACGGCATACCATATTGTAAAAACCCCCCCCTTTTAAATTTATTATATCTTTTAAACTTTATTTGTTTTTAACCTTGATTAATTTATTTTTAACTTTTATTATTTAACTAATTTATTAAATGTTTTATATTTGGTTGCCTAAACATTAGCTGCGTATATTAAACCTATATTGGAGTATGACTACTATGTTATTCGTATCTTTAAAATATTACAGTATAACTGCTACTCCCGTTCGTGAAATCTAGAATCGTAAAAGACCTACTAACACCGAATAAGTTACTTTACCTAATGTATGCCTACCTACTCGCGGATTTAATATTTGCCTACATGTTTCGTTTTGGCCAGGTGATTGTCTAGTGGAAGAACCCTACTTTGTGATCATAGAACCCAAGTATACGAATAGGTATGAGCTGTGTGACGAGGTCCTAATCTAATATTATGATTAAAATGTTATTAGGTTTACAATATCCGTACTACTGAATAAATTAATGAAGATGTAAGAATGTTGTGGAAAATGACCTAAAACGAAGGTAAGTAGATAATATTAGAAATAGAAGTAAAATAGATTATGTGTATATTAAATGCGGATACTAAGCATATCACTAAGATATTTGTTAAGTGAACTTTGGTTAGTATTTTATGTATCGTATATATTAATTGAAACAAACTCGTATGGGGCTAAGGATCGGCGCCCCTCCTCCGCGTCGATCGATTGATTTCGTCATCCTTACTGGTCATCACCTCCCCCATACGAGTATAAATACTCGTTTAAATAAAGAACTCTAATAGTCAAAATTCGGAGTCAGTCTGTGTGTCTAACAAAAGGTGGGACAAGAGGGCATAATCTTTTAGCAACCCCAGCGAACCCCAGCAAAAGGGTCAAATAATGAGTTCCCAAGATTAGGAAATCAAGGTACTCTTTAGGCACACGCCCAACCCTACCTAAACAATTGGTCCTCGCGCCGGCTTCCACAGACATCGCCCCACTCTGCCCGGGACAACTGAAGCAACTCTGAATCCAGTTACGATGGTGACACAATGCATGATGTACCTTCCCGCAGCTCCAGGAAGATCGTCCCATCGCCATAGGAAAAGGAGTATACCCCCGAAGGTGACGAAGGCCAAAACCCACAACGGAGTGAGCACATCGACCCCGGTGGCGTCACAATCCACCGACATATTTAAAACCCACAGGAAAAACGCAACACCACTCGGAGAGTGACTTTACGCCGGAACTTGGTTGCTTTGGGAACCACCATTCCTTAAACTGCAGATGTTGTGATCCCTAAGCCCTCCCTTCGCGATAAAAGTATCGTTTCAAATCCATTCCCCCGCAAAAGCCGGGACGGTGGCACTAGTCTACCACTAGGGGTATGACCACCATCCCAATGGGTGAATACGTCCAAGCGCATACCCAAACTTTTAACGGAAAAAGGATCCGAATCAACACTATAATCCAAAACGAGTTAAATGACTCTATAATCAAATACGGTTCCGTTCCCAGACATGCAACATGAGAATGGAACCGATGCTCACATAAATTCACACTAAATCACTATTTACCCACAAAAAGATCCTAAAACGTATTTAATTCGTTGTGTTCTCTAAGCCCTCTCCTCCTTCTAGCCTTCCCCTCGCGATAAAGGTATCGTTTCAAATCCATTCCCCCGCAAAAGCCGGGACGGTGGCACTAGTCTACCACTAGGGGTATGACCACCATCCCAATGGGTGAATACGTCCAAGCGCATACCCAAACTTTTAACGGAAAAAGGATCCGAATCAACACTATAATCCAAAACGAGTTAAATGACTCTATAATCAAATACGGTTCCGTTCCCAGACATGCAACATGAGAATGGAACCGATGCTCGCATAAATTCACACTAAATCACTATTTACCCACAAAAAGATCCTAAAACGTTAAATTATTTCAGAGTTATTTGGTAGTACAAATTGACTGTCGAATAACTCCTTATAAAATTAAAACACGCGTGAATTTAAATCGCGGACATACAAAGGTACTCGAACGACACCGAAATTCGTAGACGCGTAACCATCTACAAATCTAGGCTAGTCCAGGCACTAAAATTTTATAAAATAAAATCAATTTTAATTTTAAAACGTTTGAGCAAATATATGAACACAAGTCACTGAATTTACCTATCCAAAGTACTCGTCCGCTCTCGACCGATCCCCGAGAACGAATGCCCCTACGCTACTCTACGCCGCCCGTTTTTCGCACGCGCATAGAGCCTTCCCACTCCAACATCAATTTCCGAGAAATTTGTCGTATGATTTTTCATTCTAATCTTCTATCTACCTCCAACCCATTATTCGCGCGCGTACTGCCTAGACAACCAATAAAATTACCGGTTGATGTAGGTACTTATTTGCAGTCTAACAAACTAAATCTAGAAAACCCTAGCCAAGCAATGATCTTATACTTATTAAGTGTTGAACCATTTGTCTTTAGTGATTTTGTTTATGAGATGAATTTCGCTGATATTTCCGATTAGTTCGATACAAAAGTATTACCTTAGATGTAGAAAATTCCGGGTTTTATTACTATTATAATATTTAGAACTAATTTATAGTAGTTAAGTTGTTTTAAAGCATTCTTTCTTAACGCCTGACTCAATGCAAACATCGGACAATGTGCATAACTTGCTGTACTGAAGGTTAACTAAAAGAATCCCTGTTCTCCATTTAGCTAGGCATGATGGAGTAAGGATACTATTAATCCTATTTTATTATCATGTAGTTACCAAAATCCTTTATAATATGAGACAGCATTTGATACTCAATCTTTATTTTAATTCCTGACCCTCTTTTCATTGCAAAACTTTGTTTTTATTTTTCCTTGGTTTTTTAGATTCGCGTGATTTAGGTATTTGCCATGCACCATGTACAAATTAATAATGTGTTAGAATTTTAAACGAAACATCTATTTATTTAATTATTTATTTATGAACGATGAACTTGGTTCTGTTACATGAGTCCACAGCGACGTGTCTCTAGACAATCGTCGCTAGATATCTAGGCATTAGTCAGTTTCTATATAGAGCGGTGTGCAGCCAGCAGGTATCCCTCAGAGGTTTACCAGTCCTATCTCTCTATCATACGTTTGGTACAGGTGTGGTAAAGAACTACAGTTTGAACAGAAATTAGCAGGCCAGACTAGGCTCCATACACTAGGATTTCCAGGCTAGACTAAAATGACCACGAACATTACTAAAACTACTAATAATAAGCTGTACCTTATGTCTGCTCAATCAGAATTTTTCAATCCATATAATTATATATATATCCAATATACCTACAGTACAATTGTTTCATATTCTATCGACAGCGTTTTATCTATACTAATATTATAAAGAGGAAAGATTTGATTGTTTGTTTGTTTGTTTGTTTGTTTGCATTGAATAGGCTCCAAAACTACTGAACCGATTTGAAAAATTCTTTCACTGACGGGAAGCTACACTATCCCCGGGTGACATAGGCTATAATCTATACCCGTGCGAAGCTGGGGCGGACCGCTAGTGGTTGATATTCCGAAGACCCGTACGAAGCGCTTTGATTCCACTTTTATTGTACAAACTGCTAGTCACTGGAATGCGCTGCCTGAATGGGTGTTCCCCGATAGTGACAGTCTGGGTGTCTTCCAATCACGAGTGAATCGGTTTCTTATGGGTGGGCGTGCTCCATCGTAGACCGCTTCGAGTCGGTCAACCGCAAGCCTATCTATACTATATAATATTATAAAGAGGAAAGATTTGATTGTTTGTTTATTTGTTTGTTTGTTTGCATTGAATAGGCTCCAAAACTACTGAACCGATTTTAAAAAAAATTTCACTGACGGGAAGCAGCACTATCCCCGGGTGACATAGGCTATAATCTATACCCGTGCGAAGCTGGGGCGGACCGCTAGTTACTAATAAAATAAATAAAAAATTAAATGTTTTTAAACACATTCACTAATTGTATTTTATATTCAACAGGGCCTCTTGGTATTGGTTTCGGCCTCAGCAACGCCTTTCGAATGTCCGGGCTTGACCCGAGAGTTAAAATATATAAATCTGTAGGTACTATTCGCTTGTGAGACCAAATACAAAATATTTAAATCTGACAAAAGGGATGACGATGACCAGCGGACACGTGGTTAGGAGTGGTGGCGGCTAGAGAAGTTAATCCCTGACAGAGTAGTTCACGATAGCAGACAAACATTCCGTAGGAAGACATCCAGCCGACGGCAGCAGACCCATCAGGTCATGCGCGGATGAGATCAGTCCGAGACAGGGATCAATGGTACAAGGGAGAGAATGCCTATTCACACACACACACACCTAAGTGCTCTAATATTTATAATATTAATAATGATAAGATAATAGTAATTAGAGTGCATTACGATGAACAATAGATTTTATTAGTTGATAATTATTGTAATACCCGCCGTCGCCTAATGCTCACCTACCATCTTTTTTTCTGCGCAAAGGGGTATGCCAAAAACCAGCGTGATCCTTCGGGACCTCGCAGTACAGCGCTGAGCGTACCCTTATTCCCAAACACTGTTTCTCCTTGTGTTTCTAATAGTATATGTCCATTGTTTTTGTTTTTTGGCTACAAATATATATCTTATATTATTCCCAGCGGTGGGTCAACACAGGCTCTGGCTAATAATACTAGTTCATCCAACTAAAACTGTGGTATAAAGATTAAAGATCTAGTTAATTAGTTTAATGAATATTTACAACACAGTGTGGGTTGAACGAGCCCACTATATTTTCATCTTATTAGTCGACCCAGTACCAAAAATTTCATAAGTTTTTAAACCACTAAATATAATAAAATGTTCCAAGCGCGACGTTTACTAAAGTATTACCCTTTGCAAGTGATACTTATCTTTATTCCTATTTTAATTTACGCGACCTCTATGTTAGTGAGGAATTAATTAAGGTTGCTTTTATTCTGAAACGTTTGGCGCTTGTCCTTGTTGCAAATACCCTAGTGGACCAACTTTGTGTTTCTCTGAACTAAGTACGGTTCGTATAACTTCCATGAAATGTTTAACTTCAGTTGAATAATAAATGTGAGAGTTTGAAAGCACGAGAATTAAAGTACGCGTAGGTAGGTACGAGTACTTTGTTTACTCCGTTTCATGAAGAACGTTCCCGTATGACTTTATGCTAAGATTGTTCAGAGTTCGCAGTTAAAAGCAATTCGAACTTGATGTGGGCTTCACTTCAAAGAAATACTCAGCGTCTTGTTGAAATTATAATTAGAATAATTAAAATTAAGTATATTTTACTGAGAAGAACCTGTAAAATTCATCTACTTCAACTTCTTCTGGATTCTGTGTTCAAGAAAATTTTAATTGGTATTAAAATCACGTCCCTCCTTCACTGAAACTGTCAATGAATAATTAAAAAGAACTTCAAAGTTAAAAATTTACATTCAGAATATAAATCTCGTAACAATGAAACGCTTTTAAACCCATTAAAGAGCAGGTTACATTCATCAAAGGGTCGGGCACGAGGAGAGCGGCGGCCGGCGACGGGCGGCGGTGTGTCCCCGGCCGAACAGACGTCCCGCACGGAACTCAATCATTAGTGTGTTCACTCAATGTGAAAGCGATTTCAGCCCGGCGACTCCGCCCCTTTGAAACTGGCGCAATATTGTCGAAAGCAGGAAAACACTTTGCGCCAAAAAAAATATATCCAAGACGCGGCGAAGAAAATGAGGACGGAATGCCAGGAGCCAATCGAGCGCACGAGCCTGGCGGCAATAAGGTTGCATTTGCGTTATCGACGGCGGCTCCGGAGGAAGTGCTCCGGCTGTAAACGTAAACGAGCACCGAGCGGGCTGCGGGCCGGCGCGGCGCTTCGCCCGCGGTTGTAAACTCCGCCGCCTGAAACAACTTCGTTACAACTCCGCCTCCGCACCGTTTTGTTTCTGAGCCGCAATATTAGTTTTAGACAAAAAGCTATTTTTCAAGCGCCGTTGAAAGGCTTGTAAAGTTTTCTAATTTAGTTAATTCACACTCAGCTCCGGAGAGCGAACGAGGCAGGTTCTTGTCAGATCGAAGATAGCTATTTTCGTTAAATACGTTCTGCGAGTAATTCTCTCGGAGTATTAAGATAACATCAATGAAGACCGAGCTGCTTTTAGAGTACCGAAAAGCATTTATTTGGAGCATTATTAATAAAACTAAAATTATTTTATTAATGTTAACAAAAGTCTTCTTAATGAATTGTAATGTAATGGGGATTCCCCCCCCCCCCCATAATGCTGTAGTTAATTACGAGTATGTTTAATCGTTTGCTTCAGGTGCTGATGTTCCCTGAGGAAGGCTGGGCCCGCAGTGCGTCGTCTTCCTACTGGACACTGCAGCCGTGCTGGTGGCGGCGGTCGCGGTGCAAGGTCGTCGAGGTGGCTGGTACAAGACGGTATAACATTACCTATTTTTATAATCTATAAATATATATCTAAAAAAAACACTATTTACCTTGATCATGCCATAACTTGAGAACGACTTTACCGATTTCATTCATATTCTTTATTCATAGTATATTCTAATACTTTGTAGAAGGTTCTTACGGTAAGAAAAATTAAGAAAATTGGAAAATGTCAGAAACAATTATTTTAACTCGCGGGTAAAACCGCGGGACGCAGCTAGTATTTATAAATTTTACAAATAAAATAATAACAACCGAAATTCCAGGAAGTTCAATACGCGGGATTCATCCCTAATTTTCCACCCTGATTTCACCAATTATTTTCTCCAAATTTATGGAACTATACATGGAAATAGGACCACTACTATTCAACAAAAAAAAAGAATCATTTTATTTATATTACAGGGGAATTACTCACGTAAGATTACAGATTATTAAGATTTTATAAAATGTGTGAAAACCACATCAGTTTCTATAATAAAAAAAAGAATCATTAAAATTGGTGAAAATTGGAGGTATGGTATATAATATGGCGTGGCAGTTGCGAACACATCTGGCCTAAATCAGGCTTGATGCATTTAATCGAAATCATCCAGCAGATGACTTTGTCGCTCTTTGTTTGCATGTGGACTATTAGTTCATTGGTGTCGATACAAGCTTCTTAGTGTGCGTGAAAAATTTGTCTGCTAGATTTACAGTTTTGAATGAAGACATTTAAAGACGAACGTTAACGTTAACGCAGATACGCGTTGGTATAATAATTGTAATAACGCATATCTTCCTTGTTTGTCTGATGTTAGGGCGTAATATACCTACGCACAAAATAAAAAAACCAGACAAGTACGAGTAGGACTCGTGCTCTGAGGGTTCCGTTGGACGGAACCCTCAGAGCGCGAGTGCAAAAAAAAAACTAACTGAAGTTGAAATATTGAAAGAGAAACTTAACTTTGTAGTTGACAATAAGGTTCTTCCATACATTCCAACTACAAAATTTAAGTATGTAATAGCAAAATAATTATTTTTAAATAATGTAACTTCAAATTTTTGACTTTCGGATTTATTCCTATATATGTGCTATGAGACCTTGCCTTTTGCCAAATTTCATGAGTTTAGGTCAACGGGAAGTACCCTATAGGTTTTGATTCCCCTGTAAAATCGCAAAATATGCGACATAAACGTTCATATCTTTTGATTGCGTTGACTTACGACTTTTATTTTTTTACAGCCAAAAGAAACCGTAGACCCACGTATTTAGTATAAATTTCAACTTGATACCTATACGCGTTCTTGAGAAAAAGGGTCTTGACAGACGGACAGACAGACGGACAACGAAGTGATCCTATAAGGGTGCCGTTTTTTCCTTTTGAGGTACGGAACCCTAAAAACAAAAAATCCGTATGCTTTGAAAGAAGTAACACGAGATACCTAGAACGAAATCATAAGTCAAGTAGGTAGTCACTAGTCAAGTGGCTAGACAAAAGTTCTTCCGTCGGTGTGTTGAATTTTTCATACGTTTACCTTTTCCACCCTTCCGATTCACCATATATTGCCTACATAAAACATCAATCCGTGAAGGGTGTCTCAAACTTGATTTACAACATTTATAAAAATTATGATTTTATCGTTCGTATTTATTTAACAAACAGCAAATAGAAGCTGTTAAGGAAATTGTTGGTACAAAACGGTGCAGAGTGGAGATGAAAAATGTATTTAAATAAAATGCCTCGCGAAAGGAAGCAGTTTATCATGTTGTTGCACATTAGCCCTGCCTTATCAATTAACCGAGGAAAGGTGAGGCTCAGTTGGAGATATGAAAGTAAACATTATCTTGAATCGGAATTGAATTCACTTTATTCTTGGTTTAATTTACAAAAATAGACACGTCACGGACTTTCGTTGTCTGTTTTTAAAGATTAATTTTTAGGATGTACCTAAACATTATTAAAGTTTAAAAAACTAGTTTAACTTTTGAAGAGTTTTGGCTCTCTAGTCAACCATCAGTGCCTCGTCATTTATTATAATATTTGTGACCCATTATAATTATTTATTTGATAAAATTAAAAAACCTACTTCAACTCTTTACCTACATGTACAAACTTAAACTAAATAAGTAGAAATGACAGTTATATCAGAGATTGAAAGTCCTTATCAAAACTTTTGCTGAAAGGAACCACAAACCAAAACTTCATCTGTGTATATATGTTTGGATTTGTTGAATTTTTCAAAAGGCGCTGATTCAATTTTTCTATAAAATTTATATGGAACCCTCTGAAGTATGACCTATAAAACAAAAAAATAATCATCAAAATCAATTCATAATTGGCGGAGTAATAGTGTAACAAACATATAAAAAAAACATAAAGTCTAATTTATAACCTCATCGACTTCCATGATTTGTCAAAATACTTAGGTACAAGTGAAGCTAATAGCTGAGCGGGAGAGGCTTGTGTTCTGCAGTGAAAGTCTTCTGGCTGATGAAGAAGCTAATATATAACCGTGTTTAAAAAATCGGTCGTCAAGGTGTGTTTTTTTAGTATCTACAGCGTTCCACATACACTCATCGATTCTTTGTCATCCAACAATGTTGGTACCTACATAATTTATGTAGCCGTATCCCAGCGCAGCCCATTTTCCTGAAAACATTGTGCCAAACATTCTTCAGCGAAAATGTTGAAGTAGCAAAGCCATAGCTCCTGTGAAGTGTTAATTACGCTTCTAGGAAACTAATTCCCCGCTCGCGGCAGCTTTCCGTGTCTCAGGTGAACGCTCTAAGCTGGCACTCGGTTGACAAACGGCCGGAAGTACCCGGGGGCGCCACTATCGCGCGATCGCAGCGCCGCCGCCGCGTGAGAAGTGGCGCGGACGTGCCCTAAATAAATGGCGGCCGCGGCGGCCGGTGAAGGGTTTAGTGCGAATGATATGCTATTTATTAGCTATGTCGCTATGTTACGGCGTCATGTGTGGTTTATTTATTGCTTTTTTGTGACTTTGTTTTGTAATGTTACTTTCATGGACTGTTTTGTGTTTCTCACCACAGTTTAGTAGGTAATCGTTGACAAAAATAACTATGTAGGATGAGTTGACCATGTAGATCGACTCGAACTTTATGACGACCGGAATGAATAGTGGCGTCTACTTTATGAACAGGAGGTCCCAAATTCGATTCCCGACCGGGCAGATATTTGAATAATTAATTTAAATATATTATATCAGCTCTCGGACTGGCATCTATTATCTATAGACTGTCTGTGTCTTTGTGTGTGTTGTATTCCTGAAATAGGAAATCCAAGAAGAGCGCTAAGAGTGTGAGTGTGAAACGGTTTGAGATAAGATCAGATAACTCTTCAGTTTTATGATTATCAACGAGATATTTACCGTGATAAGGTTGTTGTCCCGATATTTCGGCGCAGTTATACTTATGAACCAAGTTCACGGGAAGAAAGGAATGCGGGTGGTTGGTCGCTAAGTTCAAAGTTAGGTTCAAACAATACGATCTACCCAACGATCTATTACTATACTACGTATGGATTTAACCTGTTTCTTAGTCTTTTGCTACGGTTATCACTGGAACTCGAACTCGAACCTAAAGCTGGAACCAATTCTCAGACGCGACTGACGGACGCGACATGAAGGTATCTAGATAATGAATGTACACTGAGCTGTGCAAACTATCGGACGTAAGTCGTGGACGTAACCTTGAGCGCGTAACGCTGACCTTGATCGTTCGGACGTCCGACAGAAATCTGGTGCGTTAAATGTTTTTGTCAGCCGTTGTTCTCTTTTGAAAGACTGTGCACACTTATCAGTCGCGTCCGTCAGCCGCGTCCGATAGTTTGTTTCCAGCTTTAGGCCCGACAAAACACACTCACAAACATAACTGTAACTGTGCATCATATAACTGTAGTGAACCACCGTGATAGTTTAATACAAGATAACTCTTTATTAAAAGACCAAAAAATTTGGATAACAGAAAATGCTGTTTTAATGTTATCTAAGTTTTATTTAGGCTCCTATGAGAGAGATTTAAAAAAACATATCTAGGCTGTTAGCTCGCAATGCAGAACATTATTTAAAATGAAATCTTTATCAGCAATCTCATTCCACGTCGCTCAGCGACGTTTCGACGATACCTATATGAACATTTACTCGTTTTAACCTCGTAGCAAACTGTTAAAAACTAATTTTGCGCGAAAAACGTCAGCGAACGAGAGCTAACGAGGGCTGCTTAACGATTATAGCGATCCACCCCACTATTTACGGTAGATGACTCGTATTTCATGATCGGTAGGATTAGCAAGGGGTTATATAGCTCGAAAACGATTGAGTGAATAGAATACTTACCTACTTAATGATCCAAAACGAGTTTGAAGGTGGCTTTCGTTGTTGATATATGTAGATACGTAGCTATAATATTTGTGTAAGCTCAATTTAAACGTACCGTCAAGTTTATAGGAAAGTATTTTAAACATTTCACGAGAAAAGGTCGCAATTTTTTCTCTGTGGTCATCCACAAAAGATATTCAGCATAAAACAAGTTCGAATCGGTCTAAAAGGTGTAAGTTTGTTTTGAACGAACGCCAAAAGCGTGCACTTAAAAGTTTTCAAAAAGGTAGCAGTTACCTCGTCCGCGGTTCCGCAGACGTCTATTTAATTTCACCAGCTTTTCGGGCAGTTGGAAACGCTGAGCTTTCGTACTTACTCGATGATTGCACGTTTTGCGCCAAATGGGAAAAGAAAGCGGTGGAGAGGAGCGTGGAGGTTTTTAATTTGTTCGCCAGTCGTCATGGGGTGCGGAGATGTTCAGGCTATTACAGGGCGCCATTACACCGCCGTTAGGGCTCCGGAGGACGTGTCGGATTCGCGCCCTACTAACTGGTATACGTGACCGGCGTACAGAGCCCTGCTTCTTGCCGAACGCATCGGACAGACTAAACTGCGTTATTTCGGCGCCACGCAACCGTTTTTTATTCTCAATGATCGTTAATCGCATTTAGATCTTAATTGAATCGACGCTCAACTGCCGAGTGCTTGCAAAATACCTATATACTCAGCTGTTTCTTGCAAGCAGTTTCCAATTTAGTGTAGATACGTGTGGGTGTAAGGTGAGCACACTATATAAGTAGTACGAGGTGCATTAAGTTCTGCTTCAGTGTAGCTGGGAACGAGTACTTTAACAAGGTGTAAATATAAACAGCTCGCGTGCAATTTTCACACGAAGCTTCCTAAGCTCTAATGAGTAGCTATGGGATCTCTTCTTGTTAACTAGAACGAAAACTTCTCATCTATAATTTCCACGTGCAGTTTTCGTGTGGTTGGGTCGTAATGTTTTATGTTTCTTTGTAATTTGCTTTTTTATATATTTCGTTTATTTTTATACAAATACTAGCTGTTGCCCTTGACTACGTACGCATAGACGTTCATATAAACATACAACATCCTTTTGTCCTCCTTAATTTGACCATTTCGCAAAATCCTCTACACCTCCGTAAGGAATCTACCTGCCTAATTGCACCTTCGTAGGTCAAGTTGTTTTCGAGATTTCATGATGAGTCAATGAGTGAATTAGTAGATGAATTTCGCTTTTATATACATATATAGGATCATCACACTCACAAATAAGCCGAAGTGCCATGAAATTAAAAAAATACAGTAAACTGGAACTTGGCCCCGAACCGGAAGACGCAGCGCAGTTAGGCCTCCCACTAGATGGACCGAAGACATTGTGAGAGTCATTGTCATCCAGTGGATGCAGAAAGCAGGCTGTTATCACTTATAACAATAGTTTAAATTGTAAACCTTTGATAAAAGAGCTGATAATCTTGAATCATAACTAAAACACTCTCGATTACGTCACCTTTCAAACAAAAAAACTAAATCAAAATCAGTTTAATCATTTGGGAGCTACGATGCCACAAACAGATACACAGATACACCCAGACACACTTTAAGCTTATAAAACCCTACTTTTTGCTTCAGGGATTAAAAACAAATTATAAGTGACTGGCGACCCGCCCGCCGCTTCGCACGGGTGTAATTTACGTGCGAAGCCGGGGCAGGTCGCTAGTTATATATATAAACCTTCCGTGAAAATGTATCTAACTAATGGTGAAAACTGCATCAAAATCCGTTGCGTGGTTGGTGGAGTTAGTGGCCATACAGACAGACAGACGCGGAAAGCGACTTCAATTTATACTATGTAGAAAGAAATAACCTAATATTACGTACTAGCAACCCGCCCGCCCGGCTTCGCATGGGTGTAATTTACGTGCGAAGCCGGGGCGGGTCACTAGTTATATATATAAACCTTCCGTGAAAATGTATCTAACTGATGGTGAAAACCGTATCAAAAACCATTGCGTGGTTTAGGAGGAGTTAGCGGCCATACAGACAGACAGACAGACGCGGTAAGCGACTTTAATTTATACTATGTAGAGATTAGCTACTTTTTTGCTAAGATGATGTTGATATATAAGCTCTGCGGAGACTATTTATATTGTTCGCGGAGTCATAGGCAGTGGAGTAGCTAACCAAAGGCACTTGTGCAAAAAAAATTGGCGCCCTATCTAAACTGGTTAGGTTTTATTAAGTAAAATTAATATTATTATAGGTAATTATGATTATGTGCAAAGCTACTTATTTCATGTACCTATGTGTATGAGTTGTCATGATTAAAGTCGTGTTGCAACCTGTTATTTATATTCTGAAGTTGGGACATATTTTCGCAAGCTCAGTTTGAGGTTTGGTGGTGAGGGCCCCCTGAGCTTGAGGGCCCCAGTGCACGATTCCGCCTAGCCCTCCGATAGCTACGCCACTGGTCACAGGGCCATATATTAGAAGTGAACACTCCATTTTCTCCATACGCTGTATTCGAGCCAGAGGACACCTCATCATTTCTTATCTAAACACATAATGGTAGGTGAGCTGACCGCAGATAAATCACAGGTTGTCGCTAGGGCTTTGCTACAAGCTCAGGTACGAGGTTTCCAAAGCGGGACACACTAATTCTCGCTGGGTGGTGACAAACGGTCGCCGGTCGGCGCCGCACCGTCGCTAGGGATATGAAACCGGCTTGGTGACACCAGTAAACAACCGCCACCTACCTACGCTGTTATTCATGCCATTATTCTGGGTATTCAAGCTTATACTTTTATTTTTAAATATAGAAGGCCTTGGAGGTCAATCTATACGTAAATTGATAACAATTTTTATGTAGCTTGTATAGTAGTAGTTTGTATGGGCTGTGTGGCCAACCCTAGTGTCAGAATTTAACATAACATTACATAACATTTTTATTTATTTAAGTATCAACAAAACATTATGCAACAAAATTTAAAACTATATAATAGAAAAATTTACTAGTTGAAATACCAGGATCGTTGGCCACGGATTAATAATAGATATTTATCATTATCATATTATTTATGAACATGACGCAAGGAAGAAATCTTATATTAGAGTTAATAGTAAACTTAATTTACGTTATAATTATATATACTCAACTTTGATAACACAATGACGGTAAAAAGTTTTGTTTTTGGATTTAATAAGCATTATGCTCTCACTCTCTTTTAAAATTATAGTACCTATAGCTTAATATAAAGGAAGGCTGCGGCGTTGAATTTTAAGTTTTTGTACTAAAACTAATTTAGTTAATATTTGTTACAGGCATAGCACCCACGCTCGGATGGTTATAAGTGGCGCAAACGCCGTCTACATTGTAGGCACATTCAAGCATCTCGGGACTGATGCTGATTTTAAAGTAAGTAAAAATACCTCTCTCGAATGCCTTATCATGTACGTTCTTACCACTATAAATCATGGTTTCAACGTTGTTGTTTCCATGACATTTTGACATGATGACGAAGATTTCTGGTAAACATTTAAAAAAAATCTTAACACTGTCTAAGCTGTGATTTGTTTTTACACTCGATTAGGTATTGATTATTGATTCTATGTCATGGAGTCTTAAAATCAAAGAGGCTTAACTGCAATGCCACTTACAACTATCAGTCATCGTAAGCAAAGTAATATATGCCCAATGCCCATTTACCCAAAAAATCTTTCTATGTTAATTATTAATCCAATTCATCATCATCATCATCAGCCAGAAGACGTCCACTGCTGAATACAGGCCTCCTCCTTTAACATCCATACTGAATGACAGCCTGCCTATTGCATACACTGGATGCCCGCGACTCCAATTTAATGCAGTTCTTTGCCAGAGCTTAACTTTGCCCGATTCAGATTTATCGCAACGAATTTTCTAAAGTAATCAAAATTTTAAATAAGATCCCAGTTTCTAAAAGACCTTCGATTATTCTAGAATAATAACATCAGTTCTCATACACTTCTACTAAACAAGCCCATTACTAGTTGACAATGTACTCAGCATGCTAGCGGCATTGCTACGCTGGGTTGATAATGATTTAGCTTCAGTTGGTGTATCGTATTCTACAGTATATGTATTACTTCCTGCAGTTGTACCTGACGTCAAACGTGACGCAGGCGGACTTCAACATGGGCTACACGATGACAGGCACGCTGGAGCGCGGCTGCCGGTCTACCAACTCCTTCCAAGTCACGCACTTCGCAGTTCTGCGCCGGTGCGATCACGACGCGCACCATCTCAAGACATCGTAAAGCGCTACGTAAAGTGTGCCACTATTAATAATTACTATCCAAAGAATTAATGTACCATAAAAAAACCTAGTTACCTAACCTAGTCGATGATTGTATGACAGTAATAATTTTACCCGTAACATTTACATAGGCATAATCTGGGAAATTCACAATACTTCACCCGACTCAAAAAGTCAGCTTTTCCCAGTTACTATAGGTTCACAGCGACTGCAGAGTTTATCGATTTGGCGTTGGATATAAGTCACACTTTATCCATCCTATTCATGGGCATATAATATTATCTACGAGCACACGAATAATTTATGAAGTATTGAAATCGAAAAGTAGTACTACGGAACCGTACAATATGCGTGTCTCTTGACGCTCTTGGCCAGTTATTTTAAATACTTGTTTACAATCACATCTCTACAATCTCGTAAGATAACTGCCTCATAAGTTAGGTAGAATTCTAGTGAAGATGGTTTATACTCTGTATTTTTATTCATTTTTATGAATGATCTCAATGTATGTTGGCTAGTCATTATTTTTAAGATGTTTATATTGCCAAGCGATATTAATTGTGATGAAGTTTAGAAATTTATTTTTGCAATCTCAATGTATTTGATCTAACCTTCAACGTGATGTAAATTAAAAGTAAATTTGTTTTCCTGGTGTACAGTTGCTTTTCTAATTATAAGTAGTACTAGATGTAGAAACATTATTTTTATATTTACGTGTAATTGTAGTAAAACTCAATTTAGATTTGTATAATAATATCTCTCTTTTCTCAGCTTCTATATGTATGTAATTTAGAACACCTTGCCAATTATAGACTATAGGCTAATAATTGGAAAGACTTAACTTTTCTTGGATATACTTAACTTACCCGGTAGTCGAAATACACATATCGAATTCAATATACATTTTGAATTTCGAAATTAAATTTATATAATTATATAATTTGATACGATAATACATACTACGGTCTTATGTCCTGTTTATTTAATCTTTAAACGAGGAAACCTTCATCTGCGTTTTTTAATGATTTCTACTTTATATATTTTTATATTTTTTATTAGATTTAGATTTTTATATAAATTTTTGTTACATTAAACATCCAGTAACTGTATCCATTGCACGTTGCTGTTACTAAAAATAATAGTGTGTACGAGGCTTGCGAGCCTGTGGCTCGTGGCTGCTGACGATTGACAGTTATTTTCTTTTCGCGAAACAGATGAAAAGGGCGCCACAATGTGCTTGTTTTTCCGTGTACAGACTGGGCCCTTATTCTCTATCTCACACGAGATTCCTTGTCATAAACGCGTGACGTGGTAACATAAAAATATAATTGAAAAATTAACTCTCTGCCCTTAGTCTTTATGACCACATAAACTTGCAACGCGGCGTTACGTTATTTGCGTGAAATTGGCAATGCGATGAGTTTTGTAAGGCGCTTGTTTTAAACGGTCAAAATAACATAAAGCAAGCTAACGCGTTTCGTGCACGTATGTCAAGATAATGTATTTAGTATCCAATCGGAAGACGTGTTTGGTTCGCTTGACGCGTTTCAATGTTGTAACCATGGTTACCGTGTTATTTGTGACCATGGTCACTGTGTTAGAACACATTTACAGCGTGTATGCGTGTTTTGTTTTTGTATACAGAATTAGGGCCCTGGTGTTAGTAGTGACACGCAACATGAAATGCAACACGCATGTTACAGTACGTACTGTGCCGTCCAAATTGATGCGATGCAACATGCATCGACACAAGTTCACCTAGTCTAGACGTGTAGCACGCACGAATCGTGCTTCACTCGTGCACACAACGAGCATTTCAAGTCGTGCGCGCAGCGATTTATCAATTGTCGGTTTTGGAGACGAACTCAAAAAGGCGCGCATTGACGGAAACAGTTGAATAGAGCAGGTTCGTAGTAAATGCACGGTTGGTGCACCGCCTGGTCCTAACTGAAAACTGTACACTCAGTATCGAGTAGGTGTACTAAAGAGCCCATGTGACGGTTACAGTTACGGCTAGCTAGTGATTAAGATTTTATTAAAAATATAGTCAGGAGTCACTCGTACCTGACTTAATAAAAGTTCATCATAGCTTCAAATATTGAAGCTATAACAATAATTAAATCGGTAGCCAGTAGAGAAAATTGCAGTTCATCATAAATGTTTGATAAGTGGATGGGAATTCATTTTAAAATGGCTGTGAGCGATTTTCCGGCGTAGCTTCTTCACGGTTCGGTGGACAAAATAATAATGTATTGAACCGCATCGTTCATCATATATGTGTATGCATATGTACCTACATATATGATGTACCTAGATATATCTCGACCGAGTGACCGCACTTGGTGCGTTGTACCCCGGGAAAAATTGTTTGATGAAAGATATTACAATGTGGCGAAATCGAAAGGGCGAGCTTTCGATAAAGCGAAGTAATTTGTTTTTGTGTTGCAACGTAACTTTTTTGAAAGGAAGATATTTTTAGTAGAAATACGGCTTGTATTATTCCTTTACCATAGAGCAGAATGTTCAAACTAGGACAGCTTAGTTCACTTTTAGTAAGTAAATATTTATATAGATATCAGGATGATTAAATCCAGATTTATGAAACCGAAGCCGATTTGATAAACCTATGATTGACACCAACTTTAGTAAAATAATTCATTTCATACACATTTACTGTGTGAAGAAGACAAAATATGAACCTAGTTTCTTTCTAACTGAATTATAAATATAAAACTTATTTATTACTGACTTAAAAAAAAGAACTGAAAGTTTTTCCAACTCTGGGTGAGTTTAAATGTGTTTCTTCGCTAACTTACATACTAACTAGTAACATTGTTAAGAAAATCGACCTTACAAACGTTAGTTAAGTAATACATTCCTTGCTCAGTCTAAATTGCATTATGGAAACTGACGTGCTTTTCCCACGTTTTGTTTGTATTACACGGGAATTACTCACGAATGATTAAGGCAGTTATACCGGTTTAGCCGGTTAACTACAGTCGGAATAACTGCCTTAATCATAATCGTAATTTCCGTGTTAAAAAAAATGTTGCTCCGTCTCGCTTACGCGCGTGACAATTTCCGACAGCGAGAGGTTAAGTTGACTGAGCTATTTTAAATAACTTAACTAACGTTTATAAGTAAGCCTGGTTTAAGCTAAGATAGGTTACAAATGGACTATTTTGTACCATTAACAACCTATTACGATAGTTGTTAAAAACGTGTTTTTTCTAACATAATTGTGTCTTACAAGTAATGGTCCATTTGGAGCCCCATAGACGTTTAGCCATAAAATTAAGGAGTTTAAATGTAAAAATGGTGGAAAATTAAACGTCCAGTATCGCCCTCCCTCCAGTGTGTATACACATCATTTTTGTACAAAGTTGTGTGTATTTTATGGCTCCTATTTGGCTATATTTACTAGTGTACAATTGTATGTTAATAATAATATGACGAATTAACTAAGGATGTTTTACGCTTTTTCTAGTCGCTCTACTCTAATTAGATATATGTAAATTGATTCGTTCGTATGATGTCTTGTAGAAATTTTGGTAAGAAAAACAGTAATGTTTACTTGTTTAGGGTAGAGATGTAAAATAAAATTAAAGTCCTATAAATACAAAACAGAAATTGAAACTTACCAAATCTTACCAAATCCCCACAGAATTCACTTATGTAGATGGAGCAAAGTAAATGGAAAATCCAATGCTTTTATAAGTATCACAGTTGTTTATCTCAAACGCTAAAAGCCACTTTTAACCTTCAGATTATTTTGTACCTTTCCACAATATCCACTAATCAAAGCAGCCAGCCGTCATTGGATTAATTTCATTCTAAGTCCATGGAAATGTTTCACCGCATACATACTAATGCCACCACAGAACGCTAAGGAGTTGCTACTAGCTGTACATAAACATGCAAATCATGCTACAAATCCCTCTGGGTTAACTTTGCTTACAGTATAACTGGCAGTATGAATAATTTGAATTAGAAAGTTACTAGAAACTTTGGAGGAAAGAGAATCTTTCCTAACGATTTCTTTTCGACGGATAAGGGCGGTGCGTTTTTATATCTCGTAACTCTTGAAAAATAACTGTAAAACCAAAAATTAGGGTAAATCAGAACCACCGATAAAAATAGTAATACTTAATCATATGAAGCTTCCAGTATAGAGCGTTCGTATCAATTCAAGGATTTACTACCATTAGAAATCTCTCATGTCATAAAAAATGCAACACGTTTAACGTGCATCAGAAATATATCACTGAAGTTCCATGATCTCTCTTACTGTTCGTATGTACCATCCTCTTCAAGTATTGGAAGCACGACCCCTTCCGCTTGAAGCTGGCGTCCACCTTCAAAGATCACAAAGCGCCTTTGAAATACTGATTGTCTTAATATTAACCCCTTTCTATAACTAATGATAAGCAAACAAACCAATCGAGGTTGACAAGTTTGACCCCTTTGATAAGAACTGTTCCTCTTATCTTTGTTCTGTTTATATTATTTGGTTTAGTTTCAAAGTTGCGTTGAAATTGTGTGCTACATTATCCAGACTCAAAGGGTAGATTGGAAATCATTTATGTATTTCCGTTTTGTTCAATATTGCTAGTGAGATTATGCTATCTGAGGCTAGTTTCCGTTGGGTATGCAAACTGACTCGAAGGATCTCTTTGAATGGAAAATGTAACAGAAGCCCGAATCTAGTAAACTTATTCTAATATGTATTGCTACGTAGACATACCTATCCAGGCAGACAATCGAGAAATAATAGCTGAATCATCGATATTAACAAAAATATACAATATATACTTTGAGAGGATAATGTAGTACATATAGATCGATGAGGATAATAAATAATTTGTATTCTGTTGTTACCCATACATGATGGATAGATGGATGGATAACATCATCAATAACAACTTAATTTCTACTCATTTTCGTGTAGTATAAAGTATTAACGTAATGCAAGTGCCAAAAATTTAGGGAGCTTTTTAATTTCTAAGTAATGTACCTACTAATTAATGTGAAATGTTGTAAATATTTGCTTCGAACTCTACGTGTTGTCTTTCGTACATCAAGATGACTCAAATAAATATAATGAAAACTTTATCTATCTTTCATTTTACTCGTAGTCCAAGACAAGTATATATATAAGGAAACGTGGATATAAAAATCCACAATATTTTTTCCGGGCCCTTAATATGAGCGCTAGTTAATAATATTTTTTCTATCGTATACTATAGTTTCATATTCCCTTTCACACACATTTCATATTATATTTTATATTCAATATAGCCTCTTGGTTTTGGTTTCGGCAATATATTAATTACAGAACTACGCAATATAATTTAAAGTAACATTTCCCTGTAATAACAATTTGCAGTCGCTATAGTTATCGCTGTAGGATTGCTTACGTCGCGACAACTAGTGCTTTTCTAGTGATACCTAAATTAATCATACCAATATCATAAACGCGAAGTGTGTTTGTTTGTAGGGCTTTCACGTTTCACGAAGTGTGTTTGTTTGTAGCAACGGATTGGCGTAATTTTTTGCATAGAGTATTAAAGGGCCGCAGGGTGAAGAGGAATTCTTATCCCGGATAAATATTTCTGAGAGAATATCCATGCTGGTGAAACCGCGGGCGCAGCTGAATTGGTAATAAACTAAGTAAATAATTAAATAAGTTGAACAATGTCTCTGTGTGACTATAAGTGAATATTTCAATCAACAAACAAATTAAATCGTTTGATACCTTTGCGTGTACACCGCACAGTCAGTTAGTATAAATGGTAACAGAATATCTCGGAAGTTGCGTACAGTTATTATACCCCAGCGGGCTGCGGTCACATGCGGAAGCATGTGCTACAGTTCTCCAGTGTATAACCACGTATAACGGGCTCCGGCGACCATTGTCTCTCAGTCCCGAGCCACCTCTCTTCGCACGATGTATCACGATAAAGTCGTCCTCATCACCGGCGCCAGCTCGGGAATCGGGGCAGCCTGCGCGTTACAATTCGCCAAATCATCCGCCCTTCTATCTTTGATCGGACGAAATACCGACAATCTAAAGAAAATTGCACGTTACTGTGAAGAAATTAATCGCAAGAAACCTCTTATTATCACCGCCGATATAGGTTCAAATGAAGACGTCGAGAGAATTATAGCGGATACGGTGAAACACTTTGGCCGAATTGATGTCCTTGTAAACAACGCCGGAGTAGCTTCAATGGTTGGGACACAGTCAAAAACATTAGCATTCGACCGGGTAATATCTACAAACTTGCGAGGCACATATCTCGTCACAAATCAAGCCATACCACATCTAATAAAAACAAAAGGAAACATTGTCAACTTATCAAGTGTTCTGTCCAACAAGCCGTTGTCAATTATGACACCTTACTGCATGACGAAGGCAGCAATCGATATGTTCACAAAATGTGCAGCTTTAGAGTTAGGGCCCAATGGTGTCAGAGTGAATGCTGTCAACCCGGGACCGATCAAAACGGAGCTGTTCAAAAGAAGTGGCATGAGTCAAGAAGAAACTGACAAAATGTTTGCAATTATTGAAGCTACGTCACCTCTGAGGAAAGTTACCAAGAGCGAAGATGTCGCTGAATTAGTGATATTCCTGGCAAGTGACAAAGCGAGTTGTATCACCGGGAGCTGTTACGTTATCGACTGCGGCTTAATGTTGGGTGACGCAAGTACCTAACTCCTGATAAAGTTAATAACTTTTCTCGTGTAGGCGTATACTACTTATTCGTATAATGAAAGCATAAAATACGCCGAATAAATGAAAACTTGTTTAATTAACGCCGACTTAATCCCGCATTTTGTTTTGTGTACAACAAATATTATGTTCATAACTTCGATAACTTCGCGGAGGACGGCTAATTTCTCCGTGACACTCGACCGAACAAAGACGGGAAAAGATTAAAATATGTCAGGGGTGTATCGCGAATTCGCGACGTAACAAAACAAGTAACAAACAAAGGATCCAGGACTTAGCGTTGATAAAGGCCGCGAGATGTTCGGGGAGCATCGACGGCGCCATTTAGATACCGCGCACAAATCCGGCAATTACCTAGTATTTTCTGGTGAGTACCTGTTCTTTCTGCGCGTAATTACGGTAATACATTCAGTTATCTGGCAGCGGTAATCCTTCCCCAGGTGGCGGCTAATGCCGTGTTATCTCGCGTTAATTTCCCGCGTATAATCGTCCCGCAAATTGATTGTTCTCCCCGCAGTGGCGTCACTGAAAATTAAATTAAAAATTCCTCGTCCAATTTTCACGTCGACGTCCAAAGTTTTTATTTAGTTTTAACGCTTTTGTGCGACAAAAGCTTTCGTATCCGTCGTTGGGAATACTCGTTACAGGAGGATAAAATGTAGAATATTTTGTATTCCCGTTTTATTCTCGTATTAAATTAGTACACGTACACGGGTGGCAAGATTACCCACGTCGTCCATAACTCAGTGGTTGAATTACGTCGGTTTCGTTACAGGCGTTGTAATTAATCTGTGCCCGGATACCTAGGCCCACGGCATGGTAACTTTAAACGGCTATATCGTAGAATATCCTCGTTAGTTGTAAACGCTGGCTCGATTAATATAATTCCGTAATTTATAGGCGGCGAGCGTTTCCTCGGCGCCATTGTTATTGGGCCAAACCGCGGGTTTCAATTACGCAGCGCTACTCAAACAGATATTGCTTTTCTCTCTTCCTTAATGCTTGTAACTTTGTCAATGGTTCCTGCAATTATCTATCTTTGGAGTGTGTTGGGAGCTATTTTGCTTAGGTTTGTAAAAGTTGGTTTCATTCCATAAATCCCAAACAAGATGAAAGACCCCTCGATATTGCCAAGATTAAAGATTGGGAGCGCGCAAATTTAGTTTGGGAAATCTCAACATATGATTGTTACTACCTGCACCTCGCAGTTTCACCTGCTATCCTACAGGAATCATATTTTTTTCGGGATATAAAGAACCCTATTTGTTAATCCAGGGTATAAGCTACATCCATACCATACACATTGGTCGTTTAGTTTTTACGCAGTTGAAGGTGGAAAAACATATTGCACTCGCAGTGCGAGACTCGCACAAACTTTTGCATTTATAAAATAAGTTTGATAACGGAAGTGACTTTTCAAGTGAGTTTAAGTGTGTTTTTAACTTTCGATTAACTTCGAACTGTAGCAATAAAAAATATGTTGTAAAATCTTCGACTGAAAAACAATTTATGGACGGGTCCAGAACGAGCGCATTTTTGAAGATTTCAAAATGAGCGCCGGTTCTCACTTCGTTTCAGTTGGTCGGTTGGCCCGTCCATTCATTTTATTTTGGTCGTAGATTAAAATAGCAATTAAAGTTTTTTAAACTTGATTATCACGACGCAGTTATAAATTCATTATAAATAAACACCTTGGCATCAGTACCTGAGGATAAGTTAAGACTCTATTGCACCGGGGCGCACGTAGAGCACCGTAGAGCTAAGTTAGCCGAAGTAGAGACTGCATTACCTCTACCATCTATACGTGTTCGGGCTTTGTTTATGTTTATAACGTTATTAACCGAAGGATCGTGCTGTTTCGTCTTTATGTAGAGTCCACTTCACATTCAAGCTAAACTTGGATATTGTGCAGAATCTCTTTTAACCGAAGGTTATAGAAACGGAACCTTAAAGATAATTTTTTACAGGAATATATCTTGCAAACGTACTTTTGTTAGTATAGAAACCCAGAAATGTTTATTTTGCGATAATGTTTAAAACCAAACAAAATTTACAAGTAATTTACAAGTATGAGTAATTGATTATTCAAATTTGAACTTAATGGTAGTAGGTGATGCTATCATCATCATTAACATCAGCCCTGAGTGACCCATTGCTTGGTATAGACTTCCCTTGGTTTATGCCATTCTCCCCAGTTATACTATGAAAACCACAACTTAACTTGCATGAAATAATATCTAAGCACAAATTCATTAGATACATAAGCAGAAACAATCTGTTTTGTTGATTAAACAGACTCTTTGTCAACAAAATGCATTGCACTGACCTATTTCAAAGCGACCTTGTGAGCAATTTGTCGAGCTAAATGCCAAGTAGCTGCTGACCTCGACAAATAGCAACAATTCAAGAATGCCCTGGTGAGATGAGAAAATGAAAGGCTGCAGTACGTCGCATTATTGGTCATCTCCGTTTCAGGGCACGTCGCACTGTCCTATTTGCTGACAGTAATCTTGAAGACTTGCCAGCGCCGGGCCTCCCGAAATATATTGGAACTCTAGACCCCAGAGACCGAGCGCTGCGGACTCTAGGTGATCATTCCTTGTTTTGTGATGAGCATTAAACGAAAACCGACCGCAATGTCGAACTGATAAAGTCGAAAGTTCGCCTACCTTTGCGTATATATTTTGATAGGAAAGGGCTGAGCAATCGAAAGACGTCTATTTAAGGGGCCAGCGGATCACTTTGCTTGTAATTTGTATTGCGCGTGCCGGGAATTTCTTCATAAGCGGGAAAATCAACACACCCTTATTAGATGATTAACTAAATGCCCATACAGCTGTTAGGGAAATATTTATATGTTCGACTTAATCAACTTTTCCTCTTCTGATGTTGAGCAAATTAGTGTTTATGATCAGAGACGTACTTAATACTTCAAACGAACGATATACTTTATGATAGCGTGTGTTTAGGCGTCTTAGGGTTCTAGCGGGCCAGCATGGTGGCCATGGGGCCATCCTCTCTCTCTCTCTCTCCATCTGTTTCACTGAGAAAAGACCTGTGTCCCAGCAGTGGGAGAACACCGGTAAAAACCGGTGTCCAAGAATCTCAAAACTAAAATTCAAGGACGTCTGACATTCACCCACCAATATGGTGGCCAGCATGCTGGATTAGGGCCTATCCTCTCTCTCTCTCTGAGGGTAGGCCTGTGTCTCAATGCAGTTGGGAATATGATAGGCTATGACCTATAAAAACACAGAAAAAATATTAATATAAGTAGGAAGCTTTTCTTTTACTCTGAACGTTACAGAATCTCTGTTATTTTACCACTCTTTAAATTATTCGTAGACTACCACACAGAGAGGGCTCAAGGTCATTGTGTTCGGAATTGCAGTGGAACAGGCCTGGGGTCTTACGGCTACCTGTTTTCATCGATTCTGTTTAGGTAATGAGAGAAGTTGCGCGACCGCAAACCGTATCTCAGCGCGTTAAGATTCACGTTCACGTGATTTTCTGAACTGTGCTGTTACAGCGCTAATTCTAGCCCACGTTAAGAGTTATCTGTAAAGCCCTTGGTAACAATAAATTATCCTGGATACTTGCTTATTAGTCATGAAACCAGAATATCAGGTCACCTGAAAGCTTCTCTGAGAAGACTTAATTATCTTGGTGCACTCACATCCTGATTCGAAACGATTCGGAACCCAGCACCCGAAACAGAACATCACTTTTTAAATAAATATAGGTAAAAGTGCTTAAGTAACTCCTGTTATATTTTGCTTATTAGCGAAATTGTAAACAGATATTGGCATGATATTTCTTATAGAACATGAATTGCCTTTTCTAAGAGCGAAGCACATAGAAAGGGCAGCACTGTACCTATCTTCGTACCCGGAGACCTTCAGACCTTCAGCCTGGCGCCCTCGAAATCGGACGGCAATAAAAAAGATCTCACGCAATCATATTTTATCGGCAAAGCTATTTTCCGCAGGCGGATACCGCGCTCTCCGCTTCGTTTATGGAAACTGCCTCGACTTCCGAACCTACATAAAACAACTTCTTTACAATAATACTTAACTGAATGTATCTATAGAAATCTATTACCTATAATCTATTAATTAATAAATATTCGGGACATTTTTACATTTGTCATCTGACCCCAAACTAAGCAAAGCTTGTATTATGCCTGTCAGAGACTGACAGATATTATTTTAATAGATATTAGCACCCAGATATAGACAAACACAAATGTTCATCACATGAATGCCCTAGGTGGGAATCGAACCCACGACTCCAAGCGCAGAAGGCAGGGTCACTACCAACTGAGCCACCGCGGCAGTGTATAATAATTCTATTTAGTAATATCGAAGTAAATAATAAAAACGTAGGTAGGTTTATTATACTACGATAGGTACAGGTGTTCATTAGACCATAGAAAGCTATTCAACACTACCGTTTTTAGAATACGAGTTAGATATAAAAGTTTCGATTAAAATTAGTTTTTTTTTGCTGTCAGTTTACAAAATTCTTTGTGAAGGCACTGTGACTTATTTTATTTTATTTATTTAAGTTCAACTGCTTTAACTTATATCGTTAGTCCAAAAGGTCACCCTTTCACCGTAATTAACCTTATCATTACTTGTACCTATGTACTTATTATCATTCCAATGGTAAGAACTATAAGTAATAAATGAAATTTGATAAAAACCACGGACCACCTTGGAAAAAATCTCATAACTTGAAACCACTGGCCAGGTTTTGATCAAACATAGCTAAAACTAATTCATGTACCAAAGAAAAATAAAAAAAATATCACGCTTAATCTATACCGCTCGTGATAAGTGAGCTGGTAAATTTTTCGCCCAGAGATTTTATGCCTATTACGGGAGGCTGTATTCCAGTAAATAAGCAAAAAAACATTTAACAAAAGTGCTCTTGGTACTTTACCCCACGGGCGACTTCTGCATTCTTTTTTTTAAATGTAATTAAGGTTTTTTTTGTTTTAATAATAACCTTGGATACTTTAAATAGAATTAAATTGTTATAGACAGTCCACGAACTCAAAATTGGTCTAAATCAAATCGATCCACACGCGTTCAAAAAAAATGGTAACAAACATAAAAACATAAACACAACACAGAACCCCTAACACTAAACCTTAACTTTTCCTTTCCATTCCGTCGTGTTTAAAAAAATACCACACCAACTCAAAAGGCATTCCTGCAAAATGTTTCATGTCTATCGCCACCAACATCAAACTAACAAACAGCCCAACGTCATAAAAACATTTCTTTATTTCTTATTCGAGTAGGTATTCCCTTTCAAGTAGAGGCAGGTGGTGACGTGGACGCGATACAATACACTTGTTACACGAACCAGGAAAACAAGCCTCGATAAATATGTCTGAACAACGAAGAAAATGCCCTGAAAATGTAGCCTCCTAATGATAATACAATTACCTTGTATTCGGCTGCCATAACTGAATAATTTATCTCGGCCGTACTTCTGTTATTATTTTCGTATTAGATGAGTGCTAAACACGCAGGGCATCTGAACACGTTAATAAATAATTAATTGTTACTTCGAAAGTCATTAGGTTAAGCAATCATACTGAAAATTTCTGTAGAAATCGTTCCTATTAAACGAATGTACAAAATATCCCTATCATTTTAATTTTACTCGTGTTTATCAGTTAAATTACTAAGCTTTACTTTTAAAAGGCAAGTATGAAATGTTCGAATAGTAAGCAAAGTACGAGTATTCGATACGCAAAATACGTATCAAAAATCATACAAATTTTGAATTTGGAAATTGAAAGTTATATGGAATGTGGAGACGCACTGCTTATTTATCACGCCATGTGGCACATTATCGCTGGTGTTGTTTCACTGTCAAAAGTGTCAAAAAGCAATAGATAATTTTAGTAATTACACAATAAATATCGTCTGGTATTAACACATGCCTCTATGTAGTGCATTTCAGTGTAAAAATAGAGGTACACACCGTTTTCCTTCCGATGAAAAAAAATAATATTGATAATTTTAATGCATACCTACCTTGCCAAAAGATTAGCTTTTTTACCAGCTAAGGAAGCATTAACTCTTTTTTGAGATTCGCCACTGTCATTAGAGAAACATTTTACTGTTTAAAAGCAAAGTTTATTTTTATTGTTTCCTTCAAGAGCAATTCCCGTGTAACATAAATAAAACATCGAATATTCGTATTTAACACATCGAATATTCGTATTTAACACAACATGTCAATGTTTTTTTCACAGCCTCTGTGCATTCACCTTTTTTTAAGTGTAAACACGGAATTAAACATCTTTGCTCATTAAAATATTGTACAAACGTCAAGATGATTTTGACAGCAAAGCAAACGTCAATAACCATAAAACCAAATTTTTGTCAAAGTGTGTTCTTCAAAAATGAACACATTCAATACCATGTTTAAGAATATTGTAATCACTCCCAATCTTCCAATTAAGTTTGATTTACGTAAATTTTATTCCAAACTATTCTCTTTCAAAACACCTTCCAGCTAAAACTCCTAAAACTCTGGAAGTCGACTTTAAAGCTACTTGCCAACCCATATCTCTATTCGACAGGGAGCGATTCTCAGTTGCCGCGGAAAGTGGGCCGTTAATCATCAGGCATTGCGGCGAATCTCCAGCTACGTGCAGGTAACGTGTTCACAATATCATGAGACGTGACAGCGCACCCTAGGCACGTCGCACGAATTATAGAGCAAGCAATAATTCAATCAGTGAAGGCTTAACGATTATGTTTACCAACACGAGCGACGCGACGACTCCATATAGGAAAAGGGTGGTCTCCAATCCCCAACGTGCTATCGACGAATAATTTTACAAGGGTTTTGAGATTAATAACTTATCGATTGCTGTTATCCATATCCGTACCTATAAAGTGTGTAGATGGCCAATCATACTTTTAAGGATAATTCACGCAGGATTTTTCACAAAACAGTGTGATACAAACTCTACAAGAAACAGTCACCTAACCAAATAAAGAAATACGTAAAAGTTTGAAAACATCGCGCGATAGTCAAAGTGGAAAACTCGTCAACACTGGACGTCAATGTAATTCCATAGCTATGAATACACGCTTCTCTCTCCTAATTACAATAATGTCTTGGCTCCGCTGCGGAGAATGTCGTGATGAAGACAAGATATTAAAAGGTACTGTAGAACATCACTCCGCGTAAGTAAATAAATCATTTCTCTCAAACTTGCGTAATCAAATTAGAATTTCTTAGAGGCAATAACTGTCAAAACAATGTTGTTAATTAAATTAATTATTATTGCCGTCTTTACGTCGGCATATCCACGATGCTAACGATCTACACTGTCACTTGCTGTATATATAGGTATGGATTGTTTTTTAAACCAATTATGATGTAATTACGTAGGTACCTATTAGATATTGAAAATTACTTTCTACACAAAAAAGTAGTGCAACCGATTTCAATCAGATTAATTTAGCATATTCGACAAATAAAGTATCAATTAAAATGGATTTCAAAAACATTATAAAAAAATATGCGTGATCAGATTTTAAATAAAAACAATATATTCGAAAACACTGTTTTAAACTATCACAGTTGTTCACTAAAGTTATATCATTATTTACGGGATATTCCCGTGTCTTCCCGTGAACATGGTGCATGTAACTGCGCCGAAATATCGGGAGCTCATTCCACAACCTTACCACGGTAAATATCCCGTAAATAATCATATAACTTCAATATATTCGAGTATATAACGTAGAACCTGAATAAGGAACTTGTCGTTTGTTTTAAACCATGATACCGTGTACCAAACTCCTGTTGCTGCCCTCCTGTGTCTGTTTTCCAACTTAGAAAATGCCAAAGTTTAAGATTTAAGAGCATCTTATACCAAATTTGACGGTTTTAAATCATTTTTTTTTTTTCAGTTAAATTACAATATTTGAGCTGGAAAAAAATACATGTCACAGATACATCTGTGTTAGAGTCTGTGATTTGGTTCAAAACACGATAGAATAAACTTTCCTCGATCAAAAAAAAAATCTGAAACAAAGTCGATTCAGTTTATTTTTTTCGTTTTATGCTCTAATGAAAGCTCGTAACAACTTGGAAATTGCATGTACTGAAAGGCAATTTTATTAAAAAAAAAATTATTTGGATAGAATTTTGATAGTGAATAGCTTAGTTTTTTAGTGAAATTAAAACTGTAAAAAGGTCCCGAGAATTTGCGCGCGCCGCGTTCAGTGCCGCGCCAGGCGTCATCGAGGTCGGACCTATGTTCGTTTTTGTCGTTGCACTCCCCCCGCGGGCGTCCTGACTCTAGCGCGGCAATATACATCGTCGCTATAACTTGGCGGGGGCTGAGGGAGCGTTTTGTTGCCTACGTGACTCGGAGAGGCGGCCGTTAAGGCCGAATCCTACTGCCCAGTAAATAGCACTCTAATGCTTTAAGTACGTAGACCACCAAGTGGCACCCAGGGGAATTGTAACGGTCTTGAGGAAACGACTGCAAAACGAATGAAAGTCTAGTATCTAGAGCTCGCAACTAGATTTACAGTGCTTAGATACCCAATAATGTTCCTGCGAGATTTATACTAGCTGGAGGTGTAGATGTGTGAAATATTGAAGTTATCTATCGTCTTGATACGTGTCTGGCGTAGATTTTACAATTTATAGTTTGCTAGAACATGGCTTATTTACGTAATTATAATTGAAAAAGATTCTAGTAAACAACTATCATATTATAATTGGAACAATCAGTGAAATTAATAGTTTGTAACCAAAAAGCATATGAGAGATTTTCCGAGTCTGGCGCTAATAAGTCAACCAAACTTGGTACAAGCATTTATTTGCTCTGACAGCTGCAATAACATTGTAAAGAGCTGAATCAAAACCACCAATTCTGATCACTTCCGCTAGGTTTTTGATCGTAAGACTGTAGCAGATACCCGATATAATTCAGTGAACTTTTTAAAGGAAATGTTTTGATTCACCTATTTACGATGTTAGAGCAAATAAATGCTTAGACCGACAATAATGAAAATTTAAGTCTTTTTTTTTAACCATCACATCACATCACATCAGCAGCCATCAAACGTCCACTGTTGGACAAAGGCCTCCCTCTTAAAGCGGGGTGTTGCCATAATCCCCACGCTTGGCAGGCGGCTTGGGGATCGCAGTAAGTTCACCGTGTAACCACACTTTAGATTTAGTTGTGGTTGTTTCGCCATCTATAGATGAAAAAAATATTTTAAATGTTGATATAAAAAGCAGTCATTCATAAAAAAAAAATCCACATTCATATCAAAAGATATAGGCCTATCTACTCAGCAGTGGGAGAAGAGGTTGTAAATGTTAATGATGATGAAGTTTTCCTTCTTAATATTTTAGCATGCTACTGGCCAAACGAGTTATATGAGCCGTGTTTTGGTGGATGTGCTGAGGTGTCCTGCGACAATCCCCGCAACCACCTGCGACCGTGCTACCCATACTGCGAGCCAGGGTGCATCTGTGAGGAACCCTACGTGAGAGATGATCGTACACATCAGTGCGTGCTGCCACAAGACTGCTCTCCGTAAGTATTCGTGGAACTTAACTTTACTGTTCACTGATAGAGTGATATACTATAGAGTGGGTTTCACATAAATAATAGTTAAATAAATAAAAATAGGATTAGCTTTCAAATGTTGGACCACCTTCAAGATGTTTTTAACCCAAATGAAAATAGATAACATGTTTTTTTTTCAGCACCCAAATGGGTATACCAGTTCCAACCAAGGCGGACAGAAGATCTGACAAACTACCACCCCCGCAGCCGCCACCGCCACCCAAGCCTGCATACATGCGATCAGCTCCGCGTATGCACATGAAGCGTGATGACCCGCTTGAATTCATAGATGACCTTCCTCCACCACCCCTTTCTAATAACTATAAAGAAGACTATAAGAGACTATTAGACGCACCAAAAGGTTCTTCAGATGTATCAAGAATGGGTAATTATTTCAACATCGTGATTGCTCCGCCACCCATCAAGGCTCTACAGCCGAGGAAGCTGCTGGGTAATAACTTCCCACAGAGCAAAAGGTTATCTTAGGTTACGTTTAGTTGATTAATTCAAATTCTTAAATAAATTACAAATAGAGTATTAACTTTTTTATTCACTTCTATCCTTGTTAAAACAAGTACAAGTACGTATTCCATCTTAATTTCTTCAAACCTAAAACAAATAGATATCTTCTTCAAGTTAGTGGTCAAACGCGGCCAAATACGCAATAAAACCTTTCATCTCTACAGCTATAAACCAACTAAAATAAAAAATAACATGTGATAAGCTATAGTCAAAATTTGCTGTTCCATCTGTCCCACGCTGGAGACAAATGATTATTTGAAAAGGTAGAAATTAATTCTACTAAGAGCTTATTTAATAAAATAATGATAGAAGACGTAGAATACTAGTAGTAGAGATAGTCATTTGCTTACGTTAATAGTATCACAAACGCCGCTCGATTATGCAATAAGATAATTTTAAAGATATGATAAACCCATAAATTAAAAAAACTTTCTACCTGTACCTACTACAATATATTATAGTAAAAAATAAGTATCGTTTTAATTCCATCACGATAAAAAGACGATCACAACAGATTGTTCTCGATTCTTTTTTCTAGTATCGATAAAGACGCGAGCGAACACATCCGGCAGCGTCGCGTCACCGTCGTTTTTGCGAACCAAGTTGAATTTCACTGATTAGTATTTCACCAACTCTCTCGAAAGCAAACTGTAAACTCGCCCACCAAAACAATGCGTTGACGAAACAAGGAAAATGAGGAAACTATTGGTGCTAGCGTTTCTGCTGTGTAAGTGTTTGACTTTACTCGTTATTAACGTGAGTTCGGCGGCGAGTGACATCCAAGGACACAATTATATTGCAGATGATATAATAGCCATAGCTTCGAGACCGAACAATTACGACTATGACGACATCGATGCCTCCAAGAGACATTATATGCAGCAGATGGAAGACAGGCGCAACTGGAGAAAAAAGGCGCTGGCGAAAGCTGCGGACGAGCATAGGGACCGGGACAGGGAGTGGGAGCGGAGGAGATACGAGTATGAAAACCAGAGATACATGGATGATACGGACTCCAAAAGCTTCAATGCCATAGAGAGACAGAGGGACATGGACAGTCAACCAGGTTACAGAGACAGACATCGTAAATACGATGACGTTGTTGATAAGATGCAGATACCCTCAGGCATTAAAAGTTCAGAGGTGGCACACGCATCATCATTAGTGTACGTTTTATAGTTCTATCAGCTCATCAAAACATAATTCTACTATCAACTACAAACTAAATTAAGCATTACTTTTAACTTTTGTTTACAGAGAGAGGGAGAAAGATGTGGAAAAGAAATTGCCTGTAGATTTGAATTGCCAAAGACCGCATGAAAAGTAGGTAACAGATCTAACTTCCAACAAACACTTATTTAGTCGGAATTTTACGTACTTCAGGAAACGGTAAATATTGTCTTAAAGCAGATTACCTGACTGATAGAATTATGTTAATTTACCCGATCGTATGTATTTATGTTTGTTTGTATTTTTTTACGTTTCTATACTACCTCCTATAGTCTAAACGGCTAGACCGATTTCAATGTGTGAGGTGTCGTTAGATTCGCGTTTATACCCAGTATATAGGCTACATTTTACAGTCGGGTTTTTGTTTTTATTTTCATAATATTCTAAACAAAATAAAAGCTAAAACTAAAACTACAAATACAGTATATAGTGCCCATAATATTCTTGATGTATATGTAAGAATTCACGGTAATTGGATGTCTGATACTTATATATCTCCGATGTCAGATACGAATCTTGCTTCGCGGGGTGTGCGTCGGTGACGTGTGACAACCCGCGCGACCGGATGCAGCCATGCTATCCGTTCTGCGAGGCGGGCTGCGTGTGCATACACCCTCACGTTCGAGATGACAGGACACATAAGTGTGTACTGCCCGAAGACTGCACCAAGTAAGTACTAACTAACGAAGAAGGGAGAGTAGAAACCGCGCGGCGCAGCTACTTACAAACATCACTACGTGGTATAAAACAAAGTCGCTGTCGCTGTCTGTCCGTCCCTATGTATGCTTAAATCTTTAAAACTACGCAACGGATTTAGAAGCGTTTTTTTTTATAGATAGAGTGATTCAAGAGGAAGGTTTATATGTATAACTAGCGACCCGCCCCGGCTTCGCGCGTAAATTACACCCGTGCGAAGCCGGGCGGGCGGATCGCTAGTTCATTATAAAACATATTGAACAGAACAAGCTTTACGACATTTTTAGACGAGACGTCGAGCATATAACTCGCCTGATGGTAAACGCTAAATTAGGTTGGCCATGAACAAAACATTCACATGTATAGACATTTCTGACAACTGCCTTTTCTCTTTCTACTTCATTAAAATTTTCCAGTATACTTTACCCTGGCCATATTTTATATCATGGGCCTATCTCCACACCTTACTAAAAATCCAAGTTACACAATTAATATTTAGGTAATAAATAATACAATTTGAGGGCACGGCAGTGCCCCCGCCAAGTCGATAAGTCTATACTCAAAATAATAAACTTTTTCATTTTAATTTCCTTTTTCAGAGGACTGAAAGGTATTCCTGATTTGGGAGAAGAAGCCGCTTCTTAGCCTATCATAAGTAACAAACATAATGTAGTAATGTAATTAGTATCATAATATTAATAAGTTGATTTCATTTACACTTTGTTTTTAATTTCCTTAACCAAGCATACATCAAGTGGGAAAGTCAGTCAAGTGGGGAAATTGATGTAAAATTTGAAATCAAATTGGTGCATCCGCAACATAATCTATACTATAATATAATATTATAAAGAGGAAAGATTTGATTGTTTGTTTGTTTGTTTGTTTGCATTGAATAGGCTCCGAAACTACTGAACCGATTTGAAAAATTATTTCACTGTTGGGATGCTGCACTATCCCCGGTTGACATAGGCTATATATCCCGGTTTCGCCCGTGCGAAGCAGGGGCGGCCTGCTAGTACTTTATAAATGCAAAGGCAAGTTCTTATCAAGAATATTTTATTAATAGCTATAGGTATTTGGCACATAGATGACTAACCATAAATGTTCTGAAACTTGAGGAAAACATGAGGCAGTCATCTATGTGATAAAAAGCAGAATTGTCTAATTTCTGTTTCATCTACTATTCATTCTTACGTAGTATTTATATTCTCTTTGCTATTCATATTATATATTGAATTTTAAATAGAGATTAATATTATTTTTTTAAACTTAGTTTAAGTAGTAAGATAGGAAGGTGGTATAAAATGTCAGAGTATTCGAGTAAATAATCGAATATACATTTAAAATCTCGGGCGCTGCTCATGTACAAAAAATATACACAATAGACAAAATATAAAAAATAGACAACTGTGTATTAAAAAAACCGTTTATTCCATTCTGTCCGACTATTTGTCCGATGATCGGACTGTTTGGACAAAAATATTCCAATCTGTCCGACTGGCCAGTCGGACAGATTGGACACGCAAATTTTGTTCCAAATAGTACTACTAAGAATATTACGATACAATCAATCTGAAAAGTAATTAGGTACTTTTTGTAGGATTATTATCTTTGAAGTAAGTACTTCACACCAAACACTTCTAACAAAATAATTAATATGAATCTATCGTAATTATCATTTGTATGTTATTTCATCATCATCATCATCATTTCAGCCTATTATGTTCCCACTGCTGGGACACAGGATTTTTCTCAGAGAGAGAGAGAGAGGATAGGCCCTAATCCACCATCATTATCATCATTCGCAAAGTATCCTGAATTTAAAATTTCATCATCATCATCATTTCAGCCTACCATGTTCCCACTGCTGGGACACAGGTCATCCCTCACAGAGAATGGGTCCTAATCCATCATCATCATTATCAGCCTACTCTTATCAGACGGACTTCGGCCTCTATCAGACGGACTTGGGCCTGTCTCAGGGTAGATGTAGGCGTTGACAGATGTCAGTGACATCATCATCATCATTAGCCTACGTTTATCAGACCACTGCTGCTGGATTTGGGTATCTCTCCATGGTTTAATGTGGGCGTTGACAGATATCAGTGTTACAGCTGTCAAACTTGGTTGGGTGATATCTCGGAAACTGTTGATCCTGGACTAGCAGTCTCTTTGCAGAAGTGATAGATCTCGTCGAGATCTTCATTTCCGATGACAGCTGTCAAACTTGGTTGGGTGATATCTCGGAAACTGTTGATCCTGGACTAGCAGTCTCTTTGCAGAAGTGATAGATCTCGTCGAGATCTTCATTTCCGATGACAGCTGTCAAACTTGGTTGGGCGATATCTCGGAAACTGTTGATCCTGGACTAGCAGTCTCTTTGCAGAAGTGATAGATCTCGTCGAGATCTTAATTTCCGATGACAGCTGTCAAACTTGGTTGGGTGATATCTCGGAAACTGTTGATCCTGGACTAGCAGTCTCTTTGCAGAAGTGTTAGATCTCGTCGAGATCTTCATTTCCGATGACAGCTGTCAAACTTGGTTGGGCGATATCTCGGAAACTGTTGATCCTGGACTAGCAGTCTCTTTGCAGAAGTGATAGATCTCATCGAGATCTTCATTTCCGATGACAGCTGTCAAACTTGGTTGGGCGATATCTCGGAAACTGTTGATCCTGGACTAGCAGTCTCTTTGCAGAAGTGATAGATCTCGTCGAGATCTTCATTTCCGATGACAGCTGTCAAACTTGGTTGGGTGATATCTCGGAAACTGTTGATCCTGGACTAGCAGTCTCTTTGCAGAAGTGTTAGATCTCGTCGAGATCTTCATTTCCGATGACAGCTGTCAAACTTGGTTGGGTGATATCTCGGAAACTGTTGATCCTGGACTAGCAGTCTCTTTGCAGAAGTGATAGATCTCGTCGAGATCTTCATTTCCGATGACAGCTGTCAAACTTGGTTGGGCGATATCTCGGAAACTGTTGATCCTGGACTAGCAGTCTCTTTGCAGAAGTGATAGATCTCGTCGAGATCTTCATTTCCGATGACAGCTGTCAAACTTGGTTGGGTGATATGGTCGAACAAAAAGCTTCACCAAATCAAAGTACCAGGAATGCATAAACCATGAAGAGGTTTTCCACCTCGAGAAGCGACCGCGACGTCCGCGACCCGTGATCACACTCTCCACAGCCGAGTAGTTTCTACTGTGTTCCTCCACAAGTAGAACAAACGTTAATTATTGGAAAACTTCGATACCAGGTACATACCAGGATAACAGAAACGATGGAGAGGTATTTCACTCTAGATTCATAAAAAGTGTGATCATGGGTCGCGAAGGGGAAACCGTCTTCATGGTTTATACATTCCTGGTACTTGGGACTTGGTGAAAAAAACTATTCTTAATTATTATATTGCACATAGAAATTAGCCGACACTCAAAGTCAAAATAGTAGGAAAAAAATAAATAAGTATAACATTTTTGTTTTCACTGTACTTTACTGCCAGTAGTACTATTTGGAACAAAATTTGCGTGTCCAATCTGTCCGACTGGCCAGTCGGACAGATTGGAATATTTTTGTCCAAACAGTCCGATCATCGGACAAATAGTCGGACAGAATGGAATAAACGAAAAAAACCCACTCAAAGCAAGTAAGTAGTACATTATATAGGTACATTCGTTTAATCATTTCAATGCCTGCTTTGTTTAAGGCTAGCTACAAAACGTCACCAAAAGCAATCCTATTGTTTTGTCATCTGTTACCTGCTACCAGTGTTCCATATCATCTACGTGAAATTACAGATACAACGTGCATTTAAAATTTTCTTCAAGCATTGTTCTTGTAAATATTTAAAAAAGTATTCAAGACAATGATTTCTTTTAAAAAGTTTCATTGTTTGTATTCAAATAGATAGTAATTTTAGAATGGTTGTATGATCACTGTGGGATAAAAATGCGTTCGTGGATATTGATTTTCCTTGTCGTTCCATATTCGTATGGGATTCAGATGAGGGAAACAGAATACGGTAAGTGGCAAAATATAGCGTAAAAATTTCCTTCATTTATTTATTTTTCAGCAACGTGATTGTTGTTTGTACAGAATGTGGAGCGCATGGAAGATTCGAATATTGCATCGATGGCGTCCCTGGATGTGTAATCGGTTGTCATTGCCATCCTGGATACTACTTTGATACGGATACAAAAATATGCGAACCTAAGTAAGTACCAACACAAACCGAAATGAGTAGTGAGTACGTACCTAGATAATAATTTTAGATTTGCAAGTAATTTAATCCGGTTCCGGCTTATAGACAGTTCAAGTAAATTATGGTTACAATTCAGGTCCTAGTTGTAATTCTGGAGTGCCACACAATATGCCTATTAGCATATGTTTTTTTTAAGTACATAATAACGATAGGTACGTATTAGTAGTATTTGTAATAATTTAATTATGTAAATCTATTATGATTATCTGTGATCTGTTCAGTATCTTGTGGAGTGTCGACGATTATCTCATAATTAACTTAAATAGTTTAGATGTCTCTTGACAAAAAGATGTTTCATCATAAAAATAACATCAGACTTAATCTTTACATTCTAGTTGTGATATTAACCAGAATCTTTAGTTTGGCCATAATATCTGTGAAGTATAATAAAACCTTATTTTTTAGTATCAGGCTATCTCAAAGCTTCAGGCGTAATTACGATATGCTAGAACCCACCCGAGTCTATATACTTCCAACACCTCCAGTCAATGAGGAGCCAGCTACAACCGTCAAGAATCCCGTTGGTGAGAAAATCGATATTATAACCAAAGACGCAGATGACCTCGGTGACTGGCTTTATAATCAATTCTTCAAAACTATCGAGAACCAAGTCATAAACGAAACCAAAGATGACTCTGTCATAACAAGAAGAAGTGAAAGTGCTCCCACATTCATAAGAAAACCTACAAGGAGATCACACAGATATTGGAAAGCCAAAAGAAAAAAGAAAAAGAAAAAAAAGGGTCTGAAAAGCAAGTTGCTCCGTATTACAGAGGATGACAGCTTATTCGATTCCAGCTCAAGTTCCACGTCTGATGAGAGCAGTGACAGTAGTAGTTCTAGCGCTAGTGGAGAATCTCGTCAGAAAGAAAGAAAAACAAAAAGCGACCACGGACATAAAAAAATAGTTGTTTTTAATAAAAGGCCGAAACCGCCGCTTCCGTCGTTCATATTTTTACCAAACATGGAAACGCCGTTCTTTCCGCCGATCGGGTTGCCTCCACCGCCAATGCCGATGTACCCAATGGTTCCAGTACCACCAATGATGGGAGCCTTCTCATTCCCAGGTTAGTGGTCAATTGACGATCTGACAATAAACGAAAATGTGTACTTTGTTGATCACTAAGATATCACAGCTAATAGTTTTATTAGCTGTGATATCTTAGTAGTACCAGCAAAACGCTCTAAGCGCACAGAACAAAGTTTTTCTTATAAATATACGCGTGTACAATTCATTGCGTGTACACTGTTAGTAGGTACACCAATTTTCCAAACAATTAAAACTTCAGAACGTCGTGCACGTAAAGCAAATTTTCCACAGACCAATAAGGTTCAGACAGTCATCTGCCATAGGTACATTGGCATTATCATCATCATTATCGGCCTACCATGTTCCCACTGCTGAACAGGCCTCCCAAGGAGTGTAGCCATAATGGGGACGCTTGGCAGGCAGCTCGGGGAAAACCAACTGTCAGTCAAATGTCATGGACCGACTAACGAGCTTTGTCCCAAGGAAATTTAGTGATTTGTCGCAAATAGTATATTAATGTAACAATTTTGAACACTTAATAAGCTATTTAAATATTCTTGATTTCAACAGCACCAAATCCACCATGTGAAACCGGGGCGAATAAAACAAATGAAAATACTGAAAATAATGTAAGCACGCAACCCTCACAAACCAAAACCCCGAATCAAAATCATCCAAAAGATAAACCGCCAGATGAAATTCCTCCAAATGACAATCCTCCAGATGAAAACCCTTCAAATGATAACCCACCAGATGAAAATCCTCCAGATGAAAATGCCCCAGATGATAATCCTCCAGATGAAAATGGCCCAGATGATAATCCTTCAAACGATAACCCAACTGATAATACAGATCAAAATGAAGCGAATCCGATCGACGCTCCTCCGTAAGCAATTTTTTTATTGTATTTATTTATTTATTTTATTCGGTTCATTTATTAAATGTGACACCCTTAACACTACAAAATATATTAGTTATATTATTATAAGGAACGTTCAGCGTTTACCCTTAAAGCTGTGCTAATAGTTTTCTACAAAGCAAGGACCATATTCAATCAACAAAATTCACCAACATGAATTATCACCTGTGTGGATAACCACACAGCTTTCCGCCTACCGCTCTTAATATGCCTTTTTGTGAAGTAAATTAGGTAATTTTTTATTCAGAGAATAAAGCCACTGGCCAGTTCAAAAAATTTACTACCGATACTTTTATTTACAGGAGTGTCCTACGAGCACGAACAAAAAAACGGCGTGGACCTCGAAACAAACTCGTAAGTTTTACATCCAATAGAAATACATACTCGTAGTCAAACTTAATTTCTTGCTCAAACTATACACCTATATTTATCTACTGTTAATTTCCACATTCCAGGTGCAAAAGCTTCGTGATAAACTGAGAAGGAAAAATAAACTGCAAAATTATTTTGCTAATGAATATCATGGTCCTCCAATAGTTCCACCAGGCTTTATAGCTAGTCATTTACCTAATATGCGCCACAAGCCATTTCCAGAAATTAATGTGGAGGAAGAATTTGCTGCATTACAAGACGTGGACTTCAAATATCTCTCACAGCTAATCCATAGAGCAGATTTAAACAAAACGAATCAAAATAAAACAACAACAACAATACCTTCAGCACAAACAAAAAATATGCTTACCGTACCTCCACCAAGCCGCAGGAATTACTACGATAGTTATCCCGACCAGATTACACAAGTTCTTAACAATCTAGCTAATCAACCAATTAATCATATTTCTGAGAATCAACCTACTTACGATTCTCCTAATCAGCCCACTTACAATGTACCTAATCAGCCACCTTACAATACAGCAAATCAGATCACTTACAATGCACCTAAGCAGCCCACTTACAATGTACCTAACCAGTCTTATTACAATGCACCTAATAATCCAATTAACAATTTACCCAATCACCCTACTTATAATGCGCCCAATCAACCCATTTACAATGTACCCAATCAATCTTCTTACGATGTACCTAACCAACCTACTTACAATGTGGCTAATCAGCCAACATACGATTCACTAAATCAACCTTCTCACAAAATTCCATATAGAAAGAAAATTGAAGATACGAACGATTTTTACTACGCTAATCTTGGAAGACAAATAGCTTCGATGATACGAAATATAGAAGGAGATAAAGAAGTTGACATAGAAATTAAGTCTAGTCCAAACATCCTTAACAATCCAGTCCTTACTGGTCATACTGGGTCACGATCATACTGGGAACGATCAGTGAGATCTCCTTATACACAGATCATTAACTCATATAAAAAACAAATCAATAGTCTTAAATCAAGTAATGAAGACTTATTTTACCTTGAAAACAAAGTAGAACTCGCCGCTTCCACTGCACCAACTTTGAAGTTGCATGAATTAGAAAATATCATAAGCAAAATGCAGAAAGCAAAATCGAAATTTATCAGGAGAAATGGAAGTTCTCGTCGAGCTGCACAATCATCAAAAAGTAGTTTCAATGTTAATTTATTGCCCGGAAATGACCAACAGTTTCGTTCTAATGGAAAAGTTAACAAAAGAGCCCAAAATATTATACCCAAACTAACCAAACCAAACAATCTATTTAAAAGCGCGAAACAAAGAACAGGAAAACAAAATGTGCACGCGCCGTTTCAGCCTGATCCTATTAGAAGTTCGTTGCTCACTGACTTTATGTTCACTTTACAAGACAATGAAATCTTAAATGAAACTACTCATAAGACAAGTACTTACCAGACTAATACGAACGTCCCCAACATAACTCCTACCAGAAAACCAGACCCCATAGTAGCACCGCAGTTTATTTATAAAATGCCAAATCCATATTTTAAAGCATACGCGTATACAGTGCTACCACTCCCACCTAAACCACCTCTGCAGACAAACATACAACCTACGACTAGAAGAACCTACTACCAACAGCTGAGCCCGATGGTGCTCAACCACAAAGCTGTAAAATACTACGACGGAATCAACAATAGTCAATATTTATTTGGGAAGGCATCCATACCGCTAACTCTACCCCAATATTTTTCACCAAGGCATATAGCAGCGCCTGGTACCCGATACGAGACTTTGGGGAAAAGATTCGAGCCGTCGTATTTCCATCACGAGGTCCATCATTTCGATTATTTTGATGACCTCTTATAGAAACCTATGTAATTAAAGTAGGTAGTGTAACAAACTAGGAAGGACGGACGGACACAATAAAGTAAAAAAGGTTCCTCATTGTACTACATTAAAACGTTAAAAATGATGGTTAAGTTAATAATACTAATATAATTTTAATCGCTTAAATAATGTAAATTCAAAAGAAAAACACATAGATAATGGGTAGAGCTCGAACATGGCATAATCTACAAAATGTTTACGATACACAAATCCCAGCAAGCCAGGCCTCAAGGCTGCCGGCCGGGTGCAGTGCAGTGGATGGTACGGGATTACGATCTGACAAAAAGTCCCTTCAGAAGTTGTCTCAGAAATACGCTAAACATACATCGCCGCTTGAATTTAAACTGTACCAAATCGGCAGAGGTTGCGGAAGCAATGTATTGCAAGGAGGAAATTTTGTCCGCAGTGTGTGTATAGGAATGAATGTTAATCCCATTGTATTCTTCACAGACAATTTAATTCCTATTTCATAACGTGGGACGTGTGCCCGGGCCGGCAGCCCGGCAGCCGTTTACGTTCCATCAGCGAGTGAACTCGAGCGCGAGCGACGCGATCGCAGCGCGAATGCAGTTTCGGGATTCATTTATATACCTACAACAAGCATAAATCTACCCGATTCATAATTGATGTGTTTAAGCTTATGTGTTCTCTGTTGCATATTTAATTATACAGGATGTAAGGGGAACACTCTCGAAGCTAAAAGAAGGTGAAAATATGAAAAAAAAAAGATGAGTACAATTGTACTCATCATTATGAACAACTTTTACTATTGGACCAGCCCTGAAATCGCGAAAAAAATATCAGCTGTTCTATAGAAAACGGTCATTGACACTCGACAAAATGTATGGAACAGCTGATTTTTTTTTTCGCGATTTCAATGTCGGTCCCATAGTAAAAGTTCTTCATAATGATGAGTACAGTTACCTTCTTTTGGCTTCGAGAGTGTTCCCCTTACACCCCGTATAACTGTAAACTAGTGACAACGATAAGTAGGTAATAAATAATAATAAAAATATATTTTTATCATGAATTGCAATTTTGTTTTCTAGATATTAAAATTACTTTATTTATAGGCGCATATTCTGTTTGAAACTACTGTACTACGTATAAAATGCGTACTTACTCTGCTGGAGAAACGATCCAAACTGGACCAAAGAGAACTGGACCTTGGCCACCATCTCCATCGGTCCCAGTCACGCGCTGTCATTTGCCAGTCAACGAGTTGGAACTCACATAGGCCCGACACTATGGTATATTTCCAGCGATATCTGGGACAACTAGACGACCAACGAGGCGGCTTTCTTGACATTGCGATTCTCCCAATTTTCAGCAGATGACCCGCCCAGCTGGTGTTTGAGAGATACCCTTAAAATCCTATTAGATACTACGACAGTCACAGACTATGACAGTAACTGTCGTTAGCGTTATTATTAAGTAGAAAATACATGTCTAAAATTTATGCTCTGAAAATATCGACTACAAATTATTCCAACCAAACAAGTCGGAACTCACGCCCAATAAGCCGAATATAGTACCCCAATAACCATTCCTGCGGCAAAGCTTTATAAATTAGACTAGCTTTTGCCTGTAGCTCGGCTTCAATCAGTCCGTGAAAATATGTAGGTATAAAATACTTCAATGCATGGGTATAATAGGAACTATAAGTAATAATACAAGATACGTGCCTTTACTATTGTTAAAACTAGACTTTCTAACATAACTTTAGGCTTGAAGTATTTATTATTATTTGTATATCTTTATTGCCTTCTATCAGTACGACACAAAAATATGCGAATTCTTTTGCAAAATATAAACAACATTTCCAGTTTAATAGATATAGAGAAAAACAAATAAATTGTGTAGTTACGATCAAATTTTGCAACTTCGCATTGGCCTTCAATTCTCGTTACTTTTCACATAAATGGGGATTGTGTACCTTTTAGTTACGTAATAAAAATACAACTTTCGACAGGAAATTTCTGAATTTATGTTATAACTTTGCGACGATCTTTTGTAAAGTACTTTGATGTACCCAAATAACTGAGACGTTTCATAAATAGGATAGGCTGTAAAAAGCTGTATGCAGGTACTACAAACTGCTTAAAAACATTTTATAGACACCTACGATTTTGTACTTATGAGACATATGCCAATTAAATAAAATCGCCAATATCATGGATCGTTCAAAGTATGGCCCATAGTATCTTTAGACATAATCCTGCAACACTATCATCATATCTGCTAGACTTATATTTTTATAGCCCCATTGGTCCAGTTGGTAGTGAACCTGCCTTCTACGCTTGCGGGCGTGGGTTCGATTCCCACCTAGGACAAACATTTGTGTTCGTTCTATATCTGGGTGGTTAGTATCTAATTATATATTTTTATGTAGGTATGTATTTAATAATATATTTTTATGTATATCAGTCTCTGGCAACCATATTACAAGCTTTGCTTAGTTTGATCGTATGTGCAAAAATGTCCCGAATATTTATTTATTTATTTTGATGACTTAGATGTTGGGAATATACACTATTCATCGGCTAAATTATTTGTTCTCCACGAGTCTTTTCTGCAAAACTAATGCTTTGGTCTCTCGATTGAAAACGCACAACGCCGCGGTAAGCAATTCCAATGTACAAGCTTAGCTACTTTTTTATTTATGCCATAGGTGGCAAACTAGCAGACAGGCTGCCTGATGGTAAGCAGTCACCGTCGCCTATGGATACTTGTAACACCAGGGGCATCACAAATACGTTGCCGACCCTTTAGAACTCGATTAACTCGCCTTTTGAAGAACCCCATGTTGTAGCTTCTCGGAAACACCGTAGAAGGTAGCTCATTCCACATTTTGCAGGTATGAGGCAAGAAGGATCGTGTGAATCGCACAGTGTGCGATTTCCACTGATCTATGATGTGTGGATGAACCTTCAAGCGGTGGTGGCTAGTGCGATGGTAAAACCACGACGCCGGACTTACCGCTGATGCATGCTGCGAAGGAACATAACAGACCACTCAAGGGGTTTTTCGTACAATTTTGTTTACCACAGCGTCTTCCGTTCCGATTTAATTAACTAAATAAATTGTATAAGTTGACAAACGGCACGGACCCTGGAGTCCGTGGAGCAACAAAAGAAACTAGAAAATAAAACGTTTTTTTTTTAATGTCTAACAGCGTAACATTTATAATCATAGTATATCTAATAGTATAGATAGTTAGTAACAACTGTGACTGAAACAGTGTCTATCTTTACATAGACTTTTTACAGCCTTATCCTTACTTTGTACGTGTCCTAAAACTAGCGATTTTATTCGAAGAATCTAAAAAACTATTCTTATTCTGGTAGTAAACTGGCTGAGAATTTCTGTCTCCTTTATTTGATTCGCTCAAACAGTGGCCGACTGGAGTGTTTGCGAAGCTACTTCACAATGAACGACCAGACAAGATAGATATATGCATAATGTATATTGTTAAAAACAAATAATTTAATTTTTTGGCAATAATAATTACATTAATGGTGGTTTCAATTTATGTCACAAAGCCATTTTAATAAAATGCATTTTTGTTTCTGCTCTACCTGTATAAAATCAATGCATTTCTGGTGTTATATGAATTGATAACTTGCCAATATGTTTATCGTTTGTGGACTATGTGAAAGCATTTGATTCAGTCAAGACATGGGCGGTGATTGAGTCTCTCCAGTGATGCCGTGTTGACTATCGGTATGTCGAAGTATTGAAGTGTTTGTACAATAACGCCACTATGACGGTCCGAGTACAGGAGCAGAGTTCGAAGGCAATTCCATTGCGAAGAGGCGTGAGACAGGGATACGTTATCTCTCCGAAACTGTTCACTGCCACAATGGAAGACGCCTTCAAGCTTCTGGAATGGCAAGGACTCGGCATCAACATCAACGGCGAGTACCTACATCACTCACCTTCGGTTTGCCGACGATATTTTTGTTTGTGGTCATGGCAGAATCGATGGAAGATCTCAGCATGATGCTCGTAGGCCTCAATCGAGTCTTCCAACAGGTGGGCCTTAAGATGAACATGGACAAAATAAAGGTCATGTCAAATATCCATGTGCTCACCCCAGTATCAAATTGTGAACTCAGCTCTTGAAGCTGTTGACGCGCATACGTCTAGCTATTAAGATAAACAGTCGAAGTAGGCAGGTTCAACTTCAAGAAAGAGGTCGATCGGCTGTTAGTTGGCTGCGTACCCAGCATTCTGGCGGCATTACCACGCTGAATGGCAATGCTTATAATGTACTTGAATTAGTTGGGTATATTCGTTTTTTTTTTATTGTAATGAATTTATGTATTATAATATTATTGTACTAGTTAATTGTATATTAAGATAGGAACCTCATTTAATCAAAATATTTCAGTTCTATGCAAAGAGGTTGGGATGTTTTAGTTTATTACCGAAAAAAAAAACCTTTTTTATCAAGAAAAGATAAACTGAGTTTATTACTGAAAGGTCCCTTTAGGGTATATATAAAATCCTTGCTGAAAGGTTAGACAATAGGTAGTCACGTTTGAATTTAGAATTTAACAAAAAAAACAACAAATACTTCAACTACATACTATGTAAAATGTAAACTAATCTATTAAACCGCTAAGAGTTTGAATTGTTCCTAAATGCTGGCCCCATTACCACTTTATATGGCAATGCTAACCCTTTGAGCAAAGTGGAGATTTTGGTCTCGAGTTGCATCTTTATTTGCGATATTTGCACGCAGGCAGATTACGATAATAAATATTTAAAAAAAGTTTTTTTGAGCTGACAGCGAAAAAATTAAATGCTGGAGCTCAAATGAGGCAAAGGGCTAGGCTACCTACGCCTATAGACCCTTCCTAATGATCAAAACGCGTTATTTGCCAAACATCAGCAAAGCACGTGTATACAATATTGAACAAAGCCGTATAAAAAGTAATAAAAATAAAACTACATCTACTGTTCATCCTCACGGGCAGCGTGCAGGTACTACGTCATACAGCTAAGCAGTAAACACGTGTACGACCCTAAAATAAAACTTGCTACATTATTGCTCTACAGAAAGAAATCGGCAAGTGAGGGTTTCTACCTTCCCACTAGTGTAAATCCCAAGTCGCCTCTCAAAAATATCAGCATATCTACAGTACATGTTGCTATCGGTGTCTACAAACATTATATTTTAGTATTGAAAAAAAATAATCTTTGTGGTATGAACCACAGAAAAGAGAAGTAAACATTTTTTTTTCTTTTTTGTGGTATGAATCCTTAGACAACACTTAGACAATGTCACACTTGACTGTGCAGCGCTAAGAAAATGGACTAGCTACACTAGTCCTTATTACGTGGTGCCTATGCACACTGGACGATCTGAATGTAGCCTCGGAGAGTGCCATTGGGGTGGCCAAATTTTGGTTCAAAACTTAATTTAAAAATAAATACATAATTTACGAAACATAGACTCGAAAGAAGAATTAAAAATTGTTTTGGCGCCAATGTGAAGAAAACATGTTTCCTCATTGTATTGTGTATTTTCGGGGTTTTTCCCACACGTACATCACAGATCTACCATATCTGTGGCTAAGCCTGACATTTTAACTGTCACATTGCCCACAGCTATTCAAAGTCAATCAAAAGTGTTTGTTGATCCTTAAATAAATTAAAAAAAAAAAAAAAAAAAAAAGTGTCCGACCTCCGCTAGGACCAGTCAAAGAGTGGACCAGTCCTTTCCTCCTTTATAATACTACTCTTTGAGTCCTTTGGTCTGAGTGGGTCCTGGGGTTCACAAAAATTATATATTAATTGGTTGTTCTTTTTAGAGCATAGAAATAAGTATAATTTCTTAGGATAGTTTATGATCACGAGTATACTAGTTATCTGGGATTACGAGAGCATGAGCATAAATCCTTTTCTCCAAAGAAAGGTACTTGCCATTTCCCACCTATATAATTATATATTCGCGGTTGGTACCCTGTATATTTAGAAGTCACCGGTGAACAGTGAAGTGCTATGAACTATGAACAATATTTACAAGAGGAAAATAAACTTGCGTCTTTAATGTTTTCGAACGTGCTGAAATAAAATTCAAAGAAGCACCTCCGCATCAACATTTCGCGATAACGTGTGAAGGCTGTGAAGCTCGCGGAGACTGGATTGGAGACTCTCTGAATACTAATCGTTTGGTATGTACTCATTTTTTTTACGCCGAAAACAAAATTTTTATTTAATCTGAAAGCTCTCGCTAGAGAATGTCTATGTTCTTTGTCAAAAAGAACGTAAACGTGATTTTTAGGGTTCCGTATTAAAATATTAAAAAGGAATTAAGTGACACAGAGTCGATTTTATCAGGTAAAAAACATACAGTTGAATTGATAACCTCCTCCTTTTTGAAGTCGGTTAAAAAGCAAAAATATTATAAAGCTATCAACAAAAAAATTTACACAATATATGCAGATAACATTTGCTAAATATTACGCAAATAAAAAAACCGGAAAATATGCCCTGAAATGGGGAGTGAACATTTTAAAGCTGCTTTATTTAGTCTAGTGGGATGTCATATGTGATATAATTTTAGCAAATCAAAACAATATATTTAATTCTCTATAATTTATGTTTTTTTGTAACTTCTATAAAAGTAAAAATTCCATAAAAGAAAATATACTGCCCCCTCTCTTCGAAGTATACAGATGAAATGAATTAATTCAATCAAAGATCATCATCTTCCATCATCAAACATCTATGCCTTAATATCAACCTATAAAAAAATATGTTTTGAGATAGTAATTTTTTTATATCCAAAAAACTTTTAAAAGTACTATACCACACTTAGATGAATTTGTTGTTTAGACCCTCAATCTCACATTGGTATTCAAATTATTTTCTCACATCAACTAAGTAGTAGTAGTATTATAACTAATAAATATAACCTACCTACACAATATACCATAAGTTTCGGCATCCAAGTAGTGAGGTTTCTTTAATGAATCACTAAGTATATGTAGCACTGTAGATTGTTTTCTATTTGGAGGATAAACAAAAACCTCAACCTCCACAAAACGAGAAAATAGATTGTAATTAGTTGAGTTTCATTGGGACCAATTCGGGACGGATGAAACGCATTAAAGTCTGATGAGCAAAACGTTGGGTCAGCCGCGGGCCCCGAGCGATCTGGGTCACTCGCCACAACGGGGCCCTTACGCGAGGACCTTTTATTCTAACTCAGAATAGAAAAACCCCTCGTTCCAATACCCTATAAAAATGAACATAACACAACTAACTAAATAAGAATGTAGATAAAATCTTGACCCCGCAATAAAATAACCAAATGTTCAGCTATTTCCCGGCTCTTTTGTTGTTTCAATCATACATCGGCTTCAATCGGTAAAGTGGAGAATACAACCACTCCAGGATATTGGAGGTCGCTTACAAATAGGGTTGAAATTTATTTGACGCCGTATCGCCCGCGTATTTCCAATTTTCATATTTCCCACGTTGGGCCCGCACGCGAGATATCCACTAAATCGTACCTACCGATATTTTATGAATCCGAATTGATTTATCGCTTTTCATAGGGCCATAACTATCAGTTATGATTATGCCGTACCGTGATTACGTGCTCGTTCTGGAAATATTTGGGATTAATATTTGGGAACATTTTTTCTTAGCCGAGAAAGCCAAAATATTTTAAGCAAAAAATCTGAAGAAAATTTTAAGAAAAAGAGTAATGAGCCTCTTTAACTTCACAAAAAAAAACTTTGGTCCAATTACTATTATGAAGCCAACCCAATAGACAGGGAAGCTATTACTGGAAATTGTGGGCAAGTATGGTACTTACTCTACCTGGAAAAGAGCATAAAAAGTTAACTCACGGAGTGAAAGAGAGTCGAGTAGGTATGCCGATGAGAGAGTCGCTTACTCAGCGCGCAGTAAGTAAAGTGCTCTTCTGGCGGGGAATTGCCAGGAATCGTCAGGTATTTCCCTGAGGCGTGTTTACGACGCAACCCGTAAGGCCCAATCTTCACCTCACAATACTGAAAACCTGGCAAATTATTCACGGCTATAGGTGAGTGCGAAACCCCTGCAAAAAGTTTGTAAAACTCATGAGCCCCGCACCGGCGGCGCCCGGCCAAAGTTGAGACAATGGCCGTGAGGATCAACATAAATGACTCGAGTAATTCGGGGAAAGCGCCGATATTAAGGAAGTTAAATATCAAGACAAATGGTTCGAGCGTTATACAGTCAGAACAAATTAGAAAATGTGTGAGTAAATACGACTAACAAACATTTTGTTGCCAGCGGTACCTATAAACCATCATTTGTCGTAGTTTCCTTCTTCCATGAATATATTCATATTCAGAATATTATTAAAATCTGAATCTCTCATAACTTCGGACCTAAAATACTTACGAACTTATCTATAACAGAAAATAAAGATGTTAAATAATAATTAGCACAGGTAGAATTATTTGAGGTGAGGAATGAAATTTGCATTATGCGTGGGACAAGTTTGAAGAGACGTCCAGAATCTCTCGAGTCCAAGCGACCGGTCACCTCGCGACAGAAATCTGCCTACAAATTAGGATTAGATGAGGGTCTCTATGTTTTTAGGTTGAGCGGTAAATGTAATTCCAATCGAAAACTCAATTCTACCCTGTAATACGCAGGTGGAATCCTGTCCTCGTTTTATGGAGGTTTCGTTTTATTTGAATATATTAGATAGTATGATAATTTTGTTCATTTTATACTATCCAATTTCCTTGTTTCCTATAATTAGTGCCTATATCCTATAAAACTATGGGCGACTCCAGCATCCCAAATAAAAAAAAACTTCCTTAAAAAAATCTTGTGATTTTAAGCGTTCTACTCTGAGGTTGTAACTTATATTTGTCGAAGGTTGTAACTTGATATTCCAAAATCACGTTATTACCATATTTTGCGACTAAGATGTATACCTATTACGAAATCAGATTGAGAATTCAATAAAGCTTTGAGGCACGATATGTGGGGATTCTGCTGCAGACATTCTATTTGCTGGCTCTTACAACCGTGCTAAATACCTAATATTCTGCCAAGTTTCTAAATAGGTACTTAAAATACTCGAATATTTGCCGTTCTTATAAACCTTCGTGTAGGTCATTTTGATGTTCATGTTTGCCTTCATTCCGCATGAAAATATGTTGATTATAACGCCTCAAAAATAACTTACTTCCCACGCTTCCAAGTACGGATAAAAGACAGGAAAATAATAAATAGAAAAGTACAAAGACAAATAAATTCAAGCTGTAAATCATGTTAGACGCATTTCGGCGACACGGGCCCGAATGTCCCGAGGGCAACAGAAAAGAAACAAATAAGAGCAATCAAGAAAAGGCTCATGTTATTACTTCAAGGAGGTAATCAAAGCCGGGAATATCAGTTTGTCTTTCGGCAATCAAAAACTTTGCTAAAGAGTAGGTACCTAGATAGCAGTCTGAGAAGGCACCGCCTCAAACGTAAATGAGCGAGATTTATTTGTCTTTCGCACTTTGCAAGGCAACGGAGGCCAAGCTCCTCTAGAAGCCTTATAATCGTTTCGTTGATTTATGTGAAGGATCCGCGTATATTGGCCCGTCATACATTTTCATATTAAGAGCTTGCTGCGCTACTTTGCACAGGCACATGTGAGGAGGTAGGTAAAACTGAGACGTAATAAAACATTGCTTTATATTATTGGCGTATTCGTTTACCTACATAATAATTTTTGGCAATAATAATGATCCACATAGACAACAACAGCAGGAGTGCAGCTATAAAAAGTAACCCAGGCATAGTTTGTATTAACTATGCTATGAGTGCTATGACCCAGGTCCAACTTCACGAACGGGACACGCGAGGCGCAAGAGGCCGTGCGAGCAGTTTTCTCATTTTAAATTTATATTTATAAATAAAATTATAAGTAAAAAAAAACTTTAAAAAGAAAGCTTATTTTGAATTGGATTTGAATTATCGTATTTTTCTCAGCAACCCCTTTCATTTGATACCCATATCATGATGGTAGATAAGAAAATTGTGTCCACCATCGTGGGGTGTCCGCCATATTGAATTTAGTGAGACGTCATTTTATTTTTCGTATTCTTCTAAGCAAACCTTTTCATTTGATACCAATAATTATCACGGTGGTGCATAAAAACTAAAATAACTGGTCCGCCATCTTATTGGAGTCCGCCGTATTGGACTTTGAGTGACGTCCAAAACCATTCATTGCCATCCAAAATAAACGTGTATGCAAAATTTCAGCTCAATTGGTTGAGTATATAACTAGTCTAAAATTCAGTTTCAATAAATGTCGCACACATACATACATACATAGGAACTATCTAACAGCACAAGTTAAAAAAGAAGCTTATTATAATAAAATAAAAGAAAACAAAACTATAGACTAAACTATAAATAAACTATAGATTACCAAGAAATTATCCATTAAAATCACTTTGAAATACGATTAACTTTTTGTTCGTGCAATTTTTCTACCATTTCGACTATAATCTAAATATCAGAAATTAGAAATATTTATAGGCCATAAAAACATTAAACGTTATATATATAGGCAATAAATATAAAACAAACAAAGGTTTTGAAATCGGCATTGTTTAGTTTTTTTTTTTTTTCGATCGAACATAGTAGTATGTATCGCGTTTGACTCAAACTGTAGTGTATCTGAGACACATATTTTTTTGAACACTATTCAATTGGACAGACAATATTCGTCGTAACGCATAACTTTGTGCGCCGTTTATCTCACACCCGCATTTCAAAATTTTTTTATATATAATATTACGGAATGTAAATTTTCAGTAATATACCTACCATGCAAAATTTGAACTATACAAATAGAGAAAAAAATATTATGGATGTTCAATATACTAATTTTACTAAATATTTAATACTATTAATTTTAATTATTTTTGCTAATAATTTTACAATATAATTTTTTTTATTTTTTTTTTTCCTACTAGGTACATATTAGAATTGATTTTTGGGTACGAAGACAAAATTTAAATTTTACTACATATTTGTATATAATAATGGTTTTATCTCATTATCATCTTCTTAGATATTATTTATACATAATTTTTAATTATTTAGCTACTGATATAAGTGTCGAGAATGATATCAACGTATTTAAAACAGCTCTAACCAATTTATTAATCGAGAAAGCTTATTATAGATTTCTTAAACAATGATTATCAATAATTTTTTAAACGACAACGTTCTAAATTCACAAATATGAAAGGCAAACATAAATAAGATAGAAATAATTTATTATTTCTTGTGCGATATATGAATTCAAAAATTCAATTCATTCATTCAATTCATTTATTCCAATATTTTTAATTTTACATTTTTTAACCTAACATTTTTAACAAGTCTAATATTAACATTTATAAATAAGTACCTCTCTGTAGGTGTTTCGTAAGCAGCTGTTCTAGGAAGACCTGTGTTACAGCTGCTAAAACATATTAATCATTGACATAATAATATTATATAATTGAAATTTTTCTGTATACTTTTTATTTTATTATCTGACATGACATAATATAATTGTTGGTGGTTTGGTGGCTTTATAAACTGTAAATAAAAATATAATAAAAAAATATATATAATATTTTTTTATTTTCTGATTGCATGGTTTATCAGCGAAAATAGAGTACTTAACTATAATTATTTAAGATCACAATTTATTGTTTTACCTATTTTGCAATGAATAAATGAATTATGTATAATTATTATAAAACGCGATGTGTGTATGTAATATGTATGTTCTCTATAGACTCCAAACCTGAACCGATTTTGACGGTACTTTTACTGGCAGATAGCTGATAATTTAAGGAGTAATCCTCGTGAGTAAAACCGCGGAGTGCAGCTACTTTCTAATAAAAAAGGATTTACTTTTATTTCTTAAAACTTATCCACATGATAGTCGTTTTCCGAGACTATTTTAGCTAAAAAAGTATTTGCCCGCTATTTTCTGAGCTCTGTGTAAGCAAAGCTAATTCTTGAAAGACCGTATTCGATTACCTCGGAACGATACTAGGCCACAGAATACGTAGGGACAAGTAAAACCTCGAATCGAAAAACTGCTGATTTTACTATTGCGTAAAGTTGTAAGGCGGATAGGAGAGCCCCGAGCCAACGGCCCAACCTCAATTAGGATCGAGAATATCTAGACTCCCGTCATCGATGAAACTATTGGACGACCTAAATCATAGCTTCACTATGTAGATCAGCCATTCACCGCCGACTCATATAATAGAGGTGGAATCGTTGAACCTTCCTAGCTGAATTTTTTATGGTATTCTGTGCCCTCGATTCGATATTCGTGAAATTTCCAATGCATTTCGAATTGGTCGGACCATTCGATAAACGTAAAATCTACGTACCTACCTACCTATATCTATAAACCTTTTTCGTTTATAGAATAGGTCGCACTAATTTTGGAACTTGCATTAGATTCATTTTTAGAGTTCCGTACCTCAAAAGGAAAAAACGGAACCCTTATTAGGATCACTTCGTTGTCCGTCTGTCCGTCTGTCTGTCCGTCTGTCAAGACCCTTTTTCTCAAGAATGCGTAAAGGTATCAAGTTGAAATTTATATTAAATACTTGGGTTCAAGGTTTCATACGGCTGTAAAAAAAAAATGTACTTCAACGCAATCAAAAGATATGAACATTTATGTCGCATATTTTGCTATTTTACAGGGAATCAAAACCTATAGGGTACTTCTCGTTAACCTAGAATCATTAATTTTGGCAAGAAGCAAGGTCTTACAGCACATATAAAGGAATAAATCTGAAAGTTGTTAATTTGAAGTTATATCATATTAAAAAAAATGTTTTAGTATTACAAACTTACATTTTGTAGTCGTTATGTATGGAAGAACCTAATTGTCAGCTACAAAGTTAAGTTTGTCTTTCAATATTTCAACATCATTTAATTTTCGTTTTTTTTTGGACTCGCGCTCTAAAGGTTTCCGTCCAACGGAACCCTCAGAGCACGAGTCCTAATCGTACTTGTCCGGTTTTTTTTACGTGACTTTCAAAGATAATTAAAAAAAACCGGTCAAAAGTTTTAAAAATTACTCTGGCCGGTGAGCGCGGCCTTAATTAAGTGCACACCGAGGCACATGTTTTGATTAACATAAGCACCTGTTGTTACGCAATATCTGGGTACATATTAATAAGCCTTGCTGCACTACTTGAACTACACAGACATAAAGTTTTTATCCCTAGACATGGCACACACTAATTATAGGCACTTACCTAGATATTTTAACTAAGTCTAGTCTAGACTAGCATCCAAAATATAGGTATGCAGTGGCGGCCCTAGGGTAGAGCGAGAATAGCGGTCGCTCTAGGCGCCAGGTAGAAAGGGGCGCCAAAATGCCAAATACGAAAAGTATAATTTAAATGGCGCGTTTTGAGAGGCGCGGAATTGATTATGTGAAAGCGTCGACCAAAAAAAGGGCGCCGAAAGAGAATCTCGCTCTACCTTGATTATGGACTAGGGCCGCCACTGGAGGTAGGCACTAGGCACTTGTTATTACAGAAGTTAATAAGTGGATGTCAAAGAGATTTTTTCTCATCATCAGGTCGTTTTCGCCTGCTAGTACGAGACTTTCTTCTGCCTCGTCTGCCCCCTCCCTATTTTGAGTCAGACTTCATTGGTCAGTTATTTCCCGGGAGTTTCTCAATCTTATTATTTATCGTTACTTACTTAGAAATCTATACCACAAAGTAGGCTTTAAAGTCTTGGTCCAAATGCTCCCAGCATGCTACGGCTCAGCCATTATCGCTCCTAAAAATATTTATACAAGATTTTTACATGCAAATGATAAGGATGACGGTGTTTGTTGGTTTGTTTGTTCTTCTTTCACGCAACAACGGATCGACGTGATATTCCGGAAAATATACGATTCCTGGGGAAATATCCACGCGGACGAAACCGCGGAGCGCAACCAGTATTAAATATGATAGCCGCTTTCATATAAATAAAAGTATCGAGCGCCAAACTTTGCCTCGTTTAGCAGATCTATGGCTAGGTACATATGCTTTGAGACTAGTGCTGTCATGGCTCAAGTTTCCTTCATAATTTCGGTCTGCAAGCTAAGATATGGCTTTATTTAAGCACCAAGAACTACGAAAAGCTCTATCTAGGTACGTTTTTGGTAACGAGGAGAAATCTTCCTCGAAACCTATTGTTTGTTTTGTTCTTTGGTCTTTTCCCCTATAGTTACAATCTGGGAGTCTTCAAATTCAAATTGTTTATTCTCAAGTTACCATGGACTTGGACATAACATTCGGTCACAAAAATCACGAGTGAACCCTCAGTGCACGAGCCTGACTCGCACTTGGCCGGTTTATACCCTCTTCATGGGCGCGGACCACACCGCGATGTTTTTTCTGTGCTCGCTTGAGGGAGATCAAACCCCAACCATCCAGGTATCTAAATAAGATAGCTTGCACTAAGCTCATGCATGAAAAGCACTTCGTTATAAGTCAGTAGGTTAAAATATCATACTAATATAATAAATTTGAAAATGTGTTTGTTCCTCAACACACAAAAAAAAACACAGTGTTTTGAAAACGCAGCAGCAGAGCAGTTTTTGGCATAGAGATATAGAGAGAGATTGAGAGTTATAGGGCCGGAAAATTACATAGAATACTTTTTATCCCGGAAAAAATGCTGTTTTTAAGGAAAGGTCTACGCAAACCACGGGGCACAGAAACCATATACGTATGATAGTCTGCATACAGTAATTTTATTAAAATATATGCAGTTAGGCAGCATCATTGGACAGATAAATTACATGAGTATAATGTTCTGTAGCGGGTGCAAAGGCTGTTATTGCAGTCTGGTGCAAACTTGAACAACTAAATGAGAAGGCGGCTCTGTGCGGTGAAAAATTTGAATATTTTACCACTTACCTGTGCCTATAAATCAAGTGCAAAGTCGCCCTAAGCTCTCCGAGATAGCTCTCTCAAACATTTTAAAATGTAAATGAAGGACAACTTCACATTATCTGACTTTCTGATCAATGCGTCCTATGAGTAGATATACCTATCGTACCCACAGATACGTAATATCTACCGGGTACACCCATCATCATCATCAGCCCTGAGTGACCCACTGCTGGGTATAGGCCTCCCTATGTTTATGCCACTCTCCCCCGCCTCCCGCTAGTCGCATCCACCCGTTCCCGACAGTATTTTTGATGTCGGCAGTCCACCTCATCCTCGGTCGGCCTGAGTTCCTTCAACCTAGTCTCGGCCACCACGCGGGTACACCCAGATAGCCAATTTTTGCACAAGAAATAAAGTATCTATATTAAGCTGGTAGAAAGAAAATGAACAGGTATTTAGGAATCGAAACTTGCTTTTTTAAAGTGATGCTGAAATAAACAGTATTTTTTAACAGCAAACAGAATTATAGTGCTAAAACGGTATACCTAATATGTACTTTTTTTAACACCATGGTTAGCAACCCTACACCCTACACCCTACACCCCTTTTATGGATCTTCTTCGTTACGTTGGACCAAAATAAGTCTATAGCAATAACGATGTTTTTTATTATGTAGAGTCGTTATTACTATAGTCGTAATACTTTAAAAATAGGTATCGGTTATCAAACCGTATCTATCGTTTTACAAATTAGAATCTAGGTTAAATATAATACTGAACCAGGGTCCTTTTTTGTTTAGTATTATATTTATTAAGTAAACTTTTTTTTGAACCAATTGAGAATATCCATTGTACGAACTGGGTAAATAATGACATAAAACGAATTGCTGAACTGATTATAGGTAGAAGACTTTACAAACGTTACGAAGAAGACCCAAAAAAATTAAACAAACAGAAAAATGCATTCAAATGCAGTATTTTTTGGAAACCTAAACCACATAAATCCTAAACGCAACTGTTTCCTGTGTAAAATCGTTGTATTAAGTGAAGCGACATCTAGATGAATCCTTCGAAATCCTATGTACAGCTATTCCTACTTACCGACAAAGGCGACAAATCTCATATTCGGAGGCGCGTAGCATTGTTATAAGGAACTATATACGCTGAGCGAGCTTCAGGCAGCAAGTGGTGCTACAGTACAGTGCTGAAAACATGCTTTGAGCGCAAACCGGTAGAGGGCACTTAGCAAAGATAACTGCGCCGCAATAGCGTAGCGTCGTACACCTTTGAGATTTTTGGATATTCTCTCTTCTCTAAGTATGTAACTAGCTGTTTACTTACTTATAAAATCAGTTATTTGCCAGTGAAAGTCCCGCCGAAATCGGTCCAGTCGTTTCGGAGTCAATAGGGACCATAATTTATCTACATAAGTAGGTACATAAATCTACATTCAATCATCGATACAATGTAATATTACTCTAAATTTTATGTTTTGTATGAAGGTACTAGTGTAGTATCATAACACGATGGTTTCTTATTTGAAATAATGTAGTAAAAATATATGGAATAGCTGATATTTTGTTTTAAACTATCACGGTTGTTCACTAAAGTTATTATATTATGACTAATTACAGGATATCGGGAGCTCATTCCACACCCTTCCCACGGTAGGTTAATATCCCGTAAATAATCATATAACTTTAGCTGATATTTTCTCTTCGATTCAAGGTTGGTCCCATGGTAAAACTTGTTCATAATAATGACTGTAACGGACCCCTTTCCGCGAAACCCCGCCGTTGCTTTTGGCTTAGTAGGCTTGAGCCTAAAGCGGCATTTAGACTTATTTTTAATGGTAACTGTGTTACAATTACCATTAAAAATAAGTCTATACCATTAAAAATAAGTCTAACTGCCGCCCTAACCCATTTTTTAGATAAAACGATTGTTCGGGGTATCTCCCTAACTATACATAATTATACCTTGTGATGTCAAAAGTATAGGCTACCTTCGTTTAGCCTAGTGTTAGTAGAAGCACACCTACTAATATTATGCCCTAGCTACATTCCATGATCTGTTGCGACGATCAACAGACGGACATCCCGTCAATCTGGATGCCATTAAAATCCAGATGGCACAACACGTGCGCACGCTATAGCTTCTATATACATATTATTCGATGTTGCCTTTTTAGTAGCAAGGAGTCTACCGGTAACAGACTTCAGAAGAAAACAGCTAGTTGCCAACCATAGAGTAAAAGTTTATTTTGGCTAATTCCATGATCAAAGAAAACAAGGTCTTCTACTCTGGCAGTTGTCCCAGAATTACGTCACTGTCCAGTTGCCACTTTATCCAATCAGCTGTTGCGTGGTGTATCGTCATCTCTCTCGAACCTGTTGTAAATTGACATCATGACATCATAGCGGGACGCCCACGTGGAAATTTTTTCTCGGATTGCTATACCTGGCGGAGTATATTATTATACCATGGCTAATTCTATATTATTATACATATAATTAAATAGTATATAATTAATATAATAATATTCTATTCTAATTTGCGGTAACAGCGCGGTCTTAAGACATGTGCACGCGTTTGTCGCGCGGAGGATGTCTAGTGAACGCGTTGCCCTAAATGTTAGCGCGGTAGCTGCACGATCATTTTCGCGTCGTCTACTAGCAGTCTTATGGTAGCCTACACACTAACCTAACTTTGCCCGTTTTTTTTTATCCTTATTTTTAATGGTTGTCATTCTAGGATTTAGAAACCTAGCAAGTGATCCTGGAGAGTGTACCTACGTGTATGTGTACCATATTATTAATTGGTAATTCTATTAATTATGACTATAAATTTAATACCTATGGCACAACTGCATCAGTAGGTACCTAAATAAAAGTGGTAAATTACTTCGGGGTTTATTGATTCAAATGCTTGTAACCTTGCAGTAATTCGCAAAGCGTAAACAATTAGCTCAATCAAGAGAACTATATTGATTCAATTGGTACCTACCTAAGAAATACCTAATAGATACCTACCTAATCTAAACAGGATGTGGACCTACTCATCATTATGAACAACTTCTACTATGGAACCAACCCTGAATTAGCGGAAAAATATCAGCTGTTCCATAGAAAACGGTCATTCACATCACACTCGGCAAAATATAGGTATAAGTAGAACAGCTAATATTTTTATCGCGATTTCAGAGTTGGTTAAATTTGTTCAAAATTATAAGTTTAATGGAACCCCTTTGATGTAGTATAATTATGTACACCCTCTTCTCTCCGCGTAACACTGTATAACCAATGTATAACTTCAATTGCATTGCATTTTTCAATGTTATCACCTCCTTTTACTCACTTCTCAGCCTACTGAAGGCCTACTGACCTTTTTTTTTGTCTCTTGGCCAAATTATAGGACCTACAAGTACATACGACTCTCTCCGAGATAAATAGAGACTCGCTACGTTGCAATAAAGATTATTTTAGTATACGCACAGCGAAGTTTAACTATACATAATTATAGGCACTCGAAACGCATGCAGGCGTATATCTATCGTATTACTGCGCACGAGAGCTTCTTTTTACAGAGAGTCCTAATGGAGAGCTATGAGTGTGAAGGGTTATTTATTACATTGATCGTTAGCGTTATAACATTGACATTTCATTTTCGCACTTGTTAGGTTACCTGATTTAAACCGTCATTTACAAAAGGCTCGGGGTAACCATCTATTTATTAGTTTACTGTGAGACAAGCTTGATTTTACGAAATTAAACTAGATACTACAACCGAAAAACCCTTTCAAATGTCTTAGAAGTAACAGTCTTATACAAAATCAATTCTATCAACTCAAAGTACGTATACTTACCTTCATTCTTCCGAATTTGTAGTCTAGATAGTCTTTAATAGTAAAACCGTAAGAATTGAGCATCGTAATCCATGAATCAGTGAGTAGTGCGCAGGCTGGGCGGCGCAGAGCGTGTCAGGGCGGGCGGCACTGCCGCTTCTCCGCCCGCCCTGCTCGCCCGCCTGCCTCCTGTCCTCTCTGTGCACCGTTTATTTTTACACAATCAAACTATTTGCAGTGCACCAAGTCTTCCAACTCTACTATTTAAAATAAGGTAAGTCTTTAATCATAAATGGCTACTAACTAGTTGTTATCATTTTGGACTTTTTCAATGATTTTTCTTTTACTTTCACCTTCACCTTATCGCTGTAACCTATATTGGAAACAGTTATTTTATAAACAGAAACGTAATTAAATCTACTTTAATGGGTTCGTTCCGTTATACGTAGCTTGTTTAGTAACTAGGTTTGATATACACTGCACCTATACCACTAGGACTGGAATAGATGCGCCATGTTTCTGTACCTATACAAATTACTTTAGCATAACAATACGATGTCAAAGATTTTAGAATAAAAAACTTTCTTTCTAAAATTTAGATAATGCTTTATCGTTTCACTTTAACAGATACTTATCTCAAAGGCTCTAAGCGCGTACGTTACGTAAGCATCAAGTAGGTAACCTAAATACCTACGGACAATCAAAGTTAGTCACCGAACTTTTTAAAATATATGATTTTGTATTTATGGGGTGTTTTGTTGTATTTATGAGATTGTTTGTTTACAGTCATTGTTTGTGGTAGGAACTGATTTTATTCGTAGTTATCTAAACAAAGAGTAAGACTTACCTACTCTGTTCAGGTAGCAGCTACGAATAAAATCAGTTAGTAATCAAAATAGAAGTAGGTAAGTAATAAGGCTTTCGGGGCCGCGCCGGTCAATGACCCGTCTCTGTTCTGGCGCTGTTGTTGCGCCACGCACAAAATTCAGTATTTTTGGAACTTCGCAATCTATTACTGACTCAAGATTATCAAGCTACATCATACTCGTAACTAGGTCACAGTGTCTCTAACTACCTAAGTCAGAGGACATAAATAAGATAAGAGCTATACCAAAGTAGGTATCTAGGTAGGAGGTACTTATAATAAAAACCTTAATTAAATTCATTCACTGACAGACAACGCACCGTCTAAGCCGCTGTGTCCAGAAGCATGAAATTTTCTTCATCTGTTCCTACCTACCTAACGTAGTGTAAGCCTAGTATGTTATTGAAAGTTATATCTATTTATTGGCGAGGTCAAACGCCGTGCCCTACGCGTACAAAGTCGCGGGCATTGAACTAGTCTACACATCAATGTCTCGCGCTGATTTCAAATCTGTGTCACATTACAAAATGAATGAAGAAGAATACGCAACAACAACAGTTTGACTAAACGCCATGTCAACAGTCGCGGCCGCGTCATTCCGCGAGCTTCCGTCGCTTGCATTTCGACTCGTGTCACTGACAGAGTCGCATGTCTTACGTATCCAGTCAAGAATTGATTATTTTTGTGCTACATTTCAGTCACATTGTTAACTGTGAAGTGAAATTATTTGCTATATTCGCGTTAAGAATATAAAGACTATACCATAACTGACAGTTTATTGCACGGTTTCATGTAAGTGAAGATCATTTATATTTTTCCATAGGTGGGTATTCTTTACAATAATTTCTACCAACTAACCAAAACTTGGTAGGTAAACTCCAGACACTTATTTCGTAAAAAAATTACCTTCTAGTATGACACTCAGCCTGTGACTCAGCTAACTTTAAGTGCTGGGGCCTTACGGCTAGCTGTTTTAAGCAATTCAGTTTAGGTGATGAAAAAAGTTGCGCGACTGCAAACCGTATTCACGTTCGCGTGATTTTCCGAACTGCGCTGTTTTAACGTTAGGTTGAGACCGCGTAAGGAGTTGGCCGTGAGGCCCGTTATCAAATGATTAGGTATAATTTATACTCCAACGACCATGTCAGGGCCAGCTGTTCTGTGAAGCACGTTTAAATAACTAGATACAGCGACAGAATAAATAATAGTTGGTATTAAATATACTACGTAAGTTATTAATGTGGTAATGTAAATTAATAAATAAATAAATAGGTAGGTAGCTACCTACTCCCGTCGATACTTTTAATATGGTAGGTATTTATGCATTATTATATATTTTTCATACTTTCGGCGTCATTCGTAACTCGTATTTTCCACCCAAAACTTAGAAATAATAATTAATTTAGATTCCGCCCGTTGAGTTTATGGATTTCGTTACTAACCTATAGAAGCAAACGTTAATAGAAAAAACGAAACCAAAAAAAAACTTTTTTTTAACGTAAAATATTAGATAATAATTAATTTTCATTCGGACAAAAACAAAAAGATATGTATATAAATACAGTTATTATAATGCGACGTATTCCGGACAAAGAATCCTGATTCCCGGAGCCGACAAATATAAAAATATTTAAATAATCAACAATTTATAATTACCTATATTATCATACTAATATTATAAATGTGAAAAGTTTGTTGGTTTGTTTGTTCCTCTTCCACGCAGCAACAGAGTAACGGATCGACCTGATTTTTGGCATGGGTATTGTTCAAGGGCTGGAGAGTGACATAGGCTACTTTCCATCGTCATCATCATCACCATTTTTTATCACTACGCTGGTGAAACCGTGGGGCGCAGCCAGTTTTACTATAATGCTTTATTGATCTCAAACGTTAATTATTTCAGAAAGACATATAGACAGGTATGTGTATTAACTATTTACTAATTTTGAAGTCGGTTTTTAAATTGATAACTATTTAATCTATTTATGCTTTATTTTCTTACATCATTATTTTGCTGAATTTTTGGTAGTTTATTTACTATGATAATACTAAAACATCAGGATTAGGTATACGATATGGATATCGAAGCATTTATACCTTCAAACTATAGAAGTTAGGTTTTAAGACGGACAGAGCGAACTTATAAGGGTTCCTTGGGCCTTACGGACAACTGCTATTGCGGCACCTTAATCCACTCAGTTGGAAAATCACGCGACCGCAAACCGTATCTGGGCGCGATAAGGTTCACGTTCGCGTGATTTTCCAACTGAGCGGATTAGGTGCCGCAATAGCAGTTGTCCGTAAGGCCCCTTGTATTACTTTAGTACTTATTACGGTGCCTTAAAAAGAATTAATTATTTTTTAGTACCTAGTCTCTCTCTACGTTAATAAATTATACACTCCCAGTTACATTTGGGATAGGTCTATCCCTACTACCTACTTACGACGCGTGACGGGACACAAAGCCGCACGATTCCGTTCTACTTGGTTGAAACTATTATTTATCTCGGCTCTAGGATTACTCGGATCGAGTTACTTCCAGGGGCCGTACCGTGACTTTTAAGCGATTTTTATGTGATTACGGAAAATAACGCGAACGTGAACCTTACCACTAAAAAAATATTAAAATTGGAACTTATGCGGACCATTAAACAGCGAAAGGTTGCCTACCTCGGACATGTACTGCGGCATGACCGGTATTTTCTCCTGCAGACCATCATATGGGCAAAATACCAGGAAAGCGTAAGGTAGGAAGACGCAAAATGTCGTGGCTCCGTAAAATCAGGGAGTGGACGGGAATAAAGACGATTGAACAACCGTTCAGACTTGCGCTGGACAAGGAAAAAATTTAAGAAGCTGACTGCCTACCTTCATTAGGTAATGGAGAGGCACTGAGAGAAGAAGAAGAACCTTAGCACGCCAAGATACGGTTAGCGGTCGCGCAACTTATTTCGCAATCATATCACCTAAACAGAACGGTAGGTAGGTACGACCCCAATTTAGTAGGTAAGCGTCGTCGGCATTGTCCGACGCTTACTAGATTAGACGTAGTGTTTACAGACGTTACGTATAGTTGCACTGTCGTAGTGTGCTAGTCCAGAGGCCTTATTATAGAAGTTTGATTGTGATCGAGATTGCATGCCGTCCCGTTCGCATCTACTTACTCGCACCACGTGAGTAAGTGAGATGGCACGCGATCACGATCACAATCCGAATCACGATAAGACATCTATAATAAGGCATCAGCTCACGTAGCGCAGCTATCACGAGCCAGCGTCACCAGAGCACAAAAGCCAGCATTAAGTATAGCTATTTATACAGATGGCACTATGAACCATTAACGCCACATTAGTCCACCTTCGATCAAAATATTCGAAGGTTATCAGAATCAATTTTACCCAGTGACGCGAAACTAAAAGGAGGGTATTGTATATCTAATTATGTATGTAAGCTGGCACATAATTATGTTCCAACATACATCCTAAACGTCTCGGCCGGTTTGGCCGAATTGGTCAATAGCATTTTTTTTACACTAAGTCTGTTATTTTTAAGCAATCAAACACTTGTCTTATAACCTATTGCCATGAGGCTACCACACCGTCTTTCTACTTGCCTTGTACCTTGGAGTAAAAAGGGGATGGGTGGGATCCTGAAGCACACTTCGACACACTCGCAGATAAGTACCCCGTAAATACATTTTAAACAAGGAGTTGGTCTTTTTAATTTCAGAATGACGTCGCCCGCTATTACCAAATCCCCAAAACCGTCAGAGAAGAAGTCTCCATCTCACTCCACTAATGGCACTGAAGCTCACGCCCCCGCTGCTACAGAGGCCACTGCAACTCCTGCTCTTCCACAACCTACTGAGACCTTCAGCTGGCTCAGAATCTTCAAGCTCGCTGATCTAATGATGAAGCAAGGTTGTTAAATGAAGACGGCAACGAAGCTCTGCGGTACCACAAATACTATTTCTTGGTTTGCATTCAGCATGTAGGTGTTGCTGGTCCTTTTATCACACGCAGATTTTCCGTTAGTCGCCATTAGCTAAAGCTAAAATTATAGCAATAACCTTTGAGTTTACACTAATGTAGGTATGTGCATGTACAATGTACTCAAAGGCAAATTTCACTGATAAAAGTATTAATAAACTTCGTAAATAGGTTTAGTTCATAATTTAGCTAATACCTAGTAAAAATGAACCCAGCATCGCTACGCCGCTACACGCGGTATTTGGATGTTCAATCACCCGCCAAAATCTTAGGCGACTCTAGAATTTTTCTTAGGTTAGTCAATCGGGCCCGTAGTCAGGGGCCCAAATTTTGTTCTAAATTGATAAAAAATAAGTCATTTGCGCTGACCTTCCACATAATAATGCAACAAAATTGTACAAATAATTTATTGATGTTCGTTTCGCGCTTCAAATAAATATATAAGCTACGATACTGTAGTAGTTCTTAGTTTTGTTATTTTTAAAATACTACTTAAGTTTTGAAATATTTTCAAGAAATATTTTCTACAACTACTTGTACGTAAAAGTCGTCGAATGAGTTCGAGTTTTAGCACATGTTTTAGTCTCGTTTATTTATTTTCTAAAACATGGTAATTAATGTATCCATTATTTGAAAAACACACAACGACAAACCTTTCCTAAAGCAATCGGCGGCAAAATTTTGTATCCTCCAATATTTTGTACATTTCAATGTAGGTACAAAATGAGTTGGAGGTTACATTACGTTCTCTATCTACTAAAGAGGCGATTGCACAGATGTTCTGTGACGGTCGGAAGTTTTGTTACCTACTTACCTACTAGTTTTAGGAATCAATAGTATCCCTAATAAGAATAGTTGATGTTGACAATTTATCTTTTAATATATATAATTCTATGATATACCTAAATAAATATGAAGAAGTCCTATAAGAGACCTAGGAGTCCGCTTTTGCGGTCTTACGGTATTAATTACTTACGCATGTGTTTGTAAAAATTGCCGTTTTGTTTTCGCTTAACATTTTCCGTCAGCGAAAAGTTAAGATGATTGAACAAACCTTTTATATCAACTATAAGCCGTGGATAGTAGGTACCTACCTATCTTTTGTTTGGTTTGTGTCTCCGTTCTGTTTCTACTTAGGTCTACATACATCGTACCAACATCGTACACTTCTTTAAACTACAGTTAAACAAACAGTTCAAATTATTAATATGTATTTGTTTTTAATTTATGTTTATTAGCCAATTTTTACAAAGAATATAAATATTACATAGTCCTCACTATATTATTTAAAGTTTGAAGTCTCTAATTCATTGCAAAGACAGTTTAAAATGGATATTATACATAATTTGTACCGAACAGACAGACAAAAGAGAGTTGATGTGGTAAAAGAAAGTAGACCCACTACTTGAAGATGACGATTTGAAGATAGTTAATATTTTGCTCATTAAAAAAATAAATAATTTAATGTTGATTATATGATTCAATGCGTGACACGTTATTAAAAATCAAATATTTTGGACTGCTCTTATTGTGTGAACAGATTTTAGATCGTTATTAACTAGGTAATACCATAGTTATTTAAGTATGTTGTACCTATAACTATCGAATACATTCTTCTCTAATGTTCTATAATATTGTTTTATTTGTACTTAAAAGGGTAGTGTAGACTATCCTGTCCTTTTGTTTTTGAATCTAATGTATCGCTGGCGCAACGTTAAACATTTATATAAAGAACTAGCGACCCGCTCGCCCGGCTTCGCACGGGTGTAATTTACGTGCGAAGCCGGGGCGGTTCGCTAGTTATATAATTATTTAAACTATCCTATCTCTCAAGTTGGATCGAACTGCACATGGTGTGCGAATTTTATTATAATCGGTTAAGTGGTTTAGGAGTCCATTGAGGACAAACATTGTGACACGAGATTTATATATATTAAGATAGGTACTATTTCTCAAATATGGTCGCTTAATGTGTAGGTAAAGTAGGTACTTATTTTATTTCAAGAACACACTTCGAGGAAGATTAGTCTTGGAAAGCATTGTCGTCCGTTAACCTCTAGCCTCAGCTGATATTTTATTTGCATTGCATTGGAGATATAGCACTATCGCCAGTCTTTGTTTTCGGGAGCTTCTCTTACATGGTGTAATGGGATATTATTTACAAATTTCGTCGTGTCGGTTTTTAACAGCTTTACCAGAACAAATCTATCAAATTTCGTAATTTAGCAATGTTTAACAGTCGTCGTTACGAGAAACGTGATTAGGCTTCGGATACTCCGCGGGCCAAATTTTTGCGATCATCTTTAAATGCCTCTGTTGCCTGCCGCTGTACTAATGCATAACGTTTACTAGGTACCTACCTTAGGACAATAATAATAGTCCTATTTCAGTCCTAACTCTTGGATATTTAACATTACTTGTATAATTAAAACACTTTGCGTATGTAATATTTTTTTAATAGTATTGGTAGGTAGGAGGTACATAACACACAAGAGTCTGGGTTGTTTGGATAAGGGAAGTAAAATTACTATACTATTTTAATATGTACAAAATATACAATTATCTCGATAGACTACTTACTAACTATTATAATTAGTTATGATCACAATATTTTCCTATCGGTACGCTCCGCCCGCAGCCGCGCCGGTGCGGGGCGGGGCGCGCGCGCGGCGCGGGGGGGTGTGCGCGCTGCTGATGCGATTCAACTACTCTCTCGTTCACTTTTGCTGCACACTTGAGATCAAATGTTATTTATACAAATATTAAACACTATCATCGCTCACACCGGCATCAGCCGCGCGCGCAGCCGGCGCCGGCGCCGCTCCGGTCCCTAGCGACCGCCGCGCCGCGCCCCCGTTCCGCCCGAACCTACCATCCATCTCTGCTTATTTCCGATACATGTTACAAATAAACAAAACTATATTATACTTCTCACATTCGCTTTTAACCTATTAAGTTTGCGTTAACTTATTATCACCGACGAAAACAAATCATTAAGTATATATAATTGTTGTTTGGAATTCATATTTTTTTTTATTTATATTATTAGTAATTGACATATTAAACAGCATAACTTATGGATGCAATTATTGACTAAGCAAAACATGCTCTTATGGAGCTTCGAAAATTTGATTAATGTCGATCTAAAAATCGCGTTGTAATTTTAGGCCTTACTTAGAAACGTTATTGTCTACGTGATGTATGCATAAATTGCTCTGTCAACTTCTCGCCAGCTGAACTTGTCACGCGTGATAACAAGACAAGGCAAATTTAAATTAACACACGCTTACTTAATGTTTTAAAGTAAGGCCGTTTATGTCTAGACAAAGTGTGTAAAAAATATTTTATGTACGTCACGGCGCGAAGAAAATAAATAATGATATTAGATAGGTACATATCGCCTAGAAAATAACTACACCCGAGTTTGATAGCAGAGTTACTACAACGTCTGAAATTTACTTCATTTGACACTTATATAATCTTGAATATAGTCTAAACGCCGTATTTCTATTTATTTTTATGCAGATAATATTTACAGAGATTTCCTTCTTAAGGAATTCAAATAAGAATAAATATAGAGTACATCATTGGGCATCTGTCCACTAATAAAATTATATATTTAAAAGTAATGGACGAAATGACGAGTTCGTTAGTGTTCCTCCTAGCCGAGTCGAGAACTATTTGCGACGGAAACATGACAAATTATAATAATATTATACTTATACATTCTAGTATTCAATATCTTAAAAAGAATATACGTAATAATATTACCTGTGCTATTTCATTATATCGTACATTATAAAATTACAATACATAAAATATTTTGTACTTTGTTTTACGTACGACAGCACAATCGCACCATTATCTAACTATTCGTGCAAGTCATGCAAGATGCATACGAAGAGAAGCCATCGAGTTGCTAACAGACCTTATGAGAAGTACAATATTGTTAGTTTAAGGTGATATCGCCGTTAGCTGTAACGGCAACAGGTAAAGATAGAAGGGTTATACAAGTATTACATTACTACTATGCGGTCGACGTGTCACACGAGACAATATTAATTTGATAAATAATAATTCCTAGACCGAAAATGTAAATATGCTCTAATGGCGGCAAATGAGGATGGCGGGGAGAATAGGACAGTCAGCAGCGGTTGAGATCCGAACACGTCAACGGAGGCGGCGGGAATCAACACCAGCAGCGAGTATGGCACTCTGTCCAATTTTAAGGAATGCATTTAACACACTGTTATACTGTTTCATGAATTTAATACACGCAGTCACGCTGCGCTCTACACATTTGCGAGAATACAGAATGATTGTAGGTCAGCTAATATTATAATATTTAATGTAGTATCTTTTTCAATTTAAAAGTATTCCTTCATAATTGAACACCACGCCGGAGCTGTCGCTTAGCACCTTTTAACAGTTGTTAAAATCTAACATGAAATCGGATCATCGTCAGTCCCAACCGTTACAAGGTACAGAGCCAGCTCTCGATACGAGAAATGCAGGTCGCCGGGCATCGCAAATTTTACGGGCAAATACTTAGAACAAATAAATATCTGCCCACAAAATTTAAAAACAAATCATTGTAATCCCAAACAAACGGTAGTTAACATTTAAGTCTTTTTAGTATGTCTGTTGTTTGAAGAATAACTCTAGATTCGCAGCATAGACACAAGTGAAAAAAGAAATGATTTATCTCGTTCGTGTAGTGATCGTATGAAAGGAACTGTAAACAGTCCGCGTTAGTATACATATAAAGGAATGTTAGGCTAATAGAATATTAGTGAGTGGTCGCTGGCCCTGGCAGTTATTCTGCAAACAGCCGCGCGGCCGCGCGCCGGCCCGCGCCGGCCCGCGCTGCGTCGCGCCGTTAGCCGCATACTTCAATTGTATCGCTCCATAAGACTACTTAGTCTACATAAGTCAGAATCACAGTTTATTTTTTAACGTGTTTTCCCTTAAGTTATTCTTAAATTACTATGATAATTTTTACATTAAAGTGTAATCATTCGCCCCAGTGTTCGTGAGTTTTCCATTACCTACCGTAATGACCTAAGCGAATCGAATTTTAGAACGGATAGATTCGGTATTTACATAATTTAATTTAATCTAAACCTAGTCGCTTAAAACAAAATAACAATTTACACTAACAATAAAAAATGCTCGATAGATCGTCGCTCATCTTATCGGAACCCAAAATTAAATATATTTTTATCAACTGACTTTGCCATTAATTATTTTTATATTTTTATAAATTTAAACTCCGAATATCGCCGAACCAGGTCGACCATAACAAAAGTAAGTAATTTACAAATAAGCTTACACTTAAAACTACCACCTAAATAAACGACGGTATTACGTGTGAAGAGAAGAGATGCGAGTCGGCAGTCGGCGCCGCGCCGTGCCGCGATTACAATAAATATAACCCGATCTATCTATATCACTACTACGACTTCAGTTTCGCAGAGGTATTACGACTCAATTCCATTATTCATCTCGATCGGGCCGTCGCACGTCGACGAGCTCGTCCGACGGCCGGCGATCCCTATCAGGTCGATCGATCGCTATCGTCACGATCATAACAAAATAAAGATATTAAAAAAGTTTCACAACCTGGCCTTATTTACAACGCCTTAATAATTATACGTCCATATAGGCAAACGTTAGTAGGTCGTGTCGATATCGATCGTCCCCGTGTTGCGCGCGCTGTGTCTGACGCGCCACTATATAGAGATGCTCAGTTCAGACGGTGGCGATGACGATGAGCAGGTGCGCGATGTTGGTGACGCGGTGCATGAGGTCGGGCGCGATGCGGTTCAGGTTCTCGTTGGCGAAGTCGCACGACGGGAATATGTGCACCGTGAACATCGCCTGCCGACAACTCGCGCACTCATTACACATTCTCACACAAGCATACGAGGAGGGTCCTATAGACAGCTGCCGGTTTACACCTGGCGCCATCATACAACAGACAAGAGACAATATTGTCATCATCACCCCACATTGTCCACCTGGCTGGATAACCTGGACAGATAGGACAAGAGCCAGACGCAAGCCTAACTATATCTTCGGCTTTACGCTTTCAGTTACTGCCAACTGCTAGCGCACAGGGTGTCGCACGAATTCAATTCAGGGAGTCCTGCGCGACTCACGTAGCGCAGGACTCCCTGAATTGAATTCGTGGCCTCTATTCTACCGGGTTTCGCGGAAAGGGTGTACTGAGCCGAAAGGGGTCTATAGTACCAATCATTATTAACAACTTTTACTATGAATTTCCATAGAAAACGATCATTCGCACTATACGAAATGCATGGAACTGCTGATATTTTTTTCACAATCTCAGGTTTGGTTCCAACAAAACAAATGGTTTGGTTCCAGTTTATTTTTATTTCGACTTAGTGCACATTTTCCGTTTAACCCTGTTTTTTTTTTCTTCTTCCCTGTGTTGGGGCTTTTGGCTCCGCATGATTGACGCAGTTGCCATATACAAGTCGTATGAGTTTAGTTTTAGAATTTAAGGGTAGGGAAAGGATACGCGAAAATTAGGATATAGAAAGGATTAGGATGGACGGATCAGAAGAGTGTAAGAGATATAAATAAATAAATAAAATTTATAGTTTTATGTCATTCAAGATGATAAAATCAGATAGAGAATGATAGATAGAAACGGAATTGCTACTGAGAAGAGATTGTATATTAGTAGGCAATGGAACACGGAGGGATTTCAAGTCATCGTAAAAGAAGGCATGGCCATGTAAAGGACAGGAAAAAAATATATGGTCAGATCCCCATAATCACCACATTTGCACTGCGGACTATCTATGATGTTAAACCGAGCAAGGTGGGCGGGAAGCACTGTATTTCTATACCTAACTTCAGTGACCGGTCCACTGTAGGGCGAGGTCGCGAGGATGCGTGTGAAGTCGCTAGCTCACTATTACAAGGTTCTATGTTATTTTCTTACACGTTTTGTAATTTAAATTTTAAATTTTTGACTTTTATAATAATTGACTTAGCAGGGTTTATGATTGAGAGAGTTACTTTTACTCAAGCATAATCCCTATTAAGTCAATATTTATGAAAGTCAAAATTTTTAAATTGAAATTACAGAACGTGTAAGAAAATAACATAGAACCTTGTAATAGTGAGCCAGCGAAGTGTCAGTGTGCGTACCTGGTGGTGTCCGGGCGGCGCGATGTTGACGATGCCGGCGGCTTGCTTGCGCTGCAGGTAGGTGATGAAGCCGCCGGTGAGGTTGGTGGACTGCTGCAGCACGTCCATGTGGTCGCGCCCGCATGGCAACGCCAGCAGAATACAATGCTCGTTCTCCATCTGCACAAACAACGAGAAAATACACTCTACACTCATTTCCATATTTGGTATTTGTTTATTCGATTAGTACGGCTTGCGCCAATTACACCAATGAGACAATGTTACACAATATTATGATGATACTTGATATTAAAATTAGAATAATACTCAATTGATAATTAATGTAAATTATTATAACACCGGCTTACACTCACTATAATGTATAATGAATCCTCACGCGAGTTTTGATGAAGTGATAATTAATGTCATTAAATAAAAAATAATAATAATATGTCTTCTATGTCCAAATGTCCATCAAAGACGTCTCGTCACCTTCCTTGCTAGCGAAAACGTACCTAATGCCTTACGGGCTTGCTGTTCAAGAAAACAATAGAATAATATCCAATCCTAACATGTTAATTATACATACAGTTAATAATATAATTAAGAACGGCTATTACCCAAGTAACCTACTAGGAATCAGGTTATATATTGCTAATTCATCAGGTTTTATTATGTGATATTAAATAATGAAAAAACATTAAACCTGCAGTAGAGCTACATTAGAAGATTTCGAATTTTTTGGGGGCTTTTGAGATGTCTAGTAAGAAAAGCACTTCCATTCCAAAGACCGGGCTGTTAGCAATTGAATGAGCTGTGTGCTGAGAGGATCGTTATCATGCTGTAATATCCACAACACACAACATTCTCAGCATAAAGAAGCATAGCTTCAGCCAATATTTGCCTGTATAAAATTATTTTTTCGGTAGTTATATCTTAAGCTATATAGAATGTTTTAGTCTAAATAATCTTGTTCGCAAATTGTCATGGATTAATTAAATAAGTATTAAAGTATACTCAATTATCAATTTTATAATGCTGTTAAAAACGTATATCAAGAAATTCATTCAAAAGAAAATATATTTTCCTTATCTAAAAACGCCTCAGGCATAATTTTTGTTCCTAGTAATTTGACCACAACTGTATAATTTCGTGTGAAGTAGCGGAGAAGTGTTGCAGTGCAGGGCATACCTTCATTTTCCTGTGTACTTGGTCGAGCTGCATGGGCTCGAGGCGCATGCGCTGCGCGATGCGCAGGAGCGGCGTGGCGAGGTCGGAGGGGCGCGCCAGTGTCTCGCTGGCCACGCCCGGGTTGCCGCCCACGAAGTGCATCTGCACCGCGGCCGAGTCGTTCTTCAACGCCAGCAGCCCCTGCCACATCACCGGGTACCGCTGTAACATACACAAGTCTCCTGTCAGTACGCCCCGGAGTTCAGTGTGATACCACCTATAATCTAATCTGTAGGATATAACGTCGTGTTGTTCCTTTTGGGTATATCGCGAATGTGAAGTCTCGTATTCTCGTTTATGATGTTAGTGTGGTGGGTGTGTGTAAGGTGAGGTGGTGTGTGTGAGGAGAGGTGGGGTGCATGAGGTGGGATGTGTGAGATGAAATAAGAGGTGAAGTGGGATGTGTAAATTTATATGGGAGTGTGTGAGGTGAGGTGGGGTGTGTGAGGTGAGTTGGGGTGTGTTAGGTGAGGTGGTGTGTATCAGATGAGGTGGGGTTGGGTGAGGTGAGGTGGGGTGCGTGAGGCAGGATGTATGAGGGGAGTGGGCGAGGTGGCGTGTGTGTGTGTAGTTTTGTGTGTGTGTGTGTGTGTGTGCCCGTAGGTAAGAGAAGGTACTCACGCGAAGCAGCATCTGTAGGCTGTCGGCCTCATGCGGCACCTGCGAGGCGTGCGGCGGGCCGGGCGCGCCAGCCGAGGCGCCCGCGGCGCCCGGCGGCAACGCGCCCGCCGGCCGCGGGGCGAACCCGCCGTGCGCCGGCGGAGGCGACACCCCGCACTTCACCGCGTACACTGCACACATTATCATTCATTTTATTATCTACTAGCGACCCGCCCGCCCGGCTTCGCACGGGTGTAATTTACGTGCGAAGCTAGTTATATATATAAACCTTCCTTGAAAATGTATCTAACTGATGGTGAAAACCGCATCAAAATCCGTTGCGTGGTTAAGGAGGAGTTAGCGGCCATACAGGCATACAGACAGACAGACAGACGCGGAAAGCGACTTCAATTTATACTATGTAGAGATAGAGATACTCTATACTAATATTATAAAGAGGAAAGATTGGATTGTTTGTTTGTTTGTTTGCATTGAATAGGCTCCAAAACTACTCAACCGATTTGAAAAATTCTTTCACTGACGGGAAGCTACACTATCCACGGGTGACATAGGCTATAATTTATACCCGTGCGAAGCTGGGGCGGACCGCTAGTATTTTATACACTAGCTGACCAACAGAAGTCCTGTTTGAAGTGAAACAAGTAGTCGATACTATCAATTTTCAGAAGTTATCTTCTAACAGATCATAAGTCAAGCAAAATAATTCACAGTCCAGTCCAAGTCACGCCGCAGTAAAGTGGTGGAAAATTTATGTATACCAGATCAGCTACCAAATTTCAGCTCGTAAATCAAATACGTATACTATTCGAAATTTCGTAATGAGTTGGTGACCGAGTGGTAATTCACTTAGGTATATATAAATAATAGATTATGCTTACACTTGGGCACATTATCGATCAATTTACTGTTTTATATTACACATTAACATTAAAAACCAGTAATATAACCAGTAAAACCATTAATAAACAGTTTTTTTCAACAAACTCTTAATATAATGGCAAAGTTCAACTAATTCGTTCGAGTCTCGTATCTCGTATACATATTTTTTTTTAAATTATTATGTAACATGTACTTTTATACTTTTGTGCAGTAGCACCATGACATGTCTTTTTTTTATTTCGGTCTAGGCTAACGTTTGACCGCGATCTCACCTGATGGAAAGCGATAATGCGGTGAAAATGGAGCACGTTTGCCCAGTAATAACCTATTAACCCTAGACTTGAACACTCCAAGATTGTAATGCTGCGGAAACACAGACAGGGGCAAGGCGTTCCATTGTTTTGCTGAGGGCTTATTATAGAAGTTTGATTGTGATCGAGATTGCATGCCGTCCCGTTCGCATCTACTTAATCGCACCACGTGCGTAAGTGAGATGGCACGCGATCGTGATCACATTCACGATCACGATAGGACATCTATAATAAGGCATCTGTTCTAATTAAGAAAGAGGACTTAAAATTCTTGGTGCGAATAAATGGAATTTCGACCAAGTAAGGGTGACGCCTTGCCGTTCGTCTGGACGTCCGGTGTCTATAAGTGATAGCCTAGGTTGGCCTAGGTGTTTTTATTATTTGTATATTTATGTGTAAGAAGGCTATCCAAGTATAAATAAAAAAATTAAAAACAAGTTTTGAAAACGTAATATTTATTTTTACGTTGGCGCTACAACTCGAGGGGTTTTGTGTGTGTGTGTGTGTGTGTGTGTGTGTGTATTGTGGAGTACTCACTGATATGCCGGTCGGCAGGCGAGGGCGAGGGCGAATGCGCGGGCCGCGGCACGCGCGCCGACACCCGCCGCAGTTCCAGAGGCGACGCGGGCGCCTCCGACCCCTCTACCTCCATCCTACGCCAACACGCACAATATACGTTACATAACGCACAACGTTCTCAGATATAAATAAATAAATGGAAGCGTTAAACCAACAGTTTCCCCTTAAGCACTTCCCTGCCCCTTCGGTGGCCAATTGGTTTACTATGCATTATGCCTCCTATACATTGATTATGCAAGATTAATCTCCATCATCCATCTACCGTAAATTATTTTGCGATTTCTGAAGTTCCCAGTTCTCTAAGCTTAGTTGATTTCGTAGAAACTTTTGATCCTTTTAAGGCACATTACCAAAACAGACCAAAAACAGGTTTGAAAAAAAAAGGTTTTTTTTTGTTGACTATGCAAAAATTTATATAATGAAAAAAAAAACTAAGGCAAAAAATTTAATGTTTCTTTCAGACATGTTTGGATACTCGTTCATAATTGTTGTGTTATATCGGTAAATATATTTGCAATGTTTAAGGAAAATAATATAAATACCATAGCGGTGTTGATTGACGCACGTTATGTGAGCCTCGGATTATCCTCAGCTCACATTTTCCATAATCGTAGTAAATAACAAAACTAACGTATAGACTAATCAATTACCGTGTAAAAGGCGATGGTGTAGCCCTTTGTTCGTGTTGAGTGGCACGGAAGTGCTGTTGGTACATTTGGAAGTGCTGTGGGGAGAAGTGAGGGTACATGCCCTCGCCCTGTGAAAAGAAAACAAAATAAGCATAACAATTTTCTAAAATTTGTTGGTTGGAAGTTATACTAATAAACAAGTACAGCCGGGTCTACTGTGACCTTGTTTTTGTTAGAATTTAGCCCTAACACGTTCTTCTGACAAAATGAAGGCACGTCCTATTTTACCTAAAGCCGGGTCTCCTGCGCCCAAAATCTAATAAAACAAATGAACAAAACATGTTTAGTTAACATTGGACTTATTGTGTACATGTCCGTTCGTGATTCGGATTGTGATCCATTCTGTTCACCTAGTAAGTAGTTCGATGATCTCTCGCTCACTCGCGTGTTGCGAGTAAGTAAATGGAACGGGATCGCACGCGATCGTATGACAATCCGAATCAAGAACGAATTCCATATTAAACCCGATGTTAGCTAAATATGTTATGTTCATTTGTTTTGTTAGATTTTGGGCGCAGGAGACCCGGCTTAACAAAAACACGCTAACATGTTATCTGACAGTGGATAACATCTCCGCGTTCGCTTGCAAGGGCGAGGGTGTGTTTATTTCACCGTTGCTAACAAACAGTACACACGTCGTTCGGTCTCTCGCCAATTCATTTTAGCTAAATGCAAAGTGATCTAACATAAAATTGCTGACTTTTCTTTATAAAATCGCATCTAAATCTTCCTCGTGACCTTTTAATACGGTAGTGACTACCCGACCGCCCGGAGGGTAATAGTTTTAGGGTGAATATGCGTGTATTTGCCTCTTTATTACATGCTGTAACCTAAACAGCTTGACTGATTTTGATTTGTAAGGTTTCGTTAGATTCTTCCTCATGTCAAGATTGTCAGAGGCTAAAATGTTGGTCAGTTTTTTTTAATTACTTTTTCTTCTTCTAATATTATAACTAAAAAAAATAAAAAAAAAATAATAATAATAACTTGTTTTGAATATTAGAAAGAAAGAAAGAAAAAGTTTATTTGTGACCAAATTAGGTTTTTAAAAAAATAGCTTATTGACTACACTGAGCTTATTATGTTGATTACACTAGGAATAATAGGGATTCGGATTGGATATACCGATGCTATGGGCGACGTCTGTTGATGTGCAGGTGGTGGACTCCTGACCAAATCAGCAGACTGATCCGAGCAGCGTGAACAGAACAATGCATTCAATTTATAAATATCATTATATCTAGCAAGCCTAGGACGAGACGAGATCAAAGTAAATACTCACTAAAGCCAGTTGTCCCTGTGGGCTGATTGACGGAACACTCGTTATTCTCGAGGCTGCTCCTGCGAGGAAAATAGAAAATACTGCTTAATGATTAGAAATCGGCAAGAAATTCAAACAAACATAAAACAACTTAACCCTGACACATTTTCACATTAATACAAACACGCGATCATGCTCTCACCACCCTTACTTTAATCACATTCTCCCACCATTACATCAATACAAACACATACTATCTAATAATATGCGACACCTTAACATAATTATATTGGTATATGAACAACGTTAGATGGCGTTTGTGAATCCACCAACCCGCAACTGGGCCAGCGTGGTGGATATGGCCCGATCGCCTTTTCGGGGGTAGGCTAAAACTCCAGCAGTGGAATGTTAAAATAGCTGATTATGCATATTAACAAAGTACCTAAGCATTTAAACAATGTACTGATATTTTTTTATACATTGTTTCTGTACCTGGCTTTCGAAAAAGCGCTAGCTGCTGCAAAACAGCACTCTGAGATCGAGAAGTAGACTGGGCTGGGTGGACTCACCCGAGTGGTGGTGGTGGTGCGACAGGTGGTGGGGGCCGATCACGGCGACAGGCAGCGGCTTGGCGTGCGGCAGCGGCTCGGGCGGCGGGTGGTGCGCGCCGCGCGGCAGGCTCGCCGCGCCGCCGCCACCCGCCACCACAGTACGGAATCGTGCTCCCGCACCCACGCCGCCCATCACACCCAGGCCTGCGTCGCCTTCTCCGCCTCTGTGACTAAACAATTTGCTTGGTTATGTGACGATCGCCATACGAGTGCGTGTAGATAACGAAACAACCAGAGTGGTGAGGGCACTCTACTGACCTGATGAGGAGGGGCGTAGCGCGGGCGGGGGCGGCACGCTGCGCGAGCGGCGGCCGGTGCGGCAGCGCCGGCGAGTGCACGCGCGCGGTCGCCTCCTCGGTGGCGCCCACCGGCAGCATGGCACAGGGCACGGGCTCGCCCGGGCGGCGCGCGTCGCCCGCCAACGCCTCCCCAGTGGCAGGCGCGGCAGGTGACGGATCGCGCGTCGCCTCCTGCTCGGGACGATGCTGTACGGCAGCCAGCTTGGCGTTGATCTCGGATATCATTTTTTTGGGCGGTTTGGTGATGGGTGTGGGCGCGGCGGGTGGCACTGTGACGCATGCGACGGACGGGGTGAGGACCAACGGCACGGGTGGCTTCACAGGTAGCGTAGCGAAAGGAACCGCGAGCGGCGCGGCCAGAGGCACGGCGAGTGGCACGGCGAGTGGCGCGGCGAGAGGTGCGGCGAGAGGTGCGGCGAGAGATGCGGCGAGAGATGCGGCGAGAGGCGCGGCGAGAGGAGCAGCAAGTGGCGCGGCGAGTGGTGCCACGAGTGGCGCGGGGAGTGGTACGGGGAGTAGTGCGGCGGTAGGGGCCGGCCCGGCGGCTGCGGGCGAGGTTCGGTGAGATGCGGGCGAAGCTCGGTGAGGAACAACTGCGTGTGGCGCGCTCACTGGTGACATGTGTGACGTGATGACGTTTGCGGAGCCTGGAGGCGTCGCAGCAGCCGCCGGTGCAGAAAGCGCCAAGGGGGAGGGGATCGTAATGGCGTTGGGGAGTGCCACACTTGCTATTGGTTCTGCGACGGCAGTGCGAGCATCTGCCTCTTCTAGGCGGGGCGTCTTCGGGTCACGAATGATCTCGTCTCTTCGGCCTTCTCCATCACCGCTATCGACGGAGGCATCGGAGATACTTCGGTCTCGAGTTCTTTTGGTTCCTCTGGGCGATTTTCTGGTGTCGGTAGCGAGTGAAAGCTTCTCTGGAGTGTTAGCGGGTTTGCCGAGGGTGGTTTGCCTGATCGGTTTACGTTTAGCGGAGCGGGCGGTGCGGACGCCGTCTTCGTTGACGTCATCGGAGACACTACGATGGACGTCCTTTTCTTGAAGCCGCCTAGATTTACGTGTGTTCGGAGAGGGCGACACAAAATCCTCCGACTTTTCCTCTCTACTCGACCTCCTTTCCTCGAATTTATTTTGATCTTTTTGAGTTATGCTCAGGGTCGATGTGGCGGTAACACCGGCTTGGCCCGACAGGGGACTCTTTATTGTCAGTATCAATCTGGGTCGTGGTTCAGTTTTATTGGACGACCCTTCATCGCCAGAATCTTCGTGAAAGTCATAAACATCACCTGGCATGGTACTTACATTGCTTGCGACCACAGTTTTCATTTTTTTATCGACTTTGGCTCTGCCTCTTCCTCTTTTTGCTGTAGTACCTCGGGGTGTTTTCGCAATTTGACGCGTTTGAACTCTGTCTTGACTCTTCTCAGCCTTCTTACCCCTCATAGTTCTTCCACCTCGTTTAGTAGTAGAAATGGTAGCAAAAGTGTTGATGTTAGCATCACTACCAACATTGTCACTGGAAGTATTCATATTTTCAGTATCTGTATAATCCGAACGCACATCTTGATTTGTTACAATAACTGGTTCTGGAGCTGATTTAATATCTTGAGTATAATCTGATTTTTTATTTTCTTGGCAATTTTGAAACGAATCACCAGAGTCATTGCACAAAGAATCAACCTTCTTTATTACCGATTCAATATTTAGGTCTTTAGCACTCCAAGAATCGTTTTCGTCTAAACTTTTTAACTGGCTCTCAATATTTTCTGGTTGATTTTTATTTCTAATGTCATCAGAGATTGTTTTTATGATATCGAGGGATATTTCATCTTGATCGATTGACACATTCTCATAAGTTTGGTTGATTTGAGAATCTGGAAGTGCTGTAATACGTTTTTCTTTTTGTGTCGTTTCTAAATCTGTGTTTTCTTTATGAAAATTACTAACATTTATGGGCGAAATATCAATATTTTCTTTGATGGATGTTTCTTTAGATGGTTTATCTATAGGGAATGTATATTTCTGTGAATCTTCTTTAATTATTTCATCCATTCCTCTAGTATTGTCATCTAGTCTCTTCAAAACAGAAGACTCCAATGAACTTTGCGCCAAAGTAGGTGCTTTATGCTCCTTCACTGAGAAGCTACACTCCGCACTGGCTAAATGTGATCTATCGTGGTTTTTTATATTTGGTGATAAAATTGAAGTGGTTTTTCCGGTGTTGATTTCTAATTTCTTTTCTGTTTCTTTGGCCACTATGATTTTGTTTGTATTATCTTTGAGCAATTCTTCAAAATCTGTTTCACATTTTGATTTACTGCTATCTAATGCATTTTGAAAAGGTTTTAAAGCAAATGTATTTTGTTTACTTTCTGTCGGCGAGGATGTATCTTTGTCAATTTTATCATCAGACTTTATTTCTTTTTGTATTTCCGGGCCACGAGTTTGAGTCATTTCTTTTTCCGGTTTCGTATTAATTCTTATTGTTCCTGTAGTAGAACTAGATTTAATTAATATCGGTGTCATGTTACTCACATTTGAAGTGGTAGCTGTTGTGATAGGAGACTCTAATTTAGTTAGGACTGTTGAGGGCCTTATGGGAGCCATTGATAAAACCGAAGGCGACACTGTAGTCATATCTAACTGCCGTGCGTTGCTTATTGACGCTGGTGACGCTGGTGTAAGTAATCTTTGTGAATTCAATGTATGTATCACGTTAGAACCTTGTCCTCTGTTTATGTTACTGGCTTCTTGTACATTACACACAATGGATTTCGTGCCACTTTGTATAATCGATGGAGAAGAATGATTAACTCCTGCTACATGTATGATCGATGTGGGGACAAAAGGTGAATGACTTCCATGATCAGATACTTTTTGATGTGCATTTTCTCTTTTCTCATTTATTGAGCACATCTTATTTATTACAAACTTGTTGTTAATGTGTAGAGGAGAATTTATATTGCCAATATGCACAGCATTTTGCATAGATATCAAACGGTTTTGTGCCATTACTGTAGGATTTGTGCTGTGCTGCAAACTTGTAGGAGACAAAATTATTTTAGCATTTTCATTTTTGTTTTCTGATATATGCCTGAGCTCAGTTTTTCTCCCATCTCCTGTTATAATCTTTTGTTGTGCAAGCAAAGGTGAACTGTTTACACCAACTCCTTTATTTTGCTGAAGAACACTGCTGACGTTTATCTGTTTAGGTATTGGAGTTAAAATTGGAGTCACAGGCAGTCGGTTATGATGATGTAATGGTGATCCTTGAGTTTGTACTAAAACAGAGTTAGGTCTATTCGGGGATACCATCGCCATTGTTCCTGGTGGTAAATGCATGGCTTGGATTGGGCTAAGTGGTGGTTGTTGCACTCGTACTACTGTAACTTGACCTGGAGATCTTTGATGAATTGAGTTCGGTGACATCAAGCCAGAACAATTTAAATTTTGTGGAGATGTTAATACAGGCACTGTTGATAAACGAGGAGAGACAATGCCATCAGCTTGTTGACTAGCTTTAGGACTTTGCATTCTTGGATCATTGGTTACTCTAGGGGATATGACGATCCCCTGTGTTTTCTGATATAAAACATGTGGCTCTGGTATTTTTATGGTTGGTGGTTGCATATTTGATGTTTGAGGACGAACCATATGACTTATAACTTGATAGGGCGCACTCACTCTAGTGGGTGTCAAAACTGGTTTCATAATATTATTAATTTGTACACTCTGTGTTTGCGGATTATTTATCTGAACAATGTTAGTGGATAAGTGTGTAGGTTTATTGTCGTTTTTGTCTTTATTGGACGAAATATTTGCATGCTTATTTATCACATGAGGTTCGAGTATTTTATTATTTGTCAATGTCCATGATGTTATAACAGGAGTTGCAGATGATGTAATTATCTGAACATTTTCTCGTCTGGGTAGTTGAATTTTGACATCTGTATCTTTAGATTTACTATCCACTTCTGACAAATGTGATTTAATTGAATGTGGTTCAATAGATGATTTCGAAATGGATGCTTGTATGTGTGGTGCTTCCAAAGGTTTAGTTTGCTGGAGATTGTTTGAAGATGTAACATTAGCAGCAACATTTGTAGAGTGTCTTTCAGAAGAATCTGGAGGTATTTCATCTGCTTCTTCCGTATCAGTGTCGATTAACAGAAGATCATTGTCGGAGACAGGAGTATCAGGTTTCATTTCCATTTCACAAGCATTTAAGTTTTGTACCGCTTGTCTCATTTCTTCAGCATCTTCTTCAGGGATATTTTCCGTGTTTTGCGACGTATTTTCAATTTCATTAGAGTGTTCTACATTATTTTCGGGTTCTTCATAATTGGAAAATGTATTTGTTTTACCACCAAAACTTTCACCTAATAACGCAGCTACGGCATCCTCTGTCTCCTCTTGAGATATGATGGCTCTTGGTTTTTCTTCTACTTTTTTCTCAACTTTAGAAGATGGAAAATCAACTCTTTCAGCGGGTTTATCTGCTGCAACAGCATCAATTTCTACTTTATCGATTTTGGTTTCCATCACAGTCATACTCAGAACAGCATCTTCACTGTGATCACTGTCACTGCTCAAAGTAGCTACAAAATTATCTGTCTTGGTTTCATTTAGGTTAATAGGTTCTGGATCTGCTGGCAAAGGAACTTCACTAATATCTTGAACAATGTTTTCAAAAGGCGGAGGCATAGGTATATGTTCTACTTCAATAAGTTTACTTTCTATATAAATATTATCATCGTCGCCCAAAATTTTACTTGAAGTTACATTTTTAGTCTCTACATCAATAGCTCGTGCCAAGCTTGGTGGGCTATCAGTCAACCTAGGTAAACTTGGAGACTCTGACACTGATTTTGCGTCATCAGTGTTTTCGTCGACTATTTGTAGATCATTTGGAAGTGGTATATCTAATAGCATGGAGTTCGTCATGGTTTCTAGAATAGGCCTCTCAGTTATTTCATTATCAGATTTTTCAAGCGACTCCAAATGATGATAACAGGGATTTTGTTCTTTGCGATTCTGTCTATCTTCTTTGTTTCTTTTCTTTTTCTTCTTTTTCTCTCTACTATCTCTTCTTAGTTTGTCATGTTTGCTGTTTAACTTGCCTATTTCATTCATTAAATCATTGTCCGAGAACTTATCATTACACTTGTCATTATTTTCTTTTCTAAAGTCGTCCGGAGCATCCATTCGAATCCTGTTGTCATCATCTGTCAAAGATTCAGCGCAAAGTCTAGCTTCGATAGCTTTACTGACAGCATCCATATCCAAGCTGTTATCATCTTCTCTAAGCCAACGCTTTACTTTGCGTCTTTTTTCTTTTTTCCGTCTAAAGTCATCTTTATCTTTTAATTTGAATTCGGCATTGTTTATTCTATCTTTTAAAGAATCAAAATCAGGACAAGATATGTCCGACTTATTTAGAGGTTCTATAGTATCGTTATCTGATACATCCGACAGAGGTCCAAAAATGTCTTCCATTTTTCCATCTCGTTTAGTGTTGTTTGAAACAATATCAGTACCAAATTCAAATGCAATATGATCAGGCGACCTTTTGTCTCTTTTTGTTTTTACTTTATCGTCACGGCCATCGTCTGTATCAATACTGTCACGACTTTTTTCCTTTCTTTTATCCTTTTTGCTGCTGTGACGTCGTTGCTTGTCAGTTAACTTCTGTCTGTTTTCACCGCTATCACTGTGATCAATTTTATTTTCATCGTCTGAATATGTAGCTTTATGTTTCTTTGGCTTCTTTTTGTGTTTTCTACGAAATTCCCCGGAATTTCTATTTGATGTGATAGATTCACTTTCGGAAGACAAGTCATTGCAAACTGACTTGAAACTTGACAATTTGTAACTAATATCATTTTCATTATTCGACTTTAATTTGCTATCATCACTGTCACTTTTTCCAAACAAATTTAACAAAGAGTTCTTTTTGATGTGGTCTTCATAATGTCTAGCGTTACCAAGAGTGTTCATTGCTAAAGTTTTGATTGCCATATTGTATTTATTGGCTTCATTCATATAATTAGGACTTTTACTTTTTGAAGTGTCATCGTCTGACGAGTCTGACATTATCCGAGTTCTTGAATTTTTACGTGCCAGTTTATTACGCACATCCTCGTCATTTGTCGCACTAAAATAGTCTTCTGTTTTGTTCTCATCAAACTCTATGTTAGATGTGTGGAGCTTGTCTCGTTTTTTGTTGTGGGCCCTTTCTTCATCAGATGAATTATCAAGAGACGACTTTTGTGGTTTTGTACGAACTTCACCGTCTGAATCACTATCCTCGTCCCAACTGGATCGCTTCTTCTCTTCGCGCTTCGCTCTACTTTGTTTTAATTGGCTGAATTTAGCTTTTATCTTTTCTTGGCGTTTTTCTTCTTCTTGTTTTTGCATATTTTTACATGAACGGGCTTTAACTTTATCATACATGGAGATGTACGTTGGACCATCATCAATAATATCAAAAATTGAATGTTTTTTAGGTTCATCAGAATCAGACGTTTCACTGCTCTGAGCTTGTTTACGATTCTTCTTTTTAATATTATCGTTTTTCTCATCACGACTTTTACGATCTACTGAAAATCGCTTCTCACGAGCAGCCTCCTTTCTTTTGTCATCTAATTTTGTTTGTTTTCGTTCGTCTTTCAATTTACCGAGCAACTCCCCCTGCTGCATTGCATCTTGTTGCATTTGAAGTTCTTGAATTTGTTGCAACTGTTGAATGCGCTTCTTTTCTTTCATTTCTTTCCTCAGAGCCTTTTGTCTTTCGTCTTCTTCGCTTGATCTCAGCTCAAATAAAGCAAGAAAATCCAAGTTATTGTGTGCTTCTTCAGCATGTTCATTCGTAACAACTTCAGTATTGTCTTCTTTGCCTGTTTTTTTTATCCCTTTTGCATCTGATAACATCTCATCCAGGGGTTTTACTTGGCCTTTCTTGTCGTCTTTGGTTTTACTCTCTATTATTTTAGCAAAGTGGTCTTTGCTAAATTTGGCTGTTTTATGCTTGTCCCCACTTCGCGAATCTTTAGAATCTCTTCTTTCGAGCATCTTTGGCTCGTTTTTATTTTTTTTAGCTTCATCACACATAACATCAAAACAATCATGCGAAGAAATCCTTCTTTTGTGGCCTATATTAGATGGAAGGCTTGAACAAGAGTTTAATCGTTCTTTCCTTTTTGAATCGGTGCTAGGAGAATCTACAGAATGGTGTCTATGTTTGTCAATGACTTCTGCTTTCGGTTTTATATTTGATTCAGTGATGACATCATGTAATTTTATTGTATTTGTTGCAATTTTTTCTTCTTTGATTTCACTTTTTATTTTAACTGAAGATTCTAACTTTATGTCCCTTGTGTTAGAAGATTCTTTTTCGTTCTCAAGTTTAAAAAACAGGTCAGTAAGTTTTACTTTGGGTTTAATGTCTTCTTTTGTTTCATGGTTGTCCAATTCCTTAAATTTTAATGATTCATGGGAAGCTCTTGATGTAGATGAATCAGTGGAATCTTTACGAGATATATCTCTTAAAGATTCGTCCCGGGAAGACTTGCGACTTTTTATGGGTTCAGATTCCTTCTTAATTTCTCTTTTTACATCGACATCTTTCTTTTGCTTTTCTGCTTTGTGTTTGTCATCTTTTTTAGACTTTGCGTGGATTGTTTCAACATCATTTTCTTTCTTCCTCTCTTTTTCAGATCTATCTTTTTTGTGGTGGTCATGCCGAGATTTTTCTTCGAGATGCTTTAACCTATCACTTTCAGTTTTATCTTTGTAATGTTTTTCTGTATCTTTTTCTATTTTAATTTTATCAACTTTTTCCACGTGATTTCTTTCGACAGTATTGTCTTCTTTTGATTTTCTATCTTTTTCACTTTTTTCAAAGTACTTATCAGTTCTATTTGTTTTGCTTTTATCTTTTTCGCTATCGTGTTTTTCTTTCCCTAAACGGTCTTTGCTGTACCTTACTTTGTCTCGATCATTTCGCACCACTCGGTCTTCAAAGCTTTTGTCAATTTCTGAAAGCCTCTTCTCAGAAGAAGTTAAATTAATGTTGGAACTTTGCTTCTGTTTGTCATGTTTTTCTAATTGAATGTTTTCCTTTTCAAGTTTCACAATCTGGTATACCTGTGACATACTGTGGTTAAATCTGTCTCTATCAATTTTTTCGCAAAATTTGTTTACTTCAGGAATATCTTTTTCTTTAACACTTTTTGAAAGATTAGATGAATTTTTGTGATGTGACTGGATATCATAATCAACAGAATCTTTAATTGTAAGACTTTGGCTAAACATGTTAATTCTTATGTTTTCAGACTTTTTAGTATTCTCACATATAGCTAGTTTAGATTCACTATCTAATAAGCAGCTAGGTTCACCTTGTTCACACAATTCAAATTTGTTATCTTCAGTCACTTTACAGGACTTATCCACTTGAGGATCTAGTTTTTGACCATGTTCAACTTTCTTTAATATCATTTCCATTACGTCTCGAGCGCACTTTTGATCTGAATTATTATTTAATAGTGGCTTACTATCTGGCCTCTTGTTCTCTTCGATTTGGTCACTAGCATTTAGCAATAGAGGAATCGTAGGGATAAACTCACTCTTGCCAGTCAGCAGACTGTCCGAAGTTGAGGAATTCGACCTCTCTCTTTTAATTCCGAGCTCGAGAGATTCCTCCTTGTCGTCCATTTCGAAAGATGATTTACTTTCAGCGTCACAGGTTCCAGTGGCGGAATCCCGACTTCTCGACTCAGCATCGCCGTCGCCTAGAGTGGGCGGCGACCTACGGTCACAAGGTTCCGACAGTGAACGATCCGTCGACGGTGTTCGCGGGCGCGGTCGACATTCACCGTAATCGCTCTCATTGATCTTTCCCAGTTTTTCGAGACGACACGGCCTCTCCGGCCTATTGAGGCGAGGGTCTGAGGGGCGGTCTAAAACGTCTATTTCCGGCAGAGGGTGGTTCGGCGCGGAGTGGACGGCAAGCAACGATGGCGGGTGCGCTGGCAGCGGTGGGTACCGCGGCAGGCGCGGCGCGGTGGCCCGCGCACGCCCCTCCACCGGGCTGGGCGCGCGCACCACGCTTTCAAGCCGCTCCGTGTCCTCGTCGAACACGGACCTCTTGGCCAACAATGCGCTTACCACCTCTGAAGGTTTGACTTCGTTGATGTCAACTTCGAGGAGCCGGTGACGGAGACGCGCGCGATCGGGCGCATCAGTGAGCGCCCGCGATCCGCTCCACTTTTCGTACTTTTCGTCGAGGCTTCTAATCCGCTCCTCAAGAGACGGCGAATGTGGCGCCGAGCCGCCACTTGAGGACGAAACGGAGGGGGGCCGCGGCGGCGAGTCAGGCGCAGGCGCGGGCTGAGGCGCGGGGCGTGGCGTAGGGGGTGCTGTGCGTAGGAGTTGAGCCGCGAATTTGGGCAGCGGCAGGCACATCGGCAGCGGCGGACGGTCGCGCGGAGGGCGGCGCGGCTCTGCAGGCGGTGCGTCGGGCTCGTCGCGCAGCGGCGTTCCAGCGCGCGACCCGGAACCCTCGTGACGACGTCGATGTTTCCGTCGCGCCACATGCCTCTCACGCCCCGCCGAACCAGATCGAGAGCGTCTTGCACTGCCGCCAGCGCTGCGATGTCTCTCCTGCAAAAACAATAGAACGATATCAATAAATCGTTCAAAACAGGCAAAAATCATAATAATAAAAGAAATACATTCATCGATCCCCTTGAGCTCACCTTCGAATGCTTGCGATCCTCCGGGCTGGAATCCCGGCGATGCCGCCTAGCACGATGTGGTGAGACCACGACCGATTGCAGTCTGTCCTCGAAGGCAGCTTCCTCCGGTGGCGGACTGGCACCCGTTTCGTCGTATACTCTGCGAAGAGAGAGAAAGATTAGCACGGAAAAAACGAGGTGGCGCGCGTCGGCCGGTGTTGTGGAACCTAGTTTACCTGTAGCGGCGGTCGGCAGCGTAGTCGACGGGGTCGTAGGGTTCGAGCGCGGAGTAGCGCGGCGTGCGCGACGACGATCGACCGTAGCTCGAGGCACGCGACCGCGACCCGCACCCCTCGAACCTGGAACCCGTCACCACATCACATCTTTATGCAATGACTAATATGCTCACGGTCCACGCGGGATGCGGGCCGGGGTTTCGGTAATAAACGCGCCACTTCGCGCGCGTTATACTGACCCTCGACTTCGATACGATCGCCGATACGAAGCTTTCGTTACACACTACACTTCTGTCGGCGCACGTCATAGAAATAAGTAATAACTACGGTGCGCGTGTGCCAATAATCAGCACGAATCGGCGGTAACGAACCTTATAGAATCGTGTCGTGTGGACGGAACGTATCTTGTTGAAATGTCGCCGCTGAGCCGCTCCGAGCCCGCTAGGGCCGCCGAACCACCGTGCTTCTCTAGTTGTTCATAAAATGCGTCCTGTTTAGGAAAGCATACGTTAAATATTGATCAGACATTGTATAATTAATTAACATAATTATAAGTACAATATAATAGATGGGGGGGGTTGTGTCGCGGCGCGGGGCGGGTACGTACCTGGCACTCCCGGGACGCGTAGTCGACACAGAGGCGCGGGTGGTCGGGCTCGGCAGCCGAGGCGGCAGCGGCCACGCGGCGCAGCTCGCGCACGGCGGCGCCGGCCGCGGCCGCCTGCTCGAAGTGCACGAGCGCCGCGCCCGCCGCTCTGTCCACGCACACCGACGTCGCCGCGCCGCACCGCGACACCGCGCCCAGAACCTGCACAGATGTGTGCACGGAACTTTGTAGCCTTTCATGCCGCCCGGAGCCGGCGCCGCACCGATCTGTGCGCGGAAACCCGATCGCGGCTGGATATGAACGACTGTGCCGATTCCTTTCAATACAATTACCTGTTTTTCCGTGTGTTCAGTGAGACCGTCGACCCACACGCAGGCGGTGGCTACAGGTTTGCCGAAACCGAGTTTCACCCGCGACCCGCCCACGTACTCGCCGTCCATAGCTCGTATCGCCTCCACGACGCTTGATATCGACGCGTATTGACAGAAAGCGTAACCCGCGCCTCCACCGCTGCCTTTTTTGATGTCGATCTCTATTATTCGTCCAAAATGCTTGAATTTGTCCCGCAGTTGCTGTTGGGTGACGTCTTTTTCTAAATTGCCGATAAACAGCGTCCTCGTCGCCTGCAAAAACAGATATAGTTCTAATATTTGAATAGGTAAACTCGACGAGAGAACGTTCAGTGTATTCTCATCACGTACCTTCGGATGGTATTCGTCGATGTCGGTCTCGTAGGGTTTCGTCGAATCCGCATCGTCATCACAACTCTGATGAGGGGCGACTGAGATCTTGCATCCGAAAAAAAGCTTGTCTTGCGAAACTTCTAAAGCTTTTTCTACGTCGGACGGCTTCTTAAAACGGACCACCGCATACCGATCGGCATTCTGACCAACGACCTTGACCCATACTACTTTTCCGTGCTTCTTGTACTCGTGATAAAGGCCATCCTTGAGAGAACTGTCGGTCGATCTCGTCGGTAAATTTCTGACACAGATCGACAAGGGTCGACCGTTTGCCGTAGACGCCCACTGTCAAAGAATAAGATATTTGTAAATTGTAATATAAGTAGGTTGGTGTGATGCGATGCATACTGCGGTGATGCAATACCTGGTGCGAGAGGGTAGATGGAGTCCGGTGGTTGTTATGGTGCGAGAGCGGCGGCTGCGCGTGCGGCGTGGAGGCACGCGAGGTGTCGCTGGGCTCCGGCGAGCTGGAGTCGGAGCGCGAGGACGCCGAGCCGGAGTGGCGCCGCCGCCGCCCGCTCTCGGTGCCGCCGCCGGGCGTGCTGGGCGTGCTCTCGCCGCCCGCACGCTCGCCGCTCGCATACCATCGCTGATGGGGGGTCGTTCTGTAATTAACAATTAATACCGTCCTTTTATTACCAAATAACATTACTTTTCTAAAAGATATGCGTTCATTATATTGGTAACCATAACCATAATATCATAGCATCCACAGAGATCGGGTTTTTTAAATCTGATATCTGTAAAGTGATGATACTATCACTTTACACTAAATCTTGTTTAAATAAACAAACCCAGAGCTCGCGTATTTATGACAGACAGGATTGATAGGGCTACGTAAATAATTATGTTACCAAAATGCTCGAACGAATATCATTGTTATAAAGGCGTATCATCACAACATTTATAGACTACTTTTTAACCGACTTCAAAACGGAGGAGGTTATTAAGATGTACGGATTGCCATGACGCGACCACTTTGACGGGACATATCTCAAAAACAATACAATACAACATAATTATAAAGCAGTGCCCCCCAATGCTTTATAATTATGTTGTATTCTGAGTAAGATTAGGCGGTATTTCACGCCGGGGCAGTTGCTTACTCTATATTAAGCTCAAGTCAAATTGTGTGTGGAATACTACTGCTATCATTAGGACGCGACGGCCAGCCTAATACCAGCTCAAAGATCTGGAACCGTAAACCGGCGTGCTGTTCGACTTATAGACGGTGAGAAGTTAGTGGCTAAGAAATTTTTAAGTCTGAAACACCACCGCAAGGTAGGGAGTCTGTAAATTCGTATTTACGTGTTTCGTATTACGTATAATTACGTATTCGTAGGTATCTTCAAAGTCTGCGTGCTTCATCTTCGTCGTCTTCGTCGCTTACCAACAGGCGAGTTGGTGATCAAACGCACACGAGGACTGCACAGCAGTGAAGGCAAAATTTCATCCCATATTTCGCATATATGCGAACTACCTATGCTAATAAAAAGCTTAATTTAAAATAATAATAATAATATTACGGCCTTATAGCGAAGAGTGTCTGCCAACATCTTAAGAGGCTCTCTCAGGCTTCTCGCTTCAGGGTCAGAATACAGAAGGCAGCTCGACACGGCACACATCGTCAGGAGGTACCCTCGTTTTTAATCTTATATATACAGTTTGGTCATATAATTTAGAACAGCTATTTCCCAAGTGACTCACGTTGCATCAGATAGATGGGGCTTAACTTTTAACTTTTTAACTTTATGATGTCATCAGATTTTAAAGAGTTATGTTAAGATTAAAACTGTACTGATAATGAAATTAAAATTGCGTACATTTCATTTCATTTCACACCTAACTGGTGCTTGAAAAAATAATTAAAAACGGAATAACTCCATGTATTGTTCTGCTATACAATTATAGAAACTTTTAAATATAAATAAACTAGCGACCCGCCCGCCCGGCTTCGCACGGGTGTAATTTACGTAAATTTACGGGTGTAATCTTGAATCACTCTATCTATTAAAAAAACAGCTTCAATTTCCGTTGCGTACTTAAGCATATTTTAGATTTTTTATAAAGATTTAAGCATACATAGGGACGGACAGACAGCGACAACGACTCTGTTTTATACTATGTAGTGATGCTTTAATCAATACTTTGAAGGATGGCCCTTGTTTGTAATAACTGTCTTTCATCGACGAAGCATGGAATTAATAATTTTTTGGCCTGTTTCTAAGCATATAATTATTAGTCCACAATTCTCAAAAAAGGAATAAACCGGATGTAGATTGCTAGATTTTATCGCGACTACATTTTTCTTAATTTCACTCCAAAGATTTTCAGATTTAAATATAGGCCTGTTAGGATGCCAATTTAAAACAATGACTTGTTCTTCAGAGAGGAATATTTTCACTGAATGGGATGTGTGCTTAGGGTCGTTATGTTGAAATATCCACACAGTATCGTATCTTCAGCATATGGAAGCATAGTTCTGCCAGCCAATATTTGCGTGTATTTTTGTATTTATATTTGTCCATAATACCCTAATTTTTTTCGTTCGTCTACGGATCATCTTATTTCTGATTCGATCTCGTAGATATCCCCGCGCATTGCCCTCTCTTTACCTTGTTGGGAGACTTTGAGCTTACTTATGAAGCCCATAGTGAGAGACCACGTTTCAGTGCCGTATGTCATCACTGGGGCAAAACACACTGTTCGAAGACATTGTCTTAAGGCACTGAGGTATTTTGGACGAGAAGACGTTGCGAAGTTTACCGAACACTGGCCAGCCGAGTGGGATACGCCGATTGACCGAGATCTGCTTAGTTGGGACTGTTTGTCCTAGATAGATGTACGCGTCAAGAACTTCTAGAACTGAGTTCCCAACTGATACTGGCATGAGCACAACGTGGATATCTGACATGACCTTTGTCTTGTCCTTGTTGGCAGACTCGATTGTGCCCTTCGAGCATCATGCTGAGATGTTCCATCGATTCTACCATGACCACAATATCGTCAGCAAACGAAGGTGAGTGACGTACTCGCCGTTTATGTTGATGCCGAGTCCTTGCGGGAGCTTGAAGGAGTCTTCCAATGCGGCGGTGAACAGTTCGAGAGACCTCACGACTCTTCGCAATGGAATTGCCTTCAAACTCGGCTCCTGTACTCAGACCGACATGGTAGCGTTATTGTACAAACACTTCAACACTTCGCCATATCGATAGTCATCATCATCATCAGCCAGAAGACGTCCACTGCTGAACATAGGCCTCCCCCTTTAACCTCCACACTGAACGACAGCCTGCCTTTTGCATCCACTGGATGCCAGCGACTCTCACTATGTCGTCGGTCCATCTAGTGAGAGGCCTACCTACGCTGCGTCTTCCGGTTCGTGGTCTCCACTCAAGAACCTTTCGTCCCCATCCGTTATCGGTTCTTCGATAACCAATACTATGAGTCAATACTATGTATATCATGCAAATGAAAAACCATGAGACTTTCATAAACGACAAATTTTAATTTTGTGTACAGTTATGACGTCTTTCATTCGCAAGTTAATATTTGTTGTAGGTTATGGGTTTATGGCATTATCACCGAGCTCATTATAGTAGTGATCAGTACCGGTTAGGGTAGTGCATGGTGGGGCGACCACCCAGGGCGCCAGATAAAAAGGAGCGCCGCAGGTATATAAAAATCTATAGTTCTATTCTTTGGCTTTTTCAATGGCAGGGGGGGGGGCGTAGAAGTTTCGCCTAGGGCGCTGGTAATGCTAAAACCGGCACTGGCAGTGATCATCATTTTCTGTAAGTAGATAACTACCACAACCACACCACCAGGTATAACACCAGTTAGCTGAGTCACTTGTTCAAAACGCAAGAAATAATAACAGAATAGTGAGCAAGTGTAACTATTACCTATTCTTCCCAATGATGCGAGATACAAGAGTGATCTTGTTTATCAAGTTGGATGTATGTTTACCTTTCGATGTTAGAAGGTGGCGTAGAATAGGGTGCAGTGGAGTTATTTCGCTGATACCTGCCGTACGCAGCGGGCGTATTGCCACGACGACAATACTCCGTGGCGCTGTCGTTGGTGCCTCGCCAGGTGGCCGGAGCGGCTGCTGATGCTGCTATGGGACACGTAGTGGTGCCGGAACTGTCCTCACCGCCACTGCAAACAAAAAACAAAGCTAATATGAAACATTGCCGAACGTTATTAATCCCATTCACAGATATCAGATACATTTATCACGCTTAGCCATATTTTATGCGAGAGGGATAGCTTATTATACTTTTATGATATATTTTCGAAAAACTACTGGTTCTTCAATAAGTGCACCTAAGGTACGTGTATTGTGAAAAGAGACTTTTATAGCGGGCAATAATGAATATAATTAGGAACATGAAGTAGTGTTCCGCGACCAGAGATTGAACGAAAATATGATTTAAAGAATGTTACTGGAAGGGCTGGGCGCCAATAGTATATTATGCAACTAGAGAATAAAGGACGGATTTAAAGCGAGGGCCATAGATGAATCCTGAGCGACGCGAGTGATTCATGGCCCTCGATATAAAAGCGTTTTATTCAAGAGTTGCATGCTATACTTTATACCATGACTACGAGAAAACAAAGATTATAACAAAAATAGACATTTAATGAAGAAAAAAGAGAGGTTAAATTAATTAAAATGCATATTAAAATTGGAACAATTATAAAATTAAGAGTAATTTGCTTATTACTATGTATTACTTTTTATGTCAATGTAATGCCTTGTTTTTATAGTACACCGTAGCATAGAATACATACTCCATAATGTAGATGACTTCTTTGTAAATGTAGCTGACATTTAATGAAGAAAAAAGAGAGGTTAAATTAATTAAAATGCATATTAAAATTGGAACAATTATAAAATTAAGAGTAATTTAGAGTAGTTTTTAGTTGCTTATATTTTATGTTTTCACTAATTTTCTGTTTTTTAAGTTCCAGTTCTATAATGTGTACCTACATATTAAATAAATAAATCCTACGTCGTAAGAGTAATTTGCTTATTACTATGTATTACTTTTTATGTCAATGTTATGCCTTGTTTTTATAGTACACCGTAGCATAGAATACATACTCCATAATGTCGATGACTTCTTTTTCTTCGGCAGCTCATTAAAATAAGTTAGAAAAACATACTCTGAAAGTGTGCCAGAAGCTTGATTTTCATTTTTCCATTTGCAAAACTCATCTTAGGCTTTGATGTAAGCCAGCCGTGATTTGTTGGGTAGCAAGTTTTCTACTATATCGGCCGCCCTCTCTTTCATAAACTCAGACAAATTCATAAACGCAATAAATCTTCTACATCACTTGAATGCATTTTCAATCGATTTATTATTAAGTACCACTAAACTTCGTTGTCGTACAACTTACAGTAGTAAAAAGCGCCTATAATAAAAAATTCAAAAATAAAATTAAAAAAACTCCTAAATATACCTAGCAAAACACAACTTTTTAGGAATAGTGTGTTTGGAATGGGTCCATTAGTATATAATAAGATACCACAAAACATAAAAGACCTCAATACGAATATTCTTAATATCTTCTTAATATATATAAATCTCGTGTCACAATGTTTGTCCTCAATGGACTCCTAAACCACTTAACCGATTATAATAAAATTCGCACACCATGTGCAGTTCGATCCAACTTGAGAGATAGGATAGTTTAAATAATTATATAACTAGCGACCCGCCCCGGCTTCGCACGTAAATTACACCCGTGCGAAGCCGGGCGGGCGGGTCGCTAGTGCTACTATAGAATAGATGACTTCCTACAGGATAAATTTTGACATATATATTTATAATTTTTCACATCCAATTTTAAGTATTGACATAATATTTGACATTATGAAACAATTATTTGTGGTATCTTATATGTATTATTATAATAAGTTTATCAGAATTGTGTAAAATATAAATAAACTTAAACAAAAACTAATATAAATTATATACTTATAAAAAAACTAACATTTGTACGCCGTAACAGGCAAGGACATGAGATACGTCTCCATTCTTACGACCATGTGCTACTATTGTTTGTGTACCTACCATGTTCTGACAAATAAATATTTTGAATTTTGAATTGAATTGAATTTTGAATTTTGCGCCAATTTACTAATTACAGCAAATATTCTAATACTAAACTCCTTGAACTCTTCCTCATCGAAAATGTCGACCAATCAAATCGAAGCATTGAGATGGAGGTCGGATAGGTATATCGGTGTGTTCTAAATTCAAAATCGTGATTAAAAGGGCTTTTTATTCACTGTTTTCAGTAAGCCTTTAAGAGGGGGGAATGGTATAAAAGTATTATTTCCTCTGTGATGAATTTTGCGTCACACTTCTTGTGCATTTGGCAGTGTCAAATATTAAAATATTATCAACTTTGATGAAATGTCGTCAAACAAATCATAGTCACAGTCAGAGGCAAGCCAAGTAAGTCAGGGTCAAGTCAAAGTTATGCCCTAGTAAAGTGGTGGAGACTTTACAAGAGGCTTCTATGGAGCTTTGGTAACAACACGAAAATACATGTTTCGCCGCGTTATATCACTTTCCGTGGTAGCTCATTTGGGAGACCGCTAGACTTGAAAGCGTGAGGTCGCGGGTTCAAAACCCCGGGCCCGTACCAATGAGCTCTTTGGAGGTTATGGCTTGGTGGATATGGCCCAATCACCCTTTCGGGGGTAGGTTAGAAGTCCAGCAGTGGACTGTTAAAAGGCTGATTATGATGATGATGATGATGATGAACACTTAAATAAATGGAAAATCTAATTTGCGTCCTGGCATCCCAGTACATGTTGTTTTGCTATTTGATGTTGACAAATTTGACATTGCCCTTGACATAAACTTTTTTCATATTCGTCTGGCTATGGTATAAACAGCCATAAAGCCTATAATTTTTAATATATTTTTTAAATTATTTTAAAAATAACTATTCTTTAGGTTAAAAATAAAACTGGAAAATACGTGACCAATATTTTTTCATAATCTATCAATTAAACCAATAAAAATAGGTAGTAAAAAATTGAAACGTTGTCCATTGTTTTGCCTTAAATGCAAGTTAGAATATTAAGTGTCATTATGAGACTTGAGTGAGACTGATTATTGTGATAATAATTGTTGATAAGCCATTTTGAAATAAATATTAACCTTGAATCATTTTCTTTTTCCATTCATAGTTTAGAAAATTTTCATAAAATACTTTTATATTTCATCGCTAACACCCAACCCGGCCGGGTTGAGAAACATACCGGGTTGCAATTAGAGTGCAGGTAAAATCCCTCGCCCTAGAATCGATCGCAACCGCGCGAGTGACGCGCGGGTTAAATTTTTGATAAAGTTTTTGACGTTCGCGCAAATTTGTTTAAAATATACGTTTGTGTATGCGCAGCAATGCCGCGGCAGCAATGCAGCCGCAGCCTCGGAATTAAATCTCATATAAACCTATAGAGAATGTGCGGGGACCAGTAGTGCTGCGGCAGCACTGCTGCGTGCTGCAGAGTTCGGAATCATACCTTTATTATCATTTGTTAATATATAATTTAGCTAAAAGATTGTTCAATAGCTAAGTATCTATAACTGATGATTTATAACTGAATACATAGTGTATAAAAATAATAATAAATTATCATATAACTTTAGTGAACAACCGTGATAGTTTAAAACAGTTTTATTATTGAAACTGACGTGGTTTTCACACATTTTATTTATGTTACACGGGGCCGTCTAATGCGGTTGAAACTATAGTCGGAGTAACCGGCTTAATCTTACGTGAGTAATTCCCGTGTAACATAAATAAAAAGTTTAAAACAGTGTTTTACATAGTACATATTTGAAAATTAAGTAATGTTCTCTGGGTACCATTTCAGAACAGACAAACAAGTAAAAAAGATACTTTCTATAGTGTCAATATATATTATGGTTATTTGTAATATGTAAAAAAAAAAAAAACAGATTATTTCATAAATGTATACATCTGACTAACCGCACAGTACTTGGCCGCAACTTAGGCATAAATTAATCGAACCAAAGTCCAACCTTGTGGTTCAAAGCACTGGCCATAGTAGAATGGCCGTCAAAATCTTAACTAATATTATAAAAGCGAAAGTAACTCTGTCTCTCTGTCTGGATGTTTGTTCGCTTTTCACAGCTATCGGACATTTACATAGCTAGATTTTACATAGCTAGCGGATCTTAACGCAATTTGGCAGAAAGATAGTGAGCATCATGACGGACACAGGGTACTTTTCCGCCAAAAAAGGCGAAAAACTGCAAAATCACGGGTAACACCGCGGGTTTCAACTAGTATTTAACCCTAGAACCGTACCTATCTGGCGCGAACAGTAACCGTACCCTGGGGTGTAGTGCAGTGCACCCCAGGGTTTAAAAATCACTTTTTTTTTAACCTTACTTAAATCATAATACAATTTAAACTACCTTTTAGATACATTAATCAGTCATCATTTCAAATAAAAATAATCTTAATAATATTATGTTTAAGCACCATTAGCGAAAAATTTTGTTTGATGCTCGTTACAGACAAATTATTAGCCCTTGCTGCATTTAACTCTCGCTTTTTGGTCTCGACTCCTCGGACAAACATTATCTACTCATTTTAGCATTATTAGACACCAGCCTTTCATATGCTTTCTTTTTTTCAAAAATACACCCAATACTTTCTTGCAGGTTGGTTGGCAAAGTTTGCAGCCTAAAACATTGTTCATAGGTGCAATTTCACGAGATCAGTCCCAGAATCTCCATAAAAGAACGTAGGTTTTTAAAATTCTATATTCCGTTAGAAGATTGCAATAATATTAGGCAATTGATTCCCATAATGTTTAGAATCCCATAGAACACGCACAGGCTGTTTAAGCCATCCAACATAGAAAATGCATATACACCAAAGGAAAAAAGAAGGAAAAACACCTTTTTTAAAATTATTATTTAAATCCCGTCTATTTTTCATGTTCAAAAGAAACAGAAAACAGAAAATTTAGTAAATTTATATCAAATAAATAAAAAATCTTCAAATGTAATTAAAACAGACCACATTATGTAATAAACGCACACGCACAATAAACTTACGTCAACCGTATCCTGGGGGTACAGTGTACCCCAACGCACATGTAACGACACCCACAATCTAGCTAGCCCCAAGGGTGTCAGATGCAGCGACGCGTCCCCGTCCTTGCTTAGAAAACGCGGGCGCATGTAGGATACGGAGCAAAACAAAAAAGATATGAAGATTTCAAAATGAAAAAAAAAAAATTGAATCAGGCGTTGCTTTGCGGAAGTCCATTTTTAATTTGTATATGTCGTATTTCTAGTGTAATTCCGCTTCTACGTCGTTTCGAGTACAATAAGGATTTTAGTTAAACTATTTTCTCTATAGATATTTGTGATTCTAATTTGAACCTAACCTGAATTTAAATATTAATTACATAAAAGAACAAAATTAACATAACCTGAAACAAAAAGTAATTAAATCTGTAACCAAAAAATTCGTTATAACAATTTGTACTAATGAAATTAATTTTAAATAAAATATATATAAATTTTGAAATTAGTATGAAATTAATATAAATATGATTTAATTGAAATGAAATCAACAATAAATTTTGAAAATAATATGAAATCACTATAAATATAATTTAATTGAAATTTAAATGAAATAAACAATAGATTTTGAAATTAATATGAAATTACTATAAATATTATATAATTGAAATAAACAATTATAACCGTTTCCTCAGTGCACTCTTGTCGACACGTGTTTCGCCTCTTCACGAGGCATCCTCAGGACGTGTTGACTCTCCGAGCGCGTGTCGGAGCGGCAACACGTGTCGACAAGAGTGCACTGAGGAAACGGTTTTAATTGTATATTTTAATTAAATAATATTTATAGTAATTTCAAAATCTATTATATATTTCATTTAAATTTCAATTAAATTATATTTATAGTGATTTCATATTATGTATTTTCAAAATTTATTGTTGATTTAATTTCAATTAAATCATATTTATATTAATTTCATAATAATTTCAAAATATATATATATATATTTTATTTAAAATTAATTTCATTAGTTCAAATTGTTATAACGAATTTTTTGTTACAGATTTAATTACTTTTTGTTTCAGGTTAGGTTAATTTTGTTCTTTTATGTAATTAATATTTAAATTCAGGTTAGGTTCAAATTAGAATCACAAATATCTATAGAGAAAATAGTTTAACCAAAATCCTTATTGTACTCGAAACGACGTAGAAGCGGAATTACACTAGAAATACGACATATACAAATGAAAAAAATTATTTGTAGTCCAGGGTACAATTCTAGGGTAGGGTCGTTATAAAATAATAGGATCATTATGTATTATTTTATTGAAACATATTCATAAAAGAACTTCATGTACCTACATAATATGTCTGCAATAAAATATTGAGTATTGACGATTAGTACGGTTCACCTTAGAACTAAAATAGAATTTTTCTATTGCACTTCCTGGATACACCCACGACTGGTATCGTTGGATTCCTTGTGGTGTCAGGAACACGAAACTGTCGGTCGTAGAGTGCCAAAGTTTTGGAAGGGAGGAGCTACAAGCTCAAAGATGGCACCCGGGCAGTTTCGTTTTTACACCATAATTCAGTAAACACTGCACCTATTTCAAAGATATAAATATTTTTTTCATCCCATCTATTCGAAAAGGACGACTTGCTTCGCCTTTAAGTGCACCCAAAGGTGGTGCTTTCTATAAGAGCCTTTTAGCGGGCAGTAATGAGTTTTAATCCTCTTTATAAGTGCACCGCAATTATCTTTGCCGCGCACTTTTTGAATTTGGAACATCTTAGTGTTCAGCGCCAAAGAAATCGAACGCAAATATTGTTTAAATAAAGACTGGCTGGTACGACGGCCTATAGTCGCGCCAAGTCGCGCCGCCAGCTGAAAAAAAAATATATCAAATAAAAAACGCGCGAACTACAGCCCGCGTTTTCGTAAATTTTCACGGATTGTTAGAAATGCATGGTTTTGTGTATACATTGTGTATACAACAATAAATTTTCATAATTGCGAAAATGTCTGAAATGTAAATATAAGTTTTTAGTTGTTTTAATATTAGATACTATTTAATTTCAATTTAGTTGTTACTCTATGTTTTAGTAAATAATAATATTACAATAAAATATGAAGCGCCTTTTATTTTCTCATAGTGGGTGATGAAAAGTAGAGTGTATCACTCGGACGCAAAATATTTTTTGGCTTGGGCGACGTACTTTGAATCCCTCGCTACGTTCGGGACTTCGCTCAGAATTCAAAAAAGTGCCCTCGCCGTAAAAATATTATTTTGCGCCCTTATGTTACAATCTACTATTTTGGCTCGGGCGACGTACTTTGAGTCCCTCGCTACGTTCGGAATTCTACTCTAGAATCCCTCACTTCGCTCAGGATTCAAAAAAGATTCGCCGTAAAAATATTATTTTGCGCCCTTATGTTACAATCTACTAAAATTGAAAGCTAATAAAATGTATCATGTTTCTTTTATACACATCTCATAATGTATGTGTTATGGTTGATGAGTATCTTATGAAATATATGTTTTCTAGCAAATACTCAAATACGTTTCGAAGGATTGTTCAGTATCCAGTAATTTTTCGAATATTTGTGTAAAAATAATTTATATATTATATTTATAGACATTTAGCTATTCAGAAAAGTAAGTGTTATTACGATGTCTTTATATCATTGAGATATGTCCATCCGCGCAAAACGGATGGCGCAAGGGTGCTCTGGAGCGCTCGCTCTGGAGGCCTCTGTAACTGCACTGTCTGCATTTTTTCGTTTCAAAGGGTTTTGTAGTACTATGAGGAATCCTTATAAGTTCGTTCTGTCCATCTGTCTGTCCTAATTCTTTAGAACCTTCAAACTCTAGTCCTCATACAACAAACGTATTTTTGTAATAGCTCTAATATAAAAACGGTAAAACGTACAAGCGTCAAACTTGGCATGCTTATAGTACACACTCTAAAGTAACAACAAATATAAATAATGGCCAAGTGTGAGTCGAAGACAAATTTCTGTTTATTACCAAGTTATTACTGGATATTGGGTTATTTGGATGACCTTCCATTTCTTTCACCGAATCGAAATGCCATGTTATAATTATGTACTAATTTTGAATTCATATTTTTTTTATTGATAATTATTGTATTTTGTGGTGGTACAGAACCCTCAGTGCGCGAGCCCGACTCGCACATGGCCTGCACTTTTTATATAATTTTAAAATTGAGATCTTTACCAAAACTGTAATTGTGCAAAGTTTTATGTATTTATCTTAATAATTAAAGAAGTTAGAAGGTTCTGAATAATTAGGCCCTGGTGCCTGAGCTTTAGAATACGGCATCGGTATGTAGTAAGAGCCTACTAAAAGGGGGCCGACTGAAGGCAGGATAACCATTACATAACTACTGTATCTGCATATTTATCCGTAAAATCCTTGACAAAAAAATACACATAAATAACATAACATTTACTAAAATACACCAAATTCAAAAGCGAAGTAGTCGAAGAAAAGATCACATCATACTTCCACGAGTCCGAACGGTTCATGGAGAACGATGTGTGAGTTATGCAGGAGTACAAATTTATAATAAGATACCGAAAGAGGTGAAAAATGCATCGTCATTTAATGTTTTCAAAAACAAACTAAAAAACTATATTTTAAACGACTTAACACTATTAGGTAAATAAAGTCAGACATCTCAGTTTTCTATCTGCGTTAGTTATAACGTTATAACGTTAGTTAGCTTAATTTATACTTATATGTATGATACCTACTGTTGGACATATTATTACTTTAGTTTATTTAAGTTTACCAACATGTGGAAGCATTAGTTACTAAATCAATTTAGTTTCTCGCATAAGTGAAATTGTTAATTTCTTGTTGAGAAAATAAAGTTCTTTAACCCGAACCATCACGATGTATGGCGTAGTAAAATTTTCAGACTGGTGAAGGGCAGCAGCGTCATCAGTGCGAGAAGGTACACACCTGCGGGCGCTAACCCCCATGCCCAGCGTGGCGACTATCGGCGCAACCTCCCATGAACTCACATATACGTGTACAGAAGACCAAAGAGTACTATCGGCCCCTTTGCTTAGCATTTGTGGACTATGAGAAGGCTTTTGACTCGGTAGAAACCTGGGTGGTTCTGGAGTCGATGCCAAGTTGATTGGCGATACATCGCTGTTATGGGATGTCTGTATGACGCCGCAAAAACCGTACGAGTCCAGAATCAGCAAATGACACATTATTCTTTTGCGTCGAGGCGTGATGCAAGGGGATGTTACCTCCCCGAAATTGTTCTAAAATGCAATGGAGGATTTGTTAAAGACGCTGGACTAGACTGGGCGAAGAGTCCATATCAATGGCGAGTAATATAGGGGGAAGTCCCCTAGTGACGGACACCTAAGGGTTTCAGAAAATAAAATAAAAACCACTTCGAGAAATCTGACTTTATTTATGAATTTGTTGACTCAATAAAGTTTTAAATCAAAATAAATCCACTAAAATGCAACTTCTGCATTAATATATTTAAAAATATGAATCAAACTTTGGTGACAAAAAAATCAATGGGCCAAAGTGGCACCTAGTACCGGACAGTTCTTCAACTTCAACTTCATCCACCAAACGCCGGAAATTTTCAAAATATCTTGCATCAATCGCATATGTAGGCATCTGCCCATTCAGGAATGTCTGCACATGCTTCATAGGCTCACCCATGGCAGCTGGAGCACTGTATCCCGTTTTTGGCGTGTTCTTCAAAGCCAAGCAGCAAGCAGTTCTTCTTATGTCCAATATTATTAGAGTTAATGCTTTCTTTCTCTTCGTTTTATCTTCCTTTTTTTCCTACTTAACTTACACGCCGAAACCCGGTGTGTTTGAAGAAATTCCTAGATTGCGGAATTTTTGTGGAATATTGGTCAAGTCTGCAGACAAATAGTCTATACGTCAGAAAATAAATGTCTGTCACAAGGGAAAATTCCTGTGCATTTGAACTCAGATACCGCAATATTCAACTGAGCTACTTTTATGAAAGCTTCATTGACAAGACCCGCAAAGTTGTTGTCGCTTATTCGAGATCCAGCATCTATTGCAGTTAATAAATGAAAAAAACGAGGAAAATATGGCCAAAATCTAATTTTCCTTATATTTTTCGTCAAATTCAACCCGATCTGTCTTGGTGATTTTCTCCTCTAAAACAAAGTGGTACAATTATTATAAGTTATTATAATAATTAAGTACTTACGAGAAAAACAACTTGTTCACTGTCCGGTGCTAAGGGACAACTTAGTGTCCGGTACTAGGGGACAAGGAATCGCCAAAATTGCGTGTCCCATACCAAAACTGTTTTGGAAATCTATAAAAACGTTTACAATCTACGAATAATAATGGAACACTATCTTAAATAAAAATTACTATAAACTGTTAAACACAAACACTTAGCAGTAACACTCACTTGTATCTATAGTGATGCAATGTTTCCCTGCCAAAAACAGCAATCGAACGCTCCCGTCGTATCCTTTCGCATCGTAGGCAAACCGTTTCCCGCAACCCTGTATTGCTACACTCCCCTGCGCCCCTTTCACCCATTTTTGAATAGACTGCGTTGTGACTTACAGAGATATAAAACTGTCCGGTGCTAGGTGCCGTCCGGCGTTACGGGACTTCCCCCTACATATCTTATTTGCTATTTGGAGACGAAATCGTCATAATGGCTGAATAGCTGGAGGACTTACAAAAGATGCTTGACGGCCTGGAAAATTCACGTAAATACATATTTAAAAAATATATCGTTTGTTGTATGGGGAACCACACTCTATTCGTTTTTACTTCTTTATTATTTCTTAGTTACTCCGCCGTAATAGTGTTAAAAGCCTCTTATACCAAATTTGACGGTTTTAAATCAATTTTATTCAGTTGAATTACAATATTTCAGCTGGAAAAAAATACATGTCACAGATACATCGGTTAGAGTTTATGATTTGGTTCAAAACACGATAGAATAAAATTGCCTCGATCAAAAAAAAAAATTAAAACAAAGTCGACTTAGTTTTTTTTTTTCATTTTATCCTCTAATGAAAGCTCGTAACAACCTGGAAATTGCATGTACTGAAAGGCAATTTGATTCAATTTTTTTTTATTTGGATAGAATTTTGATAGTGAATAGTGTCGTTTTTTAGTGAAATTAAAAGCGTAAAAAGGACGCGAGAATTTTGGCGCGTTCAGTGCCGCGCCAGACGTCATCGAAGTCGGACCTATGCTCGTTTTTGTCGTTGCATTCCCCCCGCGGGCGTCCTGACTCTAGTATGGTAAAAAACATCGTCGCTATAACTTGGCGGGGGCTGAGGGAGCGTTTTGTTGCCTACGCGACTCGGATAACCGCCCGTTAACACACGAGATGTACATGGTTGACGAACCGCCGTCCAACCAACGGGTGGGAGAGAGAAAATTTTATCTTTCTCTTCCGTTGGTTGGACGGCGGGTCGTCAACCATGTACGTCTCGTGTGTTAACACTATTACATTACATATTATGTGCAAATTTCAACTGGCTATGTATTGCGGTTCGAAAGATACAGCAGTTTAAGGGTAGGAAATTTTTTTTAAAAAAAAGGGCGGACGGCGGAGTCAGTCAGACAGACGGACTGACAGACAGAAAATGTAGGTCGAGTAAATATCTTGCTATTGAATTTCTGTCTTGTAGGCGGATGGAAAATGAATTGAAAAACCACATACTTTATACGTAAATCAGTTCCCGTTCCGCTCCAGGCCTGAATCCGTCCCGTAATCTACTCTTTTTCCGCCCATCCTTACCGCGCCAGTCCTGCATTTGTCCCATAATCTTTTTTTCTAGTACAGGCCCACCCTTTCCGATACAAAGACGGAATCCGTCCCGTAATCTACTTTACTCCCTTTCCGCCTTTTTGCAATCCAGTCCTGCATCCGTTCCGTAATCCAATCTACTTCAGTCCCACCCTTTCCGATCTAGTCCCGCAGCTGTCCGCTCCGCTCCACTCCCATACCGTAAATTCAATCTACTCCTATCGCGCCCTTTCTGCTGTAGTCCCGCATCTGTCCTGTAATCCACTCTACTTTACTACTACCCTACTTCACCCTACTTTTATAGTATTGTTTAGCAAAAAACCATAGTTTTTATCTATGTAAAAATAAAAACATTAGTGATTAGACCGACTTCAAAATTAGTAAAATACGTATTTCGAGTCAGGCTCGCGCATTGAGGGTTCCGTACTACCATAAAATATAACCATCAGTTATTGTTCAGGCTTAACGCCTCCCAAAATAGTCGAAGCAATTGCAACGCAGTCACATCTTTAATTCTTTGCTACAGTGACGCTCGATATAACACAATTATAACTTGGTAATGAACAGGGATCAATGGCGCAAGGGAGAGGAGGCCTATACCCAGCTGTGGGTTGATAAAGGCTGTCAATGATGGTGATGATGAATGAACAGAAATTTGTCACTGACTCGCACTTGATCATTATTTATTATTTGTTATTCTTTAAAGGGTGTATTATAATTGTGCCAAGTTTGACGCTTGTACATATTACCGTTTTTACATTAGAGCTAATACAAAAATACGTAAAAAAAAATACTTTTGTAGTATGCGGGGATTGGGGACCCCTTTTCGTTTTTACTTTTTGTCTTTACTAAAACCGTAACATTACATATTCTGTGAAAATTTCAACTGACTATCTATTACGGTTCGAAAAATACAGCCCTTTAAAGGTAGGACAGACAGACAGCGTAGGTTTAGTAATAGGGTCCCGTTTTCACCCGTTGGGTACGGAACCCTAAAAACCACGTAACTGAGAACCTTTTTAAAAGTCGGTTAATAATACCTGAGACACCGCTCCACCGCAGCACACCATTGTTGAAGGTAGTCTGGAAGAGGTCAGTCATAGCGATAAGGCCGTTTTTTTGTACCCATATTAAAAGTAATCTTCTTGTTATATCTTTTTATGGTGTCGATAAAGAGTTATTTTATTATATTACCTACTTATTATGTGCAGTATGAAGGCGCTGCGCGGATTATTATGGTCGCGTTATTTTAATTTTACGTTACCTCATGAACTGTGCGACTAAACCACATACTGTAAACGGCGAACTTTATCTACATTAAGTACACCGAATAATGAATTCATTTATTTTTGTAGGATTCATAAGTTAGATTACAAAACTGCATCTAAACATGACCTTATAATTTTAATTCTAACACAATAACCGGTTATTATCGTTATTGTGGTTTTCTTATTAAAGTTGGGTATATGCTATCGCGGACTTTTTTGTATAACTACTTAAGAACTACATTTTTATCAAACATTGTATTTACTTATCTCAAACCGTTAGGTCAGCGTACGCCGATAAAGAAGCCAATCAGCTTATTTATCTCCAACATGTTTTAATAATACGATTATTTAGTGTAGAAAATTAACTTTTATCATTATAAAACATAGCCTATGGCACTCAAGAATAATGCAGCTTTCAAATAGTGAAAGAATTTTTAAAATCGGATCAGTAGTTTTTGAGTTAAAACAGAACAAACAAACTTACAACCTTACAAACTTTACCTCTTTATAATATTAGTGTAGATGTAGATAGTGTAGATAACGCATTAAATTCACCTTAGTATAACAAAATTTTAAACTACCTACTTAAAAATAATAATAATAAGTGTTCAAATTCCGTAAAATGACAAAATAAAATTGTCAATCTTAATTAACATTAAGCACTATATTTTTTTATTTGTCCTTAAGGCGAAATGGTAGAGAACGAACACTTGTTTGACGGTAATGCTTGCATACTCGGCGTGCGCGCTTTCAAATATTTTCTACAAATTATCTTACGCTTTTACAAAAAACTGTGTTCACTAAAGTAGGTATTTGAATGATTGTTGGATTACACACAATTTTTTTTATTAAAAATATCTTCTATAGAATCAGAATGAAGTTGATTCCATCCATCGAAGGGAACGTAAAAACGGGTGTTTTTAGGAAAGTTTATGGTTTTTTTCTATCGAGCCAAATTTCATTAATCGTGAACAAATATGCGCATAAAATATTTCAAGAAAATTTATTACACATAAAGAAATAATGTCAATTAATCGACTTTTAGTAGACCTCTACTTTTGATTATTCGTGAGGACGAATCGTCATATTTGATGCATATTTCGTGGGAACTCATCTACTTTATAGTCATCATCATCATTTAAGCCGTAGGACGTCCACTGCTGGACATAGGCCTCCCCCATCGATCTCCAAAAGGGCCGGTTGGAAGCGGCCTGCATCCAGGGTTTCCCTGTGGTCTCTTTTAAGTCGTCTGTCCATCTTGTGGGTGGACGTCCTACGCTGCGCTTACCGGTCCGTGGTGTCCATTCCAGGACCTTTCGGCCCCATCGGCCATCTGTTCTGCGTGATATGTGCCCTGCCCACTGCCATTTCAACTTACTAATCCGGTGGGCTATGTCGGTGGGCTTTCGTTCGTCTACGGATCTCCTCATTTCGGATTCGATCTCGTAGAGAAACCCCGAACATAGCCTTCTCCATAGCTCGTTGTGCGACTTTGAGCTTGCTTATGAGGCCCATAGTGAGAGACCACGTTTCAGTACCGTATGTCATCACTGGTAACACACACTGGTCGAAGACTTTCGTCTTAAGGCACTGAGGTATTTGCGAAGTTTACCGAACGCTGCCCAGCCAAGTTGGATTCGCCGATTGACCTCTTTCTTGAAGTTGGACCTACCTAGTTCGACTGTTTGTCCTAGATAGACGTACGCGTCAACAACTTCAAGAACTGAGTTCCCAACTGATACTGGGGCACAATGGAAGATGCCTTCAAGCTCCTGGAATGGCAAGGACTCGGCATCAACATCAACGGCAAGTACATCACTCACCTTCGGTTTGCCGACGATATTGTGGTCATGGCAGAATCGATGGAAGATCTCAGCATAATGCTCGAAGGCCTCAATCGAGTCTCCCAACAGGTGGGCCTTAAAATGAACATGGACAAGACAAAGGTCATGTCAAATATCCATGTTGTGCCCACTGTAAAGTACTTCGGTTGCTAAACCTGTCAGCAGCTCGGCCAAAGAGCCAAGAGCCAAGCTGAGCCGACACTATACTGAAGATATCCCGGACTTCAGCCTGTACGAGATTAGGATGGCCCAGAAACAGCTCAAGAACAACAAGGCGCCGGGGGACGATGGAATCACATCAGAGCTTCTGAAAGCGGGTGGAACACCGGTACTCAGAGTCCTTCAGAAGCTCTTTAATTCTGTCTTACTCGAAGGTATAACGCCAGAAGCATGGAACAGAGGCGTGGTGGTGCTGTTCTTTAAGAAAGGTGACAAAACCTTACTGAAGAATTACAGACCCATCTCGCTTCTGAGACATGTTTATAAGCTGTTTTAGAGGGTCATCACGAGTCGTCTCGATCGCAGGTTCGATGACTTCCAGCCTATCGAACAAGCCGGTTTCCGAAAAGGCTGTAGTACCATAGACCACATCCACACGCTACGCCAAGTTATACAGAAGACCTAAGAATATAACTTGCCACTATGTTTAGCGTTTGTGGACTATGAGAAAACTTTTGATTCGATCGAGACATGGGCGGTGCTCGAGTCTCTCCAGCGATGCCGTATTGACTATCGGTATGTCGAAGTGTTGAAGTGTTTGTACAATAATGCCACCATGTCGGTCCGAGTAAAGGAGCAGAGTTCGAAGGCAATTCCATTGCGAAGAGGCATGAGACATGGAGACGTTATCTCTCCGAAACTGTTCACTGCCACAATGTAGTACTTTATAGTAACCCTTCGTTATCAAGAAATTAAACAATTTTTCTTTGAATGAGGCCACGCTTTCCGAATCCAGCACTGATTTAGGCAAAATATTATAGATTCTTGGACCGATTCCTGACACACTTTTGTCAAACAATGCGGTACTATGACGAGGCTTATTAATTTTATTTCGATGGCGTTTATTGGACGACATGTATTGGAGCATATGCAAATGTTTTCTCATAAATAATGCCATTTCGTAAATATACAGGCGTGGGAATGTAAGTATCTTCAATCATTATCTTTTTGAAATATGGCTTATAGACCAGGGTCGATATTTTTTTTAAGTAAGATGTAACCCATTTGGAAAGGAAGAGAATATAACAAAAATTTGAGGAAAAATAATTTACGGGCGATCTGAGGTCGGGAAGTGGGGGAAGGGGGATTTAAGGGTAAAAAACGGTTTATCTCTATTTCCGGCAAAATTACAAGTCCTATGGGAAAAAGTTAAATGGCAAAGTTATAGATAATAAAAAGATCTAAAAATTTTGTCTACACACTTTTTTCACATAACCTCAATATTTATGTGTAATAACTACTATTTCAAAGGCTTCTGCACTGGTCTATTAGTGTAATCTCAAGTTTTTTAATTACATACTGACCACCTCACACATTTTTTTGAGCTTTAAAAATGGTTTTCCTTTCTGTACAGTTACCCCAGAATATAATTCCGTGGCTATCGTAGTTCAGACGTTACATACGCATGATACGATGTGAGAACAGCCGGTAGATTCACAACTTTTCCCAACATGTATTGTATAGGGCGTATGAGTAACTGGCTAGCTTGGAACGACTCCGCTTGATTACCCCAATTTAGATCAGAATCTAAGTAAAAAATAAGAAAGATTTTTTTTATCTAAGTAAGAATTTGGTCACAAATAAACTTTTTCTTTCTTTCTTTAAACACTTAAATTTTTTTTTGCTGAAATCTCTTGAATGTCATTATTGAAATAGCTTATTTGTGACGTCAATTTTTATATTTATTAAATGTCATTATGCACGTTTTGTCTTGATTAATGAATAAATTATTACACGTCAACCATTGAATTGTGTTATTTAAAACTATGTACATTAATTTCCTGTTTATCGACTTATCTTTTTTACCGACAAAAATGGCTGTACTAACATCAGTAAATGATAGTACAGCCATCAGACGCACCGCCGTCTGACCAACGGGAAAGAAAGATAAAATTGTATCATCCTCTCCCATTGATTGGACGGCGGTCCGTCAGCCCATATTTTAGAGCCAATCCGCCATAAAGGTATTTTTAGGGTTCCGTACCCAAAGGGTAAAAAATATTAACTATGTGACTGCGTAGCAATTGCTTCGACTGTTTTGGAAGGCGTTAAACCTGAATAATAGCTCTGTGCCTCCTGTGCAAAATTACTTTTCAGAAGAGCAAAAACAATTTTTCAAAAATTATATTTCATTCGCTGTATTACCTACTTGGCTAAAGAGCAATACTGAAATTATGTTGCATAAGAACGTATAATTTCATGCTGTACATTATTAGTTTTGATATATCGTATAGAATTTGAATAAAAAAACGGGGGAAAAAACTAATTGTACCCAATGTAGATTTTGATTTGAGTTATATGACGTGTCTAATGATTCAAACGCAAATCAAATTCTTTTATTTGGATGAATATAGGTTGGTACAAGCCAGGTAAGCCGTGGTAACCCATTTAGGAGACCGCTAGACTTGAAAGCGTGAGGTCGCGGGTTCAAACCCCGGGCCCGTACCAATGAGCTCTTTGGAGCTTATGTACGGATTTTCATACCACTGGCTTTTTGGTGAAGGAAAAACATCGTGAGGAAACCTGCATACGTACGGAGAAGGAATTCAATGGCGTATGTGAATCCACCAATCCGCACTGGACCAGCGTGGTGGATATGCCCCAATAACCCTTTCGGGGGTAGGCTAAAAGTCCAGTAGTGGACTGTTAAAAGGCTGATTATGATGATGATGATGAATATAAATTCTTGACATAATATAATATGACATGACATATATCTACCACGCTGGCCCAGTGCGGGTTGGTGGATACGAAGAATGGTGAAGAATTTACATTATTGCTATTCAAATCATTATATCAATAACATTTATACAGTTTGGTCCTTTAAAAAATCCTGAATAGTATCCCTTTTATAAAAAAAAAAAGATCCTGTTAATTTATTTTTAAATACAGAAAAAGAGTTTGTGTCCTTAATCATCGGTGGTAGTTTATTATAGACTTGTGGGGTACAAGTCTATAATACTACTAAATATACTATTACTTTGGAGTTAGGTTCTGCTATATACACGTTGCGCAATTTATTCTTACGTCTAGTGGTTGTATGATTCGAATACTCATTAATTTCACATCTAACTAAAAGAGATGCCTCTAAAATGTACAATGAAGGAAGCGTCAGAATTTTAAGTACCTATGGCTTACATGAACCCGTCTGTCGAAGTCCACACATAGATCTGATACACGTCCTTTGCGCCTTAAATACAGTTTCTTTCTCTATAGAGTTAGCCCAATTTACGACGCCATACTTCAGAGTGGAACCTACATAATCATAATAAGCAGTAATTAATGTGTCTTGGTTAGCTACTTTCCTAAGCATGTACAGTGCATAGGCATATTGATGCAGTTTAATCACTATGTGTTCCACATGCGATTTCCATGATAAGCTAAGTCTATGTAGATACCCAGGAACTTAGTACAATTCGTTTCAGTTATTGATGTGCCATTATATGCAATATTTAGTTTTTTTTTTAGATTACAATTTTTTAACCAGCTTATGATGTCAGAAAGAGACTTATTTCGTATTCATGACTACTGTTTTTATTCGTATAAATAGTAGGGAGGTGAAGAAGACGCAGCGTAGGTAGGCCTCCCACTAGATGGACCGACGACATTATGAGAGTCGCGGGCATCCAGTGGATGCAAAAGGCAAAAGGCTGTCGTTCAGTGTGGGGGTTAAAGGGGGAGGCCTATGTTTAGCTGTGGGCGTCTTCTAGCTGATGATGATTGTGACCACAATTATTGCGTTACTTGTTTATAATTTAAAGAATAATTGCTTTAATTTTTTGACTTTTGCAAATTTATGTATCTTTTTTAATACTCCACCTCTATCTACTTCAGGCTGTAACATATTTTTTCCTAAGTATTGAAATACCTTTCATATGATACATCACACGTCCTAGTACCTTTTTTTTTTTTTTTATTGATTTAAAGGGCTTTGTCGCTTAGCGACCACATCGCCCAGTTATTCAACACAACTTAATTCTTATAAACAAACTAAATAATAACAAATACAAAACTAATTTTTGTTCAAGGCCTACTAGCTTATATAAAAATTTGGCATTGTCGGAATCGGTACATGCTAAAACAGAGTTACAAAATCCGACATCAGTAATTTCATTTTCATTGAAACATTGTTTTCTAAAAGATTCGCTCCGCACACACTCCATCAATATGTGTAAAGTGTCCTCAAAAACACTACAGTCAATACAATAGGGAGAAGATGATTTCTTCATCAGATATTTAAACTTATTTGATGGGATGTGTGCAGAACGAAGTCTGAGAGATGTCACCAAAAGATTACGTAGTAAAAGACTGTTGCTAATCCACGGATGTTTAGGGATCTCAGGCTGGATTGTTTTGTACCAGATGCCCAACTCCTTGGATCTCTCATCAAAATATTCCTGCCACAATGATCTACACTGGTTTTTAACCCACTGAGTGTAATCCGAAGACAGGGGAGTTACCCTCAACGGAATACCGTCTGTAGTCACCTGTCTAGCCAGAAGGTCAACAGCATCGTTTTCATGCAACTGGATGTGAGACGGGATCTATTGTATGAAGACTTCCCTATCCTCGGACTGAAAACTTATAATTGATTCTAAAATGTGGTAGGCTATCGGAACACCTCTCGCCGCGTGCGAGGTGCAACGAGCCAAATGTTGCACTGAGCTTTTAGAGTCTGTTAAGATGACAAACTTACGACAATTGATTGAGCGGATGTAAGCTAAAGCTTCTGATATAGCAACTAATTCGATGGCATGATCGAAATATCAGAATCAATCATAAGTTTAATATGACTATTTTGATGAGGATCCAAAAAAGCAGCACCTCCGTTACTACCATTCTTTGAACCATCAGTTAAGATTTTATAACAATTTTCATATTGCTGATTAATATAAGTAATACAGATAGACTTTAAAGTATGGTTGGCATACGATCGTTTTGCATGATCGATCAGTGGAATCGAATCAAATAAAACATGAGACAGGTTAATGTTACTCATCCAGGTCTCCAACGAAAACATCTCAGGTTGATTACTACTGTGAATGGGCGCTGAATTTAACTCTGAATGGACAGAAATTAGTAAAGGAGTTTTTTTATTACGCCAATAGCGAAATCGTGTTGTATTAGTCCTAAAAGGTTAAGTACTTATTGAGTAAATCGACCAAATTTGAGACTAGGAGTCGCCATCTTGGTGACGTCATAATAGTTGGACAATATTTCATTTTTGCAAAGAGTCAAAAATTCGAAAACCATTTGGAGATTATCCAATGAAAACCCCATAAAAATATTTAAAAAAAAATCTATCCACTATTTTTCAAGTTATTTGAAAAATAAATAAATAATGGAAAAATAGGATTAACTAGCAAAAGTTAATATGCCAAAAACTCGAATTAAAAAATATGAATATATCTTGCCATCTATTACCCTATCTATCTTTTACCCCCAAAGATTTTTTATATACTACGTAAAGATTGAGTGTTCAATGAAAGCACAGCGTTCATTTGCCAAGCCAATCTTTGTTCGATTGACATTATCGATACGTTTCTGGGCATGCGCGCTGGAATACCAGTGCATTGATATTACCCACAGATGTGTATATCTGTGATATTACCGCATAAAATGGATGGAAAAAAAAACAGAGGAAATGAACTTACAAATTACTTGTTTACTTGTTTTTCTTAAAAAGTATTTAGTCAAGAAAAGTAGATGGCTATAAATAAGAGAATTTTAATGAACGCAAAAGTTGTGTCATACCTATCTACTAAAAAGTTGAAATATTAAGGTGTTTGTTGTATCTGTATGTAGTTCCGTATAAATAGTTTTAACATAAGGTTTGATGAAACCTCTTTTGTTATTTGATCTGTGGCTAAGGTGTAGCTGCCATTTTCAGTTGGTATTTAATGGACATACTACTTATCACAATAAAATTATGATAAGTCTGATTAAAAAGACAAATAATAGTTGATAGTGATGAAACATAAGTGTTAAAAACATGGGTATATAAATTTCATGCCCTTGGCAACACCAAACAGTTTTGAAATGGCGTTGTTATATTTTCGTTTTCTTATAATTATTTGTGAAGAAATACAGCAAGTAAATTGAATACTGACTTTTGTGATGTGATGTTCGTAGACTTATCTTTTTTGTGGGTGTAATTCTTACATGAATTCAAGAAACAACTAGTGTTTTTTTTTAAATTAAATTTCACGCGTTTTGACATCGGAGGCTACTTGTCGTGTGGCGGGGCGATCGAAATAAGATGCTAGTACTAGCATCTTATGATTGGTATCATTTTATGATACGCTACTGGGAATCTTGTACATATTTTATCTAAGTTTACCCCGTATATGTTCAAAAATTTAAAATTAACAGGTAGTCATTAATGGCATAACATCGTGTTTCATCTACATAATATGAATAAATAATAAGTGTAGGTGTTTAAAAAAACATTAAGTTATGAAAGAATCATATGATTAAATCGCATAAAATACTTACGCCATTATTACCTTATTTTTATAAATAAACTAGCGGTCCGCCCCAGCTTCGCACGGGTATAGATTATAGCCTATGTTACCCGGGGATAGCCTAGCTTCCTAACAGTGAAATAATTTTTCAAATCGGTTCAGCAGTTTCGGAGCCTATTCAATGCAATTAAACAAATAAACAAACAGTCAAATCTTTCCTCTTTATAATATTAGTATAGATTAAAGCCATGGTAGCCCATTTGGAAGACCACTAGACTTGAAAGTATGAGGTCGCGGGTTCAAACCCCGGGCCCGTACCAATGAGCTCTTTGGAGCTTATGTACGGATTTTCATACCACCGGCTTTTCGGTGAAGGGAATCATCGTGAGGAAACCGGCATACGTACGGAGAAGGAATTCAATGGCGTATGTGAATCCACCAATCCGCACTTGGCCAGCGTGATGGATATGGCCCAATCACCCTTTCGGGGGTAGGTTAAAAGTCCACCAGTGGACTGTTAAAAGGCTGATTATGATGATGATGATGATGATGAACACTTAAATAAATGGAAAATCTAATTTGCGACCTGGCATCCCAGTACATGTTGTTTTGCTATTTGATGTTGACTTTGACATTGTCCTTGACATAAACTTTTTTCATATTCGTCTCGCTATGGTATAAACAGCCATAAAGCCTATAATTTATAATATTTTTTGGAAATTATTTTAAAAATAACTATTAGGTTAAAAATAAAACTGAAAAATACGTGTCCAATATTTTTTCATAATCCATCAATTAAACCAATAAAAATAGGTAGTAAGAAAAATGAAAGGTTGTCCATTAAGAAAGCGACAACGTCACTTTTCCTATTCAGGAAACATCACTGAATCCAATGATACTGGTAAAATACTACTCAGTCCAACGAAAAGTTATTTTTTTTAATACTTCGCCTCCCTACTAAAAACATTCAAATATATTAATGAACACAAAAAAAAATATTTTTATAAAAATTTATTATTGGTGATTTTATTTTAAGTGTAACGTCATAATTTATGGACTTACATATAACAATAAGCCTTTAACAAAAAAGACTGAAAATTTATGGAAGATTAATGTTTTTATACCTAGCATGCTTTTTTTTTTTTTTTGCAGATATACCATCTAAACAAAGATAATTATAGAATAGTATTAGTTTGTTGCTATACTGAGTCTCTAAAGTATAGCAACAAATAATAAATAATGGGGAAGTCCGAGTCGGTGACAAATTTCTGTTCATTACAAAGCTATAAATGGAAAATTCGGTTACTTGGACGACCGGTATTATGTCTTTCACTGAATCAAAATTGCATATTATTATTTTATAAATTGAATTTTATTTTTGAAGGCGGTTTTGTAAATTGTAATAATAGCATTTTGTGGTGGATTGTTATACGGAACCCTCAGTGCGCGAGCCCGACTCACACTTGGCCGGTTTATTAAGTAAGTCTCAGGATTTTTCAATGGACATAATAGGTTTTATTCTCCAGGCTTTTAAATTTTCCATCTGGTAAACTGACTCGATCTGGTACCCTACTCTTGGCAAATCAGGGCATTCTCTCATGCTAATGTAATTGTAAATGTCATTTTCATACAATTTCATCTTTCCGCAGGCGTGAACGCTAACAGTGTGTGGCTCTTGTCTAGCCCCCTGGTGCGTAGTATTCTCAGAAGAAGGACTGTGATAGTAACCGTCATTTTGAGTTTTGGGTTGTCAGAGTCTGAGTTGAGTCTGAGTTGTCAAGGCATTAGTTGCTTGAACAAAGATCCTACAGAAAATGAGGACATTCATCAACATAATCAGCCTTTTAACAGTCCACTGCTGGACTTTTAGCCTACCCCGGAAAGGGTGATTGGGTCATATCCATCACGCTGGCCCAGTGCGGATTGGTGGATTCACATACGCCATTGAAATGAGGACATTAAATTAAAACACATAATGTTAAATTAGAAATTAAATGTATTTTTTGGAGAAAAAAAACGTCTGTGGGGCAATTCCATGGAAAAGTCTCCAATAAATTGAAATAAAATAAAATGCTTTATCTAGTAGAAATACTTTAGTATGGTGGCAACACTATAGTATTTTGAGATTTCACAAGGGCAACACAGTTTTGTTTTGTATTTTTTTGCAAATACTGTCCTTTTCAAGGTGGCGTCGTGAGTATCAGCCGATAGTGTATTATGTCGTTGAGTTTAAATTTAATTTTCACAGTAAGTATTTTGAATTATTGTAATGATTTGCTACATACTAATAGGTTTAATAACGACTTATCGATATGTAGTCAATAATTCATGTAAACAGTATGATTTTAAGAGATATTAAATTGATAAGACTACAATGTCGAGTTGTAGTGTCGGTCACAAAATAAACAGAATTTTCCCTCTAACTTTAGTAAAATTTCTTCTTCACCATGAAAAAAAATAATTTTCCTACTTGAGAGAATTACTTACATGATACCGAAATCAAAAATTGATTATCTTAATAAGTCTTAAACTGCTTGAAACATTTTTGTAGTGTCAGTCACAGTGTAGAGTCAGTCACGTAATACGTAGTGTCAGTCACGGCCTGTATCATAGGGAAACGTGGCGTTTTCTTTGTTCTTTTTTCTTCTGATGGCCAAAACAGCACCAGAAAGGAAGTGAAAGTAGAGAGAGAAGCTAAAAGCTAGTGGATTAATTGAAAAATTTAATATAAAAGTAGCCAAAGCAGAAATCGGCGACGACAGTGACTGTCAAAGTGGTGCTGATAAAGAGGGCGAAGTCAAACTTATGAGCTTGAAAATAACAAATTACAATGCTTCTTTGTTCAGAGCTGACGAAGAAGACATGTCTTACATGTCTTTTGAAGAAATGCTAGAGATATTACCCAATCCTAGTCTGATCCTATCTATTATAGGTTTCCTTAAAGGACGTTGAATGTCTGTTTTTTTTTTTTTTGTTGTAAATGAATTTTTTTTGAGAATTTTATTATTAATGTTTCTAAGAATATTTTGATTCGAATTATTTTAGTTAAAGTTTTTGTTTTCAACAATTTATTCGTGACTTTATGTATGTTGCGATTTAACTCAAAAATTGCATTTTAGAATGTGTAAGTAAGGATTTTTGTACCTTTACAGTTATTTTAAAGTTCTTATTTTAAGTCCTGTAATGTCAGATTACAAGGTTTCATTTAGAAATGCTACTATTTTGCAATTCAAAGTGACGGTAGTGTCAGTCACATTTCGGTCTGTAGTGTCAGTCACAAATTATTTTTCTGATAACAAATTTTCTACAAAACCGAGGTTTTTATTTTATCATTTTCGTATAATTCGTTTCATGTACTTTGACTTTAGATACAGATTAAAATTATAACGCCAGTACAGAGGAAGATTTTCGTAGATTAAAAACACTCTCGAACGCGACTTCCGTTTGCGTGTAGTGTCAGTCACATTTACATTTTATTAAATAAATCGTATTTCACAACTTTATATTTGCATATTTATATTACAGATGAATAATTGGAGGATCAACTATAAAACCATGCTAAAATTTAAACTGTAATCATAGTAGTATTATATAATATGAGACAAAATAAAACGCAGACTGTGTCCAATGTAGTGTCAGTCACATATGGAATTGCCCTGTGTGTTGTGTATATTAATGTACTAACTCATACATATAACTCAACAGCAGTTTAAAATTAACCGGCCGAGTGCGAGTCGGGCTCGCGCACTGAGGGTTGCGTACCACCACAAAATTCAATAACGAAATTAATTACCAGTTATAACTTGGTATTGAACAGAAACTTGTCACCGACTCGCACTAAGCCACTATTTATTATTTGTTGCTATACTTTAGAATGAGTACTATAAATACTGAGTACTATAATACCTGGGCAGTATTGCAGTCCCTCCAGCGTTGTCATATCGACTATAGGTATATCGAAGTGATGAAGTGTCTGTATAGAAACGCCACCATGTCGATCCGATTACAGGACGAGAGCACGGAACCAATCGAACTGCAGAAAGGCGTGAGACAGGGAGATGTTATCTCTCCGAAACTGTTCACGAACGCATTGGAGGACGTTTTCAAGCTCTTGGACTGGAACGGATTCGGCATCAACGTCAATGGCGAATACATCACTCACCTTCGTTTTGCCGATGATATAGTCATCATGGCAGAGTCGCTGGAGGATCTCAATACGATGCTCAGCGACCTCAGTAGCCTTTCCCAACAGGTGGGTCTTAAAATGAACATGGACAAGACAAAAATTATGTCCAATGTCCATGTTGAACCCGTGCCAGTGGTCGTTGGGAACGATACTCTCGAAGTTGTTGACCATTACACCTATCTTGGACAGATTGTTCAGTTAGGCAAGTCCAACTTAGGCAAAGAGGTCGCCCGAAGAATCCAACTCGGATGGGCAGCGTTCGGGAAATTGCGTGACATCTTCTCGTCCAAGATACCACAGTGCCTAAAGACAAGGGTCTTTGACCAGTGTGTGTTGCCAGTGATGACATATGGTACTGAGACGTGGTCCTTAACTGTTGGCCTTTTGGAAAAACTCAGAGTCACACAGCGGGCAATGGAGAGAGCTATGCTCCGAGTTTCTTTGCGCGATAAAATCCGAAACGTGGATATTCGCCAAAGAACCAGAGTCACCGACATAGCTGTTAAAATTTGCAAGTTGAAGTGGCAATGGGCAGGCCACATCGCTCGAAGAACCGATAACCGATGGGGAAGAAAGGTTCTGGAGTGGAGACCACGAACCGGAAGACGCAGCGTAGGGAGGCCTCCCACTAGATGGACCGACGACATTGTGAGAGTCGCGGGCATCCAGTGGATGCAAAAGGCAGGCTGTCGTTCAGTGTGGAGGTTAAAGGGGGAGGCCTATGTTCAGCAGTGGACGTCTTCTGGCTGATGATGATGATGATGAGCTTACTTATGAAGCCCATAGTGAGAGACCACGTTTCAGTGCCGTATGTCATCACTGGGGCAAAACACACTGTTCGAAGAACTGTTGTATCGCCGCTAACTCCTCCTAAACCACGCAACGGATTTTATTGCGGTTTTCACCATCAGTTAGATACATTTTCACGGAAGGTTTATATCTATACTAATATTATAAAGAGGAAAGATTTTATTGTTTGTTTGCATTGAATAGGCTCCGAAACTACTGAACCGATTTGAAAAATTCTTTCACTGTTGGGATGCTGCACTATCCCCGGTTGACATAGGCTATATACCCCGGCTACGCACGTAAATTACCCCAGTGCGAAGCCGGGCGGGCGGGTCGCTAGTAATATTATAAAGAGGAAAGATTTGTATGTAAGTATGTTTGTAACGAATTGGCTCAAAAAGTACAAGACCGATTTTAAAAATTCTTTCACCATTTGAATGCTACTTTATCACTGATTAATATAAGCTATTTTAATAGGCTATATAACTATACCCGTGCGGAGCCGGGGCGAACCGCACGAATTGTACGAATTAAGTATTTGTACGGAGTGCGATGCATTTCGTTTTTGTACAAATTGCTAACAAATCAAACAAAACTGTACAAACTGCTAAAAAACACAAGCTAATTACGAATCGCTAAATTGTACCGATTGTTACAATCGTAGAAATGTACGAACTGATAATTTGTGTAAATAGAGAATTTTACGAATCAAGAATTTGTATGGATGACGATGCTTTCCTTATCACACCAATCGGTTTGCCTCAAGGGTTTAAATAAAAATAACTTAAAAACTTATGCTATGTTATATTCTAAAAATAATTCCCATTCTTTTTTATACTATACCTATACTCCGTTCACAAATCTTAGATATTTTAAGTAAACAAAGAAATGTCACGAAAAGTCACTGACAAAGTGACATACCAGTTGCTCAAAATATTTTTCACTCATGAAAAATATTTTGCTCTCTATTTTACTCGACTTGGCTCTCGCGCGGTACAATGGGGGATATTCTGATAGTACAAAAAAAACTTATTAAAAGATTGTAATAGATAGATTATTATAGAGGCGTTGACTATTATGATAGAGGAAATAGAGGGCAAATCAAACGTTGGCCAGAAATGTTTAGAACCCCTATGTCCTACCAGTATAATAAAATATTTTCTGTAACTCGTAACACCAAAGGTATCACAAATACATTGCCGACCCTTTAGGACTGTATTAACTCACCTTTTGAAGAACCCCATGTTGTAGATTCTCGGAAACCGCTCTTTCCTCTAATGGATCTTCGACCACATCGTCGCTTACCAAAAAGAGTAAAAAAATGTTTTGTTTTTGGTAGTTTTTTTTTGTGTATTGGTAAATGATTGGTAATTTGTATCTAGCTTCGTTTAAAATCTGACTTAAAAAAATTAAGACAAAATGAAATAACAAAGAAATTTACCTAAAAAAAACAGTCTATATGAAAGTTCAGCCTATCATAAAAGCGACCCGACATAACTCAATCTCATTATAGCATCGATAAAAGCAGTTCTTTCCGCTAATCTTGGAATTCTGATACATCTAAAAACCCATTTTATCTGCACGAAATGTCTACCAATGTCTGCCTTTGTTGACAGGACAAATGCGTGTTCCCATCAGATAGGGATTAATTTAAAGTCAAAGAAGGAAACTCTTATAGTTTAGTACATACAAAAAGTTGGTTCTTTAAGTTCAAAAAACATATCATCATCAATTCAGCCATAGGACGTCCACTACTGAATAAAACCTCCCTCAGTGAACCAAAAAACATATACAACCATTGATGTAAGTAAATAGGGGGAAGATACGGGACGAACTTCTTGACGTGGACCGCACAATATAGGCTACGGGGCACAATCCAATTCAGTCACAATCGAACTGGCGGTTAGATAGCACGTGAATTAATTGTCAAAATTGTGTGAAATAAAGCAAAAATTACTTCCTGCGTTTTCACAAGGTGCACCAACTGTTCGAAGAAAAAAAAACAAGTTTCACGGCATTACTTTTCACTCGTAAATACTTAAAAACAAATAACTTAATTTTCTTTAAATGTCACTTCTCTAGTGTAGTGTCTAATCAAGGATTTTATATATACCCTAAAGGGACCAACTTCCTTGTGTCTAATATACTGAATCTATGTGTCTAATGGAGCGGTGAAGTTGACGTTCACAGTGTAGACGTCAACGTCGCCGCTGACTCGAGCCGAAACAGAGCCATATTTATTAGGTACACAGATCTACTACCTATAGATTTTCAATGAGCGTGGCTAGCTCAGTGCCTCTCGCTTCAACAAGGTGTGTTGCTACATTAAAATTATTTGCTATAAGTTAGGGTAATTTACCTACTATGATGGGTAGTGAATCTTCAATGAGTAATTTTGGAAACAATACTACCTTTTAAATATTTATTGTGTTTTGCACTATCTGCTGCAACCCGCGGTACCTGCAATTTTCTGGGAAGAAAGGTACGTTGTCTGTCCTCATGACACAAACTATCGTCCTGACAAATTTACTTAAGGTTGACTTAGCCATTTCCTCGTAAAAAACAGACAGAAAGTTACGTTGGTTTTTATTATAATTATTTGTTAGGATTAGAATATAATACTAGAAAAAAAGTTGTGAAGTAACAATAGCATGATGGCAGGGCACTTTGTAGTGCTTGGCTTGCCTAACTACAACCTTCAAGATGAACTCGTAAGTAGGAAGTACCTTACAGTGTGTTATAATAATTATTAATAAGTATTTTGTGATTGTAAAGAACCCTCAGCGCGCGAGCCTGACTCGCGCTTGGACAGTTATTTTTTTTCATGAATGGTATTATGTATAACATTCCAAATAATTAGATAAATAGATAAAACTCTTTAATTAAATAATTAATATCTCTTCTGACACTGGATCCGGCATTGAAATGTTTCGAAAAAAATCTACCATGTCTTGCTGGCACCCAACTTTCACGACCGCGTAGCACATTTATTTCATTCGTAAGACAGGATCAGTTGGAAACCTGTAGAACGAATAATTTATGTTAGATGCGGTGGGTAATTTTTTTTTCATAAACTGGCAACATTCATCATTTATCTTCTAAGTGAATAATTTGATAAAATTCATAAAATTAGACCACAAATCGACCCAAAAACTGACTAATTATGAAAATACGTTTACGATTTGATATCCTGAATGTCTTTAGGTGATCGTTTCAAGCGTTATTATGTTTACTTACTTGTGAAATAATATTTCATCGTTTTGTCTCTCACTGCGCTTCTTGCAGCCCAAAATGCTACACCCAAGCATTGTAGAACCATTTTTACAGTTATTACTCAGAGAAAAGACGCACATAACACATTAAATCACCAAAAAAGGCAATAAATAATATTCAGACCCGTTTTGTTTGGGACTTAAACCGTCAGATTTTGACATTTTTGGTGCAAAAAAGAGGCCACGCCGATAAGGACAAAAAAGTCTATCTATGTCCTTTTTGTACATGTGCTTAGCCATATCAATTTGTCTCTTTCACTGAAATATATTGCCAATCTGGTTGTGTATATCTGTGATTAGGTACAATGTTTGGATGTCACGCGTCTTCCCCCTTTTTAAAACATACAACACATAAATTATAAAAATAAATTTGAATAAAGGTCAAAACCGATGTAAACAAACGTCAAGGGTAATGTGGACTACATTGGTTCTACTACCAGAGGTACTATACGGTCAACTTGGTTTACAAACCAGGCAGAAAGGACAGAAAAAAACCCAGATTTATTGGATTTGGATTTTTTTGTGGATTCGAATTCCACAGTATTATACTGTTTTTTTTATAATTTCAAATTTCATTTCTTTAGAAGTTTTTTTGCAAACAATATTTTTTATTTATTTATAAATAATAGGCTTGCGTTTGACCACCATCACGCCTGATGTTAAGCGATGATGTGGTCTACGTTGGAGCACGCTAGCCTAGAAGGAACCGATTCACTCGTGATTTGAAGACACCCAGATTGTAACCATCGCGGAACACCCATTCAGGCAGCGAATTCCACAGACTAGCAGTTCGCACAATAAATGTGGAATCATAGCGCTTCGTACGGGTTTTCAGAATATCAACCATAAAACGGTGACGATTTTTCGTGCCCGCTCTGTCAGTCCGATAGAAAAATAGGCAGGAGGGAATTAGATCGCGCAGATCCGATGCACACTCTCCGAAATGTATCCGATAAAAAACCAATAGACTAGCAACTCGATGCTCAAGACTAAGAAGTTTAGCCGGAGCTAAGGATTCATTGCTGATGAGCTTCTTGGCCCGTTTCTCTATAGATTCCAATGCCTCAAGCTGGTACTTAGCTGATCCATCCCAAAGGTGAGAGCAGTACTCCATACACAACCGAACTTGTGCTTGATACAGTGATAGCAACTGTTCCGACATGATGTACCGTCGCACTTTCGATAGGATACCCAGCTGTTTGGCAGCCAATTGAGTCTTGTTCTCAATATAGGAGCCAAAATTGAGGGTCGATGTCAGAGAAACGCCCAAAAGCTCAAGCTGGTTAGTTATCGGAATGGATACATCCCGGAAAGTAGGAGCCAGTTGGAATGGCGTCCTTTTGGCGGAGAACAGACACGCCTGGGTCTTAGCAGCATTGAACTTGACCAGGTTGGCATCACCCCAATCGGAGACTGCCTTAAGGGACAGGTTCATGCGCTCGACCATGGCCTCTCTGAGAGACTGGATTTGAGGTCCACTGGTTCATGCATTGGACGTATAGCTCTCTACTACTGTGCCTGTCGTCTGCGTACCCAAAGATACCGGGCTTTAGCAGATCGTTGATGTGCAGCAGAAAGAGCGTTGCAGAGAGCACCGACCCCTGGGGGACACCGGCATTAATTGCCGTTATTATTTTAACAGTCTTAGTTTTACTTCGAAACAGGGCTTTCTAAAACTTAAAACCGCAGCAGCGCGCGTCTGGCGCATACGTCTAACTAAAGGTATGATTCCGAACTCGGCAGCATGCAGCAGTGCTGCCTGAGATTAGAATACATTCCGAGGCTGCGGCTGCATTGCTGCCGCGGCATGGCTGCGTAGCTCGGAATGTATTCTCATATTTATAAACCTGCAGATAATGTACGAGGCTAGTAGTGCTGCGGCAACACTGTTGCGGCAGCACTACTGCGAGCTGCAGAGTTCGGAATCATACCATAAAGGTTTACTTGGGTGCATCGCGGCCGATCGGAGCGGCGCGCGTCTAAAGCCGTGTACGCAAGTACGAACAAATTTGTTGCGTTACAGTACATTTAGATCGATGCATCAATGCAATCAATGCATCAATGCATCGATCTAAATGATTGGTTGCATGATACGCAACAACTTGGTTCACCACTACTTGGCACGTGTTTACCACTAACGAACATCGAACACTCTGTTCGTCAAACATGTTTGCGGTGATCTTTTGTATAGCGTTTCGTATGGATAGCGATGGATAGATATGGATAGTGTTCGAATAGTTTTCGAATAGCGCCGCCATGGCTATTGAGATAGAGTTCACGACTGTTGTGCGCGAACTCGATTCGAACTATGTTCGCGTTCGTGTTCGAATATGCCGTCCATAATGTCCATATGCAGACGTACAAACCAAATGTTCATGTATGATGTTTGTGTTCACTATGTTCGTGTTCGTACGTGCGTACACGGCTTTACGCATGCGTCTAAAGGTCGACTTCCGTAATGTATGGCGCTGCTTCTGAGATCTACGTCAGACGCATGCGGCCGACGACTGACGTCGCCGTGCATTTTCAAATCGCATCAACCGCGCGCGGCTGCGATCAGCCGCGATGCACGGAGGTCACAATCTAACGGAACACTCACCAAATCCATTTTATTTTGTGGAACCGAGGCTAATTATAAATTATATACACTGCAATTTGACTAAGAACAAAAAATTTAGTGAAAACTATTTCAAAAGTAATATACTTTATAGTTCGGTATTATGTCCGACAGATTGTTTGCGCATGTCTGGATTAGCACATCTAATTTCGACGTATTTTTTTTTAAGTGTCAGTTGAAAAGCCTGTTTCACAACTATATGTGTGATAAAAAGGAGCAAAGTTAAGATAGCTTTTTTTGCTACTTTAGTATCAGCCTAACCAGTTCCACTGCTGGGAGTGCTGGGACACAAGCCTTCTCTCAGAAAGAGGATGGGCTGGGCCCTTATCCACCATGCTGGCCCAGTGCATGATGGTGAATGTCATGTCTTTGAAGTTTTGAGGTTCTTAGATATATCGGTGTCTTCACGATGTTTATTTACCTTTAAGTTAAAGTTTTTGAGCAATGGCATCGACGGCGGCACATAAGTAATTTATGTAAGTACTATACAAGTCTGTGGTGTAGGGCCAGGTTTCGAACCGAGTACCGTCGGATTGTAAAGCGCACATGCTAATACTAAGATACTAATACTAGAATACTATGAAGTGAGCGACTGCAGAGCTAACATACCCATAAATCATTCAGAGACACAAACTCAAATGTGTGTTTAAATGTGGATGAACTCTGATGTGCGGGACAGGCGTTGATAGTGGTCTCTGCTCCGGCGTGATGAAGGCGTCGGTGAAGGTAGTCCAGCAGGAGCTTCACCTCGTGTCTGTCGGCGTCTAGGATAGGCGGCGACAGGCGGGCGACGACCGACTCACACTTGGCCATTATTTATTATGTGTTGTTATATATATTTTAGACTGTGTACTATAATTGTGCCAAATTTGACGCTTGCGTATTACCGAATTTGCGTTTTTCCATTAGAGCTAATACAAAAATACGTTAAAAAAATACGTTTGTTTTATGTATCTCTTTGTGGGGACCCTTTCGTTTTAACTTTTTGGCTTTTTTATAATTTTTCTTAGTTAATCCGCCGTAACATTACATATTTTGTGAAAATTTCAACTGGATATCTATTACGGTTCGAAAGACAGCCGCTTAAAGATAGGACAGACGGACAGACAGACAGACATCGTAGGCATAGTAATAGGGTCCTGTTTTTACCTTTTGGGTAAGGAACCCTCAGTGCGCAAGCCCGACTTGCACTTGGCCGGTTTATTTTTAGACAGGTTTCTGTAGCTTACAGTCTTCATTCTGCTATTTTTTATATCAACTTTATAATGCTCAACAACTTAGGTGGCTATGATTTTATCGAAGTGAAAGTTTGATCTAAAAAAGGTTCCGTAATGGTTATTTTTAGGGTTCCGTACCCAAAGGGTAAACACGGGACCGTGTCCGTCCGTCTGTCCTACCTTTTAACAGCTATATCTTTCGAATCGTAATAGATAGCCAGTTGAAATTTTCACTCACGGACTCAAACCTTGCTTTTTAGCTGTTCAGCCTTGTGCTCAATACAGGAGCCGAAGTTACGCCTAAGTACTCAATTATTAAGTTATAATATACGGATAAGTAGGGCCCAGTTGGAATTAATTAATTGACGTATTATACAGCTATGTATGGTGTTCTGTGTTAAGCTCATAGTACATGCCAGACATCTGGAATGTTTTTACTTTTTTTGCAATGTTTGGTTTCTAGGCATGACAACAAAATGTTGAAAGTGTCCCAAAATATTTACTTTCACGTGAATATCGACGCTATGTGTGAGAAAAGCTACTATACTACTAGCTTTGCGGCAACTGAGCATTTATAGACTCGTGTATGCTGACTTCGATGGGGAAGAAAGGTTCTTGAGTGGAGACCACGAACTGGAAGACGCAGCGTAGGTAGGCCTCCCACTAGATGGACCGACGACATAGTGAGTCGCTGGCATCCAGTGGATGCAAAAGGCAGGCTGTCGTTCAGTGTGGAGGTTAAAGGGGGAGGCCTATGTTCAGCAGTGGACGTCTACTGGCTGATGATGATGATGATGTATGCTGACTTCGGCTACGCCTCGGCCCACATTTTCACGTTCATCCATAAATGTTTAGTTTGCCTGCCGCTGCGGTAATGTACAAAGTAGTTGCCAAAAACGAATGACATTGCATACAACATCTCGACATTTTATTCATGACACGGGAATTACTAACGTATGATTAAGCCGGTTACTCCGACTATAGTTTCATCCGCATTGTAAAATATATAATGTTTTTTCTATTAAATACAGATAACAGAACTGTGTTACTAATACTAAGACAAAAGGAGGTCATTGTAAACATCATTGTAAACAACTTTTACTACAGGACCAACCTTGAAATCGCGGAAAAATCTGCTGTTCCGTAGAAAAATTTCATTCACCACTCTCAAACGAAATGAACGCTCAGCTTTAATTTTTTTGGCGATTTCGCGAGTTGGTCCTTAAATAAAATTGTTTTTTTAGGGTTCGGTCCCCAAAGGTAAAAACGGGACCCTATTACTGAGCCTACGATGTCTGTCCGTCCGTCTGTCCTACCTTTAAACCACTGTATCTTTCGAACCGAAATAGGTAGCCAGTTGAATTTTTCACATAGTATGTAATGTTACAGCAGATTAACTAAGAAATAATAAAAAAGTCAAAACGAAAACGCATTTTTTAAGTATTTTTGTATTACCTCTAATGTAAAAACGGTAATACGCACAAGCGACAAACTTGGCATGATTATAGTAATCACTAACAATGTAACACGTAACGTAACAACAAATAATAAATAATGGCCAAGTCTGAGTAGGTGACAAATTTCTATTCATTACCAAGTTATAACTGGTAATTTCATTATTTAGATGACCTCTTCATGCTAACGTATATGCCATAATTTACTATTTTGTAAGTCGGTTTTTTAATTAATAATTATTGTATTTTGTGGTGGTACGGAACCCTCAGTGCGCGAGCCCGATTCGCACTTGGCCGGTTTATTTTTAATGTTGAGCACAATGATATATCCCTTGCAAGTTACCGACATGCCACGAAGCAACTTGCATGCAATTTTACCAATGTATCCTCGGTGCTACTTACCACTCGCAATTTTATTAAACCCGCATATTTTTATTCGGGTAAAAAATAACCTGAGAGTTTAGCCAGGGTTTAGATTAGACTATAGCCTACCACCCAATTTTTTTTCATTAAATAAAAATATAATTAAATGTTATATGTATACATACCTATGGTACCTACCGAAGGAATGATTAAAACACCTTATATAATGTTCCGATATACAAGCATTTAAAGTTTTTGTGGGGTTAGGAGGGATTCTGTATCCTTTTCTAGCAAAGCGAATATCAGTATGGTTTTTTATGGCGTACTTACAAGTAGCGTCATTTGAAAGTATACTGCGCTATGTCTAGCAAGACATTTTTCGGTGATCGGCTCCATTTATAGTCGGCTTTTTAGGGTTCCGTACAAAAAGGGTGTAAACGGGACTCTATTACTAAGCCTTCGATGTCTGTCCGACCGTCTGTCCTACCTATAAACGGCTGTATCTTTTGAACCGTGATAGATAGCCAGTTGAAATTTTCACAGCATAATATGTAATGTATGTTACGGCGGTTTAACTAAGAAATAATAAAAGTCAAGTAAAAGTAAACAAGTCAAAGTAAAAGTTTAGTCAAAAAAAAAACTTACTTGAGAAAAATTATCTGTTAAGACAATTTTACGATAATCTTGATCTAGAACGTCTTGAATTTATTACAGTTTTATCGCTTTAACTCAAAGAGTTACAAACAGAAATAATTCAAAATATTTTTTATTAAAACCAAATTATTTCGAACATAATAATATTTATTGTGATTACAACTTTAAGGGTTATTTAGTGATAAAATTAAACTATAATAACAAGACGTTTAAGTTCAAAGGTCATTGACCTTTAGTAAAATGATGTTACCAAAGTATGTTTTCAAAGTAGTATTTTCTAACCGTTTTGATGCAAATTGGTGCTAATTGTATTAATTATTTATTTAAATTTGATAACACATCTGAAGAATACAAACGTGATTAAGACAAATAATTATCTGGATATTTTTTAATCAATTATGAAAACGCTAAATTGTTTTAAATGTGCGCGCTGCTAAAGTGGCTAAAGCCGACAATTATAATACACCGCGGCGGCACTAGGGCGTCACACGCCTCACGAGAGCCGCGAATGGCATTCGGCTGCGAGAATGAGCAGGGTCGTCACAGCGTCGAATGTTTACATAATATGCATAGTACCTTCTTAAATGGCACTGTTTAGTGTTTAAGCATTAGGCGCTGTGGGTGTCCTATTCTGTTTGATTGATAGCATACAGATGAGTAATATTTTAGACACCATCCGTCTTATTACAAAACATGGTTTAACTTTAGTACTGGGATTAGTGCCAGGTTTAAACCATAGACTAAAATAAACGTTATTATAAAACGATATTTTTTACCAAACCACTGATTATCTATATTAGACCGCCGAGACCCCTAGTTTAACAACAAATGGACTAACTTTGGTACTAATAGAATTTGAGGTTATAATTATTTTATTTAGTGTTATATTATTTACAAATCGTTTAAAATGGATTAAAACACGATTGAAATGATGGATTTAGAAGATTTGGACATGCTGGAGGCATCGCGGCGATCTGATAGACCTCGTCATCGTGTGAATTGGACAACGTTTCATTATTTTTACTACCTATTTTATTGGTTTAATTGATAGATTATGAAAAAATATCGGACACATATTTTTCAGTTTTATTTTTAACCTAATAGTTATTTTTAAAATAATTTTCAAAAAATATTATAAATTATAGGCTTTATGGCTGTTTATACCATAGCGAGACGAATATGAAAAAAGTTTATGTCAAGGACAATGTCAAATTTGTCAACATCAAATAGCAAATCAACATGTACTAGGATTAGGGTTGCCACCCGTACTTTATAATAAAGTATTGTACTCTATTTTGGCCTAACGTACTTTATACCTTATGAGGGCAGTAAAGTACGTAAAAATACTTTATTTTTACCCGTGAAGATTTTTTTAAATGGACTTTTATTTTTTACGTGTAACAGAACGGACTGCTTTGGAACGTAACCTAAAACGTCAATGTCAATCTTGTCATATTAACTTGTAATTTTTTTCGCTACTGTTTTTTTTTATTTTCTCGTCTTGATTGAGTTTGTGTTGTAACAAATATTTGTTGAATGTTGCTAGAAGCAACAAAAAATATGTATGGAAGAGAAATAGTTTGGTAAATAAATAGTACTTTATTTTCAGATGTTCATTGTACTTTTTTTTTGCCTAAAAAATTAAATATACTCTATTTGCTTAAAAAAAAGGTGGCAACCATAACTGGGATGCCAAGTCGCGAATTAGATTTTTCATTTATTTAATTGTTCATCATCATCATCATCATAATCAGCCTTTTAACAGTCCACTGCTGGACTTTTAACCTACCCCCGAAAGGGTGATTGGGCCATATCCACCACGCTGGCCAAGTGCGGATTGGTGGATTCACATACGCCATTGAATTCCTTCTCCGTACGTATGCAGGTTTCCTCACGATGTTTTCCTTCACCGAAAAGCCAGTGGTATGAAAATCCGTACATAAGCTCCAAAGAGCTCATTGGTACGGGCCCGGGGTTTGAACCCGCGACCTCACACTTTCAAGTCTAGTGGTATATATGTTTATCTATGTCTATACTTATATTATAAAGAGGAAAGATTTGACTGTTTGTTTGTTTGATTGCATTGAATAGGCTCCGAAACTGCTGAACCGATTTGAAAAATTATTTCACTGTTAGGAAGCTACTCTATCCCCGGGTGACATAGGCTATAATCTATACCCGTGCGAAGCTGGGGCGGACCGCTAGTTTATTTATAAAAATAAGGTAATAATGGCGTAAGTATTTTATGCGATTTAATCATATGATCCTTCCACAACTTAATGTTTTTTTAACACCTACGCTTATTATTTATTCATATTATGTAGATGGAACACGATGTTATGCCATTAATGACTAACTGTTAATTTTAAATTTTGAACATATACGGGGTAAAAGCGGGGTACGGCGTTCAGTGTCGAGGTTAAAGGGGGAGGCCTATGTTCAGCAGTGGACGACTTCTGGCTGATGATGATGATGATGACGGGGTAAAAGATATATAGGGAAATAGATGGCAAGATATATTCATATTTTTTAAATCGAAATTTTTGGCAATTTAACTATTGCTCGTTAATCCTATTTTTCCATTATTTATTTATTTTTCAAATAACTTGAAAAATAGTGGATAGATAATTTTTTTTATTTTTTTTATGGGGTTTTCATTGGATAATCTCCAAACGGTTTTCGAATTTTTGACTCTTTGCAAAAATGAAATGTTGTCCATTCAGATATAAAATATAGGTTCACAAAACGCTTTGGTGGAAAAATAGTGGATGTTTTACGTGAGGATCTGGCCCACGATCCTAGCCCTGAAGTTCAAGTGGCTTGCACTTTACGCAACTGGGCTCGCCATGAATTAAGTGCTTATTTTTAACCTTAGTAGATTACAAAATATAGCTATAGGTAGGTACGCAAAAAGTTAAAATTATACATAGTGATGCATTAAATTATTGTTTTCTTCGTATATTCAAGACGTTACAACTGATTTGCATGGTGTGTCTCAACCAGTCAGCAAAACTTGCAAAAATGTAGCGAGTATTATGGCAAGGGATGTTCCATTTCATAGATATATAAAATTGTGAGCTACATTATATGAACAGGAGGAATCTATGAGAAAATTTAAGATCATTGCTAATTTTCCCACCGTAATTACAAAGATTTCATTATACTACTTAATATCTTTTAATTACAAATATTTTTCTGAACGCCTCAAATTACGCGTCACAGGCGAATAGCTTTTTTCTACGTTAGGATTTTAGGCGTCGCACGTTATCGTATTATGCCATGAATTTGAAAAGTGCTCAAATTAATAAGTTATGCTTGTTTAATAGATTGAAACCTAAACAAACAGCATTTTAAGATAGCTAAATATCTTAAATTGCATTAATAAATAATTATTTAAGCTTTTGAAGTGTGTTTTAAAGCTGCAGGAACGAATGAATTATTATTACAGTTTTTGTTTCTTATCTATGGCTAATATTTAAACCATGGACAATCTGTGGTATCAGCTGGTCTTGATTAGTCGAAGATTTGTAATAAGGACAAGTTTTAATTCCTTAGTACCGAAACAAACACGGACTTTTTAGTCCTAGTTTAAACCTGGACTAATGGACTTTATTGTAATAAGGCGGCATGAACATAACTGTGTAGTGACATAAAAATAACATTACCAAAACTGTTTCTTTGGCGAATCTCGAATGTATTTACGCTATAACGTCGTATTAAGAGCACTCTTACATATTTTGACAAAAAATACTGAGGTATTTTGGATGAGAGGACGTTGCGAAGTTTACCGAACGCTGCCCAGCCGAGTTGGATTCGCAGATTGACCTCTTTCTTGAAGTTGGACCTACCTACTGTACCTACTGTTTGTCCTAGGTAGACGTACGCGTCAACAGCTTCAAGAACTGAGTTCCCAACCGATACTGGGGTGGGCACAACATGGATATTTGACATGACCTTTGTCTTGTCCATGTTCATTTTAAGGCCCACCTGTTGGGAGACTCGGTTGAGGCCTTCGAGCATCATGCTGAGATCTTCCATCGATTCTGCCATGACCACAATATCGTCGGCAAACCGAAGGTGATTGATGTACTCGCCGTTGATGTTGATGCCTAGTCCTTGCCATTCCAGGAGTTTGAAGGCATCTTCCATTGTGGCAGTGAACAGTTTCGGAGAGATAACGTTTCCCTGTCTCACGCCTCTTCGCAATAGAATTGCCTTCGAACTCTGCTCCTGTACTCGGACCGACATGGTGGCGTTATTGTACAAACACTTCGACATGCCGATAGTCAATACGGCATCGCTGGAGAGACACGAGCACCGCCCATGTCTCGATCGAATCAAAAGCTTTCTCATAGTCCACAAACGCTAAACATAGTGGAAAGTTATATTCTTCGGTCTTCTGTATAACTTGGCGTAGCGTGTGGACGTGGTCTATGGTACTACAGCCTTTTCGGAAACCGGCTTGTTCGATAGGCTGGAACTCATCGAACCTGCGATCGAGACGATTCGTGATGACCCTCTAAAACAGCTTATAAACATGGCTCAGAAGCGAGATGGGTCCGTAATTCTTCAGTAAGGTTTTGTCACCTTTCTTAAAGAACAGCACCACCACGCCTCTGTTCCATGCTTCTGGCGTTATACCTTCGAGTAAGACAGAATTAAAGAGCTTCTGAAGGACTTTGAGTACCGATGTTCCACCCGCTTTCAGAAGCTCTGATGTTATTCCATCGTCCCCCGGCGCCTTGTTGTTCTTGAGCTGTTTCAGGGCCATCCTAATCTCGTACAGGCTGATGTCCGGGATATCTTCAGTATAGTGTCGGCTCAGCTTGGCTCTTGGTTCTTTGGCCGAGCTGCTGATAGTTTGATAGGTTGCTGCTGAAGTGTATGTACTTTCATATAACAACTCTATTTGCCTTCCTTAATTCGGCCCTCATCTAATTATGTAGATAATGTAGATAAATCTTCGTATCATTTCTTAGCTGATCTCTACACCTCCATAAGCATTTTAGTCAAATTTCTGCTTCGTAGTAAAATTTTCAACACAAAATTCAAACCCCCGTTTCACCTCTTTAATCCATACTTTTCAGAAAAATCTTACTACAGTATTTAAGTATTTATTTTGAACCTTTAATATGTACTTATTTGCGCAACTGTTAAAATTAAGCCAACTCTCGGTCTTTGACAAATAACAGGTACCTAATCTAAGCTTTCGGTACATTTTCCGACGAAACCGTAAAACATTGTCGAATGGTATTATTATCTAAAGGTAGAAAGCTCTTTTTCCAGACTATTAATAAATAAGTTCATAGTTTTTAAAATTATAAACAATTTTTTTTTTCGTAGCATCTTACCACAAAAGTAACGAAAACCAGTCGTGTTTCGGTACAAATATATCAAAAACTCCACGTTTTTAATATACTAAGAAATACCTTCTATTAGTGTACTGTATATTAATTTACAAAAGTATAAGTAAAAAAAGTGAAATATGTTTCAAATAGGCATAGAAAAAAAAAACGGTTTACCACTGTTTTCTAATATTTTGCTAGAACCTCAGAGCAAATTTTATTTGCTCTGAGGCTAGAACCGATAAGGTTTAAATTATGCACAATAAGGTTGGTTTTCCTTTAATTATTTTTGTCTAACTTTGTCTATCATTTGAAACGGCGTCTCCGGTCTCAGTCAACGCTCGGGCGCCGTCAAAAGTAGACCTATGCCGCTTGATACCACCACCTCAAAGTCAAAAACATCGCTGTATGGACACGGAAAATTTTATAATTCGAATTTAATCCCTGATCACTACGTAAGAAAAAGGTAAAAGCAACTAATTATTGTAGGTATTAGTATTAAAATAATAGTATTTTTGACTTACTGGACTGACTGGTGCTGGATTTTGGAGTGGACATATTGGATGCTGGAGCGGTCTCAAGCGGTACTCATGCGGTACCTACGCATTACGGAAACACGTCCTTAAACGTAAATCTTTATGAGGTGTGAATACTGTGAGTGTGTCTTTGTGCCAGTTAGCTAAAAAATATTTTGCTAAAGGATCGAATTAAGGTGGTAAATCGAGTTTGAAAATGTTTTTGATATTAAGGAGATAAAGTTGTTATTCAAGTAAAAAAAATAAAATAAATAAATACTGTTGTGAGATCTTTTCCAAAAGGACGGATTAAGGACGTAAAAAAAGGGTTTGAATTTCGTGTTGATTATTTTGAAACTATGAAGCTGAATTTAGCCAAAATAAATTCTTCTCTCTGTAGAGGTCCGCTAAGAAGTGATTTTACGAAAGAGCCGAATTAAAGGAGCAATATATGGAGTTTGAAATTTTTATGAAAATCCTATGTCTTTGTAAATAGGGAGATAAAAATTTGTAATAAATAAATACTGTGTTGAATTTTTTACACAATTATATAGAACTAGCGACCCGCCCGCCCGGCTTCGCACGGGTGTAATTTACGTGCGAATCCGGGGCAAGTCGCTAGTTATATTTATAAACCTTCCTTGAAAATGTATCTAACTAATGGTGAAAACCGCATCAAAATCCGTTGCGTGGTTTAGGAGGAGTTAGCGGCCATACAGACATACAGACGCGGAAAGCGACTTCAATTTATACTATGTAGAGATGTTAAGATACACAATTACACATACAATATTAACCAACGAAAAAAGAAGGTCAAGTCGGTGCGTATTTTTTCTTTACTTTCCATATTATCTTAATAGATTTAAATTAAATACGGCGTGGAGATAGTTATGTATAGGATTAGCACGTGTCTTCTTTTTATCCCTGAAAAATTTCCTATTCCTTTTCCTAGGATAAGTAATTAAAATATTGTAGCTCTAATAATTAGGCTAACAATAATATATCATTTCCGGTTGTTCGCATCTTGCTAATGGCGAGTACTTGCATAGGCACAACCAAGTGGCCAGGATCATCCACCAGCAACTTGCCCTTAGATGCGGCCTTGTCGAGTCTGAGGAGCCGTACTATAAGTACGCACCAGCGCCAGTTCTCTAAATGGTCTTGCTTTGCTCTATCATCACGGACAAGACTATTGTCGCCAATAAGTACTTGTTTCAGTGAACGGTCTTATAGCGAAGAGCCTCGACCAACACCTTAAGAGCCTGTCGCTAGACGGTTGGATCAAGGGTCAGATACAGAAGGCGGCTATCCTGGAGACGGCGCGCATTTTTAGGAGATTCCTCATTCTGTGGCCCTGACCACCGGTAACTGCTCTGCCCTGCTGCCGGCGGAACCCTAATTTTTAAGTTTTTTATATTATTGATGTTTTTATATTTATATTTAACTAGCTGAAACCCGCTACTTTCAATAACCAAGAATGTTCGAAAGCTTAGCTAGGAGCGCGGTACGTTGGTGTGCGTCAAGTAGCGTACATAATACTATAAACGCATTGATCAAACGCAACGTAACAAACGAATTAGTATAAATAACGAATTTTTTGTTTTAGAAATTTCATTTTTGTTTCAGGTTAGGTTAAATTAGCATCATTAACAAAGTTCTGTAAGTTACAGGTGTTAAACTATTTTTTATTTTGCTTTTTTATTATTTTTTGTTTCGGGTTACGTTAATTAGCATCAGTGACAAATTTCTGTAAAACATAGATAATTGATCCCTAATTCCTTATTATACTTAATACGACGTTAAAGCGGATATATTTAACAGTAGTACAGACTCAAAGAAAAAGTAACGCCCGGTTCAATCAACTAGACTAGATCAATATTTGTAATAGGTAAGTACGACAGCGAAAAATCTAAAATACATAGATTAGACAAACTTTAGACATAATTATACTAAATTCTACGACAAACGTTGCTCACTTTTCGCCGTCTTTCGGCAATCTGTGAAAACAGCTTTTTGTTTGATGTAGACGTGCTTCTTCACCCAAAAACATTGCACTAGTTATATGTAGCCCTTATCTATTCGTTAATACATAACATTCAAAATATCAATTAACTTAAGCGTCAGAAAGAGAAGCGCTTATCATGCGTAAATGCGCGCCGCATCCGTTTCGCAGCAAAGGCACTTGGTGAGGATCATACTGGCGAGCGATCGTCCCAGGATAATGGATTTGTTCACCAAGTTCACGCGCAATTTCCTTATACTTATTCTAGTGATTTTTGTGGATGTTTTTTTCTTTATATGGACAATGTCATTTTGAAACATAATTCATGCCATAATTACAAAATTCCCATAATATAATAAAGGTATAAACAATCCTAGCACCACACTGCAATCCCGTCTTAGGCTTCTTCTACTCACAAAAAGCAGACCAGGAGGAGCACGGGTTGAGCGCCATCTCGCGCATTTTCGTAATACAAGAAATTAGCGCAATACTCCTGGGCCCCGATTCTACCAAAAGAAATAGTTTTTAAATAGTAATTGTTTCAATTTTTTTTTTTATAATTACCTCATAATTGACAGTTTTTTTTAAAATACTAAGTAATAATATTAGGTGGTGGTATTTTTCTAGTATAAAAAAATATTTAAAAGAGTCAATGTTTAGGCAATTATTAAAAAAAAATTACAATTTAAAAACAACTTCTTTAGTAGTATCGGGGCCCTGGTAGGTTTCCATAATCTCAAAAACATTCTTATGATAACTTTTTTCTGGCTCTCTCATTAGCCGAGAGAGCAAGACAAAAGTCAATGTAAGGTTATAAGAATGTTTTTGAGTTTATGGTAACTCACATGACCTGTTTGAAGTGCGTGGAAACGTTTATGTGCTTAGAAGCGTTGTGCTTCATTTCAGCTCTGCCTGCATGTAAATTAATAGCATAATGTAATAAAATTATCGATTCGATTCCTCTTAAATTAATAAATCACCACAATATGACGACATTGAAATAGCGTGGACCATTTCTAGAGTTGCGTCGTCCGTCACAAGTATTACCTTTCAATTATGGGCGTTACCCGTGCTGTTTGAAAGTACATAAACGTGCTTAACTGACATACACACAAGAGTTAATAACAAAGTGCAGATCAAACATTGGGGCCGCCGCCAGCCGCAGTGAATTCTCCAACATTGCTTGATACACCACATTTTGATGCGTGTTTGAGATCACTGCATTCCATCACATATTTCACTGTCACATTTTCTAACACTAGGCACTATTAAATCCACACTGCAATCCAATAGAATCACTGCAATCCATAATATCTGACGTTTTGGAAGTGGCACTGCAAAGGCGGCGGCGGCACCGCTGGGGTGTACTTGAACATGCTCATTTGCACAGGATTAAAACACCAAAAAGCATTAAAATATCATCGTATCATGGCAGCAGCGAAATAATAATGTTGGTAAATCTTAGATTACTATTTGTTAATACTCACAGTAAAAAAAAACAGCAAATATTCACTACTTGATTCGAGATAATATAAGACTGATGAGAGCGTGCGAATCATGCAAGGTTTACCGACTTTACTGAACCCAGAAACTTATTTTCTGTTTTTTTTTATACTATTGGATATTCGGCTACGGATAGAATTTTCTTCAAGGTAAATTGACTTTATAGGTATAATAAAAAAAAAAACGAAAAACCGTATCACCGACCATGACAATTTAACGACCATGAAAATTAAGTATTGTAGTAGTAGTAAAAGCTCGAGTCCGTCACCGGCGACAAGCAGCAGCGACAGCGACAAGCGGCAGTGTCGCCACGACAATTTCGTCCGTCGTGGCTTATTGCGGCGCGGCGGTTGTTATAATTTCGAATCAGTTGCCTCGATAAGTTGTGTGAGACAGGATGTCGATATACCTACTTCAAATGTTGTGCCTTTTGTAAGAAGAGGAGGAAGGCGCAGGAGGCGGTACTACAATGTCGCGGTGGCACGACTATGACGACATTGTCGCAACGAAAATGACGCCGCGACAGTGTCACCACGCGTTTTTAGAGGTTAGAAGTAAGGAATCAGGGCCCAGAAGTTCTTAGAAAGTCAGATTAAAAACGTCGACATATTAGACAATGTTGATGTGTAAACTATCTACGAAATAACAGAAACATTCTGATTTTATACTTCATACTAGCGACCCGCCCGCCCGGCTTCGCACGGGTGTAATTTACGTGCGAAGCCGGGGCGGGTCGCTAGTAATATAATTATTTAAACTATCCTATATCTCAAGTTGGATCGAACTGCACATGGTGTGCGAATTTTATTATAATCGGTTAAGTGGTTTAGGAGTCCATTGAGGACAAACATTGTGACACGAGATTTATATATATTAAGATTATAAAACAGCACCTCGGCATACTGTATTGAGTATGTTTTCGTACTAATCGACGTCCGTTTTGTTTAGAGATTAGACATTGCTTTACGCGATCAATGAAAGTAATCGAACCCTACCTAGGTACACGCACCCGTGGCGAACTGCTGATGACACACAGCAATTATTTCGTACCTAAACAGCAACATTTAATAGCTTATTCATTTTCCGTTAATAGGTACTCTTAAGGGCGCTTGCAGACGATGCGTAGTAGACGTAACAAGTAGAAGTAGCGAGTGCCTACTACACATCGCCTGCAACGTTTTGCTTATTGCAAGTGGCAGTGCTTGGAAGTACTTCTAAGCACTACACTGCCACTTGTACTAAGCAAAACATTGCAGAAGATGCGTAGTAGGCACTTACAACTTCTACTTGCTATTTGTACTACGCATCGTCTGCAAGCGCCCTACTAGATTGCACGAGTCAATCTAGATTGCATGCGTGAAACGTCAGTTTAACTGCGCGCCTCCTATGATACGATGATAAATAGATGTAGCTGTTGTAAGATACTTACGATAGATGGTAACGCGAAGCAGAAGAGGGTGCAGGAACGGAATTCACGGAGGACGATGAGCCCGAGTAACCCGAGCCGGCCGGCGAGGAGCCAGCGGAGGGCGCGCCCGCGGCCGCTGGTATCGCGGCTGGCTCGTAGTACTCGGTGGTGAGCGTGCGCTCGTCCAGCACGTGCTCGGCATTGTGAGCCTTCGACGCTGACTTGATGTCCATGAAGGCGACCGTTGCGCACACTCCACTAGCACCGGTTGCACCGACACTGGCGCTTTCTGCTCGCGCCAATAGTTTGACATTCTGGACTCGGCCATAGCTGCGAAAAAATCTAGGTGTCATACGATGCGCCTGTTTGAGGAGTTAACGCTGTGTGTAAATCCTACTATTATAGTGTCAACGACTATGAGCACGTAGGTATGTTATAATGTATTTAACGGCCTATTATCCGAGTCGCGTAGGCAACAAAACGCTCCCTCAGCCCCCGCCAAGTTATAGCGACGATGTATTTTGCCACGCAATAGTCAGGACGCCCGCGGGGGGGGAGTGCATCGACAAAAACGAACATAGGTCCGACCTCGATGACGCCTGGCGTGGCACTGAACTCTGAACGCGGCGCGCACAAATTCTCGCGACCTTTTTACGCTTTTAATTTCACTAAAAATCTAAACTATTCACTATCAAAATTCTATCCAAATAAAAAAAAATGAATAAAATTGTCTTTCAGTACATGCAATTTTCAGGTTGATACGAGCTTTCATTAGAGCATAAAACGAAAAAAATAAACTGATTCGACTTTGTTTCAGTTTTTTTTTTTGATCGAGGGATGTTTATTCTATCGTGTTTTGAACCAAATCATAAACTCAAACACAGATGTATCTGTGACATGTATTTTTTTTCCAGCTCAAATATTGTAATTTAACTGAATAAAATTGATTTAAAACCGTCAAATTTGCTATAAGAGGCCGTTAAGCGATTGTCACCAAAAACAAGGTTTATTTACGATTTAGGGGATGAAAAAATATTTTCTCCCAAACACTAATTTCGCTAATAAATAACCCTAATAATAAAAATAAAAAACTCTGGTTTGTTGCCACTACAGCTGCAGCAGCACTCTCGGTCGCGCGTTTAGGGAGTCGTGGGAATACTAACATAAATACAAGGTAGGATGAATTAATGATGACTTCCGCGCATCGCGGCCGATCGCAGCCGCGCGCGTCTGACGCATGCGTCTAACACGCGCGCTTCCGAGGTCTGCGTCAGACGTATGCGTCAGACGAGCGCGGCTGCGATCGACCCTAGTCCTTATTCTGTGGATGGATCGGCCGATGCACCGGTCAACCCGGTGGGGTGGCGTGGCGACGCCAATAAAATTTACAAAATACCTACGCTACGCGTTGCTACACTTCCTTCTTCAGCCGGCAAAATAATTGTTGTCTAAATGCACATATATTATCTACTAAAGTGTGCAAAAAATTACGCGATTTTTTTAGTACCGTACTAAGTACTAACACTACTTACACTGATGCAATAATGATAAGAATTACAGTTTTTTGTTTTTTTTTTTACTTAAATCATAATTTCAAATGATCATGATTTGTACAGGTATAAAAGCGAAATACTGACTGACTCATGACAAAATCTCGAATGTAAGCAGGTTGATTCCTTATAATCCTATAAGGAATCTACCTGCCTAACTGCAGATGTCTGCTAAGATAAAATTAAGTACGTATTCATGTTAATAGTTTTCAATAAATAGATACTGTTATAAGATTTCACAATAACTAGTTAACAGTGTGTCGAGACTCGCATATGGAATATCTATATCGAATATCGAATATCGCATAATCAACTATCTTGAACAGTATTCTGGACACCTCCGATAAGGGATCGGCCAGTATACTGTTATGGTTTACCATTTTATTTGTCGAGTGGGTCGCATTTCGAACCTAACTTGTCCCTGGTTCCTGTGTCGGACTACGGGTGGGCTGGAATCAGTTCAGGGCCAGAAGCTCTTGTGGTCGGCCTTGAGTGTCGCTCCGAAGGACGTGCCTAGAGCGTCTAGCTCCCGCACTTTTTCCCTCAAGACTAGGTGGCACCGGGGTGCTCTGTCAGTTCTGTGACTCATTTCGAACCTAACCTACCCTAACGTTCCGTTCGTCCAAATAATAATGGCTATGAAATTGTCGAGACACGAATATGATAAGGTTTCTCTGCTGCACTGTGCGCTTTGCAACAGGACCTTTAACTAACTTTTAACTAAGTTTGGTTTTGCCAGCCATTACGTGCTCATAACCGACGCTAGTCAGGTTCGCCGTTGACGGACACTTCTAGGAGGCAGATATAAGATAAGGTTTCGTAAACCGTTACGTTACGTTAATAGATACGTAGATAGTTCCGCTATATATGTAGTAAGTTTCCATACTGCATGTTTAGTTATGTTATAGCGATTTATACGAGCTAATCACTCACCAGCCTGATATTGATTTGTTTTTTACCAATATGCATACATGTAATGCTTCAGTATTGTTTTTATTTTAACGTTAACTCGATATTACATTCTAGTAATACTTAGACATATTTTTTTTTAATTGTCTCAATAATGTTTTGGTTTTGAGCTGTAAGTTTTTGAGATAATGGGGTCGATTCTGTCATACCACTCACTAAACTAAACCAATCAGACAGGACTAAAATTATCTGCCTCTCTTTTCATTTTAATATGTGAGAGAAGGACGGCAACAATTTTAGAGTTGTCAAGTTTAGTTTAGAGAACATCAGAAACGATGCCATTGTAATAAAAAAAATATAGAATTAGAACAAAACTTTTTGTAATAGCTTTTCGAACGAAGCTTGGTGGACTTATCACCGACAAAATAGGTACTTATACTTTTAGAAAACTACTATGGGAAACATTATTTGCTAAGATCATTTTACGTGACAGCTAGAATGTCTTGAATTGATTACATAATCGCTATAATTCAATTAACCGGTCAAGTGCGAGTCAGGCTCGCGCATTGAGGGTTCCGTACCACCACAAAATATAATAATTATCAATTTAAAAAAACTGACTTAAAAATATAGAATTTCGATTCGGTGAAATGATAAGGTCGACGTTAGAATGAGGACGTCTAAATAAACGAATTAAGTTACTTTTTTATGATCACAGAAAGGCGAACTGTTATAATTATAAATAAACCAGCCAAGTGCGAGTCGGGCTCGCGCACTAAGGGTTCCGTACCACCACAATATACAAAAAGTAGTGCATAAAAAGTAAGTAAAAATACCGACCGCGCCCTACGTTGCTTAACTAGGTAATGAACAGAAATTTGTCACCGACTCTCACTTGGCTATTATTTATTATTTGTTGCTATATTTTAGAGTGAGTATTATAATCATGCCAGGTTTGAAGTTTGTAGCTTGTAGATATTTAGTGATAGGGTTCCGTTTACACCCTTTGAGTACGGAACCCAAAAAACTAACCATTACCTAACTTATCTGGGGGATGGGCACTGGGTAGGCAACTTGCTCCATAGATAGATAGATAAACTCTTTATTGTTCACACCACACATTTCATACACATGATAAAACAGCTTAAAAACTAGTGCAACAATCGGCGGAAAATATTGTCAGGTTTTGCTGATATTCATCTTTTAAAAGAACGAAACGTGTTTCAACATTGGTGTTCAGTAAATAATAATTTTAGGCCACAGTAGTAACCTATTCTGGTTACCTTCATACAATGATCTTATAGTATAGGTATGTACACACGGCACTGAAACGTGGTCTCTCACTATGAGCCTCATAAGCAAACTCAAAATGGCACAATAAGCTATGGAGAGGGCTATGCTCGGGGTTTCTCAACGAGATCGAATCAGAAATGAAAAGATCCGTAGACGAACAAGTTACTGACATAGCCCACCGGATTAGCAAGTTAAAAGTGGCAGTGGGCAGCGCACATAGCGCTGGATACAGGCCGCTTCCACCCGCCCCGTTTGGAGATTGATGGATGGGAGGCCTATGTCCAGCAGAGGACGTCCTATGGCTGAAATGATGATGATGATGATGATGATAGTATATGTAAACTCATTGCCTTCATAGAATAGAAGGGCAAATATGCATACCTAATAAAATCAATAATACCTAATACTCACACCAACCGACCTACAGTGGCGGTAAAACGTCGTATTTATAAGTGCCTACAAAGGTTCCCACCTCACCACCTAGGAACGTAAACTTTTGTCCAAAGTAATAAAATTATTGACTAGTAGGTAGGTTAGGTAGCCTACTAGTCAATAATACATATACCTATATTTTATCTCTTTAATCAAGAAAACGCAGTTCGTACCTACATTTTTATCAGAGAAATACGAGAAAATTCAACGCCATCGTCACACACAATAGGTAGGTAGGTACGTCGAGCGTCGATTAAATCGGTCGATGTGTCTGTTCTGTTGCGAGACTTGCGAGCTGCGGCGTTGCCAGCTCTCTAGTCTTACAACATGGCCGCGCTCACCGCACCCGGTTTCCGTGTGAAACTCGACTGAGCAAACTGCGCGTGTGTTCGAGCCGAGAGTTTCGTTTCGAGGTAGCTTGACAGGCTGCCGGGCAGAGGGACAGTGTGAGGGGGCCGGGAGGGGTTAGGGCGCCACTGGCTGGGGCGCACTCATTCGACTGCTCGGCGGAATACCCAAGCGGTTATATTTTATTGTGAGGCGAAGGGAACGAAGTAAACATCGGCTTTGTAGTCTGACTAAAGTCTGACGTCATCCAATTTCTGAACAATAATTCGTTTTAATGATAGTATTGTAATGATAATACTAGAATCGAACAGCTATTTCTATTCAAAGCCAAAGTCGTGAATAGAGACAGCAACGATTACTGATACCTATGTTTTGAAGTCTGTTAAAAATTGGATTCATCTGGGGCAGGGTCAATACTCAGCACAGCTCTCAATACCTACCTAGTACTGCGACAAAGCAAGTAAAGCGTTGTTCATCTAGTTCAAGCAAGATGTTTTTTATTTAGGTGTTTATCTGTATTCTGTACCTATCCAGTATCCATATTAGAATCCATACCTACCAACGTTTTGTTTACACAAATGGATACTGGCACTTCTCAAGACGCGGAAAGACAGATCATGTAGGCATTTACCTACTCCATACCTACCAATCAGCAGGCTTTGACTTACCATTAGCACCTCAGATCAGACAAACAAGGGAGATATGCCTTAGTACAATTGTCGTTCGTGTTCAAATGTCACTGTTTTTCATATTTTTTTTTAATATTAATGCAATTAATGAAATTATAGTCAACATGCAATAATAAATGGCTAAGAGACAATCTCTAGTCTCGACACGCATATGGTAAGGTTCCGTTTTTCAGTCATTATACCTAACAGTGGTCACAACCCAATGATCTTGTAGGTATATTATGTAAAACTGTTTGTCACAATCATCATAGTTCAGAAATTGGTGGTCACAGAAAAAATCTGAAGAACGAAGCTCTGTCATACCAACAGAACATAAGTATACTTTATATGGTTTAGTCGAAAAGAAACCTGCTTGAGAAATATTCTTTGTTAAGACTATTTTACAAAAAGGTCGTTGACCTTTGAGCTAGAACGTCTTGAATTTACAGTTTTATCGCTATATCTCAAAAATCTGAATATGCTTGAAATAATTTTCAATGCAGATTAATAGGTATGACCTATCAGCATGGCAAGTTACAAGTTTCTATATCTAATAGTTTAGAAAAGTAGGGGGAATTTTTGCTACTTTGGTTAGCCATTAGCCATATTTTACAAAATAGGTATAGGTACCTATACCTTGATAAAAAGGAGATGTATGAAACCTTCCCTTCATTTTACAAGACCCATTCAACGATATTCCCCCTGCAAGCCTAGCATGGGCTGTGGATAAATTGTCTTTTCACCGTTTTTATCCACGCCTAGACGCGACAAAGCTAGAATATGGATACGTTTGTATTTTTCTCGCGGGTAAAAACGGTGGAAAGACAATTTGTCCACGGCTCGTGTTAGGCCAGCAGGTGTGGAATATCGTTAGAGCGATTTTTTTTTTTAAATCTCCATTTCATATGTACCAGAGCCACCCCTAAAACGCAACATTAGATTATTTTATACTTTTAAAATTTAGATCTATAGCCAAGGAAATAGAGGTTAACTTAACAAGGTCGCGTTACCTGCTTGGTAAACTTACGGAATCAGGGCCCTAGGTGAGTTCGATTAAAGGCATCAAGCCTGATTTAGGCCATATGCGATCGCACCCGCCACGCCAACTTGCCATATCTCCCTGGTTTGTTTGATCTGAGATAAGCACATAATTATGTAGAAACTTTACTAAAATCCTTGTGTTGATACCTACTTTCCCCATTTAATAGTGATTAACTGATTAGTAATTAACTGATAACTTCAAGTTAATTTAAAACAAGATAGGGAAAAAGTGCGCCATATTAAATTTGTTTACCTGCTGCGTTGAAGCAGGTTGGCACTCTGTAGCCAAGTACAGTACCGTTGCCGTTGGATGGAGTCTGCAATAAGGGGGCCAACTTACCGTTACTAAACAGTAAATTGAATGCAATCTACGTTCACGCGGCTTTATACCATTGCAACTTGCAACACTCGAATTGTATTACAGATCGTTATTTATGAAGGCAATAATCAAAATAACAACACAAGTTTTGCGATTCGAGAGTTCATTGACACACAAATGGAAAACGAGTACCTCGTTCGTCGACGAGTCATTTCTTTTGAGCAATCAATTTTACGTAGGTGCCCTGGTGTTCCAAAAACACATCGTGGTTTAACTTTCACCAAGAAGCGCTTTGCCATTCGTTGTTTCGCACGTTGGGCAACGCTTGTGTTATGCCCGTTCGCCCCTCAACAAGCAACTGGTATTTAGTGCACATCGTTGCCATTCAATTGCCACACATCTTTTCGGCCTAAGAATAGGTTTTTATTTTAATAAAGCAACCCCAATTGTAATAAGTAATTTTTTCGAAGTATGCAAAAAAAGTTTACATTCTAAGTTTCTAACATACCTGGTAAGCTTTTTTTTTTCAAAAATTTAATTTTTATAGTAATAGAATTTGAATATACCTACCTAAACACTAGTAAAAAAATTATGTAGCTAAGGAATTATATAGCTAACCATCATTAATGATCATAAACAATTAACGCACTAGGTAGGTAGGTATGTCTGCATTGGATACAAATGTGTTTCTGCTATAACACTCATAGACAAGTAGGTAGTTGTACTTACTTAGATATAATTTGGTCGGGAGTCGGACCAGTCACCAAGCCCGCGGTGGCGGGTGGATCGTAGGAGCTGCGCAGGTCGATAGAACGAGGTTGTGGGAGGAGCCGTATAGTATGCAGAGTGCTTTATACCCTCACCCTCACCCCACGTAAGCCCAATATCAACCACCAACTTTTGCATTGCATAATAATGTTACAGCACCTAATTCTACCCGGCTCGCTGACTCACCTCTCAAAGCACTGTCAAAGTAAACAAGTAGGTACCTATCAATAGTTTTTTTTAACCCCCGATGAAAAAGCTTTTAGTACTTACTAGCGACCCGCACGGGTGTAATTTACGTGCGAAGCCGGGGTGGGTAGCTAGTTATATATATAAACCTTCCTTGAAAATGTATCTAACTGATGGTGAAAACCGCATCAAAATCCGAAACGTGGTTTAGGAAGAGTTAGCGGCCATACAGACATACAGACAGACAGACAGACGCGGAAAGCGACTTCAATTTATACTATGTAGAGATAGAGATTCAAACGCGAGAACAGATTTTCTTGAATCATAGCGAAGATCACTCTCGATGAAGTCAACTTTCAAACAAAAAAATAATAATCAAATTCGGTTCAGCCATTTGGGAGCTACGATACTACGTACCTACGTAAAAACACACCTCTTTTTGGGTTAAATTTTAGAGTTAAAATTTTAGTTTAACAGTTTTGTTGGTTTGATGGTTCCTAATTCCTAGGTAGGTAGGTACACAAAACAACTTTGTACCTAGCATAACAAAAATTTATAAATTGAGTAGTTTATTCTCGATTGCCACCACGTGTGTCATTTGTACTTTTTTGCAAGTTTCACATAAGCAGGTTTGTGGGGAGTGAAGGTAGGAATCCAGCTAGTTTATAATTTGCAAAACTATCATGACTGTAAGTTGTTATATTTACGCTTTTATCTCTATGAAACAATCGACCATAATTCGCTGCAAAGAATGTAACGACTGTCGAAAGGATAATAACAGTTCAGCTTCAGACTTTTGTGCTTACTACAACAACCAAACAAATACCTATCCAAAAATATTTAACCTTGTAGACTACATCGATATCGTCATCATGGGCACTCCCAAAACAAGAAGCTAGAAACTAGGTGTTTTTGTCCAGGCTTTGTAGGTCTCAATTAAAACCAGATTGGATCCTGGTTGGATCACAATAACAGGTAATAAAGGTAAACCTGTAAGTGTATTTACTCAAAAATGCTTGTAATGTTGTCATTATGATAGATAGCCCGTTGGTCGAGTTGGTAGTGAACCTGCCTTCTGAGCTTGGGGGCGTGGGTTCGATTCCCACCTAGGACAAACATTTGTGTGATGAACATTTGTGTTTGTTCTATATCTGGGTGTTAATATCTATTTAAGTATGTATTTAAACCTATATATGTATATATATCAGTCTCTGGCAGCCATATCACAAGCTTTGCTTAGTTTGGGGTCAGATGACCGTGTGTGAAAAAATGTCCCGAATATTTATTTATTTATTTATTTTTATTATCAACCTTCTTTGGGCAAAGTTGAATGGAATTAGGTAAATCACTGGCGTGTTTTAGTCTATACTATAATATTATAAAGAGGAAAGATTTGATTGTTTGTTTGTTTGTTTGCATTGAATAGGCTCCGAAACTACTGAACCGATTTGAAAAATTATTTCACTGACGGGAAGCTACACTATCCCCGGGTGACATCTAGGCTATAATCTATACCCGTGCGAAGCTGGGGCGAACCGCTAGTATTTAATTAAAGAAAAAAACTGTGGTTTTAGCCGCCAGCAAGTTCCTTTGAAAATCGAATTGTCAAGTTTTGTTTCAAAAATAGTTCAGTGCAAAAAGATTTTACATTTAGAATTTGGATGTAGGTATAGGTAGTTGATAGATAATACAAAAGCGTGGCGTGGTGTTTTTTTTTCTTCCAATATTCCATTATATGGTTTCTCATCAATTTATTTTCGTGATATTATCTATACTAATATTATAAAGAGGAAAGATTTGATTGTTTGTTTGTTTGTTTGCATTGAATAGGCTCCGAAACTACTGAACCGATTAGAAAAAATATTTCACTGTTGGGATGCTGCACTATCCCCGGTTGACATAGAGGCTATATCCCGGCTTCGCCCATGCGAAGCAGGGGCGGCCTACTAGTACTATATAAAGTTAATTTTAATATAAAATTTAAAAATGAATTCTTGAAGTGACGAATCCTCAAATTCAATGTGTTTAACACCCCGGACGTTCAAAAGTAAGCGAAATTAGTGATTGAAAATGTATTGCCCTGGAAAGACAGTCCTGAATTTTAGTAGCTATAATAGTTACTTTGAATAAATTCTTACATACTTTTATTTAAATAACTCGCATTGTTTGAGTAAAGGACTATACAAGCCTTAGTCCGCAATGACTGCACTGCTGGCTACTCTATGATGGCCTCGAGCTAAGCTTAGCTACGCTCTCGGCCTTCAAGCTTGGTCATCATTGCAGCCCTTGCTGTCCGCGCTGTAAAAGTCTCGATCTTCGGTCTCGGCCTTTATTTTAGCTAGTCCATGCGCGGGCTGCAGTGCTGACCGCGCTGGGATGGCCTGGACCTGCGCTTTCAGCCATCATCATCGCTGCCAGCAACACTCATAACAGACCGCGACAGTAATGTAGTATTTTATCAGCGGTAGGTTAGGGTGGAGATGAAGCAGAGATTTGTAGAAACAGTAAGTAACTTGTAATCTATACTAATTAAAGAGGAAATATTTGATTGTTTGTTTGTTTGCATTGAATAGGCTACGAAACTACTGAACCGATTTGAAAAATTCTTTCACTGTTGGGAAGCTACACTATCCCCGGGTGACATAGGCTATATTATATTTTCAAAAAAAAATTGAATCCTTACTAAAATTCCAATAATGTAACCCAAGGTGTAAAAAAATAAGACTTACACCCGTGCGAAGCTTGCTTGCGTTGCTTGTATTAAAATTAGTAGTATTGCTAGTAATAAATTGCGAAATGTCATTCGTCATCAACGTACCTATCTATCTCTCCATTGTAAGAAAAACTCTTAAAAAATTATTCATACAAAATAATACAACATATTCTAAATACAAAGAAATAGTATTATGGCGAAAATTTTGCGTTCTGTTCAGTAAGGTACTTAGTCAAAAGAAGATCACCAACATTAGGTACCTATACTTATAAGACTTAATTAACCACCTGTTTGTGACATTTCTTCCCGTCAAGAAACCTCAAAAACAGAGTTCATTTTTTAATCCTCTGGTCAAGTGTTGGTGAACATGGGCCTTAATGGGCCGTTTCCTTGTGGCCAAAGCATTGGACGTGCGTGTGGAATTTATTAAACACAACATTTAAAAATAGCATTCAATTAATTATAAATAAAATTAATATACCTCTTATCCATTAAGTATTGAAAACGTTTCACGTTTTGACATTGAACAATTTCCATTGTCGGTTTCGGCCAGAACTGGAAGATTCTTCAGGTGATAAAAATAATGTAGAGCCGATGGGCACAGCTGGCGGCTATAGTCGCTAGTCGTTTACTTATAAAATGAATAAACATAAACGTGCCCCACACAGGCTCACGGCGCAGGCGCGGGTGTCTGCGCGGTGGCTTCCTGCGCACTCCACCTCACACCAACGGCGCTCGAGGGTATCATCGATCGCAGCTATTGCGTTCAGCCTGCGACCAAGCGCACTCTAAAAGTTCAGTACCCATAGCATGCCTATTGTTACTCTAGCTACTAATAATACATATATGTCATATTTATTAGAATTCCATACCATAGATACCTAACAAATCTTTAAATAAAATAATTCAAAATAGGTTGACTATTTGCCAAGCTAAATATTATTGAGTTACACATGAAATAAATATTTTTATTTATTTAAAGCTATTTAATATCGTTTTTATTATTGTATCTATAAATTTAAGGAATTGTTAAAGAGCTCGGCGTCCTGATATCTCAAAACTTTTGTCGAGTCGCGATGTCATACACTTTTCCAGTCATAATCTATGTAGGTATAGTAGGTACAGGTAGGTAAAAAAGCTTTTCAGGGTTCAGTACCCAAAGGGTACAAACGGGACCCTATTACTAAGCCTACGATGACTGTCCATACGTCTGTTCTTCCTACCTTTAAACAGCTGTATCTTTCGAACCGTAATAGATAGCAAGTTGACATTTTCACAGAATAAGTAATATTACGGCCGATTAACTAAGAAATAAAAAAGTTTAAAAGTCAAAACGAAAAGGGGGTCCCCATGCAACAAACGTATGTTTGTATTAGCTCTAATGTAAAAACGGTAATAGGTACGTACAAGCGTCAAATTTGGTATGATTACACAGTACACACTCTAAAGTATAACAACAAATAATAATAAATAATGGCCAAGTGTAAGTCGGTGTCAAAATTCTGGTCACCGCCGGTTCTCGTACAATCACCGAAGTGAAGCAACGTCGGGCGCGGCCGGGACCTGGATGGGTGGCGTTGATGGGATGTTGTCTTTTTGCACTATTTTTTAGGTAGCTATCGTAATGCCATATTTTACTAATTTTGAAGTCGGTTTTTCAAATTTATTGATTATTGTATTTTGTGGTAGTACGGAACCCTCAGTGCGCGAGCCCAACTCGCACTTGGTCGGTTTATTATTATTATACACCAAGAAAATAAGAAAAGGATTGCATGATAGTTTTTACACAAAAACGTGAGCGCAAACGTGTTGTCTTTCTGACTACCTATAGCGTCAATACACTACAGTGTTGTTGTCACTATCGGAATGTAGGAAGAAGATAGTTAGGTAGGTAGGTATACCTACCTAACTATCTTCATACAAATTAAAAGAAAATGTGTAGGAACCAGTTCGTTTGTCGCTGCTGCTTATCGCCCACTAGGCAGGTCCACTTCAATCCGACACGTAAACGCTCTAAAAATGCTTTAATTTCCGCATTTTTAAGCGATACGTGTTGGATATTGGTCAAAACAGAGTAACAATAAATACCAAGCACAATCTTGCGACAAACAAGGCCAATACAATAGGTAGGTAGGTACCTACCTAGGTATGTTGACGGACCGCGGGCATTCGATTACCTATCGTTCATCGACTCAAAGTCAAACAGCTAGATAGGTACCTCTACCTACCTAATTAATTTGCACTGAGGAGATACCTACCTACGTACCTAATCATTTCCACCTGTTCCTGCTAACAATTCCAATCTCTTCTGTGCTATAACAATTTTTACAACATAAAAAATAGTATTAGGTACGAAGCCTACCTAATACATACCTACGAGTAATCTATAAGTGTTTAATGAGTCAGAACATCAGAGTACTGCAAGAAGGTAGGTAGTGGTAAGAACGCTAAAAACAGCGAAAATAAGCGATGGAATCTACGTAACCAAACCGAAACCGATCAAAGAATGAAGGACTGACAATGAACACGACAGAGAAACGATGACAAACGGAACACGCTAATTTGCAACTAATTTGTAACTACGCCGTAGTTCTGGTAGAACAGCGATATTATTATATATTACCAAATTTAGCTTTCAGATAAACATACAATCAACAAAGTGTAGTATAGGTAGGTACATATATTAGATTAGGTAGATAATATTATTCTACCATACCTACATCAACCAGTATTTATACACAAAGATATACGAAAGCATTCGCTCGGAACTCGGCGGAGCTCACGTACAAGTACAAAGCATGAATGCGGCGTTGCCAGATTTCTCGCCCGACCCCGCCGCGCCGCGCACCGCCGCCCACCCCGCTCAAACCTCTCTATACTATTGGGTATTCTGTGTAGCAGCCAACCGCGCCATGTTGTCGTCGTTCGCTCGCTCTTTGCCCGACCGACATGACTCGCTATACTAGCTATACGTACGTACTTACAACTATAACTACCCAAGGTGAAAAGAGCCGGTGTACAACGCGTTTAGCTCGTGGCTCGAATCTGACAATTCAGTTTTGAAGAGTTGTTTAGTTTTTGCAACGTAGCATGTGCCATGTACCTACCTTCCCGGCTTCGAACAATTATAGGTACCTTCATGTATTTTTTATCGAAGGTTTTAAAATTATTATACAAAAGTAGTACCTACTTATTCAAGCGCGCGTCGAGACAAGCGTAGGATAGGATTCCGTAGATATGTTTCTAAAATGCTCAAATGAAACCTCATTGGACTGCCAAATGTTTAGATGAAGATTATCACAACATAATTTTTATGATTTAGGTAATGAAAAAAATAAACCAGGAAAACATAACTTTAGAATACATTTTTTCGAGAGTCAATGAACTCTGAACTGAACTAATTATAAATACTTACTAGGTACACATCTGAAGAATTGTGTAGCTTTCTCGCAACAACTAAAAAAGTTTAGATTCCGTTGCGCTCATAAAATACCTACCTAAATTAAGTTAGATGAGAGCGTTTACTACCTAGGTAGGTACGTATGATGTGTAGTGTAGGGTGTAGGCCTGTGTAGGTTATCCCTGGAGCTGTTCATCTGATTTCGCATAATCCGCATTGGCGTCAATTTTTCCGATTTTAATGAAAATAAAACCGTCCAAATGCGAGTCGTGCTCGCGCACTGAGGGTTCCGTACTTCCACAAAATATTTTTCAAAGGTTAATGTGTAATAATGGTGGGTTATTATTTATTAAGTGCCTGTGAACGTACTCGAGTGTGGGTAGTGTATAACGAAGTTAAACATATTTTTTTCATGTTGTTTACAAAACTCCATAGAAGCCTTTTGTAAAGCCTCCACGTACCTACTTTTTGGTTGTGTATATGTTTAAAAATAGGTAGTTGTTAATCAAGAAAATGTGTGTGTTAGACTTACGTAAGGTATTTACATTTTTACATAAAATTAAGTATGTAATTTGAAACATGCATTTTAGACATTTTTATTGGTTTTAGAATGCAATTTTCATAAAAAGGAATCATCAGATAGGTACATAATCAAGCTGTTGCCCGCAAGTCCCGCGACTTCGTACGTGTAACGTGTACACGTTTCATATAAACTTTCTGTATATAATCAAGCTGTTGCCCGTGACTTTGTACGTGTAACGCGTACACGTTTCATATAAACTTTCTGTACGTAATCAAGCTGTTGCCCGTGACTTCATACGCGTATCGCGTATACGTTTCCTGTAAACTTTCTTTCCTATACAAAGAAGCTGTTGCCCTCGAATTCGTACTGTAACGCGTACACGTTTCATATAAACTTCCTGTATATAATCAAGCTGTTGCCCGTGACGTGACTTCATACGTGTAACGCGTATACGTTTCCTATAAACTTTCTTTCGTATACAAAGAAGCTGTTGCCCTCGAATTCGTACTGTAACGCGTACACGTTTCATATAAACTTCCTGTGTATAATCAAGCTGTTGCCCGTGACTTCATACGTGTAACGCGTATACCTTTTCTACAAACTTTCTTTCGTATACAAAGAAGCTGTTGCCCTCGAATTAGTACTGTAACGCGTACACGTTTCATATAAACGTCCTGTACATAATCAAGCTGTTGCCCTCGAATTCGTACTGTAACGCGTACACGTTTCATATAAACTTCCTGTATATAATCAAGCTGTTGCCCGTGACGTGACTTCATACGTGTAACGCGTATACGTAAACTTTCTTTCCTATACAAAGAAGCTGTTGCCCTCGAATTCGTACTGTAACGCGTACACGTTTCATATAAACTTCCTGTATATAATCAAGCTGTTGCCCGTGACGTGACTTCATACGTGTAACGCGTATACGTAAACTTTCATTCCTATACAAAGAAGCTGTTGCCCTCGAATTCGTACTGTAACGCGTACACGTTTCATATAAACTTCCTGTGTATAATCAAGCTGTTGCCCGTGACTTCATACGTGTAACGCGTATACCTTTTCTACAAACTTTCTTTCGTATACAAAGAAGCTGTTGCCCTCGAATTAGTACTGTAACGCGTACACGTTTCATATAAACGTCCTGTACATAATCAAGCTGTTGCCCGTGAATTCATACGTGTAACGCGTACACGTTTCATATAAACTTTCTGTATATAATCAAGCTGTTGCCCGTAACTTCATACGTGTAACGCGTATACGTTTCCTATAAACTTTCTTTCCTATACCAAGAAGCTGTTGCCCTCGAATTCGTACTGTAACGCGTACACGTTTCATATAAACGTCCTGTACATTATGTACATAATCAAGCTGTCGCCCGTGACTTCATACGTGTAACGCGTACACGTTTGCTATAAACTTCCTTTCCTGTATGTAATGAAGCTGTTGTCCGCGACTGCGTACGTGTAACGCGTTTTATATAAACTTCCTGGATATAATGAAGTTGATGCCCGCGACTTCATACGTCGCGTACACGTTTCCTATAAAATTCCTGTATATAATGAAGCTGTTGCCCGGGACTTCATACGTCGCATACACGTTTCCTATGAACTTTCTGTATATAATGAAGCTGTAGCCCGGGACGTCGTACGTGTAACGCGTACACGTATCGTATAAACTTTCAACCAGTTTCCGTATAAGGCGCTGCGCAAACGTAGACACTTTTTGTTGCCGACACGGCACACCAAGTCAAGTACCATTCAAGTGGAAACAACTAGACATAGTCTGCGCAGAGAGTCGCGTACTTCATACTGATTATATAGAAATCGAATATTCATTGATAGCTAGTGTCCGACACAAGACACAAAAGTGTCTCCATTTGCGCAGCGCTTTAATCTTTCTTGGCGGATGCTACATCCTTTAAAAGGAATATCTACCTGCCAAACCAGCTTCGTTGGTAAAGTAGTTTTCGAGATCGTGATTGTTGGTGGGCGAGTATGTAATATTTTTTTTTAATTTAAAATTACTAGCCTCTGCCCGCGGCTTCGCCTACGTGGCCTTCAGTAAACAATATAACAATATGGCTTTTACCCGCGGTTTCGTCAGCGCTCTTCTTGTGGAAAATAATGCAGTTCTTGTAAGTAGAGTGCCAATATTTAAGGGCGCTATTGTGGACGCTCTCCCCCTCCCACTGTTTTGACTTGAAACTTGCCCTATCGCCCCTAGCCTTACCCTCACGTCGGTTGGTCTTCGCGCTCGATTCGCTAGGCCGCCAACGGCCCAGACCGCACGACTTCGATAAAAATGATAACTTTTCCTTATAACATTTTGGCTCAGTGGCATAGCGTGAATATTTGTCACCCGGGCCATGTGCAATCTGGCCAACCCCATTTTTAGCCTTTTTTTTTTAAGCATAGTATAGTCTGGACTCGCCATTTATTTATCGTAATAATCATCCTACAGAAACTGTAAACAAATTCGGGATAAAAAGTAGATTGTGTTAATCCAGAGTACCTATATCTCTTCTTCAACACTTCCGCGACATGCGAAGGTAATATACAAAAATCAATATTAAAAAATCGTGATCACGTGGTTTGCTGGGCCGCAACTAGGGTTGCCAGACACCCGGGAATCCGGGATTGTCCCGGAATGAAGTGTCTTGTCCAGTGTCCAGTAATTTCACATTACTGTCCCGGAATTCGCGAATGTCTTTAGGACAAACACTTGCAATAATTTTGTAAACCGTATCTGGGCACGTTAAGGTTCACGTTCGCGTGATTTTCCGAACTGCGCTGTTTTAACGTTAGTTTGAGACCGCGTAACTCTTAGACCTTGTACAAGGTCTAAGAGTATAGTAACCATACTAAACTAACTACTAACGCCGTTCCTACCCCCAGAAATGTCCAGGAATTGATAAGCCAGGATCTGGCAACCCTAGCCGCAACGCAAGCAGCCCGCGAGTGCGAGTTGACGCGAAGGTAAAAGCATTACAAAAAGTAAATTTTTAGATCTCAATTTTAAAAATATAAAACAATACCTATAACGGAATGCCATAAGGCTCTCTTGACTTTCACATTCACTCATCAAGGGACTCGAGTTCCTTCCATAAACCTTTGAATTAAACGTAGGTACTTCAGGCATGGAACTTGCACACCGCGGAATGGTGGGCGATGTGGCGCCCCCTTCGTCGAGAGCCGAATTTATGGCAAAGAGGATGGCCAAAATGTTGGGTTTCTCCTTTACATTATGGGCCAAGGTGTCAGTCATCCGACCTTCGCAGAGATGATAAAGAGGACTGACAGAAGTTTCTGCTGAAGGCAACTTAGCAAGCCTTAGCAAGGGACCAAAAAGCTCGACTCCCAGGTGGAAACTTTGCAAGTTGGTCGTCGATTCTGCTGATATGGGAAGCTTTGGCCTCCGCAATAATCTACTTAGACCTGGAAACAGCATTACGTTTTTTCTTCAATACGGAGTGTTCTGGTTTTGACTAGCGAGTGCTTCGGATCATGATTTAATAATGGTCCGCTTCAGAATAGAAAAATTAAGTCAAAATTCTCATTTCGGAGGAGAAAATCCGTACGCAAAATAGAATTGTTACAGGTTTTTTGTTAGATAAGATAGTTAGTTAGTGATGAAAAGACCGTCTTTATCTTAAAATTGAGGTTAAATATTTTTAACCTGACTGGATGTAGCGCCGGTACAAATTATGGAGGAACATGAGTAAATTCCATTTGGACCCGGGTATGTCCTAAAATTGCGACCAGAACTATCGGAGGATGGGCAGCAGCGTCCTATTAGTACACGTTGAACGTACTGCGATCCCCAAACCACCTGCCAAGCGTGGGGATTATGGCAACACCCCTTTCTAAGAGGGTGGTCTTTGTTCAGCAGCGGACATTTACTGGCTGATGATGTGATGAGATTTTTTTATTTATTTAAACCCTAGAGAAATAATCTTTAAACGGCTGAACAGGTTAAATCATAGTTAAGAAAACTCGATCAGCAGTAACCTTTCAAATAAATAAAAAAAAACAATCAAAATCGGTTCAGACGTTTGGGAGGTATGACGCCACATAATTATAGTAGACAGATAATCACGTTAAACTTATAACACCCCTCTGTTTGCGTCGGGGGTTAAAAATATGATAGAGTTGAGATATAACTAGCAATAATAATAGTGAAAACTTTCAATTATCAGACAAAAAACCAACGACGCAAAGCCAAGGGTCATTCCCATTTGTTCTACCAATAGAACAAGTAGTAAAAATATTTCCCGGTTGTTCTATTGGTACCAGCTGTTTTCCAAGAGGGTGGTATTGTGTTTAAGTGTACCGATGTAAGTTTCCACCGTGCTTACAGCGCTTTAACTGTTCTCGATTTATTTTGATGAATGTCGATTGATTATTTTTAGTTCAGGGACGGCGTATACAAGATGGTGACCATTTCCCATACATGTGGCGTACGTATCATAATCATTGATAGGTCTAACCAAATTATAAAATAACTAACATAATTTATAATTTTAGTAAGAAATTTACAAAATATTGTCATATTGCTACTGAATAGTAAAGTTAATTTCTTATACAATATACGCAATTATAAATAAATGATCGACCAAGTGGAGTGTATAGATGCTAGTTATTTTAGTAAGCGACGGGTTCGTCGACCTACCACGGCGGTCCCCCTCCCGCACACTTCCACGCCGAGCCGGGCTGCGCTGCCGCCTCTTTCTTGGTACGAGCCTAAACGCGACATTGCAAAACATCTGTGGAGGCAACCAAAGACCACAAAATCAGACTAATGAAAATGAGGCTATGATTTAAGAGGGGGCCTCCGAAATTTTATGCTAATTTGCCATGATAGTCTAACTAAACCAAATATCCTATCAACGTAATAATTGATATATGTGATTTTTCAATTCATTTTCTTTCCGGCACTAAGACAGAAACATAATAGCATAGTATTTACTCGATACTTTATTTTTTTCAAAATGGTGCCTTTTTTCTGATTTTTTTGATTTTTTCTTGGATAGAACTTCAGTCACATATCTAAAATAAATACTCATCGAAGGAAAATATAGTTTGTTTTCCAGTGCTAAGACAAAATTTACCTAGATTAATTAGTACTCTCATAATAAATTATATTCGATTTGAGACTTACGTCCTTTAGTTCTAAGCAACTATTCGGTCAAACGGCAAGTCCGATATTCAACCTTATTCTGTTGCGCTTTGTATCTAAATGGCGAAACACGCTCCGTTCAACCTCAGTACCGCACTATGCTCCAACGGGGAAGGACGCACGCGCTTGCTATTCGCCTAGATTTATCTTCCGAGTGCGATTATATCAACACCTACTGTATTTTCAAACAATGGATAACATAAAAAATCTATGGCTCGAACGCGACCATTTGATGCGGCAACCAAGTGTTGCCAATGACCTAGAGCACAGACTAGGTAAAGCTACTATGAAAAAATTACAGGTATTAATAATTATGGATACGAGTAGGCCCTACCTAACGCATCTATTATTATGTACGCTCGGTAATATAGTTTATTAGAGTCTAAGTGTTTCGTGTGGGGAGAGAAAGACAGAGAGAGACAGACGGAGAAAGCTGAGAGAGAGATAGAGAGAGAGATAGTCAGAAAGACTACTAAAAATCAAAATTATTAAGTAAAATATAATTTTTGTTGAATAAAAAAATATAATAATAATTAACAAATTTTTTTTTTTTTTAAATTAATAATTTCATAAATTAAATTAAATTTAATTAAATAATTCATACATACTTAAATAGATTATAGTTATTAACAACCAGGTATAGGACAAACACAAACGTTCATCACATAACTGTTTGTCCTAGGTGGGAATCGAACCCACGCCTCCAAGCTCAGAAGGTAGGTTCACTACCAACTGGACCAACGGGCTTTCGCGTGTTTTGTTTATTTTAGTATAGTATAGTATAGTATAGCATAGCATAGCTTAGCATAGCATAGCATAGCAAAGTATAGTATAGTACAGTACAGTACAGTACAGTACAGTATAGCATAGCATAGCATAGCATAGCTTAGCTTAGTATAGCAAAGTATAGTATAGTATAGCAAAGTATAGTATAGTATAGTACAGTATAGCATAGTATAGTATAGTATAGTATAGCATAGCATAGCATAGCATGGCATAGCATAGCATAGCATGGCATGGCATGGCATGGCATGGCATGGCATGGCATGGCATGGCATGGCATGGCATGGCATGGCATGGCAGGGGGGTCCGGGTAAGAAGACCAAGTCTTGATCTATACACAAAATCCGGTAAGAATTTGTCTCCGACGCACCGAAATTTTGAAATAATTGGGAGGTGTGGGGGGGGGGGGGAGCATAGTATAGTATAGTATAGTATAGTATAGTATAGTATAGTATAGTATAGTATAGTATAGTATAGTATAGTATAGTATAGTATAGTATAGTATAGTATAGTATAGTATAGTATAGTATAGTATAGTATAGTATAGTATAGTATAGTATAGTATAGTATAGTATAGCATAGCATAGCATAGCATAGCATAGCATAGCATAGCATAGCATAGTATAGTATAGCATAGCATAGTAAAGCATAGCATAGCATAGCATAGCATAGCATAGCATAGTATAGCATAGCATAGCATAGCATAGCATAGCATAGCATAGCATGGCATGGCATGGCATGGCATGGCATGGCAGGGGGGGTCCGGGTAAGAAGACCAAGTCTTGATCTATACACAAAATCCGGTAAGAATTTGTCTCCGACGCACCGAAATTTTGAAATAATTGGGAGGTGTGGGGGGGGGGGGGAAGTTTCAGGAAATGTTATAAACTAACGTCCGGATTGACATCCGATTTCCTTTTTTTTTTTTACAAAAATGGTCTCATACGTACTCTTTCTGAGATAATCGATGTTTTTTGAAAAAAAATACGAAAATTTTCCGGATTTTTGCGCTCTAATATTTTGAAAGGCATCCTTTGCACAAAAATAGCCGTATGGGCTTATCAGACGCGTCTTTTTATTTTCTACACACGTGTGTTTACAGTGTTTCTATTTTATTATTATTTATGCCTACCAACTAAATAAACACATATATTTTTTTTTTTTTATATTATTTATTTCCTGAAATTGTGAGAGTAGAAAGCCAAAAAAAATATTTATGGTCTATTTATTACACCACTGAATTTTTTGTGTTGAAAAATTTTGTTATTTTTAACATGAAATTCCGGTTACGTAATTTGAAACCCAATTTGGGGTCTTTAGGGTTAGGTCCTAAAGCCGAGTTTTTGTCTGAGTTTAACGTCTTCGTCTGCCAGAAAAAATGATACCTATGACGTCAGATTTTTGATTGGACCTTTGTGTCCAAAGTTATGGACCTTCAAAAAATCGGGTATTTAGGGTCCGCCTCGCTACTTAGTAACTCAAGTTACTATGTACCTACGAGTCTTAAAATACTAAATGACCTATCGTTGGATAGCCAGTGAAGCTAACTATTCTTGCCTGGATTGACCTGGGACAAAATGTTTGAGGAGCCGGGTATTTCAGGTCGTCAAAATCTTAAGACCTAACTTAGACTATAATATAAACTAAAAACTAGAACTAGTTATATTTCCTAAACCACAGGCTTAAAAAATCTGCAAAAAAATTACTAAAATTTAAAATGAGCTTTACTACCTCGAGCCAAAATTTGGGCGAGGTAGGGGGTGGTTTTCACCCTTCTTTATTTCTATTTAAATGTATTTCTCACTGATTTCAAAAGTAAAAATCTAAATATTTTTTTGTAATTTTTTTGGGTTAAAGGTCTGGTTTAGGAGACCCGGGATCGGGTACCCCGTGCCACAAGGTTTTTGGGTTTTTTGGTCTTATCCCGGCAAGTTCAACCTAGCAAAGCATAGCATAGCATAGTTCAGTTTAGTTTAGATTAGTTTAGTTTAGATTAGTTTAGTTTAGTTTAATGTTTAGCTTTCTGAAACTGTCTCCAGCGTAATATTTTAATTAGAGAATTTATTTAGGTTATATCAATTTAATTTATATACTTTATTATTTTTATATTGTAGAATACCTAAAAATAAATAACAAATACAATTTTGAAAAGTGAAATAAACAATTTACGGTTGCGCGCCGCGACCGAACTCAGCTAATCGCCAAAACACCAAGTGCACCAACACTATGCTTATCCTGTGTGTTATTGCTCCTTGCCGCTTTACAAGGTCGAGTGCGCGAGTTGTGTACACTTTAGCTGCGCGCGACTGCCGCGCTGCCGTGGTTGTGTTTCACATTAATGCGGGTGATGCGAGACGCGCGGGTGAAATCAGATTTTTTTCTTGCCATATACGCAGCCTTAAATAATCAGCTATATACCTTTGTAGATATTTAGGTTTTGGGCAGCTCTAAGATACTTTTGGGCAGCTCTAAAATAAGGTTCTTTTGGTCAGTAATTTTGTGTTGTGGTTAGCAAGAAAAATCTTAGGGAACGTGACCCATATTTACAATCTTTTACCTTCCTTCCCCCTCGGTGACCTCCCGTAGTATATACTTTATACCAAGACCCGTCCCTCCCCCTTTAGTTTTAACGTAGTAAATCAAATATGGTTTTAGTTATTTTTTAGGGTTCCGTACCCAAAGGGTAAAAACGGGACCCTGTTACTAAGCTTACGCTGTCTGTCTGTGTCCATCTGTCCTACCTTTAAACAGCTGTTTCTTTTGAACCGTAATAGATAGCCAGTTGAAATTTTTACTGAATATGTACCTAGTGTACCTACCTACCTATGCAATGTTACGGCGAAGTAATAATAAAATTACGAAATAATAAAACAGTCAAAAAATTTAAACCAAAGGAGGGGTGGGGTGGTATACAACAAACGTATTTTTGTATTAGCTCTAATATAAAAACCGGCCAAGTGCGAGTCGCGATCGCGCATCACAAAATTGAAAAACTAAATTACCAGTTATAACTTGGTAGTGAACAGAAACTTGTCACCGACTCACACTTATTTATTTTACTATTTATTATTTGTTGTTCTGTTTTAGAATGTGAACTACCTATAATCATGCCAAGTTTGACGTTTGTACGTAGTTACGTAGGTAGTTCGTATTACCATTTATACATTAGAGCTAATACAAAAATACGTTAAAAAAATACGTTTGTTGTATGGGACCCCTCTTTTGTTTTAACTTTATGATTTTTCTATTATTTCTTAGTTAATCCGCCGTAACATTACATATTATGTGAAAATTACAACTATCAACCTAGGTACAACGGTTCGAAAGATACAGCCGTTTAAAGGTAGGACAGACAGACGGACGGACAGACAGACATCGTAGGCTTAGTAATAGGGTCCCGTTTTTATCCTTTGGGTACGGAACCCTAAAAAACGGTAAAAAGTACGTATTTACGGAAAAACGTCAAACAACAACAAAAAATGTCCATGTGCGAGATGGTGACAAATTTCTGTTCATTACCAAGTTATAACTTTCTGGTAATTAGGCTATTTGGATGACCTCATTTTCTTTCAAAGTTCGAATCATAATGCCATACGTACCTATTTTACTAATTTTGAAGTCAGTTTTTCAAATTGATAATTATTGTATTTTGTAGTGGTACAGAACCCTCAGGGCGTGAGTCCGACTCACACTTGGCCGGTTTTTGTATTAGAGAAAATACTAAAATACGTAAAAATAATAGGTACGTAGACGTACTAGTCTACGTACGTAGTATGGGCTACCTAGATAGCTAGATGAAATTTTTACTGAATAAATACATACATACATACATACCTACCTACGTATGTAATGATAAGGCGGATTAATTAAGATATGGGCTTTATTTTTACTTTTTGACTTTATTATTTCTTAATTAATCCGCCATAATAAATAAAATTTTATTTCTTAATTATTATAAGTACAGATTAATCCGCGAAAATAAAGCCCCATAGTATGGGCTTTATTTTTACTTTTCGACTTTATTATTTCTTAATTATACCGCCTTATCATTACATAGGTAGGTAGGTATGTATGTATGTATTTATTCAGTAAAAAATTCATCTAGCTATCTAGGTACCTATTAACGGTTTGAAAGATACTTACAGGCCTTACAGTCGTTAATAGGTAGCGTCAGCAGTCAACGTAGGCTCAGTAATAGTGTACGGAATCCTTAAAAGTTGAATGAAAGCCATGAATTCTGAACACTTTTGTAAGGAACGTAAAATCAATGACGTAAAATATACCTACATCCGTTAAAAAAATAATTACTATGTTATTGCAGCTGTCAAAGCAAATAAACTAATAAAAATAGTGTAGACCTGGACTAGTGCGAAACACAACTACCTAGACCTACATATATCTTGACGTCTTGAACGGTACGTAGGTACCTATGCAAAGCACTGGATGGACGGGCTCCGGGACGGATGGACGGGATAAAATGAATGGACGGGCCCAGAAGGAGCGCATTTATGAAAATTACAAAATGAGCGCCGGCGCTCACTTCGTTTTAGTCGGTCTCTAGCCGTAGGAAGTGCGACACATGACTAATTGTTACGTGATAACGAAACATCTGACAAAATTATGCTTTCGTGTGCTCTCCCGAAGTGTAAAAACACAACAAAAAAATGTAAATATATATTTTTTGTAACAAATGTACTATAGGTACATGGTTATAATAAGGTGTTGAAGTATATTATGTGACTCGTTTGTACTGAGCAAGTTTTATGGTTATGGCCCGTCTTTTTATTTTGGTCGAAGGTTTTGAATACCTAAAATAAATCTTCAGTGCCTACAGTATAGAAGAAATGGTTTAGGCAGTCTTCAACCAAAATAAAATGAATGAACGGGTCCAGAAGAAATGCATTTTTTGAAGATTACTCAATGAGCGCCGGCGCTCACTTCGTTTCAGTCGACGTCTCACGAACACGAGACTATTGTAACATGATAACGAAACATCTGACAAAATTATGCCTTCGTGTGCTTTTCCAAAGTGTAGGTAAATACACAACAAAAAACCGCTATCTATTTCTTGTACCAAATGTACCTACTGTACATGCTTATAATTGGGTGTTGAAGTGGGTAAGGGTACCTAGGTATATGTCCGACGGTTTTGACTAGTTTTTACTGAGCAAATTCAATGGTTATGGCCCGTCCATTTATTGTGTTTTGGTCGAAGTAGGAAATGAGATTAGGTATACGGTTTAGGTCAAATGAACCGTCATCGCATCGATGGTAGGTACTTATTATGAACAATGTAGAGCCTGTGAAAAAATCTATGTTCAATGGAAACCTTGTACCTATACCTACCTACCTAGTTAACAATCGGTGAATCGACACAGTTGAAAATGTATCGGTGAAACGTGTTTCGGAATGCCATGGTGAATCGAAACGACGGTTAAATATAATTGTCATATACACATTCTATGCATCGATCTATTTATGTACAACGTACATTCTATGGCTATAATTTTTACTATGAATCGATATACCAATACATCATAGTAGGTATTTATACATCGATGTACCTACCTAAACACATGTTGTTAATTATGCAATTTATCTTTTACTATAATTACCCACGATCTATATATACTACGTATTACTATATCTAAGTTTAACACCTATCCCCATATCTACACCTTCATTCATGAAGAAAGTGTTTATCTACTTCTTCATTTCCAATCGAATAATATAGATAATAGATAAATAGATATAAGTTATAGTTACCGTTTGAAGTGCTCCCTTATTCGATCTTCACGAATATTATCGGGTAAATTTCCAACCCACAGATGCCGAGTCTCTCTAACCATCTTGTTTCAAACTCCACATTAGGACTCATTACCCGTTTGCGTCACTACGTGGCAAAAATCAATTTTGCACACAAATGTGCTTCACACATTTTGATTAAATCACTTTGTGTAAACTTCAAACATTGTTCCAATCACTGTTGCACTTTTTGATAACGGCACTATCTATCTTTCACTTCACGACATTCGATAATCTGATCACACAATCCACACTTCACTATAAACACACCACGTAATAGACGCGAGCGTACTCTTCGCAGCTCTCGAATTGACAGTGACGGCAGCCTCGACGCGAGTTTGCCGATAAGCTCCGCCTTCTGACCGCTGCCGCGCAAAGTGGAGTAGGGCTTCCAGTATATTGAACTAATTTTCCACAAACTCAAAACATGCTGCTAATAACAATGGCAGTAATTAGAACGTTTTAATAATTTCCCACTATGAAATAAAATAACTAGTATTTTTTAAAGTTATATTCAATTCTGTGGCATCATAATTTGCTGAATTCATAAGAATATCAGGATAAAGTTGAATTGCTTAAAATAATATAAGGATCATTGATAATTTAAGTACTCAGTCAATGTAAATCTTCGTTAAGAAATAGGTGTCTTTTAATAGATTATTTTAACTAGGCAATGGGTAAAATGTGTATATTGAAGGTACGTGGCCAGCTTACCCGACTTATCATTCTTCTCTTTCATTATGCAGTATTTCTGTTCCTCTCTAACTAGCGTTTATTGACTTCAGTGTTGCATGGTGTAGAAAAATACAAGAATGAATAGTAGGTAGGTATTTTTATTGTTTATTTGATGAGGAACAGGAATAGATAATAATGTTGTACTCTTAGATAATAGTATTATATAAAAAATCTTTGGTTGTACTGCACTTACATTGACTTTTGAATTTTTAGGTCGAATGTTTTATCAAGTTAGGTGTAGTAAGTTAAGTGGTAGTAAGTCGAGTAAATAGGTCTAACTAAATATGGCAAACCATTTAGGTATTTTCAGGGTTCCGTAGTAGGTACCTACCTAACTACAAGGAATCCTTATAAGTTCGTTCTGTCCGTCCGTCCGTCTGTCCGTCTTTCTGTTATTTGTGCCTGTCTGTTAGTCCTAATTTATTAGAACCTAACTTTTATATAGGTACCTACTTACATAAGATAGATGCAAGGGTGCATGCATGAAACTGCAGAAGTGAGTAGGTAAGAACGTGACTCGATATTTTAAATAGGTACATCTCACTGGTTTTAGAGTAGATACATATTCAGGCCAGTGGCGGATTTACCAGCAGGCTGAGTAGGCTGGAGCCTAGGGCGGCATATTTTAGGGGCGGCAAATTTGGGCCAATTTTGTTTTAAATCTTACAGAAATTAAAAGATTCATATTTACTTACATACTTAAATGTTATTAGGTCCACACAAACATTCAACATGTACCTAATTATGTCTGACCAATTAGAGATTTTTTTCAAAAATTTGCGTAGTCGCATGATTGTGAAATGGGTAGTGGGAGGGTATTCAATTGTAGAGATCGGTAGGGGCGGCAAAATTTGTGTAGCCTACTGGCGGCAAATGTGTAAATCCGCCACTGTTTCAGGCCCGTGCACTGAGAGTGCCGTACCACCACAAAATACAATAATTATCAATAAAAAAAACCGACTTCAAAAATATTGCATTATACGATTTCGTGAAAGAAAATGAGTACATCCAAATAACCCAATTACCAGTTATAGGTAACTTGGTAATGAACTGAAATTTGTTCAGACTTGCACTTGGCCATTACTTATTATTTTGTTGTTATACTTTAGAGTGTGTACTATAATCATGCCAAGTTTGACGCTTGTACGTCTAGGTCTACGTACCTATTACCGTTTTTATATTAGAGTCACGCGCCATTCGTCTAAGAGGGAAGATGCCGCATAACCTCCAGCACAGGCGGAAGGTGGCTTGTCTGTCCATTTTTTATAGCGTTCATTTTGGAGAATGTGCACAAGAGCTGTTTAAGCTGATCCCGTCAACCAATTTCCGCCACAGGTCATCGAGGCGGACATTCCATCCTTACGTCGTGAACTTTGGTAAAGTCCGCACGCAGCGTTTCCAAAATTCCTTCCTAGTACGAACTGCACAGGAATGGAATGCGCTTCCTGCCTCGGTGTTCCCTACAAAGTACAACCTGGGTCTCTTCAAGACAAGAGTGAATAGGCATCTCATGGGCAAGCGTGCTCCATCTTAGACTGCATCGTCACTTACCATCAGGTGAGTTGTGGTCAAACGCTAGCCCATTTCATCATAAAAAAAATAAAAAAAATAATAGGTACAAAAGTACGATAAAAAATTACTTTTGTTGTAGGTATCCCTTTGTGGGGACCCTTTCGTTTTTACTTCTTGACTTTTTAGGGTTCCGTACCTTAAAAGGAAAAAACGGAACCGTTATAGGATCACTTTGTTGTCCGTCTGTCAAGACCCTTTTTCTCAGGAACACGTAAAGGTATCAAATAAAATATCCGAAACTATGGTTTCATTCAGTTGTGAAAAAATCAAACTTGTAAGTAAATGCGATCAAAAGATATGACCGTTTATGTCGCATATTTTCGCATATTTTACGATTTCACAAGGGAATCAAAACCTATAGGGTACCTACTTCCCGTTGACCTAGAATCATGAAATTTTGCAGCAGCAAGGTCTTACAGCACTTAGGATAAAATCCGAAAGTTGTTAATTTAAAGTTATAGGTATCATAATTTTATTATAATAAAACATTGGCATTGGCATTTTGATTCTGATGTTCTCTAAATTAAAATAAACTAAATTTGACAGCTCTAAAATTGTTGCCATCCTTCTCTCACGTGTTAAAATGCAAAGAGAGGCAAATAATTTAGTCCTGTCAGATTGGTTTAGTTTAGTGAGTGGTATGACAGAATCGACGCCAATGTTTTGCCATTAGGCCATTACACACTAACATTTTGTAGTTGGTTGGTACTACTTGGTTCGTATGTACCTATATGGAAGCTCCATAGCGTGCACTACAAAGATAATTAGGTAGGTAAGTGTTTTTTTTAAACTTTTTTGTAGTTTTTTTGTTTGATGATTTTGTCCTCAGTGCGCGAGCCCGACTTGCACTTGGCCGGTTTATTAAATTTTGAGCATCTCAAAACTTACTGAGTGACCTAGGCTACGTATACCTAATACCTACCTACTCAAGACGTTCTAGTTCAAAGGTCAATGGCTTTTTCGTAAAATAATTTTAACAAAGACAATGTTTCCCTAGTTGTTTTCTTCTTAGGGTTCCGTACTCAAAGGGTAAAAACGGGACCCTATTACTAAACCTACGATGTCTGTCTGTCTGTCTGTGTCGGTCTGTAGTCTGTCCTACCCTTTAACAAATATACCTGTCTAGACGGTCTGTTGCAAAATCTAAGGTCCTTAACGGCCAAGAAATTTGATGAATAGGTATTTAGCAAATCTATTGCTGTCCCCTGAACTCAAGCCTCTCCCAGTAGAGCGCAATAGGGACAACTGCAGCTCGGATCGATTATACCTACGATAAGTAGACAAAATCATCGTCTCGTATTTTTCTGTTTCCTCATTCAAAACTAAGCCGATTTCATTATTTTTTAGGGTTCCGTACCTCAAAAGGAAAAAACGGAAACCTTATAGGATCACTTCGTTGTCCGTCTGTCTGTCCGTCTGTCAAGACGCTTTTTCTCAAGAACGCGTAAAGGTATCAAGTTGAAATTTATACTAAATACTTGGGTCTACGGTTTCTTCCGGCTGTAAAAAAGCCAAAGTTGTAAGTTAACGCAATCAAAAGATATGAACGTTTATGTCGCATATTTTGCGATTTCCCAGGAAAACCAAAACCTATAGGGTACTTCCCGTTGATCTAGAATCATGAAATTTGGCAAAAGGCAATGTCTCATAGCACATATATAGGAATAAATCTGAAAGTTACAAATTTGAAATTAAATCATTTAAAAATAATTATTTTGATATTACAAACTTATATTTTGTAGTTGGAATGTATAGAAGAACCTTATAGTCAACTACAAAGCTAAGTTTGTCTTTCAATATTTCAACTTTAGGTTTTTTTTGGACTCGCGCTCTGAGGGTTCTGTCCAACGGAACCCTCATAGCACGAGTCCTACTCGTACTTGTCCGGTTTTTTTAAATTAATAGATGTGAAAAAGATTGAACTATACTTCTATCATTTATTTTTGTTTTATAAACTCAACGACCTATATGTACTACGTACTAGACGTCATGTACTAAATCCACACTTCAGCAAACGTTGCTGAGCCGTAGACTCCACACCCCAGTCTGACAGTCTTCAGTTAACTTTTTGGCGTGCATAGGTGTAGAGCGCTAGTTATTTAATGGAAACCCGGTAAAATACGTACCTCAGTAAGAGTTAAAAATCCACGTCGCAAGTAACACAATATTATTAGTTGATTTATTTAATAATTAGATAAGAATTTTGTATTATTAGAGAATAACAAATATTATTTGTTATTTTTGATTTGATTGAAACCCAACTTGACATAAACATCAACTTTGACATCAATTATCACAGAATAAGTAATATGCAGAGTATTTAGTCTAAGCCCCGAGTAAAGACCGACCTTCACCCATCTGTTTATTGGATGAAAAGTATTTTATATCAAATTTAATATGTTAAATTATATTATATCACGAAGATGTTGACTGAAAAATTTCAGTCCAGACTATGATTTTTGCTATTACCAACTTAATTTTTGTAGTTGGTATGTATGGGAGCAGCTGTTTGCCAACTACACAGTTAAGTTTGTTAAATAAAAGAAATTAAAATATTTAATGACAAACTTGTCCAAGTGATTTTTTTCCCACTTATCTCTACCAGTTGGGATACCTTGGTAGTGATAAGTGTACCATGTGAAATAATGTTCCTTGTATAATATGCACAATTCCTAGTATCATAGGAAGTGAAGTATCTCTGCTTAATTTCCTAATCTGTGAGAGCTCGCGGCAAGCCAGTGTGACCAGGGATAAAATTTTAGAAACTTTTAGTAAAATTTTACATATTGGAAATTAGTATTTTTATTGGTTTAATAACGAAAGTTGGTTAATGGTTTGGTATATTTTGGGTGAAATAACATTTTTATGGTAAGAACGTTGGCTACAATATTCACGAATACCGATCTTCTGTTAATTGACCGATTATTTTCTATTATTACAAACCCATTGTATCCACGGATCCCGGTATCAATATATTAGCCACGGATCCCGGCAAGTTGCATCCACTGATACCGGGATCGGTTTCCTTAAAAAAACAATTTTCATTTTACCCGCCGATAGCGGTATCCGTGGATACAAGAAAAAAACAATTTTCATATTACCCGTTGATTCCGGTATCCGTGGATACAAGAACTAAAATAAAATCGTTTTCGAAAAGTATCCCGGCGTACAGAGTACTTTTTTAAATGTTATTTCCAAAAAATAAAGAAGACGAACTTAGTTTACCCCCCCCCCCCTCTCTTAGGGTAAATAAAAAAAAAAAATGGGAGGTGGCACATTTCAGTGGAACAGATGTCAATCCTGGATCAGCAATTCTATTACAAAAGTGATAGATCTCGTAGAGGTCTTCATTTCAGATGACAGCTGTCAATCTTGGTTGGGCGATATCTCGGAAACCGTCCATCCTGGACCACCAGTTCCTTGACAAAAGTGATAGATCTCGTCGAGAACATCATTTCGGATGAAGTTAGTTAACGGGCCTTTTCGCGAGTGAAGTAACTATTGTGTCTAGTTGACTATGGTAGTTTCGTAAAATTTATAACCCGGTCACCCTGCGAATGACAGCGCCGCTCGTCTTGTAGGGAGGCAATAATGTACGACACAGATAATGTACGGCATGATATTGTACGGCATAATAATGCACAGCATGATAATTGGTGTACATGTACATGGAATATCATGTTGTACAATATCGTGCCGTACATAATCAGATCGGTCCAATAATGCACAAGCGATAATGTACAGCATGATATTCCATGCACATGTACACCAATTATCATGCTGTGCATTATTATGTCGTACAATATCATGCCGTGCATTATTGACTCTGTTTAATAATGTACACCCCGATTTTGTACAGCATGATAATTGGTGACCATAAAAATTCAAACTGATGCTTCGTTTAGACGTGGACATTCCACGTCGAGTGTATAAGGTACAAATGAAATCAGTGACAGATCCGACACAGAGCATCCGGACTTGAGTATGTTAGGTTCGAAATGGGTCACAGAACGGGTGTCTATAATGTACAACATGATATTGCCGACACGATATTGTACGGCATGATAATGTACAGCATGATAATTGGTGTACATGTACATCGAATATCATGTTGTACAATCCATGTCGTACAGTACTGGCCGTCAATTATCGGCCCGTGTCTATAAAGTACGGCAAGGAATGCACAGCCAGGATTGCACAGCTAATAATTCATGTACGAGAAAAAAGTCCACGTTTTATCGGGCTGTGCATTATTATGCCGTACATTATCGTGTCATGCAATACAGGCCGTGTTTTGTCGAAACGGGCCGAAAATTTACGACCTATAATGTACAACATGATAAAAGGTGGCATCTCCCTATTGGCAAATTTTGCTGAAATGTCTCTGCTCTTATTGGCTGTTGAGTCTATGGCGTCTGTCGATTCCATTCTTCGTTTGAACAAGATATGATAGATAAGATATGAGAACCATCAAAACTTTTTGGTGGTGAGGCGGAGAGAGGAGTAAAAGGGAGGCAATAATGTACGACACAGATAATGTACGGCATGATATTGTACGGCATAATAATGCACAGCATGATAATTGGGTACATGTACATGGAATATCATGTTGTACAATATCGTGCCGTGCAATATCATGCCGTACATTATCAAATCGGTCCAATAATGCACAAGCGATAATTTACAACATGATATTCCATGTACATGTACACCAATTATCATGCTGTGCATTATTATGCCGTACAATATCATGCCGCACATTATCTGTGTCGTACATTATTGCCTCCCGTAATTTTTCTTTGATTACAATCATCGTAAAATTCGTAATTATAAAAAAGAATGTAAAATAATTTCTATTCCTATTGCCTTTCTTTCTATCATGTTAACGAACCCATGGTTATATTGGTTTATTTTCCGCTTGATGTCTTTTGCCTGTGTACAAACAATTCACTGTATGTACGTATGGTAGTTACATAAAATGTTGCGTAAATCGGTCCAACTATTGAAACTCCGTTATTCTTGGAGAAAAAGCTTGTATTCTACTCAAAATGTTAAGATTTCACCAGACCCAGATGGAGTAGTTTTAAGTGATAGTTGTGTTCAACGTCTGAAGCAGTTATGTGATGGAAATAATAACTTTCTGAGACTTATCGTGGAAAGTGGTGGATGCTCCGGGTTCCAATACAAATTTGATCTGGATGACAAAATAGCGAGTGATGATAGGTAATTAATTTCATTTATTTAGGTACGTGAACCATTGCATCGTTCGTGCGATCACAAAATCGAAATCACAACTGTTGGATAAGCTGAACAAAGAGAGCTTGCTAATTTTTCTAGACAAACATGCCAAACATGCTCCATTGTAGACTACATCATCGCTTAACATCAGGCGAGATAGAGGATAATCAAGCATATTAATGTATAAAAAAAATTGAGTCTTACTATAAAAAAGAAATGCATGGTAGGCATTGGCTTGATCAATTGTATCCTAAACATGGAAATTTGACGTTACACTAAAATAAAAGATGTGGGTTCACGCATTGACAAGCTAAGTGGAGATACACAGTACACTTGGCTAGACAGGATATCCACAAGTGGACTAAAGAAGTCATCAAATGGTAGAAGTGGCAGTCCCCGCTCGATGGTCAGTTGACATTGAGAATACAAGTCTAGAAAGAATGGCGTAAACGAGAGGTCTATATCTAGCAGTGGGTAGTGTCTGACTAGATAGAGAAAAAGTGGCATGATTGATGTATCTTCGATTGCTTAAGTAAGGGTAATGATTATATACACAACGGCCAGACGAGATTAAACCTTCATGTGCCTTTGCTTGAGAACCTGGCACTGTCATCTCTATAAATCAAGTGTATACTTTCTTACCAATATTCATTTAGTCTAGGTTAATACAGTCATTGTACATAGTACAGGGTATTTTTATTTCCTAGTCCTTTTCAGATGGCAGAAGCGGATTACCATTTAAAATTTGTTAGTTCTCCTTTTGGCCAAATCCACACTCTTTTTAAACAGACTACTGTCGCAAGTGGTTCGCACCACTGTGTGAAGCGTTGAAGTGCTCTAATCTAAATCAATTGAGCCTTTCGCACAGCGGTGTTAGTATGATTTGTTTAACCTAAAAATAATTTGTTTCAGAATCTTCGAAAGAAATGGTGGCAAAGTGGTCATAGATGAAACATCATTGGAATACATCAAAGGTTCCACCATAGATTTTCACTCGGAGTTGATTCGATCTGCATTCAGAGTTGCTCAGAATCCTAATGCAGACCTTGGATGCTCTTGTGGAGCCAGTTTCTCTATAAAAATTGACTAGTAGTATATAACAAAAAAATATTGTATTTGTTATCCCAAATTTTGTTTTAGTTTGTGTAAATTCGTAGATTGCTGTGATAATTAAGTTTATAATATATTTCTAGGTATTTATTTTCTCTTATAAATTGTATTACATCATCTCCGCTTCTTCTGATAAGAATAGGTTTAGTTTATGCATTTCACATGTGATGGGACTGGAGTTTTGATCATTTTCATACTTTTCATACAGTACTATTGTACAACAATACGAATTTCTAATATTATGGGTTCATCATCATCAGCCAGAAGACGTCCACAGCTGTACATAGGCCTCCCCCTTAGAGCTCCACACAGAACCACAACACTGAATTTTGGTTGACTCTTTGAAAAACCCAATAAATCATTATTATATTTCAATTAATTATTTTATTTTCCATAAAATAAAATAAAAAGTTGGTTCATAAATGACGGAGTTCTGAGACCCTTTTTCTCAGATCTCAGACCCCCCCCCCCCCCCCTTTTTAAAGTCATTTTGAAATGACTCAATAAGACATATTTATGGTGTTTTATAGGTACGGTGGTGGATGTCAATGTATCCATACCGGCCCTAGAGCTTAACTGGGACTGGCGTTAATTTAATGTAGCTCCACATAAATATCTGTGGCAGCCGGCCACTTTGCAGTTCCTCTCGGTTTTCCTCTGCTTTGCAAACATGCATATAAGCTTTGGTATGAGTACCTACATTCAGTGGCTTAGTTATCGCAGGGCTAGGTGGTGCATTGCACCAGGGCCCTCAAGCTCAGGGGGCCCTCGGACCCTGACCAGTAAACCTCAAACAGAACTTGCGAAAACTTCTCCTACTTTCAGAATATAACTCTTACACATACTATGTACCTAATAAGTAGCTTTGCACCTTTAAAGAATTCCTATAAATTTATATTTATACTTGATAAAACCTAACCTGCAATGCAAGCACCGTCCTTTATCGATAGTCAAATTCGATAAAATGCCATAGAATCTTTCATAGTGAGTACTGAGTAAACGGCATTTAATCAAATTATACGATCACAACTGTCAAATTTGGCGATCGATAAAGAACGGTACTTGCACTGCAGTTCAGATAGGGCCCCAAATGTTTTTTTGCACCAGGGCCTTTGGTTACCTAGCTACCCCAATGCCTAAATTTGGACACTGCTAGAGACACAGACTAGGTAAAGCTACTAAGTACAATCTATGGCTAGAGATGATTAGATATAGCCACCATAACATAAGTATATCGTGTCGTGTGGAGCAGGCATTACTTTTGGTACCTACAGCAGGTAAATGATAAAATCATAAAGAATACAAAATTAGTATATTGTTATGAAGTCATACAATAACAACATTAATATTTGGTAAGTAAATATGTATCATTTTTGTAGTATTCGGAGTTTGAACCTCAGTGTGACTGAGACATAGCGGCCCACATGTTGTCGAAGTTTGTAGGCGGCAGGGATATCTTGGGCTCGGACTTCGAAGGGGAGGCAGCACTTCTGAAAACAGAACGGCCATCTGGTTAATTATTTATTACAAGGAACACACGATAGTCATTGATCAGCCAGGACTTTAAATTACACTAATATAAATGCGTATGACAAACCACCAAGATGGACAGATGATCTAAAAGAGACCGCAGGGAAACGCTGGATGCAGGCCGCTTCCAACTGGCCCTTTTGGAGATCGATGGGGGAGGCCTATGTCCAGCAGGGGACGTCGTATGATTGAAATGATGATGATGAAACGCGTAAGTTTGACTACCAGTTTGGATCAGTGGTATATACCTTGAGGTCCCGAATTCGATTCCCGGCCGGGCAAATGTTTGAATAATGAATTTAAGTATCTGTCTTTTCTATCGACACGGAATCCTACTGTAGCAGCTACGAGTGTGAATGCCATGCCCCCCCCCCCCCCGTAACACCTAGCAATTCCACCAAGATAACAGCGCCTAGCTCTAATTATACCTTAAATTGAAAATCGAACATTAGGTACACATACAACAAGATAGGTACCTACTAAATCAGTCGTTCCTAATTATTTTTCCTGCGTACCACTTCAAGTAAGACCTCAAACTCGTGTACCTACCCCTCGAGCTCGGCTCAAGCACACCAAAATATGTTCGACTCAGTTTGTGAGGTCCAGTAAAGTAGGTATAAAACGCTGTGTGCAGTCAGACTGCAGACGGACTACAAAATGAACTGCATACGGTGTGGCATGACGTCTTCATGCCACTCACGTAGCGGTTTTCACGACGCGTTTTACGCCCGTGGCGTGTGCGATTGTTTGCGGGTCCCGCTGCACCGGCGGTCATCTTGTACCGGCGGGCGCGGGCTCGCGGTCCCGCAGTCGCGGCGGGTTGCTCCCGCGCGCTCTGCGGTCGGTTGGCGGGCGTCCGCAGTGGGCAGCGGAGGGCGGAGCGTCTTGCAACCGCCCGTCTTGCGATAATCAACCGCCAAGATTGCGAGTGATAATCGCAACCGCGACGGCTGCGTAACCGCACAAAACTCCGGTCTTGTGAGTTTTGAAAATAAAACTCCATTCCGCCACCGCAGCGGGCTCGGGTAAAAATCGCTCCGTGAGTCCTTAGCCTTAGTCAGGAGATTGCCGCGCTTACCTCTTGATGCAACCTCGCGTAGTGGTACGCGTAGTGGTACGCGTACCACTACTAATTTAATTAGTTACTAATTGGGAATCACTGTACTAGAAGATTTAAGCACTGCCATTCGATTTGAGTAGGCGCTAACAGAGCCATGAGTCCGTCGTCTCGATTTGAGTAGGCGTTAACATAGTGGGCCTGACATACCAATGGCTTAGGCAGATGATCTTTTAGTTTTAGAGCATAATTTTTTTAATCTTGTGTCGTTTTTCTTGCGACTGGTAGTGGTGGGATAGGTCCTAAAGTGCGTCTGTCGCAAGAATGTGTGTGATAGTTTCCATTGTATTGTATTGTATTGTAAAAAACTGAACGAAAACAGTAAATTCTAATCACTTTTACTAGCTTTTTGAACGTAAGATTGCAGCTGGCTAGCCAATAGGTACTATGTACTAAGCGCCAATCGCCATACGATAGGTACACCCCGCGTCGCGACTGACGTGGCTGACATCTTGCACAAGCAAATTATGACTCGCGCGCGATCAAGTGGTTATTTTTGGAAGATACCCATATCCTACCTGTATCACAGAAGAAATAACCTGTTGGTATGGTACATCTCTATAATATTATACTCACTGCTGCATGTCTATGGCGGGCGCGCCGGAGCCCGCACCGCCGAGCGGGTTAGCATCATTGATCTTCTTGACGTTGTGTGGTGAGTAGCGGTTGTACAGCCCCCAGATGCTGTTCATCAGCTTACTGTTGTACTTCAGCGGGGATAGCTCCATGACTGTAACCAGAGGTATGATCATATTCAATATGATCATGATCATATTATATGTATTTAACACGTTATAGAGCGACTGAACCGTCTTATCTATAGAGTTGGCTAGAGCTGTTTAAGCTGATCCCGTCAACCAATTTCCGCCATAGGTCATCGAGGCGGACATTCCATCCTTACGTCGTGAACTTTGGTAAAGTCCGCACGCAGCGTTTCCAAAATTCCTTCCTAATACGAACTGCACAGGAATGGAATGCGCTTCCTGACTCGGTGTTCCCTACAAGGTACAACCTGGGTCTCATCAAGACAAGAGTGAATAGGCACCTCCAAGCGTGCCTCATCTAAGACTGCATCGTCACTTAACATCAGGTGAGTTGTGGTCAAAAGCTAGCCCATTTCATAATAAAAAAAAAACTTTACAAACCTAATGGGTAGGTACCTACGTATACGAACTCATCCAGGTTGACTTGTCGCACAGCTTTACTTAACTAGCTTTTTATATTATTTTTAATTGACTTACAAAATCTGCAACTGCAGCGTTATGTTAGCTGGTCAAGTCAACAAACTCTGGTAGGACTAGAAGAAGGTACTTATACTTCCTTCAAAAATGGAATCTTACATGAGCTGATGTTGAAGCTCTTGGTCGGTTCATTTCCTTTGCTGGGTTTTGATAGCTTCATTTCGCGGTCATCGCGCTGAGTTTGACGGATTCGACCCGCAGAGAATGCAGAAGGTGGGATCGATGCCATTGTTTTCAATTGACACGCTGAAAAAAAATAAGATTTTTTGTTGTAAGATGTTAAGTTTTATTGATGATTTCAAATAATCTACATTTTAAGCAAGATATTTCTCGCACGTCCCGTTGATAACGGACTGATAAAGTCCCATGAATAATCAGCTATTACCTATAAACTAAAGTTGTTGACTCACGTTGAAGCCTCAGAGTAAATTTATTTGCTTGTTGAAGCTAACTTAGCTCTTCATCCTGCCATTTTGTGGGTTTAATAGCAGCTGCCATTTGTGGTATGAGTCCGTCACTGATTATCTGTATCTACCTACTTACTGCATTCAGGCAACAAAACACGGAGATAAAGACATAGGTACCTATTCATATACTTAGGTCGGTATAAGTAGGTAAGTACCTATAGGTACGTATAGTATAATCTATTCCGTATGTACCTTGTTACTTGTTTATTTGTAGGACCCATTTGCAACTTCTAAGATGGCTCATGATCAAAAATGTAAATGAATATCAATACTTACCTTTACACAGTTTGAAAAATATATTTCCGAGCGTGAGATTGTTGACCGCTTCAATCTTGAGGCCGTTGGCGGGGCCCTTGCAGACGCTGCTCGCGCTCGACAAATTGTTCGTGCCCAACAGCACCATGAAATCACAATTTAGATTTCAAAAATAAATGAATAGAAAAGTGGGCGATGGGGTCGAGAAAACGCGGGTGTCACGGGAGTCGACCGAGATACCACTGATCATAAAATGGCTGCGAAACATGACCCCGGCCGGAGTTATCAGTGACCTGTCGGGGACGTAGTGTGCTTAATGACTACATTTAAAGATAACTGCTCCATTCTGAGTACAAGAAATTGGGAGCATCTGAAGTTTTAAGTGCGAACAGAAATTGTGGTAATTTTAGCTTTATTTTAAGCTATATTAGGAATGGAGGAGGTACCTATTTGGCTATATTCTTCTTTTATCACCATGCTTGTACCATGATTTTTGCTTATTTATGAACATTTACCACGCAGTGCTCCTTATTTTGTTTCAACATTAGGTATTATTGGATGTCTGTCGATATAATTTTTTTTTGCTCTATCTCAATAGGTAAGGAAGTGCATTTTTGTAACCACAAAGTTGGTTGATAATTAGCTATGTTAGGTGCCTACCTACTTAAATACTTACAGAGATGTAATATTTTTAACTTAAGTTAGGTACGTACCTAAGTAGTACCAACAGCTTTACGCTGGATAACTTCCATATTTTCTCATCTTATCTATGACTTGACCTTACTGCCATTTGTTTTTTATTCCTTTAATAGGCAGATAATAATGTTTTTCAATTGTGTATAATCAGTCCATCGGCATCGCCAAAACAAGGAAAATTTGATTGAAATTATTAACTTGCCTACTTAGCCTTCGCAGGTATACCTACCTAGTTAATTCGAGGCAATATGCTATTGTTACATCATTGCATACTAGATTATAATTAGTAGGTATAAGTCCGTTTCGTAGGTTTTTTTAAAAATTATGAACTTTTGATTTCATTTATTTATTTACTCGTAATTCATTTAACTATGTCGTCGATCTTCGTTCGTCGTCAAATGTCTACGTTTGGTACGTAGGTATACGGCCCAGTGATACATCAAATTGAGATGAGCGAGACACTTGGTCAGATAAACACGAACGGTGGAGTGGACAAAGCAGTCTCAGAATGTTGCGAACGGAAAGCGACTACGGTGCTGGCCTCCAGCTCGTTGTTTAGACGACATTGGCGGTGGTAGGAAAGCAGTTGACTGCTCCGACGACATTGTGAAAGTCGCGGGCATCCAGTGGATGCAAAAGGCAGGCTGTCGTTCAGTGTGGAGGTTAAAGGGGGGGGCCTATGTTCAGCAGTGGACGTCTTCTGGCTGATGATGATGATGATGACTGCTCCCGGAAAATATGGCGCTCTGAAGAGTAGTAAAGTAGAGTAGAGAGTGCTGAATACCGTAGTACTTAGGTACTTATTACTTGGTTGAATATAAGGTTGGTTGAAGAATGAAGAATGAGTGTTTCAGAGCAATATTTATGAACAAATTCCTAAGAAAAACTTTCCTTTCTATTGTCCCGCTAGTGTGTCATTTTCTGAAGATGTTATCCCAAGTTTTCTGATCTGGTTTTCACCATTATGGATGTATAACATTGTGTAGTGATATAACTAGTAGATAACAATTGTGAGAACCGAGAGTTCTGGCAAGAATTTCTATTTTTTCTGTGTGAAAGGTGCCTTACAGAAAGACTGTGTTATTATTAGATCGCAAAGAAAAGTTAGCTCATTTTATGTTTTATAATTAAATCAACAAATGTTATTTTGCTTTGGTATATGTTAAATCGATTTTATATTGAAGAAATAAATAAATAAACGATGCTATTAACTTGTGCCATTGTGTAAAGAGCCATTAAGTTAATAATTTATTAACATCTCAATTAATTGCTCAGCGATACCTAGATATTTTATGAGTGTTGAGTTCTTTGTGACGCATTAGTAGATATGTTACCTACCTACCAAGTCAACAAGCCATTCATTATATAAAAAAATATATGAAATAATTATTTTAACATCAAAGGCTGTACTTTATAATCACGCTAAACTACAAGTGCTTGTCACAAAATATCAAAAGGCTCTTTCATACAAAGGTTTAGTCACGATAATGGTATTATGGTATGATTATGTGCATCGGATCTGCACGATCTAATTCCCTGCTGTCCATTTTTCTATCGGACTGCCAGAGCGGGCACGAAAAATCGTCACCGCTTTATGGTTGATATTCCGAAAACCCGTACGAAGCGCTTTGATTCCACATTTATTATTCTGTGGAATGCGCTGCCCGAATGGGTGTTCCCCGATGGTTACAATCTGGGTGTCTTCAAATCACGAATGAATCGGTTTCTTCTAGGCAAGCGTGCTCCAACGTAGACCGCATCATCGCTTAACATCAGGCGTGATGGTGGTCAAACGCAAATCTATTATTTATAATTAAAAAAAATGCGATCAATCTAGTTATTTACGTCTCGACTAATTATCAATAGTGGCCATACAGGAGAATTGATAATTAGCTAACAATCTCTCACAAACAGCTTCTCTACATCATACCTAGATTTTTGATCCATGATTAAAAAAATATTATACAGTCACAAATAAAAAAAATATTTGTATGATTATTTTGAGTTTTGTATTTTGTAGGATGACGATTTGGCTCCATAGGTCCTTAGCTTCGCTTCATCCGGGCTGTTTTCATTCGCATTTAAAACCTCGTATTTCGCTATTTAGAACTCAAATTATTTTTGTTTTTGTATGGAAGCAAAAAAATATTTAGTACTTAAGTAATTCTCAAAAATTATTGAACTTAAGTGGTTACGAGTCGTCTCACATTAATTGACGAAAAAAGCAATGAAAGCAAAATTTTTCGTGTTCTGAATCTGTCAAATAGAGATATCTATTTACAGTAAACCCCATTTCTGAAATAAAAATATAACGCATTTTTTATTATTTTGAACATAACGGCTTAAAATTTTGGGAAAACTCAACTCATTACCTCTAATTAACAAAAATTGTTTTTCGTAAAACTCTTGGAGGAAAAGTTTGACAGTGGATTTCGTTATGTTACTGACATATGGTTTACTTGTTACATAATTATGGTTTATTGCCTTGACAATTAAGTACGGTTTTATTTTTTCGTTTTATGCCCGAAAATCAAGATTAACGATGCATTTTGTAATACGGCTCTTAAATAGGTATGATGTAGGAAAGCTGCCTACGAGAGGTAGGTAGAGAATTATAAATAACCCTGTATAAGACAGACGTATATAATAGATCAGTGAAAAGTTCACTTAATAGCCCATTTATTACAGATATTAGTTAATTACACTAATTAGGCTCGACGACTCGTGATACTCCATCGAGGTGTTGATAATATCGATTTAAAAGTTCAGTTTCTGTTTGATAAAAACCGTCTATACGTTTCATAGCAATTCGAAAACAAAAAAGGTAGGCACATTGCTGTTGCTAAGTTTATAAGTCACCAAAACAAACACGAACATAATATGAAATATAGGTACCTACCTTCTTGACCAGTCTTCACCAGTTTAATACATAACTATAGGTACACTTAATTACAGAGTTAAAGCTAATTTTGAGTCAGCGACTCTATTGAACTTCGTTGAACTTGTCTTTGTATCACTGCTTTCAAAACGTTTCATCAATCAAATAGATATTAGATACTTAGCTCCGAGCTACTATTATGATGCAACTAGGCAAAGGATGGCGTGAATGAGAAATATCCATAACTACATGTAAAAATATGCAACGTGATAGGATAGGTCCATAGGGACTCAATTTTGAGTTTCTAAATGTTGAAGTGTGGGTTCACAGAGGCACAACTACAAAAAACAAGCCAAGCTTTGCCGTCCCAGGCCCGGGCCTACTCGGCTTATAGGGACATCCGCCCCTGGTCTTTAAAAGTTGTTGGAAGCGAGTGTTACCTAGGCAGTGCTTGCTATGATTCATTGGCTGTACCATTATCATCATCAGCCAGAAGACGTCCACTGCTGAACATAGACCTCCCCCTTTAACCCCCACACTGAACGACAGCCTTACTTTTGCATCCATTGGTTGTCATTAATCAAAGCACATCTGGGGGGTTAGACAAGACCTACATTCTGTTAGCGTTAACGCCTGCGGAAAGATGAAATTGTATGAAAATGACATTAGCTTGAGAGATGTTGTCTCAAGCTAAAGTCATTTTCATGCAATTTTATATTTCCGCAGGCGTTAACGCTAACAGAAAGTGGGTCTCGTCGAACCCCCAAGGTCCTTTACCATTTCTAGGTAAGTATACAGGGTTACAAGCTTGGCGGATTCTTAGCGGAACGGAGGGCATTGTACTTGTCATTATGAACAACTTTTACTAAGGACTAAACCTAACATCGCAAAAAGCAGCTGTACATTTTGTTGAGTGTATGAAATTTTTCTATCAAACAGATGATTTATTATTTTGCAATTGATTTTGATCCCCTCCCATAATGAAAGTTGTTCATAATGTCTGCAATGACCTAGGCTCTTTTCCACAGACCTATATCGAAGTAAACTTCACAAGCGGTCCAAAATGTATGAAAACTAAGAGTGTCAAATTTTTCGTACCTAAAAGTGAAAAGAAATATCTTTATTCTGTCGGCCGACTCTATTTGTGGTATTCTTACAACTCAGTATTGCACAATTACCCATTTTCATTTCATACTGACACGTGTTGTCGCGGCACCGATTGAGCAGACTGGTTTTAGCCGGACTCAATTACGACTATTCATCATATCATAATTGTGTTGAAAATATGACATGCAAGGTAGGTCGACTTGTGGCGTCTACTTGGATATAGATCTGTGATCCTTTCGACCACCCCACGCTGTCATATTATCTCCATGCTATGCTAAGGTTGCCTCGGAAAGATCGTTTATAGTGATAACACTATGCTATGTATGTACTGTCATTTTTGGTGTGAAAATAACGAATTAACAATTTTTTTTTTAATTTATCTAAAACTCTTTAAATAAAATAAAATAAATACAAATTGTGTAGTTTCATTTTATATATTTTCAAATTAACTGTATCCTTAATATCTACAAACATTGTACATTTATCTATGAATTCATAATTTCGTGTTAATACTGCAAACAAACATCAAAATTTACATAACAGAACCATTTACAAAATTATAATAATATATTACAGTTTATGTCGTTAAATAAGGTACAGGTCGTACGTCTTATAAATTTGTTTTGTATATAATACAATAATAGTAATAAGATTACATTAATGAGGTGGCTTTTGTTATAAGGCAGTATTAAATAAAAAGGATAAAACACCTTTGTGACCAAGCTACCGGTTTCAATGTAATGCTTAGTTCCAGCCTTCAAGTCAAAAACAATGTCCATCAATTTGCATGTTTAACATCTCTATAATACGTCCGAAAATATACTAATTAGATCATTCCGTAAGTACCTCGGTGCTGCTGACTCTGTCGTCTAAAACCATAATAAATGCTGTCATTTAACTAAAAATTATGCTACGTATATATTTCACTTTCGAATAAATTGTTAAAACAACGGTAACAGTTCTGGCACTACATTTCTTTGTACATAAAATATTAGAATAAGTGTTTGTTTTATTTACCCCTTACAAATATTCAATAAGCCTGCCTATCTATAAATTTCACGCATAATGAAATGACACATGTTAACCAAGCGGAATGACAGCTACGTGAAATGACACATGTCATACGCGGAATGACAACTACGCAATATGTCAACTATGCAAAACTATCACATTGACATCTGTATATTTTTATTTATTTAATATTTTTTGTTGTTGTTTTAGATAGAATATATCTACTTTTTGCCACCAACTCACCTGATGGTAAGCGAAGTTGTGGCCTAAGATGGAACACAGAAATCTATTCACTCTAGCCTTGAAGATGCCTAGATTGTAATTCTCAGGAAACAAGGATGACGGCAGGGAGTTCCATGCTTGGGCAGTACGTATCATAAATGACGACCCACATAGAGAGAGAGAGAGAGAGAGAGAGAGAGAGAGAGAGAGAGAGAGTATATCGAGTAGGCACTTGTTGACTGTGTCTTAAATACAAGTGACAATTTGAATGTCAGTTTGTGAATGTGTCATTTCGCGTTTATTTTATTTCGCTTTAATGTCATTTTGGGTGAATCCCTTAATTATGCTTTTTCAACATCTTGCAGACGAGAAGGTCACCGCGTGAAAACAAGACAGCATGATTGACTAAAACAAGCCTATTGTATATTTCTAAACAAGACAGTTATTTAAGACTTTAGAGAGTACTTTGCTGTAAATTGTTACGCTTACTTCAGACTACGCTAAGTGCTGTCAGAGGAAAAGTACTTGTAGTCGATTTTTAAGGCTTTACTTGACTATCGCTGTTCCTTTTATACCAGGGGAATTAGGTAAAGTAACACTTTGCTTAGTTTATCGGTCAACTAAAACCTGCTAAATAGACTGTGGACTTTCTAAACGGTTCAATGGTTAGAAAATCCAGTGCACTTGTTTCTGGCGACACGTGATATAAAATAAATAATGATATAAATAGTGGCGTTAAATGAACACTAAGTCTGGGCGAGCGCGCGACAATACTGATCAACTCAGTCAGCACCCATGATGAGAATATTTTATCACCTGAAATAGAAATACGTCGCTGTTTATCGGGAAATTAATAATTAAATAAATAAATAAAATATTCGGGACATTTTTGCACACACGGCCATCTGACCCCAAACTACGCAAACCTTGTACTATGGCTGCCAGACTGATATATATATATTTTAAATACATACTTAAATAGATATTAACACCCAGATATAGATCAAACACAAATGTTCATCACATTTGGCACATTCATAACACATTCATTGGCATTGTCCTAAGTGGGAACCGAACCCAGGCCCCCAAGCGCAGAAGGCGGGGTTTTCACTACCAACTAAGCCACTGGGGCAGTCTCTCAATAATAATGAATAAATTTTTACAAAAACATAAAAACAGACATCACGGTAAGTTCAACAAACTGGATACATCCTCTAATTTGCCACCCTCAGAGGTGGGTAGCCCATTTGAGAGATCGTTAGATTTGAAACCGTGAGATCGCGGGTTCAAACCCCGGGCCCGTACCAATGAGCTCTTTGGAGCTTATATACGGATTTTCATACCACTGGCTTTTCGGTGAAGGAAAAACACCGTGAGGAAACCTGCATACGTACGGAGAAGGAATTCAATGGCGTATGTGAATCCACCAACCCGCACTGGGTGGATATGGCCCAATCACCCTTTCGGGGGTAAGCTAAAAGTCCAGCAGTGGACTATTAAAAGGCTGATTATGAAAGGTGGGATATTTTGTTTATATTTAAACGGGACCACACTATAGCCGAGATACAGCCTGTTAAAAAAAAAACGAAGCTGTAGTCGGTAAAAAAAACTGACATCACCGATCAAAAACACCTGCGTGATAGAATGGGGTTTGTTTTTACAGATAGCGCTACCTTTATTATATCTTCTTAAATATAAAAGGCGATGTGTGGATGTACGAGTATGTTCCCTGTATGGACTACAAAATATTATTTTCCCAGTGCTGGGACTCAAGACTTCTCTCAGAGAGAGGATGGGCCCTAATCCATCATGCTAGCCCAGTGCATGTCGGTGAATGTCATATGTCTTTAAACTTTTTGAGGCTCTTGGATATACCCATATGCTTGTTTGATTACGTCATTCGATTCGGGAGTTGTTTAAAGTCACCCTACTGTTAGCTTATATATCTACTGTGGTAAAGTCAGGATATAATTACCTATTGTCTAGTAGGTTCTGATGACGGGCGGTACTGTCTTGCATTCCGCCTGGTCGAGGGTTTTATCGATAACAGGTCGGTAGGTGAGCTTGGTGGCGCCGGTCTCAGGGTCGGTCTCGGAGAGCGTGTGCTTACGCCAGTGCTGCTCGAACGGGAGTTTCGTCTGCGAACGAATTACTTTGCATGGGATACTTTGTAAAATGTCAATGATGATTACAAGCGTGTATTTAAAAAACATTTTTAAAAACAACCATCATCATTTCAGCCGTAGGATGTCCACTGCTGGACATAGCCTATCGATCTCCAAAAGGGCCGGTTGGAAGCGGCCTGCATCTTTTAGGTCGTCTGTCCATCTTGTGGTTGAACGTCCTACAGCTACACTGAGCTTACCGGTCCGTTTTTAAAAACAAGCCTTTATTTAAATGATGCTTTTAATTTTAATTAAATGTTTTTTTTTGGCGGCCATTTTTGAAAATATTACAATATTGAGTAAAGTATTGTCACCAGGGCCCTGATTCCATAACTTCATACACGCACGTAACGCGGAGCGTTAAGTCAACCTCTAAAAGTTGGCCTTTATTCCCTAGGAAATAGAGCTCAATTTTAGAGGTAAAATTAACGCGCCACGTTACCTGCGTGTTAAAGTTACAGAATCAGGGCCCTGAACTAAAGATGTGTGCAAAATTTCAGCAAAATCTGTCTTGATAAACTAGTTCTAATTCAGCTTGCAAGATTTGACCAAAACATACTAACAAACATTGAACGTTAAATAAAAGCTTGTAAAAATACAAAATATACGTTTGTTTCCACAGTATTTTACATACAGACGACAAGAAAAGTTTCGTTTCGTCCGTACTCTCACTTATGTTAATGGCAAAATTGTGTATTCTATTTCCTAAGCAACAACGTTTAAATTTCTCGGAATCATGTAAACGCGCGCATAAATCTTTGGTTTTTTATAAATTCATAACGTAGGTGCCTAACGAATGGAGCGTTATTTGTAGCGTTGGCAGCGTACACAGCATGCTGGCGGTATTGCTACGCTAAATGTTACGCTTCAAAAACGCCAGCAATTTGGCCACACGGCGCATTAAACAGGCGAACAAATTGAACTTGATTTGAACAAGTTTTTCATCCCAGCATCTTCTTCTTCTTCCTAGACCATATCCCATTTACTTGGGGTCGGCTTTCCTTGTCCATTTTATCCATTGACCACGATTTTGCGCTAAGTCAGGTGTTATTTGAGCTTCTTTGAGGTCTTTGTTAACCGACGTCCACCAAGTGGAGGGCCTTCACTAATTCACTATGTCACAAAAAATAATTACTAGTTATTTCAAAAGTTTGAAACAGCCCTTCTCGTCTCTCTTAGTCCTTTCTAGCGTGATCACTTTTTTATTCTATCCTATTAAGAATTCTCTCCACGATTTGCACCGAGCCTTACCTGTCCTTCTAGAGGTTTGGAGTAATCCAGCTCATCCCTCCTAGTCTTGAAGTCCTCCCTAGCGTGGGCTCCCCTCGACTCCTCCCTAACGAGGGCTCCCTCTACAATCTGCACCGAGTTGATGAGCAGGTTCTGAAGTTCCAGCGTCTCCACCAGGTCGGAGTTCCAGATCAGAGAACGGTCGGACACTTTCACGTCGTTTATCTGTTTGTAGATCTCGTGGATTTGTTTGTGGCCTGTGGAGAAAGAAAAAAGAAAAAAAAATATTGTAGCTGTCATAATAATCACACACGAGATTGATAAATGCGAATGGAACTTGTTATGTCTCTCTTTGTCTGTCTCTTGTTACTATAACAAAGATTAACAAATCATGACGAAAGAGAAGAACCGACACCGCTTTATGGTCGGTATTCCGAAAACCCGAACGAAGCGCTTCGATTCCACTTTTATTATGCGAACTGCTAGTCTGTGGAATGCGCTGCCTGAATGGGTGTTCCCCGATAGTTACAATCTGGGTGTCTTCAAATCACGAGTGAATCGGTTCAATCTAGGCAAGCGTGCTCCACCGTAAACCGCATCATCGCTTAACATCAGGCGAGTTGGCGGTCAAGCGCAAGCCTATTATAGAATTAAAAAAAAGAAAAAAAAGAAGGCAGGCACATTTGACAAGACCAATGGAAAACTGTGGCGCCCAGCTAATGCATTATAAACTATGCATAGCAACTTGTACATCAGAGCCATTGTATAGCATCTGAAAGCGAAATAAATATTGCGGAAGTCTCATACTCTTCATCATGAGATCCAAAGCTGGCGACACACCTAAAATGATACGTAACGTTAAAAAACAGCGTGTTTAGTTACGAAGTCTACCACGTCTAACCATAGGCGAGATGGCGGTCTAACGCAAGCCTATAATTAATTTAAAAAAGAAAATGCTTATCATGCTCTTTACGAGCTGTGTTCAACCTTTTAGCTTCAAAGGGATTCGTCGAAAAACCGCCAACCGATTGGAGCGAGCGGCTCAGCTCGTGGTAGATAGTTAACTCTTTATTCTTTACGTTAGAAATTACATACAAAAACAACTTTCAAACTAGTGAAACAATTGGCAGCCTTGTCGCTATAAGAGAAGCTAATGTCATTTTCATATAAATTCATCTTTCCGCAGGCGTTACCATCTCGCCTATGTTTAGACGTGGTAGACTTCGTAACTTAACCGGGGGGTTAGACAAGACCCACTTTCTGTTAGCGTTAACGCCTGCGGAAAGATGAAATTATATGAAAATGACATTAGCTTGAGATATAATATGACAAGCTAATGTCATTGTCAATGCCATTTTCATACAATTTCATCTTTCCGCAGGCATTGACGCTAACAGAAAGTGGCTCTTGTCTAGACCCCCCGTATTGACTGCAAGAAATCAATGCTCTCTCTGTAACATGTTACACTACTTTCAAAAGATACAGGTCAATTGCTAGCTTTACGTTTTTGTTTTACATCTGCAACTTTGTAAATCTTTATCTCGACCACATACCATCTTCAAGCGTGCTCTTCTGCCTGAAGACGGCTGCGTTCTTCTGCATACACTTCTGCATGCGCAGACGCAGGTCCGCCGTAGCGATGGCGCCATTTGCGTATCGGACCTTGTCTAGGTTGGCAACGCTCGCTTCTCCTGTACTCTGGAATTATAAAATGTTTTAATGACATCTCAGCGGGTTTTATGGATCTGTCTTCGTGATTCTGATTGTGCTATCTCACTCGCGTCGTGTGAGAGGGATAGCATGCTATCTCTATCACAACCAGACTTAATAAGCCCACTGGCTAATGATTGGTTCCAATTTACAATGACACAGACCTATAAGTTGGATTCGTACGCGCAAGCCCGAATCCCGAAAGTCTAAATACACTCATGTTTTTTGTGAATAAGCCCAAATATATGTTATAAACCTGCTATCCTACGGGAACCGTATTATTTTGTGCTATGTACTTCCTATGTACTAATTCAGGGTATAAGCTACCTCGATATCAAATTTCATCTATATTTGTTCAGCCATTACGGAGTTGAGTTCGGACAAACATACACACAAACTTTCGCATTTCTAATGTTAGTTTGATGTGATACATTTCAAAGCGTTTTTCTTAGTTTGGTCGCTTGGCATCTTTTTAATGAAACGGGAAATTTACCCCAAAATATGTATGTATATTTTTTCGTAAATACACACGAAATGTTCGAGAAAAGTACAAGCCTTGGCAGCAAATGAGCATTTCTGAACTCACGTACCCTCAGCAACGCTTTTTAAAAAAGCACTATAAATACTCTCTCTTTATTGTGGTTTTAAAACATTATCTTATGTAGGTTCTTGCACCAAAGACCTATTTAGTAATTTAAAAAAATTACGTAGTTTTGATGCCATCGCTCAACAATGGTGAAGGAAAACATGTTGAGGAAACCAGTATGTACAAGAACCTCAAAAGTATAAAGACATATTATGACATTCACCAACATGCACTGGGTCAGCATGGTGGGTTTTTTTTAATAGATACATTTTTACCATGGACAAAGTCGTCTATGCCTTTATGTGCTCATAAAAAAATATATAAATATATTCTAATAAAAAATTTAAATACTTTTTAGTTATTTTTTCTCTTAGGCGTAATAACAAGACTTAAATTAAACTTAAATACTAATGAGTCCATCTTTATTGACTATTTATAATTAAATCTCTTTTTTTTTTCCTCTGGTGCATGGTGGGTTAGGGCCCATCCTCTCTCTGAGAGAAGGCCTGTGTCCCAGCAGTGGGAACATGATAGACTGATAATGATCTTCCATGTACTGGTACATACATCTTTGAGCTCTTGCTGAGCGTCGCCCGGCTTGCTGATTTCCGCGACAGTGAGCGCGCAGGCGCGACCAAACACCACGATGTCGAGGAGAGAGTTGGCCCCGAGTCGGTTGGCGCCGTGCACTGACGCGCATGAGGCTTCCCCCGCCGCCAGCAGGCCGGGGACGATCTTGTCGACTCCATTGGTGTGGGTGATCACCTGGGCCAAGAGGAGTTGCTTAGATAAATAAATTCTTTATTGTTCACACCACAAATTACATACACAAGATAGAACTGCTTAGAAAGAGAAGATAATTAGTATTTGGTTTGATTTTGTGTACAGTAAAGAGCAAAAAGAAAAAACCGGCCAAGTGCAAGTCGGGCTCGCGCACTGAGGGTTCCGTACCACCTCCAAATTCAATAACGAAATTACCATTTATAACTTGGTAATGAACAGAAACTTGTCACTGACTCGCACTTGGCCATAATTTGTTGTTATACTTTAGAGTGTGCACTATAATTATGCCAAGTTTGAAGCTTATACGTATTACCATTTTTACATTAGAGCCAATACAAAAATACGTTTATACCCCCCTTTTTTAGTTTATTACTATTTGACTATGCAGCTGTTAAAAGGCAGGACGGATGGACAGAGCGTAAGCTTAGTAATAGGGGCCCGTTTTTTTTTTACATTTGGCTACGGAACCCTAAAAACTACAGGGTGATAAACATGGCGTGTATTAAGCCGAAAGGACGTCATTGTAGTCACTTTTATGAACAACTTTTACTATAGGACCAACTCTGCCGTCCATGTTGTAGTGAACTTTGGGTAGCACAGGGATTGGTTCGTTGCTGACATCGATTCCGGCAAAGATAATAGCAGTCTAGGAGATACAGGCCTGCTTCAGCTGTGAGTTACTGGGTCGTGGTAACGAGACTCACCTCTCCACGGAAGTTGGTAGGAGTGCCGCCCATGTTGTAGTGAACAGTGGGTAGCACAGGGATGGGTTCCTTGGTGACATCGACTCCGGCGAAGATCATGGCAGTCTCGGAGATGCCGGGCAGACGTTGCTTGAGTTGGTCTTGCGGAAGGTGGTGGAGCTGTAAATGCACGTGGTCCTTCTCGGGACCGCAGCCGCGACCTATACAAATATCGACATCAATATACAAATATTTTTAGCTTTGTATGAAATTTACCTAAAAATACTACACCGGTTGGCTGAACTTAGCGGACAATAGGGATGCGTGGAAGAAAATTGAGAAACCTTGTCCAGGGGCTTTACGGCTAACTCTTAACGCGGGCTCGATTGAGCGCTGAAACAGCGCAGTTCAGAAAATCACGCGAACGTGAACCTTACTGAGATACGGTTTGCGGTCGCGCAACTTTTCTCATCATCTAAACAAAATCGCTTAAAACAGGTAGCCGTAAGGCACCAGTAGTGAAACAAGAAAGGTTGAGCTTAAAAAAACACGGTCACGGGTATGTAAGTAAAAAGAAAGTGTAAGAGCGGCGAAATGTTAACTAAATAACTAATAAATAGTGCCATGCCGCCAGCATGCTGGGTACGCTGCCAACTGGTGTGTGCCAATTGTAGGCTTGAGCATTTGGATTGTCTTTAGACCTTCAACGGTCTATGGGCAGTCTAACTGTATTTTGTAGTGTTAGTTTTAGCTTGTATTTTGTTTATTTAATAAAGGCGCTTGCCCAGGGGAAATAAATAGGCATGTTCACAAATTTTCTAGAACTGTATTTTGCATCTTCAAAAAACAACTTTTTTAAATTTGGTTTCGCGCCAAGTCTTGGCGAGCTTTGCCTTAACGTTGTACGTACCTTCCATGATCTCAACAGTCATGGACCTGGACACGACGTCTCTGCTGGCCAGGTCCTTGGCGACGGGCGCGTATCGCTCCATGAAGCGCTCTCCCTTCGCGTTCACCAGGAAACCACCCTCGCCTCGACATCCTTCAGTTATCAGGCAGCCCGCGCCGTAGATACCTAAGGATACATGCATATTTTGGAACTGCTCATTGATAACTTGTTAGTTAGTACTAATAGTGAAACTGTAGCGAGGGCCGCAAGGTAGCCATCCACTGTTTCCTTGTCGCCCTCAAGAAAGAAGGCAAACAAAGTGGAGATCAATACTCAACAATAGGTAAATATTATGCGTTTGGTAGTCTTTATTCCTTTTTAGGGTTCCATATCTAAAGGGTGTAAATGGGACCCTACTGCTAAGCTTGTCTGTCCGTCAGTCTGTCTGTCCGTCCTACCTTTTAACGGCTGCATCTTTCGAACCGTAATAGATAGCAAGTTGTAATTTTTACAGAATATGTTACAGAATTTGTTACGCGGATTAATTAAGAAATAATGGTCCTCATACAACAAATGTATTTTTTTTTCTTATTTTTGTAATTGCTTTATTGTAAAAACGGTACGTACAAGCGTCAAACTTGGCATGGTTATAGTACACACTAAAGTATAACAACAAATAATAAATAATGGCGAAAATAAGTGCGAGTCGTTGACAAATTCCTGTACATTACCAAGTTATAACTGGTAATTCGGTTAATTGAATGACCTTATCATTTATTTCACCGAATCGAAATGCCACCATATTTTACTAATGTTGAAGTCGGTTTTTTTTATTGAATATTATTGTATTTAGTGGTAGTACGGAACCCTCAGTGCGCGAGCCCAACTCGCACTTGGCCGGTTTATTTTTTCAATCAACACTGAGCATCAGAGCAATAATAATTGGAAGATCAGAAGTTACAAATGCAAATTTTTATCCCAAAAAAATCCTGTAGACATATACACAGTCACACCGTAGAACGTGGCTTGTCTAAACTAATATTATAAAGAGGAAAGATTTGATTGTTTGTTTGTTTGCATTGAATAGGCTCCGAAACTACTGCACCGATTTGAAAAATTCTTTCACTGTTGGGATGCTGAACTATCCCCGGTTGACATAGGCTATAATATATCCCGGCTTCGCCCGTGCGAAGCAGGGGCGGCCTACTAGTTATTTATAAACAAACTGCACCCGGTCAAATTATTGATTTTCTGCATCGACATTTTTAGAGATAAGCATTATCTATCTATAACTAAAGTTATATGATTATTTACGGGATATTTACCGTGTTATGGTTGTGGAATGAGCTCCCAAAACAACCACAACGAATCAACAACTTAATCATATAACTTTAGTGAACAACCACGATAGTTTAAACAGTGTTTTATCTAAAACCAGTATCTATATCTTAGATAAACAGTATGATCATATTTTTGCTTCAAAACAAAATAATCTATTTAGATTAGTGGTTTGTTAGAAACAATATGGCGATTTTAAATAATAACAATAACAACGTTTTCTAAAATTGCGTAAAAACTGTTGATAAACAATAAAATAAAACTGAATCTTGTATCAATCTGGAGCATGGCCAAGTGACCTGATGACGTATGTAGTCTTTGTTTTTCACAGAAGTTTCCTGTCTCGTACGTCACGAGTTTATATTATAGGATCAGAGTCACGTGAATTGAAGCTTGCTCTATCTATAACTATAAGTATAACCTATCTATAACTATAACCTACTTGTAGTTTCCCGGTTCTGCTTTCACCAGAATTACCTTGAACTTTTTACCCGATTGCACAGGAGAGGAATGTTTTCGAGTGTATGTCTGTCCCTATATCTCCTGTAGTCTAAACGACTTGACAGATTATAATGCTAATGTTATAGGATAGGCTACAACTTTGCAGTAAGTTTTTAGAAATTAATCATTATTAGCCAGCCTATCTTGGTCAGCTGCTAGATATAGGTCTCTTCCAAGGTACGCTACTAGTTCCGATTTTCGGCTTTTTGCTTTCAGCCACTGTCAGACAGATGCCTTGAGTATATCTTCACCGCATCGAGTCACGCACTATGCTGTTTGCTGATATTTAATCTGCTCTTTTAATTTCTTTAATTTGTGGGTTAGCGTTTAACTCCATCCCGCCTGATGATGAAGAATAGCGAGAATAAAGATGTAGCAAAAGATCAACTCTTTCTAACACGCTTTTATTAGTTTGGTATGTATGTATGTTTGTTTGTTTGTTTGTATGTAACGAAATCTTTGAACATAAGTTTCGCCCCTTCAAAACGTCGGATTAAATTGAAAATTTACACACTTATCAAGGACCGATGACAATGCAATAATTTAAATAGTTTGTCACATTATCCTTACAGATCTTCAGGATTAGCGATTTTAAGCGTGTTTTGTAACTTTTAAACTATTTAATTTATTTAACTCCTGACGTGAACAGAGGGTTCTTATAAGTTTTGTCCATCTTTGTAATGAACGAAGTCAATAAATTAAGAAAAAAGTTTTTTGTGGATCTGTTCTTTAGTCGTTTTTTTTTATCTTTTATAATAATAAGGTGTTTAATGTAATTTAGGACAGATCTTATTGGAGAGTTGAAATGAAATCGCTTCGTAAGTCGAGGGAAGTTATTAATAATGCCTAATAATACAATTCGGTATGCAGGCATATTGATATTATTAAAAACACGTTTGTTGAAGCCAAAAGTAAAATTATGAGGTGGCTAAAATTCCTATCCTACAAACAAACGGAACGACTTGTGACCTTCAGCGAGATGAGGTACAAAGACGTTTTCCCATCAGGAATTAGCGTTTAAAATCACCCAGATCATATACTAAGCACGTACACACCCCCTCATACACACCCCCACTCACACATACCCCTACTCTCACACACCCACACACACACCCCCACTCTCACACACCCCCACTCACATACATCCCCACTCACACACACTCCCACTCTCACACATTACCTTCAGACACACACATGCTCACACACTAATATACACGCTCATGTACGAGCACGCAAACAACACATAATAATATAATATTCACAAATTATTAAATTTTAAATTTTATTATTGCTGCGGAATGTAATCTTAATATAATAACACTATCTTTTTTACATAATTTAATATTTTTAATTGTATATTAATTTATTTAATTCAAATACTCATGAAATAATTTTTAACGTAGGTATTAATTATGTTTGCTTTGGTGACGTTTTATTGCATGCAGTAGGTAAACGACGCCATGCAAATGTGTACAAACATAAGCGCAGTTAACTGGCTATAGGGCGCCCAAGATACAGGCTTTGCCTAGTTTGGGGCCCATTGGCACAACTATTTTTGCTGTTAGTAAATTATTATATAGTAGATATTCTATTGATTGTAAAATTTTAAATAACTGGATTCTGGTATTAAATAAATGAATTATGAATTACTCGTAGTTTAGTAAAAAGTGATATATGCTACTTAACTTACTCGTATTTTATCTAACAATAGACAAAATAAATGTCTACATAATAATAGACAGACTGATCGCTGACCTTGTTGTAGGTCAATGACCAAGTTATGAACTGCTGTAGGCAATATAGTTACGATGTGACATAACGATACGCTCGTAATTCTGTTTTATGCACTACAATACTTTACAATGCGTATATAGCAGAGATTGCTGCACTCCGATAAGATAATATTTTTATCACAAACGACTTTCCTTATAAACAGAAATAAATTATGTATTATTATGTGTTGTTTGATTTCTGTATACAGATGAACATAGAAATATAGATAGACTAGCGGTCCGCCCCAGCTTCGCACGGGTATAGATTATAGCCTATGTCACCCGAGTATAGTGTAGCTTCCCAACAGTGAAAGAATTTTTCAAATCGGTTCAGTAGTTTCGGAGCCTATTCAAACAAACAAACAAACAATCAAATCTTTCCTCTGTATTATATTAGTTTAGAAGTATAGATAAGTATGAGTTGGCGCCCAAAGGTAAGTTACGATAGACACCATGACATGATTTTGTTACTTTTTGGAAATTAACACTCATTGATTTTATATCTTCAATAATGTGAAAATGTGCGAGCGAGAGAGCTGCAGAGGGTATACAGGCCCCTTAATAAGGGGGGTAGTGTTTATGAGGTAATGTAGGTTGAGTTTACCTGTGGGATGGAACTGTACGAACTCCATGTCCTCGTTCTGCAGGCCGGCGCGCGCCGCCATGGCCGTGCCGTCGCCGGTGCACGTGTGCGCTGACGTGCAGCTGAAGTACGAGCGGCCCGTGCCGCCCGTCGCCAGGATCGTGTTCTTCGCTTGGAACCTATGCAACACCATTATGTCACAGTAGATATCATCATCATCATCACTATCAGCCCACAGTCCACTGCTGAACTTTTAGCCTAGCCCCGAACTACAGATACAGTAGATATATAAAGCAGTATTTTGACTCGGACGTGTCACATCACATCAGCAGCCATTTAAACGTCCACTGTTGGCCAAAGGCCTCCCATGCATGCAAAAGGTACATATTTTTACCTATATTAAATAATACGTGATAAGTCCCGATAAACATTTAAAACAAAGGCCTCCCTCTTAGAGAGGGGTGTTGCCATAATCCCCACGCTTGGCAGGCGGCTTGGGGATCGCAGTACGTTCACCGTGTACTAATAGGACGCTGCTGCCCATCCTCTGGTGGTTCTGGTCGCAGTTTTAGGACATATCCGGGTCCGGCTCGGACGTGTCCTTGAATTCAATTCCTACTGTCGGTCACAGGACTAGAATATCATCATCATTTCAGCCATAGGACGTCCACTGCTAGACATAGGCCTCGCATCAATCTTTAAAAGGGCAGGTTGGAAGCGGCTTGAATCCAGCGTTGCTTAAAAGTGGGATTTCAAGATACAATGTTCGATTTGATCGATTGTTTCTGCCACGCACCTGTAAGTTGTGGAATGGCTTACCGCCTTCGGTTTTTCCTCCAACATATAACCTCAATCGCTTCAAGCGAAGAGTGAATAGAGTCCTCAAAGGTAGGCAACGCACCGCCAATGCCCCTGGTATTGTAGGTGTCCATAGGCGACGGTGACTACTTACCATCAGGTGGCCCGTCGCTTGTTTGCATACTATTTTATAAAAAAAAATACAAATGGCAATGCATCGAACAATGCAGTCACGATTTAAGCTAGTACGAAGTATGAACATATTGAACATGCTAATCCTAGATAACGTAATACGTACATCTCAGCGGGAGGCGTGTCGTCGCGTCACGCACGCGCCTTCGTCGTGTTTTATTAATACTACGTGTAAAAATAGATGTTTATGAATATTGTGCATTATTGGATTCAGTAAACCTCAATGACGTAAAACGTGAGTATGATTTAGTTGAATATTGGTTGTATGCATCGTCGTTTTTACTGTTAGACTGCCCAGAGTGCCCAGTGACGGTGGCCCAGTTGGTAGTGAACCTGCATTCTGCACTTGGGGGTGTGTGTTCAATTCCCACCTACGACAAATATTTGTGTTTGTTCTTTATCTGGGTGTTAATATCTATATTTTATGAACGTATAAAAAAAAACAGTATCTGGCAGTCATAGTTCAAGATTTGCTTCGTTTGGGGTCAGATGATCGTGTGTGCAGAAAGGTCCCGAATATTTATTAATTCTAAGGTTTGATCTTTATTATACCTTATTTGACTGGACTAACAGCAATGCTTCTAGGTGATTGTGTATATAAAAATGTATTATTAGCAAGTAGGTAATAATTAATGTGGGTAAACAACACATCTTTGATAGTTGATTGAATCAGGCGTTACTTTGCGGAAGTCCATTTTTAATATGTATATGACGATTTTTTGTGTAATTCCGCTTCTACAGCAAGCGGAAAAAACGGAACGGAACGAGTAGAAGCGGAATTACACTACAAATTCGTCATATACAAATTAAAAACATCTTTGCTTATCAGTAAACATATGACAAATCATTCTGATGCAGTTATCATTACCTGTGCAGAGTTCCGTCCTCGAGGTTGAGCGCGATGCATCCCTTGCAGACGCCGTCTTCCATCAGCAGGTCCAGCGCGAAGTACTCGATGAAATACTCGCAGTCATAGCGGAGCGACTGCCCGTATAATGTGTGGAGGAGGGAATGGCCCGTTCTGATAACAGGAAATAAGTATTCGTTTACAGCCTAGCAAGCTCAAAGTCGCACAACGAGCTATGGAGAGGGCTATGCTCGGGGTTTCTCTACGAGATCGAATCAGAAATGAGGAGATCCGTAGACGAACGAAAGTCACCGACATAGCCCACCGGATTAGCAAGTTGAAGTGGCAGTGGGCAGGGCACATATCACGCAGAACAGATGGCCGATGGGGCCGAAAGGTTCTGGAATGGAGACCACGGACCGGTAAGCGCAGCGTAGGACGTCCACCCACAAGATAGACAGACGACCTAAAAGAGATCGCAGGGAAACGCTGGATTCAGGCCGCTTCCAATCGGCCCTTTTGGAGATCGATGGGGGAGGCCTATGTCCAGCAGTGGACGTCCTATGGCTGAAATGATGATGATGATGATTACAGCCTATTGATGATTGTTTGTTGTTATTTGCATCATCAGCAGCCATTAGACGTCCATTGTTGGACAAAGGCCTGCCTGTTAGAGAGGGGTTTTGCTATAATCCCCACGCTTGGCACGCTTGGGGGTTGCAGTACAATCTCTGTTTGCTAATAGGACGCTGCTGCCCATCCTCTGGTGGTTGTGGTCGCAGTTTTAGGACATACCCGGGTCCAATACCAATACCCGGGAGTTGTTTGCATACAAACATAATATAACCACTTGATCGCGCATGTAGTCAAAATTCCTTTTTGCAAACTGAAGCCAAGTCGATTGCGGGGGGCAGCTTGTGATTGGAGACTCTACGCGACTCTACTCTTGTGATTGGAGACTCAAAAGTCATTCAATTCTTGCTTAGGTTTAGCCCACTCGAAATAGTTTAGGTTGACATTTTAGAACCTTTGGCTTACCGCGGGGTAAAGGATGAGCAGTCAAGTGGTTATTATTGTCATTGTTTGCATAGGTATTTCCTTCTGAATTATTTCAGTTAAGGCATAAATTTTTCTTAATGTATTTCCTTTACATGCTTGGTTGCCTGAAAGAGATTGCTTTTAGCGATAAGGCCGCCTGTTAAAAGCCTTAATATTAGTTTATTGTAATGTATATGTTATCCTTGTATTTGTAGTCTTTTAAATAATTTTCAAATGAGATAAGGCAGGTTGAATAACGTGGATATTTTTAAGTTTTGAAATTTTAGTTGCAATATTACCTGAATTATACAACTAATAGACGAATACAAAGCATCTCATTAGTCAGTTGTACAACTTGCTTTATGTGATAATTGTATGATAATCATCGATTAATTTATTTTTGTAAAATTTTTATTCGGTTTTACTCGACTGGGTAAAATTGCTACAAAATAGCGTTGTTCATCAGTGAAACGTATATGCGATTAATTTAAAAATCATTCATCCATCATAAAAAAATAAAAAATAAATGTTTCCGCTTACCACCACCTAGTTGGCCACTACTGGTGGTTAATATTTGTCCCCATGCCCACCAGTGGCGGACAGCAAGAATAAAATCATAATTTAATTCGCCACTGATGGAAGCTGGGACATTTATTTATTTTTGCCCCAAAGGCCACCAGTGGCAGACAGCGGAAATAATATCAAATATCATCATCATCTTCCTACTCTTCCAACAAAAGGCACAACACTTGTAAAGTTATATGATTATTTACGGGATGTTTACCGTGGTAAGCTCCCATTCCACAACCACGGGATATTTACCACGGTAAATATCCCGTAAATAATCATATAATTTTAGTGAACAACCGTGATAGTTTAAAACAGTGTTTTACAACACTTGTAGTTCATCAATCGGTATCCTGCCTCACACAACGTATCGAAACAAAAAGCTTCCTCGTTTCCTGAGAGATATAACCTGGGCCTTTTCAAGGCCAGAGTGAATAGGTATCTTCTAAGAATGCGTGCTTCATCTTCGACCACATCGTCGCTTACCAACAGGAGAGTTGGTGGTCAAACGCGGACACATCAGCGTTAAAAAAAACAACTGATTCGCTGTATTCAAAATTATACCGCCGCGCTGCAACATGCGACAATGACGGACGACAATGCCGCTTGCTGTCGCTTGTCGCTGCTTCTTGTCGCCGGTGACGGACTGAAGCTTTTAAGAGTTACTTTCTCGGGATCTGTATTGTAAACACCGGTAACTTAGTTGTCAGCGACGGCACAACAACAATGCGCTTGCCCGCCTTGCCGAATATGAGCGACAAATTTGCCAAATTTACAGATAGATGCTGATGAGAGCTCGCTAGTTTCAGTGAAGTGACGTCACATCTCACCTGTCAGCGACGGCGCAGCAGCGATGCGCCTGCCCGCCCTTGCCGAACTGGAGGGACTGGCCGCCGAAAGCGCGCTGGTAGATGCGACCCTCCGGGGTGCGGGAGAAAGGCATGCCGTAGTTGTCCAGCTCGATGACCGCGTGCGGAGCTTCCCTGGTCATGTAGTGAATGGCATCCTGGGAAAGATATTGATATTGTTTTTATTGAAAGATCATTACCTAACTAAACAGTCTGTTTGTACGACATGTCCCGTATATTCCATTAAAGCATGATAAAAAGTTCTATACACAAAACAAGCTACCATTTCTCCTAATCTTTAATTAGGAGAAATGTTAAGTATTAGGCTTGAGTTTAAATGCTATCTCGCCTGATGTTATGCGGTCCACGAAGGAGCATGCAAAAGTACAAAAGTTGGTACAAAAAAAACTTAATTTCATCATGTTTAAGGTTGTTTATTGTGAATGATACACAGAGTTTCGAACAATGCTTATCCAATTACTATGAATGAAGCAAACAGTATGATAACCAGATAAAGGAAGACAATCATGTTATTATTAAGCACCGCAAAATAAAATTTATTATTTACAAGAGTATTTTTTTTTTTTTTTTTTTTTTTAACGCTGATAAGTCCGCGTTTGACCACCAACTCGCCTGTTGGTAAGCGACGATGTGGTCGAAGATGAAGCACGCAGACTTAGAAGATACCTATTCACTCTGGCCTTTTTACTACTGATAAGAGCTAATAAACTTCAAAAGGCTGAAATTTCATGAATCTTGTATAAGAACACTTTCGATCAAGTCACCTTCAAACAAAAAAGAAAACTAAATCCTAATAGGTTCAGCCGTTTCGGAGCTACGATGCCACAGACAGACACAGATAAACACGTTAAACTTATAACACCCCTCTTTTTGCGTCGGGGGTCAATAAAAGTGAAATACAGTGGTATTTCGCTTTCACTGACTGACTGACTCTTCACGGAACCTGGAAAATTACTTGACTTACGATGCTGAAATTTGGTAATTCCTTATTGGATGTATAGAGTTCGTTAAGAAAGAATTTTGCGAAAAGGGTGAAGAAAGGAGGCAAATGAAACTTTTTATGTAAGGCGTACGAAGTCGCGGGCAGCAGGTAGTAGTTTATACGTTGGTTCTTACTCAACTCTCATAAGAGCCAAACAGATTCAGATAAAACTTTATATGGGTATAGCTAAATTAACTCGGGTGTCTACATTTATCCAAAAAAACACGGTGCTATTAAAAAATCATTAGAATCAGTCGTCATCGGTTTCTTTTTGCATACAATTTGGCTCGTTTTACAGCAAATTAGACTCGGAATATTTCCAACTACGTAGGTAGTGCTTATCGCTCTGTGAAGGAAAATAGTAGCCAAGATAGCGCCTCACTTTATCTATTTTGCGTAGACATGATCACTTCGAAACGGCACAATACTTTCTTTGATGTATAACAAAAATAATAAAAATAATAGTTAACATTTTCTTTTAGTAACCGAGACCTTACTACTAGCTGCTTTAAGCGATTCTGTTTAGGTGCAGATAGCGAAAAGTTGCGCAAACCGTATCTTGGCGCGGCTTGCGTGATTTTCTGCACTGTGATGTTTCGAGCCCGCGTTAAGATGATGATTATGAGGTCTAGATCATGATGATGAAAACTATTATTTGGGGAGCTTGAAATACAGTGTTTTATTTGGACATTTGCACCTGTATAAATAGAAACTAGTATAGATTATGTTGTGATGGTGCGCTATAAAATAAAATTACTCGCATATTTACATTTCAAGCCCGTATAATTTATTTAAATGCGTACCTCTACCTAGTTATGTTAACAGCCCAAGCAGGTAGACGGCATGGGCTTGCACCCACTTGAGATTGTGTCGACCCCTCATCTATTTTAAGTATTCTACATCTAAGTTAGTTAAGATTTTAAATGGCATTAAATTAGCTCATGTCCTTCTGAGCGGACCTCTACATCGGTTTTTAATTTAATCATAATTTAATATCACCATCGCGACGCTCCCTGAAACTTGACTGGCGCAGCCGGCAGGATTTCCATGGTTGAGCTGTTACATTTTCCGCGCTTTTCACAAACTGGTGTATGCACTTTTGCACCTCTTGTGAGATAACGTCGTTTTACGATTTACGCAACTCCGGGTATCAAATTCTAAACGGTTTGGCGCAAGTGACGGCGGCAGCGGTAACAGCGAGTGGAAATCCAAACGAACCAAAGAAAATCGTCAAGAAGGAGCGGTGGTGCCGGCCGGTGGGTGAGTCAAACTTTTCGCCTTCCTGCCCAATTTTCCGATTATTTAGAGATCGAACTTTTCTCTTCTTAGTCATTATCTGGTTTTCGTATAAAACTCTATGAAACCATAGCATTTTAAGAAATAATATTTTAAAAAAAAATGTACTTAAAAATATAGAAATTTACATTTAATATCACTTTAAAGTAACTTTTAATTATATAGAAATGTATGTATAATTTAAGCGATCAATTCTCGCAATTTTGTGTGTTAGTTTATTTGTTGATATTTGTATTTGTGTGTAAAAGAATACAAAAAGGAAAATATGGCCCAAGAACAACAGCATATTGTCCTCATTCCGCCAGGAATGCTAAAAATCATACCACTATTTAATGGTGACAAACGTCATCTAAATTTATTTATAAGAAATTGTGAATTTGTGATAAGTAAATACACAGGGACCGTTACACAAAATGATTATGTTGTTATGAAATGCCTTACAAGCCGACTAACTGATAATGCAGCCGCGCTTATTAGCGAACGCGGAGATATAGTGACATGGGACGAATTAAAAAAATTGTTAGTGCAGCACTTTGGGGACCCACGTACAGAAGAATGCATAGCATTAGAGTTAGATTCGCTAAAAATAAAGAACAACGAAAGCTACCTGGATTTTTGCAACCGTATACAGTCTGTAAGATCAGTTTTAATGTCAAAAGTTAATGAAATTGACGACATCAGCATGAAACACAGTAAACGAATCATCTACAACAATAGCTCACTTAATGTATTTTTTTATAATTTACCAGAATACATGATGTCGTCACAAACACTGACACTCGTACGATGCTGGGTATCGGGAGTCACATGAATATCTTAATGTATCTAGTAAACGTAAATATATTTAACCAAATAATAATAATAATTTTAAGTCTACCTAGTTAAGATTGAGATAATTAACTGTAAAATTGAAATTTGCGAGGAAACCAGATAATAGACAACAATTATTATCAACTATATTTTATTATCATTTACAAGCTTTATACATTTGTTTCTGATCTCTAAATAATACCATTTTTGTAATTCCATTTATCCTTACCTATAGTGGCGAAAAGTGAAGTACTTACCGGCCCCATACACCCAAACAGATTAACACACGGAAGACATTTCTTGCGATATTAGAATAATGCAAGAGAAGATAAAACGATAATTGCTAATGATTCCAGAACGGCAGACTGACCATTATTCCATCATCAGTTTCAATATCACAACCTCGAATAATAGTAGACAATGAAATATAAAGAACTTGGAAAATTTAATTTGAAGTACATCATAGGTACAGTAATGCCCTGTACTAACCAGATTAAAACTAATAAAATAACAGTGAAAGTGTTAGTGAAGTGTCAACCACTGTGTGTGGTTATATTTACTCATAATTTTAATGTTATAGTTTAAACATTAGCAGTAAAAAAAATTAGTATAATGTATCTGTAATTTGATGTAATCCTAATGTTGTATGCATGAATTTCTGCGTACTTAGTGCTTAAGGATTTAAAAAAAAAATTGTTTATGTCTGTGTAATTGTAATCTCGTTAGGTATTAGTAATAGTAAGCATGACTTTCTGCATAACTATTAACTAAAATAGCGTTTCTTTTTTTAATTAGACAAATAGTTTTAATCTTATGTTTTTTTTGTGTGTATGTGAAATTGTTCCAAGCAAATTCTTTCCTGGGCAATTTCACTCTTGAGGAGGGAGGAGTTATGTTAACAGCCCAAGCAGGTAGACGGCATGGGCTTGCACCCACTTGAGATTGTGTCGACCCCTCATCTATTTTAAGTATTCTACATCTAAGTTAGTTAAGATTTTAAATGGCATTAAATTAGCTCATGTCCTTCTGAGCGGACCTCTACATCGGTTTTTAATTTAATCATAATTTAATATCACCATCGCGACGCTCCCTGAAACTTGACTACCTACTAGCAGCGGCACGCTGTTTACTCCGTAATATTTTTTGTCTATCCTAACCATTTATTTTCTTGTCAAATATCATTAAGATGCGGCTGAGCTGATATTGATGACATTAGTCAAGGAAATATTATTAAAATTAAGTTTCTCACTTTATCCTCGTTTGAGGTAGACTGAGACGACTAAATTTGCAAGTTGAAGTGGTAATGGGCAGGCCACCTCGCTCGAAGAACTGATAACTGATGGGGAAGAAAGGTTCTTGAGTGGAGACCACGAACCGGAAGACGCAGCGTAGATAGGTCTACCACTAGATAGACCGTATTAAACCCCCTCCCCCTGTCCAATTTAATGACCATTTAATATTTATTCAAGCAAATTATGCAGAAAAATCAGAAAAAGTGTTATGACAGACATGTGAGATGTATTGAAAGAATCTTTACCAAATGTATATCTATTGAGACACTAGTATAACGCCGTGGGAAAAACCATGAAAAACTTATCAACTATTCAATTAGCCAGCAACTATCTCCTTAACGGTTTAAAGGTAACGGTAACGGTTTGAGCTTTTGTATAAGGATTATCATCTGCATAGCGAAAAAATATGTTATCCAAACAAATATTGGTGTTTTTACAGCGCAGAGCATTTAGTCCTTAAGATTTGCACCAGTAGAACCAAAATACCTCAGCAAAGAAGAATTAATCAACAGTCAAATACGATCAATTCATTGAAGATAAACCCAGTTTGTCAATATTACTATGCAATATTCATGTGGGTAGTAATTGTAATGCAAATATGCACAGTAAACTGTGATTTGTCAAACAAAAACACAAGATCTTGCAAAAAGCAGAACAATTTACATTAAACTTGGGTCAATTTGTTATGCTTTGGAAGTTTGAACTATATTAAAGTGAAATCTGTAAAATTATCTGGAGCTTTTGTATTGTCATTACAAACAAGATGACACAAACAGGTTCCACATTTACTTTAGTTTGAAAATGGTATCATCACGGTAAATAAATTATGTGCCGCTCAGATATATAAGAATTTTAGATAATAAGAAGTTATTGAATTTTGTGGTGGTACGGAACACTCAGTGCGCGAGCCCGACTCCCGACTCGACCGGTTTATTTTCAATTGTTGTAGCCTTGACTCTAACGATACCACTTATATCAAAATCGGTTCAAGGGTTTTTTTTTTTTTTTTTAAAGTATATTTATCGCTAAGCCTGTTATTTGTAATAAATTAAACATAAGGACATATGCCTATTGCCAAAAAGAATAGTTACCTGGTCTCCGAGCCAGTCAGAGCCTTTGACGGTGTCATACATGTGCCACAGCCAGTTGTCATCTTCCATGTTACCTAGAACAGAATATTAAAAATAAGGCTGTGTTGGACCCGGGTATGTCCTAAAACTGCGACCAGAACCACCAGAGGATGGGGAGCAGCATCCTATTAGTACAGATCCTACATCGATCCCTAAGCCGCCTGCCAAGCGTGGGGATTATGGCTCTAAGAGAGAGGCCTTTGTTCAGCAGTGGACGTTAACTGGCTGTGATGATGTGTTGAACCAAAATCTTAACAAGGTTGTTAATTACCCATTGGTTTACGTTAAAATTGATGTCAATATTAAAGTAAACAACATCAGGCCTGGCATACTCCGCACTTTGGGATGAAACTACAAGAAGCCGACTTGTCGGACCTGCTGCGCCCACTGCCACGCGATAGGCGTTATGTGGTGGTACGGAACCCTCAGTGCACGAGCCCAACTCGCACTTGGCCGGTTTTTTAAATATATACTTGTTACTGTGGGAAATAGTTGGTGGATAATAGCTGATCTTCTATTCTATATAAAAAAAAATGGTAATTGTAGGAAAAGTCTTACAGCTTGCAGCTAGAAAGGTAATGTTAGGTAGAGTTTAATAAGAAGCTTAATAAGAAGCTCACCCAACGCAGCATTGATGCCGCCCTGTGCAGCCACAGTATGTGACCTCGTTGGGAATAGTTTAGTGACCACGGCAGTCTTGAAGCCTTCCTGCACGAGGCCAAAAGCGGCGCGAAGTCCCGCGCCACCCGCGCCGATCACCAGAGCGTCGTGTTTGTGGTCTGTCACCTGGTAGGCTTTCGTCATGTTGGAGTTAGCTGAGCCATCTTTGGCTGGTGTCGCTCCTCCCACTGACAGGTGGAGGTTCCTGTACAAATATGTGGCCTGCAACATTTAGTGAAAATTGTCAAAACACTAACAAATTATCAATGCATAGACAAACTAAGAGGGAGGCCTTTGTTTAGCTGGAAGTTAGTGTTTTTGTCTTGTAAGATACCGTTTCAAACTAAACACCTGAATCAATATTATTGAAATTAAGAAATAAAGTTTTTTACTTTTTATTGAGATACTTAATATATGCTTGCGTTAGACCGCCAACATGCCTTATGTTAAGCGATGCTGTGGTCTATGATGGAGCATGCTTGCTCTAAAGAAGCTCTTGTGCAAGAAACTGATTCACTCATAATTTGAAGACACCCAGACTGTAACTATCGGGAACACCCATTCAGACAGCACTTTCTGCTACTCAGGTAGCAGTCAAGTGCATCACGATGAGGACAAAGACAATTTTCATCTCAGAAAAAGGCTAGAATACTGAAAAATCACACAAAAAACTGCAAATTGCAGGTACTCATTGGAATCAGCTGTTATTTTACACATACTTATATAAATACCTAAATGATTATGGAGTATTTTAAGACTTAAGTAGTAAAAATCTTTTTGTATTGCTTTAATCGGATTCACTATATCTAAAGCGTGGATCAAGCATAAGGCTTTCATTTCTTCTCTTATCAAGCTGATGATAAGAAGTTATGAATTAGATTTATTGCAATAGATAAAAATCAAAATAATCCACCTTAAATCCTGATGTGAAATGTTTTTAACTGACTTCAAAAAGGAGGAGGTTATCAATTCGACTGTATTTTTTATTTAATTTTTTAATTGTTGTTTACATTAATTAGTATGCATAATAATTTTGTTTTAACAAGTATTCATTTAATTTCTTTTTTATACTCCCGATATAATAGCTGATAATCTTCAAACGGTTGAAGAGATTTTCTTGAATCATAGCTAACAATCTCGATCAAGTCAGCTTTCAAACAAAAAAATGCTAATCAAAATCAGTTCAGGTATTTGGAAGCTATGATGCCGACGACATTGTGAGAGTTGCTGGCATCCAGTGGATGCAGATGGCAGGCTTTCGTTCAGTGTGGATGTTAAAGGGGGAACCCTATGTTCAGCAGTGGACATAGGCGTGGCTGATGATGATGATGATGCCAACCCACAGATACACATATTCAACTTACAACACCCATCTTTTTGCATTGGGGGTTAAAAATAGGGCAAAGTAATTTTAGGATGTTCTATTTAATAGGTATATTGTAAGTAGATCAATGCCTAGTCATATATATCAAATCACAGTGTCATGAAATAGTCATGATTTTAAATTATAGTAATAATAGAAAATCAAAATAATAGTTTTTATAATAGTTGAAATTTTATGCATGCAGTTAGGTAATTAAGTAAGAAATAGAGTTAGATTAAATTAGATCTTCCCCAGTGCATGTAAGTATGGTTGGACATTTAGGTCTTGTACCATGTTTATTTTGTAAGGCTATCAAATTTTTCTTATACCCAAAATTCTATAGTTCTACAGGTTACACAATGATTACAGGTTAATTGAGATAATTATAGTAAACCATTACCTAGCTTCATACTAGATATGAAAGATAAGCGGACAAGAATCTGTAACCATATAAATCTGTACAAGCTGGCAGCGCTTAAAATTTACGTGCAAACGTAAATCACGAGGCTCACAAAAAGCAATTCGATAGCGCGTAATGGAATGTCCAAAACATTTTCCGAACGGCTAGATTACATAACTAAAAATATATAAAAATATGAACTATGCCAAAACTCACCAACGATGCAGGGCTTCGAGAAACAGCGGCTTTCATTAATGCACTCATGATGGAACTCTCTGTCCGCACCCGGAGTACAAAATTTATAAGAAAATTGCAAATTCACATCCACACGCACTCAGCTGCTTCGTTTTTCTGTTTTTTTTTTTCGTATCGTGGTCGCGATTCGCGTTTTGCGTCGAAAACGAGCTCGAAATGACGTTTGTCATTTGACACTGACATTAACATACTTTTGTTTCAGTTTTTGCTAAAGCTTTAAAGGCCATACGCCCATCACCTCTTCTTCCGAATTACTGTCATAAAATGTGCATCAGTTATGTAGCGGAGATGTGCAGACTTCAACTGTGCTATTTTACTATTTATGTTAATTTAATATGTCTTCTGCAAGTACTTTGCATGGGTATACAAAGTTCATACAAAGGCATACAAAGTTCTTGGTCTTCTGTGCTTTAACTCAAATACTCAATGATCACCACTTTATATTACACCATTCATTGCTTGACCCGGACTGTAGTTTGTTTGACGTTATTTTATATAATGTTATCCTGCCTGCGGCCTTATTATAGATGTTTGATTGTGATCGAGATTACATGCCGTCCCGTTCGTATCTATTTACTAGCACCACGTGCGTAAGTGAGATGGCACGCGATCGCAATCATGATCCGAATCATCCATAATAAGGCATCTGATTATTATTTCGACTGAAGGGCTCTATATCCATAGCCATGAAACTCATCAAACTCATGAAACGAATAAAAAAAAAACGACAGGTGACATTTGTTTTTGTTATTAAACTAAAATTAAAATAAGTTAATTTGATTTGTCCTGACTGAATCCTGATTTTATTCTCCGTTAACAGAGCTAGCATCCATATGAAATGGCTGATATTCCTAGCAGTGATGGCTTCTCAGAGGCAGAGAGGTTAAGAGGTATAAATTGAAAACAACCTAATTTCATATCATTGACTCCATGCTATTTACGTCCTGTGAAAAACTTCCCATTTAGCAACTACTCGATACATACTCGTAATTATTGTCTTTCAGAGGATGAGCTAGCTCGAGAACTAGAACACAGTGATTCAAATGAAGAAGACTCTCAAGAGATTTCCATGGAAATTGAGGAAAAGCTACTTAAAGATGAACCAGAATGTAAGTGCATGAGACATACTAGCTGTGCCGCCCACGTTCTTCACTTTTCCTTGCTCCTTGTGCTAGGTCCAGGTGAAGCTAGTCCAGCTACCTAAGTGGTTGGTCAGGTGTACTACACGAAGGCCAGCAACTCTCTGAACGACTGTACAGGCCTCCTGAAGGTTCCGCTGGTTCGCAGTGCAAAGTCTTGGTACTTGATTTGATCCGACATGCAGCCATCAATAACCACTTGTATCTATCGGTCCCTCGGAAAGTCCGGTGTCCAAATACAAAAGCCAGCAGACAGGGCGTACGATGAAAGCTTGTTGATAATGCTGTCATAGGCCTTTTAAATGACCAGGGAAAAGCTATTAAAGCTAGCCCATATTTTTCGATAGCCTCTTTCCAATTGTGTGTGGCATATGCAACAAGATTTCCAGTGGACCGGTTTCAGCAAAACCTGGTTTCAGCAAAACCTGTTCTGATGGTCACTGAGGAGGTCATTTGCTTCTAGCTATGCCTGGAATCTTGATAAGAACCACCACACTCAACTGTGACCAAGATGGGCTTGCAGTTGGCATTGTCAGCACAAGAACCTTGGGCACAGGTTGCATGTTAACAAGCTTGTAGACCACATCATCACATTACATCAGGTGAGGTAGCGGTCAAGTGCAAGCCTATTATTTAATAATAAAATAGCTTCCAGGGTTTTGGCACTTGGTCTGAGAGCAATCTTGATGAAGAGCGATGAAAACACACCTACACACCTGTCCTAAGAACCTTGCAGATGTGATGCATAACAGGTTTGCTATCTCTTCAGTGGTGTGAGCCAACATCCAGTTGGATTTTAGTATTAGTGGGGTGGCTGATGCTGACTGATCTAGCTAAAGATCAAAAACCCATTACTACAGACAGGGTAAGATGCAAGTTTTTGCCCTATTTGGCTAATGTGGTTAAAGCGAGCTTCTGCAAAACCTTTTTGCGGGACTTTGCAGCCTTGTAATACGCTTCGTTAATGATGTTTTTCGACTTATGGTTACGAGCATAGACCCAGTTTAGGTATGCCTGCCGCAGTGCGTCTACTTTCAGGCCTGTACCACAACTGAATTTGGCAAGACTAGCACATTGCAGATTGGTGTTTCTGGGAGATTTTAATGGCCACCAAGAGTGCCCACTCATACCAGGATGATGACCACGTTGTAGTTATCTTAGTAAATAGGCAATAAATAGAGAGATATAGAATTTACAATTCTGTAAGTAGTAATAATACTGATGCAATTCCTAATCTTGTATTGCAGACACAACACTGGTAAATTATGGAGAATCTGCACTGAGCACCAACATCGATAGTGAAATCATTGACGCATACTCCGACAGCTCTCAAAACATCGAAACAATCCACAGAGCTGATGAGCTAGGTAACATTTACACTGACAACTCCGAGTTTGCAAGCTCACAACCAGACATACTCACCGATGTCACTGACAACTACGAATTTGGAAACGAATACTCATTTGACAATACCAATGTTCTGGAAGAAAGTCAAGTTAATATTGAAGAGAAATTCGACTTACAAACTACAGAGACTGCTTTAGCGGCATCACCAAATGAGTTTCAGCAAAGTGAGATAGCGGATTCTAGCAACTATGAATCTTTAATGACAGATGAGATGCTCATGAATGAGAGAGAAAGAGAGAAGAAGAGTAAGAAAGAGTTGGAGGAAGAGGAGCGGGAAAAGATGCAGTGAGTAATTTGAATTTGCTTAATTTAATTAACCCTATAGTTTTCCAGTTCTAGAATCTCCTGGAATAAAAAGAATGACAATCTTGCTTGTGCAAAAAAACTAAAATTTCATAAAATGACATTGACCTGTACATTTAGCTTAATTTTTAATAGAAATTTCCTTTTATAGCCCTTGCCTTTAGATTTAGCTAGATTTGTTAAACTAATTTCTAATTATGTTTGCATATTTCAGGGTCCTTGTATCAAATTTCACAGAAGAGCAGCTAGATAGATATGAGATGTACAGACGAGCGGCATTCCCTAAGGCTGCTGTGAAGAGGCTGATGCAGACGATCACCGGGTGCTCCGTCGGACAGAATGTTGTCATCGCCATGTCTGGTATTGCCAAGGTGTTTGTTGGTGAAGTGGTTGAAGAAGGTAGGTTTTGTGTTCCTTTTCATATTTAATTCTAAATGTTTTTTGAAAATCTTAGATTGAAATAGTTGATATAATTGGTAGATAATAATATTAGCAAAAAATAGTTATTATTGAATTTATTTTTAGCACAATACACATGAGTCGCGTGGTTTCACTCGCTACTATAATGGGTGTATTTGAAATGCTGCTTTATTATCAAGGATTTAGGGTGGATATTCGCATGCGGGCAAGTAGCCCGACAACAGTCACTTAAGTGCCAAAGATAATGACTTTCATTTCTTCTTATTTCCAGCACTTGAAGTATTAGAGAAGTCTGGAGAGCCTGGTCCTTTGCAACCAAAACATCTGAGAGAAGCTTTACGGAGGCTTAGGGTGAGAGGTGCATTACCACCAAGAAAGGCACATAGAGCTATGTTTAGGCTATAATTAAAATAAAAACCGTTTGTACAACTACCCACTGCAAAATTTGGCACTGGAAAATACTAGTCACATTTTAAAAAGGTTAGACTACCAACAAAAATTGCAAAGGTTGATTTTCGTCACACCCAGGTGGATGGTTTGGGTGGTCCGTTAGAAATAAACTATGTTAAGAACAAGTTTTCCTAACCGACCACCCAGGTGGATAGTTTGGGTGATCCGTTAGTAATAAACGATTTATATAAGGTTTCCCAAGATTTGATTCACAATTGTTTTAAGATTTTTACTATCAAAAGTAGTTTTTTTTTAAATTGTCACTGTTGTTCCACACTACGATTTGCTATTTAAATGTTATAAACAATTTAAGTTAAGTAGCGCGCCGCGTGCCGCTTCCACCTCTGTGGCCGACCGACTCCGGGAGCGCGCGTATTCCCTAATGAAGGAGCTCTAACTCCGAAACTGATCGGGAGCTTGGCTCAACCTCACGAGAGTTTGGTGAAGTGAATATAAAAAAATTGTTTCGAGTCTGTAAAAAGGCGTCATCTCTCATTCAGCTTTGGACCTCTAAAGTTTTTAGCTGAGTAGACTTGCTGGTAGCAAGAATTATAGATGACGTCACCAACACTTAAATTGGTTACACAACTCAAGAATTTGAAGGCCGACTGGAAAGCGACCGTAGCTTAGCGTATAGAGCGCTCGGGCGGGACATCAACCCGGATTGTGCAGGTTCGAATCCTGCCGGTCGTCAAGTTTTTGTTTGGTCGATAACATTTAAATAATTTTACTATGCTTGGCTATTTATTTCGCTAAGTCCTAGATGTGGCTTTTTTTTTATAATTTGCAAACAAGCTACGTGCCACTTGATGGTATGTAGTCACAGCTGCCTATAGACACCTACAAATACACAGGGAATTGTCAGTGCGTTGCCTACCTTTGAGGACTCTACATGTTTGAGGGTCTTACAAGGATGGACTCCTTTGTCTATGGTTCTTCCAACCATGACGAATTTAGTATTTTTCATTATGTGCGTGGCCTACCTATTGAAGAAAGTGGCGCCACCAGGTGACCAGAAAGCCAAATTCCACTTAAATAAAAATAAAACAGTAAAAATGCATTGTTGCAGGGTTTTCTACAAAACATCTTTAACTTATGAGTAAGGATTTTTGTTATAATCTTCTAGTAATCTAGTTTATAGGTAATACTGACTGTTGTTATAGTTATATTTATAACATTTTGTATTTTCTATATTGTGATAGATAAATAAGCAATCTTTAAAATATCTTTAATAAACTATTGTATAAGTCTGGTCCGATCGTTTTGGAGAGTTGATAAACAGCATAAATAAAACGAAATCATTATTAAAATGTTAATTTTATTACATGATAAAATTGTTATTATTTAAAAACAATATACAATAGTAACTAAGGATTATTATTCATAGTTCGAAAACTTCGAAAATAAAATCAGTCTTGTTAAAATGGCCAACTATGACGAGAGGTGTTAATGGAAAATCCTTGGAAGGGTAATTAAATTATATCTAATAAAAACATTACTAAAATTACTTTTGCAAGTGTTGCAAAACAAAAATAAAAATATACATAAAATTCCATTCAAAACTCAAGAAAAAATTGGCACCCATGTTTACTTTAAAATCTATGAAGACAATTATTTCCTTTAAGCAAATGCTCATTTTATTTTTATCACAGATTTTCAGAATTTCCAAGGTTTTCGGCCAGGTTTGTCGATATCGTAACTTGAATAGAGATTTCGCAAATAAAATAAAACACTGCTTGATATTCCAAAGCACTGATTTTCAGAAGGCACAAATCAATCCATGATAGAATAGTAATGTAACATGGTAACATTTGTAGAGGTTATCCTATATTACTATCAAAATATTTTATAGCAACGTATATATTAATTTATTTTTTGGATAAGAGCATACCTTATTCATCCTAAGCAATAATGGTCCATAAGTTTTGTGCAGTAACCTTTGATCTACATTGTATAAGGCATAATATTTTGTGAATATCAGATAAGTATCAATGATGTTAGATAAAGTGACATCTGTTTGTATTTCATTTCCTTAAAAGGGCAATAAATGCATAATAACAATGTTTACAATTATTTAATCTGAAACAACTCCTTTCATATGCAAATTATATCACTTCAAACACATTTAATAACGATACCAGTACGCTTAGTCCGAGATTTGATAGTTTCCGAAAACTTTTTTCGTTTACGTATTGTTCCATACATTTTAGTAAAGCGCCTCTATCGGAGACGAGGAGGAACTAAAATCGGTAGTAAGCGGCGGTATAGATTGTTTCGTTCTAATACGAAAAAAAAATTTCGAATACCTTTTAGCCCAGCAATGTATGAACAATACGAAAACGAAAAAAGTTTTCAAATACTATCAAAACTTGTACTAAGGGTACAAGCTGTACCAAGTTATCAGTGTCAAGTACCATTATAGTGCAAATGAATATAAAAATAACGTCAGTTTCAATAAAATGCAAGTTAAAACAAAATGCGTGCTGCTCACAAGCTGCCGCTAAGAAAAACCACTTGTATTGACGCAATGAAGATCGCACTTTCACGGCCCACATTGTTCTTGTATATTTCACTCTTATATGGCCGTGTTGGCGGCCGGTATCAGGATGCATAGCCGCGGGTCGAATACGTATCACTCCGTAACAGACTAGAAATCTCACAAGCGCCGATAGATTATATCAGGAGTCGTTTAACGCCACATTCGATGCAAAACTTAGCAGTGTCGACGGAGAACCTGGTGCCGCACTCGTGGCAGAAGCGCGAGAAGCGAGGCAGGGCTGCGGGCGCGGCGGTGCAGGCGGAGTCGCGCCGGCCGCGGTGCAGCGACGCCTCGGAGCCGCTCGAGCTGAGCTCGCCGGCGCGCCGCCACGTCGGACTGCGCCGGGACGACGCGCGGGAACTCGGGCGTTTCTCTGAAAACAGGTTTACTTCACTTTAAATACGATTAAGATGGTTTATACTAGGCTCCGTTTTTTATTGTATACTAGCTGCGTCCCGCGGTTTCACCCGCGTAGTGATGAAAAAGGTGATGATGATGATGAAAAGTATCCTATGTCCGTCTCCTGGTTCTAAGCTACCTCCCCACCAATTTTCAGCCAAATAGGTTCAGCCGTTCTTGAGTTATAAATAGTGTAACTAACACGACTTTCTTTTATATTATCTACTAGCGACGCGCCCGCCCGGCTTCGCACGGGTGTAATTTACGTACGAAGTCGGGGCGGGTCGCTAATTATATTTACAAACCTTCCTTGAAAATGTATCTAACTGATGGTGAAAACCGCATCAAAATCCATTGCGTGTTTTAGGAGGAGTTAGCGGCCATACAGACAGACAGACAGACGCGGAAAGCGACTTCAATTTATACTATTTAGAGATGTAGATATAAAAACTGACCATAAATGGAGCCCATCACCGAAAACAAAATTGAAATGTGTTCAAAATTAAGACGCGGTACAATCGCAAAATTAACCAAAAGAAGTGTTTTTAAACGCTTTGTGTGACGTGACAAAATGAGTTGATCAGATAAAAAATATACTACAAGTAGAAAAAACTCCTTGTCAATAATCTTAACCGAATAAAAATTTGTAAAATTGTCTAGACTCTTAAAAAAACATGTTACAAATTGCGCAATAAAAATAGCTTCTGAAATGAAGAACTCTGACTTTTTAGCGACAACAACGTATTTTTTTGTACGAATTGTATAGCCAGACTAGTCTTTTAAAACTTTAACCAGTTAATTGTTGAAATTCATTTATATATTTTGATAAATTAAATAAAAACCCTCAAAATAATATAAACACAAGCACAAAGTCATCATCATCATCATCAAATATAATGATATACGATTTTCGACTTTAAACAAAGCCGTTTTAGATAGCAAATAGATCATGGCGTGAGCGGGTGAAAAACGAATTTGAAATCGTGATCAGACCGCGCCTTAAGGAAAAATTGAGCATTTTAATGTCTTGTTAGACAGAGAGTGCACTATACTTATAAATGATGTCACTTGTAAATTACGCCGTAAAAAGTCCATACTGACACTCATAGGTGTCAGCTGCATTTTTTTTAGCAATTACATGATCCACTCCCATAGTAAAAGTACTTCGTGATGATTCCCGACACTAAAATCTCCCCACTTATCTGCCTTGGTGGGTGAGAGGGGATCCTAATTGTACCGAAAAACTTAGGACAACGGCAACCTCCCCGGGCTCATTAGGATGGATTATCAAGTCCTCCCAGGACGCCCAGGACTTAAATATACGGTGGCGTAGATGGAAGAGATGATAACGCATTAAGACAAGACGATGTTCACAATATAATGAGAATCGGGACATCATTGCCTTGATAACAGCTTGTTATCAACTGCAAGTGAAACTAGCCAATTTACCTGTATGGTTAACCGCATGACTGTCCAGTTCCTTGAAAGGCGGATGTATGTCTGGCTTCGGCAAGGGTTCGTCCAATTCTGCTGAGCGCTCCATCGCGAGGAACTCTTCACTGGAACTGTCTCCGGATCTGTATCTACCGTCGTCTTTGTGACTGCTTGAATCTGATCCGACGGGTCCGATCTGCTCTAGAGACGGGAGTCCGTTCGGTTCTTTTGTCGCGCACAAGGACAGTTTAGATGGAGATACCCTGTTTAGGCTGAAACATGAAAGGACATCCATTATTTGGCTGGTAAATTCATAATAGGGCTTCAATTACATTTTTACTGCCTACCAAAAGGCGGCTCTCAATTCAAAAATTTTTTTGCGTTTGTATGGCTCTGATTAGACAAACACGGGAGATATGGCATAGTAGCGTGGCGGGTGCGATCGCATCTGGAAATCAGGGTTGATGCCTTTGTAGAAATCACCCAGCAGATGACGTTATTGCCCTTTTCTTGGATGTGAACTATTAGTTAGCTCAATGGCGTCGCTACAAAATTAGTGTGCATGTTTGAACACGAACGATAACTGTACGAAGGCATATCTCCCTTGTTTGTCAAATCTGAGGCGTAAGGTTACGCGATATCTCCAAAGACATTTTTTTATTACCTTGGCTATCTAGGGTTCCACTTAAATTTAGAGAAAATATTCCACTTTAAGGAGGAAAAATTCGGGGATGAATCCTGTTTATTGATCTTCCTGTGATTTCGGTTGTAATTTTTTTTATAAACATGTATTAATTATAAGACAGATGTAGTTGATTTTATCAGAATATGTAATTACCTGACTAACCTGCTATAAGCGGAGTCGTTGCTTAGTTTTCCATTAGGAGTAAAATTTCCGTTCAAAACATTTTCATCTTTCTTCGTTTTCCGTTCGGGTTTCAAACGAGTGTCGCGCTTCTGCGTTCCGTTGTGTACTGCCGAGCTATATTTAGCAGTTTCTCTGGTCGAATGATTTGTTTCGTTCTTTTCAGAAGCGTAGAATTTGTCGAAATCCTTCAGAGATTGCATTAAGTCTTGCTCGAGCTGGTCGGTTTTATGGCGGCTCCTTGTCGTTTCCACCTTTGGCGCGCTCTTCTTCTGTATAGAATCGAGGAGGGAAGTGGACCGTTTCACGGAGGAAGGGAAAAGGTTTTCGTTCACGATATTGTTACTGCTAAAATTGAGAGACATTGACTTATTAACTGGTATCATACCGTTTGCTAATTTAGGGGTGGAACTAACGCTATTGAACGCTGAACTCTTATTGCTGTCAGTCAGCTCTGATTGTTTCACTACTCTAGTCGTAGAACTACATGTGCGTTTGGTTTCCAGTTTGTGCTTAATTATTTCCTCGTCAAAGGAAGTCATGAACTCTTCCAGGTCAAAATCTTCACCGAGAGATTCGTCGTCTCTAACCGAAGTTTTTGAAGCTATGCTTTGTTCGAGTGATGACATGATCTTATTGTATTGGGTGCTTAGATCATCTATAATTGGGGCAGTGATGTTGTTAACGTTATTATTATTTTCTAACTTATCTATTTTATGATTTGAATTTGTAATACCGTTACGGTTTTTAATGTTGTTATTTAAATTACTAGAACTAAAAGATTCGAATTTAGCTGGTAAGTTTTCAGTGGTAAGAAGAGATTCCATGCTGCTTATTATGTCAGGATTGTTTAGTATCGTATTTACATTTATGGGTAAGTTATCATTTTCGTTAATGAGCCGCGGATCTATGTAACTACTATCTGTCATTGATGAATTGTCGTCAGCTAAAATAGAATCAAGGTTAACAAAACTTTTCTTTCCATCATCTCTTTTTATTTTATCTAACTTGACGGGTTGTTTTATGGTCGTTCTTTGGAAGCTATGATAAAGAGATGTGGCTATTTTCGGGATTTTATCCTTCGGCTTTGGCGTACTGTAACTAGATGCCGTATAACTTGAAAACGAACGGTTTAAATTACTGTTACGGTTAAAGTAAGATTTATTATTATCTAATGTGCTTATATTTTCCTTACTGGACTTTGTGAAGGTTGTGTTCAATTTTTGACTAGATTTTTTGTTATCATTACGATTAACTCTAAATGAACTGCACCTACCACCAAATGTGTTATTATTGTCATTGTTTGTGCTACCGAAAGACTTCATTCTTTGCAATGTTGGTGTCTTTTGATATGATTTGTTTAACGTATCTTTCATCATTTTGGTATTATTGTTAAAGGATGGGAGAGTTTTTTCTTTCGTGGTTCGAAGGATAGGAAGGGTTCTGTTGAGGTCTTTGGTAGAGGTGGACAGTTTTTTAGGGATATTGGTATCAGAGGACATCAGTTCCTTCATTTGTCTAGCTGCCGACACGAATGGGTCGTAATTGTCGTCGAGTCTGTAAAGTTATTAAAAAATATACATAAAATGACCAGATTTTTATCACATGGTAGATATGATGGATGATTCTTAATCTAATTATTGAAAAGGAACATGTTTGGGTTGTATTGAAAGAAGACGGTAAAAGCGATGAACAATATAATCTAACCTTGGTGCCTTATTTTCAATACGGGGAAGTTTTAAAGGTGGAGCTTCTGAGTATACTGACTGACCATCGCTATTATCATCCGATTTCAAAATAAAAGTCTTATTATCTTTGATACTTCGCTTCTGTTCAGCTAACATTTTATATTTCCTATTCGGTTTGTATATTCTTTGCATTCTCTTTTTGCTACAGGCTGATTTTTTTTCGGGTTTGTTATTTTCGTTAATAGACGGCAATTTAAACTCTTTTGGAGTAACTGGGACTTCTTGAACATCTAAAGATACTTTCTTTTGTGCCAAAGTTTTATGTTCGTAAAATTTTAATCCATATACAGTAATATGCTCCATATCACATACTTTTATACTATCTTCATCATCTTTAACATTGGATTTTGAAGCCACATCAGGTTCTTTCAATGTTTTTTTGACGTCATTGCCTGCCGTATCTAGAAGTTCTTTTAAATTGTTCTTTAGTTCTGCAAAAGTATCGGAAAATTTGAATTGGGGTTGATGCAGTTTGTTGTTGGTTTCTTTATCATTATTAATTGCTTCCAATGAATTCGTTTTTGGAGTGTGTATGATACTAATATCTCTGTCTAATTCAAATCGTTCTCCCTCAAAGTTTTGATTAATCATCATCTTGTCGGTTAAATTGATAAATTCGTCTAAATCGGCCGGGTCTTCCGTGAACTTGGTATAAGTTTCACCACTACCGTAACGACATTCAATGTCATTATGGTTCTGCTCTGCATCAGATTTATGATCTACGGAATAATTTAGTATGTCCTCATTGCTAACGTCATTTTCATAATTTTCATCGAAGATTTCAGCAGAAAGATCGTTTTCATCCTCGCTTCTTAAAGCTTGATTTGATTTTCTCTCTCCAATATCGATATTGTCATTCGAAAAGTTGTCTATGAATGTTTTTGATGGTAAATTGCTAGGAATGTTTGAGTTTTGATTATCTTCTATTTTAAGCATGTGAAAAGGAGTTTCTATATTGTCCGTAATAAAATTGCCAGAGTTGCTGGAAGCAACCATTGAGGAATCGAAAATTGATAAATTCTCTTTAGACTCCGTTGACTCAAATATTTCCCCGTATTGCGTTTCACAAGAGCTCACAAGAACAGGATTTTTATAAAGGAGTTCTATTTTCGGTTCAAGTTTATCAGCTTCAGTTTTATACTTCTTTTTAGATTTTCTAGCAGAAAGCTTTTGATCTACGTTATCGTGAATAACACAGGGAACGCAAAGAAGTTCTGTATTGATTCCAATAGATTGGCATTTCTTTTCGGTTTCTAGTGGCACTTCTTCAAGACTGTCTAAACTCATACTACTTTCTTTCATGATTTTCTTTGTTTCTTTATGTTTCGATTTATTTCTTTTGTCCTTGTTACTAGATTCTTTTCTAGTTTCTTTAATGGGTGCAGGGTTATCTCTGGGCGTTTCTGGTATTATTTTCTTAGTTTCCAACTTACGTGATTTAGATTTTCTACTTTGTTTCTTGGGCGGCATGGCAACTGTGATGTTTTTGCTATCTGATTTATGTTCTTTGATAATTTTTACATTATTATTTATTGGAATACAGTCTTTGATCTCCTTTGTAACTGATTCAAGATCGTTTATATTATCCAAGCTATCTTCATCTTGTTCAGTGGTATTCTTATCAGCATTCTTTCTCGGAATAGGTATCTGACTTTTTTCTCGTTTCTTTAAAATGCTTTTAGTTTCTTCCTGTTTTTCTATTCTCTCATTATATTTCTGAGCGAGTTCCTCTAGTTTTTTTAACTGCTGTTGTTTTTTAGTATTCAACTTGTTCTTTTGCTTATTTTGCATTTCAGTCTTTTTGATATTTGGGTCAGTATTACTTTGATGAACACCGGATGGTCGTGGGTCTTTTGTATTTCTAGGAAAAGGGGAAAGGAAGGGAAGTTAATTTTCAGGAAGCTGGTAACAAACAAGGAGATAGGAATGACCATATCATCAAATAAAAACGATAAAAAAATATCTACAGTGAAACATCCTTCCTTTCCCCTTATTTGGTATGTGAACAAGGAGCTAAGTAAAACCATGATTATTTATAACTATTATGAAATTTTGTACATACCTGGAACTGCTAATATCTCTTGCTAATCTGGCTTGTCTCGCTTTCACGTTGGCATCGCCTGAAGAATTATTTTGCGAGTGCCTAGTATTCCTTATCACTGGCACATGAGGGGAAGCTTCTTCGTGACAATCGTTGCTGGATGCCGACTCTGCAATGTTTACTATATTCGCGTTACATGACTATAGACTTTAAATACAGGAGATGAAATATCAAAATGGTTTACCTGACGCTCTAGCACGAGTTTGTTTGTGATCTCCGAACTCTCTCGGTGGCGAAATGCCGCGAGACGATTCAACCGAGGCCGATCGGCTATTAGACGATTTGTCTCGCGTTTGCGACGACCTTCAAAGAGAAATATCCATATAAGTAATAGTTACGACTACTTTAGACATTAGTCGCGGTTATTTTATGTGAATTTCGAACCTATCAATTTACGTGTAATAGTGAGACTGAGAACATTACATAAGACCATTCGCTATTTATGTAAAATTTACCTATAGCGGCCGATTCGATACGCCAGTTGTAATGTTTCATTGGTGTTATTATTATGACTTTATCGTTAGATCGATTTAACTGACTATGACTTTGCCGCCTTGTTTTTAAAATCATCATTCATCATCATAGTCAGCTTTTTTAACAGTCCACTGCTGGACTTTAAGCCTACCCCCGAAAGGGTGATTGGGCCATATCCACCACGCTGGCTCAGTGCGGATTGATGGATTCACATACGTCATCGAATTTCTTCTCCGTACGTATGCAGGTTTCCTCACGATGTTTTCCTTCACCGAAAAGCCAGTGGTATGAAAATCCGTACATAAGCTCCAAAGAGCTCATTGGTACGGGCCCGGGGTTTGAACCCGCGACCTCACGCTTTCGAGTCTAGCGTTCTCCCAAATGGGCTACCACGGCTTATCATCATTGCCGTCGTCTAAAACCTTCCTTTTGCCATTGCTGGGTTAGCTATGTATAAGTCTTTCTCTATCTTTTGCGATGATTTTCAGTTTCGCCATGTTAATTAAAAAGACTTTAGATTAATAATTCGGTCGGTTCAGCTATGTTAACACAAGCTTTCGTTCTTATAATATCAAAGGTATATTGCGTATGGTTTACATGATCATACTTTTTTAGTACCTACTCTGCTAACAAGATAATTGAAAATCTGTCACCTTAACCTCTCTAACCTTATTGTGTGATTCAGCAGTCTCCTTTATAGTTCTCATTACAAGTTAGACGTGTTTACTATATTCGAGCACACTGCCACGTTAGTGAGCTGAGGTTAAACACCTAGCCTGACAAGACAATCACAAAAAGTAATTTTACAATGATACTGACTTGCGTCCCCTGACTGGCGGCGCTTTGTACTGCGTACGCGCATTTAGTCGTTGTTTCGCGTCGGCGATGTGCGGCGGCGGCTGCGTTGGCGCAGTCGGCAGGATTTTCGCTTTGTCCGCGCACCACTCCACGTGGCGCTCGAATGCGCGAACGCCAAATGCCCGGTTACAGTGCGGACATTTTTGAAGCTCTGCCATTGGCTGAAACCAAAAAGTTTTTTATATGACATAGCTCTGAATATTTTCAATATTTTAATTTAAGGAAAGTACTGCAATAAATAATTAAAAAATATATATAAACGAACAATTACCGATTTAGTTACATAGCCTAAATCAAATAAATTAATGTCACGAAGGAAACGCGTATGCATTTTCGTTGAAAATTCCGTCTAAATGAAGATAGAAGTTAGTTAAAAGTATGAGTATATAGGTATTTCATAAAAATACTAACTAGGAATACAACAACAAATTACAACAGAAAAACCCTTTACTTTGTCGGAATGTAAGCAGCCATATGAATGGGCTACTTTGCTTACGAAAGGAGCCAGATTGCCCACGCACGACACATTTGAATCATAAATAAAGAATGAAAATCTTATATGGAAAGGCATGTTAACGACACAGCAAAATTAACATTACAATTACAAAATCATAAGTTACGAGTCACTTAGTATGTACCTATCTTGTATCATTGAATATGCTGTCACTGCCCTAACAAGGATAATCATACTTCATAATTACTTCTGTAACTTTTTATTGCGACAGAGTTTTTCAGAATAATTATGTCGACTCAATCTTACAAACAATGAGATCAACATCGCCAACGATCTAATATGTTATATATGTATAGTATGAAAAATCTTTGAACATCGCATTTTGCAACGAGCTAACTCGTTTGAGTTTGAAGATATTTTTTTTGATAAAAAAAATCACCGCTGTATTAAAAATTATACATCATCATCATCAGCCAGAAGACGTCTACTGCTGAACATAGGCCTCCCCCTTTAACGTCCACACTGAACTACAGCCTGCCTTTTGCATCCACTGGATGCCTGCGACTCTAACAATGTCGTCGGTCCATCTAGTGGGACGCCTCCGAACGCTTCGTCAAAATTATAATTTCTCAAAAAAAAAAAAAAACATTGAGATTGTTGCAATTTTAATTGCTTTATAACAACCTTTTTAAAGATACTGTTAATTTTCTTTTTCGGTTTTGGAGAAGGAAAAAAAAAACAAAAATATATGTTGATAAAATGATGTTAATTTATTTTCACCTTAGCAAAATAGATATATAGTCATGAAAATTGCTTCAAAACATCTGTAATCTGTAATGTTATATGCCTATGTCACCCGGGGATAGTGTAGCTTCCCGTCAGTGAAAGAATTTTTTAAATCGGTTCAGTAGTTTCGGAGCCTATTCAATGCAAACAAACAAACAATCAAATCTTTCCTCTTTATAATATTAGTATAGATGAGCCCTTACTTTATTATAATTTTTTTAAAGTGCGAGTCTGAGATTAATCTTGCCGTGAGCGCGGTCTTAAGAAGATAGATGTGTCTGACAACGTCGTGACTTTAAAACGCTTAACCGTTTTGTGCGACTACCCTGCGGAATTGTCTTCCGCTTTCATGCTATGATAAATTACTTGCATAGACTATTTAAAGTTAAACTTTCGAGCTTTTACTTGTACTTTTTGTCAGTCATTATGTGTCGTGTTTCGGAAGTGTGGCTTAATTAGCTGCTTCAGAAAAGATAAAATAAAGAGAGACGGATATTAGAAAATTACGATAATATAAGTGCATACTATGGGACCCGGGTATGTCCTAAAACTGCGACCAGAACCACTAGAGGGTGGGCAGCAGCATCCTCCTAGTTGAATGGTGGAACCTCCTGCGATCCCCAAGCCGCCTGCCAAACGTGGGGATTATGGCAAACACCCTTTTTTATATTGACTTGTAATGTTGGCCTTTTGGCCTCTACAGATGGACCGGACTAGTTAGCGAACGCAGAGTGCGTTCGGCATAACTTGATGGTAAGGCAAACACCCCCTTAGGCGGAGGCCTATGTTCAGCAGTGGACGTCTTCTGGCTGATGATGATGATGAAGTGCATACTGTGAATTGAATCTTTCTAATGAAGAGAGACGGGTATTAGAAAATTACGATAATATAAGTGCACACTGCGACTTGAAAGATACAACTTTTACTTTTACTGACACAGAAGACGTATCGAAAAAAAGACATAACACTGACCTGACTTGTAAAAATGTAGAGGTCGAGAGATAAGACACTGGTGAAATGAAGGGCCTCGGTACCGATATTCTTATTTCAATCGTATTACTCACTCACACTCTCTCTCTCTCTCTCTCTCTCTCTCTCTGTTGAATTTGTTGTGTTGTGGATATCTTGAATGCAGAGTTCTCAGCATAGAGAGACAGAAAGTTCAATACAAACTTGAAATAATGATGCTATAATAGGTTCTATCTTGCAATGCTCACGCTCTCTATCTCTCTTTCTCACTCTCTCCAGCAGAGAGCGAAAGATAAGTTTAATGTAAGATTGGATCAAGAATGCTACACTAAAGGTTAAGATAGGTCGTCAGGGCCAATGAGAAACAAAGTCAAGGCCCAGTGTAGATAGTTCTTTACTCACCTTTGTGATGGCATTCCTGACAGATTGCACCTTTGGCTTGGGCGCTGGCTTAGCGGTGGGCGGCGGACTCTTCTCTAAGAACGGACTGTTCTCCGGCAAGCCGAAGTTCTTCGGCAAGTACTGTTCCAAGTCTGTGCCTGGAACGACCCAGAAATGACGTCTCTCATTTGATATTGTAAGGGCAACATTTTGTAGTCTTTTATCAAAGTTTTTAAACTGTGTTAATGTATTTTCTTTAATGCTGATTTTCTTGAAATTGAAAGGGACGCAACAGAAATGGTCTTTAACATAAAGGACAAAGTTAAAAACGGAGAAAATGTGGAAATTACAATCTGAATGCAGCCAGTCACGCTCAAATGTAATATAGAGAAAATTCACCAAGGCAACATTGTATTAAACATGCTTATGCAATAACAAACAATACTACTCGAATCACGCACACTGACACACTTTGCGATGAAATGCACATTCAAGTTCAATTTTAAGAAGAATTTGCTACGATAATAAATAGATAAATAATTCTTAGAATTAGAGCAAGAATCCATTTGAATTTGGGCTATCGCCGTAATAACAAATACTAATAAACGTGAAAAATAAAGGTAAATGTATATTGCCTATTTTATGTGTTTAGACATAACAATGAATGTAGACGGCCTTAGAATATGACAATTGGAAGGAACTACCAAGATACACGTCTCCTCTCCAACACCCAGTTTGCCAGTTAGAGCCAGTAAAAACATGGGTGTACATGTCTTGAATAAATAATTTTGAATTTGAATCAGTGATTGAAATCTGCATCTGAGCATTATTCACTTCTATGGAGATTGGTACATAACAAAGTAGGTGATGTTGTAGTAAGCATGCCTACGCTTTAATATTTACACAAGATCACATATTACCATAATTTGTACTAACAAACCGGGTTAGTCAATTGTGAAACAAACATCAAGGGACGCCACTGAATCAACAAGACATGACATGTCACAAACTCAAACCATGCATTTGAAAGGAGTTAATTGGTGACAAGACAACCATGGTTTAGTATAATGTTGTATAATGAGCTCGACATTGGATGCTAAGTTGAGAACACACGTGGGCGTACGTTGCTAAATGATACGCAACTAAGGTACCTTTGTCCTACAATCTACATATATGCAGACGCTGTTATGCCAAAGGTACTTTAAAGCTTTGTCATTGTTATTTGTTCTTATCTTGACCTTCTCAAGTGAATAATTATTGGTAATCGTTCATAAATATAGGAAAGTTATATGAAATATCATATGCATTATGCAATCGTGATCCAATTAGATGAGATAAATACATAAACAGTCCTGTATAAACTAGACGACATGACGTTGAGCAAACAAGTGTGACACTCCGTGTTAGTAACGTCCACAAACAGTAGGAACGATGTTAAACGAACGATAGTGAAATATTTAAACGGTCAACCCACTCACCGGAATTAGCACCGTTCGCCGCGACCAGCCCTTATTACCCACAAACAACAAATAAATCATCAATATACTTAAATAAACTAACGTCATGCTATTGGGAAACACCAGAATGGGGCTAATGGGAAACCGCAAGATGCAGAATATTTTCGTACCAAACAGCCTATTAATGTTTTCGATAGAAAAAAACTATAACTTCAAGAAGTCTATCAACTTGCTAAGGCAAATATTTCTTGTGGTTTCCGAATGCCCCCATTTCACGGCCTCTACCACGGCTTAACATGGCTCTGAATAAACTACTAACTACTTGTAAACAAATGTAACTCCAAATCCAAGACAATAAAAGCCCCTTTTCAAAACTGGGGGCATGCATTTACTTCTGTGGTCGATACAATTAACTACGAAAAGGTCATAAAAAACGATATAAAATCAGAACGGTCTGATTAGTATGGAAACTCTATCTAAGGTTCCACCAAAAACCAAGTTTACAAGCATCAGATATCTAAATAAAGAACTTTATGGGCGATGAAAGTTTCACGGAAACGAGAAGAGTGTTAAATTAAAATAATTACCTTCACGCCTCTGTCGAGACGAGTCAAACGTCTTCCTCTTTTTGATTGTCATCTTTTCGCATATCTTGACATGTTTGGAGAGCGACAGCGGCACAAATGTGCGACCGCAGACTTGGCAGGGTAATAGGGGTAGAGGACCTGATGGTTCTGGAGCTACGGGTGCTATGGGATGTGTGGGGATCGGAGGAGATGGAGGTGGGCCGGCTCGGGTCGGCGGAGGAGTCCTTATCAACGGCCGGAAGTCGTCATTGCTCGGCGAAGCCTCCCCGGCCGGCTCCGGTGACGGCGAACGGGAAGACTTTCTAAATTGCTGCTGTTGATGTTGCCGTTTGCCTGCAAACACGAAACATAACCTCACTGCTAGAAGTTCAGGAGCAATGCTCATTTTAAAGCAAAAATTAGAGAACTGTACAAAGAGCCGATACGAACTGAACATTTCTTCGATTACAACTAAGATTACTTAAGCTAGATATTTTCAAGGCAGCCCTAACAAGCATGCCTCAAGTTCCCAACGCTAAGGTCATCCATTCCTTGAAAATAACCAATGCGAATTCGAAAAATTAAAAAGTAAAACAAGTTCCATTGAGTTTCGAACGCATGCAAGGGCGATTGGCGTGTAAACATGGTGACGCATGGCAGTGGCCACAACCTCCATATTGATTAGTTAAATTACGGGCTAGGTCACGCGATCTAAGACTAAATGGCTAAAACATTCACCATATAAACGGTCTCAACGACTGGATTGGTAGGGATCAGAAATTCTGTGAATGAAAATATACCTGGTGATGAATCCTTTACGTGGCCAAGTATTCGAATCAGTCACATTGTGAGTATAAATAATGAAAACATATTACATTACGATAAATCTCGTAAATGCTTGGTTTTGTTCTTTTGTATACTACGCCGATGGTCAGGTCATTTGTACTAAACATTGCTTCTTATGAGCTCTGGGGCTCGATTTTTTAATAGCTCGTATTCCATTTTGCACGAAAATATGCGAAATCATTGACTTTCGTACGAAATCCCAAACAAACGTAGCATTTCGTGTTATGATAACATGAGAGATTCAAAAATCTAGCCCCAGTTATGTAGTTTTAAATACTCCAAGCGAAAAAAAGCCTTGGCTTATCGGGATTGCTTCAAATTAATTCCTTTTGATGTCGGAAATATTCCCTGCCCAATAGCCATTCATCCAATGAAGCCTAAGAGTTATTTCGCACTTGAAATGGGGACATGATGTAACCGTAAATTAATTGAATTTGACAAAGACGAACTGAAGGCTGCGTGGGTGGTAAATGGCCAGTCAGTGGGGATTTTTGACCTCGCATTGTAAAAAGGATGAGACTATTAAAACTGATAACTTTGTGCCTTCAACACTATAATTAAACCTACAGCAAATAATACACAAGATGTAAAGTTATGTACTCTTTGCTGTGCGAGTTACATAGGTATTCGTAGCCAGTAGCTTGTACCTACGTGTTAAGTTCCAAGTTCACCCATGTCCTGCTAATTAATTCTAAACAGACGTTTCCTCTTCACAACCGTATTCGTAAACCATTAATATTCCGGTTACACGGATACCTTTGCCAACGCTTTTAATAAAATCTGTTATAAGTATTATGTTATTTACCTAGCAACATTCCAAATTTCCGACTCTGAGAAACCAGACAGCCGACCTTGAATACCTTTACATACAAAGTCAAATACCCATCAGTAAGATTAAATTTGTATAATCTTTTATGATTTTACTCTTGGGGTAGGACTGAACTCCAGTTTTATGAACAATAAATCGTAACATAACCGATAATCCGAGCTGAGAGTATAAAGATCGGGTGGCTGAACTCAAAGCTGGGCGAGTGCGCAGGCGCATCGCATCCCGATCGGGGGCATCGAGTGGTTGGCAATGCTGGCATGACTCGCCTACTAATTGTTTTAAGTCGAACGGGGTGAAACGGTTCTCTACAATAATAAGAACATCTCAACACCGATCCCCATGAGTATTGACACGGTTCCAATCAAGCTAGCCGGATTTCGTTTTTCCACACATAAAAAACGCGAAGCAAATAACTGCACAATAATCACGATAACAAGTTAATTACCTGCAGTCAGTTATGTTGCGAATCGTTTAAACATTTGGGATGTTTAAAAAATCTAGGCGTTCCGAAAACCCGCTTAAAATTCAGTTCTAACTTAGCATGCGCGCCTCACGATTTTACCAATTTGGTCCTTTCCAAGAAGATGTTCGCCGTTACCAATATTAAGGGGCTTAAATCTCATATGCGGGGCACGGTGCATCACTCACGTGCGTCGAACGCAAATTGCTACTTCGTAGTGTTCGTACCTTTAAAACACTCGAGGGGTTCATGTTATGGACGTATGTTAACAAGCAAGTCGCTGTCTGATGGCTTCGAAACGGAGACGGAAAACATCAAAGGCACAGCTCAAGTAATGAGCGGAAAGCCCCTAATGGACAACAGCCAAGCAGAAGAAACGCAGTTTAATTAGGTTGTAACTAATGTCACATTTGAAATTAAATACAGAAGGAATAGGTACACAATTAGTAAATAAAAAAAAGTTTATTTGGAAAAAGTTAACAATATGTTTTAACAACAATATAACGATGTTACCTATCCCTACAATATTTGGAAAACTGTGTCGCGGGTAACAACGCCCATCTTCGAAAAGCAGGAAAATGTAGAAAAAATCCATGTCAATTCCACCCAGTCAGAAGTTTTTCCATTCTTTAGCACTGGGCGATAGACGAACAGGTCCAATATAGCAATTAGTAGGTAATTTGAAAAACTTGTTCTCAAGATCGAGAAACTGAAAATTGGTGCAAACTTGAACTTGGTGCTGCAAATTGATCATGATAGACTATGAATACCAAGGTCGAGTACATAAAAAATCCCTTAACTGTCAGATAAAACATGAAAATTATTTAAAATCTTTCAGAAATTCACAATACACAACGCCTATCTGCCAAGACTTGTACAGTAAACACTTTTTAATTGCAGTCGGCGAGCCGCGAGCAAGCCGCGCCGCCGGCCTGAATATCTTCCACCGACGTATCTCAAAGGAACCAGCCTCGATAATTGAACTGGAAATGCGATTTATCTGATAACAGACGGATTTATCAATGACTCACTGTAATTCTTCAGACGAGAGTTAAGTCAATGCCGACTTCTTTTTCGGTGGATTTTATGAGGGGTGCGATAGTACACCGTGTTTTTAAACAGATCCGGCTGAACATTTACCGTATATCTTTTGGAGTAAGCCGACTACCAATTACTGTAGGCATGGCTTTATGTTTGAGAATATTTTCGAAGTTTGATTACCAAACGCTGATAATTTTTTGAAAGGGCAACCAGTTTTGCAAGACCCTTTTTCTATTTTTACACGGACTTAATTAGTATTACCTGTTTTAAAAGTAAATTGTAAGTTAACTTTATTGCCTGGTAAAAACAACTATCGGCAAAATCAGCATACGATAAATAACAGTTATAGGTTACAAGACACATTTATGGGAGGGTTGCAAACAATCATCATGTGACATTCGGAGGGGTGAGGGTGAGACAGTGCAATTCCGTTCCTGGTACCTGAAAGACACTTTCTTGAAGTGTCTTGGGGGAACTTCTTTGGAACAATGCTTTTCCATTGCGCTATTTATATCAACGAAGATATAAAAAAATATATAGATCGCCAATAATGGACTCCAAAATATATATTTTAAAGTTTGTTGTTTGCCAGAGTCCGAAAAATTATCTGGCTTTATCAGGGATGATACTTTTTTATGGGATGTGACATATATGGCTTTTGGTGGTCGTCTTGCTTTTTGTCGACAATATCATCCCCGCTATGGATAGCGTAAATTATCTTTTCAATAAGACAAAATTCAATAATATTCTGCAATGTGGATGGGCTTTATTACTGCTGATTCTAATTTGTTTACAATTCGTCGTCTACATTGATAATTTGACTTAAATTTACAAAAAAGCTTAAAATTTTCGAGCTCTCTGCGCTCGCGTATTATACTGTGACAAATTGTGTTTTGTGCATAGATCCGTAAGCAAGCTCATTTTTTTTTTGCATTTATTTGAGTACCTAATAGCCGTGTGCCCGATGTGATTTCTCATCGGCGACTTCTTAGGAGCCAACTTTTTTAGATTTTTGCAGTGAGGTACCTTGTATGTACGCCAAATTCCACGTTTCCAATTTTGAAAATTGATCAATCACCCACCCAAACTTTTAACCCATATTTAGCCCCCTTAGCGGATGAGTTTCCAAAAAACGATGATATAACTAACTTATAAATAGAAGTCTTAGTACAGACTTTCACGTTTCTAACTTTAAAAATGACGCACCACTTTCATACAAACTTTCATCCTACAAATATTTAGGTTTGGAGGAAAAATAAACAAAAGTCCTTTCTTAATGTTCGCCTAAGTTATTAAGGAGCACTTGAAAAATATCATGCTTCTAGAGACCCAGCAGTCTATACATATTCATAAACATAATAATATATATAGTGCATTACCTGTCAGTAATTGAAATAATTTTTTAGGGTTCGGTAGTAGTACAAGAAATCTTTATACAAATACAACTTCATTTATTTTATAAGTTCGTCTTGTCCATCGGTCTGTCCATCCGTCCTTAGAACTTTCTAACTTATCTAGTTATTAAAGTAAGTGCCTAGGCTACGGAATATGGTAGGAACCATTCGTGAGTCTCGACACGCTCTTGTTCAGTTATTATTAAGTAGAAGATGTGATTTTTAAGATGGGGCTTTCAACACACAAGAAATCCTGCGCGTTGATGCGTATTATGTTCCACATTGAATTATTGATTATTGAATTATATAATTTGGACTACTTCCCGCTTTTATTAACGAATCAATTTAAAAAAAGTATGTAAACAAACTTGGCCTGTATGAACTTATAAAATCCTTGCCTACATTCATTCCTTTATCACTCAAAGAAGTAAAGAAATCACTATAATGGGTACTAAGATACATCTATACATGGTATAAAGTTGCTTTCCGAATTCCGCGTCTGTCTGTATATCCGCTAACTCTTAAACCACGCAACGGATTTTGATGCGGTTTTCACCATCACCAGTCGGATAATTTTTCACGGAGGGTTTATATCTATACATTACCAATATTAAAACTGTAGCCGAGCTATATTATCTGTTTAGTCTAGTTAAGCCCGTTCTTAGAAACCACAAGTTTGTAAACCAACTAAGAATAACCGATAAGTAGAGTTAAATATAAATGAAGACGAACAAGGCGTTACGATGGCGCGATGATTTAGCACGCCCATTCAAGTGAAGACAAACTAATTACAAACAAACATGCTACAAAATAACAACCGATTTAACATGTTACATGAGGGTTTTGTTACAGCAGACGTTACTACATAAATATAGTCCCTTTTTAACGCGCTCGTGGTCTTAACAAAAGGATTAAAAAGACGTAGCAAAGGTGTTGATAGCGTAGGATCAGACTATTAATATTCTGTGGGCTCATCAAACCGGATAGGCGGCAACGGAAAAAATATATTTTGTGTTTACAACTTAAAGGATTTGTTTAACGCCGAAGCTTGTCATTAAATCATACTAATATTATAAATGCGAAAAGTTTGTTGGTTTGTTTGTTCCTCTTTCACGCAGCAACAGAGTAACGGATCGACCTGATTTTTTGCATGGGTATAGTTCAAGGGCTGGAGAGTGACTACTTTTCATCATCATCACCATTTTTCATCACGACGGGTGAAACCGCGGGGCGCAGCTAGTCATCTATAAAGTAGCTTTTAAACTTTTGCGATTTGAACACATGTTTTAAATGTACAAACTGCGGTGTAGGTACTAGTACAATTAGTACAAATTGTTATAACGAATTTTTTGTAACAGATTTAATTACAGTTTGTATCAGGTTAGGTTAATTTTTCTCTTTTGTGTAATTAATATTTTATGTCAGGTTAGGTTTGAATTTAGCATCACAAATATCTATAGAGAAAAATAGTTTATCCCAAAATCCTTATTGTACTCGAAACGACGTAGAAGCGGAATTACACTAGAAATTCATCATATACAAATCTATGGCCATTTTTAAGAACTCTTAACATCTGTAAAATTTACGCCGAAAACGCGTCTAAACATTAGATAATGTTACAATCATTTTCGTTACAAATGAAAGCGTATCTTTATTATGAACTTTAATTATAGCCCGCGATTCGCGTGAAGAATGTAGGTAATAAAGCACGAAATTACTTCCTATTTGAGCGAAGTTATAACTACGAAGATTACCTACACACGGTGTCAACTTTCCTAATTCATATTCCTTGAACTTTGACAAGCGCAGAAAATCGATGAGTAAACGCTTGCAAATTGCGCTCTCACACTGTAATTGCATGTTTAAAAGTGTAATGTAAGACAGATTTCCATTTTCTGATTTCAAGAGATATTGCTCGACAATGATGTGAAAGGGGCACTGAAAACAACGGTAGGTCGCTATCTGCCAATCTTCGTTACGAAACCTTTGTATAGAGATATGGGAGAGTTAAGCCGTCCGGTTTTACAATATCAGATGAACACACGACGTATTGTCAATTAATCTCGTTCATTCAGCACACGAAGCTGTCTGACAAGTTTGATGAAAGCGTCAGCAAGTCTGCAAATGAAATAAAGCTCAGGCTGGACTATCTCACACTTTTATGCGAAAAATGCGTCCGTGAGAACCCATATGCAAACAACTAATATACTGACATTACTGACTGCATCCGAAAGTTTACTCACATCGTTTACGCTGTTTGTGTAAATAGTGGTCACTTCGAAATACAGCTTCATGAGAATGTACCACATTTTTTTGTGAAGCAAGTGAAAACTTATTTAGGCACGTTGGGCACTTTTTGTAATGGGGAAAAGCACTGAACTTGCGTGACCGTCACGTTCTTAAATTCGTTCGGGTAAAGTCGGCTCGAGTCGACGGAGGGAGCGACAGAGATACAGTCAACCTTGATAAAGTTTTCTCTTCTGTCGTGTGGTCTTATAAGTACACACTTTTTAAATATTGTAGATAAGTAGGTCTAAGTTTGATCAGGAAATCGCCTGGTCATCATCAGCCAGAAGACGTCCACTGCTGAACATAGGCCTCCCCCTTTAACCTCCACACTGGCCTAATCGCCTGGTGTTTCCTCAGAACTACAATACGGGCATATTCAAGGCAAGAGTTAATAGATTTCTTCTAGAACGACGTGAGGCATCCTCGTCCACAGGCCGCGCTCACCAACCAGAGCTATTACTTTCGCACATTTTCATATTTTAAACGGTCAAAATTCGCTAAGGATTTAAACATTTATACTGCGCATTTTTATGAAGAACATTGCAAACGTTTTAAAGATTTTTTTACATGTTAATATAATGATAATGATTTTTATTTTGGCTGGAACTCGATAAAATATATATAATAATATAAATACCCAATCGGTTTTATGAAATTCTTGGTAAACTTGGTGAAACACTCGATGATTTTTATCACCACCATTATGAATGTGTAAGAAAATCGTTATATACGAGTTTTTGGAATCTCTACGACAGACGAGAACACTACCACCCGTCGGTCGTAGAGATTCCAATAATTCGTCTTTCAGTTTATTTACTTACAACTTACAACACAGCTCAAACAAACTACTTACCTAGGAATGTACAAGTTTGTGGAATGGCAATTAAAACATTGGAAAATAATAAATAAAATAATTAAAACTTAATTGCAGATGGTGAAAGTAAAATGGATCATATTTCATCAAGCCTCGCTCTAACAGATAAATAAAAATTACGATCGACTCGACGATGAAACGTAATATTGGCATCTCAAATGTCTCATTGAAACTGCTCGTATGTGGAGTAAATACGTTACTTGTTCTCGTCTATTTTTGTTACTTTAGCTGTTGACAAACTGCACAAGTTTATTTAAATAAACAACTGGACAAAGTTATTTATGGCGAATTACACTTCACATACGATAGGTACAGAACATACAGTATAGTGTACCAATTCTCACTTTCATGATAAAAAAGTTAGTAACTTTTTGGGTTGCAATATTTTTTTTTATTCTCTCTTTACCTGTTTTCATCTTGTATTTATGATGATGATGATGACGTGACCTACCCAGTGACCTTACTTTCCTGGACCTACACGAATCTATCTCACACCTTATTTATCAAAATTGGTTGAGACGTTTAGGCCAACGATTCAAATATACATACGTAGAGATCTTTATTTCTAAACGTGCACGCCCCTCCACCGTATTTTTGTAGTATTTTGTATGCGGAGTGTGGTGGAGACTGGAGGGGCATATTTAGAATGAGAGATCTCTACGTAAAAAACACGTTAACGATAATACCCTTCTTTTGGCTTTGCGTCGTAAAAAAAAACCTGGCAGTTTGTCATTTCAAGCATTGTTTATTTTACATTTTTGCATGTTGCATATAGACAATAGATAAATATGTAGGCAACATAATGTTAACTCATTTTTAGTTTAACGAAATTCAACAACGTAACACAGCAGTTTGTTTTTAAATAATTAAGTATGAAGAATTGGCTGTCGCCCGCGACTTTGTATTTGTAGACTTTCATATCATAAACATCCTTTTGACTTCCTTAATTCGACCTTTTCGCAAAATCCTTTCTTAACTTTCCTCTTTACGCACTAACTTTAATTTTCATAGGCCAAGTAGTCAAGTAGTCAATTTCGTGATGAGTTAGTCAGACAGTGAGTGAGCGGAGTGGTATTTCGCTTTTATATTTATATTTAAATGTAGTCAGTTGGATGTGACATTTAACCCGCATGTTCATAACCGCGATGATAAAAACAATAAAGTCATTATGGGGACAAGTCGACAACCAGTCATTACGCGGGTACTTAGTCACCGCAAGCGGCAATGGCAAAAGTCATGGTTTTCTAAAAGGGTGTCTATAATGTACAACATGATATTTGCCGACATGATATTGTACGGCATGATAATGTACAGCATGATAATTGGTGTACATGTACATCGAATATCATGTTGTACAATCCATGTCGTACAATACTGGCCGTCAATTATCGGCCCGTGTCTATAAAGTACGGCAAGGAATGCACAGCCAGGATTGCACAGCCAATAATCCATGTACGAGAAAAAAGTCCATGTTTTATCGGGCTGTGCATTATTATGCCGTACATTATCATGTCGTGCAATACAGGCCGTGTTTTGTCGAAACGGGCCGAAAATGTACGACCGATAAAGTACAACATGATAAAAGGTGGCATCTCCCTATTGGCTAATTTTGCTGAAATGTCTCTGCTCTTATTGGTTGTTGAGTCTATGACGTCTGTCGATTCCATGCTTCGTTTGAACAAGATAGTGTAAGATAGTCACAGATTAAAAATATGAGAACCATCAAAACTTTTTGGTGGTGAGGCGGAGAGAAGAGTAAAACTGTGTTTGATCTGTCACTCATTTCGAACCTAACCAACGCAAGTCTGACTCCAGGTGGGCTCCCGCCAGAAGCTCTTGCGGTTTTTATATACACTCCACCTAGTCTTGTGGTCCCTACCACAAGACTAGGTGGAGTCGGGGTGCTCTGTGTCGGTTCTGTGACCCATTTCGAACCTAACATACTCAAGTCCGGATGCTCTGTGTCGGATCTGTCACTCATTTCATTTGTACCTAATACACTCGGCGTGGAATATCCACGTCTAAACGAAGCATCAGTTTTGAATTTTTATGGTCACCAATTATCATGCTGTACAAAATCGGGGTGTACATTATTAAACAGAGTCAATAATGCACGGCATGATATTGTACGACACAATAATGCACAGCATGATAATTGGTGTACATGTACATGGAATATCATGCTGTACATTATCGCTTGTGCATTATTGGACCGATCTGATAATGTACGGCATGATATTGCACGGCACGATATTGTACAACATGATATTCCATGTACATGTACACCAATTATCATGCTGTGCATTATTATGCCGTACAATATCATGCCGTACATTATCTGTGTCGTACATTATTGCCTCCCTAGCAGAAGGCAGCATTATTATACACTAGGCAGCGACAAGTTTCACTATCTTAGAGGTTTATTGTCAATCTTATCAAAAAACAGGTAAGAACACCGCACGATCAAGCAAAATAACTCTAAAGAAAAACAAAGCAGTAATTTTAAAGTCATGTCCGCGATTAAATCTGCGATTGCAGTTGGAGATCGGATTGTTCCCACGAATTAACTTGTGTTTCTGAACGTAATGAAGGTAGTTATTATGAAATTTAGCAAATAGAGATGTCCGGTTTTATGGTGGCAGTTGACAGATGTGATGGATGGAGAGAAGGAAAAGTATGATGAAGATTTATCAAGACCAAGTACCTACCTAACCTAAAGGTTAATGATGACAAAGTCTGAGATAAAATATAGCTGACTATGTTTATAGAGATTGTTAAGACCTTCACAAGTATAGGTACATACTTTTTACACACTGATATTAAGGAAATGCTAATATTTGATGAATAAAGTACCAGTCCCTCCGGTTGTAAACGTTCACCAAACACTTCAGATAAAAAACAAGTAGAACGAAGTTACCTTTTGTACGCCAAATTTTTATGCCGCAAAACTTAACCATGTTTGAATATTTATAACCGCTTTACAATTCACAACAGCACTAGCTTGTAGAGCTCTATCTTATACACTGAACTGAAAACAAATACTCAATACTGTGGTAGCGAGTGCGAATACCTATTCATTTCATACTACAGAGTTCAAACCACGTGCTTATCAGTCGTGCTTATTTTGCTTTACGTAAAGCAAAATAAGCAAAGGCAGTAAAGGCAACTGCTTGTATAAGTTAACATTTGTGTTATTTTAAGTATTATTGTTATTTCATTTCTTAGTTTTTGAATTTAGGCTCATTTAGGTATATTAACTTTAGCGGTTTTTATAGAATAAGTGGTAAACAAGCGACGTGCCACCTGATGGTAAGTGGTCACCGCCGCCTATAGACACCTACAATACTCGGGGCATTGTCAGTGCATTGCCTACGACACCCTTCGCAGCAGCTCAATTATGCTGCAAAACGTTGCAATGTAAAGCGTTGTTTTAACATAGCTTTATTGCGTGTATCATCTAGCATTCTAGCTAAACAAAACGTATGAATCCAGTCCACATCCTAAGTAAGTTATGGCGTAGAACAGCAGGTAAACTTGTTCTCTATACAGAATTATAAGCATCTAGTGCAGGAAAATAGTGATCACGATTTTATAATAATAAGCTCGACAAGAAAGATCAAAGGTACGATTAATTCCTGGCCGGTAACGTAACCAAATTTTACTTTATGAATATTTCGGTGTTAGCGATTACGGCTTTTCAAGGTCCTATCGCCTGTTCAATGGCATTAATGTTTCTTTAATAATAGTCGTTTTGTTACCGCCGCCATTGTGTGCTTTCTTGGCCATAAATTTATTCAAAGGTGTTTAATTTTGACAAACAATGTTAATCATTCGAATTGTCTTAAAATCAGTTTTAAAAAAAATTGTTTTATTTGCCAAAATGAATAATCAGACAAAATAAGATAAATTTGGGAAATGTATAAATATAAAAAATCATCTATTCAACCAACTATTATACCTCGGCTGTTTTTTTTTTTAAATTTAGTTATTTTCTCAAATCTGTTACATCGTTTTTAATTCGTTTAAGACTAGGTCACGTTTGTAGTCCTGTTCAATTATATAAATTCTAAATTGTAGACTCCTATTTGTTCTTGTAGTTTGGATATTAGTCCGTTAAATCACATCTTTTTTTGTTGCCCTCTTCGTAGTAATAAGTCACTTTTTATTCCACCATCACTAGATGTAAATTTCCGTTTCCATTACAAATTTCTTCTCTACTCTCATTCCCAAACAAGAAATTATTTTTTTCATTCGCTAATTTTATTCAATCTAATACCATCCGCCTTTAGTTTTTCCATTTGTTATTTTCTGTTAGTAGTGTCATCATCAACCAATATTACTTCGCCTTTAGACAATCCTACTATCTCCTCCCTCACTGTTGATGGCAAAGTTGCCGCAATACCCAATTAGGCCATAGAAAAGTTAAAAAAAAAATTGGTTTTACCTACATAAATGTCAAAAATGTTAATTATAACATTAGTGACAAATATAACGTCACGTTTGCTTACGCTCAGTACAAAATAATATGATGTAAAATATTATAGATAGTTCATGATATTGATGGTTGTTTTAAGGATATCTTTAGTCTAAAAATCTTTATAATGAACAAAAATCATCTGCGCACCGCGACCGTTACAAACTTATTAAAAAAGTAACGCCCATCCCTCACCCTAATATAACTAATACACCTTTCACAGATTTCCTATAAGTAATCCCGTTTATTATTCAAGTTAACAGCGGTAACCAGCTGTTCGCAAACAGGGTCGTCCTCGTCGCAATGAATGTGGTAAAAAACTCTAGTAAGAACTCTACGCACCCAGCTTGCCTTTGTGGGAATGTGTGTCACATCACTCACATCAACTCGCATGGATTTTATAGTGGAGTTTTTTAATTCTAGGAAGGAAAGTTGGGTGTAACAGACAACCGTCTTTATTCTCGCCGACTTTGAAAATGTGCAAAAATCCAAATTCCCTAAGGATTTGAACATTTTGAGCAGTTCCATTAGGTTAAAAAAATATAATAAGCTTGCGTTCGGTATTTCTATCACAGAACTACATTAGGAGGAAAAGTTTAACATTTCTATGACGTCAGTTCTAAAAAACAATACAGGATTTTCGATTAATTATTTTTTTAATAATTCCTGGTAACCCATGCGAAATGATTGGCAATGGCATCGATTCAGATGTACTCTAGACTAAACTAAATTTGACAGCTCTAAAATTGTTGCCATTCTTCTCTCACACATTAAAATTAAAAGAGAGGCAGATAATTTTAGTCCTGTCAGATTGGTTTAGTTTAGTGTGTGGTATGACAGAATCGACGCCAATATTCTAGTATTCTACGGTAGCAGTAAATATACGATTGGCAATAACTATAGTAATTGCAGAAAAAGAGAGATTTGTATCAATTGTAATTGCCGTTGAGCAGAGAATGCGCTGATTGGTCGATTCATTACAATTTTAAAACAGAATAGAAACGATATTTGAAGACTGAGCGTAATGAGATAAATTACGTTGAACTATCCAATAATCATAATAATGAATAATAATGGACTAAACATTGAGATAATTTGGACGTGAGCGTCAAAATAAATATATAGTTTTGGTACTCTATAAAAGTGCAAACATTATAAATAATTGACGAAACGTGACCAAATTTTTCAACAACAGGCTTTTAAATTCAAGTCGAATAGAAAACAAACATTTACCTTTCTTGGAACCGAATATGGACTTGAGTTTCGATATAGTGCTCTTCTTCATTTTGGGAGTAACTTTTACTGTTCTCCAAATTGATGCACAAGTATTGTAGACATCAGTCCACCACTGACAGAAATACACTCGACACTACGTCCTCAAGTTTTTCAGGCGATCTCTCGGCTTTTTGCTCCTTTTGCCGCTCTTATTTCCGTGCTACGAAAATAGTCCCAACGCAACACTTGCATCGGCGCAGACGCATCACTCATACGTATGCTACGATAAACACGAAATAAAACGAAACCGCATAATTAACTAACCGGTATCTGTTATAGAATTTAGTAAAACACCATTGATTGTCACTTTATGTTCACTATCAACACAAAAGTATGAAAACACGATTTGTAAAATTATTAGCAAAAACACTCTTCCATTTACCACTTCAGGCTATCTACTGGCTTGGTCTTATCATTGTGCAAGCCAACGTTAATATGATAACGAAGTGTCAAAAAACACAAATTGAACACCAATTATACGCACGAGTTTACGGCGGACGGCCGTGGAGAATACTGAAGTTAATATTTATAATTCCATTCGTAAACGAGATAACATGTCACGATGGTGTGATGTATTCAAAAACAGCTCAAGCGTCGGTTACACAACTCGTGAACTGGCCAGCGACGGTTTATGATCAACAATATAGCGTACGAGCTTAAATCTTCGAGGCGGGAACCACCGCGCTGACGCCTATTCTTAACCGTGCTGCGAACTCAACTAACAAGCACTACAAGCAGCGGCGCGAGCGCACCGCAAGGGAATAATAGAGAGCTGGCCGGTATACGCTGAACTGGAACAAAAATTGACACAAATTATGAGCCCTCTTCCGTTAACAGAGTCCAGTTTCCGACTAAACCCAATCAACCGTGGAAACAAATTCAACTCGTAAAGGCAATATTAGGAGAGCGCCAATGTCGCGCCGTTGACAACACCGGAGATACGGCATCCGCTGGCTCCTTTTAAAAATGGAATTTAACGTATAGCACTTTTAGGAAACGAGCCGATACAAATCGGGATAATGGGCCTGGACCACGAATAAATCACGAGGGGTGCGAGAGGAATAAATATACACAACTCGCTTTAGGGTGAATGGGACAAAAATTTACAAAAAAACTGCGCAGGAATTTCGAACTTATGTGAAACTTTTGAGGCCTGCTGCACCGTGGGAAGAGATTACTCATAGAGACATTTAGTGCACTGAGACGGAACAATGAAAATTTTAATGTCCTTTGTAACTCTATCTCCATAGAGACACTTTTCGTCTAAGCATCATTACCGTTATTAGACGATGCCGTTAACGGAAACATAACGCATCCTCTCTGGACCGACTAATTTAGTCCTGTTGAAAATTACTTCCTTATTCTCGAATGAGGTTGAAAAACAAAACAACTATTTTAATTTAAACCACTTTGGTGGTACAAGCTTTTCGACTAAGATATACTTAAACGATACTTACAGTTAACACCATAAAGTAGACTATTTTAATGATTTTGTCAGCAGAAACGTTTATGAACATAATGCATATTGTTAATTACGCAAAGCTAGTTGCATCGCGAAATACTCACCTAAGTTGTACAAATGATTTGTCTCGTGACACATTGGTAAGTGTTAGACTGTTAGTGTGTTTATTTAGGTTTGCTTCATACTTGTACGCAATTCGCAAGTGTTGGGGAGTGGCACTGATGAAATCCTGCTTTCGGCAATGTAACCCGCGTTTTAAAGACGCCTATGCAATTTATGTTTTTATACTCGGACGAAAAAAGACTACAGACGTGAATTTCGCCAGTTTAAATAATTTGGTTTTAAACCTTTTCATGAGTGATTTTCTTTTACTTTTCGAACATTTACAATATTTTCGTAAACTTACCTACTGAACATATTCGGTATAAACCAATGACGATATCAATAAAGTACAAATGGATCAAATGTTAACTCGGGTCAACAAGGAATTCATATCACTTATTATATAGCAGTATTGCGAGCAGTGAGAGCGAGAAAGAAAGGGTCAGCTAATGTGCATTGCTAAGGAGAGAAAGGGAGGAGAGAGTCTCGAAATTCATAGGCAATTTGCTGATGTGCAGTGCAGCATCAGATGCAGGTATGTAATAAGGGTAACATGTGGCTGCATGTAACTGTGAGTAATTATGTTTGTTTTATTCGTTCGTTTATTCGTTGAAGTAAATTAGCAAAAACATTGTCTTTGTCTTTTGTCTCTAGTGTTGTGATATCAATGATAACTTTTTAGGACCTTTCTTCCTCTAAGCTTAACTAAAAACTCAACTGAGGTAGTCTAATAAAACTTAAGCCTAAAATACCTTTTGGATTAAGCTGAAGTTGTATTTCTATCTATCGGGTAGGCAGAAACTATTCCTCTTAACAAGCTTTTATTTAATTTGCCTTGTTAGTTTGGTTAAAATCTAGCAACTGAATTTTAAACAGTTATCCCTAACCGACTGACCTGAAATTTTACATGCACGTTTAGTTTGAATGACAACGCATGGTTAGCTAAATAACGTTATTCTGAAATACCTTTCCATCGTTTCTACTATCCTGGTATTGACAAATTTATATAAATCCTAAAATATGTCTTTGAGGACGTGAATAGAGTCCTCAAAGGTAGGCAACGCACCGCCAATGCCCCGGGTATTGTAGGTGTCCATAGGCGACGGTGACTACTTACCATCAGGTGGCCCGTCGCTTGTTTGCATACTATTATATAAAAAAAAAAAAAAAAAAAAAAAAAAAACGGCAACAAAATTCTTGCTTAATAATTGATTACGAAACAATGAAAAATAGTTCCTCTTTCATAGCTGATTACGAAACCCAATTACGAAAACGGACCAAACCCCAAATCCATATCGGACTCGCTAAGATCAGTAATTTTTTATGCACCCCCATTATACGGATGGGTATTGAATGAAAGGGTTGGCTAAGAAGAATATGAAAATCAAAATAAATTAAAAAAAAAGATTTTTATATTAAATATTTTTTTTCAAATTGTCTCTCTGAAAAGCTCTTGGCGTTTGAAGGTTACGTACGCTGTAGGCTACAGTCTACAGTTGAAGGGTTTAAAGGGTTGGTTGGTTGTGAATTTCTAATCCATACAGGCTACAGCAACGGAATGGAACAACCTACAGGCATCCTTGTTTCCTAAGAGATACATTCTAGGTAGTTACTAGGTTATCTTTTAAATTTGTATGCTACATCTTCAACCACTTTGTCGCTTGCTAACAGGTGAGTTTCTAGTCAAACGCGGGCTTATACACGATCAAAAAAGAATCTATAAATTATCCTATTTTCTTTATTCAATCATAATAATATATTAAGCTTTATATCGCATTTCTTTTGTGATGTCTGGTTTAATTATAATGAACGGTATTTGACTTGTACCCACATTTCTCCACCCTAGCTACGGACCTGATGGAACGCAATGGAGCGCGTCAGACCGTTCTCCAGGCGCATGCTTGGATGCGCGTCCCGGCCAGGCTCGTTACTTGCCGAGCCTAACTTATGTAAAAACTAATATATACATGATACCGCGTACAGACTGGTGAAACGTAACATAAAATTAAACATTTCAATAAGTATGTTACATTGCATCACTTAGGACGAACCGCGCATTTACTACGAATCTCTGTGCAACTGCGCCTGCGCGCCTCTCAAAAACCGACATTTGCGCACGACTTGAAATTATTGTTGTGTGCGCGAAAAAGAAGCAGTTCCTGCACGCTACACGTCTAAACTAGGCGAATATGTTTCGATGCATTTTACATATCGTGATTGTATCAATTTGGACGGCACATGTGTTTGGACTCGGGTATGTCCTAAATCTGCGACCAGAACCACCGGATGATGGGCAGCAGCATCCTATTGTTACACGGTGAGCGTACTGCAATCCAAGCCGTCTGCCGAGTTTGGAGATTTTGACAACACCCCTCTCTTAGATCCGGGAGGCTTTTGTTCAGCAGTGGACGTTTAATGGCTGATGATGATGATGATGTGTTTGGACTCGGGTATGTCTTAAAACTGCGACCAGAACCACCGGAGATTGGGCAGTAGCGTCCTATTACACGGTGAACGATCCCCAAGCTGTCTGCCAAGTGGGGATTTTAACAACACCCTTCCCTAAGATCGGCTTTTTTTCACCAGTTGAAGTTTACTGGCTGAAGATGTAAGATGTGTTTTAAATCGTGTTGCATTTCATGTTACATTTCAACAGTCTGTACGCAACGTGCAACGCTTCATCACGGACACGGTACATGTCGTTGCCCCTTAATCTGAACTTATACGCGACTAAACAGCAAATCAATTTCTCCTCAATACACTTATGGACAAAGACACGTCATCCCGCTGCCATATTATGAAGTTGCAACGCTCTAAATACTCAAATAGGCGTTCTGAGAGTGCATGTGCATAATCAAGATCAGGCAGAATTGTGTTTATTGAATCATACAATTATAACAAGTCGTGATAATCTTGTGAAGCAGCTATGAACTCATGGTAATACTGATCATAATCATCGTTAGGATTCTAGACTAGTCATTCCGGAGCAAAAGAAGAGAACATTACGCTGGGGAGTTTAAAATATGCGGCTAACCCCTAGCGAATAGACTAGACTGGCAATTAATTGGCAAAAGATGGAGGAGCGCCCGTAACGGGCGAAAATCGAATAAAAATAGTTATTTTTTTTTAATTTCAGGTTTAATTTTAATTAAAGAGACAGGTATTACTTGTAATATCACTGTTTCATTTTCTCGGAACCCCGAGTGTAATACCTAACTTGTGCATAAAACCTATTTTATCCTCGAATTAAATATCCGCCTAGACTCGACTAAAACGACTTGTTTTATGTACACGTTGTACAATATACTATTTTCTCACTTTTTTGAAAAATTTATTAATCTAATTCCGGGTGGGATGGGTAGTTAAAATTTAAAAAACTAGTTTAGCCGTCTAGTTTGGGATCTCTAGAAAATATAATATATCAAACTAAAAGAACTGTGAAATAGATCCGAAATTGAAATAGTAAACTTCACTTCCTTATACATTAGCATATCAAGTACAATGGTTTGATTACATAGTTTCACACCGCAATAGCCCACATTCGAGCGAAAAGGCGAATTTGATATCCAACTCGCAACATGACCTAGCCGAGATCAATAGATCGTTTGGGGACATAGCGGTATCAACGACAAGATAGGAATAGATTACAATAGAATATACACTCTCTCGATACAACTGCACATGCGATTCGATCATTTTCTCCCGAGAGATTGTAGAGTCACAGTAAAAGCGCCGATATTAGTCCAATGATCTGTCAAAACAGAAAAATAACCAGCAACAAATAATCATACAAACATTCACGGTACAGATGACGTCAGCGTTAAAAAAGAGAGACAATGGTCGACCCATCCATATTGAGCACGGCCGGGTATAATAATATGAATGAACCTGATTTTAAGAGACGTGAAACAAAACACGTGGTGTCCAATTTACTAAAACCTGTTTATGACCCATTACTATCCCCAGAACGAGGAACTGACGTTACTATGTCACACGAGTCTGGTCTAGCTGAAACCGACAATAGGCTCTCGTTTCACAATGAACCCTAAAACAGGCAAGTCGTGCTTCCTTTCGTATCAGATGAATCTTACGTAAGAAATAGCAGCTATCTTACGAGTGTTCTTTACGAGTACCATTTTTGGACGTAATTAATCGTTTAAATTCAAATAATGGGCCATTAAACAACAATTATGCAATACTGGTCTCAAGTAATTTACCCATAAGCAGAATCAATATTTTCGTTTACTTTTGCAGCAGAACAGGTGTCAAAATCAATACTGCTTGTGTGGGCGACACCAAGGTTTATCAAACGATATCTTTGTTAATACAAACAATATCTGGTACTGATCATGATACTTTAATCTGTAACAATATCAATGACCAAACTAGAGGTAAAACTTGTAATTTTTTGACGGAAACTAGAAATGTTTTTCAAATGAGTAGACGTTATGGTGTGCTGGACATGGACACTAGTTATTATGAGATACTGGACATGTTTGGACCTAGTCATTATGAGACACTGGACATGTTTGGACCTAGTCAATGAGACACTAGACATGTTTGGACCTAGTCATTATGAGACACTGGACATGTTTGGACCTAGTCAATGAGACACTAGACATGTTTGGACCTAGTCAATATGAGACACTGGACTTGTTTGGACACCAGTCATTATGAGACACTGGACATGTTTGAACACTAGTCTAGTCATCTAGTCACTAGTTTATTGTGCGAAATGTTAGTCAGTGGAATGCGCTGCCTGAATGGTTGTTCCCCGATGGTTATAAACTGGGTGTCTTCAAATCACGAGTGAATCGGTTTCTTCTAGGCAAGCGTGCTCCAACGTAGACCGCATCATCGCTTAACATCAGACGAGAAGGTAGTAAAACGCAAGCCGATTAGTAAGTAGTAGATTAAAAATATATAAAAAAGAAACACTGGACATTGTGGGACTGCACGTATTACGATATCTAGTAAGCTAAAGAGTCTAGCTCTTTAGCATACTAGACATTGTCAGCATGAACGATTAATGAGCTAACAAATAACAAGCTTCATTCTTCAAAAACAGAGATTCGACAACGGTATTGTCATACTAGCTGCGCCCCGCGGTTTCACCCGCGTAGTGATGAAAAATGTTGATGATGATGATGAAATGTATCCTATGTCACTCTCTGGCTCTTGAACTATATCCATGCAAAAAATCAGGTCGATCCGTTGTTTCGTTGCAGCGTGAAAGAGGAACAAACATCCATACATTCAAACTTTCGCGTTCATAATATTAGTTATAATATTAGATTTCACAAACGGTAGACCCGAACAAAAATGATGTACCAAACCTTACTTTCATATTGAAAGACCTATTCAATAATAACCCACATGATTTTACTTCTTTGGGAGCTAGTCGCCATCATAATTATATGATGATATCACTAACCCGGTGTCCATCCTTGAACTTTATTCATTATCGAAATCGGTCAAGGAGCTTATGCTGTAGTAGTGCATACGTCATTTTCATACATATTATACTCGTACAAACTTTAAAGTTACCACAATACCCTCTATTTGGCTTTACGTCGTCCGGTAATAAAAGTAGTATACCTACTGTATCGTCACTAATCTATCTTCTACAATGACTTTTAATTACATCAATGATCTTGTATATACAGTGTAAACTCTTTAGAACGTCGTTCGTTATAACGAAAAACTCTCTATAACATAGAAATTTGTTCAATTTGGTTGGTTTACCACAAAACCCACACATTGATTCACTCTGTATAACGCAACCGCCATTCTCTATTACGAAGAAATATTTTCATATTTAGACATCAACAACATGTTTAACAATGCAATTGTTTTTATAATCAGCCTCGAAAACTAACCTGTTGAGGTGCCGAAATTTCTAAGAAAGACATCTGAGGTCATAAACAGCCGTTTCGGTTTTGTTTTTGTTAATTGCCTTAACATGTGTGCCATAATTCTTAAATTACATTGTCTGTAGGAAATTTTGTTACTAAACGTACCATCGTTACCTATAGTGTATTATCAGTCGTAAACCAACGTAGAAACTGTAACTGAACTGTAAGTTGAATTATGTATTGTAATCGGTTTAATTTGGTTTTTTTTTTCTTCCCTCCCTATAACGAAAACTCTTTATAACGAAAAAAAATTGCTCGTTCCCTTGAAATTCGTTATAAAGAGTTTACACTGTATATGTATCGTAGTACAGTATGAAATCTTCGCTATATTATAAAACTAGCGGTTAACTACCAACATTGAAAGATTTTTTCAAATCAGTTCAGTAGTTTCGGAGCCTACTCAATGCAAACAAACAATCAAATCTTTCCTCTTTATAATATTAGTAGGTATAGACAAAGTCGTGTATGTTACACAATTTATAAATCATGAATGGCTGGACCGATTTCTATGATCCTTGATTTGTTGGATTCTTCTCCACCCCGAATAGCAGAATAAGTATTAAAATATCGGAAAATTCACACGAAAAAATATGAAGAAAATTCAGTTTCCATACATTTTGTATGGCACGAATAGAAGTCTATTGTGCATTGATTGGGGCGCAGCTAGTAAAAGATAATGATATATTTCTGGAAAAAGATCTAAAACAGGATAAAACTCCATTCTTCCACAGTAGGTAGAGTTGAACCTAAATAAATGTACCAAAGAAAGTGAACAACACAGAAAATATAACAGTGTCCAATAGAAATGCATTGCAATGACGGCAAAACAAACATCGTCTGACGAAGATAAATAGAAACAAGCTGTATTTGCAGTGCTTTCATGAATAGATGACTTGCATCCGTGCAGGTAATGCAAAAGACGTGACTTCAATTTGCTAAACGACTTATCAACTTTAACAGCACAAACAACTTATCTGCGAAGGTGAGTAAACGACTAACAATAGGCTACCAGTTTTTTTAAAGCTGACCCTAAATAGAGCCTATCACCGAAAACAAAATTAAAATGTGTGTAAAATTAAGGAAGATTTTAATAAGCTATAATGTCTTGATAGACTGAGAGCAAACTATACTTTCAAATGACGTCACTTGTGATTGTAAGAATGCCATACAAATTCCATTTTAACACTAGGAAAGGTATAAAGAGTAAAATCTTTAAGGTGGTTCGATTCACCTATGGCGGAAAATTCAAATTTTAAACAGTTTTTTGGTTCTAGTAGCCAGGCCAGGTAATTATATTTAAATAACACAGTGTTTGCGCAAAATTTTGGCTGTTCTTTACATCATAATGTACAATTATTTAACAGTAATGCACCATATTGCTTACATTTGTGAATAAACCGTTTGAAACAGCAAAAATTTGTTTATTCACAAATGTAAGTAATAATGGGCATTAGAGATAAATAGCTTTACATGATTTTGTAAAGAATAATAATCAATCTGCGCAAACATCATGGTTGTTTACAATAATTACCCGGCCTAGCTACAAGGACAAGAAAACTGTTTGAAATTTGAATTTCCCGCCATTTGTGCAACGAACCACCTTAAACACATTATCTGAACTTTATAAGACGAAATGTCTTTAGCATACATTTAGTTATACTTTTCACTGAACCGTGACTGAACCTGTTTTTTTTTTTAAATCAAACTTCTTTTTGATGGCGTATTTACAAGAGGTTGTCAGCTTCATTCAGAAAATACAATAGTGTCGCCATTAAACTCTACACTCTATCAGTTACATCGAGGTCTCGGAGTTTCGTACCTTTCTAAGATAAATATTTCAGAATAAAATATGAATGAAGACGAAGATGGCTATAAAGCCGTTGGAGATAGTAAAAAATTTATATATGCGACTATAAATACATGTAAATGCTTTTTGCCAGATCATCATAACACATCGACGCCCACGACAAAACTAATAAATTGTTGCGAACGGTATCAGAGCAACGATAACAAAGAATGGGACTAAACGTTTGAAATGTTTCGAGAGTATGAAAAGTAACAGAGCAATGATAAGCTTAGTAACCGTAGAATATCATCCATGTCTTCCTATTTTAGAGTTCCGTACCCAAAGCATGTTAACGGGACCCTATTACTAAGCCTACGCTGTCTAAAAAGGTAGCCCATACAACAAACGTATTTTTGACTTTGATTTACTCGTAGTGTAAAAAACAGTACAAAAGCGTCAACTTGGAAGAATATTATCTATATCTATACTAATATTATAAAGAGGAAAGATTTGATTGTTTGTTTGCATTGAATAGGCTCCGAAACTACTGAACCGATTTGAAAAATTCTTTTACTGTTGGGAAGCTACACTATCCCCGGGTGACATAGGCTATTTAATATCTATACCCGTGCGAAGCCGGGCCGGACCGCTAGTGTAATATAAAGAACACACTCTAAAGTAAAAAAAAAAAAACACCGGCAAAGTTAGAATCTCCACCCGCTTCCAACCGGCCCTTATGGAGATTGATGGAGGCCTATGTCCAGCAGTGGACGTCCTACGGCTGAAATGATGATGAAGTGCAAGTCTTGCGCGCGCTATAGGTCGTCGACCTATATGGTGAACACACCAAGCCTGGCATGGGAACTGGCTCTCAAGCGATGCTCACCAGAAGTATCTCTTGCAAAAACATAGCCAAAGCTATTCATCCTCATAATTAGTACTTTACAGACGACTCTAACTAAAACGAATGAGTGACAAGACGAGTAAGAAGCTCACCTGATGGTGCCAGGCTTGCCAATAATATCACGTACCATGTATATAGCTGCCGTGCCACCCGAACTCTGAAGAGTTCAAACCCGTGCACGCTAGTGAGGCGAATGAACCTATGGTTTCATTCAGCCTTAAACATAACGCTTATAATTGCTCTGTTTCGTTTTCGCATGTGACAATGTCCGCCAGCAAGAAGTTGACAAATGAATTTCAAGAATTGTTTAACTTAAGTAAAGTTTTTAAGTATGGCCGCTAACTACTTATTTGTAATTAAAACTGAATTTCCTATTTTTGGTGACTCCGTAGCAACTACCAAGTGCCATAAACCCTAAAACAGTTTACAAGTATTCGTTTCTTCCCCTAATATAAAATACAGCTAAAAATACAGTAAAAGCACGCTAAGTCAGGAATACAGGTCAGAAGAAGAATGCATGATTGATGACGCCAATTTCCTATTGATCGTTTATAATGGTCCAGTACGTTGGTTTATTTGCGTAGTGGATCGGTTTACGTATTGCGCAACTTAATGGGATTGATTGTTATTCGGTAAGAGTTATTAGAGCTAATGGATTTGATTTAAGAGTACTAGGAATTGGGAAAATTGATGGTATTGACCGCCTCAAATACGTAGAGTATCATGATGGACTCCGTAAAAACCGTCATTATGAGCGTGAGTGCTACTAATGTACTATTTTATGAAGCTATAACACCACAAAAAATTTGTTAAAACGGTAAAATATTTGAACTACATATATACCTTGCTCTACACACTGCTCTACTCTACTGGTTTACTGCTACTACTCTAAGACACCGTTGCCATTTACGTCTTTTTGCGTAGAAAATGGAATATTTAAAAAAATTAATTTCCCTACAAATCGAGTGATCTTCGAACTTTTTAGGTGAGAAAAACTATTAATTCTACGCATAGGTATTTACAATAATGTTCTTTCCCCGTTCGTTTTGTACTACGCCCTTTTTGATTTGAGTTGATTTATTATGTATGAACTAGATTTTATAGAACACTGTTTTAAACTATCGCGGTTGTTCACTAAAGTTATATGATTATTTACGGGATACTTACCGTGGTGAGGTTGTGGAATGAGCTCCCGATCGGTTAGAGTTCGAGTTCCAGTGATAAACGTAGCACAAGACTAAGAAAGAAGGTAGATCGTTATGTCTGCACCTAACTGTTCGACCAACCACCCGCATTCTTCAGTCTTCCCGTGAACATGGTGCATGTAACTACGCCGAAATATCGGGAGGTCATTCCACAACCTTACCACGGTAAATATCCCGTAAATAATCATATCACTTTAGATTTTATAGGTCGTAGAAATTATCATTCATTCAGTGACAGTGGATAGCTAACAGTGGATAGATATCTAAGAAGTATACACTTACCTACTACAAATGGCCTAAAATTATAATCAGCCAATGACCACCAAAAGAATGTAGGCCTCTATTATCATAATCGATTTTAAACTTTTATGAATTGCTCTCCGCTGTTAATAAATTGTTGATATTAAACTATAGATACAAGGCTTTGCAAATTGATTATGTTCAATTACACGATGTCCAAGTAACAATAAATAGCCCAATAAATGTTTATGCAAATCAATAATAACACGCAGCTGGAAGCAATCGTTCCAATCAATTGCTCAATGTGCACCAATAAAAGCGATGAAAGAATATTAACATTACAGAGTAGTTACAGACATGTCTGAAGTACAGACGAGACGAGCAAGATATCCACATGATAGTAAAACGTTTGTTAAAATCAAACCATCTTGTCACAGCGCTGCGGTCGCATATTTTATGAGACTGGAAAAATAATCTAAGAAAAGTCCATCACAGGTCTACGTGTGTTGAACAGCTACTACAGCGAAGTTTAACCTAAAACTAAAGTTGCAGCCATACATCAGTCATTTCCTACCGTGTAATGTATACCAACCATCAACGTGGCAGTCTTTTTTCGCAAGATTGTAGGTTTACAGGACTCGATGCAGGTAGAATGTGCTACAGATTGCTACAAAGTTTAAACTCTACTTAGCTCTTGTTAATTTAACCCTACTCAGCACTGTCTGTAGTCCTTGAAGTTCCACTTGCTTAGTTAACTTTGCTGACTCTATAAAACTTTGGGCAGCTAAAGTAAAAAATATGCATAAATCAGTACTTATCTATATAATAATACTAGTAATGTTAAAATGAAACGATACATCGATATAATAATGATACAAAGTTAGAGCAGCAGCGATAGACACCCGCCTAACAAAGAACTCTTGCTTTTGCGAATGCCGCGATAAGTAGGTTAGGTAGGCAGATCATAAAAGCAAAAGATGACCACATCCATACCTCACCATACATACATTATACACAACTACTTATTACCCAGCATTCGATCTCAGGTGGGCGACCGTTGCCCACACAAAAGTTCACAAAAACATTCGACAATCACGCCATTCTCACAACAATCTACAATGGACAGAAATTAGTAACTTGATCTCCACATTCACATTACACTTGACTGTGTGAATTGAAAAGATATCGTGATCACTTTCACGTTTTGAAATTTGAATTACGAAGTCATGATTCAGATTTATCGCCATTTATTACGTCTGGAAGGAGTGCTTGGATGTTACTTAACTATAACTTAGAAGCTAGTGGCCAATAAATCTGACAGAAGTTTACCGATCGCCGCCGATAGTGATCTATGCTTTTAATTTCTAATAATACCTTAAACGCCTTGTAAAATGCGAAAAGTAAAAGTTAGAGATGCAGCGATAAGTTACAAGTGGAATAAAGGTGCGATTGACAATTGATAAAGTGCTATTTTGTATTGATTGCTATTTGTATTGTTTATTTATGTTAAGCAATCGTCTATTAGATAATCCAAGTAAAACAATGCATAAGTCAAGTAGGTAGGTAGGTAAAAAAGGTGTGGTCGGTTATTTCTCCGTAAATCTATGCAAATTATTATTTGCTCTATCAGAATGATAATTAATTTCATTATTACACCTGGAGAATGCTAAATATACAGGTCGTTGAACGCTTAAAAACTAAATAAATAAATGAACGCGGAGCATACATAATACGTATTTACGAAATCTCATAGCATATAAAGAAGCTAACAATACAGATACGCAGATACGATGACTTAGCCAAAATATTTCCGACTGATGACATTGTGATGATCATCATCACAATTATCATTAGTGTCTTTAGTGAGTTCGTTAAGATCTTTATGCTAGTCAAAAACCGTTGCTTATTTACATTCAATGGATAAAAAAGAAAACGAACAAACATAAAGCCAGTAACACTGATAAATGAAGTAACAGTGCAAGTAAGAAAGAAGTGCTAGTAAACGGATGAAAAGTAAAAAGCCGGAGCCTTGTTACATTGATGTAGAGTACATAGAAGCTAAAAAACGCAAAAAAAATTAGCTGCCTTCATCGAATGGACCAATTGATGGATAGTATAGTTGTGCAATAATGTCTAAACTTTTACGGGTTCACGTAAACCGAGAATTGGATAAGATAAAACTGATTGAAGAACTAGAACTTTATCTATTGTTGAATCTGGCAACTAGGTAGGTACCAATGGGTACAATAATAATTATGATGATGTAATTGTGCCCAAATTTATAAAAACAAAATAGATATACTGAAAAGAACATGAATATAAATTAAAATTATAAAATAAAAAAACAATTAATAACAATTCAGAAAGACAACAAAGACAACATGGGGTTCTTCAAAAGTCGAGTTAATCGAGTCTTAAAGGGTCAGCAACGTATTTGTGATGCCTCTGGTGTTACAAGTATCCATAGGCAACGGTGACTGCTTACCATCAGGCAGCCCGTCTGCTTGTTTGCCACCTATGGCAGAAAGAGCTCATAATTTTAGACCGCACACCGTCACTTAACATCCGGTGAGCTGTGATCAAACGCCTCTTGACTATAAAAAAAGACAGCTGTACAGATTTTGATCAAACATAAGCTGAACAAGAAGTACCACAGTAAATCTGTTTTAAATTATAAAAAAAAAAAAAACACTTTCATATCGGTACAGTAGATTTGGAAAAAAAGGTAACAGACAAAACTAATCTAAGAAAACAGCCACACAAACATACATACGCATACACCCTCTCACATACACCACACATCCGTCGTGGGTAAGCCTTTGGGGGTAAGAGGTTGTATTTGTATGTTAGTGCGTTGGTGTGTTTGTATTTATTTTTCTATTTTCCTCTAAAACGGCTACACTACACCTAATTGAATGCGTTTTTTATATTTGAGGAAGCAGGTTTCATTGCCCGTTTTTAACTATGTTTTGATCAAAATCTGTCTAGTGGTTTTAAAATTTTATGAGCTTCGGAAATAGAAGGACAAAATCAAAGACGCAAAACAATGAGTTAGGCAATTCATTAGAAAAATCAGGAAGCTTGCATGCAATGGCGTCATGGCAAGTCGAGTTCAAGGGTATGTAAAGCCAGGCTAAGTTATGTGTGTAGCCTTGATAGACTCCAGTTAAAAAGCTTCAACGTAGAAAGTTCTAAGCATAAGGAAAATATTATTATTCGAACAAACTAAAATAAATCATTTGTTTAGGTTTATAAAAGATGCGTTCTACTTCTATATTTAGGTAAAAAGGTTGCTAAAGGAGCTGTAGGGACAGAAAAAGCAGTGGGAACTAGGAACTACCTACTGAGAACAAACAGCACAAAATACCGTGGTGGAGACCAGTCATTGTAGGACAAGGACTAACATTTTTCGTATCTCTAGGCACTCTAGTGGACACGTCGTAGAGAAGCGCGCTTTTGATAAACATTTGGCTAATTAAAAATGCTTACGGCGAAACAGGTATCGGTACAAGGACGCCGGACACTATGTCTATGACCTATGACGTAAGTTTATTGATATTCCTCGCCAGTGAGACTGATTATTATGTTAGATGGAACTCATTGTACATAGGTAGGTAACTATATCAATATCAGACAATACCTTTACCTACTTTACCCTCTTGTTTTACAGAAAATGACCTTATTAACAACCAAGCCACGCGTTTTTATTACTTTTCCCGCATTTCTAAAAAGTTGGTAGGTACCTCTCTAGGTAGTTCATGTTTTCTGCAGTTGGACACAAACGCGTTAGGTTGTCATTGTCGTCACGGCATAGGTACGAGTCGGTTTTACTGTTAAAGCGTGCCAATAGATGTTTCACATCAAAACAATCCTTCCCTTCCTCGCCTTTTATCATGATAGTTTCAGCTAATGGTTTCAGCCATTTACCTATACTCGTGAAAAGGCAGCAATCCGATACCGAGTTACTTTTGAATTCAAAGTACCGTTCGCGATTTCTTTCCAATTCTCAGCGCTGCGCCTGCGCTGCTATCTCACCGAAAATTAGCAGTTTAACAGACGTCTGCTCTACTTAAGTCTGAGTATGAGTAATGCTATTAAAGTTCCCGCAATGCATTTAGATCGCTAAAATAGCCTATGCCTTTGTGTTTTGTTTGTATATCTCGTATGTGACCAAGGCGTTCGCATGACGTAACTTGGCCTATTGCGCGGCGTTGCATTATTTACCGGGACGAGAAACATCGCCGGCGATAGATGTCTAGGCGCTATAACTTGACTTGCCATATTTGAATTATCACCTAGAACGACGTTGTTTGGTATTTTATGCGTAGTTTTATACCTAACCAAGGGACTGTTCAACTACAGTTACTCTAAACTAAACTACTGGATAAACTACTGGTTTAACTATGGTGATTGGCACTAAAGTCAAAGCCAGTATATATATAGCTATCTATGTAAATGTGTTAAAGGTAAGTTGATTATGGAAGCCTATTACTGAATAGTAGTTCAGAAGTATACCATGGTGACTAAGAATAGTTACAATAGTTACAATCTGGGTGTCTTCAAATCACGAGTGAATCGGTTTCTTCTAGGCAGGCGTGCTCCATAGTAGACCGCATCGTCGCTTTACATCAGGCGAGTTGGCGGACAAACGCAAGCCTATTAATAGATATAAAAAAAAACTACAAATTTATCAAACAGATAGTTTGTGACTGCACGTTTGTCGGAAGTAATTTCAGGAACCACTGGACCGATTTCAAAAATAATTACTGTCTGCAAGCTACACTAACCATATAAAGCCTGATATAGGCTATGATAGGTTCTGTTCAAAGCATGGGCGAAGCCGTGGTTATAAGCTATGGTGTGAAATATTATTTAATAGCGAATTAATTTGATGTTACTTAGTTTGGAATTTTTCTGTTCTCCTTCAAATTTCTATGTAAAATAATAGAAAATCTTGGCAAACATAGTTTTTAACCCCCAATGCAAAAAGTGTATAAGTTCTTACAAGGGGTGTTCATTGTTGTAATAAATGACAAGTTTTTTTGTTTTTGTAAGGTGCCTTGGTCGAGAATGCTCAAAGCTATGATTGAAGAAAATCTGTTCAGCCGTTTGAAGGTGGAGTTACTAAAGTTACTATAACTACTCCTCATTAAACATTTTGTAACAATATTTTATACATAAGTTGTGTATGCTTTTAATTTGATATTAGGTTTAAAATTTTATATTATCTGTGCTTATATACCTGTATGTGAAACAATCTTATAGCCTGTTACCGAACCTATCTCAATAAAATAAATAAATAAATACAAGTACAGTAGAATTCATATATAACGACTTCGCTTATAACGACTAACCTTTTTTAGCGACGATATTGTTTACTCAAATTAGGTTTCATAATAAATGTACTCAAGAAATAATCCTGCCGTTTTGTGCGTCATCCGGTTAGTACGACATAGTATCGCCGGTCCCTTGAAGGTCGTTATATCCAGATTCTACTGTATTTACCACAAATGTAGCAGGTACGAGAAGTAGCAAAAAAGTATGTAGTTCAGGTGCCTTTTTTTTGTTTATTCAGAGGCTCCGAGACGACCTAACCAAATATCGACCCTTTATTTTATGATATGCGACTCCATAATATTTTTGTTTTATTAACCTTTCATTATGGTTTAATATATTTATTTGGATTCGTTGCTGAGGTCGTCAAGTAATAGAACCTACGCATTTGATTTTGCTTGCCTAGAAGAATCCAATTCATTCATGATTTAAATACGCCTAGATTGTAACTATCGGGGAATGCATTCTAGCAAGTTACAAAATAAGGGTAGAATCAAAGCCTTTACGCCTTTAAATGGTTTTATAAGAAAGCATAAAGGAGAATAATGATTGTTCTGTTTCTAAGCATGAACTGTGTCACTAATACCTATAGTACACATCAAAATTGCATCAGGCAAGTTGGCGGCAGAGCGCGAGCTTATTATTTAATAATAAAAAAACAACAAATGAATTCAATAATTAAATTAATTGATCTAATTTAGGTAGGTACCTACTTAAGGCACTAAAAGTTTACAAAATTATGTAGACATAATTATGGTTGAACTGTAGGTATTTTGAGTTCTCAATACAGTCCTGAAGCAGAAATTTGAAGTCTATAATCTTATTGACGCATTGCCGTTTATCACCATTATTAGGATCAAATAAAAATATTTGTAATCAATTAACTCAATGTCGGTACTTACAATTTCTGTAATAGAAAAATATAGATACTAAATAATGGTGTAATGTAAGTGCGCAATGCCTAAGCAATTTTTTAAGCTTTAAGGTGATCGAAAAAGTGCCTAATCAAACCACAATCGACACAGGATAAAAGAAGTCCTTCAATAGCCTTCAAATGAAACCTGTTCTAGTATTTGAATTTTTTCATTTAGGCGCGCTATTATGCCTTATGATTTTTCTTGCCTAAATATTTTATTAGAAAAGAAATAACAATTTTGCAAGCTTACCTTCAATAATATCCATGTCGATTCCGGCCAAACAATTATAAAACTTTTTCCCAAATTGAAACGTTTCTATGACGACGCATGACAGCAAAACTCTAATCAGATTCCTATTGGCTGGCCTATTGGTGGTTGACTAACTAACGTCAACAATGTCATGTCAACATGTTCAATGTCATTTGCGTCAAAAATTATGTTGCCAATCTTGGCATAATGACAATGCTCATATCGATCACCTTATGAAGAAAAGAGCCAAAAAAAGAGTCAAAAGGTGACTTAATTCTTTTACTAGAAAAGAATAAATCTTAAATCTTATCTTTTTTTTTTTACAAGTAATAAATAAAATCCACGACATTTTTATCTTTAATTGGCAGTTTTCTTCGTGGATGTCATGATACTTCTATTGAGGTTGTCATAGCATTAAGTGCAACCTCTTTAGAAACTTTTCTATAATCAAAATACAAACAGAGTGATTGTGAACTGTGAAGTAAAAGACTGTCAGAAAATAACAAGAGTTGTCATGTGCTTGAAAATTAATATATGATAAAACTATAAACCTAAAATCTCTTAAACTGCGTAACAAATCTTCGCGTAAATAATAAATTGATCTGTGATTAAAAAGTGTAAAGAGACTCCGTTATATTGATGTGTATTACTCAACCTCTCACTGCGTTAGGAGACTGGTAAGTCGTATCAGTCGTCACAGGTTATGGGCCCAGCACGCTTCCACTGCGTTAGGAGACTGGTAAGTCGTATCAGTCGTCACAACTTCAACCAAAATAAATTATGTTCGAAGAGCCTATACTAGTAATTATTATTTAGTATCGCATCCATCGTCCATAACAAGCTTTTATTGGTTGACGGGTTGACATTTGACCAAAGCCCACTTGGTGGTCTTCTTCTTATTGCGTGTCAATGTTTCGTAAAATATATTTTTTTGTTTTTTAAATTAACCTAGTGGTAGTTGATGGCGTGGTCAAAGATAGTAAACACACTTAGCCTGCTACTAAAACTATAATATTTCGCCCTATCCGTAGGAGAGGGCTACAGTGGCCGTTATTTCTGGCGAAAAAGGCCTAACGTCTTTTAAATTCACGCGTGCACGTCATTTTCCCTAGCCTTTATGACGATTATAGGTTCACGGAAATGCGCTAAAATTGCGCGGAATACAGTCTTAAAGGACAAAATAAACATAAAAACTGGTGGTAATAAATAAATAATATATAATCGTATAAGATACAATAAAACATTACACTCTCTAAGAAATTTTTGAGAAAATAAGAAAAAACTTCCTGCTGAAAACCTGCGGTTTTGCAATAGCTCTTTGCTAGGGATAGGGCGATTTATGGTATTGATATTATTTTTGTTCAACCTTCAGATCTTTTATTTATTTATTAAAATTTATAATATCTAGAACCAATTTTTAATCAACTCTAAAATCAAGACCTTACCTACTTGTATTTTAGGGTTAATTTGAGTCATGTCATGATACACTGGATTAATTGTAAATCAAACAACATCGAACTGAGTCTACAAAATTGAGATCTATAAAATTATACTAAAATTGAAATTGTGCAAACCAACACTTACCATTAAAAATTTAAAAGTTAGAAGATTTTAAAGAATTACTACGGTCGAACGAACAGAACGAACTTTTATGGGTTTGTAGTAGGCATTACGAAACCCTAAAAACGACGACACCATACATAACTTTCAAATGCTTTAACAGGGCCCTGATTCCATAATATAAAAAAACGCGTAACACAACGCGTTAAGTTAACCTCTAAAAGTTGTCCTTTATTCCATAAGAACTAGAGTTAAAAAAGAAATAGGTTAACTTAACGTGCCGCATTTTGTGCGACACGTTGTGTGTTTAAAGTTACGGAATCAGGGCCCAGGCGGAAAATAAAGCAGAAAAGGCTCTGCCAATTTGATTTTACCTCTGGCTGAAACGCACTGATTCTACTTACTAAAATTAAATAACGTCATGAGAATATTTTCCAAAAGCTAGCAACATTGGCTATAAATCGTAAAGCATAGACAAAAACGTTGTAAGTAGACGAGACGAATTTGGTTGACGGACCTCCCTCTGACCTTAGATTAGGTACCTGTCTGGATTCCACTAGGAGTCGGAAAACAGAGAAAAAACTCAAAGAGCTCAACCGTCAGCCGCGCTGACAGTTTTCGTCCCAGACGATCGTACCAAACGCACGGACTGCCGTCAGTGTTACCATAATACACGGATGTGTCCGTATCTGTACGACTATTGGAAATCCAATACGGATGAACCATGGTTATGGATTTATGCTAGCGACAGCTAATTTATATCCAGATTAATCAGTAGATTCAAAGCACTTTTTAATATCGATATATTTTATTTATCAAACTATTATGGCAACACTACTGGTCTAAATGAGGAGCTGTAGAAATAATATTACAGGAGATAACCATGATCCAAAGGTCTGATATGCCAACGTACATAAAAAACGTTTTTTACCGCATTACGAATACATAATACGGACTTAAAATAACATACAGGGCAACATTTTATTCATAGGTGCGCAGAATTTAAGAGGAATTTCGCCCTATAAAATAAAATTGAGTACTTATTTATGTTAAAACCCTGGACGAAGACAATTTTCGCATAATAATATACCAGTGAACGAATCACATTTTTTCTTATTTTTAATAAAAAATTAAATAACTATAATAAACTTATAATTAAAATCGTAAACTCGTACGAAAAAAGCACGCACGACCATCCAATTCAGCGTCTCGTTAGCGACTGACGGCCGTTTGCCGCGGACCGCTGTCCAGACGGGCGGATACGGCGGAGCTCAGCCGCGTTGACGATGCAAAACGCTCAACCGCGACGGACCAGGTGCTAATAATAATTATGTCCGTCAACACCGCTCCAGACGGACGGTTTTGGTACTTCCATAGACAAATTGTCTATGGACGCACGCGGCTGACGGTTCACCTCTGCCGCGTACGATCGTCTGTTAACACCATTAGGTATAAAACGTCCTTGGTTGTACATTACACAAAGAATTTGGACCTTTATGTAAGGTCCGAATTCTTTGACATTACTTTATTTTACTTTTTTTAAAGTTTTCTTCTGTGAGGAGTTTGGCGTCGCACTTCTCTCGTGCCTCTCGTGCATTTTCCAGTGTCTATATTTATTGTCAAGTTTGATTGACATGTAATAGTGCTAACAGACGTATGGATTTGGTTGACCTCAACCGCCGTCTGACCAACGGGAGAGAAAGAGAGGGAAATATGATAATCTCACCTTTTCTCTCCTGTTGGTTGGACGGCGGTCCGTCAACCAAATCCATACGTCTGTTAGCACTATTACATGAACACTCATAGTCAAACAAGTCAGTCAGTCAGAGCGTCAGTGTTGGCCTTTTTGTTGTTTGGCAAGGTGTTGGCTATGCAGGGCTATGCTGACGTGATGCTGAATTACTTGCTGATGTTTATATTACTCTATGATTATTTTGCTTGGCTCTCTGAACCAAGGACTTTTAAAAAGTCCTTGCTCTGACCCAAGAGTCCTTGACCCATAGGCTAAGTATCTGACCCTTCTCTGCAAATATATATACGGGCTGACTACAGCCAAAACCATCCATAGACAATCAATTGTTACGTTGACTGACATAATATGACATGAGTGACGTAGTGCGTAGTAAGTAGTTGTCACGTCAGTCAAAACTTTGTTTCATTTTTATTTTATAGATTTCTTAAAGTTTTCGGTGTAAAATCGGTGTATCCGTGCATTAATTGTGATTAAGATATCGGATATATCAAATAAACATGGGTCTAACGATATCTAGTGTTTTTACCAGGCTATTTGGTAAAAAACAGATGCGTATTCTAATGGGTGAGTATCGCAACAATGACAGCTCATCGTTCGAGGATTGCGTAGAATTTTGCTTTTATGGCTCTATTTTTCTTATTTGTTAGCTAATTAAGATATGTTTACGCTGTGTTTGCAGTGGGGCTTGACGCCGCCGGGAAAACAACTATACTTTATAAGTTAAAGTTAGGTGAAATTGTAACCACGATTCCAACGATTGGGTTCAACGTGGAGACCGTAGAGTACAAAAACATTAGCTTCACGGTTTGGGACGTCGGCGGTCAGGACAAGATAAGGCCTCTCTGGCGCCATTACTACCAAAACACACAAGGACTGATTTTCGTAGTTGACTCCAGTGACACAAAGAGAATAGCAGAAGCTGAAAATGAATTGGCTAATATGGTATGTTTTATTTAATTGTAGACTATGCTTCAATGGTACCTAAATATTTTCCGAAATATTTCACATTCCGAATCAACGTTAACAGTGCTAATGAGAACCAATACAGAAACTTTCTTCCTACCAATTGGTAGGATTGTTCATCATTAGCGCTGTTGGCATGATTTGGAACTACCAAATAAATGTATGAAAATAAAATTATTGAGTTTAAGCTTTGACATCAATAATATTTCATGGATTATGCATCGGATCTGCACAACTTCATTGCCTCCTGCCCATTTTTCTATTGGACGGCCAGGGCTATGAAAAGCCATCACCATTTCATGGTTGATATTTGGGAAACCCCTACAAAGTGCTTTGACTTATTGTGCGAACTGCTAGACTGTGGAATGCGTTGCCTGGATTGGTGTTCCCTGACAGTTACAATTTGGTCGTCTTCAAATCATGAGATAATTGTTTCCGTCTAGGGCCTAAACTCTAGGCAAGCATGCTCCATCATATATTGCATAATCTATTAACTTAGGCAAGATGGCGATCAAGCGCAAGCTTATATTACAATAAAAAAAAGAGTCAAGCCAAGTTATCCTCCCCTTGACTATAGTTTATAACTACCTACTATAAATCTGAATTCTATTGTGTCGATGATTCTTATTCTTCGCAAAGAACTAATAATGTGAATTCTATTAGGTATCTTACTACATTACATACATTTTGTTTCAGTTGAAAGAAGATGAACTGAATGACGCAGTAATATTGGTGTTTGCAAACAAACAGGACATGCCTAATGCAATGACAGCATCTGAGCTTACAAATGCTCTAAATCTCAACAATATGAGAAATCGCCGTGTAAGTATTTCACAGTAAAATATGCTGACTGGCTGAGGAATTGATTTCCCTGCAGTGCAAAGCATTGGTGGCATTTGCACTTTGCAATCCAACGGCACCTGATACAATAGTCAGCCCTGCACCAATACTCATTTAGTACTTAAATAAATTATGTGCAGTGTCGATGCCATGATATGAGTAGTCCACACTAAAACACACTCAGAGTGGCATTTTACCAAGATTGGTTCAACTGTTTAGGTATTAAAAAGTAGCTTTCCATTGGGGGGGAAAGAAACTTAATCTTAGTATAGCATTAAAAAGCTGTGTTAAAAACTTTATACCATTTTTTGGCAGTTCGGTTAAGCATTTCGCAGTGATGAGGTCATATCCTGGCGTCTTCTTAAGCTGTAACAACTTGATCATATTTGCTACCTCTCCTTTTGTGAAAGATTTAATGGGCAAGTCCTGTTGGTTGGGAGCAGCCAGCTCTTCATTAATAAATTTTTCCTCTTCTTCAGTGATTTCTCTACTGTTTGGCGTAAATATTTTACTAAGATGTTTTGCAAAAGTCTCAGCCTTTTCCTTATCACTCCTTGCCCAGCTCCCAGAGCTAGTTCTTATAGGAGGATTATTTTGTACTGTCTTATTAATAGTCGATGTTGCTTTCCAGAGAGAGTAGTCTGTGGCAGATGTGGCATCGAGATTCCGTAGATGTTCTTGTGTGATATAATTATCATGTTCTTTAAGTGCATTCTTGAGTATACCGATTGCCTTATTCAATATTCTTTTGTGTTCCGGAGATCTAACTGTTTGCCAGTTTTTGCGAGCAATTCTCTTTCTTTTTATCAGCTCTCTAATTGACTGGGGTATGCTGTTATTTATATTATTATTTTTACCGTTTGGAGAAGGAGTTGAGTTCCATGATGCGTTTTGAATGCACGAGTTAAATTGTTCCACAGCTAGTATAATGTCATCGGGTGTCTATAATGTACAACATGATATTTGACGACACGATATTGTACGGCATGATAATGTACAGCATGATAATTGGTGTACATGTACATCGAATATCATGTTGTACAATCCATGTCGTACAATACTGGCCGTCAATTATCGGCCCGTGTCTATAAAGTACGGCAAGGAATGCACAGCCAGGATTGCACAGCCAATAATCCACGTACGAGAAAAAAGTCCACGTTTTATCGGGCTGTGCATTATTATGCCGTACATTATCATGTCGTGCAATACAGGCCGTGTTTTGTTGAAACGGGCCGAAAATGTACGACCGATAATGTACAACATGATAAAAGGTGGCATCTCCCTATTGGCTAATTTTGCTGAAATGTCTCTGCTCTTATTGGCTGTTGAGTCTATGACGTCTGTCGATTCCATGCTTCGTTTGAACAAGATAGTGTAAGATAGTCACAGATTAAAAATATGAGAACCATCAAAATTTTTTGGTGGTGAGGCGGAGAGAAGAGTAAAACTGTCATTGATCTGTCACTCATTTCGAACCTAACCAACGCAGGTCTGACTCCAGGTGGGCTCCCGCGCTTTTTATATACACTCTAGGGGTAGGGACCACAAGACTAGGTGGAGTCGGGGTGCTCTGTGTCGGTTCTGTGACCCATTTCGAACCTAACCTACTCAAGTCCGGATGCTCTGTGTCGAATCTGTCACTCATTTCATTTGTACCTAATACACTCGACGTGGAATGTCCACGTCTAAACGAAGCATTAGTTTTGAATTTTTATGGTCACCAATTATCATGCTGTACAAAATCGGGGTGTACATTATTAAACAGAGTCAATAATGCACGGCATGATATTGTACGACACAATAATGCACAGCATGATAATTGGTGTACATGTACATGGAATATCATGCTGTACATTATCGCTTGTGCATTATTGGACCGATCTGATAATGTACGGCATGATATTGCACGGCACGATATTGTACAACATGATATTCCATGTACATGTACACCAATTATCATGCTGTGCATTATTATGCCGTACAATATCATGCCGTACATTATCTGTGTCGTACATTATTGCCTCCCATGTCATCTTCAGTTTTCAAGGTGCACTTTATTTCGTCCCGATACATATTCCAGTTTGTTCTTTTGTTGTGCAGAGTGCAGTGAGTGGCTTTTGGCACTACATTGTTTGATATAGTAACCAAGACTGGTGAATGGTCCGAGGACAAATCTGTTAGAGATGTAGCTGTTATTTTAGTTTTTGGTATCCCTTTATGTACTGCAAAGTCTATTAAGTCTGGTATTCTGCGTTTGGTATTGTGGTTCAAAATAAAGCTTATTGTCTTCAAAAGACAGATTGCTTTAAAAAAGGGATTATAAAAAAAAAAAAAAAAAAAAAAGCAGTAGTTACTTTCTTGTTTTTTCGGGATGGCAGCAATAAGTCCTGCACTGACGTCCTGCTTCGAGTGTATCGTGCATTTCTCCCTACCAGCATATACCAGAGCCAACCCAACTCCTTGAATTTTCGGAGCAAGGCTCTGGGGCACTGGCACAGTTGCTCCAGTGGTGTAGAGGGAAGAGTTAATACTGATGATAAACGCAGTCAGCTGTTGTGACAATGATGAGTCATGCAATCCAGTATCGATTCTAATTTATTCTGTGGCTGCACAATGCCACAGCATGTGGTCTACAGTTATTTTCTCATTCATAATAATGATTCAAGCGAGTTATAAACACAAAATTAACTTGTTCCATATTTTTCAGTGGTACATCCAAGCTACATGTGCAACACAGGGTCAGGGACTATACGAAGGCTTGGACTGGCTCTCCAATGAACTGGCGAAGAAGTGAGAAATAACTTGATAACAGTCATTGGGGAAAAAAACATTCCCTTGACTGAATCACCCAACTTGTGAACTTCGTTCATTATATTGAACACGAAAGACTATGGATAAATTGTATGCTATTACTATAATTTTTTGTTTTATTAGGTTAGCTTTTTTCATGATGCCTTGCTAGTAATGTTTAGATAGTTGCTTGTTTGTTGTGATTCGGTGGGAGAAGCCCCAACATATACTTGGTTTAGTCCATGGAGACATACCCAACCCTTTCTTCTAATTGGCTGCACTTTAATAGTCTCAAGCTAGAAATAAATTATTGGATGCAGTCGTAACTAATAAGTGTGCACATTCTTCAGACTGAGCGATTAGAATAAAAGGTAGGGCACATTGTCGCAGCAGATTGAACTATAATTAAAGCAATATTTATTTCCGTAAGCTATGTTGCAGCTCATGTTTGTAAGGTATTATTGATGCAGAACCATTTGAAAGCATCAAGTTACATTTCCCAAGTCTCTTAGTGCAAGTGACCTCATGCAAATCTGATACTTTGTTAGGCAATTAACAGTAATTGATTAGTTACACACACATCACATCAGCAGCCATTAAATTTCCACTGCTGGACAAAGGCCTCCCTCTTAGAAAGGGGTGTTGCCATAATCCCCACGCTTGGGAGGCGGCTTGGGGATCGCAGTATGTTCACCGTGTACTAATAGGATGCTGCTGCTTATCCTCCGGTGGTACTGGTCACAGTTTTAGGACATACCCGGGTCGGGTATTTAATTGATTGGTTACAAAACAGCTCATTGAAATTCAACTAACCCAACAGTTTTATTGATAATTATCTTGGTCCCTAATATATACTACAATAAACTTGTTGTAGCCATTTGGTAATTGAGTAACTATAAAAGAAATGTTTTTCAATTCATAAAGAGTCAATTTACAACAATCTCCTTTGCTGTTATTGTTTTCATTTGCCAGTTTATATGAACTTAGTGAGCTTGTCAATGAGATAATTATTCTGTAGCACTTTTAGTACACAGTTTGAGGACAGTAGCCCTATACAAGGCTCAACACAATAGATAATTATATCTAAAAGAAACACAGTATAAGATAAATATAGAGACAATAACACATTGAAGCATTTTGGGTGACAAAGCTAGCATCATTAACTAACATAAATTATTCCTTCTAAAATGTAAGGTGTATTTATCATTATTATTAAATTTGCATTTAGTGTATAAGTTATTTGCATTTTATATTTGTGGATATCATGTAATTCCAAATTAGTATTCATGTACTTTTAACTAATATAATACAAATTGTTTATTAGTGTCATAAATGAAAAAACAGATTATAATTAATCCAAAGGATATTAACTGATCCTTAAAATTATTGTACTTGGTTGGTCGTATGTTATTTTATTAGATTGATAACAAGTGATAATATTAGAAGAAAATCAAAAAACCTGACTGCAAAATGTAGTCTATGACCTATGGAGACAGGCGTAACTCACGTGTTTAGGCTACAGCTGGTTATATTATACAGACATCATAAAAACACGTGCAAAACATTACGTCTCCTTGGGCAGTCGGGTAAAAAGTTATCTAGAAAGACATGCTGTTTCAGTTGAGTGAAATCGTGTTGATTACAATTTTCTACGTGTACGCCATCGTGACATCCCGCTCGCGCAGATGTGAGAAAGTAGGCGTGAGCTAGATGTCACGATACCGAGTGACATTTCGTAATAATGCTGCAGACATATGACTGTTGAAATCGTCATTGAAAAATTAAAAGGGATGCATATGAAACTCCCATATTAGAAAATGTTAAAAGAATCTTAAGCGAAACTCAGCCACATCTAAAAGTCTACAGCATTGTATTTTACCAATACTTCTTACTGCACCATGTATCCTAAACAGCATCCCATACAATAATGGGTCTTTTTGATCCACTAGGAAAATTTTAATTTATTAAAAGCATCCCTTTGCTATGCATATGTAAATAATATAAGGTTTCATATTGGCCAAAAAGTAATCTTAAATAGCCCTTGTGTCATGTGTGCTTCAAATTATGCTTCACAATACGATAAAATATATTATTATAGTGTCAAATAAAGGATAGGTGTAAATAAAATGTCTTTTATTTGATAATATTCCCTGTATTTTGATTCTTTGTGAATCTATTAGATATAAATGCACCAAAAACTTATATTGTTATTATTAGTACCCCTTACCCATATCTTATGCATAAACAATTGGTAAATAAGATATGGTGATCTGTGCTATAAAAAAACACATCCTTGGTTTCGCATGTGACACTTGTCAGCGGGAAATTAATAGATTATTTTCTAGCATAGATTAGTTTATCTGATTTATCTAGTGTATTGCATAAGATAGAAGGGTTTTAGATCTATCTAGGTGTTCTATTTGTGACTCCAATTAGCTTTCCTCTTCTCTACAAAACTCCTAATTCCTTCTTGCCCATCATAAGCATTAATATTTCCGACCATTACATCTTCGCCTAGTTTATAAGCCTCCAGTAAACCAAGCTCCATTTGTTTGTAGAAGAATTCTTTACCAAGAGCTATAACGCTGCGGCTTTTCAGTTTAATTTTCTCGGTAATTTTCTCCACTTCTGCATCTAATTCGTTTGCCGGTACCACTTTTGTTACAAGACCACTTTCGTATGCTTCTTTTGCTGATAAAGGTTCACCTAAAAATAAACGGCGGTTAATTTGCAATTTCTATTTAATTACCCATTCATTCTGGTATGTCTCTATAGAAACACTTTTATGACAATAGTATACACACACTTGGTTGGATATTTGCATGTTTGTGCGACAAAAACTACGTGTACTGTCGTAATTTGTACACGTTGATATTTCACAGTAGGCTTTCTTGAGTCATGCATGACTCAAAAAATCATGAGCCACTCCTTTCAGAGCAACCAACTTATCTATACCAACGAAGGAACTACAATTTTCTAAAGAAGTTTTATTCCGAAATGCGATGGTGGCTCTCCCATTTAATTGTCTGGATAACTTGGTTGCATTGCACTGAGCTATGGAAATATCGAAACAAAAACTTTGTTTTATGCTCATAGTGTACCAATGCGGGCGCTTCCTAGTCCCTATAGGCCTATACATATCTACTCCATATACAGGGTTACACGGAAAGGGTGTACTAAGCCGAAAAGAGAAAAGAAGTCATTGTACTCATTACTATGAACAACTTTTACTATGTGGCCGAACCTGAAATCACGAAAAAAAAACCAGCTCTTACCATAGAAATATGTCAGTCACATTCAACAAAATTGGAACGGCTGATTAGTACAATGACCGCCTTTCGGGTTAGTACACCCATTCTGCGTAACCCTGTAGAGTTTACCTCATTATAATATCAATGAACTTTGACAAGGGCGAGTTTGATGCATTGTAAAATATCTAGATGATATTTTATACTCGCCTGTAAAAAGCATGTAAGTAGCTCTAGACTTGGGCACTGACCTCCCAACAGCGATGCCTGGCGTCGAACAAAATATCCCAAAGTTTGCACTGCAACATTTAATTCGTTAATGCTATGAAAGTTTATAAATAAATATAAATATTCGGGACATTTTTGCACACATGGTCATCAGACCCCAAACTAAGCAAAGCTTGTACTATGGCTGCCAGAGACTGATATAATCATAATCAGCCTTTTAACAGTCCACTGCTGGACTTTTAGCCTACCCCTGAAAGGGTGATTGGGTCATATCCACCACGCTGGCCCAGTGCGGGTTGGTGGATTCACATACGCCATTGAATTCCTTCTCCGTACGTATTGCAGGTTTCCTCACGATGTTTTCCTTCACCGAAAAGCCAGTGGTGTGAAAATCCGTACATAAGCTCCAAAGAGCTCATTGGTACGGGCCCGGGGTTTGAACCCGCGACTACTGGGCCAACAGGGCTGATTTGATTTAGTTTGCTTTGTATGTCACGTTTGTTACATATGATATAATATACAAATTTTTACCCAGGAGTCGAGAATTTACTGGTATCTGAACATACGACCATGTCACAGCTAGCTACTAGTTGACATCCTGCGGCCGTTGCAAATCCATTTACCTAGAAAAATGGACAGAAAATTACGAGGCTTGTATAGTACTTTTCTCATTTATTGCATAGATATTCACGTAAAAATATACATAAATATCTTGGGGCAATTTTCATTAAATCATTTCCAGGACCTAGGATAGACCCTAGGAGATAAACTTGGCGATTCCTTTGGGACTGACATAGAGTCTTGTATGCTTTAATGTACCTGATAAAAAAAACTGAGCCCATGGACATAGGAGGCGGTCAAACGTAAACCAATACAATAAATATATCCAAGAGTGTCACAGGTCTGATCTAAGATCACAGGACACCATCAGGAAATATCAATACCAATGGTCAAGGCCTTAAATTCCAATTTTGGTAGAAGCATGTTTATAAAAATAAGCCACACATAAAAACATGCCTGAGTTTTCTTTTCATATCTTTAACCTAGTTGGACTTCTTATCTTACTGCATAGTGTTGATAATCGTTATTTACTTGAGTTATATTTACCTTAGCTATAACCGGCACTGGACTTAAAACAATAGACTTCATTAGTTCAGTTGCTTTGGTAAATATCAACTTATGCTGGTCAACACCTGTGCTAGATTGCTGAAAAAATATATTATATAATAATAAAATATTATTTTTAACCGACGAAAGGAGGAGGTTATCAATTCGACTATGTTTTATTTTGTGTTTGTTACGGGATTACTCCGCTAATTATGACTTGATTTTGATGATTATTTTTTGTTTGGTAGGTCATACCACAGAGGTATAAATTTTATATATAAATTATAAATTATCATAGAAATTTTATCAAAATTAATATAACGCGTTTCGAAAAATAAAAATAAAATAAAAAACATATATAATTGACGTGTTGGTTTGTGGTTCAAAAGTTTTGATGAGGAATTTCAATCTCTGTTTTAACTATGTAGGTAAAGTCATGAAAACGATTTTTAATTTTTCTCAAAATTTATTATTATTAGAATAAAATCTGGCATCAACCGCTTATAACGACTTAAATGCGCCCTCTAGGTAAGCTTTCATACAAATTTTATGTACATTGTACCTACGTGAAAATAAATAAGAAGTCTGGATAAAGCGCAAAAATAGTCGCTGGGCCCTTAGCCATTGCTGTAACCACATTAGTTTATACTGTCATAAGCAGGTAGGTAGGTACTTAATATTTTATCATTATCATATAAATGTACAATGTACATAGACATTATATTTCCATTTTCCAATAGGTAAACTAGTTCATGCACAGACGCACGTCGTTTTAGTTTTTATAACAGCTGAACCGATTTTGATGAAATTAAGTAAAGGGATAGTTTTAACCTGGATTTAATGGATTGTTTACTTCAGGAAATCTTGTATTTCATAAGGCCAAAAATATTATTCATGTAATAGGAAAAACAATGAAACATTCATTCATTACCTACTTAACATTTTATACCTAGTGATAAATGAAATACTTACTAATTCCTTCAAGTTATGCCCAGCTGAGAATACATTTCCCTTAGCTGATAGCACAATAGCTCTCAAAGAGACGTCATCTCTATTATAATTTATTGCTTCTATCAGATGGTTCATCATATCCAAGGATAGAGAATTTCTATAAAAGGCAAAACCATCTCAGTTTCTTTTCTTTACAATATGTGAGAAAGAGACGGCAACAATTTTAAAGTTGTCAATATTACACCCTTACCTATAGACGCCCTGGGCATTTGTGACAGTTCTAGGTGATTTATGGTAAGTTATACATACTCATTACTTTTTCACCACAAACTGATGTCGCGTCACAACCCATACATTGTAATAATCCTTTAGATTTTGCTCATATCTACACCTACAAATTGCAAGAACTACTATGGTTTTTGGGCAGTCTAACTGTATTTGTAGTATTGTTGTAGTTGTTACTATTATCATGTTTTGTTTAGTAAAGGCACTTGAAAAACTACTTGCTTACAAAATATCATGAAGTTCGGGTCAATAGTACAAGTTATCGTCAAACAAATATATTATCGGACTTTGATATTACTTGGCAAAGGCCTTTTGGTAATGCCCTTCACCATGGTTCCTTGCCAATTGCATCCTGCGGCCTTTCTAATAACGTCGGACCCACTCTGAACAACTCTGGTCTAGACACTGCCAACCGGCCAACCCAGTCTGGGCCACCACTGTGCCAATGTAGTACATCAGCACCACCTGCTGTCAATTCATACGGGCATATGGCCAGACCATGCCTGGTTAATGCTACTCGATGCTGCAAATAGAGCTGCCAGCTCCATTAAAAATTTGTGTTGCGGATTGATAGTCCAATATCGATAGTACTTTGATAGTCCACACCAAAAAAATCTTTGAAATCATAGGCAATTGATAGCATGATATTCAGCAATACTATTGACTTTATTCTATAGTATTAGGTATCGGTAGTCACGATACTATTGCATTAAAACTATCAATCTTATTGATTTCAATCACCAATAAGCACTGGGCCAGTATGGTGGATTAGAGCCTAACGGTTGGAACACAATAGGCTGATAATGATTATCAAGAACGAGGGTCACTGATTTTCAACGTCAACTATTATTTGTTTGACAACACTATTTAAGATCCGTTACCTTGTGATGACCACCACTTTGGTAGAAACATACAAACGCTAATACTTCTTGTAGACTGAGTTGACACCTCAGACCAAACAAACATTAGATCGCGGACAAACGTTAGCCTAGTCCGATGTAAAAAAAAAAAAAAAAAAACCAGAGAGATATGCCTCAGTACAAATTTAATATTGTTCCTGTTCTCTGTCTCTGTGTTTCAACTACTTTTTACACTAAACTGTTAAAAAAACTAAGTACGGAACACTTAGTAATTTTTCACACACACTATAAAACTTGCAGCAACACCAATGAACTAACGAACAGTACAAGTGCGGAAAAAAGGGTGGCAAGATCATCTGCAAGGTGAATTTTACAGAAGGTCATTATTAAAAAAGATACATAAATTTGCAAAAGTCAAAAAATTAAAGCAATTATTCTTTAAATTATAAACAAGTAACGCAAAATTGTGGTCACAATCATCATCAGCCAGAAGACATCCACTGCTGAACATAGGCCTCCCCTTTTAACCTTCACACTGAACGACAGCCTGCCTTTTGCATCCACTGGGGACCAGCGACTCTCACTATGTCGTCGGTCCATCTAGTGGGAGGCCTACCTACGCTGCGTCTTCCGGTTCGTGGTCTCCTCTCAAGAACCTTCGACTGAAGGTATGAAGCCTGATTTAGACCTGACGTGTTCGCACCCGCCACGCCGCCTTACCATATCTCCCTTGTTTGTCTGATCTAAGGCTGAGACCTTCGCTTCGTTCGCGCTTAGCTATTTAGTTAGTATACTCAGAATATATTACAGTGTACTCACTTAGTTTTATCATGATTTAAGGTGATCTCTTTAGTTCCATTACTTTCATTTGTGATCAAATATTGATTGTGGACACCACGGCTTATCACATAGAGGGGTCTGGTTAAGTTTCTCTGAAAAGAAAACACTTTAACAAGATTGTCAGATTAGTTTTTTGTAAACATAACCTTATTTCAACTTACCTGAAGTAAACTCAGCATTTTAGCTGATGTATTCTAATTCTGCACATGTATTAGAGATAAGTTCTGGATATTAGTTTCTGTTTAATTACAAGCAACCAGAGAATATAATAATTAATAAATTATCTAAACATAAACAAAAGTATGAACGATTTTTTTTATATGCCCATCGGGTAGGCTAAAGCCTTTAAGGCCGTATCGCCTGTTTACGAAACAAAACCACTTGCATATAATTTTTCAAATTTATTTCATGACTATTGGTACATAGTCTTTCAGTTGGAATAATATTCAGGGTTACAATGTATTATATAACGTCAAACAAAGTAAGTCACAGTCAAGTCCAAGCCATGCCGTAGTGAAGTGATGTAGATTTTACCATAATTATATACTCTATATCGTATATAGATAAAGGCTTAAGTGGAGTTTTGGAAACATCACGAAAATACTTGTTTGACCTCATTATATCACTTGGCTAAACCATTGGTCTGTGCTTGGCTACACTTTAACTTCAAGAACACTTTAGAATATAATATTATATGTACATAAACGAGAAAATAATATGCTAAATAAAACGCTAAATTGTAACGCTAACGTGGTTGGCAAATAGTAATGTTGGCAGATGCACTAACTCCTATGACTAACTCAGATACAGTCCTAATATAATAATTATTATGTCCTTCAAAATACTTTCTTTTTTGGGTAAGTATTTTATTCAAAACGACTATTCATATTTTTATCTTGACAATTACAATAGTTTGACTACGAAGAAGCACCGAATAATGGCGCAGCCTAAAAAAAGGTGGGAAAATCAAATAATAGATAAGTAGTGAGATCACTTTGATTATTATTTACATTGAAAATGATTTAAATATAATATTTTTAAGTTTACTACATAATGAAGACACTGCTAATAAGATTACAGGGCCCAATAAAGAAATTGTTAAATTGTAATTGTTTCAATTTTATTTTTTAAATAATTGCCTCAAAATTGACAGTTTTTAATACTAAGTTATAATATTATGTGGTGGTATTTTTTATGGTATAAAAAAATATTTTACTGTCACTTTTGAGGCAATTATTAAAAAAATAAAATTGAAAACAATTGAAACAATTACAATAAAAAAAAAAAAACAGTAGAATCGGGGCCCTGGTCACATGCAAACCTCTAATAGTAAATACTAAAGCAGGTCGATAAAAAGTATTGCAAGAACAAATTGAACATTTAATTTTAAAATAACTGTATTCTCATATAAATAACTCATTACTACATAAATAAATATCTTTGTGGAGCTATGTAGACAGATCATTGTAAAATATGCCTAATAATTATGTACCTATAGTTATGTAAACTCGCATTTTAGGTTTCCTAACATGCTTTTCTCCTTTTTTAGTAGGTGCTTATTTATTATTCCACCTATGATTCTGTTCAGAGGTCGATGCGTCAAAGTTGTCATCATCATCATCATCGCCCAAGTATTGCGTTCCTTCATCCTCTGCAGTAATTAGGTCTATGACAGCACTGAAACAGAACAATTACGCTGGTTTTTTAAATTTTTTTATAGTAGATAGGCTTGCGCTTGGCCGCCATCTCGCCTGATGTTAAGCGACGATGCGGTCTACGTTGGAGCACGCTTGCCTAGAAGAAACCGATTCACTCTCGACTTGAAGACACCCAGATTGTAACTAACGGGGAAAACCCATTCAGGCAGCGAATTCCACAGACTAGCAGTTCGCACAATAAATGAGGAATCATAGCGCTTCGTACGGTCTTTAAGTCAACCTGGCATTCCATAATTATATTTCTAGTAATGTCAATAGGTATAGTGCCTGCTATAATAATGTCTAGGTACATTTCCTAATTTTTAAAATAATGTCTTTATTCCAAATTTCTATAAACTGTACTAATTTCTATAAAACCATCAATTTGTTGGCATAACTATGTATATTATATTGCAGGCAACTGTACTAACCAACCAACTTATTTGGGTGAGGTGGCCAAATAAGGGAACTAAAATGTTTGTATGGATGAGTACCAGGGCCTGATTCACTAACTACAAACTCGTAACGCGGCGCGTAAACTTCAAAAAGTTGGCCTTTATTTATCTCCTAGGGAATAGAGATCTAGGGGCTAGATGGACCGACGACATTGTGAGAGTCTCTGGCATCCAGTGGATGCAAAAGGCAGGCTGACGTTCAGTGTGAATGTTAAAGAGGGACGCCTATGTTCAGCAGTGGACGTCTTCTGGCTGATGATAAGGGATAACACGGTCGTTACGTGCGTGTTTTAGTTAGTGAATAAGAGCCCAGTCAATTTTATACAGAAAATACGATGGTGGCTCCTCCATTCAACTCTACAGAACAAAGCACATGCACTTTATAGGTGTTAGTGGGTAAAAAATCAATTAGACGAGACCTACCTCAACACCTCTTGATCGAACTCAAAGTTTTTCTTCGATTGTTCGCCTGTCAAGTCTGTTATTTTTGATGTTAGAACTTGATCCAGCAGAGATCTGAGCTGAAACAGAAGTTGTGCTGTCTCTTTCTTGCAGCAGACCTTTAGCGAAGATATTGAGATGAGACACTCATCAGGATTGTCTGCTGAAAAAGAAAACCCATGAAGTTTATTTAGTAATAGACTTGCGTTTGACCGCCAACTCGCCTGATGTTAAGCGATGATGCGGTCTACGATGGAGCACGCCTGCATCGTAGAACCATGAACATGAACCCATGCATTGTGTTTAAATGAATTTAATTTCCGTTATAATATAATATGTATTTCACAAGATTCCTCCCAAGGGATCCATCTAAAAGAAGCCTAGTGGACAGAGACTTTTTTCCTACTTTAGCAGTCAACGTGAAATATGTTTATTTCCATAGGAATTTAATACGAACATAATGACACGTCAATAAAATAAACATCATTCAATAGTGTGTATTTAACATTATTATGCTGCATAATGCAAGCAGTTTTCAGGGCATAACGGTTTTAAGCAATTCTGTTTAGGTGATGCGAAAAGTTGCGCGACCGCTAACCGTATCTCGGCGCGTTAAGGTTCACATTCGTGTGATTTTATGCACTGTGCTGTTTCGAGTCCGCCTTAAGAGGTAGCTGTAAGGGCCCAGGGCATAAATATGCCCTGCAAACTGCTTGCATTATGTGTCTTTTCCATTTTCGTACCCACTTTCTGATAGCTTTAACGGGTGCGGAAAGTTGAAAATGTATGAATATGACATTAGCTTAAGATAATGTCAAGTGTCTCTCAAGCTAATGTCATGGTCAATGTAATTTCATCTTTCCGCAGGCGTTAACGCTAACAGAAAGTGGGTCTTGTCTAACCCCCTTGGGGGGTTACTACAGTGGGGGGGGGGGGGGGGGGGTAGACTAGACGATGAGACATTAGCTTGAGAGATGTTCCTTCAAGTTAATGTCACTTTCATACAATTTCATCTTTACGTAGGCGTTAACGCTAACAGAAAGTGGGTCTTGTCTAACCCCCCTGGGGGTTACTACAGTAGGGGGCGGGGGGGGTGGGTAGACTAGACGATGATACATTAGCTTGAGAGATGTTCCTTCAAGTTAATGTCACTTTCATACAATTTCATCTTTACGTAGGCGTTAACGCTAACAGAAAGTGGCTCTTGTCTAACTCCCCTGTTCACGTAAAACAAATTACAATATTGCGACCAACCTCTAGTAAAATTGAGATCGCCAAAGAACAACAATGGCAAAGTATAGACACAGGTCACGTCCAGAAGGTACACGTCTGTCGACTTCTGTTTAAGCCAATAAACCAGCCAGTTGGCACCATAATTTACGCAAATAGGAAAGCGACTGGGTCTGCCCATCTTTGTGGCCATTATACTGCTGGGGTGAATAGTAACTTTCCCGTTTTCTGGAGTGACCGCTGTTATCCTCATAGGCTTGTTCCGGTTGAACGATTTTTCGTTCATCCACCTGTAAAATATAATGTGGTTAACAAGCCATTTTGTAGCTAGGTACAAAAAAAGTTTTCTCTTTCTTTATCATTCTAGCTAGACTATATAATGTGTAATGTATATGTATGTTTATTTTGCTCATAGATGGCATTATTACTCGGATCAGGGCCGGATTTAGGGGAGGGCAACCGGGGCGAAAGCCCCGGGGCCTCCACAAACGGGGGGCCCCCACAATAAAAAAATTGTTTACTTTATTTGGAAAATAATTTGGGGCGAGGGGGCCTCCGCTCCTTTGTTGCCCCGAGGCATCTGGACCTCTAAATCCGGCCCTGACTCGGATGTCGACTCGGAACTGGACCTAGTTATATAATCTATCCTAGCTTTAAAATTCCAGTGGGTGAAATACGAATACATATTCAATACGTAAATAATTATCAATTTAAAAAAACCGACTTCAAAATGAGCTAATACGCAATGATGATTTAAAAACCAAACTACTGAACTGATTTTGATGAAGTTTCTATGGGACCAATCTAAAAGCAGTCTAATAATAGACCGCATCATCGCTTAACATCAGGCGTGATGGTGGTCAAACACAAGCCTATTAATTATTAAAAAAAAAAAACCCATTCAAATTATAAATCGATTTATAAATGACAGCGTTCAGAGGTAACAAACATGAAAAAAAAAGTCCAACCTAGAATTGAGAACCCCTTTTTTGAAGTCGGTTAAATATGTATCGAATTCCATGCAAATATTGATGAAACGTGTAAGGAATTCGACACATATTTTACGTAGGTATCGAATGTTTGAACATTGCCTACTAAACAGTGGCGTGGCGAAGGCACAGAAGTGGCGTGTGAACTCTATATCAGAAATACAGTGGAAATTCCTCGACACAAAAACATCGCAGTGACAATCGCTTCAAGGGATGGAAAAAAGAGGCATGGCCTTGATTATGTGAACCAAAGTGTGAAACTATTAAAATGACAAAATAAAACAAAAAACTTTTCAAGTATTGGTACTCCGTTAGTTCAGGAAGTAAGTGGCATCATAGCTTCCAAATGGCTTAAGCTTAAATGATTATGAATTAGTTTTTTTTCGTTTGAAAGGTGACTTGATCGAGTGTCTTAGCTATGATTCGCGACAATCTTCAGCCGTTTGAAAGATTATCAGCTTTTTATCGAGGGTTTCAAAAAACTTTTATATTAGTATGATAAATGTATGGTTTGGTTTTTCAAGGCCAGAGTGAATAGGTATCTTGTATAAGCTAGGAGCTATGGACAGTCCACTGTGTCGTGGCTGCATGAAAGAGAACGAAACTGTAGAGCATGTGCTGTGGCATTGTGAAGCCACAGAAGAAACTAGAATCGCTACCGGGTTGCATCCGCATCGCCGCAACAGCTAGACTGCTTTTCATCATCATTACTTACACTACCATCTACACCACTACTGGAGCAATGGCAGCGCCCCAGAGCCTCACTCCGATATTTTTAGGATTTGGGTTGGCTCGGGTAGGTGCTGGTAGGGGGAAATGCACAATACACCCCAAGCGGGACGTCAGTGCAGGACCTATCGCCCACATCCTGAATAAGAATAAAGTATCTTCTGCGTGCTTCATCTTCGACCACATCGTCGCTTTGACCAACAGACGAGTTGTTGGTCAAACGTGGAATTATTCACGCTAAAAAAAAATTGTTTGCCATTAAGTACCTTACCTTACAGTAGCAATATTGGGGTACAATGCAGCCGCAACAATAGCTTTAAAAAGGCTCACGTTATGAGCATTCCGATTCTCCCAGGGGGATTCTATATTAGCACGAATCAGAAAGCCCATCTGCTTCAGGTTATCCGCAAACTGTTTCTTCATGCTTGATAGCATTTTCACGGTATTATTGGATAGAAAGTTGTCGTAAGCGAATGTGCGTTTATGGGCATCGTTACTTTGTTCCCATTGTATGATTGCTTCGGCCATAGCAACGTGGTCGCTTGGTTCTCCCATTGCGAAGTTGAGCTTTGCTTCTTGAACTTCAGCTTCTTTGTCTGGTTACAAGAAAACTATGGTAAGAAATGGGCGGTGGTGGTGGTGGGTACTATATTTTCAATTTTATCATTCTAATAGTTTTTACTAAACAAACACATTTCGCCAGCTAAGTAAGATGTGTCCGAGAAATTTATGTGAAACCTAGAGGATAGTAAAAATTACGCCTCCAGAGTTAGTATGAGACTACGAGGGCCGTTAAGTGTGGTGCCTACAAAAAAAATCGACATCGTTTTATGGTTGATATTCCGAGAACCCGTACGAAGCGCTTTGATTCCACATTTATTATGCGAACTGCTAGTCTGTGGAATTCGCTCGAATTTCCCCGTCAGTTACAATCTGGGTGTCTTCAAGTCGAGAGTGAATCGGTTTCTTCTAGGCAAGCGTGCTCCATCGTAGACCGCATCGTCGCTTAACATCAGGCGAGATGGCGGCCAAGCGCAAGCCTATCTACTATAAAAAAAGCCTTCATGGAGGTAATGGATACCCAGATAATGGTGCGATGCCGTTCAGGAAGTTTTATGTCCCGGGGACATAATACCTTCAATGCTTTCGGGAAACTAGTGACGCCCTCAGCACGTTAGTATAATGAGCCCAGGGTGTTAGTGCTACGCTCTTACGTTTTACTACTCACTTATAACCATTTGGAAAGGTTCTTTAAAGCCCCACACAGCTGCCACACTGGCGGCGCGGTTGAGGCAGCCGAATAAGGCACCCAACACTAGCAGTTTGCCAGCTGCTGGGTGCACGGGGAGACGCGCCAAATGCCACCCGAGAGGCGTCAGAGTTTCATTCTCGTCTAGGGCACCGATTCTGGAATAGATCATTCTACTTGTCAGCTATCTTCATTCAGTCTTATTATGTAACTGCTGGAAAACAGCGGCCTTATTATAGAAGTTTGATCGTGATCGAGATTGCATGCCGTCCCGTTCACATCTATTTACTCGCACCACGTGCGTAAGTGAGATGGCACGCGATCGCGATCACGATCCGAATCATCCATAATAAGGCATCAGGTCTTTTTACAGAGAGGTTGAGCCCTAATCCACCATGCTGGCCCAGTGCATGTTGGTGAATGTAATCCTATCTGTCTTAGAACTATTGAGTTTCTTGGACATAACGATTTCCTCACGATGTTTTCCTTCACCATTGTTGAGCGATGGCATCAAAACTGCACATAATTTATGTAAGTACTTAATAAGTGATTGGTGCTTGGGCGAGGATCAAACCGGGTGCCGTCAGATTGTCTAGCGCACATGCTACCGCTCGGCCACTATCACTCCCGTAATACTCACTGTTGCAAATGTCTTATGGCCGTCTGGATAGTCTGTTCCGCGGGGACAGCGGGCATCATTTTCAAAGCCTCCTCTGCTTTACCCAGCCTGAGCTTTTTGATGCATAATACTTCTTCTAACAGGTTGCTTCTTTGAATTTCTGGTAACATCCGGTCAGGTATGTTCGAAGCTCGGTATGTGGTGAGAAGGTGGTAGCAAATACCGGGCTGGCAGCGGCCAGCGCGACCGCGTCTGCAATAGATTAGTTATCTGACACCTGGTACAATGTAACTATTTAAATTTCGTGATTTGAACACGGTTTAATTGCCTGTCGGGCCATCTTATTCTTATTCGAGATGGGGGCGATAAGTCCTGCACTGACGTCCCGCTTGGGGTGTATTGTGCATTTCCCCCTACCAGCACCTACCCAAGCCAATCCAACTGCCTGTCGGGCCTTATCGCGCTTTATAATTGTTTAGGCAAAATAAGTACCTTTTGCTTGTCGTTTTGTCTTTTGGCTGGGTGTGGCCAAAAGCCGACGCAAAAAATATATTTTTTAAAGCTAATAAGGCCGCGTTTGACCACTAACTCGCCTGTTGGTAATTGACGATGTGGTCGAGGATGAAGCACGCAGACCTAGAAGATACCTATTCACTCTGGCCTTGAAAAGGCCCAGATAATATCTCTCAGGAAACAAAGAAGCCGGCAGGTTGTTCCAATTATTGGCCGTACGGATTAGAAACGTAGAATCGAAACGTTTGATACGTATCCAAGGAAAATCCAGAATGTATACCCATACCCCAAAACCCGGTAGCGGGCCGATTTCCTACTTGTCCTGTAGGGGATGGTAGGATATGTTTAAAAAACGCATTTTTTCTATAGTGTTGATTAACGGCATTAGTAGGCTATCATGTTGCAATACCATATTACGTCAGTCTTTGGAATCTATATTTATTTAAAGCTGCCTATAAAGAGAATGCTTTGTGACAAGGAGTCGTGGCAGATAAAAGCATGGGTGAAACTGTCAGCTAAAAGCTAATTCTTACCTCTGCCTCAAATTGGCCTTAGAAATCCACTCAGTTTGGAAAGTAGCAAGATCCTTCTCTACATTCAGACCTTTATACTTCATCTTTCCACAGTCAATCACATAAACAACATCATCAATGGTTATCGAAGTCTCTGCTATATTCGTTGCAATGATGATCTTCCGAACATTGTTTGGAGGTTTCTGGAAAATCTTATTCTGGTCTATGGTGGGTAGTTTCGAATGCAAAGCGTAGACATCGTGAGTAGACTTGGGGAAAGCTTGACTTTCCATCATGAGCGACATCAGCTTGGTTATATCGACGATGCCAGGTAAGAAGACTAGTATAGCGCCCGGCTCTCCTCGGCAAATGTGCTTAAGCAGTTCAACTATTAGATCAATGTTTAATTTTTCGATCCTAGAGTCATGTAGTTGGTTTATGACATTTGTGTCATATTTACTTTTGAGGGGCTGCAGCCACAAAGCTGAAAAGTTTAGTTGTACTTATAATGTCCGGTTTAATTTCACTAAAAAGGGGCGAAAGCACAGATATTACAATTTATAGTTTTTTTCTTTATTTTTTAATGATATGCTCGCGTTTGACCGCCTACTCACTTGATGTTAAGCAATGATGCGGTCTACGATGGAGCACACTTGCCTGGAAGAACCCATTCACTCGTGATTTGAAGAGACCCAGATAGTAAATATCGGGGAATACCCATTCAGGCAGCACATGCCACCGACTAGCAGTTTGAAACAGTAAAAGCGGTCAAAGCGCTTCATACAGCTTTTTGGAATATCAACCATAAAGCGGTGTCGATTATAGGCCGAACGCAAAATGGGCCAATGAATGTCCTAGTTGCGATAAATGCCCGCTACACAAGTAGGTGTCGATTATGGCGATTATTCCAATGCCAACATGGTAATTGGGTACGTGAATATCCATGCAACCCTTGATAAAAGTAGTATGCAAGCCTTGGAGGCAACAGAGCATTATGGACTTAGATATGGTGGCCTCAACCCACAATTTTTCACGTTCTTCTATAAATGCTTCTGTTGCCTAATGTTGAAGTGTACTATTCATCATCATCAACCATTCTCCACCCACTGCTGGGTATAGGTCTCCTCTTGAGCGCGCCATATTTTCCGGTCCTGTGCTAGCCTTGTCCACTGCTTTCCTGCTGTCCTAACGAGTAAGTATACGTAAGTAAGTGTACTATTAGATTAGTTTTATCCTATGATCAGACAAAAAAAGAAGATTTGCTTTAATACAATAAAAAATATCGTTTATGTACAATATCAAAAAAAAAAAAATATATATATATATACTATCCTGCCAAATTAAAACTGCAAGTAAGAACGCTAAGAACTCTGCCGTCCGATTACTAAAAGATCGTTATGTGACAATGTGGCCATATCACTTAACGGTCTTTTAGTAATCGGACGGCAGAAATTTGTAGGGACGACAAGGTCATCTGCACTGAGTTCGACAAAAGGCATTAAGCCTGATTTAGGTCAGCTGCGTTCGCACCCGCCACGCCACCTTACCATATCTCCCTTGTTAGTCTGATCTGAGGTTTTATCAAAGCAACAATACTCACTTATACTAGCCTTGTACTGCAAATCTGCCTCTACTTCAGACACTGCTGACTTATTTTCCTTGGCATACTTTCGCCAAGGTTTCGCCTGATGCAGGAAACTGGGTTTTGGGGGTAGTTGAAATTTAGTCCACGCTAGGATATCTTCCATATAAACATCTTCCACTGGGTAGGCTAATCCTTCGATGTGGATCATTGGACAGTCATCATAGTACTTGCTAAGAGTGTCAGCATCTATGGTAGCGCTCATTAGTATGAGTTTTAGATCTTTACGTTTTTTTAGAACCTGTAAGAGAAAGATGAGATTTTATTTTACAGTCTTTTTATGAAGTCTACTTATGTCTGCAAAATAATGAAATTTGTTTATGAATTTTTGGTGAATGCAACAACTCTATGAGTAAGTATATATTGTGTAGTACAGAATTTTCTTAAAATTCATTACCTCAGACAGAACTAACGTCATTTACAAACCGATTTGGAAAATTATTTTTTTATCTGAAATTATATACTTTCATATTGGTCCCATATACATTTCATCAAAATCCGTTCAGTAGTTTGGTTTTTAAATCAAAATAACAGAAAAAATATGTTATCCAAGTAAACTAAATTGCATGCCACTAATTTTATAGCCGTTTTTTAGCGTTCCGTACCCAAAGGGCAAAAACAGAATCTATTACTGAGCCTACGATGTCTGTCCATCTGTCCGTCCGTCTGTCCTGCCTTTTAACGGCTGTATCTTTCGAACCGTAATAGAGTCAGTTGAAATTTACACTGAATATGCAATGTTACGGCGGATTAACTAAGAAATAATAAAAAAGTTAAAAAGTAAAAACGAAAGGGGGGTCCCTAATACAACAAACGTGATTTTTTTAAACGTATTTTTGTATTAGCTCTAATGTAAAAACGGTAATACGTACATGCGTAAAACTTGGCATGATTATAGTATACACTCTAAACTCTAACAACAAATAATAAATATTGGTCAAGTGCGAGTCGGTGACAAATTTCTGTTCACCACCAGTTCTCGTACGAACACCGAAGTGAAGCAACGTCGGTCGCGGTCGGCACTTGGATGGGTGACCGCCTGGACATTAATGGGATTTTGTCTTTACGCACTATTTTTTTCGTAGCTAAAAAGTTATGTGTTGGAACGGAACCTTCAGCGTGCGAGCCCGACTCGCAATTGGCCGGTTTTATTATATTGATAATTATTTATTGGCAGTTGATTGTACTTCTTGGCAAATTAGGCTGATTTGCCGCAACAATATTCTAGATCTAGATTATCATGTGGACTTTATGGAGAGCCCCTGATTTCCATTCTTGACCTAGACTGATTTAAAAAAAAAAACTATGGATCTATCTTACTAGTAACATCGATAAATACATAGCTAATAATTATGTACATACAAGTTTCAGCATGCACATAGTCAGGTCAATATGACAGTCCCTTTCGTGCACTTCGTCCAATATGACATGGCTGTATCCAGTCAGAGCTTGGTTCTCTTCAAGTTGCACTAACAGCACACCTGTTGTGCAGAACATAATGCTGCCTCGGTCCCGGCATGTTACACTAGAAAAAAAAAACTGATCAGCCATCATGGGAATAGCCCTTGAGGTAGCCTTTTCAATACAAAAATTATCTTTAAAATAGGTTCATAATCGGCAAAGACCACAAAAAAGCAATACTTTCCGCAGTGGTGGGACATTTTGTACTTTATGGTGTCAAATGAGAAGCCACGCCAAAACTTATCTCAGATGGCGCCACCTTCGCTGGTGCTGTCATTTCTAGTTTATTTGAGGTTATAAACATTGCTCTTGAATGAAACAATAAAAATAAACTTTGCTTTTAAACACTAAAATGTTTCTCTAAAGACAGTGGCGAATCTCAAAAAAGAGTTAATGCTTCCTTAGCTGGTAAAAAGCGAATCTTTTGGCAAGTATGGTATGCAATAAAATTATCAATATTATTTTTCTCATTGGAAGGAAAACGGAGTGTACCTCTATTTTTACACTGAAATGCACTACACAGAGGCATGTTTTAATACCAGACGATATTTATTGTGTAATTACTAAAATTATCTATTGATATTTGACACTTTTGACAGTGAAACAACACCAGCGATAATGCGCCACCTGGCGTGATAAATAAGCAGTGCGTCTCCTCAAGGAGACAACAGATAAAGGAAATAAGTTGAGGGAATGGCATTTAAAGGGTATAAATTCACGGACTGGAATAAATCCACTACAGAACAATCCCACTGCTCTGCAGTATAGGCTATAGGCGTTTCTAGCTATGTCATCTGCCTAATCCACACAGTATCAGCTGTGCTTCAAGATCATTCTCGAGCGATTCTTTTCATTTTTGTATTTACTTAGTTCTAGAAATACTAGAATTAAATTTCAAAGTGTAACTTAAACAGTTTTATGTCCAGAACATTTTAAATAAGTAATCAATGTGGCGATTGTAGCTGAGCAGTAGCATGTGCGCTACAAACCAACGGCTCCAGGTTGGATCCACCCCCTGCACCAACCAGTGGTGCAGTGGGAACATGATAGGCTGATAATGACAATGATGAATTAATGTGGATGCAGTATTATAACTAGGAGAATTCCTCTCAGAGCACAAAAACTAGCTTAAATGCTCTGAATTTAAAATCACTTACGCTTCAAGTCTAACAGCGTATCCAACTGAATTGCCTAGCCGCTCCCCCATCTCCTCCGATACCCTGGCAGCTAGTGACGATGCTGCGATACGCCTGGGTTCAGTAACTAGAACCTTAACATTTGCTCCTCTACCGTTCGCAACGGCTTCATCTAGAATCAGTTGGGGTACCTGAAATTATAGAAGAATAGGGATATAGGATGAGTAAAGAATGTCATCAAAATAAGTTTGTACAGGCTGAGTGGCCAATCCTCTAGTGTCATTTGTTTTCTAACATGACGATCTGCTTATATTTTGAACGATTTGTTTGTAAAGAATGTCATCAAAATAAGTTTGTACAGGCTGGGTGGCCAATCCTCTAGTGTCATTTGTTTTCTAACATGACGACCTGCTTATATTTTGAATGATTTGTTTGTAAAGAATGTCATCAAAATAAGTTTGTACAGGCTGAGTGGCCAATCCTCTAGTGTCATTTGTTTTCTAACATGACGACCTGCTTATATTTTGAACGATTTGTTTGTAAAGAATGTCATCAAAATAAGTTTGTACAGGCTGGGTGGCCAATCCTCTAGTGTCATTTGTTTTCTAACATGACGACCTGCTTATATTTTGAACGATTTGTTTATAAATAGGCTTTCTTTTGACCACCACCTCACCTGATGTTATGTGATAATGCAGTCTATGAATGGAGCATGCTTGCCTAGATTGAACCGATTCATTTGTGACTTGAAGACATAGATTGTAACTATTGGGGAACGTCTATTCAGCCACCGCATTCCACAGTGTAAAGAGTGGAATGAAAACACACAAAGTGGAATGAAAGCGCTTCCTAGTGGTTTTCGGAATATAAATCCTCTCCGATTAGTTACCAGTTGCTGCACAACAGTGTATGGCAGGACAGTCATGCAGCAGTGTAATAAAAGTGAAGCAATAATTGCGACCCGTTTTCCCTAATATCATTAGGTTACTGGGTAACTTGTACCAGCCCTAAATAAGTGGTTTATTTTGATAATATAAGCCATATTTTGCAAACCAACAATGTAAAGCATAAAAAACTCGTAGGTACAAAAGTTGTGTGTGCGTGTGAAGGTTTTTCATTGACCTCTAGCATCAGCTGTATGTTTTATCATTATGTTGCAAACTTTAAAATATTTAAAAGTTATATTATTTTTCGGTAATACCAGTTGTATTTAACTTCCCAAAGTTAGTGTTGCATAAAAATGTAAAAAATAATGCATGTTATTGTATCAGTAATAACCTGAACTATCTACAGTCTTTGTTTTCGGGGACGTTTCCTTTACACCCAGTATACTCACACACAAACTTTCGCATTTATAACATCAGTCTGAAGTGTGATGTGATTTTCTCACCTGTGTAGATTTCCCACATCCAGTTTCCCCGCTGATCACAACAACTTGATTATTATTAATAACATCCAGAAGATCTGCAGCTTTCTTATATGTCGGTAGAGTTTTACGAAATCCCAGCATTTTTTTGTATTGTTCATTTGAGGTCAGCTTATGCTGGTGAATTTCTTTTAACGTCTGATTCAATTTCTCTATATCTTTATCTGTCTTATCAATCTCTATGCCTCGGGATATGCACTCATCCAGTTTCTCTTGAAATGTACCAGTTATGATATCCTCATAGCCATATTTGTACTCCGTTGATGTTTGTGGTTTGTTTATTGATGTACTGGAAGTAGATGTGCTTGGCACGTTGGCATAATTGTTAGACACAAAAATCCCAGGCTCCTCAGATACTAATTTGGTATCTGTTTCTGATTTGGCTGTTTTTTCAGTAACTTCTTCTTTGATATCTATGATTTCAATGACTTCTGGCTCTTCGTTTTCTACATAAATCACATCATTGTCTGTTTTATGTATGTTGGTAACAAGATTTTCTAGTTTATCAGATTCAGCATTTATTGGAATAAAATCTTGATTTTTTATTGGACCTACAAATTCAAGCTTTTTTACTGGTGGTAAATATATGTTTTTTGCTTCAGCTATACTTTGTATCTTTTCAAGGCATCGGTATAAGCCAACAACAACTGGCTGTGGAATCTTGAGATGAATCTGAAAGTGTAATTAGTAAATTACTAGCTATGTTTCCCAGTTTAACACATAGTTTTCTGTTTCCTAAGATTTTGGGATAGAAAGAATTCCATGTCCTCATGAAATGAAAGTTGCATTTCATGATGCATTAGCTCCCTGCTAAATTTCATTGAGATTGGCTCCTCCACTAAACTCTAAAAGTCCTAACAGACATGTGGGTTTGGTTGACGGACCGCCGTCCGACCAATGGGAGAAAATGAGTGAGAACAACATATTTTCCTCTTTTTCTCTCCCGTTGGTTAGACAGCAGTTGAGTTCAACCAAATCCACACATTTATAGCACTTTTAAAAATATCAACCGAGTGACCGAATGCACGACATGCAAGTCTTTTGCATTGTAATAAACACTATTTACATATGATAGATTTTTTGAAATTTACTATTTTGTTTTAAGCAATCTCTGTAGATTTAAAATGCTTTCAATGAGAATCAACAATGGAGTACCTACCTCACTACTGGGAGAAACAATAACATACCAATGATTCATCTTTTTCTTTGTTTTGCTTCTTTTTTTGTATACTTAGATTCCTGTAGTACATTCCAATCTCTCTTCCCCTCAACCCAGGGGGAGGCCGAGGAGGCCGACTGTTCGAAGGTACATTTCTAATAAATGGTCTCTGTCTCACTTCACGTGGCATCTTTTCTGTTATTACAAATATTGTCCAAAGCGAGAACTAAAACCAAATGTGTAAGTCAGGAACGTACATTTATATTCAAGTAATGATGTTGAAAATTATCAAGTTAAGTTAAAGGTAAGTACCACAATTTTGGTAACAATATTCAGAAGAAGAAGAATTACAGTAATTATATTTTATTAATATATTTGGTTTTATGTGGAAAAATAGAGATAATAAAAACAGACCAAAGTAAGACCCAGACGTTTTACTAAACAATAATTTCTTTTATTTTGGAACAGAGTAAAAATGTAACCTGCAAACCAAATAATTTAACGCTACGCTATATCTCTTATTTTATATTTACTTTCAGTTTCACACAAACAATGAATATTGCAATCAAGGAATTCAAGGAACATTAGGCTAGAGTCCTACCAGTTTTTATGCAATAAAATTTTACTTTACTTTACTTTACCGGAGATCAACAATCAACAAACAAATTCAACAAATAAAATAACAATCAAACCGAATCAAACAAAATATATCAATGATATTATGATATTACAATATCAAATCAATCGAATCGCCCAGTTTATTTTTTGTTAATTTTTCATGACCTTGGTTCCAAAGTTCTTCAGTTGTAATATTAATCAAGTTTACATCTTTGTTTTCATTTTTTACTGTGCATTGGCAGCGTACCCAGCATGCTGGCGGCATTACCACGTTGAATGGAAATCTGATACAATGCTTATGCGTTGAGCCAGAAACACGCCAGCATTTTGGTCAGGCGTCGCATTAACCAGGCACTCTGAAAGATTTTTGAAAATGAGATGAGCTCCCGGTTCCCAAGGGCCCAATGTCTCCACCCCAAACCACAGAAGACATAATAGCCCAAACGCTTAGTTTGCTAATCGTTTATTCGAGACGGTATGGCCTTACTAGCTTTAGCATGCCCAGTAACGGCCAAAAAAAGGAGCTGAATCCGGTTGCGATAGTAAAAAAAAACATAATAAAAATATTTCTGAAATCTGAATTTCAGTTGAGTTTTGCCACAGTTTTGCAGTTTTGTGATTGTTTTATATAATTTCAACTTTAAGTAAATAAGAAACGCTATGTGTTGGTTATGCTCGTGTTAGTGCTGGTGCTCGAAGAATAAATTATATTATAGTAGACCTAATACGTGGAACACACACATATTACAAGGAAAGGAAGGGTTATGCTGTTCAAAAATGTAAGATCTTGTTTTATACTTGAAAGTAATTAAGTATTAATCTATGCTTAGAATTATGAATGAGGTGATACGAACTAAGAAGCATAGTTTATTAGCACGTTATTATCTGTTTTCAGGACTATTGGTCGTTGCTGTGTAGAGGCCGCAAGAAAAAGATTGTATCCCTCATAGTTATTTTTGTAATTCTTCTCAATGCCATGTTCTATGTGTGTATAGAACTGTATAATGTGAAAAAGAAGCACAAAGATCCTTGGTATAGCAAGTAAGTTGTAACTCCTAAAAAAAAGCTTCCAACCTTTTTTCTTTCAATTTTTTAACTTAGAATTATTATTGTGTGTTATTAAAGCTTCCCCAATTTGGTTTTCAGTTTGCATTATGACAAGAATTCTTATGTGGATAACGCTGGCATGAGAGTAATTGTGGGCCATTATGTTGGGGGTAACAATGGAGGAAATTTATCTCAAGGTAAGTGCCTAAATCTAAATCAAACCTATTGATTTTATTGCTCTAAACAAAGTACAATCGACTTTGGTTATAACCGTCATCATCATCATCATTTCAGCCATAAGACATCTAACGCTAGACATATTGGCCCCCCTATCGATCTCCAATAGGGCTGGTTGGAATAGGCATGCATCCAGCGTTTCCCTGCAGTCTCTTTTTGGTCCATCTTGTGGGTGGACGTCCTACGCTGTGCTTACCGATCCGTGGTCTCCATTCGAGAACCTTTCGGCTTCGAACTTCATACAACAGTTATAATGTACATGTAATGCACCAATAATCTTATAGGACACACATTATTTTGCATTTTGGAGAGTGCTATGGATCTGCATGATCTAATTCTTTCCTGCCCATTTTCTATCAGATGGCCAGGGCAGGCATGAAAAGGTGACACCGTTTAATGTTTGATGTACTGAAAACCTCCACGAGGTGCTAGGATTTCCCTTTTATTGTGCACTATAGAATACGCTGCCAGAATGTGTGTTCCACGATAGTTATAGCCTGGGTATCTTTAAGTTGCAAGTGGATCCGTTTCTTCTAGACATGCTAGTCCATTGTAGACCGCATCATTGCTTTACAACAAGCGAGGTGAAGCCCAAGCCCATATTTAAAAAAACACAACCTTTCTTTGCCCATTGCTCGACTTTAGCCTCCCTCAAGACACTCTTTAGCCCAATCTTCAAATAGTAAAAACACTAAATCAAGTCTCAGGGCAGATTCTAGAACACGTCTCCATTCTAGAACACGTCTATCCCATCAGCTATAAGGTCTGCAATACATTTTACAGGTCACTTTCTGCCACACAGCTATGTCGATGACTTTAGTACTCTGGCGAATTACTTTGTTCCGGATATGAACTGCGAATTGCTGAACATAGCTCTTTCCATAGCAAGTTCCGCACTTAAATCATTAAACTGAATACAAAATTGCGCGTCCCTAATATCAAAAACAAAATATGTACTTTTATATTAACTTTCAATCCCCCTTTTGCCTTCCTTAATTCGGCCCTTTCACAAAAACTATTAGCTGATGTCTACACCTTGGTAAGAATATTCTTTCTGCGGAACTTAGAACTTTAACTTGCAGACTGCTTTAACTGTCCAATGAGTCCAACATTTTGGCTTCTAAGTCATGACAACATAAAACTAACAACAAAGTAGTAGAGACTACTTTGTGAGTGAATCTTGCCAAAAATTACATTGATTTGCATGTCAAGGCACCAGTCCCTTGATCATGATAATTGGATCTACTATTGGCGAACACAATGGCAGAGACAGGAAAGGAAAAGACTATAATGGAGTACAAATTTCTTTTGCCTCATCTATATTATGGCAAAACTTTAACGCAGATAATTAGCTAAGAAATCTTTCTATTTTTCAGAAGTGATTCATACAAACAACTACTCACCTGTGCCAGGTGCTGGTGAGTTTGGAAGGCCCGTGCAGTTGTCTCAAAGGGAACTCATTACGGCGAGAGAGTTGTACTCATTGCATTCTTATAACATACTGGTTAGCGATAGGATATCTATCAACAGAAGTCTGCCCGATATGAGGAGTGAAAGGTAAGGAATCTCTGGTAAAATTTTCAAACCATTGTATAATCATCAGGCGAGTTGGCGGTGAAACGCAAGCCTATTAATAGATTAAAAAAATAAAATATAAATATAAAAAATATCAGCTGTTCCATACATTTTGTAGCAAACCTACCTAACCACCTGTGTACCTAATTCTCATTCTTATTCAAAATGAGAATGATAAGTCCTCCACTGAAGTCCTGCTTGCTTTGAATTGTGCATTTCCCTTTATTAGCCTCTGCGCAACCTCCCGTACCAACTTAAAAATACCGAAACGTGGCTCTGAGCCACTGAAACATTTACCCCATAGGCTTAGATGGAAGTGAAGATAGTTACGTTTTAACCTATCATACTTTTATTTCAGCTGTCGGAGTGTAGAGTTTGACATAGAGAATCTCCCGACTGCAACTGTGATAATAGTTTTCCACAATGAAGCCTGGTCTACGCTCATGAGAACTGTCATGTCTGTTATATTGAGGTCTCCTGAACCCTTGTTAAAACAGGTAACTTATCCATTAATTACTATATCAGTGTAATGAATGAATCTGGTGACATTTATGAGTATAATCGAAGGTTCAGTTATTAGATTTTTCCATAATATTGATTCGTATAATTTTTTATAAACACACAAGTCTACATAATAATAAATAATAAATAAAAATTGTCTTTATTCTCTGATACTAAACTCTACAGTACTACTAGTTTCTTTTATGCTTAATAACATCATAATTTTTGTAATACTTAATTATACATATTCAGTCTGTATCACCAGCACCATTTTCACTATCAGGTTGTCCTCCCTGGACATAGGCCTCCTCTAGAATTCACCACATTTTTTTTTTAAATAATATACTCTTTTATTCTTTTCTATCCCTTGCTGTTTTGCGCCACCTTTTTGGTAGGCCATCCTCCCACCTTCTCTTCAACAAGTCGACATACAAGCATATAAAATGAAATACTAAAGAAAAAATATGTATAAGGGCTTTATTGACCCTTCAGATCAGCCAAACAAGGAGATATAGCAAGGTGGCGTGGCGGTTGCCAACGAATTAGGCCTAAAACAGGCTTGATGTGATTTTTGTTTAGTCTAATGTAGTCCAGATAGTTTCGCCACCTTTTTTTGGATGTGGACAGTTATTTCGTTTATTAGAGTTGCTGCAAGTTTCTTAGTGTGAGTGAGAAAAATAAGTAAGTGTGTATCTTACAGTTTTTGCATTTGTTATAGTGAAAAGCCTTCCCTCCCTCCCTTTAGACCTGGTGTCGGGGCAATAGAATATGACACCGGTATCCCTTGCCTGTAGTAAGAGGCTACTAAATGGGAGACCTCTAGGCTCTGGGTGATCAAAGATGGGGCTCTGACCATCCACTCAAGGGAGGGAGCCCTGGGAGAAGACGACAACGTTGTGTAATCGATGTTTTGGGCGGAGGAGCTGAGACAACACGCTGTTGTCTCGGGACGAGCCGTATTGCGGTGCTGACGGCTTCGACGCGTTCCTCTAGCCTAGAGATCCTGGAGCCCTCTTGTCAAGCACTAAGGCTAGTCACTTGGGGGGTTTACATAAACTGGCTGCACTCCCAATTTTTGGAAGATTTCCTCTACAGCAAAAAAAATACATAATTATCTGCCTTGTTTGTCTCATCTGAGGATGACCTTTACTTCTATGCAGCTAAATAATAATTGCATGTCAACAAATAACTATAGTCCTCCAGGTATGATTCCCTGCTTGAATATTCCCATAATGACGGCGCGGCGGCGTTACCGCGATGGATCGCCAATGAGATAATATTATATTTGGCTTTATTTAATTTTCAGATAATTCTAGTAGACGACTCGAGTGATCGACGATATCTCGGCAAGGAGTTAGACGATGCTGTATCCAAACTAGACAGAGTGCAAATACTTAGAAGCAAATCTAGGAAGGGGCTGGTTGGGGCCAGACTTATCGGGGCAAGGTCTGCTAAGGGGGATGTGCTTGTATTTTTGGATGCTCACTGTGAGGTTAGTATAACTTAGGCCCTTCACTTATAATGCGCCCCGTCCGAAACGTCAGTACCGTTCTTTATCGATCGTCAAATTTGACAGTTGAGATCATCAGCTTCGATAAAATGACATTTGATCAGTACTTGCTATAATCGATTCTATGGCATTTTATCGAAATTGACTACCGTTAAAGAACGGTACTTGCACAGCGGGTTTTTGACTAGTGTCATGGTTTAGACCCATCATGAGTAGGCCTTACTATTTAACGACCTTTCAGACCATATCGTATTGTTTTTTTCTTTATAAATATCATCCGCGCGCTACTTTGAGGAGGCATTACTATTATTGGGAGCAGATAGAATGAACCTGCCTTGATTGTGTATCCCTAATTAGATGGCGCACACAACTTTCATAAAAAAACATCCTCATATTTGTGTTGCATAATTTTTGGAGGCATCATTATCCTGTCTCTCCTGTACTCCTGTCAACAGGAGTAAATTAAAATATTAAAAATCCATGACCAATCAAAACAAACACTTTACACGCATGCATATTCAATATGCAACGCTCACATAAAACCTTACCCTGATCGCATAAACCATAGCTCCGTCATTGGTAAAAGGAACTAGGGCCTTACGGCTACCTGTTTTAAGCGATTCTGTTTAGGTGATGAGAAAAGTTGCGCGCCCGCAAACCGTATCTCGGCGCGTTAAGCGTTTTAGCGCCAATTCGAGCCCCCTGTAATAGCAAATGAGTAAGCATTCTGAAGTATGTTCTCGGTATCGAAGTCTCCTTTAATGTAATATTTTTTTGTGGATGATGTAGCTGAATAAAAAAATAGAGTAGCTTACAGTTCCTCTTAAATACAAGGTTGTTGAACAATACCCATAGAATCCATAGATATGTAAAATACATCTTGTATCAGTCAATCAGAGATTGTATAGATACAAACAGGCATTGTGGTTGCTAGCTTAGCACATTGTTAACAAAATTAAAATGGATACTATGTTACTGATTATATTACAATGAAGTTGTTACATGACTCTGTTTTTTGTGAACCATGTAAAAATGCAGAAAATTTACATAAAGAGCTGATAAACTCTCTCTTTCTCTTTCTCTCAGCTGAGTTTTTATACATCGTCTGTATTAGTTATAATGCTTTTGTGAAATGGTCAATAAAATTGCTGTTTTAACATTTACAGGTGACGCAAGGCTGGTTGGAACCACTACTAGACCGAGCAGGCAGTGACGACGTGTTCATATGCCCTCACATTGACCTTCTCTCTGAGGATACTCTAGCGTACACTAAGAGCATAGACGCTCACTGGGGAGCTTTTAGCTGGCAACTACACTTCCGCTGGCTCATGCCTAGCAGAGACGTCATGAAAAACAAAGCCGAGAACCCTTCCAAACCGTATCCAACACCAGCTATGGCCGGAGGATTATTTGCAGTGAGGAAAAGTTTATTCTGGCGACTTGGAGGCTATGATGAAGGCATGCTTATATGGGGAGCAGAAAACTTAGAGCTATCTTGGAGAGCCTGGCAATGCGGTGCCAGAGTAGAAATCACTCCATGCTCTCGAGTTGGGCACATTTTCCGCAGACACAGCCCTTATAAATATCCTGGAGGAGTGGCCAAAGTCTTAAACTCGAATTTGGCTCGAGCGGCTACTGTCTGGATGGACGAATGGGCAGATTTCTTCTTCAAATTTAACCCAACGGTCGCAGCAATAAGAGACCAGCAACTTGTTGGCGATAGGATAGAGTTGCGTAACAGCTTGAATTGTAAAAGCTTCAAGTGGTACTTGGAAAATGTGTGGCCACAACATTTTTTTCCGACCAATGAAAGATGGTTCGGTAGGATCAAAAGTGACAGAGGAGCGTGTTTGGGTATTGTAGCGGCTACTCCAGGATTAGGAGGGCCAGCTTCAGGCATTCACTGTGGCAACGATTTAGACTTACAACGGTTATTATTGTACACAACAGAGGGTAGAATTATGGCTGATGAAGGCTTATGCTTGGAGCAAGGCAACGGCCGCGCTGTATGGAAGAGCTGTAGCGACAGCAAAAAACAGCTATGGGTACAAAAAGGTCCGAGATTAAAAAACAATAACCTCTGCCTCACTTTAGTGGCCAGTGATAAAAACAAGGATGGCGTAGACGATGTGCTTACAGCTAAGAAGTGTATTAATTCCGATGGACAGATATGGCATTTTGAACGCGTGCCTTGGAGGTAACCCTGTGATATTATAGTACAAAGGTATGGTTGTTTTACACATTTGTATAGATAGAGTAATTATTGCAATTTAAGGCTATTACCAGACTAGGTAATTATACAAGTTATGTATGTAATGCTAAGAGCGGTTGTTGTTTGAATTGTAGTTTGGTATGTAGGTTCTGCAATTTTATTTAGCGGCTTACACTTATCCTCTTATGTTATCCCTCGTGCAGCTAATCTCCTATAAAATGATCTGTCAACTTCTCGCTGACGAAAAGTGTCATGCGGGAAAATGAGTCAACAATTTGAATAGAACATAATATTAGCTTATCTAGTGTATGCTTAAGGGAGTGGTCACACTTATTGACGCGGAATCGGCTTAAGCCGGTCAGTAAGAGCTTTGTGTCCATGCATTAAAGGCAAATAAGAAGTCATTCGTATACGAAATCATTCGTCGTGTTTCGGTGCGGACGATGTGACTCGATACCGAACGGCAACTGAATTGCATCGTGCAGAATTTTAGAAAGCACTATTACGGCCCCTACGATGGATGTAAACATTCGAACGATTCCGATTGAGTTTGTACGCCAACGAACGCACCATGCAGACATCCGAACGGCGTTTCATGTGCGTCTACAGAGTTTTGTTTAATTGAAATCTTTCTTATATATAAAAAGGCGATATGTGTATGTATGACTGTATGTATGTATGTATGTTCTCATTGATTCCAAAATGGCTGGACCGATTTGACGGGACTTTTATTAGCAGATAGCTGATGATAGAAGGACTAATCCATGCGGATGAAACCGTGGGGCGCAGCTAGTTAGAGAATAATCGCGAGCATGCGTTTCTAAAAATGAATGAAGAAAAGTTAATTTTATTAGTCGGCAAATATCCGCAGTCTATCATGATTTGTCCGACAAATTAGCCTATTATTTATTTAAAAAAAAAAAAAAAAACCTGAATCTGGTTTGTCAACGGCCGATCGGTGTGGTAACTTTATAAGAGGGTTGTATAATTTATGTTTTAAATGTTTATAGTGACTCATCGCGCGTATCATATGTATTATTTAGTTAAAAATAGGTAATAAGTGTATTACCTAAATAAAATAATGCGTGATAAGTCCCGATAAACATTTAAAACAAGTGTTCAAATAGCGAAAGTTTAAAAGTGTATAATTTATGCTGTTAATTCAAAAGTTCAAATTTTTTACATGGCTGGTAAATGAAAAATGCTTATTATAAGAAATCGAGAAATGTGAAATTGTCTTCCTGGTTATATTATGTCTTGGAGTTGAGTACTCATTATTTATTATTATATGTAATCTCAATTTTACTTGTAAAAAGAAACGGAACCTTATTATGTACTTAATGTTTTTTCTAATCATATATAGAGCTAGTAAATAAAAGTTTTTACCATTTTTTTTTACAAATATTGTTTTATACTAAGAATAGAATTTCGAATGCTTTAGTCATATTTTAGAACTGTGATTTTATTTAATATTATTTTTGTGTAATTTTTAAGTTAAACAAACCATTTTTTTTAAATAATTTTTTTTACGACATCTTTATTAAGACACCATAAATTGATTGTGATGTTTTGTTATATTAGTTGGATAATTAACACATTTGAAAAGTAAAACTGTTCTTCTGACAAATCTCTAGTGTATTCCACTTCTACGTCGCTTCAACGCTTTTTTTTGCAAGGTAGAAGCGGAAATACACTAGATATTCGTCAGGAAAACAGCTTTGAAGATGCTTCCGCAAAGAAACGCCTGATTTAATCAATATTTGAAAAGAAAATTTTCAAGAGATTCTTTTAACTAAAGTAAAACTGTTTTTCTGACGAATCTAGTGTATTTCCGCTTCTACGTCGCTTCAACGCTTTTTTGCCACGTAGCGGAATAAGCGGAAATACAATTCGCGGAGATTCGTCAGGAAAACAATTTTGTAGATGAACTTCCGCAATGTAATGCCTGATTCAATCAACATTTGAAAAGTTATTTCTCAAAAGATTGTATTAACTTTTATAATTCAAGGTAGTCTATGTTTATAAAATAGGTTATAGTACAATTCTGATTGTTTTTAATTTTAGAATATTTGTTTGGTAGCTTCTATCATAACTTTATATTATTTATTTATTATTAACTTTACTCAATCTACACTGAGAATCGTTCTGATAGCTGCAATCAATTATAAAAAGCTAATAAAACCATGACATCTGATAATTTTTCCAACATATTGGTAGCCAATGTTTCAATTCGTTTTTTGACCTTTGCTGCACTCACAGAAGAAAAAACAGTACCTACAGCTATTAGACCAATTCTTAGCGTAGATCAAGTAAAGCTGTAAATAACTCAAATGAAATCGGTTCTATTGTAGTACCATTATAGGTTAACTAGGTTGCTTTCCTTGTCTGATAATAAAATCAATAACTTGTCTGACAAGACTAATATGAATAAAATATCTGATAGACTAAAATGAACAAAGATTAAAATGAATAACTTCTCTGATAGACTAAAATGAACAAATATTAAAATGAATAACTTCTCTGATAGACTAAAATGAACAAATATTAAAATGAATAACTTCTTTGATAGACTATGAATAACTTGTCTGATAGACTAAAATGAACAAATTTTCTTATTGATTAAAATGAATAACTTATCTGATAGATTAAAATGAATTACTTGTCTGATAGATAAAATGAACAAGACAAATAATTATAGAGCTTTTTCTCTTTAATTTAGTGAGTATGCATGACAGATTTGACGTCTGTATTATTTATCGGATAAAATACTCTACATTCCACTAACATTAAGACTTTATATGCATTTAATTGTTTAAACTATTTTCTAGTAGTTTTTCTACTTATTTCTAGTCTTCTTTGTAGCATGTTATTAATACCTATTTCGTTTTTCACTAACATTTTTTAAATGATTTTTATACCATTATCATTATGTACTAACTTTCTTTTAAAGTTATGTTATGATTCCTATACTCGGTCTCAGCATTTATTTGCTCTTACCGCTGCAATAACATTGTAAATAACCGAATAAAAACATTTTCTTTTAATATTTTACTGAAGTATATCGGATATCTGCTACAGTATTAAAAACCTAGCAAAAAAGATCAGAAGTGGTTTTTCGTTAGCTTTTTGCAATGTTTGCAGCTGTCAGAGCAAATAAATGTTTGGACCGAGATATTATTTTTAATGTAAATTAATTTTAAATTAATAATGATGATAATATTCATTTAAAAAACGCTATTTAACTTTATTAGAACAAAACATCCACAACGTGAAAATATCCTTAAGAAAGAAAAACTGCATTCTGTAACATCTAACTTTTTATTGTGTTCTCATGTTTTTACAACAAAATTTGGTACAAAACTAAAAAAATAAACTTGTCACTCTTAACTCTTTTGTTTTTCCTTGAAATTATTCCTATTTTTTTCTCATAGTCTTCACCTTAGTACGAAATATAATGTGATAGAGGCTAGTAAAGTATAGAGAGGGATTTTATAGCTTCGCATCGCAGAATTGCAGTTGTTCCCGTGGCATACGAAGCACCTTGCGTCACTGTGCCCTCTCGCTCTTTCGACTGCGACTAGACCGAGACAGACGGAGTCTACCTGCACCCGGGGTATGCAGCCTTTGATGACGTCAACGGTGTTGCCAACTGGAAGGAAACGCGTGGTTTTGGTGAGTTTTTTTTTGTCTTAGCTATTGTTTTCTCTTTTTTATAGAGCTTATGATTTATGACCTTTTAGAAAGTTGGGGGGGTTTTTTGTGAACAGTGTAAAGGCCGCGGACCAACAATTTTGTCGTTATCTCATCATAGTCTTGTCAGCCTATATCGACCCACTGCTGGGTATATACGCTTCCTCTCCCTTGCGCTATTGACCCCTGTCTCGGGCCAATCGCATCCACGTATGACCTGCGATAGGTCTGATCATGATCCATTTAAACAAGGTCTGATATTGCGGGAGTGAACAAGTCTACGTCACTGTCCAGTTGTCACTGCATCGCAAAAAAGACACATTGGAAAACAAATCTGCTAATATCTGACTCTCTGCCTATTAATCTATACTAATATTATAAAGAGGAAAGATTTGATTGTTTGTTTGTTAGCATTGAATAGGCTCCGAAACTACTGAACCGATTTGAAAAATTCTTTCACTGTTGGGAAGCTACACTATCCCCGGGTAACATAAGCTATATTTTTTTTTAGGGATCCTTACTAAAACTCCAATAATGTAACGCAAGATATAAAAAAAATAAGATTTACAATTTTAACTTTGCGTGTTTGACAGTTCTAAGACAGGATAACGTCTGTCAGATTAGCTAGTATCTCTACATAGTATAAATTGAAGTTGCTTTCCGCGTCTGTCTGTCTGTATGGCCGCTAACTCCTCCTAAAACACGCAACGGATTTTGATGCGGTTTTCACCATCAGTTATATACATTTTCACGGAAGGTTTATATATATAACTAACCACTCGCCCCGGCTTCGCACGTAAATTACACCCGTGCGAAACTGGGCGGGCGGGTCGCTAGTATGAAATAAAATACAAAAAGCACTTATATAGGTTTTTTTGTCCGCTTAAGAAATAATAAAACAACAAAATGTGCATGAAATGCGTCTTAGCCTCTCCTTATTTCAATATAATATTAGTGAAATTTTGACCCATAAAACCCCCCGAGCTATGCCCGTGATCTTTGATTATATAGAACCCGTGATGAATAATATTGTCAAGACTTTACTTACAAGACTTGTCATCTGGTGTGGCAACCATCTTTATACACCTGTATTCTATTGGCACCTTCGAGTCAGTTGACGGCGGGGGGTGTCCATAGTTGTGCACCCACTGCGCCGTCACCCAGTTGCTAGGGTGACAGTCCATGGGCCTGCCTGGATTCACCCAGGTCTCTTGCGGGTGGCAGCCTAGGCATCTTTGGTAGAAGCAGCTTTCAGGTACCGCTATAATAAAAGTTGAGATTCGGATTTTAAGCCTATTCTATTCCACAAGATACCATTTAATTGACAATATTTTCCAATTAAATTGATTAAAAGTTGGGAATTGGATTTTAAGCCTATTCCACACGATACAATTTAATTGTCAATTTATTCCAATTTAAATAAAGTAACTAAAAGTTGAGAGTCGGATATTAAGCCACACGATATCAGATTCAGAATAGTCTTTATTGTAAAAACTGGTACATTTTAAGGTGTTATTAGGGTTCCGTACCTCAAAAGGAAAAAACGGAACCCTTATAGGATCACTTTGTTGTCCGTCTGTTTGTCTGTCCGTCTGTCAAGACCCTTTTTCTCAAGAACGCATAAAGATATCAAGTTGAAATTCATATCAAATACCCAAATCTGCGGTTTCTTTCAGCTGTGAAAAAATCAAACTTGTAAGTTTACGCTATCAAAAGATAATATGACCGTTTATGTCGCATATTTTGCGATTTCAGAAGGAAATCAAAACCTATAGGGTACTTCCCGTTGACTTAGAATCATGAAGTTAGGCAAGAGGCAAGGTCTCACAGCACATATAAAGGAACAAATCCGAAACTTATAAATTCGAAGTTATATCATAAAAAAAAAAAGTTTTTCTATTACAAACTTACATTATGTAGTTGGAATGTATGGAAGAACCTTATTGTCCAGTACAAAGTTAAGTTTGTCTTTCAATATTTCAACTTTTTTGTTGTTTTTTTTTGTTAGTTTTTTTGTTGTTTACTTGTCCGGTTTTTTTATTTGAGACTACTCAAATTTTGATTAGTCTCACGTTACCCATTTCGGGCATACATTTTTAGTCTTACTGCCAGTAGATCGGGTTTTCCCGAGAAGTTTGAGCCAAACTACTGCCACCAGCGCGCTGATGCAGGGCAGACTTTAATTGTTTATTGTTGATAGGTTAGAAAAACTAGCTTCTTTGTTTACCGGCTGCTATTTGTCTGGCGTTGTAACAACTATGATTTATTCTATGGTTACGATACAACTATCATTGCAAGAATTGTTGAGCGTTGTATAAGGCTAGCAGAACGTAGTAAGGCTATGAAGAAATAGGGTGGTCGTTCCATCCACGCGTGAAGAGATCGGCCGACGACACCGACCGGACAGCCGAGAAAGTGCTTGATGGGCATCTGACATAATTGCTCATGTTTGTTTTTATACATGACTATATTATTTGTGTAGGTAATGCTATACGCTTAAAGCTAGCGCACATCCTGAAGCTAGATTTCATCTCATAAAGATACTATCATCCCGGTAGTTATGTGTTTGGAAGCTGATATTTAATTGTTAGATACCTACATAAAACACATCCGGGATGTGTTACACATGTTCCAGTATGATATATTTTTTTTACTAAAAATGTTGGATTCTTCCTGTTTGTATGTTTAGGTTTTATTCATCATCATCATCATCATCATCATTTCAGCCGTAGGACGGCCACTGCTGGACATAGGCCTCCCCCATCGATCGCCCAAAGGGCCGGTTGGAAGCGGCCTGCATTCAGCGTTTCCCTGCGGTTTCTTTTAGGTCGTCGATCCATCTTGCGGCCTCATCGGCCATCTGTTCTGCGTGATATGTGCCCTGCCCACTGCCACTTCAACTTGCTAATCCGGGTTTACAAAGAATAAAACTAGGTTTTATTCTTTGTCCAAAATTGCTCAAGCAAGTATGCATACCCTCACATTCAGTAATTACTTCGTGCGCGCCAAACGATTTGGAATTTGAACACGTGATGGCCGACTAAATGGCGCGAAACGCGGGAAAATGATGTATGATTGCGGCGTTTAAACAAACGTAAACTGCAGCCACCAGTGGCCATTTACCATTACACGGCGGGCCCCAGCGGGCCCGTCAATCAAACCATCAGCACAGACTAGAACAACAGATGGATTTCTCCGTAGAAGCGTTAAAACGGGCTCAATAGGCCTGCTCCAACAGTTCATGAGCCATCTTCCTGATTTACATAAAGAATTTGCAATTTTTCTATCATAATAATATTACAAATGCGAAAGTGTGTTTGTTTGATCCTCTTTCACGCAGCAACACATCGTATTTTTGCATAAAGATAGTTGGTGGGCCCGAGAGCGACATCTTCCGAGCCGTGCGCTCTTGACAGAGAGTTCGTGGTTGCGTGAATGGTACGATGGCTCTTCGCTGTCGTCTCGTGTCGATAGTGACGCAGTTTCACCCGCGTTGACATTCTCTTCAGGAACTACATTTTCCGGAATAAAAGTATCCGTTTCCGGACCTCCAGCGATCTTTATAAAAATCACGTCGATCCGTTGATCTGTTGCTGCTTAAAGAAGGACAAACAACCCAATAAACCAACAAAACATTTTCGCATTTATAATATTATGTATTATTATAGTCACCGCGTTACCAACTGAGTCGTAGGGCCATAAACGTCATACCATAAGACCTGTAAGTGTGAGCGAAATAGACAGATATGACATGTGGGTGCGAGCGAGATAGACAGACAATTGATTTATGACCTGACGCCTCAGATGGAAATGCGTTTACCTGTTTCAATATATCATGGGCTACGAGGATTATTCCATGAAAAGCTTCGATAGCTAAGCTAATCGAAGCCGGTAGTACAGCCGACATTATTTACTTATATTTAGAAGCTCCATCTGCGCGTTTCTAATCTGCGTTTAGTGAGTGAATGCATTTGATACACGATTGTTTTGGATATGCAATGCGCGGGCGCAGCTCTAAAAGTACCGTAGCCTTGTGCGGGGTGGTGATCGGAACTAATGACACAGAAGACATATTAGTAGGTTCAAGCTAGCTGAGTCGTTATGTCAATCGGTCAGACAACGGTCCACTAGTCGTCAGAAAAATCAGAACAAAGGTCTACTCCATAGGTCCGCAGGAACCGCAGGAAGTACATAGATACCAAATTGGCAAGAAATTTTGGGTTACTTATACATCGTTACGACCTTACGACGGTTATCTATTTCATGTACCTACCTAATAAAGAAGTTAAATTGGTGAATTTGCGATAGTGAATATGTAGAATTATCTAAAAGTTTCGATCTTACCTAGACTATGCCTTCAACGGAATTTTATCTTAGTAGGTAGTTAAAGGCAAATTTTTGCGAAGGCTTAATGCTAGTTTAAATTGCAGTTATTCAAATCTTGCGGCACTCGACAGTGCTACTTATGGCTTATCTAAACGAAACACTGACCTAAATTCATAACAAGTGATGATCGACATAAAGCCGCCTTCCCACGCGTTTTCTGCCGCTTCGCTCGTGGCGACATAACTAGACGAGCGGCTGACAATGTAAATACGATTGTCAACAGAATAAATAAATATTTAGAGATGAGTCGGTATTCCATTGTGTTGTGCAGTGAGGAGGCAGACGCGCGGGTGGTAGCTGCCGACCCATTCATAACAAATTGAATACTAAAAAGTAATGATGTAACAAAACGTTCTTTGTTACGTTCTGAGTTAGACAATCCGTGACTTACCGAACGGCAATAATCCGATGAATCCGAAAATAAACACCAACATTTTCATAATTCTAAATATAACTCCGCGTCAGGAACGTGTGTCGTCTACGCAATTTTTTATCGCACTAATCTTCAAGTAGGATCGTTTTATCTGTTCACTGGTGCCCTTATCATTGGACACTAAATTATTTTGACATTTACAGTGGAAAACAAAGGTAACTAACTTTCCTATAGTGTTGGTTTATAAAGACGAAAATAAAGCAGCGAATACGCGTCGGTATGGATTTATTGCGCTACTATTTCGCGGGATCTAATTCTTGGCACTGGTATAAACCAAAGCAAATAAAGAATAGAGAAACAGTAAACAGTGTAACTGTTTCACCAGACGAAACGATCGAACTGAGCCTAAATAACTAACGAAGTAAACACCACGAAAGTATCTACTCTGCTAGAATTTAGAGTTGTAGAGTCACCAGAACGTATTTGGTTAACCAATTAAGATATTTTTTTTTCGTAAATGACTTACAATTATTCGACGTGCGCTAATATTTATTTTGACGATATCCTGTTCGAGTTCTAATAACAACACGGTTAGGTATACATCTACCTGCCGACACTTAGATATATTACTAGCTACTAAGTTCCATTTGATTTGATCGCACGTGCTTTATACTGGTTTAAACGCATTGGTCATCCACACAGAATGGTTATTGATTATACTGATTTTATTATGAAAACTTTGATTAATTCTATTCTAAATGATTAGAATAAAATTTAAATAATAAATAAATAAATATCTGGGACATTTTTGCACACACGGTCATCTGACCCCAAACTAAGCAAAGCTTGTAATATGGCTGCCAGAAACTGATATACGTACATAAATATTTATAATACAATACGTACGTATTTAATTTATAATAATTAAATACGTACATAAATAATTAAGTGTATTTATTCAAAATCCCAGTCAAATTACAACTTAACTAATAACTATTCAAATAACCCACCCCTGACCGTTCCCGGCGCAAAGGTACCCAAAACACTCGCTGCGTTACCACGTTGGAAAGCAATGGCCAACCTTTGCACCAGGAAATTCTAAATTGTAAATAAATTATTTACTTAGTTCATTACTTCAAATCCGACAACCCCGACTATGTCCGTGAATTTAGCTGGGCCCGACGGGGTTCACTATAATATTGTAAATAAAATACTTTTCTGCCACCTAAGAAACATTATGTAACGATAAAATACAATGTTTATTATATGGAAATTTGGACTATAAAACTCTACTTACCTTACTCCTCTACCGTTTGCACACTTTTGAGTCATTCCGATTACCTACTTATGTAGGAATTTGTGTTCAAAGAGCATCTGGGTAGGTACTTTTACGAATGCTTAATTGAAGGATGTAGCGAATGCTACGGTATTTACCTATAGGTACATACTACATACGTAGGTATCTGCTTATAGATATTTGAGAAATACCTACCAATAATGACATACCTAATAGTTAAATTAGTACTAAAGTCATGTTCTCTAAGCATAAACATTATTTGTCATAAATACAGATACAACATACGAGCATTATTTACATAAACATCACAATATTCAAAAGATTAAGAGAGAAATGGCGGCACGCTTCATCGATCCAGAGAGGTGTCATGTCACATCCTAACTCAGATCTGAGGCCAAATAGGGCTGACCGCGGCCATGTGCCAACTTTAGAAACCTTCGCGAACCTTCGGAAACTCAGCCTTGGGCGTATTAAGATAGAGCTCATAGAGCTTTTTGAGGTTGGAGTGTGAGATGCAAAGAACCAGGGCTGTATGGTCACACGCCGCAACATCGTGTTGGCATGCAGTGGTATTGATGTCTTCGATAGATAAGCCAGATCCTAAAACAGATAGCAGAATAAAGTATGTTTTACCGGTGAAAAGCTCAGGTGGTTTCCAGTAGTTTCCACCGTATTGAGACTTCGTTTTTCTATACGGGAAGTGCTCACAAAACCTAAACCTATCAGCCATAAAAAATGTATCGGTCAACACGATTTGCGTCTTAAGTTTAATAAATACCTAAGTATACGAATAATGTCTTATGCAATCTCAAATAGAAAAACTTAATCAATACCAATATAATAAAGAGGAAAGATTTGATTGTTTGTTCGTTTGTTTGCATTGAATAGGCCCGAAACTACTAAACCGATTTGAAAAATTATTCTACTGTTGGGAAGCTACACTATTCCCGGGTGACATAAGCTATGTTATATTATAAAAAAATAGGAATCCTTGCTATAACTCCAGTAATGTAACCCAAGAAGTAAAAAAAAAAAACAATTTTTTTTTGTAAAATACTTGTGCGAAGCCGGGGCGGGCCGCTAGTTTTCAATAAAACAATCAAGTAGAAAATCCTTAAAATCTGCACCATCAGAGGTGAAACTCAATATTTTCTCATATAATTGTTAATTTAACACGTGCATCTCCAGCGATTGTATCGGCGATCAAGATAAAGCAGAGCTTCGCACAACTCGTCGTATCTTATCTGTTTCATCTCCAGTCCGTTTTTGAACTTTTCGAGTGCAAATAATTTGAAGTCGGCGTACTTTCACTAAAGGGAACCAATTAATTTTTCGTCGATACATTAAGCGTTCGATAAATTTCTCAAAAAACGCCGCGCGGACTTCGATAAGGACGGCCTGGCCTCATCCGCATATTAAAAAGGCTTATTTATCTTGGACAATTTGTTAATGCCACTCACTGAGCCTTCCGGTAGCAGAGTAAATTGAATCTTCTGGTTTTCGAAGATTTATTATGTCCATTTGATTGAGCTACCGTCTTTAGATTAGCGGCTCTATTGATGACGCGTCGCGAACTTAATTTCGTTTTAAGAAAGATAACATCCATTGCGGCCCGTTTATATCGAGATTGGTTTATGGTGTATTCCTTTTAATTAGACGTATTAATTTAGAGCTCGTAAATCGCCCAGAATGCTGACTTACTGGTAGAATTAACAGTTCTCTGCCGGTCATTATTTACAACACGAGTTAGTAGAGATTGTCTGGACGTGACAGCCAACAAAGGCTCGGTATCTCTTCCGCGAGAAAATCCGAGGGTTGTGACTAGAAAGTGTGCTATCTGCATACATTTTATTGGCTACAATTACGAGATTAGAAGGACGTGGTATTCGTCCGAGGGCGACACAGTGACCTCCCGATACGATCGAAGGACGACGCGACGCGGCACCGACCGACGCGGCGCAACGCGGCGGCGGCGGCCCGATCGCGTGAGATATGCCCGCACACGTCCAAGCTTTGCCCTCACGAGTCTGTACCGTTATTTAAATTTATCTTATTCTTTTCGACGGGCTTCGCTACATTTTTTAATCGAAGTCCGAAGCCTTAATTTTCAGGTAATTTTAAGTGCAACGGGGTCGGAAACAATATCACTGCATTGACAAGAGCAGTAGTAGGTACGTACTGATATATGAAATGAGTAAGTAACTTACTTAACAATAATAGATTTATCGCGAAATGATTTGATAAATAGAGCTCACAAAATTATAGGCAGTTTTTATCTAGGTCGTAAACCTAAAGACTATTTTGTATTTTGCATTTTCGTACCTACCCAAAGGGAAATAACGCGACCCTATTACTAAGTCTACGATGTCCGTCCGTCCGTCTGTCCTACAAATTTTCACATAATATGTAATGTTACGGCGGATTAACTAAGAAATAATAAAAAAGTCTAAAAGAAAAACGAAACCCCATACAACAAACGTATTTTTAGACGTATTTTTGTACTAGCTCTAATGTAAAAACGGTAATACGTACAAGCGTCAAATTGACATGATTATAGTACTTACACACTCTAAAGTAAAACAAATGATAAATAATGGTCGAGTGCGAGTCGGTGAAAAATTTCTGTTCTCCACCAAGTTAAGCAACGTTGGGCGCTGCCGGTAGGTACTTGGATGGGTGACCTGGGGCCTTACGGACAATTCTATTGCGGCACCTAATCCGTTCAGTTGGAAAATCACGCGACCGCAAACCGTATCTGGGCGCGGTAAGGTTCACGTTCGCGTGATTTTCCAACTGAGCGGATTGGGTGCCGCAATAGCAGTTGTCCGTGAGGCCCCTAGGCGTGATGTTGTCTTTTTGCACTACTTTTTGTATTATGTGGTGGTACGGAATCCTCAGTGCACGAGCCCGACTCGCACTTAGTCGGTTTCTTATAATGGCCACATTTCTGTTTTGTTTGGTTCAGTCAAACAAACTAATCAAGTGACATAATTGTTTTAATGACTTCATTCAGTGTTGTCAATTAAATAATTTTGTTTTCAATATTCTTTTCGAGCTGACTAAATAACATAATATTACAAAATAAGCCTTCGATTTTCGTGCCTGAAACCAATTGGCCGAAATCGCCGTGGAATAAAACCATTACCAAATTGCAACGTTGCCTACTGAATTGGCATCGAACACTGCGTGACTTTGGCCACTCAAATTGTCAATGGGACTTCGTACACGAAGTTGCATAATGATGACCAATAACTATTCATTCATTATAATGTTTAAGTAATAACTAGGCAAGGCACGATGTTGAGAGAACTAGGTAAAAAGGTCTGGAAAAAATATTTTGTTTTTAGAACCTTCGATCAAAATAAAGAATGGACGGGCCCAGAAGAAGCGCATTTTTGAAGATTACAAAATGAGCGCCAGCGCTCACTTCGTTTCAGTCAGTCTCTAGCCGTAGGAAGTGTGACACGAGTTTACTAAGCAAGTTTAATGGGTTATATAATGGACGGGCGTCCATTCATTTTATATAGGTCGAAGTTCAGAGCTATATAAGGCTGCTCATATTTACATAAAGGAACCTCTTTAAGGTGGTTCGTTGCACAAATGGCGGGAAATTAACATTTCAAACAGTTTTCTTGTCCTTGTAGTTAGGCCGGGTAATTATTGTAAACAACCATGATGTTTGCGCAGATTGATTATTATTCTTTACAAAATCATGTAAAGCTATTTATACCTAATGCCCATTATTACTTACATTTGTGAATAAACAAATTTTTGCTGTTTCAAACGGTTTATTCACAAATGTTAGTAATATGGTGCGTTACTGTTAAATAATTGTACATTATAATGTAAAGAACAGCCAACATTTTGCGCAAACACTGTCTTATTTAAAAATAATTACCTGGCCTGGCTACTAGGACCAAAAAACTGTTTAAAATTTAAATTTCCCGCCATAGGTGAATCGAACCACCTTAACTGAATTCTCCACCCCATAAAGCTTTACCCACAGATTTCAACGCGTTAAAATTTACAACATCAATTAAACGTTCACACCACACCGATCATTTTACATTGTTTGCGCGAATTCTTAAATTATTACCTACCGCCTATGGCTCGGTCGTTATTATCATAATTTAAATTTTTAAGCTTTAACATAAAACCAATGAGTGCCAAATTGAATTCGGGGAGCGGGCAAATAAGAAAGAATCGGGATAAAAATAAAGGCGCGAAAATTGGCCCAAGCACCGTTTAAAGTATCGTTAAGGCTTGTCCAGAAAGAAAATATTGTAATCGCATCGCAGGAACAATCAGCCGTGGTTTACGAGCTGCTGAAAGCGGACACGATTATTCTGATAGGTGCTGCCAGTAGTATTTAAAAATGCCTGATTTTTTTGGGACTTAGGTAGGTACGATTTGGTAAGTAGACCTTTGTGGGTATTTATGATTTGGTTTTAGTAATTCACTAAGAGCTAAAGTATATGTAGCTAAAATAATTAAAGCAAAACATAAAACTTAAATAAAGGTAGTTATTTTGTTAATTCCTACATAATTTATTTTGCTAATGTCATGTATTTATAATTTTTCACTAATACAAGTTTACAGACCTTCTCTTCCTTATTCTGTTAATTTTATTATTCATTTATGTGCTTTAGACGCAGCGCAGCAATCAAACATAATGTATATTTTATATGATAAAATAATATTAAAATTATGTAATATAGATCTATCAAAATATTCTGATTTATTTCTATCATAAATAAAATTCCATCTCCGTAAGTGCGTAAGTGCGAATTCTCCCTAATTTGGAGGAGTTATCTGCCTATGGCAGCACCGATTCGAATCATTGATTTAGTTCATTACAAGGCCTTATTGGGAATCATTGGGGGTGGTTTCCGCCGCGAGCGGGTATTGCCTTTCAATTTACCTCGCCTACTTGCAATTTTCGTATCGTAACTTACTTTCTCGCAATAATAAAAGACGTAGAATTACGTAATCTTAATCTCTACTTTCAGGTCAATATTACTTGGTAGGTCCGAATTTCATTCAACATTAAAGTACATTTGCCTTAAAAGTGACAAGGTTTTGGTTTTTCCCTTGTCTCAAAACCTTGCCTTGTTTCGTTCTCTGGTTTCAAGTAGAGAAGTAGGTATAAGTGCACCATTAAAAACTTGCTACTACACTTATTCTATATCTTTCCAGAGTGCCGTTTTACTGCGCCGTGCTTAGATATTTGAGATAGTGGCGGAGGATCGATTTTACGACTTATTTATAGTTTAATTATAGAAAAGTTGCCTCGCTACGTCGTAAATTTCTTGCTGGTAATGTTGACTTTTGATTAATATAAATACCATCCTAAATAATTAAGCTTTTTTTGGTCATGCACCTCCCCGCCAGTCGATTGCTGTTGCTGTGCGATTTATCGAATAGTTTTAATGACTTGCTAACCTGTAGAAAAAAGGCATCTAGTTCGTTTTATTACGCAAGTATAGATCTATACTTACGTAATAAAACGAATGTTTTCCCGAAAACATAAAGGGTGGCTAACAAATTTTTCGCCCGCTTTTTTAGAGCAAAAAGAATTAATTGAGTACATAATGGATGACAATGAAGACTCAGCGTAGGGAGGCCTCCCATAGATGGACCGACGATATTGTGAGAGTCGCGGGCATCCAGTGGATGCAAAAGGCAGGCTGTCGTTCAGTGTGAAGGTTAAAGGGGGAGGCCTATGTTCAGCAGTGGACGTCTTCTGGCTGATGATGATGATAATGGATGACTAGATATTTGATTGTGTGTGAAGCTTTGCTATCGTTTCTACCTACTTAGCTATGTAATTTTTTTATCATCATTAATTACCCCTCTAAATAGTTTTAACTACCCCACCTACCAACACCAGGCATCACCACCACCATCAGACAGCCCGTCTGCTTGATTGCCACCTATGACATTAAAAAAAACAAGCAGTCGCCCTTTGTTTTACCCGCATGAATATTTCTCAGGAACCGTAAATTTTTTCGGGAAAAAAACGTATCTTATGGTCATCAACAATCTCTGTCCAAAAATCACGTAGACAAACGAACAAACATATTCTCGCATTTATAATATAGGATGATTGACATGTCTTTTGGAACTAGGCAAAAAAATAATTAAATAAATATAACAAAAAACACAAATACCTATAAAGAAAAATAGTTTATCCCAAAATCCTTATTTTACTCGGAACGACGTATAGAAGCGGAATTACCTACACTAGAAATTCGACTTATATAAATTATAAATATATCAGTTCAGGTACTGCTACGGATCTATTTTTAGATTTTGATGGTGATACCCAAGTAATCATCTGGTTATCGTTTTTCTTTGGTGACATTATAACCACTTGTCTTCGTAATAATTAATTTGTCAATAATGCGCTAATAACATTACCCTACTTTTGAGTCCTTGCTTAAAAAAATCGTTGAAATCAAACAAAATGTCAGGGTAAGTGGGTCGAAGTGTGGCGGCAGTTGGATCACGTACGTGTTCATTGTAGAATGCAATATAGATGATGGAAATGATTGGGGCTACCTAAAATGGCGGCAATCATCCGTGGTGGGACGTGCTGCGGCCGCGCTGGTGTCAAGGATGTTGAAATTGATTAGTTTGTATTTCACTTTCAGGCGCTACTTGTTTTCGTTAGCAATTTACTGCTAGACAAAATTTAATCATTGTAATGGGCTGGTATTTTCATCATCATCATCAACTTTTCATGTTCCTACTGCTGGGACACAGGACTTCTCTCAGAGAGAGGGTGGTCCCTGATCCACCATGCTGGCCCAGTGTATGTTGATGACATTTATGTCTTTCAACTTTTGAGGTTTTTTGATATACCGGTTTCTTCACGATGTTTTCCTTCACCGTTTTTGAGCGACGGCTTCGAAACTGCACAATTTATTTAAGTACTTAATGAGTCATTGGGCCGAGGATCGAACCGGGTGCCGTCAGATTGTAAAGCGCACATGCTACCGGTCTACCACTATGGGTGGGGACTATGGGCCTGAATGGGTGTTCCCCGATAGTTACAATCTGGGTGTTTTCAAATCACGAGTGAATCGGTTTCTTCTAGGCAAGCGTGCTCCACCGTAGACCGCATCGTCGCTTAACATCAGGCGAGTCGGCGGTCAAGCGCAAGCCTATTATTTGTAAAAAAAAAAACAGAAAAACAGGCCCCGGTTCGAGACGGGTTATAAGTACATGGTTAACCAATGGGGCCGTAGCAAAAAAATTAAAAAAAGTACCTGGTTATTTTTAATGTACCAAAAAATCTCGAGTATAGGGTGGATACTTTACAACTCTGTTCAAGTTAACATTGTAACAGCAAAGGACCTAAGTAGATTAGTGGCAATAAAAAAATGTGTTTAATTGTTCATGTCATACGAAGTCCTTCTAAACGTTTCCTGCCCATCAAATATTCCAAGACACGTCTTATTGCAATACACATTTGCATACTGGATCAAATGCATACAAACATTTGAATAAAATTAAAATTAAAGATTTTATTAGATTAGTACCTACTTATTTATGGCGCTTTTTGTTTGAAATTTAGCGACATTAATATGGTTATTGCGTTTTTTATTGCATTTATTTGACGCTAATTCCTCAGCACGTGAACAATTAGTTGCATAGTAGTTTCTTTTGACATTAAATCAAAAGGCAAAGTTTACGAAGCGTTTGTCATAAAACTTGATACACTGGGTGTATAAAGCAATGATCTTATATCTATACTTCTATACTAATATTATAAAGAGGAAAGATTTGATTGTTTGTTTGTTTGCATTGAATAGGCTCCGAAACTACTGAACCAAATTGAAAAATTCTTTCACTGTTGGGAAGCTACACTATCCCCGGGTAACATAGGCAATATTATATTTTCAAAAAAAAAATAGGGATCCTTACTAAAACTTCAATAATGTAACCCAAGCTGTAAAAAAATAAGATTAATAATTTAATTTTGCGTGTTTGACAGTTCTAAGACAGGACAACGTCTGTCAGGTCAGCTAGTTTGTGTGTAAAGTAAGAAAATGACAACTTTACTTAGGTTATGTAATGTAGACAGAAATATTAGGTACTTAAATATTGTATATTATGTTATGCTATAAACTAGTTATGATGACATTATGGTACTGAGACGTTGTCCTTAGCTACTGGCCTTTTGGAAAAACTCAGTGTCGCACAGCGGGCGATGGGGAGAGCTATGCTCGGAGTTTGCGTGATTAAATCCGAAACGAGAAAATTCGCCGATGAACTAAGTCACCGACATAGTTGCTAAAGAGGCAATGGGCTGGCCACATAGAAAAACCGATAACCAATGGGGGAAAAGGTTCTTGAGATGAGACTATGACCGGAAGACGTAGCGTAGGTAGACGTTTCACTAGATGGACCGACGACGTCGTGGGCTTCGAGTGGATGCAGATGGCAGGCTGTCGTTCAGTGTGGCGTTCTAAGGGGAGGCCTATGTTCAGCAGTTGATGTCTTCTGGCTGATGGTGATGATGATGATAATAATAAACTAGTTGTTCGCCCCGAACTGTGACCTCGCGACCCCTATCTTTGCAATACCTTAACCGATTTTGTATTGTATTGAAATTAATTTATTACTTGCCTACAAAATTTCCTGAAAATCGGATCATCAATATAGTTCTCGTCTAACAAATATACATACACACAAACGCAGATCTTAAATTTGGCATTTATTTTGAATACTACATTGAGAAAAATTATAAAAATATCTACGATCATTTTGTAAAGAATGGTTTTATTTTTTACTATCATATAACTAGCGACCCGCCCGCTTGGCTTCGCTAGGGCTTGGGGCGGGTCGCTAGTTATATAATTATATAAACCTTCCGTGAAAATGTATCTGATTGTGAAAACCACATCAAAATCCGTTGCGGAGGAGTTAGCGGCCATACAGACAGACAGACGCGGAAAGCGACTTTAATTTATACTATGTAGAGATATTGGCAAAATTCTGTCCTGTTGTCAAAAATTAACTGATTCAAAAAGTAGGTAGAATAATAATAATTCAATTTAGACTATACAGAACCGTATCCAGACAAAATACTGGATTTTAATTGCATTGCGATGACTATGCGATTTCGATAATTTCTTTTCACAAACATATAAAGATTTCAATTTGCTCAGACTTACGTAATTGAAGTTTATCTTATAAAGTCAAAGAGTTTATTAATTTTGAAAAAGTCGTAAGTGTTAAGATTTTCGTTTTATGAAACTTTTTGCTTACTTATAGTACGAGATCCGGCTGCAATCTCTTCGGACAAATCCCTCGTATAATTATGATAGAACTTCACGTACAGGTAAGTTCATTTAATCATTAAATGTATCGAAATCATACCTGTTTACACCTGGCTGCGAAGAGGTGCGGCCAGGTGCGCAAAGGCAACCGTGATTTTTTAGAATCTTCATATAAATTACGGTGATGTAGATGTTATTTTATTTAAAACACAAGTGAACGAATTTTTTTCCCAAAAATCAATTAAAAATACTGGCGGCCAAATTTTGATAGGCAACCTGGTAAATATATATTCTCCTAATTATAAATATACATTAAAATTTGGTTTTCAGCAAAAAACCGATGTGCGCACTAATCCTGCAGCCGGATCTTAGACTATTATAGGCGGATTTTTGAAATTACTTTGTCATGTGCAATTCTTCGGACTAATTTTTTAATCATCAAACTACAATTTTACAGGTGGTTTCCTGAAATAGCTTTTATGCAATGCTCGTTTTTGGCCAGTCATAACTAAATCAGGCAAAAAAATTATTAATAAAGTTTTTCAGTTGCTAATGTTACAAAAATTTACTTGATTGCAGTTTAAGTGTAAATTATGAGTCATTAGTTTCTACCTGCCAATAACAAATTAATCTGCTTTATCCTTCAGAACGCATTACTTGACTGATAAGATTATTCACAGGTAAGTAGAATGTGTCAATAAATTAAGAGATTGCAGTCGCTATGCATAATATGCATATTCAATTATTCATGCTAAATTGATTTCTTTTATCTATATAAAATGTGGTATTTACACTATTTATAACCACTTGATTAGAACGAGGAACTGTTCCTAGAACAGAACTTCAAAGAAACAAAGTGTCTCCATGGCGACCGGGCCCTGTTGTTTTTCGTTAAATTTTTCATGACCTTGGATACAAAGTAATGCAGTCGTAATATTAAACAATATATATTGTATGTAGTACATATATATATATAGTGTTCAATAGCGTCAAACAAACTACTTTTTAGTTTCAGTTTGTAAATGTAAGTATAGTCATGAAGCCGGTTATATTTTTTTCTAAAAAATTTCTTTATTACTCGTAGTTTTCAAGAAACACGACAGTGGCTCTTCTACACAATTCTAAAGGTAAATTTGGTCGCACTCTACATACATACTTAACGATGGTAAGTAATTTTGCATTTAAAATATCGACATTTTTGGATTCCAAGTAATCGTATCTTGAATCATTCACATGTATCTTGACATCGCATCGCCGCAAGTTCAACTTTGCCATGTTCTGAACTTAAAAATGTAATGACATAGAATTGCTAATGTTCAATTAACCAAACTTGTAATCGCCGAAAACATTGCAAGAAGAAAGTTTTGCAAAGCAAATCTGTACTTTATTCTCGTTAATCTGACCGTTGATGACCTTAGCTTCTCAGATTGCACATCTGATGCCGAATATTAGCATAATACCGCGATTAAAAGATGATATTGTAGTAATATTTTTCTACAAGCAGTTATGCCCCCAGCAATGTCGATTAAAATGTAAACTTGCGTGCATTCACCGATTATAAACAGGGAGTGTATCACACCGAATCAATGAAACAAGCATGCAAAATTAGTAGTTCAAGCTTTTGATGCATTGGCTTATTTATTACTAATGCCTGGGCCACGCATATCGCGATAATATTCGGGCGATAAACTTCGTCTTCGGTCTACGGCGAAGCTGCGCGGCCACATAATGCGCGATGTAAAGTTTATCGCGATGTACGAGCGATGTATAAACGCAAAAGACAAAATGGACGCCGCGGTTGCTCATAGCAGAGATCCTCTTTTTAATGGCCAGTTTCGTTTGGGTTCCATAAAATCAGCTCAGACTCGTAATTGGCAATAAATTCTAAAATTATATCGCTACTTCAATCCATGTTTCGCTTCAGCTATATTATGCTCTGCAGTTTAACTTACACGTCCGCTACGCACGATAGCTGGCAGCCGACTGAAGTGTGCTGTGTGGTCACGCAAGCGAAGTTCATCGCGATAAAACGCTTTGATCTGCGAGAATTTACCGACAGCGGAGCGAAGTCGTCGCAGCAACGTACGAAGCACCGAAGTATACGCGAATACTTGGCTACACACATCGCGATAACGCGAATCTTCGGGTTATCGCGATGTGTGCGGCCTAGGCATAAGCAAGGACTGGGTTAATACAACATTCTCAAAGGTAAGAGAGAGAGAGAGAGAGAGAGACAGAGAGCAGAACTATACTGCTAGTGTGAACTCACGCCGACTTTGTTGGAGTGGTTGTTGTAATTAAGGTCGATGCGTCGTACCTATTAGACATTTTAATATATGGCGCAAATGTTTTAAGTATGTACCTTTACCTACCGGACATACCTACTTACTGAGACGAGACCAAACGTTCGAGTGAGCTCTTTTCTATTTCTCCATGTTTAAAAACAAGATCATGCACCATCCATGATGTTTGTGTATCTATGAAGGCTGACGTAGTTGCACCTCGTGATTTTCCAGTTATTGCGTATTTTCCGATTTAAAACAAGTATTTTTTAACCTTCGTCATGAAGCTATCACAATTTCCTTGATAAATTTCATCTCATCAGCTCAGAATTTTAGTCGTGGAAAGATAACAAACAAAGACAGAGTTACTTTCGCAATTATAATATTTGTAATATTAATTTCAGATTCGTCCACTTTAGCATTGTTTTGATAAGGAACGTTCGTGTAATGTTTGCATGGATCTATTTTTAGTTTCTGTGTGATACGCGCCTCATTCAAGCAGTTATTTAGGGTTGTCGAATTATCGTTGTCAAATTACCCTTTTATCGGGCCAATCGTCCCGTACTTTTAGTCGCTATTAATCATGGTTAAGCGTTGCGACGCCTACCATCGATCACTTAACGGAGAAAACAATAATATAGCCCTGGACCATGGACCATCTTTGTTGTGCCGACTGCTATCGTAATCAAGAGTGATAAATAACCAGAATGTATGATGTAATTGCTGGGATTTGAACAGGTTTAGTCGAAATATTCAGGTACTGTGACTTTATATTTAGTATTTTGAATGCGTTAGTCATGTGGTCACATGGTTTTTTACATAAATTAAGAGTGCTTTCTGGCAAGAGCTAACTCTTTGACAAATTTCAAAATTTTAAAAGATAATGTGAAAAAAAAGTGGGAATAATCAAACGATTCGGCATTATCTTTTGAACAACATTATAAATAGTTTCAAAGCAATTTTAGCATATCACAAAAAAAAACAAAAAAAAAACCTCCTTCATACAACCTTTATATCTATAAAATATCAACAGAATCAATAGATCTACCTACAACTATAAATTGAAGTTTTTTAAAACCCCCGTTAAAAGAGCTAATAATCTTTAAACGGCAGAACAGATTTTCTTGAATTAGCTATTCAATTATACTTGTTTCAAAAAATTAAACCTTCGAGTTAAACTGACAACGAAACGCTAGAGTTTCATGTTCAGTTTATTGCACTTATGTTACAGAAACTAGTTTTTATCTTTAAGTGACATAGGTACCTACAATGTTCTCTATCTATCTTAATATTACCACCAACTAGTTAGCAAATAAACACTTTCATTAGCGTATAACCTGGCCAAACAATGACCATTAGCCAATATTCAAATTCGCATTGGAAAGGGCATCTCGTTGCTCGATATTCGAGAATAAAGGAGTTTATCTATGGAATTCAGCGAGCGGTGAGTCACGCGGCCACACCTGACGATACTAGCTACCAGCCCCTGTCGAATTCCAGCCGAGATTCATTGGCCCAATCGTTCAATTGACATCTTTAGCAGTTACTAGTAACTTTGTACACAGATTAGTTTATACAAATTACAATTGTTAGGGTAGGATCATTTTAATGTATTGTTTTAATATCTATCTTACCTAGCCACCATGTACCAGGTAGGTACATGGTAGAATGAAAATTGGTCTGATAATACTAGGATCTATTTTACTGCCGCTTTTAAATAAAGGGATAACTACTAAATTTCATAAGATCGGGGAACTCATTACTGTCGACACAGCAGTTAAATATATGAGCGAAATATGGGGCCAAGTTGTCAATTATTTCAGCGATGAAACGGACTGAAAGATCTTCCGATTTCTTTACTTTAATATACCAACACATTTAAGTCTATTAAAGTTAAGGATTTAAATTTACAAAATTAACGATTTTATCTGTGACAAAGCCTCTTTGCGCAAATTGTGTTTGGACTATAAAGATATGTAGGTAATTAATTCTATGGACATACTTGTAAATTATTGTTATAATGTAAGTAAGTAGGTAAGTACTGTTGAAATTTTATTTTATTTTAATCTATATAAATATTGTATATTTTGACGTTCACTACATTTGTACACTAATGTACCCATATTTGATAAATAAATGAACTGAACTGAACCTATATTTTAGGAACTGAATCAATTTTTTTTCCGTTACGGCGAATATCTTCATTATGGTTTTATCCCACAAAGTAACTCCGAGCATATCTCTTTCTACTGCCCACTGTGCGACTGAGTTTTTCCAAAGGGCCAGACGTTAAATACCACATGACTCAGTACCATAAGTCAACACTGGCAATGTCTTTAGGCACTTTGGTATTTTTGACGAGAATATGTCACGTAATTTCCCGAACGCTGGCCATCCGAGTTGGATGCTTCAGGCGATCTCCTTACCTAAGTTGGGTCTACCTAACTGAACCCGTATATGTCCCAGATAGTTATAGTAGACAATAACTTCGAGAGTATCGTTCCCAACGACTACCGGCACGGGTACAACATAGACATTGGACATGATGTTCATTTTAAGACCCACCTGTTGCGGAAAGCTACTGAGATCGCTGAGCATCGAATTCATGTCATCATGGCAGAGTCGGTGGATGAGCATATTATTGGCAAAACGAAGGTGAGGGATGTATTCGCCATTTATATTGAAGCCGGATCCATTCCAGTATGGTTCCAGTACAGAATCGAAATGGTATAAAATAAAGTTGTTAGCTCAATCGTCTAGAATTCTAGATCTACCGGTTATAACGACATAACCTAGGCATAACTATGTTGTACCTATACACTAAAGAATTCGTCAGTCTCTTCTCAAGTCATATCACTGTTGTGTCTAGCTGCTCTGGATATGATCGCAGAATATTTTATCAATTTCCAACAATCGTAAAAAGTGAAACCTCTCGGATGACGTAGATAATTCGTGATAGATACCACTCGAGTTTACTGTTAAAAATTACATTGCGATGGCTTACTTTGTGCTGGGTTCTTCATAATCATAACCATAGTCTCAGAGCTGGTGACGTAAATTCTATTGTACAATTTTCTGAAGAAATCAGCTGACACTACTAAAGTTATCTGCATTTAATTGGATTCTGTTTAGTACGCAATACGCATCTTCATTCAGTTTAGTTCTGGTATATCATCCTCCAAGTTTAAGGTATGATACCAAAATCATTGGAATAAAATAATATTTCCACGTGTAGTTTATTTATTTACTGTACAAGTATTTTGTGTAAACGCTACAACCTCCTACAGCTGCCGAAATAGAGGTAGAATATTTTAATTTGCGGACAATTCCGCGTTCGACCACCAACCGACCCAAAGCTGTGCCTAAAGCACAGTGTGTAGGGTAAAGGCGAGGCGTATGTTCAGCATTGGACGTCTTCTGGCTGATAATGGTGATGAAATGAGGCATATGATATAGGTAACTTTTCTCGATGTCAGCTCCTAGTCTACGCGTACGGTTCTGAAATGAGTTTTGTGGTTAAACAATCGAGCCGATCCGGGTGGAGTGTTGTCGGATTCTTTAATTTCACACTACATTTGTAGTCTGTTATTTTTACTCTGTTTTGTAGAAGGAGAATCAATTGCAATAACTCGGCGCCTACATAGCCGTGTGAGCGTGACGACGCGTTTCTCACTGCGGTACGAAAGTTTCACTTAAATAGTTGAAAAGTAATAAGTACAATAACTTTACGATCTTAAAAAAAAGTCTTTTTTTAACACCAAAAAACCACGGTTGGTTTGCCTTGATGCTCACAGCCACAGTGCGTTTACAGAAACAAAGATAAAAAAGTACTTACGTCGTATTTCATAAAAATTCACGTCTTTGAGTTTTTATCCGACGAAAAAAGGAGGAGGTTCTCACAGTTTTTGTAGAGCCAAAGTTGTGGTAAATTATTTTTGATCAAATATATAGGTATATATATATAGGTAGATTTGACGACAATTTTGATGACTTTCCTCATGTGTACCATTACCATTTTTTACACTATCAGGTTAATAATATTCAGGCTAGGCGTTTGACCTCTTCTGATGCTAAGCGAAGTAGTTGAAGATGTGTTTACTGGAATGTGAACTGGCTCCCAAGTGAGATATAATTATTACCTACTTGTGTAAAAAACACAACATAGTGAAAACGACATAGTGAGAGTCGCTGGCATCCAGTGGATGCAAAAGGCAGGCTGTCGGTCAGTGTGGAGGTTAAAGGGGGTTAAAGGGCTGCCTATGTTCAGCAGTGGACGTGTTCTGGCTGATGATGATGTGTAAAAAACGGGTTATATAAGTTTATGCCAGACAGATTATGCTTATTTGCTATCAGTCTATAATTTTAATAATGAGAGGTCGTCCTGATCAAAATGGTTACCATAAAATCCATAAATTCAGTAACAACTAGGTAGGTAGGTCGTTGGGCCTTCTCAGTAAATGTATTGGTGCACTGTAAATGAGCAGGGCCTGAAGCCGGTTAAAGAAAACCATTCAAAACGGTATATTTTAGTAGATAATCAGTGTAATTTCGTTCGAAACGCGATCGAAATATGGAATAGTAAAAAGATGTAAATTAACCGGTTAATTTCATGAGACCCAACCATCATGCTCGCTTCTTCACTGCTACTGCTGCACTGACTAAAACTAATAATTCGGTTTATCGTTCTTGCCGTAGAATCGTTATGAGAATTATCCAAAGTGAAAAGACATGTGCGAAATCTACTTTAAGCATAACCGGTTTGAAAATTAATCTGTTCTGTTGTTCCAGCCCTGCAAATAAGTATTATTATATGGGTTCATCTGATTTATCATGAACGCAATTCCATAATTGCTTTATCATACAAAACAATATCCTTTCATTGTCGAGATAAAATATTTTCTCGCAATTCTTTTGATAATTTTTTTGTTGTATTGCAATTTACGAATAAATAATTATAATTTGACATAATAGCCCACAGATGAAGTTGTTCCGTTAATTTCATCGAGATACAATTCCTATAGAGTCACAATCTTTCAGTAAAAACAATCAAAACACGTCCGAGCGTCATTGTATCAATTATATATTTCATAATGCTACATTTACTCCAATTTAGTCGTTATGTCGCATACATAATGTTCAATGTTAGTTGTCCGCTATGTCATCGTAGCTCTGGCATCGCGCGGCGTTGTAGTCGCATCGCGGTTACCTTGTAACTAACCAAAAAGTCGGCCGTAGCCTGCGCCGAGTTTTGCTTCGGATTTTCCCCCCACGATTGTGACTCTATATGTACCTATTGTATCTCGATGGTTAGTTTAATATGCTTTGTGAGAAATAAGAAATGATCCTGTAAACTTTTAACGCTGTGGAGAATAAAGTAGAGTTAAGACAGTATTATGAGTAAATCAGATGGTATCAGGTGGGTTCTTGATCTCGGTTCGTCATAAACAAGGCTTGTAGCATTGACTCGTGAAGAATAAAGACATCAGTGTCAATATGATTCATTGCTGCTAAAGCTTTTACCATTTTATATTTTGTAAGCATTGATTGATGACTTCAATTTGAGGATTTCGTGTTTATCTCGATTTTTAATATACAATTATGGCTTGCAGATGATGCAATTTTTGTAAAGTCAGAGTTCACTTATTTTTGGTACTTTACTGAATTTATGATTTGTAGGGTAGGTAGGCAGGCTACTTTACTGTACCATATATGTTTTCAATAGACTTATTTCTTACAAAGCTGTAAAAGATACTAAGTAATAATCTAAGTGGTATCTTTTGAAACATAAAAGTTAGGCCGAGATAAATCTATAAAAGAAAGTCGTGTTAGTTACACTATTTATAACTCAAGAACGGCTGAACCGATTTGGCTGAAAATTGGTGGGGAGGTAGCTTAGAACCAGGAGACGGACATAGGTTACTTTACATCAGCATCATCACCATTTTTCATAATTACGCGGGTGAAAACGTGGGGCGCAGCTAGTTAAAAATAAAAAAAAAACCTTTTAAAATAAACTTTTATTTGCCTCCAAAGAGCTTGAACAACAACAAATTGAAAACAAATCCAACGAATCCAAACTCGACGGGGCTACGTCGTTTAGCAGTTCCTATTCAAATTAAAAAACAAAAACATTTATTTCAGGCTTAACCCATATCAATCCTATGGTCTCACATTCTGTCTCTATCATCAGACCAGCTCAATGATACCATAACATTGCATTGCCACCTAACTTACATAAGTAAGTCAAATTTCAGGGCCCGATTCTACTAAACCAATTGTTTTTAAATTGTAATTGTTTTAATTTTAGTAATGTATGTATAATTTAATAATTTTAGTCTTTACTAATATTATAAAGAGGAAAGATTTGATTGTTTGTTTGTCTGCATTGAATAGGCTCCGAAACTACTGAACCGATTTGAAAAATTCTTTCACTGACGGGAAGCTACACTATCCGCGGGTGACATAGGCTATAATCTATACCCGTGCAAAGCTGGGGCGGACCGCTAGTATTTAATATAGGTCATTAGGTTGAGGATAACTGGTCTAAAATTCAGTTAAGATAATTTAGATAAGATAATTTATTTATTACACAGAAAAATAACAGTATACAATAACAAAGAATACACATTAAACAACTTAATAAGTAAACATGGTAGTTGAATTCTGAGTTTATGTATATGAGGCTAATCGGTGAGCCCCAAACTAAGCACGAAGCTTGTATCTTGGGGCCCGAGTGCAGAGTTAACAGAGGTTTTATTGTGTGTGAAAGATCAAATGTATTTAAAGTAGGGATATGACTAAAAATTTACAAATTGAAATAGGTATATTCCTATTTCCAAAGAGAAATAAAAATAAAAATTTAAGCATATTAAAATTTTACCATGTATGGCATCACAATGAAAGGAAAGGAAAGTGGAAAAGGAAAGGAATGCTGCCAATTAAAAACCACTACTCACTATACAAGCTATGGATAATTCTTTCGGTCTCCTCATAGGACAACCCTAGAAGCCAGTCTTTGACGTTTCTTTTGAAGGAAGATATTGCAAGATCGGGGTCCTGGCAAACTTTTCTGCATATGTTGTTATATACACACGGAAGAGAGTACGCAGGACAACGTTTAGCAATCAGAGAACTAGCTCGTGGAAGCGGGAGTCTACATGAGAATGCACGCTTATTTTTTATAACATCGTATTCTGAATGCGTTTTTAAACTTTTACGAGTTTTTTGGGCAGCATAATAGAGGAAGAGTTGTCGAACTCGCAACACTTTGAACTCGCCGTAAAGTACGTCAGTAGGAAAGCGAAAAGGTTTGCGTGTAATTACTTTAATTAAAGCTCTTTGTGCTCTCTCCGCTGTCATAAATATAGTTTGTCCAGCACTACCCCAAACAAGAACACAGTATTGTATTATTGGTTGGCACAACGCAAAGTAAATTTGCCTCAAGAGAGGCAAGGGGGTACAGTCTCGGAGGTTCTTCATGACGTATATCAGTTTACGTGTGCGAGAAGCCACGTTTATTATATGATCCTTGTAGGAAAGATTGCCATCAATGATTATGCCGAGATACCTTATATTATTGACACGGTCTAAAGGGATACACGAGCAAGAGGGAGATGAAGATCTATCAAAAGATGAGCAATAGTGGATGCGTAGCATTAGGCTTGCAGGTGGTAAGGAAACACAAGTCTTAGTGAAGGCAATAAACTTAGTTTTCTTGGTGTTTAAAGTGAGTAAATTCCTGTCCAGGCTTTCAGCAATGACAGACAGTCCGTTTTCCGCTAGGCTGTAAACCTGATCCCACGTTTTCCCATGAAAAATAAGGGCTGTATCATCTGCATACGTAATAATTTCTGCATTCGGGAGTTTACATTTTAATATTTCGTTTATATACAGAATGAACAAAGTAGGACCGAGTATACTACCCTGCGGGACACCAAAGTTGATGGGTAAAAGGTCACTAGATTGGTTACCAACTTTGACGTATTGCGTTCGGTTGGATAAATAGCTTTTGAACCACTCCAGTGCAATACCTCTGACACCGGAGGCGTTCAGCTTCTTCAGAAGCAGACCAACCGAGATCGTGTCGAAGGCTTTGGCCAAGTCAAGGAATACACCAATACACCTATCTCCTTTGTCAACATAGGATGACACACGGTTAGCAAGGAGCGAAGCAGCGTCCTCGGTTGATTTACCACGTCGGAAACCAAACTGGTTGTTAGAGATTAGGTTGTGTTTTTCCAAATGCTTAACCAGTCTATTGTTAACCAACTTCTCTAGCAATTTGGAGACTACACTGAGTAGCGCGATAGGCCTATAATTGTCTGGAATATTTTTGGGTCCATTTTTATGAATAGGAGATACGGCTGCCACCTTCCAGCATTCAGGAAAGGAACCTGTTTCCAAGCTCAGATTGAAAACGAAGGTTAGTGGTACAAGAATAGCGCTTAGTGACTTTTTAATTAATTTAACAGAAATGGAGTCAGGCCCGGATGCACTATCATTTTTTAGGCTGGCAACTGCTTTTGCTATTTCATGAGGATCGGTGGGGAAAAAGAACAGCGAGTGCGAGCCAAACGAGTTAAGTGTATGGGAGTTAACCAGGGATTCTTCTGTTTCGTGCAGTTTGGTAAGAATAGAGTCTGCAAGGTTCTTTCCTACAGAGGTAAAATGCTGGTTGCAGTGGTTAAGAGGGTTTTCATTGCCATTGTTGAGAAGCAACTCTGACGGGACATTGCCTTGTTTGGTAGTGTAGCATATATTCTTTATTGTCTTCCAGAGACGTTTGGGGTCATCTTTGTTTTGTTCCAGAAGTTGACTATTGTACTGATTTTTTACATTATGAAGAAGTTTATTACAAAAATTTCTGTATCTCACGTAGATTTTTTTGCGTAGGGGGTCGTATGGGTGGTCTCTGGATTCGCAATGGAGTTTGTCTCGATGACGCATACATTTGATTAGGCCCGGCGTGATCCAAGGCTTCATAGGGGCCGCTTTTCTGCTCAATTTTACTTTTTGAGTATGTTTGGTCACAATGGTAGCTAAGATGTTATTAAAGACACTGACAGCAGAGTTGGCACAAGGGCTAGAGGTAACAAGTGACCAGTCGGTGGAGTTTATCTCTGATGCAGCATCATCCAAGTTAATTTTCGATTGGTATTTCGAATGTCTACTATAATATAGAGGCTGGCGAGAAATGCCTGCTGCGACAATAGAGTGGTCAGTAACTGATGATTTACAAACCAAACCGATAGCCTTAGTATTTGATTTAATAAAAATATGGTCCAAACAGTTACTGATTCGTGTTGGATTGGTGATTGCAGGAAGCAGCCCGTGCGCCGCCATTAGACACATATAGCTTGAGACCTGTTTGTCGGTCTGATCACATAAATTTATATTACTGTCACCTGCGGTGATAAGAAGAGAGAAACTTTTCAGATTGTTTAAGACTAAATCCAGTGAGTCTAAAAATGGTGTGATGTTGTCAATAGAAGGGGTGCGATAAACTCCCAGTATTGCCACTTGTTTGTCAACTAAACTAAACTAAACTAACTAAGTTGCAAGATATTTTGCACACATACAAATAGGGCAAGTTAAATAAAAGCTTGTAAAAATAGACTATCGCAACAGAGATGCCCCTGGTATTCACCGTGTTGGTGGCCCCGTCAAACCGTATGGATTGTTCAGTTCATGGAGCTATTGGCTCACGTAATGATGTCGGCTGTCATCGATTACGGGTCATTCGTGCGCTGGGGCTTCGCTGGATAGCTTTGTCGCATTGCTTGTGCAAATATTGAAGCAGGAAAAATACTAATAAGATAGAGGGCTATTGAGATGAGAAATTTATAATAATATAAGATTGGGAAAAAAATGCGACTCTTGTTTGGAATTTCGTTCGAAAGTCAGTCATTTTGTTCGCATGATATTTTCAACACTACCGCCGTTGATTAAACCTGACGGTTCGCTGGCTCATTCAGCTGTTGACAACAAACAACAAGAAAGGTAGTCGAGCTGACCCCAGCAATTATAGACCAATTGCCATTACCTCTATCTTCTGTAAAGTTATGGAGCGAGTGCTAAATGAAAGGCTGCTCAAGTATCTTGAAGGCAAAGATATCCTCAGCGACCGGCAATATGGCTTCCGGCGAAACCGGTCGACCGGCGATCTTCTAGCATACGTGACACACGTGTTGGGTGAAGCTATCGACCAACATGGGGAGGGCATAGCGGTCTCTTTAGACATATCGAAAGCCTTCGATAGAGTATGGCACGATAGTCTATTAAGCAAGCTTCCTTCTTACGGCATTAGCCCTGGCTTTTGTGCTTGGATTGCAGATTTTCTGAGGGATAGGTTAATTCGAGTAGTTATCGACGGCTGCTCGTCTGAACTCATGGCTATCAATGCCGGTGTCCCTCAGGGATCAGTTCTTTCTGCAACCTTGTTTCTTCTGCATATCAACGATCTGCTTGTTTCAGGCATCTTTGGTTATGCAGATGATAGCACTGTTGTGGAGAGATACTTCTCCAGCGCGCGCTTCTTCGGGCTTCTGACACACAGGCCCAAAGAGAGGCGACGATTTGTAGCGCAAACTCAACCCTTGAGGCAGTATCTCAATGGGGTGCTGCTAATTTGGTTGAGTTTAATGCGACAAAGACTCAGGCTTGTGCATTCTCTGCTAAACGGACCTTAATCTCGGCCACTCCAATATTTCAAGGAGTGCCAGTTCCGTATAATGATCAGTTAGAAATCCTCGGGCTACAAATATCTTCTTCTCTAAACTTCGGTCGCTTTATTGAGTCGAGAGCCAAAACTGCTGCAAAAAAACTTGGTATTCTATCCAAGGTTAGGCAGTTTTTTACATCTGCCCAACTGCTTAACCTTTACCAAGCGCAAGTGCGGTCCTGCTTGGAATACTGCAGTCACTTGTGGGACGGCTCTGCTAAATACCAGTCGAAGCATTGGACCCGGTAGAGAGACGCGCCATTCGTCTAATTAATAACGAAGCGCTGGTTAAAGGGAAGATGCCGCATAGCCTCCAGCACAGGCGGAAGGTGGCTTGTCTGTCCATTTTTTATCGCGTTCATTTTGGAGAATGTGCACAAGAGCTGTTTAAGCTGATCCCGTCAACCAATTTCCGCCACAGGTCATCGAGGCGGACATTCCATCCTTACGTCGTGAACTTTGGTAAAGTCCGCACGCAGCGTTTCCAAAATTCCTTCCTAATACGAACTGCACAGGAATGGAATGCGCTTCCTGCCTCGGTGTTCCCTATAAAGTGCAACCTGGGTCTCTTCAAGACAAGAGTGAATAGGCATCTCATGGGCAAGCGTGCTCCATCTTAGACTGCATCGTCACTTACCATCAGGTGAGTTGTGGTCAAACGCTAGCCCATTTCATCATAAAAAAAAAAAATATCATAACAGCGATTCGAAAATCGAGCCCCGGTCAAAATTTGTTTAGCAGTTTTTTTTTTTTAATCAAAAAGGTTGTTTTAAATTTATTTATTTATTTACGTACAATTCTCATTCCCTCGTTTAGCGCACCTTCGTATTTGTCCCCTGGTTTCTCAAACGGGAATGTCCCATCTTATACTGTTAGTTTCCAGACAGTGCTATCAGCATCTGAAAATTTTGTAACTTTAATTCAAAGTGGGGGTGATACTGACATATTCGTTAAAAATAACCCACAAAACATTTAAAAAAACTCCGCAAACTCAACTTGAACGGGTGTTGTTAACTGTTTCTAATATGTTAAGAACTTGAAGAAGCGTTGAATAATCCGTCTTCGAAGAAAACATTTGAAAAGCCATATGAATTACAGGGCCTTCAAATAAAATACTCCAATGAATCGTATCTCGTATAATCGTAGCTCCCACACGTTTCGTTGATGCTCGCTACGACATCAAAACAATTGGAGACACACCAACTACGTACTTAGCAACCCCACGACTGATTAAGTAACCATAGGAAATTGACAACGTACAGGCTGCCAGAGTAGAAAGAAGAAGAAAACGCAACTCTCAAACTTGAATTATGGGGAATTCCTAACACGTTGGCAAATCCTGTTACTATCTGACTAGATGACCTGTGATATATTTAGCATGCGGTAGGGGCAGGGCGTGGCGCGTGCGCAACTAGGCTTGTAGGATGGAGGGGAGGGAGATTTGAAGGGACAGTGCTAGATGGGGGCTGGTGTAAGATATGAACTCATAGAAAAATACAAAGAGGTAGAGGTTATTCTTGCAGACACCGTGTACATCTTTAGGTACAATGTACATGCCCTGGATGCTAGCGTAAAGCTTAAAATAGCTGCATGGTTGCAATGGATTGCGCAACGTAAAATCCCTAAAAAAAAACACTAAGCAGTCCATTTGCCGGGTGTTTGGACTATTGTCATCATTGCTTTGGATGAGAGCAGTGCAGGACCTGTAGGTACAAGGTATTATAACAAATAGTTATAAAATTGTGAGTAAACCAGTTTCTTCCAGTCAAGCGTGCTAAATCCGAGTCAGTATCTTTGCTTAATATTAAGCATGATGAGTCAAGGTCTTTGCCTAACTTATGTACAAACGCAAGCCTATCTAGAATTTAATAAAAGGGGATTATATCTAGCACTGAATTAATTCGAGGTAGAATACTGATAGTCTCCTATACTCTCCTTCCTACTCACAGAGAAATGTGAAGGAAAGGCACAATGCGAGAAGGCTCTCGCTATTTCCTGTGCCATGAGCAGCAGGAAGAGAGCCGTGGCCCGTCGTGCCGCCATCCGCCGCTATTGATAAATCATCGGTTGGCCACGCGCGCCCCCGGCGGCGGCGCGGCGCAGGCGGCGAGTGCTGCGCAAGCGCAACCGAAATACACGCCGCAAGAGATTTGAGCCATGATCTACAAATAGTAAGCGAATGTTTGTGTGTGTGTTTCACTTGTCACACTCGAGCACAAAGTATTAAATTGCGTTAAACAAGTCATAGTCAGAGTCAAGAAAAGTAAGTCACGGTCAAAAATAACCCACACTCATGCCCCAGTAAAGTGGTGGAGGCTACTTATAACTTCTATGGAGTTTTGGAAACTACATTAAAATACATGTTTTACCTCGTTATATCACTTGTCCACACTCGAACACGTTCACGAATACTTCATAAAATATAATAATCCACCAAATATTATAATACATAATAATAAACACTCAAAAAATCACAAGTTTAAAATAATACGAGTCGACATGTTTTTTTACACTTTGGAGCCAAAACGCCCCTAGCGGGAAAAATTGCTAGAGTTGCCAGTACATCATTTTACCCTCATAAAACTGGACTAAATACTTTGAACCGCCTTTATATTTTTCTTCTTTAATGGCCATACGCTTATAAACATAACAAGAACCTCTCTATCATTAAACATTGACACAACACACCAGTGTTATCGACGTCTCCATCTGGAATGCTCGCACATGCGTAGGCGAGAGCCCCTATCTTAATTAAGCCCTTGTTTTACTTATTGCGCTTGGTAATGTATAGCTAAAGGGCCTGACCTAATGGCAAGTATTTCGCAAAGTTCACCAGTAACATACCGAATTTGTAAATAACGAGATCGAATAGCGATTATGAGATTAGTTTTTTTGCTACATCAGTAGTAGTACCTAGTAGAAAAGTTGTATCTCTTTTGCTAACATGGAAAAAAATCTCAATATTTTTATTTTTATTGATCGTCTGAGAGAAGCAAAACAAAATAAAAAGAAGCATTCTTTTTAAGTTTCGACAAAGAAGGTCAATGTTTTGTAGAGCGTATGCATGTATGTATGTATGAAGGTATGTTTGTTTGTATTGTTTTATATTACCTGCTACATCCTAAACTGACTGATTATGATGTTAGTGGTGTGGTTAGATTAGTCTTCATGTCCAGTGTCATAGGCTTCATTGTAGTCGAGTATTTTACTTTTCTTTTAATAATCTGCTTGTTTTGACTGCATGCTCCTATATGAATGGAAAAAACAACACAAATTAATAATATTCTGACATCCTCAATGTACAAAGTAGATTTTCCCATATATTTTTTGTGATGTGGTACTGTCATTTATCGTACATGCTAATGTTTTTAAGGTTTAATTATCTATAATTCAATGTTTTAGTAAAATTTAGGTAACATTTTGTTGGTTGGATATAGTATGCACGGCATAATCCACTGATACTCATGACATAAAAACTAGACTATTGTCCTTACTGTATTCACATCACACCCATATATCATTTTTATCTCATATTTTTGTCTTACCACTTTGGTGTTAAAGGTGCACATATCAGAACTGTATCAATTATAAAAAAGTGTTATTTGTATTATTTAATATGTGTACTGTTGGTGTTTCTGTATGAATTAAATAAATAAAATGCTCTGTCCTTTTCCTACAAAGTGAGTATCATTAAGGAGTTGGTTTAGCGTACTTACAAGTGACGTCATTAGTAAGTATAAAGATAGCTCACTGTTTAGCAAGACAATATTTTTGTATCTTCCTCAATTTTCAACAGTTTTTCATATTGTTTTCGGTAATTAGCTCTATTCTTGACAGATTATTTATAAGACAATAACAAAATAATCAGTCTAGTATCCAGCTATTGGCAAGTAGGTATTGGCGAACGCGAGCATTAGCTTTCGCAGATATTTCTATACCAACTCGCTCGCTAGCGTTCGGTAGTGTTCGTTAGTTTGGTCTGTACACGGTATTATGTACTAGCAAATCAACACCGCGAGCTTTTTCACTTCGATCACGCGCTTGTAGGCAATGTTCAATAAAGGTTAAAGGTATTTAGTTCACAGAGGAATTCGGTATTAATTCGTCGCTAAACGTGGTTAAATCGTGCGTTACTGATCCTGATTAAAATGTACCGCGTTGTTAATAGACGTCTGATAGCAAATAAAATTTCGTTAATGGCTCACTGGTACTTTAAGTAAATTACTACGTGCATATAATAAAGCTATAATTTTATTAAAACTCATGAGAACATTATTTATTAACTAAAATATTAACTATGACAAACAGACCGACAGTTTCCATCCGGAATCGGTTGGAACTCGTCTCAATCGATAAACAATAGGCCTGTGCATTTATGTTAGTAATTTAAAACAGTCATTGGGCCTGTGTCCTATTTATTATTACCTCTTAGACAGCGGTTAGGCATAAAACAGAGCCCAGCCCATCAAAAAAATAAAAAAATTACATCTATATCTTTATACAATACATACTTAATAGTATCTTTGAATAGTTATCTGATATGTGAGTCTAAACTACTTATTTGTGTGCATATCATATTCATAATCATAATTCTATACATAACATATAAATCTATACATAATATAAAAAAATCCTAGAGAAAAAAAAAACTATAATTGCGAGATATCATTAAAAATATCGCCAAAAAAAGAAGAAGAAGAATATTTTATAGCTTTTCGACTATAAACATCTCTGAAGCTAGATTTCCCGATTTGCTGACTCTCTGTATCTTTGCAACGGTCATAAAAATGGGGTATCGAGAACCGATACCATCGCTTAGTGAGTTACCGTTGTCGCAGACCATTATTCGTTGGGGTACCTGAAACTATGTTACCACTGGAAATGGCCTAGGCCCTAGACTTCTTTTTCTTCTTTAAAAGATATTAGAAAATTACGAACTACATTATTGCAATCTGAGTTTTTGAATGAATCAAACAAGATTGATTTGATTTTGATTTTATTTTGGTTGTTTTTGATGTTTCTGTATCTGCATTATGCAGTCAAAAAGCCAGTGACAGTTTAAAATCCCCCCTTTATTATACTACTTTTTGGTTTAAAATATTTTTTGCGTAGCTTTCTCACAAATCAGTGAATTTAATTGTGAATTGTGTTTTCCGTTTAGTCGTGAAAAGCGAACAAAAAATCAATAGATATGTGGAAGGCCGGAGGATATATTTTATTCCTGAAAATCTACGGTTCCTGAGGATCGAGATACAATTCCTATAGAGTCACAATTTTTTAGTGAAAACAGTCAAAATACGTCCGTGCGTCATTGTACATACATTGTATCAATTATATACAATACTTCACAATGCCACATTTACTTCAATTTAGACGGTATGTCGCTTGCATAGTGTTCAACGTTACTTGTTCGCTTGTCATCGTAGCCTTGGCATCGCGGTTACCTTGTAACTAATCAAAAATTCTGTGCAATTCATAGCGTGCGCCGAGTTATGGTTCGGAAATTTTTTTGGCACGATTGTGACTCTTTATGTATTGTATCTCGATGTTCCTGAGAGAATTTCCACACAACATCAAAACTCGCGTGAGGATTCATCGTCAGGACGATCGATCGTCTCGACCGATAAAAATTATCGTGAGAGTAAGCCGTTGTTATAGTAATTTATAATGTCCACACGGGTAAACAGTGTAGTACCTACTGTAGTGTATCACTGAGTTGCGGGTCGTAAATCATTTATCTGTCTTTCTCACTCGCACTTACAGGTTTTATGGTATGACGTTTATTTCTCGACGACTCATTTGATAATGCGTTTACTATAGTGACATCCAGCCGCGAGTGATTAAGCCAGACTAAACGAATGCCGGGAAATTACCTTGCTTTTATTTTTCAATGTAGGTCATAAAATATTTTTGTTAAAGATACCTACAACATTGTATTTGCGTTACCGCATCCTGAAGCCCTATATCCTTGAAGCCGTTATTCCTCAGCCTCACAGAGACTAATGGACTATCAGCCCTATAATTCAGGGCCGGCTCATTGTCCGGCCCTATCCGACGCGTTGACAAATTTATTAATGTCCGACACTAACTGTGCTTATTAATCTATTGTACCATAGCTAATTTGAAGGGCTGGCGCGACATCTAGGCGATGCAAAATTATCTGGGAATGTACCTAGATGCTTTTTTAATACTGGCAAGTTCTAAATGAAATACAAGCTAACTAGTTGAAAGTTTAGGTATTAAATACCTAACGTTTCAATTTGTACGACCCTGTATGCTACTTTGTATGTATGTGTACCTACAAATAAATAATGTGATTTCATTTGAAACCTGAAATAAATTAATTTGAATAATTGTAATAAACAAAAAACAATCTCAAACCAGTGTCATAGAATAACAATAAGTTAAATTATTGTAATTTTTGTGTAAAGATGGGGTGGGACAGGGTTACCCGCGAGTATCTGGCGAATTACCTACTTCGTTTTGGATTACTCGTTAGCTCGTTTGTTAACTAAAAAATAGAAACACACATAATACAAGATGAAGAAAAGCGTTACTTATGTTAAGGAAGTAATCACAATAATAAGGTAGAGCATTGTTAGCGCAGATAGACTTCCTCTACTCTCTTATTTTCATTTTATATTACAACCAACGTTATAGGAACATAAACTATACAAGCGGCTATAAACTCAATTTACTATTAAAACTATCTTCTCGAGCGCATAAAAGAATGCCACTGCGGATACAGATCTTTAATTTACTGTTTGCTTGATGTAACAGCATTTGCATGCAACTAAACAAGGCTGAAACCAATCAAGGCGGTCCTATCTAACTTTCTATTTCATACGTCAAGCATCCGTTACACAACCACCTGTCGGTGCCGCGATCCACTAATGTATTCCTCGATTTAATTCATAATCAATATTAGATGCCTTAAAAACTCGTGACGCAAGGTCTTCGAAAGTAATTAATCCAGCGGACCACCTTGGAGACAAGTTGGGCGTTTATGGCTTCGCCCAAGGACGAATGATAGCAATTTTGCGGTTATGTGGAAAAATTACAGTGTAAAGTTTCGAGAATTTGATGCTCGCTAAAGGCCGAAGCTACCAAGGCCGCCTGCATTGAAGAAAGATGCTTTAAAAATGTAATTGCTTGGTTCAGTGAATTACTTTTTTAATGTTTGTTTGGAAATTGCCTTACCAGGCGATATGAAAATTTTAAGTGACATACTTGTACTTGCTAGGTAGGTAGGTACATAGTTTGCCTGATGTTAACCGAGAATGGAGTTATAGGTACACAAAAACAAAACAAAATTGCATAAGAGCCCGCATTTTTGGAGAAAAAATTGCACATAGGTATTCAAAGTTTTTAGAATTTTAATGTAAGAGTAAAAAAAAACTATTTTTTTTGAATGATCTGGCTAATGTTTGAAAGTAATCTTCATTTTATACTTTGGTAGATATTGGTGGCGCTTTGATACAACTTTAGTCTGTGGAATGCGCAGCCTGCAAGAATGGGTGTTCCCCGATAGTTTACTGGGTTTCTTCAAAATAAAATGCAACGGATTTTTTCTAACTTGCTTTCTAACATTTGCAGTGTTATTCTAAAGATAATGCCCAGTTATTTTTTTGTATTTTCCACTCAGTAATTTTTATCTTCAAAAATGTGCATAAGAGATAGATACAATGAAATATCACATTGTTACGCACCGAAAAAACAAATATGTACATCTGTGTGGCGGGAACCGAGTTCTTGAACTTCTCTTGCTCGTACCTACTTAGACGCTTTAACTGTACCATTTTAGTGTAACAACAAATTCTAATGTAACCAACTTCTAAACTAGTGTAACAGACATAATACTTAGTCACCAACGCCTGAAAGCTCATCCACATATCATAGATCAGTGGAAATCACACACTGTGCGATTCCCGCAATCTTTCTTGCCTCACACCTGCAAAATGTAGAATGAGCTACCTTCCGGGAGAAGCTACAACATACTTTTCAATAGGCGAGTTAATAGATTCTTAAAGGGTAGCCAACGTAATTGTGATGCCTCTGGTGGTACAAGTATCCACAGGCAACGGTGACTGCTTACTATCAGACAGCCCGTCTGCTTGTTTGCCACCTATGGCAAAAAAAAAGTTTGAAATACTTCTGAACGAGTTGAATCGCAGAACTCGTGACAAATGGCATCCTTACAGCTTGCACTTAAATGCTCTCAAATTACGGTTGTGTGTGTGTTTTACGTCGTCGCATCGCAATGTGTTTCTGAGCCGTGTAGGGTCACTTAGTCGTTTTAATTGACTGCAATCTCGCTTTCCTTCTCACCAGTTTTGAGACACTTAAGGACAGTAAAAGGTCACCGTCGGAGTCGTATTTTAGGCGGTTATCTACCAACAATAAATTGAGAGCAATTAAAAGTACGTGAAGCGGGGAAAAACTGAAAGGGACGTTTAAGTCACGACATTGATTCTGCATTCGAGGAATCGAAATCAGGCAGAACTATTCGGTTTTGTCACCTTCAGAATAAGCAAATAAGAGGTAGAAGCAAAAATTTCCTATACTACGTATCAATGGGTAGAAATTAATTATGGTTAGATACAGTGTCGTAGTGTCAGTAAAAAACCTGAAACCGAAATCGTTCGAAGGGTTCCGAAAGTCCCGAAGGGCCGGGATTCAGGATTGGAGAGAAAACGAAGTTGAATATTACTGGTAACTTAATATTTACAAAAAATCTTTGAAATAAATCCTATATACTACCATCTGATATACTGCAATAAAAATAACGTAGACTACCAGAGCGGTCAGACAGGAATAGGATCTATCAGAATATCATCGAGTCATACTAATAGACAACGAATAACTTCCATTCACGGGGCGATTAGAATGAAGAGGGAGATTCACATTATACAACAGAGCGTATCCAAAAAAATATTTTCTGTGGATATCAGTTCTGTTCAGTTTATTTTTTTATATTATAGATAGGCTTGTATCTTTATTTCAATTGGGTACAAATACAAGTACACTTTCGAAAGGTCAAAATTAAACATTAAAAGCACATAGTCAAAACGAAAAAAGGAATTATAATAATTATAAAATCGATTGCTTGCTAGAACTTGGTGTTGTCAAGTTCTCGTGCTGGAAAGCTACCAGACTTCAATTTGGTAGATTTACACCAATAAAACTTTATGCAACTACTACTAATATTATGTAACTACTACTAATCCTACTAATATTATAAACGCGAAAGTTTGTATGTATATATGTTTGTTCCTATTTCACTCTGCAACGGAAGAACGGATCGACCTGATTTTTTGCATGGGTATAGTTCAAGAGCAAGAGAGTGAAATAGGCTACTTTTCATCATCATCCTCACCATTTTTCATCAATACGCGGGTGAAACCGCGGGGTGCAGCTAGTATATATATATGTTACATAGTGTTTTGGCCTATAGTCACCTCACCATAATACTTAGTTTTACTATTATTTATCAATTCGATTCATGCAATAGCCATCCCTAATATTACCAGCGATATCAGTCTCTTCGCCAAAGAACCAGAGTCACCGACATAGCTGTTAAAATTTGCAAGTTAAAGTGGCAATGGGCAGGCCACATCGCTCGAAGAACCGATAACCGACGGGGAAGTAAATATAAATTTATTAATAAATGACTTTGACTTAAACTGTGAAGAAAGATTCTTGAGTGGAGACCACGAACCGGAAGATGCAGCGAGGTAGGCCTCCCACCAGATGGACCGACGACATGTGAGAGTCGTTGACATCCAGTGGATGCAAAAGGCAGGCTGTCGTTCAGTGTGGAGGTTAAAGGGGGAAGCCTATGTTCAGCAGTGGACGTCTTCTGGATAATGATGATGATCAGCCTCTTCAGACCACGCTTCAAATTACCGTATCATCACTTTCCCCAAATCGTTCTTCTCTTGTTTTAGCAGTCTGAGAGAAAATACAATGTCAGATGATGATATTATTATATACTAGCGACACGCCCGCCCGGCTTCGCACGTAAATAACACCCGTGCGAAGCCGGGTCGCTAGTTACATGTATAAACCTTCCATGAAAATGTATCTAACTGATGGTGAAAACCGCATCAAAATCCGTTGCGTTGTTTATGAGGAGTTAGCGGCCATACAGACAGACAGACGCGGAAAGCGACTTTAACGGCCTCTTATAGCAAATTTGACGGTTTTAAATCAATTTTATTCAGTTAAATTACAATATTTGAGCTGGAAAAAAATACATGTCACAGATATAATTATCTGTGTTTGAGTTAATGATTTGGTTCAAAACACGATATAATAAGCTTTCCCCGATCAAAATTAAAATCTGAAACAAAGACAATCCAGTTTATTTTTTTCGTTTTATACTCTAATAAAAGCTCGTAACAACCTGGAAATTGCTTGTACTGAAAGCAATTTTATTCAAAATTTTTTTATTTGCATAGAATTTTGATAGTGAATAGTTTCGTTTTTTAGTGAAATTAAAATCGTAAAAAGGTCGAGAGAATTTGCGCGCACCGCGTTCAGTACGGAGCCAGGCGTCATCAAGGTTGGACCTATGTTCGTTTTTGTCGTTGCACTCCCCCCGCGGGCCTCGTGACTCTTGGGTGGCAAAATAGGTACATCGTCGCTATAACTTGGCGGGGGCTGAGGGAGCGTTTTGTTGCCTACGCGACTCGGATAATAGGCCGTTAATTTATAGTATGTAGAGCTAAGTAAGTAAACTGAGCAAAGCGGGTCGCACGACGCAGCCGCGACCGCTAGTCGCGGGCGTCGGTCGCGGTCTCCAAGATCGGAATGTTACCTTTAGAACGAAGTAAGTATCGCTTAAAATCGAAAGTGCAAGGTGACCGATACGCGTACAGACCCACAAAAACCGATAGGTTCTCCTTAACTCACCACAAAGACGACAATTAACCGAGAACCAGGAAATAGTCTGTCATCATAACAGGCAAAAAATGTTCACGAAGTTTATCTTGCGTGAAATTGGCACGATTTTTTTTCACGATGCGAATTTTTTTTTAAATTTTTGACAGCATTTTCCCAATAGGAAATGTTACTGACGGGCACTGGATGGTAGCAGTACAAAGATTGATGGTTTTCTAGGTCAATGTGATATTTTTTATCGATTTAGGTACGTACAATACAGAATTATTGATCATTAGCCAACAAATTCTCGTAAGCAGCTTTCCTACATTACATTTAAGATCTTCTGTTCCAATACGCTTTTTTTTATAAGTTTGTATGATTTTTGATCGTTGAGTCGGCTACTAACTTCACTGTGGCCACCGCGTAGCTTTTCATTTATGATCGCGTAAAGTTATCGTAATTTTCTTAAATATGCATATAAATATCGGTTATTACTTTTACAATCATCAGGCCGTATAAATTACTATGAAAACTCATAACTGTCGTGACAAACTTTTTACTCCGAATCACAGATCTAGCACCCCCGAAGCATCGCACCCAAGGAGGTAACTGATCAAAGATTTTATTAGCATAGATCTAGATTTTTTAGGTCTGTGCTTTAAAGTAAAAAAGAAACAATTGAACGTATTGGCTAGTGAGAAAATATTGTTGTTCATAATTGAAATGGAATTTAGAATTATTGATTTAATTTGACAATAGAAAAAAATAACATATTCAGGTCATTGAAAAAAGCGAAGCAAGTGATTAACGTGAAAATATTATGACACCACCTGAAATCCCAGTCTTCCTTGTACATTCAACAACTGTGTTTTCCTTTGACTAAATAAATAGGTATTCCCATTGATTATGATGTACATAATCAAAGGTATTTCCAAATAAAATGTTCTACATAAGTAGGTACTTCTTAGTTTGAACTTTCGAGCATTAACTAACTGAACATTTATGAACTTAAGTATGCTGGTCTATGCTACGCCTCGGCCCACAATTTTCAAATGTTTTTGTTGCCGGCCGCTGCATTAATGTACTAATAGAGTCTTTATTTAAATATTTTTAATTTTTAAACGTACGATAAAATAGTCTTGGAACTAATGTTTCCACTTTAGACCTAGGTATATGTACCGGGAAGCTACCTGCGATAAGTTGTTAACTAAGTAATTATCAGTAAACCTGTATATACGCGTACCAGTCGGAATAAAACGAACTACGTCCTAACAGTCTTATTAAGCAATATCTATGAGCAACTTCGACAGAAAACACGCGTTATAAAAAAAATCGCAAACAAGTCCGTCTTTTTACAAGTTCTGTTCGACCTTCGTCATCAAGGTCGTAATTATTGAAGGCGACGAGTTTGCCTGGAGCAAAACAACGTCTTGAGATTACAATGTGACAAAAACTATTCGCTGATATGTCTTAAATAATTTAAGGCCGTGTTCATCAACCAGAGCTATCTCTTTCGCTCATTTTCGACATAATTTTAAAATTCGACCTACTCTGCTTGGCTCGGATGGTGCGGACCTTTGCACCTAGAGCCAGTCAGCGCGGCCAGTTTAAAACACTGTTTTAATAGTTTAAAACAGTGAGTGCAAGTCGGTGTTATAATAATTGAGGAGGTGAAGAACAAAACCTCACTTTTCCACTTTTGAAAATTTCGTTTCAATTTTAAATTAATTTAATTATTTTAATTTTTCAAAAAAAAAAATTACCATGGTAAGTTGTGGATGGAACTCCCGATATTTCGGCGCAGTTACATGCACCATATTCAGGAAAGACTGAAGAATACTGGTTGTAGGTCGAACAGTTCCAAGTTAGGTGCAAACAAAACGATCTACCATCCTTTTTAGTCCTGTGCTACGGTTAATTTAAATACCTACAGGTACCACTGTACTTCCCTCTATGATAAAGTATCTAACCCTACATTCGAAAGTATTTTTGATCGAACATACCTACCTACAATTGTCAATTTTTTAAATGATCATAGGTAGGTACTCGGTCTAAGTGTTTTAGTTTTGTCTGCAAAATAACATTACAAAAAGGTGAATGAAAACAGTTTATTTTAATATATCACAGTAATATATTAAAAACCTAGAAATAGTGATTAGAATTTTCGGTTTATATTAAATTTTTACTGACATACCAGTTTCTTCACAATGTTCTTCTTCACCGTTTTTTAAAGACAGTTTATTCACCAACGTGCACTGGACCGGCATATTGGATTAGAGCACATCCTCTCTCTGAGAGAAAAAAATCTTAAACCAAGTAGAAAGATGAAAATTAATGATGAATGAAAGATTTGATGAACCGAGTAACCAACCACATCATAACACATAGAAAAAAGAAAACTAAGCTTCACTACTGTTCTCAAAAACGTCTTAGAATCCAAATGTTACTACACCCTTGACGAATTTTTCACGGATATTTTCGACGATGTACAAATAGACTGTTCCGTTCTTTCTGTTGCCATACCTTAACAGGATCATCTGTAGGTACTACATTTAATTAAAGATGTACAAAAATATATGTTATTTAAGGTCTGCATGCATACCATGATGTCGCAATAAACTTATTGTGTATTGAGTAATTTGTAATAACACATTGCGACCAAAATTAATGAATGGACGGGACCAGAAGAAGCGTATTTTTGAAGATTACAAAATGAGTGCTGGCGCTCACTTCGTTCCAGTCGGTCTCTAGCCATAGGAAGCCGTAGAACACGCGACTATGTTACATGATAACGAAACATCTGACAAAATTATGCCTTCATGTGCTTTTCCGAAGTGTAATAAACACAACAAATACCCGCATTTTTTTGTAACAAATGTACTGTACATGGTTATAATTAGGTGTTGAAATATATGTCCAACGGTTTGACTCGTTTTTACTGAGCAAGTTTAATGGTTATGGCCTGTCCATTCATTTTATTTTGGTCGAAGATAACACATACCAAAATTATGGAACATGGATATAAATGCATAGTAGTGAGATAGGACTTTATGCAAGGTCTCCATAAAAAGTATTGCTTCTTTACTCGATTCGTTGCATCCCGTAAACTCTGAGGCCTTCGCTGTTGTACGTAATGAAATCAAAAAGCTACTTTTACCTCGACCAGCACGGTATACGAAAAATTCGTTTACACAGAAGATAACCATGTAATTGATCACCTTGCACAGAACAGAGACCTTAGGGTCAATTCAACTACAGTAGGTATTTCGAAGTGACGGGTGCCGGCACAAAGACGAGGCAAGGCCAAGTCCTCCGAAAGTGAACCAGTAATGACACTTTTTTAATCGATTCGTCATGTTTCGCAACTCATAAAAAAGGTACCATTTAGGTACCTACAATACATTTCCTGAAGCACTAATTTAGGCGAGACAGAATTACTGTAATTATTATACATACTTAGCTTAGTGTACTGCGCGGGAGTTAGATTTGAGTCTAAGCTGTTATTATCCTAAATTGAATTGAGAGCTTCAGAAGACGAAGTTTTTATCATATTATCATGATAAGATCATATATCTAGGTATAGTGGTGATTAATATTGTACGGTATAAGGATACTTAACGAAAATTTTAGACCATGATCCCATGAATATTTATATTTTTCATGACGACGGTTTAACTTTGGCAAATCACGGATTTTGACAGATTTGGTCAGTAAAGCTGTTAAAAATCGTGATGACGAAATTTATGAATAAGGTCGTATATAGACTAAGAGATTAGATGACCTAGATCATCGAATATCGTCCTCGTTAATTAAAATCGGGGTGTCTTCAAGGTGCAAGTGAGTCGGTTTCTTCTAGACTATCGTAGACTGTATCATGGGACGAGGTGGCGATCAAACACAAATCTATTTTTTTTTAAATGTTTTTATTTTTATTTTGCCGGCCATTTAAAAATATTGTGTATTGTATTGTCATCAGAACTAAAGGTGTATGCAAAATTCCAGCGAAATTGGTTAGGAGGAAATGGTTCTAATTCAGTTTGCAAGAGTTGATCTACCTACATAAATTAACAAACATTGCAAGTTAAATAAAATATTGTAAAAAATATATATAAGTTCTACCTTCTGGCACCTTCTGGTAATGAAAGTAGGCAAGTGCTTATTATGAAACATGAATCGAACTTCAAACCTCTTTTTTTTAAACAACCTTATATTGGTGTTTATAAGTTCAAAGGTTACCTAATGTAGCATTCAGAATTATTTCAGCCTTATTTAATTATTTCAATTTATCGCCAATAAGATCTTAAAACTGAAAGTTATTTGAGATCAATAAAAAAACTCAACAAATGAAATCAAATAAACAAGTAATTGATTGTTTATTGCAAGATTTATCGCAATGCAATCTTGAATGAGCAAAAACTGGTCTACGCCCACCTTTTGGCCTTCGGAACAATGCACTCTTTCGATTTGACATGAGTTCGTAAAAATAAATTACTGATACTAAAATATATTTGCTATGAGGAATGCTGTAGGAATTAAGTAATTAATGGTGGAGTGAACTTGTAGTCCTCACATAAAATTTAAATAAACCGGGAGATCAAAATTTTAATTTCTAGCTAACTAAACCAAGGAAACATGGATCAAGTTTAATTAGGTACTAGAATTTATTAACTGAACAAAATACAAGCTAAAACTACAAATACAGTTAGACTGCCCATAGACCGTTGAAGGTCTAAAGACAATCCAAATGCTCAAGCCCACTACCAGTTGGCAGCGTACCCAGCATGCTGGCGGCATTACCACGTTGAATGGCAATGCTTATGCGTTGAGCCAGAAACACGCCAGCATTTTGGTCATGCGTCGCATTAACCAGGCGCTCTGAAAGATTTTTGAACATGTGGTGAGCTCCCGGTCCCCAAGGGCCCAATGTCTCGACCCCAAACGCCTCAAATATGTAACCACTGCCGAGGTTAGCATATTTGCGTCGCTTGTGCTGCTCTGCCGAATTGGCAGCCGCGCCAGCCCTACCCTGTGTCTCAGGAAGCTGTGACGGCGACACAAGTTGCATTCCATACAAGGGGCCGCCCCAACCTCCAGGGCACAAGTGTCACACTGTCAGGCCTCCTTCCATCGTCGCGCGCAAGACCACTCGGTTCGAGCACAGCTGCGACATTGGCGGTGGAAAGAGCCCTGCGTATGATGTCGTTCAGGCTAGCGTGTCGGCCAATACGACCAGCGCTTCTCGAGCAAAGAGAGACCATGGTGACCGAGCTGGTCAACAGCAGTACCACACTGACAGCGATGGGCCTCACAGCACCTTGCACCCAAGCGTAAGCTGACAGCTAGACGAAATGCAGTTGGTACTAGAAGGCTCCTCAAGATATTTTTTTAGCATACTTCCAATTCTGCTTTCCTTTATCTTTCTTCTGGTCTTTGTTGATGCAATTGAATATAAAAGCTGTAGAATTAGCAATTAAAATTACTCCGAGCTTATTAGTTGTGACCTATTTGTGAATAAGGTCAGAATAGTTTTGATACTATTATTAATTCGCAACGCAAAACTTTATATTTCGCTACAATTATTAGTATCTTTCTTTAAAAAATCGACAACGGTACTTTTGGGTATCATATATCGCAAACGGTACAATTGAACAAAAGTGATGGACCAAACATAATTTTTAATATTAAAAACCAACCTTTCATACGCATTTTACATTTATCGGAGCTACACGACCTTATCCTATCATCCCCTTTCTACTACAGGATATTATCTGTAGTAGAAAGAGGATAGTGAGTAGGAAGTAGGAAGTGTGCCCACTCTCACCCGTACATTGTGGATTTTCCTTGGATACGTACCAAACGTTTTGATTCTACAGTTCTAATCCGTACGGCCAAGGATTGGAACAACCTGCCTGCTTCGTTGTTTCGTGAGAGATATAATCATCGTGCTATATTGTCGAATTTGTAGACCGCATCATCGCTTAACATCAAGAGAGTAGGTGGCCAAAGGCAAACATATTATTTTAAAAAAATAAGTCATTTTCAAGGCCATTGAATAGGTCGGACCACATCGTCGTTTGACAACAGGCGAGTTGGTGGTGAAACGCGGACGTATTCGCGATTTAAAAAACCTGTATGGGCCCTCCCATACAGGTTTTTTTAAATAATCTAGTCGCTAGTGTATTTATGATGACATCACCTGACGTCACACAGAGAGCATCCCTCTGTAGATAAGAACATACAGACTTGTTTAATAGTATATTATGCAACTAGTGAATAAAGGACGGATTTAAAGCGAGGGCCATAGATGAATCACGAGCAAGTGAAGGATTCTAAGGACTGAATCATGACCGTAGGGAGAATGTTAGAATCCTGAGCGTTGCGAGTGATTCATGGTCCTCGATATAAATCCGTTTTATTCAAGAGTTGCATACTATACTTTTTACGAAGACTACGAGAAAAAGAAAGATTTAAGCGAAATTAGCCATTTAATGAAGAAAAAAGGAAGTAACCTTCCTTTTTTCCATTCACTAAAATGCTCATTAAAATTGGAACAATTACTAAAATTAAGAGTAATTTTCTTATTAGTATTACTTTTCATCCCAATGTTTTATTCACTGTCTTCATAGCATAAAATAAGCCTTTAAGAAGGGAAATGGTATAAATATAATAGCCTCATATGGCTTTACGTCGACGGGTAAATAATAAATAAATAAATAAAATAATAATAAATATTCGGGACATTTTTGCACACACGGTCATCTGACCCCAAACTAAGCAAAGCTTGTAATATGGCTGCCAGAGACTGATATATATACATATATAGTTTTAAATACATACATAAATAGATATTAACACCCAGATATAGAACAAACACAAATGTTCATCACACAAATGTTTGTCCTAGGTGGGAATCGAACCCACGCCACGCCACAAATATAAATAGCTACACAGCTAAATACTCTACCGTAAACATAAGTCATTTTCTACCGTTGAAAAATATTTTATAGTAGTCCGAATTGCTTGTTAATTATAATGGGTGAATATTCGAAACTCCTACATGCATATTAGTTTAATTTATGTATTAGATTAATATGTCTTAGATCGTATCAGAAACATTTAACGAGAAGGTGAACCGAACAGAGTCGGCGCGTGCTTGATTGAAATATTTCATTTTATTTGCAATAGTCTTCTCTTCTTTTATATCTGTTATTAAAATATCGGTTAATTGCTACCGTCATCAATATTTATGGCTTAGTTTTTAAATGCTGTGTTTAGCATCGTTTACATGAAAGACGCACTTGCACTTATTCAACGCGAAAACCGCTCTAGGTTTATTCTTGACCTTTTTATTTACACCAATTAACAAACAGAGAAACTGAGATGTGGCTCACCTGCTTGTATCGCCGATAGACACCTGCGACACGGCGCAGGCGCAGGCTAACGGCGTTGTTGAGGCTTTGCCAGCACGAAGATGTGACTCTATATAGTTATTTAAATGCTCCTAAAAATATTTTTTATTTAGAGCTTCAAGCTCAATAAAAAAAGTACGTACAAAAAAAATTGGCTTAATATGCACATCACTACAGCACTACCGCTAAAATACGCAAGTGCGAGAGAGGCAACGGTTAAACGATAAAACCAAAAGATATTTTAAGACAAGAAAAAAAAAAAAACTGTGATTATAATGCATCAACCTGTATCTGTAATGTGAACAACACGTAACTGTTAAATAGCAATACTATAGAATTAATTTTACGGTTTGTAATAGCGTTGCAGTCTCTTTTATACTATTATTTATTTATTACTTTAGCTAATTACTGGCTAATATGACTAATTAAAATAATGATAAAGATTTTATTACGCTTACTGTGCTTGGGAACGTTTTTTACATAAAGCTTTCATTCAGTTGGTATTTCAGCGTCAAATTTTCACAAAACGTTGACCCGCCAAAAAGTCGAAAAGTCCCTATATCTTTTTGTTAGACATGCCGTTCTACAAAGTTAAGTGCAAATAAGACATTGAATTATTCGTTTCTATCACTATTCAACAACAGTATACATGCTTATCTATTAAGTGTAATAATTATAGTAGGTATACTTTATAGATAGTAAGTAGGTATACTACAATTAAAAGTTGGTACCTGACCAACAGGACAGGATACTCCTGTCCGGAAAATGAACATGTGCCGACAATAGGGAATATGCATGTGGTTTAAATATCGTTGAAACAATTTTTTTCCGAATCTTTATTGTTCTGACTTTATATTCTACAAAATATTTTTTTATTTAGTTGCATTATAATTGCTTAAAATATTAAATAAAAAGTGCAAAATATAAGAGGGAAATTCAAATTTGCGAAACGCTTCACCATTGGTCGAAACGAAACGTGACGTCAAAAGCCACAACATCTTCTTTATCGGCGTCGATATTCATACAATTTTAGTAGTGTTTGATAGAAAAATAGTTTTATGTTGAGTTTCTGTAATTGTTTTCCATTAGATAGTGTAATTTTAGCATTCTCGTGAAACTAGGAATCTTTAGGACGATGACTGAGACTGGTTTTGTCAAAGTAGGCACCGTAGAAGTCTCGCCTAGGGCGCTGGTAGTGCTAAAACCGGCACTGGTACAGAGTGCATAATATTAAATAGGAACAAAACACACTTCTGACTAAATCACACCATGCTATCAAAATATAACATATTTACATTAAAATGAATTACACAACAATGCAAACATGATGTTGGAGATATTTCATCTCTTCTCATAACCTTACACCATTGTTTACGTATTTTCGCATCTCTTGGAATGGGGGAAAAACACTTATCGGGTGTATTTCTAGTAGTGTTTGTACACTTTGGCACAAGACAATACCAATAAAATTGTTTTTAGGGTTCCGTACCTCAAAAGGAAAAAACGGAACCCTTATAGGATCACTTCGTTGTCCGTCTGTCCGTCTGTCTGTCCGTCTGTCTGTCCGTCTGTGTGTCTGTCCGTCTGCCAAGACCCTTTTTCTCAAGAACGCGTAAAGGTATCAAGTTAAAATTTATACTAAATACTTGGGTCTACGGTTTCTTTCGGCTGTAAAAAAATTAAAGTTGTAAGTCAACGCAATCAAAAGATATGAACGTTTATTTCGCATATTTTGCGATTTTACAGGGGAATCAAAACCTATAGGGTACTTCCCGTTGACCTAGAATCATTAATTTTGGCAAGAGGCAAGATCTTACAGCACATATAAAGTAATAAATCTGAAAGTTGTTAATTTGAAGTTATATCCTAAAAATAATATTGGTTTAGAATTACAAACTTACATTTTGTAGTTGTTATGTATGGAAGAACCTTAATGTCAACTACAAAGTTAAGTTTGTCTTTCAATATTTCAACTTCAGTTAGTTTTTTTTTTGGACTCGTGCTCTCTAGACGTGTCCGTCCAACGGAACCCTCAGAGCACGAGTCCTAATCGTACTTTTCCGGTTTTTTTAGCTTCTTCCATGGTCTGAATATCTATAAAACTGAAAATCTGTGTGAAATAACTGTATTTTCTATAGTAAACAAACACAGAGCGTGGCTTATGACGTCATCCAAAGCCCGCGAAAAATTGCGGCGTTCATACAGCTCAAATTTATTCGACGTTTTTAATATTTAAAAAAAAAATAATTTGAGCATTTCCAACTGTAATTATATTTTTTACTATGATATAACGATGTTAACAGTTGATTAAAAATATAAAAAAAACACATGCATATTCCCTATTGCCAATTAGCTATCGGTCTGGCAATTTACTAAAAATAACAAACTTAAAATGTAAAACATACTTAAACGTCATACGAATAGATACTACAAAAAATATTTAAACCAGCTGTTATTTCTGAGATAGAAGCGTTTGAAGTTTTTGATCGGATGTTCTTTTCCTTTCCCGTAACGTGAGTGTCAATACGGAGTTCGTATATGGGTTACCCTCAAGTGACGTCATCTCTTCTCTTCTTTTCTTCTCTTCTCTATCTCTACATAGTATAAATTAAAGTCGCTTTCCGCGTCTGTCTGTCTGTATGGCCGCTAACTCTTCCTAAACCAAGCAACGGATTTTGATGGGGTTTTTACCATTTGTTAGATACGTTCTCACGGAAGGTTTATATATATAACTAGCGACCCGCCCGGCTTCGCACGTAAATTACACCCATGCGAAGTTGGGCGGGCGGGTCGCTAGTTTAGAAATAGGTATAATGCGCTCTCCGTCTAGCAAAACATTAAAATTCTTATATTTTCCTTAGTTTTGAACACGTTTTAACTTTGTTTTCTGTGATCAGCCTTATTTATTATCAGCTTTTCTATCAATATATATATATATAAATGAATCTCTATTTACCTTGGTCACGCCATAACTTGAGAACGACTTTACCGATTTCATTCATCTTTTTTTTTTTAAAGTTTTTTAATACTTTGTAGAAGGTCCGTACGGAAAGAAATATTAAGAATATTGCGCAGAAAATTTAAAAACTTCAGAAAACTTAACGACGATTTTAAAATTTGACGCGTTTGACAGTTCTAAGACAGGACAACGTCTGTCGGGTCAGCTATTGTCAAGCAGAAAATTAAAGCCTTTGCCTTTTTAAAGCTGTGAAAAGGCAAACGCGAAGGAAAATAGACGAAAAAGAACTATTATTACGAGTTTTTTCCCTTGTCGTTCACCAATATATAATATAAATAAATAATATCACCATGAAAATGGTTTTAAAACAATGTAATTTTATAACCACTGTTTAATTTATTTAATTCTCACTCAGTAATTTTTTTTCTTCAACAATGTATAAATTAAAAATATTAAAAAAACTCCGATATAACAGCTGATAATCTTCGACCAGCTGAACAGATTATCTTGAATCATAGTTAAGAACATTCTCGGTCAAGACATGGTGTCTTAATTTTTTTTAATACCTATCAAAATCGTTTCAGCCGTTTGGGACCTACGATGCCACAGAGAGAGACACAGATATACATACGTTAAACTTAGAACACCCTGTTTGCGTCAGGGGTAAAAAAGGTGCATACAGCTTCTCTGTACAGGGAAATAGGCTATTGGGAGTGCTGATTTAGATACTTATTTTCTGGCATACTACAATGTTCCTTCGTTAGACACAAATACATAGGATATAGTTAAATGCCGCTAAGACCCAGGCGTGTCTGTTTTCTGCCAAAAGGAGGCCGTTAAAACTGGCTCCTACTTTCCGAGATGTATCCATTCCGTTAACTGACTGGCTTGAGCCTTTGGGCGTTACTCTGTCTTCTATCCTCAGATTTGGCTGCTATATTGAAGACAAGGCTCAATTGGCTGCCAAAAAGCTGGGTGTCCTATCGAAGGTGCGTCGGAACAGTTGCTGTCACTGTATCAAGCAGAAGTTCGGTCGTGCATGGAGTACTGCTCTCACCTTTGGGATGGATCAGCTAAGTATCAGCTTGGGGCGTTAGAGTCTATTGAAAAGCGTGCCAAGAGGCTCATCGGCAACGAATCCCTGGGTCAGACTAAGCTCCTTAGCCTTGAGCATCGGCGTAAAGTTGCTAGTCTATCGGTTTTTTATCGTATACATTTCGGAGAGTGCGCTTTGGATCTGCATGATCTAATTCCCTCCTGCCAATTTTTCTATCGGAAAGCCAGAGCGGGCACAAAAAATCGACACTGCTTTATGGTTGATATTCCGAAAACCCGTACGAAGCGCTTTGATTCCACTTTTATTATGCGTACTGCTAGTCTGTGGAATGCGCTGCCTGAATGGGTGTTCCTCAATAGTTACAATCTGGGTGTCTTCAAATCACGAGTGAATCGGTTTCTTCTAGGCAAGCGTGCTCCATCGTAAACCGCATCGTCGGTCAAAGGCAAGCCTATTTTAGATTTAAAAAAAAACCGGCCACAAGCCTATCCTTGCTGCAGCGCCCTCTTACGTCTGTTGTTATTGCGGACGGAGAACGATCGGTTTGCGATCAATAGCGACTGATTTAATTATAATTTGAGTTGATTCACGTAGTGTCATGCACGAGCAGGTAGGACCTTGAGGGCTGATCCTTTACTCCAAGATGTGACTTGCACAACACCGCGCCGCTATTTTTGATACCGGTCTTGTCATGCCCATTATGATGACTTTACAACTTTTTTATTAACTTTACGATTTATAATAAAAACCTTCAATATACAAACAGCCTCAATAAATGGCTCAATCGGGCTAAATATCCGTATTTTATGAATTCATCTCGCCTTTAGCATATGAAACTGAAGTTATCTTTGCGAGTTCTCATATTTATCTCGTAACATAAAGTTTTGATTGGTTTGATGATATTTTGATGGTATTATTGTTATTGTATTGGCATCGTCACAGATCTTTATCAGGACAGATTCGAATAGCACTGTGTGTCAAATTTTTAACCTCCGACGCAAAAATAAGGGTGTTATAAGTTTAACGTAAGTGTCTGTGTATATGTCTGTGGCATCATAGCTCCCAAACGGCTGAACCGGTTTTAATTTAGTTTTTTTTCTTTGAAAGGTGACTTGATCGATAGTCTTCCTAGCTATGATGAAGGAAATCTCTTCAGCCGTTTGAAAATTACCAGATCTTTTATCGGGGTAAAAAAATACCTACTTATTTGTACACACTTTGACTGCACGAAAGCAATTGAGCGGTATTTAAACACTTGTTTAAACTATCACGGTTGTTCATTTCAGTTATATGACTAACAAAATATTTGGCGAGGAATTTGGCACCTAACTTTGATCTTTTCAGCCAACCACCCGCATTCAGTCTTTGCATGAACATAGTGCGTGTAACTGCGCCGATATATCGGGAGCTCCAACTTCAACTTATCACGGTAAATATCCCGTTTATAATCATATAACTGTAAGTGGTAGTTTATCTCCATTCGAATGGGAATCTGCTTTCAAAGAGTTTTTAGAAACTATGGTGCAATTTGAATTTGTTGCGATGACGTCTGACATGCTACTCCTAAGACGACAGAGATTGAACTGAACAATGTTGGAGCATTGACATTGGCAATACCGACCTGCGAGTAGGTGACCACGCGGTGTCTATTTTGATAAAGGTCTGTCATATAAAATAAAAGGCGTCATAATATTTTCCCAATCAGTTGCATCAATGTCTGGGGTTTTGTGTTAAAAACAACGGAAAACCCCGTAACCGGAGCGCACCTGACCGTCTAGCGTCTGCGAGTTGCTAGTTTTACAACTTATTAATGTGCGTCAAATAAATTGTCGCAAATTCCTTATTATACTTAAAGCGACGTAGAAGCGGAAATTCACTAGAGATTAGTCAGAAACACAGTTTTGTAGATCGCTGCCAGTTGTGTACTTACTTAGATATTATAACATTATTAAACTCCATAATTATGGTATTAATAATAATACTTAGTGGTTTGTAAATGCAGTTATATCCTATTTGTATACTTTTCTTTTTTTAAATGTAAATAAATAAAATAAAAGAAAAAAATAATTATAAAATCCTACTAATATTATAAACGCGAAAGTTTGTATGTATGGATGTATGGATGTTTGTTCCTCTTTCTCGCAAAAACTACCGAATGGATTTCAATGAAAGTTTACAATAATATAGCTTATACATTAGAATAACACATAGGCTATAACGGGTTGTAGTAGCGAAGCCGAAGGCCGAGCTCTATGCGTACGAAAAAGCGGGTTTCAGCTAGAGTGTTATAAAATCATTAAAGCACAACTCTTGTCTTTGAGTGGTTAATAGGCTGGACTCTAGACAATGTCACCGAAACGTGATACTACAAACGAGATCCTTGACACCAGATCCTGTAGGAGTGGAGGATAGTATAGATTGCTACCGTGGTTGATAAATCACGGAAGTTTATAACGACAGTAGCCAATAAACCTATTTGTCCACGAACACATTCACATAATCGACGGTACTTGACAGATATGGACCCTTAAATCATGAGATTATTTTCTTTGTAAAACACTCGCATCTGATCTTCGACACACGTCCAAAGCAATAGAGTTCATTTTAGAAAGTCTTTCACATTGACATACGTGTTTTTGAAAGCAGTTGCATCATGACGGTAGTTTTATGAGAGGGTCGTCTCAGTATAATGGCTTATAGATCATAAACAATTTGAAAATAACGTAAGCCACTCATCAAAATAAGAGGAACTACTTTATTGAATCTGAAAATATGTAATTATGCGTAGTTAATCATATGGACAGATTTATTATCAGCGATATAGCTCTTGATATCGACAATACGATCAAATCGGTCACCTGACGGCTAGCGCAAAAATATAGCTGGCAGTGCTATATAGGACCGTGGATGGGTGTCAAAAACTTCTGGATTATCCCCTCAGATCAGACAAACAAAAGGGAAATGGTTAGTGGCGTGATGGGTGCGGCCTAAAGGGTGCGGACTATGTCTATGCATTGGGCACTTACTTTTAGTGTCAGGGGGTCTAGACAAGAGCCACTTTCTGTTAGCGTTAACGCCTGCGGAAAGATGAAATTGTATGAAAATGACATTAGCTTGAGATAATTTCTCTCTAGCTAATGTCATTGTCAATGTCATTTTCACACAATTTCAACTTTCCGCAGGCGTTAACGCTAACAGAAAGTGGCTCTTGTCTAGACCCCCTGTGCAGTGTTGCATATAAAAAACCGGACAAGTACGAATAGGACTCGTGCTTTGAGGGTTCCGTTGGATGGAACCCCAGAGAGCAAGTCCAAAAAAAAATCAACAAAAAAATTTTAATATTAAAAGACAAACTTAACTTTGTAGTGGACAATAAGGTTCTTCAATACATTCCAACAACATAATGTAAGTTTGTAATAGCAAACCAATTATTTTTTAATGATGTAATTTTAAATTTATTGCATTCGGATTAATTTCATTATATGTGCTGTGAGACCTTGCCTCTTGTCAATTTTCATGATTCTAAGTCAACGGGAAGTACCCTATAGGTTTTGATTTCCTTGTGAAATCGCAAAATTATCTTTTGATCGCGTAAACTTACAAGTTTGATTTTTTCACAGCTGAGCCGCAGAGTAAAAGAGTATTTGATATTCATTTCAACTTGAAATCTTTACGCGTTCTTGAGAAAAAGGGTCTTGACAGACGGACAGACAGACGGACAACAAAGTGATCCTATAAGGGTTCCGTTTTTATCCTTTTGAGGTACGGAACCATAAAAACAACAAGAAAGTTGAAATATTGCAACAAAGTGATCCAATAAGGGTTCCGTTTTCCCTTTTGAGGTACGGAACCCTAAAAAGAATCAACAAAATCTGAAACTTCAAACTCCCGCTTAACCAGCGCGAGCACACGCGGTCCAGTCACGATGGCATCGTGACCTGGCAGACAAATCGAGATGAATTGCATTCTTCGCTGGCTCCTTAGTCTTGCTAATGTGGCAGAAACACCGCCTCACATGGGGCTATAATGAAATGCCTAAATCATTTGTCTGTTTTACTAGAAATTTGAAATAAGGGTATCATTAGGTAATACGCGATTTGTAGATTCCTGAAATTGATGGAGCAAGCCTTGACACACTATAGATACCATTTGACTGTCTGGTAAAGTAGCCATCAAGCATCTCTGCTTTATCTATACTTCTATACTAATATTATAAAGAGGAAAGATTTGATTGTTTGTGTGTTTGTTTGTTGGCATTGAACAGGCTCCGAAACTACTAAACCAATTTGAAAAATTCTTTCACTTACGGGAAGCTACACTATCCCCGGGTGACATAGGCTATAATCTATACCCGTGTGAAGCTGGGGCGGACCGCTAGTAGTCTATATACAGGTTGGTACAAAATGCGACGTCAAAACAAAAAGTTTAGATTCCTCATACCATTATATTCGAGTACCTATATATTCGAGTTACATTTTTTTTTCAAACTTTTCCACCTAAATGGCTTAAACTATATTAACTGTATTTTTTCCGATATGTTTTGTTGAAGTGTACGTTCGTTATCGACGGTAGAAAATCAAACCAATAAATTTTTGCCACTTGAGCGAAGACATCTTAAAAAAAGTTTTTTTTTTAAATAATAGGCTTGCGTTTGACCACCATCACGCCTGATGTTAAGCGATGATGCGGTCTACGTTGGAGCATGCTTGCCTAGAAGGAACCGATTCACTCGTGATTTGAAGACACCCAGATTGTAACCATCGGGGAACACCCATTCAGGCAGCGCATTCCACAGACTAGCAGTTCGCATAATAAATGTGGAATCTAGCTCGAAAATAACAATGAACAAATGAAACCTTTGATGGAACCTAAATTTTTCGTTTTGACGTCACCATTTTGACCAGCCTGTGTATTCGTGGTAGGGACCCGGGTATGTCCTAAAACTGCGACCAGAACCACCAGAGGATGGGCAGCAGCATCCTCCTAATTTAATGGTGAACCTTCTGCTATCCCCAAGCCGCCTGCCAAGCGTGGGGATTATGGCAACCCCCCCCCCCCCATGTCAGACAAAGTAATATCACGGCCCCTAGTCCCCGGCAGCTCCTCTATCCCTGGCCAAGGTAGCGGGCCAGGTAACGGTGGAGCAAGGGGTGCTAAGAATCACCGGCAGTTGCCCCGCTACCACCCCCAACATAATTTGGCCCTGGTAACGCACAATGTTCACACACTGCGGACCGACGAGAAGATTGTCGAGCTGGAGGAAGAATTGAGCAAAATACGATGGGACATCATAGGACTATCTGAAATCCGACGAGAGGGACAGGATACGATAGTTCTGGATTCCGGGAACATGCTCTTCTTCCGGGAAGGAGAAAGAAAGTCCCAGGGTGGTGTAGGTTTTCTCGTCCGCAGGTCACTCATCAACAACGTGATCAAAGTCGATAGTGTGTCGAGCAGGGTAGCATACCTTATACTCAGAATAACCGATCGTTATTCGCTGAAGGTCATACAGGTATATGCGCCGACCTCGACATACCCTGATGATGAAGTAGAGGCGTTGTATGAGGAGATATCCGAGGCCATACATACCTCCGAAGCATACTTCACCGTTGTTATGGGTGACTTCAACGCAAAGGTGGGCACACGGAATGTCGATGAGTTAAGAGTGGGGTCATATGGGTATGGACGGCGGAATCCGAGAGGCCAACGGCTGGTCGACTTTATGGAGAAGGAGGAACTCTATTTGATGAACTCCTTCTTTCAAAAGCGACCATCCAGGAAGTGGACGTGAATGAGCCCCGATGGTTCGACCAAAAATGAGATCGACTTCATCATGACGACCAAGAAGCGAATATTCAATGATGTCTCTGTGATCAGCAAGGTGAAAACCGGTAGCGATCACCGTATTGTCAGAGGCACATTGAATATCAACATTAAGCTAGAGAGGTCACGTCTGGTGAAGTCCACGCTCCGTCCTGGTCATGCCCAAATCCAAAACCCAAATGACTTCCAACTTGAACTGCATAATCGCTTCCAGGGCCTAGCCGAAAGCGGAACTGTGGACGAACTAAACAATGGGCTGGTGGAAACTGTCCAAGCAGTGGGGTCCAAGTTCTTTAAGACCCCACCCCGAAAAAGACCCCAGAAGCTCTCAGACGAAACCATTAAATTAATGAAAGACCGGACCGAGATGAGACTGCAATCTTCAGCTGATATGTCGGAATATGGTCAACTTAATAGACGAATCTCGAAATCGGTGCGACACGATCTGCGCTCCTACAATACAAGATGTATTAGGGAGGCAATTGAGCGGAACCAGGGCTCGAAAGTGTTCGCGAAGAATTCGTCTATTGGGAAAAGCCAAATGACAAAGCTGAAGATCGAGGATGGCAGTATCATTTCGGCAAAGTCGGAGATTCTGAGAGAGCTTGAGAGGTTTTATGGACAGTTGTACACCTCGACACGACAGCCTATTGTCAGTACAGCTCAGGACAAGAGAGCTAAACTGACCCGACACTACACTGAGGACATCCCAGACATCAGCCTGTACGAGATTAGTATGGCTCTGAAACAGCTTAAGAACAACAAGGCACCGGGTGATGACGGAATCACGACAGAACTACTGCGAGCGGGTGGAAAACCGGTACTTTTAGTCCTCCAGAAGTTATTTAATTCCGTCATACTCGATGGTACTACGCCTGAAGCATGGCACAGGAGTGTGGTGGTGCTCTTCTTCAAAAAAGGTGATAACACCTTATTGAAGAATTATAGACCCATCTCACTCCTGAGCCATGTGTACAAGTTGTTCTCCAGAGTCATTACGAACCGTCTCGAAAACAGGTTTGATGACTTTCAGCCTCCCGAACAAGCCGGTTTCCGTAAAGGCTGGAGCACCATAGACCACATACACACGCTCCGCCAGATTATACAGAAGACTGAGGAGTATAATCGGCCATTATGCCTAGCGTTTGTGGACTATGAGAAAGCCTTTGATTCAATCGAGACCTGGGCAGTATTGCAGTCCCTCCAGCGTTGTCATATCGACTATAGGTATATCGAAGTGTTAAAGTGTTTGTATAGAAACGCCACCATGTCGATCCGATTACAGGACGAGAGCACGGAACCAATCCAATTGCAGAAAGGCGTGAGACAGGGAGATGTTATCTCTCCGAAACTGTTCACGAACGCATTGGAGGACGTTTTCAAGCTCTTGGACTGGAACGGATTAGGCATCAACATCAACGGCGAATACATCACTCACCTTCGTTTTGCCGATGATATAGTCATCATGGCAGAGTCGCTGGAGGACCTAAATACCATGCTCAGCGACCTCAGTAGCCTTTCCCAACAGGTGGGTCTTAAAATGAACATGGACAAGACAAAAATCATGTCGAATGTCCATGTTGAACCCGTGCCGATAGTCGTTGGGAACGATACTCTAGAAGTTGTTGACCATTACACCTATCTTGGACAGATTGTTCAGTTAGGTAAGTCCAACTTAAGCAAAGAGGTCGCCCGAAGAATCCAACTCGGATGGGCAGCGTTCGGGAAATTGCGTGACATCTTCTCGTCCAAGATACCACAGTGCCTCAAGACGAGGGTTTTTGACCAGTGTGTGTTGCCAGTGATGACATATGGTACTGAGACGTGGTCCTTAACTGTTGGCCTTTTGGAAAAACTCAGAGTCACTCAGCGGGCAATGGAGAGAGCTATGCTCGGAGTTTCTTTGCGCGATAAAATCCGAAACGTGGATATTCGCCAAAGAACCAGAGTCACCGACATAACTGTTAAAATTTGCAAGTTGAAGTGGCAATGGGCAGGCCACATCGCTCGAAGAACCGATAACCGATGGGGAAGAAAGGTTCTTGAGTGGAGACCACGAACCGGAAGACGCAGCGTAGGTAGGCCTCCCACTAGATGGACCGACGACATAGTGAGAGTCGCTGGCATCCAGTGGATGCAAAAGGCAGGCTGTCGTTCAGTGTGGAGGTTAAAGGGGGAGGCCTATGTTCAGCAGTGGACGTCTTCTGGCTGATGATGATGATGATGTGTATTCCTATCATCACTATTTTATTTAGGTAAAAATAGGTACCTCTCGCTTGACGTGTCGTTTTGTGGTCACGAGTTGACGTAGTCCCGATAAACTTATAAAACGTGTTCAAATCGCGAAATTATAAAAGTTACTTTTAAAGTAGCGGATATTTAATAAAGCTTATGAATTTCAACTCAATTAAAATTATCTCACGATCTTCATACCATCAATTTCAGTAGTTAATCAGTTGTACGTTTCATCACAAGATGTCACATGATATAAAAATTCTCATTTCAAACTCGGTTTTCGAGAACATGCTGTTAATCAAAATAACTCGTCGAGTCAGCTAACTTATCGGGATCGCCATCGTACTGTATTTTCGGAAACGTTAACGGTTGTCGAATTTAATCCTTTTTCGTGTCAGATCTTCTCGACTCGACGAAGATTAAAGATATAAGGCTGTGAGTACACGACCGAAGCTTGCGATGTGCCTGTTTTTATTAAAGTTATTACTATAGACCAAAGATAACAGACAGTATTATTCATATCGTCATCTATACCAATGCTTGTCATTGTCATGCTACCATTGGACGGTTTCTCTTTGTACGTCACGGATGATGGCCTATCCCACTTCGTATTTTGGTGAAATTGTGGTGGCTCCTCCACAAAAGAAACCTAGAGAGTTGAAGTTGAAGTACGTTACGGAGGGCGGTATTAGGTATTATTCTCTCTCAAAGACCTACGTAGTAGCTTTACCAAGTTTTTTAGAGTAACGTTGCAAATGTTTCCTATCAACTTTCACATTGATATTTTCTATTTTCAACCGACTTTAATAATGGAGGTTTGCAATACGACTATATTTTTTTGTGTGTATATCACGCGATATCTTTGACGCTTGTACACCAAATTTATTTATTCTATTCTATTTTTATTGAATACTCTTTATTTTTAGGGCCATTAAATTCATAGAAAATATTCCACCTCTTAGGGTGGGAAATTTTTGCTGAATCTTATTTATAGAACTGCCCAAAAAGTCTTGCAATTTATTTAATGATGAAATGTGCTAACTTTTGACTACAACTTACCTGATTGAAAGTGACTGATGGGGTCTAAGATGGAGCACGCTTGCCCATGAAGAGCCCATTCACTCTTGTCTTGATTAGACCCGTAGGTTTTACTTTAGCGCATTCTATTTCGTTGCAGTTTGTATTCATAATTCGTTTTGAGTAAATCGACGAAATTTGAGACTAGGTGTCGCCATCTTTGTGACGTCATAATTCTTCACTCCACCACTTAAGAAAGCGACAACGCCGCTTTTCCTACTCAAGAAACATCACTGAATCCAATGATATCACTTGTTGTTATAATACTGCTCAGTCCAACGAAAATCGTTTTTAGACGACTTTTTCTAACTGCGCCTCCCTACTATCAAAAGCAATTTTTGAAACGCTGCGTGCGGACATTACCAAACTTCACGAAACGTAATCTGTAATATGAATAGAATATAAATATACTAGCGACCCGCCCGCCTGGCTTCGCACGGGTGTAATTTACGTGCGAAGCCGGGTCGGGTCGCTAGTTATACATATAAACCTTCCTCTTGAATCACTCTATCTATTAAAAAACCCGCTTCAAAATCAGTTGCGCAGTTTTAAAGATTTAAGCATACATAGGGACGGACAGACAGCGACAGCGACTTTGTTTTATACTATGTAGTGATAGTGATTTTAACTTTATATACGATGGATGTAAAAAAGAAAATAAGGAAAATAGTAAATAACAGTAAATGTTGAGAGTTTTACATCCGGTTCGTCTGCTCAAAAAAATATTTATTGTGTATTGCAGTCTTAAAGTGAGAGCGGATGGCAAGTGCGCCAAATCGCAGCGTCAGAATATCCATCAAAATCAGATCGGATATTTTAATCCGCGCAGCCAGCCGTAACTCACTTTTGCCTTAATTAAGGACGTCGGCACCCAAAAGCCGTCCAGTGTGCAGGATTAACAGGCAGTTGAGCAATGAACTGGCGCGCCCTTTAAGTTTATGAGTGACCGGTGACGGAGGGAGAGGGCGGAGGCCGGTGAGGTTCTGATAACCACGGAAAGTTACTTTTACTTCTCCGTAGTTACTTAATTTTTATACCCCAACAATGAGACTTAATAGCTTGAAGTACTGATTAAAACTTGTAACTGTATTGACCTTTTAAAGAGTGTTTCATCATCATTTATCATTATCAGCCTATCATGTTCCAGAGAGAGAGAGAGAGAGAGAGGTGGCCCCTAATCTAACATGCTGGCCCAGTACATTTTGGTGAATAAATATTCGGGACATTTTTGCACACACGGTCATCTGACCCCAAACTAAGCAAAGCTTATGATATGGCTGCCAGAGACTGATATACATACATAGTTTTAAATACATACTTAAATAGATATTAACAACCAGATATAGAACAAACACAAATGCTTGGATGTCATGTCTTTAGGCTTTTGAGGTTCTTGGACATACCGGTTTTCTAAAGATGTTTTCGTTGTTGAGCGATGGCATCGAAACTACATTTAACTTATTTAAAAAATAGTACTAAAAATGACATATTGAATTATATAAAAATCATTTAATGGACAAGAGCTAACTATAAATTAGCAGATGCTATTTCCGATAAAAATATATTTAAGAATGTTTAATCTTATTTATTAATAAATTTGTGTATGTTAAAATTGAATTCTACAATGCTATAGTTAATATAATATTTTTTTTAATCTTGACGATGATATTGCAGATCTTAATTTTAATACTTTATTATCTAGGACATGTTTTATTATTTTAATGTGTGTAGGGTTACCTAAGATGTTAATGTAGTATTATGAACGATTGCTAGAAAATAATGATACGTATTTATTGTAAAAACTGACGGCTCTAAGAACATGGAATATGTCTACAGAGTTAATAAATTTTGAATTTGAATTTAAAGTTATATGATTATTTACGGGATATTGACCGTGGTAAGGTTATGGAATGAGCTGCAAGTATCATATAACTTTAGTGAACAACCGTGATAGTTTAAAACCGTGTTTTAACTTATTTAAGTACTAAATAAGTCATTGGTACAGCGCCGAGGAACGAACTGGCTGCCGTCAGATTGTAAAGCGTACATACTACCCGGCCACCATCGCTTCTTTGTTTCATGCACGTATGTAATGATATATGCATCCTTTTTAAGTTGCTCAGTTATGTGCACGGTGATACCTGCTGGCAAACATAAAAAAAAATTGGCACATAATTATACACGTGCACATGCACAAACTACTGGCAATCCAAGCAGAGCGTGTTCCATCGTAGACCAGCAGGCGAGTTGGTTTTGAGTTGGCGGGTTGGTTGGCCTATTATTGTTTTTTTTTTCAAGTGGTCCGAATTATACGGAATCCCCTTGTCAAAGGAATCTAAAAATCGACTATTGCACAGTTTTCAAGTGTTTGCCGATAGCTGTAAGATGCATAAAGCACGCCAGCACGCTAAGCACGGGCTTAAATATTGGACGGGCGCTGCTTCTGAGTGATGAAAGTTCGAAATGGACCTCACAGATTACGCATATATGTGGGTTCATCATGACCTTCAGCTTAATGTGATTATTGACGGGATATTTACCGTGACAAGATTGTGGATGGAAATCCCGATATTTCATCGCAGTTACATATATATGCACCCATGTTCATAAATACGTAAAAAACAAAAAAAAATTACAAAAACCGACTTCAAGACTACCTTGTAGATATCAACATAGTTAAAACAGAGATTGAAAGTCCTCAAAACTTTTGAATCACAAACCAAAACGTCATTTGTGTATGTATTTTTGTTTATTGTTGAATTTAAAAAAAAGAGCTAAATCAATTTTGATAAAATTGATATGGGACTACCTCTGAGGTATGATCTACCAAACAAAAAAAGAATCAACAAAATCAATACATAAATAGCGGAGTAATCGCCTAACAAACACAAAAAAACATACAGTCGATTTGATAGCCTCCTTCTTTCGTCGGTAAAAAAAATAGGCAGTCATGGGGACTGCTGACAGAAGTGAAAACTATCACACATATCACATTAGCATGTCGGTAACGTGAACCCATAAGTTTTGCCTCTATCAAACATCGTTCAAAGCAGCTAAAGTTTTCAGTCTAAAAAAAAGGAACCAAATTGTGAACCTTCCTCTTTTTTTGAAGTCGGTTAAAAACTCGCATTATAACTGTCTAATTGCAACCGATGACGCGTGAACGTGCGCCACAATTTCACAGTTATGCATTACGTGCAATATCACCAAGTTATTGTGTTGCGCAAAACGCCCGAATTTATGAAAACGAAACGTCGATTGGGCTCTCGTGACGAGAACAAGACAAGTGCGGCTCTAATAATTGCGTTGTAACCGACCTGGTGGAGATATTGTAGCCAGTATGTAAGATCCTGAAGATCAAGAAAAAATATTTATTTCTCTGCTCAGTTGCAGATTTTTAAGCGACCATGTAATTTGAACTGTGTGAATAATTTATGTAATGACTAAGGTCCATGTTTACCTAAATTTTACAAAAGTTTATTGACATTTTGCTTATCAAATAATAATAATAGTCAAAAATAACGGAGGTTAAAGATTTTAATGGCCTTGTTAAGTTTCGGTGAGCATTGCCCAAAATAAGTTTATATTATAATGTTGATTTGCACTATTGAGTTAGGAAATTTCAGTAAAGATAATAGTATTTTGAAAAAAAAAAAAAAAAAAAAAAAACATTACAAAAGTATATTAATTATTCTCATTCACGGCCAAGCGCTCGAAGAATCAACACGTCCCGAGGATGCCTTGTGCAGAGGCGAAACACGTTTCAACAAGGGTAGCTCTATGGATAAGGATAAAGTAGAATTTAAATTAAACACTTTTAACGGATTTTATAGCATTATTTTACATTAATTTAATTCCTGACAAATAAAAAAAACATTATTTAATTTCAATGTGTAATAATCGCGGTAATCTACAAAATCATGGGATCAAAAAATTGCTGTGAAGTGAAAAATAAATAGTAGAGTCATTAATATATTTGATACGGTGCATTTTTTTTTAATTCAAGATTTATCTAAACGCCTGGTTTAAAAACATCTTGCCATCATGGTCAAAGCATCCTGTGACCAGGTGGTCAAAATGCTATAGTCGGTATTTTGGGAACGATATCTACGGGCAGCGGTTTATTAGATTAGTGCAGATTAATATATGCATTAATTTTATTTTAGATGAGTACGTTATCATTCGAAATAGGTAGGTATAGGTACTTTTGTTTTAAATAATACATTCTTAACTTCAAATTGAAGCGGAAGAAAGATAGGGATTTGTGTAAAATAATTTTTTTTTGCAAACGAACAACAACAAAACAAATACATTGAAGGTAACAAATACATTATCGATCTCAGTATACTTGTCTATTATACGTACAGCAAAAATATCTAAACTATAAATACGACTTTTATCTAGGTAAATTTCGTGTCATATTCAGAGTTAGAAAGAACGGTGGTACTAAGCTGTAAGGAAGTCATTGTACATTATGAACACTAAAATATATCATAATGTTCCATGCATTTAGTTAAGCGTCCTTTTTTTGCTATTTCGTGTTATGTGAAAGTTACTCATAATGACTCACCATCTTTCTGTCTAACCCCATATACTTATAGAGGTTATTAATACGGTTGACTAACTATAGGTCTAATTCGTCTTTACTCAATGTGTGTGTGCGACATGTGTCGCATGAAGCTAATGCACTGACTTGGAAGTATCGCTGTTGAACCAGATATTATATAATGGTGAAATAATTCTTGGTCGCGATGCGGACGAAAATGTACCCAAGGTCCGCTGGAATATTGCTCTGCTCCAATTTATCACGCAAATTGCCGCGGCCCGCAGCGGGGCTTCATTATTTCTGGTAAAAGTGAAAAAAATCGAGTGCAGTTAATGTCAGTGTAGGCTTACCATGCGTTAATTTTGTTTGAGTAAGTTTATTGAATTGGTTCTCTCTTCAATATGCAAAAGTGTCCTCAATGTCCCGAATAATAATAAAACTCGTAACATTCTAAACAAGGTTATTTCTTTTGTTTCGGACTACCAACAGATTTGGTGGGCTAAATTCAGACACCATGGTTCCGTCAGGCATAATGTAGACAAAGACATGCCTATAATAAATAAAAAAAGGTTTCCCTCTCTCTTCACAAACATTGGATAAGCTTTTTCATAAGTGCTTATTGAACGTCTCGAAGAAGTGTTGTTAAAAGACTTTAATACTTATGTTTTTTTTTACTAAACAGTTTACAGAATGTCACAATGTCTTAATGTTGTAGACTTGTTATGACATTCACCAACATGCATATGATGATGATGATGATGAATACAGTTTTACAGTGTATAGTAGTAATCTTATAGAAAGATACTGGCTAAAGTGGAAAGCTGTGTTATAGTGGAATGTCATTTAATTTCAGACATCGTGGCTCCTCTACCCCCAAGGTAATTAATTGAGGCCTCCCAGTAATAATTCGAGCAAACAAACACGTCGTTCGAGACTCCCACGGCGACTCAGGGCTCCGAAAGACGTGAAGATCTTCAGCTATGCGAATTTGGGTGGCATCGGCCACTCTCGACGCGCCGCAATGCACATTTGGTACCGGGAAATATTTTAATGCAAGTGGAGAGCTTCCTTTTTACTGTCCGTCAATTTTGTATTTCACAGTTGCAAGTCGTTCGTATCATCAATTGTGGTCGCTATGAAATTTTGTTATAGGTAAAGACGCACAGACTAGGTTAAGCTAGAGTAATTACGTTTTTTTATTGATAGATTTTGGTTTTGATACTAGCACGTTGACTTAGAAGATATCTATTCAAGAATTCACTCCAACCTTGAAGATGTGCCTAGATTACAATCTAGGCTCCAGCGGCCAGCCTTCCTCTTTGTTTCCCGATAACTGCAGTTTTTCTTGTTTCCTGCGAACTACAGTCCTCAGGAAACAAAGGACGGAGGGAATTGCATTCTTGGACAGTATGCATCAAAAAGGTAGAACCAAATAGCTGCGTACGCATTATTGGAATTTTGACGACGAGCTTGTGGTAGTGTGCAGTCTTTCTACTTGATATTCAATACTGTTGTTACTTGTCTATTTATCTTTATTTGCTAGGTCAAGTTATGTAATTTGGATCATTCACAAGTAAGAGTTTAATTTACTCGCCTCGACATAATATATACAGTAACATGATTATTAAAGGTTGTTAGAGATGTGACAGAAGATATTTGTGGGTGTAAGCCGTTGCGATGTCGTAAGGTGTCACTTATTAGTTGTGAGAATTTTCAAGGGCGATGTGCTGTCGGACTTGTTTGTAATACGCCTTATAAATGTAAAGCTTCGAATACATCGCGATGGAAAAAATATTTTCTATCCTCAGATTTAAGAAGAAATAAATTTGACGTTTGGCGAGTCGTGTACAAATTCATCTTTCCGCAGGCGTGTACGCTAACAGTGTGTGGCTCTTGTCTAGACCCCCAGGACGCGTAAGACGCGCTGAGGCTCGATGGAGTGACGACATACATAAGGCAGCTGGCAGTGGCTGGAAGCGAATAGCTTAAGATCGGGTAAAGTGTCGTGTCTTGGTAGCCTATGTCCAGCAAACGACTAAGATAGACTGATGATGATGATAAAATTTGTCATATTGAAAGCTGAATTGAAAATTGCCGAAACGTAAATTTACATCTGCGTTAAAAATAGTTGACGATTCGAAATCAACCGTTACTTTATGCTCATTTTATTAATATATCTATATAGTTACAGTAAAAGTTTTGTATCAAGTCAGTGAATATCAGAAAACTAGAAACACGCGCACAAACGTATGATTATTATTTTTAAAAAGTCCGCTTCAGAAAATGCAATATTGTTATGAAAATTTCGACTCAAAATAGTAATAAAAGTCAGTTAAACTCTTGAAAAATATTAAAATATTTAGCATAACGTAACGTAACGTAACGACAATGTTGATCCCAGAGGTTCCCTTCTAGTCAGAAACTGTGTGACGGGAGCCAATGGCTTCTCCTATAAAATTTTGCCAAATTATGCCAAAAAATATACTTATATAAAATGTATTAAATAATTTATTTACAATTATTATGCTTTGAACTAAACCTGTAGTATTGTGTATATAGCCTTACAGTTGTTGACGCCTGTCTAGGGAGGTGCTACATGTTCAATGTGGTAAATATTGATGTATAAAAAATGACATGATACAGACTTGCTTATCATGCGGGTTTACTGGTTTATTGAATAGTTATGATGGCAGAGTGCCTAGAGCGCCTTAAAGCATCTGAATGCGTTTATTGCTTAATAAAAACATGTTTAGTATAAATATATTTAAATAAATAATAAAAAAAATCGGACAATTGTGAGTGGGACTCGCACTCTGAGGATTCCGTACAAACTTAATAAATATGTATGTAAATCCATCCCGGGAATCGAGTATTGAGGATATAAGGTTAAAAATATTAAATGCCAAACTTAACTTTGTAGTTGGAAAATAATAGCTCCCATACATACCAATTAGAAAATATAAGTTTGTAATAGCAAAAACCATTTTTATGGGATGTAATATCAAACAAATAACTTTCGGTTTTTTTCCTTTATATGTGCCAGAAAACTTGCTTTTTGCCAAATTTCAAGATTCTGGGTCAACGGGAAGTACCCTATAGGTTTTGATTCCCTTGTGAAATCTCAAAATATGCGAAAATACGCTACATAAACGGTCATATCTTTTGATACTCACAAGTTTGATTTTTTCACAACTAAAAGATATAAATTTTAACTTGATACTTCAACGCGTTCTTGAGAAAAAAAGGTCTTGACAGACGCACGGACGGACAGACGGACAACAAAGTGATCCTATAAGGGTTCCGTTTTTTCCTTTTGAGGTACGGAACCCTAAAATATCACCGACTTAATAGCTGATGATCTTCTACACACAAAAATGAACAGTTTTTCTTGGGTCATAACAAGAAATACTCTAGATTAAGTCACTTTAAAAAAAACTTTTTCCTTTAAGCGCCTAAGTAAAGTAAGTAAAGCCTAAGTATTTAACAGAGCATCAGAAATGCACAGTTAAATTCTTGCCACCGTCTATTTCTGTACTAATCACGCTACCAATGCTACAACTAAAAGAGATACAATGGGACAGATGACATGAAAGCTGTTGACTGGAAACTAATTAGATAAAATCAAAGAAACGTCAATCAGGAGCAGGACCGTGATATGGGCATTAAGTTCACGAAATCTTCGTATGGATGTGCAGTTGCACTTACGTAGACTTTAGTTCTCATAAAATTGGTTGTTTTTCCTGAAACTATTAGATTTCTCCTAGATCAACGTGTTCCATCCTCGGCCACACCGTTGCTTACCATCAGGCGAGTTGGTGGGCAAACGTAGGTCTATTCTATATGCTATGTATAAAAATAAAAAAGTTGCTTTACTTTTTAATATCTAATAATGTACCTACACAAATCTTGAAAGTAGATTTTCACCTAATTCTAATTAGAGTATCGGTTTGAAACTTTGCAAGTAATATGTATAACATATTATTAGTTACTCTGAAAAACGATAGATTCATGGAGCCTAGCATCTTAACCTAATGCTCTGGGTTTTATAGAAAATGAACATTTAGTAGTTTTATGAATAGCAGAAATTGATTGCCAAATTTATTGCTACGATCGTCTCATCCATGAAAGTGACTCATAAATGGTCGTGGTTCGTTGTCTGTCTGTTGACGCCAGTAGCTGTGCTTTCTCACACGTCGGATCATATCTTACACTCATGAACTAAAGGGCTTTTAACGATCACTTTATCTCTTTTAAATAAAATGTAGTTAAAATGTCAAATGAGAACAAGGTTCAACATTTTATAGCCAAAGGCGGTAATTTCCTTCAAGCACGCAACTTTAATTTTGTTTCATTATTGGTTGGTGTGAAGTCGGATCCATCGATCGCCAACACCCCACTAAAAGTCTGAAACTACAACCAACTGATGTTGCTCATAAATAAAACAAAAGTCGCAGATTAAGTGATTATTTAACAAAAAATACCGAGAAAATTGATAAGAATTTCTTTTGTAGTCCTGTGGAAGCTCCGTATGTTGGTGCATTGCAAAATGTTGGAGAAAGGTATAGCCTTTTTAATAAAGGCGGACTTATTTAAGTCGCAATAAAAGGAATGCTTTAATGAGGCTGACGCCAATATTAATATTGGGCGAGAGCTTGGCGCGTCGTCACATAAATGTAGTTATAAATTAAAGTTTCAGCTTGGTTTGTAACTGCTCCGTGCTTGCCTTTACTGGTACCCATGTGTCAATTGTATATGCATTGTAGCTACTTTTGCAATTTATTACTAAGTGATACCGACACTTGATTTATGAATTGTTAATAGTGTAAACAAGGATTTAATGCATGTCCTGTCTGAGGTTTGGATTACCATAAATTACAATTTTACGTTTAGGCAAAAAATAATGGCTATCTCTATCTATATATATCTTAGCTATCTATACAATAAAAATGAATCCCTGTTTACCTTGGTCACGCCATAACTTCAGAAAGACTTTAACGATTTCATTCATCTTTTTATTATAGCTTTCTAATACCTTTGTACTTAGGGAAATAATAAATTAAGAAAATTGCGCAGAAAATTTGAGCGCGTTTGACAGTTCTAAGACAGGACAACGTCTGTCAGGTTAGCTAGTTTGTTATAAATTCTAATCATCTCTTTCAGTTCTTTTTTCGAACTAAATACTTATAATTTTTGTATGGCAGGTTAGAATACATTTTATTCTACCTAGGTGTATCTAAAAGGAAGTCTCCTAGTAAATTTCCGGTATGTATCGGTATATAACCGATACATACCCGAAATTTACTTAGAGCTGGATTCTCATTTCTTTGATATTATACATGATATTATTAATTCAGTTGTATAAGGTACATTTTGTTTACCTCTAAGATTTAGACAAAATAAATGTTATTTTTATAGCCGTCTATGTATATAAGCTCTATCAAAAAATAAATAAATAAATAAATATCTGGGACATTTTTGCACACACGGTCATCTGACCCCAAACTAAGCAAAGCTTGTAATATGGCTGCCAGAAACTGATATACGTACATATATATTTTTAAATACATACTTAAATAGATATTAACACCCAGACATAGAACAAACACAAATGTTCATCACACAAATGTTTGTCCTAGATGGGAATCGAACCCACGCCCCCAAGCACAGAAGATAGGTTCACTACCAACTGAGCCACCGGGGCAGTCGTTACACCACGATATTGTTTCGAGCAAATTTAATCAATACTACAATATTGTTATAACAATTTTTATCAACACTACTATATTGTTTCGAGCAAATTTAACCAAAACCACAGAATTGTTTCTAGCAAGTTTAATCAACATCACAATATTGTTTCTAGCAAGACAAGTTTAATCAACACCACAATATTGTTTATAACAAGTTTAATCAACGGACGTCACAAAAAGAGGTTCTCAATACGACTGTTTTTTTTTGTACATAAGTATATGTTTCGCGATAATTTCACCGATTTAATTAATCTTGTTTTTAAGTAGGTTATTTCTCAAAGGTGGCCACAATTAAATATGAAAAAATATTCCTTATCCAAGGTTGGAAAATTAAGGGATGAACTCCGTTTACTGAATTTCCTGTGAAGTGGGATGTTATTATTCAGTAAAATGTATTATTTCATCGCGGCTACGTCAAGATACGTCGCGTGGTCCATCCTAGTGGCGTTTTACCTTCATAAGGCATGAGAACCAAACTGCTTGCTTATTAACTGAGGTGAGGAAGTCAGTAGTTGACTTGCCGACTCTGACACAGCTTGGTCTACACTGATATTGAACTTATTTTCTATGCTCTAGCAAATATTAAATTATGTTTATTGAATTTAGATTGAAATTAAACACTTTTAACGGATTTTGTCGCATGTATTTTACATTATTTTATATCTTGTCGTTTTGAACAGTGTAGTGGTCACAGGTAGACTAGATGACGGATGTCTATACTGTTTGAAAACTAAAATTAATTATAAAATTACTTTTAAAACAAGCTTTTAGGCGTCCACCATATTGAACTTATTGTGACGTAATTTTATTTTTGTATTTTTCATAAAACCCTTTCATTTGATACTCATATATCGGTGCATAAAAATAACTCGTCCGCCATCTTTGGGAATCCGCCATATTAGATTTAGAATGACGTCAACCATAGTTAACCATTTACTGTCATCCAAACTAAACGTGTATGTAAAGTGTTAACTAAATCGGTTGGGTGATAACTGTTTTTAAATTCAGTTGCAAGATTTGACCCAAACTAACAAGGCAAGTTAACTAAAAGCCTGTCAAAATAAATATCGCAATTCGTGTTGGAATGAATATGAACTGTCAATTTTATTATCAGGAAGTTCTATTGTCAGATATATTTTTTACTCCGTCCTCGTTTTTCTTTAACGGGCATCACTCACATAAATGTAAACTCACGTTAGTTTACACGCCATGTAAACTAAACGTGTATGCAAAATTCCAGCTCAATGGGTTGGGGACAGCTGGGGCGTAAAATTCAGTTGTAAGATTTGACCCATAGTAACAAGGCAAGTAAAATAAAAACTTGTAAAAAAACTATACAAATAAAAAATATACTAATAATTAAATATAATATATTAATAATAAAATATACTAATAATTAAATTAGTATATAAATATACTAATTTTAATATACAATATAATATACAAATTACAATGTAAACAACCCTTTATTTAATGCCAATTTTGTGTGAACTACAGTGTTTCCTGTCATTATTAGATCAGGCTGGCCGAGTGTAGGCTTGCAATTTATTAGTTCTTATTGCAATGCCATATGAGTAGCAATACTTGTAATAAGTAGTTATCCTAGCTTACGTATAACGAAATATGTAGCATGAGATTATTGAGTACGAAAAACAAACATGCAATTTAATTTAAACATTTATTTATATTTATACCAATTCGGTATGGTACGGTATGTTTATATTTAGTGTGCCTGCGGGTCACTAAGAAACTATCGTTAGACATCGCGAAGAAAGTGGCGCCACCGCAAATATTTAAATCTATGACAGCAGCAGTGCAAGTACCGTTCTTTATTCATCGACAAATTTGACAGTTGACATCGTAAAATTCGATAAAATACCATTTCATCAGTACTCTATGCTCAATACGCTATGATCGATTCTATGGCATTTTATTGAATTTGACGATCGATAAAGAACATACTTGGCAGCAGTGCAAGTACCGTTCTTTATCGTACGTCAAATTCGATAAAATGCCATAGAATCGATCATAGACAGTACTGACCAAATGGCATTTTATCGAATTTGACAATCTCAACTGTCAAATTTGATGATCGATAAAGAACGGTACTTGCACTGCTGATTCGGAAGGCAATGTTTTAGTGTACGCATATTCTTTATTCATGCAATAAAATAAGCGACATCTAGTAAAGCTTACCGGAACAAGACCTTAAAAAGCTCTCATTAGCTGGAGCTTTTTCATTTATCACAGAAAAGGACCTAAGAATTTATTCTAATATCATTTCAATTTGTTCGTAAGATACGGCTACAAGTTTAACCTAATTAATCCAGCGAGGTATTTATAACCGTGATTTAATTAAAATTCATGTAACGTCTCTGATGAAATTTATCATTACACTAACCATGCGTAGTAATTAAACTTTCATAATACCTATTAATGGGGAATGCCTGAGATTAATTAGAAATTGTTGAGATCGTCTGATACGATCGCATTGTTTATGTCAGCCGACATCAGAGGCGGACACACCCAGATTTTGAATAATCAAGCACCAATGGAGATTGGGTCTCTACGCCAGCGGCGTAGTAAAGCAAAACTGAATAGTAGTCGACAGTGCGAATCATACTTAGCATTACTAATATTATGTATAATATTTCCACACTGCTGCCAGTGTGGCGTTCTTGTCGACTAGCTCGGTCACTACGGGCTTTCCTGCACACCGAGTTCAAGTAGGATCCCCCGCCACGCCAGCCTTAATAACATCATCGGCCGTGCTTTTACCATCGCTAACTGCGGAGACGTTCTTGAGCCGGCCTCGTACGTGGCAAAAGACCGGACAGAATGACTTTAATTCCGTGGAATCCGGCCCTTAGTGTGGGAGGTGACTTGCGTTGACACCTTTGCGCCGTCTCATCTTTCCACTACACATCTTTCCAGATCGCAGAGTAGGGCTGGCGTGGCGGTTGAATCCGCAAAAGACCTCAAACGGCGTAAATACAGTACCCAGTGGGTAAATTTGAGCTTTTTGGGGTAGCAAACGACGAGCGTTTGACAGTTCTAAGACAGGACAACGTCTGTTGGGTCAGCTAGTTATAGTAAGCGCTCGAATAAAAGTCACGCAGTCACACAAATGTTTCCCGTGAGAGAAGGCTTGTGTGTCCCAGCATTGGGACCCTAAAAAGCTGATAATGAAGATGAGATTTCGCGAATTCAAGTTGCAAGTACATAGATTTTTTTACCCGGAAAAATTTACGTTTCCTAAATGGTTTTCACGGGTGAAATCACGAGTCGTAGCTAGTGACAAAATAAAAAAAAACATTACACAGTACAGTAGATCACAGTTGTGTGAAAATTAAGCACTAAGTTGCCCGCTCAGTTTTGTGTTCAATGTAGTGCTCATCTTATTTAGTGTAACAACAGGTGGAAGTTACTACTCAAGGGGTAGGTACTACAAAATGAACTTAATTTTGCAATAAGGCCTATTGAGAACCGCTGTAATTAGAGCTTAGTTCGGATGGTTACAGCATCCTGATTCCAACACGTGTGCACCACATCGTAAACGCTTTAAAATCTTAAGAATCATATCAAATATTAAACTCTAATCACACTGTAATAAAACTTCTAATTGTTTAATGAGCTCAGAGCACATACTGAAGTATTTACGCGTGCTCTCTATTTCTATTCTTAACGATTAAGGGCTAAGTTCTATCTGATGTCCATACCAAATTATGATTTAATCTTTAAGGCTAAAGAACTATATTTCCTTTTCAAAGTTTACTGATACTTTGTTTTTGAGTAGGTGTTTAGCTGGTTTAGCTAGAAGCTCTTCGGCATTGCGTCGAAACCATATCGTCTAATTATAAGGTACGGTAGCTAGAAGGCATCCATTGAACTGACGCGTCCTAGAATCCTTTGTACGGATCACCGCTGCTCACCCATGCAGGTTTGTTTATAACTTATGTAGCTACAAAGACATTATGATCCTATGGTTTATTGTCTTACTAGCTTATGTGGAGTGGCTATCCGACAGTTAAGTATGATATTATATTTATTAGTTAAAAAAACAGGACTAGTAAAATATATAATTAAATTAACGTGGGTATACGGATATTGCAAGTTGAAGTGGCAATGGGCAGGCCACATCGCTCGAAGAACCGATAACCGATGGGGAAGAAAGGTTCTGGAGTGGAGACCACGAACCGGAAGACGCAGCGTAGGCCTCCCACTAGATGGACCGACGACATTGTGAGAGTCGCGGGCATCCAGTGAATGCAAAAGGCAGGCTGTCGTTCAGTGTGGAGGTTAAAGGGGGAGGCCTATGTTCAGCAGTGGACGTCTTCTGGCTGATGATGATGATACGGATATTCGCCAAAGAACCAGAGTCACCGACATAGCTGTTAAAATTTGCAAGTTTAAGTGGTAATGGGCAGGCCACATCGTTCGAAGAACCGATAACCGATGGGGAAGAAAGGTTCTGGAGTGGAGACCACTAACCGGAAGACGCAGCATAGGGAGGCCTCCCACTAGATGGACCGACGACAATGTGCGAGTCGCGGGCATCCAGTGGATGCAAAAGGCAGGCTGTCGTTCAGTGTGGAGGTTAAAGGGGGAGGCCTATGTTCAGCAGTGGACGTCTTCTTGCTGATGATGATGATGATGTATACGGAAGAAATTATTTAAATCGGCTTGTAAAGTTCTGAGATATAAACGTTTGAAGTTTAAAGAATGGGAAAGAATGCTCTGTCCCTTTCCCGCAAAGTAAGTGCTAGTATGGAGTTTGTATGGCGTACTTACGTAGCGTGTGTTATTTGTAAGTATTTTGCACTCTCTATCCATCTTCCTTAATTTCGAACACATTTATAATTTTGTTTTCTGTGATTGGCACTATTTATGGTCAGGCTTTTTTATAAAAGAATAAAACACATACCAGCCCGGTAGCAAATGCTAGCGGATGACTTGAAATTTTGTTCAAAATACACTAGGTATCTCCAATTAGGTACTTAAATAGATAATTTTGTCACACTGAATTGTTGAGTAGGTAATATAAAGAACCTCGTTGTGAGGAATTTAGTATAGTGAGCCTTTACTATCATCTTATTTTCTATTTTGCTTTATTATTTGTGTCCTTAGGTTATCCAGAAGTCTCTCTATTAAAATATATGACATTGCTAAATAAATTAATACTACCTACTGATTTCGTTCTGATCCCGCGACCCGGGTATGTCCTAAAACTACGACCAGAACCACTGGGGGATAGGCAGCAGCATCTTATTAGTACACGGTGAAAGTAATGCGTGGTGCAAAGGTTGCCTGGAAGAAATCGCTTAAGGCGATAAGGCCGCCCATTATACTGCCGTATATTTGTTTTCTATGTTAGTTTAAGTTTCATTTTTATATTCGGTGTGTAATAAAGAAATATTATATTGTATTGTATCCCGAAGCCTCCTGCCAAGCGTGAGGATTATGGCAACACTCCACTCCAAGAGGTACTGTGTTCAGCAGTGGACGTTTATTGGCTGATGATAATGATGACTGATTTCGTGAAAATTACATTACCGGATAAGCAAGTTGAAGGGCACATATCGCGCAGAACAGATGACCGACGGGGCCGAAAAGTTCTCGAATGGAGACCACGGACCGTTAAGCGCGGCGTAGGACGTCCACCCGCAAGATGGACAGACGACCTAAAAGAGACCACAGAGAAACGCTGGATGCAGGCCGCTTCCAACCGGCCCTTTTGGAGATTTCGATGGGGGAGGCCTATGTGCATTAGTGGACGTCCTATAGCTGAAATGATGATGACATTAGTAAGTATAAAACCGACAAAAAGCTTTTAATTCTGATTTATTTAAACTGTCATTGTCAGTTACATATTCCCTCTGTCTCTATCACCATATTAGGCGAAGTCAAGTCAACTCTCCAAGGATGTTAGAAATGTATCATTATGTTTCTTATTATAAAGCAGATAATTCAACCGATTAGCTATTATAATTCGAGTCGACAGGATGCTGGCAACAAGCTCTTAAAAGGAAGACAAATTATTCATAAGATTTTCGACTTGCCGAGATTAAGATCGATCGAGGTCGGCTGGTGATTGCATTTGAATCAACATTAAAATATTGATAGATTTAAAAAAAAAAAACTTGTGCTGATGTAACCCTTTTCGCAAGTATTCATTGGTTATTTAGGAATCTTCTTTAAAATAAATGGAATATTTAGTAGTTATGCAGGAAACTATATACAGGGTTTTAAGGAAAGGGACCAAACCTTAAATCACGGAAAAAAAACACTTCTTATACATTTTGTCGAGAGTGTCAATTTGACCGTTTTCTATGGAGCAGCTGATATTTTTTTGCGATTTCTAGGTTGGTCCCATACTAAAAGTATAGTAACCATAGTAAAGTTGTTCATAATTATGATACAATGACCTCCTTTCGGCTTAGCATACCTTTTCCTTATAACCCTGTATAACTTCCTGCATCACTATTAAATATTCCATACAAATATAATTATTTGCCAATTTACATGTTTTAGCAGTTGGCAATTTTCTATGAAACTCGCTAAAAGATATATTATTTTGGTTCGCAAAGAGGTCTCATTAGGTTGGTTTTTGGCCATCTGTAAGTCATAAGTAACAGAGCCAAAAAATTGCGTCTTAAAAAAAAGGTTGCTCAAATTTAAATATGAATTTGGAGCCAAAATCAATGGCCATCAAAATATATAATAACTAGCTGAAACCCGCTACTTCGTACGCGTAGAGCTCGGCCTTCGGCCTCGTTATAGCCTATATGTTATTCTAATGTATAAGCTATATTATTGTAAACTTTCATTAAAATCCATTCGGTAGTTTTTGCGTGAAAGAGGAACAAACATCCATACATACAAACTTTCGCGTTTATAACATTAGTAGGATTAGTAAGGATCTGTATAATTATTTACTTTAGTACCTTGATACTAGCATAGATAAATATATTATATACTATACTAGTAGGCCGCCCCTGCTTCGCACGGGCGAAGCCGGGATATATAGCCTATGTCAACTGGGGATAGTGCAGCATCCCAACAGTGAAAGAATTATTCAAATCGGTTCAGTAGTTTCGGAGCCTATTCAATGCAAACAAACAAACAAACAAACAATCAAATCTTTCCTCTTTATAATATGAGTATAGACTAGTGTACTGATAAAAGACAGATATGAAAATAAATTTGCCAAAACCCTAAAAGACATGTCATATTGCTTGCTATAGCCTAGATGAGTAAGACAGATATGAAAATAAATTTGCCAAAACCCTAAAAGACATGTCATATTGCTTGCTATAGCCTAGATGAGTAAGACAGATATGAAAATAAATTTGCCAAAACCCTAAAAGACATGTCATATTGCTTGCTATAGCCTAGATGAGTATTTTGAAGACAAATAAATAATGGAATAAATCGATCCACTCCGCACTTTGTTGCCATACCAAATTAGGGTCATTATGTGATACCTATCTTAAATATGCTACCTAAGATCTGTATGTAAATTTCATAATATGTAATAAATTATCGAGTATTGAGTAGTTATTTACAATGCCAGTTTCTAAATAAGGGCAAAATAATTCGGTCAATGGTCCATTGGAGGCCGCGCGCATTCAGATCATCTGCAATAAAAACTTTATTATAACATTTGTAAAGACCTCGTGAGTTATGAACTCGACTTCCTTTATTGAGCTTTTATGATGAGGCGTCATCTTTTTATAATGCCAAAGCTGCATGGCACAATTTACAATTTCGCAGTAAAAACAAATGTTTACATATTTTTATTTCGTTAACGATTGTATATTTTGCGTTGAGCTCGTTTTACATAACGTGGCTCAAGCTGAACGCGTTCGGCAAAATGTAAAAACAGTATGGTAATTTTACAAGCCTTAAGAGCTTTTCGGCTATCTAATTTACCGCTCCATACAAGTATGATACATGTACTAATCCGATAAGAAGTCATACTTTTATAATCAACCTTTACTATGGGATGGGACCAACCTATTAGAAATCCAGATAAAAATCAGCTATTACTTACATTTCGTTGCGTAAAATACTTTTGTTTATACATATTTTATTCGCGATATCACGATAGGTTACATATTAAAAGTTGTTATTAATGATGAGTACAATAACATCATATCGATTTAGTGATACCGTGTAACCAAGTTCATGCAGTGAGATGTAATAATAGAGACGTTATAGGCTAACAACACGGATTTAAAAAGTGACTAAAAGCAGCATAATATATCTACTTACATACGCATGTATATTTATGTGCATTTTGTGAAGTAAGGGGAAGAATATGAAAGACTTTTACGCTATATCTGTTGTTAGAAAGAGACAAAAATACAACTTGTGTTGCGGCGTTATTAGCAATTTGTGTTGCGTGACTGAGATGGCTGAACGAGGTCGGGCATCCAGCCTTGCATTCGTCTAGTCAATATGGTGGCGGGCACAACCTATCTACAGGTAAAAATATCTTAAGAGTTTATGTCATTATTTAATATTGTTCCAAAATGTTGCATAGATTAATTTGGTCATGTAAAGACTCTTATCTTTAACTACGCGGCTTGCTTGATATTATTAAGTTAAAAATCTGTTGCCAAGCACTTTACTTTGGGGTCCAACAGCGTCATTCGTTCATTTCCCATTTTAGTTCTATTCTATGTGTTGATCATCTTCAACCATCAGGGTGACCTGTGGTAGTCTATAGTGTTGCTTCTCTTATCCAGTCGGAATGTTACTATAGTCGGAGGGTTGCCCTTACTGTCACGATTTATACGTCAACATGCTCTTGTCTTGGAAGCAGTGAGACGTCACTACATAGTGAGACAGTAACGAACTGGTGTTCCGTTTAAGGCGATCACATTATGTTGCCTTTTGACATCATTAAGGGTACAGCCGGTCCCGGTAACCTCAGTGGATATGTCGCAGGAATTATAAGCGAGTTTGTTTATTGTTTAATGAAGAGAACCTTTCTCGTTACGCAGGACGTGGGTTGCGTGTGAAAACTGCAGTCTCAGGCGAAATGGTGTTACTTTGTAGAGATAATAAGGGGTTCGGGGACAATTTTGGTGGGATTTTAATGATGTTAAAATGCAGATTGAAATTGAATATGTACATTTTGCGTGATGTTGATTTATGAAGATTTCTTTAAGAGCTAACGAGGTGTTATAAATGTAAGCAGCTTGCAAATTCATAAATACAAATTGGCTCAAAGAGTTTTCAGATCATTTTTTTGATTACATTTTACTAAATGGATTACGAATTGAAGTAGCTACAAGAGTTTTTAATAATATTGAATAGCTTGCGCTTGACCACCACCTTGTCTGATACTAACCGATGGTGTTAGTCTACGAGAGAGCACGCTTGCCTTGAAGAAACCGATTCACTCGCGACTTGCCGAGAAGAAGATGCCGAGATAAAACTATAACAGTTATTAATGGTAAATTTACCGTGATATGGTTGTGGATGGAACTCCTGATATTTAGACGCAATTACAAGCACCGTGTTCGCGGAAAACCTCAAGAATGGAGCTAGTTGACAGAAAAATTTAAAGTTAGATGCAGGTTAAGGTGCAGACAAAACGATCTACTCTCTTTATATGACTGTAGTGAAAACTGTGACAGTTTTAGCAGTCATCCCCGATCCCGACAGCTACAATCTTGGTAGTATAGAGCAATCAGACAGCGTATTCCACAGGCTAGAGATTCACACAATAAGCGAGAAACCTAAGTTCTTCTTTAAATTATTCGGAATGTCAGCCAAGAAACGGTATCGCCTTTTTGTGCCTTCCCTGACTGTCTGATAGAAAAATGGGACGGAGAAATTAGGTCATGCAGATCCAACGCACACTCTTCAAAATGTAAAGCCTGTAAAAAACAGATGTAGTATTGACACCTTTTGGGCTTATAAACTTTGATCAAAAATTGTTCAAAGCTTACGAACGTAAGCGTCATAACTTAAATCCATTAATAACTGCGAAAACGGTTATTAAGAACCACTTATTCATCGCTAAAATATGTAGCGCACGTCAAAATTAAAGTGTCGATGAAAATTGTTGAGATTATCGAAATTATTATAAATGTCTGAGAGGCTGGACGTCACATCCCTATTAGTAACTTGACAGGAAAATTATGTACAAGTGCTAGAAATAGCCTTACGGCAATGTAAGCAATTACACATGGAGGTTGTTTAAGGAGATCTTTAGTGACCTCTTTAATTTTGTTGCAGTCTTTAAGTGATTTGCAGCTTCGTCCTTATATGCCACGAAATCAGCATAACTAATAACTTTAATAAGTGTAATGCCATGTACAGACTTAACGGACAAATGCGACCGAACGCAAGCAAACGTTCGCGGCATAAGATGTAAGAAGTGATGTGTTAAGGTAGGTACATCAGAAACTTGTTATAGACAGGTGGTTTTAGTGGACAAGAAACCACATAACGACTTATTTTTATTTTTTTATTAAAGTATATCCTTATAGCTGCGGCACATATCACAAGGTAAAATACTTTTGCCTCCTTATATTCGGGGCTAGGTATCTTTTAATTAACCAGTCATTTCTTGAGGGCATCTTTTGTATATCCCAACAAACAACTTATGGCCATATGACTTGAAAATTCGTAAAAAAAACAGCTGTTTAATAGAAAAAGTTCATTGACCTACAACAAAATATGTGGAACAGCTGATTTTGCTCAAAAGTCGTTTGTCATGATGTACAGAAGTTACCCATAAAAGGTGGCTGATTAATTAAAAGTAATCATTAACAATATAGATCATATTTTATTTATATTACACGGGAATTACTCACGTAAGATTAAGCCGGTTACTCCGACTATAGTTTCAACCGCATTAGACGGCCTTTTTCAAGGTGAATGCGCGCGCGCGGCTGCGTCTCGCTTTGCACACACGAAGCAGCGAGGCAGCTTAATCTTACGTGAGTAATTCCCGTGTAATATAAATAAAATGTGTGAAAACCACGTCAGTTTCAATAGTAATATAGATCATTATCATCCTTTAAGTGACCACCATTCGAGCAGAGCCCCGATTCTACTAAAGTTTAGTAGAATTAGGAGAAGTTAGTATTAGTATTAGTAGAAATTAGTAGAATTAACTAAAACAATTGTTTTTAAATTGTTGTTGTTTTTATTTTAGTTCTTTAATGGATTGCCTCAAAATTGACACTTGTTGATACTTTAGAGGGAGTGTAACAAAAGCTTTCGTTACTTAATTAAACGGAGTTTTAAAGTGGATATACTGTAGGTAAGTATATATATTTACGGTTGCAATTTGTGCGCACCATTTCATAGGGCTGTCAAAAATACATTTCTTTAAGTTTTAAGAGCGAAATAATAAATAAAATCATAGTGTATATTAAATAAAAATCTCAGCGCTTGTGATTGGAGGCTCAAAAGTCATTCGTTCAATTCTCGCCTAGGATTGGCCAGCTCGAAAAAGTTTATGCTGTAAATTTAGATCTTTGGCTTACAGCGGGGTAAAGGATGAGCAGTCAAGAGGAAAAGAAAATTACTTACGTAAGATACGGTTGTATAAGGTTGAAATTACTTTGGAGTATTTAGTTTAATCTTATGTGAGTGATGCCCGTTCAATAAAAAAGAGGGCAGTAAAAAAAAAAATACTATCAGTAGAACTTGCTAACAGGTAACAGTTCATACCCATTCCCCAATAATTTGCGATATTTCTTTTTACAAGCTTTTATTTAACTTTTCCTATTAGCTTATGTCAAATCTTGCAACTGAATTTGAAAACAGGTATATAACCGATTGAGCTGACATTTTGCAAACACGTTTATATTCGATGGATGGCATGGTTAGCTACACAGTAATGAGAAGGTTTTATTTTCTTTTCTATGGTGAGCTAAGTGGCGTCATTCTAAATCCAATATGGCGGATTCCCAAAGATGGCGGCCTAGTTATTTCTTATATCACCCCCATGATATGGGTGTTAAATTAAAGGATTTGCTGAGAAGAATACGAAAAATTAAATACTGTAACATTAAATTTAATATGGCCGACGCCTAAAAGCTTGCTTTAAAGAAACTTAATAATTTTATTAGAATCTTTGTCATCTTTTAGCCGTGTCAACCCTTAAATGCTCAAGAAGTGAAATTTTATAGCAGATTGATTGATGACCGACACCGAGGCACGTGTCTAAAATATTATGAAACGAGCGCGATGAATACACAATAAATACCATCTCGCAAACGGTTGTTATAAAACACTTAGCTTACTAACTCACTACCTCACTTGCCAATTGCCAGTGAGTTTAACGTACAGGCTTTAATATGATAGTTTACCAGCGTACTCATAAAAACAGTACCAAAACTTATACCCAAGCTTGTGCCATGACAGCGATTTGAATAGGTTCAAAAACCTGTGAAACTCTGGGCGCAAAGAAAAATCACGCATAAAAATCAGTCAAGCCGTTTAGGCTATAAGAAATAATATAGAAACATTAAACAATATGTGCATAATGGGTACGTTTTTATTAAAAATCATTGGCGATACTTGTAAATAATTTCATGACATTTCTTTAGACATCCGTCATCTCTACCTGTGACCAAGAACACTGAAACCGATAATTAAATGCTAGAAGGCCAAGACTACGGAGTCTTGGCCCCAGCGTAAGTCTCAACTAAAGCGGTATAGATTTATGTTGGATTTACCTAGGGCATGGCTCGGAATATACCGTTACTTACTTCACTTGACTATTGTTTGAAATTATCTTCAAAATATACCAATACTTGACACAAATGTACATGACATGCGACGTCAAAATTCTCTACAGTGGAAAAAAAAGCAACACGAATATTATAATTTTGTGAACCTCTCTTACTGCTCTTTTTCTTCTATGCTAGTTTTACAACCCACTATGATATTTAATTAGCTGCTTATTTATCTGACACATTTAATTACTCTGCTCGTTTTCTCAGAGAGCTTAATTACGACAGAAAAATGAGGATGGCTCTCTATTTTGAGTGGCTTGCATTATCTCTAGAATTTAAGAGAATTTAAAGTATATATCGGGTACCTGATACAGTCTTATTTTCAAAAACTTACCGAAAGTGATCAGAATTTAGTAGTTTTTAATGAGCTTTTAAATTGTTATTGCAGCTGTCAGAGCAAATAAATGTTTGAACCTAGAATAGTTATTCGTGAATTTTTTTAAAACTACTGGTATGCTGTGAAGAATTAGTAGGTAGTGCGATTAATAAATTCGGTAAAAAGCTATTTAAATAAATTTCTAGCGACGAAACATTGAATTGTATCTACTTTTATAGACACTAGCTGCTTATTGATATATGACCGAAATACAGATAAGACGCAACTGGACGAATTCGATCGTCTTTGTTTATCGATATCATTGCACTGTGCCATTCGTGCCATTCAATCTTTGTAACTCATCTTTGCGAGTCTATTTTATTTCCATATCACTTGCTAAGCCGACGTATTCTTTACTCTGGCATAGTTGGGTCGGTTTTTGAGTGTGCTATTGTGTGACATTTGTCGCTTTGTTATGAGATCACAACGCGTGCCTAGCTCGTGCCAATTTGTGAATAGCGCCGGACGCTTCGGGCAGCTTTCTTTCCTTCATTGCTAAACTTGTTAGTGGAATACCGCTGCTGTGTTTTATAGAGCATATTCCTTTACCAGCGCCATCGATATCGATATTTCATATGCCATTGATAAGTGGTAGCCTCGAGCCACTCCTTCTACTTGAAACGAAGCTTATTTGAATTCTAATAGCTTCAACTATTAAATACATTACTCCAATTATGCAAATAGTCTCCAAGACAGTGGTTTAACAAGGCCCGCATCTCGACATCTCTGATACAAATCTTATATGTTTACATGATTCGATTAGAAAGTCAGGTCATGGTGACATACGAGCCGAGGGATGCAGAAACGTGCAATTGAAACTCTAGACAGTTTCTATCAGCTGTAATTAGGGTCTGATTAAATTTTCAATTCATAGAATACGATGTAATAACGCTTTCTATGGATGTGATAAAGATTTATGAGGTATCGATAGAGCGTAGCGTTTCGGTCGATAAATCATTCGTCGATGCGGGGCATCACTATCGAGCGCTCGCGCTACGTCCAGTGCCGGCGGCTACGCTAGCGTCGGCTTACCGACCGTCCACTGGCTCATTAGAATGATTGATGCTGTTTGAATGCATAAATATGCGCCTACCAGCCGCCCCGTGCAGTCACGAGCCACCGACGTGCGTGTAATCATAACCACGTGACTTGTCGCCGCGCTCATCATAGAACCGACACGGCTCTCGTTTTTTGTCGTCTTGATGACCAGTCTATATGTAGGTTGGGCTTATCAAGCAATCAAGTGCTCCATTAAAACCCATGACAAACGTATAAACGAATAATAATCAAGTAATTTAGGCTATCCGCCTAAGCTAATTCTGTGTCGCTTTTGGATTACGATCGTAAACCCACCTGTATAACTATTGGCCCTATTGAGTTTTATTGTCATTAACTTGATGATTATTCTGACTGAAGACATTTTTACTGGTACAAGTACCTATGTTGGAATTCTTTAATTGGTCTAATATCCTTCCATTTTCTTGCCACGCATGATCAAAATGCTGGCGTTCTTCTGGTAAACGTATAAGATGGTAATGAAATCATCATGCTCTGGACAACGGTGCTGTCTTTATAAAAAACAAAGAAGTTCTTGCAGTTGTCAGAACAAATGAATGCTTGGATCGGGTAATATATGTATATATTTTTTAAGAATCAGAATCCATTTATTGTAACACTGTGTACATTTATATGCAAGTTCTTATAATAGGTTTCGAGGTAAAATTGTATAAACGACAAAATACTTTTTATGCTTTCCATCGTCGTGTAAAATTAAATTGATTTCAAATTGTAGATACCTTTTATTATTTTATGGAAATGTTATACCTACAGTTTACCCTTTATCATTACATCCATTGGTCGTCCGTTTGATCATCTAGTTTGTAGTTGTGTGCCACTCAACGTTGAAGTGTGTGTTTGTAAAACTAGTAAGAATATGTCAGTGTATGCAATATCCCCCCTATTAATAAAAGTAGAGTAGCCTCGGAATAGTTACACCGCCTTTTGTCTTTTTCGATCGAGTTCAAAATTTGAAAGAGGGAAAAAGACAAAACACGGCGTAACTATTCCAAGACTACTCCACGTTTATTAATAAGGGGGTTAGTGTTTACCTCGCCCCCTTCAGTTTTTGGCAGACATTTTTCGGTACTTGCTCGAGAACTATATATTATCAAAGTACCACAGTATGAACGGGAATTAGTTCAGACAATTACAAGAGATAGTCGTGTGAGATAACGTTAAAATTAAGAGATGTGTATGTCGGCGTGATGTGAGCCGCGTGCTTGCTTTCCAGAGGCTTCTGTGAGCTTGTCAACCGGCATCTTGATGGCACGATGCTTAGGAGCTTGGTTTATGTAATCAACCCATTAGTACAGTTATATTCAGATGAGTGTGCCTCTCTTAAATAAATGTCTTCTGTCTACACATTGCGTGAGATAGGAAAAAAGTTTGAAAGCAATTTTTATGTAGCTATGTTATATTTTTGTGGAAGAGAAGAGACCGAAATAAATATTTTTTCGTTATCGAAATAATTAATTGCAATGTTTTGTGTTTGGTTTGTAGGTAGGTGTTGAATGATATTGAATTGTTATTGTTGTGTCAATAAATTAATATGGGTTGTTCAAAAACTGGCAAGAAAACATCGTGAGGAAACCGGTATGTTCAAGAACCTCTTAAGTTCAAAGACATATGACATTCACCAACATGCACTGGGCCAGCAATGTGGGCCTATCCTCTCTCTCTGAGAGGACTGAGTCCCAGCAGTGGGTACATGATAGGCTGAAATGATGATGATTGATGGTATACTTCGTCGCTTGCTGAAACAGCCACATAATTCCCACCAGTTTTCCACACAGGACACACACCGAACCAATCCGCTTTTGATACACATATTGCTTGGATATAAATCTGTAGAGCTAGCAAAAACACGCTCGGTGTTTCGTTGCGACATCAAAATCGCATCTCGTCACATGAATAATACATAAATATGATAAAATATATGATAAATATGACATATGTTCGTGTCTTCGTAGCGGGAGTATTAGTTATGCATCGAGTTCGGTTACGGTAAGCTCTTTAGGAAATTCATTCGCGAGTGTTACAATGTTTTATTCAATAGCGTTTTGCATGCTATCGTGCAGTTGTACAATAGTTTTGGGTTTCCGCGGTGAGCCTGTATCTCTTTTATATGATGGTTTGATCTAGTGGAGTGAACTGTATTGTTTTAGATTAGTCTGAAGACCTTCTGCTGCATTGAATACTTTTGTTGGGTGTGATGAGAACCAGATGAAAATGTGATTATCTCTAGATCTTCAATATTTTTATTTTTTATTGCTTAATAAATAAATAAAAAGCCAAAATCAAAAATCAAATCAGCCTTATTAACAGTCCACTGCTGGACTTTTAGCCTACCCCCGAAAGGGTGATTGGGCCTTTAGCCTTTTTAGTGCTGTACATCAATAAAAAACCGGACAATTGTGAGTAGGACTCGTACTCTGAGGGTTCCATACAAACGTAAAATGTAGATAGAGTTCATCCAACCCGGAAATCGAGGCTCGACGAAACAAGGTTGAAAAGGTTGAAATATCGGTTGAAAAACTCAACTTTGTGGTTGGCTAAAAGGTGCTCCGATACATACCAGCTACAAAATGAAAGTTTGTAATTTTTTTAATAATATGATGTAACTTCAAATTAATAACTTTCGGATTTTTTCATTTATAATGTGCTGAGATCTTGCTTCTTGCCAAATTTCATTATTCTAAGTCAACGGGAACCCTCAGATCAAGTTTGTCCACTTCCGAACTTGTCCATTTCCGAATTTGTTAACTACCTAACTTGTCTTCTTCCTAACTCGTTCATTTTCAAAACCATCACTTCCTATTTAAGTTTCTAACTTGTCTCTTTACTAACTCGTCCATTTCCAAACCTGCCACTTCATACTCGGCTAGTCCACCTATCCCTGCCGAGGAAGTACCCTATAGGTTTTGATTCTCATGAGTCTTGACAGACAACCAAGTGATCCTTTGTTCTTTTTGAGGTACAAAACCCTAAAAACTGCAATGAAACTAAAGAACACTGATTCAGCTTGATGTAGGCTGACAATGTCACAATCTCATTCGAAAAAATAATCAATTTCACGTTATCGTAACTATGAAATACATTGCTTTATAATCGATTTTTGGCCGATCGTATCCAATTAATCTTACATAAGTGTTTGTTACAAAATGAATCAATTGTAATGCATTATACGCAGTTCGGCAACTGGCATCGGTGGCAAATTGCTTTTCCAGTGCGGAATAGAATAGTTCGTACAATAGACAGGCGATGTGACAGTGTATTTTGTATCAGTAGTCAATATAACCATAATAATTATAGATACCTACCTATATTAATGCCTATACAAAGTATTACAGAAAGGTGTCGTAAGTAGAAAATAAACTTTAATAACAATTTTAAAAAAAACTTATTTTTTCGTATTTGTTTCAGCAAACCCTTTCAATCGATACTCATACCATAATGGTAGATATCATTTTGTCCGCCATTCTGAATTTATCATCTAGGACCAAAGTGCTTGGGAAGACAAATCCAACGAACCCAAGCTCGACCGGGCTACGTCATTTCGTTTAGGAGTTCCTATGGCCATATGTCTCCATCATCAGGCCAGCTTGATGATACCATAATATTGCATTGTCACCGAACTTACATAATTACGCAAAATTTCAGCTTAATCGGCTTAGGATAATTGGTCTTAAATTCAGTTGGAAGGTTTGTCCCACACTTACGAAAATACATACTAACAGGGCAGATTGAATTACCGATCACGTGATAAATTTTGCACGAGGACAATTTTTTTCGTTTTTTTTTGTTGTCTGTAGAGCACAAGTTTGCCACATTGTACAACTTGTGTGTTGCAAGTATTGAAGTGAACAACTTGTTTAGATCTCCTTCGCCAAAATAAAATATGAAATGAAAATACGCGTGAATCTGATTAACTGGGTGTAGCGTATATGGTGCATGGTTGATAGTTTCTGCGGCGAATAGAAAACGATCAATGTGGTTGCAGATGGTTTCTTTCAAAACCACAGCTACGGCTTTGCGTGAAATAACACCTACCCGTTACGATTATCTAGCTCATGTTATTTATATAATATATTCAATATTATTTATTAAACAAGGCGATCCCATTTTTTTCGGACCTCTATTAAAGATGGTATTTTTTTTTAATTTAGTTATAGGCTTGCATTTGACTGTCAACTCACCTGATGTTAAACGATGATGTGGTCTACGATTTAGCACGCTTGCTAGAAGAAACCAATTCACTCGTGATTTGAAGACACCCAGATTGTAACCATCGGGGAACACCCATTCAGGCAGTGCATTCCACAGACTAGTAGTTCACGTAGTAAAAGTGGATTCAAAGCGCTTCATATGGGTTTTTGGAATATAAACAAAGCAGGGTCGATTTTTTGTACCAGCTCTGCAGGCCTAGCACGGGCCGTGGACAAATTGTCTTTCCACCGTTTTTATCCCGCGAGAAAAAGACAAACGTATCCACATTCTAGCTTTCTCGCGTCTAGGCGTGGATAAAAACGGTGGAAAGACAGCCACAGCCCATGCTAGGCCTGTTGGCAGTCTGATAGGTCAGGAAATAATTATATCATGGAGATCCGATGCACATTATCCGAAATGTATGCGATAAAAAACCGATAGACTAGTAACTTTGCGCTGATGCTCAAGACTAAGGAGCTTAGTCTAAACTAGAGATTTGTTGCTGATGAGTTGTCCTTAGTTCTTAATTTATTTAGAAACAAACTGATGTCAGGTCTAGTTGTATTACAAAATTCACGAAAAAGGGTTCCAAGTTTCCTATATAAACTATAAGATACATTATAGAAATACCGACAACCACACGTAAGTATCAGCCTATCATGTTCCCATTGCTGGGATACAGGCCTCTTAGAGAGAGGATGGCCGCTACGTTCTATGAATTTTTGAGGTTCTTGGTCATACCGTTTTTGTTACCTTCACAGTTTTTTGAGCGATGACATCGGAACTGCAGATAATTTTATTTAATACGAAGCAGTAACTCATTTAAAAAAAAACACTATAGTTATTTAGTCATACTAAATAAGTCAGGGCACAGGATCGCACCGAGTGCTGTCAGATTGTATAGCGCACATGCTACCGCTCGGCCACTATCCCTTCGACAAACTAATAGGTTAAAAAAAAACCTGCCAAAATCATTTCTAATTTAGTTTGCAAAATTTTTTGACTAAACGAACAGATTCGCTACGTTTGTTTGAGAAATGTTTAATTTGTTTTATGACGAATTTCTAGTGTAATTCAGCTTCTACGTCATTTCGAGTACAGTAAGGATTTTGGGATAAACTATTTTTCTCTATTGATATTTGTGTTGCTAATTTAAACCTAACCTGAAATAAAATATTAATTACATAAATGAGAAAAATTAACTTAACCCGAAACAAAAATTAATTAAATCTCTAGCAAAAAATTAGTTATTACAATAAAAAAAATGGATTTTAAAAATGGACTTCCGCAAAGTAACGCCTGATTGAATCAACTATCTGAGAAATGTTTGTTTTAAATATTTTTGTTCAACCTTGAAGTAATTGTCCGTGAATTGGATTTGTATTAATAGGATCTGAATTCTTCTATCTTTAAATTTATGTTGTTGAGTACGTGATATTAGAAGTACATTTATATACATCAATAATAGCACACGTCTATTAATATTTCAAAGTGATTATGTTTTACACACTTCCTCCAAAGGTTATCCATTAAACATTAATTACTCGAGGCCTGTCTACCTTTCTTCCGTCGGGTATTAACTAGCCAGTATCGCGGCAATGCCGTCGGAATCAACATCGGAATTCGACACTCAATCGTCAAAAGCTGGGGTTACACAACAGAAGAAATAAGAATGTTTTAGCAAATTATCACTTAGGACCGCGCTCTCCGCCACACCATAGGTATCTCATGTGCTCATTTCCATATTTGAAGATGAAAAAAAACTATCCGGCATTATAATAATTCAGGATAACATTGTAAAGGGTTTTAAGCGATTTTCATGTAGATATTTCGGCGGACGGCGGACGGCAGAGCTCTGATAAAATTAGAAAAATCGTTTTAATAAACATTAAAATAAAACCATCCAGTCGGTTATTTATATTTGTACTTAGCGAGTTTTATCTTAAAAAGTGTTGTGAATGTGCGAACGAGATAGATGTAGCGAGAAGCGGGCTCTTATGACTGGGAAATATTTAATAAGTGAGAATTGTGACGATTTTTAGGATCCGTACCCAAAGGATGTTAACAGGACCTCTAGTACTAAGCCCACATTAAACTGCAATGTCAATAAAAAAAAAATAACAATACGCTACATAGCTACGCGTGTCTGGTTATATGGCAAGGAGTAACGTTTTGAGTTATGGCATTGATTTTTGAGTTTAGCATGACAGAGGTGTGACCCCAGCCTAACAAAGAATTCACACAGCGGGGAGTTTTGTGGCTAAGTCTAAAGTCATAATTATTTATGACTGGTTTTGATTCAAGAATTCATATTAGAATGTTTGCAGGAATGCGCAATCCAGATCACCAGGCGAAGTTATACATATATGTGAAGATTTTTTTCAAACGCAATTCCATGTGGGTTTATGATCCATGTGGTATGAAAGATATGTGTAATTGTGGTACTATTGTGACATTGTAACGACGTATAATTACCTATTTATGAATATTGATAGGCTATAAAAAGGCCTCCATGATTTCTAATTCTGATTTACTGGCAGCTAACAACTTTTAAAATGAAACTTATCTAGGGTAAAAAAAAAATGAAGAATGCAACTTTTTAAATAGACTAAATAACTGCCAGTATTCTGTAAAGTGAGTAGGCATGAGCGGTTTGATCTTGTTTTATTTTTGCTGCGCTAACTAGTTTTTTGTAGCGAAAAAAACTTACGCACTCATCTCGAGGCGAGAAAGTGGACTTCTCGTACAAGAACATGGATCTAGTAACATTTACACTTAACATTTTTGTATGAATTTCAAACAGAAAGAACAAAATTTGTCTACCAAAAATACTTTCAAACTAAAAGAGGTGTTTGTACATTAAAACTGAATTAAGTTCATAACAAAACATTCTAGACTATATTTTGTTGCAACGTCAACACACAAAAACGAACAAATCCAATTATTTTTTACTAGAGAATCAATTTGTTGATTTTTGCTTTGCATGTAGGTGTAATACATCAGACCATTTTAGTAACTCGCTGACGACAGATCAGTGAAACTAGGCACGTAGCGATGACCAAATGAAAAACTGTATCACCGTAGAAAATAGCGGGATGTTATAGAGAGTGAAAACGAGCCGTAGGCAACTGGATCGTCCACGGAACCGAGACCTCTACCACATCACTGTAATTTAAGAAGAGAATCTGGACAAGGAGGTCTGATACAATTGGTTGGTATTTATGTTTATCACGGTCTATCAATATGTCTATTATTCCGATACGTGAGTGAAGCCTCGAGCGGTTTAAGGGTGTTATTCAGTCGGCGATCGATGTTAAAGTAATTTTGTTTACATTGGAATCCAACGTTATGTTTACAGATAAATCATAGGAATGTCCAGGGAAACTGTAGGTTGTAACTCGATACGAGTATCGATATATTTGCAAATTGATAGGGAAGTTAATTTTATAATTGCACTTCTAAGTCTATAGCTAGTGTTTTATAAAGGAGGTATTTATTATCGCATTGTGGATATTATCAGTTCGCATGCCCTTTCTTAGCGGAGGTGTATGGAGCTATATATAATTACACGACTTTATAGACAGTATAGTAACTACAGCAGTGTTTTTGCTAACTCTACTCTATTCCTTGGACCTCGTTGGGGATTTGAATTGCATACTTACTAACATTTTGATGTAAACTTTAGAGCTGATGGGGAAATTTTGGACCCGTTTGAGAGTGTCAGAGTGAATAAACAAAACTAGATCAAACCTCAGTAAATAGGTTAACTGTTGCCGTTTGCAGTTTTCTCGCACGCAAATTATCACATTATTGAAGATATATAAAATCCCTGATCGTAAATTTCCAAAAAGTATCAAAGCCATGTTTTGCTGCCTATTATACAAAAAAAAAAACTTATATATGTATTTTACTTTGACGAATTAAAGCTGTAGCTGTAACAATGAACTTTTTGCGTGTTACCATGTAACATGCACTTTGTCAAATTAATAGACAAAAACTCCTTTATTTGTAATGTTAGAATGGTCAGCAAAACTTTTTTTTTACTTTGTTTTAACACTTTTTAGTGATGACAATATCTTTGAAGTACCTTATACTTGACAAAACCAAACGAGTAGGTACTAAGCATTCAAACTTATTCTCAACTATCTGGATATATTTTAATTAGCTGCTTAAAATCTCTCAAGCACGAAATAACTCACTTATAATTAGTTTGCGATCTCCCAGTCTCACTCGCGGCTTCTTATGCGAACATCCGAGTAACTGCGCACGCGCGTCTGTCGGGCCTCATTACGGAGGAATCTGCTCTTATTCCGCGACTCGTCCATCCTACCAGTTTGGGGTCCCGTTACACAACTGGAACACGACTGGACTGCGTGGATAAATGGCATAAAGGAATACAGACTCGAAGAGTACGTAAAGAAGCGACGTCACACCGGCAATGGTTGGCGGCATGTTCAGAAATTGTATGAGTACTTAGGATACTGAGTATTTTGAAATCAATATATCCAGTGTTTCCATTGAGATATTTGGTAGTAGAACATTTAAATTAATCTATTTTAATTAAGATAATATTATTAATAAATCTATACAGGGTGTTAGGGGAACAATCTCGAAGCCAAAAGAAGGTAATTGTACTCATCATTATGAAAAACTTTTACTATGGGTCCAGCCCTGAAATCGCGAAAAAATTATCAACAATTCTATAGAAAACGGTCATTGACACTCGACAAAATGTATGGAACAGCTGATTTTTTTTCGTGATTTCAGGGTTGGTCCCATACTAAAAGTGGTTCATGAGTACAATTACCTTCTTTTGGCTTCAAGAGTGTAATGTTCCCCTTACACCCTGTATACTTATAATAAAATTGTAAGGGGTCCAATTCTGTACATTGCAGATATATAGTTTTTTTTTGGACGGCACTCTATAATCGATACTGACGTCAAAACTACACTAAACTTTTTTTAAATTTTTGTCTGTTTGTCTTTCTGTCTGTATCCGCGCGTCACGCCGATACTACTAAATTGATTCAAATGAAACTTAGCATCTTTGAGTTCATACTACGAGGTAGGTTATGGGATACTTTTTATCCCGAAATTTTGAAGTTAAAATGTGTACTTAGTTGTACGTATTTGTATGTGTAATTCATTACAGCGTAGTCCGATTTCATTCTGCGCCGAGAGGAGGTCCAAAATTAAAAGGGTTGCGCACAAAGGCTACACTGCGCCGAGAAGAGGTCATTATTAAATAGGGTTGCGCACATAGGCCACACTACACCAAAAGAAGGTCATTATTAAACAGGGTAATGCGCATAGGCTACACTACGCCGAGAGGAGGTCATTATTAAACAGGGTTATGCACATAGGCCATACTACACCGAAAGGAGGACATTATTAAACAGGGTTATGAACAAAAGCTGCATTGCGCCGAGAGGAGGTCATTATTAAGCAGGGTTATGCACATCGGCTACACTGCGCCGAGAGGAGGTCATTATTAAATAGGGTTATGCACAAAAGCTACACTGTGCCGAGAGGAGGTCATTATTAAACGGGGCAATGCACATAGGCTGCACTGCGCCGATAGGAGGTTGTAATTAAACAGGGTTGCGCACATAGGCCATACTACACTGAAAGGAGGTCATTATTAAACAGGGTTGTGCACAAAGACTATACTGCGCCGAAAGAAGGTTATAATTAACTATGGTTGTGCACAAAGGCTACACTGTGCCGAAAGGAGGTTATTATTAAACAGAGTAGCGCGGGAAAGGCAGGTGAACTGCTTTACGTTGAGAATTATAAATATAAATAAATAAATAAATATTCGGGACATTTTTGCACACACAGTCATCTGACCCCAAACTAAGCATAGCTTGTGATATGGCTGCCAGAGACTAATATACATACATATATAATTTTAAATACATACTTAAATAGATATTAACAACCAGATATAGAACAAACACAAATGTTTATCACATAAATGTTTGTCCTAGGTGGGAATCGAACCCACGCCTCCAAGCTCAGAAGGCAGGTTCACTACCAACTAGACCAACGGGCTAATTGCATAATCCGTATCCGTAATCCACTCTTCTTTCTTCTCATCCGTACCGCGTCAGTCGCGTAATCTTCTTTACCCGCTCGTCTTTCTCGATTCAACTCGGCATCCATCTCGTAATCTACTCTACTTCAGTCCCACCCCTTCCAATCTAGTCTTGCATCCGTGCAATCCACTCCCATACCGTAATCAAATCTACTCCCTTCCAGCCCTTTCCGCTATAGTCCCGCATCCATCCCGTAATCTACTTTACTTCAATCCCACCACTCTAGTCACTCAGCGTCCATCCACTTCATTTCTTCACTCTACTCATGAGAGTATGAGTATGCGAGAATATGAATTCTCGTCCTTTCCTTTTTAGTCCCGCATCCACCCTATAATTTCTTCCACTCCCGTCTCCGTTTCAGTTGCGCATTCGTCGCACAATCTACTCCCGTTACACTGTTTCTACTCCAGTCCATGTTGCCCCGTAATCCACTTAACTCCATCCCATATATCCGTTTTAGTCCAGCATTCGACCCGTTCAGGTTCCTCCACTGACCCATTCTTGTGTTGTCCCCTTTTCATGTCGATGCATCGTAGCAAACGGACCGTGCTAAATTTTAGCTGGTATTTGGTAGCCACATATTGCGAAAAATACACATACAACAAACAAAAACACACACAAAAAATACAGTCAAATTAAGAAAAAAAATTACCGACGAAAAGAGGACGTTATTAGTTCGACAGTATGTTTTGTTTGACGTATTGAAGCCGCCCTTAAGAGGATGCTAACTAATTACGAGTAACTCTGTATATCATAGACACGCACTGGACTATGTTCTACAGACTCTGTATTCCGAGTAGACTTGCCAACGCACTAAAACAGCGGAGTTGAAACGCACAAGCCCAAGATATAATCGAACAGAGAAGAGTTCTCTATCCCGACAAAACAAAGGAAAGTAAGAAAATATTGCTGGTCATAAGATATTGTAGCCTTTAGTAACTCCAAACTCTAACGGAAATCGAGTAAGAAAGTAACACGCATTACTTAAACAGCGACATGATTGGATCCCATCCCAAAAATGGTGTTCAGCTACATAGCAGCATTAAAATCGCGAATACTTCATTTTTTATGCCAAAAATATTCGCTAATAAGCTTCGCAGGCTTACAGATTAGTTTTAGACGTCGCATTAAAAAGTTGAAGGTAATATAATGGACCAAAACGGAAAAACGGGCTGCGCCCGCGTTGAATTTATAATGCGGCGAGTGACGACTCGACCTGTCGGAACATCTAGATTACGGCTGCGGGGTTCCGTATGTTGAGGCTAATGCAAGTTGCGCTCATCTGATTGTATTCACGTCAGTGTAGTCTGGTGTAGTTAGGTCTAGTTCAGGTCTAAGGTTCAAGTACAAATAAAATGTGTACTTATAGTTAGACACAGTAAGTTAGTAAGACTTGAATGGTAGCAATAGTACACAGGTTTCACCTAATACATATAAATACATACATATATTTGCATACATATAATACACATACATAATATACATATATATATATACATATATATATTTTGCGTATCATTATCGCAAAATAAACTTTTCTGTATTTCTGTATTTCTGTAATACAGCTACTTACGAGATACCTACGAGATTATTCAAATTGTCATTGTTTTATTTCGCGAATAAGTCCATCTTTGACTGCCAACTCACCTGTTGGTAAGCGACGATGTGGTGGAAGATGAAGCACGTAGACTTATCGTAGAAGATACTCATTCTATTCACTCTGACCTTGAAAAGGTCTAGATTATATCTCTCAGGAAACAAGGAAGCTGGCAATCAATCCTTTACCGTATGGAATAGAAACGTAGAATCAAAACGTTTGGTACATATCCGAGAAAAATCCACAATGTATAGACGCAGTGGTAGTGGCTGACTTTCTCTTGTCCTGTAGTAGAAAAAGGATGGTAAGATAAGGTCATGTAGCTCAGACTAGCGAGTCATGACAGAGGCGGTGGTGTTCCAGACAGAAGTTTCTTAACCACTATATAATAACTTTAACCGGCAATTCTTGTATATAAATTTATTTCTAGTATCTCGAAAACAGCTCTAACGATTTGGATAACATTTTATGTATAGATAAGGTTTTGAATACCGAGTCAAGCTCGGTAACTCGGGTACTAGTTATTAAAATAAAAAGGCAATTTTTTTATTCAAAGCTTTTGGTAATAAATGTATTTGTGTACAGAAAAGTAAATAAATCGTAATTGTAAATCAACGTAATAGGGAAAGATGTGTCAGATTTTCTTACCTTCAAAAAAGAACATTTTTTTTTTTATAACAAGCCCTGACGGCCGATTTTTAGGCCTTGTGCGACTTCGCTGAACGGCTTCTTCGGAAGATCAGTGCAAAGTGTGCAAAGTGTGTGTAAAGTAAAATTATATTGCATAAAATTTGCTGTTCGCTAAGCAGCATTATGTTGAGTTGAGGTCATTTTTGTGACACAGGGCATTAATTAAGTTATAGTTATAGATAAGCTATAGATATATAGTATTGAGCCCGTACCAATCAGCTCTTTGGAGTTTATGTACGGATTTTCATACCACTGGCTAAGAAGAAAAACGGTGAAGAAAAACATCCTGAGGAAACCTGCATACGTACGGAGAAGAAATTCTATGGCGTTTGTGTATCCACCAACCCGCACTGGGCCAGCCTGGTGGATTTGGCCCAATCACCCTATCGGGGGTAGGCTATAAAGTCCAGCAGTGGACTGTTAAAAGGCTGATTATGATGATGATGATGATGATGATATAGTATTGATTGATCACCTGTCTATATTGATTGATGTTACATAATAAAATCATATTTTCTTTTTTTATGTGTATAATTTTTTATTACATGAGTCATAATAATCCTCCAAAGTGTTTAAGCTTTTTCCATATAATATAATACCTAAGAATTCAGAAGATACTTTTAAATCGATTTGATAGGTTTTTTGTTCTTTCAAGGAACCCTGTTTATGAAGACCGGTTGACGGCTTTGCGGCAGGTACTCAGTTTACTGTATAATTTAGTAATACTGGACGATATTATGCACAATAGTGGCGACTCTTATCATCACGGCTACCGTGCAATTATCGATGCTTGCGCGCTTATTACAGATACTGTCCCACTTTGCAGTCAGTAGTTCTGGCGGGCTCGAAACTACCTCGGTCACTGTCTCTCTTGTTAGTTATGCTATGAGTGTGAGACTGGCCGAGAATATCACGAGTGTGCCAGAATAGGATTCAGATAAGAGAAAATAATGCATAACGATGATGATCGAAATTGACTGGTAATGGTGCTGGTGCGGTACATAATATTAAATTTGGCAATTTTATAAATCAGTTTTGACAAGTACCGGCTACTTTATTTTCGAACAAGGTTTCGTTTCGTAGGTTTTTGGTTCGACTAAAAGCCTTATCAGACTACCGTATAGCATCATAACCGTGGATTGTTTCCCAGCTGAGTTATAACATAACTGAGTGCAACTAAAAGGTAAATCCGTATCTCTAACGCTTTATTTCCGAACATTATTCATACTCAATAATACTTATGTGCACAAAATATTGACATTTATGTTGACACACAGGGTCTTCTGTGCGGGTTTTGCAATTAAAGTATAAATAAAAATAAAAAAACGATAAAAGACCGATATTCTTCAAACAGCTAAACAGATTTTCGCGACGCTTGATCAAATCACATTTCAAACAAAACAAAACAAAAACTGAATCTAAATTGGTTTATCAATTTGAGAGCTTAGATGCCATAGACATACACAATGCGTTGGGGATTATAAATTACATAAAGCAAAAAAAAAAAACAGTCACAGCGCAAGAAAGCTAAAAAAATAAGTTATGATGCGACATATAATTGGTATAGCTTAATGTGAAGAGACCTTTACGTCGCAGGTGTGCTGTCTGTGTGGAAGACCCATTATGGAATTCGTTCATGTATATTCCGAATAATTTCGATAATTATAGAGACGACCGCCTCGGGCGTCGGGCGCCTAATTTGTTTATTGCGATTTATGAACGTAAAATCTTTTAATAAGCTAAAGATCGAGTTAACACATCATTTAAATTTATTATGGAGTGATATGTATTATTTTTGGGGCCGCGCCTTATCTAGGCGCTATATTTAAATTGTAACTGTCAAATGACAATAAATCAACGTTAAATTGTATATCAACTTTAATTGTATCAATAGCAATGTTTTTAATTTCGTAAAAAAGTGTAAAAACATAATTTTACTGTGAACCTTACCAACATAAATAAAAGTGAAGCACTAAAAATCAATTAGATAATTAATCTTTTGCTACAGAGATTTCGTAATAAAACTTACTACAAATTTCAACAAGGTTATTTGACTACACAGAGAAATACTAGTTTGTACCTATCTATTTCTTAAAGTTCTTTGATCCCATTAATCCCAGATCGTTCATTACTCCGTCTATGTCTAGAGTGGAGAGATAAGCAAGTTTACCGGTTTATTAGTGCTCATACGGCTCCATAATTAATTTATCTGCTCATCAAAATATCTCCCCGAGGTACGAGTCTTGCCAAAGCAGGGCGCATCCGTAGTTGGAATTGATATGGTATGGTCACATCACTATTATTAGATGGGAAGGAATATCAGTGCGCTTGAGTTCATTATGAGTTTTGGTTAGCTTGGGTGCTCTTACTGAACGTAAAGATTTTAAGAAATACGTGGTAAGAAATATGGCAAAGAAATATATAAGAAAGAAATATATCAAAGACTTTTAACAGAATAGACGCCGCGCGTTCACATGTAATTTTTTTACATTTATTTAATCATTGGCTTGCAAAGGCCATAGCGATAGTGACCGAGCGGTAGCATGTGCGCTTAACAATCTGACGGCACTGCCCTGCACCAATCACTTATTTAGTAGTTAAATAAATCATGTGGTCCAAGAATCTCAAAAATTCAAAGACATGATATTCACTAACATGCACTGGGTCAGCAAGGTGAATTAGGGCCCATCCTCTCTTTATGAGAGATGGCATGTGTCTCAGCAGTGGGAACATGATAAGCTGATAATGATGATGATGATGAATAGGCTTGCGTTATTATACCTTAATGCCGTATCATGGACACGATCTATGATGGAGCACGATTGCCTAGAAGAAACCGATTAGAAGAATGTATGTGGTGTGTTGAGTTGGATCAATGCTTCAAATAGCACCACGCTACCTAATTCAGTTGAATTTTCGTCGTCTTGGCAGAAGCATATCAGACGCCAATAAAAAAAAAAACGAATTGCGCCATATTAAACTCTTCGAAAGTTGGCCATGCGAATGATGTTAAACTATACTATAAAAAATTTCTCATGGCATTGTAGGCACAAAAAATGCATGAGCATTTATACAATTTGTAGTGCTTGAAGTGTCTATTCTTTTAAAGTCTGTGCTAGGTGATCTGAACGCTTACTGAGGAAGGAGTTTTAGATAATTTTCAACTGGTCATATATGAGCCTCATACCTGGACAAATTTTGTGTGCTTGTGAGATTGCTAACCTTATGCAACAACTTCCGTTTTAGTAAGCTGGCGGCGTTTAGCGCGACACTAATGACGGTGGTTATGTGAATGACATTTTTTAGACCTCATCCGCAAGGAATGAGTGATTATTAACCGACTTCAAAAAAGGAGGAAAGACCATAAATATAATTTTTGTTCTTTCTTTTTATACACAAAATTTCAATATAAACTAATATCAGTTTAAGAATAGTTATAATCTGGTGTCTTCAAATCACGAGTGAATCCGTTTCTTCTAGGCAAGCGTGCTCCATGGTAGACCGCATCGTCGCTTTACATCAGGCGAGTTGGCGGTCAAACGCAAGCCAATTAATAGAAAAAAAAGCATAGTTCTTTTTTTTATTATTATTTCAAAATCCGTGTATAAAATATTATTTTTGTTTTTTGTAGTGGCATATTTGTGTTATGTGGATTTTGAAGTCTTTTTTTTTAAGAATATTATTTTATGGTTACATAACTACGCGTCACATGGATCGCGTGCAAGCACAGGTGTCAGTAAAATACTGGATCTGTCTTGTAGCTCTTGACGTTAACACTTTTGGACACTGATTGTGGAAAATACTTGTTTTTAACCACGTAACAGTTAATTTACGTTAAACTTTCTCACCCAAGTACATTTCGCTAATTGAAATAATTTTAAAATTAAATTTACAACCACCAATTTTATTTTATGCCGGTGAAGTTCCGCGCGAGTAGACAGAAATCACAGTGTTAAAAGAAACCTGCCAGTTTTTAGAATGTATTAACTTAATTTATTATTATTTGCTTCAGTTTTGTCGGTCGTTTTTAGTATGTGTTTATTAATAATAAGATAAGAATAACCTAGGTTTTTAATTCACTTTCTATCTTTATATGTTTTTAGGGTTCCGTAGCCAAAGGGTGTAAACGCGACCCTATTACTAAGCCTACGTTGTCCGTCTGTCCTACCTATTAAATATAGTCTTCTTTTAAGTCTTTAAGGGTTTTTACCCTTTGGGCACGGAATCCTAAAAAGTAAAAACTAAAGGAACATAACTCCCCAAACAACAATTTTTTGAACGTATTTTTGGATAATACAAGCGTCAAACTTGGCATTATTATAATACGCACTTCAAAGAAAAACAACAAATAATAAATAAAGGCCAAGTGCGAGTTGGTGACAAATTTCTGTTCACAACCAAGTTATATAGCAGCGTTGGGCGCGGTCGGTACTTGGATGGGTGACCGCCTGAGCGTGATGTTGTCTTTTGGGTATTTTTGGGTGGTAAAGAACTCTCAGTGCGTGAGCCCGACTTGCACTTGGCTGGTACATTTACCTAAATGTGTACCTGCTTCCTCTGAAATTAAAATGAAACAATGTTAATTATTGATAATGGTATATTTAAATTTCAACTTTTAAATTATTAGACACATTTTTAAAATAAGCAGATTTTTTATTATTATAAAGCTAATGCTTACCGACATGACTACCTACTTTTACTCGTTTTTTTTAGTTCTGACTGTTTTCATTTAGAAGAAGCGTGAGGAGTGGAGTCCTATCCATAAATAACCGAAATGGATTATTTATTATAGAGTCAGTAGTCACTGCCATTCGTCTCTCTGAGCGCAATAGTTGAACAAGAATATCTATTGCCTCCGATTAAACTAGCTGAAATCGCAATCCATTGACGGCAGTGAATATTATCATCAGACTAACTACCAGTGCGCTACTTTGTATAATAAAAAATACAGTATAAATCTTCATACAGTGAGAGGGCACTGAAAGAGCTAGTGAAACGCGACGTTGCGTCACCAGTTTTTTGACAAGTGGGTGCTCTAGGCCTGTTTCTTCACCGACCTTGCTTTCCGTTAATTAGCCACGTCGCTGAGCACAGGTGATGGATCGGTCACCTGTTCGTACCCGGACGTTTGATGAATGGAAGAGCCGGTTAAAGCTAGCGTGATATCCGTCCGAGACAAAAAAGCTTTTTATATTTTTTTACAATGCACTAGCGTTGGACGGTAATTTTTTAGAAGCGGGCATAGCTAGTAGCATTTATAATTCTTAATTTTTATATTAAAAAATTTCATTATGACCAAACTCTTATAATGGACTTGACCGTGACTTACATTGTTTGACTTCGACTGTGACTATGTTTGTTTAAATAATTAAATCTTCTAATAATAAGAAAAAAAATATGGAATTAAATGTTAATAAGTTTATTATTTTTTATGCCATATGAGGCAAGCAAGCAGACTGTCTGCTTGATGGTAAGCAGTGGTTATTAATGCCATTTATACTGAAGCCTACTCCATTTTTAAAATTTTAAAGCAAGGGATTGTATGAACTGATTTTTGAAAAACTGTCAGCTTTCTTTGTCTGACAGTTTTGTTTAGAAACAATGGATCCTTCCCTTAACTCCACGGGTAAGTAAGTTGATCACATTATAGGCGTGATACGCCTGTTTTAATAGTTCAATTCATAAATTTTATTTATAAAATTTTATCTTCAGAAGTTTTGGTGTGAAAAGGCATGAGAGTTGATTTGAAATTCTTAAACTTTTAAGGTTCCAAGGATTTATTAAGTATGGTGAAATGGTTATCATTTGAATATCGTTTAAAAGACACATCATCAACATCTCACTTAGCAACAACCTTAATTGGGTACTAACCTAATTGGCAAAGAAACCGTGTAATTTTTTATACATAAGCCTTAGGCATTTTTTTCCCGAACACCCATAAAACATAGAATCTTAATTGGTCATCATTAATGACCTCATAAACACCACTTTTGTTTTTGTTCTTACCATTTACGTGCTTATTTATTGCCGTTTCCATAACGGTCTTCTTTATATCCCTGGTACATGTCACCGCAGCACTCTCAAAATCACACCGTTGACCACAGATAGGCCCCAATGTTAACAGGTCCTTTCAAAATTATAATAGCATCATCATAATTTAAGTACTTTTTAAGAGACATTTTGATTTCTAATATTACTTTTTATAACGATCGAATGACAAAGTTTAAAAGCACTCGATTTATGAAAAAAAAAAAAACAGACAGGGATTTATACTCCTCCAGTATAAATAATATTCGAGATTTTTTTTTGCACACACGGTCATCTGACCCATAACTAAGCAAAGCTTGTGATATGGCTGCCAGAGACTGATATAGTACATATATAGGTTTAAGTATGTACGTACTTACTTAAATAGATATTAACAACCAGATATAGAACAAACACAAATGTTCATCACATAAATGTTTGTCCTAGGTGGGAGTCGAACCCACGCCCCCAAGCTCAGAAAGTAGGTTCACTACCAACTGGACCAACGGGCTTCATGATTATAATAATGTAGAAATAATCTGAACATTTAACTTTACAAGTAAAAAATAAAAAACGAGCTGCAATTTGCTGCTGTCATTTTGGAGCAACTTAGAATTGGGTCCCAGGTTGATTTCGATGGTTACATCTCATCTACTCAATTGTGGTAGGAAAGTGCGGCGATGTTACAACATTGTGACCGATTTTATTTTGGTAATTCAACTTTGACAACTTGTATCCGCCTAAATAGCAGTGGAGATTTTTTGTATGTAATAATTTTGATTTTATTTTATTTTCAGAAAAACCGAACTGAAGAAGAACATCTTTCAGAGCGCCTGGTTAATGCGACGCGTGACCAAAATGCTAACGTGTTTCTGGCTCAACACATAGGCATTGCCATTTAACGTGGTAATGCCGCCAACATAGCGTACCCAATGGTACGCTGCCGACTGGTAGTAAGCTTGAACTTTATCTTTAAACCTTCAACGGTCTGTGGGCAGTCTGTTTTTAGGGCCCGACAAGGAATCCTTATAAATTTATTATGTCCGTTCTTCTGTCTGCCTGTCTGTCTGTCTGTCCTTATGTCCGTCCGTCCGTCCGTCCTATATTTTTAGAACCTTCTAACATCTATAGTTATTAAGGTAAGTGCTTGAATATGTCCGCGTCATCTAACCGAACGCCCATTATTACCAATTCTAAAATCAAGAAATGTTAACTGACTTGCCTCATACCTAAATCTATTATTAGAAGGCACACTAAAGAAATCAAAGGTAAGATAAGGTTGTGCATTGCCATATTTACAATAATTATGTATAATACCGAATTTGTTACGGCCAGTAATAAAAAATAAAAAGTATGTTTACCTATTCCTGTTGTTTATTTAAGATGTAATTTCCTCAAACATGCTCAGTTTTTTAAAATTTTATAATATATAGGCTTGCGTCCAGTAACTCGCCTGATGTTAAGCGATGATGCGGTCTACGGTAGAGCACGCTTGCCTAGAAGAAACCGATTCACTTCGTATTGGTTCATAATCTTTGTTGTATTTTTATGAATTTCTTTGCTGTTCGAGAAAAGTAATAGGTACGCCTTGACGGTAATTGGGTTGGTATTAAAGAACTCACGTAATACTGGATGACTTTTTACCTGAACGGAATAATTCGGTTGTGACAGGTACAAAAAGTAGAAGCCTATGGCGTAGTGACTGAAGTTTTTTGCTTTAATTTATGGAGGATACATTTCTGTTGTTTTTTTTCAAACAATTGAGGTTAATTGAATCAGGCGTCACTTTGAGGAAGTTCGTCTATAAAGCTTCTTTGACGAACCTCTATGATATTTCCGCATTTTTTTTTGTTAAAGCGGAAATACTCTGAATCGTTAAAGAAACAGTTTTTTTAAGAATAGAGGATTGATAAATTTAGAAAAACACTGCTCCATATGCTTCTACTCCGCCATATATATATTTTTACCTGTTACACCCTATTTTCGCCGTTCGGTAGCCTTGTTGGTCCAGTCGGTAGTGAATCTGCCTTCTTCGATTCCCACCTATATAGGACAAACAGTCATGTGATGAACATTTGTGTTTGATCTATATCTGGGTGTTAATCTCATCATCATCATCATCAGCCAGAAGAAGTCCACTGCTGAACATAGGCCTCCCCCTTTAACCTCCACACTGAACGACAGCCTGCCTTTTTCATCCACTGGATTCCAGCGACGCACTATGTCGTCGGTCCATCTTGTGGGAGGCCTACCTACGCTGCGTCTTCCGGTTCGTGGTCTCCACTCAAGAAACTTTTTCTTCCCCATCATTGGTGTTAATCTATGGACTATCTATCTAGATAGATATTTAAATAGATCTAATGGATTTATTTAAGTATGTATTTAAAAATATATTATTTATGTATATCAGTCTCTGGCAGCCATATTACAAGCTTTGTTAATTTTGGGGTCAGATGACCGTATGTGCAAAAATGTCCCGCATATTTTAATTTATCTTATCTGTTTTAGTAAAAAGGTTACCTGTATGTGCCTCAGTTTCCCTCTGCTCTCATTTTTTACGTTCTTCCATTTAACGCCTTTTGCGAACGTAATCATCATCATCATCATCAGCCATTAAATGTCCACTGCTGAATAAGGCCTCCCTCTTAGAGAGGGGTGTTGCCATAATCCCCACGCTTGGCAGGCGGCTTGGAGATCGCAGTACGTTCACCGTGTACTAACAGGACGCTGCTGCCCATCCTCCGGTGGTTCTGGTCGCAGTTTTAGGACATACCCGGGTCACGAACCCGATACCCGATACCCGGGTTGCGACCGTAATGTACACTATCAATTCTTATGACGCGATCTTTAGTGCTAGCTGTAATATACAATGAGATATAAATTAAAGTTTATGATAATACTGCAGGTACAAGAGAAGGTAGGGCTCGGCGTTATCAAAGCACGCTAGGCCTAGATTTCGTAATGTCCTATCGTAACTATGTATCTACCTATGCCTAGACTAAGTATAGGGTCCACCTCAGAAGAGACAACCAAGAGAGATGTCATCATCATAAACATCATCATTTCAGCCATAGGATGTCCACTGCTGGACATAGGCTTCCCCCATCGATCTCCAAAAGGACCGGTTGGAAGCGGCCTGCATTCAGCGTTTCCCTGCGGTCTCTTATGACATGACATTATTCCTTGATTTCTTCCTTGATTATTGATGGTCCTTATCATGTTGGGACACAATTATGTTTACACTAGCAGAACTCTACGGTTTCGCCCGCTATGTTATAGGAACCATAAATTTCACTGTGTAAAAAATTACTGTGTTAATCCAGGGCATCTACCTCTTATTCAAATTTTATTTAAATCTGTCCATGTTCTCCGTCCATGTCCATACTCTCTGTCCAGCGGTCGTGGATTTTTTTCTTCAAATAAAATGAACAGCAAACTAGTATGCGGGCCGCTTGATGGTTAGCAGAAACCGTCGCCCATGGACTCCTGCAACACTAGCGGTATTGACGGTGCTTTCTTAGCCTGTAGAGATGCCTCACACCTGTTTGGAAACCCTCCAAGTTGAAGCCCAACGGAAAGGCCATCAGGGAAGAACATTCTACACCTTTCAGGTCCGCGGAAGAAAAGACCGGATAAACTGGATGATAAACTAATACAAATTTTTGCATTTATAATATTGTGTATGATATAAACAGGTTTTTCACCAACAGTGAGACAGGCTGAGCAAAAAAGAGAACTGTTGCCATCGTTACCAATAGCAATAGGTATGCTGAAAAACTAAAATACCTATCCATTGCCATTTGATGCTCGTAGTCAAGCCAAACAGCTTATTTTAATAACTATTATGTAAGGTACAAGAAATGCCGGGCAATTTCAAAACGTCATATGACTACAAGAAAAAATTGCAATATTATTTAGACGATACGATTTCTACGTCACACGCAATCTCCATTCCAATTATCTACACAAAACCATCACAAAAACCGTGTAACGAAAGCGACCGCAAAAGCCTAGAATCGGCAAGCAAAGGTTGTTTTTCAATAAGCAATAAATATTGCGTTGCAACGGTGGCAGGCGCACGCGCCGCGGTAACAAGGCCCGCGCCGCGCCGCCGCCGTACCATCGTTGCGCAACTGCCCCACCCTGCTGTGGCACTTCTAGCTGTTCTAGCCTTTGCCCCATGTCATAAGCGATGTACTATTCATTATTCTAGTGAGTATGCCCCTAAAAATTAGAGAAAGTAACTTGTAATGGATGGTTGGACAGTAGAGCAGGGCATATCCTCTCTATCCGAGAGAACGATTCAATCAGTTTGCTAATACGCTAAGCTATGTCAGTGACTTTGGTACTCTGGCAAATATCTTCGTTCTGGATGCGGACCTTCAAAGAAACGCCGAGCAAAGTTTTGTCTAATGCTGAAGATAGGACTTGCCTTGGAAGATATCTATGTCCAGCAGTGGACTAATATAATATGCTGATTATGATGAAGAATGAATCAATATCGTCAAGTTGATAAAAATAATGTCTGACTACTATGTTACTAATGCGATCTAGGGCCTTACGGCTACCTGTTTTAAGTGATGAGAACCTTAAACTGTATCTCGGCGCGTTAAGGTTCACGTTCGCATGATTATCCAAACTGCGCTGTTTCAGCACTGATTCAAGCCCGCGTTTTAGAGTTCAGAGCCTCAGTATGTTGCAATGGTGCAGTCTCCTGAAAGTTCGATAGTCAAGCTTTGAAGACATAATGTACTCGTATAATATACATTATTGAACTTTAAACTGTTTCAATAATGTTAGGTAGTTATAGCAGCCAGCAGTTAGATGGTTGTTAGGTAGCCTTGACCTCTTTTCATGTATGTAAATATCAAGATCTGATTTATGCCCGTCCGAAAACTTGCCCAGTCTCAGGTGTCTAGTACTTGAAAAATTTGCGCCACCTGCTGAAATATCAACTAACTACGTCGCAAGTACGATAACCGCACACCGTCAAAATTGGCGTGCGACTGAGTTCTCCCTGGTACGCTGTATGCTTAGGGTGCACCACTAATGCCGGTACTATTGAAAAAGCTCCATTGGGCCAGTCCTCATTTGTATACATCAATGCCTCCGATGCATAAAGCTCGATAAGCTTATCTATGCTATAAAATAGTCTGTCAACTTCTTGCTGATGATGATTCACGCGTGAAAACGAGAAAAAAATAAAATAACAAATCAGTTTATCGTGCGAGGCTTAGTGTTTTCGTCTCTCAAATGCATTGGTGTGCCACAATAAAAAAAATCGCTCATGTGATCTTTACCTAATAATGTGAACTTGGACCATCTCCTCAGTGATACCGTTCTTGTCTAACTTATTCACAATAGAAACCGACTTCACTATTAAACGTTAAACTATCTACTTTCCGCATTCAACCTACCTATTACGTACACCCATCTTATAAAAACTATTCCACTTACTATCTATTGTCGTTAAAAACAGATCACAATGTAGTGTCCTTCAATATGTATTACCTTTCTAATTCTCAGTGTTACAATATCAAAAACAAGATTCTGTGAGCAGATAACGTCTTATTCATTAAGTTTGATAATTATTTCGGTTTGGGCGGGTGGAGTATAACCTAATTTATTTTATTGATGGCCAAAGGTCAGTTGAATTGTTGTGTAGGCCTTCGTTTGATAAGATCTGGCCGGTAGCGAGATAGATTGTATAAGCTAGGTATGCAGGTAATATTTCGTAGTGGATTGTGATCGTAGTTTTTGTGGAATAATAATAGGTATATTTTTTCATCCATTCGAGTCAGTTGATCGAGTTTTGAATACTACAAGATACCTAAACTTTTACTATTACTGTAATATAGCTATAGTAAAGATTTAATTTTTAACTTTGTTTGTTGTGTTTTTTGTCTTAAAATAAATGATGTGAATGAACGATGTACAAAGTTACTGTCTGGCTACTTTTGTTATGCTAACAATTAAATAAAAAAATATACCGGATGACTTTAAAAAAAAATGGAAATTACTTATGAGATTTTTTAATTTTCTAATACCTGTATCATACTGATATTATAAATGCAAAAATGTGTTTGTTTGTTGGTTTATTTGTTCATCATTATCATGTTCATCACCATTTTTCATCACCACGCAGATAAAACAGCGGGGCGTAGCTAGTATTTAATATTAATAAAATACTTTTTTTTTTCATACAATAGAGGATTTTAAGAACGGAAAATTTTTAAACGCATTTTGACATAAGCTTCTATGACTCCATGCATTTGTAATACCTTAATTATTTAGTTTCTTTAAAAAAAAACTTGGTATATGTGCAATTCAAAACTTATCTTGATTTATGAGAAACTATTTTAACCAGAGGGTTAGCTACATTACTTATAAGTTTATTTATTCTGATGAACTATTCGATTACGCGAGCATGGACTACAGCTTTTTGATTACGTATATCTACGAGTATCTCTCTTGTGATGGAGTCCAAAATTACCAGTATTCGCCTATTAGCACAAAACAGAGTCTAATATGGCGGTGAGATAGTTTGGGGCGGTTTCGCTCGTCGCAAATTAATGGCAATAAAGCACAATCATATCGCAGTTCGTGACGCCGGTGCAGCCCCGGGTGCTCCGATTACTAGATGGCGTTGAGAGACCGCTCGCAAATCTACTTTGTATAATGCCGCCAGTATGCTGGGTACGCTGCTAACTGATAGTGGGCTTGAGCATTTGGATTGTCTTTAGACTTTCAACGGTCTATGGGCAGTCTAACTGTATTTGTAGTTATATGATTATTTACGTGGTATGGTTGTTAAATGAGCTCCCGATATTTCGGTGCAGTTACATGCACCATGTTCACGGGAAGAATCAAATAATCATATAACTTTAGTTTAGTGGTTGTTACCATGATAGTTTAAAAGAGTGTATTAATTGTAGTGTTAGTATTAGCTTGTATTTTGTTTAATTAATAAAGGCACTTTCCTCGTAAAATTTGTATAGGAATCGGTTTAAACTGGACTTCGGTTACGATACAATTTAGGTAGGTACCATTTACACTTGAAAGTCTAGATTGTAGCAATTATTGGTCAATAATTGATGGTTTATTTTAATACATAGTTGATTTGTAGGTAATCTTTCCTTTTTCACACTGAAATTATCAATTAAAATTCCGAAAATTTGGTCAGTTTGGTCTTTTGCTACATATTCCACAGATTATGAAAGGAGGTGGTAGACATAATATATCTGCTTTTAGTTTTCAAATATATGTTTATTTATCTTTATTCACCCGTTTTTGTGTTTTCTTCTGTTTATCATTTTTTATTAATATTTTATAGACATACTTATCTTCTGTTAAACATTGTGTTTACAGGAATCATACCGATGTATCTTGCCTATTCAGTTATTATTAGTTAGGGATAAAAAAAGAGAAGATTAAAGTTTATTATTATTTATTTCACGATGACAAGGTAATCGGTGACCTTTGAACGACTAAAAGGTATCAAAAGTATAAAAGATTACATATTACAATCTCTATTCTTATCAATATCGGTGATAAGTTAAGTATAGCATCTCTAAAGCAAGATTTTGGTACTACTTGATGTTAGCATGGCAAGGTAGTCCAAGAGGTGGCTGAATAAATCACTAATTTGTGAGTTGATTAGAAATCATAAGCAAACCTACTATGAATAGATTATTCGATTTTAATGATCGCATGGTTCTTTGAGCCATCTTAATAAATGTATCCAGCCAGCTCTTGGTCTATATGTACTACTATCGTATAGGTAACATTGGTGAAAATAAAATTATATTATTGTGATAGGATCAAACCAAGTACATTATGACCTAAGATGTTTTGTATGTAGATGCGTTGATGCTCAATCATTCATCACTCTGTGTCGCGGCAGGACGTACAAGTACGGAATTTTTGTACCACAATGATGGCGTAGGACGCGTCTATAATTATGTAAAACATCATAGGTCATGACGAGGAATATTTATAGCAACATAATAAGTTACGAACAACAGTCAAACCATCTTTCTCACAAGAGAGCTTTGCTTCGATACATCTGATAAACTTTGAATAATGTTAATATAAGGTAAAATCAACTTTACACTAGCAACAACGATAGAGATCTATCTATACTTACAGGAACGTTTAACTAAGTTCTTTGAGAGATATTAAATATGCAGTAAAGTTGCAGAAAACATCCGATTGTAGGCCAGCAAATAAATTAAATCACAGATTTAAATTTTCTTAATTTAAAATCTTTTGGAAAATTGTTTTACAAACGTTGTATTAAGGTGGCAACTCAGTGGATAACTTTCACACAACTTTGACGTATAATTTTCATTGATTTAAAAAGTATACTTTTTAGTTCATAGAACCATGCGGAACTTTGCGAAAGTTCATCTTCAAAACTGTTTCTTTGACTGAAAACTGAATCTTTAGTATATTTCCGCTGTAATGTCGTATTAAGCAATTAGGGATTAATTATTTATGTTTTACTCTATATAAATTTTTCATTAAATTTTGTCGTTGTTATTGTTAAATTAGCATACTCGAATCAAATTTATTTAATTTATTATAATTCACTATTGTACTTAATATATGACGTCACAGTGGAAATACACTAAAGATTCATCAAACAGTCAATTTTTTAGTATACTTTTTGTTTTATTTCATAATAGTATAACAGAATATACCAAAAAGTATACGTCTCAAGTTTTGGCAAGTCAAAGTTGTGTAATTATGTGGCGCTGAGTTAAGCCCTTAATATCTATAATCTAAACAATCTCAAAATAACATTTATTTTGCGTAATATTTTGAAACTTAACAACAGGCTCGCCGCTATAACTATTATAATTGAGTGAGCTAAGCCCGAAAACGATATTATAATTTACGCAAACATGAAAATATACATAGAATTATCGATTCATTACATAATTTTAAAACAGTTTTTCTAACATTTCATTATAAGAAAATATTTATAATAATCTTCAATAAGCAACAAGTTATAATTTTATTGGTAACCGGCGTTTCCTCTCAGACTAATAATACTAATTATTTTAATTCGAATAAAGCAAAAATGTACACACAAATTATTACAAGAAAACTTACATTCATACAATATTTTAAACTAATGTAGCGTTTATCCTAAAGTAGCGAACACTCTGAACACTTAAAAATAATTTTCTAATCTTGACAAGGAATATATTTATTTCAATAAAATCTATGATGTCATTATCGGTAGTAAAAATTCGGTACTCACTAATTAAAATTAGTTTTCATATTTACATTAAGTACACAACATTGTGATATCACTTTATTTATACAAAATATCATAAAACTATAGCCGACTTGGTGGCAAACGTAATATTAGTAATTTGTTCGTATTGATCGAGCTCATGAACATCTATTATACGGTAACAAGGAGAACTTTTAAAATCAAGGTAAAATCAGTGTTTTTTTTCAAGCATCATAATTCAATGACAAACATTCAAAAGATTTGTACCATGTGACAAGCTGCAGATAATTTCAGACGCACCATAACATATACTTTGTTTAACACGACATGAGTACTAACTCACTGAGAAGTCCAGTAAATAAACAGTCATTTGGATGCTTCGACCAGATTATTGTAAAAGGGAATGTGGTCTCACAGGTGACACTATCAAGTGTGGTCTGCGGGACTGGCGGCGGTAGCAGCGGCCGCGCGGCGCGCCGGCGCGACCCGCCCCATAAATGATCTGATTTCCTCAAAGTACGTCTCGTCGGGAGACCTTCTACGTCCATCGTCCCCGTTCTCCGCCTCATGCTTCTTCAGATGCCGATCGAGGTTCGTCTGCTGCCCGAAGCAGCGGTCACAGTAGCGACACCGGAACGGCCGCTCTTTATTGTGGATGTTTCTCACGTGACGTTGCAAGTTCGACGAAATAGAAAACGAACGTTCACAATATTTGCATCGATAGGGTTGTTCTCCTGTGTGAGTCCGTAAATGTCTCGTTAGGTTCGCACTGCGAGGGAACGCTTTGCCGCAGTAGGAGCAAGTGTAGCGGTCTCGCGCTCGCGGGGCACCAGGGTTCTGCGGCACGGGCGGGGCACGAGGCGCGCCAGGGGCGAGTAAGGTTGCTGCTGCAGCGGGAAGGAACGGGTAGCGGCCGAACGAGGCCGGCAGAGCAAGTGGCAGTCTCCGGCAGAACTGTAGCAGCGCCGGATGCGCTGGATGCGCGGGGTGCGTGTGGTGTGTGGGATGCGGAGGTGGCGAAGGTACTATAAGGTTGCAGTTCTCATCTTCGAGGCGCTGTGGGCGCTTGTGAGTGACTCGCAAGTCGAGGGGCTCGTCTGCTCGCGGGGAGCCGAGGGGGCTGTTGTGCTCGATGGGCGACGTCGGGGGGGACGCCAGGCGGCGCGGCGCCGCGTGCTTTTCGCGCATGGCGATTGCCGCGCACGCGCTCATCGGGCTCGTGCGCCACCGACCTGCAACAAGAATAAAATTCACGTTAATGTATGAAAAATAAGCGCCCTTCCTACGATAGATCATCTCAAATGTCTCCCATAACAATTACTCATTCGGTTTAACCCCACAGACATTTAGCCGCAATAGAGTATTGATCTTTGCCCCCATCAGTGCACCAGTATGCTAAACCTGTGGTGTTGCAAGAGCGGCGGGGCGCGGGGGTGGCTGACCGAGCGACCTGATCGATCGGCTCCTACGCACGCCCACGGCTTGCGACATCGAAACTGGAGCACTCGCTACCGAAACCGACGTGTTTTTTAGCAAATTATTAACGAGCCTTATTCGACCAAAGAAATATTGCATCCGAAGTTGCTGTGAGCTTTTGTGGAAGTCGTAACGAGACCGGAAAACTTTTGTAATCGGTCTGTGAGAAAGAAACGGACGGTTGCGCGTTGAAGTCTATACGGGGTGTTATTTTAGACGACCGACGTACATTATATTTGAGGATATCGTCTTATCCATATTATTATTATATTTGAGGATATCTTGAGGTTATCTACTTACTCATCATAAACAACTTTTACTTTAGAATCAACAATGAAATCGCGAAAAAAATCAGCTGCTCCATACATTTTGTCGAGTGTGAATGACCGTTTTCTATGGAACAGCTAATATTTTTTTCGCAATTTCCGTATTGGTCCCATGTTAAAAGTTGTTTATAATGATGAGTACAATAATATCATTCAATATTTTCGTAATCTAGATATAAACCCTGTATTAACCGTGGTAGTCGTGGTAGCCCATTTGGGAGACCGCTAGACTTGAAAGCGTGAGGTCGCGGGTTCTAACTCCGGGCCAATGAGCTCTTTGGAGCTTATGTACGGATTTTCATACCACTGGCTTTTCGGTGAAGGAAGACATCGTGGGGGAACCTGGATACGTACGGAGAAGGAATTCAATGGCTTTTGTGAATCCACCAATCCGAACTGGGCCAGCGTGGTGGTTATGGCCAAATCACCCTTTCGGGGGTAGACTAAAAAGTCCAGCATTGGACTGTTAAAAGGCTGATTGTGATGATTAACCGTGTTAAAGTAGTCTTAACAATTACTTTTATGAAGACAACTGGCGCCATAGTGTATAAGTAAACACAATATAAACAAACACCTGTACAACAATGTCTATCACAGATTCCCTTTCGCCGCACAATGGTGCTGCCCACGTAATGCTAGAACAGATAGGCGTTATTACAAAAATAATATCCGATAATCTCGGCCGATAAATTGGACGACTTCATTCTGATGATCGATCGACGACGCGCATCACCCACGTTAGCTCACGAGTCACGCTACTGAAGCCATGCGCCGATCAATTTAGCAGCAAGATACTTGGGAATTACAGTACGTTAGCTTCCGAAAATTAGCTACTTTGGAATGTGGTAAAACATAAATATGGCAAACATATTTTTTTTTATTTACAAGGTAATAATGCCGACTATTGGCTTATTATTAGGCAATTTTTTCGTTATCATTGGCTATTTGTTTTATAATTTTTTATTAATCGCCCTATGTTCACGTAAGTTCAACTCAGCAAAACTCTAAAAGTAATTATTTATATTATATAAACCGACTCCAAAAAAAGAAGGAAAGTTCTCAATGCAATCCGTAATTTTTATTTATGTTGTTATCTAGTTAACTAAAGAAATAAAACCTCAATTAACAGCATATCCTTAATTATGTGTAAATATCGTTTTTATTGTAATAGGTAAAGTGAAATAATAATTCAAATCTTACCAGTAAAACCGTGTTCATAATTAAATAAGTATGAACATATATTTTTATTTGTAATGTGAACTTTCAAAGTGTAATGAGCAGTCTTTGGCTGGTTCTGGCTGTATGCGGTTAACTTTTTGAAGCTTACGTACTGTTATATAACGTACCTTTTTATACTTTGTGGTATAACTGTCTACCTACTCCTAGTAAAAAATCTCAGTAACTTTCGTCACCAATTGTACTTGAACATATTACATTATCATTACAGCTTATTTAGGGTGATAAATCGCCTCGGTTTTTATACTGCAGCCGTACTGACATGCCTTTGTCTTAGAATTTATCTCCAGACGTAGGCGATAAGAAGATTAATGTCAGTAGAATTTAAGTTGCAGGAAGTCTTAACTAAAAGGTCTTGCTTGTAGCTACAGATTGCTAATTTAATAGTTTCTATAGGTAGGTAGTTTGTACTAAATGCAATACTTTTACGATAAAATAAGAGTTATATTGTAGCAAATTTCATCATAATGCTTAAATGGGAAATCCTGGAACTACCCATTTTTACCTTCAATGGAACGGAGAAGGCACGCGTTTAAGAAAATCACACCAGTCCCTAGAAAATCACATACTATCCGACAGTTTGTGTCTGTTAATATTTTTCTCCATAAAATCCATTTGAATGCTCTTTTTAATTTCAAAGAATATATTATTGCGGTGGTTATTAGCTATGTTTGATCACAAATTTTCTAGTGGTTTAAAAGTTACAAGCACTTTGCCAAATTGACCGTGGGTTTTAATTCATTATACTTATCATTACTTCTATTGATATGCTGAGTGCAGATGAAGCTTTTAACTGGTTACAGAACTACGGTTACGTAGGCGGCTGAAGAGTTGTGGGAAAGGAATATTTGAGATAATAGGGTATTAGAATGTTTTTTTTTTATCTTAATATATATAAATCTCGTGTCACAATGTTTGTCCTCAATGGACTCCTAAACCACTTAACCGATTATAATAAAATTCGCACACCATGTGCAGTTCGATCCAACTTGAGATATAGGATAGTTTAAATAATTATATAACTAGCGACCCGCCCCGGCTTCGCACGTAAATTACACCCGTGCGAAGCCGGGCGGGTCGCTAGTAATCTTATAAAAAGCTGATCATAAATTGAACCGAACACCGAAAACAAAATTGAAATGTGTTCAAAATTAAAGAAAATATAAGCATTTTCATGTCTTTTTTAGACAGAGATCACACTATCCTACGAATGACGTCACATGTAAGTACGTCATACAAACTCACCTTGCGAGAAAGGGACAGATAATTTCGTCCTAACCCAAACAAAACCTTTAAACGCTTATATCTCTGAACTTTATTAGCCAATTTAAATTTAAATAGTTAAGTTTGTTAACATTTAATTTTATATTTTTCACTAAGCCTGTAATTTTTTACAAATCAAATACCTGTCCGGTAGTTTATTGGTAAAAAATAAAATCAATAGTTAAAATAAACTTTAATTGTGTAAAACAGTGTTAAACCGCAGTCTATAGAACAAAATATTGTCTCTAGAGTAACCTTTACAGCCAAGCGGCTAACAAAAAGGATTAAAAGTGGATTAAAGGCACACATCTGAGTGCTTTTACAAATTTGTTCGCTCACGCCTACAAGTGCACGCGCTAATTTGCGCCAAAAGCAGCGTGCATAAATCCATTGAACAGGGCTTACAGGGCTTGCTATCGACGTCCGAGCGCCGTATTTGGCCAGATCGTGTGCTGGACTGTTGCCCGACCAGAGTATGATTTGTGGTTCTTTCAGACTAAGGCGGACGCTTTGTGCTTAAATTAGATTGCGTCCAGGAGGTGACAGGGTCGGAAGGTCGAGTACGATGACGAATGTATAGGTTGTTTCGTGACATGGAATGAAATAGTTTTGCCTTTTTAGATGTTGTTAAGTTAGGTACTGCGTTTAACTAGATAAATAAAAGAAGTTTAAATTCAGAATTATTGGTCATTTGTGAGTGTTTTTTAGTTTTTTCTTTTATTTGGTTCATGTAGGCTTTTCTTATTTTCTTAGGTTGGTTTTGTTCTTTCATTTTGCCGTTTTTTGTATGAAAGTTTGAACTAAAGATAATGTTTTCAATATAAAAATCAAACATTGTTATTCCAAAAAGGTTAGTTTCCACCGTAAAGTAACCCCGAATCGACACCTCAAAGTCATTATCACATATTATCTGCACTCCACGGTTTCACCCGTGTGGATACCTTCGATAAAAGTAGTCTAGTTACTCCTTGTAATATCAGTTATCTGCCAGTAAAAGTCCCGTCAAAATCGGTCTCAACTCCATAGGGAACATACACACATTGTTTATATATATATAGATTTGTGAATTTCAATGCAACGAATAATACAGATAAGCAAACTAAATTGAACGTAACAAGCAGCCGAAGACATCGCTTATCGCAAACTACATAAAAGCAAACAAATTATAGACACGTGCAGTTAGAAACCGCGCTCGCGCCAAAGTACAGTTGCACGGTTCAGCGTGAACACGGCTGGAGCACACTAGGTCGCGCATCCCAGTCACGACCCACTAATTACCCGTAATTAACGATGTTAGGAAGCGCGTGACGCGCGCGGTAGGCGGAGCAAACAACGTTATGTATGTTAATGTAAATACCTTGGCCAATAAGAGCCGTCACGCCGCGCCGCCTTGTGATATATTAGCATTTGAATCGCTTATTCGTTCGAGTGAAGCCACTCCAAACGAACCGTCTACTTTTGTAGGATTTCACGCATTCCGAATAGGCGCGACGACGGACGCCTCGCCTCGCCGTCCCACTACTGCGTTATGTAAACATATCGATAGAAGTACAGATGTTGTGAAAGACAGTGTTTGATGTTTAAGCAAACATTCTAATTCGACCTCACGCGATATTTGCTGCGAGCGCGTGCCATGTAACGTAGACGTCTGGGCAGGTTGGCTATGCGTGCACATATCGATCCATGCACCGTGATCTAAAATCATGAAATCCAAAATATTTATATTAACCTACAAAAGTTTTTATCATATTCACTTTTCACACTCTTTTCAATTATTAAACAGTATAAAAATAGTATAGTTTAGAATATTAGTTCAAAAGTAAAACAAAAAAAAAACGAACTTATGTTTATTACTTTACTAATTCGGGATTCTTTTACCTATTAAAACATACCCAACGTTGTTGATATATAAACTACACCTCTATTTCAATTGTTTTATTTGTCAAACTTTAAGTATGTAACTTTATTCAAGAAAGGCAAATATCGAGAGGATCGAGTCAATTTTATTTATTTAAATAAATCTGGTTTTGGTGTTCTCACTTAATTAATTAATTAATACCAATGCATCAAACTAGTTTTGAAGCTAGAAATAAGTTGATCTTAAAAACCTATTTTGTCGAATCAATCTTACTATTGAGTCTGAAATAAAAAACAGACATATCTCAGCATCTTTAGTAAAAAACCAACCAATCAGACTCTGCCTTATCTAAACAACCGGTGATATATGCTTTAACTACCAATGAAAGGTGTTACGCTTGGCTAACAATCCGTAGAGAATGCGTAGATCAGTAACACGCTTGCATGATTCCGATTACACTCTTTACCAATGCGACTCCCACTTAAACAATTAACGCAACAATTGCCAGCAAATCGTAGACAATCAGCAACAATGTCTTCATTTCATAACAATATCTCAATGATTCCAGAATATAAAAAAGCGTGAACCAATACTACAATAGGTCTAGAGCGGAGATTGCTCCACCATCGCTGTTGCCAATGCGTATCGATAGACAAGAAAAACTAGGCTGGTTCCACAGTTTGCAACGCTGCGTAGTCACGAACCCGTTCGCAACGCAACTATGAAAAAAAACTATAAGATTATTCGCCTGTGAAGGTGACGCAAACTAATTCCTATAATGCTTGTTAAAAATGTAACAGATCTCACCTCAATTTAGCTGTTCTATCTATATATTACGAGTATATAAAATCGATATACCACTCATTCATTCACTGACTCTGTTGTGATCTCTCATCACAAAATCTAGAAAACTACATAACCTACGAAGCTGACACTTGGTAGATAGTTGCCTTATGGAGTGTAGAAGTCCATTAAGAAAGAATTTTGCGAAAGAGCCAAATTAGGGGGGTTTAACGTTAACGCGGACAACGGATAGTACCTGTCGTAATAAAATAAAAATATGAATAAAGTTAATTGTGACATTTATTTACATTTTATCAGTGGTATGCTCTTGCCCAAGCATAATAGAGTCCATATCAATATCATATTATGTCGCAGATAGCATTCCTCGTGTTATTCTCTCATACGATTGCGGTCGAAGCAGATTCACACGCACCGCCAACTTTTTTTAGACGATCGCATCGACAAGCGCGATCATTGATTTATTTCATATCACTATTTTAGGAAACATGTCGTTGCGCCGCTCGTGTTATGGCTCGATATGAAATTACTCGCCGATGAACTCAAAACGAGAAGTACGAGTAAATAGTTTCTGATGTTAGATGGATCGATTATGTCCATGGACGTATCATGACTCGCATAATGCGGCGTATCGTTGCAGAACCAACCATAAAACCCCCTGTTAAGCGCGCATTACTTACACCTATATCTGGTCATGTTATTTAAAGCTTCTTCATTGAATATTATCTTTCTGTACGAGTATGATATTTATGAGATTTTTATTTCATATTTATGTCTTCTAATATGGTCGTAGCCGAGATAATTTAGAAAATTATTAGGAAAAAACGTTTCGAATTTTCATTTACGTCCACTTCGACGATGTCGCAAGCGAAGCTTTTAAAGTAGAATTAATGTACACGTCTCGCTGTGGACCCACTTTGCAAACGGTTGTGATTGTAAATTACGTGATCAATATTCAGATGACGTCGTTGACCAATAAACTATCGAAACCGGCCATACCCAAAAAGCTTTAAGTATTCAAAGCATGCTCCGATGTTCAAGCTGCCATGCGAAATAATTATCTAATCCATTATCGCACCCGCTCTCATGGACCAATCAGAAGGGAATTCGTTGTATTTTGATGCAAATATTTGTATGTGGCTGGACTGGTAGGCCGTTTTAGCCAATGGCAGGTTGATTTGGCTCGCATGCGCAGTCTTATGACGATAATGTTTGTAAAATGTACGGATTGCATGTGGGAACGGGGGCGACGCGCGTCGTGGGAACCGCCGGAAATCGGGACCTTTTTTCTGACCGTACCTTGCATCGCCTACATGCTGCTTTTGCCGGCTATTAGTTATGTGAGCGGCGTCCGCAATTATATTTATTGACGCCGATTTGGCGCAATTACTAAGAACAAGATTTATCGAGATGTCCTCGGAGGATAAGCGGACAGCTCACTGAACACTTTTTCTGTTAGTTGAACCATTAAGGCTCCTCTAGACATTAGGACATTTTCACACTTTTCATACAAACGTAACTACGATTCCGATTTTGATAAAACTGAACTGATAAGTATATTTAAATAGAAGATATGATTTTTTTTGTCCCGTCTTAAGTAAAATCTACCACATAATAATCTACTAGTTGATTTTTGATGCAATCTTTTTCTATCAGCTACAGCCTGCAGGAACGACAGACCAGACGGAAGCATATAATTAATCCGGTATTTAACCATAAACTTCAATTTATTCAGTACCAGCTGTCGCAGAATTGACCCGCTTGGAAGTAATTACCTTCATCTCGTAAAATAGGATCACAGCACGCGCCATTTACTTACGCCATTTTAATGGAAGCTAAGCTGGTTTCGCAAACGCATCACAGTTTTATGTTTGATACTAATATTTATTTGAATATTAATGAAAATACTGTAATTTGCAGTTCGTTATTCCAACGCAAATAGAAACATGAAAACTGAGTAGGTATTTGTATTGACACTTGTGATGTTCAGCCGCTACATTGAGTGGTGTGCTTAACTTACTTTTTAACTCCCGGCGCAAACAGTGGGGTGTATAAGTTTATCGTATATGTATATCTGTTTGTGGCATCATAGATAGCGACTTTGTTTTTTGTTTGAAAGGTGATTTAATCGAGAATGTTCTCATCTATGCTTCAAGAAAATTAGCCGTTTGAAAATCATCAACTCTTTTAATCAAGGGTTTTTAAGCATTTATAATTTGTACACAATTATGTTCACAATATAGAGAGCGGTCAACGCAACTTCATATAAAATCTTAGTTTAATTCTGACATTAGTTTTAAAAGAAATTTACGTTTGTTATTCTGTACTATAGTTTCTATTGCGTACGACTCAACATTTACCAAGCTTAAGTAATTTTTTTTAAATAATAGACTTGCGTTAGACCACTAACTCGCTTCCATAAATTTGGTTTTCGTCATCAAATTTGGCCTCAATAAACCAAGAAAAAGTAGAAATGTCTTTAGATGGTAGAAAAGACTTCATTTTTCTTAGGTCTTTTCCAAAACACCACGTTCTACCCAACTCAACAACCACAATTTCAACAGAATTATGCATTTTCATTACGTATTCTTGGTATAATCTCAACGAAATCCTATACAGAGACGCGGGTAGATAACAAAACAGGCTGTCCCGTAATTTATGGGCCACCATTAGAGTGTAGTTTAAATTCACTGCATTACATTTGCATTGGAGATTCGGATTTGCGGTGACACGTCCAGTATTAAAATGATGTATCGTTGTTTGATTGCGAGGGGAAGTCGCAACCTGTTCCGGGACCTTACAAGGAATTCCAGAGCCTCAATAGCCCTAGAGCTAGATATTGGAACTGTCATGCAGAACTGCTCATTATTTATACTTATATAAGTACGAGTAAGCTATTAGATATGGTATTAAAATATTTTAGACTTTCAAGAGGCATGGCCTAATGTCTTAATTTTTATTAAGTGATCAAAAAATATCATATCAACGAAAACAAAATTAAATATCGTTCGAATATAAATATGACATAAAGTATTTTAATATCATGCTAGACCGAGAGCGCACTATAGCACATTATGTCGACAAGCCATGCGCGCGCCTTATAAATGTTACACTAACACTCGCTTTGCGGGAGAGAAACAGAGCATCATCTCTACATCCACTTCAAAAAAATAACACTACATATTGGAAATTTATCAGCTAATTCAAATTATTATATCTAATTTTTTCTTTTTAATTAGTATGTGTTATGTTTTTTATTATATGCCTGTTATTTGTAGTAAATGTAAAATTAGGACACCAAGCGGTTTCAGTGCGAAGCGAGACGAAAGTGCGGGTTGCGCGAATTACCATTGAAAAATAAAAGTACCGGATGCGGTTGAGTCTTTAGTCAAAGTATCTTAATCAAACACCGTCAGTAATTCTAGAATAATATTAACAAAATGTATACCACGTCGGTTTTTATTTACTGAAGTTTATTGGTCATATAAGCAAAATCGAAAGTTATTTCTCTAGATTTATCTGTCCAAGTAAATAATTATGGAGGATCAATAAATGATTTAATATAACCACAAATAAGAAAACATCATCTAAATGTGAAAGGGGCGTCTATCTAACTTGGCATTAACGATTATTTACGTTTATAACAAGAACCGAATGGCCGATGTCATTTGAGTAAAGTAACGACTGGTGATTTCTCATAATCGGCACGGTCGCTGTGATTTCTGTGGTTGTGAAAATTTCATGTCTCTAAATATAAACGTACAATTTATGTATAATGATTACATCGAGATACAATATTATCATCATCAGCCAGAAGACGTCCACTGCTGAACATAAGTCTCCCCCTACAACAATATGTATAGTCACAATCGTGGCAAAAAAATCCGAACCAAAACTTGGGGACTTGGGGCACGCTACGAATTGCGCCGACTTTTTGGTTACAAGATAACCGACCCGACTACAACGCCGCGCGATGCCAGAGCTACGACGATATAGCAGACAACTAACGTTGAACACTATGCAAGCGACATAACGTCTAAATTGGAGTAAATGTGGCATTGTGAACTATATAATTGATACAATGTATGTACAATGACGCTCGGACGTTTTTTGACTGTTTTTACTGAGAGATTGTGACTATATAGGAATTGTATCTCGATAAATGATTTCCAATAAACAAAACAATACTTCGTAATGTTTGCATGAAATATCAAATTCATGACTGTCGGGATGACTGACAAACGCTATAGAAGGCAGCAATAGAAATACCGAGTAATTTAATTCTAGAAGGACAGCATAATTTGGAAAGATAACAAATCCTGTTATTTAATTAGCTAGTTAAACAAATAATCAACGATGTACAATACAACAGGTTGTGCGGAAACCGATATTCTGAAGCATGCCTTACAATCGCAGTCGAAGAAAAGAAAGTAGTATGGATGCTCGATACAGAAAAATAAAGTTTCAGACATTAAGAGAAAATAAAACATATCATTACATACTGAATAATCGATTACATAATGCCATTGGAACCTCTAAAAATATATATTTCACATTACAATATAACATACGAGTAGATTTATTTCTACTGATCTATTAAATCTACTGATTTAGATATGTTCACATAATTTTAGACAGGAGAAAATAAAAATAAAAACGTTTTTGTGTAATGTGTTAGTCTAATAGACTCATAATAAGAGTTACAGCCTATTCTATTTATTTTAAATACATTAATTAGATTACAGCTCATATATCTATACTAATATTATAAAGAGGAAAGATTTGATTGTTTGTTTGTTTGTTTGTTTGCATTGAATAAGCTCCGAAACTACTGAACCGATTTGAAAAATTCTTTCACTTACGGGAAGCTACACTATCCCCGGGTGACATAGGCTATAATCTATACCCGTGCGAAGCTGGGGCGGACCGCTAGTTGTGTTATAAAACAATTAAAAAACTGCCGAGTTTTAGTAGCTACTACTAAACTAAACTAAAACTACTAGCTGCACCCCGCGGTTACACTCGCTTGGATACCCTCGATAAAAGTAGCCCAAGTTACTTCTTATAAAATCAGCTACCTGCCAGTTAAGTTCCGTTAAAATTGGTCCAGCCGTTTTGGAGTCCACAGGGAACTTACACACATCGATTTTAATATAATTATAGGTATAGGTAGATTACGGTATGTGACGGATCGGGACATCTGACTATGGACTTGAATGAGATACTATGGGTAAGATCTGTACACATGAACGAGATTAACGCTAAATAAGACAAACTGGCTAAATAGAGAAAAGGCTTATGTCCTATAGTGAACTGAATGGGCTGCAGATGATGATGTTCTGACTATAAATAACAATGACTATAAAAATAATAATAATAATGACTATGACTATTTATTTAACTTATAATACGATTTGACATGTAAAATAACATTTTATGAATAAATATGAATATGAATATATAAATAGACTATTTATAAAATCTTACTAAGTGCTCCTACTGTTTGTAGTTTCCAAGATAAGCTCTCGCGTCGCCAACGCAGAGCCCGGAACGTAGGTGGTCACGCCTTTATCGATGCTACAATACCACTGCACCGCACCGTTGGATTTTATTATGCCTCCCCTCAATAAATTCAGGAATAGCGGATAACAGGAATGTAACAGGAAGATGCTTGGCACATGTTGTAGGCGAACTTTTTATATTATACAAATATGCATAGGAAGAGATCATCTACCGTAAAATATCTTAGTTTTACTGAGATGGAAATATAGCATCGATTAATGCTATGCTATGGTATATTATCTGCTAGGTTTTGATTTATTAGTTGCAATATTTAAAATTCGGTATGAAGTTTTTATTACTAACTTATTGTTATTAGCGTTTAAACACATCGTACCTTCAATCGACTTGTAGTAGCATTTAGTAAATGGCATTTTCCCTCTCAATTAACTTAAGATTGACTAACTTTTTATCCTTTTGCGGTCGAAAATTACACATCGCCATTAAAAACTTGTTAGATGGACTACTCATAGGCAGTGATGCAAAATAAAATTGGCTTGTTTGTACTGGACCAATATAATACGATTAGCGCACGCCACATATAGAAACAATTTCTCGAAACTGGCTAGAGCTAGGTATTTATGGCGCCATTAAATTTGATTACGAAAGTAATGATGGCTTCGAAAAATAAATATTAGTTCAGAGTCAATTTTTAAATTGCCTTGATACCTTGAAGAGTTGATTTTGGACTAGTTTGAATGTCGGATGCATGTTTTTGGGTAACTATACTATTAACTCACTAGTATTATTAACAGACGTTGAAGATAATTTGAGATTATTTTACTTTTACTTGCTTTTTACAGGCTTTTATTTAGCTTGAAATGTTATGCAAACATTGCAATTTGTGTGTGCGTTTGTTTATGTCAAATCTTGCAAGCTGAATTAGCACTCTTATCCTACAAAGTAGAGTTTTTTTTGTTCTATTCCGATGACAATGCATTTTTATGGTAAGCATGACTGAATCAACATCCAGGATTAGCTCCAGATAAAGGAACTCTTCAACGATCAACAGCAGAGATACAAAACTGATGTACGCATTTTATTACGATAGCAGTCTTTAAGTTTTACCATGACATGGTTGCTGCACTCAGGTTTGGGTCCTGACTAGGAAACTCCTCAACGTTTAACAGCACAAAGGCACGAATAGTAGTATACGCATTTTAAAATTATTACAATAATATATCATAGTCGGATTTTTTACGCGACGATGCAGTCAAAAATAGGGGATTGTGTTTAACGTGTATGTTCCCACCAACAACATTAATGCTTCATCCGATTTTCTTAAATAAGTGTCGATAGATTCTTCTAAGTTTAGGGATGATCCCTAAGTAGGTGACGTCATCATGGATACAACATGGCGACATGTAAAGTAAGAAAAAACTAATGATGTGATTAGGTCCTCAAGTCCTCAAGTAGGTCCTCATTGAAATTAAATGATGGCTTGTTTTCTTGACGAATCTCTTGTGTATTTCCGTTTTTACGTTTTCTTAAGTACAATAAGGAATTTAGGATTTTGGGAAGTTTTTTTTTCATTGATGGCTATTAAAAATGAAAATGCGGTGTACAAAATTTTTGGTTCTGGTGCACTGTTTGCGAAAAATACAAACTTGTTTTGTTATTGACATTGGTTCATTCCAACATTAAATTGCTTTTATCGACCCAAACTTTTAGACTGTGGAGTTCTTAGTTTTTTAACACCAAGAATTTCATTATCAACTGCCAACTGGTAGTGGGCTTGAGCATTTGGATTGTCTTTAGACCTTCAACGGTCTATGGGCAGGCAACTGTATTTGTAGTTTTAGTTTTAGCTTGTATTTTGTTTAGTTAATAAATGCGCTTGCCCGTTAAATTATATTTTCATTATCATATCTATATCTGACATTATGTAACAATGTGTAACAAATGCAGGACGTTCCTTCGATTAGCCAAATATGTCTATCGACTTGTCTATATCGAGATATCGATTGATATTACCTTGCGATAATAGAACCGGACGCGACAAGTGTGCTCCACAACTCTACATCCGATAGAGCTGGTACATACTATGTTATTATGAGATAGATCAAACGCCTACAATAATTCGTAGGTATATTTGACGAGTGAAAGTGTGCAGGCGGCTCTTGTATTTATTTGATCAGGATTTTATTTGTTTTAGCTTTACGTGGAGTTATAAAACGGATGATATTGCAGTAATAGGCTTAAGTCCTCACATCGCAGACAAACTTGAACTTTAAGAGAAAGCATTGACCATTGATAGATTCTTCGCCGCTTCTTATTTCAACGATAATATTTATATATATTTTTTTCTATGGTGACGGCTATGCTCGAGGTTTCTTTACGAGATCGAATCAAAAATGAGGAGATCCGTGGACGAACGAAAGCTACCGACATAGCCCACCGGAATAGCAAGTTAAAGTGGCAGTGGACAGGGCACATAGCACGCAGAACAAAATGGCCGATGGGGCCGAAAGGTTCTCGTAAGGGAAAACGGAAAATCTAAAAAAAAATATTACATGCTAACCTACAGAAACTGTATATTTTTACTACATTTTATCAATATCCATTCAGCCGTTGCGGAACTGAGTGTGGACAAACATACACAAACATTAATATTTTTAATTTTAGTGTAATAATATAGTGTTAGTATGATACACACATAATTATTTCAGACATGTAGAGAGTTATTTTTGATTTTCTTTGGTAACTAAATGCCTATTTATAGATTAACAATCTCTATCTCTTCTCTACATAGTATAAATTAAGGTCGCTTTCCGCGTCTGTCTGTCTGTCTGTATGTCTGTATGGCCGCTAACTCCTCCTAAGCCACGCAACGGATTTTGATGCGATTCACCATCAGTTAGATACATTTTCACGGAAGGTTTATATATATATATATATAACTAGCGAGCTACCCCGGCTTCGCACGTAAATTAATCCCGCGCGAAGCCGGGCGGGCGGGTCGCTAGTAACTTATAATTTGAAACATTAATTAAGCTAAATTACATACAATAAAATATAATAACTACCCCACTAATAACTACCTATATGTGAAATACAAAAACTTAACTAATTGAAGATCGTTTATAGTATCTGTAGGCAACAAAGGAAAGGAGAAAAATATTTTACATTGAAAACTCAGTCTAAAACCATGCTGTTATGCTTTACCAGTTGAGCTATTACGTCACTTGAGCAGTAATCAGACGGAATATATGAGTACGTAATTACGTATACCTACATTATACCTTAATAACCAGTATATAGATCGTTAGCGCCTTAATAGGGTCAAAGCGGCTCTGGATCCTCCACAACAATGCTAACTGCTTGATTAACATAACGTGGACGTTATAATGTACGTTATAACTAGGACACGTGGAAGGCCGAACTGTGTCTAGGGCTACCATGGATTGGCAGAATTCCAGACTTCAAACTATACCAAAGAAGATAAATATACCATATTAGATACCAAATATTTTGGGCAGAAACTTAGCCTCGCAATCTAGAGCCAACGTGGTCAGCATTTTGGCTACGTTGCCTTAAATTAGAGATCGTTTGAACTAATCGTATGTATAGATACTATTACCGATCTCCAAAAAAGTTCAGTTTTTTAGTTTTATATTTCGTTTATAGGTAGGAAAACATTTGGCTAATTAATACAATTTAGGAACACTGTAAAATATGTTACGCGTATCGTATCTTATCTTAATATCTATAAATCTCGCCTTGGAGAGATCTTGACCACTTTGATACGAAGCCAAACGATACAAATGACTGTAATCATCGTCGTATGCTCAGCTCTAACCATTTCATAACTGCACTGGCGTCATTACGCACATGTTATCCATATAACTGGTGTTTTGTATGGAACATCTGGTCATGATTTATTGCTTACGCAAACTGCTTATTATCGTCATCAGTCCACATAATTCTCATGTTAGTCCCATCCGATCCTCCAAAAACCTAAGTTTTTACTTTGCAAAGTGTGACAGAAACGCGAACAACTTGAAGAACACAAGGCATTGAACAAATATGTGGCCTCGTACAATATGGATCACACACCAGTAATTTTGTATGAAAATACAATTTTTCCTGACGTTTTAAAAAAAAAATAAAAAAAAACATCCCCATTTCACATGTACCAGAGTCACAATAATACCTTTAGTATATTTTTTTTATATATACATAGTGAGAGTCGCTGGCATCCAGTGGATGTAAAAGGCAGGCTGTCGTTCAGTGTGTAGGTTAAAGGGGGAGGCCTATGTTCAGCAGTGGACGTCTTCTGGCTGATGATGATGGTATTTTTTTATACCTTCAAAACTGAGATCTATACTCATACGCAATTATGCAAAGTTTCATGCACTTGTATTAATAACTGTAGAAGTAAAAAAGTTATTAAAGAATTAGGGCGGACGGACAGACGGATTAACAGACAGACGGACAGAAATAACATATAAGGGTTCCTTGTAGTACTATAGAATCCTAAAAAGGAGGTTCTCAATTTGACTGTTTTTTTCTATCGACGCCTCATTTATCGAAGTCGTTTGAGCTTTGAATCATCGGGAATAAATAGCGTTTAAAACCTTCATAATAATCGCTTCGCGCAACACTTGGACCGTTGTCAATCTACATCAATAAAACATAATAACACGGCGTTGCACCTAAGTGTAGTGATATACATTAAGTGTAATAACACATAGTGATATCAGTTATGTTATGAACATGCATTGAAGGAGGGGTCAACCTTGGCCGAGATCTCGTCACGATAAACATCACCGATATAGATTTACTATACGAGATAAAGTGATTCTATGTTATATATTTGTCAACAGAAAAATACACGTAAAAGAAATAAGAGAAGCATAAACCCTATTGAAGATTTTTCTTTAATATTACTTTGACATTGAAGACGCAGCGTAGGCCTTCCACTAGATGGACCGACGACACTGTGAGAGACGCAGGCATCCAGTGGATGCAGATGGCAGGCTTTTGTTCAGTGTTGAGGTTAAAGGGGGAGGCCTATGTTCAGCAATGGACGTCTTCTGACTGAGGGTGATGATAATGATGATGATGATGAAATTAAATTTTTTAAAGAAATCAACGCTACTTTTTGGTATTTTTATTCTTCAAATCATAAGATGGAATACCATATGATAAAATTATAACGCTTATACCATGCTACAATAAACATGTTTTTGGCCATTAAGAAGTTTTCGGATACGAGAACTCAATTTCTCAATACCTCTTTAACTTATCCATATAAAGAGTTAATTATTGAGCCACAAGATAAAATTCGTTTCTCCAACGAAAATGCAAGGTTGAATGGTAAAAATAGATTTTGCTCTTGTTTCTACACCAATTATTTTATAAAAAAGGACATACTTTAATCAGAATACCTTAAAGGACAAAGAAATAACCAAGTTTCAAGTCAACAATTATTGGTGGTTAGTTTGCCATTTGTGGTTTTGAAATGAGGAAAAATGGTTGGGTTTTCACGTAAAAAAAGTTACTGATTGATTTAATTATATAAGTTACAAAACAAAGCTAGCCCTAACTTAAATTACACCAAACATACACGAGCTTGATTATACAACCGTACCAGTTCGTTCAATCCATGGTTTAATATTATACTCCGCCAGGTATAGCAGTCCGAGAAATAATGTGACGTGGGCGTCCCACAATGATGTCATCAATGTCATGGATACACGAACACGTGCATAAGCAAGAGCAGAATAAGTAATTTACAACAAGTTCGAGAGAGATGACGATACACGAAACAATGGCGGACTCTCTATGATTTTCTGTGTTAACACAGAAAATCATAGAGAGTAGCGTGAAATTATAACTCCCCAATATTCGTATATTACCTGTGGGAATCCAATAAAGCAATGTGGTTTTGATAAAATTGTGTTTAATATATTCAATTTGTGCTTAACTTGCTTGAGCGGACAAACCAAATGACAATAGAAATGCTTTTTGTATTTCATTTAATAGATGATTAACGAATTTGTTTCCCAATATCTGTGTAGGTTGCAATAAAGTGGCAACTAGACAGTGAGGTAATTCTGGGACAACTGCCAGAGTGCCAGACCTTGTTTTCTTGGATCATGGTTCCATCTACAATTGTAACAAAAGCGCAGGCAATCGACCTTCCGATACAACCCGTGCTAGACCAGTGGGCTGTCATTAGGAACGATCTAGCACCATTCAGGTCCTATTCAAGCCCCATTCAGTGAGCGGGCCGTAATGTCTGTTTACCAGGCCTTCATTAGAGGTCAAGATCTCCATGCGTTGATAATGTAATGACACATGACGCAGTAGTTTATGGAAATAGTAGATACTCATAATCGACCAGAATTTCATGGCAAAAAAATATTAAATCATAGTTATGACATGTTTGCATAGCTATTTACGTCAGAATCAGTGTTTGGATGAGATGCGATTTTTTTTTAATTTTGCAAGCCGAACAAACAAACAATCAGTCTATTACATTGAACCAAGGATTTTATATATACCCTATCTATGCATCGAACAAATTGCACAATACATAAAACTTGGCAAAAAGTCATCAGAACTAACCTTCGCATCTGTCAAATGTCAGAGTAAAATCTAAAAATATAATTATGTAATGCGCTTTGACAAATGATATTTTTGTAATTTGAATATTAACAATGAATACATACCTAGTATATCGAACTAACTAGTAAAAAGTATGCTGGGTACGCTGCCAACTGGTAGTGGGCTTGAGCATTTGGATTGTCTTTAGACCTTCAACGGTCTATGGGCAGTCTAACTGTATTTGTAGTTTTAGTTTGTATTTTGTTTAGTTAATAAAGGCACTTGCCAAGGTAAAAAGTAAAAAGTGTTAATTATATCTATCAAGTTGTTTCAATGGTTCTCAATAATTTCTACATTTTTGTGCCAAGCTGTATATCTAAAATGCATGTTATGACAAAATCAATTTATAAGCTGATGAGCATAATTGTTTTAGACACCATTTATTAAGTACTTAAAGCTAAATAATAGTTATTTATATTTCATTTGGTGTCCAAGAATTGGAAATTAATTTGAAAACGAGATAATACAGGTTTACACGGAACGACGATAGTATGCCGAAAGAATGTCATTGTCTTTTATTTTATTGTACTCCCCATTATGTATAAGCTATTTTTATAATGGGACCAACCCTCAAATCACGAAAAGTCAGCTGTTCCATAGAAAAAAATATCATTCAGAAACATCGAGATACAATACCTATAGAGCACTTATCAACTCTAAGTGAAAACAGTCAAAAATCGTCCGAGCGTCGTTGTACATACCTAGACATCAAGTAATACATAGTACATAATGCCATGTTTCCTTTAATTTAGACGTTATGTCGCTTGCATAGTGTTCTACGTCACTTGTCCGCTATATCATCGTGGCACGAGCATCGCACGGTGTTGTAATGGATCGCGGTTACCTCACAACTAATCAAAAAGTCGGTGCAATTTATACCGTGCGCTGTTTTGGTAAGGACATTTTTTAGCACGTTTGTGACTCTATGGGTATTGTATTGTGATTCTATGGGTATACAACGAAATGTATGGAACAGTTAATATTTTATTGGCGATTTCAGGGTTTATCCAATAGTAAAAGTTGTGTATAATGATGAGCACAACGACCTCCTTTAGACTTAATACCACCATTCCGTGTAGCCATGTGTAATAATTAAAAATGTCACAATAAATTTTATTATAACAACATCTCCTTGCAGCTAAAGCACAAAATATATTGTTTTCTTGTAAATTAATGATACTGTCAGGCCATAACAAGGCTTCCGCTAAGCAGTCTAGACAATCTAGACTACTGTGACTAATTCGTTACACATAAAAACACTTAAGATACTAAAACTAGTTTTGCATCAGAAGCACCTTTCATATAACAGTGGCACAATGATAGGTGTGATATATTAAAAATTAACAATGAGAGTTGACAATGGACTGCCCACGATGCAGACCTTGGCATTCTGTGAAATGTCTAGCAGATCTCAGGATAATATCGACAATCATGTTGAGAAGAAAGAAGGCAGAAAGGATACTCCTTTAATAGTTACACAAAACTTGAACACTAAATGCAAAATTTAGACGGTGCTTAACCAACCCTAATATTATGTACTGTAGCTGCAATAATAAAAAAAGTTGATAACTTCATTTATATGTAAGTTTTTAGGCAAAAACCTCAATTTCTTTTACCCATTTTTGGCAACTATTTGACTCTAGTTTGAGAACCGCTGACCAGATCGGTGCGAACGGCGCACCGTCTGACGCGCCTGAAACGGAAATTTTCTTATACACTACTAGCGGTCCGCCCCAACTTCGCACGGGTATATATTATAGCCTATGTCACCCGGGGATAGTGTAGCTTCCCAACAGTGAAATAATTTTTCAAATCGGTTCAGTAGTTTCGGAGCCTATTCAATGCAAACAAACAAACAATCAAATTTTTCCTCTTTATAATATTAGTATAGATACATTTTTCTCCTTTGATACAAAATGTATACACAGTAAAAAACTGTTTTTCCGGCATTTTTTTTCTACAGTTTACATGAATGTCATTTCGCAGTACCAAAATGATCAGTATTGATACCCACCACAAACATATATTACAATAAAATTAATCACGACATCAACATTATTTAAGCAGTGACTCACCGCCTGTAAAAGTTAAATTACAGTTTTTCTTTCGAATTTGGCGTTTTACGTCTTGTGCATTTGCCAGTGTCCAGTATGTAGTCTGGGTGTTTTAAAGTCGGGAGGGAATCAGTGTCTTATATGCAAGCGTGCTCCATCGCAAACAGCATAGCTTAACTTTAGGTTTTTAACTTAGGTGACGATCAAACGCAAGCTTATTTTTTTATAAAAATAAAAAAGTGGATTTCGTATGTGAGGTGTCATTGGATTCGTTTTCATGTCCATTACATTTTGCGGTTGGGTATTTTGTTTTTTAATAATCTACTTGTTCTACCTCTATTAAATTCGGACCAAGCATATATTTGTTCTGACAGCTTTTTACAATATTATTGCAGCTGTCAACTGGAAACGAATCTAACGACACCTCACACATCAAAATCAGTAAAGCTATTTAGACTCACTTTATCGAGATTTTATGCAACTTATCCTTCTGGCGTATTCTTTGTATGAACGGTATCTATTTTCGTGGTACTTTCGACATTCGATATCGATGAGCATTGAGTATTCAATACACACGACATTAGTTCCGCGAACGACCTGTCAAACGAAATGTCAGTGATGTGACAAAGTAGTCGGCGTTTCGTAATGTTGTTTTGTCGTTGCAATCATGATACCTACTACCCAAAGGGACGGAACGCTTCAAACAGAAAAAACGAGCAGAGCGAGAGGTACCACGTTTAGCCATTTGTCCCTTTCTAGTGTTGACATAATCACTGATACTAATTCCTCATTACTTTTCATACTTTTTTATATTTTTATACAGAATAGATCTACGTTTGGCCACTAACTCGCCTGATGGTAAGCAACGGTGTGGCCGAGGATGGAACACGTTGATCTAGTAGAAATCTATTCATTCTAGCCTTGAAGATGCCTAGATTGTAGTTCTCAGGAAAAAAGGAGGACAGCAGGGAGTTCCATTCTTGGACAATACGTATCATAAAAGACAACCCAAATCATTGTGTACGAATTTTTGGAATTTCCACGAGGAAGGGGTGATAGTGTGCTGTCCTTCTACTTGTCCTGTAGTAAAAGGGGAGGGTGGAATAAGGTCATGAAGCTTTTGCTCACACTCACCAATATATATCCGGTAGAAAATAGACAGACAAGCTACTTTACGGCAGTGCTCAAGGCTTTGTAATTTATTAGCGACTAGCTTGCTGTCACCAATCAGCCTCATAGTACGCCGGTCTAAGGAATCTAAAGCTTCCAGTTGGTACTTGGCTGCTTCGTCGAATAGGTGGAAGCAGTACTCAACACACGTACATACTAATTTATTCCTTATTTATATCACTACAATAAAAAACGGATGCACCCTAAATAACCATAAGAGTTTTCTTTTAGATATTATGTTTCACAAATAAAAATATTAATAATTAAAAATGATGCTGATAAAATCATGTACGGACCATCCAAATTAATACCAAATTTACGGTTACAATATTTTTCCAAAAGTGGCAACACCACACACTAATATGTGTTCATGAATGTCATTGTATATAAGACATGTAGTGTGAAAGGGACAAATGGCTAAACCTGGTACCTCTCGCTCTGCTCGTTTTTTCTGTTTGAAGCGTTCCGTCCCTTTGGGTAGTAGGTATCATGGTTGCAATACCTATTTTGTATTTACAAATTTTAGTTTCTAGAATTGACTCCTGTAATACAGTTAACCTATCTAGTATATGAGTCAGATTCGCTTAGCTTGGATCTGTAATAAGTTTTTTGTGTAGGTAATTTCAGTTTTTGCTTCACCAATTCTGTTCTATTCCTAGTGTGAAATTGCTCTGTTTCATTCCCTTCTTCAAAATAATGTTGTTAAGGCTCACCAGCCAGATCTATCGCTTTCGTACTTTCAACATGTTTGAAGATAATTTTCACGGAGTTGAATTTTTACATGTTGGTTCTGTTCCAATCACAATGCGTTTTTAAGGTAAGCATGACTAAATCGACATCCAGGATTAGCTTTAGATAAAGGAATTCTTCAACAGTCAACAGCACAGATAGAAAATTTTGTGTACGCATTTTATTGTGATAGCCAGTTTTAAGTTTTACCATGACAATAAGTAAACTTTTCAAGTTCTGACCGTACAAAGTTATATGAAAATTTAGGCGTGGGATTACCGCCGATTTGACGGAGTTGACGGTACAAAAATACCCCTAATTATTGTTTATAAACTTTCTATTCTTTCCTAGTCTGCTTTCAGTAGTATGTTTCACAAATTATTGAGCAATATCCTTCGGCTCTGCCGGCCCACGTGCTAGTGTTGACTTGCGAAGCCGTTTCATTGTTTATAGCCCATTACTACTGACGACTTGCGAACTATGTGTTTGATATATGCGATCCTAATTTGTGCCCTCGTTGAGAAATTGATGCTTGTATAATAGCAACGACTAATTTTCATCCTTTTTTGACAACTCCAGCGAAGATATGCTTAACCGCAGAACAGACTTAGCTAGATATAAATCTAAAGAATGTAAACCGTTTATTTATAGACTAAACTAGCTGCGGTTTGGACATTTTCTTAGGAACCGATATATTTCCGGGATAAAAAGTATCCTGTGTCACTCTACGGCCCTCCATCTCACATCAATTCACGTTGATCCGTTGAAAGTGGATCAAACAACCAACAAATACACTTTCTTATTTTTAAATATGTAGTTGCAATATTCCAGGTTTCTCCATCACAAGTCATATCAATTGAATCGAATTTAATCAGATCACGTGTCACGTCATTTAGATGGAATTCGGGCCAAAAGCTCTGGTTTCCTAGGATAGCGGCACCGTCACGTAGCGGATGCAGCTTTACGGAAGCAACGGCCGTCATGCAAATGGCACCACCACTTTTTGAAGTTACAGTATCAAATACCGCTCTCTATGAAACCACGCAATTTTGTTTATATAGACAACGTTCTAGTGACGTCATTCACCCGCTGTATTGACGGCACCGCTATCCTAGGAAACCAGAGCTTAACAGACAACTCAGTAGATAATTTTAATGCAAAGCTGGTTGTCAACTAAAGCAATCACCATGAAACCCATACATGGGCGAAATAGCGAACTTATACAAATCGGGTCAAATTAAATCGTACTCTGAAATCGGAATTACCGTGATCTGAGCCATTGAATAGAGCATCGATACATCACAGTGTTGTATCACGGAATTAAAGCCTCTTCAGATTAAGCTATAACATATCGCATAAAAGTTTTCCCCGCACTGTCTTTTGCTTGCCTTGCAACTTGAGGGAGTTCTTCATGTCCATTGTTGTCTTGCTTGCACATTTTTCCATTTTGTCACTAAGTGTAAATTTCCATAAAAGTGATAAAACTTTGGAGGCTGTATATCATAACATTACCAACATAGAAGCCTTATCTTGCCTGAATTAGGGTTCCTAAATTAAAAATATGTAGTGTAAAATTAGCTTTTATAAGAATAAAAAAGCCTTTACTAAGTTTAGCTGTATGTGTATGACTTATATGGATAGACGAGAGGCAGCGCGGGAAAAGCTATTTAACTATGTATGACAGCGTAGTCTGAAAAGGCATTTAAGCCCAAATTGGTACAACTGAAGAAGCAATCATTTGCACTCGCGATCGCAACATCAATGCGATTCTGGAGCGGATATTCCGCTTATGGGCCTCATTAAGTAGAAATAAAAAACGGTATTGAAGTCGCCTTGGCGTTTAAATAGCTTTTTAATTAATCAGCAAAATGTATAGTCTGTTTTACAGTCACTACAGTACATATTTAAATTATATATACAAGTATAAGGACTAAATATTTCAAGACGTGTCCCTGTCCAATGTCAAGAGTAGGGCTTTTACTCATTAGGAGTTTGGCAAGGTTTTTAATGATGTAGAAAGTAATGTTTTGATTAATCATGGAAGTGACGGCAATAGCACCTGTTAGCTGTGTAAAGATAGCAACATGTAAAGGGGAGATGAAAAAGTATATTTGAATGTACCTTTATGTAACATATCGCAGAATAAGTTTTTAAAAATGATACTAAAGGTTTCGTACATCTTTTTTGTTCAGGTGTAGGAAAATATGATTCGCCTAAATTGTTTCTCATCAATTGATTCTCAAAGAAAAAATCTTTACATGCGTTAAATTTACTACCCAGTGACCTCAGGTCAGGCAATTAGGAAGATGTGCTTTAGTCTAATCATCGTTCGTGTTCACACTTACTCGTTTTTTCACGTATACTAAGATACCTGCAGAGACGTCTATAAAAAAGGGGTGGGTAGGCCATCTGTAAGTTCAATTAAAAGCATCAAAACTGATTTAAGCCAGATACGTTTGCATCTGTCAGACCATCTTACCATATCTTCCCTTCTTTGTTTGATCGAATCCAGTGACCATCCCTGAACTTAATGGAATCTATCAATACCTCATAGATTGATGCATTTAGGTCGTAGGTGGGAAATATACATACATACAGACACGTTAATAACAATGTCATTATATTTGTGTCATTTGCATCGTCGGGTAAAAAACAAGAATTGACGTAATTACAGCTGGTACAAAAAACTCTTTGTTATAGAGGAACAAAATAATATTCGCAACAATGTCAACGTGAGTTCTGAATAGAATAGAATAGAATAGAATAAACTTTTATTGTGCATAACTGTGTTAACAAAGGTCTTAAAATTATTATAAGTGTCAACAGTCACTATCCTTACGGACATACAATAAATAAGTGCGTACCTACTTTTAGAAACTAAGATAACAATACAGATACTATTGAGATCAGCAGTTACATCACACTAACTAACTAGGTATACACTACAGTTTTAGAGAAACTTATTATCCTAAGTTATAAACGAGTCAGTCTTTAAACTAAGCTAACCAAATAAATGATTATATTGGCTTGTACAATCAAAATACTCATTTAAATTATAAAATACATTTTCCAGGAGCCATTTTTTTAAACAGTTTTTAAATATATTACCATGCATGGACTTAATATTTATTGGCAAGTTGTTATAGATTTTTATGGCTGTTATAAAAGAACTTTTCTGGTACATTGCGTTATTTACTTGGGGCATACATATCTTTAGCTGGTGCTTATGGCGTAAACTTTCAAAACGTGTAGATTTTTTTTCAAAAAAATACTTGTTATTTTGTTTGATAAACAGACAGATCTCTAATATATAAATACTTGTTAATGTTAATAGGCTATTTTCCTTAAATACATTTCGAATAGTTTCTACACTTTGTAATTTATAGATGGCTCTTATACAGCTTTTTTGAAGTATAAAAGTGGACTCTACGTCTACAGAATTACCCCAGAAAATAATCCCATATTTCAAATGAGGGTAAACGTATCCGTAGTATGCTGTTTTAGCAGTGTCTTTATTTGTGACGCTACTCAACGTTGACAGAACATATCTATATTGAGCTAGCTTCGTATTCAAACTGGAAATGTGTGTTTTCCAGTTCAAATGGCTGTCCAGAGTGACGCCTAAAAACTTTGTGTCGGATATTTCATTAATGTTTGCATTATTGTTGACAATTTTTAATTGAATAGGGGATGTTTTATAGTTTCGAAATTGCATAACTTTTGTTTTTTGTGTATTGACGGCAAAGTTTATGGACTCTAACCAGTTTACTAATTCTTTAAGTGTTTTATTGACTTCTTCTTCTAATTCGCCTGTACTTAGATTTTGTTGTTGTATATATATTGTGGCATCATCAGCGAACATGACACAGAGATGTTTAGTGACTAATGGTAGTTCATTGATATATATTAAAAACAGCAATGGCCCGAGAATGCTTCCTTGAGGTACGCCTATTAAGACTTTTTCAAAATCTGATTGTATTTGCTCGACTGTTTTTGTAGATTTGTTGTAAGAATTTATCGCAGTCGATTGTGTTCTACCTGTCAAATAACATTTAATAAGGGACAGTACCGTTCCCCTTATTCCTATGGCTTCTAATTTGTTTAGAAGGATTTCATGGTTTACGCAATCGAATGCTTTCGAAAGATCTAAGAACACTGCTATACCTTTTTTCTTATTGTTTATATCTTCCCATACTTGTTTTAAAAATTTAAATATAGCTAATGAGGTGCTTTTACCTTTCTGAAATCCAAATTGATTACAATTTAGTGTATTGTTTGCGTCTAAAAAGGAGGTTATTCTATTGAAGATCACTTTTTCGAAGATTTTGGAAAAGTTTGGGAGAATAGCTATCGGTCTATAGTTCGCCATGTCATCTTTAGGTCCTTTTTTGTGCAATGGTTTCACAATAGCCTTTTTTAAATCACTGGGGAAATGGCCGGTTTCAATGGATAGGTTTATTAAATAGGTTAAAGGTTCCGTTATAATATTTACGCTATTTTTTATTAATTCTATAGGTATGTTATCATATCCAGCGCTTTTTTTGTTTTTTAACTCGTGAACAATTTTTTTCACTTCCTGTGGACTGACAGGATTAATAAAGATGCTATTGCAGTTCGGAGTAATGAGTGGCTTCTGGTAGGTTGACTGAGTATGGTTTTTATGCAAATTTAAGAAATAATTATTGAAATTTTTCGTTATAGACAGAGGGTCTCTGATTTCTTTTTTGTTAGTTTTTAATTTATCTATAGTAGTTGGAATGTTAAAAACCACTGAACCACCCAAAGGCGTGATTCCGATCCCTTCGCGACCTACCTACGTGGATGATTACTTTCGAAACCTTCGAAGCCTTCAATAATCCTGAATTGCCTTCGGTATTGTGCAACGAGTCACTCAATGTCGGCGTAATTGGCCGAGCATGACTTACATTTTTGTAATTCATGTGGTCAAGTGTAATAGGTATACTTATATGATTTGGGGCTTCGGAGAACGAGATATTGGCTAAATGAAGATGCATGCATAAATGCAGATGAAGATGATGGTCCTGTAAATGGGTTTTTGTATAAATTACTGCATGGTAAATTGTTTTTTTTAATACCATAATTGGCAAACAAGCTAACGGGTCGCCCGATAATAAGTTATCACCGTTGCCTATGGATACCTGTTACAGCAGAGGCATCACAGATACATTGAGACTCCATGCACAGCCCTTTTGAAGAACCCCATGTTATGGGCCGTCGTTTTTTACACAGCTTTGTAATGGTAGAACAAATTGGAATCCCGAAAAAATATGCGTAGCCAAATAAAAATTAAGACGCATAATTTTGTTAACAATTTTAGATTTCTTTTGCGAGTATAGATTCACTGGCAGATCTTAGTTTTATTATACTGTATGTCAGAGACAATTAATTACTATTGATATGTCAATAGTTAACGATAATACGAAACCAGCTTTATAAAAACAAACGGATTCCAGGTAGGTGCAGTTACTGTCCCACAAAGATAAACCATAAACACTGAACAAACAGCCTCGAATAAACTAACTCTAGACAATTAAAGCCCTAAGAATGAATAAACGGCCCCTGAGTAGTATTTCTTAAGAGAATTGGTATCTATTAGAAATCATCGCGGTAATAATGGACTTTCGCGGACCTTACCGTTTGTCCGTCCTTAATATCAGTTTTCACAGTGGAACTCGAAAGCAAACTGTTTTAAGATATAAAAAAAAAAAAAAACATTTATCAGCGATTTCAAAAAGCAAAATAGAGTAAAATGTAATTATGATTACTTACCCAATTTCAATATTGTAATATCATAATAATAAAATATCTACTACTTTTATAATAACCATGTTGAGTACGCATTCAGTCAGCCTATCAGTCAATGATTGTTATTTATATATAAAGAGATGTGTGTATGTATGTATGTATGTTCCCTATGGACTCCAAAATGACTGAAACGATTATAATGAAATTTTCAGGCAATCTTCAGGTTAGCTTAGCGAGTGATCCTGTGAAGTTAAATAGTGATCAGATCGAACAATATTTTTACAAAAAACAAGAACAAGAATTGTAGTCATAGACATATTACACCATAGAGAAAAAAAACATCTGTCAAAGGAGTTGGCTTCAAGGAGGTATATAACGCGGGTGGAACCGTGAGGCGCAGCTAGTTTATTATAGATAGAACAGGAAAATCATGGAGCTTAAGCCATTATAAAGCTTTTTTTTTTAATTCCTTATAATTTTAGTGAGTATAAATCTTAAACCGTTAGTAAACCTACATTTTGTTTACCAGAAGATTAGTACAGCGAGCGCACAATAGCGCGGGGGCGGGCGGAGGCTTCCGATGCGCGCTTTTATTGATTTGCTACTTGCTGGAAGCGTCAATATTTATGTAATAGTTTTATTTTATTTGATAGCTGGCAAAAGATAGACCAATAATTATTGTAACTAAATCAAAGATCTTAAGGTCCTACGTTTCATCTATGGCGGGGAATTCAAATTTCAAACAGTTTTTTTGTTCTTGTAGCTAAGCCGGAATATTTTTTTAAAATGACACATTGTTTGCGCAGATTGTATTTTGTTCTTTACATGATCATGTACAGCTATTTATCAGTAACGCACCATATTACTTATTACTATTTGTCAATAAACCGTTTGAAACAGCAAAAAATTGTTTATTGACAAATGTAAGTAATATGGTGCGTTACTGATAATTTGCATTACAGATACATAACTTTACTTGATTTTGTAAAGAATAATAATTGATTTGCGCAATCATCGTGATCGTTTAAAATAATTACCCAGCCTAGCTACAAGGACAAGAAAATTATTTAAAATTTGAATTTCCCGCCATAGGTGAAACGTACCACCTTAAAATATTATATTATAACAATAGGTAGTATGATAGGTAGGTATCTTGATTCATAGACTGCCCTCAAGCTATTACGAGTTAGCTTCGCTATTCAACCCGACTGACTAATTAGCTTTAAATTTAAAATTGACAGCGGGTGCCTGCCATCAATAAATCTACTTTATTTTATTGCCATCACTAAAATATCCGGCTACTGGTATCCCTTATCAAAACAGTAATCTATTAAATGATCGGTTTATCAAGAGGCATGTAGGCTACATAATGAGGGTATCAAATAGACCGCTAACTTGAAGTAACTTGAGTTTGGATGGTCTGTAATGTATCTAATTAATATTTCGAACCGGCCGTCTTCCTGTTTGGGTAAATTAAAAATGTATCGGTCAAGCGAGCTGTGCTTGAAATGACGGTGTTCTGTAGGAAATATTAAGGGTACTGTAGTGTGAAATATATTTGTTAGACTCAGTTGAAGCATTTATTTGGTCTGTAACTGCAATAGCATTGTAAAAAGCTGAATAAATTTTCTTTTAATTATCTCCTTCAGGCTAACAGCAAGTAATCCAACTAAAGTATCCAAGTACCATAGATCTATACTCAATAAAAAATGGCATCATTTATAGCGAAAAATCATTCAGAGAAAGAAAAGATCATCAGAACATCAGATGAGGTCAAACTCAAGCCTAAAAAAAAGAAGTTATTTACATGCTAACGTAACTTTCTTAACTAATAATTATTTTGTTCTTCACAAATCCGATTCGAATCACTAAAAAATCGAGTAGCCGTCAAGACTAGTTACGAAATAATCGTTTAATGCTCCTAGTTACGCGCACCGGATGCGAAGTAGAGCATCGACAATTTATTGTGTAGGATGTTTTTATTGAGATACCACCAGATAAAAGAGGAAATAATTGAGTGGACTCGATAGAAATAAATGTAGAGTAGTTAGAAGCTTGATTGCAGTTAATTAATATTCAATTTCAACATGTTTGGTAGCGGTACGTAGTTTCTTTAGTTCATAACTTCGAATTGTAGAGAGTTAGTAGTTAACAAAAGGTTAATTGACCATTATGGTTTGGTTCAACCTAACTTATATGTTAAGCATGGGGACTCAAGATTCCAAGAAGTGGTAATAGTAGGTAGTTTTAATCTTTAGAAGTCTAATTTAACCTATAGTAGTTATTTAGTTTAAAGTAATTAGGTAATCATTATCAGCCTATCATGTTCCCACTGCTGGTACACAGGCCTTCTCTCAGAGAGAGAGAGAGAGAGAGAGAGAGAGAGGATGGACCTTAATCCACCATGCTGACCCAGTGCATGTTGGTGAATGTTATATGTCTTTACATTTTTGAGGTTTTGGACATACTGGTTTTATCACGATGTTTTCCTTCACCGTTGTTAAGCCATGGCATCATAACTGCACATAATTAATATTCAATTTTGACTGTTAATATTTTTGTGAATATTAATTAAGTAAGCTAAGTTAATACTATAAGAATAGATATTTTTAATCATAGCAAAAATATTTCTGATACCTACAAGTTACTTCAAAAACAATATTAAACATGTGTTTAAAGTTAAACATGGCTTAAGCATGGTTTTCGTATTCCTTGTCCAGGACTTTCTCTGATGATCTTGGATCTCGGAGAGGTGTCATTACACCTTACTCGGTGCAACCTCGCACTTGCTTTACATACTTATCTGGCCCATCCAACTGTGAACTAATTCCGAGGGATGGGAATACTTATCGATGATTTCACGGCAATATAAATATTCAAAATTTATCTTCTGAATAATTTCAGAGTAATGCTTGATTGAACTGTTTTAAGTCGTTGGATTTATTCGTCGTCGGATAGCCGAAGTTAATTTAAACACGTATTATTTCATTTATTATGTAATTATGGTTATAGTACATGGTTATTACCGGTAATTATCGGTAAGACGATGGTGACGATCACAAAAAAAAATTGTTAAGGTGATAAGAAAATCAAATACGATGGAAAAGTTCATTTATGTAGGTTTTTATTGTCTATCGAGTATCGATAAAGTTGTGCTCGAGTCAATCACTCGTACAACAAGTATGGGATATTTAATACGATTTGCACCGAAGACGTAGCCATTAACGGTGAATCCACTCTTTCTTTGGTCACAATCATGTGCACTTGAACGCCTCTACAACGCAAGGTTGCTACAAAAGAAAGAAATGTAGATTGTAAACATTCCGACGCAGCACGAGACGCCAGTTTTTGCACAAAATAACAGCCATTTCATCGACATCGATATACGCAATTATATGATCAACATTCAACGTACTTCATTTGAATCCAGCTCTAATTGGCACGTAATTTGTAAAACTTTTTTGCTTAGTTAATTGCTGATAGAAGTTAGATCATTAGCATGTTAATTCGCCGTTATTGACTGTAGTGTAATTATTGTATTCATAAAATCGAGTTGGTTATTCTTACTCGGAAGTTTTCGGACCACACGCAAGGAGATCATTACCCCTGCCCAGTTTATTGAGATCTCTTCACGGCCGAAAATTTGTATAATTTTGTAAATTATTCGTATGAATGCGTCGCGGGTCATGTTAAAGTAGCCGCGATGTTATTTCAGGGGGTGGGCACAATACTCCAATTTGTGCAAAAAGTGTGCCCCGTCAATATTATGGAGTAACTTTCCCTTATTTTATTATGGCGAACTTGAGACCACCGGAAAAGTTATGTTTTTTACTACAAAAAATCTCATCTTGTACCAGAATATCGATAAAAAATCTTTGAAGACTTGTCACTACATTGGAGAGTTGTCTCGCATAAACTTAGTACCAGAGTAACAAAGACACTTGATCGATTGTTGCGAATCGATTTGTCGACATAATTCCATTTCATAGGATACCATCGTTAATTACGATTAGCTAGTCGATATTTAGCCGATACATATAATATCGTAGCTGGCCGGCCGGACTGGTTTAAGAGAAACCTGCCAGAGGTGCGCAACCATCCGGGGCGGCAAACAATTCATTATAAATCGACCGTTAAAAACGCGTATAAATTCTCATTCATTAATTCATGCTAATCGATATCCTTAATTTATGATTAACGTTACAATTATTTGCCTGTTAATTTATGAATGGGCGTGTGGATACGCTTTTTGCAGCTCTCTGTAATCGGTTTTCTTATATGGTGCCGTGAAGTTTTTGATTAATTAATGATGTGGCCAGCTCTCATGCTATTGATTAGTACTCACACTTTCTTTAGATGAACATTGCGTACTACATACATATATCCAGAATATGCGCTACGAAGATCTTACCAATATGTTTTTGCAGCCATCGTCTCTCTAATTAAATATCTTTGCGATGAATGTTTTAGTATTACCTGAAACAAATAAGATTAAATTATGAAAAAAATGCATCATAATAATTCTATGATTTAAAGATTCGAGGAAGCTTCCGTTGCTCGAAACAAGTTTGTATTTAAATCCGCTGCCAGCGGTATCTAAATCATAACCATGGCATCTCACATTTTTGGATACAAAGTTCAAAAGTGTGTAGTGTTACAAAGTAATCTGCACAAAATGTTGGTCACCCCTAATGATTTCACCGACGCGCGCGCACGTTCGCTCGTCGCGTGGAATTTAGATACTCCGTTCTTGTTACAGGGACATCTGCGGCGCATGCGGCACATGATCGCGTTTTCTCCTAACCAACACAATAAACTGGAATACAGTACCTTAACTTGCATTTTAAAAAACTTCATCGTGTTCTCTCGGTTCTATCATGTTGAACTGCTAGGGCTCAGGGATTCTCTCAGAGAGAGAGAGAGAGAGAGAGAGAGACTCCAGATATTGCGGTGCAGCTACATGCACATGCTTCCCGTAAACATGGTGCATGTATTGCGCCGAAATATTGAGAGCTCCTTCCACAATCTTATCACGTAACGGGTACGGGTAAATATCCCGTTAATAATCATATAACTGCAGTGAACAACCGTGATAGTTTAAAACAGTGTTTTGTAGTTGGCGAGGTTAGTTCCTGTTCTAGGCTAAGTTTTTTTTGGGTGACAGACCAGACGTTTGACCTCGACTCATGATCTTACGTGAAGGTAAAGTCGAAGATGAAAAACACATTCTGCCTGGAATGGGAATTAGCTCTCACGTGAGACTGCCGAATCACACTGTTTTGGGCTTGGCAACAAATTTTCCGGTTATCGTAGGGCCTTAATTTAAATGTTTTGGTTTTTGTATAAAAGCCAAAAATATACATACATAATAGTCAAAAGGTGATGATGTAACAATTTTTTAGGTTCCACCAAAGATTCCATGAAAATACCCCATATTGCGTTAATTTTTTTGTTTTTAAGTTTGGTTTTTAAGCGGCTAATATTTTTATTGTTTTGATTTCCTACTTGTAACGATAGTACTACACCTTAACAAGCAGAAAAAAAAAAAACAATTCGGTGAAAAAAAATGCAAGATATTTTTGGCACATTAAAACTAATCCTATTGTTAATTTGTACACAACCAGTTGTTGAATTAATAGTTGTTTTTGTGATGCATAACTTCTCTGCGTAGTTCCTTGCGTAGTATGCAAGCTTTATAATTCTGAGATGGCGCATACTATGTCACCACTGCTTATGTAAGGCTAATTACATGAGACGCTTTATTCAAATCATTTGAAATCAGGTGGACGTGGTCGGTCGTCAGTGGAAAACTGGATATAAATCGAAAGCTTTGGGTTGCGAAGACTTGTTAGAGAGTTATGTGCTAAACGCTAGAATTTATGGAAGCTGTTATTATTATTTCCTCTGTAAATAGCTTATCATTATAAAGAATATACGGTATTTTGTTTATTGTTCAAACTAAGTGTAGAATTTTTATTCAATAGTTCCTCTATCATAAATTTTTCGCAAAGCTACGAGCGCATCGAGAATAACGGATACCCGTTGCCAGATTGGATGCCGTCACGGCGGGTTCATGACGTTGAAGATTGAAGACCTACAAACGGTTTACCAATAGTACCAAAAAAAAATGCATAGCTTAAGCATCAGTGTTTTAATAGTCCACTTAGACCTACCCCCGAAAGGACCTTTAGGCCATATCAACCACGCTGGCCCAGGTAAAAACCCATTTAATTTATACCAAACGTTTGAACAAGGCGAGGGGTGGCCAAAAAGATAGCGCCTATTTTGGACAAAACTCAGCATTGCCATCAGATCTGGCGTGGCAATGTTGCCAGGTTTCAAACCACACTTCAACACCAAGGGATTTTATTTTGGGTTTTAAGTTTTTTTATATAGTCAACTTTAGGTTGTATTTAACGTTTTAATGTTTGTATAGTGTTGTTTTTATACAATGAGTGGCAAACAAGCTACGGGTCACCTGATGGTAAGTGGTAAATGGCACTGGGCCAGCGTGGTGGATTAGGGCCCATCCTCTCTCTCTAAGAGAAGGCCTGTTTCCCAGCAGTGGGAACATGGAAGTCTGATAATGATGAATACCTACAACACCTAAACCTTCAAAAGTTATTAAAATCCACAGAGACACCCTAATTACATTTGCGACGTGTTCGACAGCTTACTATTATTAATGTTTTATGAATTACCCTGTACAGAGTGCTTAGCGTAGTTTTACGGTTTTCATGGTGCCTGTTAAATCATCATTAGACAGCGCCTATCCACGTTTACGGTTCTCTACATAATATAACATTTTATGAACATCAACTTGTTTGAACCACAATAAAATTTTACTTTACTTTACTTTACTATCATATTAAATTAGGAAAATGATTAGATTTTACATCCATTGACAGCTTGTTCATAACTCGCTACATCCGGACTTTACATAGCGGACTCATAGATTATGATAAAAATCTGTGTAAAAAAATAAGTCTATTTCATGTCTATTGGCGACCCTATGATTTATTAAAATTACGTATGTCTTAGTCTGTTTAAAAAAAAAGTCTTGCTTTTGATCACCAACTCACCTGATGTTAGGCGATGATGCGGTCTACGGTGGAGGACGCTTGCCTAATAGAAAACGTTTCAGTCTTAGAAGAATAAGAATGGAAACAATAATGTCATATTTGGATTAAAAAAAAGAACAGGCTGTATTGTTCACTTTCCGGAATAAAAGGAATCCTATGTCCAATCTCTTCAACTATATATATGCAAAAAATCAAGTCAATCCAGTCGCTGCTGCTTAAAAAAGGATAAACAAACTAATAAACATTTTTGCATTTATCATATTAGTCGGAGTAGAGAGGATATCCTCATATTATATAAAATATGCAAACGTATAAGAAATGAAATAAGATTCTTTTGTGTTTCAGGATGTCAAAATGCTGGCAGTCAAAAAGGAATGGATGCTTCACTAACTTTTAAATGTGAACAATATAAAAAAAGGTAGAGAACGGTAGCAAAAAAAGGTTCATATGCGTTTAATTTATTGATTTCTTTTTAAACAAACTCATAACGTCAATCCACGGTCCCGTAGGATTGAAAACTTGTAGTACAAATCAATAAAGTGTCAGTGACCACCCATTGTCTTTGATTCAGTTGTCTTGTTAACTTGTGATTACACGATGAAAACAGGCTCCCTTCAAAATTTATGTTCGTCATTAAATTCTTTGTCGCCGCGAAAATATGCAGCGAACGGCATTTTAACGAAAACAAGAGGGAGAAAATTCGATCATTGTTGAAGTATTCAGACATACAAGAGCGTAAATACCTTATTAATTGCCTCATTAGGTGTGTTGTTTTTGCCTCTAATTTAATTGGGTGTATAAATTTCAACGGTCTGAGTGATAGTGGTCGTGTTGAGTAAGTCAATGGGAGTGAGAGGAAATTACAGCGGTTTTATGCTCACCTGGAAGTGGTTTTTTAAATATTATTCGTTTCCTTACTTTTATTCTGAAGCATCTAATGCCGTATACATACCATCAAACATACACTACCGACTACGAATGAACGAGTTGATGTGGACTTATCAGCAAAAGCGAACGAAGGATTCACTTACTCTCGCCAGTGCTTGCCACATGCCTATTCATTGCGATTGATAAGTAGATCGGGTGTGTGTGGCTATGGCGAACAATATACGTATATATTCACTAGTTTTTGTTCACTCATTGTACGAATTTTTATACCACTGACTTTTCGGTGAAGGAAAACATCGTGAGAAAACCTACATATGTACGGAGAAGAAATTCAATGAAGGTGTGAAACCACCAACCCGCAACTGGGCTTTGCCATGGCATGGTGGATATGGCCCAATCGCTCTTTCGGGGGTAGGCTAAAATTCTAACAGTAGACTGTTACAAAGCTGATTATGCATAGATTTGCTTGTAGAATGATTCTGCTTAAGATGGTTAATTTGGTTTATATAACGTAACACGTAAGTGACCTAAATAGACTGCCAGCAGTCAGCAGTCTGAAAATGGCTAGTATTTTTACGCTCAGGAAAAAATACTTCAGTTTACTAGATGGTATAACTATTTTGTTTAGCATGTCAAACATCGTTTGCCAACTACATGTTATCTCACCTCCTTTCAACCTACGAAGAAGTATATAGTGCAATTAAAACAGGTCGGGTGAAATTGGCATCGGTTGTAAGTAGACTGGTCCCATCAATTTAGTTGGACTCGCATCCGGCGACAACCTAGTGGACAGGCGGACAAGCGGACGCGATTCAGAACTAATAATATTTCATGTGGCCAATAAACCGAGGTACACATTTGCGCAAGACATGTCTCGCCTCGCTCCTTGACTAATGAAAAAGATGTAGTGCAAGTTATAATGTGTCAAGTGAATTATGACGTACGGATCTTATTTCTAATACCTGTCACGTGGGCAAAGGAGATGATGGTTGTTGGTGCAATATTTCTGGTTGTTAGCAATGTAGTCGTTACCACGCGGTACAAGTATTCAGTGATTGGCCATTTTGTCATCTCCTTCGCACTCATTACATCAGATTGTTCGTAACAGATTGGAATTCATGTGTTGTTGTTTTTTTACTATCAATATCGGGTCAAAAACGTCTCGAAAACGTCTGAACCAAAACGAGAATAAAACTAACTATTGGGTATTCTGTGCATTTAGTTAATCTTTGTTCCAAGCAAGGTGTTAAAATGGCAGGAATAAAATACGTTTGTTAGTAATTTAAAAAAAAAAACTGAGTTTATATAGTTAAATTTATTATATTTTCTTTGTCAATTTTGTTCTAGAATCACAACACAAATGTTTGTAAACTAATGCACATGAGCATAGTAGGAGATGATGGTTGTTGATGCAACATTTCAGTTTGCGCTGGAATTGCTAATTTCACGTCATGGTGGTGCAGTATTCGGTGATTGGCTGTTTGGTTATCTCACTCGCCCTTATTGGCTATCACGTCAGATTGTTCGTAACGGATTTGAATTTTTATGTGTTGATTTTTTATGAGGTGTTATTACCGATAAACACAATAAATATTCATCAATAAATCAATGGGAGTGATTTTAGCGTTTTGTTGCATTCTCTTGTTTGAAATATAACCAATTAGCTTCTTTCACTGGCTGTCTAAACTGGTTCAATTAAAGTATCGAAATAAAAACGGTCGTAAATAGTAGAATAGTGATTTCGATTATAAAAATATTTATGTATCATAAACGCGGAGCACAAATATAATAGCAATATCTTTTTGATTCTCTACGCCTCGATAATGGACTCGTAAAACTAACCGTTTGCCGATGTCAATCAAAATATACGATTTTATTTATTTCCGAACGAATTCGATTCAATTAAAATCAAAACCAGTAAATTGAAATAAAATATCAGTTTTTTAAGTCATAACTTTGTGTCATCGCATTTACCTAGAAAAGATATAAACGCGACTGTCGAAATTTATGCACATTTATATTTTTTCAACATAATATATACCAACATAAAACATGTATATTAAAAAGCTGTTAAAAAGGTTTATTTAAAAACCAGGTGCAATATTTAGCGACAGTCAGCTGTTAACGACACATAATTCAATTAAAAACTGACTGCAATCTACTCGCGGCATCGCCGACAAAGGCTTCAGCAATTAAAACATACATTGTGAAATTCAGTAACGCACTTCGTTTTTTAAAAGTATGATACCGAAATGATTGAATTTAATAAGACAAAATATCACTGGCCAGATACGTTTATTGATAAATTTGCGTGAAAGTTAACTGATACGGGAATAATGAACGCAAAAGATTAATACGAGAAGCGAATGTCACAAAATCAATAAATTACACGAATAAAACATTAACGACGTATTTTTTTTATTAGCTATATTTAAATTTACTAGTACAGTACCCGAAACACTTAATTTTTTTACTCAAAAGTCCTTGGTAAAATAAGTTAATAGGTGGGTGTTACCCATTTACTTTAACCCATAATTATCTTGTTTGAATGTAAATTGAACTGTTTTAAAAACATAAAGCCATAATTAAACTAAGGACATACTTATCCATCAATTAAATAAATAATTAAGAAGATTTATTTATGTCTGTTGGTGGAAAACTTAGATAGATTTACACAAATTCCTGGTGGACAGAAAACATTCAAAATTACACTTTATTTCAACGAGCTTTTAGACTTTACAGAATATTTGATGGCAAATAGAAGTCGTGAAACTCAGATTTAATCGAATTTAGTGATTCTTAGTGGTTGAGGACTTTATTGCCAGTCGGCTACTTAGATGATACTCAATAAACATCGATTGTTTATGGTCAATAGTCGTAAAAGCTAGGAATGGAGCTTATTTATTCAAAGTGGGCGCTACTATTAGTTTGAGATCGCAATTTTTTGAAACTCACTCTGAGTATACTGTTTACAAAATGGTTGCCTGGAAGAAATCGCTTTTAGCGATAAGGCCGCCACTTGTGGCACTAGCTCATAAGTGTTTTCTATCTGTTTGTAATTTTTATTTCTGGTGTACAGATTAAAGAGTTTCTATCTATCTAGTACAGAATTGTGAAACACATTTTTTTTGCCAATAGCTGCGCTCGCGGCTTCGCTTATGTGAGAATTTCTTTAGAAACCATATTATTTTCCCGTCATAAAAAATAGCTTGTGTCATTTTACGTCCCTCAAACTTTGCTTATGCAAAAAACATATAGATGTGTTGCTTTGTTTTAAATTTTAATTTACTTATACATTATATAACAGCAAAAATCTATATTATTAACAATATTGTAAGAAATCACTAATTATAGAAAAACAGATATTACAAAGTGAAAAAAAAAAAAAAAAATTAAGCACACAGCTGTGGCTGCGTAAAAGAGGAACACACACTCTTTCACGTTTATGTTAATTAGAATATTCAAAAGAAAGTTAAATTTTACGGTAATTAGTTCTAAATAGTTTTTTTTTTATTATGAACTACGAACTTTCTTTTAAAATATTATGGGTGACGCGCGCGTTGATGTCTTTACTATGATATAGATAATAAGAAGCATTCGCACGAGTTTTCTAAGATTTGTACTGTAAGGAAAAATATTAAACAACGTAGTTAATTTTTTGTATACTTGTAGTGTATTTAGTATTTGTATTTTGTTAGTTGATTGAATCAGGCGTTACTTTGCAGAAGTCCATTTTTTATTGCATCACAAATATCTACAGAGAAAAATAATGTATCCCATAATCCTTATTGTACTCAAAGCGACGTAGAAGCGTAGATATTCTTCATATACAAATACTTAAAGTTGTATATACAGGACGTTAAGTTATACGACGGATATTCAAAGATTTGATTTTACTTATAAACAACTTTTAGTTTGATACAATGATCTCCTTTCAGCTTAGTAAAGTTTATATGCGTAACCTGTATACACATTTTATATACATTTTTATCTAAATGATTGAGCGATCGTCAATAGTAGGTATTCACAGCGGTCAGGTTCGTTGTATTCTATAACAAGTTTTCTAAATTCGAGTCAATAAATAAATCAACGAATAAAATCGTAAACGCGTATGATTGGCATGCTATAAATATTTGATAAAACTGCTCCACTTCTCGGAAATTCTTTATTTATGATGCGGTGAAGCTATTTGGCGTACTATAAAGACAAGTACTTACGAAAACTATATATTTTACTAGCTGTACTTTGCAGCTTAACCTGCTGATGTACTGCACTTCACAGAGTAATACACAACTTTTAGGATGGGGCAAACCTTGAAATCGTGAGAGAAAAAAAACTGCTGTGTACTTAAAAAAGAACACTCAACGAAGTGTATGGAGTTAGTAGATATTTTTTTCGTGATTTCAGTGTTGGTCCCGTAGTAAAAGTTGTTTATAATGATATCCTCGAAAATGTCCACTGTCTAAAAAAAACACTCCTTATATGTGCAAAAGTTTGTGTATAACTGTATTTGTCTACACGTAACGGATTTGGATGAAATTTGGTACAGAGGAATAAAGGTAGATTATACCCTGGATTACCATATTGGCTACTTTTTATTTTGCAATTTTCACGATTCCTTTAGGATAGCGGGTGAAACCGCGTAGCTAATAGCTTATTAACGGTTAACATCTTGATTTAATTTGCCGTTACAGCCTCACTGAGGTTTTTTTAATTGAGTTTTGTTTTGGCCTCTTGTGGCCAGTATAGTGTCATTTGAAAACAGATAGAGTTAAGCCAAAATTTTAAAGGCGACTAGCACAAAGTGGTAAAAATTGCAAAAACTTTTATAATATCAGTGTAATTGTAATTTTACTTTAAAATCCTTTATAAAAACCGTCTAAAGTGTTAATTTCAAACCTTTATTGAACGGTTAAAATTAAATGGCGTAAGGCTATATGCAGTTCGATTAATCGGGCTGCACTAATGAATCACTCGATTATTTTACCAGAAGGCCTTAATTACAATATTCACTTAATACGCATGCGTGCGATGAGTAATATACTGTAATATGAAGAGATCTCAATATCGTATGAAGATCTCAGCATTGAGCGATGCCAGTAATTAACCTGACTACAATCTGGCGGAGGCTTTGTGGTAACTTACTTAATTCTGGGCAAGCAAAAACCACGGAGGAGATATAAAAAGGATATGGTTTAATATGTCCTTCTCAGAAATGCGTGACACTGCGCAAGGTAGGTCGTTAGACCGCTTTTTCTCTTCGACGACATATCGATAGGTGGGTGAACTTTCTAGATGCTAATACAGGGTTATTGATGATTAGATAACAACATCTCGTAGGCAGCTTCACTATTTCATTTCTAACAACTTTTGTTTAATTTCAATGTAACAAAAGGCGCAACTTTTTATGAGTAATTAATAAAGAATACATCACAAAAATCGTGCGCGCATATACCATACTTAAATGGCGCCACATTGTAAGTACTCATAAGTAAATAAATAAGTTTGTTTTATGATCAATTGAATATACGATGACCCCTTTGTATCATGTCAAATTTGGAATCACCGTGTACTGTTATGTTGTGTGTACGGTGCATAGTTGCGGTGCCATCTCCTCTGTGTATTATCTCTGTGCATAAACCAATCAAGACCATGCTGATACTATGGCAGAAGTATCGAATAAACTTATTGTCATATCATATATTTGATCATATCAAGACTAGGAAGATATATAGCAATAAAATTTTGTGTACCTTCTAAATAAAATAAAATAAAAAAAATTAAAGTTGAGTTTATTAAATGCTATTTACTTAAGAAGCAAGTTCTGACCCTAATATATACCTGGTACTTAATTGTTACGTAAAGTCATATATTTTCTTCATAATAATTATGTTCAGTCAAAATATTGTAAAAATGTATCAAGTTGATACTGATCGGGAATGCTGCCATCGCGTTTTATCTTTGCATTTTTAATTTGTAAAAATATTTGTTGTAAATATATCGAAAGTGAAATGTGCAGTGCAGTTGAAAAGGTCGTCGCAATTACGATAAGAAAGTAAAGTAACGGAACGTGTAAATTAAATCAATCTGTAATGAGGCGAATTAAACATACATTAATGTAAAACCGTAACAGGGTCGTTCGATTGAACGACTCAGCGCGGCGCAATGAAATATATGCAAATTTTCTTAATATGATTATTTCTATACAACAGATAAATAAAAAACTAAATCTACTTTCTTTTTATGCATCAAATATCTACGCTTCGTGGTTTTATCTTACAGTAACCGTAGCTTTCGGGGTAAAAACTAGCGTTAAATTAAAAGATAAACCTGCTAGTCTATCGGTTTTTTATCTGATACATTTAGGAGATTATGCATTAAATCGGCATGACTTAATTCCCCGCCTGTAATTTTTTTTCCAGTCACCGTTTCTTGGTTTATACTCCAACAACTCAAACGAAGCGTTTTGATTCCATTTTTACTATGCGAACCGCTAGACTGTGGAATGAGCTGCCGGAATGTTCCCTGATAGTTACAATCTGGGGGTGTCTTCAAGTCGCGAGTAAATCGTTTTCAGGCAAGCTTGCTAGCGAGTTGGCAGTCAAGCGCAAGCCTATTTTTCAATAAAACTAAACTACTATTCACTTGGCTGGATGTTTAACCAAGTACGAACAAATACTAATGGTTTAAATGTTTTCTTTTGTTTGCAGATCCTATAGCGGACAACGCTGTTTCATTTCAATTCCGACTTTATGGAGTTGAGTGGGCATAAACGCATTTAGGTACACTTATATACAAAATGGAAAGAATAAAGTACCTTATAAAGGTCAGATACAGCTTTGTATCCATACTTACAGAGGCAACAAAGTAAAGAAACAAAAACATACCTACTAGTGAGTAATGAGTCAGTTGCAAGACGTAGCAGATTCAGAAGCCGACGACATCGTATCACCCATTAACTTTCAACAGCTCGAAGGAAAGTGAGTTTAAAAAGAATCGCACATAAATTGGTATGTTTACAGGCTGACCGACGAATTATTTTGGTACTTTACAGCCGTGTTGAAACCGTCTCAATCTTGCGTAAGATGCGACCTGACTGATTACATCTCACCTCGCTTTACTACATACATTCTCTTTAATGAACGTAAAATATTGTATGACATTCGTACATTCGTCACTTAAATTCGCACTGCGCTAATTAATTTCTATACTTAATTAAAACTTAGCCATAAAAAGGTAGCGAAATCCTAACTTTCACCTCCTAAACTCGAGTGTTACATTTTGCATTGATTTATGAAGCGTATAAAGGTTTCTCTTTTTGTACCTTAAGACAATGAATTTATTCGCCCACATAGTTTTATTTTTTTTGTGACAACGAAATAGAAACTGATTTCTCGTGAAAAGTTTGTTTCTCCTATTAAACGTGCAACAAAACTCTTTTTGAAAAATAATGGAGTTTGGGTTCGTTAAATCCAAACTTGAAGGAATTATTTTAACTCGCACTCTTTCCACAAGTCCCATACATTAAAGTTGGTGTCGAGGGTCTGTTAATAGAGTCAGGAGGTAGATAGTGGAACTGTTTATTAAAAGAATAACTCTTTTAGAGTATTTTTTTACTATTACAATTTTTTTGCCTAAAGAACTTCTGTTGATAGTATTAACACGTCGTTTAACTCTAGGTGTATAAATAAGGGTAAGTAGTTTTTACTGTTATCTGGTTTGTTAGAATAGAGTAAGGCAGCGGTATACGGCCATTTGTTACAGTGTTTCCGGTGAACCAGTTGATAAGTAATGTGTAACAAGTGCACAACAAATGGAGAGCATTTTGATGATCCTTAAGGTTTGAAACAAGAGGTCTAGTTAGTAAACTCACGTTTTAAAATTAATGATTGTACACGAAAAAACCCATTAAACGTTATTCTTAAATATAAGCTGAGTGCAGGCTGAGTGGCTAACTCTAGTGTTAGAGTTTAAAGGTTCTCTAAAGAAGTCCGACAGTTAAAGAAGAAAAAAAAAAAGAATTTATAAAGAGCTATGTATTTTTGGTGGATCATGATCACATAAAAAAAATATGAACCGACTAAAACCGTAACTTGAATTTTGAAAGAGAGTGCAGAAAGAAAAATCTGCTCTACTTTGCGTATATTTGAGCTATTTGAAATCTTGATAACGACCTGTCGATTAGATAGTTCAGGCCTAGTTCAATAGTCGATGTATTCTTCTAAATGAAAGGATTACAAACCCTTTTATTCAGGAGTCCTTGCATTTGTAAACATCCTTGCATTTAGAAGAATATATCCTTGCATTTAGAAGAATACCTTCTTGCATTTAAAATAATACATCTTTGTATTTAGGAGAATACATTGAACTTCATTTATCAACATTGGGGGCAATTAGGCTGTAGATGGGACAATATATATTCGTTAAATCTTCTTTTGGCTTTGCGTCATTAGGTAAAAAACATTGTAGCCATAGGATCGGTCTATATCAGCATTTATTCATAATATTGATCTCATTCAATCAATTATTCATGCAAATTCGTCCTCACAAGACGAATGAATATTTTTTTTCTCTAAAAAAAACATTATTCAAATTCATTTATTTCAGGCTACGCCATTATGATATTAGCCTTATAATGATTTCTTAGATTTTTACGATTCTTACACACAAATAAATAAATAAAAAACGCGTGAATTTAACGGTAAAGGTATTGGCGGTACTTGTAAATAATCCAAAGACATACGTCATCATCTAGTCTACCTGTAACCACGGACACTACAAAGTGTTCGAAGTGTCAAGAATTAAAAGACACTACAAAGTGTTCGAAACGCCAAGAATTAAAATAATGTAAAACACACGCGATTAAATTTGTCAAAAGTGTTTAATTTCAATGCACAACTTATTAGTTCATCTACATTGTTCAAGCTAGAACTATTATTAGCCCTAACCTGAACTTGATTGGCCCATCGGGAAGCTTGTGGTGAAAGTATGCAAGCAGGGCACAACGGTGCATTCTACGACACTGCCCTCTGTCCACTCCGCTGAGTTAGATCGTGATACAATAGACTCGCGTGCCGGCACCAGGGCTAATCATTTTGTAACGTAACGAGTTACCTGACATGGTCTAGATTTAAGTCATCATCGATATCATTATCAGCCTATCATGTTTCCACTGCTGGGCACTCTCTGAGAGAGAGTATAAACTCTAATCCACCACGCTGACCCAGTGCATGTTGGTGAATGTCATATGTCTTTAAACTTTTGAGGTTCTTGTATATATCGGTTTCCTCATGATGCTCTCCTGCACTATTGAGCGATGGCATCGAAATTGTACATAATTTATTTAAATACTATATAAGTCATTGGTGCAGGGCCAAGGATCGAACCGGGTGCTGTCAAATTGTAGAGCGCACATGCTTTCGCCCAGCCACCATCTATCAATCAGGTTGTTAATGTAGTTTTTACAAAAAATCCTAAGGCTTTCGAACGAATCTGGGATCGTATGATGCGTGTTATTGGCTACTCATTTATATAGCAACTAGTGGTCCGCCCCTGCTTCGCACGGGTATAGTTTATAGCCTATGTCACCCGGGGATAGTGTAGCTTCCCAACAGTGAAAGAATTTTTCAAATCGGTTCTGTAGTTTCGGAGCCTATTCAATGCAAACAAACAAACAAACAAACAAACAATCAAATCTTTCCTCTTTATAATATTATAGTATAGATAAAATTACTTGTTTAATCACCTTTTTTGGACCACCACAGGTTATAATTGGTAAGTGTCACTTCCCGTAGTACTCAAAATTTCATCTCATAACATTTCTCCTTACTTTATCGATGTCTATATCAATTCAGTTATTCATATCGCGTAAGCAATGTACCGCAAATTGCGGTGATATTTCGAAGAATAACATTGGACTACAATGAATGGACAAGGAAGTGCTGCTATCAGCTTATCGTTAATAAATGTCGTATGATTATTTAGTTCAATAGAATCTGTACTACTTTATTGTTTCACGAGTATACAAGTTTTTATTTTAATGATAAAGCTGAAATTTGTTAAAAACCGTTGAAAATTATGAATGCCAGTGAAAAGAGTTTTTATAATTTTTCTTATAGCGACTCGTTACAGAGCAAAGGATTTTTGCTCATTCTACTCTAAGTTTTGTGGTCTAGAAGTTGCAGTGGCCAAGTTCCTTCCGCCATTTTTAAGCAGCTGCGGAGGCGATTCTGTTTTAGTATGTACTCGTACATCGTTTTATGTTTGCCGATCTTGTAGTTTCTCTTCATAGTGAGTAGGATACTTAGTCTCAAAGGTACTAGAGATAATATAATATTTTTACGCTAGTAATATTAGATTTAACTGGTAGATGCACCAATGCACCATAAAGACTGATTCACTACAAATATAACGGTATCACGTAATTTACAGATAAATATAGCGTTAGTTAACATTTTCTCAGTCATGAACATTAGTTGAAATTCGATAGGTTTCGATTCCTTACCCTTTGCGATGTTTACAGCCAAGTATGTTTGAATGAACGAGCTTGCGTGCTAATGAAGCGAAATACTTAGTGCATTACCGTAAATACGTTTTAAGGTCGAAATCTGCAGATATGTACAGAAAATGGTCCATAATAAACATTTTACTGCGTGTAGCGAGAATCGCACGTGTAATTTAAATTGATTAGAATCAGAGTGATTAGTAAGGCTAAAACAAAAAATAATAATGTATTTTTTTTTATAAACTAACAAAAAGATCAAAACTGCTAAACTAGTGAGGTTGGACGGGACACGTGGCTTCAATGAACCCTGATAGATCGGTTCAGTAAATCATGCAGTGGGTGCCTGAAAGCGGACGTAGGAGCCAAGGCAGGCCGAGAAAACACTGGCTTGATTACCTCGCGCATTCCAAATAGACTGGTCAAATTTGGCGGGTGATCGCACTGTCTGGATGGAGATGGAGGAAATATTTATCCAGAAGTGAGTCAGTAAAGGTTAAAAAAAACATGAATAACTATTCTCGTCATTGTGTTGTTGATAAGGGTGAACTTTACAAGCACTGATCACGCCGAATCATACTAATTACTAAGCTGTGAAATATTTAAGTTAAATTAATGCAAACCAATGGGTTTGCATTAATTTAACTCGGCGCGTACGGTGCGGTTGTAAATTATCACAGATTAGTGAGCAGTTAGTATGGGTTTTGATGTACCCAACTGCCCATCTTTCCGAAGCCTCCAAGTGGTCCTTATTATATTATATTGACTGCCCCGGTGTACCAGTTGGTTACGACCCTGCCTTCTGCGCTTGGGGCCTGGATTCAATTCCCAGCTATGGCAAACATTAATGTAATAAACATTTGTGTTTGTTCTTATTGGATTTTAATATCTATTTAAGTATGGATTTAAAAATATACATGGTTCTATATCAGTCTCTGGCAGCCGTAGTTCAAGCTTTGCTTATTTTAGGGTCAAATTACCGTGTGTGCAAAAATGTCCCGAATATTTATTTCTCCCGAATATTTATTTATTAGTGTATGTTCGCCACCAAGCTACGTGGCTAATATGGCCTTACTGAATTTTGTGTTTGTTGATTGGGAAAAGTCTATCGACTTTAAAAGATTTTTTTGAAATATATTACATTGTTTTGTCGTATTGCCTTTTAAAATAAAAAAATCACATACCAAAGCATCACAATAAATAAACATCAATAAAATTAAGCGCCTCCACATTCGGTTTAAAGGAACTGTAGATCGCAGTCAGTCTTAAAATATCGTATAAATCGATTAATAATTCACAAGAAGCCTCGAAGTTGGTTCAAAGGTGCGAAATTACATTGTAGTATTTCTTCACAGGTTCGGAGCCTTTTTTGGCGCATACTTACGAAGCTCGAAATTCTCCACCATTGTTGTACATTGTACAAGCAGCAACACATATTTCTGAAACTTCTGAATACATCTAAATGTTTTTTTTTACAAAAAATATGTATAAGTTCTTGAATTTCTTAAATTGAATAAATTTGAGATTTCTATTAAAATTTGATATTTCTATTCTATAAATTTAAATTGTAGTCTATAATTATTATTTTTTCATTGCTAACGCTCAAATTTTTTTTTATTACAACAATTCTAGTCAAAACATATCTGCAAATCTGGATTTAGTACATTCGAGTAATAATGTTAGTCTCATTTTGATAGTGACGGAGACAGAAATAATGTCAACTGCTAAAGAATCAAACCTGTTTCACTTCTGGGTTGTTTTCTTTTTACAACTATATACGACAATATTTTTTCTAATGCGCAACTTTATTTCCACTCAACTCCATAACGACTGAACGAATTTGTATGAAAATTTGTTACACATATACTCTAGGAAACATTATGGTTTCTGTGATAGTGGGTGAAATCGTAAGGCACTGCTAATCAATTAATATAAATTTTTATTTTTTAAACCTATGACAGAGCTGACTTTCCACGGAACAGATTTTCATGAATCATAGCTAATAACTTTCTCACCATACATTAAAAAAAAACTAAATCAAAATCGGTTCATCCGTTTGGGAGCTACGATGCCACATACAGTCGTTTAGATACAAAGATACACACGTCAAACTTATAACTCCCTTCTTTTTGCGTCGGTGGTTAAAATATTTTTGTATTACTTCATTAACTTCTGTAGCTGACTGTACGGTGTACAAGGTGTGTTGATCGCGATGATAAATATGCCGACACGTGCACAAAAGAGTATTAAGACTTTATGAAACAGTGAGTTTGATTTATTACTTCATCGGGATTTTTAGGGTCACAAGTGGCACACCCTCTCACGACTCGCCTTAAGGTGGTAAATGAAGACAGCGTATTGAATGTGCGCGTAAATCACGAAGATGGGACTAGTCAAAATATTTCCGAGTAATATGTATACAATTATGTACGTGTGTGAGAAATATTGATGTTGGAGCTTTTAATGTAGACTCTTAAAATTGTTTCTAAATCTCATTTTAATTTGAAGATGTAATGCAATTGATCCATTTCCTTGATATTATTACAAAAACAATGATATTTTATACAGGGTTACATGGGATACTAGTACTACTAAGTATAGTAGTATCCCATAGTATAATGAGATACTACTAGAGTACTAATGTAAAAGGAGGTCATTGTAGTTATAATTATGAACAAATTTTACTGAAGAACTAACTCTCAAATCGTGTATAAAATATCAGCTGTTCACATATCGAGTATTTTGTTTAGAGTAACTGCTGCACGATTTCATGCTTGGTCTCATAGTGCTACCATTCCGTGTTCATTGCACTAAAAACAGCATACTTGTACTGACACTAGTGATGTCCAGTTACTATTGGACCTTGTTTTTAGGTTGCAAATGTAAAGCGCGGTAAAAGCATTTACATTAAAAAAACTTACCAAACTTTAAATAAGTTTGTGATAACGACAACACGATAGACTTCGAAGTTTAATCTAGTACCCATTGTCCCATTATCGTATCGTTTCTATAAACCTCTAGATCCATAAATGAATGAAACAAATGAACCTGTTCGTCACTACGTCGGATGCGCCTACGCACACATGTTTCATCGGTGTCGGCTTAACTGCGCTACCACAATTACACACGGGATTTTATCGGTTGTAGGTGTAAGGAACTCATATTGTTTTGTAAAAGTGCTCCAAATAAGACCGGACGAGGCTCTTGTGATCAGAATAAGACCATCTAGCAAATTTGCTTAATAAGAACATCTGGCAAAATTGCTTATAGAATCGCCTGTACATAAATAAGCTTTAAAATATACCAAAATTTTGTACTATAAAAAAAGTTACCAATAAAATCTCTAGTAAATTAAAAAATCACATTTCATAACAGGTATGAGAACTATTCAGTTCATTACAAACATTTATCGCGTTACATACGAAAGTGCAAGATACAAGTTTAAGGAAAAAAGTCAGCGCATATTTTTACAAAATTTTGACAAGCCAAAGCTCGATAAGTGTCTTTTTGTTATATTTTAATGTAAGTTTTTCATAATTAAGGACATATAGTAAAAAGAAAATTAGTAAGAAATAGTAAAAAATTATGTCAAAAAGGTTTTTGATTGTAAATTAACGACATGGTGGTGATTAACTATGAAAACTAGCTTACTAGTTAGCTATAATAAAATAAAATTCTGGTATAAACTTCATGTTTTGGCCGGTTTTTTTTATTCCATAGGTGACAAATAAACTAATGGGCCACCTGATGGTAAGCAATCAACCATCGTCTTTATGGATTGTAACACACAGAGACGACGTCACAGAGATATATTGCTGACATTTAAAGACTCTATTAACAGTCCTTCTGAAGAACCCGATGTTATAGTTACTCGGAAATGCCACAGAAAGGAGCTCAATACACATAATATACATTGCAGATGTGAGGCAAAAAGATCGCGTAAACGCACAGCTTGCGATTTCCACAGATCTATATGTGGAAAAGGCGGTGGCGGCTAGTGAGATGATAAAACGACGCCATCAGTTTTTCCGAACTGATAAAGTGAATTCCCTTTCCCAGGTCAAAGTAGTGTGATAATTAGGTACTATGTTGAGTTCTTAAATACTATGCAAATTTGCGTTTATGTCATTTTTATTCCCATTAGGTATTAGTAAAATATATTATTATCATAAAGTTTGAGTAGGTAAAAAAAATTGCATGAAATGTTTTCGGTAAGTCCTTTAAGATGCTTTTAAAATGACAAGGCAGGAAGATACTAAAGGAAAATTAGCATGAGTCACCGTCTGACTCAGGTATGTTCACAGTAATTGTCTCACTTGTAGTTGTAACTTCCTAGGTCGTGGGTATTTCTGAGCAAAAATAGAATTCTGACCATCTCAATGCGTCGATGAAATTTTAAGATACGCTTAACGATCGACCTTCATGCCTCAGGAAATAAAGAGAGGCAGGAAAGTTAATAATGTTAAAATTCTTGTTAGCAAGTGGAATATTCCTCTTAAGTTTTTTATTTGTGAATACGATGAACTCAAGCGAATAATTTAATAATAAAAAATATTGGAGTAATATTTGTGCAATATTTATCACTTATTTATCGGTTATGTTATAGGGAGAATTTTGTGACTCGGCATGTCCTCAGTTATTTGAAATTAAAAGTTTTACTTTAAAAAAACAAAAATAAAGACAGCTAAAATAAAGATTTCAGCAGATGTTCCAAAAAAAAATATACTTTAAATCCGCGTTTGTCTTACTATCTCATAAATTTCATAGAAAATAGAAATTACCAACTTAGACCCTGTATAGCAATGGTAATATTGAAACCATTACTATCTTTTTTGTGTTTAGAGCGTTAATAACTAATCAGCGGGTATTATATAATTTGACAATCGCTATCGTGTTGTCCCTCTCGGGCACATTACATGAGAAACTTAGCGTGAGCGGGATGACACGAAAGCGATAGATAATGCAAGAATTTATTATAACCCCACTCTATTGTGCCTATAAGTAATATACAATTTATTTAAATGGTCAGTAGTTCCGTCTTATAACCCCAGTAAGTCACATTATTTTATGAGGTGCCAGAGGCCTCATAACTTGTCATCCTTCCCTCGTAAAGTCTCATTGCCACGACCGGCTATTCCCGTTCGCGCTTTGTAACTCGATACTTATTATCGGCTCATTGGACAGATCGGTATCGATTTAAAATCGATGTTATCTTGTACTTACTCGATTATACTCTCTTCCTATTTGCGGGCTTTTGGGTCGGCAACTAGTTTGACAACGTGTATTTTAATTACTGTTATTTTAAGCTCATCAGTTATAGTGCTTGTCAGCTACACAAAAAACGGCGTACATACGAAATGATAATAAAAATATTATGCTCTCTTTTCGACATGGTTTTGTTTATCTGCTAGGTTACTCAGTGATGCTAAACCCAACTGTAATATACTACTAAAGTAAAGCAAAGCAAAGTACGGTGGTACTAAAGTAACTGGTAGATAAAGCTATGATCTGATGTAGGCATATTTGACATAATTATGTATTTTTTTGCCAACGGTTGCCACGTGAATGTATCTACTATTAAAGTAGGAATAAATGGACAAGTATTAAGATTGTTAGCTAATGATTTTATAAATGACAGCTTCAATACGTTCGATTTAGCTGTTGCAATAAACTATACGCGACCTGCGGATGATTGAGCGTATTTTAATATAATAGCAAAATCATGACGGCGTCTGCACTTAACAAGCAGGCTATCAGTGAAATAGGTATGAAAAGGGTCACGAGAATTGAAAATTATAGGTATAATCAATTTGTAGGAACTGTGCCTTTTGAGCCCTCATAGTTTATAATCAGGTAAATGCTTACTTAGGCACAATTTACATGGAGCGTTATGTACGTGGTTCAAGTCACAAGTGATCATCTGTCTTATATTTTAAAATTAAAATTGTGTAAACCGGACGAGTCCATAAACGTAATCTGTATTATACTTAGATCATAATAATAGATTTACTCTTATGACAATAAAGAATATCTTATCTTATCTTATAACTATATATAAAAATGAATTCCTATTTACCTTGGTCACGCCATAACTTGAGAACGACTTTACTGATTTCATTCATATTTTTTTAAAGTTTTCTCATAGTTTGTAGAAGGTTCTTACGGAAAGAAAAATTAAGAAAATTGCGCAGAAAAATGGAGAATTTCAGAAAACTTAACGACGATTTTAACTTCGCTCGTTTGACAGTTCTAAGACAGGCCAACGTCTATCAGGTCAGCTTGTTATTTAAATATTTAAAATTATGACTTTCGGACACGTATTCAGGACCCTAATACAGTTGCCGTAGACGTATATAACACGGCGGTTACCTTAATTATAGTTACAAATAACACGATAGCCATGGTTACGAAATTAAACGGTTCTCGGTTTTTTATTTTTTTATTTTGAATTTTAAATTTTAAATTTTGATATGACACGAAGTTCTCTTGACAAACGCACATGTAATACGCAATTTTTCTCCACGTTACTTAGAAAATTCAAAACGAGCGTGTTAGCACCTCATTACGTTAGCAAACTTGACATTGTCCATTCCATGTATATAATGTAACGCAGCCGCGTTACGAATTTTAGTGGTCACAGAGACTAAGGGCATAGAGTCAATTTTTCAATAACATTTTCATGTTATTACGTCACGTGTTTATTGCTAAACGAAAGGCAAGCTTACTATCATCCTCTCCCTGAGAGAAGGCCTGTACCCCAGGAGTCGGAACATGATAAGCTGATAAAGATGATGATTATGCACTGCAATACTCATTTGTAAATATCCGAATTGTCAGGCAAGAATAGTATTTTTTTTAAATACTAGCTTAATTTAATGCAAAAACTATTTTAAAAATATTTGGTTTAAACAAGTATTTGTTTAGGAATATTAAGAACCACTATAGATGACGAGTTTTTGTAATTCACGCTAAATTTTCAAGTAATAGTTCGCAAATCGCCACCCTTTCATATCTCGTCACCCAAAAACGAGGTTATTGTGTCCACATGAATTACGGAACAGTAAATCTAGACTGCGGTCTAAGCTGAAACTGATGCGGTACTAGATCAATGCGGTAACCGTCTTACTGTCCGGTGGAGCGCTGGCTTTATTGCAAGACCGGGCCGTTATAGCCACGCTCCTTTGTACTCGTTAACTTGTCTTGTATAAACGGCTTAGTTTTATATTTACATGCTATTTAGCGCTTGACTAAAGATCACTAAAATTAAACAATGGTAGATCCGGTAACCTTTGATGCTACCTGGGATGGGTGACCGCGAGTGGTAATTACAATAAATTTTCATTAGTTTAAGTTTATTTAATTTACTTCTCTAGAGTATAATGTTCTAGTACCTACAACCGTGGATCGTTAAATTGTCGTTTGCGAGTATTCGCGAGATATTGTATATTGAATAAACGATGCATGCAACTGCGCCGAAAAATCGCTTTCGAAAAATTGGCTGGAACACCCGATATTTCGTTGAATGTATATAATATAACCGTGATACATCTATTATAACGGTAAAAATCCCGTTAATAATCATATAGCTGTAATTATTTGCTTTGTCATTAAAATCCAATTGTCATTTAATTTTAACCTCATCTATCAACCCAACCATAAATATCCTATTTATAGGCTTCGTTCCGTGATTTGTTTTACTAATTATGCACTATAGTGTTTACTATTGCCACTGCAATCATCACAAATGAACGAACCCATTGGTCCTCATTAAACATTCTCCACACCATTGGACTAATGAAAAATAAATAATATCTCTCTAGAGACTGCATAAATTATACCTACCGAGGGATCTCTTTAGCCCCAGGCATAGTTCTCAAGTTTTAGATTACTAAGTTTCTTCAGTTATGTTCTTTGGAAGATTTGTTCACGTCCTGTCGAAGAAATAAGCACACGCGAACTGTTTACCGACCATAAAGTGGACTATAGAAGTAGGTAGTTGGTCAATCAATTGATTCCGGGTATTGACTTTGGCCAGGGGCATTATTCTTAATTAACAGGTTTATGTTTAATAAACCGACAACGTTCGTTTTCCAACTCAATTAAATTTCTTTCGATGAACCCTATTAAATGGTCGAATACTTGATTGCTGTTGATAAAAATAAATGTAGAGGCAGATAACTAGGGTAGCTTCTTATTTTACCTACAACACAAAATTATATATTAAATTAGCGACCCGCCCGCCCGGCTTCGCACGGGTGTAATTTACGTGCGAAACCGGGGCGGGTCGCTAGTTATATATATATAAATAAACCTTCCGTGAAAATGTATCTAACTGATGGTGAAAACTGCATCAAAATCCGTTGCGTGGTTTAGGAGGAGTTAGCGGCCATACAGACAGACAGACGCGGAAAGCGACTTTATTTTATACTAGCGACCCGCCCGCCCGGCTTCGCACGGGTGTAATTACCGTGCGAAGCTGGGGCAGGTCGTTAGTTATATATATAAACCTTCCGTGAAAATGTATCTAACTGATGGTGAAAACCGCATCAAAATCCGTTGCGTGGTTTAGGAGGAGTTAGCGGCCATACAGACAGACAGACGCAGAAAGCGACTTCAATTTATACTATGTAGAGATTATGTAGGGATAGAGATGTTTACATCACTAGTTCAATAAGCCAAGAAAGCTAACAATGTATCGTGCGTTTAGCAAACCAGTAGCTTTGCCAAGCCTGAATAGAAATGAAAAGGCTTGATTGGCCCTTTCACAATGAAAGAATGAACATGACGACAGATAGATTGATATAAACTCAATTACAAAACCTATCAAACGTGTTGCAATGAGATATCGTTTCGTAAATTCTGAATATTATTTGTTTTGCTTATTTACCTTCGTATTCAGAATATTAGGTCTTCGTTCACGCACGAGTCGTTCTGAATGAGAGAATGAATGAACGATCGAATGAACTTAAAAAGATTATAGAGATGGATGTTACTCGTGCCACATTGGAAGGTCGTTAGAGGTGGGTGGGCCATTCTGCAACATATTGGTATATATTTAATTTTAATATATATTATCTTTAGCGTAATATTTTACTGTGAGACATTTATTAACACACTGCATGATGATAGCATTTCATTTTATGTGATAGACATATCGGGCAGTTTTGCTTGAGCGCTTAAGTGAGTCGTAAACGTAGTAATATTTTACTACCCTTTTAGTAGTCACTACCTAGTGGAAGTTATTAACTTGATAAGATAAATACTTTGTGTTTGAAAATTTACCCATACAACGTGAAACCTTATACTTATAGGTTAAATCAGTTTACATTGTAATAACTCACAGAAATTTTATTTTCTATAACAATTAAAACAGATCTAATAAATTTAATTATAATGAAGGACCTCATTCAAAGTTTTTTAGCTCTTACAGCTGTAATGATATTATAAAAAGCAAAAAAAAAACTTTTAATATTTCACTACAGCAAATCGTGTCAGCTATAATATTATGTTCAAAGCCCATAAACATTTACAGAACTTTTGGTTTTTAATAAGTTTCAAATGTCATAGTTAAAAAAATACTTGGACCTGGTATATTTAATTAGTATTATTAAAACAAGGTCTATTTTTTTTTCAGTGAGCTTGACGTACCTATGCAAAATTTGCATACGTCACTCCAAGAAAAGTCATCCTGTTTTAATCTTTTGATCAAGTTCTTCCCTCTTTGATATATAAGTAAATGTGTTAGTAAGTATTTTCCCTCTTGATCAAAAATATTAACTAGAGGAAATGCAGAATCCTCCTGTAGATCATTAACGGCGCGTGCGGTGCGCGTGCGTCTCTCGAAGCGCCATTAAATTCGAAACAGTATACATTACTAACTATACTGCATAATATTCTATCAGATAACTGGCCTAGGGCTATCAAATTAAAGAGTCAAAGTAAACAAGTTTTAAAACGAATTTAAAGTTAAGCTCGTAAATACCTACTTGGCATATAAAGAGGATTATTCAAGTTTATTCTATAAAATAGAGTGGCAAACAAGCAGGCGGGTCGCTTGATGGTAAGTGGTCACCACCGCCAATGAACAATTGCAACACTGAAAGCGTAGTGGGTGCGTTACCTAACTCTTCAGTGCTAGAATTGCTTCTTTTGTTTCCAAATTATTAAAATAGCGTGATTTAATTTAGAACTGTGCTTTTTGTTTTATCTAATAATTTTGGATGATTCAAGAGTCCGGCAATACAACCAAATCATTATAACTATTTCTATAAATAATTGTGACTTTTTTTTAAAGCTTGCTTTTTGAGCAATAAAACTATCTACTTACATTTATTCGTTATATTTAAAAGTACAATTAGTCTTATTTCATTCAGTAAAAGATTAAATATCTATGTGAATACTTGAAAACCCTAACGTATCCTAATGTTAAACTTATTCCAACAAACATTATTTTCCAGTCCCACAAAGTTAGCCTAGCGACTATCAATACATTGTAGCATGTGTTAAATTGTAATTACGTTATCTCTAGTTCATAATGAGCGTATTTGTTTCGGAGTTTATCTTAATATCTTCAGTTGACCGGTTGGGAGTTCCTATAGCTGTTTATTCTCTTATCTGTTTTATTCCTACGGTAATACTTACTAAGTAACTATGCAAGTTATTTTTCTACAATAGGATTTTTCATAACTGTTTAAAAAAGAAGACGTAATTGCGAGTAAATATATAATATAGGTCAAGTGCACATTACATAATCAAAATCTGCGCGCGACCAAATATAAATGTAATCTTTCTGTGATTTCAAGTGAAATTTTCCTTAAACACGTAAGCCCTTTTTTGGGATGGGGAAATAGCACTGATCTAGTGTGACCGTCACGCTTAGATACTCGTTCGGGTAAAACCGGCTCGACTCGACTAAGAGAGCGAGAGAGATAATAATGTAATCAACCTTGATGAAGTTTTCACTTCTGTCGTGTAGTCTTAAGCACACACTTTTTTTTGTTGTTGTTTGGGTCTTGACTACAATCGGTCGGGCCATGGGCAGAAATTTTCTATTCGTCAGATTTCCGGTGGTTGAGGTTCAGTGACCTCATTCATATTCTTGATGGATCGTTCTTGCATTTTGTACATTATCGGAGAACACCTATTCAGACAGCGCATTGCATAGACTAGCGGTATGCACAATAAAGGTAAAATCAAAGAGTTTCGTTTTGGAATATCAACCATGAAATGGTAAACTTTTTGTGCCCGCCCCGGCCACCCGGTAGAAAAATGGGCAGGCGAGAGTTAAATCATGAAGATCCGATGGATACTCTCCAAAAATTTATCCAGTAAAAAGCCGGTATACTATCAACTTACTGAGACGTGGTCCTTAACTGTTGGCCTTTTGGAAAAACTCAGAGTCACACAGCGGGCAATGGAGAGAGCTATGCTCGGAGTTTCTTTCGCGCGATAAAATCCGAAACGTGGATATTCGCCAAAGAACCAGAGTCACCGACCTAGCTCTTAAAATTTGCAAGTTGAAGTGGCAATGGGCAGGCCACATCGCTCGTGGAACCGATGACCTATGGGGAAGAAAGGTTCTGGAGTGAAGACCACGAACCAGAAGACGCAGCGTAGGGAGGTCTCCCACTAGATGGACCGACGACATTGTAAGAGTCGCGGGCATCCAGTGGATGCAAAAGACAGGTTATCATTTAGTGTGGAGGTTAAAGGAGGAGGCCTATGTTCAGCAGTGGACGTCTTCCGGCTGATGATGATGATGACTATCAACTTTGCCCCGTTATTTAAGAAGCTTAGTCTGAACTAAAATCACGATGAAAAATGCGCGATGTTTAGTAATTTTAGCCTCTTATTGTATTCTGAGAATGCAAACTATTTTCAGTCGCGTGCATATTTCACGTATAGTTACAAAGTACAGCCCTACACTCGATATTGGCGTGTAATTTCGCGGGTATTTTCATCGCGCCTCCCGCCCACGCGCGCCATCAATCTTGCGCGCGCGCCAGTCCATTACCACATGACGTTCTAATGCCTTCGTTTCGCAACAGGCCAACATTTGACCGGCTCGCATTGTTTTGACTGTCCTTTGTTCTGTTTTTTTTTTTAAACAAGATGTTTGATGAGGCTGAGTTTCTACTGTGGTTTTAGTCGCCAGTGACAAAAAACAACGATAAATTAATGAATAAATAATTCTTAAATATTTCGTAGCGTTCTTTTTTGTTTCAAAACTGGAATTTATCATTGCAGGCTTTAATTCAGTATGAAGGTTAAAGGGGGAGGCCTATGTTCAGCAGTAGACGTCTTCCGGCTGATGATGATGATGATGAATTAATCATTATGAAATTAGTTTTTATCAAAATGTACTAAACTTTGTGTTAAAGGAGTCAAAGGTGATGTTCATCGGAATCCAAGTTGGATTCGATATCTTTTATGAAAAAAAAAGTTGTTCGTTGATTACTATTTTTTACTATGCTGCAATGCTATGTGCTTATTTATTCATAGCTGTGAATTCCTTTGTTCAACGTTCCATTTTCAAAACAATTTATTTTTTGACAGGGTTAGGTCTCATCTGCAACGAAAGTGGTCAGAACCTTGGCATAGACAATAGCGCAACTAAGACGATATCTTTTGTTCTTAGTTCCATTTTTGAAACTTTTTGACAAGTTTAGCTCTTTTGTCGTTTCTTAGCGGCCAGAGTTGAAGACGTTGCCAATAACAATTATATAAAGATTGCCAATAATCATCTTGCAAATCATAGCATGTATGTATTAGTAAGTCATTGACTATTGTTAGTTTAGTAAGAACATTCTACTGAATCTTGGGATGAATTTAATTTTCATTAGATGAGTTTGCATTTAATATTTTGAACACGAGCTTTTTTGGGAGCCTGTTTTGACCGATAAACATAATGTGTGAGTGTTAATAGTCTGCTAAATTCAATACTGCGCAAGAATTTGTAAGAATTGTCACCATGACGCAACATTCCTAGCTGAAGAACTACGGGAGAGGTTTCGCATCACCTTGTTTTTAGAACAATCGCTTCCATACTTGAAATTTCCTCTATGTTTTTGAACCTCCAAAAACAGTATTTAAATAATAATAATTTGCATGTCTAATTTATCATCAATCGCGTTTACAACTAAGTAACCGAGCTATTCGCAGTAAGTAGGCGTCAATTGGCGACTTTATTGTCCGCCATTTAACCACTGCCTAATCTGCGGTCAATAAATAACGCTTGTATAGTCCGACCAACTTATTTGCAGAGTTACCAAATCATGAAACTTCAAAGTTCTCCATGGCTGGCTAACAGTTTTGTTCAGAAAATAAAATAGTGGCTCCCTCAGTCAGCTGCTTAGATAAGTTTGTCGGTCTAAAGCAACTAACCGTGAACTATTGGCAGGGTATGTCACTGGATCGCATTATTGCACTCTGTGGGCTGGGGCAGAGATTTTTGGAAGGATAGACTACTCGAGTTATGTTATTGTTCAGGATGGTAGGGCTGGCTCTGACATGAAGAAAGGCAGAGTATGAGGTTTTTGGCTGGATTTTTAAAAAGGTAGTGTAAGGATCACTTAACAATTCATCATCATCATCAGTCTAATTCCACCTTCTTTCTCTAAATTTATTACCTTCTTTTTCTACATGCCATTTCAAAAGTTTCAAACTAAGAACTCAATCTCAGATGTCAATAGAAAAATACGAGATTAGTCAAAGCCGTGAAACTTGGAAGATAAATTATCTTAAAAAAACCGACTTCAAAAAACCACAAAACACAAACATTATAATTTAGTATGCCACTACAAAGAACAAATAATATTTTCACACGGATTTTGAAGTCGGGCGGGAACTATATTTTATAATCAAACTCAGATTTACATTTATCAAAATGTATTACCCGACTTCAAATCAATGTAAAAATAAGTATTTATTTGTTCTTTATAGTGGCATATTAACTTTGAATTTTTGTTTTGTGGTTTTATAAAGTTGGGTTTTTAAACAGATAATTAATTTTGGATTTTTTTTATAAAACACTTATGATAGTGGAATGCGTAAAACCTTCTTTGACTCTGTTCGGGACAAACTACTAGTTTATTTATAGATACGATTACACATCTATGCATAAAAAAAACTTGTTTTGACTCGAACAAAAGACAAAACAAAAGTATTTTAGTGATTTGTTATCGCGAAATTCATAGGCGCTCTAGGATTGGAGCTGGTATAAAAACTACTCCCTAATTAATGATTTTTTTGGGACTACCTCGAGGGTTTCTTCTTCATGATACAAAAAGAAACACGCAAATTGGTGTACAGATGCCGGCGTAAAGTTATGCGTAGACAATGACTGGAAAATACACCGTTTTCTTAGAGTTCAGACCCTGCACTACACTATGACAGAGCTGGATAGTATCTATGCAAATTGTGGCAAATTTTGTAACACAAGTCGGCTGAGCGTGATACATCATAGAAATGTGGACGTTCTGCCCACGCGACGCTAATGCTGAAGCTAAATGCATTATACCACGATACCAGCGGATGTGATATTACGAAAACTGTCTTAGAACGCATATTACCTCATATTTACATACCTGTAATGTTCAAAATTAAGAAGGAAACACAAACTCGCGCTCAAGTTGCATCACGGATTCCGGCAAACGAGCACTTTATGACGCTGCCGCGAGAGAAACTAGTCTCCGTTTCTAGAGAAAACAATTATGACGGACCGTGGCCGCAATTTTCCTAAATCAGCGAATTTATCGTCAATATCTCACATAAAGTAATTTACCTTAAATTAAATGGCAAATTCAGTGAATTGTTGATATTGAAAGTCTTGCGCATTATGGCAATCACTCGAACAGCACGAGACTAGAATCTCTTATGCCGCGTATAGATTAGCGAATTATTTGGTGGGTGCGAACGCATCAGGCTAAATCAGCCTTGATGCCTTTAATCGAACTCATCCAGCAGATGACATTGCTGCTAATTTTTGCATGTGGACTATTCATTAGTGTCGTTGCAATTTTCTCAGTGAAAAATGAGCAATTGTGCCATTCTTACAGTTTTTGCGTTAAACGGTTTAAGTGGTATAGTGAAAAAACTGGGTGAAACACAGAGACGTTTGTACACGAACGATAATTGTATTGAGTGAGGCATATATCCCATGAGGTTTGAACGTATCAGCGAATGCGAGCGCTCGCAAATGAAGGATTTGCTTGCGTTTGCCAGTGCTCGCCAAATGTCAGTACATTGCAACCGAAAAGTTGATCGGCTGTGTGTGGCCGCAACAGCAGTGATGAACAAGCATGCGGTATCCAGCGATGCAAGCGCCTACGTTCGCTCGAGCGTGTTCGCTTGCGTTTAATCGGTTAGTCTGTACACAGCATTAAATATTCATGGCGTCTGATGCGCACGCGAGATGATCTTGATAAATGAATCACAAAATCGATTCCGCGTGTCGAAAATGGCGCCGTTAACGCAGAACTATATTTGAATGAAATATTTCTAAACAAGTGTTCGTAGGCATAATTGAATACAGATTTAAGGCCGAGATAGTCCTGTATTCAGATTTTATCGCAGATCTAGATCGTTAACTATTTGGAAGCAATTTGAGAGCCGGGAATGTCTTAGTTTATCGAGTGGAGCTGCGGTCATCTAACAACTATGTTTTCCGTCGACGTTGCAAAATATGCATACAAATATTTGTAAATGGGTAGACCATAAACATGTACAGATAAGAGGCGGAATGCTTTAGATATTTGACTGTCAGTTGGTGTTGTCGCGCTTGTTTATAGTGGAAACAAAATTATAGGGGCTTTGGACTCTGATGGACGATTTTGAGAACAAGAAAATAACTGCTTATTTACTGTCATAGAAAGAAAAAGAAAAAGATAGAGAAATAGAAAAAAATAAAGTTTCAAAATTAGCATCACAAATATTATCTATATAGAAAAATAATTTATCCAAAAATTCTTTACTACTCGAAGCCACGTAGAAGCGGAATTACACTAGAGATTCGTCATAATAATATAAAAAATTGTTTTAGATATCTTTAAATACAAGGTTAACGGAACTTTGGTAAGTTGAAAGGAGGTCAATGTTCTCACCATTTTCAACAACTTTTGCTATGGGACCAACCTTAAAACCATGAAAAAAAACTGCTATTCAATAGAAAAATGTTATTTACACTCCACGAAATGAATGGATTAGTAATAATAGATTTTTAGTTGATCCCACATTTAATGTTTATTATGATGAGTACAATTGTCCCCTTTTGGCTTAGTATCACCGTTCCATGTAACCCTTTATTAGGTACTTGAGTAAACTTAGCCCATAGCGGGTCTTGTAGGAATGGGTCAAAATGACTCCCAACTTGAGTTTGAAGATAAATATCATATAACTTACGCAGAAAACCAATGTAGTTAAAAATAGTTACTAGTGTAACATTAAGATCTCAAACAAAACACATTTTCACCTCTACTCACCTCAGCTATAATTCAAGTTCTATATTTAGTCAGACAATACATACGTTGTCATTGCAGAACTAATGGCAAACCACGGTATGACACGGACCGCTGAGGGCGGTGCGGTCCGCTTTGTTCAAATACTCTGCGGCCCTTTGGGCTATGCGTAATCTAAGAACTTTAGGGATGCTTCCATGTAAAAAGACCAAAAAGCTATTAAAGCAGCTATTATTATTCAGTTTATTAAAGCTTTTAATAGAGAAAAGGACGCATTATCAATTAACTAGTATTTAATCAAAAGCAACACCAAATAAAAATAATTTCATGAAGTATGAAGACTAAGTTTTTATAAGATTTTCTTGCTTCATGTTGGCATAGTAATATGAAATCTTCTAACCTCAAGCAACCTTTCGTAACGGGATTTGACTAGTCAAATTATCTGAAAAGCTTATCGGAAGCTGCACCCCTGCGGTTGCGCGTGCGCCGATCCTCGTCACTTCCTCAGTCGGCCGCGCGCCGTCGCCGGGGGCGGTCGTGCCCTCGCGTAATAGGTTCACCGGTCCCGTTCCACGCCGTCATTTACATCAGGAACTCTAATAAAACCGATTGGAGCCAGGCGTAGTTGCTTTACAGTGTATGAAATATTATTTACATATTAGTTATAAACATTTTATAGCTAAAGTCAATGGATTTTTTCCAGTTTTAATGGCACTTTAACCCATAACTAAGTTTGGCCTAACAAGCCACTTTATAACGAATGCTAGGAAGCAATATAAAAGATCTCCATCATCTAAAACAATTAGGAGGATAAGGTTTAACTCAAAACTTATTTAACATAACAGTTTAATTTGGATGCCAATTCATAATTATCAGCTAATTTGTTCAATCGCACCGATATTCACATCATTAGCTTCATTATCACAAGCTTTATTGTTGATCGAACATTGTGTCTAGATATTAATTATCTCATAATCATTAATTTAAGTGCATTAATTAATTTGCCATCATTTGTCACGCTGCGGTAGGCGGTAGGTGAGAACCGATAGTAATTGTTGTGTAATATGTAGTTAAAATGTTATGTTAGGATTTTAGCTCGCTGACAAGATGAAATTATGTTATTTTGGTTCATTTTGAGTGATTATATCACTGATAGACCTAAGGTGTTCTTTTTGATGACCATATTTTATGGCTCTGTTCTTGTTCTCTATTCACGATAAGTAAGAGTTAATAAATTGGACAGAGTTAGTTTTACTTTTCTATACAGTTTTTAAGGTATTTAAGTAAATGAAAAAAAAAAACTAAATTGTTTGTAATCGTTGCACGTCAGATTGTAACTGGTGGTCGATGTACTATATAAAGTAAAATATTCAAAGGAAATTGTTTAATTCAGTATTTACAACGTGCTACGTTGCGGCAGATGTCAGAACTAAAAAAAATTACTAAGTATTTTTCATAGATTAGCATTCAAATATCATTTTAAACACGCAATTGCAGGACTGCTTCTGGGTAAATCTTCATTTGGACAAACTCAAATTAAAGAGTCTCACTGTCATGAATTTGGGAATTGTTGTATAGGTACCTATCTAGTTAGCATTAGACTATCAAAATTGTAATGATAGAATGTGTGCTGTATCGACTTGACTTGTACAAGAAATCATGACAATGTTAGTGATGGTCAACACAAAAAGTATAATAAATGTTTCCGCATTTCCTTTTTGACTCTTAAGGCTAGGTAATTTAGAGCCAAGCAAACAAGCTTCAGTTATTTGAAAGTACTGAATACTTCTGATTGCTTCGTCTAGCCGCTAACGAGGTCCTCATTAACTTTTTAAGACAATCGAAAGTGACTCTAACACATAAAAAACCGCCCGAAACCACAGCTGTGGCGGACAAATGGTTCGATGGCGCGTAACGTCCGTCAAGTGAAAACTTACAAATAACCACCCATTACTTGCCGCGAGCGTCGATCGCAGCAACCAACAATTTCACTCTGATTTATATCATCTACACGGCATTCGACTACGAGAAAATGTGGGAAAATCTTCACGCAACCGGCAATTTGATAAGGCGAATCATCGCGGGCTCGAAAACGACAGTTTCCGATGCGACCGGTTGTAGAGAAAACTCGATCGATCGAGAAAAGTCGTCCGATCAGACATCCTTTTAGATGATGCCTCGTAAATACCAGCGCCGTGTTACTATTCAAGCTGTCGCACTAATCAACATAGAACTAGTAATTGATTACTCGTAAGTGAGAGTCTTGTGAGGCAATGACTTTCATCTGTTTTTTCTGCCTTCCTGACGTTTCGAGCACTGGTCCGTGGTCCCGGTTAGTATAGATGACGGATGTCTACTGATTTTTGTGAAATAAGATCAATAAAGCCAAATGAGCTGTGACGGTGTTTCGGGCTGACATATACATTATACGTGTTTTTTAACAATACAATTCTCAAAACTATATCCTTAGTAATGATGACCAGCAACGTCTTAAAAGTTGATGAAGCAAGTAACACTAAACCTACTAAAATTACAATGATTGATGGCCAGAAACCAGTCATTTTGAGATGAGTCACAGCAATAACCATGAGACAACACCAGACGACGGTCCCCATAAAAATACAGTTTTAAACGGTGTGAATGTCGTGTGGTCACATCAAAAATGTCATACGGGACGTAACGTGTCTTTTAGTTACGTGAAGTCGACACTTAATTACTTCTGTGTCTACAAATCGGCGGTCAAAGTGTCAAAGGTGTACCAAGTTTTAAAATTCTCACGAATTTGATGTTTCCAAAGTCAAAAGTCTTCGCTTATACGTGACACATTAGCGAATATCATTTACATTCTTTTTTGCTGAGCTGACAATGGCAGGGTTCAAAGAAGTATTTTATTTTCTCTACAATTTTTTACATGTGTTTTTTTAAAGTATAGTAAATTTTTATCTTTAAGGAAATGGCAGTAGGTACAGGAAATGTAAGGTGATGGGATTTCGCGGATTTAGCTTGTCTATAAAATTGCCCAGCGATAAAATAGCTTTACGATGATATTATGGCGTTGTGGAACCTGGCTTCGATGGAAAATCTTTCGATAATGAGTACGAAAACTATTATGGCAAATGGGAGGTGAGTTTAACTAAGTCTTCGTAAGCAAAATAGTTTTTGTAGTTACTTGATTTAAAAGGGTAGACAGAGTGGCGGGTCTGACAGCTGCAGTGGGTTTTAAGGAGAAGAAAGGGAAGAAGGCAATATAGCTGAATAAAAATCGTAAATCCTCATGGTATCCGATATACTTCAGTCAAATATTAATAGAACAAATAATTCTTGTTACGATGTTACTGCAGCTGTCAGTGCAAAGTAAAATTTGGACCGAGTATATCATGATTATACAACAGGTAATAAATTGATATCAAGGAAAGTTCTAAAAGCTTATTTCTCTATGACGATAAAGCAAAAAAGCTTTACAAGTTGAATGACCAGTAGCCTCATTGGAATTTATGCGAAATCCGATAACAAATGTCCCAGATCATCATCGGAAGCGTTTGGCGGTTTCTTTGAAGACAAGCTTTAATTTCTTAATCCTAATTGAATTTGTTTGTTCCGAATCTTGGCCACGATAACGCAAGCTATCGCCCGCGGCGGTCGCTGATCGATTGCACCAAGAAATCGCTATCGAAGGTTAGATGGATGGGTTTCTATTCTTGATTAGGCCTCTTTTGTGCTTTATCCTTTTAAAACGTGAAGTAACCGGCTTATCAGCATTAACCGCTAATGGAATATAGTGCAGCCCAAACCCCTGGTATACTTAAATGTAAAATTAATACCGGAAGAGGCTTTAATTTGCTTTTTTCTCACGATATTAACACTTAAGTATCTCAAACACATTCTCGCTTTACCGCTCTGACGCTTTTATAATCATCGCCATGAAGTTGAATGACACCATTGATGGACGTTTCCGATTTTCGCAATGAATGCTTAAAAAGTATTTTGCAGTTCGACCGCGTTTTTGAATCTGTATCAAGTTTTTAATGTTTCCTTTGCATTATGAAATTGAGGAAAGGTTTAATGGTGTATAAAATAATAAAAGATATATTTTTTCCATAACGTTCAGTAAGTTCCGCTCCAAAAATACTAAAATATGGAGTAATCAGAGTATTGATTATGGATTGTAATCAGATTTTTTGAACACACAATTTAATCAACGTAGCTTTAATACAAAAGTCCACTTTGGAACGCAAAAACTAAAACGCTTTTTTTGTAATATAATATAACATCTACGTATTTTTAAGCCAGTGTGTATCTAGTTCCATCAACAAGCTAAATTAGTGGTGCACTAGTGTAATATCTGGTAATTTAAACTTCTGTGTAAATCCGTCAACTTCAAATGGCAACGTTAACCCAGACTTGGTATTTTCACGAGATCTGCATTAGATAACGGCACTGCATTAGGTGATTTAGGTTGAAACATGGCTCAGTTTATGTCCATTGTGGCGTTGCCACCTGTGTCGCAACGGAGGCTCGCTGTCGTCCGACAAACCGCAAGGGCCGGTCGTGTCGTCACCCGACGCCGCTGGATTCGACATCGAGGAAGCGAAAGCGAATCAATCGCCTTTATCAATACTGTGCGTGACCGAGGCCGCAGTTAGGAAAGGGAAAATGGGACGGAGGCGCCACGAAAAATAGAAGAATGAGCCGGCAGCGGCAGCGCGCTTCGTTGATCGTTTTTGTAACTCACAACCGCGCCGTGACGCATCGGCAGTCGCGTGCTACTTCAGACGTCACTAGGAGTCACGACTCAGATTAATATGGTCATCGAATCGTAAATCTGGGAGCATCGATAAATTGAAATTCTTTCAAAACGGTCACGGCTAATCTCCAGATACTAAACAAAGAAACGCTTTTGCTTAAATTAGTTTAAGAGACCTTGGCGAATCTAAAGTTCAAGCGGCACGCGCTGCGAGTATCGCTAAACGTTCTCTATGTAGAGTATTTCTTACATAAAGATAAGCCGTTTGAACCGGAGACCTTTCGATCTAGCATTTTACAATTGCGCCACTGTGAAATTGCGGCTGGTTGGTGGCGTGTGGTGGCCAGTTTTATTTATATTGGTTGTAGTGCGGGAGCGATCACGAGCGAGTAATTGATGCGCCGCGCGCGCGTGCCTCTGCCGGCTGCGCCTGCGCACGCCCAAGCTCCGCACACCGCCGTTATAAGTGATCTAACACGCTGAATAAGTTCACGCTACCACCATGTAGTGCTTACAACATGGATAACTGTGAAACATCTTTCAATTGGTTCATCAATACTTACAATATTCAACCTTTCTTTTTGACCTCTGAATTTTTTTCTTTGTATCTTTCATTACACAAAGAAAGTTTCTTGCACTAAGTATTATTAACAAAAATTGGCCAGACTTGTTCAGCTATGCCAAATTTTACTGATAATAAAATAGTAAATTTACGGCCACATTGAAATCTAGAGATTGATTAAGTAGTTAAAGTTTTAAGTAGTAGGCACTTAAAAGAGACTCCGGTTTAGTAAATAGGTACGAAAATGCTATGTTACACACTTATATAAAGTCTTTGCAATACTTGAAATAATTCACGTCGGAAATCAGTACTTATTCAGGAGCGCCAAAACTTAAAAGCTTCTTTAAAAGCTTCAGTCAGAGGCACCGCTCACCGTAACCGTTTATGTTGGCTTTCGCGCAAATGGAGGTAAAAGTATCACGAGATTTCGGTAAATTGTACTAAAACAAATCAATAAAAACGAAAATTGATAACATTTTTTTGCCAATCACTTAACGCGTGAGTGCTTCGTGATTTAAGGTATCTCGATTTCTGTAGCGGTTTTATTTGTAAGAGCATTGACAGTCGAATAAGTCCATTCACGTAATAATTTTCAATTTTAAAGTAAGTAGTTTTAACTTAATGTTTTGAGACAAAAGAATAGAGTTAATTGTAAATTGTTACGCATGAAATCATTGTCGTTTAAACTAAATTACTCTAAACAAGCACTCTAGCTGAGGGCTAGCATTAAATTATTGAAAGTGTAAGTTATTTAGTGAATTACGGTCAGATTTGGCACGCGCTCAATCAGTGGCACATTCATGAAAGGAAAAATGCTACAAATCTGAATCTATATAAGTAACTTCCTTCCAATAATTGTAAGCGCATCCGTTCTCGATTAATGTTCTTGGAAATTTAAGATGACATGAGATATTTACTTATCTTTAAGAAACACTAATCATGTTTTGCCTTATTAAATCCAACATGTTAAATATGCGTTTTTTGTTTATAAATAAGCGATAGATCAAAGCCAATTCAGGTCTAGATCCATCTAAGTTTCACCAAGTCTATCCCTAAAATGGCATTGAAATATATGCTTTTTTATAATCATACAAGCAAATAGACTAAAGTTTACATTGTAAACTCAAGATATTTACTAGCCAGAGAATTATTAAAGTGTAAACGATGCTAAGTAGCTATAACGCCCACGTGATTAGAATTGTGAAATCACGAGCAAAATGTCAATACCAACAGATGAGTTGAGGCCAGCTTCACTAATGCATAACTAGACATTCAAACAGGGCTTGGTAATAAACGACTGGAAGATAGTTTCATTTAAAACTATAAAATTGAGGATTATTTTTTATATCACCCATCTAAGATTATGATGATATTTCGAATGATATATCATCATAATGAACTAGAAATGAAACTATAGTAGATATTTACGAAAGTTACTGAAAGCAATCAAGCACTTGATAATAAAAAGTGATCCCAGTAATTTGCCTACTAATTAAACAAACTAGTTTCTTCACGAAGAAATTTATACTAGAACATAAAATATATCCGCTAATCCTAAAAGTAATAAGCTACTGCTCTTTGATTTCAAAAAGCTTAATATCCAATAAGGTATTTACACCTGTTTTAATTGGTCGTTTACTTGACGGTAAAACCGGCCTGTATAGAGTTGTAACCACAGAATCTTCAATCGAATCTCTATATCTACTTTTACTGATGCGATAGGATAATTGGAGCGGCGTAAGTGTGCCCATTTTGTACCAGATATCTCTACTAGTCCGGTGCCAGTCGATAAAATCCATTACGTATGTACAAAGTCATCGCCACTCGCGGTTTTGAGATTTCAAAATGCTATTTCTGAGGTAGGTACGTTTCGAGCGGCGATGTCCGATTGTTTCGAATAACGCAATCGATTTAATTTACAACTGTAAAACTGAAATAAAAGACAGCAATAAAAATTAAATTAAATTAACAATAAAATACAAAGATTATGATCGGTAGTAAAAAGGTAACATAGTTAAGTAGAAAATATAGATTAAGCATTTTAATGACGCTATATTAAAAGTATTTCGTTTTGCAAGATGTACTTTGACAACAGATTATTATAAATAACTTTAAATCCATGGCGACCGGATGAGGGGGCCCCATGGGCATTCTCGGATGGGTACAGTCCCCATAGTTTCCAGATAAGTCTTCCTCTCGTGGGATGTCTTCTAGCGGTATCACTGGTCCGGTTGAGTAGCGCCTCACTCAACTGCTATTTTGTACTTCTTCACTCTATGTACTAAAACTATAACCGGGGTGTCTTCAAAGCTAGAGTGAATAAGTACATTCTAGTTCTACGTGCTCCATCTTCGGTAACAACATCACTTTCCATCAGGTGAGTTGAAGGCCAAAAGTAGCACTAATCAATTTTTGAAAAAAAAAAAAAAAACTTTTTCATATGACAAAAAACGTAAATGTACACTTGATCAAGATACAGGTATTCACTGTTTTTCTAAGACACCGAGATTTCAAAATACATACCTAATCTAAAAATCAATCGGGATTGATAACTCGGGCTATCGATGATCCACTGATTGTCTCAGTTTTCAACTAATGCAATCGATTATCGATTTACTGTTAAATCATCGAAAATAAAGCAATAAAAAGCTTTTAGATTTTGTGTGACATTTCGATAATTGGCTAATTTAAAAATAACAGCTAAGTAATGTTGCGTCAAAGCTTTCGAGTTTTTACTTTTATGGTTAACAACTTTATTTATAGTGGTCTAGATGTGACACGATAAAAAATAAAACAAAATTTATTAATAGCGATAAATATAATTTAAGGTACAATTTCTTTAGCACAATTAATTTGATCGCAATCTCTTGTTTAGATTCGTAAGATAGACAAAAACATTTTATACAAAATACACGAAAAAATATGTGTGAAATGGTAACATTAGTGTAACTACCGAAAAATATAACCCGGTTATTAGAAAGTGTTGCCATGCTATTACATTTTTATGAGCTAAAATGTTGTGCAAATACAAGTTATGCTGCACTAACATCTAGTAGGTAGAACATTTATAAGATAATGCGCCCTAAAAGCCAGTTTCCTCTCACATCATTTATTTTCTGAGTGATATATTATAATTACTAATTAAAAACAGAATACATATAAATGTTTATCTGATCATAACATTTAATAATACAATATCTTAAGGTAGGAACTCAGTCCATAATTTTACCTACACAATTTGACTCGCAAATCTTTTTTGTATTATTTTGTTATATAATAATTACTAGATTAAAATAATATTGGCCATTACGTAAACTGAATATGGATTTAAAAAAATACTTATTTTGCGCGAAAAAAAAGGGTTTTACATTATTATTTTATTTACATTATTATAGTCACTGGCATCCAGTGGATGCAAAAGGCAGGCTGTCGTTCAGTGTGGAGGTTAAAGGGGGAGGCCTATGTTCAGCAGTGGACGTCTTCTGGCTGATGATGATGATAATTATTATTTTATTATCAGTTAAGGTTCTGAATTATATGAAACTAAACTGAAACTCGTTTTGTAGTCAACTAATGTCCTTAAAATGAAACTCGTAGGATTAAAAAATAAAAACAAAACGGGTTATAATTTTCATCTTTTGGTGGGTAAAAGTTAAATGAAAATGATGTATTGTGTCCCTTACCCTGAAGTTCGATAATTTTGTACAAACGTATACTTATTAATGATTTTTTTAAACGTTTCGTCCGTTTTGATGAAACTTGGTGTGTTTATTTACATTGGCAATAATAGTTTAGAAACATACAAAAAGCCATGCACATTATATTTTAACGATTTAAAAAAGTTAGTATTTTTGTTTTTGCAACATACTAAGCCTAATTAAAATTATCAGACAATTAGTAAAAAAAAACAAGTATTTTTGTTATAAAACGATCGATGTTCAGGGCGCTCTTAAAGCTTAAAGCAAATTATTATTATTAATCAGTACTGCTACCGCGTTATTAAAACAACTCCTCAATAAATTCGCACTGCGCCCGCGCATGTTGCGCCGCATCGTTAACTTAACTATGTTACAGCCTTCTTTTATCTATTTCATTTCCATACTAAGATACTTTAGTGCCGCGATTCCCCTGTTGACGCTTCCAATGACTTTATCTGGAATCTAAAGCGTGGCGTTTTATTTCAAAATGGTTTGAGACGACTTGAGATGAGATGAGAAGAAATTTTCCAATAAATGTGATAGTTTTGTAGTATTTTGTATGTGAAGTAAATTTCATCATCATCATCATTTCAGCCATAGGACGTCCACTGCTGGACATAGGCCTCCCCCATCGATCTCCAAAAGGGCCGGTTGGAAGCGGCCTGCATCCAGCGTTTCCCTGCGGTCTCTCTTAGGTCGTCTGTCCATCTTGTGGGTGGACGTCCTACGCTGCGCTTACCAGTCCGTGGTCTCCATTCCAGAACCTTTCAGCCCCATCGGCCATCTGTTCTGCGTGATATGTGCCCTGCCCACTGCCACTTCAACTTGCTAATCCGAAGTAAATTTACAACGCATTTAAAAAGCAACTCACTGCGCAAATTATAACAGCATAAAAATGCAAGCGTGTTGAACGGATGTTGAATTAGATGGATATGTGCTACTTTTTAATTGATTTTATTTTACGTTTTGTTTATAAAGTCTGATTAGTAAATTTTGAGATGACAAACTGTTCTGTATATTTATTGTTAGCAGTGTTCTCATGGAAGTGATATATTGTCTTATACGAAAATAAATATCTTTAAACGTAGTACATGATTATGTTATAATTTTGTCGACATTTGTTTCCAAAAATTACTGTTCCACAAAATACTGCTAAGTCTTAGCGTCTAATTTTCACACCACTTTGTCCAGACAAAACTGGAAAAGCATCTATACCATTTGTTTTTACTTTGTAATAGGTTCTTTTATACAAAATAAAAACAAGATTTACATAATTAAATATAATGCTATCAACAGAGAAGTTTTTTTTTTCGGAAGCAATATTTTTCGATGCTAGTAGGAACAAACAAAAAATTAGTTTCACTGTTTCAGTTTTGGCTGGACAAATTGGTGTGAAAATTAAGTTGTCATATTAAATTAAAAACGAATTCTGTATTGAGGTATTTAGGACCAATACTTCTTATACTTATCTATACCTTCTTAAAATAAATAACGGGTGGGTGAAACAAGTAAACTAGTTTATTCGACACGATACCAACTGATGCAAAACCGCGTAATATTCAATTGTAGGAAACCGCAAAATAGCGCAGATCCGTTGCTTTCGATGTATCGACACAGCTTGTGGAAAGTGGGCTAGTGATTCACAGTGTTGTTTGATAACCTGAGTCGCGTGCGAGCCGCTCTATATATATCTCGGCGCTAGTAAAACAGCGACGGTAAATTAAGTAACATTTACTTCTTAATCCCTAAAATAAATCAGAAATAATCAAGGACTAAGTTACAAAAAGGTTTACATTCAAAATCTTAATTTAATTTATTGAATTTATATAGCAATACTTAACCGTTATATTAGTCATGTTGTAGTGTATAGCGACCGGAAAATGCCGAGTTGGTAAAACTAGCGTAAGATACCCCGAGACTTCTTATTCTTATTCTTATTCGAAATGGGGGCGATGAGTCCTGCACTGACGTCCCGCTAGGGGTGTATTGTGCATTTCCCCCTACCAGCACCTACCCGAGCCAACCCAACTCCTTGAAATACCGGAGTGAGGCTCTGGGGCGCTGGCACAATTGCTCCAGTGGTGCAGATGGTAGTATAAGTGTAAGTGATGATGATGAAAAGCAGTCTAGCTGTTGCGGCGACGCGGATGAAAGCGGCAGCGGTGCCCCATGCAGCCCGGCAGCGGTTCTAGTTTCTTCTGTGGCTTCACAATGCCACAGCACATGCTCTACAGTTTCGTTCTCTTTCATGCAGCCGCGACACAGTGGACTGTCCGTGGCTCCTAGTTTATACAAGTGACTATTCAAGTTGCAATGGCCGGTTATAAGACCCCGAGACTTGATTGACAATATGAGTAAGGTAGCTGGAAGGGAAAAACCGAAAATCGGGTTGAGAGGCGAGCTATATGACAGCACTCTACTTAACTTATGGACTAAAATGAGCCGATAAGATGATAATGTTATTTGTCTATTCAAAGAAAGATAATAATTAAAACACATACGCGATTAACAGTGGTGCTTAAAAGATGGCTTTAATTAGAAAATTAATAAATTCATCGTTAGATAACATGGATAATTTCGATCTAATATGAACGAAATTGCTAACAAAAACTGCTATAGGTGTTGTATCTACTCTATAAATATAAGAAGAATCTTTACTTATGTTCGAGGAAATGTCTGAATTAGAAAATGTCAAATATTGAATACGCAATAGCATCTTTAGGTGCAACTATGTTTGTAACGCCATGAATTTCTTCTCCAAACAAATAAATCGTATTATATTTTGTAAACCAATATTATGTAAGTCAGTAACTTCGCGAAATATTATATTTAATTTGAATAAAGTGTGGATAACTGTCTTATCCTCTGAATTTAATGTTTAAAGCAATATCAAAACATTGGATGCCTCGTGCTTACTTGTTGTTCATAAAGTATTTTAAACAGCGATTCTTAGATAACTTCTATTATTAATACAGAGAGTTAATTGTTTTTTTTTTGTAAATACTATTTTTGTTCAAAATACTCGTCTTTATATCATGCCTATCTGCTACGGCTACGTTTATTACAGGTCCTCTTATAAAGCCACGTGCACACATAGGTATCGGCACTGGCACTATCAGTGACGTGCGTGGTGTATGTGAATGCGAAATGCGTCCACATTTCGTCTGAACAATACTCGTTTTTGACGTGCCGGTGACGCGCTGGTGATTGTGACGCGCCGTGTCGTGCGATGGTCGTGTCATACGATTTCTACTGATCCATATTTATCCTATTTTTTTATCTTGCAGTAATTACTAGTCATATCTGTTACAAGGAATCAAAAAGATGGACAGGGTTTAAATCGTTAAAAATGTTAGTATCAAAATATTTATCTAAGATTTTTTCACAAATTAGATAACAAATAAATATTTACTGTAAAAAAACAATAAGATTCAAATAGAAAACTATACATTTTAAAACTGTAAGAACGTTTATTATTAAGGAATTAGAGATAAAAATATTTATGATATTATTGTTTATATATATTTTTTGACGGCGACGCCACGGTGCCTCCTCTGTGATGTGTCTATTTATGTGCACGTACCTTAATCTGGTTTCTTGTTGTGGGGTGTGGCAAATTTTAAACGATTACATCAACTAGAGCACATTTTCTAAGGAAACGTGTCTTTTAAGGTGTATGTTAATTTTTTATATAATTAAGCGGTTGGTATGTAAATATTGTACGTACTATGTGATTACAGGCCGTAGTGGCTAAGTAAGGTATATTTTTCGACGGCCTTGCGACGCAAGAAGCCGCTTTAAAATGAATTATGAAAATTTAATGTTCGATACAAATGAATATGTAATTATGGAATGATTTTGTAGCGTTTAATGGTGACGATAAGTAAACTTAGATACCGTTGAGTTGGAAATGGAAAGGGTTTGTAGGGTAGTCAATTTGTGCATTTGATCGTTTATTTTAAATCAGTTCAAGTACCTACCCTAGTTTTAATCTATACAATATTATAAAGAGGAAAGATTTGTATGTATGTTTGTAACGAATTGGCTCAAAAAGTACTGGACCGATTTTAAAAATTCTTTCATCATTTAAATGCTACATTATCACTGATTAATATGGGCTATTTTAATAGGCAATATAACTATACCCGTGCGGAGCCGGGGCGGACCGCAAGTATTCTATAAAAAAACAATTAAATAAAGTAGCAGGCCCGGGCAGGTATGACTCTCAAGACATAAGACGAATCTAACGACAGACAAACACACCCTTCCTTATGGGGTAGTCAGGTAAACAAAAGAATAGAGATGTACTAAGCATCTTTTATCTGCTTTGTTTTCTTATAGAAATAAAACATACCCCAACTTTATGGTAAAATTCCTTCGACCTAAAGCGACCTAACTCGGAAAATGTGTGGAATTCCTTGGAAAATTTCTCTAAGGCAGTCATTTGCCGTGCGATTATATCGGAGCATGTAATGCGTATGCAGTTCCATGTAGAGTCAGAACGATAGAGCGATACATGGATATAAAGTACCTGCAAATGTTAATAGGTAACTTTATTTCCCCAATAGTTTTAATAATTACTTTATCTAAACAACATTTTAACATGTCTAGGTAATCCTGACCACGCCACTAAAATAAATACGATAGGAACTTTTTGATACTCTTAAACGTGATCTTTATAAATTATATTGAATACTTTTTCGCGGGCGAACCATATTTCTTAGGTATCTTTCGCGGCAGAACCATTTATAGAATATCTTAGATACTTTTTCGTGGGCAGAACCAATCATAATGTTAATAATTTTTCATGGACATTATAATACATTATGTTTGACCCACCTTTTTACCTTAAAACAGCAGCAGATAATTACTGTTTAGGGTTTCGTACCCAAAAGGTGTAAACGGGACCCTATTAATAAGTTAATTTATTTAATAGGTGCAGAACCGATCTTGATAAAGTAGAACTTGATCTTGATAGTGTGCATTATGAGAACGGCTAAAGAATACTTCTTATCCCAGAAAATGCGAAAAAACTAGATCTTTGACTAACAAGATTTTGTACTGAATGAAAAAAAAATGAGCAACACTGCATGACGAACATTTTTATTAAGAAATCGCAAGTTGTTTGTCTCGTCCAGTTATTTGAGCAACTTTTTAACCAGATTTTTCTTTAACTGGATACTTATCTCGTCGCTCTATTATTTTTTAAACATTGCTTGTTACGTTGGGCTAGTTATTTTACGTCTACTAATTTTATTGCAGTCTTCATATCAGTCATCATCATCAGGCAATTCTTGTCCACTGCATGACATGAACCTTACGACAACTCTCCCTGTTCTGAGTAAATCTTGACCAGGTCTCGCCTAAAAGTTTAATGATACGAAGTCGTTATCTTGGGCTTATTCACGATTAAGGACCGACCCAACGCAACTTTGTACCGACTCACAAACAAAGCACACCACTAGTCCAGTATGAAATCAGTTGCATGCTGACTTCATTGGTGTGCGGACGTCGTTCTCGAAAGCGATGCGACCTATATTTAGAAGAAATTATTATACTTGGCCATCGAGATACAGCAGCTATAGAGTCACAAACGTGCAAAAAAATTACCAAACCAAAACTCGGCGCATGCTAAGCTTTGCGCCTCGTTTTTGTTTAGTTGTAAGGCAACCGTAATCCGACGACAACGCCGCGTGATGCTAGTGCTACGATGACATAGCGGATAAGCAACGTTGAACACTATGCAAGCGACATAACTTCTAAATTGGAGTAAATGTGGCATTGCCAACTATATAATTGATGTCTAGGTATGTACAACGACGCTCGGACGATTTTTGACTGTTTTCATTTAGAAATTGTGACTATAATCGGGTGCATACATTTTCAGGAGTGGAGAACCTTTATATCCACATCTATTCTTTGCGTAGTACGCTTAAGTTTTCTATCTACTTGTATACCTCTTCCAGAATTTCTCGATCGAACACCATGTTAAGAGGTATTACATCGTAGGTACCTTTACCTGTAGTAGCCGACTAATCGCAGCCCCGGGGTCAAACCGTGTAGGAGCCCGACAACCCACCACGTTTATTATAATAAGTAAGCCCTAGTAGCCATTATAAAGTTTGCCCATCGCCCCTTTTGTACTGAAGATAGTAGAGAAATTATTTTAGTATTAAATTTATTCTGTCATAAATGGATAAGAGTTTATAGATATTTGAATTATGTAGAATACATTGAAATTAAATACTTTAACGTATTTTATCGTTTTTTTTATATTTTCATTACTGACGTTTCGAAAACTGCAGTGTCCGTGGTCTCTGTAGACTGTATGACGGATGTCTATAGAAATGTTGTGAAATTATTTATAAATACCTTCATTTTTTTGTTAATACAAAAAAGTCGTTAATATTTCAATGTGTATTAATTGTGAAACTTTAAGAAACTATTATGTTTATACATTGTATTTTGGCATATAAGATTAAATAATAATGTTTGCATAGTTCTCGATGATTGTATTGTTTCAGTTTTAATTTGCAAAGAAAGAGAATCTGGTGTCTTATCTGATATACCATTCACTTAAACTTAGCAAAAAAGAACCAACTTTTTTACCGATCTCGTGAAGGAAGTTCGGTATTTTTTTTATATTTACACAGACTACTCTGACATTTCTGATTCAATCTATATGATTCTTGTTTTATTATGTAGAAAAAACTTATTTTGAACTCTTTCCAAAAAGTCATTAACTTTGGCTAAGGTTACTTTCGAACAACACGAATAATTTTTTTTCCAGCGCTTACTAATCTTGAAGTCCGTTTTTGTTTTCATAATTATAACTTATTAATTATTGCAGCTATCTATTTGTTACTTACCTATTAGCGCTTGGACGTGGTAACTGGTAATCTCATTTGCGGTAGTCAGCTTGGCGGCGGTGGTGATACACTGAAATAAGAGAAAAAGTACACGATTATGTCTGTGTCCAATTGTCCATTGATATTGTCTTTCTAAATTGTTTTATGCAACTGATGAGACAAGCAACTAACAAGACGCTCATCTTATGACAAACATTATTCTTTCCCATAACAGTTCAGTGCCACCCACAATGTTGCCCATCAGAAGTTCAAAAGCCTGTCCGGAAGTTTATTTAAATACTAGCGTGCGAGTGCATAGCCCAGTAGCCCACCAGATTAGCAAGTTCAAGTGGCGGTGGACAGGGCACATATCACGCAGAATTGATGGCCAATGGAGCCGAAAGGTTCTCGAATGGAGACCACGAACCACTCACAAGATGGATGGACGACCTAAAAGAGACCGCAGGGAAACGCTGGATGCAGGCCGCTTCCAACCGGCCCTTTTGGAGATCGTTGGGAGAGGCCTATGTCCAGCAGTGGACGCCCTATGGCTGAAATGAAGATGACGATGATGCGTGAGTGCATCCCCGTCCAACTCATAAAATTTTAACCAATTGAAAGAGTCTTGATGGTGGCCGAACTGTAAGCACGTGATTTTAAAATCTGACGGCACCTAGTTCTATACCTGGCCCGTCACCAATGACTTATTTATAACATAAATTAAATGCAGTTTCGATGCCATGGCTCAAAAACGGTATAAGCAAACGTCGTGAAAAAACCGGTATGTCCAAGAACCTCAAAAGTCATAATGATATTCAGCAACATGCATAGGGGAGCATGGTGGATTAGAGCCCATTTTCCCTCTCTTACAGAAGGCCTGTGTCCCAACAGTGGGAACATGATTTGCTGATAGCGAAGAGTGAAAGAGACTCATCCCTCTGCCTATAGTTTTCGACTCTTCAACCCACCACATAAGAGTACTGCGTAATTGGGCATAACTATTCCAAGAACCACCACCAGAGGATGGGCAGCAGCGTCCTATTAGTACACGGTGAACGTACTGCAATTCCCAAGCCGCCTGCCAAGCGTGGTGATTATGGGAACACCCCTCTCTAAGAGAGAGGCCTTTGTTCAGCAGTGGACGTTTACTGTCTGAAAATTAGTATAATGTGATTCCAAGAACAATATCTTTGACGTTAAAAATTTGAAAATTACATTCAATTGTATTCATACAATTAAAATAAAAACATCGGTAGTACGATATACCTAACATCAAGCATCTTGAGCAAAAAGTGGCGTAGTGGAGGAGTGTTGGCGTATGTACAATATGCACATGCATTTTGCGTACGTTACAACCAATCGCACGGTCAAAATCCTCTTATCCAGCTTCAGTCCGCCAAAGAAACCGCAATCGACAATTGCGTTTTTAAGAGATGTTTGCCAGTCACTATATCTACCTGTAACTCGCATTACGAGCTATAGATCCGCATAAACAGAAATACAAAATTAGCCCTCATTGATGACAAATAAAACAGCTTGTTTGAACTCATAATGACAGTGATTGACGAAACGAGTAATAACGGTTGTTAACAAATAATAAGGCGAAGTTGCGAGAAGTTAATTTCATCGCCATCCGATTCGACGTTGCGCAACATTGTTGCTCCAGACGTCCCCAAAAGTTTCTAGTAACATTGCGACAAATGCTCGCAATTATTTGTTGTTGCAACATCCATGTCAAATTAGAAGCGTCGTGAGGACCGGGACCTGTTTCTAGATATCCTCGATCGAGAATTAATTACGTGATCTCTGAACTACGGATTGCCGAACTATATTGTTTTAGGATACTTAATTCGTGATTCATGATCCGATAAAATTAATTTACAACTTTCATGGCACGTTTCTTAATCCTTTGAATGAAAATAAAATCTGCTGTAACGATATAACGGTAACTTTTAAATTTGTTTTTGGTTAATATCTCAGATCAGACAAACTAGAGAGATTTTGGCAAAGCATCGTGGCCAGTGCAAACACATATGGCCTAAAATAAATCAGGCATCAATAGTTATTTTTAAACTTTTGCGACTGGAACATATGAATAAATGTTTTAAATGAATAGCATCAATAGTTGATTGAATCTTGCATTACAGTTAATAGCCAAAGAAACAGTTTTGAAGGCATCAAGACTTATTTTGCTTTACAGGATGACCAACAGCTTGGTTATAAATAGATACACAAACCCAATAACAGATCATCATGGGTTTTTTGTAGAACTCACCCTGCAGACGGCCTCGTACTTTTTGGCACGTAGTTTATTGGTATAGCTGCAAGTCTCTTAGTGTGCGTGCAAATATGAGTAAGCATGTGTACTTACAGTTATTGCGTTAATCTGTTTATAGTGGTATAAGGAAAAAAGGTGGGAGATACATGAAGACATTTGAACACGAACGATAATTTGTACCAAGGCATATCTCCCTAGTTTGTATGTTCTGAGGTTACTATAGTTTGCCAAAACGACTATATTGGTTAAGCTACATGATTCATGATCCGATATTTATTAATAAATACCAACTTTTATGAAGGTGTTTTTAATTTCTTAAACAAATAAAATTGGTACTCAGTAATGATTACGTTGTGCTAACTTTTAAACGCTGTAATGATAGTTTTGCGGTTAACGATAATTTTTTTATCTCGTTAATAAAATGTTGTGAAAACGTATTGTTTTATGAACAATCGAAGCTTTATTGGCGAGACAGTTAGAATAGAATAGAATAATAGAATAATATTTATTTACCAAAATAAGTACAGAGGTGCTTAACTAATAAATTAAATTGATTACTTATATACTCGATAGCCCGTTGGTCTAGTTGGAAGTGATCCTGCCTTCTGCGCTTGGGGGCATGTGTTCGATTCCCACCTAGGACAAACATTTGTGTTTGTTCTATATCTGCGTGTTAATATCTATTTAAGTGTGTAAAATATATATGTAATAATAATATCAGTTTCTAGCAGCCATATCACAAGCTTTGAGACGACCCAAAACTAACAAAAACAAGTATAGTGTCCAATGTTGGCAATTTTATATGAATTTTTATCGATAAAAAACCTTTAAAAAGTACAGTAGACGCTGCAGAAACGGCAGACAGAATATTTTCGTCTAATCAGCCACTACAGACCCCACGAAGTATTACGGAGTATTCTTTCAACGACGACATCTCAAATTTATTATTGAAAATCAAATACTTGGCGTTTGAAGACGCCAACTGTACTACCATCGCTACAAACAGCAAGTCAGCAGTATATTATTCTATTGACTATTTTTCAAAGGCGATGAGTTCATCCGATCTTTTCGCAGTCAATCAATATACAATTCAAAGCATCAAAGCATTATCATGTTCAATTTACGACGTATCAAACCGCGGTAGGTCCATTCGAGCCATATTTAAAATTAAAATTGCTGCATGACATGGTCTATGATATACGCTTGCATAATATACCGTACCTACGAGCATCGCAAACAAATCATTCGAATATGATGAGTGCGTTTCATAACAAATGATGATATGGTTGCTTAACAAGATGGATACTGTATATGAATGAATTTTTGTGTCGTGTAGCGAAACAAAGGTATAAACAATTTGTGAGCGCTATTAGAGTTTTGGCTATTGAATACCGCCGCGCCTATGTGATACACACGGGTATAGCACCTGGCACATTTATAAATATAGACATAACCCTTCCACATCGGGTGTCACGTGATTAGGATGGCGTGATTTTTAGATTTTTTGCTATACGCACTGTATAAGATCTTTTAAAGAAAATTTTCTTACAAATAAACTATAGATGGGGTAACCGGCTCAATCTTACGTGAGTAATTCAGGGATAATAAAAAAATATACGTGAAAACCACGTCAATAAAACCAATAGATATTAGAAGAATATTACTCAGAATACAAATCTGGATCGCGGGGTACCCTGGGTGATGCTCTAGAAGTCTAGACTTCCAGTTTGGTTTCTGGCCGTGGTCATCGTGTAGTACTTTTGGTAGGGCTAGAATTGTAATACGCCTCATGGTGTTTGCATCCTAAACTTGCTAGCTAAACTTCCTAACTGTGTGTATCATACATAACATATGAGATACAATAGCGCGCAGCCGATATACAAAGCGATGGGAGTCTTCATTACCAATCCTCGCTGAAGATTGATGTGACACCGTGGAGCAACAGATGAACAACTGGGTTAAGGCTGCGAAGTAAGGAGTTGTTCAAATTCAATATGGTCTAAGACAATGAGACGAATAATGACTTGGCTACTCTAAATAGTGCTGTGCCGCAATGTTTATCTTACTGACCTTTTCTGATATAACAATCGTATGTATGAAAAGAAAACTGAATCATGGATTATACTCTGACTGCTGCGATTGTACATTATTATTACAAAACTTTCATGTCCTGCGTCCCAGCAGTGGCATGCTGAGACACAAGATATATCTAAGGAAGAAAGAGAGAGAGAGATAGGGGATGGGCCCTAACCAACTACGCCGGCCTAGTGCATGTTGGTGAATGTCATATGTCTTTGAATTTTTGAGGTTCTTCGACATACCGGTTTCTTCACGATGTTTTCCTTCAGCGTTTTCGAGCGAAACTGCGCATAGTTTTTTCGTTTAAGTACTAATTAACTCATTGGTGCAAGACCGAGGATCAAACTGAGTGCCGTTAGATTGCCAAGTGCTCATGCTACCACTCGGCTACCATCGTTCAAACAATTGTTCATAGCGAATGAATACATTTTCTTAAATTATTTTACTATACTATATCGGCTACGAAATTCAATCTTACGTTTCAACCCATGCATCAGGTTATATTGAGGTCAAAAGCCTAGTCCGATGTAAAAAAAAACACCTTCAAAGTGATCAAATTTTTCTTTCAAATACCGGATTTTATTCAATGTTGTACAATTTTATTCAATGAAATAAAATTATTCTAAAATTTTAACTTTATGGATAGAAACTGAAAGCAATGTTTAGGTAGCAGTTAATGTTACGACTTGACTATCAAAATACTGCGCCTGGTTCCTACAAAAAGACTTTTTCCGTCAGCATCGTTCTCAAGTTAAACTTCACAATTCACCGTGGAACATCACAACTAAACTGATAACAATTTAAGTGTTGTCGAAAATATAAAAAGGTGTGTAAAGTGTGGAACAACACTTTGAATTACATAAAACATACTTTAGATAAGAGTTTTTCACATGTGTTGGCAGACTGCCTGCTTGGTACTCAATTATATTATAACACGGAGGGTAACATGATATTGGCTCAAGACACACCAAATAACACAGAAACAAAAAACCACAAATAGCAAAGAGGAAGCCTATGTCGTGCAGAAGAGCAGACGATGGCGATTATAATATAGCTCTCATTTAAAACCCATAGTTCCAAATAACCCAGATTTATTTAACAAAATCCCCCAGTCACAACCTTGCGCAATATCCCTCTATAAGAGCCAAATGTACGCAAGGTCGTAAAAAAAAACCGAGTGGCTAGTTTAAACTAAATATTATGGCTTCCACATAGATTACAGATGATACAGTACGCAATTACGGTTGTACGTACAGTGGTTGGGTCGAAATAACAATAATTAAGATGTTGCCCGTCTCGACCGAGGCAATTCAGTCTTTATGGATATGTAGCTACAATTGAGAGCAATTGCTCTTGTATTATGTATATGAGTGCTTTATTGTGTTTGTTTATTTACATAGACATCTTTTGTTTTGTTAATAAACTTTTTACAAGCTTTATGATAAGCTCTTCAACAAAGAGATAAGAAGGAGGCTGTAGAAAATATCGAAAATGTTTATCAAATTACATGGATACGGATTAAAAAAGTTTCCAGCTAACTGTAATCCCAAATATTCTGAGATGCCTTAAATTTACTATAGAGTCATCTGCAGCTTTGAATTCTCGAAATCACAAAGGTTGAGGTTTGCGCCTCATCTGAGAAGCACGATAATAGTTACCGAGAAACGAAATAAAGATACGTGCAATCGCCTCAGCATTGCTGTGAATATTATGAATTACTTTCGGGGTTATTGCAGCTCATTTACGATCCACGATTAAAGAGAAGGGTCCTTGGTATACCTTCGGTTTTTTACAACTTTCGAAAGTGATTTCTTCAGTTATTACACAACGTATCGTCTCCTTTACGAGGAAGATTTTAATGACCAGATTTATATTCTTTATATGGATTGTCGCTTAATTTCTGCCCTGACCGAAATACTGGTCGAGTTAGCCATAAAGGCCCCGTTTTATTGCTTTCTTTAAATAAATAACCGAGATAACATTCGGGCGGGATAATGCAAACGCGCTGGGAATGTTGATTGGAGTCTTGGACGCAGCAGGAATATAATTTCAATTTCCGCGCCACATGTAAGTTGCAACGCAGGCGCAATTAAGCGGATGCAAGAAAAATAAATTAGCAAAAAAACCTTCAAAACCACAACAAGGTTACCGTTTTTGTAGCGTTTAAGTAAAACACACGCCAAGTTTTCATGGAAATGTTAGTCATTTTATAATTGGACTTATTTTTCCGTATACGAATGTGGGTTATAAGGAAGTGCATTTGAGACATAGATCATGACAGCGCGTGCGGAGAAGCGTCAGAATTTACTAGAGCTCGCGTTAACCTGCTACGTACAGCTAGCAAAAAAATTTGTTTACCAATTATTTCAGTAGGTACATTATTTATGCTGCTTTATAGTTGTATCAAAATTATCTATCATCCTCATATCCTCATGAAAAATTACCTAATATAAATAATAATGTTTTTTTTTTAAACTTCGTGAACAACATTTGGTTTATATAGGATCATTGGACAAACAGGGTAGGTACAGTCAATAACGATGGATTAAAATTATGATTGTTGGTTTAGTTGGTAATAAATTACGCTAGAAATCCCCTCTGGCACAAATAACACATATATTGTAGTATTAGAAGTCATTTGCACAGTCCGCCTTAGGAAGAATCAGTTTGTCAGTTATTTAACCGACAAGTAGTAGTGTGCAGGCATCACTGTGTTGAGAAATAAAGTGAAATCTTTCCAATAAAATAACAGGGCATAAAATATCACATTTAGTATCATAGGGTGACGAACTGTTGAACTTAAAAATTCTGGGTGGCACAAAACTGTTATGGGCTCGCGTAACGTTTAACTATCAGTTGAGTGATTTTTGTAGTCAATTTCATAAAAATAAAACATTTATAACAGAAATAACAGACGAAAATATCAAATTCTCTCATCCTGTACTTTACTCATATACCTAATAAAATAAAAGTTATTTTTCTGTCCCTACTTGTCCGACACTTGGACGTATACTTACCCAGGTGGTAAAACACGGTCGGTTATAACACGGTAGCATTATGCGACATTTTTTTGCCAAGAACAGCCACCAGTTTTTCTTTTATTGCTGTAACTATATAAAATATGCCTCATATTTTTTTCCGCAAAAAACTAATAAACCACGCCATTCAGGTCGTTAGGTGTCTCCGAAAAAACTTGAAGAATAACTTAACAGTTAACTTACTACGTGTGATTTACAAGTGGTTTGCAAAGAAACAAAACTGATTCTGTTTGTAGAGTTCTACCATTAGCACTATAGATCGACAATAGATAACTATTGAAACATCATTTCAAACTCTATATTTTTGGAAAAAGGTTTAATAGGCTGTTGAGCGTGTTTGATTTGTTAATAATAACATAAATGTAATTTGTACACAGATTTTATTTTATTTTATTGGATAGTAAAGTTCTGAAAAAGTTTTTAAAGTTATTGGTCGGAATAGGGAAGAATGCGATATAGTCGCATTAGAATCTGATACCTGTCTTTGCTTAGTCAAATACTAGTTGTTTGCCATGAACTGAGACCTCGCTACCCCTATATCTTAGCAACTCTTCGATCGATTTTGCTTTCAAACTTATACATTGTATTAAAATGAACTACTTATCTACAGTTCAGTTTCATGAAGATCAAATCAACGATACGCAAGTTATCGTTATCGTCGAACAAAATAAACAAACACAGACTTATCCCATTAAGACCTATCTTCGCTTGGTCAATTAGTGTGATAATATTAAATTATTAATTTGTGTTTCATAAGTTCAGAAACTTATTATTTACTGCTTATTTACAATGTAGTATCTACTCGTAGTGATATAAGCTATATAGGAAGTGTGCATAAAGTGATACCTACGCATATAATCCTTAAAAGAAATGTAAGTAGGTGCTAGATATTATCATGATATTTTATTTAGTATCAGTTGAGTTGAATATAGATATAAACAAAACGTAACGTAAGAAAATATCTTGTACCAAAAAGAAATTGATCGTATCTCTTTATCGGACAATATTTTGATAATGTAAAGATAAGGTGTAGCGTAATATAAGAATTTGATTTTACAAAAAAAAAAAATTAAAAGCAACTAACCAAATATTGCAGATCTGTGTCGATTAAATACAGCATGATTGGTATTTTGAGTTCAGTAAAGTAACAATAAAAAAGGATTAAATTAAATAAGTCACATCTTATGCAGTGGGAGGATCTATTGAACAAAAGCAAATGGACAAATGTAGACGTTGCATTGCACGTTTGTTTATCATCGCCTTTCAAAGAGGAGGAGGTTCTATATATTTTTTTATTATATGATTATTTACGGGTTATTTACCGTGATAAAGTTGTGGAATGAGCTCCCGATATTTCGGCGCAGTTACATGCACCATTTTCACGGGAAAACTGAAGAATGCGGGTGGTTGGTCGAACAGTTAAAAAGTTAGGTGCAGACATAACGATCTACCTTCTTTTAGTGAACAACCGTGATAGTTTAAAACAGTGTTCTATTTTTTTTTTGTTTTATACCTCAGATATCCGTCATTTCATGTACCGATTAAAAAAAAAACGAAAGGATATTATTTTTGATTAATAAAAATTTCATTAAAATCCATGTAGTAGTTTAGAAATTCAGTCACTTGGATGTAAATATTATGTCATCCAACCGAAACAGAAATAGCATATTTTGCTAATTTAGTGAAGTCAGTTTTTTAAATTGATAATAAAATTATGTGTCTAAGCACAACCGATCATTTTCTAGTGTGCAACGTACAAACATTCGGCGAGCACCCGCAGTCAAGCGAATCCTTCCTTCGTGTGCGCTCGTTTCTTCTGATGCGTCCACACCAACTCGTTTGCTCGCGTTCGGTTGTGTTCGTTCGTTAGGTGTATACAGTTATACACGGCTTTAAGCAACTTCGTACAATAACATAAAATATTTTATCATAACTTGTAAAATCAGCAGAAGAAATGCAAAGATTCCGATCACGATTCCTTGCTTGTTATTATGCGCATGAATAATTTGTTAACATTAATGATGTATATTATGATAAAGCACCCGATGGAATCTGATATATTAAAGGCTTCTAAGTGAGCATCTCCGCGTTCAATCCCTATTTATTTTTATACTCAGTCCAAGTTTGTTTAGTCTACCAGCTGCAAAAACTTTGCAAAAGGCTAAATGATATAAATACCTTATAATATTTCATTGTAGTATATTCGCTACCAGCTCCAAGCTTACGTTAAAAAAATTACAAAACTAATCAGACGGTTCATCAACTGACGGTTATTATTCAGATTTTCATTCACTACTACAGTAATTGTCTGAAAAAAAAATTACAGTATTTTTTTTGGACCGAATATCACAATCACAAAGGAGCAAAATGTTACCATAACAAAACAATTGAATGTCAATAGTTCTAGTCTCAAAACGTGATTTTTAAGAAACCAGTGTTCTAGTAAAACTCGAGACAAAAATATCTTTTGCTTATTTCATGAATCAAACAGTTGGTTTTAAAATCATCATCATTTCAGCCATAGGACGTCCACTGCTTGACATAGGCTTCCTGTCTTGGAAAAATATTGCATTTATTATGGTTATTATGGTGGCATCGATCTCCAAAAGGGCCGGTTGGAAGTGGCCTGCATCCAGCGTTTCCTGTGCGGTCTTTTTTAGGTCGTCTTTCCATCTTATGGTATCAATTTAATCTAGACTTGACATTTATTTTATATTATAATTGTATTTTGAGTAGACTTGTATAATTTGGCAACAGCCATTAAAATAAGAGTTGTAGTTGAATTCGCTGTAGTTCAAGCTAATTTGATAATGTATAATGTGATAATAATTTTTTCAATATTTAGTTAATTTTTCCTTAGATCCTAAAACTTTGTTTGCATGCCGAAAGGTCGATTATGGCGCTCTTTTACTGTAAATTTTCCATCTTCTGTGTACCCATACATACGCAATAAATGATATATGAATATGAATATATATATATATACGTCCTTGTAGGTCTCTTGTGGGTGGTTTTAAAATAAATCCAATGTTTTTCCTAGAAACTACATATATGTCTATTATCTATCTTATATACATAAAAATGAATCCCTATTTACCTTGGGCACGCCATAACTTGAGAACGACTTTACCGATTTCATTCATCGTTTTTTAAAGTTTTCTAATACTTCGTAGAAGGTTTTTATGTAAAGAAAAATTAAGAAAATTAATCAAAAAATTTTAAAATTTCAAAAAACTTAACGTCAATTTTAACTTCGCGCGTTTGACAGTTCTAAGACAGGACAACGTCTGTCGGGTCTGCTAGTTTCATATAAAATCCACCCGATGCTAGAGAAACTAATAAATCACCTTCTTCCAAAGCAATTACATCTGCTTGCGTTGAACAAAAACTCGAATACAAGCACATCATTCATTCATTCATTAACATCAATTGCTTTCCATGAAAGGGATTTATTCCAATGCTCACAAAAACTTGCGCCGTAATAAAGACATCAACGGGAGTCGCCGAGCTAATGCATTTAAACATTTTTTGTCCCTTATTTTCATTACTTTAAAAATAAAGTTTTCTCTTTCTTAAAAAATATAAAATTCAGTCTTGCGGTGTCAAGTCGGCGTCGGTGTGGAATGGGTATTTAACCGTCAAATAAAAATCACTATTTAAATATTGTCATTTTAGTCTGACCTTAGCAGTCCACTAAGTGCGGTAGTCCATTACTGTCGTTCTCGTTCTTTACGAGTGACCATCTTTATGTTTAAAGTTCGGTTTCTTTACAGCAAACCTGAGGAAGGCGTGATGACACGTTAAAATCTTCGCGTCGTGAAATCATGGTTAAAATTAAACGCTGTGAAGAAATTTCACGTCAGAAAAGATAATTATATCTTGCCTAGTCAATAAGCTTCTAGTTGCTTTGATTGCATGATAATTAAGACCACCAGCCTTCCTGTAAAATTTTACGAAAGCCGTTTTACGGCTATACAAGGCACCCTCCGGTCTACTTACGGAAACCTATGGTGGTTACGATGTTATTTGATCATTCCGAAACATTTGGTCTCTATTAATGTGGAATAAAATCAATGCGCGTGTAACTGTAGGCATTAAATCGGACTCATCTCCGTTATTAGTCAGAAACTGGTCCGGCTTCCTATGGCCGCAGGATGTTGCTCCATATTCGTCATTCATTAACTTAATGGCTTTGGGCTTGCGATGATTTTTATTGCGAAACGATCTGAATACTCTAAAGAAAAAAGACGATCGATCGTTGCGAATCGATTTTTAACGAAACATCGCGAATTGGAAGCTATGTGATGGCTTTTAATGATACGCTTAGAGTTAGATTTCGGTTTTTTGTGACGGACGTCCTTTTGTTTTGTAACTTTTTTTGACGGCTTAGTTAAACCAGTTTTTGATGTACAAATAAAGATTCGGTTGTTAATCGATAACGGATCATTCGCGTATCCGATAAAAAATACCAGTTAGACATATTTAACATGCTAATCTCTGATTGTTAGCACGAGATACTTCAAACGTTCCGCTTCGTTCTACACTTCAAACGAAAAAAAACCTTGTGACTTTCAACTTACGAAGTATATTAAATCGAATGGTGTTTGAAATAATCGTGCCTACGGTAGCCGAAATCAAGGGTCAGAGATCAAGCGTGATCGAAAACTGATATTAAAGATTGAGGAGAGACGCACGCATGAATGAGATATCAGTTGTGCAAGCTGGTGATGAACGCGGCGTACTAGCAGACATTAACACTAGACTAGATATATAATTATTAATCCATAATAAAAAATCACAAAATTCTAAGAACGTTATTCGCAAGTAATTTTATATTGAAGTATTGTTCCACACTTTAGGATTATACTTTTTAAATGTCACTAACTCTTAGATTGGTTGCAAAACAGTTAAAAAATTTAGAGACCGATAAAACAGTGACTATACAGGCAAAAGAAGGAAATTGTACTCATCATTATGAACCACTTTTAGTACCAACCCTGAAATCCCGAAAAATCAGCTGTTCCATACATTTTGTCGAGTGTCAATGACCGTTTTCTATAGAACATCTGATATTTTTTTCGCGATTTCAGGGCTGGTCCCATAGTAAAAGTTGTTCATAATGATGAGTACAACTTCTTTTTGCTTCGAGAATGGTGATCTAACTGGTATCTAACTGATGGTGAAAACCGCATCAAAATCCGTTGCTTGGTTTTGGAGGAGTTAGCGGCCATACAGACATACAGACAGACAAACGCGGAAAGCAACTTTAATCTTTACATAGTATAAATTAAAGTCGCTTTCCGCGTCTGTCTGTCTGTCTGTGTGTCTGTATGGCCGCTTACTCCTCCTAAACCTGGCAACGGATTTTGATACGGTTTTCACCATCAGTTAGATACATTTTCACGGAAGGTTTATATATATAACTAGCGACCCGCCCCGGCTTCGCACGTAAATTACACCCGTGCGAAGCCGGGCGGGCGGGTCGCTAGTTTATACTATGTAGAGAAGTGATAGAGATAGAGAAGAGAAGCTATTTTTTTACTACTTTTACAATTATTCATTCACGTCATTGTTAACATAATATAAGAAGCATATGAGCCATCAAACGTTGCTTCACAGGTTAGCGTTTAAATCTGGCGTGAAGCCATTATACATCGCTAAAACAATGGATGCTCTCAGACCTTGCGCTGCATATTTGGATTTGCTATTACGCTAGAACGCTTGATTGCATTGACATTGTATTCTTAGAACACATATGAGATTATGATTTGTAACGTATTTGGCTTAAATATTGAGGTCGTACAAAACTAGGTGGAAATATTTATTGTTAAAGGACTTGAGGTAACAATAATGCTACACTCTAGGATTCTCTGTGCCAGGGTGTTATGGAATACAATAAAAGAGAAATATGTCACTCTATGACTATGTCACAGTCCAGCTTTTGAACTACCCATTCAAAAAATCAGTTCGATCTGTTGCTCTGTTGCTGCGTGAAAGGGAAACAAATAAACCAACAAACTTTTCACATTTATATTTATTAGTATGATATGTAACCTAACCGGCACAGTTGAAAGGTTCTTTAAATTTCATTGTAAATCAATGCAATTTAATATGTACCAGTTCAACTACATAAAAATTTACGAAATAACATTTAAACCAGTAGCAAGTACAAGTAAACCAGACACCAGCTCAATACTTTCTATATATCACTTAATTATTTTAAAGCAGCCGATAATTTAAATAAGTTGACCTTTTGGTGAAAATTTCAGTAATCCGAACGGCCCAGTGAAAGCAGTGTTATACGAAACCGCATTAACTGTACAGCTGGTCACTTTACAGAACCACCAAATTATCTATGGAGGTGGCCAGATGATGGTACTAAAAAAAATCGTAGCAGAATTTCGGTTTTGTTAAGAAAAAGCGATGGTGGGTCCTCCATTCAGCTGTACGCATAAGGTTGGTTGTTATTTACTTGGTGTAACGTCCAACGAGCCATTAAAATTATCGGCTACAAACGTCAACTCTAATCGGGGTAATATTGAGGCTTCGCTGCACTTCTTACGGTGAAATAACTTTGGCTTGCGATGCGTCGGGGCACTGGAGCGAAGAGTGATATAACTCGTTTATATGTGAATCAGCAGTGTCCATTTTGTTTTTTATGCCATAAGTGGCAAACAAACAGACGGGCCGCCTGATGGTAAGCAGTCATCGTCACCTATGGATACCTGTAACATCAGAGGCATCACAAATATCGATTTGTGACCTTATAACCTGTGTATTTTAGCCATTTTAAAAAACGTGATTTGATCACAAATAAACTTTTTTTCTCTCTTTCTTTCTTTCTAAATATGTTGCCAACCCTTAACTCGCCTTTTTTGTTGTAGTAATATTTTGTTTTAAACTGACTTCAAAAGAGGAGGGAGATCTCATTTCGGTTGTTTAATTATGTTTATTATCTCAAAACTCCGTAATTTTTGAACCGTTTTGGAAAATTCTGGTCTCTTAGTAATTTCATTAAACTCAGTTCAGTAGTGTGACTTTTAAATGAAAATAACTAGAAATTTGCTTACTTGGATGACCTTATTATGTCGATGTCGACCTTATTGTCGTCCAAATAACCGAAATTGCGTATTTTACTAATTTTGAAGTCGGTTTTTTAAAATTGATAATTTTATTGTATGAATTGAGAACGTGGTTTCATATTTTCGTTTATACGGCCAGGCGCCTTACGGGCAACTGCTTTTACGGCACCTAATCCGCACAGTTGGAAAATCACGCGACCGCAAACCGTATCTGGTCGCGATAAGTTTTACGTTCGCGTGATTTTCCAACTGAGCGGATTAGGTGCCGCAATAGCAGTTGTCCGTAAGGCCCATGTTCTCCAAATTTTGCTGTAACTTCGATCAAAATAAAAGGGTGTTAAAAAACACGCTTTTCTTCGCTAATCCGGAATTTTTGGTAAGAATAATGGGATTAAGTATTTAAATTATTGCATTGTCATCGGTCCTTGATAATGTGTGCAAAATTTTAATTTAATTCGACGTTTTGAAGTAGTTAAAAATTAAGTTCAAAGATACCTTTACGTACATACATACCAAACGAATAGAAGTATATTATAAACGGTCACGTTAATCTATTATATCGAGTTTAATTGAAATAAGAGCTGCATGAAGCTCTAGGTAATTATTATCCTTATCTAATACAAAATACTGGACAATAGACATATACAAAATCTCAGTTGTACCTAAACGCACTCTAATATCCAAGACCTTGCCGAACAAAACATTGGTTAACTTTTGTTTCAACAACTCTTTATTGACACTATAGAAAAGACTTTACATCATTACGTTAAACATGGGCACAAAAGGTGGTTTTATCACTAAGATCAATCTCTTCCAAACAGCCTTCAAATGAAGTTAGTTGTTCGGCATCAACGTCAATGGCGAATACATCACTCACCTTCGTTTTGCCGATGATATAGTCATCATGGCAGAGTCACTGGAGGATCTCAATACGATGCTCAGCGACCTCAGTAGCCTTTCCCAACAGGTGGGTCTTAAAATGAACATGGACAAGACAAAAATTATGTCCAATGTCCATGTTGAACCCGTGCCAGTAGTCGTTGGGAACGATACTCTCGAAGTTGTTGACCATTACACCTATCTTGGACAGATTGTTCAGTTAGGTAAGTCCGTCCAACTTAGGCAAAGAAGTCGCCCGAAGAATCCAACTCGGATGGGAAGCGTTCGGGAAATTGCGTGACATCTTCTCGTCCAAGATACCACAGTGCCTCAAGACGAAGGTCTTTGACCAGTGTGTGTTGCCAGTGATGACATATGGTACTGAAACGTGGTCCTTAACTGTTGGCCTTTTGGAAAAACTCAGAGTCACACAGCGGGCAATGGAGAGAGCTATGCTCGGAGTTTCTTTGCGTGATAAAATTCGAACATGGATATTTGCCAAAGAACCAGAGTCACCGACATAGATGTTAAAATTTGCAAGTTGAAGTGGCAATGGGCAGGCCACATCGCTCGAAGAATCGATAACCGATGGGGAAGAAAGGTTCTGGAGTGGAGACCACGAACCGGAAGACGCAGCGTAGGGAGGCCTCCCACTAGATGGACCGACGACATTGTGAGAGTCGCGGGCATCCAGTGGATGCAAAAGGCAGGCTGTCGTTCAGTGTGGAGGTTAAAGGGGGAGGCCTATGTTCAGCAGTGGACGTCTTCTGGCTGATGATGATGATGATGATGTTCTATGCTAAAACTTGAGCAGCGGAAGACTTTTTGTGGTGTACTCTCACCCTTATAGTTAATTCGCGAAATAAATAACCACAGTCCTTTGAAGTGACCGCACACCTTAAAGGCACTTCACTTATTTCGCTGCCAATTAAGCGCGAAAAGTATCACATGCAAGAAAGACTCAATGCTATGTTTAAAATCATCAAAATATTTCACTTTCGTTGTTTTACAAAGACCTCCTGTTTGGCGAACAAGCTCGCTTGAGCTTGCTCGCTGACAAATTTGTTTTTGAATTAGTTGATATACGATATGTTTAGTTCTCAATGTTACGTTTGATTGAAATCAAAATATTTAGATAAATTTAAGTTTTAGTTTCTTTTATTTCAGTTCAATGGGTTGATTGGGTAGTAAATCTTCTTTTGATACGTCATTTGCTATAAAGTATTAGTTTTATCTTTTTAGATTATTAGCTGATAAGTATGAAGTTTGTACTTTTTTCGTGATAACAGTGCTGGTCCTTTAACAAAAGTTATTCATAGTTATGAGAACGATGACTTCCTTTCGGTTCGGTACCACTAATCGTTGTATCCATGTATAAAAAATATATTTTTGTTCTCTTTTTCATTCCTTTGCATAGGGAAAACTTACAACATTTTATCAACCTTTGTTTGCGAGCTTTCAACTAATTTGTCAATGGATCACGGTTACCAGTCTGCCATGATATGAGCTATTAAAGACTTTATGCCTTTCTTAATTGTGATCATTATCGCTGTGAAATATGATATTTCAAGCTTCTTTTGAGGTGTTTGCTAATTGTATCTGGCAAGCTTTAACATTAATTAACAAAATAACAGTTAGTTGTTTTCTTTTCTAAGTGATAATACAAAATGCATCAATTTATTGAATTTCCTTCATACCTACTAAGAAATAAGGATTCTTAAAGGTCAAGAGATCACACACGGAATAGGTTTGAGTAACATTTGGAAAACGGTATTAATTTACTAGAAAATATATGGGCTACTTATGTCAAATATTTTGTTAACTTCTTCATCTTCATCTTGATTCCATAGGACGTTCACTGCTGGACATAGGCCATAGGCGATGGGGGCATCGATCTCCAAAAAGGACGATTGGAAGCGGTTTGCATCCAATTCCCTGATCCCCTTTCCCATCCAAATCCGTTTCCCTGCGGTCTCTTTTCGGTCGTCTGTCCATATTGAGGGTGGACGTCCTACGCTGCGCTTACCGGTCCGTGGTCTCCATTCCAGAACATTTCAGCCCCATCGGCAATCTGGTCTGCGTGATATGTGCCTAGCCCACTGCCACTTCAACTTGCTAATCCGGTGGGCTAAGTCGGTTACCTTCGTTCGTCTACAGATCTCCTCATTTCTGATTCTGATTCTCATTTTGTTAACTTAGCCCATAAAAATTGAACCTTACCCAGTCATTTGCTTATTATCTTAGCGCTTCAGCCGGCCATGTTAAGCAACTTAATAGTGTCATTCCTATAGCTTATTGCGTGTTACATACTCCAAGACATCGTTCAGCTCGTTTAGTATTCGCCCATGCATAAAATTTGCATAACCTTTAAACTCCTACATGAAAAAACTCATCTGGATTTGCGAATTTCATTAATTTGACTATAAGATGCCTTAAATAAGCCAGAGAATTGGCTTTTCGAGTCTTGGTATTCTCGAGAATGCATTAAAAGCTTCGTGGGAGGATTTTAAAGACAGTCAGAGAAATAAAAACCTACTCATTGCCTTTAAGAAGCACTGAAGAAACCTTGATGGTTGGCTTGCTGAAAGTTTGACAAATCTTGTAGTCATATCATCATTGTAGTAGTCAACAGTGGACTCAAAAGGCAAATAGTATCTTAAAAGGTCGGCAATGTAGTTTTGATGCATAATGGCATTTTTCAAATTGGTGAAATGAACGGTGTTCAGTGTGTGTGCGACGGAAGACACAGAGAAAGAGAGTAAAGGCTTGAGCAATGGCGATCAAAACCCAAAACTACAAGAAAAACAGGGGTGATGTACTGATGGGTTTTCCCCGTCAGTTACAGTCTGGATGTCTTCAAGTTGAGAGTGAATCGGTTTCTTCTAGGCAAGCGTGCTCCATCGTCGCTTAACATCAGGCGAGATGGCGGCCAAGCGCAAGCCTATCTACTATAAAAAAAAACCTTTTAGAAAATCAATTTGATCATCATTACACTTTCTAGAATAATTTGCCACAATAGACCAAAGAAGATTAGATATACCAGACATCTAAACAATATTTTTATAATCAGACAAGCGACGTCCATTCGCGAGCCAAAGACCCGTGTGAAGAGGCAGCCGATTCGATTCGATCGCGATACCTCAAGCACCACTTTACCATTGCACATCTAAAAAGATTTTATCACCTTTATTTGTATAAATATAGAGTACACAATTTAGAGATGTAGTTGAAATGATATCTTGGCTAAGTTACGTGTCTCATCTCCAACAGATCAGAGCGTCTTAATGCGTGAGCGTGAGAATTAATTTTGTAGTGTAATGACCTTCACGTCACTAATCTGTGACATCTTTGTGGGAAAGAGTCAACAAAAATGGACATTTTAATCTAGTTTATCTGCTTATTTATGTATCCTAACGTACGTAATGGTACGTGCGGTTTTGAAAGAGGCTTATTAGAAATGTTACTCGAGTTATTAAAAAGAGTTATAGACCATAAAAAATGAAGCAAGTGTTTTTGTTTTTGCTTTCTGCGGTACAAAAATACTATTTCAGATTACGTATTCATCATTTCAACTAATGAGAAAAAACAGACGCAATTAGCAGTAAATTCGTTTAAGTAAAATTCGAAAGTATTCATAAATAAAATACGGAGAAACATCTTGAAAATTAACTCTTTTTACGATTTAGTTACAGTTACATGGTACATAATTATGACACTATAAATTATTCTCTTGATTCCTAGTGGCAAATCATCAAAGGATAAAAATCAATCTGATAAATTTGCTACACATTTCACATCTGATTTCCCATCAACATACTACTAACATACCAGACAAACCAGTCAGGGTTCTCACGCAAATGCACCGAAAAAAGTAAAACGGGCTGTGTCACAGCTCCATATACCGTAATAAAACCGGCCAAGTGCGAGTCGGGTTTGCGTACTGAGGGTTCCGTACCATCACAAAATACAATAATTATAATTTAAAAAAACCAGTGGCATTTTGATTCGGTGAGACGAATGATGAGGTCATCTAAGTAGAAAAATACGTTGCTTAGCTTGGTAATGAAAATAAATTTGTCACCAACTAGCACGTGACAATTATTTATGATTTGTTGTTATTTATAAATATTATTATTATTTTTTATATATGATACTTTAAACTGGTATATTATTATAGAATCATGCCAAGTTTGACGCTTGTACGTATTACCGTTTTTACATTAGAGCTAATATAAAAATACGTTTGTTGTATGGGGTAACTGAAAAGTAACAGCGACGCGCTACGTACCTATCTATAATTATACTCGTAGTAGATACCGATTTCATACCACCTTATCTCGTAAACTACTGAGTATTTCATAGTAGTATTATATATTTTTGAAATCTGTTGCGTGATAATTATGGTAATATTGACCTATTTAGCAAAGTTAACTTACTATTTTTCCTTTTATATTTTTTTCGCGAATGCCCTCTTAAATTCTTTTACTTTTTGTCACTTCGACTATTAAAACGATTCAATATCACCTCACATGTTGAAATTCATTAAGCCATTTAGGCTATTAGGGCGTGCTAAAGAAACCATGATAAATACATACCTACACTCGAAAAACATAACACTTCTTCTTGCGTAGTCGGGTAAAAAATTACTATGAGTGTTTTTAATGAGAAATAAACTAAATTATAAACAATATTATTGCTCCTATTGGATATCCAGCTCTAGAGTCACTAGGAAGCCCCGTTGCAATCCGATATAGTTGAGACCAAAACCGCCTACGGGTGGTCGTCCGTGTTCGTACATCCGATCTTCCAGTAATTAACAATCTCAATGATTACGGATGTGTTTAATAACATGAATAGACATATAACTGATAATGATTAAACTTTTATTTTTATTTTATTTTTTATTATAAATAAGTTTGCGCTTGGCCACCAACTCGCCTGATGTTAAGCGATGATGCGGCCTACGATGGAGCACGCTTGCCTAGAAGAAACCTATTCACTCTCGACTTGAAGAAGAAACTGAGGTTAATAAAGTCTTTCTACTTTACGAGCTCTCATCTCTTCTCTTTCTTCTCTACATAGTTGCTTTTCACGTCTGTCTGTATGGCCGCTAACTCCTCCTAAACCACGCAACGGATTTTGATGCGTTTATCACCACCAGTTAGATACATTTTCACGGAAGGTTTATATATATAACTAGCGACCCGCCCTGGCTTCGCACGTAAATTACACCCGTGCGAAGCCGGGTGGGTGGGTCGCTAGTATAAACTAAACATGATAAACTTCAAACTATTTGATTTTTATACCATTGCGATTAATAAACCTACAAGTCACTTGTTTGATGATAGAATAACCATACACCATACAAGTACCCCCGATAAATTATGCATGTCCATAAAATTGTTTTTAATAGTGCTTATATCCTTTTTCAAATATTAAATTATCCAGTTCATTAGTAAATTTATCGATTAAACAAATTGTACACCAATTGTAGCTTATCAAACAAATTAAGAGACAATCTTTCTATTTAAAAGCGACGAAAGCAAAGCATTAAACCAAAGTACCAACATAGTAAATTCCTATTAACACTATATATTATTTTACGATGTGTTTTACGACCCATAAAAGATATTATAGCTAGTTTTAGTTTCATAAAATATTCGTCTATAATTCCCATATCCTTCTTAACGCTGCCACATTTTCTAATGAGGGTGTTAATTAAAATGTAGTGAATTGGTTAATTTGTATAATCTTATGCTCCTCAGTCGTTAAATGTCGGTATCGTGTTAATAAATTCCATTAAAATTAGTTAACTTTAATGCTGGCTCTACACAGTCAGACTTCGCGTCGCAAGAGATTACCCTAGAAAGGGTCAAAGCGAGATTTCACGATCTCAACCATGAGCAAATTTGTTTAATTCTTCGAAACGGAGATACTACGAGTTGTACTCGTAGACCTTATTGAATTAAAAGATCAACACGAGATCAAACGAGGCATGGCGAAAGCAAATAAATTGCAACAAGATCGTCTATGAAAACAGTTTTTTGAAGAATCTCTAGTCTATTTCCACTTCTATGTCGCTTTAAGTGCAATAAGGAATTTGGGATGAATGATTTTACTCTATAGATAATATAGAATAATGATGCTGATTTAGCCTAACACGAAATTAAAATTATTTACGTAAAAGAGAAAATTAACCTATCCTGAAATAATTCTGAAACAAAAAATCGTTATAATAATGTGTAATAATGAATATTTGAAACTTTTAGCATTTCATATGCAATGACTATAAATATTATTCAGTTTATTTTAAATGAAATAAACAATTATACTGTTACTTTAGTGCACTTTGTCGACACGTGTTTCGCTTCTTCACGAAGCATCCTCAGAACGTTTTGACTCTTCTCGAGGGTTCTCGAGCGCTAGGCCGAGAAAATAAGAAGAAAAAAAATCGAAGATCTTAAGATCGTCTATATAGCTAGTATACCTACTAGATATTATTCGATCTCGACCTATCTCTACGTAGTTTGACGAGTGTGTGCATTAAACCTAATAGCTAGTAGGTACAATACAATATGCATCACCATCTGTTGGCACGTATAGAATTTGAGGTTAAAGCATTATCACATCAAAAATTCTGTCATGTGCAAGTCACGCATCATATTCTGTCCAAAAAAGCGGCACAACAGATGCCACATTGGATATAGGATGATAAAAATTGCTCTGAATGTATAGTACCTGTTTAGCAGATTTAGTGCTCAAAGTGGGCAGAAATAGCGGTAGTTTTACCTAAATGTTTTCATAAAGATGCAGGAAAAATTGCAATTCAAGGGAGGTTTAAATTTGGCAAAAATAATGCAGTTGTCATACAAATGATAAAACAGATGTTATTGTGTAAATTTTTGCAACAGTGTTTTTCCCTTCAAGTAATGTACCTAAAATTCATAAGAAAAACTTAGTAGATAGTTTATTTAGTTGATTGAAAATGTGAAATATAAATCGACTTTTATGAACAAACAATTTTATACCTATAAACAAAGCCTGAGATGTCATAATGCTATACCCAAAGGCGGTTATATAGACATGACTAGTGGCAACATTTTAAAATAAGTCTTCAGACGAGGCTACAAAATCCGGGTTTGGGCTCAACCTTAAATTGTATCAAGAAAGCTGACCCAACCTCATCCAAGTATGGATGCATTCTACAATATTGATTAAATAAAAAACACTAACTCGTCAACTTTTCACTGGCACACCGTATAGAGTTAGATAAAATCCATAAGCAATACCACATTGACGGGAAATCGTAACATTCTTTGTAATAGAAAGGGAAAGCTGGTACTGTAGCTTCTTTTAGTTTTTTTGTGTCGTATTTTGAGGTTATTGAAACCGGTAGCACTATGTCAAAAATAACTTTAAAAATAATTATATTAAATTATCCCTTTAAAGACATAGCTTTATTGCTGTAACGGTATATTGTCAGGTCTATGTTATTCCACACGGCTCATTATGGAGAAAAATGATAACAGATATACAAACACACTAACACACCCTCTCTAACCAAACACATACACCTTCACCGTGGGTAAAATAATAACTATCCCACTAACTATAAATTACGAAGATCAAAGGGGCGCATATAAACTTAGCAAAATTTAATTTCACTACTATCCTATATAATACTTCAAAGACTGAAATAAAACATAACAAAATAGATCTTGATGCTATTGCCAGTCAAGCGAAAGTAAGAGTGAGAACGGACGGTGATTTAAAGATAACAATAGGCCAGTCTCGTTATCAGGTGTTCCAAAGCTACAAATCATAGATAGCTGCCAAGGCCGGCGGCATGAAGAATTTTCGCTCGACCAAAATGCGTGAGCTAAATTCTAAATTACGAAACTCAGATCAGATAACGCGTAACGGTTGAACGAGAGACGGAGTCTTTGATGCAGCACTAGTAATATGATATCAGATGCAGAAGGTAGTATAGTACTGCAGATTGTGTAGGTAGACTTTAGATATGTTGGTTTTTAGCTGACTCTGTAAGAAGGAGGGTTATGTTTTTCAAATGTATGTATATGTATAAGAGTAAGAAGTTATTTAAATATTATTAACTACTTTTTAGTTTCAGTTTGTAAATGTAGGTTTTTTTTAATTTATTTAAAACACATAGTACGTTAAATTTTGAGTTAGTAAGTTGTCTTAAAACCTAATATGTTAGATTTATCCAGACAACTGGTTCTCGGTAAAGTATTTTTAGGTATAGTCATGAAGTCGGTTCTTTTTTTTTCTAATAATTATCTATCTTAATAATTTAAGTTACTTATTGATGTTATATCAGGAGAAATTACATCTTCTTAATAAATTAATATAGATTCAAGTAGTTTGCGGTAAAATGAGGAGATTGTTTTGGTTTGAACGTCGATTTCCGAAGTATAATATTTCAAGAAATACGATCTGTATCTGCGCAAATATATTTATATATTGCTCAGCTGAAAAAAGAAAGCTCCATCAGTCTAACCTTTTTCTAGTTCGGAGGTCCAAATAACATCCATAACTAAATGAATTATTATCTTGAATTTCCTAAAGATTAAATAAATTATTCGTAAACGCAATCAATTTGCGGTCTTCAAAATACTATTTAATAGTATAAACAGGCGTTCAAAATTAGCCATGGGTTCAATTTATCTTTAAAAGTAGTATTTATTTACTTATCTTCCAATATTGTCATTCAATATTAACAGCTAGCTAAATTTACACACAGCTATAAATTTAGCTTGCTGATAGATATTTGCTTTAGTCCTATCAATCCTATCAAATTAGCCATGCGTTAAATTTATTTTTATAAGTATTTATTTACTTATCTTCTAATATTTATATTGTCACTTCACCCATTGAGATGGAAATATTAACTGCTGTCTAAATTTATAAATAGTTATAAATTTAGCTAGGCGTTAGGTAACTATTCATGCTGATAGATATTTGCTTTAGTCCTATCAATCCTATCAAACGCTGCAGTGCCTATCTAAAGTAAAATTTATTCTGCGGTAACGTATATTGACTAAGAATCGACAGTGATCGTTTGAACTACCTCGCCGACAAAAGCATAGTCAACCGACACACCCACGAGAATAGTTACGAAACATCTAGTTACAGTTGAAACTAGATCATGCTCCTGACATACGACGCTGCAAAAACTCGCACTCGCTGCCATATTATTGAGCAAGTATAATAATGGTATAAAGTTATAATTAGTGGACGATGTAGCAACATCATGTCGTTAGGATCAATATCAGAGCACAATAATGACTCATCAAGGCTCCAGACCTGAGGTGAAGGTTCTATCCCTTGACCACTCCCAGCAACCTTGCTTTCGACGCAGATCAAGATAAAGCCTGGACTGAATCGATGCCATTGAACATGATTGAAATTGCGATGAAACGTTCAATCCGTTTTCTTCTTATGACTCACATTATTACGCTACCTTGCATTCTGAAAGGGAACTTGAAATTGCCTATCATGGTTCCGAAAAATGACGCTAAGTTTTCCATTTGTTACGAACGTTGCAAAATAATTAGAGCTATAAACCAATCATACGCCTACAGCGCGTCCAAAACTTGACAGTGCCATCGAATCAAAAGTTATGAATGAACAGTCATTCAATACAATTCAAGGTCGATGTCCTAAAGGGATTAAGGTTAATAGCTGTCCTCGTGACGTGCGTGTGCGTCGATTTTATCGATCCATTAGGACTCCAAATAATCCTTCTAAGAAAGATGAGAAACAGGCTTTTTTATCAGCGGATCGATCGCACAGATGTTCTGTTACGTGTATTTGTTCGTTGGAGAACAACGCATGATTGTAGCGGCTGCGCGGCGCACGCGCGCCTCGATACCATCTCACCGCTCGAGGGGGCGTTACGAAAACCACTTACCTATCAGATGCCATCGCCGAACCACACTTATTATTTTGGCTACTCGGTATTCAAATTATAATTGTAATCTCAATAGTATTTTATTTTTGATGTTGCTATCGATTGGATATTCTGAAAGTGTTCGAAGGAATGCTAGATTAATTCGTTTTGTCTGGCTCGGTCGTGACTTTGATTTGACATTTATATGGACAGATGAGATTGGTATGACTCGGTATGTGCACATTTATGGGATACAATTCATAAAAAATGGGCAAAGCTCTTCGTTTTGCGCTTTCATACGTGATATACAAGGTAAATGGATGCCTTGACATTAATTGAAGACGCGTGTTCAATATCGTAGTATTATTATAGAGTATTTTTTTTCAAATGTGTTTATTACACTAAAACTTGTCAATGATTCGTATTTAAACATGTTGTAGTCCTGGATGATTTCAAGTTTTTGGCTGCAAGGTACCTAAATACTGTTTAGTATTTATTCTCTGCCAATCTATTTTGTTGTAGTTATTTTACGACTTAACTATGATTAGAAGTGTAAACTACAATAATATTCAAACGTAAACCTAATTTGTACAATATAATAAATTATGTCTCTTTAAATATAAGTAGTGTAGTAAATTTCGAAACAACAAAAGCTTGTTAAGACTTCTCCATTATCATTAAGTTATGAGTACTTATGGGGTGTTCTATTCGCTTTACTTTTCACTATTGACTGATATAATGACAAGTTATTTATGTCGTCAAATACTACAGCGTTAGTTATGAATATTTTAACGGACAATTACGGGCTATTTGACCTCGGATATTTCAAGCAATTTCAACTTTAATTTGAGAAGTATTCTTGAATCTCGAATTGCATTATACGTTAACATATCGTATAAATTTGTCATTAAAATAATTATGTTTATAACATCAAAATATTTTTATGATTAGTATAATTATATTTCAATTGAACTAGCCCGATTTCTTATTAATATTATTTTAATCTCTTGTTGGTAAATTGAGCACGTTTATGAATTTGTTTGGAGTAATAAGATTTATTACGCTTAATATCCTGGCCATAATTCAATTTGATTGATTTCCTATATGAGTGAAGTACTAATAATAGCGAAATCATTTACAATAATGATGTTACTCAATACTTGGCTGTAATAAAAATGTCATGAATAAAATTTGCCTACGGAATCGCGAGTCATTATTATGACATATTTTTACTAGTGGCGTTGTTTTGTGTTAATTCAATGATATTTCATCTTACCACATTTTTATTAATTGTCATTGGAGGCAAACATGCTGACGGGCCGCCTGATTGTAAGCGATCACTGTGGTTTGTGTGGTTGAAGTGGCAATGGGCAGGCCACATCGCTCGAAGAACCGATAACCGATGGGGAAGAAAGGTTCTTGAGTGGAGACCACGAACCGGAAGACGCAGCGTAGGGAGGCCTCCCACTAGATGGACTGACGACATGGTGAGAGTCGCTGGCATCCAGTGGATGCAAAAGGCAGGCTGTCGTTCAGTGTGGAGGTTAAAGGGGGAGGCCTATGTTCAGCAGTGGACGTCTTCTGGCTGATGATGATGATGATGACTGTGGTTTGCAACACCAGGGGCATCACAAATATGTTGCTGACCCTTGAAGACTCTATTAACAGCCCTTTTGAAGAACCCCGTGTTATAGTTACTCGGAAATTCCGCAGAAGGGAGTTCATTCCACAAATTGCAGTTGTGAGGCAAAAAAAGATCGCGTAAAATGCACCATGTGCGTTTTCCACCAGTCTATGATATTATTATGTGGATGAACTTTCAGACGGTGGTGGCTGGTGCGATGATAAAACCGCGATGCAGGAATAGATAGAACCGTTGTAAATGCAATAAAAGACACAAAGCGACCCAACATCTTTACGCATGTTAAGCAGCTATCACACTAATATTATAAATGCGAGAGTATGTGTGCAATTTTGTATGTTTGTCCTCCCTCAATTCCGTAACAAAGCAGATCTCCTACTTGGGGGGATTTAATTTTAATTTTTTTATAATTTTAACTAGTAAATTTATTTAGATTTAATTTCATTACCTTTGTTTCTATTTTCAAGGTTTCAGATGAAATTTTATTAATCATATAAAATCTACCAAACATTTAACAATATTGTTTTAAAAAAGCTACAAGCAATTTCAACTATTAAAATCATCTAATGAAATATAATTTTGCAATAACAAATCACCATCCATCCAAATAGAGACATTTCGACAGACGACCATATCTTGACCACGGAGGACAAAAACATTTACGCAAGTCTAACCTCTGTAATTAATACATAGGCAACATTTTTATTTTTCACATACCACCTTTATCTTCACCATCTGGACCGTTTTATGTAACAATAGAACCATTATTGTTATGTTGAACCGTCGATCGTTGATGTTTTCTTTATTTCGACTTCAAGGTGATGTTTTGACAGTGTGATTGGTTCGAGACTACCACTCGTTAATCTTGCGTGATCGTAATTAATTTCTTTTGGCTTTTTCTTCTTGGTGCTATGTGGTATGTTTGTGTACGAACGAGTGAGTACTATTAATAGTTTAAGTTGGAGTTGGTTAATTAGGGTTTCCTGGATTACTACTATACTGTATACTATACGTACTGATCTTATCAGTTTTCGGATCATAGACACTACGAAGAAGAAAAAGAAATATGTAAAGAAATACTCCAAAATAGTCTAATCTAGTTGCGGTTCTTTTTGTTTGAAAGCTAGTAGTTGGCGTTCTTATGCTTGATCAAAATAATTATGTATATGAGGCTTCTTAAAAAAAACGAACGACATACTCCGCTGCTTCGATAATTTACTTCATATTTTTCTTAAAACCTAATATTTTATACAGAATATGTTCCTCACTGACCATTACTACAATCTGTAAGCACGTATTTATACCTTGATAGTACTTAACTGCACCCACAATTATTACTAGCATTATTTGGTGCAAAGGACACACCCAGACTAGTTATCGGCCAACCTCATGCTTCGCTTAGACACCTAAGCACGACTTGAAGAGTAAATAGACTAAACTAAAACAAGTTATTCGCCCTAAACTGGGACGTAACTGAGGCCTTATATCTTCACAACCCCTAGACCGATTTTTTATATTCAAATAAAAAAAAATATTATATGAACTACTTTCATACAAAATTTCACGAAGATCAGATCAACGATACTCAAGTTATTGGCGAACAAATATACAAACATAAATAGAAACGCCGATTTGTCCCATTAGAATCTGAGACTGCACTCTTCCCCGGTCAATAATTTTTATTTCAGTGTGAATAAAGGTATCCCCAAAATATAATAGTTTAAAAAAATCATAATTTATTGCTATACATTACAAAAATAAACAACAATATACGGAACCAAAGTTAATTTTGTACATATTATTTAAACATTGTACATGTACACTAGTTTCGAATGAGATCGTAGTCATGATAAGTTTTGTTTATGATTTTAGTTACGACGACCTTAGGCAAAAATTTAAATATGGTGTTCGGAGTTGTTGTAATTATAAAAATAGCCTCTAAGGTTAGCAATAAAGCTTAATAAGGAAATATTGCATGCATAAATCTGTCTAACATATGAGTTCATCAGGAATTTTCGTAACATACACTATGACTATGACATAAGCGTTGACAAAGAATCAAACACAAATGAGCATAATAATAGTCTTTATTTACGTTTCAGTTACTAGTTCGAGTACTAGACCGATAGTAAAGGTTGCCTGTCACTGGCGCCAGTGACTAGACGTAGGGTAAGCGCCCGTGTCACAGACTCCAACGCGAACCTAATCCTAGCCCATTGCGACAGCGCACAGTCTCATTGTATGTTAAGCGGGCACTTCATCTCTCACGTCGCGTGCGCCGATTTATTGGTGGACGCGCCCCTATAGTGACACTGCACTCAAATATACACACACACCTACATGTCTGAGTACAAACAGCTAGATTTGGTACATGCACATGAATGTTAGTTTGTATCCGATGTTTGGCTGCTTGCCAAACATCGGATACAAACTTGCTGCAGCTTGCGAGATTGCTTTGCGAGCATCGAGATATAATGCATATAGAGTCACAATCATGCCAAAAAAAATTACAATCCAAAACTCAGCGCACAATAAGAGTTGCGCCGACTTTTTGGTTAGTTACAAGGTAACCGCGATCCGATTACAACGCCAGCGCAAGCGCGATGCCAGAGCTACGATGACATAGCGGAAAACTAACGTAGAACGCTATGCAAGCGACATAACGTCTAATTTGGAATAAATGTGGGCTATATCATTGATACAGTGTATGTACAATGACGCTCGGTTGTTTTTTTGACTGTTTTCACTGAGATTGTGACTCTATAGGCATTGTATCTCGATGTTTGAGAGTTTGCTTTTTGGTTTGGGTTATAACTTCACTCCGTACCAAAGTTTGCTTTAAGCACTTTCCTCCCCATTCATAACATTAAATCGTTGTAAAACATGGTTACGTATTATTTTGATGTTAATATGTTGTATGTTAAGGTTCTAGTAGAGTAGTTAATTGCATGTAGCGAGAATTATAGATGGCGTCACCAACCTTCGGATCGTCAAAATTTTTAAGTCTGAAAAAATAAAAATTACTTACGGCTAAGTATTGTCATAAAACTAATAGGGCCTTGATGAAAATGATGGAATGAACTGGTATTAGGATCTGGATAGACAGAAGACTCTCTTAGAAGGATGAAAGTTTGTGGGATGAACGGAGATAAACTCCAGATGGGTTCTATTTGACAGTTTCATCTTCTTAAATGTTTAGTAACAATACTTAACAATCATTCTTTGAAACTTTAGTTGAAATCTTGTGTTTTGGGACCAAAGTTTCTAGTGAACTTTTTAAGCTTAAAACTATCGCTATGTAGAGAGTTTACGGTTACTTTCCCGCTAGCTATTCCCCAGAGTCATGCCCAGACACAAGGCTATCTTAATTCTGTGATTGAGTTAAAGCCTCACAACAAACTTTGAACACTATATTTAAACTTGGCATGAGATAGCCGAGTTGTTATCGTGAAACACGTACCTGTTGACAGGATTAGATTACTCCAGTGATGCATGGCTGGCGTACCTAAATTCAAGCGTCTGTGAATGTAAATTTTGAGACCAACTCTGTAAGTATTCAGTCACAATGTAGTACTTCTAACTGAAAGCTTTATCAGATGTGGTAGGTATAGCATCAGAGGGTATTTTAGAATACCTGCGTGTTTGATTCTCTCCCCGTGAGGTACCAGGAACGTGGTGGCTGAATATTACCTGGAAAAGAAAAAAAGAAATATGTAACAATCAGTGTGATAAAAAAAAAACTATGAGATACCTATCAGATTTTTTTTAATAAGTATATCTAAATTTTTATACTCCGGACTTCAAATGAAGTTTAAAAAGGGGATTCATCCACGAATTTTCTATTCTTAGGTATGATATATTTCTTCAAATTTAAATGAGACCACTTTCGAGATATTAGCCTATTCAATTAAAAATAATCTTAGACAGCGGTTCACAATGAGCGACAACATCGCGTAGCAAAAACAAACTGTAAATTGAGAACCTTCTCTTTTGAAGTCGGTTTATAATAATACATACTAATTCGATAAGTTTTATAACTTTTTACCCGATTACTATGACAAAGTTTTAAGTGAAGGTAGTGCGCACGCGCATAGACGTGATCACCTTTGACCCATGCACTAACGTCACGTGCTTCCGACGTTCTGATTGGTCGAGAGAACACTTCAACTTCGATTCATAGTTTATTTCTACCCAGAAGCATCTACGGTCTTTGAAAGTGAACTTGCGTAGTATTAATAGCTCATGATTATATTGAAAACTAGTTGGTCCGCGTGGTTTTACCCTTGACTTTTAAATTCTCTCGCCTTTTCCGGTAAAAAAGTATTTCATGTTTATCATGATGTACATTATTTTCTATTTTAAGATTTCATCAATACTGGTTCAGCGTTTAGCCAAAATAAAGTAACAAACAGATAGAGGTCTAGAAAGACACATCTTTTAAATGTTTATCGGGAGTTAACGCACATAATTATTTATAATCTGATGCAATAGTTACTTTTAAACTTTCGTGATTTGAACAGATGTTTTTATTGTTTATTGGAACTTACCACGCATTATTTTATTTGTGTAGAAATAGGCACTTTTCGCTCAACATTTCAAGCATGTTACAATGGCCGTGTTCACGAGCTGTTTCAGCCATTGTAACATGGTCGAAACGTGGAGCTAAAGGTACCTATTTTTACCTAAATAGAATGATGCGCGATAAGTCCTGATAAACATTATAAACATGTGTTTTAATCGTGAAAGTTTAAAAGTTACTATTGCATCAGCAATCACTAGCAGTCGTTTCGTTTTTGAGATCGTTTCTCTTATTTTTTTTTGTTATATTAGTTACTTTAAATCGAAAAAGAAAAATGTACTTACTATGGTCACTTATAAAGCCATGGAAGTGTAAATCACTCATGTTTAATTAAACAAGCAAAATTGAAATGTTAAATTTAATAAAAGTAGTGATAATCTGAGATGCCTTACCATAAAAGTAAAATCTTATTCAACTTGTCGACGAAATGAACACCTTTAACCTACACAAAGTTCAATGTCAATCGCATCTTTCGACAAAAGCTCATTCAATATCATGTAGTGTTGTTTTCATTGTCATCTTTTATTTCGTATCAAAAGATAAACGATCTCTTTGGTACTTGTGTATGAGAATTAATTTGATTACAAGTTGAAATAAAACGCCTTAAGCTGTTTTAAGTAGGTCACATTGATTTTGACCAATTCGATTCGATTTACTCGAACAATTGAAATCAAATCGAATTGTTTGTTGCCAAAACATTTTAATAATATCGAGACATTTATGAGTGCATTATGTTTGTTGTTGCGTGACTGTTTTCAGTGTGACAGTATGCGGCAGCACACAAGTTTCAAATAAGGTCAATAAATCATCAAATTTTTACTAAAATACCTAATTATTTAGCTTATCAATTTACTCGTAGCAAGTAAGAGAAAGTATGGAGCAATCATTAAAGAATATGGTATTCTTTACGGTTAATATAATGACGCTTTGCCTATGTGTCCGTTCGATAGTCACTTATCTGTCACAAGTCAATGTCAATCGATAGTTTATCGCTATATTGACAGCGATGATCGCAGTGATCGTCACCAACAAGTTAGTTTTGAAGCATGCTGATCGCACGACATGGTCTCAGGAGCAGTGATGGAGTTCTAAGGTCGCCGGTTGCCACTGCGTGATCGCATCGAGCGCGTCAGTTTTCGCGAGCCTCAATCGATTTCGCTCAACCTTACGTACTGCTCAGCATCGCCCAGATATATGTACCGCAATATCGTAGGAAATGCGATCACGTACGGCCTTCGACCGCTGCGACAACGGATCGAATGGTACCAGCATTGTTCTATGACATTTCAGCCTTGCTAATGACAAGCAATTTCGATTTGGAAACGTACACATTCGTTCAGATTGTCCCTTAATTTCCTAAATGCTCGCACGATTTGGTTACCTCTGCAGCAGTACTAAATATATTCGAGTGACGTCATGATCGTAATTTGTTTTATTGACCGTTTCCTCAGGCCACGTCGTAATATCTAATCATCTGCAGAACGCGCATTCTAAGAGAACAGTTGTAAATGCATTAATGTTTTCTTTAAATGTACAAATTGTAATTAAAAAGAAAATTAAATTCTATACCCAGTGATTCTTAGTCTAATTAAAACTTCCGTAAGATATATAATGCGAGAAAACATCATCGAATAATCTGTCCATGACAAGGGTTTTGTGCTGAAGTATCTTTTTTTCATTGCCAGTGTCAATTACTGAGATTTTTGAGTTTTATTAGTTCGTCAATTATTTTAGTTATTTTAGTTTATTAGGTCAAGTGCCCTAGTTAAGTGTGCTTTACTAGAGGCCCTTACAGCGTTTTGGAAACAACAGGACTGCAGTAGGTATCTTTTAAGTAATCTTCCTACAACTAATAATAAGCACTAGCTCGTTAGTTTTTCTACCTGATTGTAATTTGTATTTCTGTGGTGCACAATAAAAAAAATTGTCTATGTATAAGCTAACATAACTAATGGCTCCTTCATCATTGACATTTTTATCTACAAATATTTGAAGAAGTATCGAAGGGTACCGATCGACAAAAACATACTACGAGTAAGCCTTATATCTTTCGATCACGCGATGTCAAACCACCTGTCAAACGTGCTGTCAAGCCGTCGATGATGTGACAGCAACAGCGAGAGATGTCAACGGAAAATAAGCTGAGGACGCGCTGACGCCTCTTTTAGATGAGTTTATGATAATAGCTTGAGCACCAGTCTAAAATTATGACTCAATTTTACTTTGTAATACTTAGACTCTTCAATAATACCAAGTATTCATAATATAGCTCTCGATAATACCTACTCTACTCTACGATAGAGTTCAAAGAATTAACTTTTTAGTGATTTTTACTGTCGAATGGTCTATATTATTTACCTTTGGAAGCAATACATAGAGGAAACCTAAAGTTACCTTTAGGTTTACAGTTTATTGTTCCATAAATGATTTATGGGTGCCAATTAACCAGCCTGTACCTACCAATTAGCAAAATTTGTAAAATGTTTATCAATACTAGAGTGAATAGATTTCTTTTAGATCAACATGTTCCATCTTCGGCCACACCGTCGCTTACCATCAGGCGAGTTGGTGACCATCGCAAACGTAGATCTATTCTATAAATAAAAATCTTAGAAAATCCGATATTTTTTTACCGCTTATGTAAAAAAACATCAATACTGTACAAAATTGCTCATCGTTCATTTACGAATAAAATAGATTTTGATTTTACTACTGACATTAGGCAGATAAGAACGAGTGTTGTCAAAGTTTAATTCAAATTACGCAACTTTTTTGACATATCAAAATCGTTTTTAAAATTTTAATACAACTAGTTTAAAGATCAGCAATATATAATATAGCAGGTTTTTTTCGACCTACTGCGTGCGTACTCTCAGCATATCATTTTGGAGTACTTTCGAAAGGAAGGAAATAATCACTCAGTTTTTGACGTAATACCATCCATATCGACGTAGATCCGCCTAAGTGATTTGTTTCTCAGTGTATGAAACGTTTCAAGTGTAATTAAAAGTTGAGTAAATTTAAATACGCCATTAATTAGCTTTTAATATTTCATTATTTATTCCTGTCATTGCATTCCTAATAAGGTGGCGTGTTTATATGTTTCTCAGTTTTTTATTTATTTAGAGCATACAAAACACAGATTACGACTTAACTAATTAGACGCCTAATTTTAACAGATTTTTTACTCGCCCAAACTTCATACGGGCATTAAATATTTTTATTAATATAAAATATATAATAATTGTTTTTACAAAAAACATGTTCTCGGGTCTTTTCAGCTTACAGCATGTCCCTAATTATACGGGGTGTAAGGGGAACACTCTCGAAGCCAAAAGAAGGTAATTGTACTCATCATTATGAACATCTTTAATTATGGGACCAGCCCTGAAATCGTGAAAAAAATATCAGCTGTTTCTATAGAAAACGGTCATTGACACTCGACAAAATGTATGGAACAGCTGATGTTTTTTCGCGATTTCAGTGTTGGTCCCATACTAAAAGTGGTTCATAATGATGAGTACAATTACCTTCTTTTGGCTTCGAGAGTGTTCCCCTTACACCCTGTATAAAACTAGTAGAATAATAAAATAATAAATATTAAAAAGTAGTAGATATTCTACTATTACTTTGCCACCTTAGTAGCTACATTAGTATAAGTAGCAATCTGTGTATTTCTAGTACATATATCAAGAGGTACGACTTAGCAACACAAAAGCTGCATAATCAGCGGATGCATCAACAACGTTTACCTGTTTGTATTTACCATTGAGCAACGAATACCGTTCACCGATAAATAGCAGAGCCGATATCCGTTACGTTAATTCAGGTCTAATTAACCCTTTATATCTGACCGCATCTCAATCAGAACCATTAGACTGTTGTAAGCGAGCAACTTTTAGTGGCCTCTACTCTCCACTTTAGGCTCATTTGAAATGGCAGTCGAAAAGTTTATTTCAAATTCTCCTACCTCTTTCACTCGCAAAGTTCATTGATAATCCCAATCGCTTACTTTCTGATCAATTATTTGTCATTTAAATCCACCAGTGGCACTAATCTTGATGTTATATGTTGTTTACACTTATTTCGTCAAACCATCATTTCGGGCTTTGACCTTTTGAGTTAATTTAGAGAAAGGGAAGATTTTTGAAAAGAAATTTTAGATAAATTGTTTGAGACCTGCCGGTATATATTATTTATGCCTGCAAAACCTGGTCAATTATTAGGCGTTCGAATTTTAAAATGAAATTAAAAAAACGGTCGCGGCATTTTTTTTAATCTCCAGAAACCCACATTTTAGGCCAGTAGTCGCCATTATAAGTTGTCAGTTTACCGAATTCTAAATAAAAGGAAGTGAATAATGCTTTGAAGATCATCTACTTCAGTAGCGGCTTCCGATATTATGGTGTTAAGAAATAATTACTCTCGGTCACGCCCATTCTGATTGGTTTTCGTAACCAACCATAAATCTACATTGAACCCTGAACATGTGTTTCTCATTAGAAATATGCTTTGATGGGCGTAGTTGCCTTGTAAGTGATGTAAATGGTGGTTAACAAGATGTAGTTTTGGGCAGACCTAGTCAGTTAAAAGTATCCAGTATTAGGACTTTAGTCACCGTCACTGATTCAATCTAACATCAACAATCGAGTTGTCTGGGCACTTTTTGGTGCTAGCATACTTAATTTTCGTTCAAATGGTCGCTTACCAACAACTGAGTTGGTAGTTAAAGGTGGAATTAAACGAGACAAAAAAAAGTATTTAAAAATATATAGTAAATACACAATTCTCATAACAAAAGTACAAAATATGCCACACCATTATATTTACTCGTATCTTATCCTATCTGATATTTATGGAGAAAAATAAGAAATTTCCGTTGTAAAACTTTGCAAAGTGATAATCATTAGCTCGGTTTTATAATTAATTTGCTCTGCCAGCTGCAATACATTGTAAAAAGCTTTACAAAACATTTTCTTTTAATATTTAATTAGAGCATATTGGGAGCATATTACATGCTACAGTTTTACGTTCAAAAATCTTATCGCATCTATCTAAGTAAATGAATGCTTGGTCCGAATTTAAAACAAACATTGAATAGGTTGAAAAGTAAAAAAAATATACACGAATGTTGATATAGTAGTGGCGTGCTTGCTTGAATTCACAGTGAAAATAAAAATATGAGATATCTACTTACTTGATCATAAAGCTTTGCATGTGCATAGCCGCAGGCAAAAGTTTACATCTATCGGATAACAAGTTTTTTTCCAATATTCAAATGAACTCGCACCAAAATTACATCGCATTGTTAATATGATGATACCCAAATTAATAGCACCGTAATTAGAGGTTTAGTTACATTTTATTAGATCATTATTACCTATTCGCGGCCAACCGTCAGTAATAAAACATCGATATTCTTTAACGAGTGCTCTAAATGCCACTTGACTTTAAACTTTGATTATAGGATGCGTCCAAATGCAGTTATTGGTTAGTTTTTATTTTGACTGGTAATGGTATCCTCTATTGCTTCACGCAGGAATATACGAGGACAAAGTGATTGGGTTTTAAAAAACGGAAGCTGACTCATTGCTGACTCGTATTGGTTTTATTCGTGTGAACAAAGTGCAGCCAATTGAGATGCAAGGCCAAAAGTTATTTTTACGATGCCTAGTTGTAAATAAGCAGATGTTTTGTTTTTTACCCCACAGCAAGAAGGAAGGTAATGTTTGGTATATACCTTATGTTGCATTGATTTACAAACTGAATGAATTATTATTGATTTTGAAGAGTGAGGTGTAGTTAAATTTCCCTGGTACAAACCTAGCCTAATGCGGGAATCGATGTGTTATAATTTACGTGTATGTACACAACTAACTCAAAGTGTACACCTTACTATATTTATTGCTAAGTTCATTTGATGCATGTACCATATTTAAGCCTATGGTTGACAATACATTTTCAATCGTCTTCATGTCAAAAACATCACAGGTTACATTTGCAGGCGGGTTTATATTTTTCTCTTTTTTATATACTCATTTAGTTTCAGGTTATCATTCATTGATAAGCTAAAAAGATAATTGCCGCTAAGATATCATTGAGAGAGCTGAACAATCTGCAAGATATAAAAAAACTGGTATATCCATAGTCTAATCGTCTGTTATCTTAAACCGCTGTTTAACCGGCTCGGTGGCTATCTACATCTGCACGTGGGAACTCACACGGGTTGATTGTGCGACCAACAAAACGGAATGTCAAGATGCACGGTTGTGTAACACTATTATACTGGTAGCTGACATTCGGATTCGTATTGTACTCATACGCGTGTTATTAAAGTTGTAGATTTTCAGGCAACGTTCACTTTATTATTCAGTCTAACGTGGTGATACATCATCCATTGTTCAGTCTGGTGTGGTGATACATCACTTATTGTTCAATTCAAGCTGTGATACATCATTCATTGTTCAGTCTAGCGTGGTGATACATCATTCATTGTTCAGTCTGGTGTGGTGATACATCACTTATTGTTCAACTCAAGCTGTGATACATCATTCATTGTTCAGTCTAGCGTGGTGATACATCATTCATTGTTCAGTCTAGGGTGGTAATACATTATTCATTGTTCAGTCTAGGGTGCTGATAGATAATTAATTGTTCAGTCTAGGGTGTTTAGTCTAGACTGCTGATACATCAGTCACTGTTCAGTTCAAGCTGTGATACATCATTCATTGTTCAGTTAAGGGTGGTATGGTGATACATAATTCATTATGCAGTCTAGGGCGGTGATATATCATTTATTGTTCTAATAAACAAATTTAAGTTTGTTCTACAATATTTGAACCTTAATATTCGACTGCTGGAAAGTAATAATTTTCGGGTGTATGTATAACATATTTGTTAAGTATGTATGAACCCTCAACATACGAGCCTAACTCGCACTTGACCAGTTTTTAAACTTACGTAAACATACTTTCCTTATAACTACTTGTTAATATAGGAACAGAAGATACTTTTGGTTTTGGTATGTCAAATCTTTCGCATTAAACAACGGTCTGAGATTTTAGTCAGTGAAACTTTATGATACCATAATAAGGCTTATTGGAAAGCGTGCCGTCAATTTGACCATAATTCGACTTCGCAACTCAATGTCAATGATATTATTCATCATCATATAATTTGACAAACACACGCACAAGACACGTGTCCACAAATTGTGTTAGCGACACAAAATCTCTTTTAGATTACACTAATTTGTCAGTCAACTACTAGTCCATTCATGGGGCTGTGTGTGGGAAATGTTATGAAATTGAAAATGATCATATTTCTTTTAAAAGACACTACGTGATTGCACAAAGATTCACCTAGTTTTCGTCGTTAACTATTCATTATTACGTGCCGTGGGATATTTTTTGTATTGCCATTGTTATAGTTTTGATTGGCGCATTCCAAAGGACTTGGTCCGACGTGGAACATCGTTCGATTCTGTGACCTGCCATGTACAGAACTTATACGCAGTAAAAAAAAAGAATTATCTTTATGCAATTTGCGTACTTATTTTTGACAAATAGAGGACTATTTGTCGATATTTTTCAATATATACAACTGCGTAAGCAATCTGTTTGGTTTTACAAAGTGTCCGACTTGCGTCGGAGGAAGTAAAGCAGAACAAAAAAAACTCATAGATCTGTGAGGTAAGTAATTAATTTTGTGGAAGCACAAATGAACAGTCAATAAAATTATCCATTAAAAAACTGACTCCACAAAATAAGTAAAATATGAAATTTTGGTCACTTGGATGACATAATATTGTAACCAAAGGTCCAAGTAACCAAATTTTTCAGTTATTTTGATTTCAAGGTTAAACTACTAAATTGATTTACATGAAATTTCTGGTACCAATCTGAAAAAATATCCTTTCAATTGCAAATATAATTTTCTAAATCGGGTCATAAATGACGGAGTTCTGAGGTAACAAACATAAAAATACAACCAAATTCAGAACCCTTTTTTTAAAGTAGTTAAAAGTAGGTAACTGAAGGAAGTTTTAAGTTCATTTAAATAAGTTTTTTACTGGCCAGAAAATAATGACGTGTCGTTGGTCAGAAAAAGATTGGTATCTGAATTATGCGTTTTAATATATGACTCTCAATGCAAAGCTGTGTCCACTTACTTCAAGTAGGTAATAGGTATATTGTCCGGACTGCTCCAGTTTTGCTTGAAGGCTGTATGGTAATTTTGGCGGACGTCTGCGTAGTTGCTACACGTGTAAACAGGATGATGGTACACAAGTTTTCCGTTATAATTTTTGGTATTTGACGTAATATCAATTATATTGTACAACGTTCTGAAAGTAGTTCAGTAGTTTAGTTCTGTTCTAAGTCAACTCGGAAGGAACTATCCACCAAGATACGGGCTAACGCTCAGTTTGGTGGCTAGGGTCGACAATCTTTATTGATGTACCATTTTATGTGAAATAAATAAATTAGAATTAGAATTTGACTTTTGAAATTAGCAAAGTTTTGAAAAGCAGATTTTTTGCTGTTATAGTTCATTCTGGGCCTGGTCCAAAAAAATAATAGTAGAAAAAAAAAACAAGCCACTGATTCCACGTCACTGCGCGATTGCAATGGCGCAGTTACAATTATGGGTGATTACCAAAGGGATCAAGGAGTTGGTCACCAACATCATCAGCGACTCTAAAGTAATTTTTCTTTAATATAAGCTGAGGATAGAGACAATCACAGTATCAAGAAGTAACTTGAAATACTGTATGTCAGTCAATCCATTGTAGACATGATACCTACTACCCAAAATTGTAGATAAAGAATGACACTCCACATTCCAAAGAAGTTCCAATAGCAAAACACACACATGTGGAGCGTACACACGTACACAGTCGTGCATTTCGCTACTTCTATTTTTGAGGTTTTTCTCATATTTTTGATAAGTAAAGTAATAATTTAAAATGTACCTTCACAGTTCCCTTCATAATTATAAATACTGTATATTAAGATATTGTAGACCTCATTAAGTAAACAGGTATTTGAATAATATTAATAAAAAAACAGGGAGAAATACGTAAATCAGTGTTAATTTCAACTTAAACTAATTTGACCAAAATTGCTAAAAGTGGGAAAAGAGGTTCTTAGTAAATTACTTATTAAAAATCAGAACGAAATTTCCATAGCCAGTATGTTAGGTCCTAAAATACGGTGTTAGTAATCAAGAACACTATGCATAAATGAATCTCTAAACTATGAGTTATCGATGGGTGGATATTGAATATTAAAACTGTATCGAGACAGCCGTTGATTATACTGTCTATGAAGTTTTAATTTAATTTTCACATAATTTACAACGAATAGTTTCTGGAATTTTATTGTGATTTTCAAAACTGCATCGATACTGGTCTATATGATGATTACTGTCAATATCTAGTCACCGACGTAGCTTTTAAAATTTGCAAGTTGAAGTGGCAATGGGCAAGCCACATCGCTCGAAGAACCGATAACCGATGGGGAAGAAAGGTTATGGAGTGGAAACCACGAACCGTAAGACGCAGGGTAGGGAGGCCTCCCACTAGATGGACCGACGACATTGTGAGAGTCGCGGGCATCCAGTGGATGCAAAAGGCTGTCGTTCAGTATGGAGGTTAAAGGAGGAGGCCTATGTTCAGCAGTGGACGTCTTCTGGCTGCTGATGATGATGATGTCAATAACTTGTACTGACTCTTATTGTAAATGGTTTGTTTGTTTTTTTTTTCTATCACGCAGCAACAGAGCTACGTGTCGGAGTGATTTTTTGCTTAGGGATTGTTAGGGGGCCCACTTTGCGGTCATCCTTGGTCCCACACGATTTCAAAATCCGTGTAAAAATATTATTTTGTTCTTTGTAGTGGCATATTAACTTAGAATGTTTGTGTTTTGTGGTTTTGGAAGTCGGTTTTTTACGTTTTTTTAAAAATATTTTTTGTCCAATAGTTTGTCGTTAGGTTTTCGTTTCCAACCACTGTCACCAGCTTTATTACGAGCTGGTGGTTGTTGGAAGCGGAAAGCCGAAGTTCGGGCTTATTGGTGTGTCGGGAGAGACCATGTCCAGCTGTAGACTAAATTAGGCTAATTAAATACGATGTTGAAATTTTTGCTAAAAGTCAAAGGAAATTAGATTATAAAAAATATCGAAGACATGGCATCCGCAGTTTGTATGAGAAATGCTGTCCGGTCTAAAGTTTGTGTTACATTCGATCTGACAGTATTGAGAAACAGAAATTAAGATAGCCTACAATTTTACAAAATATAAAATTAGAAAAAGCTAATTTGACTATAATCGTTCTTTTTTCAATTTGACAGCTGCATTTAGTTCAAAAATGCGGAATGGAAACTGTATTTTTTGAGTTAATAAATCTTTAGCCATGTTGAGCGTTTTTCGGTTGGGGCAAAATTAGGGATTTATGGAATAAATCATTAAGTCAATTGAAGTTTTTAAATAAAACTGTAATTAACGAATTCCACTAAATGTTGGTGAACCTTAGTTTGTTTTAATAAATTTAACATTATTATAGTTGACATGCTAGGCGTTTGTCCACAACTCACCTAATGTAAACGGTGTGATCATAGACGGTAAATACTCCTTGCCTGGGATAAGAGCTAGCCCTCAAGTCATTTTTCCGGAATACATCGTTAGGTGCTTGGCTTGGTGAATAACAAAAACTAAAATATTGCTAATTTCCCGGATAACTTGATGACAATCGCTACTGATTAAAATGTGGCGGCATGACATCGATTAAATGCCGTGCTATTTCAAGTGGGGGTTGTCGTAATTGAAAATTGATAAATCAATTGGAAAATGTAAAGTTTAGAAAATTACACTTAATAACTATGAACAAATTGACAAGTTGTGTTTAAATAAATTGTTAGTTATACGTAAAATCTGAAATTATACGATGGAGGTGCTAATCAAAGAATGACACATTTGACAATATAATTGAATGATTTAAGATATAACATTGATATATACACAGAGTAGAGAGAACAGGGGCCTTACGGACAACAGCTAATTGCGGCACCTAATCCGCTCAGTTGGAAAATCAACCGAACGTGAACCTTATCGCGCCCCGATACGGTTTGCGGTCGTGTGATTTTCCAACTGAGCGGATTAGGTGCCGCAATTAGCTGTTGTCCGTAAGGCCCCAGGTACGCTTAATCAAAAGAAAGTAATCGTTCTCATCGTACTGAACAACTTTGACGAGTTGGCGGTCAAGCACCAGCCTATTCTTAATGTAAAAAATAAAATAAAAAAACTTTCACTATGACACCAACCCGCAATCACGATAACAAATTAATTCTTCTATACAAGCTTTCATTTAACTTCACATGTTTGTATGTATTAAGTATTTTTGTTTATATGTTAAGGTGCAACGTTTCACAAATGGCGGGAAATTCAAATTTAAAACAGTTTTCTTGTCCTTGTAGCTAGGCCGGGTAATTATTGTAAACGATCATGATGTTTGCGACTATTGATTATTATTATTTACAAAATTATGTTATTTATCTCTAATGCACATTATTACTTACATTTGTCAATAAACTAATTTTTGCTGTTTCAAACGGTTTATTGACAAATGTAAGTAATATGGTGCGTTACTAATAAATAACTGTACATGATAATGTAAAAAACACACGACTATTGTCGCAAACGCTGTGTCATTTCAAAATAATTACCTGGCCTAGCTACAAGGACAAAAAAGCTGTTTGAAATTTGAATTTCCCGCCATAGATAAAATGTTCCACCTTAAGTACAAATCTTGCAAGTCTAATTAGACCCACTACCCGGTGTGGTGATAACTTGGATGACAATATGGTACCATGGAGCTTTTCTGATGATGGACTCAGAAGGTGGTCATAGGAACGAATTAACGCAGCAAGATAACCTCATCGTGTTTGGGCTCTTAGGAATGGTCTTGATGAGTATGTACTTATACCCTTAAGTGATATTCAAGGTCTGATGATGATGATGACGGAAGGTGGCCATAGGAACTACTGAACCCAACAATATATGTAGTTCAGTAAAATATGTTAAATGGATTAATAAATTTAATATGTTAAGGCAAAATGCTTGTTATATTTTTTATATTAACTTATTTTATGTGTCAGTAGCCTTTTTTCAAGGCACAGCTGACTTACTTTTGGTGACTTTAGTGTTTGGTTTCATATTGTGTACAAGTTTAGACGTTAAGATTCTTGTGACCTAAAATGGTCCGTTATAATTGATTAACCTTTCTCGTGCGCATCTGATGCAAATCCGTCCAGATTGTGATTATTTCCAAATCGCTTGTAAACTATTAGCTTTGTAATAATCGGCTTCGGCAATTATACGGATTCCGTCTTTGTGACGCAACGGCCAATTCTGCCGATTTTGAACGGTGATGGGAGAATTGGTCTTATTGTTACAGATCACGATTTTGAGTGGCAGCCTTGTATCGTTGTGGAGTAAAATGTCAAAAAAATAGTTACCTTATTTAAAAAAAAAATATACATGATTATTTGCTAGAAAAAAAAATGTAAATCTGTAATGTTATCAATATAAAAAAAAAACATCATCGCTATCAAAATTAATCATCATCTTCTCAGTTTATACGCACAGTTTTTTTTTTACATCAGACTAGGCTAACGTTTGATTTGTTTTTTGTTCGATCCACATTTTTTTCTTTTCTGTGGTTCGATCCGTATTTTTTTATATGTACGCTGATTACTCCAACATTTTCTGAACGGTTTCAAGTGTTTATTTGTTCGGGGGTTTGAATTGGCAACAACAATATTTTTTTCGACAACTTACTCATTTTGAAATAAAAAAAAAGTTATGTTTGTCTGCTTACTCGCCTAATGTGAAGTATATTTGCGTTCTACCGGTGGATCATGCTAGCCAAGAAGAAACCAATTGACTTAATATAAAGACACTCAGATTATTCAACTAGTGCAGTAACCATCAAGTTATGCCGAACGCACTCTGCGTTCGCTAACTAGTCCGGTCCAGCTGTAGAGGCCAAAAGGCCAACAATACAAGTCAATATATTTAAAAAAAAATGGTGCAGTCTAACTGTTCCAGTTTTATCTACTACTTGCTTGTCGGTCTCAAGATATTGAACGACCAACTAAGTAGTTAAAATTTGACTTATTTATGATGAGGCATAGTTGGCGGATCCAGTTGGCGGTGTTTTGGGGGTGTTTTTTTTCCCAAAACACCTAGCAATTCCATACATTCGACTCAATTTTGCGATTTGATTCCTTCGAATCCTACCTTGTTCCATTCTACCTTGTCAGAATGCCCCCCCCCCTCCCCCTAAATGAAATCCTGGATCCGCCCCTGTGAGGCATAATACTCTTAAAAATATAATTTCCAAAAACTTCTTTGACACATTAAAAGTGAAATTTGTAATACAAAAAATTTAAAAAAAAAATTGCAAAAAAACGTAACACTAAGTATAAAAAAAAACCATTTAATTTGTATTAGGTAAGGGTTTTATATATTTGTAATTTGTATGTTATTTATTATTTTATTCTTTCTTGTAACTAATTTATTATCTCTTATGTAAAGACTTCGAATGTTTGTTTTCCAATAACTATTTATCCATCCAGGCCCTAGAGTTGGTGTTGCAGCGGGGCATTTACACTATTTCTAGTTTGTATTAGTGAAAACATTTTTTTGGCTTTTGTGTAACTGTTTATCTCATCTACTGTATTAATCATATCTATCTGTATTGTTTCTATCTTTTGTATTATATTTGTCTGTGTTTTATTATCTGTATTATTATTGGCAGCTGTATGTTTTTCTTGTAAAATAATATAAAATAAATAAAAATATCTTTGACCTACTTATATTACTTACGTAGATTGTCGTTTTTCGATATAAATTAGAAGAAAATTTTGTAAAGATATTTCTATTATGCCTTTTGTTATTGTCTGTACTTGTTAATGAAATCGCAAGTAATGTCTCAATCAACGTTTCTTTACACCGTTCGTTTTTATTCTTAGTTACAAGGCGATTTTCAACAGTTTTTTTTAGAAATTCGAGTAAAGGCTGCAGTTCCGGGGTGCAAAAGTAAAAGTAAGACGGATTATCTAGTTAACTAATTAAGAACTTATAACCACAACACTAGCCGTAAATTAGATAATTATGGTTGTCATTTTCTAAATTAAACAAAATTTCAGATGGAGTTGTTCTTGTCTTAAATACTAAAATGTAAAAAAGGAGGATAATGTCAAAGCCATACATTTTTATTTAGCTTAGAAGTTGGAACTTACAAGGTAACAATTCCAATCAAATAGTGTTACCAACTTTTCTGTAGGACCAAAAAATAAACAACAAGTGTAAAGCAACTCTTTCATTTGGTTTTTTTATTACCTAACCTTTTTGAACGTTACAAATAAAATGCGATGGTCGGTCACTCTCTTAACTTTCGAGGTCTGACGTCTGTAAATATCTTGCAGTAACCCAGAAAAATGCGTGCAATGATTATAAAACAGCAAAGTACCTATAAACAATAACGAGTCAATAAAATAAGTGGGTCAGTAAAATCATCAAACAAGCGAATTAAAAAACATTCCTAAGAAAAGGCTCCACGATCTTTAAGAGCATCCTTACGAAAAACTATTAGTTAATCTCGATTGAAATCATCCCCGCAAACAAACAAGTAATAACCGTAACTTGGCCATAAAACGCGTGAACTCAAAACATTGTAACGTCAAATTAGCCAATCATAGGCCGCATCTAACAAAAAGCCCTATTCGTGCACAGAATTTTACAGACGGATAACTCTATAGAACGCCTTATCTGTCCTAGCGCCAGCAAAACCACGTTTCGGAATTTTAAGGAGCCAAGATGGCTCGGGTAGGCTTTTGTAGGAGGAAATAACAATACACCCTAACCGGAATGTCAGTGCAAGACTCATTGCTGACTAATAGAAACTGAGTACTTATCAAGAGCTGCCATTATCACTGGAATCACACAGGTGTTGCTATGGCAAACAGACAGCGTGCGGCAAAGTTTTCACGTTTTCTTTGTAGCTGTCCCTCTGCATCCAATTATTCACGGCACCTGGCATTCATGTGCGAACGCGTTCAGTAAAACAATAGGATTCCCAGACTGAGTAAAATATACTTGGTGGCAGTGGATGGCAGTGATTGAACTTAGCATAAATATAAGCGTGTGTTCGACACAAACGTACAACATTCCCAGTAAATTTCATTTCCAGTAAAATACACGAAATAATTCAACTGCAATACGGAGTTAGGGCGGCAATTGACCCTACTTTAACCTATTTTTCTTGTGGTCGATTCAACCAATCGTGCAAAATACGGTTAGTTAAAAAAGGATAACAACAAATAAATATTCGGGACATTGAAACATAAAAAGAACAATAAAATACTTTGAGGAAATATTATTTACGAGAATATTATTTTCATTAATTACGAGTGATGGAACATTAGCAATGTTGAGATCTGTTTTAATCTAATAGTTTTTTAGCAAATCAAATTCTAGACCCGCCAATTTAAGGTAGTCCTAAAATGATATGTGCAAATTTGGTATTTACCATCGAGAGTAAATTGCTAGTCTCGTCATAATACGATTGCTCTGCAAATTTTAAAAGCTATGTTCTGTGACTGGTTTTTAAGCGAATATCCACGTTCCGGGTTCTATCACGCAATGAAACTCCGAGCATAGCTGTGTTATCGCCCGCTGTGCGACTCAGAGTTTTTCCAAAAAGCCAGCAGTTAAGGACCACGTCTCAGTACCACATGTCATCACTGGCAACACACACTGGTTAAAGACCCTTGTCATTAGGCACTATGATATTTTAGACGAGAACATGTCACGTAATTTCCCGAACGCTGCTGTTATTTTTGTCTGTACTTAGTTCTAATATAAAGTCTTCGCATTCGCCTTTTTTAGTTTAAAGACGTTATCAAATCTCTTTGCATGGAGACGAAAATTATTAGCCCTCAAGTACTTTAGAAAAGGTCGAAGTGCAATATGTCAACGTGGGTCCATCAAATAATAGACACATTAAATGTCATGTTAAAGATAAAAAAATATTGTTCTATTTAGCTACGTTTATCCTTTAAAATCTTTGTAGGTGTATTTTCCAAAAATCCAGTTAAAACGTGTGTTTTTCACGGGTTCTGTTAAAAATTCTGTTAAAAATTCTGTTGAGTTGGATTCTTCGGGCGACCGCTTTTCCAGTTACCGCCTTGTAATATTATGTACTGACTAATTAACTACAATCACATAGTAAACTTGAGTTACGCAACGGACGCATGTCATGAGATAACGAAAGCGATCTTTTTGTTAACGTGTGAGCGAACCGTATGGGCGCAGAAGGAGGTCTGTAGGTGAGCGACGTTACTTGTTAATGATGAGCTAATCACGTTAATTTGGAAAGTGAATAGATGAAGCGTCATTGTTTCACTCAATAGGGGCATTAAATGATTGGCCCTGGAAGTTTCAGAACGTGTTCAAACAGATCAAACGAATATGACGCATGACAAAAGTCTAGAATACGTATGATATTGTCTTTTTAAATCGTTTAAGTTTGCGTTGACTGGTAAGTTGTTGTAAGGTTGAAGATGGAGCCCGCAGACTTAGAAATGTTGCTTTAAAACGTGAGGAAATGGACAGATCAGTGAGTGAATCAGATTGCGTGTAAAAATATATTTGCCAAAACTCATGCATAATATAACAAAGATATTTTTTTGAAAAAAAAAAAAAAAAAATTTCATGACTATACCTATGAGGACAAAATTAAACAAAAAAAACAGATTGAATATCCTCATTACAACTTTTGCTGAAGGTAACCACAAACCAAAATGTCATCTGTGTATTATTTACTTTTTTTTTTTTGCGAAAAGTGCTCATTAAATTTCGATAAAATGTATCCTCCGGAGTATGATCTACCAAACAAAACAGAATCACCAAAATCAGTTCATAATTGGCGGAGTAATCGCGTAACAAAACAAAAAAACATACAGTTAAATTGATTACCTTTATGAAGTAGGTTAAAAAATACGGACTGAATTGAGAACCTATCCAGAAGTCGGTTAAAAAAAGCAGCGAAGACTGTCATCTAATTTTAAATCAGAAGGTACTAAATAGTGAACATACTTGTTAATACGGCAAACCCGTGAAACCGATAGAGAGAATAAGAAGAATTCATCATAGGATAAAACCTACACGCAATATAACATCATTTTGCCCTTGTTATTGAGAATCGTGTTAAATATCTCCCGTGTTATATACTCACGTTTAATAAAGAACATCTGTCATAGCGCGGACGTGTCAAGGGAAAAAGCAAGATGATCTCACTGGCACACGCTACAGATTTAGATTTATCTAGACCAGTTTGTACGACCTATGTGGGCGTTACGGTTACAAACGAGAAGGGCAGTTGCGAAACTACGTGGTGATGAGGATAAGTGAGCAGAGGTGAGTATAGGTTTGGTTGTTTTGAGACCTTTTGTTTAAGGTCTTATTTTCACACATCGCCTGCCAACTTGAATAGTTATACCTTTTTGTTTTGTCATCCTACTAGTACATTAAGTTAACAGTAAATAAAAATATAATTCCTTGATTTTTTTATTAATTTTCCGATCATTTCACTATTCAGGTTTCCTGATAAGTGAAACTAAATTAAGCAAAAAAAGGTAAATTTTATTTTAGATTTTAATTTGAAGACTCACAGGTTTCGAACCCTCGCCATCCAGGTTTAGGCCACTACCGATGGCCAATTTTTGAATTGTCTACATAATTTAAAAAGTAAATCCCCAACACTTCGAATATAAAAAAAATACTTGTAAAAAAGGATAGTTTGATGGTACCTTTCGAATGTTGGTACTCTACAATTGACGTAGATTTTTTGAGGATTTTTGGACAGTCTAAATACTTTTACAATATATATGGCTATTACAGTCTTAAAATTAAGCCCTATTCGCCTTCAATTCACTAAAATAGCTATTAGAATTCTGTAAAGCGATTGGTATAATTTATCGAGTAGATACTGCTGGTATGCTATGTACGCTTTCCGAACGATGGCTGGCATTTAAAGCACTAAGCCTGCAACGCCCAATAGGCTGAGCCTTTAAAATAGGTACTTTAGTGAGTTCCTCGAAGCTCCACCTAAATTTTATGATCATAGTTTAGTTTGAGTATTGAAAACTTCACCCAATGAAACATTAGTAATACTAAATACTTTTTCAATAGTATTTATTAACACGAATTAGTCCGCATTTGGCTTAAAAATCGCCAGTGGTCGCATGTGGTCGAAGATGAAGCACGCAGATTTAGAACCGGTACTAGTACCGAAGGTCGACACAGTGGACATTCAGACTAACGTATTTAGGAATGAAATACTTTTGGAGTAACAGGATATTGAGTACCAGTCTATTTGCTTATTGATATGACATGTTTATTGTAATTTTAAAATATTCTATGCGAATGACTCATCAATGTTTTAGGGGATATGCAAAGTTGAATTTAAACGCTATGTCTATTTTATCACTGCATAACCTTGCGTCGAATATGGTAAGAAATTATTTTACTAAACAATTAAAATATCGCAACCATTTAAGTATTATGCACATAAATGGATGAGCAGGACAAAATCATCTTATGTCGGAATGTCCAGTTTTAGAAACTCGTTTTAAAATATAATTAACAATTCATAATTAGCTAGAATTACTTTTTAGCATTTTTGATCTCAAGAAAAAATGTTGCAAACAAATATATTTTATTGCATCAGCAGTATTCCGCAGTTTTATGTGCATCTATTTTTGTGTTTCAATTTTTTTACATAGCACCCACTATTTTCTTGTTAAATACTATTATAGTTGTTTAGTTGAAAGATGTAAAATTTAAAAATTATAATATTAATAATGCGAAAGTTTGTAAGTGTGTTGGTATGTTTGTTTTCACTCAACTCCTATACGGCTGCACGGATTTGGATGTAGGATGAAGTTAGGAGCTAGATTTTGGTATTTGGTACTTTTTATTTCGTGAAAGTATACGGCTGCTGTAGGTTAGCAGGGGAACTCGTATGAAATTTTCGTTTAAAAAATAATTGTATTTGATTCTAGTTAATTGCTATTGCAGTTCACTCCATTGGTTTTGTGGCTTTTGGATAGACTAGAAAAAAACCTTCTTTTGCGAAGTATGTTCCTATGCCTAGGGGTTAGTTTCTTCAGAGACGCGATTAAAAAACATATTTCAGCTGCCTCGTTAGATGACGGTATAACTGGAACTCTAACCCGTAGAATTTGGTAAGATATCGGAGTCTATTGGAAACTTCGGTCCCATGGATACTACAGAACTATCTTGAAATTACGGAAAAGGTGACTACCACGCTGATCTACTAAATAACTAGAACTATCTAGGATAGCTGATTCAGAAGAATATAGTGTGTATATTATCTGGAGCGTGTCTTAATAGTTATTAGTCATACATTAAAATTAGTGTCATCTAGTGATGCTTACGGAAGATGCCCTGAAAAGCTATCATACTAGTACAGCTGTTCAAAAACCTGTATTATTAAATCAGAATCCATTTACATTCCATCTCATTATTCATCATTAATTCGTTTGTGTTTATTTTGGAACATCTCTAATAACGACATGCATTAATCTTATAAGCCTTGAGGCATCCTTAACTACCTTCGGCGATGTTAGACGGACATCCGCTCGCAGAGAAAGGCACTCTTAATTGTTTTATTGAACAAATGGTACATGTCGTATTTTTTATTTAGGTTATATTGGTTTGTGGAAGTGAAAAGAGTTCTGTTTTAAACTATCACGGGTGCTCACTACAGTTATATGATTATTAGCGGGATATTTACCGTGATAAGGACGTGGAGCTCTCTATATGTTGGCGCTGTTACATGCACCATATTTCCGGGAAGACTGAAGATTGCGGGTGGTTGGCAAAAAATCACAGTTCATCACAAAACCGATCTACCCCCTTTCTCTTCTCTGCTAATAATCTGCTTTCGTGTTTTTTGCCAACCACAGTCATATAACTATAGTGAAAAGAGTTGTTACTGAACTAGGAACGAGTTCAGGGTTTGCTTGAGATTAATTACAAATAACCTTTCGACTATGGTACTAATATTACAAACAGACTACGCCCCGCGGTTTTACCAGCTATCATACAGGTATTGCATTTTTTGGGATAAAATCCTTTCCTCCTCTTATGTAGATATCCAGGGAATAAACTACCACCACACAAAATTTCATCTTAATTCATACAGCTATTGCAGATCTTAATTTTAATACTTTATTCTCTAGGACATGTTTTATTATTTTAAAGTGGGTAGGGTTACCTAAGATGTTAATGTTGTATTATGAACGATTGCTAGAAAATAATGATACGTATTTATTGTAAAAACTGACGGCTCTAAAAACATGGAATATGTCTACAGAGTTAATAAATTTTGAAATTTGAATTTTGAGTACAGCCAAAGTACGGATATGGAGTTAACTATGGACAAACACACATAAATTTCGCATTTATGATATTAATATGATGTAAAGTGCGTTTAGAGTAAATTTATTTACTCATTTAATTACGTAATGGATGCAAATCCGTTTGATTGGCATAAAAAGACAGTGACGTCGATTCTGTCATATTATTTTCTAAATTAAACTAAATTTGACAGCTCTATAATTCATAACTTTATTTTTACAGGTTGAAATTAAAAGAAAAGCAGATAATTTTAGTCCTGTCAAATTGTTTAGTGAGTGGTACAACAGAAAATGGCCAGTGCCTTTTTCAGGCCCAGAGAAAAACAAGTTCCAAAAAAAACATTTAAACTTCTAGTATTTATACGTGCTTGTCCAAAACATCTACGCATAAAATGAGGGATGGAGATAGCATATGTGATATACAGACCCATGTGCTGATTTTTGACCCAAAAAGAATAATTGCTAGGTAGATAGTGGTGTAGAAATTTTGCTGCCACAGTATCCGTAAAGAACCGAGAATGACCTCAGCCACTAGACTGCACATTATGAAAATGAATCTAAAAATTATGCGTCTCTGTCTATACCGCCGTCTGTGCATTTTTTACAATCTGAATTTTATCTGGAGTGATGTACTTGAATGCAGGATATATCGAATTTCCTTGAATTTAGATCAGCCTTCTGTGTCTATGTCCAGCAAAACTATTTTTGGCGCGATCGATTCTTGCTGCAATTTATATTAGATTCTTTAATGTTAAGGTTCAGAGTTGTTTGGTCGTGGGTGATTGTTCACCCCCGAAATAGAATACATTTGCCGTCTGCATTCAGTGATTCATGTGTCTGCAGCGGTAGACGAATACAATTGTACTTTTAGCAGCGAGACATTTTTTGAGGTTTAACACTCATTTTTCATGTCGAAACTGCAGCTTTAATGTTTACTTGTCTGTTTTAATTTCAAGTGGAAAAACAGTTAACTAAACTTGTTACGAGATAAAATGATATATGTGTGCGTAACCGCTATGTAGCTCAGTGAATACAGTTATTAATTCAATCTTTTTCATACAAGATAGCAATTCTTAATTTTTATAAAGTTACATAGTGGATAGTGTTTTTTTGAATCACAAATAAGTCTGCATTTGATCACCAATTTCGCTTGTTGTTAAGAAACGATGTGGTTGAAGATGAAGCACTCGGACTTAGAAGATATTTATTCACTGGCTTCGAAAAGGTCCAGATTATATCTCTCAGGAAACAAGGAAGCCGGCAGGTTGTTCCAATGCTTGGCCATACGGATTAGAAACATAGAAACGTATTGGTAGCACTTACCAATAGAATAGACTTGTTCACATTAGGAATAGAAAACTAGTTGACTTTTTTTTAAAGTATTTTCCCGTTCTCATTACAGACGACGGTGGATGTGTTATATTCGGCGTATTCACTCATAAGTTTTGTCACATGTGTCTTAATAGTTTTTTTTCTCTCATACTTTACGCATTTTTAGATTATCATGTATATTTTGGGAAAGTTATGTGAGGTTTTAAGAAAAAATAAATGCTTTTGAGATACGAGAAAGGAACCAAATCAGGGTGGTTTTCTCGTGGAATCCTCGCGGGTGCGCCGGTGATGTGAACGGTGCGTTACTTATGCGGGTAGAATACATCTGCCGCGGCACAATAACAATGATACCGCTACTAGTTTTAATGTGAACTCTATTTCGTGTAACGTTGAGTAGAAATTCCAACGCCAAACTTCAAACGTGGACGGCAAATTAAAATCCGTTCAGCCGTTTGGGAGCTACGATGCCACAGAAAGACACACAGACGTTAAACTTATAACACTCTTTTGTGTCGGGGGTTAAAAATGACGTCATTTAAGAATAACATTATTCAGGTACTTCAACAATAACAATTTAAACTAAGAGTCACACAACGGGCAATGGAGAGCGCTATGCTCGGAGTTTCTTTGCGCGATAGAATCCGAAACGTGGATATTCTCCAAAGAACAAGAGTCACCGACATAGCTGTTAAAATTTGCAAGTTGAAGTGGCAATGGGCAGGCCACATCGCTCGAAGAACCGATAACCGATGGGGAAGAAAGGTTCTTGAGTGGAGACCACGAACCGGAAGACGCAACGTAGGTAGGCCTACCACTAGATGGACCGACGACATAGTGAGAGTCGCTGGCATTCAATCGATGCACAAGGCAGGCTGTCTTTCAGTATGGAGGTTAAAGGGGGAGGCCTATGTTCAGCAGTGGACGTCTTCTGGCTGATGATGATGATGATGATGACTTCAACAAACGATTTTGTAAGTGCTTGACATAATCCTACCATCTCTAACGTTACCTACTCTCAGTTCTAATAATTAGAAACTAGCTGGCAATTATATGCAAATGCTGGCGACAGTCTGAGCTTGTTTTGAAACCTCGCATTTCGATGTCACACCTACCCACCCGCGAGGCGTTGAGAGTGATCCCACTCAGAGAGATATACGTGTTGAAATGGCACGCGTCCAACTTTGCAATACATAGTCGTATATTTCATTATGTTTCATTAATTACATCCTCGAGATTTAGGTAAACCATGTAGTCCGTGTTTCACATGCCTGCATCGTCACACTGTTCAAAGCCAAAAGAATGAAAAAAAAAAATACTTTGTTCCCTGTCAGTTCCTTCAACCATCGTTCTTGTCATTCGTGTTTTTGTGTGCCGCATACTAAGGCCACATCGATTACATATTGTTTTCGTAAATATTTCTAACTGCTGTATTTTGTAAAAACTGCACTACATGGTTTACTTAAATATCTTCAGTTGTAATTACTTCACATAATTATGGTAGAATACACTCGGTGAGTTATTTTAAACCATTATTTAAAAATATATTCAATAATAGGCTCGTGTTTGACCGCCACTTCGCTTGAAGTTAAGCTATGATGCAATGATGATATATGTAATATTTTTTATAGTACGAAAACAAGGTAGAAAGATGTGCTAAATGGCATGAGCATGAGAGAGTGAAAGATTTCCGATGTTGAGAATAGAGCGAAGTAGAGGAGAAAAGTAAGGAAAGCTGATTCACCACCATGGAGCATTCATAATCGGAGAGAAAATAAAGTTTGTTATCCTTTTTATTTATAATCATTTAGTATATATTGTTTGTCACATGCTTTATAAGCTACCATGCATTTTCAGCAAAATGGTTAGTTAAGTATCGCAGGTTCCATATATAAGTAAGTTACATTCGTTGTTTCGTAAACGAACTCATTTTTAAAAGTATAGAATAGATCTACTTTTGGCCACCAACTTGCCTGGTGGAGTCAATGTTCAATTAGCAAAATTTTAAATAAATTACTTTTTGGTATTTTGTTGCTCTTACCTATTTCACTGCAGGATTCTTTGTCTTGTGAAGTGACCTGTATTCGTACTTTAATTTAATGGCTTAAGTAGGTACTATTTGCATTTTAGATTAAAAGTACTCATAATAAGTAATTTTGGTAAGTTACTTATTTACTCGTAAGCAAAACTTAATCACGGCGTGCACTCTTAAAAACTTGAATATCTATTACGTAGTTCTATCAGTTGGATAATTATAAAATCTTATATTACACTACTACTATCAAACATGGGCCGTTTTCATTTTTACGAAACACTCTGGATACAAAATCTAGAGCAAACTCTCATAGAATGCAACATTGTAACGTCTAACTTACTAACCTAAAGAAAAAACTAGCTTAAAATAGACCGTTACCATAAATAAACGAAAAAAACTGCATCGCTAACGATTCTCCGAAGAGCATCACATTAAGCGGTGCAAAAGCGTATTTACAAAGAATGTTATGTGTAGAAACTCCCTACGTAGAAATTAAAAGCAGTGTAGATGTAGATAAAAACCGGATACTTAGTCTTGTCGCAACTGATCGATATTAAATCGGACAGGTCTCTCTGTTACCGAATACTGCCTACCTATTCTGTAGCAGTGAAAGCGAAACTTTTAATTACTTTTTTTTTATAACTGAGATGACACAGCGCTTCGTAAATGCAATCTGCAGTGATAGAAATTGATGTTGAATAACAAGTAACGCGAATGTGATTGGATTTTCGAATGAAGGTCTGATTAGGTTCTGTGCGGTAGATTAAAAAGTGGTTGAGAATATATTTTCTTTGACTTAAGAAGTTGCCAGTCAGATAGAAAATAAATAACACATAAAATGCGTTTTTGACTAAAGTTAAGTAAAAACGTAAGTCTTCGTTCGATGTCCTACTTATAGTTTTTTTTTATTGTGTATATTTATTTTAAACTCGCAATTCAGCAAGAGGCACACCCATTGCTATTTTTAAATATTTGGTTTATCTACACCTGGGTGTTAATATCTATTTAAGTATGTATATATCTCTGGCAGCCATAGTACAAGTATTGCTTAGTTTAGGGTCATATGACCGTGTGTGCAAAAATGTCCCGAATATTTATTTATTTTTATATTTAATGCAAAGTAAATTTTACATACTATTTCATTCCAACTTAACAATTAATGCAATTGTAAAAAGCGATAAAGAAAGCTGATGTTTTGGGTCAAACAAAGTATCAGCTGTATTTTCTGTGAGTGCATCAACTCACAGAAAATACACAAATACAAAATTGAAACAAATTGTAAAAAGCAAACAAAATTATCCTTTGAATATAAACACTCGTTTTTATACCACCCTCTTCGCGTGATGTAAAGCAAGATAAAGCCGATTTTGCGAACTCGTTTACCGATATTTTATTTCTTTTTTGTAGTAGCCCGACGGAGAATGTCTTTTAAGGGCCTGATACATGTGAGAAATATATTTTACGGTATGTTACACGTTTAAAAATCAACACAGGTCTACTTTTCGAGCTGCATTTGAAACTCGAGCAATTCAGGACTTGAGGACTCATAGTTTTTACAAGTAGCCAGTACTTTAGATAGTTTGTAGAGCAATAAACGCTTGCCCTTTTAAGGGCTGTATACATAATGGTGATAATTGTTTTTCGAAGTTATTGAGACATTTATGGCTGATTTATGAAACGATTGGGGTTCGGATGGTATAAAACTCTAAATTGTTACAATACCTTATTTAATTTGCCACTAAAATTTACAGCTATAATATTTTTATAAAGTAGACATTGCAATTATATTATGATTATTATAGACACTTTAAAATTTGGTTTATTTTAGTATATAAGCATTTTTTGGCCACTTTTCATCATTGAAAAAGTGTAATTTTTTAAAATGGTGTATGCACTTATAAGAAAATCTAAATTTCTATCATTCTTAACAGTATCAAAATAAATTGCGTAGAAAATTATCGACAAAGCAACACTGAATTAATCTTAAGCAGAATAAGTCGCATTATTCGAGCCTATTGAAGCACAATAGGCAAATTCGAGCAAAAACTTTACCGTCGGCAATGGCGGGCGATGGCGGGCGGCAACACAGCCTTTCTGGTTTACTGGGTCGAATAATCTTGTTAGTTTTTTATTTATTTTATCGTAACAATGAGTGAAAATGTCAGTGAAAACAGACCTTCACTTTAATTTTTTTTATAACGTAGGGCTAAAAAGATTAATTGTTAAAAAACTACGGATGTTGAATTTGTTACGTAATTTTTTAACAAAATTAGACTTGAAAGATCTAGATTTCTAGAACATGTTTTTTTCCAATTTTCATATCAATACAGGGGAAATATTATATAGGTCTTTCATATGTTTTAAAATAAAAGAAAACAATAATTTTGGTCCTATCAGATTAGTTCGGAGAATGACACCTTTATTTCATTATGAATCACTTTTTTATCATAATGCCTTCGTTTTTACGCCTTTTATATAAAAAAGTCAATTATATATCACAAGTCGCATAGATCAGTGATTTATTATGCATAAAAGATTCAAGTAAAGATGTTAAAGAAAACTTAAATGTATTCAAATTTATGTTAAACAACCGTTTATAAACTGATAATAACATGTAAATGTGCCTATAAATTAGAATTAATATCGCGAGAACTTAAAAATTGGCTTTTGTGAATGAATTGTTAGCTGTTATGGGTTTTTAATTCTGTTGTGTCAATGAATTAGCGATTTATTGTTCAGGCTGTCAACATTGCGCCCAAAAAGAGTGTTAGGACAAATTATATTTCTTCTATAAGATGCAAGTTGATTTATGTGTAAAATTGAGATTGGTTTTACTATTATGTTAGTAAGTTTTTTTAAATAAAAAAAAAATCAATAGAAGATCAAAATCCATTTGAATTGAATATTTATAGTGTTTGTCTATTTTTAGCAATGAATATAATCTAAAAATTGTCATTAATAATAATGTAATTGTTAATTTAATTCTACTTGAATTTTGTGGTATTATAATGATTCTAAAATAATTTTAATGTTGGTACGGTTGTTAATTACAAATTAAATTTTATGAATATTAATTATGATCCCGCAATTTAAACACAATATTCAGTAATAATAAAATCGCACATACCTGTTTTACTGAAAGAATTGCAAAAATCTTCTTGTTCCTTTAAATATATCGGATATCAGTTCCAAACAACAAATCACAAATCAAAGTTAATTAGAAAATCCTCTTTACAACTATTACACAGTATCGGTTTCACTTTCAACACACTTTACTACGTTCATAAAAAGGCACCATAAAAAGTTAAACGCGTTCAGCTATTCTCACTAAGCACTTTAAAATATCCATTCCATCACTTGGGGGTTGAATTGTTGATTATTTTTTTGCAGAGTCCGCGCGAGCTTAAAGCTGCGGAGCGTCGTGGGGCGCGTGCGCAGTTCTCCGTGGCATCGCGTTATCAGCGCGAGCGGCGCGCCGCGCGACAACAACAGAACTTGAGAGTCGATCTCAATAATAACAAGAAAAGAAAACGGTCCAGTTTCAGTGAGGCTTCCGGATGGGTCGCGAGCGCGTTCGCCGCACTGCTCGCACTCACGCTCTCTTTGTCTAACGGGACCCGCAATGATAGCGGCAGTCGCACTCGCGACACCGCCCTACGCGCCCGCTACAGCCTCCGAGGCTGCGTAGGGAGTATTCTCTGAAGATTTTACGCGTATGTACAGTATGAGCTTTGGTCTTTAATTGGCATGATAATTTCAAATACGATTTTATTAAACTTTGACTTGCATAATTTTTTTTAAAATATTCTATGGTTTTTTTGAGTATATCTTCATAAACTGTAGAGCTATAGTAAACACTTTACATAATCATTATAATTATGTACTCTTAAAATACGTCGTTACTTTAAATTTGTAAATTTGTGTAAAATTACTTACATGGAGTTTACGTGTTGAACTAGCAGCGCGTTGATGTCTTTTGTACTCATGAATATTTATGCAACATTTTAAGTTTGAAATGAACTTTTTAACTTCAGTATTTTTATATCAATTTCCCGATACAAAATTAATTTTTATTCTTTCACATTAGTTACGTAAATCGTGACCATTACTTTTACCGATAAGCTTATCTTACATTAATAAATAAAATATTTTAATATTTAAAACGTTGCGAACAAACAGTTCGAAGCCCTGGGGCGTCAGTGTGGTATCGGAGCCCTGCCTTATTAAAATGCAATAAAAGTCATGACATTTAATCGTTTTTCGCGAGAATCTGGTAAAAAATCTGAGAGCTCCTATCACTCATCACACACTGCTAAATAATTCGACAAGCGCCATGTACGAAAATAATGTAAAAATTACTTGTGAAATTAAAATGTTTACTTACCTATTATTTGTAAGAAATAAAGACCTATTAGGATATTTTAGATCAATGATGATTTTTGTATCACGGACACTGATTTTGACAAAAAACTGTCTGGACATAGAGTGATTATATATTTTTCATGCAACGTACTGGTAAAATTATTCGGAAGTTCTCATTAAATTTTGAGGAAACTTGCTGAGAATATTTAAATTGGCAACATAATTTTCATTACGGTTTAATTAAAAAATCATCATGTAAGATTTGAAATATTTTTCAGTTTTTTAAAAAAACTTCAATTAGAAATCACATCATATTACAAATTCAATTTCAGAATAAATTAGAACGTGATTTTTTTTCTTAAAAAACTTGCGCTTTGCCGCCAACTCGTTTGATGTTAAGCGATGATGTAGTGTACGATCTTTAGAATAACATTGAAAATTGTACAGACCAATTTTCATACTGATATTTTATATGGTGTCAGAGAGGAGATCGAAGAAAAAAATCGAGTTTTTTTTCGAGATCACCTTTGAGCGCCTCCTTAAGTACATAATCCCCACGGCAAATATTTCTCCTCAAGTATCTCTGCTCGAATTGTTCGCGGTTTTTCGACCCCGCGTATCCTACCACAGTTAAAAAACACTTCAGAAATTACTCAGCTCATTATGTTAAAATCAACACCGCAGTAACTCTTCATTACAGGCGCGGCCTCGGGATAAATTGCCGAAAACATTCACCGCGACAATTTATATAGTTTTAATCTTTCGAGTTCAGATCGAGTGACTAGCAACCGCTTATTAACAGGCTCGAGTACCCGTGGTAACCGGGATTCGGTACGAATATGGCAAGGTGCGAATTTCATCATGCACTTTGAGCGATTTTCTGGGAAGCTGTAATTGTATACTCAACGTTGTAGGTACGAACTCGGACGTTGTTCCAGTACTCGTATTGTTCCAATTTCGGACTTTTACCGATCGGTGCAATCTTTGGTGTTTCCGATAATGAGATGAAATGCTTTTGTAATTTCCTTTAATTATATTCATCGAGTTGTGGCGATGAAAGCTCAGTGGTTGATGCATTCGATTTCTACGGTGCATGGGGCCAAATTCCAACAACTGAACTGCTGGGGAAGGAAATTATCGTAAGAATACTTTAGCATGGTGGCTGTACTTTCTAGTATTCGGCTGGCTGGTTACGATATTCAAATAAAAAAATTGTCACCAAGAACCTAACGGTGCGTTCTGGCAGCACTTGAGACCAGTCCGCATTTAAGGTTTCATCATCAGCAAGAAGACGTCCACTGCTGAACATAGGCCTCCCCCTTTAACCGCCACACTGAACGACAGCCTGCCTTTTGCATTCAATGGATGCCCGCGACTCTCACAATGTCGTCGGTCCATCTAATGGGAGGCCTACCTACGCTACGTTTTCTAGTTCGTGGTCTCCACTCAAGAAACTTTCTTCCCCATCGGTTATCGGTTCTTCGAGCAATGTGGTCTGCCCATTGCCACTTCAACTTCCAAATTTTAATAGCTATGTCGGTGACGCTGGTTCTTTGGCGAATATCAACGTTTCGGGTTTTATCGTGCAATGAAACTCCGAGCATAGCTCTCTTCATTGCCCGTTGTGTAGCTCTGAGTTTTTCCTAAAGGCCAACAGTTAAGGACCACGTCTCGGTACTATATGTCATCACTGACACACACTGGTCAAAGACCTGGTCGTTAGGCACTGTGGTATTTTGGACATAACATTTAATAAATAAATAGCATTTGAGGTTTATTGAGCACGCTGCAACCACAATCGCGCATTTGATGTTTTTTAAAGATATAAAATGACTCTGCCTACTTTTGAAAAATGTGTTACGGTTATTTTGTTATTATTTCAAAATATTTGTATGGTTTTTTTAAATGACAAGAATGAGTAGGAAAATTGGTTATCTATTATCGGTGTCTTATTTTTAAAGGTATACTAATATTTCGAAATATTAACCTCACAAAATTTTAGTTTTTCAAAAGACAGTCATTAAATGAGTGAGTTAGATAGCTGCACCCGGTATTCTAGCCCGTAACATCTGGTCAGCTGTGGTCATACGCCAAGCTTCTCAACCATAAAACAAGTCATTGTGACGTCTGTTTCTCTGTAGGTCTGCCAACGTCAGTAAGGTACTAGTTGTTGTCATGATTCACACTGCAATTTACGATCGATGACTGTGTCTTTTAGTAACAAAAACCTTTTGATAAAATCGAATATACTTCGATATCTCGAGTTACGTCTTTTAAGTATTATTAATCACACTTATAGTTATCAACTAAAAATTCACCACTGTTCATCAGTTTTCCAGACTCGACCCCTCTATTGCTCATGTGGCACTATTGATAGCACTACTAGCATCAGATACCTCGGGGTAACGATAGACGAAAATCTGTCATTTAAACAACACATTACTGAACTGTCTTCTCGCACACGCAAGCTGATTCACATAATGAAAAATCTACGAGACTGCGCATCCATACCACTCCTAAAGCAAATTTACTCCGCGCTGTGCCAGTCGATAATTCAGTATTGTATCTCAATCTGGGGCAGTGCTGGTAAAACCATTCTCAAGAGCGTTGAAAGAGCACAACGGGCACTGATCAAGGTTATGCTGCGTAAACCTTTTCGTTTTCCAACGGATTTACTTTATGCCGAATTCAAGGTTCTAAGAGTTCGTCAACTATTTATATACATCGCTGTCTTAAAAACCCACTCCGGCATAAAATCTCGAGAAGACTACGTAGCTTTGATGGCCAAGCGAGCGACTAGAGCCAATCTACTACCACTCCCCCGCACTCGGTCATTAGTTGCAAAACGTGCTCCTGCTTACTCGCTTCTCTGTACGTATATTAACGTAAGAAAGAGGCTGAGCGACTGCAAAGATCTTACGAAATATGCTCTCAAAAAGAAACTCAAAGACTGGCTTTTAAATCTATCCTACGACGAAACAGAAGATCTTATGCATAGTCTATATAGAGAATAGTGTTGAAGAACTGAATGTATACCTCATAATCATAACTTTACAAAATATTGATAAACTCTTTGCTCTCTTTACTTTGTATCATGTAGAATTTTTATATATATATAACTTGTTTGGTTTAGTTTCCTTACTGTTTGTACTGTATCAGAGTAAGTAGCCCATATAGATCTGATAGCAAACCTTTTATTTTAAACAATTTACACTGTACTTTTTCCGGTAACCGCGCACTCGAGCCCCAAGAAACAGACCTTGTGCCTAGTTTGGGGTTCACTGCCAACCTATTTTAGACGTAGTACGGAACCACTAACGACTAGTATTTAATTTATTAGTTAAGCACCTCTGTACTTATTTTGGTAAATAAATATTCTTATTCTTATTCTTATTCTAGTTATGTATAGTATAATGCAAAAGCATGTTTGTACGTTCCTATTTCACGCAGCAACAGAGAATCGAAGTGATTTTTGCATAAATATAGTTGGAAAGCCGGCTTTAAGTTATTTTATGTCATAGGTGGCAAACAAGCAGACGGGCTGCCTGATAGTAAGCAGTCACCATCGCTTATGGATACTTGTAACACCAGAAGCATCGGAACTACGTTGCTGACCCTTTAAGAATGTATTAACTCACCTTTTGAAGAATCACATGTTGTAAGCTTCTCGGAAACACCACGGAAGCTCATTCCAAATTTTGCAGGTATGAGGCAAGAAAGTTTGCGTGAATCGCATAGTCGATTTTCACTGATCTATGATATTGAGTGGATGAGCTTGTAGCCAGTGGTGGCTAGTGCGATGGTAAAACCGGGAAACCGGCATAAGATCGGATGACGTAGTATACTTTTTATGCCGGGAAAAATACGATAATTGGGGGAATATACACGCGGGAGAAACCACCGGGCACAACTAGTTGTTTATACAATGTACCGTAATTCTCATCTTCGTTGGAGTATCGTGTGAAATCTCTTCACCGTGGAACAACTCAAGGTCGCGGAAGATTCACGGTATTGTCTTTTAAATGATATTTATTCTTCGTGCGTATTACGAGCCTGAAGACCTCAATTACGGTAATTAAATAAAGACAATATGTCAACACTGAGGCGTTTTGCATTGCCTCGTAATTGGACCTTTATTTTGTAGTGGGGTATAAAAGTCAGTCGAAGATACGTTTAAAGTGAAGAGGAAAAGGGCCAATTCATATGAGGGCCATCTGAATAAAGCCAAGCACGAAATACTCGTTTCTGATTTATTTTAGTCGATATTTCGCAGAGCTTTTTCAATTTGAAGGCCGCTGCGTTTTGTAATTAAAATTATGTTATGCTACCAGTATTTTTAGGCGTGCTGACAGATTGGTCAGCTAGGCTCCCAGTACTTTTAAATTCGTTCTTTTAATTGCCCCCTCGAAGCGAAACTTATAGCAGCGGTTATTATTTGGATAGACAGTTTCCAGTTTTTGCTTCAGCATGCATGGATGCTTCGCTGCGTTGTTGTTGCTGCGACTAGAACCACCGGAGGATGAGCAGTAGCTTCTTATTAGTACACGGTGAAAGTACTGCGATTCCCAAGCCGCCTGTCAATCGTAGAGATTATGGTAACACCCCTCTCTAAGAGGCAGGCCTTTGTTCAGCAGTGGATGTTTACGGGCTGATGATGTGTGTGATGTGTTGTTAATATTTTCAAAATTTGTGTTTTTTTTTGTGTTAATATGTATTAATGGTGGACTATTAACCGATGAGTGATTGATAATGTGCACAAGTGTAGGCATCTGATAATTATAAAATAGTGAAACGTGTATTTTTGTGTTGTTTGTTTCTTCAGAAGTCTTTATTAAAACATGGTAAATCGTGCCATCATACGGGGCGTGATGAATAACTAGTATCTAATAAAAAAACAACTAAAAACTACTTGAAAAAATACATACAAACTGGTACTAAAATATAAAACTAAACTTATCTAATAATCCGTTGCCAGCAGGCATCGTACTCAAAATGCTGGCTGCATTGCCGCGTTGAATTGCAATGCTAATACGTTGTGCAAGATATCTGCCAGCATTATTTATTAAAGTTTCAACCACTTTACTGAGACGTGACTTGGACTTGATCGTGACTTACTTTGATTTTGACTGAGAACTTCGCTTGTATGAACGCTTCTTTCTAAAACGTAATAATATCAACTACATTAAAAATTATATATTTTTCACTGGCTAAATGAACAAGATGTCTGGAGTGAAAACTTTATAGAAAAAATACCTGGAAAATTTAATGTGTTAATGATACCATAACAATTAAACATAAACGTATCCCTTTCATGTGCACATCAAAATAATATTACATTTAAAAAAACAGTATCATTAATTATTTATTAAAATTGCGAATCTTTTCGGCTAATTAAGGGAGTCAGATCATAAGTGAAATGTCAAATATAATTGAAGGAATTGCACGTAAAATTATGGCAATATAAAAACTGGCAACTCTGTGTGTTGACACAATAAATCATGTTGCACTTTGCTGCTCGATATTGTAATGCATTTTACTTTCAGTTTCAATTATATTGGACTTTTATCTTGGTTGAGCCTTTGCGTAACATCAATTTTGATTACTGATTCAGGTCAAAAAATACGTAGTTCACTTTTTATTACCACAATATTTTTATCTGTCGCAAACAATTTCAATACAAAATGGGGGTTTGACAAAAGACATTTTGAAAGCTTGACAACGTTTTTGTAATGCTTCTGGTGTGACAAGTATTCACAGGCAACAGTATCTGCTTACAACCAGGCAGCCCGTCTCCTTGTTCGCAACTGAAAGCCTAAAAAAGTGAATTTCTTCTAAAATTAATTAACACCACCTTCTATTAACGAATACTAAATACATTTTTGACTTATACTGATAATTATAATAATAGATAACTGATAGAGGATAATACAAATAATACTAGGATGGTTTTTCTATCTTAAAATAGTAAGTCCCAATTTATTTTTCAACTAGCTATCTATCTATTATGGTTTGAATTGTCATCTGTGACTAAACTGGACACCAAAGGCACTATTATGATCATTAAATACTAGTTGCGATTATCCTCACTCACTCACTCCTTATAACCTCAGCTATCTTCCAGTGAAAGTCCCATCAAAATCGGTCCAGCCGTTTCGGAGTTCATAGAGAACATACATACATACATCATAATCAGCCAGAAAACGTCCACTGCTGTACATAGGCCCCCTTTAACCTCCACACTAAACGTCAGCCTGCCATCTGCATCCATTGGATGCCTGCAACTTTCATAATGTAATTGGTCGTTCTAGTGGGAGGTCTACCTACACTGCATCTTCCGGTTTGTGGACCTTCGGAACCTTTCTTTCCCATCAGTTATCAGTTCTTCGAGCGATGTGCCTTGCCCATTGCCACTTCAACTTGCAAATTTTAACAGCTTTGTCGGTGACTCTAGTTCTTTGTCGAATATCCACGTTCCGGATTCTATCGCATAAAGAAACTCCGAGCATAGCTCTCTACATTGCCCGCTGTGTAACTCTGAGTTTTTCCAAAAGGCCAATAGTTAAGGACCACTTCTCGGTACCAAATTAGGTCCGTGGTACTATGAAATATATCATGGTAGTTATCTCTCTGTAGTAGTCTGTCTAATTTATCGATTATGCAAACACAAATTTAACCAGTAGTTACCTACTTGTGGTGCCGGATGTTGACGGTAGTTATTTTTACTTGACTTTTTATTCTGAGAGAATTATTAAATTCCATCGGTATCACTATGGTCCGTCAATCAAATGATGCTATCGCAAAAATGCTGGGAGGTGAATAAAATCCATAAATAAGTGTTAGTTAAATGAAATAAAACGTAATAAAGATTTTTTTAACAAGCTATTTAATTTCGCAAAAGCATCATTGTAAATCAAGAAATAATTTGTGTAACTGCATGTTAAAAAATCTGTTTTCTTTTTCATAGCCTTTCAAACAAGTTTTATTCTATTCTATACGTACTAATGTAACAAAATACTGCAACTGTTAAACCAACAGTATTCTAAGCAAATAAAAAGACATAAAATTGTTACACAACTTATAATGTAGCTTACGCGCGTCATTTAATTTATGTGGTCCAAGTAACTAATTATCATGAGCACTCAAAGCCAGACCAGTGCGTAATAGTCAACTAGGCAATAGTAGGCATCGCCAGCCATTTGAGCTAGGCGTGGTCGAGAGACCTTACAAAACGGATGTGGCAGCCTCGCTCGCCACCGATCCAGATTAACGTTTGATGATAACCGCATCTAAAATAAGAGAAAAAAATCTTTGAGTGAAAAGGTCATACTACCGCTGCGTTGATATTAAACGCGAAAATAATAATCATTATTAAAGAGTGCAACAGGTTTGTTATTTTGACAGCTCGAATGTTGAATCTCGGGTCCCCTCGATGGGTTTTCTTCCGAATAATATGATAATTTATGTACTGCGAAAGGCTTCGGAGATGGCCTCGTTAAGTTTTATAGCTTAATTTTGTTCGACGAAACGATGCCGCGGGACTCATGTCCTGTTTGGGGGACAGGAATTTGATATGGTCCGCGAAGTCAACCGTTGACGTCGTTACCGCAAACTCAACTAAAATATTCAAATAAATTCAGTAATTACCAATTCCACTATATCTATATTTATGTGTGTATGTGAACCGATTTTCACGAGGCTTTCATTGGAAGATAACTGATGTTATAAGGAGTAACTTAGATTACTTTTATCGGGGGCATCCACGCGGGTGAAATCGCGTCTGTTAAAGTTTTGGAGAGGTAACGCAATTTTTTTGTAAATATAAATATATCTCTCGTTTTGCTCGACTTGGACTTATAAGGAATGTTGGACTCAGTAGCAATATGGATATGAAATGCATATGGCCGTGAATAAAGTTTCTTAAATGATTCAAGAATCTGACATTAAGAACAATTCTCATCACCCTTATTAACTTAATGGACTTTTAAGAGCATCCTTTCATTTTCCTGTATCTTAATGTCTAGAATTTTATTCAAGTTTATATTGCAATAAATATAATAACTTAGGCACTGTTCTGAGTACCTACCTAATATAAAAAATGAGGAAGTTTGTAAAGGTTGACTGGACAGCCTTTACTTCAGAGTTTTTCTTCTTCTTCGTAGTCGTTCACTCTTAGCAGTGGTCGTGATTGTGGTGATGGTACAACAAAGCTCCTCGCTGTCATCTTCGTTTTTTCGTATCGAAATGCTTCTTCATTTCTGGCGGCTGGTTGCATTGCGAGCACACTGCACCATGCGTGGTATTTTTGATGGAGTCGGTCCAGCGAGTTGGTGACCGACCAGGGCTATGATTGCCTTTTAATGGGACCTGTACCACAAACATCTCCATCGAGTTCACGTTTCTGGAGATATGCCCAAAGATCATCAGTATACGCAACTGCACAATCGACGATAGTCTATCTTGTATATGAAGCTCTTTGAGGATAGAGTTATTGGTGCGGAACGTTGTCCACGGTATTTTCAACAGAGTTTTTAGGCTGCCTAAAACATGTAACATTGAATGGCTGCTGTTATAGGACAAACAACCGGGCATACAACTTTTATCCGATCAACGGTAGCGTTCACTCGTAAATACCACTTGCCAACCATCCAACGACTGAGTGATTTGTTCGTTGCACTAGTAACGTAGCTTGACTATAAAAAATCATAAAAGATGACCATGATTTGGTTCAACTAATTAACAAATATAAAATACCTTAGAGTTTGGGGCAACAAATCTCAAAGTCAGATCCAATAATGTTGCTACAAGAATCTGACACAAACTATTCAAAATCAGTTGCCAATAACTTAAAAAAAAAAACAGGATATATGTATAACATAAATTTTTATTCAATTATGTCCTTCCGGTACCAATTTTTTTAAAGATACTTTTTTAACGGGCAAGTGCAATTAACTAAACAAAATACACGCTAACACTAAAAGAAAAATTTAGACTGCCCATAGAACGTTGAAGGTCTAAAGACAATCCAAATGCTCAAGCCCACAACAAGCTACTAGCATACCCAGCATGCTGGCGGCATTACCACGCTTAATGGCATTGCTTATGCGTTGAGCCAGAAACACGCCAGCGTTTTGGTCACGCGTTGCACTAACCAGATACTGAAAGATTTTTGAAAATGAGCGGATCTGTAAATGAGGTCTCTACTTGTATATTTACGTTGTATACCTTCGAGCAAATGAACCATCAATATTCTAATTCACAATGTCAAATGCATTATAATAATTTGACAGGAACAAATCACACGTAACTTTTGAACCAAACAAGACAAACATGACAGCTGCATTTAATTTCATTATCCGGGTATCAATAACACCAATATAATGTTATGGAGCTTATCAATTAACTGACTAATGATTATTCGAACGACACGAGATGAAGGACGACAGTACAAAGAGCTAAGTAAACTTTTGGCCGCGGTTTCTGTTGCATGATTTTTACTTGAGTAGATTAGATGAGATAATTCGTATAAAATTTTACTATTAGGCGGGGAGCGATTGTAAGTGAAAGAAGAAAGTAGAAAATGTTATATTTAGATCAACCTGTATCATTTCCTTATTAATTCTTGCTCTAGATTGAATAATTATGATCTTAAAATCTGCTTAGAATATATTTTACGTCTTTATCTGGCAGTTTTAGACAAACTGCTTTTGTCTTCTGAAATTAAGATTTTAGCCGATTTATTGCTTATTAGAAATGTTGTGTGATTGGATTAAGCTAACTCTTATGTTTTCTAATCTTTTGTTAAATAATAGCCTTCACATTGTGGCTCCCTCAAATAAATAATGTATAATGTATAGTTTTTTTCTGATACTTGTTTTTCAACCTCGTCTCGCCTATTTATAGGCAGGAAAATTATACATAGATATCCGTTATCGTTTCGCCGTACTTTATACATTAATTATTAAATCAGAACAATTCCTGAACATAGCGGATCTAATCCGAGGTTTAGGTATATTCCGGCAAAACTAGGCGGACACAATAAAATTAATTAATGATATCACTGCATCGCGATTGAGCGTATGCTAATGGGTTATCGGTACGACTGACTGGTCAAAAATATGAGTGGGAGGTTATCAAGAACAGCGGATTTGGATTTGATAGATTCAGGTAAGTAGCGGCTTTAATATACTTACGTAGCTTTTTGGTAAGAACCACCACACTGCTGATGCTGATGATGTGTTAGAACACATCATCAGCCATTAAATGTCCACTGCTGAACAAGGCCTCCCTCTTAGAGAGGGGTGTTGCCATAATCCCCACGCTTGGCAGGCAGCTTGGGGATCGCAGTACATTCACCGTGTACTAACAGGACGCTGCTGCCCATCCTCCGGTGGTTCTGGTCGCAGTTTTAGGACATACCCGGGTCCATGTTTTGGTTCTAACAATAACAATAAAAAGCATTCGTCATAAAAAGTACCCTATTATGTTGAGGGGGAAATCTTAGAAAATTCTTCGTCTTTATTGTAGTGCAGCCAGGTTATTTGATATTCTACACACTAAAACCCTTTGGTGGTCAGCCTCTATGCCTTGCGGAGGCACATCGGTCCTAGCCTACTCCTAGTTCTGGTCCCAATATCTGTGGCAAAATGACCTAATAAATAAAAAGCCATGGAGTAAATTACATTACAGAGTAAGAACTCAGTGTTTTGGGACATGAAATATTCACATAAAACGAGTTTTCCTAGAGAACTTAGATCCATTTTATTTGTTACTGCCAGTACGTAAGTACTGGCCATCATTATCAGCCTATCATGTTGGCTGCTGGGACATAGGCCTTCTCTCAGACAGAGAGAGAGATAGAGGATGGATCCTAATACACCAAGCTGGCCCAGTGCATGTTGCTGAATGTCATACAACTTTGAACTTTAGAGGCTTTTTGACAACGGTTCCTCACGATATTTTCCTTCACAGTCGTTTAGCGATGGCATCAAAACTGCACATCATTTATTTAAATACTCATTAGGTCATTAAATTTGTGCAGGGCCGAGGTTCTAACCGGATGCCGGATGCCGTCAGATTGTAAAGAGCACATGCTACCGCCCAGCCACCATCGCTCCATACATGCCTACATTTCCTCCTATACATACTACTATTGTTTTTTACTATTTAGTGGCACGATAAAGCGACACCGTTTAATGTTTGTTATTCTGAAAACCCAAACGAAGTACTTTGATTCCTTTTTTATTATGTGAACCGTTACTGTGGAATGTGTTTTCTGAATGGGTATTCCCCGATAGTTACAGTCTGGGTGTCTTCTAGGCAAGCTTGCTACATCGTAAATCGCATCATCACTTAATAGCAGGCGAGGTGATGAACAAACGCAAGCCTCTTAATTAATTTAAAAAAAAAACAGAATTCTCTTAGGAAGAATTATGTTTTTTTTTATAAAACCTAAATAAATTAATAAATTCTGTTTGTTGTTAACAAACGCAAGCCCTTAAATAATAATTTAAAAAAAAAAACAGAATTCTCTTAGGAAGAATTCTGTTTTTTTATTTTTATTAATTAAGAGGCTTGCGTTTGTTCTCAAGGAATCTTACTTTATTTTCAAAAAGTTGTAGATATAATAATGTAGGTATATCGGCAGTGAATATGCAATAATTGTGTTTACTAAAAATACTGCGCTAAAAAACCTGACTGTGACTTACAAAGTATTAATCATTCGTATAATTTTTGCCCTTAAAAGTCTGTCCATCTGTCGATGCGGTAATTGCTCCCAAGAGGGAAACGAGATGAAATTAAGTGCTTTTATCGCGAACACCGGAGTAAGTAAGACGATTGATGGAACGTGGCAGTTGAAAGTTAAAATGAGTTGCGTTCAAAAACTTTAATTATTTTAAGTACTTTGTAATAGCTTTGCCTTCGATTTTGTACGCTTAGACATTCATGTAAAATATTACCTCATTTTTGACTTCTTAATTTGGCACTTTTCCAAAATCCTAGTAGTGGATCTGGGATTAATAATAATCCAAAACTCACCGTAAAAGGCATTTACTTGCCAAATTTTAATTTTCTAATAGACGGGAAGAGTCAGTCAATTAGTGAAAGTGTGAGTGGTATGCCGCTTTAATTTGTATTAAAGATTCGGTTTTTTGTTGATTTTCTGTAAACAATTTAATGCAGTTTTTACATTTAATCGAATACAAAGTATCGGATATTCCGTTACTCTCGCCAAGTGCTCGAATGGAGGTTTATACAAGATTTGAACAAATATATATTTAAATAAAATCGATATTTATTTAAAAGCGAAAAACTACTTAATAACTACTTCGTCTGTACCCAGTGTACGAAAGGCTAGTGTAGACTGCCAGAATTATACTTATTTGATTTGAAATTTTTGGTATACAGAATGATACCTAAATGGTTCAAAGTTCTTTGTGTAATAAGAAGACCAGTATAAAAAGGCCGCAAATGCAAAATTCCAATTAAACGACAAAAAGTAAAAGTCCTAGGCGAGAACCGTATTTCCATGAGAGCACTATTAGCTCTGGCTAGTGATAACGGCACCGCGTTATCACCGCACCCGGGTGCGCAGTCGCCACATTCACCGCTGTTGTACTGCGACTGAACTCTCTTGATACTTGCATTTTATTTTACTTGGTTTATTATTAAAATTATTTATTGAGAATAAAAACGGACAGATTCCATTAACATTTATCTCACATAGTTACTGTTAAACTAAAATAGATCACCTAGTAAAATAGGAATAATATTATAAAATTACTAATATAATAACTACAACAAAATGCTGTAAAAATATGTCAACATAAAATTAGCATGTCATACAAATTGTCATTATAGTCATCGGCTTTTTTGCCCCTGTCCCATTGATCAGTTAAATTTTTCACAATAAGTCAAAAACACTGTTTTCACACAAAAAAACACTGTTTTCACACAAAAAAACACTGTTTTCACACAAAAAAACACGGATTTATGTTCAAATTTACGCAGGAAATTAAAGTTAAATAAACTATATTATGCAGTTTCAATTCCGTTGATAAAAACAGTGAATAAAAATATGAAAAAACCAGTATGTCCAAGAAGCTCAATAGTTCAGAGATATGACATTCACCAACATACACTGGGCTAGCATGGTGGGGCCCATATTCACTCTCTGAGAGAAGGCCTGAAGCCCAGCAGTGGGAATATGATAAGCTGATGATGATGATGACATGCAGGAAATGCAAGTGATCAGCGCTGGTAGTTGTGTGACGATCAGACGTTCTTAATACTCGTCGATATGCAAGTGGAATTTTTAGGTTTCAAAAGCTACGTGTTTGTCCATAGTTAACCTGATTTAAGTAATAAGTAAAGATGAGGTGGAAGATATTAAGCACGCTTAGTCTAGAATGGAGACTATTTCTTAAGTGAGCAGTTATGACTAACTGCTTACTATCAATGTATTTCAACAGGCTCGGTGGCCCGAGCGCTATAAAATGCTTCTCCATCAGTTATGGTTCATTTTCGTAATTTTTATTAACTCTTAAGTTTATTATTGGGATTTGAACCATATTATGTATAGATTGGTAATAACCAAAACATATGTATTTGCGACCTAAAAACATAAATAAGAGTTAATTAGGGTTCCGTACCTCAAAAGTAAAAAATGGAACCCTTATAGGATCACTTCGTTGGCCGTCTGTCTGTCCGTCTGTCAAGACCCTTGTTTTCAAGAATGCGTAAAGGTATCAAGTTGAAATTTATACTAAATACTTGTGTCTACAGTTAATCGGCTGTAAAAAAATAAAAATAGTAAGTCAACGCAATCAAAAGACATGAACCTTTATGTCGCATATTTTGCAATTTCACATGGGAATCATAACCTATAGGGTACTTTTCGTTGACCTAAAATCATTAATTTTGGCAGGAGGCAAGGTCTTACAGCACATTTAAAGGAATAAATCTGAAAGTTGTTAATTTGAAGTTAAATCATATAAAAAATATTTTACAATTACAAACTTACATTTTCTAGTTGTTATGTATGGAAGAACCTTATCGTCAACTACACAGTTAAGTTTGTCTTTCAATATTTCGACTTCAGTTAGTTTTTTTTTTGGACTCGCCCTCTGAGATTTCCGTCCAACGGAACCCTCAGAGCACGAGTCCTACTCGTACTTGTCCGGCTTTTTTTAAATAGAGTAAGTATCAAAACTGACTGCGCCTCTTATAGAGATCATGCGATGCTGAAGTCAAGGAGAGCGGCCGAGGCAACCACGCCCTTGCACCCCGCACCTTACCCCCGCCAGAAACGCGCTTCGTACTACACCTTGTACAGTTGGAAAGAAAAGTGAAAAATAATAGTTTTTTTCATGGAACTCTTACTACTAGCTACTCTTCTAGCTAGTTTTATTTATCAGTGTTACAGGCTAGTTTAAAGTACAGTTCAGGTCAGCCTGCGATTTTGTCAGATCACTTTAAACGAATAGCGTAAGGGGAATCTTGAAGATCAGTTTATTTAGTGGAATCTTTTGTTTATTTTAATTTTATGGACAACTCCTCTTTCAGAGTTCAGCTTTTCAAGGTTCACTTACATATTAGGGTTACCTACGAACAAGTATGTGAATATGCCAATTTTTAAGCTATTTAATAAATAACAGCTGAAAAAATTTAGTAGCTTTACCTTGTCTATGCTTCTTAAGATCCTTCTTGTTGAATGTCAGTCTGAACGAATTGTTTTGTTTTTAACCGACTTCAAAAAAGGAGGAGGTTCTCAAGATTACTTTTTTTTTAAAGTTTGTTACTCGATTACTCCGTCAATTATGAATTTATTTTGATAATTCTTTTTTGTTTGGAAGGTCATACTTTAGATGTTTATTCGAATTAATGAAAATGAGCACTTTTAGAAGGAAAAAAAAAACAACGAACACAAAAATTATATACACAGATGACGTTTTAGTTTGCATTTCCCTTCAAAAAAAATATCTATTGTACATGTAGGTATAGTATTAAAATCGTATTTTTTCTTTAAAAAATTACTTCTTTATTATTTCGTCCAGACAGTTAAATCTGACTAAAGTATTTTACACTCAACAGTACATAGATGGATTCAATTGTTGGTCATTACGTGTATAATGTATTATTATCGGCAGTAAAGGCTAGTTTATCACAAATATTTCCAATTATAACTGAGCTTCTGTGAGGCGGTAGCCTATAACCGCTTTTTGTAGTTTGTAGTTATAAGTCACAAATCTAAAGAAAACGATAAATCTAAGTAACGAAGTTAAAAGCTATGGAAAACTTTACTGGATTTTGGTAAAAGCGACAACTAAGGTAAATTTAATCAGGTTCGCAATAAAATAATACGACAGTATTCATTCGTTTCACTAACGAGCGTTCGTTCAATTCATCATCAAAGCTTTCATTATTACAAGTATTACAACGTTCACAAATTCGTCAAAACGTTCATCAATTTTAGTTCTACATCATTTTCTAGTTTCAACTGCAAGGTCTGGAAGTATAAAATTTTGCACCAATATTCTTATGTAATGAATTTTTAAAATTACCCCCTAAGGGAGTTAAATAGGGGATGAAAGTTTAATTACTTAAAAAAAAAAAACGTGAAAAAAGCCTTTTACATACAAGATAATGTTTTTTTACCGCGTTTTTATATACAAAACTATATACTAATCTTAGTATAGATAATGACCACGAAGTTCCTGAAAAATTGCCGATGGAAAATTACATCAGGCAAACGCAAAGCAAACTAAAACAAAATACTCATTTAATTATGTTAAATATTTTAGGTTTTGGCGGTTCAAAGTTATGAAAAATTTGGCACCGTGGCATGTTTATTTTCAAAAAACAATAATTTATGACCTCTTATTACAGTAAGCACTCTAAAAGGAATAAATTTCAGACTACAACTATTAGACTTAATTTATAATATTTACTCAACAAGCTTAAGACCATCTATGCTATGAGATATCTATTTGTTAATTTTATTATTGCCGTATTTGTCGGATTATAGGTGTAAGCTAGGATTTAAATATATAAATTGCCTATAAAATGCGAGAGCTTATTTGTATTTTTATTATGGTAGGAAGGGTAAAGACGGATGAATATATTCGTCGTATTCTCGTGGTGTTCGATTTAATAACTTCCACTAAAGGATACGTATAATAAAAGTAGGAGTTTTTCTGCGAGTATTTCGGAAGACAAATGTATTCGGATATGCTCTGAAATAGATATTATAAGCAAATACGTTTGATATTAATATTGTTAAAATACAGCTTTATAATATTTATAATTATTTTTTTTGGCAAAATGCCAGAAAATTGCTGTTTTGCTGAAAACATTTACCATAAACGAATGCCTATGAGTAAAGTTAGCGTCATCCGAGAAAATGATTGGAAAATTAGATTTTTGGGCATCCACTTAAATCACGGTTCGAGAAAACTGCTCAATATAATCAATAATCTGTAAAAAAACTGATCTAACCATGATCGCAGCAGAAATAATGCCACAGACAGACAGATAGACAGACACACAGATACATATACACGTTAAATTTATAACACCTCTCTTTTTGCGTCGGGGATTATAAATCACAATCAGCGAAAATATCGCTATTCGGTGAAAAAGTACAGTCGTATTGTTTTTTTTTAAAGTTAGTTGAAATCGCAGCGCTGTTAGAAGTCTCAATGTTTAGTTTTAACTTCAATTCACTAGAATATCGTCTTGCAGTTACATTGAAGGTGGGTAGTCTTTATCAATAAAATTGAATATTTTATGCGATTCGTGGGCGTCCACAAGATTGATGTTCAAACGCACAGCTCCTGCGATATGTGTGTTTAACATAGTTATTGTCAACTGCATTAAAATTGATACCAAATTGCGGAAAATATCGAAGTTTGACACACAGGCCAAGTGCGAATCGGGCTTACGTACTGAGGGTTCCGTACCACCACAAAATACAATAAAATCATAACAGTGCCATCTATCGGCAATAGGTCTTGAAGTTATTGTGTTCAATTACGAAAATAAATTTATCATCTGACTGTTGTTTTACTTTGACTGTGTGCAATGCGTGTGTTTTTGCATTAGAGCAAAAACTAAAATACCTTCAAAAATACGTTAATACGTTATAGGTTTTTTGTATGGAAACCCCTTTATATTTTTAAGGTTCCGTAATACACAAGGCACCCTCAAATGTTCGTCGTGCCAGTCTGTCTAATTCTTTAGAACCTTGTAACTTCTATAGTTATTAAGGTAAATGCATGAAACTACGCATAATTACAGTTTGAATTTGGATCTCAATTTAAAAAAAAAAGTAAAATATAATATTGGTATATAAATTTTTTCGCTGCACTTCTCTTTAAAAAGGTTCACTTGAAATAAAAGTAGGTTCCATAAAGCATTTTTTAATAGGTGTATCTCTTGCGAAAAATGGCCCGCGAATGGTGCAAAAACGTTTTTGCCCCCTGCTTTCTAAACTATTGAGCATAGAATGGAGCATGGATTCAACTGAAGACAGAAAATAGACATGCAAACTGTGTAAACTCGCGAAGTCTATTCAGATAAAAGTCTTTTAAGTAAAGCCATACATGTTGGTCCACTGGTTGTTAACATGACAAATGCAGACTTGTATTCTCCATAAAAGCCTTTGAAATAAAGTTACAGCCAATATTTCAGGTTACACGTCAAATATTTGGAGCCATATTCCTGAGAAAGACATGAATTAGTTGTAACGATACCTATTCGAAGGATATGACACCAGTCACCGGCCAATAACTCTATAAGGGCTTTTCATTTCATTGAAATATTACAAATTTTGCAAGCGATAAATAATTGTCAACCATGACGGGTAACAAGCGATACGTATTTCCAGAAACAACGTTAGTCAGAGCTACAAGCTATCTGTTACCTTATACAGGCTGATATAATATGTGATACATCATATTTTTATATCTCATACATCATAGTTAAATGGTGGTGCTTCCGCGTTAAGGCTTTTCCATAACATGCCTGCTGCATTTTGTCCTTGATCTAAAATGTGATAAAAATTAAAATAGTAGACTATAAATTATTTGTTACTCTCATGACACAATTCTCACGGTAAAATTTTGGTGAAATGGAGATGATTTTGTGTAAACAGCTCCGCCCCGCGTGGATTCCCTAAGGAACAGAAAACTTTTTAAGCCATATCTATGCAAAATATCATGTCGATTCGTCCATTTGTTGTAGCGTGAAAGAAGGCGCAAATTTTGGTGAGAAGAAGAATTACTATAAATATTTTAATGCTTTGCTTTGTGGCAGTTATGTGGTTGAGATGAGCTATGGTCGAACGCCTAACCTGTCAATAAAAAATATCGAGTACTGAACGGTTAGTTTTTTCTTACTCCTTAGTTTTTTTGTATCCATTTATGGACACAAGCTTCATCCAATCTCTCCCATAACATGCGATCTGGTCATGCTCTTTTACATGCCATTAGCCATGACTGTAACAAAGATAAAGTGTTTGAAGTATTTTTGCTTGGTTTTTATTTATCATGGAAGCATTCCAAAAGGACCATGTAACAAAATGGCGGATCTTCAATCAAAGGGTAAATAGAGTCTTTAAAGGCGAGCAACCCTCTTGACAATACCCAGGGTAGTAGGTTAGTCTATAGGCGTTAGACGTTAGTCTATAGGCTATAGGCGGCTATCACCACTTACCATGATCCTTCGCTTGTTTGTCACTTATCCTTACTGATATTATAAAAGCGAAAGTAACTCTGTCTCTCTGTCTGGATGTTTGTTCGCTTTTCACGACTAAACCGCTAAGCCGACCTTAACGAATTTTGGTAGGATGATAGTGTACATCATAATATGGACGGACATAGGGTACTTAATCTCTCAGAAAATGCGGAAAAATTGGAAAATTGCGGGTGTCACCGCGGGATTCAGCTAGTTCTATACTTTTTTTAAATATATCCAAACTAAAAACCTAAAACAATTGTTTTATATGTATGTGTTTCTTTTAAAGATACCTCTTTATAAGAAACACATTTTAGTTAACACATTATATGGCAACAGCGTTTATAACCAGCTTGCTATAAAACAAAATAAGACACAAAATCAAAACGCTCCACTAACGCTAACTTATCATCATGCTAACGCCTTTAGCAATTCAAAAGGCAAATGATATGCATCCATACCATTACCTAGCACTCCTAGCAGTAGGTACATCGAGCTGTAATTACTAAGGAAGACACTGAGATCTAGATTGGCTAATCAGGAAACTTTATATGCAAACGCACCCAAGGCATATAATGCTAATATTTTTATTGTAATGGATACCTTCTGGTGACAATTTAATAGCTCAAAGTTGTTGGTTTTACTGTGGATAACATTGAGATAAATGAAGATTGCCTTTTGATGAATGGGTGCAATCTAAGTAATTGTAATTATATATGAGTTTAGTTATATGATGTAAATTTCCTACATACCGGCTACTGGTATCATTATCAGTCTTTCATGTTTCCACTGCTATGACACAGATCTTCTCTCTGAGAGAATGAGGATGGGCTGGGCCCTAATCTATACTAATTTTATAAAGAGGAAAATTTGATGGTTTGTTTATTTGTTTGTTTGCATTGAATAGGCACCGAAACTACTGAACCGATTTGAAAATTTTTTTCACTTTTGGGAAGTTACACTATCCCCGTGTGACATAGGCTATATATCTATAACCGTGCGAAGCCAGGGCGTGCCGCTAATATATAAAATAAATATACACCATTCTAGTCTAGTATATGTTGGGGAATGTCATTATGTCTTTGAAGTTTTTAGGTTCTTGAACATACTGGTTTCCTCACGATGTTTTCCTTTACCGATTTTGAGCGATGGCAACGAAAACTGCTCATAATTGATGTAAGTAAATACGTTTTTAGTTCAGGGCCGAGGATACAAATACAAATACAAACAAATACAAATAATTTATTTTCACTTAAGTACTATACAGAACAATAACTGCGCTAACAATCAAACTTGGTTTGATCACCCGTATCTTGATGTTAGGCTTCCCTTACATGGCAAATAATTTTAAGTACCTACCGTGTGATAATTATAAATTGTGAAATGAAATTAATATCTTAATTAACATGCAAATATTATAATGATTAAATTGTACCTAGTTTTTTTTTTAAATTAATAGTAATAATGTCAATAATAGATAGATCGAACCATGCCGTCAGATTGTTAAACGTATATGCTACCGCTAAACCACCATTACATTAAACTTTACAGTACTTACGCAGTAGGTACTTAAATTTACATTTCCAAGTAAGCCACATCGATGCATAATGGGTTATAAAACTCATCATATTATCATCTCAGAACTGATTAATAACAAGTGTTTACAACTACTTTGAATGGCTGTCAAACAATTTGTGATCGAGTACGATACTACGAGTATAGGAATGTTATAATGATACAAGGAAAATGCTATGATTTACAGGATTTGGTTCAAATTTCGTGAAAGTGTTTTTAAATTAGACTAGAATTGGCCGCCCCACGTTTTTTTTCCTTTTAGTTAGATAAATAGAAACTCTTTAGACGTATTTTTATTTTTTTCCCCGTTTAGTGTAGTTTTTAGGACTTGACGGGAACGCTATACAATCCATCAGGTGAGACGTTGTCCGAGTGCTACACCACAGAGATATTAAATCTTGAAGGTAGTTAGGAATAAAATAAGTTTAATAAAAATTTTTTGACTTGGGGGAAATCTTGAAAAGGTACCCAGCTGCATTGGGGTGAAGCGGGGTTATTTGAGATTGTACCCATTAAAACCCCTTCGGTGGCCGCCCTCTGTGCCAGACGGAGGGCCGGGATCTCCATAGGAACCCACCGGTATCTTCCTAGCACACTTCCTGAAGCATTTAGTGTGATTCCGCTTCTTCTGCTCCTCTTGTAGTTGAGTTTTGAGGTTTAGAGAGTTTTGAGGATTGACTTCCGTAAAGTGACGCCTGATTCAATCGACTTACTATAAAATGTTCAGTACTCTCATATTTCCAAATGGCCAGCCGATACGCATGAGTCGCGTATTCCGTAAGCACAAGGCCGCGTGGCGTATCGTCGGTGTTGGATGTCGCACGATCGACTTACCCATCCACCGGGCGTGGAATGTCAACCCACTTGTGAAACTGGTCATTTGGGAGTCTGAATATTAAGGACTTTCTGAATATTTGGGGAGGTTGGAAATTTGGAATTCGCTGCCTGAATGTGTGTTCCGCGATAGTTTCAATCTATCTCTTCAAATCACGAGTGAATCGCTTTCTTCTAGGCAAGCGTGCTCTATCGTAGACCGCATCATCGCTTAACGTCAGGCGAGTTGGCGGTCAAACGCATTCCTGAATAAATAAAACAAATACCAGAATACCGAGTGCAGCGACCTCACTCGCGCATTTGATTTTTATTTTATACATAAAATGAATGTGTACCTACTTGGAATTTTTTGTAATAAATGTGTTTCGGTAATCTTAAGACATTAATATTTCAAAATATTGCGTACAAATTTTTGTTTTAATATTTTTTCTAATCTCGTGTATATATGGAAACTAGTAGGCCGCCCCGGCTTCGCACGGGCAAAGCCGGGATATATAGCCTATGTCAACCGGGGATGGTGCAGCATCCCAATAGTGAAAGAATTTTTCAAATCGGTTCAGTAGTTTCGGAGCCTATTCAATGCAAACAAACAATCAAATCTTTCCTCTTTATAATATTAGTATAGATAAACTGTTTATCCCATTTATTAAGATAACGGCACGTCATATTCTGGATTTTAACGGAAAGGAAGTTTGGCAGTAAGTTCCCTCTTATTGCCCTAAACCTTGATGGTGCATAAGATCTGATAGTTAGGAAGTCGATCTGAGGCAAATAACTGTTTAGCATAGACATGAACCATTTTAGAGTGTCATGCGTGGTTTAGATTAATTCAAGACTGAGGGAGAGATTAATGGCACAAAGGAGAGCCTATAAAAAACTTATACCTAGCAAGTAAGTTGGTACAAGCCGATGACGATATATGGGTGTTTTTAGTGTAGTTTTCAACTATTTACGCATAGCAGACTATCATATAAAAATACTAGGGACCCGCCCGCCCGGCTTCACACGGGTGTAATTTACGTGCCAAGCCGGGGCGGGTCGCTTGTTATATATATAAACCTTCCGTGAAAAATTATCTAACTGATGGTGAAAACCGTATTAAAATCCGTTGCGTGGATTAGGAGGAGTTAGCGGCCATTCAGACATACAGACAGACAGACGCGGAAAGTGACTTTAATAGATAGATAGATAGAAACTCTTTATTGTGTACACCAGAAATAAAAATTACAACACGATAGAAAACACTTACGCTAGTGAGCTAGTGCCACAAGTGGCGGCCTTATCGCTAAAAGCGATCTCTTCCAGGCAACCATTGGATGGAAATAATTTACGTAACAGAATCGACGGGGGATGCTAAAACACTTAATTTATACTATGTAGAGATAAAGAAGAGATACGCGTTGACAAGAGAACCTCCTCCTTTTAAGTTAGTTAAAAATACCCACAACTTTGCACTAACCCAGATCAGCGGAATGCTATTAGCAAACGCAACCGTCCTTCGGAAACTAAACCGACAATTGTAACGGAACTCTGACGCAACTATCTTCGCATGTCGCCGCGCACTAAGCAAAACCTTACACACAAGTTTTTTTATAAATCGTGGAGAAATCCACATTGTGTCGGGCTTACAGCATTTAATGTGATGCTGATACGAAGAACGATTGCACGGTATTGCACAGAGAGTGGGCGGAAACACGCAAGTATCGCCATGCAAATGTTTGTACCCAACAACTTGGCCGATAGTGTGTTCAGAATCCTGTTTGATTTGTGTGGGCATTGTTGGCCCTTTGTGAACGGTAGAGGAAATATTTTTGAGTTCTATTTGAATAAAATAGTTTCTCAATGTTTATAACCAATCATCAAATACTGATCCAAAACTGTACTTATTACATTATTATCTCGCATAGTTCACATAACAAACGCAGTTTCATGCGATCGTCACTGAATATATTTAATTTTAGCTTTTATTTCATTTACACATTTAAAAAATATTTTTTATTGTTGTCCGTTTGTCTCTCGTATAAACATAACGATAGTGAAAAAAATAATAATAGTCATAGTTTTAAACTATCACGGTTCTTCACTAAAGTTATATGATTATTCACGGGATATTTAGGACTGCCCTGGTGGCTCAGTTGGTAGTGAACCTATCTTCTGTCCTTGGGGGCGTGGGTTCGATTCCCATCTAGGACAAACATTTGTGTGATGAACATTTGTGTTTGTTCTATGTCTGGGTGTTAATATCTATTTAAGTATGTATTTAAAAATATATATGTACGTATATCAGTTTCTGGCAGCCATATTACAAGCTTTGCTTAGTTTGGGGTCAGATGACCGTGTGTGCAAAAATGTCCCAGATATTTATTTATTTATTTATTTACCGTGGTAAGGTTGTGGAATGACCTCCCGATATTTTGGCGCAGTTACATGAACCATATTTACCATGTTCTTTTGTCTCTCGTATGTTGCGTATTTTACCAAAACTGTGACTATTTCTGGCACTTTTGAGTATGCTTAAATCAAAATGTTTTAAGTAATTGTAATAAAGTCAAGAATAAAATAAACTCAGAGTGGTCTCTGATATGAACGACGCGTAACGTTGTGATGCCACGAGCTTTGATAACATCGTGATATCTATAATTTGAACCAATCTTATACGAAGAACACAGATAGAGAAAGCTATAAAGCTATGTGATAGCGTAGTCAAAAAAGTCTTAAATTGATATATTTTTCTCCGGCTAAGATTAAAACAAAACCAGTAAGTCAGTAAAGTCTTAGTAGTTGTACATTATGGTTAAAATATTTAGTTATTTTGGATATATTAGCAAAAAGGTTCAACTAGGTATATTGACTGGGATACAGCTCCAGGCCCTAAGCACTGATGTGCGTGCTATATGCACTATAATGCTATACTCAAGCTCGGGGCTTGTTTTCGCGTTAATGCGCGCACATCGGGTAAATCGCCAGTGAATAGAGTGGCCCTGCTACAGTAGTGTCACTAGTTATGGGGGATCTAAACCAGTTTTTTTATTTATTTTTGTAAGTTGTGGAATGGCTTCGGTTTTCCTTACGAAGTATAATTTGGGTAATTTAAAACGAAGGGTGAATAGAGTTATCACAGGTAGGTAACGCACTGACAACGCACGGTTATTGTAGGTGTCTATAGACGGCGGTGACTACTTACAATCAGGAGGAACGTCGCTTGTTTGCTTTATCTAGTCTATTAAAATATTTATTAAGCAGAACGGTTTTACCTATAATTTTAAGTAATTTTCTTTTTGTTATCCACTCTGTCATTGCTAAACCGCGTTAAATTCAGTCGTTTAGTTTAAAAAAGGCAAATAACGTGCTAATTTGTAGCGTTTTGACGGCATTGATCAAAATTGATCATTGAGATGGCATTACCAGCAGTACTTATGTATGTTTTACATACTTATATAGGTACTGCCAACATGCTATCTGAAATACATGTACATCTAGTTTCATTAAAATATATTACATAATTTGTAATTTTCAAACCGATAGACTAGCAACTTTGCGCCGATGCTCAAGACTAAGAAGCTTAGTCTGAACTAGGGATTCGTTGGCGATGAGTCTCTTGGGTTTCTCAATAGACTCCAACGCCCCAAACTAGTACTTAGCTGATCCATCCCAAAGGTGAGAACAGTACTCCATGCACGACCGAACCTGTGCTTGGTACAGTATTAGCAACTGTCCCGACGTGAACTACCGTCGCACATTCAATAGGATACCGAGCTTAAAATAAAATTGTAAACTAGTATGCAAACGGCTTAAATTTAGCACTAGTAGGCACACGGCAAAATTTAAGAGCTAATATGCAAACAGTTAAAATTTTGTACTAATATGCATCCGGCTAAAATTTTGAGTTTCAGTCCAGCCCTATTATTCGCTCTACAAGTAAGACTAACGCCACTATAGATGTGATAACATCCGTGACGCCCGCGGACGTGCCTGACATTAAGTCGGAATAAACATTGATGATTTGCCCGGTTCATGTTTACTGCGAACTGGCTGAATGCCTGCGCCGCTCTGTGTCATCGTTGGGTCGAAATTTATAGAGCAACCAATCTTGTGGGTTGAATGTTGGTAATAACTAAGTGGGTGAGAGAAAAGGCATCTTGGATATCCTATTTGTAAACCGACAATGTACAGCTCCATCAAATACCTATACATTATGTTAAATAGTTTTTAATTTGAACGCTTCTGTAACTAAGACTAAGCAATAACATACCTCCAAAAAAAAAACGAGCCGCGATAAATGAAACTCTGACAGCTATGAAATTAGAAATAACCGAATGAAAAAACTCCACTATATCGTTTTAATAATTAAGCAATCAGTATCAATATAAATTCATCATCATCATCATCATCCAGAAGACGTCCACTGCTGAACATAGGCCTCCCCCTTTAACCTCCACACTGAACAACAGCTTGCCTTTTGCATCCACTGGATGCCCGCGACTCTCACAATATAAATTACCGACTTCAAATTAGTCAGCACTTTAAGTTATTGACATTTTCAAAGCAAAAGCGGACAGCAGTTCTCACTGCTCTCGCTGCTACGGAGCATAAAGTGGCAGAACTCCTTAAAAACAGAATGCATTTAAATACTTTAATATGTCTAATCTCGTTAGCTGTTCCTCAGTGGAATACATCACGCGGCAGGAAGCTGCTTCGAAGACCCGCTGACAACGCGCTAACGGGAGCACGCAGATTTGCAGGTGAACTACATGTGAACGCACAAGTGTTTTCATCACTTCATCAGTCTAGGAAGTATATTTTTAGCGCTGTTGTATCTTTAATATCAAAAAGCTTCGTTTTTAGGATTCCGTAATACTATAAAGAACCGTCCATCCGTCCGTCTGTCTGTCTGTTTGTCAGTCTGTCCGTCAGTAAAATAAGGGATAGTGGCAAAAATCATCTACATGCTGCAACAAGTGTTATTAGTTGTAGGTGGTATAATGGTAGCTGTATAAACAAAGTGAATTTTTTAAGTGGGCGTGGATAGTCAAATCTGAAACTATTAGGAATAGCGAAAAGTACTCAAAGGAGTCTCGGATCCAATTTAGATGAACACTAAAACAGCATCATTGGATTTTTGAAAAATCAATAGTCCTAGTCAGGATAAGAACAAAATTTGAAAAAAAACACATAATGTTTTATTACACCATTCGATAGTGTTACTAATAAGGGTCAAATTCTGGGAAGTAATGACGAACGAAAAACTTAAAAAAAAACATGTTGGATTCTGATAAACAGTATTATATTTTCTTTGTTTTTTTTAGTAATGTAATTTTTTTGTCTAAATGAAAATGATGTGATTAAAAACAAAAATCCAATAATACAGCTTTAGTTTTCATCAAAATCGGGCCCGAGCCTAATTTAAATACTTTTCGCCTTTTCATAGTTTCGGATTTGGCCATCCACACCCACTTGAAAAATTTTGATTGGTACAGTTTGGTTAAAAAAACGATTTATCGATTTATTAAAACTTTTTGCAAAATCTAAAGCACTTTACCACGTAACTATAGCTGGTTACACCGACATATTTAATGGCGGGAAGTGGACACAAATTAAAATGGGCCGTCAATTGGACGTCTCCGCCAGTGGCCAGTGAAAGTGAGATATTATCTGCGTCGCTGCGCCATCTAGAATTATTATGTCGTTGGACACGCTTAATTCGTAATTAGTACGCGGCGTCTTAAGTGGTGATGAGATTTTATATCTTAGATCTTGAAATATTTAGTAGATCTTTCTAAATGTTATTTTATTGTACTTTGGTCGCTATTTAAGAGTTTAGGAGTATAACGAAAAGAAAACTAAGGTTAGATAGAAGTGTTTTGGAGTGAAAACGCTATTAAATGTTACATTTAGCTCTCGTTCACATTACAGAAGCAGGTTAATGCGTTTTACTCACGGAGTTGATTTAATTTCTGTCTTTTTTTTTATTATTATAAATAAGCTTGCGCTTGGCCGCCAACTTGCCTGATGTTAAGCGATGATGCGGCCTACGATAGAGCACGCCTGCCTAGAAGAAACCTATTCACTCTCGACTTGAAGACACTCAGATTGTAACTATCGGGGAACACCCACAGGCAGTGAATTCCACAGACTAGCAGTTCGCACAATAAATGTGGAATCAAAGCGCTTCGTACGGGTTCTCGGAACATCAACCATAAAGCGGTGTCGATTCTTCGTACCCACTCTGGCAGTCCGATAGAAAAATGGGCAGGAGGGAATCAAATCATGCAATCTGTAGCACACTCTCCGAAATGTATGTATGTACGTCGTTATTTTAATAGCTCTTAAAATCGTTTTTTTAAATCGTTTAAACGTCGTATCTCCCATGTTTGACAATACAGAGCAAATAAAAAAAATACTTGACCGCTACCTCGCCTGATGTTAAGCAAAGATGCAGTGTACGATGGAGCACGCTTGCCTAGAAGAAACACCCAGATTGAACCTATCAGGGATAATAATGTACGTTAAATCAATAAATATTCAGACAGCGCATTCCACAGACTAGCAGTTCGCATAATAAAAGTGGAATCAAAGCGCTTTATACAGGTTTTCGGAATATGAACCATTAAGCGGAAACATACTTAATTTTTTTTATATTTGGGTTTGCAAAAACTTTAGTGCTATGGAAATAAAGTCGATAATAATCAGAGGAGTTTTCACGTAAAACGCGTGCAAATGCGTAGTAGATGTGAATCATCCATAAGACTTCTTACTTACAATGGAAAAAAATTACCTGAAAGTTTACTACCAGTTAAGGTCTACACACCGAAGTGGGTGGTTCCGTCGGTTCCGGCAACATTAATAAGTCTACAACTTAGTTTCAAAGACATATTAATGTACAGAAATATTTTATTGCACTTTTATTGAACTTTTATCTTGTTATTACGACTTCCTTAGAGCTTAATTAACGATATAAGAATCAATTGGGTAAGTAAAGCTTAAAAGGTTTCAGCTTCGCTTTTTGCAGGATAGAGTCAATTCATTTTCACCGAATCGACGAGGAAATTATAATGTTATCCTAAAGTACTTACACACGCACATTCCATGAATTTCAATTCACTTTCCCAACTGACCTTTCCTTGATCTTAAAATAAAATTCAAATTAAACGCGGAAAGAGAATAATTGTAATTCTTATCTACAAGTTAACAAAGCAAGTCTTATTTATGTTGTAATAAAATACATTCTCCGAAAAGAACTTTTAATATTGCACATTCAAAATTTTCTATGGAAGTGCTATGATTGTAGCTTCTGCAAAAGCAAAACATCCAACGAGGCAAATTGATCAATAAGTAAAACTTTTAACTATCTAAGCATCTTTGTATTTTACAAGTAGAAGGTGTCAAAGTTTGAAGAAACAAAGGAGTTAATGGGATTTATCTTTTTCTCCTGAGAGGTTTATGGTGTTTGCAAACAATATAAGCGTTGCCATTCAGCGTGCGCTAACATGCTAGGTACGCTGCCAACAGGTAGTGTGCTTGAGCTTGGGTTTTTCTTTAGACCTTCATCATCTATGGGCAACCTGTCCTATTTTTTGTATAACATGCTGAGTACAGTGTTTTTACCTCGGCCCACCACCAATGCACCAATTACTTATTTGGTATCTAAATAAATTATGTGCAGTTTCAACTCAAAACCCGTGAAGGAAAAACATCGTGAGGAAATCAGTATGCAGTATACTTGAGCGCCTCCAAAATTACTGTATAAGATTTATATTTGGTTTACGCAAATATGATCACGTTTCTCAATTTCGTGCAAAACTCAAGTGGCTACCTATTCGACTTCGCCGGAATGCTCACATCCTATCTCTTCTCTATAACATCCTATTTAATCCTTCTACCCCAAAATACTTAAAAGAACTCTTTACTTTCTGGCACACCTTTCATTCTCGTCCTCTTAGATCAAAGGATACCCTGTCCCTTAAGTCCCCTTCAGCGCGTACCGAAACTTTTTATGGCAAATCATTTGCATTTCAGGCTGTTCAATTGTGGAACGCGTTGCCCGTGCATATTAGACACGCTCCATCGCTCGCTGTTTATAAAGACCTTGTAAAGCAATTTTATTTGTCGCAATTGCCACCTTGTTAGCGCTGTTGTTGTTTATTTAACTGCTCATGTTAATAGATTTTATATTTTATGTATTAGTATATTATCGTAATTTTAAGTAATATAAGTATTAGAATGTATTGTTATTAGAATGTACGGTTTATATTATAACTATTTCACATTATTTAATATTGCACGCCCCGCCTTCTACCTCCTGTATAAATCCTCTCCATCCTAAGGTTGCCTGGAAGAGATCGCTCTTAGCGATAAGGCCGCCGATTGTTGCACTAGTTTTTAAGCTGTTTTATCATGTGTACGAAATGTGTGGTGTGAACAATAAAGAGTTTATCTATCTATCTATCTATGCCCAAGAACCACGAAAGTTCAAAGGCATAAATGACATTCACCAACATGCACTGGGCCAGCATATTGGAGTAGGACCCATACTCCCTCTCTGAGAGAAGGCCTGAGTCCCAGCAGTGGGAGGGAACATGATAAGTGGAAATGATGATAACAGTGTTTTTCAGGTTAAGTAGTTTAAGTATTTGGTATTTCTTTTCTTATATTTTATTTAGTTAATAAATCGCTTGAACAAATAAATTTTGACATAGAGTGATATTGGTAAGTGTCGTACCTCATACAATAGACCAGGGCCCCGATTCTACTAAAGAAATTGTTTTTAAATTGTTATTGTTTTTTTTTTTTATAATTGCTTCAAAACTGACAGGTTTTTTATACTAGTTAAATACCACCACCAGATATTATAACTTAGTATAAAAAAAACTGTCAATTTTGAGGCAATTATTAAAAAAATTAAAAAAATAATTGAAACAATTACAATTTAAAAACAATTTCATTAGTAGAGTCGGGGCGCAGATAACATCATCAAGAAATTACCACCATAAACAGTTTTTTTTTTAAATATTACTTACGCTGTTGGCCTTACGGCCTCTACATCTTGACCGGACTAGTTAGTAAACGCAGAGGGCATTCGGCATTACTTGATGGTGTTTTTTTTTTCAATTCTAATCTGTACAATACTTTTAAATACCCCTTACAACACATTCGATAATTGGATTTTATAGTCAAAGGCCTCTTGGTGTTGGATTTGGCCCACCAATGCCTCTCAAATGTCTACGCTAGAGCCAAAAACCAAAAGAAATAAATATACTAACTACTATTCTAAGTTACTACGATACGCACCTGCCCCGGAGAGACATTAATAACTTCATCTCTATGTAGAGTTACGGCCTGCCCGCTCTCGTTGTTTGCGTGTATGTCTGTCTCTTAGCTTGATTTAGATGTCCTTTAGGCTTCCCCTGTTTTGTGGTATTTTTAGTTGCAGTTTCTGTATTATTATAGAATTTTACATTTTTTTTGGAGCTAGTATTAACTCAATAAATTATCTAGTAACAGATATCAGCGATCAGATTGGTACTGAGACGTGGTCCTTGACTGTTGGCCTTTTGGAAAAACTCAGAGTCACTCAGCGGGCAATGGAGAGAGCTATGCTCGGAGTTTCTTTGCGCGATAAAATCCGAAACGTGGATATTCGCCAAAGAACCAGAGTCACCGACATAGCTGTTAAAATTTGCAAGTTGAAGTGGCAATGAGCAGGCCACATCGCTCGAAAAACCGATAACCGATGGGGAAGAAAGGTTCTTGAGTGGAGACCACAAACCGGAAGACGCAGCGTAGGTAGGCCTCCCACTAGATGGACCGACGACATAGTGAGAGTCGCTGGCATCCAGTGGATGCAAAAGGCAGGCTGTCGTTCAGTGTGGAGGTTAAAGGGGGAGGCCTATGTTCAGCAGTGGACGTCTTCTGGCTGATGATGATGATGATGATTATCTAGTAAAAGATAGTACTCTTATTCAATTTGTTTCACATCACATCAGCAGCCATCGAACGTCCACTGCTGGACAAAGGCCTCCCTCTTAAAGAGGGGTGTTGCCATAATCCCCACGCTTGGCAGGCGGCTTGGAGATCGCAGTAAGTTTACCGTGTACTAATAGGACGCTGCTGCCCATCCTCCGGTGGTTCTGGTCCCAGTTTTTGGACATACCCGGGTCCGGGTCAATTTGTTTATAAGTTCGAAATTCACAAAACAAAGAAAATAGTGCTTTTACAAATGCGGGTGTATGAGTTTGTCTCTGAGTCTGACTTTATTAGTTGAACCCTAAACTCCAAAATGAAATTTGGTTTGTGGCTAAGTACATAGACGTATATATAGGTGTATAATTTTATTATTGTATTATATATTATTATAAATATAATTAAAATTTTATAGGTGTATAGTTTTTTATGGGCTTGCGTTAGTAATAATATTCGCGATTTCAGGGCTGGTCCCATAGTAAAAGTTGTTCATAATGATGAGTACAATTACCTTATTTTGGCTTCGAGAGTGTTCTCCTTACACCCCGTATAATTTCTTCAGTATTACAAAATTATAATAATATACATATGTAGGATGGTAGCATTGATGAGTGAAATAAACATATGAGGGATTCGAGGGAAAAGATGGCGATAACGTGTGTGCGAGTGAGCAGTGGGATTTTATGATATAAATTAACTTTAATTGAAGAGAAAGTGCATTAAAACTAAACAGTAATAAACAACCTAGACAAAGTGAGATTATAGTTTGATTTAATCCCACAATTTGGGGGCTCGTCCGGGATCCAACCGGATTATACCTACCGCGTGGTGCGCGGCACAAGGCGGTCCCGGCAACGAAGATTTACCAACGAAGACAAAACGAAGACGATTTTTTTTTCTTACCACGTATTTCACTGCATTTACGACGACGACGACTCGCGAAATCATCAACGACGACAAAATATATAACCTACGAAGAAAATCACGCATTACGAAGACTACGCAAAAGAAGACAAAATGGCGCAAGCTGCAAAAGAGCAACAATCGCAACAATGTGGTATTTTCTGCAAAGATTTTGAAACTGCACTCACAAAATTTACGGGAGATGACGAAGACACGTATACTTCGGCGAAATGGGCTCAAGACATCGAGGATAACGCCGAAATTTTTCTATGGACGGCTCAACAAAAACTTATATTTGCAAGAAAATCATTAACAGGAACGGCGGCATTGTGGCTAAAAACTGAAAAAATATTCAAGACCTACGAAGAACTAAAAACTGCGGATTAACAAACTGTGGGATTAAATCAAACTATAATCTCACTTTGTCTAGGTTGTTTATTACTGTTTAGTTTTAATGCACTTTCTCTTCAATTAAAGTTAATTTATATCATAAAATCCCACTGCTCACTCGCACACACGTTATCGCCATCTTTTCATCGAATCCCTGTCATATCCTTTCGCTCTTTCACACGCCTCATTCCCTCGTTCACTCATATGTTTATTTCACTCATCAATGCTACCATCCTACATTCGGCCATCCGACATTCATATCTGCCCTCAGATATGCTTCGATCTAACACTACTTCATCACTCATACGTCATCTATTCCATTCATCTTTCTTGCTCATCATTCATTAACACTCCATCGTCTCTACTCTTTCAATCCCACAATTTGGGATTTTTCAAATCCCAAACTCGTATTTGTATTGACTACAGATTGCTTAATAAAAAGATAATAAAAGATGAATTTCCCTTGCCGATAATAAGCGACTTGATCGACAAGCTGAAAGACGCCAAGATTTTCAGTGTGCTAGACCTTAAAAATGGGTTTTTTCATTTGAAAATATCTGAAGAATCAATATCCTGTACATCGTTTGTAACACATCATGGACAATGGGAGTTTTTAAAAGCTCCGTTTGGTTTATCTACATCACCAACTTATTTCATGCGATTTGTAACAATAATATTTAGAGAGCTGATTGCACAAGGCATTATGATGATTTTCGTAGATGATATCATAATCCCAGCAATTTCAGAGACTCAGGCACTATGCCGATTGAAGAAAGTACTCGAAGTAGCATCCGCATATGGCCTAGAGGTAAACTGGAAAAAAGTAAAGTTAATACATCACGAAATTGAATATTTAGGCCATTTGATAAAAAATGGAGAATTACGACCAAGCCCAGATAAAGTAGATGCTGTTATGAGGTTTCCACAACCTAAAAATATAAAAAGTGTTCAAAGTTTCATCGGACTAACATCATATTTCAGGAAATACATAAAAGATTACGCGAAGATTGCTAAACCATTGACGGATCTCATGAAAAAAGGAAGTATGTTCAGGTTTGAAGACGAAGAACAAGATGCTTTTAAGACATTGAAACAAAAACTGTGTACCGACCCCGTACTCAAGATATACGACAATAAGTTACAAACAGAACTCCATACTGATGCTTCATGCCAGGCTCTAGCTGCAATTTTGCTACAGAGACACCACGATGGTGAGTTACACCCGGTAAACTACATGAGTCATAAAACGACAGACGCAGAGAGTCGATACTCAAGTTATGAGCTGGAAGCACTTGCCATAGTAGAAGGAGTAAAAAAGTTTAGACATTACCTGTATGGAATACACTTCAAGATAGTCACCGACTGTAAAGCTTTTGAACAAACTTTAAAAAAGAAGGACTTGACACCAAAAGTTGCCCGATGGGTATTTATGTTGAACGAATATGACTATGAAATAGAACACAGAGCGGGAACTCAAATGCAACATACAGATGCACTCAGCAGAAACCCGTATGTAGCAGTATTATCTTTACACGATGAATTACGACGAGCACAAGAAATGGACGAAGAACTTAATGCTATACGAGAACTTATACAGAAAGATAGACATTACCACGACTTTTGGATTGACAATGGATTACTGTACAAAGGAGACCAAAAACTTTTAGTAGTACCTAGAAGTATGGAAAAGGAGATACTAAGGAAAATTCACCAGAATGGACATTTTTCATTACGGAAAATGAAAGAATTAATCGGAAAAGATTATTACATCAAAAACGTCGACAAGAAAATTGAAGAAGTGATACTGAGCTGTATACCTTGTTTACTTGCAACGAGAAAAGAAGGAAAACAAGAAGGTTACTTAAACCCAATCGACAAAGAAGGTACACCGCTACAGACTTTACATCTCGACCACATAGGAACACTGACTGAAACCAGAAAACAGTACAATTACATATTAACAATGATTGATGCGTTCACAAAATTTGTATGGCTTTTTCCCACAAAGTCCACGACTACCTCCGAAGTGCTGAGCAAGCTTCAAATGCATCAACAGATTTTTGGAAACCCAACAAGGATAATAACTGACCGAGGAACAGCATTCACAAGTACAGATTTTGAGAAATACTGTCAAGATGAAAACATACAACATTTAAAAATAACTACTGGAGTACCACGCGGAAATGGTCAAGTAGAACGAGTACATCGCATACTGATACCTATGCTGACGAAGCTGTGTATACAAGATAAAACCTTATGGTATAAACATGTGAGTCGTGTTCAAAGAGCTATAAACAGCACATATCAACGATCCATAAACACAACTCCATTTCAACTTATGATAGGAACAAAAATGAACAACAAAGAAGACATAGAAGTGATGACACTCCTACAACAGGAAACAGTAAATCTCTATAATGAAGAACGAGAAAATCTCAGAGTTAGTGCTAAAGAGCAAATACAGAAAGTACAAAACGAAAATAGACAAACATTTAACAAAAAGAGGAAGGAAAGCCAAAAATATAAAGAAGGAGATTTAGTTGCGATTAAAAGAACCCAGTTTGGTCCAGGTCTCAAGTTGAAACCTAAGTTTCTTGGACCTTACAATATAATTAAAGTGAAGAGAAACGACCGCTATGACGTTGAAAAGCTGTACTCTACCACGGAGGGTTCAAACAAAACTTCTACTTCCGCTGACATGATGAAACGATGGCCCGAGAGACATGATGACACGGGTGAGTAATAGATGAAGTATGAATGTTATATGCACGATACTATCATATTAAAATCAATAGTATTTAGGATTTTTCTGTGAACATGTAATAGACTAACAACTATACCTAATTATATAGTTACAAGAAAATTTATAATTTTCTACTCTGTTTTAAATAATATGTTGCTAAAATATATACTGATGTTGCTAAGATATATACTGTACTACCTATATAGTAACGAGAAGAGATAACTTACTAAGTTTTGAAATATTTTTCCAACTGAAACCTACTTGCTGTTTTTTTTTGTTACGAAATATTGCTAAAGGCAGCTAAGTACTACATAATACTTACGTAATAAAAAGTTTACCGAAGAAGTTGGCATAAATATTGAACTTTATATAATTTTTTTTTCTATAAGTAAACATACCTACCATCATATTAGTTATATTTTGTATTGTATAAGTTAGATAAAGCGGTATTTTATAAGGAGATAATGGATAAAAAATCAAATCAATAAATTGTAAGAATGAAAGAGTAGAGACGATGGAGTGTTAATGAATGATGAGCAAGACAGATGAATGGAATAGATGACGTATGAGGGATGAAGTAGTGTTAGATCGAAGCATATCTGAGGGCAGATATGAATGTCGGATGGCCGAATGTAGGATGGTAGCATTGATGAGTGAAATAAACATATGAGGGATTCGAGGGAAAAGATGGCGATAACGTGTGTGCGAGTGAGCAGTGGGATTTTATGATATAAATTAACTTTAATTGAAGAGAAAGTGCATTAAAACTAAACAGTAATAAACAACCTAGACAAAGTGAGATTATAGTTTGATTTAATCCCACACATATATTTGTATTACATATTTATATTTTTCACTAAGCCTTATTTTTAACTAATCAAACACCTGTCCGGTAGCCTATTGTGAATTATAAAGATCTACGTAGAGCATAGCATTTTTCTGAAAAAAATATAGAAATAATTTTGTATGGATATGCGCTTACATGGGTGATGCTTTTTGTCACAGATTCAAAAAACAATAAAAATATGTTAATCAATTGTAAACATACCGTCTAACCTTTGAACGACCAGAGAGACAAAAAACATAAACGGTCAAAATAGCTAAGAATCACTGCTTTGAACGTACCTTTAAATATAAAAAAATCGTGTTCACATCAGTCCATCTGTTTGGAGAAAATTTATAACAGACAAAAACACAATCGCAAACACCGTAAAGCTCTGTTCCGTAGTGGGTAAAAACGACTAAATCCATTCTCTGCCCTGAAAATATAAAACTCATTAGCATAGATTTCCTATTATAAGTAGCAATACAAAACTTAAGACACGAGTATTTCGTCACATACCATTAAAAGCATGAAACCTCTACTATCACACAATCTGAACAGAAAACAGAGCGTTCATTGCACAGTTTAGCAGCGAGGGCGCGCGTGCGCAGGTCAGGCCGAGGCGTGCAAAAATTACCCCGCGTGGCGCCTCGGCGAAATGTAAATTAGCGGGAACGGTCGTGGGTCGGAGGAAAAGTCACAGGTGTATCGTATTAGTAACAGTTGGACTCTATATAGAGCAATAACGGTAAAAAAGTTCAAGGGGTTATTGATTTAAGTTTGATATCCTGTTTTTTCAACGGACTTCCTAAAAGGAGGCTCTGTAAAAAAGTATTCGACTGTATTTGTTTTTTGTCACCGAATATATCAAGATATATTCGCCAACAAAAATAAACATTTGCCACATTATGCCTTTACAATATTATGATTACGATAAGCCTTTACAAACTTCCTTACTTAATGTTTAACGAAATATCATCGCGTTACCAATTAATATTTCCCTGGCCAGCAGCCTTGTATGAGCCAGCTCCTATATGCCATCATTGACTACAACTTCAGATCAATAGTCAAACACGTAGCCTCTTATCCAGAATACTAAATTACTACCTAATATTATTAGCTCGAATTAGTGTGGTTCTTTGCTCAAAAGTGTGGGACCCGGATATGTCCTAAAACTGTGACTAGTACCACCGGGGGATGGACAGCAACATCCTATAGTACATGGTGAACTTACTTAGATCCCCAAGCTGCCTGCCAAGCGTGGGGATTATGGCAACACCCCTTTTTAAGAGTGAGGCCTTTGTCCAGCAGTGGACGTTTAATGGTTGCTGATGTGATGTGTGTTTCTTTGTTTGCTCCTTTTTATTCGCTGCGCGCTGCTAGTAGAAAAAATACCAAAAGAAAAAATCACTGAGCCATATTTAAAAACAACCGACGTGGAATTATTTTTGGAATAATATTGTAAACGTTTTTTATTCGCATTTAGCGTTATTTTTTTTTAAATGTGCAATGTGCAAGTTATTGTATTGGCTGGTGAGCGCGGCCTTAATTTAATATATCAGATTGTAGGTTTAGTTCATACTTACACAGCCAATCCTAAAACCCTTAGCACGGCCGATCTAACTGACAATTACGACAGAACGGCACGTGCTTAACAGAAGTGTCTGTTGCCCGAAGCCGGTCGTGACAGCCTCCCAACAATCTCCTCTCTGCGTACACTTAGCGACTCTTTATAGACCTTTTACGGCAGAAAATTTTAGATCATCATCGACACGCTCATAATTAAGATTGTTAGAGATAGACCGCTCGTGAGGTAATGTGGGTGGTTCCGCTTCCGACATGGTGGTCTTTTGGGCGCTGCTGGGCTCTTAATGAGATGGGCGATGGACTGATAAGGTAGTGTTTGAGAAAGTTTATGAATGAAAAATAGTCTTCTTATGGCAATGCTAAGAGTTCATTTAAACTTTAACCCTTTAATGATTTTAAATACTTGGTAATGGCTAGTAGTGTTTTTTTTTTACACTTAGTGAAAGACAAGTTCATTGCTTGCTTGATCGAAGTGTCACGTTTATTACACAACGTAGGAAAGCAAACAGGAGGGTATTATGTATGTTTCCACCTGGTTTTCACTAATGCTTGGCTAAGTACCACCACACACTGAGCCACCGGTGGCAGCCACAAGCGCTGGACGTAACTTTTAATACATTTTGTAATAGCGTTCAAGTGGCTGCTTCCAAGCTTTAAGCTCACCGCTCGTTTCTTGTGGCCAAATATAGTCGCCTATCATCCACGCATACACGACTAAAGTCGTTGGCTTCACCCCATGTTAGTATATGTTCTCCATCTTACTATAACCATAATCAATAACATTCCAGAATGTTTCTATTTTTAATTACAAACAAACACATCATACTGCATCGGATGGGCAGCGTTCGGGAAATTGCGTGACATCTTCTCGTCCAAGATACCACAGTGTCTCAAGACGAGGGTTTTTGACCAGCGTGTGTTGCCAGTGATGACATATGGTACTGAGACGTGGTCCTTAACTGTTGGCCTTTTGGAAAAACTCAGAGTCACTCAGCGGGCAATGGAGAGAGCTATGCTCGGAGTTTCTTTGCGCGATAAAATCCGAAACGTGGATATTCGCCAAAGAACCAGAGTCACCGACATAGCTGTTAAAATTTGCAAGTTGAAGTGGCAATGAGCAGGCCACATCGCTCGAAGAACCGATAACCGATGGGGAAGAAAGGTTCTTGAGTGGAGACCACGAACCGGAAGACGCAGCGTAGGTAGGCCTCCCACTAGATGGACCGACGACATAGTGAGAGTCGCTGGCATCCAGTGGATGCAAAAGGCAGGCTGTCGTTCAGTGTGGAGGTTAAAGGGGGAGGCCTATGTTCAGCAGTGGACGTCTTCTGGCTGATGATGACATCATACTGAGTGAAAATGTGGATACATCTAGCCATTAGCGGCTAAGACTGATGGCCGCGTCTGGCTACTGGTAGCCGCGTTCAAGCCATATGTGGCTGTGACTAGTGGCTGCGGATAGTGGCTCAATTTGATCACAGGTGGCTCAGTATGCAGCAGCACTAAGGGCTTAAATTTTAACCAATTTTGATAAATGAGATATCGATAGATTCATCTAAGTTTAGACCAACGACATTGTGAGAATTGCAGGCATCCAGTGGATGCAAAAGGCATGCTGTAGGTGAGTGTGGAGGTTAAAGGGGGAGGCCTATGTTCAGCAGTGGATGTTTTCTGGCTGATGATGATGATCTAAGTTTATTATAAATACAAGATGACTAAAGTACAAGATAAAGGTTAAAAAACTAAAACCCAACTACGAAAAATTTCAAAAGGATACATACTACTTTAGGTTAATACTTTTAATTTAAAATAAATATAACGAGTATTCTGGTGATGGCAAGTGGTTTCAACAAAAAGAGAAATACAAGAGCTTAAGAAAAAGCTATCTCAAATCCCGTCCAAACTATTAGAAGCTAGTTAGGCCGTTATTCTCGTATGGTAACAACGTGTGTGGCATCCACAGATACTTTGAATACTATACGTCTCTGGACGCTCCTCATATCTCAACGGGGAAGTATTTTGCATGCGGCTACTACCTATCTTTTTGAACAATCTGGAAATGGGAGCACCACAGCTTAAAACGTCATATAAAACATTTTCTGATCAAACAAAAACCAACTCAAACTAAACGAGCACAGAGTTAAAAATTCGTTGTAGTTGTAGTGGATTAAATGTTGCTTGGTTGGAGAAGGTTCAACAGCAAAAGCATCATTTATCGTAAATTCATAATTACCGATGGTAGCTTCGAGGAGAATCTCTGCAGTTAATGTCACATATTAAAATGGACGCTTGTTTGCCATCGGTGGATCCGAGGTGTTTACATTAACGACACGTTATTACAGGGTGTGTAATTTATGGAAGAAAAGGACTGGAATGCGTAAATTATAACTCAATTCGATGGAGGTTTGTAAATTGAAAAGAGGTATTGAGATCATGAGATACTTGCAGTAGCAATTTTTAAGAAGTTTTTAAAATTCACTGTGTAGATTTTCCAAAATGTCAAAAGAGGTATGATCATTTAAAAATAATAATATGATTTGTAACGAAACAGAAATAACGTCTGCCTGCAAATCCATAAGCTCTTTGCAGCAAATCCACCAATGACAGCCAGCCGCCATGACACATCACGCCATGCCACTGCCAAGTTTAGCCAAGTCTTTGGTGTGTATAAATTGAGCCAGCCAGCCGGCCATGTCTCTTATCATTTCGATTACTGAATAAATAAAGTATTCGCCACTCCAAGTGTTTCATAGTTCGATCCGTAACAGATGGTATTTTGCCACGTTTTTATGTGATACATACGTACGTACAGACGTGACGTCATATGCTCTCTTATGGCGTGCCAGGCGTCCTGTGACTAGGGTTCCCAGATGAAAAACCCAAATTTCCTGAAAAAAATCCTGACATTTCATGAACATTCTGGACTTTATTGTAAAAATAAAAAAGTCGTTATGCATCGTGCATTTGAATAAACGGAGCATATTTTCATTCGAATTTGATGCAGGCACAAAACGCCAATGTTGAAAGGGTATTTTCCTTAATGGGGACCCAATGGTCAAAGGAAAGAAACAGGCTTTCTGTAGAGTCTGTCAAGTCGATTCTCTTAACTCAATATAATTTGAAACACATGACTTGTGAAATGTTCTACAAAACTATTATTAAAGTTCCGGAAGTATTGAACAATATTTTTGGGACCATTAAATATCAGAAAGTACTTTAATTTGTAATAAAAACTATTTGACTTAATTTATTTTTTATTTCTTTTCACCTAATGTGGAAATTCCGGATGGTTTACGATTCCCCCCGCATTCCGGACAAAGACCTATAATACCGGACTTGTCCGGAAAATTCCGGACGTATGGCAACCCTACCTGTGACGGCTAACTTCTCTTTTCCTCAACGAGTAAGCATCTAATATCTCAAAGTGACGAGCGCAGTTCTTTGCCGCGCAGGAATTGAATGTCATTATTCTGGGTGGCATTTAATTGTTATGGCTTGCCCATATCAATTAAATGCCACCGTGACGCACTTTGGTCAATCTGTTATATATAAAAAAAAATACAACTGAGTGACGAACAAGCAAGATGCCAATAACGTTCGCAGTGTCAACTATAATATTATAACAGTTTTCGATCCTGCGCGGCACTGCACTCGACACCCCTTAATTAAGACGCGGTACAATCGCAAAACTTACCAAAAGAAGTGTTTTTAAACGCTTTGTGTGACGTGACAAAATTAGCTGATCAGATAAAAAAATACTACAAGTAGAAAAAACCCCTTGGTAATAATCTTAACCGAATAAATTTTTTAAAAATTGTCTAGACTCTTAAAAAAATATATTACAAATTGCACAATAAAAATAGCTTCTGAATTGAAGAACTCTGAATTTTCAGCGATAACAACATATTTTTTTGTACGAATTGTATAGCCAGACTAGTCTTTTAAAACTTTGACCAGTTAATTGTTGAAATTCATTTATATAGTTTGATAAATTAAATAAAAACCCTCAAAATAATATAAACACAAGCACAAAGTCATCATCATCATCAAATATGATGATATACGATTTTGAAGAAAGAAAGAAAGAAAAAGTTTATTTGAGACCAAATTAGGTTTTAAAAAAAATTGCTTATTGACTAGTTATAATATAAGGTCACAAATCGGCCCCAACTCAGCATAATGCCGGCTGTTAACCAGCGCTGGTCTTCCGTTGGAGCCGTTTGGTGATGTCTCGGTACAAGCACACATACAGTACACACGACCAAATAAAAATAAAAATAAAATAATAAATAAACCAATCTAAAAACAAATACTAATATGATGACAATGAGGTAATTATTATATATTATACTATATTATATACTTTGAAAACATAGTTCCTTATATTGCACTCGTGTCATGCTTTTGAGTTTCCTCTTGTTGCTGATGTGCAGTAATAAAATTTTGGACTTTAAACAAAGCCATTTTAGATAGCAAATAGATCATGGCGTGAGCGGGTGAAAAACGAATTTGAAATCGTGATCAGACCGCGCCTTAAAGAGAACTGCCGTTGTAAAAAAAAAACTTCAGCTAGGTTTTGTCGAGTCCTGTATATGACAGCGGGGGCTTCAACAATCGTAACAACACATCAGCATTAGCGCGCGAGGTGTCGCTTCGGCTGACCTGCCTAATGAAGCGATGGGGTACCGGTGCCATCTTCCTCGGCGATCTTGGGTTAGGTGTTTAGCTTAAAGCCAATTGCTGCTGGCTATTTATACTTGCTATTTGAATTTCGAAAATAAGTAGACATTTTTTCACTGGCAATCGGGGCTTAGCAACTTTGTACAGAAAATAGTAGAATTTATTGCCAACAGCTGCAAACTATTACAAATCATTTATTCTGATATTAATTAAAGTGTTACAGATAAAATATTGTTGAGGCTCGTGAACTAGTTTAAAGCTATATTTTGGAAGACACTGGCTTCTCTAATACAATACAAAAAACACTTTACAAGAAAAAATACATTAAATAGAAACACAAAAAGCGGTGTTATCACTAAAAGCGATCTCTTCCAGAACTTTCGGATTTTCCAGACATCAATCGAAGGGGTGCAGCGATAGTTATATTTCATCCCGATTTCACAAGTAGGTACCAGAGCCACAGTTGAAATACAAAGTTATAGGTACTTTTAAAATTGAGATCTATAAAAAACTGTAATTGTGCAGTTTCATGCAAGAATTAAGGCAGACAGACAGACGGATGGACATAACGAACTTATAGCGGTTTCTTTCAGTACTATAGTTCTCTCAAATTTATACAGTGCGCGCAAGTCCACAAGTACATCTTGAGGTCTTTGATATCTTTGGAATGATAAAAACTTAAGTAAAGGCTAATTGTGAATGTCTCAAATAATTGGCCCATTTGATTGAGTTACAATCGGTCATTTGCTTGTTACACGCAATTAGAATTTGTTTGCATAATCTAACCCATAATTAGAATACTAGAAGTAGAAACTATAAATTACTGCAAACACGTGAGCGAGGACCGCATTTCATTGAAATTACGACGACACATAAAGAGGCGATGTCCCTTCTTATATAAGGTGACAAATTAAATAATTAAGATAACAGTAGTAATTATTTAGAAAAACTAAATTGATTGTGCTTAGACTTCGTTAAATGCTTGCGTCACTTTTATTACCGACTTTAAGAGAAGGAGGTTCTCAATTCAGTCCATTTTTTAGGGTTCCGCACACAAAGAATAAAAATGGGACCCTATTTCTAAGCCTACTATACATATCTGTCTGTCTATCCGTATGTCAAAGGTAGGCAACGCACCGTCAATGCTCCGGGTATTGTAGGTGTCCATAGAACGGTGACTACTTACCATCAGGTACTTAGCCGATCGCTTGTTTGTCTACTGTTACATAAAAAATGTACTCGATGAAGTTATTATATAATTTTGGCAGCTGACAGTTGCTAGAAGCGAAAAACAGAAGATCGAGCTGAGAAAGAAAAGACAGGTATATTCAGCTATTCACTTCATACCCTAACATTACCGTCTCTATTGAGTCACTTAAACACAGTTTAGCCTTTTATACTCTCCAAATTAGAGTTCAACCGAGGAGAATTGGCCATTCGGACCACTAGATGTTCCGTTTTGGCCGCGCGGTGCTATTGACACCATGTTGGTCTAGCCGGTGGCTGGCCTAGCCCATTAGGTATCACTTCCTTAACATAAGAGGCTCGGTGCCTCCCATTCCGACAATTGTATGAGCTATTTACCTTATCTGTAGCGTACCGCAATCACAACAGCTTCCAATGCAGACAACGACCAATATATATTGATACTTGATAATATTATTGTTTTTGATATAACTTTTGAAACCATGAATAGAATTTGATTAAACTAGCAAGTGAAAGAAGCAAATAGAAGCCAGGTCAATTTTTTTAAAGTAAACTAACGTAATATTATTATTATAGAAGCTGACGTGGTTTTCACACAGTTTATTTATATTACACGGGAATTACTCACGTAAGATTAAGCTGGTCACTCTGACTATAGTTTCAACCGCATTTGGCTGACTTAATCTTACGTGAGTAATTCCCGTGTAATATAAATAAAATAATATAATTAGGTAAACATTAAAAGAAAATAATCGGCAAAACTTAATTTTTTATTGATGTTTTTTGTTTACTCGCTCTCCTATACATTGGTTCCCGTGACACTACTCTGCTCCATCAAGGCAGTCCCATCATGTCACGCATGCATATGTTTCCGTCCCATAATGTCCTGAATTCTTTGTTTTAAATTTGGAAATTGTGTTTTAATTTAAGAGCCCGAAGTCTCCAGTTCAATCGGCATCTAGTATCAAAACATGGTACTCGCAGTGCTGGGCAGGTAGAGTGCAGAACTACAGGTAAGCACGTTAAAACAACGATACGGGACGCGTGATGTGACCATACTGGGCGTCCGATACTACGCGCCATTCGGGGAGCGTGCCTACGGTTTTGGACGCACTACATCATTGCCAGCTGTTATAGGCATTGTGATTAGTAGGGTTGTTGTATTGATATTTATTACGTTGGTCGTAGAGAACACTTTCGTACGTATTTTTAAATAAGATATAAAAAAATGGGTTAAATTTTACTTGGAAGATTTGATTAGGTACAAACAGATAGACACCGGGATAAGTAAAACTAAGTTAAAGCTTGTAATAACACTCAATGCCTCGCGTACTCTTTTTTTCTCTTAAAGGAACCGTTTTTCCGCATACAAAGTAGCATATGTTTATCCAGGGTATAAGCTTCCATACCAATTTCATACAAATCCGTTCAGCCGTTACCGAGTTGAGTGGTAACAGACATACAAACAAACTGTCGCATTTACTTATAAAATTAGTGTGATTAGTGATGAAACAAACAACTACCTACCTACTGATTTTTAACTATCAGATATAACATGAGTACAAATTAATATATATATATATATATATATATATATATATATATATATATATATATATATATATATAATATAAAAATTAATATAACATGAGTATAATTTAAACATCGAGATACAATACATAATAATATAGAGTCAGAATCGTACCAAAAAAAATATGTCCGAGCCTAAATCCAGCGCACGCTACGAATTGCGCAGACTTTTTGGTCAGTTACAAGGTAACCGCGATCTGGCTACAACGCCGCGCGATGCCAGAGCTACGATGACATAGGGGACAACTAACTTTGAACACTATTCAAGAGACATAAAGTCAAAATTGGAGTAAATGTGGCATTGTTATATGATTGAACGATGTATGTACTATGACGCTAGGACGTTTTTTCACTGTTTTCACTGAGAGATTGTGACTCTATAGGAATTGTATTTCGATGAAATTAAACGAAAATAGTCAGAAAAAACAATAAAAAAGATTATTTCTGTTATTTATTACCAGTTAGTAAGTATATAGGAATATAACAATATAACTTGACAAAATTAAGCTAAAGTCGATTATATTTTAGGCTAAAGTCCGTCATGTCTACAAACGAAATATTATAATTCTAGGCTTGACAAAATTTGGTTAAAGTTTCCAATATATTAGGCTAAACGCGGTCGTGCCTACAAACGAAAAAATTCTTAAATAATGTTTATGCGCAGTTGATTTATGACTACGTTATTAAAAAGTACTTTTGAAAATCACGTGAGATTTTGTCAAGGATTTTGTGATTGTAAACTTTATGTGACTGCTTACATAATTGAGCTTGTACGTTTTATCGACTAATTATTTTGTTCGTTTGTTTACTTAAGAGTCCTTTCTACCAGCTATTGTGAAACTTATCTTGGGTACAAAAATAGATGTCAAAAAAAATCTTTGAGAAGGGATACTTAATAGGTAGAATGGAGACCTCGGACCGGTAAGCGCAGCGTAGGACGTCTACTCACAAGATGGACAAACGGCCTAAAAGAGACTGCAGGAAAACGCTGGATGGAAGCCGTTTCCAACTGGCCCTTTTAGAGATTGATGGGCGTCCTATGTTCAGCAGTGTACGTCCTATGGCTGAAATGATGATGATAATGAGTTACTAGAATGACTTAATGTTGGTTCTAGTGTCTGATACTAGGAGACGCCACTTCCACCTGTCCTATGCTGTCTCCTAACACAAGAAGGCCTGGAGCTGATACATCTTCACTTGATCCCAAGAGCGGTCTGGATCTGGTCATACACCTGGACGCCCCACGGGCTGTCGACCGTTCGGTAGTCCCAAGTACGCGTGTTAGGTAGGTTTCAGAAAGGATGCCAACCAAAACATTTGTCTTGAAAGGTTACACAGCAGAACAAAGTGTTATTACTAGTTCTATAATTTTTTTGTTTCAACTATAATAAAAACGCATTTCCTTAATATCTCATTTGAAAACGGCAAAAAAAATTGCAAATAGAGTAGATCTTCAGACCAACTTAAAATAAGCAGCCACATATTGTTAATCGAATAGATGTAATCTGCTTCCAATATTGCTCGAGCTGGGCTATTTTATCTCCCTTAATAGCTAATATAAGCTAATCCGTCATAGAAATTATCTACATGATATAACGATATTGATATGACGTAGCGTAGGCTATTAAAGACTTCGTTAGTGGTCTAGTGCTTGTAGAATAGTCGATAGTTGCATAGAATAGTCGTTCTTTGCATAGAAATTTGCCTAAATTATCCGGTAGCGGTCGACTAGCGAAGGGTCGGAGAGCACTAGTACATATAAATGACGTATAAAAGATTCTAATCTTTTTGTACTTTTATATGACAACTGTTTTTGGCGGATACAAACTTTGCAAACACTGGATACACCTAAACAAGAAGTGATGTACTAAATCTCATCTATACTATATTAATTTAGGCAATCGGGCAGTTTTTTTTTATTATCTTATTAGAAAAACTGGTCATAAATAGAGCCGAATACCGTAAATAAAATTAAAATCTGTTAAAAATTATGGCACATAATAAACATTTTAATGTCTTACTAAACTGAGAGTGCACTAAAATTAGGTAGGTATGACGTCAGAGTCATGTAAGTACGCCATACTAACTCCATTTTAACTCACCTTGCAAGAAAGGGACGGAGCATTCCTCCCTAATCCGAACATAAATTTAAACCTAATTAGCCGATTGAAATAGTTTCTTGAGTAAGTGTATTAAATTTAATTATATTTTATTACAAGCTTTTTTACGCGGATAAGTCCGCTTTTGACCACCAACTCGCCTGATGTGTTCATTTCTTTGAGAAATAAGACGCGTGAAAAAAATACTCATAAGCCACTTAAATTGTTAACTACTAAAGTACCTACACTAAAGTTGCGCAAAAAAACAACATCACGCCCATCCGGTCACCCATCCAAGTACCGACCGCGCCCCACGTTGCTTAACTTCGGTGATCGTACTAGAATCGGTGGTGAACAGATATTTGTCACCAACTTGTACTTGGTCAGTATTTATTTTTTGTAGTTTTACTTTAGTTAGAGTGTGTACTATAATCATAAAAACTTTGACGCTTGTTATGTACGTATTACCGTTTTGCACCAGAGCAAATATACAAAAATACGTTTAAAAGAAGTTTGCTGTATGGCCCTCTTTTAGTTTTGACTTTATTATTATTCTAAGTATTATGCTTAGTAAATCCGCCATAACATTAGGTACATATTTTGTTAAAATTTCAATTGGCTATCTATTACAGTTCAAAAGATACAGCCTTTTAAAATGGTTAAACAGAAAGACAGACAGGCAGCGTAGGCTTAGTAACAGGGGTCACATTTACACCCTTTGGGTATGGAAACCTCAATATTCACATATAATCAATAAGTTCAAGGTAAAATTGCAGGGTGCAGCCAGTATCGATAGCCCGTTGGTCCAGTTGGTAGTGAACCTGCCTTCTGAGCTTAGGGGCGTGGGTTCGATTCCCACCTAGGACAAACATTTTGTGTGATGAACATTTGTGTTTGTTCTATATCTGGGTGTTAATATCTATTTAAGTATGTATTTAAACCTATATATGTATGTATATCAGTCCCTGGCAGCCATATCACAAGCTTTGCTTAGTTTGGGGTCAGATGACCTTGTGTGCAAAAATGTCCCGAATATTTATTTATTATTTATTTATTTATAGTAATTCTGTTTTTATTCGCCTACTCTTTGCCCAGTGATTATATCTCCAATGTTAAACTGAGCGGGTCGTATTCGGTCACGATGCTGACCACCGTGGACCGTTTTGGATGCACCTTATGCCCATAAACTGTCACTGATAAACTAAATAACGTTCTAATCTGGTCGATATTGCACCCGTTTTAAAATCTCTCCTTTTACAGCTCTATGGTAATGGGATGGCTGCAGCGAAGATAAGAGTGGGATACAAAAAAGGTTTTGTTACGAGTATTACGGTCACAATCGCTTGACGTTCAGGGACCTTACGAACAACTAATTAAGACCAAAATAATGTTAATACCGCGCAGTTCTGAAATTCACGCGAACGTGAACCTTAGCGCGCCCAGATAATAAAATTATTATGTTTTGCGGTCGCGCAAGATTTTTTCATCACCTATACTGGATTGCTTTAAACAGCTAGGCGTAAGGCCCAGTTGTGTTTTTAAACCCCAACGCGAACAGAAGGGTGTTATAATTTTAACGTGTTTATGAGTAGGTATATGTGTGATTGTGTGTCTGTCTAAGCATTGTAGTTCCTAAGCAGCGAAATCAATTATATTTAGTTTTTTATTGTGTTGTGACGGGTGCCTTGATCGAAAGTGTTATTCAAGAAAATCTGTTTAGGCATTTATTTATAAGATATATCAGCTCTTTTGTTGGGGGTTTATTTATTAAATTTAATTAATTGTTTAAACACAATTTGAGTAACTTTTGCTGGCGGCTTTTTCTAAAACTCTGTTATCGCCCTACACAAGTTTGAACACCAAACTAAATTTTACTGACAAAAATGTAAATCATCATCATCATCATCATCATCATCATCATCATCATCGTCATCATCGTTATGATCATCATCATCAGCCAGAACACGTCCACTGCTGAACATTGGCCTCTCCCCCTTTAACCTCCACACTGAACGACAGCCTGCCTTCTGCGACGACTATTGCCCGCGACTCTCAAACAAAGTCAGTTGTCGCCACTTTTCACTAACAATAACAGCAAAATTTTAATGTAACAAACCAAAAAACACTTATATCAAACAAATCTCATCCTTACAGCGTCAAAGCGGCTCACTACGTAAAACAGCATGGACAGACAATGGAACATCGTACGGAAGAAACTGAAACTATAATTGGAAACCATTTCAAGATAGGTACTAGGGCTTTACGGCTGCCTGTTTTAAGTGATTCTGTTTAGGTGATTGCGAAAAGTTGCGCGACCGCACACCGTATCTCGGCGCGTTACGGTTATTGTTCTCGTAATTTTCCACACTGATCTGTTTCGGCGCTGTTTCGAGCCCGTGCTAAGAGGTAGCCGTAAGGTAAGGCCACAGGAGGAATTCAACTAATTCCAAAATGAGATAGTTGTAAAAATATGACCGGGTAAAACGTAGTAGGTCGTTTCTTTCTTTTAACAACCTACGTAAGTACTTATCACATACCGGACAATCTCACGATTGTCGCAGAGCCCGCTTGATAACAACAGTGCAAGTTACATTTGGAAATAACGACATCTATCGAGATCCACGAGAACAATAATTTCTGCAGTAACAAACTTTATCGATTACATTATTAAATTTTATTATATTTAGGAACGTACCCGATATGAGAGAGTAAAATTGAATTGAATTTGATAAGATGATTTCATATTTTCTACAATAACTTTAAAATATGTGTTTAAAAAAAAAAATGCATTTTAGTTTTACTGATAATGTCTGTCTGCCAAATTAAACTGTCAGAAGGCGTGCTAACAATATTTTTCATTACTTAATTAAGCAACAAATTAAAAATAAAAAGACATCTATTATTCTTTAGTAAGTAATTTTTAACTGCCAATGGATTTTAATATAATAGATGCATATTTTTTTATACCAGCCCTGAACTTTGCCTTCGAGTCTACTACGGAAGAAACATTTATTAGCCATGCTAAATAAATGAACTCATTAATTTAACAATGACTTCTGATCTGAGATAATAATTTGGATATAATATTAAGCATTCAAAACACTAAACTACTAGCCAATTTGACCTATATCAGATCTGCCATAAAATTAACATTTCCATTATCAAGATACATTGTTTTTATAAACACCTATAAAAGAGGTGATAACTATCTTCAGACGGCTGTACAGATTTTCTTGAATCATAGGTAAGAACACTCTCTGACTAATACCTTAATTTGCTGAATTTCGGTTCGTCAACATTCGTTTTATGTGTTTCATTATAATCTTAAGCAATAACTCTTATTAATGCTTTATATTTGTCAATTTTAGCTAATTGCTACAATAAAACGTTTTTTACAGCGTACTCTAAAAACGCTAATAACTATCTGCCAAAGTGTACACTGAAATAAAATGATATAATAATAAATACTACCGCATTGTTAAATCCACGTTTGATGATAAGGATCAACCTTCATTCTAGTTTGGATATTTAGGCATTGGTTTGTGATTCCCATGTAGTCTATTATTCAATTTCATAGTCGCATTATTTTTTAAGATAAATAAAATAAGATTCAGCTGTTTATGCCACTGTATTTTTATTATGCTTGGTAACCCGTACACCACTATTTCAAACACAGAATGGGTTGAGTTAATATAATTATAATTAGCGTGTGAACATTAAACAGAAAATTCAAGACCTCGCTCACCTGCCACGAATAAAAATTTCAATTTTTTTTCCGCAATTTTCAATATTTTTGAAGATCGATAAATCAATAACTAGGAATAAAAACAACAATTAATATTTTTTTTACTAACGCTTTAAAGTTACTTTTATACTGGTATATATTATTACATCGATTGCGATTGCGGAAGACATCGAAAAATACAAATTTCTGTGATTTTTTTTCCGACTTCCCAAATAAACACGGATATGGTTTTATACCATTTGCAATTCTTAAGATAATGCCCAATAGTTTTTTCGCCTTACTCAGTGATTTTATATTTACAAAAATTTTGAAATTGTGCGAAAGAGATAGCTCGCTTGGCACTGAGCGCGGCTTTAAATTACTCGTAGAAGTTACGCGATGTGTATTTTTATTATATTCTTGAATGCGTTTAACAATAATAAAATTACTTCAATCTCGCTACCGAGTTCTCTTGGAGACATTACTATGTGCCCGAAGCAGTAATAAGAAAAGGTAGAGTGTAAAATATCATCTACTGTATCTTTGACTTTGAATTCTTCAGTCTATCTGTAAACATGGTGCTTGTAACAGTGCCGACGTTTTGGAAGCACAACAGAAAAAAAAAACCGGCCAAGTGCGAGGGTTCCGTACCACCACATAACTTGTTAGCTACTAAAGTACAAAAAACTAGTGCAAAATGACAATATCCCATCAACGCCCAAGAGCGGTCACTCATCCAAGTACCGACCGCGCCCGACGTTGCTGCACTTCGGCGATCGTATGTTTCTCGTACGTGTACGGTGGTGACCAGAAATTTTCATCGTCTCATACTTAGCCATTATTTTTTGTTATACTTTAGAGTGTGTACTATAATCATGCCTAGTTTGACGCTTGTACGTATTAACGTTTATACATTAGAGCTAATACAAAAAAAATACGTTTGTTGTATGGGGACTCCCCATACGTGTTTTTTTAAAGTATTTTTTTTTGTTTTTACTTTTTGACATTTTTATTATTTCTAAGTTAATCCTCTTTTACATTACATATTCTGTGAAAATTACAACTGACTAAATATTACGGTTCGAAAGATACATCCGTTAATAGGTAAAACAGACGGACAGTCAGACAGACATCGTAGGCTTAGTAATAGGGTCCCGTTTTTACCCTTTGGGTACGGAACCCTAAAAACTATATTTTTAAGATGAGTTACGTGAAACACTTTCTACAAATCAAGACATTAAAACGTTTCCGTCCTTTGATAATAAAATGCTTGAATTTGCAGCGGTTTGAATTTTATTGCAACTAATACAAATAAAACACATTTATGTACCTTTCGATTTATGGCCCGTTATATGCCTTGATAAGGATAACACTGTTAAAGCCATGTTTGTTGTAAGAGTACTTTTTATTTTTGCTCCTTTTGTCTGTTGCAATTGTAATTCACATAGAGGTGAATACTTCATATTTTGTAGTTAAAGATACCCAAATTAATATTTGTTCTATGTTTTATTGCAATGAAAAAGTCTTGGTTCCAGTTCATGGTGTCATGATGAACAGAAACGTTGTTGAATTAATTAACAGTTATATAAAACCAATGTCAGGTAAATAAAAATATTTTGCTAAAAATTTAATAAAATCTTGAAATCTTATGGCAAGTCAGGATTTCTGTTTCAACGTTCATACAATAAGTTTTTTTTTTTGTTAAAATTTTCATGACCGTTGATTCAATGTCCTTTAGCTGTAATATTAAACAGTATACATAGTATTAATAGCGTCAAACAAGTCATAGTCAGAGGCAAGCTAAGTAAGTAACGGTCAAGTCAAACTCATGCCCCTGTAAAGTGGTGGAAGACTTTACAAGAGGCTCCAATGGAGTTTTGGAAACAACACGATAAGACATGTTTCACCTCGTTATATCACTTACACACACTCGAGCTCGTTTACGAGCACTTAACGAATGATAATTCACCATTTAGTATACATTAATACTCTAAAATACACAAGTTTAGGAAAATAATCCAACAAGCTGACATTTTTTTTTTCCACGTTGGCGACAAAACTCTCATACAATTATAGTATCCAAGGTGCGTCCCTATTAGTTAAATGCAAGACAAATACCTGGGGCCTTACGGCTAACACGATATCAAACTAACGTTAAATCCGCTCAGTTGGAAAATCACGCGAACGTGAACGCGCCCAGATACGATTTGCGGTCGCGTGATTTTGCAACTGAGAGGATTTGACGTTAGTTTGATACCGAGTTAGCCGTTGGCCATAAGGCCTCCTGCAAAATGTTTTGATTTTATGCCATAGGTAGCAAACAAGCAGACGGGCTGCCTTGTGGTAGGCTGTCACTGTCGCCTATGGATACTTGTAATACCAGAGGCATCACAAGACAACTACATTGCCGACCCTTTAAGACTCTATTGACTCACCTTTTGAAGAACCCCATGCTGTAGCTTTTAGGAAAAACCACGGGTTGCAGCTCATTCCACTTTAGATTAAATTATCATGCTTCATGCGCCTTTTATTTCGCTCGCGCATTTCAACGTTTTAGAAGATATAAAATGTTTGAATGTACGTCCGTACTAAGGAAAAATCTGCGCTGTGTGATCAAAATTCACCATTAAAAATATTTAGATTTTTTCGATCCAAACAAGTTTCCAAACATAAAAAATTATTTACTAGAATTGACTTTCAAAGTATCATAATTTATTTGAATAAAAAAGAAAATATCACTGAATATGGATCAATGACAAAAACCCCAAACCCAATCCACAAATCTTGCACCAAGCCTACTAAAAATACAATATTTAGCTCTAAAATCAAAAATTACGTGACGAATCTTTATCTTTTCAGAAAAATTTCCAAATCATGAAGTGGAAGTACAGGTAGAAATACAAGGGTCACCACGTCATCACATTGCACGAAGAGTTTCACGTAGAAAAGTTCACTTGCGTAAACCTTCCTATATGCGTAAGTAGTTACGAAGATAGCATTTGCGACACAAACCGCGTATCACATCAAATCATCAGCCAGTAAACGACCACTGCTGAACAAAGACCTCCCTCTTTTTTTTGTCAAAATTTTCATGACCGTGGATTCAATGTCCTTTAGTCGTAATATTAATCATGTTTACATATTATTAAAAGCATCAAATAAGTCATAGTCACAGTCAGAGTCAAGCAAAGTAAGTCACGGTCAAGTCAAACTCATGCCCCTGTAAAGTGGTGGAGATTTACAAGAGCCTCTTATGGAGTTATAGAAACAACACGAAAAGACATGTTTCACCTCGTTATATCACTTACCCACACTCGAGCACGTTTACGAGCACTTAATAAATAATAGTTCACTATTTACTACACATTAACACTCGAAAATACACAAGTTTAGGAAAATAATTCAACGAGCCGACATGTTTTTTTTTCCACGTTGGCGCTAGACACTAGACCTCCCTCTTAGAGAGGGGTGTTGCCATTATTCCCATGCTTGGCATGTGGTTTAGGGATCGCAGTACGTTCACCGTGTACTAATAGGACGCTGCTGCCCACGGTGGTTCTGGTCGCAGTGTTAGGACACCTTATTATAGAAGTTTGATTGTGATCGAGATTACATGCCGTCCCGTTCGCATCTACTTACTCGCACCACGTGCGTGAGATGGCACGCGATCACGATCACAATCCAAATCACGATGAGACATCTATAATAAAGGCCTAGTGTGAGTTACACTGATCCAACGAACTTCTCGAGCGCGGTAATCCATCCATGTTGTATATACTTAAATGTTTAATTAGGTTGTTTTGTAAACGAACCTACAGTGCAAGTTCCGTTCTTTATCGATCGACCAATTTGATAGGTGAAATTTCCAAATTCGATTAAATGCCATTTGATCAGTACGTACTTGCGATGATCGATTATATTTTATCGAATTTGTTGATTTCGACTGTTAAATTTATCGTACTTGCACTGCTGTTTTCGAATGGGTATTGTAAAAACAAATTTTAATTAAAAAAAAATTATATCTACCAAATATTTTTCTGTTTCAGTGCGTGACGCAGATGAAAGTGAGTGGAAAAATAATCCATCTCTCAGTTACGTCGGCACGTGTTTTGAATATTATCTACGTAACTTAGTTATTTATCACTGTATGTTTTACAAATAAAATAAAATAAAATTTAAGTAAAAAATACTTGTGTGGTATTCTGGTAAAATTGCTTATTTGCTGCTGATTAAAGATAGCAATTAAAGACCATGTTCATTCCAAATATTTAGACGACAAAAACACAAACAAACTTCTTCAACACAAATATATAATAATCTTTCAATGATAAAAATTCAATGCTAAAATAAAAACTATTTTATAACGCCCTCTTTTGTATCAAGCAGGGAAAGTATCTCAAGGTGGTAAACCTGAGCCTTCAGTAAAGAGTACACCACCACTGGAACCTACTTATCCCCTTGCCTCAAGGACTGCACCAACTGTTTCGACGACTGCACGTGTTGAGAAACGTAATTAGTATATTTTTTATGAATAGTGTAAAAATTACCCGACTTCCTTGTTTTGGAAGCTACCACACATTCTCTAAGCCTAAAAGTAGTGCGGCTATTCTAATGCGATGAAATAATTTTTAGGCTTGGCTTTAGCTGTTCCGTAGAAAAAAAATATTCACACTTAACGAACAGCTGATATTTTTCTAAGTAATTTCAGAGTCTTTTCAAATCCCATAGTGATAAACAAGCAGACGGGCTGCCTGATAGTAAGAAGCTACCGTCACCTATGGATACTTATTACACTAGAGGCATCACAAATACGTTGCCGACCTTTGAGTCATTATCACCATCAGCCAGAAGACGTCCACCGCTGAACATAGGCCTCCCCCTTTAACCTCCACAATGAACGACAGCCTGCCTTTTGTATCCACTGGATGTCAGTAACTTTCACAATGTCGTCGGGCCATCTAGTGGGAGGCCTGCCTACGCTGTCTTCCGGTTCATGGTCTCCACTCAAGAACCTTTCTTCCCCATCGGTTCACCTTTGAGTATAGATCTGTAGTCAAATTTGCCTACCCTTTAGGTATCTATTAACTTGCCCTTTGGTCTCATAGTAAAAGTAGTTTATAAATAATGATGAGCACAATGACCTCTTCTTGTCTTAAGGCCGCTGTTCTAAGTAACCCAATATTCCTTTAACCCATGTAACCCTTCACGTAGTCCAAATAAATGAATTGTATAATGTACTTAGTTATTTTCCAGCTACTCCAAAGAAAGAACTACATAAAGAACCTGTGTATAAAGACGAATTGCAAAAGGCTCTCGATGATTTGGAGAAAAAAATAAACAAGAATATATCAAGTAAGTTAATACTTTTTATCATTCACTTCCATCCACCCTGAATCTAGGTTGGTCCCATAATAAAAGTTGTTCTTAATTATGCGTACTATGAACCTCTTTTGGCTCAGTACTCCCTGTCCGTCTATGCCAGTATCGTTACACACACAGTCCTTATATTCATCATCATCATCATCAGCCGGAAGACGTCCACTGCTGAACATAGGCCTCCTCCTTTAACCTCCACACTGAACGACAGCCTGCTTTTGCATTCCCTGGATGCCAACGACTCTGACTATGTCGTCGGTCCATCTAGTGGGAGGCCTACCTATGCTGCGTCTTCCGGTTCGTGGTCTCCACTCAAGAACCTTTTTTCCCCAAAGTCCTTATATAACGAAATATTAATATTATCTTCGTTTAGAAGGACCAGGTGGTGATCAAGATCCTCAGCTCGTGGTTTCCAATCCCGGTCCAGTAACTGGAGGCAGTGATACCAACATCAATCGTATTATTGAACTCATCAGAAAAGGTATGGACTCAAAACAACTGAAACTTCATTATTATCAACTATTTTACACCCACTGCTGAATATAGGTCTTCTCTTTAGCAAGTCAACTTTTCCGATCCTAAGCCAGTCTCGTCTAGTGCATTCCTAATGTCGTTTAAAATATATATCATTATCAGCCTATCATGTTTCCACTGCAGGGACTTTGAACTTTTTGAGGTTCTTGGACACATGGTTTCCACACGATGTTTTCCTTCGCCTGTTTTAAGCAATGGCATGAAAACTGCACAAAATGTATTTTGGTTTACTATATTTACTAAGTAAGTCATGGAGCAGGGCTGTAGATTGAACCGGGTGCTATTAGATTATGAAGTGCAGATGCTAGCGTGCGGTAACTTAATTTCTAATTGTTTAAATCAAGTCAAGTCAAAGGTCTTTGTGTGGCTCAATATATCTGATACTAGCCATGTAGTCTATACGAACTGACTTATTTTATCATTAGTCATTAATAAGAGTAAATAGATTCCAAAAATTAAAGAAATAACTACACAAAGATACTGTTGAAGTGGATTCATAATGGTTTGCCATGTACCAGACCTAGGTTAAATCTTTTGAGAAGTTATTCCGCAAATCAAAATTTTGGTAGGTACTTTGTATGATTGAACAATGGCTACATTGTATACAACTTTATTATTTTATGCCATAGTTGGCAATCAAGCAGACGGGCTGCCTGATGGTAAACAGTCACCGTTGCCTATGGATACTTTTAACACCAAGGGCATCACTACTACGTTACCGTCTATTTAAGAATCTTTTAACTCGCTTTTTGAAGAACCCCACGTTTTGCAAGTGTGTGACAAGAAAGATCGTGTAAATAACACATTGTGTATTTCTACAGATTTATGATATACCAGTTGAATCCCGCGGTGCTACCCGCGATTTTCTAATTTTTCCGCATTTTTTGGAGGGAAAAGTGCCCTATGTCCGTCTTTATGATGCATACCTACTATCTTCCTGCCAAATTTCGTTAAAATCAGCTTAGCTGTTTAGTCGTGAAAAGCGAACAAACATCCAGACATAGAGACAGAGTTACATTCGCTTTTATAATATTAGTAAGGATGTGGACGAGTTTTCAGGTGGTAGTGGCTAGTGCGATGGTAAAACCGCGACATCGGCAATCAGATCAAAAAGTTTATCAGAACACTCCCCGTTGGAAATGCGATAAATTACTACCAAGATTATGTCTACTTATTTATTTTCCAGGGATTCACTTCCAAAGACACGTACCTAACACCGATGATGGCAACATGGACTGGATGCAAATCAAAATACCGAAAAGTTTAAGTAACGACACAAAGTTACAACAAAAATAAAATTGAATAAATTATTTTAAAAGTTATTTTGTTCATCATCATTATCATCATCAGCCAGAAGACGTCCACTGTTGAACATAGTCCTCCCCCTTAAGATTGATTTCCGTGATTCGCAGCCGATTGCAGTTGGAATCAGCCGCAATGCACGAAAGTCTACTTCTAGACCTCCACACTGAAAAACCATCTACATCCAATGGATGCCCATGGCTCGCACGGTGTCGTAAGTCCATATAGGGATGCCTACCTACGCTGCGTCTTTTAGTTTTTGTCTCCACTCAAGAAGCTTTCTTTTAATTTTTTTTTTTTTTTAATTTACATAAAATAAAGAAATCTTGTAAGTATCATAATAGAAGTATCCGCGTCCATTTTAAAGCTACCGTTATTTCTATCGCGATCTCCAAGCCGCCTGCCAAGCGTGGGGATTATGGCAACACCCCTCTCTAAGAGGGAGGCCTTGTTCAGCAGTGGACATTTAATGGCTGATGGTGTGGTGTGTTATTTCTATCAAAAATCCAGCATCTATGCCAGAAGCCTAGCCAGCAGTCACGTTCCGATATTTCAAGGAGCTGGAACTACTTTTACTAGGTTACGCGGAAAGGTGTATTAAGCCAAAAAGGGTCCATGGTACCCATCATTGTGAACAGCTTTTACTATGGGAGCAACTCATGTGATTAAATAGCAATGAGTTCTGCGCTGACTCTTTTTTTTTAAATCGCAGATAAGTCCGTCTTTGACCACAAACTCGCCTGTTGGTAAGCGAAGATGTGGTCGAAAATGAAGCACGCAGACTTAGAAGATACCTATTCACTCTAGCCTTGAAAAGGCCCAGATTATATATCTCAGGAAACAAGGAAGCTGGCAGGTTGTTCCAATTCTTGGCTGTACGGATTAGAAACATAGATTCGAAACGTTTGGTACGTATCCAAGGAAAATCCATAATGTATGGGTGGTAGTGGGCCGTTTTCTAATACACTCTAGGTGAAATGGTTTTTTTTTGTCAGTACACAGGGTTCCGCGGAAAGGGTGTATTAAGCCAAAAAGGGTCCGTTATACTCATCATTATGAACAACTTTTGCTATGGTACCAAGCCTGAAATCGCAAAAACAAATTATCCCATTATTTCTTCCGCGAACCTGCAAGGTGTGAAATGACCCTCCACAGAAGGACTTCTCGTCGTGTAGCGTTTCAAAAAGGGTGTCTACAAATACCTCTCCAGCCTGGTAAAGTCATGGCAAAGCATTAACAACACCGCTAGTGTTGCATTGTCCATAGGCAACGGTTGTCGCTTACCATCAGTTAGACTACAAATGTTTTATTTCCGCTACTTACATTAGGAAAAAAAAGGGTTGTATATTATGGTTTAGGTTGTATAGTAAGGGTTTACGGACGATAATTTTACGCGATAACGCTTAGGCCGATCATGCCTCTCTATCGCTTGTTCCCCGCTCTCGCTTGCACGCTCGGCTCAGGCGGACCGTGACAATTTTTCGTGCGTGCAGCCGGCGTTCATCGATTTATAAGACGTTATCACGTCAAAAAACTATACAAAGTGCTCTACCATCCATTCAACCTGAAGGACGCCAAACTACATTATGTAACATTCTTGTCAAACCCCGCTTTAAAACAAGCAAACAATGCCAATCAATTACTGGCACAAGAGCAATTATTTAAAAGGCTACTTGACCTCTGCACAGAGGCAACGTACAAAAATTAACTAGCACGTTATTTATTGCCTCCGCTTGAAGATAATTCCGTAATATTATTAACTCATCGAACTGTGATGACGTGAATGAGCACCGTATTCATAGGCTTCGTTTATCTCGTCAGTGGACTTTAATACTTTTTTATTAACTCTCAACGCGTCCGAATGTATCGTTAGGAAATAGCATAATTGTAATTTAAAAAACTTACTTCGAAATCAGTAAATTTTAACGCAATTTCGTTTACTTGGATGACATATTTTTTGTAGTTATTTGTATTTTGTTTAGTGTGAAACTATATCCTTTCAAACGAAAAATGTTTTTTTAAATAACTTAGTAAATGTTCTGTGGGATCAACCATAAAAATGAAATGAAAACAACTCACCGAGAAACCCTCTTTTTTTATGTAGGTTAAAAATACACACTGTTTTATACACTAGTGTGTAGTTGATCACAACGATGATTATAACGGATCACTTTCGGTATAGTACAACGTCTCCGTGTATACGTACTCATAAATTTTAATACTGTATTTTAACAAAGAAACTTGTCAGATCGGACTGCAATTGGTTCGTTTTCATTTGGTTAGAACTTAAAAAATTGGCTGGCTTGACAAACAATTTAACTATAACCTATCACTGTAGTATTAAAAGTATTAAATTAAGAAAATAAATTGAGACAAAGGATGTAATCAATATTACGCAACATAAAAACTTTTTAATTCATGCTCGTTTGCTTAGACTTCTTTAGCAACTATTTATTCGTTCATATCGTAAGCACAAAAGCTAGTTCAAAAGCACTACAGATAAGACCACAGTTATGCAATTCCGATGAATATTACAGTAAGCCCAGTTGTGACCTCTTGCCGCAGATCTGTATCAGAGATCGAATGCCTGTAGTACAATTAAAACGTTCAGCGAAGGACGTTCGTCTCTTTGTTCTCGATTAGGGATTTTATAATAGCTTTTTAGATCGAAGATAGTTTGAGAGATACATAAGTATTAAGGAGAATGAATTATTTTATGTAAGTCATAAATATCAACTTAAGGTAGGCTTCAATAAAATCTCAATGCGAGATGAAAATTATCTTTGTTTGAACCGAAAAACTACCGAAACAATTCTTTTTGAACGCTTCTGCGCGTGCTATGTTTGGGCACGGCTGCATCGGATGGTCTGTGGAGTCGCAATTACTTTGATATTTTATGCTTCAAAATGGGACAGTACTAGTGAAAATAACTGGAACATTGGATTGGTACGCGTGTCAGGTGGGTGCGGCTAGTACGGTTACAGGCTACAGCGCAGCGGTCAGTGCAATAGCACAAGTTTTAATACTTGAAAACTATAATAATGCTAAATATGATAAGATAAACTATGAAATTGTACGTACAGATAAGATCCGGCTGATTTCAAATCGCAAGGGTGGTCCATCGACTACACCGCATCGTCGCATCACAGAAACGTTTTTTTTTTGTTTAATTTAGAACGGCTGTCAATGCATTTTTGTAACAAATTTGTTGTAGCCAGTTGCACCCATATATATATAACCGAAACGTCAGTCATTTAAAATCAGTTATGAAATGAAATGAAAATTTGTTGATAACAAACGTCTTCTTAATAATTGTAATACATGGTGTCATTACATATTAATATTCCTAGTGGAAGTGCATTGGTACCCAAAAGGAAAATCTGTGAGATGGCATACCAATATCCTACCCCAATAGTTAACAACTGTGATGTGGAGTTCGACGCGTTGATCTAAATAAGAATGTTCAATCAAAGTTCACTCATAATACTTGGTAACAGATTTTCCTTCTCATTTCCATTCTATTTACTTCTATTTTCTGTGTTTAACATCAAGTGAGATGGCCGTCAAACGCAAGCCTAAATTATGGTACAAAAAAAAGATCATCATTATCATCAGCCAGAAGACGTCCACTGCTGAACATAGGCCTCCCCCTTTAACCTCCACACTGAACGACAGCCTGCCTTTTGCATCCACTGGATGCCAGCTACTCTCACTATGTTGTCGGTCCATCTAGTGGGAGGCCTACATACGATGCGTCTTCCGGTTCGTGGTCTCCACTCAAGAACTTTTCTTCCCCATCGGTTATCGGTTCTCCGACCGATGTGGCCTGCCCATTGCCACTTCAACTGGCAAAAAAAAATGCTTGTCCATTAACCTACAGAAATTGCGTAAATAAATTTAGTAACGATTTTTTTACGTTTACAAATATATACTTTTGGCATTTTAAATAAAACTAATTGAATTTTTAAAGTTTTATAATACTAACCAACTAATAATACTTTGTCTTTTAACTTTGAAACCTGATTCAAAAGAATTATGAAACCTTTTTTTAAGTTTGTAACATTGCCTTAAATAAATTACTTATTATTATTATCCTCGTCGTTTTTGATAAAAGAACCTTTTTATCCATGTTTTTTAAAATCAGTTAACAATAACTTTTTCATAAAAGTTGATTGAAGCCATATTATTTCATATATTCTGTAGTAAGTTTTTACAGCTTGAACTTAATAAAAAAAGAACTATATAAGAATCCCTACTTAGTTACTTAGTACCAAAGTGTGTAGTGTAGACACCAAATAAATATTTTCATATTTTCATATTTTTCACTTACTTACGTACGTACTTGGTCGTCTTAGTTTACTATTATATAGATTATATCAGCACAAAATATAAAATTATTAAGATACCGTTTACCCTGAAAACATTTTACATTACAAGGGCTCATAAGTGCAACCTATCACGGGTCACTAAATCACTGCTGCAGCGTATAACAGCACGAGCCCTGCACCCAATACGCCGGCAATCTCGGCATAACCTGACGAAATTACGGGGTCATCTATCCGGGCACTAATTGAGACAGTTTAGTTCAAGGCACTGGCCGGTAGACAGGCATCCGTAAATTGGACGTTTAAGGTGAAAGTCGGCCCATCTCGCCCTATGTGGAAATGTTAAAGGTCACTGTGGCTCCCGTGATGTTCGCTTGCTTCGCTCCGGGGTGCTATGGGTTGCAGTTTGCAGCTATTTGCAGTACAGATGTAGCTTTTGTCACTGTGTGCGGACTTCATCCACATTTCACATTGCACTGTAATGTAGATCTGTGTCGAAATACTCCATTACTGTGCTTGGGATGATAAATGATTGTTTTTGAGTGAAGTAGTAGACCTTCATAATTTCGCAGAGAAATATTGCTTATAATTTTATTGTTTTGATGCATTTTCTAAATTATCTATGATTCCTATACTTTATTTAAATTAGCATGGTGTGGGTAACACGAGAGTTTTTGCAGAATTGCGGCCACCTGGTAACCACAACTAAGTGTATGAATGTTTTGTTTTTGAAGTTATAATGGATACATTTAAACAGTAAATTCAGGGCTTCGCAATTTTCGTATTTCAAAATTCTGTAAAAACTCACGTGTCACCCGCATTGTGCTATGTGAAATAGTATCCCTGTGCTCGATAAAAAGCCGATGCCTTTTATCGAGCACAGGGCAGCTACAATTTATATATCGAATAGCCAAATTTTCAAATTTCAATTTTCCAAATTATTCTCTCAGGAACCGTATTTTCCGGAATAAAGTGGATAAAGTATGTTACACTCCGGCCCCAACTATCTCTATGATTATCAAAAAACGTCGATTTGTTGCTCTGTTGCTGCATTAAAGAGGCACAAACAAACCAATAAAGAGACACACTTTCGCACTTAGAATATTAGTAAAACTGCTTACCGTATTTATGTATTGTTCATTCGTGCTAAAGAGTTAAATCGCTAATAAGTGGTCGTTACATGATCGCAGACTGATTCATTGAAATTAATTTCAACATTGAAACTTGATTTTTTTAATGGAATGAAGGAAGTTACTCTATAATTGCAGGAAGAAGAAATATTATGCAAATTGATCGCAATTCTGCGTTACGAACTAATTTTACAAACCGCTACTAGGTAATGTTAAGTGGGTGTGTAAAAGGCTAAACCAATTTGATGTAATTTGATAGTTTGTTTTTAGAAGTCTGCAATGATAGGTTTGGTGTTGGTTGTATAATTATTTGCATGTTGAGGACCTTGGGCGTTGAAAAAATGTCCAAAATATAATTATTATGCCTAAGTGTTCTGAGGTCATGCATTGGTTGGTACATGGATGAAGGGAGAGAGGAGAGACGACAGAATTTTACTTTTACAACTTGGTTAGAGTTATTAATAATTCATCATCATCATCATCAGCCAGAAGACGTCCACTGCTGAACATAGGCCTCCCCCTTTAACCTTCACACTGAACGACAGTCTGCCTTTTGCATCCACTGGATGCCCGCGACTCTTACAATGTCGTCGGTCCATCTAGTGGGAGACCTCCCTACGCTGCGTCATTAATAATTAAAAGCTATTATTCAAATCGTGTGTCCAACGCACCTAACATTCACAAGAATTCCCCAATAGGAACAGTTCAAAACCGCGCAGTGTCCATGCAATCTGATTTACGCGCGCTCGAGCCTGCGCCTGCGCCTGCGTCTAGCGTAAACTATGCACTTACCATTTTAGGAACGCTAATTCCGGTACATATTATTCATTGCTGTTGTCTTTGTGAATTTGTTTACATGACATTAAAAGTCACCATGATTGTGTAAGTACGGGTTATTTATTGTGTGTGTTTATTTATTCGTCTGTTCATTCGCGTTGATTTATCTACGTTGTTATTTTTATAAATTTGCGGTAAGAATGAGAATTCTAAGCAGTTACGTCGTTGTTATGAGTTGTGAGTCATTTTATTTCCTAGGACTTCTAACTAAGTATTGCACAAAAGTGTTCATAAGTTTAAAACGATGATGATAAGATCTCTAAGTTGCCTAGCAACCAATTATCGAAAAAAAAATGTTACAGATGGCTATGAGCTAGTACTTTGAGCCAATCATAGGAAATTATCTACAAAATTATATTATAGTCTCCAAATTCTAATGCAACGGTTGTGCATAAGCTTCTTTTTAGTGAAAAACTAAACTAATCTAATAAACCACTGCCAGCAGGAATTGTATCCAAAATGCTGGCCGCATTGCCACGTTGGATTGCAATACTAGCACATTGCGAAATAAATTAGCCAGCATTTTGCTCACGAGATGTTTCGACCTGGCTTGTTGGTAAATATTAAATTGGTTTAAAAATATTTTAAAAGAATATTTTTAACACCCGGACTCCACGGTCATATTATTTTGACCCCAAAAAGCTCAAATATGTTGGTATCCACTGTCTAAGATACTATATTTGCGCCTTTTAAGGCCTTCTGCAGATGCAGCCGCCACACCGGCCTTTTTGCATACTGGAAAGATGAGACGACGCAAGGGAATCAACGCTAGTGGCTTCCTATCCTTAAGGCCGTCCCATCTGATAAGGAATCAAGATCATACCATCCGATGGCTAAGGATATCACTGATAATTATTACTATTTTAATACGTTCAAATGTCTGTTTTTGATAAAACAGGTCTTAAAAAAGCTTTTTGATTAAATAAACGCAATCTATACCTACGTCTTACGTCAGACTTTTAATCAGTTTGGATAGTCCAACTTTATAATTAAATTAAATCACAACATAAACAAATAAAATCGTTAATAACTGACCAGTCCATCTTATACATCAGTTTGGCAATTGATTTTGATTACTCGGTCATAAATCGTTAATTGCTTAGACCTTTGCAATGAATGCCAAGGCTCTGCAAAATTTGCAATTGTATTGTGACAAGTTTAGCATGTAGTTTGATGAACTAGTAGATCTGCCTTTCGTGTCTACATCGTCAGAAAACCAGACTTTGTAAATGGGTTTGATCTCTCAATGCCGAAAATCACATCGCACTTCCAATCAATGAAATATGTGCGAGAATAAAATTGTCTCTCTTCGGAAATTCATTGAAGAAAGAATGGAGGGTAGGATGGAAGAAAAGTCACGGTTGTTGGAAATCGTATGATACAACTCAAATGGTGGTAGCAGGACACGTGGGTAGAACTAGTGACGACAAGTGGAGAGCCCTGACAGTTAGTGGATACCAATAGCGAACAAGCGTTCCGTAAGCAGAAAACCAGCCCGATGAGTAAACGACATCAAACTCATCGTGGCTCATACGTGGATGAGATTAGCCCGCGACAGAGATCAAAAGCACAGGGGAGAGGAAATCTATACCCAGCAGATCGATATATGCTAACGATGATGTTGATATGTCTGTTTTTTTTTAAATCTTTTCAGGGCTGACTGACAATGAAATTGAGCAAGGAAATAATACGCGTAATGGACGGATATCCTTAAAATGTAGTCTGAGTCACCCGTCCATTGAAACACACGATTACGGTTGCTTGTCCAAAAAGGGGATTAGATTTAGATTTGCGGGCTGCTCTAGTGATTATATTATAGTAAAGGACATTGTAATTATATCCATCACTCCCATGTCTATCTCAATACAAATTACTGGTAACAGTAATAATATATAGGTATTGCCTGAGAATGAGTTTGTATAAATAAATACTCATAAGCCGGAGGTGAGCAATTAAAATTGAGCCTTACATTCTTCTGATAGTTATCTTACCATTTCGAAAATAGCTAATATTCAAGTTCGTTCATCAGTAAGTCAGTAAGTCTGACGTCGTCTCTTGTTGGAGAGGCTACCCTCATTCATTTTGTCCGTGGTCTGGGTCACAATCACGGATCTTGGTCAAAATACTGATCGTCAAATTTTATAATCTGAATTTGGATCCAGACCATGGAATTTTAAATCTGGTTTGGTCAGGCGGACATCAGAATTGGTCATAGTAGTCGAGCCCAAATTTACGTAGTAACTATTAGGTATAATCTAGCCCACTCATGATTTGTGTTACCAAGACGGAGTTTTTGGTTGCACTGATGGTCCGGTAACTGTCCAATCAATATGTAATTCATCCGCGTAGCCAGCGTGGCCATTATTAAAGACTGCATTGACAAGTGTCAGTAGTCCCTGCCATTTTTGCTTATTTGTCAACCTTTATATCATTTAAGTAGAGAACCAATTTAAAAGACCTACACAAACAAAGAAGGCAGAAATACTAAAACTGCTGTATTGAAAAATTGGGCACGTATATAGGTATTTTGGGGGAATATAGAGGCAACTCTATATTTCCCCAACAAAGAACAAAAATAAAATTTTATAGACGGATTTGAAATCGGGCAGAAACTATTATTAAACTTAGATTTAAATTACTGGAAATTTGTTTATTATGCGCAATCTCTCTCAATAAAGATGTGAAGCGCGACGACCGTGCACCAACTCAGTTTGCGAGCAACTGACTTCACACTGGTGCGCAGTAAGTATACTTGCTAGCACCACTGAGTTAATACGAGTTGAAAAATTCATTCGCCTCGTCTTTACTTTATAAGGCAATGGGCCTTAGGCATTCTTCACTTAGACATGGTTCCATAGAAATACGCTGAGCCTGTTATTACTCGTTACTTTATAAACGAGTATAAAATTACTGGACCTCACGCTGGGGTCAATTAAAATGCAAGCATTTTATTGTGTTTAGACTAACTGGTAGTTAGTTTATATCAGGCGTTTACACGGCACGCTTTTAAATTAGATTTTAATTGAAGTGTTCATTACGAACAATTAATTTACATGTGGTTTTAATTTAATTTTTCTGTTACGCAACCTGTCGGCAGTGGCACTGAACATGCGAAGTAATTTGAGTAAAACATCATAAATTGATTTGATGATTTTCATTTAAAAACTTTAAGACTACATAAAAGGAATATAAATATAATTCAATAAAAAAATTGAGAAATTTATTTATCCAGGACTTCATTTTGTTTAGTTAAATAAAGGCACGTGCCCCAGTAAAAAACTTTTTTTTAAACTATGTATTTCTGACTCATTGGGAAGTTATTTTAAAAGTTGTATCAAAGAGACAGACACACAAGAAAGCGAGTTAAAAAAAGCTAGGAAATAATGGATAAATCCTGTAGTTAATATAACGGATAAAACAGCAACGCAGTTATTTGATAATAAAGCCAATGGAATCTGTAAAACGCTTAGCATATATGTAACTTTAGTTAATTGCTGTAAAGAGAATCTTGAGAGAAGTCAGGCGTCTAGCAAATGAAACATGAACTTCAGATTAAACTGAATAATCATTCACTAGGTCTACTATCGAAGAATTAAACACATTGTTTATGCCTAGTACTTATCAAATCCGGTTCTTTGTCTTAACAACAACTAGTTTAGCGATTTTCTGGAGATAAGTGCCACTATTATTGTGTAATGTCTAAAGGCTTGGACGTTTGGACATATCAAAATCAATGTTATGCGGCACAAATGTTTGATTCTGCTGTACGACCTTATCACAATAATAGAGATACAGGTATTTAAAAAGCGTGATAAAAAATACCGATGTGCTTGTATATACATGAAGTATTTGTTTGTTGGGATGAAGGTAGTCTTTTAATACTAAAATAAAATAAATATTCGGGACGTTTTTGCACTCAAGGTCATCTGACGCTAAACTGAGCAAAGCTTGTAATAATTATGGCTGCCAGAGACTGATATACATACACATATATTTTTAAATACATACTTAAATGATATAGAACAAACACAAAATGTTCATCACATGAATGCACAAAGCGCAAAAGGCAGTTTCACTCCCAACTGGACCAACAGGGCTAATCAAACTCTGTATGTGTGTCCCCAATCATAATTCACCGTTTTCCACTACTACTGAGTATAGGTCTTCTATTCTGTGCGTAATTTTTTGCAGTCTTATGCCAGCCTTGTCTATTGCTTTTCTGCAACTAACGAGTTGGAGTCTGCTGCATTATACCTAGAGAATTAACGAACAGCACCCTGTAGATTTACCCAAGTGGACAATGTGGACATTTCCTCAGACAAATATCTTTTCCGGGATGAAAAGTATGTTATAGTTGTATAAGATACTTTTCGTCCCGGATTGCCCCCGATCCTTTGCTCTGTTAACTCTGAACTAATAATCTAACAAACGCACTTTTGAATAGGTTGAGATTATGAGTACTTAGGTCATTGAGGGTGATCTTTGATGCATCATTATTATTCATCATCATCATCAGCAACCAGAAGACGTCCATTGCTGAACGTAGGCCTCCCCCTTTCATCATTATTATTACCGTTTACCATTCCCTCAGTGCCTGAAAAGCTTTTTTCTTGACATTGATTTTGTACATAATAAAATAATGCCTTGTATATTTATTGCAACATGGTACTAACATGAAGGCAAACTGAAACAGTTCTCTAACCATTTACTTTGTCTTTTTGTTTATATTGTTTTAGATAAAATTAACTGATTGTTTTCCTGTTTATCTGTTTTTGTGGCATTGCAATTACACGTTGTTTGGCATGTTGCCAGTGTTCGTGATTTTAATTATCCTATAATTAGTAACAGATTAGATTTAGTCTAGTTTAACAATAAAATGCGCTCAGTCATTGCAGTTCTTAGATTAGTGCAATGTGCAGTAATAAACCAGCTATATTTTAGAGTTGGCTAAAAGTGGGAAGTAATTTTTTTGGTTGGGTGACTGTTACTTTGTTTTGATAATGCGATAGTGGCCCCTCTACTTAACTTTACAGATAAACTGTACATCGTAGTTTTTATATGCATTTCGATTATGAATACCGTTGTTTAGCGTGACCAAAGCTCGTGGTATGGCGCGCCCTGCTGTGTGGATATAATTAAGTACTTTGCTTTATCTAGTTTCGTTTGTCGTTAGAAACTTGCAAAGCTCGCCACAACCTGCAAATATTTCTTAATGTGATTCTCTATATTATTTTCAAACAGTCATGGTTGGTGTATAAACGCATTTAGGTTGCTACGAACAAAATGTGATTTTTTGTTTCATAGATACATTGTTTTTCTACTGATGTTCCCACTATGACGATAACAATAACCTCTGCCTATCGGGCCCGCTAGTATTGCTGTAAATTTTTCAGCAAAATTTGATGTTAACATAAAATAAACCCAGGCCGCAGCCGTACAGCTGACGTCAGTTTATCGCGATCTAACCCGGAGCGAGTAACATAATAAAAAGAGGCATAGATTAATACAACAATAAGCGAGAGGCGTGGCTCTGGTAACATGATGCGGAGATACCGCGACCTCCGCTCTCCGACCTCGCTCCCGAGTGAATCAGACTTTCCGCCTTTAATTAGATCATGAATGTCGGTGGACAACGCGAGCTTATGAAACTGGCTGACGGCTAAAGCTGATGCTGTCAGCTAATGTGCTACTACTTTTAAATCAAATGGCGATACCTACCGTGACATTGCGTATCTAAAGCCCGATGCAGACAATGCGCAGTAAACTGGTGCGTGTACTTACGCAAGTGCTGCGCTTCATGTGCAGCGGGTACTACGCAACTTCCACTGCCACTGGCACTAAGTAAAAAGTGTTTTAGCTCGTTGCAGACGATACGCGGTAAACTAGCGTGAGTGATATTTGCACAAGTACTGCGCATCGTCTGTAACGGGCTTAAATTATAATTTTGAAAATTTCACGACGTATTCGAAAAGTGATCTTCTTAACTTATAAACCTCGACGAATTTTGATCAAATATAGCTAAAACAATCACAATAAAACCGGCTTTCAATAAAAAGCATTCAAATCGGTTGAGCTGTTTGAAGAAAAATTATAACAAACAAAACTTAAGTCACCATCCTTTTACCCGAAAAATGCGTTTCGGGTTTTCAACAAACGAGTTTTTTTTTTCTTCTTTTTTACCCTATTCGGAAAACAAACTGCTGAAACTAACTAATTATAGTAAGTAGATAGTAGCCGCAAGCCATAAAAAGGGTAAAATACCTTCTCCGTTCCGTTGTGGGTAAAAAGCGTGATGAATAGCAAGCTATGTAGACTGGGTGGGTACTGCGGCTAAGAAGAGTGGTACGTACCACTATTCAATATTATTCAATCAATCCACTGAACTATCGCACTCGATAGACGTACAAAAGAGATTCCTATGGTTAGCAAAAACAACAGACAATGATAAATTATCACATACTAATTTTATGTTGATAAATTTTTACAGCAATGTGTTGTATTTATTTTATTAGTGTTTTTTTTAATTTTATTCCTTTTTTTATTACGATGATTATTTTTGTTTATCAAATCACGACATAAATTTTAGTGGAATTGTCCCGTTTAGATGATCACAAAATAAGATTTCTAACTGTCAAATACGGGTCAAATTGAGTACCTTCTTCGTTTTTCGAAGTCAGTATATAAGAGTTAAACAATTAGTTCAGATAAAAAGCATATGAACTCGAAATATCTGTCCACACTGGTCCATCTATACAAGTGGGCAGTGAATGCTATATTAAGGTTTATCACGGTCGGTGAAAAGTTGTAGTGCCACATTTTTGGCGGGTAAACTATTTCATTGAAAAATCTTTTCATCATACAATATTACATCAGTTGCGACATGACTTGTCGATTTTTTTTCTCGGTATTGGCGTATTTGTTTCCGCCATTTTACCGCAAACTAATAATTACTAGTGACCCACTTAACAAAATAAAAATAATTAATAAAATAAAACAGTCGCCATGACGTGAGCATTTTTGCGACCACTGATAGTGGCCGAACTGACCAGATTATGGTTAATTTTTAGCTAAAATTTACCCATTTACGATTAGGTAAAACTTTTCCAACTGGCAACTTTTTCATGCTCTGTAGATTATTCTATAATGAACCCCTATCTAACAGGCTATTGGACAGGTATTTAATTTCTGTAAAATATTAGGTTTAAGTAATATATAATTAATTGTACTTAATACATATACTAAAGAAATTATTTTAAAATTGTTAGTATGGAGTTTGCATGGCGTAGTTGCAATTGACGTCATTTGTAAGTATAATGCGCTAATTTTAGTTTTGGTGATCGACTATATTTATGATCAGCTTTTCATAAGACATATAATTCATTCGGTTTTACAAATAATTCATTCGGTAGCCTATTATAGTTATTGTTATCACACGACCTAATTTTTGGCATGTCTAAGCTCCGCCAACTTAGTATGGGTCACCATCAGATATTTCAACGGTAACAGCAATGGTGCCTAGTTGTTATTAGCACGGATAGATGCGACCAGAAATGAACCGAAGGGAACAGAAATATCTACCAATGTATATCTAGCCACTAGCGTACCACAAAATTCACCTAAAAATTTATAATTAATTAAGTGGAGCCATTTGATGACTAACGCCAGTTTCCTTCCATCTTTTCAATTATTCCAAGCAGGGCTTTTTCAGTTATAGAGCACAAAATTTCCCAATTTTTTACGGTAACCAATGAAACCGTGAGTACTGAACTGGTTAGCAGTGGATTACTTAAGGCCGAGAAACTGATATATTATGTAGGTTATGAATGTGATTTATCAGTCTGGTCGGTGTGCCCAATAGTAGGTTAATATAGTGCACAAAGTTCCTTATTCCATTTTGGCTCATAAAAATGTCTTAATTGGTGAAAGATTACCTACGCCCAAACTGAGGTCAACCATTCTCTTTGTGGTTTTGTCGCAAAATATTAGCGGTCAAAACGTAATGAATTAGCAGTTCATAAATGTAACTAAATTGATATAAATTTTAGCGCAATTTGTAAGTTAAAAACATTAAGTCAATGACATTAAAAATTATAAATATCAGGTCAGCGCTTTCAAAGTGTCTAAACCTCAGATCATAGAAACAAAGGAGATATCCCTTAGTACAATTATCGTCCTTGTTCAAAATATGTCTCCATGTTCTTAATTTTTTTACTATACCGCGAAAGCGCTTAACGCAACTGTAAGTACGAATCACACATTAAGAATCTTGCAGCGACACCAATGAACTAACTAATAGTCAATATGCAAAAAAAAAACGGTCAAGTACGAGTAGGACTCGTGCGAGCGCGAGGCTAAAAAAACTAACTGAAGCTGAAATATTGAAAGACAAACTTAAATTTGTAGTTGACAATAAGGTTATTTAATACATAACAACTACAAAATGTAAGTTTGTAATAGTAAAACAATATTTTTTATATGATATAACTTCAAATTAACAACTTTTAGATTTATTCCTTTATATGTGCTGTAAGACCTTGCCTCATGCCAAAATTAATGATTCTAGGTCAACGGGAAGTACCCTATAGGTTTTGATTCCCCTGTGAAATCACAAAATATACGCCTTAAACGTTCATATCTTTTGATTGCGTTGACTTACATTACAACTTATTTTTTAACAGCCGAAAGAAACCATAGACCCAAGTATTTAGTATAAATTTCAACTTTATACCTTTACGCGTTCTTGAGAAAAAGGGTCTGACAGACGGACAGACGGACAACTAAGTGATCCTATAAGGGTTCCGTTTTTTTCCTTTTGAGGTACGGAACCCTAAACAGGGCGGCAAGCTCATCTGCTGGGTGGGTTCGACTAAAACTAAAGACATCAAGCCATATTTAAGCCAAATGAGTTTGCACTCTCCACGCCACCTCACCATATCTCCCTTGTTTGACTGATCTGTGGTCCAAACCAAAAGCTAAACTAAAATCAAACTTAAAGTTATATGATTATTTACGGGATATTTACCGTGGCAAGGTTGTGGAATGAGCTCCCAATATTTCGGCGCAGTTACATGCACCATGTTCACGGGAAGACTGAAGAATGCGGGTCAGTGGTTGGTCGAACAGTGAAAAAGTTAGGTGCAGACATAACGATCTACCCTCTTTCTTAGTATTTTGCTACGGTTATCACTGGAACTCGAACTCGAACCTAAGTCTCGACAAAACACACTCACTGTATCACTACGTATAGTATTTTGAACACATTTAGAACGCGATCTTTAGTGAACAACCGTGATAGTTTAAAACAGTGTTTTACTATTACTTAATTATATAACAATTACAATGCAATTGAATTTTAGTGTATTTTGTATGTATGTATGTATGCAGTATGTTTAGTTAATTTTACCGTTTTTATTAAGATACTTAAAATTTATTTAAAAAGATATAAAAAAAAAAATATATGATCACAATAAAAATTGAATAAAGAAGTTTTTAAACAAAATAAAAATATTACTAAACATTTTTTTAATGGAATTAATTGTATTTAATGGAACTTAAAAAACAGAAAAAAAAAAAATATAAACTAAAAACTAAAACTTAAAACAACTAAATAAAAGCTAAAATTAAACTAAAAGATGATTTAAAACCTAAAACTATTACAACCAAACATTAAAATTATAATAAAAAAAAACATCAAATTAAAACCTAACTACACTCTATTAAACCGCTACCAGTGGGAACTGTTCCCAAAATGCTGGCCCCATTACCACGTTGTATGGCGATAACGTATCCCTTTGAGCAAAGTAGAGGCCGACATCGACCAGACGTTACATTTGTATTGTTATTGTTCTGCTTAAATATCACAAAAGTAAATTTTGTATGCGACAAACAATTTATATCTTCAAATATGTCCAAATGCGCAAGCGAGATAGCAATCGCACAAAACTGGCTCTATATTTTTATATTATGTATTTAGTCTATTTTTGTTGCAAGCTTAATGAGACATTGTTTTAACGACATGATATTTAAATTAGTTAGTACGTTTCTCCGAAAAACTCAGGATACTTTTTCGTGAATTTTGTACTAGACTCAACATCTCTATGTGTGAATTATTGACTAAGCTCGGTCAAAGCATTTATTTGATCTGAGTAGTTTCTGACAGTTGCAATATCATTGTAAAAAGTCGATTACTTCTGATCACATTCCCTTGGTTTTTGAACGTTATACTGTAGCAGGTACAATGGTACATGCTATATGCTTTATGTTTTTATTCAGCCTTTTACAATGCTATTGTAGCTGTCAGTGCAAATACATACTTAAACTGAGCATAATCTGCTTATCTTTTACCATTTTCTTGCATTAAATTTATTGTAAAATTTTAATTCCTTACACTTAAGCTTACATAATAATATTATGATAAGACGTAAAGTAGTCGTTTTATGCCCCTTTTATATTTTTTAACACCTTAAACTTAAACTTATAACACCCGTTTTACGTCGGGACGTAAAACGGGTGTTATAAGTCTTTGGATCGCAGCTCCCAAACGGCTGAACTAATTTTGATATTTTTGTTTGAAAGACAACTTAACCGAAAGTTCTTAGCTATGATTTTTAATAGGGAAGAACATTTTCTACTTATAGAGTTGTTTATTCGCAATATTTATTCACTATTAAATAGCCGACAATATTAAGGTGAAGAATTCGTGCAAAAACAAGAAAATATAAACTTCAACACATAAATTAAACTGTCGTTCCCTACAGCTCCGTTTTTGAAACCTTGTAGTTTGTAATTACGTGTGTAAAAAGCTTGTTTAAAAGTCATTTCGGCTAAATTCACCTGTGATACATTTATTTTAAGTAAAGCATAAGTTTAAAAGGTCGGACTGTTAGGCAACTGTCAACGAAATTAAAGGCAAGTTTTCATTTTCATTTTTTTAATGATACTAAAATAATAAACCAGGGTAGTGCGAATTGGGCTCACGCAATGAGGGTTCCATACTACCATAAAATACAAAAATATATAACACAATATATTATTTGTTGATTTAGTTTAGAGTGTTTACTATAATCATGCCAAGTTTGATCTTTAAACTTATTACCTTTTTTACACTAGAGCAAAGACAAAAATACGCTAAACAAGTATAAATTTAAATTAATAAATAAAATTTACTAAAATATTTTTTTATTAACAATAGGCTTGCGTTTGACCACCATCTCGCCTGATGTTAAGCGATGATGCGGTCTACGTTTGAGCATGCTTGCCAAGAAGAAACCGATTCACTCGTGATTTGAAAACATCCAAATTGTAACCATTGCAGAACAACCATTCAGGCAGCGCATTCCACAGACTAGCAGTTCGCACAATAAATGTGGAATCAAAGCGCTTCGGAATATCAACCATAAAGCGACGATCTTTCGTGCCTGCTCTGGCAGTCCGATAGAAAAATGGGCAGGAGGGAATTAGATCGTACAGATCCGACGCACACTCTCCGAAATGTATCCGATATAAAACCGATATACCTACTAGCAACTTGACGTCGATTCTCAAGACTAAGAAGCAAGATCTGATAATCTTCAAACAGTTTGGGAGCTACGATGCCACAGACAGATACACAGAAGCACAGACGCAGAGACAGCCACACAGAGACATAATTATATACACAGACACACAGATACACGTGTTAAACTATATCACCACTCTTTTTGCGTTGGGGGCTAAAAATATGTTTGTTGTTTTGTTAATCCCCCTTCCGCCGTAATATTACATATTCTGTGAACATAAACGAGTCATCAATTATGTACATTCAATATATAAAATAAGAGCTGGTACAAAAATATCAAACAAACAATTTGCAGTGTTACCTATAATTTAATAAAGTTTTTGCTCGAGGTTGAGTGCACGTGCCAAAATGCTGGTATTCCTAAATAGGTGTCTCGGGAGCCTTCAATGTTCGCTTATCAGGCGATGTACTAGCAATCACAGAAACTTTAGTAACGTTCTGGTTCCTACGATAGTTATATTTATCTAACGTATTTATCGTTCATTTCTCCATCTTAAAAAAAAACTAGCGGTCCGCCCCAGCTTTGCACGGGTATAAATTATAGCCTATGTCACCCGGGGATAGTGTAGCTTCCTAACAGTGAAAGAATTTTTCAAATCGGTTCAGTATTTTCGGAGCCTATTCAATGCAAACAAACAAACAATCAAATCTTTCCTCTTTATAATATTAGTATAGATATAGAACTTATTATTATTAACAGTCTGTTCCCTAGCTAGAGTTAGCTTTTTCGCATATTTTCAACATATTGAAGATAGATTATAAATGAGTAGGAATTTAAAAAAAAAACACATTGGATTTTTATTTGTTAAAAATAAACATTAGTTAAAAGTAAACATTAAAGACAATAACTTATAATAGATTTTCATTTATTTATTTCTATTTAGTTATTATTGTCTTAAAAAATGTTTAAAATATACGAATAAGATAGCTGTTGCGAGAAACTGGCTGTTAATAAAAAAAATATCACTAGGCAATTATAATCCTTAACTTTTTCAGCCCCCGATGTTCGCTGATATAGCAGGAGGCAAGGTTTACCAATCAAAACCGCAAGAAGGTCGCACTCCCATAATTACTTGGTCACTTTAAGGGATAATATCCATCTCAATTGATCAAGTAAGACTCCAATAAAATAATAATATGTTATATAAGGACACTTTAAGAAGTACAACTTTAAAATCGAATTATATTTGTTACGGTAAGCCGATTTACCACATTTCGCACTGGATGACATTTATAATCAATCAAAAACCAATTATATGCAGGTACCAGCGATGTCCAACTGTTTTTGAAATTAGGTTCAGTTTTTCAGCGACACTCTAATTATCAAAATAATAAAGCAATTTTTTGATGAAATAACCTTTTTTGATGCACCAATAGAAGTAATTCTGCGGTAATACAGACGAAGGCAAAACGATCCATTGTTTAACCGTTCTGTTTAAAAAAGAGTAGGCAAACACTTGAGGAGACTTTGTATTTTGATCATGTAAAAGTGATGTTTAAACATTCGCTTAGTCATCAAGCTCCTGAAGCTTTATCTCGTCCACTGTACATCAAACTCTTTAACCCGTAGGTACAATAGAACACGATCGCGATTGTTTATCTGCCTCTCGTTTTCACTGGCGAGCGGTCGACACTCGAAGGTCAGATCGAAATTAAAAGTGTTTTAGTATCTGCTTAAGGAGACTTATTACTGAGCTGGGTGTCTGACCAGAACTTCCTGACACAAAAGATATTGGTGCCATTTGCATTAGGAAAAAAATAATTAAGTCGTAGTTTATATACTTGATGGACAGCTGCATAACATTGTAAAAAAAATTCTTTTAATATTTTACTGTATATTGGCTATTAGCTACAATCGTATGATCAAAAAGCTGGTGAAATGATTACATTTTATTTTAGTTTTGCTTTTTACAACGCCATGGCAACTGGCAGACGCACTTTTTTAGCTACTGCACTTAAGTAAATAAAAGCACTTGCCTATTAAAAATACGGGCTTAATTGAGAACCTTCCTCCTTTTTCGAAGTCGCTAAAAATAAGGAGCTGCCAATATTCCAATAATAATATACATTTTTAGGTATATGGCTTAAGATATGGGTGCTATGTTTTTTTTTTGTGTGTCTCTCTCTCTCTCTCTCTGGCAGTTTAGCCTTCACAATGAAATCTCATTCTATAAATGACCGAACAACGCTCAATGAAACTCAACTATCAATGACGAATTAAATCTTTGTTAATACTCGGAAGAAGCTCAAGTTATAAAAAATGCGCTCAATACAATATATAGGTCCTAAAATTTGAAACACTTTTTCAGAAATATCGTAATCAATATTCCTATGTAATGGAATTCTTTTGTAAATAAAAGGAGAATTCTTAAGTATGTTTCAAAAAGTTAATTTGGGTTACCGGCGAAGTGCAACAGAATACAATCAAAACTTTAATATTGGCATTTTTTCTCGTTTACTAAATAAATTAATGTGAAAGGTGTGACTGCCGATAGAAACTTGTCAATAGAAAATAAGCAAGCCATATTTAATTATTATATTTTTTTAAATAACGGCGACGAAAACTTAGTAATTATACGAAATACATCAACAAGTGCTAGAATTATTTAATTATCGAAGTGCATTTATTATGCATTTTTTGAGATAACTGAGACGAAAACTAAGTTTTGGTACAAAAGACACCAATGAGTGCTAGAATTATTTAACTATCGAAGTGCATTTATTACGTATTTTTTGTGATGACTGAGACGAAAACTAAGTTTTAAAACAAAAGACATCAACGAGTGCCAGAATTATTTAATTATCAAAGTGCATTTATTACGCATTTTTTGAGATAACTGAGACGAAAACTAAGTTTTGGTACAAAAGACACCAATGAGTGCCAGAATTATTTAATTATAGAAGTGCATTTCTTACGAATTTTTTGAGATGACTGAGACCAAAATCAAATTTTAATACAAAAGACATCAACGAGTGCCAGAATTATTTTATTATCGAAGTGCATTTATTACGAATTTTTTGAGATGACAGACGAAAACTAAGTTTTAATACAAAAAAGTTCAACAAGTGCTAGAATAATTTAATTATCGAAGTGCATTTTTTGTGATGACTGAGACGAAAACTAAGTTTTAATACAAAATACATCAAAGAGTGCCAGTATTATTTCATTATCGAAGTGCGTTTGTTACGCATTTTTCGAGATGAGTGAGGCCAAAACTAAGTATTAATACAAAAGCCATCAACGAGTGCCAGAATTATGTAATTAGTGCTGAAAGAAATATTGTAAAATCACACTAGTCCGTTCGAAACATTTTACATAATCTTACAAAACGTAATAACAAAAACGTAATAGGTGCAATATAGCAGGCAATGTGGCTAATTCGCACGCGTATCGTGACGTGTGGCCATAGTATCGCGCCGTCCGATGCGGATCTTGGCAATTTGTGGGCTGGCTCGTGCGCGGGCGCTGATAAACTTGCCATTCGCTGTCACCGTACAGCAGCCGATGAGCAGTATGGACATAAACAAGGCAATAGTAAAATAAGAAAAGTAAACAAAATAGAAACCTTTTTCAGTTGCGGTACAATAAAACTTGTACTATACATACTTTTTTTTTATTTGGAAATAATGTTTTTTTTTTTATAAAGCAATGTGTTTGTTAGCCTTCTTGCCTGATGCTAAGCGTAGATACGGTCTACAATAAAGCACGGCATTGATCATTTTAAAAGTTTGAAATGTTGAAATTGGCTTTTATAACAATAAAATATACAAACAAAAAGCAGTTGAATTATCTTTTTTTGAATATTATTCCTTAAGGGGATGAAATAATGTATGAGTTTGTCAGATTTAACGTAAAGGCCGAATTAGAGGGGACAAATGAACGTTTATATAATAAATAAAATAAATAAATAAAAATCTGGGACATTTTTGCACACACGGTCATCTGATCCCAAACTAAGCAAAGCTTGTATTATGGCTGCCAGAAACTGATATACGTACATATATATTTTTAAATACATACTTAAATAGATATTAATACCCAGACATAGAACAAACACAAATGTTCATCACACAAATGTTTGTCCTAGATGGGAATCGAACCCACGCCCCCAAGCACAGAAGATAGGTTCCCTACCAACTGAACCACCGGGGCAGTCAAAAATGAAAAATAGGTATATGTGTACCAAGTCACGGACAAAAGCTAGTATTGATTATAATTTAGTAACTCTGTAGATGTATCAAAACAATAAAAGAATTAGGTTAGGTTATGATTATAACAAAGTTTTATGTAAAAAAATCCAACGTATAAATGAAACAAAAACTAGATGCTATTTGGTTAGAAATAGGTAAAAGAGCATTTTTGCGACCTTTATTGATTGAATCGAATACATATACAATTATTAAACGGAGAAGCATTTGTATTATTACGTTTATTTTCTTATCTATTGTAAGTATTTGATATAAACGAAGATTTATGAGCGCAAATCGAAGCTTCTAATTGGTTGAAATCTTGGAGTTTGCGCTGCAAGTAGTTTAGTTACAATTTAGATGACCAATAAAATTTAGTTACAATGAAATAATTCCTCAGAACTCAATGCAGGTGTAGTCGTGTTGTCATATCTCCGAATTATAATAGATACAAGCTAAATAAACTTTAATCAAAGTAAATACCAACTAATAGTTTAACTTTAATACTTGGAACATAAGGTTTAGATTTCATTGTGACTGTCAGCGTATGCAATGGTTTAGGTATACTGCAAGTGGAGCGCAGAGTCTAAATAATACTTATTTATTTATCATGTATAGTATAATTGCGAAAGTGTTTTTTGTTGGTTTCTTTGTTTCTCTTTCACGTAGCAATTGGATGGAAGTGATTTTTTGCATAGAGATAGCAAAATAAGAAGCTTCATCATCATCATCATTGACGTCTTCGGATTGATGATCAGAAGACGTCAACTGCTGATAATAGGCCTCCCCCGTAGGGGGGTCTTATAATCCCCACGCTTGGCAGATGGCTTGAAGTTCGCAAAGTATTCACTGTGCAGTAGGAGGATACTGCTGCTCATACCCGAGTTCACTGCAGGCTCGCGTTGCAGTGAACCCGGGTATATACATAATCTATAAAAAATAGTTTTTTTTTTTCTTTGCTTAGTGCTCACTTACTAATATTAAATTTATCTACGTTTTTTCAACATAACATGTAAGCTAGTAAAAGCCAGAATAAAAAAACTTTTCATTATATCATAATGGCGAAATTTTATGTGATAATCTTGGAGCGTCTTGAAATATCTTTTCTGTCATAATGAAAAGTTTTTTTATGCTGGCTTTTAATAGCTTACATGTTATGTTGAAAAAATGTAGAAAAATATTTACATATGTTCGGTAGAAAAGATATTTTAAGACGCTCCAAGATTATCACACAAAAATTTTCGCCATTGTTCTTTGATGCTTCTAGACCCAGCTGTTTCGTCTGTGCGTTGACTGGTTAGTAAATGAATGAATTTAATATTTTATTGAGTAGATTTTTTCAGCTCTCAGCAATATTATTGTCCGGGGTCGTACAAAAAACTTGCTTTGTCAATATTAGGAAGTAATTAAGGTGCCTTTGACAGACCAATTAACTGTCGATGGGTTTTTTCGAACCGTGTAAGGCAATCGATGCTTCAATTTTGTGTTAAACTGTTGACTATAATGTAGTACTTTGTCAGGATAAACCCAAATTGTTAATTCTTTGGCTTATCTCCACCCACAGCGGACCTTTTATTGTGACAATGCTTTAAAGTGTAAGGCTATTTTGTACAAAGAATCAATAAAAGTAAGGTGGCTTGACACGTGATAAACAAAAATTATGGACTGTCAGTAATTTATAGAACAAATATAAGTATTTCTTAAAATATTTCACATTAATGAATACCGCCCTCAGTGTTGCAAAGTACGCATATTTACGACTGATCTAATATTCCATACATTTTCACACTTTTACCTACAGTAAATTGTATGGTATTGTACTTCATACTAATAATAAAATATTGGGCATATATTGACATTGGGTCCTTGAGGACAGGGTTCCCGGATCTCACAACATAAAAAAAACAGTGTCTGGTTTATGTGACCAAAATGCTGGCGTGTTTCTGCCTCAACGCATAAGCATTGCCATTCAGCGTGGTAATGCTACCAGCATGCTAGGTACGCTGTTAACTGATAGTAGGCTTGAGCATTTCGATACCTTTAGACCTTCAACGGTCTATGAGCAGTCTAACTTTTTTTGTAGTATAGATAGTTGGAGGGCCGGAGAAATACTTATTGTGCTTTTTATTCCTGAAAATAATTATTGCAAATAATTTACTTCTAGAAAAAAAAACGACTTTAAGACTATACCTACATGTACAAACTTAAACTAAAAACTTGAAAATTACAATTAAAACAGAGATTGAAAAACCTCATCAAAACTTTTGCTGAAGGGAACCACAAACCAAAACATCATCTGTGTATATATTTTTTGTTTTTGTAATTAAAAAAAAAATTACTAACTCTGAAATTTGGACCTACCAAACAAAAAAAAAACAAGAAAATCAATTCATAATTGGCGGCGTAATCGCGTAACAAACATACTAAAAATGACGAAAATATGGAGTAACTAGCGACCCGCCCGCCCGGCTTCGCACGGGTGTAATTTACGTGCTAAGCCGGGGCGGGTCGCTAGTTATATATATATAAACCTTCCTTGAAAATGTATCTAACTGATGGTGAAAACCGCATCAAAATCCGTTGCGTGGTTTAGGAGTTAGCGGCCATACAGACATACAGACAGACGCGGAAAGCGACTTCAATTTATACTATGTAGAGATAGAGATAAAAAAAGCTAATTGAGAACCTCTTTCCGAGCACATCCAAGATAAAACCTTGTTTTAAAACGATTTCTAACTGTCCAATAATTTATGTACGTATTTTTTATTTATGTAAAAGTTAGAAAAACTCAATCTCTAAGCTATATACTAGTACTTTATTAATAGCATTATCAAAGATTTCATTACATATATCTTTGAGTATTATTATCGGTGTTCCTAAACCTTAGATATCTCTTCTATACAAACACTTTGACAAACATTTTCTTGTAAAAAAAGTCTTGTCAATTACGCAATTGTTACGTACAAAATAGTAATTACCGTGCACCTTCCGTGTGCGACGTGAACAATGAAATCGATATCGAATCGAAAATCGTTTCGATAGAGAAATATGTAGATCTCGGTCAATCTTTTTTGTAGCACGCAATTTGATGGCTTTATTGAGTTTTTATAACGTTGCAGCTGGTTTGGATCCGCTAGTGTTTAAGTCTGTTATTTTTACTAGTTTTACACAAATGTGATGTTGAAATTTTCATGGAGAATTAAAAGAAAAATCAATAGAGAAAATTAAAATTCTAGATTTCCTACAATGCGATTCGATGTAAATCAGAATTTATATTTATTCTTTAATCAAACAGCTTATTCTTTAGAACTACCCCTGTTTTTGTTACTTTAGTAATAAATCGAAAATAGCGGCATAGTGTTGTTCATTCTCTACACTAAAACGGCTAAAATTATTGACGTCTCTTATTTCAAAACATCAGAAAATTATGCCAACAATTTTAGAGCTGTCAAATTTAGGTTAGTTTAAAGAATGGTACATCAAAATCGACGTCATTGTTTTTATAGTCCGAGAAACTAAATAGGTGTCATTCTTGCAGTCGCAAAACTAAAAGTTATAGTAAGTAGTTAGCGAGTATGTATGTATACATACTTGTAGGTATAGGTTGGAGGCCTATAGCCAAAACACTTTAACTTTTTTTGATAAATGTAATGTTTTGATATATGTCTTTCTTTCTTTAGTTTTTTGATAAATATGGTGTCTATACATTTGCGTAGGTTTAGAAATAGTCACTAGTAGGTGAAGTTATCAGAAATACACGATGGCAACATGTAAGGTGGGGGTTGAAATAATAATGCATTGCCACATGCGATGTTTCATTGGATTGGTAATTTAAAATCATAGTTAGGTTTGGTAAACGATTTTTGTTTACGTTACCAAAATATAATCCGTGAAAAACACAGTTTATAATGTATACAAATAAACTACTTAAAAATAAATATACAGTAAACTAAAAAAAATATTTAAATGCATCTTGGTGGATGGAAAAATAGTCAGTATGTTAGCAGCATTGACACGTTGAATGACAATGTGAGTTTTTTGGCCAAAGTAGGCGCCAGCCACTAGTCGCTTCCAACAAACAAAACAAAATGTGTTTGAACTTCTTTGTACAATAATATATTTGTAATTACAAACTTTATTGCCACGTGCTTTTTGTTGCTTTATTGGACCAGCAGATCAGTTGTATTCTGCTTCCATATAAAACTGGCTTGTCAATGTTCATGCCAAGTCAGAACGGTTATAAGCTCCTAAGACATCCACAGTCGTCAGTCTCACATGCAATGGGCGTAACATGAATGTTGAACGATCGCGCGTGCTATCAACTATCGGTTGCACAACTACAGAGTAATAGCAATTACAACAGCTGGCCATTGTTGTAGTTACCGATCGGCCTCACAGACCGCGACCTTCGGCGACGCGACTGCACGATTTTTTTGACCACTGTTCTGTAATTATATAAAGATGATAAAACTAGAACGGCGAAGAAAATGAGGTTTTCCGAACAGCAATTTAAAAAAAGTTGTTCATAAAAATGCGATAGATGGCGTTGACGACACATGGATCTGAATATTTTGCAAAACTACAGACAAATTAAGGTAAATAAAAAAACTTGTTTATTCTCATAGACAGACAATATCTATCTGTACGACTGACAATGTCTGCCATGCTAGTTTTTGTGTAATTTTATTTAAAAAAAAATGCTTTTTCCTATCCGTTTTATTGATCAAATGCTAAAAAAATTGATTCATACCTCATCAGCATCATCTATCGATGGTTGCAGAACTATGTTCCTCCAGCTGTCAGAAAACCTACCATTACATTGCTGTTATCACTAATGTAATCATATTGTGATGATATTTTTTTCTATGAAAGTACTTTTTTCGGTTATATACTATTTTGAAATGTAATGACATTTTATTTCCATGTATGTCAGCTAAGAAAACGGATTAACATTTCATTATTTTAACGATTGTTTCAAAAGTTACGAAAAAGTTTCTTCACTCAATAAAACTTGATTATTTTCTTTATTTATTTACAAAAATATTAGTTTTTTCGTTTTAAACATATTGTATTTTTAATTTATTTATAAACTAGTAGGCCGCCCCTGCTTCGCACGGGCGAAGCCGGGATATATAGCCTATGTCAACCGGGGATAGTGCAGCATCCCAACAGTGAAATAATTTTTCAAATCGGTTCAGTAGTTCCGGAGCCTATTCAATGCAAACAAACAAACAATCAAATCTTTCCTCTTTATAATATTAGTATAGAAGTATAGACTAGTGAATTGTGGGTCTAGCACAAGTATTGTGGTATAAAAGGCCCAGTGGTTTGGGGTTTGGGTGTAGTTATTTTGTTTAGTTAATAAAGGCTATCAGGGGATAAAAAGATAATGTAGTTTCGAGTTAGAATATTTTCGTAAACATATTGCCAGGAATAAATGCAAATTACATCAACTAAGATTAAGATGTAAGTATCATCAGCTCTATGACGATACTCACCCCGCACTTCGATTGCTCTTTCTGATATTGACACTCATTAGTCTATTTATTAATACTGTAGATTGGTTATCTTAAATAGTATTACCTTCTGTTAATAACGATACCGATAGCGTGTTCTACATGCATTGACACGCAATGCCTGTCTTGCGGAAGCCGTTTGATGAGTGGCAGATAAATTTGATACTAGGATTGGTAAAAATTGTATTCTAAAGTTACATAACTAGTAATTACTGAGAGATTCGTTATCACGTCACACTAATATAAAAAAGTATTTGTCGTCACTTCTGGCCGATGCAACACGTGATTAAAATGCTATGAGAAATTCGTTATCACGTCCCACTAATAAATAAAAAAAAGATTTGTCGCGTTTAAATGCAAAATTGTGTCATCGACAATAAGCGATGGATGGATGGATCTTATTACTTAACAACCAGAAGGATAGTGATGTTTTTCAACCGACTGAGGTTCTCAATTAACCTTTTTGTTTTATCGTATATCGTAATATTCCATATTCGCTAACTGTGAACCGATTTTAATGGGTTATTTTTTATTGATTTACCTATATTCTTTTTTGTCGGTTTAGTTATTATATTCTTTTTTATTGATATAACAATATTCTTCTGTTCATTAATTTAGCTATTTAGGATGGTCCCTATTTTTAAATTTAAAAAATATTCCACCTCCAATATTATGATATATGAATCCCATAAGGATATTAAAGTTCATCCACTACCCGGGGAAAAGTTTTTTTTTTTAATTATTCTAGATATAGTAATGCATGTGTTCACGTAATGATAGATTGAGCTATACAATTTAATAAAAATCATTTTATCCAGCTCAAGGAAAAATGGTGTCACCTTGCGTTGAATATAACAATTATACAATAAAATATAATAAAATATTAACAATATTAATAAAAGTCGTTTTATCAATAAAGACACGTGATTTGTGTGAGAATTTGTTTACTGATACGATAAAATGCATAAGAAACCATAATTATCAAAAGTAACAGTAACAAGCTTTTAGGGCCTATCAGTGTATCGTATCTGACACAGGATGCGAATTGTAAATCGAAAGTTTCAATATAATCGTGAGAACTTTACTTTTAAAACCATTTTTTTTTTGTATTTGATATCATTTTTATTTTTTTAATTGCTTATGTAACTGTGTGACTTTTTCTCTTTTCTGCAAGTAATTTATGTGACTAAGATATATGGAGATACCTACAGGGTTATAAGAAAAGGATATGCTAAGCTAAAGGGGTTCATTGTACTCATAATTATGAACAACTTGTACTATGGGACCAACCCTGAAAACGTTCCATATCAATTGGGTCCATATCAAATGTTCCATACATTTTGTCAAGTGTCATGCCCGTTTTATAGGGTTTGTATCCACGGATCCCGGTATCGGTTTGAATTAGCCACGGATACCGGCGAGTTGTATCCACCGATACCGGGATCCGTTTTTTTATATGGTACGGCTGATATATTTTTGCGATTTCAGGGTTGGTCCTAAAGTAAAAGTTTTTCATAATGATGATTATAACGAATTCTTTTAGCTTAGCATGCCCTTTTCTTATAACCCTGTATAATGGAATGTATAGGACGTATCTCCACTTCAATCTCGGCTGACACTAAACGACTTAAGACTCTCACGAAGCTTGAATAATGGAATTACTTTTGTGGCAAGTATCAATAAGAAACAAAAGCATGGTGGCAAGTAAGACACTTTCTAGAGCTCGGCTAGCTAGCAAGCTTTTTATTCAAGCGATTTTTTATCCGATACATTTCGGAGAGTGTGCGTCGGATCTACATGATCTTATTCCCTCCTTCCCGATTTTCTATCGGACTGCCAGAGTGGCTTTGGGTACGAAAAGGCGACACCGCTTCATGGTTGATAATCCAAAAACACGTACGAAGCACTTTGATTTTCTTTTTGTATTGTAAGAATTGTTAGTTTATGGAATGCACTGCCTGAATCCGTTCCCGGTAGTTACAATCTGGGTGTATACCTGGTTTCAATGTCAAAATTCAAAATTTGTATGTAATTCGATACGTATTTTACGTAGCGAATATTCGTACTTCACCCCCTGGTAGTTTTTTATGCCATACGTGGCAAACAAGCTAACGGGCCGCTTGATGGGAAGCGATCACGATCGCCTATGGATACCTGTGACACCAGGGGGCATCACAGATACGTCGTCGTCTCTTAAAGACTCTATTAACAGCCCTTTTGAAAAACCCCATGTTATAATTAGACTTATGTTTAGTTTGTCAGTAAAAAAACTTTAGATAGGTAGTAGAAAGCAGTCAGTAGTAGTAAAACTGAATATGCACTGAACGTACTTTCCAAGATGCATCGGAACAAAGAACAATATTCTGTTACCAGGAAAATCTAGACGGATAAATTATAATCTACTTCCATAAATACCTTTATACACACTTACTCAATGACGTATGGAAATATTCTGGGATTTTCGAACTTTCTATAGTTTATTTATTTTATTGTAGTAGACTTTGGAACTGGGGACTCTTTATGGGGTTTCCGTTTCAACACGGAAATTCACAAATAGCTATAACAAGAGTGGTGTTTACCATGAGGTAAATCCCGTTTTTTGTTTTTATTTTTCTACAGCAAAAGGAGGGTTATGAGTTTGACAGTCTATGTATGTATGTTCACTTGTTTCCTCTAATATCCTGAACTACTTATCATAATTATGTTCACCAATGAGGTGTCTATGTACGAGTCTCAATACTCTTCACGCTATAGGCTATATGACGTCATGCTAAAACTAATATGGCGGATTATATAACCTAATTTCGCAAGTCAAAAAACTTTTTTTTTGTTTAATTAATATATCATGTTTAGTATCAAAAAAAGAACTTAATAATAACATTTCAAATATCTAAAATTTTCTTATAAAAATCTTCATGTGTCCTTCATTGCTCTAAAACCACTAATCAGATTTTAACAAATTTGATGTTTCCTGATGCGTCTGAACATCGGGTGCTATAAGATATACGATGTTGCAAACCAATTTTTTGTGTGATAAATATATTGTGTTTGATATCAAAATAAAAGGCTTATAATAAGAACATTTTAAATAAATATAATTTGTCCAGGCTTTTTATTTGTAGTTGTTTTTTTTTTTTCTTTATTCTTGTTGTAATGACGGAAGTCCCTTTAACGATGTAATTAACCTGCTTAAATTGGACAAACGCACACGTGCAAGAGTAAGACACACGTATGTAATGATACATGCATCCTTCTCTAACTGCGCAACTTATATGCTGTCTGCAAAATGCATTAGGTTTCCGACGTGGATAAGCTAACTTATTGATGTAATGTAACTATATAAATATATTATTTACATTGCATATTTATATCATAAAGGGAGGCTTAAAAAACAACGTAGCACGATATTATTAGCGCCGAGAATAGACCTCAATCAGGGACCGCGCCTCCAATTTTTTACGACTCCATTGGTATGCTCGTAAAGACAAAAGATTATCACCTCGTCCATACAAAAGCATTATGCATACATTAACGGTAACGCATATATAATAACATATCTTAGGCCACGCACCCGTATTAACTCAGCTTGCTTGAGTAAGTGCAACCTCGCTCTCAATATCAGATAATTTGGCGACCTCGCTGGCGGTCTTTTAATTATTATCTTAGAGGATCGAACGGTTGACAACTGAGTCTCAAATGAGTGACGAGGTCAGGCTTACTGACTTACTGTTGTATGTGAGCTGGGCAGTTTTCGAAGAAGAACGCCAGGGTCTATAGGCATACTTTTAGTTGCTCAACGATGGCTTGTAATATCTATTGAAAGCTTACAGTTGCGTCGATTCAGGTTTGGCAGCTCTACGCTCCATAAACTACAAAATCTTCTCTTTATATTTACTGCGAAATTGCATGCACGTCAAAATTCTTACCTATATATAACATGGTTTATAGTTGTCTTTTGAAATTCGCCGCTGGCTTTCACGAATCACAAACAAAAAGTATTAAATGCCTTCCTGGTTTTAGATGATTTCCACGGGAGACATAGGTTTTTTTTTGGGATAAAAAGTAGCCGCTGTCATCTGCTTGAAATAAGAACAAATCACCACTTAAACACATTTTTACATATAATATTAATATGATATTAATAATAGTCATATTTCTATCCTTGTGATGTTTTTTTCAAAATATTGACTAATAAGTTCTAATTAAGTAGTGGAATGTAATTTGCTCTCCACAAACAAATATGACTTTACTTGTCAAAATTATTTGTAGAAGAAACATTATACACACACATCATCAGCCATTAAATTTCCACTGCTGAACAAGGCCTCCCTCTTAGAGAGGGGCGTTGCCATAATCCCCACGCTTGGCAGGCAGCTTGGAGATCGCAGTACGTTCACCGTGTACTAACAGGACGCTGCTGCCCATCCTCCGGTGGTTCTGGTCGCAGTTTTAGGACATAGCCGGGTCCAAAATTATTTCTTAACGGACCTCTAAACTGCAAAAGTAATCTACCTGCCAAATTTAAGAGATATTGTGATGAGTCAGTCAGACAGTTAGAGAATAAGTGCACTCACTTATTCGCTAACTAAATGCACAATACCACTGTATTTCACTTTTATTCCAATATATTTAAAGTCTTATCGTTTGTCTCATTCATTTCATCTTACGTTAACTACGCGTAATCTGTTTGAGAAGTGTGGAAATGGAAAAGCTTTACTTAGCAACTACATGACATTTCGTACAGCCACGCCCATTTGACGACAATGCCACCGACAAGGATGCGTGTTACTAAGAATGTGGAAAAACGAAAGTGTTCTTGGCCACGCTAAATGCTACAAATAATTAAAGTACACGTGTCTGGAGCGAGGCTACTGGTTGGCATTTCGGTTTTTGTAAGTTTTCACTCTTGTTCCAATTTTAATGACCCGCGATCGCAAATTTGGAGTTCCGTTGGATAAAATTGGAACTGCATTTGCTGATTATTCATATTATTAATTGTGTAAAATTCATGTAAACACTTGTTTGGTGGCTGAGCGGTAGCAAGTGGGCTTTATAATCTAATGGCAACCAGTTCGATCCCCGGCCCTGCACTGATGACTTATTTAATAAATAAATATTATTATGAAACTGGGCATACCCAAGATCTTTTAGGTTACTCTTCATATACCAAAAAGATGAGGTAGGTACTTACTTTAATGTTATTTTACACACAAAAGCTGTGATTTATTAATTTTATTTCTAGCTTCTAGTGCATTTTACTTCACGCCACAAAAAAGCAGAAACAGGAATAATTATTGGACGGAACTCTACATCAAAGACTATGTAAAACTTACCGAGATTAAAGTTGTAAAGCATTTATAAGTTACTAAGAATGATCGACATTAAAATGAAAACTGTATTAATTGCGCAATGATTATGTAGCAGCGTTTATTTTATTTTAATGCCAGTTATTCAAGGACCTTTGGCAATAACTAAACTTTACCTTAAATGCTAAAAATCATTGCCCTTATAAACTAAACTAATCAAAACTTAGATGAAGAATTAGATTTTATTTTTTTGCTTAGAATTTAGCTAAAACGTTTACCCCCATCGATCTCCAAAAGGGCCGGTTGGAAGCGACCTGCACCCAGCGTTTCCCTGCGGTCTCTTTTAGGTCTTCTGTCCATCTTGTGGGTGGATGTCCTACGCTGCGCTTACCGGTCCGTGGTCTCCATTCGAGAACCTTTCGGCTCCATCGGCCATCTGTTCTGCGTGCCCTGCCCACTGCAACTTCAACTTGCTTATCTGGTGGGATATGTCGGTAACTTTCATTCGTCTACGGATCTTCTCATTTCTGATTCGATCTCGTAGAGAAACCTCGAGTATAGCCCTCTCCATACTAGTTGTGTAACTTTAAACTTGCTTATGAGGTCCAAAGCGAGAGACTACGTTTCACTGCCGTATGTCATCGCTGGCAACAGACACTGGTTGAAGACCACCGTCACGTATTTTGGAAGATGGGTCTTACCATAGACAAATTTGATTTTCTTTGGTCTTACTTAGGTTATGTCTATAAAGGTGGTCACTCACTAAGAGCTTTCGCTTGTACTGTAACAATTCACATCCGAGCATTATGTTTACATTCAAATTCAATGTCTCAAAAATACTGATTATGACTTGAAAATGGCTCACATTGCATTCAACATTTTGCATATATTTATATATATATATTTATTTGATTGCACGAATACTGCGTTATGAAAATCTTGAAAATGAGTTACAAAAAATTACCAATGATGTGTATTAGAAACCTAGCTGGTGACTGGAATGACTGGGGATCATCTTAGGGCCGATTTAAAAGGTTATCTACTTTTTAGTTTAAGTTTGTACATGTAGGTATATGTGGTAGGTATAATTTTGAAGTCGTTTTTTTTTCTATAAAAATGTTTTTTTTAACATTTTTTTTTTAGTAATTAAATATTAGTCCATTGTTTATTTAACTTTTCCCAAAAATAATTAAGCCCCGACAAGTAGTAAGTACGCCTGCCAAGCGTGGGGATTATGGCAACACCCCTCTCTAAGAAGGAGGCCTTGTTCAGCAGTGAAAATTTAATGGCTGATGATGTATGTATGTATGTAAGTAGTAATTACAAAGGTACTCTCATTTTAAACATGGCTTGTGTAGCAGCGAAGGCATAATAAAGATCGTGAAAACAACTGATTCGATCATACACTTTCGAACGCTCACACACAGTCCTACAATTTATAACATTCACAGTTCAAACGGTTACAACATATTTAGTTGTAGATATATTTATTTAATATTTATAACATACTAGTTGAATCCCGCGGTGTTCCAATTTTTCCGCATTTTTTGGGAGAAAAATGATGCATACTATCTTCCTGCCAAATTTCGTTAAGATCGGTTTAGCCGTTTAGTCGTGTAAAGCGAACAAATATCCAGACAGAGAGATAGTTACATATAATATTATTATAGATATTTAAGCCTTATTGCATAAAACCTGTGATTCTATAATGTCGTTACGCAGATGCAATATCTCAAACCACCGAAGATAGAGTTGTTTCAGCGTATTTCGATTTCCCAGAAGCCAGTAGTTGTCCTTGCGCGCTTGAGGCATATTTCCCCTTCGTGCAGCATCAGTCCGATGCTAAGTTTGACATGTGGAATGCTAAGATAGGGCGCCATTCGTGGCCTGACACGACACAAGCGTGACTTTAAAACTTCACCAACCAGCTATTACTGACCTCTCGAAAACTTTGCACCACCCTTCGTAAACTAGCAACTTCACAAACTAGAGAAGGGAGAGGCAGGTCGTTCTAATATGGTTATAACATAATCCTATCCGTTGTCATCTCAATGCCGTCTGAAGCACGAAGATTCGAATTTTTTCTTCTCGTCTATTAATGATAATTAATTGTACGTTGTTAATATGTGGATCTGTCAATCGTATCATATTAATGTCAGTTTGTTTGCTTTATTGGTCCAACAAGGATTGTTTTTAAGAGGTATGCAAATTAGTAGGCTATTGTAGGTAGACTCTCTATTTGGCTAATCTATGATGGTAAGTATTGGATTGACAAGACGAAACTATCCTTCCGCTTTTCAAAATTAATATCTCTGTAAAAAGAAAATCTATATAATTTATTGTAATGTATATAAAAGGCAATGTGTGTAATGTATGTATGTTCCCTATGGACTTCGAAACGGCTGGACTGATTTTCAGGCAATCTTCAGATTAGCCCAGCGAGCGATCCTGTGAAGTTTGGTAGAGATTTATAAAAAAAAATCGCCACAATTAATTGACGCCGCTGGTGACAGGAGAGCTGGCTCATTCCTCGCGCAGAGAATTTCTTTAGCAATTCAACGCGGGAATGCAGCCAGCGTTCTTGGCACTTTACCACACGGGCAACATCTTGTTTTTGATTTTTTATTATATTAGTGTTAATTAGTAATAGTTAAGGTTTTTTTTATTTTCTTTGTTTGTTATACATTATATGTACATAGAAATAAAATTACAACATAGTGAAAAGAATTTATTGGTGTTTTAATATTTTCCCTACAAAAAACAAAAACAAGAATTGAAGTCTTGAATTGAACTAATATTATTATACATTAAATAAAGTTTTAGTTTTAATCTAAGTCAAAGGAGGTTGCTGTTGCTAACAAGCAGGTTGCATTGTTTTCATCTTACATTAAATTAATAAATAAATATTCGGGACATTTTTTTGCACACACGGTCATCTGACCCCAAACTAAGCAAAGCTTGTGATATGACTCATATACATACATATATAGTTAAAATACATACTTATATAGATATTAACAACCAGATATAGAACAAACACAAATGTTCATGACATAAATGTTTGTCCTAGGTGGGAATCGAACCCACGCCCCCAAGCTCAGAAGTTAGGTTGACTATCAACTGGACCAACGGGCTATCATTGGTAGATAGCTGATATTATAAGAAGTAACTTAGGCTACTTTTATTCCGGATATAACGCGGGTAAAACCGCGGACACTGCGAGTATCACTCATGTATAAAATTACTCGTATAATTAAGGCTTTATAGAACCTAGTTAGTATAGTTTAGTAAGTGTAGTTAGTATAGTTTTAGGCCTAAGAGGTAAACAATTAAATCTAGACAAATATAATATCTGGAGCAATAAATTGCAATTACTAGTACAGGTTCCTAAACACAAATAGAAAATTGTCTTCAGCCTACACATACAATAACGTCCGACACAAGGTGTAGCCAATGATATACAAGACTATCTTTATTGTCCAGACGTTAATTTAGAATATTTATTGAGCTACCGCCGACGTTAATAGCCAATATTTTGCTCTGGCCATTTGCTTTGGTATGCATAGATAACAACTAACCAATTAAATAAGACCCGGGCTTGAAGTATTTTGTACGTGAACTAACGTAATGCAAATACAAACTTTATAACATTTCATTATTAATTTCAGACAAAAGTAGTTAGTTATTTTAATTTTTTGTTGCGGCGTATAGCAATGAAGTGCAGAAATTAAACTCCAGGCATTTATTAGCTCTGACAGCTACAATAATAGCAGAATGCTTAAAAAGCTGAATCATCAATCGGGTACTTGCTACAATCTTACGTTAAAGAACATAATGAAAGTGATCACAATTCAAGGTTTTCATACCATACTTTTTTCCACAATGTTATTGCAGCTGTCAGAGCAAATAAATGCTTGGACTGAGAATAGGCAAACTAACTTAACTTTAACTAACTAAAATCATTCAGAGCACCTGGTTTATGCGACGCGTGACCAAAATGCTGGCGTGTTTCTGGCTCAACGCATAAGCATTATCAATCAGCGTGGTAATGCCGCCTGGATGCTGGCTACACTGCCAACTCATAGTGGGCTTGAGCATTCGGATTGTCTTTAGACCTTCACCGGTCTATGGGCAGTCTAACTGTATTTGTATTGCTAGTATTAGCTTGTATTTTGTTTGTTTGTTTAATAAAGGCACTTAAACTAACTTTTATAGGCTTTTGCTAGGGGTGGCTAAAGCTCCAAATATGCTGGTTAAGAAATAAAGTTATCTTAAGTCGTGACTAACTGGAAGCATGCAAATTATTATGATTGATCTGTATCTTTCACCAAATTGCGGAGGCTTGTCGTGGGTGCGTCCTTGTCTGCTACCATCTATTATTTTTGTGAGAGCTGCAATTCAAATCCTTCTCCTCCTCCTTCGTTAGTTGCTACATTGCTAAGCATAGTGATATTTCTTACCGGTTCGTCATAACCAGCCTTTTTAACAGTCTACTGCTGGACTTTTAGCCTACCACCGAAAGGGTGATTGGGCCAGTGCGGATTGGTGGATTCACATACAGCATTGAATTCTTTCTCCGTACGTATGCAGGTTTCCTCACGATGTTTTCCTTCACCGAAAAGCCAGTGGTATGAAAATCCGTACATCCGTCCGTCCGTCCGTGCTCCAAAGAGCTCATTGGTACGCGCCCGGGGTTTGAACCCGTGACCTCACGCAACCTTACCGGTTATTCCTGGACAATCTGTCGCAACCCTTGTTGCTGAACACAGATAATTATAACTTTTAGAAAAAAAAAGAACCGACTTCATGACTATACCTACATTTACAAACTGAAACTAAAAAGTAGAAAATATTGTATATTATTACGACTGAAATACTTTGTATCCATGGTCATGAAAAATTTAACGAAAAACAACAGGGCCCGGTCGCCATGGAGACACCTCTTTGTTTTTTGAAGATCTGTTGTAGGAACAGTTCCTCTATGTTTGCAGTTCAGTTGACAGCGTCGCTAGTGGAGAACAATGTATGAAATTCACCAAGAAATAACTGTAGTTCCAATTTTGTCCACCTACACAGCTAAGTTGGTGGCACTGTACAATGTTTACATTGTACATTAAATTCGTTACTTATTGTCATGATTTTGTAGATTTTTCAAAAAGCCCTGAACCAATGTCGATAAAAAAATTATGGGACCACCTATGAGCTATGACCTACCAACCAAAAAAAGAATCATCAAAAACAATTCTAAATTGGCGGAGTAATCGCGTAACAAACATACATTTAAAAAAAAAACACAGTCGAATTGATAACCTCCTCTTTTTGGAAGTCGGTTAAAAAGAGAAGTAAATAGAATAGAAATGAGAAGGAAAATCAATCGCATTGCATTATAACAGAACCTTGATTGAACATTCTTATTTACGACAACGCGTAGAACTCCGCATCCAAAGAACTTGGATCTTACCTTTTTGGGTTAGGTCTCAAAGTTCTTTGTCCGCATCACAGTTGCTAACTGATTTCGAATGACTGACGTTTCGTTTATATTGGTGCAACTGGCTACTACAAATTTCTTACAAAAATTACTTAACAGCCGTTCTAATTTAAAAAAAAAAAACTTTTCCTTGCTTCTGAATGACGTCACTGACCTCAGTATCGAGATGTCCGGACGCGGTCAAATCATTGTTAACAGCTTCTGCTGTTTGATCACACGCAACAAGCTGTAACTGCGTAAAAAATGTCAAATTATTATACACCTACCATACTACTGTTACTTGAGACTATTTAATAATAAAAAAGCCAAAAAGTAGTTTGGTAGGCCGTCACGGGACGCCCAGCATATGAAAAAAATATGACGGCGTAATAAACGTCATGCCGTTTGCCGTCAGCGCATACTAGTCGGTTTTACTGCCAAGGCCGCCAATAGTATAACACATCAATATTAACGTAAAATACTGCTGAAAAGCGGTACTAGACATTTTACTGTTATTAATTTAGCTAAAATAACCGCTCAAGAGAAGCTGAATTTCTTTATTTGTCCGAATTGTAAAAAAAAAAATACAAGTGTGAGTAGGACTCCCACCGTAGGGTTTCGTACAAACTTAATAAATATGTATGTAGATTAAGTTCATCCACCCCGAGTTGCAATTTCTCGACGAAAAACGGTTAATAAGGTTGAAATATTGATGAACAAACTTAACTTTGTAGTTGGCAAACAGGTACTCCCATACATGCCAACTACAAAATGTAAGTTTGTTTTTTTTTTTTTATGTGATGTTGAAATTAACATCTTTCAGATTTTTTCCTTTATAAATGTGCTGTGAGACTTTGCTTCTTACCAAATTTCATTATTCTAAGTCAATGGGAAATATCCTATAGATTTTGATTCCCTTAGTCTTGATAGACAGACAGACGGACAACAAAGTGATCCTATAAGTGTTCCTTTTTCCTTTTGAGGTACGGAACCCTAAAAACGGAGAAAAGTACCTTTATCAAGCACTAAAAGAAATCACATAAAGGAAACTTACATGCATGTGAAACAAAGCATGCAACACAGTTTCTCGTGCGTCATCATCGCTATCTTTACGAATAACGATTAACGACGCATAGGAACGCAGTAACGACGCAAACAGGATGCGAACGGTTCGTTATTTCCAGTGTATTTTCGCTCGTAATTGACTAGACGTCCTCGAAAAAATGCGAAAGTGCCAAGTACGTTGGTAAAACCCTTTTAGTAAAAAGCAGGATGTTTTGCCGGATTTGTTATAGGAAATTCCTTTCTAGGAAATAAGTCGTTATGATACTTTTCAGTACAACGAAAATAATGTTTAATTAATGCAAAGTAAATCCGTTTGCAACATTCTTGGTATGATATGACCCTTTCACTTGATATTTTTAAATCGTTGTTTGAGTATAAACATTTCGTTAACCGTTTACGAAACACTGAAATAACCGTTAATGTAATGACAATTTTAAGTTAAATGAAGAAATTAAATTTATTTTCAATGTACATGAAAGATTTTAACAAGCTTTTTAATTAGTATACTTATTGTCGCCTTTTTTACGTTTTAAGATTTTTACCAAAAGAACTTTTAAAGTCTGTTTATATCGGTAAAACAATGGGTAAAAAGTAAGTACACTAAATTTTTTGAATAATGCCATCCGTTTAAAAGACTATTCTGATTAAATTGAGTGAGTATTGTATGGACGGTAAAACTTACAGCAGTTTTACCGTCCTTGATAAAAATGAATTATTATCAAGATATTTATTTACCCACATAAGTTATTTACATATTTTTTTATTTTAAAAAGTATATAGAAAAAGATTAAAAACTATGATGCTCCCGGCATTCAGGCAAGGGAGTGAGGAACCTCTGACTGATAGAACTGAAAATTCATTGTTATTATTATTATTTTAGCTCACTGCAGAGCTAAGGCATCTCTACCCTTTTTCAATCTATCTCTGCCTAATGCTGTTTGCCAGTCTTTAAGAAATGAGTCAAATCCACCCACCATCTCTGTCTTGGTCTGCCGAGGTATTTAAAACACGGGTATCATTCGTCAGCCCATCTAAGTCCACCATTAGATATAGGCCTCTTTCTGTAAGAATCACTTTTCAATGATCATCATCATCACTCTCATTCCACCGCCTTTCTTTAATTTGTAATACCTTTTTTTCTGCGGTCTCCAGCGGCTATCATGAAGTCATCAGTTTCAGTAGAGCCACAGTTTTAGTGGCCATCATGAGGTGGTGGTGGCATGGTTTCAGCGGTTAGTTGATCAGTCTTTCACATTTCTTTAAGTTGACCCACATTTTTAACGGCTAGTACCAGGACTCATTCTCTCGTCATTTTGTTTATTTATGTTCTCTCATGGCAAGAGTTATTAGCTTGAAACACCAAGTGGCCTGTAGCGAAAAGAGGGGTTTTACATGTTAAAGAAAGGAGGAGGATTAAGAATGACGATGATGATAATTGCAAAGTTATCCTTGAATCTCAAAGCACACACGCACACAGCTTAATCTTTGGTTTTTTCGCAGTTACTGCTTATTACGTATATCGTCACTCCATCAAGTATCATTAAAAAAGTTCTGATATTAACAACACCAATCAATCAAAGTATCCAGATATACTTCTATAAGTAAGTAGCAACTAATTTGTCAGTGGTTTTCAAAACATTTTATAAATAACCTGTCACAAAATTGTCATAATTCATTAATATAATCCACGCAGGTACTCATAATTAATTGATCAAAAATTTCCTGTTTAATCATTAATGCGCCTACAAGGTGTCAGAGAGACATAAAAATAATTAAGCAACGCATGTTAAACCTTCAGTGTGTTAGATTTTATCAGAATATGACTTATATCAGTCGGTAGTCACACACCTGTTTGCATTGTACGGCAAAATTATGAATGTACTTGTATTTAGCTTTACCATACGTGTCATAAATACTTCAAAGTGACCATGACGGCCGTATCCTTGCAAAATCACGTAGTAACACCTTTAAAAAATCGACATCACTTAACAAATTAATTCTTTATGTTAAGCACACCAGCTGTTGCCCGCGTTTTCATACTTTCATGTAAGTTTCAGCCCCTGCTTTCTCTTTCTTTCTTTCTTCTTTTCTCCCCTTAAGAATTGAAAATTTTGCCTTTATAACATTCCAGACATGAAGACGAATATAAGGACATCTCATACTTCACAATCTTAGATAATATAAGTAGTAAGTGTTAAGTAATATAGAGACAGACAAACAAACATATATTTACTTAAATACACCTGAAAACAATACCCTGCTTCTGGGCAGTCAGATAAATAAAGCTAAGGGTAAAAGGTTGTCAGGAAAAGTACTCAGTAATATAAAAACTTTTTTATAAAAAATACTAACGAATATTCAAATTATTTCTACGGATATTTACCGTGATAAGATTATGGAGGGAGCTCCCGGTATTTTGGCGCAGTTATATTCATCACGTTCACGGAAAGACTGAAGATTGCGGGTAGTTGGCCGAAAATTGAACAACCGTGACAGTTTAAAGTTTTCTTCTTGAAAACCCAACAAATGTTATAAATGGGCCTACTCTTGCCTAAAATTCAGTCACGTCCTTCCACTGGCCACTACGCTTATCATCTTTAGATTTTTAATGGTCGACAGGCTAGGTGTTTGACCACAGTTGGTGTTTGAGTTGATCCCACTTTTTCCAACGCATCCATAAATACATACTCTCTCCTTTAGCAGAGTATAATAACATAATAATTCAACCGATGGTATCACAGTAGATAGAGTATAAAAGCAACATTGTTATTACTAATTGCTGCACCCGGCTATTCCCGCCCAGGCCCGCAGCGATCATTGTAAGTTATCATGTTTCCCAATGGTTTATTATTGTGAGAAACTTGATAGAATAAAGCTTATAGCTTATTTAAACGTGAACCTAGAACTTGCGGACTGTGTCCTCATAGTCTCTTTAAGAGTTACAGCAACAAATTATTTTTTTATTGGCTTGTATGAAAAATAATAAAAAAATAAAAAACACATTACTTCCATAATTATTGCTCACAATATGTAAGTAACGTATGTAATTTTTTTTTTTCCCTGGGCAAACGCCTTTATTAACTAAACAAAATACAAGTTAAAACTAAAACTACAAATACAGTTAGACTGCCCATAGACCGTAATTGTATGTAATTGTACACAATATGTATGTAATTTTTTTGGTTTATTTTATTATTTTATTAGTTACACATAATCAAGGAAATGCACAAAAATGTTCTTGAGTTGTTTTTAACGGGTCAAAGTTACGTCAAAATGGTGCTGAGTGTAAGTTAAAGAAAACGCACTATAAATTATCACAGCAGAATATCCGTTCTCAGTTCCACGAGAACTATCACCAAAAACGTAATAAATAATTATTATTATTTCTTGTTATTTTGTTGGATTTTCACCAATGTCGTATTGGTCATGAATTTAACAAAAATTTATATAGTTGATATAAAATATATAACGGCCAGATAGAACGCTGACACCGCTGAAGACCGCTCTGATGGCAAGAGAAGCCAGTATCAACTGGACTAAAAGCTACCAATAGTACCTACCTACTACAACAGTACTACTGGCACGTGCAGTACTACATAAGACAACAAATCTTAGCCCAGCCTTACATAAGGCCACTTCAAGTAAACATAGATGTGTAACTGTACAGTACATACCTACTCATCTAAGCGTTTACTAAAAGTTGATTTTCCCGAACACTAAAGCAGCCACTAACAGAAAAGCCAAATTATTGATTGTGGATTTGAGCACATTGGATTATGTTTTTAGGCTTTATTTAACTTGCCTTGTTATTTTTGGTCAAATCTTGCAACTGAACTTTAACAGTTACCTATCCCCAACCAATAGAGCTGAATATTGCATGCACGTTTAGTTCGGATGACAATGCATAGTTATCTAAATGACGTCATTTTAAATCTAATATGGCGGACGCCCCAAGATGGCGGACAAAATTTTCTTATCTACCATAATGATATGAGTATCAAATGAAAGGGTTTACTGAGAAGAATACATAAACCTTAAGTAATTTTTTTTTTATTTGTGATTTTATTCCGTTTTAAGTTAATTAGTTAGTGTAGTGTTTACTTTTCTATTATTAAAACGTAAACTGAGCAGAGCAAAGCTCATGCACTTGATTTTCATCACTAATTTTAAACAAATAGGGCAAAGCCTATAGTTACACTACTTTTTCTATAAATGAAGCAATTTGAAACAAAGCTTTCACATCAAAGATTGGTATAACCTATTTGTACTGCATTGCAAATATCAGGTCGATTATTGTACGTTTTTCATTCAGTTTCAATTACATTATTACTGTCTGCAGTGACGGTGACCACTGACGAACGTGCATGGCAATTTATATTATTGTTCCATATTATTTCATCATCACGAAACCTAGAATATTGCCCAAAAGTTATTTTAACGCCTAGATTGTTTTATACAAGGTTACTCGGTTAACATAACTCTGAATTTACATAATTATGCCAAATTTCAGCTCAATCGGTTTAAGATATCTGCTTCAAAATAGAGTTGCAAGATTCCACCCGAACAAACATGATTACATACATACATACGTACATACATACATATGTACATACATTGCAAGTTAAATAAAAGCTTGTAAAAAAAGCTGTTTCTTATCAAAAATACATTCACACTCAACGAAATATAATAGCTCATATTTTTATCGCGATTTCAGAATTGGTCCCAGAGAAAAAGTTATTCATAATACAAGTACAATGACCTCCTTTCGGCTTCGTATCACCATTTCATGTAACCCTGTATGTTTGATTGATTACTGCTCATTCTAGCAGTGACCCAGTAGGCAAAAATCTTTCTTTCATGACGGATATTGTATCAGACTCTATGTAACCTTCAGTAGTCTAGGTTAGGTGCTAAATTACGTACTATGTATGCTCGAGGTTAGAGATTATTCCTGTCTGTCGCTGCTCTGTCTCCTCGGGTCCCCTCGGTCCCCTGTTGTTTTCTAAATGGGACAGAAAGCAATAAAAAGTTCCTGCTGTCATCATGTTCCCGACGAGAGGACAGAAACAAATGTTTTATTCCTGTTATCTATCCTCCAAATAAAATAAAATGTAAACGGTGTTTATTTTCACAATCGTGACGTCATTCTCTCTGGCTGGCGTTTCGCCTAAGATATTATAAATCGTCATTGCGTTTTACTCATAATGGCTGATTGCATTTTTTTTTCAATACACAGGTCTATAAGCTTAAGTTGTATTAAGCCAAAAGAAGGTTATTATTGTAGTTATCATTATGAACATTATGAATCAATTTAATTTCTCGCATAAGTGAAATTGTCAATTTCTTGTCGAGAAAATAAAGTTCTTTAACCCGAACAACTGTTACTGTAGGACTAAAAATCGTATAAAAAACTGTTGTTCCATAGAAAAAAAAATTATACACAGCTGTTTATTTATTTTGCGATTTCAGTGTTGCTATGATAGCAAATAAATACAATAGCTTCCTCTCAAGCTTAGAACCCTGCATAATATTAATCTTGCTTTTAAAATAAAAACATTATGTAGTTTTTAAAATCCTTCCAACCAATTTCATAATAAAAAATCATAGTTTCAGTAATTCTAGGTTACTTTTACCATGTCTGTTGTTACACTCGGCTATGATACATCTTTCCTCACATATTGGCTTAACAGTCACCCAGCGTGTGTTGCCAGTGATTACATACGGCAGTGAAACGTGGTCTCTCACTATGGGCCTCATAAGCAAGCTCAAAGTCGCACAACGAGCTATGGAGAGAGCTATGCTCAGGATTTTTCTATGAGATTGAATCAGATATGAAGAGATCCGTAGACGAACGAAAGTTACCGACATAGCCCACCGGATTAGCAAGTTGAAGTGGCAGTAGGCAGGGCACTTATCACACAAAATAGATGGCCGATGGGGCCGAAAAGTTTTCAAATGGAGAATACGGACCAGTAAGCGCAGCGTAGAACGTCCACCCAAAAGATGGACAGACGACCTAAAAGAGACCGCAGGGAAACACTGGCTGCAGGCCGCTTTCAACCGGCCCTTTTAGAGATCGATGAGGGAGGCCTATGTCCAGCAGTGGACGTCCTATCACTGAAATTATGATTATGATGATTGACTCAACAGCTTTATGATTTTATAAGAACTCCATAGTCAGTTCAAAATATGTTTTATTCTAGTTTAATTTTATTTGTGCACAGATTTAAACGCATCAATACCTGTGACATTGTTTAGACACAATCGACCAAACAATCTGAAGGTTACATCACTGCTAAAAGTAACTTTACGCGCATTTAGGCTCCGCGAAATTGCGTCTTTGCTCCATTTATTTCACAGGTTAGGTAAGGTTACGCATAATTTTTGGCTTCTGAAATAACGGAGACGTGATCTTAAAGCATGACTCAACCACAGTACAGTTTTTGCAACTGTAGGCTGAATACTGAGTAGGTATCATTTCATAATTTTCATGAAAAACATCTTCTGATGCCAAAAAGATCAAAAATTATAAAGTCGTCAGTATTTTGAGCTCTACGATAAATCCGCCAACTGCGATTTAGAACCAAACATTTCCACTTATAGTTAAAACAAATAGATTTGTTTGAAACAGGTACATAGTTAAGTTGAGACTACGCACTATGGACCTTTGACTCCGTGTCTTGGACCTAAGACGAATAGCTAAAATATTTCTTGCGTAGCTTCGATACACCTGCGGCAATAATATGCAGCCCCCAATTTCATTCAAATATACTATAAATTTATCCTAAATTGATAGTTGTATTGGGATTGTAATTTATTTAAAGAAGATAAACGATGGACGTCTATAGTAAAGTGTTTTTGATTTTTAATAATTTGAAAACTTTGAACGGTGCTCCGGAAACTCATGTTCCCGATTTGTACAAAAGAGGTTACAGACGGTAAAGTGGTAGAAAGCCGAAAACAGATACCTGTTTATTAACTAAACAAAATACAAGCTATCACTAAAAACCTAAACTACTGGGCCTATTATATACAGAAACAGTTGGACTGTCAATAGACCATTAAAGGTCTAATGATTATCCAAATGCTCAAGCTCGCTACCAGTTGGCAGTGTACCCAGTATTCTGGCGGAATTACCACGCTGAATGGCAATGCTTATGTATTGAACCTGAAAAACGCTGGCATTTTGGTCACACGTCGCTCTAAAGAGTCGACTTTGATCAACCAGGTGATATCACCCAGATGATCAAAGTAGAATAGACCATTGTAAACATCATTATGAAATATTTACTATGGAATTATCGATATCAGATGTATAAAAAACAAAAACACGTCAATGAATGTACACCAGTAATATTGGCCGCACTTGTACCCGAAGCTAGCTTATTTCTCTTATTAGACAATGTCTGCCGACCAGGGCACTCTGCAGCATACTCGGAATTCCAAATAAGCCCGCACTGATTACGTAAATTAATTCAAAGGATTAAGTTGTTAGCTATTTTTATGGTATATATATGATGATTCAGACTATGATAATCAACATTGCAAATAAAATTAAAGAAACATGAGCTTCTCGTTCTGGAAATGACCGTTTCAATCATTTTTTTATTTAGATGACGTCAGTATATGCCATATTGAGTGCAACGAGAACTGTCAATAACGATGATCTATGTCATAATTCTGGCAATGAGAAAAATAGTCACTACCTTTGTAAGCTATAGGTGTAAGCGTAGGTAGGCCTCCCACTAGATGGACCGACGACATTGTGAGGGTCGCTGGCATCCAGTGGATGCAAAAGGCAGGCTGTCGTTCAGTGTGGAAGTTAAAGAGGGGGGAGGCCTATGTTCAGCAGTAGACGTTTTCTGGCTGATTATGATGATGATGATAGTTGCCTATGGATATTTGTAACCAAGTAACACCAGAGGCATCACAAATGCGTAGCCAACCCATGAAGATTTTATTAACTTCTTATGTCATAAATAGTTCCCTTCAAAGTGTTATTTTCCACTTGATGGGAATAACCAGTAAATTAAATAATTAATACAAAACTAATGTACAAAATAAATATAACAGTAATAATGGATGTACAATTGTACATGAACTAAACACCCAGACACGGGTTCCCAACACCCAGTTTGGCAGTTTAATCTAGTAACAACATGGATGTACATTTCATAAATAAATTATAAGTACAGTACAGAACACACAGTACACAGTACACAGTACAGTTTATCTAAGTACAGAGCTTGGTTACTACAAAACGGGAGTGACTTTACATTTTACAACAAGAAACGCTCCGCAGTTTCGCCCGCTTTCCTTCAAAAACTAGTTTTTTAACAATAAAAGCATGCTCCATTGTAGACCGCATCATCGCGTAACACCAGGCGAGATGGTGGCCAAGCGCAAGCCATTTTTTTTAAAGCGTCACAATGTCAGTTCTGGTTTATTTATTATTTATTAGGAATAATAATAATATGATATCTAATATAGGGAATAATAGCTTAATTTGTTATGGAGCCCGATAAATCAACTCTTATCCAAATCATTTAGCTGTTACGGAATTGAGTGGAACCGAATATACACATTTACAGGCTAATACACAAACTTTTACATTTAACATTGGAGTGGTAGCCGTCTGCAAACGCAATGTCGACTTTTCTAGCAATCCCATTTTCCACAGACATGAATGAATAAACGGATAATTAAATCTAGAATCAGTTCTTAGATTAATGAGTCTCTCAGGTACAGGAAACTCTAGAATCGACCGATAAGGGTCCAACAAGCGTCATCGTTATCAGTCTAGTTCTAGCCTAACCCGTTCACGGCACTCGACAGAAGGCTTAATAAAGTACCAGAGATGTAAATGGAACACCGAGCCCGCTCGAGGCTAGGGCGGGGCTCGGACAACACTTTCATATTATTACCACAGTACAGGGGCAGTGTGAGAGGTCTGTAGAAGTGGAATTATTTGGTTCACTACTACAGATGAAGCTTAGTCGTTTGAATGAATGTTAATTTCATTTCACAATCTATAATTCTCACACTGTAGGTAGTTAAAAATATTTGCCATGTAAGGGAACCCTAACATCAAGATACGGGTGATCAAACCCAGTTTGATTGTTAGCGCAGTTATTTTTTCTGTAAAGTACTTAAGTGAAAATAAATTATTTGTATTTGTCATGTTTTATGCTATGTGACCTAGTGAATACACCACACATACGTTCGCTATTGCTGTTATGTTTACATACAGACTATCGCCTTTTCGCTCACTACGTATCAAAACTTAAGCGTACCCGAGCGAATCTTTCTTTTAGATGCACTCGCTTTCGCTGATACGTAAACAACCACTTTAGTTCGAAAAGTACCTACGCACGTACGCTAAAAATATGGTACCAAAAACTCAAAATATCTTATTGTCTTTATACCTTACAAATAATTATAACAAATTGAATATATAAATAAAAACTATAAATTCTAATTATACATTTGAAATATTATACACATAACACATGGACACAATTGCGAAAGCGAAAAAGTGTGCGATGCGCATGAGTTCGCCCGTCTGCGTTCAGTCGCTTTCGTTCACTTCTGTACATACATGTGTGTACAGAAAACACAGAATGTAGAATACATTTTGTGACATTATAATGTTTAACTTTCATGTAAGATGATTTAGATTAGAAGATCACCACATGTAATATATCTGCAAACGGGACTAATTTAATTTCAAATGCTTGTTTTTTTTCCACGAATAGCATAATTTGTTATTAATAAATAATTTGAAAACTATGGTATTGATTTGATATGATAGATGATAGATTTGATTGAAACTATGGTATTAATGAAGATAGTAACTACTTGTACGATATCGCTTTTTGAACAACATTTTGGTTATTTAAATTGTGTAAAAAAAACTGAAACAATTAATGTAAGAGACAATTCCATAATAAATTCTTAAGACAGTTTTAATACTAATCTAAGCTAGGTTACTGCAAATACTATAGGCCCGTGTTAATACAACCACATTGCACACATGCAAAGCGCACAAACACACGCGCGGCCGCGCGCGATTAGATCGCCGCGACTTGCGCGCGCGCACGCGATCTGACCACTTTCAATGATTCGTTAGCGAAATCATTAGGAGATGTAATGTCGGCGCATTGTAATACGTGTTTATGGTTATTTAAATGATTTATTTTTATTGATTGTTTTTGCCTTGTTGCGAGACAGAAAATAATGATGGCTGTATGAATAAGGCTACCATTATCGTCTGTTATTACGAAGGTGATCGCTGCCGTGTTATTTGAGCGTTTAGTAATGGAGTATGTTACGAGAAAATGAGTTGTCAAGTAGGTTAAGTCGGGATATTCATCACTCGAGGTCCGTTTGTAGACAAGTTCGGGGCAACTGCAACTTGAGTGACTGATGAATGCAAATTTGCAATCGGCTCGATGGAGCCGATTACGTTGGTTTTGTACCTATTGTCTTAATTATTCATTAAGAATAAAGAGCTGTGTCTTCTTGATTCATCACTGCCTCTTATATAACTTGGGTTACTTAAGAGCCCTCTCACATTATTTGACGAAAAAGCAACCGAAAACTGGATTTTTGGCGTTATGATACTATCAAACAGATAAATCTATATAACATTAAATTTATGTAATAAATAGATTTATATTTTTAGAGTTCCATACCCAAAGAGTAAAAACGGGACCCTATTACTAAGCCTACATTGTTACCTGCCGGCCGCGCCCGACGTTGCTTTACTTCGGTAGTGAACAAAGTTTCGGTAGTGGTAGTGGCATAAGTTTTTGTAATTGTGTCGAATAAAATTTATTTTCTTTCTTTTCTTTCTTTCTTTCTTTGAACAGAAATTTGACACCGTCTTGCACTTGGCCATTATTTTTTATATATAATAGGCTTGCGCTTGACCGCCAACTCGCCTGATGTTACGCGATGATGCGGTCTACGTTGGAGCACGCTTGCCTAGAAGAAACCGATTCACTCGTGATTTGAAGACACCCAGATTATATCTATCGGGGAATACCCATTCAGGCAGTGCATTCCACAGACTAGCAGTTCGCATAATAAAAGTGGAATCAAAGCGCTTCGTTCGGGTTTTCGGAATACCAACCATAAAGCGGTGTCGATTCTTTATTATTTATTATTTGTTGTCCAACTTTAGAATTTAGAGTGTGTACTACAATCGCAGCTTTTTTAGGGTTCCGTACCCAAAGGGTAAAGGGTCCCTTTTTATCCTTTGGGTACGGAACCCTAAAAAGCGGTGTAGTGGGGAAAAGTAGGCGTGTGCGTACAATAACAAAATAATGTAATCCCCAACCGCGCGGTCGAAATTACTCGAAATCCCTTTGTACCATTTCGATCTGCTAAAGTGACCTAAAAATCGACTATTGAGCATTTTCAAGACTTTTGCTGGTGACCGTACTATTTAATTCCATTTTGTATTTTTTGCATCGAGTTTTTATTGATATTTGATTTGTACCTTCACGTTCATTCATCAAGAATAATGACCTGAATAATATCTTCATCAGTTCTTGATTGTACCTTAAATCTGAATTAAGCGTATTAAATCCCTCATTACAAGCAATAACTGCAAGAAAATTACATGAAAAGTTGCCAAATCAAAAGATCAAAAGGCCGAAAACTGAAAGGTGAACCTTGAGAGAATCCACGATCGTACATTAATAACAATTGTCGCAAATTCCGGGTTATAAAATTTTACAATTGTAACCCCAAAACCGACGGAGATCGAATCTTGATTGCTTTATCAATTCTTATTGCCGAAGGCAAAAGCTTTTATAATTTCTTTGCATGTATAATTTAGTGCTTAATTGTTGGTAAAAGGTAACATTTCGATAGGTAGTTAAAGAGATCAATAATTACAGTTTTGTTCGACTAGTTCGAGCACATTTTGAAACACAATAATATAATAGTAACTGTTGAGAAGCGCGGTCATCTCGGTGAAACAAAAATAGTAGATTATACAACAAGTGAAAAATGGGGAATTTAATTCGAGGAACTAAGTTGGATCCTGATATCAGCGAAGGATTCTAGAGGAGAATCCTGAGCGGAGCGACAAGGATCGAGATGTTATTTTTTTCACGAGTTATGTACTCTACTTTTTACTATTGACTGCGAGAAAATAAATAGTGGTATAGTATTTTAATTTCCAATAACATAAAACAACCACGATAACAGAAAAGAAACGAACTAAAATTGGCGGGATATGTTTTTTTTTTATATTCGATTTCTCAATGGAATAGCTCCATTCTGCCATTCGTTTAGCACGTTTTATTTATTCTTTGTACATAATTCGTGTAATTTGTGTCTGTTCCTAATTTAAAAGAGAGTTTTATTCACTGTTATCGATGAATGAAAGTCATATTACAAACTTTGCTTAGTTTGGGGTCAGATGACCGTGTGTGCAAAAATGTCCTGAATATGTATTTATTTAATGAAATTCCCCTTTTTGAGCAATGTTTTTTTTTTATTATGTTAATATAATGCCTTATGTAAGGTAAGTAAGGCCATGTGCTATTATGGTCTTCTGTGGTAAGGCGCAAGACAGCGTATTATTTTTTTTGCATAGAGATAGTTGGAAGGCCGGTTGAAATACTTTTTATCCCGGAAAATATGCGGTTCCTGTGGGAATCTCCACGCGGGTAAAAAGGTGTGTTTATGAGTAATAAATAAAAAGGTAACAAAAAAATAAAAATGTAGATGTCGAATAAAACAGCACACTACAACGGTTATTCATGAAAATGGCACGCAACCTCTTTTATAATCAATCCCGACAATAATTACCGTAAAGTGTGTTGCGGTTGAAACGCGAGGTGTCGTACAGACAGTCTCGCGCTCTTTGTCGGAGTCTCAGGTGTCGGAGATTCGGCTGTCTTCTTCCCTCGACACCACTCATTAAGTTCGCATGTCCGTCCAACACCGACGTTGAGATTATTGCAATTATTTAAATTCACACCTTTGAAACGCGAAAAAGCCTCTTTTTACATTTTAATGTTTCGTAAGCGTAGGGAAATGACGTCTCATTCGAAAGGTATAATTAGGGACAACCTTGAGGCTCAGGGTTGTGCCGGATTTATGCACTTCTGACATTGTGATGTTGACGCGATAATAATGCGATGTTTCGACATAGCGTTATGCGAGCGAGCACTCCCGTAATTATGTACAGTCAATATTTGTATTGTTCTAATCGCTTAAATGGAATTGGATAGTCCGATTGAGGTTGTGAAAACGCAGCTGCGCGCTAGATTCGTTTGTTGGCTGCGTTTGCGCATTAGAGTCATCCAAAGAGATGGGTATTACTCATGGGGATTGAACTTATAAGGAACGAACAATAGGAAGGCGATTACAATGCTTAATTCCAGTTAGATGACCAATGGCAGCTTATGGAGGGGCTACAGCTTTTTGAGACATTTGTTTTATCATATAGGTAAGATTTGGCCTATACTCTGACATTAGGGCTGATCGCTCAGCCTAATCAAACTACTTTACCAGTTCCTTTTTAAGGTTCCATTCCCAAAGGGTGTAAACGGGACCATATTACTAAGACTATGCCGTCTGTCTGTCTATCCATCCTACCTTTTAACGGCTGTATCTTTTCAACCGTAATAGATAGCTAGTTGACATTTTCACAGATAATTTAATGTTACTGCGGATTAACTAAGAAATAGTAATAAAGTCCCCATGCAATAAAAAATAATTGAACTTATTTTTTGAATTTTCTCTAATTTATAATTGGTAATACGTTCAAGCGTCATACTTGGCATGATTATAGTACAACACACTCTAAAATATAACAATAAATAAGTTGATGACAAATTATGTTCATCACCAAGTTAAGCAACAACTGGCGCGGTCGGTACTTTGATGGGTGACCGCCTGGGCGTGATGTGACTTTTTGCACTACCTTTTGTATGTTGTGGTAGTATAGAAACCTCAGTGCGCAAGCCCGACTCGCACTTGGCTGTTTATTAAATACCCTCCAGCATTCCATTACAAAATCGTGCTAATAATAAATTAATCCTGCTAAGACACGCTTAGCTTCCGCGTACCCTTTAAGACGCCGACTCCTGTTATATTTATACCCTGCGGGCGCTACAAGCCTTTCTGAGCGGACATCATGTAGTCCAGCCGACGCTATCAATTGCTTTGGACACACCCAGGCCATGCCTGAGCCCATTATACGCCTAGATACACCTAGCCGCTGAGAAACCGTGTAGTCTTAAGGCCCAGAATGCAGGGTGCAGCGAATTTAGGTAGTCGTGTATTTGGTATTTTACCCGACTGCGCAAGAAGGAGGAATATGTTTTTTTATGCCATAGGTGGCAAACAAGCAGACGGGCCGCCTGATGGCCAGCCACCATCGCCTATGGATACTTGTAACACCAGGGGCATTACAAATACGTTGCCGACCCATAAGGACTTTAAGGACTCTATGTTTTTTAAGATATTAAAAAACTGTCTTGTTTGAAAAATGTGCTTCAGTCATTTTACGACATTAATATTTCAAAATATTACGAAGAAGTTTTTGTTTTAAATAGGTATTAACTTCGCAAAATGACAGAAGCACATTTTTCAAAAGTAGACACCAATTTCATATTTAAAAAAAAAAACAACAAATGAGTGAGATTGCTGCGCGCCATATTCTGGGCCTTGATGTATAGATGCAACGAACTGGGCTGTAATGAACTGTTTTTACAGTCTCTTATATACATAGTGAACTTTTCAAGTGGGCATAGATGACTAAATTTAAAAAACTAAAACTGCATCTATGAGGAATAGCGAAAAGTATTAATAAGACTGTTTTTTAAATAAATAATATGCTTGCGTTTGACCACCATCACGCCTGATGTTAAGCGATGATGCAGTCTACGTTGGAGCACGCTTGCCTAGAAGAATCCGATTCACTCGTGATTTGAAGACACCCAGATTGTAACCGTAGGGGAACACCCATTCAGGCAGCGCATTCCACAGACTAAAGTTCGCATAATAAATGTGGAATCAAAGCGCTTCGTACGGGTATTCGGAATATCAACCATTCTGTCAGGCCCGACAAAAGAGGACGAGATTTTGATGAAAATTACATCAATTGATTTTCGAAAATCCAATATTCCAGAAATAAAACCCGTTCATTTTGGACAAAAATACTATTATTTCACCATTCGATAGTGTCGTTTGTAAAAATCGAATTCTGGAAAGTAATGACATACGGCAAACTTAACTTTAATCTTTATTCAGTTTAAAATGGTCATTACAAGCTAATCATCACTGTCTTGTACCAATCGTTCCGAATACCTCAAAGAGAAGATTACATGCGGCTTCTCGAATAATACACAAATCTATGGATCATAATCACAATATAAATAGCATTTGAATAATCTCTCTGTGATTGTCATCTAAGCAAATGGCTATATCGTGTTGGGCCCTCCTCTCTTCACTGAATACTGGAGGGCATTTCTCGACTACTAGCTATACACCGTGGTTTTGCCCGCAATTTATCAATTTGTAAACCCTCGACGCAAAAAGAGGGGTATTAAAAGTTAATCGTGTCTATCTGTGTGTCTGTCTGTGGCATCGTAGCTCCTAAGCGGCTGAACTTGATTTAGTTTTTTTTTTTTTTTTAAAGGTGACTTGATCAAGACTGTTCTTAGTTGATGATTCAAGATAATCTGTCAGCCGTTTGAAGTTTTTTATTTTTATTTTATTCTGTATTCGTTTGACCTATGGTTTTACCTATGGTGGTATGATGAACCTATGGCCCTGGTTTTGCGGGTTAAAGGGTAGGTGGTAAAAGTCTGGAACGCATCCTAGCCTTGGGACCACATTAACCCTTAATAAGTGTGGACAACTGGTCCCACGTTAGTTCTGATATAGGGACGATTTATACTGAATAACTACTAGGTAAGGGTCAATTGTTTCGGGTAAAGGAAAATAAAAACAAAGTAATAAAATACTTACCCAAGATTTTTCCTTTTATTGTTTAATTTATCAATTCAAAATGTGTTATTTGTTTACGTTTATGCAAAAAAAAAAAAGCATCTAGGTTATCAAGCTAGCAATGTATTCATCATCATCATCATCAGCCATTAAATGTCCACTGCTGAAACAAGGCCTCCCTCTTAGAGAGGGGTGTTGCCATAATCCCCACGCTTGGCAGGCGGCTTGGGATCGCAGTACGTTTACCGTCTACTAGCAGGACGCTGCTGCCCATCCTCCGGTGGTTCTGGTCGCAGTTTTAGGACACCCGGGTATTTCCGGGTATGTCCAAAGCAATGTATTCACATGGTGTTAATCCATTCATACATTAAAATTAGCGCCATCTAGTTGAAGCATACTGAAAGGTTTTTAAAGGTAATCACATTCTTACGTCGTCTAAAATAGATGGCTACACACGGCTTTCACTAGCAAAACAATGCCGCATTCATAGTTCAACCGATTACTCCTAATAGTAACTCATTAAAAAACCTTTAACAAACAATCATTGTGCTTCTTTAAAATGATGTTTGGCACTCGACGCTTAAAGAAATTTTTTAGAACTTTGTCATAGTGATTAATTTGAACTTTCAGGCATTTTCTTCGTAACTTTTGCTATGATGAAATTTGACACGGTTCTTTTGTTGACGGTAAAATCAAATAGCTCGGTGTACAGTTGATTTGTTAGCTCTTCAATGGTGTTTTATAATAAATATTTTCAATGAAGCTTGATGAGATATCTTTAAGTTCGAAATTGTTATTACGCAATAGTAATTTAATATTAGAGATAAGCTATCATCACATAGGTTTTGAAGTCATGAATATTTTAGGTTGTTTTGAGTTTAAAATCTAAATAAAGGCTAATTTTATGCCGTTTTGGACTTTCACAAATGTACCTAAAACGTTATAAACGTCGTGATTCTATACAGTTTTTAACTCCAAGAAGTTTAGCGAACAAAGTCTGTAGAATATTTTGCTTTTTAGGGTTCCGTACCCAAAGAGTAAAAAGGGACCCTAGTACTAAGCCTAAGATGTCTGTCTGTCTGTCTGTTTGGACACCGAGAGCGACAACTAGCCTACTCGTGACCACGGCTACTGCAAAATTTTCGAAACATCAGAATAAAAATGCACGCGATAATAGTAGATTGTTGCAAAGTGAGTTATTAATGCACGAGTGTTATGTTGGTACTAAATTAACACGAGTGCATTAATTACTCGCGTTAGCGAGGTGTTTAATCTACTTTTCTTTCAACTACCAATCTCCCTACCGTGATAAAATATACCTATCTATACTATATAATATTATAAAGAGGAAAGATTTGATTGTTTGTTTGTGTGTTTGCATTAAATAGGCTCCAAAACTACTGAACCGATTTGAAAAATTCTTTCACTGTTGGGAAGCTACGCAATCCCCGGGTGACATAGGCTATAATCTATACCCGTGCGAAGCAGGGGCGGACCGCTAGTTCTAAATAAAATACTCAAGTTAATGAAAACAAAGTTTAATTCATCTTCTCCTCAAACATTTAAAACTTTCATCAAGTCCGTTTTATTCCGCCGATTTTTATTTTCAGCCAGTATCTTTTTGATCTAATGCATACATTTTATATTAAACCTAATGGGAAACATTAAATCTCTGTGGTAAATTTATGTGGTAATTCATGTAAATATATATCTAAATAAAAAATGAAAAACTGTGCAACAATGAGATTTCATAAAACATTTCTGCACTATTTTGTTTTAAGCAAAAAATACGTCCTTCGTGATCGGTTTTGTAGTGATTAATGATTACATTACTACGTAGTTGAAAAAAAAAAGTGTTAAATTTCAATGTGTAATAATCGCGAAAACCTAAGAAATAATTAATTTATATCATACCAATTTTATTATCACTGATAACGCAAATCAAACCTAGAGCAATAAAGCAGTCACGACCCTTCATATCTGCAGTATAGAAAGGATCGGCAGTCCAAGCCCGAAGGCCACCCTACCGCTTCAACCGATATACCTAGCTACACTGATAAGATATCGTTGTCACCGAGGGCGGTGGCCGGCCCGTAAATATCCTCAGTGATATAGTGCGCTGTGAAGCGCCGAGAAGCTTGCGAAATTAGAGCGCTTGGTCGCCCGCGCGTGCCTTATCCTACTGATACATAATCTGTGATACTGTGCATGCTAGACAATACAGTACGGCCATTATGAATGAATACATATTAATAATAATAATAATTATCGAGAGTGAATCGGTTTCTTCTAGGCAAGCGTGCTACATCGTAGACCGCATCGTCGCCGAGATGGCGGCCAAGCGCAAGCTTATCTACTACAAAAAAAATAAATTACTTGGCGGCAGTATTTTTTTATGTTCTTTATTTAGCATTCTTATACATACATTCGTACAAGACAGACACAGTCTAATAATAAAATAAAATATTCGGGACATTTTTGCACACACGGTCATCTGACCCCAAACTAAGCAAAGCTTGTGATATATACATAAGTACATATATAGTTTTAAATACATACTTAAATAGATATTAACAACCAGTTTTTTTAAAATAAATAATAGGCTTGCGCATGACCGCAATATAGAACAAACACAAATGTTCATCACATAAATGTTTGTCCGAGGTGGGAATCGAACCCACGCCCCCAAGCTTAGACTCACTACCAACTGGACCAACGGGCTATCCAAACTGTAGATAACATAAATATGACTTCTCATGCTACATTCGCCTCTAACAGTCATTTAATAACGAAAAGTTGAATAATTAGGATACATTGTAAAACTTGATATTTAAATAAGTATAGGTATATAATAATATAACATACAGCTAATGATATGGTGCATTAATATGAATAATTTGTGCTAGACTCATTTTTAAAAAAAAAAATATGCTACTTAACATAACTTGGCAGCAGTAAAATTAGCCGTTTGGCTGCGAAATGAATTTTTTAGGAATTATTTTGTTCATCTGCATGCTTCATCTTCATCCAAATCGTCGCCAACAGGAGATTTGGTGGTCAAACGCGGACTTAATCGCGATAAAAAACTGCCTACTCGCTTTTCAATAAAACTTTAGGGGTACCTTTAAACTTTTCTTATCTATTTCTTAGTTTTTAGCGTTCCGTACCCAAAGGGTAAAAACGGGAATTACTGAGCCTACGCTATCTGTCTGTCTACCCGTGTCTGTCCGTTGTACTTTAAACGACTGTATCTTCCGAACCGTAATATATAGATATAGATAGCCAGTATAATATGTAGATAGCCAGTTGAAATTTTCACAGATTATGTAATTTTACGTCAGAAACAACTAAGAAATAATAAAAAAAACTATTGAGCAAAATGTCCTTAATAATGTTTCGGTCTTTGAGATTTCCTAGATAAAACATCCAATTTTGATATGAAACCATTTTTATAATTTTGAGCTATGGAAGTAGACAAACTTAAACTAGAATGACCAAAACTGCTAAAAGTCGGAAAAGAGGGCCTTAAATCTGTGACCCAAAACACGTCGATAAAATTCTCCTTTCAAATAACTTTTTTCGTTCACTTACCATAGTAATTACGCATAAGCATTGCTGTTTAGCATGGTAATGCCGCCAGCATGCTGGGTACACTGCCAACTGATAGTGGGCTTGAGCATTTGGTTTGTCTTTAGTTGTACGTTGTATGTTTTTAATGTTCAGTAATTAAGGGCCACTTTATCGGCAATTAAAATGGGGATTATTAAAAAAAAAAACAGTAATTAGCGATTTGATTTAAGAATTGAATAATTAAGGTCAGGTGATCCATTCACCAGTTTCCATGTGGAAACAATCACGTTCGTGATTTAGTTACCTGTCACGTTATCACACAAAACTTATCAGTCATAAACGCAATATTCATCAATATATCAATTTTATAGTGACATTTATATTTTATAGCCTATCAAAATTTGCATAAATTGTTTCGGCACCAAGCACTGTCAAAAAACTTTTAATTTATGAATAGTTTGAATCTATCAGAGTTCAATCAGTATACTCGTTCAACTCGAATAAATTACGCACAAATTCACGTACTTTTTCACAGTAAATTAATCTTGTCGTCCTTCTCGGTAGAAAGGTAAGTAACGTTTTCTTGTTGTGACAAGGGTTCAAATGCTAATCTAAAATTTCAGGTAGGTCGTTATATTACCGATTGCATTGAGTGCCACTAACGATTTCATATTAATATTTAACAGGACACGTTTCGAATACACGGTAACAGGTATTTTGATATTAATTGACATCTCTTCATGTAAAAACTAGATCACCTAGACTTGTGCAAAGAGGTAGACTTTTATCACTGTGATAAGATCAACAATATTGCTGTCAAGTTATTGAGTAGGTTAATAGCTAAGAAACACAAAAAAACAGCAATTTTTAAACGCTGAACCGATATCCATGGTTTTAAATATCTTCGGCCTTGGCTGCTAAAGTTTATTTTAAAAAAATACGGAAGAAAATACCAATAATGCACATAAGTTATCGTTGACATCCCTACAAAACAGATTAAACATGACAAATAATGAGGTGTGAAAATATAAATGAATAATTAATTTGACGTTAGGCTAAAGGTAGCATTCCAATCTTGGAGACTGCGATCAGCGGCCGTGACTACGTCGCGCGACCTACTGCTCTGTATGAATTTATGTGGAGTGCTAAACAATGCAAGTTGCAATGCAGGTTGAAGTGGCAGTGGGAGGGGCACATATCACGCAGAACAGATGGTCGATGGGGCCAAAAGGTTCTGGAATGGAGACCACAGAAGGCGCAGCGTAGGACGTCCACCCACAAGATGGACAGACAACCGCAAAAAAAAAAAAACACTAAAAAAACCGTTAAAAGAGACCGCAGGAAAATGCTGGACGCAGGCTGATTCCAACCGGCCCTTTTAGAGACCGAAGGGGGAGGCCTATGTCCAGCAGTGGACGTCCTATGGCTGAGAAGATGATGATGATGAAACAATGCAACAGACTGCGTCACGTAATGTGTGGATCGCTTGTATTGTTTAGTACTCCATATAAAATCATACTGAGCAGTGGGTCGCGCGACACGGTCACAGCCGCCGGTTGCGGTCGCCGGTCACTGTCGCCAAGATCGCTAAACAATACAAGCGACCCACACATTACACGACGCAGTCGCTTGCATTGTTTAGCACTCCATAAATTCATACTAAGCAGTGGGTCGCGCGACGCGGTCGCGGTCGCTGGTCACGGTCGCCAAAATCAGAATACTACCTTAACAATCACCCCATTACCACGCACCATTAAATACCATAAAGCTCACTTACCCACACATACTAAATATCCCGAATCGATGAAGATAAACGAGCTGGTACACAAATTAAACACCCACGTTGAGCGATCGGCCCTCTTCATTTTTGTCCGGTGTACCTTTATTAATCATGCCATCGGTGATCTTGTGAAATTTATTACCTCCAAGCGAATCTGCCCAGAGATTTATCAACAGAATGTGTGGGCTTAGAGATGGGGCTAGGTTTACTAGATGTGACAAGTGAAAACTACAATAGGATACAAACAAAAGAGTGTGCATAAGCAGCCTTTTTTAATTAGGTACTTTTACCACGTACTGAAATTATGCGACACTTAAATTTAAAAAAATAAGTTGTTGTATATACTGAATTTATTACTAGTTCAGAGTCAATGGGTTCATATATTATTTTGTAAATTTTTATAATGCTCAATAAATTAATTTGTATATGTATTTGTACTTCATTTTCTTCAATTCGTTTATTTTGTCTTGACTACATTTAAATAGTCATAGTAATAGTTATTTAAAACGAACCTAAATTTGCTTTATTATGCGCAGTACTTGCCCAATAGACAACGTAAGAGAGAGAGATGGTTTCCAATTTTAAATAATCAGCATCATGTGGAACACAAGTTTTCTCCCAATAATTGAAATAATGGCGAGAATAAAATAAATAATATGCATTCTATTTACTGATTTTCTTTTGCCTCTGATGTAAACGGCACCTAAATCAATTAATTCTGGATTGGCTCAAGTAGACACTGGCATGAAAAGATTGTACGTACAAGACGCCCGAAGCGGACCATCAATGCAAAACTTTTTTTTAATAAAAAGTAAATGAGCAGCAACAATCCCGCGGTCCGCCTGAATTCAGATTCAAAATATGTATTGCCTCCTTATAGTCAATATGTAAGATTCAAGTCAGATTATAAAACTGACAAGGTACATAAAGCACATCCAGTCATATTATTTCTTCGTAATAACTATATAATAGAGACGACCGGCCAAGACAATAATTAGCCTACACGTATTAATAGTCAAGCACAAGTTTATGTCCGGCTTTCTATCAGCAATTCAATTTTACTCACATTATGACCAATTAGGGGGCGTCCATTAATTACTTGGGGTGTTTGAGGAGGGGGGGGGGGTAGGGGTTGAGCCGAATCTTCACCCAATCTCACGTCTCGGCTATTATCACGTTTTTTTTTCCACAAAAAACATTGTAAAATTGCGGGAAAGCTGGTTTAAAATAAGTAAAACATGTTTCTCCAACATGGCTAAATCCTACACAACGTTATACAAATAAAAGATGAGATTAAGGGGTCCACCGGTCCACCAAGGGGGAAGGGTCACAAAATCATTTAAGTCATCCTTGTCTCCAAAATCACCTTAAGTAATTAATGGACGCCCCGTTACTTACACAAAAACAAACACACCATAAAGTTTTGGAAGATACCTACTCGATGGCATCAGGATACCAAAATTCGTTTCAACTTTGGAAATAGAATTGAATTCTTTGACGAATTCCACAAGTTATAAATGATCAAAATGTAGCCCAGTTGTAATAATACCCAGTTTTACATGTAAGTGTAGAACCGGAATTACATTTTGGGTTATAACGGCGCATGATGGATGACACGGTTATAGGAAAGGGTATCCTTTATTGTTTAGTATTCATTTAGTAAATTAGGCACTTGTAGAACTTTTTTTACTCAACTGGTTTTTAACTTAAAATGCATCGCAATTCTCGTATAATGGCTGTATTTAATATATCCTAAAAATATTTAATCTCGCCTTTAAAAAGAAATACAATTATTTGATTATTTACGGATTTTTACGCTCAAGTATTTAACATCATTTTCATTCTTTACGTTTCGAACATTTTACAGTGTCCATGGACGCAGGTTAATTAGATGACGGATGTCTATAGAGATGGTATGGAAATATTCACAAGTACCGCCAATGATAGGTACACGGCGTCTTGCAGTTCTGCGCCAGGCTCAATGAGATTTCATTACTTAATTTAATGATCGACGATAAATTTTATTGCAGATATTTTTTGTTGGGTTTATTTGAATGTGTCACAATCGCCAAAACCTAAGAAATCACTATATATTATTTCATTATTTAAAATCATTCTGTAATTTTTATCTACTCTCAGCCATCATACTTACATATGTATACAAATACAATTTTCGAATTCTTCCATCACTAACATTTCATTTTATGAAAGCATGATCTCGCAACCCAACACCGTTATCCCCCGAATAAAATACCTATTTATATGATGATTTTATACAATAAAGAAGCACTTAGATTAAGATAATGGTGAAGTTAGTATTGTAATGGGGCCTTCGCAGATCGCCGAGGCTATCTGATGGACCGAGCCAAATCGGATGCCACTGGTCTAGAATCTCCTAAACAAATACACAAAAACTTTAGAACTTTGTCACAATCAGACACAGACAACCTTTCTACGATATGTGAGTAAAATAATATGATTTTTGTTATGAAACGGGACTAAAAGGTATAGGGTAAGGGTTTGGCTTCTGGTTTCATATCAGACGCTGTATTGGGCACGGATGGTATGGAAACAATAATATTATTAAAGTTAAATGGCTCTGAAACGTATCGTGCTTATTTTAGCGGACAATGTTGGAAGTGATGGAGAGTAAGTTAAATATTATAATATTGTGCAGTTTTGCCGCTACAATCTACTGAACTCAGTTATCTGTCGACTTATAAGTTCCTATTTGGGTGATCAATTACCATCGACCTTATTTACAAAGCTAGGACAGACAGCACAGGCTTAGTAATAAGGTCCCGTTTACACCTTTTGGGCAAGTCATTCTAAAAAGGAATCATGGTTATTCGTTATACTACAATCCTGGCTTCCGGCAATAAAAGGAACCGCAGTCATTGCAGTACTGTGCTATAGTGTACTGTACTCTGCAGACTTTATGCTACTCTAGCCGCTTGAACTCGAATAATAGGCTTGGGCTGCTTTTAGTTCAAGCAGATTCTTCTCCATAGCATCAGAACAGCAGTATTTGTATTTGTAAATTAGTTATCATGATACTATTTCCTTAAAAAGTTGGTGTGTTTGGAAAAGTTAATTTCCATTTTTTGTAACTTCCGACATTTTCAGGCTTATAAAAAACTCGTCAATTGTGTAAAAAATAATTGAATACGACATATTTCCTCATCCGTGGCATTTATTCCTTAGTCCCCTACAAACCTGTTGATAGATTTTCTGTGATAGCAAAAAAGTTTAGAGCGATGGTGGCTGAGCAGTAGCATGCGAGCTTTACAATCTGACCCTGCACCTGTGGCCCTGCACCTATGGCTTATTTAGTATCTAAACAAATTATGTTCAGTTTCGATACCATCTCTCAAAAACGTTGAAGGAAAACATCGTGTAGAAAAGTCGTGTATGTCCAAGAACCTCAAAAGTTTAAAGACATATGGCATTCACCAACATACACTGGGCCGGATCGATTTGGGCCCATCCTCTTTCTCTCTCTCTCTCTCTCTCTCTCTCTCTATCTCTCTGAAAGAAGGCTTGTGTTCCCAGCGAAAATTAAAGGCCGATAATGATGAAGATGAAAAAAGTTTTGAAGGAAACAATTGTACTATGCTAGTATCTGTACGCACTGGGCTCAAACATTCATACAAAGTGCCTATTGTATTTTCATTCAAATCTATTCATTCATTTAGGATTAGTGTAATTAGTATGATAAATCTGTGTAGTTCCCATTCAACAAAACAATATCAAGCGCCCACTGACCGCAGTGAAGATGCATATTACGCTCATACATAACTTGAACGTTACAACATAATCGTGGACGGTCGCTAACGACATCTTCACGGCGTTATATTAACGACGCTAGTGGAGACCACAATACGTTTATGTCAACACCGACACAGGGGGAACTGTGAGGGATTTATCAGACCAGGAGCAGTTTCCTGGCTCGCTGTGTGCATAAGGTGGGGACCGGGATGGCAGAAACGAGGAGATGTGGCAAAACACAACGTAATCCAACTGTTTTAGCAGGGCTTGAAACCAGTTTAAAAACCCGTTTAAAGCAGTCTAGTATAGGTGCCATTTTATTCAGAACGCGAGTGAATTAAGATCTTCACAAAGATGTAAATTAACCTGTTGCGAAACATTGCCGCCACGTGTTCTGGAGGTATGTACCCACCACGTCATGACCAGGGTCCGTGCTGACACAATAACAGAGCGCTCAATTTTACCGTAACTTTGATATACCAACTGTCGTAAAGTATATATTTTTAGTTTTTTGTCATGTCGTTAAACGAAAATGAATATTCGCAAAATGGCATTTTGCGATTTTTTTTATCAATTTTAATTTTTATATTTTCAACGGAAAGTTTTTAATTTGGTCAAACTATCTCACTTACGTACTCCGCTGATGCAACGTCCTAAAGTGGGTCTTATCATCTGTAAAGAGAACGCCATCAGTCCCGATCTTGCCACTCGACAACAAAGTCTCCAATCAAAAATAAGAAAAATCATCTCTCCCTGCCATCCTCCTTGTTCCCTGAGAACTGTGAGTGTGATATTTCTTGTAGATCAACGTGTTCCACCTTTGGTCACCCTGTCGCTTACCATCAGGTGAATTAGTGGCCAAACGTAGAACTATTCTACCTTAAAAAAGCATTTTTTATGTTTTGTAAAAAATGCATTGAAAGGTTGATCACATGATCACTGATGAAGCAACTCGAAATTTCTAGCTCCACGTAAAAACAGATGTGCTCTGCGGGACGCCGGGGCCAAATGCCCACGCGACGATTGTGCGGTGGCTTGCCTCTTGATTTAATAACCAACTTTAACTTTTGTAAGAGGATTGTTTGGAATGTATTCCTCATGGATTAATGTTTCTGAGATCTTGAGTTACAATGTAGGTTTGCATTGTGGAATATGGCGAAAGAGAATAAGTGCTGGTGTCAAATTGTAGACGCAAGTGCTGAACAACGCAAGCTTTGTGAGGCTGTAACAGGATTACCTACTGTACTTTCATAAATGTTTTATTTGCTCAACAACCGCAAGTGTGGAATGTCCTTCTCCCGTACGTATTTTCGTCGAGATTCAACATGGAGTGTTTTAAAAGGGTCTCTCCCGTAGCCCGCCCGGGGTCCAGCCCGTAGAGGTATTTCTACACCTCAACTGGCTGGCAAAACAACGAAAACACACAGTATATCTATAGCGTTGCTAGTGCGCACCATCAGGCAGAAGACTAGCAGTTTATTAAATATTTTTTTCTAGAAATAACTCTAACTAAACTAATAAACTCTACTAATAAGTAAATTAAAAATTTCATCCTATCTTTCTACTTTTAGGATTCCGAAGTACTACGAGGGACCCTTGTTCGTTCTATCCGTCCTTCTGTCCATCCGTATGTCTGTCCATCAGTCCGCTTGTCCGCCAGTACTATTTTTTAAGAACCTTCTATTTTCTATAGTTATTAAGATATTTGCATGAAACTTTTTAAATAAAATATCCTTATATAAAATTGCTAATTACGTGATTTATTTTGTTTCAAGACAATTGAACTTTTCTCGAATTTAGTAAACAAATGTTCTACAAGTTTCACGTTGACTTTGATGTGTAGATCAACACCCTTAAGTATTACTACACCTTTATGTAAAACATGTCTTCCCGTGAACATGGTGCATTTATCTGCGCCTTAATATCGGAATCTCCATTCACAACCTTAACGCTGTAAATATCCCGTAAATAATCATATAGCTTTATGTAAAACCCCGGATAGACACAGTTAAGTTACTAGACTTATTAAGTTAGCTATTCCTGTTTCAAGATCCAGCGCAACAGCAGCGAACGAACTCGGCTATCACTGGTTACATTCTCGTTATAACTTATGACCCGGGCGAATACAAGCAACTGATAACCTCTTGTATAAGCAATTACAATGCACTCCGCCTTTTGTCCTACCTACCTACCTACTGCATAATACTGGCTCGAATACTTTACTTTGTATTAAGTTTTTTTTTTTTTTTTTTTTTTTATGCCATAGGTGGCAAACAAGCAGACGGGCTGCCTGATGGAAAGCAGTCACCGTCGCCTATGGATACTTGTAACACCCGAGGCATCACAAATACGTTGCCGACCCTTAAGAACTCGATTAACTCGCCTTTTGAAGAACCCCATGTTGTAGCTACACGTAGTATTATTATAGTTACACGTAATTAGGATTAGAAGCGATGGTGACCAAGCGGTTGCATGTGCGCTTTACAATCTGATGGCACCCGGTTCAATCCTCGGCCCTGCACTTATTTAGTACCTAAGTTTTCGATGCCATCGCTCAAAAACGGTGAAGGAAAACATCGTGAGGAAACCGGTATGTCCAAGAACCTCAAAAATTCAAAGACATGACATGACGGTCCATGGGCAGTCTAATTGTATTTGTAGTTTTAGTTTTAGCTTGTATTTTGTTTAGTTAATAAAGGCACTTGCCCAGTAACAAGACATGACATTCACTAAGATGCACTGATCAGCATGATGAATTACGGCCCATCCTCTCTCTGAGAGAAGACATGTGTCCTATTAGTGGGTACATGATAGGCTGAAATGATGATGATGAGTGAGTAATGTCTAATATAATGTGTAAAAGTCACATTAATATTACTATTAGTTCGCCCCAAACAGTGACTTCACGATCCCTATATATTCGCAACCCTTCAACCGATTTTTCTCATATTTGAACTTAAAAGTTATAATTGTGTATTCATTTTGAGCACTGCCTGAAATTAGTGATCGTTGGAGCTATCTATAGGCCTTTGTTGCGTATAGATAGTATAAACTATAATTAGTTTAGTTTTTTTTAAAGTTGTGTTTGGTATTAACAAGTAAGTCAGTATAAAAATTGCTTCACAATTCTAAAATTGTGTAGAAAAGAATTATTTGCCTACAATACATACAAATTTCATGCAGATCAAATCAACGTTACGCAAGTTATCGTTAAACAAATATTGAAACATATAAAAACGCTGACTTGTCCCATTAGAATCAGAGAATTATCTTCGCTCGGTCAATTTGGAATCCATCGCAATCCGAAAAAGGTTGACTTTTCACCGTCGCTTGTACGCCGTTGGCCGTACGCCTATTATGTGCCACCGCCGTCTTGAATCTCCAATCGGAGCTGGATTTTTGCCAAGCATAGCGGGTGGATTCCAACTACAAATATCAAAACTTGTAGAGTTGACTTCCGCAAAGCCAATTCTCCATCTCATGAACAACCGTGAAAAGCTAATGCCCGTAAATTTTGTAAGATTATAGAATTTTATATCTCTTCACCCAATTGTTAAGAATTTCCTGTTCTAAAGAACTCATTATGTAAATGAATGAATTTCGTAACACCAACATAAATCCAAGGCATGGCAAGAAGGACGCGGATGCATCCGCTAAAACACAGGGCATTCTTGTAGCGAATATGGTGCTTCGCTACCATTCGCCATTGAGATGTTACGCGCACTGCGCCTGACATGCGTACAGTCTACGGCCGCGCCAACCGCAAAACAGCCCAGCAATTTCAATAGAATGTTTCTGATGTTCACAAAGACACGACCGACTAGAAAATACAGAGATAGGTAACTTTCAATAGACCGCAAACAACGAAAAAATAGACACTGTATCATACATCTAGAGAAAGCGATAACTTTCCGTCTCAGCATGTTTAGTACTTCAAAAATGACTGGCGTTTGTCAAAATCTCAACTAATTACGTAACATCTAGCGTACCTGTGAATATGTATGTTCTTAAGAATGTCACGATGCACAACTACCATACACCTAACGAAGTCAGCAAGCTACTGAATTCACAATGGTGTTCTTGATATTTGTGAGCACCATTGAGTACTGATCGACACATTATTGCACGTGTATTGCAATTGCTGACTCTAGGATTGCAATGCAAGACCCCATCCTCACCCTCATCTTCCAGACACAAGGTAGGTGTTTATAGTTTAATCGTGTAAAAAAATTAATAAAAAACGCATACTTTTCTGACTACCTTATTGAAGGAATTTTATTGAAGAAATCAGTCGATACATTTAGATACTGAATGCTATGTACCATTGGAAAAGCTTTTTTCGCTGCGAAATTTAAGTTTACTGTCACAAAACTAAAAAAATTGTCACTACAGAATATAAATGGGAACAAATTAAACTGTCAGTACCTTCTGGTTAGTGGTTACCTGTTAGTTTTCGCGCGTGCCACTTTTTGTCGGCAAGAAGTTGTCAGGGCTAAAAGATAATTTATTTCCACAAAACACGAGTAAATCATACATTTAAAACGCATGCATATTAGGTATAATAGAGCTCTTTATAGCATAGAAAAACGTATCATACGTTTCACTGTAATACAAAAAGAAAAAAGAAAAACTGCTGCGTAAAGCGATACTCGAGCACTCACCTTGAATAAGACCGCCAAATGCAGTTGAAACTATAGTTGGAGTAACCGGCTTAATCGTACGTGGATACGTGAGTAATTCTCGTGTCATATAAATAAAATGTCAGAAAGAAACAGTTTAAAATCAGCTGTACCATACGCAGCACTTTTCATCGTGACTTCCGAGTTGTTCCTTTAACCTTTTCTAATCCATAACTGCACACCCTTTGCAGCCATATGCCAAATACGACAACCACGCATACGAAAATAAAATAAATAACAATATATCGCACTCTTAATAAAACAGTGACCGAATCCAAAATCGCAACTTTTTGGGAATCGACAAAAAACTATTTTTAACTGAGTAACAGCGCGCAAGGTGAGGGACGGATAAAGACTCAAGTAGTTATAAACCTTATTGTATATAGAAAACAGGTGTTTTTAATCGCCTAGATTGTAGAGCATGCTTTTTTAGGTCGATATTTTACTAAAACTCAATTTGCCAAAATTTCGAGTTCGGTCATTGTTTTATTAAGAGTGCGATATATTAATAATAATAAAACGCAGGGGCGGCTTTATGGCGAGCCGTCGGTGAGTGGCGACACCGCGTACCCCGATTCCATGGGTCTAAAACCCCAGAGACCCTGACCCCTGGATTGCCTTAACCGGCCGTCTGGGGGTGGAAACCGCAAGAGCTAAGAACCTAAGCTCCAGGGTGGAAGTGTTAAAGGGCATAACGCCGCGAGTAGCTCTTAGTGAAAGTGCAGCACACCTCTCGACACCCTAAGCCACCCACGCCAATGTTGCCCCTCCGGTGCCAAGATGCGGCAGCCTCTATGGGGGGCCCATTTAGTGGGTGGCAAGTCATCACCTGCCTAAATATATTTTGAGATGAGACAGGATAAGGCAGGTGCCGTTTCTCATCCCATAGATCAGTTCAACTACCCACAAATAGTTCACCTCAATAGCCCTGTTTTTTTATTTTTTATCCCATACTGTACAATAGTTTTACATTCCATTTTATACACATTCCATAGAAATTGTATTTTTTATTCAACAGGGCCTCTTGGTGTTGGTTTCGACTCCACCAATGCCTAACAAATGACCGGGTCAAACCCGTGAATTTTATGAAATAAAGAGTAATAATAATATATATTAATTCGACTTACTACACGCATTCAGTCCTATTCCAACTCCATGTCGCCGCTAAGATATGTCAACTATTTCTCACATTTTATTAATTATATCCTAGCAAATGAATTTATTACCAGCTTCAACACCTTGTTGTTGTCATCTGTCCGTAGATTTACGACTAAAAGTGTTCACACCTTTGTTGTTAAGTCATAAAACTGTTAATTGCTATATTAGCACTAGATTATCTAAGGCGATACACGCGCGCTCTTTGGGTGAGTCAAAATGCCAAAGGTCTCACTAGGTTTTTATTTATAAACAATGAGATGTCAGTTTGAGTCGCGTGTCGAATTTAACGCTTGATCTAATCTACATACAGTCACCTTTGGCATCGTAAACAAGTCGCATCCTTGCATTTCGTCATAACGTAATATCATCAATCAAATACTACAAGGGCCGCATGCAGATTTTATTTAAATCTGAGCGTGATTGTCGCGCTCTCCCACGTGACTATTTTCGCACTCAAATCTCACCTTTGAAACTTAGACGTCAAATAACAAAAGAACAACGACGCAGCATCGCCGTAAGGTCGACAATCGCCCTGTGCTCCGTAGACAGTAAAGTGACACTATCTAGTATGACTGAATGCATTAGCTTATTTTGCATACAAAGCCGTTATAAATATTTCCTATGGCTAAGTCTTCTCAAACACGGCGTTTTGAAAGCTCGAGCGGATGACACGCGTCGATACATCCAAATGTATGGAAAGTAGGGACGTCTCGTTATGAAATGCGTTGCTCAGAAATATTCCTCGTTCAGATATGTGCCAGGTCGAGAATCGAACCCGGAACTTTTGGCTCATAAGCAACAGCTCAGAGAGCAACCTCTGAGCCATACCGGTCGTCAAGTGGATAAATGTATCGTCAGTTGAAGATTTTGTGGTAGGTCATTGACAGTATTAAGTGGTTTTTTCTACTTGTACAGGAATTAAAATAAAGTGTTTAATTTTAATGCACTTTTTACAACAACCTTTTATAACAACCCACGTCTGTGGGTTGTTTACATTGATTAGAACAAAATACCACGTGGTTTAATAGACCTGGGGTCTTACACCCGACTCCTTACGCGCTATCAAACTAAAGTTAAAAGCGCAGTTCTAAAAATCACGTGTACTTGGACCTACGGTTTGCGGTCGCGCAAAATTTTTTCATATCCTAAACTGGATTGCTTTAAACAGCTAAGCGTAAGGCCCCAGGTGTGTGGTATCACAAATTAAATAATATTTTATTTCAGTGGCCAATTCGGCCGAGCAGCACAAACGGCGTAAATATGCTAGCCTCGGCAATGGTTACACTTTTGAGCCGTTTGGGTTCGAGACATTAGGCCCTTAAGGACCGGGAGATCACCTCATTTTCAAAAATCTTTCAGTGCTCATGGTTAATGCAACGCATAACCAAAATGCTGGCGTGTTTCTGGAGCATTCACATTCAGCGTGGTAATGCCACCAGCATGATGGGCATGCTGCCAACTGGTAATGGGCTTGAGAATTTGGATAGTCTTTAGTTAGACCTTTAACGGTCTATGGGCGTTAACTGTTTTGTAGTGTTAGTTTGCTTGTAATTTGCTTAGTTAATAAAGGCATTTCATCATTTCAACCGCAGGACGTCCACTTGACTGTTAGACATAGGCCTACCCATCGATATCCAAAAGGGCCGGTTGGAAGCGGCAATAAAGGCACTTGCTTAATAATATTATTAATATATCACCGGCCAACTCTTGGGTTACCTGGCTAACAAGTAACATTTTAGACCAAATTAAGTTATCATTTGTTTTATATATTCCAATACAATTCGTGATTCCCTATATACAAGTACTTGCACATAATCAGCATAAACCGTACCCTAAATCAGGTAGAGCGATAAAGAACGAGGCGTATTTGCGTCTAAACGGTTGATATTTAAATAGGGTAGGAACGGGCGGAACACTTGTTCGATTTGACAGGTGATAGCCGCGAGCCGGTGAAATATTGCCACTCGATAGCTGCAGCTGGCGATCGTGTGGACCGCACGGTTGGTAGCTGCTTGCTTACTTATGGGCACTTGATAAAATGTAGATTGTTTGGTCGTACGTCTATATATACCTAAAGTGTATGTATACAAGCTACAACTAAAACTACAAATACAGTTAGACTGCCCATATTCCGTTGAAGGCTCAAGCCCACTACCAGTTGGCAGCGTACCCAGCATGCTGGTGGCATTACCACGTTGAATGGCAATGCTTATGCGTTGAGCCAGAAACACGCCAGCATTTTGGTCACGGGTCGCATTAACCAGGCGCTCTAAAAGATTTTTGAAAATGAGGTGAGCTCCCGGTTCCCAAGGGCCCAAAGTCTTGACCCCAAACAAATATAAATATATATATATATATATATTTATTTAAGAGAGAATACCACGGCCAAGAAATTTTATGAATAGGTATTTAGCAAATCTATTGCTGTCCCCTGACCTCAAGCCTCTCTCCGTAGAGCGCAATGGGGACAGCGGAACCTCGGATCGATTATACCTACGAAAAGTAGACAAAATCATCGTCTCGTATTTTACCGTTTCCTCATTAAAAACTACGTCGTTTTTTTATTTTTTATTATTAATAGTTGTGAAAAGGATTGAACTATGCTTCTGTCATTAATTTATGTTTTATAAACTCGTCAAATTATTTTGATAAACGTCTGAAAATGGCGGTAAAAAAAACACTTTTTGGGATATTAAAGGCCTATATTAAGAGAAGAAAAATGTTATTTAAGAAAATTACAGCTCTAGCGATATTTTATCCAGGGATGAAACACGAGAATACCTTTGTATGGACAAAACGCTGCCCACTTAATGATATCATTAAAAGTGTTTTAGCATCTCTCGTCGATTCTGTTATGTAAATTCTTTCCATCCCTTTATTCATCCATTCATTAGTTGCCTGGAAGAGATCGCTTTTATCGATAAGGCCACCACTTGTGGCACTAGCTCGTAAGTGTTTCCTTCTTCTTGTAATTTTTTTATATCTGGTGTACACAATAAAGAGTTTCTATCTATCAAAGGGTAATTTTTGTCTCTGCACTGTGAGAATTAAACTAAGATTTTATTTTGAGATTCCTCGTTTGACTATCAATGTATCGATGCGACGAACGATGAACTACGCAGCAATCTTTGTAGCACGTTTATATTAGTTTCACTTGTTACCATGTAAACTATGATACAACTTATAACTAACTTAATTTATAACTATGTCCTACCTTACTTCAATAACGTCAATTCTATATTGTCTCTCTTCTTGCTTCCGCCCTTTTGGAAAACTAACTGTTAAACCAGCATGTAAAAAACAAATCGTTTTATAATTAATAAATCTTAAATTCGTAACAAAGTGTTTGGTGTTCTTCGTCTTGTTTTTGAACTTGCTAACTTAAAAACTTTGTTACGAATTTAAGATGTATTAATTAATTAACGGCCAAGTTAGCACCCGCTTTAACAAAATGTCCATTGATTACAAGTACCTACGAGTTAGATCTCAGCTGACATTATTTTAAATGAATGCTTGGACCGAGTTTAATTTTGAAACTGGTTTTTATATCGATAATAATTATTAAATTATAATTAGCTATGATGATTTGTACAAAACACACAAACAAGCTACGCTAGAATATAATCACACAAATAGCTCGTCTCCAGCATCTCTGTTTATTGGATTAACTACATTTCCATTACAAAATAGCCACTGCAGTATCTGATCATCGATAAGTTGTCGTAATTAGAAGAGCTGGTTACATAATAGGTGGCATTACCAAGTGTGCGTAATTGTGCTCCGTTGATCATGATTGTGGAACAAAAGGGCTACTTAGGGCATGCTTAAAGGTAAACCCGACTTGAAATGGTGTATCGTTGCTGGCTTATAATGCTTTATATTGGCTTTAGCTAGTCAAACCTGGAATGAACCTGGTTTGCAGATTTGAGGCAGATGGCAATGGAAGAGCGATTGCATATCCAGCAATTGGATTAATCCACAACATTCAACAATCTTTAGAATTCAATTTAAAATTTCTTTGATTTTTAATTTTACAGGTGTTTGACCTCTCCAGTTTTGACAACCTGTATTATAGGAGAGACTGGTATTTCGTTGTTACATAATATTTTTAGAACCTTTTATATAAACAGTTTATATATAGTTAGGTAGTTAGTAGGTAGTTATAATTTTAAAGTAGGTTGTTTATGTGCGTGTTTGTGTTTATGTCATGACTGAAGAAGGGCTTCGTTTGCTTGTAATCAAGTTGCTTTAGCTATGGTTATATTTATTTATTTAATACTTTATTGCACATTTACAAATTATGTACACATGGAGGACTTAATGGTAATTTTATTAATGTTATTTTTTATTTTATTATTGGTAAATGGTACGTAGACGTTTATCAAAAACACCTATACAAAAAGGAAATAAACAAAAGAACTAAAGTTTTATCATGGTTTTATCTATACATCTATACTAATATTATAAAGAGGAAAAATTTGATTGTTTGTTTGTTTTTTTTGCATTGAATAGGCTCCGAAACTACAGAACCGATTTGAAAAATTCTTTCACTGACGGGAAGCTACACTATCCCCGGGTGACATAGGCTATAATCTATACCCGTGCGAAGCTGGAGCAGACCGCTAGTAAGATATAATTATATAACCTAGATAGATACAGTAAATATAAATCTAACTTAAATTATATATCAATACAAAATTATATAAGAACATGATTTTACTACATATTATTACACAAATTATAATTAATATTATACATATAAATAAAAATATATATATGAGTGAGTGATTATAATTTTTTTTAATTGATGAAGTGTCAATTTGTAAATATTTTTGAGAATGTTGTGGGTGACGAAAATAATGATTAAATTTGGATATTTTTTCAATGCAGTTGTATGCAAGTGATAAAGCTTATAACAGTTTAGCACCACCAAGATTTTGAACTTCAACATTTCGAAACCCTTCGCTAATGCACTGCACTCATTACCCTGAGATATTAGAAGTTAAATCTTTTCTAACTCGGTTGCACGCAGCAGTGCTTCTAAAGTTTAAGTAATAATTTCTAAGATTTTTTATTTAAGAACCCAAAGATGTATTTTTCTTGGTAATAATTTCTAAGAACTTTAAATCAAGAACTTAAAGACGCACTCTTGTTTTTCAACAAATCAACATGTCTCTTTACTAGAGCAGAGCCGTAATTAAGTAATACAGATACATAGTAACTACGAGTATCTGCCGGCAGTGAAAGCAAATTCATCCTACACGTGCATTCGTCGCTAATAACATAGGCTACACGAGAAGTACTTATACTAATAAGTTGACTCGCGACGCAATCAAGCTCATTTAAATACAGCTCACTATATTTGAATTTGAAATTGTAGTGATTCATAAATGAAGATGTGGTACTGTTATGAATAAGTAGGTTGGATACGGCCCTGCTTTAAATTGAGAACAGTTTCTTTCGCCCTGAACTGGGACTTTGTGAGCGCTATATTTTCACAGTCCTTCGACTGATATTACCCATATTCAAACTAAGGAGTAGTATTGAAATGAACTACTTGTTTATCAAATTTAAAAAAGATCAGTTCAACAAGATCTAAAATGTAGTCAATTTAAAACAAAACTAAAATAACTTTTAGTCGAGAAATGTTATTACAAAGTTAGTGATTTTATAAATGATAAATTTTAGTAATGACTGCAGTAGGTCAATTTGTTTATCATACAATTATAGTAATATCTATCTGTTAACTATTTAAATTAATAACATCATATCTGAACTTTTGAAATGATTTCGACAGTTAATTTAATTAATACTTTTTTATATAAATAATTTTTACGGTATTTTTATACCATCTCTCTAGATTTCTACGCCTACAAAATAGGCAAAACATGATACAAAGTGACTAATATTTTAACCCACCTATTGTGCATGCGTTTTTAAATGTGTGTATGATTTACTCGTGTTTTGTGCAAATAAATAATCTTTATCTTTATCTTTAACGATACGCAAGTTATCGTCGAACAAAATATACAAACATACATAGAACCGTCGACTTGTCTCATTAGAAACAGAGACCGCTTCGTTTGATCAGTAATACAAACGGTGAAGTTTTTACCAGGAAACGTTTATTTTTGGGATATAATAATTTATATGCCAATCTAGGATATTAAGCTATCACACCAAATGTTATCGAAATTCGTTACGTGGTTAAGTTGTAATAATTATAGTATTTTACACGCTAGCAAACTTCTGCATTTTTTACATTAGCGTAATGTTAGCTATTTCTATTAATTTGTTTATGTTTCCAATTGGTTGTAAAATAGGAATTCAATTATGATTTGTATATTGATTGATTCTTTAGAACAAAATTGAATAAGAGATTTTTAATGAAAAACAAGTCTGCCTACTTCAAGAGTAGTTAATAGTTTCATTAAAAGTTTATAGGAGTAGTGTATAGTTGGTATATTGAAAATATTTAGTTAAAACAAATGTCGCGAAGATAAAATTTTGCTCTAGAATACGGCCTAAGATGCTACGCTTTCGCAACAAACCCTTACACTTCCTTTTTAGACCAGCTTTTGTAACAACAGGTCTGACGGCATCGTCTATTCTAAATGAGAACTGAATTTCCCCCTTTCTTCAGATTTGCTTCACATTTGTAGCAAGTTGTATTTTCGCAATGCATCAGACTAGTTCGGTAAACTTGTATTTACTGTTTTGTTGCAAGATTTGTGAAAATTAAATTCACATGTAATAATTGAGTTTGGAGGAATGTTGAGAATTTACAGTAAAGTTATAGAGTAAATACGTTTATTACGTTTAAACAACGTAACATAATATATATAGAACGTTGTACGCCGTTCGTTAACTTAGACCTTAATACTTTTTTCTCTTTTTATTTTTTATAAATTGCGCTTGTAAAAAGTACCCCTTAATTTAATTACAATCTAGCCTAATGTTAGGTTTAAGTAATTTAATTCTGCGTTTTTTTGTTGTTTTTTTTTTGTTTCAGGTTAGGTTAATATTGCTCTTTTATGTAATTAATATTTAAATTCAGGTAAGGTTCAAATTAGCAACACAAATATCTATAGAGAAAAATAGTTTATCCCGAAATCCTTATTGTACTCGAAACGACGTAGAAGCGGAATTACACTATATAAATTCGAAATTTGACATATATAAATGAAATCTGAGCAAGTTGTATAGATGCATAAGTTAATAGCTAAGTCTAAATGTCTACATTACATAAAGTCATTGGAATTATACTATTGAATCACAATACCTCTTGTTCCATAAGTTTAACAAAGACATATATCATCTCTTGATATAGTAATACAACTCTGTCACATTGATTCTAGCTGTCAATAATTGCTGCTCTTGTTGTGAATGTCACAACTAACATTTTTAATTTGACACATCACAACGTATACGCGTGTTTTTTCTTAGTATTAATGTTGTATTAATGTAGCTTTGTAAGGTTGTCGATGCGAGTATACCAGTTCTTACCTTTTCCGATTATGACCCACAACTGTACCTAACAATTTTTAGAGTTACGTGGAAATATCCAAGCAAACGGCTTTATTATTTATATTTCTAAAAAAATGTGGGAATACTTTTTTATTTTACTTTATTGTTAGTCAAAATAATATTATTAACTGCTCCAACGAACTTACGAAGCGCAGTTAGATCTTAATTATCTCGTCTTCGTCGAATAGATTTATATTGATCATGTAGTTAGCCCTGCGGCACTTGGATCCACTTGGACACAGTGTTTATAGAGCTGTAAGAATGAACGAAAAGACCTCGTCGGTTCATACCTACTGACATACTATCAGCTATATAAAAAAAATGGAACAGTTTTGTTGTTAGCCAAAATTATATTATTAACTTATCAAACGAACTTATCTGAAGTGAAGTTCGATCTTAATTATCTTGTCTTCGACGAATAGATTTATGTTGATCATATAGTTAGCCCTGCGCTACTTCCACTTGGACACAGTATTTAGAGCTGTAAAAACGAACTAAATGACCCTATCTGTTTATACTTACTACTGCGAACATACCTACCACTAGCAATTAAAAAAATGTTGGAACATTTTTATTGTTATCCAAACAATATTATTATGTAAAATTTATTTATCATAATCAACTATCCTGGCAAAATAATAATATCATCCATTTGAGACGAGATTGGAGGTCACCTAATTGTTATAATTAACAGTCATACAAATGTACTGGCTACATTTTTCGGAAATTATTTTACCGATTTTGATGAAAACTTGTTATGTACATTTAAACATACCAAGGGCCTTTCATCTACAGCAGAATGGCTTCCACAAGATGAAAAACGACCTCCCGAACGGCTCTTGGTATGTTTAAATATAAATACCAAGTTTTCATGAAAATCAGACAAATAATTTCCGTAAGTAAACAAATAAAACATAACCCCAAAACAAATAAAAGTAAAAAAGTATAACTTATCAATTTCTCAAAATTCGTTGACGGAACCCATAGTAGTGTGTATTACTTCTACTTTACGATAATTAATATGAAAGTCGTAGGCTTCACATTCAGTTTTGGTGCGTTCGGGTACATGTTCTCATTTTCATCTGCCCATAAAGTGTGGAGGTTCATGTAGATAAATATTGATGAATTCAGCACTTAGTAAATTTTCTGGCGCATCGATGGATATGTTAATAGATTGTTATGTGCCTCTCGGAACATGTTCTTGGCAGGGTTCCGTAACTATTACTATTAGTAAGATATGTACCTACCTAGGTAGATTGTTACAGGATGTAACAGTGGCACTAAGCCAACAGGCGGTAATAGGCTATCGGACAGTTGATTAGTTAAAAATACATATTAAGTTTAGCGAAAAATATAATTAAATGTAATATTTTAACCGATGAAATTGTTTAAATCAGCCAATAACGTTCTGAGATATCAGCACTTAAAGTTTGTGATTGGATTAGGAAAGGATACTTTGTTCCTTTGCCGCAAAGTAAGTGTGAGTAAGAAGTTTTTAAGACGTACTTAGAAGCGACGTCATTCGTAAGTATAATGCGCTCTCTGTCTAGCAAGACATTAAAATGCTTAAATCTTCCTTAACTTTCAACATATTTCAATTTGTTTTTGATGATCTGCTCTATTAGTGGTAAGTTTTTTTATAATGAATATTTTTATAAATAAATAAATACTATATATTTTTTTATTTTCTTGGTAGCGGTTATTATTATCTGTCTTTTAACCAAATTTCAGCACTATAAGCTTTATAGTCTTTCTTACATGACATATCCTAAAACCTACCCTACTGAATCCTAAAAAAACCCACTAGAAATTATAGTAAAAATGACTAAGCTAAGTTAAGATGATAAAAAAATTAATAGATCTAAGGAAAGGTATATCTTTGCTATATTGCATGGAACACAGAAGAATTTAGCAGATTGAAATTTGACTTCCCATTTAAGCGAGCTCTGAAAATACATTATAAAGAAAATGGGGGGAAATGATCTTGAGTATCTCCTGGGAGATACTCAAGATCAAGATGGCGTTCCTAAGAAGATAGTACTTATTACAGTTTTCAGACTAATATGTTTTCGCTATGAACGCTCAAGCCAGACTAAACTCCCTCTTGCCGAACTTCTACCTCATTATCTTATTCCTATCCCTAGACAATCGTTATTGGTTCGCACTATTTCAGAGACTACCGAGTCAACACGTTTCCGACCGCCATTTAAATAAAAAGACTGTTAGTCAAATTAGATACCAAATGGTATAAAAACCAAGAACTTACAAAAAAACAACCAACAAACAAACATAAATCATGACAAAAGATTTATTAGAACGGGAAAAGTAATTCAACTGCGATGAGTAGGTACACCATATAAGTACACAGTAAACAACTTGCACTTTCGAAACTTGACATCCTATATCAGCGATAGCAAGCCCAAAATGGAATTTCTGGTACTTATTAGATACCCACGTATCGGGGACTCGATTAATTTAAGGCCCATATTCCTAAATTCAACGACCTGTTCGCTCAATCTGTCAATCAGTGTACGTTGAGTTTAACAAGAACTCGTAAATATCTATCGAGTAGCATGTAATCGATTTACCCAATTAGAATCCATTACATCGCTCCCCGAAGGCAGTCGCATAGCCCGAGCAGGCGTTGTGACATCTTCCACATTGTACGCATTACTGATTTTAAAATATTGTTAGAGTTTTAACTAAATAACATAAAACCATGTGATTAAAGTGAAGTATGCCGCCTGCGATGTTTAGGATCTTATGTAAATAGCTAACACACTTGGCCGCAATGTAAAATACCTTCGCGTATCAATGAATCGATACCCTATTCTCGTGTCAACGCAACATCCTTTTTAAATACTTGCAATACTAAATAGAGACGAGTTTCTACGAAATGCAATGTTGTTATTTTTTTCTAACGATCGACATATCCGTTCAAAAGTGAAGGCGAATTCTTATAATCTATGCTCCAACATTGGCTTATGACGATACGAGTATGTTGCCTTATTCGTCTCGCTTGATGACAAACACGTCTTCGTGATGAAATAAACTTCACAGAATGCATGCCACGGGGCTTCGACAGAGAGAATCTAGATGTAAAACATGTGTACCATACATTTTATAGGGTTAGTTTTTCGTGTGGGTGTGTAACTGCGACGCGTCTCTGCCATATCCAGATGATTGGCCGAGGAAAAATGAACTCTAATTAATAAGTGGTTGATCATCTACGGCACTAATTTGATGTGATAACGTTCTAGCGGGCATAGACTAGAGGCTTGGTCTAATTTTTAGCTTGCCAATGATATGAAAGAAAAAAAAAGTGTAAAGAACACGTCAACAATCTGCGGTATGGTTCCGTCAGATATTTATAGTTAAATGCTAAGCTGGATCTGGTAAGCCATTTTTTTTACAATTTTAAATTCAAACCCTTTTCTTTAAGATAGTAAGCTCTGTGTAGTAGTTTTTGTGTGCCCAATATTGTTATGTATGTACATATTGTGATTGTTCATCAATCAAAGCACAAATAAAACTTCCAATGTGTTTGTTGTTATAATTTTTTAAGAATTTTTATAAATCGCAATCTAGGTGTTTTTTATAAGTTAGCTAATTTCGTATGACTTCAGGAGAATGATTTTTAAAACTAAGACTCAATATCCATGCGCCATAAACGGTTTTTTAAGGGCTCTATATTTTTATACTAATGTCAGCGTTAGCGATGAAACGCTTTTATAGTCGCCAATTTTTTAAATACATATCTCGTGATCTCTCAAGAGCTTTATTGCCAAGTGTGTAAGTGTTGTATATATTCTGAGAATATACCACTCAAAGATTTTTCATACTATACTACGATAATAGATAGTTGATATCACTAAAGTTTTCCGTTTAGTGCACTTTAAAAAAAGCCTCAAAATGCTGTGTATAGGCCTCCATTTGTTTGTGCTACTCTCCCCGGTCTCTTGCTAGTCGCATCCACTAGTTACCAACAGTACTTTTGATGTAATCTGTCCACCTCATCCTCGGTCGGCCTAATAGTTAGGTTATAAAAGTTATTTTGTGCGTTGTCGTGTGGATATTGAGGTGCTCTAAACGTTTATTTAAAAAGACATAGAGAGAGAGAGAGAGAGAGAGAGAGAGAGAGAGAGAGAAACGTTTTCATGCAAAAAATACGGTAGGTAGAGTATACTACCTACATCGTTTTTTTGTCGGGATAAAATGTAGTCTATCACGTGTTCATCCAGTGTATAAACTACCTTCAAACCTAATGCACACGTACACATTTCGCATTCATAATATTAGTGTAATGAGCCGTAACGGTACAGCAATATGGTTGGTTATAGTGATAGATCGTTTATATGAAAATCAGTTCAAAATGTCAGTAGATTTTATTGAATCTACAGTTTAATAAAATTGGTCATTTATCTGTAAATCTGACAATATTATTAGATTTCATTGGTAATAATTATTGCATCTATAGTTTTAAAGATCGTTATGAACGTTTTCTTTTTGTGCGCACAGAACCCTATAAGAGTGTCAACTCGTTTCCGTTACAGATAACTAAGAATTTTATTTTTTGCATACGCCTATGCATTAATTAATCTAATCATTGGGTGGCGTGGACATTTTGTAATGTATCCTTTTGCCTTTATCAGAAATGAGATCTGACTGAGTGCCTCGTTCTTGGGTATTTCAGAATCCAATTGGTATGTAATCCAATAATTCATTTGACTTCGATGAATATTTTAAAATAGTATAAACGTTTATAGTAAAACGTCACTCTCATTTTATGCTGCCTTCTATGAAAGATAGCTGCGGTGCCACAATCGCATATTTTATATGACACTAGAAAACCAATATATAAAAAAATATACGCGCCGAATTGAGAACCTTTCTCCTTTTTCGAAGTCGGTTAAAATGTAAATATAATCGCAGTTTCGGGTCACACGGTACGCCATGAGTGGAAAGTACGACTCCAGGATCTAGAATTAGTGACCTGTAAAACTGTAAAATATGTTTTGATTACTCATACTCGGAAAGTAAGTCTGAAGTTGCCTGAGGAGCGGGTTGAAAGTAATACATTTCAGCCCTAGGGAGAATCACTTTCAACTGACAGTGACAGTTGACAACTGACAGACACTCGAATTATAAAAAAAATACTAGTTCTAGTTTCACATTTGTATTGATATGTCAATTTTTTTTTACCTCAGATGATTATGGTTCCGCACTCTCGTGCATTTGCCAGTTTCAGGATGTTCAAAAAAATAGGCGAGAATCCGATCTTTGATGTAGAGTTTTGTTTATACTTCCGTATAGCAGATTTGTATTAACACATTGAGTTAATCTGATTCCGATATAGATTTAACGCCTGATAACGCCTGATTTTCATAAGAGAAGAGGTTAAAGCAGTAGTGGAGTTTCATTTATGTAAAATAAAATTCACTCATATTTTCTTTAGTCATTTGATGTTTTTATTTTTATGTTTCCTTGTATTCGTAATGAAATGCACAGTGCACACTTGCACAGTGTTTACCTCGGGGTTAAAGACTTATTTAGTCCCTCGACTATTAGCGCCCTCGCTACGCTCGGGTGCCAAACCCCGTCTCGGGAATAAATAAGTTACTTTCACCTCTAGGGTAACAATGTACTATTAAGCTCTTTTGTTGTGATGAAAATTATCTTTTAAATCTAAATTATTAATTTGCATTCTGAAGAGTGTTTCAATTTGCATTTTCGTTTCTTTTTGTGCTTTTATTTTTGTTTAAAAGATGTCCTTGATCATGTAAAACTAGTAAAACGACAAAATAAAACAAAATGTCTACTACTTAATACTAGTCTACTTTTTAAGTTTAAAATTGGTGCTCCAAAGTAGTGTGCAAAGCAGGCGCTACATTGCCACCTTAAATAACTGAGGAAACTTCAATTATTTGACAGAGGTATTTTAAGACGCAGTGACATAATATGATCGACGTTATCTTGATGGGCAGTGTCAGGTGGGTTGCAATTGTTTTTTTGGACACAGAGCACTTTTTATGACACTACGCGAAGATATTTCGAAAAAGTCACTTTCGCTTTTGGACAACTGATTTATAATTGAGTATATTGAAAGTAAGAATCAATTTTTGTGTAACGAACCTCAGACGTTACAGCTATGAGTTATTTAACAGCTTTTTAACAGCTTCTTGGTGCTTAATTTTTTACAGGGTAAAAATATGTAGATTACATTTTGTTATATTAGGGAATTTAAACAGTAGAAGTAATTTTTGTGTGATATATTTTTCAACTAATGACAACATTTGTAATTTTTTGGCAGTATTATCTATATAAAATTTACAAATTAATTCCTATTTACCTTGGTCATGCCATAACTTGAGAATGACTTTACCGATTTAATAAGTTTCCTAAAACTTTGTAGAAGGTTCTTACCGAAAGAAAATTGCGCAGAAAATTTGATTGTTTTAGAGAAAACTTAATGACGATTGTAACTTCGTGCGTTTGACTGTTCCAAGACAGGACAATGTCTATCGGGTCAACTGTTTTATTATAAAAAGAGCAGAAAATAGGTATTTGGTCCACCTGATGGTAAGCGGTAACCGCTGCAGACCTTCAAGGAATGGATATTCCACACTTTGTAACATTGTGTGCAAAAATTCTGTGTCCCGGATTAAAATGTCCAAAATGTGACGATCGGAAGCCATTGTCAGTGCCAAAATTTTGAGCTGTTGATGTTAAAAATTTTAGGTGGCACTAAAGTCTGCCATAGAACGTCACAGCACTGAACAGTTATGCACAAACAAGACGCTACAATCAGGTGAGAACCAGTGGCGTAGCTAGATATTAACCAAAGGCCCTAGCCCAAAAAAAATATTCATAAGCATGATTTATGATACATAAGCATGATTTCCGTGGTAGCCCATTTGGGAGACCGCTAGACTTGAAAGCGTGAGGTCGCGGGTTCAAACCCCGGGCCCGACCAATAAGCTCTTTGGAGCTTATGTACGGATTTTCATACCACTGGTTTTTCGGTGAAGGAAATATCGTGAGGAAACCTGCATACGGAGAAGAAATTCAATGGCGTATGTGAATCCACCAATCCGCACTGGGCCAGCGTGGTGGATATGAACTAATCACCCTTTCGGGGGTAGGCTAAAAAGTCCAGCAGCGGACTGTTAAAAGGCTGATTATGATGAACCATGATTTTATTGTAATGCTGATTCAATAACAGCTTAATCCCATCATCCGATGTGGATGTTGATAAATCTATACTAATCCTGCCCGACCTTCGGTCTCGCCAATTAACTTACCGGCGGACCTAGCCTCCTTTGTGCAACAATGTTGCTCACGGATTACCAGCAGTTACCGATCACTATTAGCAGTAAAAATGTTTAACGAAAATTAATGAAATGAATGTACAAAATATATTTAATGATTATTGATTGTATCAATAGTTTTTTTTTCAGGTTTCTTTTAGGCAAGCGAGCTCCATCGTAGGCCGCATCATCGCTTAACATCAGGCGAGTTGGCGGCCAAGCGCCTATTTATAATTTAAAAAAAACATGAAATAAATAGATAGACATAAACTCTTTATTGTGTTTGTTTGTAGTATTGATTTCCACTATGAATTTCAATAACCCGTAGCACAAAAGCAAAGCTACTGTGAGAATATAATCACGTAAAATTTCAAGTGTCATGACAATTTAAAAAAACGTAATAGCTGGATTCGAACCTGCGCTATCCAGGTTGACGTCCCGAGCGCTTTATCCGCTAAGCTACAGTTGCTCCTGTCTGCCTCCAAATGTTTGCAACCAATCTAGATGTTGGTGACGCCCCAAATCTGACAGAGATACCTACTTCGAATATAAAAATACTTTAACTTTGTACGTTCTCTAAATACGATGAAATCTATTTACCTATGTTGTCATACTGCCTTGTTACAAATAATCCAGCGAGCAAACACGTCGTGAATTGCATTGGGTCAGCTCGTTAGACTTGCACTTTCATGCACCATGCTGAATAGCCATCGAAAAGGCTTTAGAGAACTTCTGGGATCCAGGTGATTGGATTGACAATCTAGTTTTGTAATCATAATATTTATTCACCTAAGCTGTCTAAATTTTCAGCCGACTTCAAAAAATCTCATCAATTCAAAACGAATATTTTCTATTTGACTGTTTTAGGGTTCCGTACCACAAAACGAAAAAAGGAACCCGTATAAGATCGCTTCGTTGTCCGTATATCTGTCAAGCCCTTGTTTCTAAGGAACTAGTGGAGGAGTGGAGAAATCAAGTTGATGTTAATATCAAGTACTTAGATCTAAAATCCCTTGGTGTTGTTAAAAAATCAAAACTTCTACGTCAACGCAATCAAACGGCCGTTTATGCCGCACATTTTGACACTCACAAGGAAATTAAAACCTATAGGGTACCTACTTCCCGTTGACCTAGAATCAGGAAATTTGGCAAGAATTAATAATGTCTTATAGCACAAATAAAGGAAAATATCCGAAAACCGTAAATTTGTAGTATCATCACAAAAAATAATAATATAACTTAAATATTATACATTTATTTGCAGTTGGTAATGCCACCTATTTCGATGTATGGGGACAACAGTCCAACAACTTTGCAATTTTCCAACTGCAAAGTTAAGTTTGTCCCTCAATCCAGTAAATATTTTCGTTAGAGTAATGCTCAGTGCTTCAATAATTTATGAAGTTCGTAATTAATTTACATACCTACAACTTTGTACGGAACCCTCGGTGCGTGAGTCGGACTCGCACATGGTCGGTTTTTAATGTTTTTTCCCAAAGTTTTATTATGTTACGAGGTATCTTTGGTTAGTTTACGCCGATTTTAACTTTTTTTATTTCATTGAATAAGCTTTCTCGATAATGGTACCATTTTTGTATTTAAAGGAAACGTTTCACTTCTAAGAGTGGAAAATTAGGGGATGAATCCCGTTCATTGAATTTCACCCATTTCCAATTTAATCAAATAATGTTTTCTGAAAGAATAAAAAATATAGTAACGTGCAGTTTTCACAGGTGAAATATCCCAACACAATTGTAATAAAATAAAATAAAATAACTTTATTTATGTGATAAATTGTTTCGAAACAAGAACTTATTTGAAATTTAACGTAACTGTGGTCAGTATAAACTATTTATGATCATCATCTTAAACTTCCCCTTTTTTACCAATCGTCCTTTACTGCATCTGTCTCATTCATTTGATAAAGAGTTATTAATTATCTATTAAAACTTTTTGAAAGAAAAAGCTGCAAGTATCTCCCTTGTACCACACCCGCTCGCGTGCCGTTCTTGCGACACTGCACCGCGCCCACCCAGTGATGTGCGTGCTATCGAACTATATCGATACAACATCGATACACTATCGATTACGACTCGATACACTTCCGCGACAATGTTGATTTGTAATGGCACAGTTTAGCTGTGTTTCCTTGATTCAATTATTTCTTGTTATACCTATCAGAATGTAGAATAAATATTCGCCTCCTAAGAAAAAAACAAAATTTAATGTATATTATTTTCCACTTAATTAGAAGTAAATTAAAGTTATCTTACAAATATACATGATTTCTGGCAACTTTCAAGATAATTATTCCTATGTTCCGCCATTCTACCATATTATTATACTACCATTCAACTCTACGATAAATGATGACTTATCTTCATAGAGTAGAATGGTAGTGTGTGGTAGAATTGCGGGTGCGCTTCATTACATACAATGTAGCGGCACCTTATGTATAGTAGTAAAAACAAACGCACTTACTATGGTCACAAAATAAACAGGTACAGACAGCTGGCGTCGGCTGACCTTGATATTAATAACCTACGCAAAGCTGGCAGGCTGGCAAAGCAACTATAATGTTCTGTGAAAAGTTTAGATTTGGGAGTTTCAATTAAAAACAATATAATGAACTACTTTAAAACACATTTATTTCTAATAGAATAGGCCAATAGGGTAACCAAGTAAAATTCGGTGAGCTGGTTACCGAAAAGTACTTTCATCGATTACGGCACGTACGAAAGCACAATAAATTATTCTCAAAAGTTAATGTTTTTTTTTGTTGTAAAATATTATCATTGCCATACGAAACGAAAATTACGAGCAATACCAAAATTGCGGGCATTCGCGACTGGCATTCGAATGAATTGATTCGAGGTCGCTGTACGAACGCGTCTTTGTGTGCAAGCGCCTGTTTGCGCTCGGTGTATGGAGCCGGCCTTCTGCTCCTATTTATTTTGTACTATGGTTTAACATAAACGATGTTCCGTGATTCTGTATTATTATGCCACTACTGAACAAAAAATTACGCTACTTGTATTTACACTTGATAGTTAAGATGATCAGTTGCTTATGCCCTGTCTTTATAATATGTGGTTAACCGCGTAATTCAACTACATATTTTTTTTTTCAAAAGCAACGTCGATAAGCTCTATCGTAGATACAATCAACACTAGGGCACAATCCATCATTGGCCTGTCAAAGGTACTTATGATTAAATACAGGGTATATCGTGTGTTCAATGTTTTACTTAACCTTAATGCGTGAGAACGAATCTTTATCAATAAATTGATATCCGGTTATAAAATCAAATACGGAACGTTATTTTATCGTTTCGGTTTTAATCCTAATTTTTTGCAAATTTTCTCGAGGCGTAAATTCCCTTGTTACAATATCTAATTTTTTACAAATTTAGCAAGGGATTTTATCCCGGTAAGCTAATAACAGGATAAGTTTGCCACTGGCAAGAAACCGGGGAGAGTGGTATAAACAAAGAGAGGACTAGAGTCCTAGGTAGGCTGCTAGGTAGACCTAGCAGTGGGTCACTCAGGGCAGGTGATGATATTCCGCCAAATAATAAGAAAAGCAATGTTTTTTTTTTTTTTTTTTTTATTTGACGATATTGTCCTTGATTGTGTTAAACTTTAGTTTAAAGAAAAAAAAAAGAAAAAGGTATACTTTTTAATTGTTGGAACTACAAAGATTTCGTGAAAATTTGCGGATGGCGTGATGGTGGAATTTTATGATTGTAATCAATTATTTTGCTTGAAAATCCATATATACCAATAGAGTTATAATGGTTATGACACATTATTAAAACCTGATTTAATGAAGAAATAAAGCTGACTACACTCCTCTTTTTATGCCAATGAATATCCCAGCCCATATCCGCAATGTCATAAAGCAAATCAAACGTCATAACATACTGATTGGTCAGATAATAATTAAAACGGATGTAGCTCATAAAATTATCAATTCTGATTTATCTAAGCTTAGTGGGTGGAGTCGTAATGAAGTTGATCAAAACAAAAGGTATTAAAGGTATAATGTACCATCATTGACTATTACGAAGTAATAAAAATATGAATAAGTAGACTTCAAACTTCAAACCTCATTTTGAATCCGAAATGAGGAGATCAGTAGATGAACGAAAGTCACCGATATAGCCCACCGGATTAACAAGTTGAAGTGGCAGTGGGCAGACTGGGCTGGGCACATAATTATCACGCAGATCAGATGGCCGATGGGGCCGAAAGGATATGAAATGGAGACCACGGACCGGTAAGCGTAGGACGTCCACCCAAAAGATGGACAGATGACTTAAAAGAGACCGCAGGGAAGCGCTGGATGCAGGCCGCTTCCAACTGGACCTTTTGGAGATCGATGGAAGAGGCCTATGTCCAGCAGTGGACGAAAGTCCTATGGCTAAAATGATGATGATGATGAAAGGCCAGTATATTTCTGCCTTTTTATTTTAATTAATCTAGCGCATATTTTTGTTACTATTTTAAAAGTTTCTACGTATACATGCGAAATCCGGCCAAGAACAAAATGTTCGTAACGCCGTAATGAACTGCTAGGCACATTGATGACAGGTGGAGTGAGGTGATTTCCAAGACACGGTAAGCGGAGCGTTGGTCGTCTAGCTGCAAGATGGCCAATCTTGAACGATATATATGCAAAAAAAAAGTCCTCGATCCGGTGTTACGTTGCTGCGTGAAAGAACTACAAACAAACCTACAAACATTGTTACGCATTTATAATATTAAACTTTAGTATAATTTTTTTACTGGGCAAGTGCCTTTATTAACTAAACAAAATACAACTAAAACTAAAACTACAAATACAGTTAGACTGCCCATAGACCGTTGAAGGTCTAAAGACAATCCAAATGCTCAAGCCCACTACCAGTTGGCATCGTACCCAGCATGCTGGCGGCATTACCACGTTGAATGGCAATGCTTATGCGTTGAGCCAGAAACACGCCAGCATTTTGGTCACGCGTCACATTAACCAGGCGCTCTGAAAGATTTTTGAAAATGAAGTTAGCTCCCAGTCGCCAAGGGCCCAATGTCTCGACCCCAAACGCCTCAAATATGTAAACACTGCCGAGGTTAGCATATTTGCGTCGCTTGTGCTGCTCTGCCGAATTGGCAGCCGCGCCAGCCCTACCCCGTGTCTCAGGAAGATGTGACGGCGCCAAAGTATCGACACAACTATAATGTTTGATGTGTATTTTTAAATGTTGAATGAATCTGATTCACATAATTTTTTATCTTATCAGCGTGGAATTAAAAATTAAACCTTTTAATAAAAATTATCATTATCTCGTTGCTCTCAATATCAACGTTTTATCCGATTTTGTTCCAGTAGTACTGTACTACATTATTTAAACAAGCTTTGATACCGTTCTGAGAAAAATCAGATCATAAATAAATGAAAGGTTACGTTATTTAATTGATCTGTCAAACAAAAGCTACCGAACGCGTTCTTATTACGAAAGTAAAAACAAAAGAAATGAGACTTTATAAATCAATCATAAAGTTTATTTTAATTTGGATGGAAACTTTTTATTTAATTTTGGCTAATGATCTCCCAATAGCACTGAATCAATGCTACACTGCGACACAGCTTACAATAAACTACCTTATGCCCGCAGCTTCGCCTGCGTTGAGAATAAAATATAATCAATGTCTAAGAGATAGTGTATTTTTAAAATATTGAAAACCATTTCAATATTTCCAGACATGAATTTACTAACATTTATTAATTTGCATTTGGATTGTCTTTATTACCTACTTTTTACATTCAAGGGTCTATACGGTATTCCGATTGTTTTTGTAGTGTAAGCTTGTATTACAAATTTAGATACATTTTAAAAATACCAACAAATCTAAGCCCAATGTCGTTAACACAATGTCTAATTTAGCAACAAAATTTAAACTAGATGCACAGATTACCTTAATAGTTAGTAAGTGTTAGGTAAATGATAGAGTGCTGGCCCGATATCAATAGTATATAATATCTACAACTATCTACAATAGAGATTACCTCCTACAAACACACAAAGGCTGCCAATTGTTGCACTAGTTTTAAGCCTTTTTTGTTCTGTGTAATTTCTGATATAAACAATAAATTGTTGTCTATATGTATATTGACAGAAAATATAGCCTCTTAAAATACTAGTTGTTTGCCCCGACCTACGCAACACAAATATTTTCATATTTTTCATTTATTTTTATGAAACGCTGCGTGCTTACTTTACTAAAGTTCGCGACGTAAGGATGGAACGACTGCTTCGACGACGAAAATGATATGGATATGTAGATTTGGATAAGGACGCTGATTGCATTATTATCTTTGTCTATTGCCAGCTTTAGTTTTATTTTTGGCAACATTTTTTGTTTTTTGTATAACGAGTCATTTTATAAGCTAAATATAAAATCTGAAACTGAATCTGAATGCAAGTTCAATATAAGCCGAGTCGCACCGTACTCGTTTTGTCACATCGCTTACATTAAAATATTTCGAGTTCCCGTTCTCATGATGTGAATTGAAAAACTCGTGTCATCGGTAACATAATGAAGTTCTTAACGTAGATGGACGGACAGACGGAAGATTTATTACCTTCATAATGACCGTGGCTGTATAAAAAAGAGTATAAAATTCATTCTGCTATAATAACTGCATTGGGAGAGTTCCGTGCGGTTTTCTGTTACGGATTCATATATTGATATGGGTGCTATTAAAATAACTATCGATACATTGTGCTGTAATGCCTCGTTAATTGCTACATAAATAAGGTCGGTCGATTTTAATCGTGGTGAAGTGGAGCATCGGTGTTATTTTTAAAACTTGACTTCTGATTCAAGATTCTTAAGTTTTTAATAAGCGAGTGTATTTCAACTTATCAAAATACTAGAGCAGAGTCTGGTGTATTTTTTTAAGGAATATCATCATCATCATCATCAGCCAGAAGACGTCCACTGCTGAACATAGGCCTCCCTCTTTAACCTCCACACTGAACGACAGCCTGCCTTTTGCATCCACTGGATGCCCGCGACTCTCACAATGTCGTCGGTCCATCTAGAATAATAAATAATGAATAATTAAGGAATATAATATATTATAATTTATAAAAATTATTATTTACATTTCAATATAATCTCCCCCCTATCTCACTACACTTCATCCAACGTTTCTCTAACTTCAATAGAGTAAGATTTCGGCAACTCTTCATTGGAGCTAAGCTTTTTCCACCCATCCATTTTTAATATAATATTATATAATTCGATAACAGGAAATAGTGACAGGATGCTAAACCCGGAGAATATGGTAGGTAAAAAAACTACTAGGAAAGCAAATCATGGAGTAACTCATGGAATTTGTTGTTTTTTCCAGTTTCAGGGTCAATTGGAGGCCAAAGCGAAACTCACTTCTAAGAATCTCGGTGTGCTTAACAGAGCGAAGTATCTAATATAATACTTCACACCGGGTCAGCAGCTTCTGCTTTACAAAGCACTAATGCGGCCTTACATGAAGTACCTATAGCTCCCACCTCTGGAATGGAACACTGGAATACCAGCTGCAGCCTCTTGACTCCTTACAGCGGCGTGCCACTAGAATTGGTGACGATTCCAAGTTCATCAACAACCAACAACAACTGGAGAGTTTAAGCAAGTACAATTTTTGTCATCACAAATTCATCATTATTTGTTTGATGTGACTTATAATTTAATAAGTCTTTCAAAAGGAAAGTGAGGTTTGGTACATCATTTTTGTTAAGGTTGCAAAAATACCGTTGACACATACAAAGTTATACAGTTACAATACAGTTTTTAACTTATTTAGAGGAAAAAAAATTGTTATATAACTACAGAATTTCTTAGAAACATGACTCGTACTCATGAATAGTAGTTGCGTAAATGAACTTTTCCGTATTTCTAAGGCATTATAGTCTGTATCTTCACCCAATTTGTGGCATAAAAGCTGGCGTACAGTGCTGCAAGGCACTTGCAAGGAGCGGCTAATAAGACACATATCTCGTGCAGAGTGTGCGACGGGCGCTGGCGCCGTTGGAAGGACGTACAATGGCTTAAAATACAGCTTAGGTAAGGCCTATTGCACACAATTCATAGTGACATGCGCAGTTACTAATCTTTAGTACTTGCGCCAGTTATAGAATAAACTTTTTTCACAAACTTTTGAGCACCGTTCATCAGATGTTAAATGATGGTGTGATCGAAGACGGTAAACACGGCTAACCTAGATTGGGAAATGGCTCTCGATTGATGCTGCTGGAACACACTGTTAGGTGCTTGGCGACAGATTTTGATGGTGGTACTTAGGCCAAAACAGATGCACACGGCACGACGTCACGTCGTGCTACGATGCGACATCGTGGCATGACGCAACGTCACGTGTCATAAAAATCTACGACGTTCATCTTTGAAATTGACGACACATCATACCGTGGTGCAATACAATGGCACGACATCGTCTACCCAATGTCGTTGTGACCTTTGATGAAAATTGTCGCAGTCAAACTCGAAATATGGATGGCACTAATCGAAATATGGTGTTGCTCTCTTGCTAACATTGAGAAGACGCACAAATGCGGTGCAGACGCAGGATTGCATCGGCAGTTGCCGTGCTTCGTTCCACGATACGATGTCGTGTCGTCAATTTGAAAATCAGTTTAGTAGGTTCTGAAAGAATCAGGTGAGTGTTTTATATTATAGTAAAAAACTCGAATATCTATTTGAGTTTTTATCGACTGTCTGGAAAGGAAACTGCTAGAAAATCTTTTTAGTAGGTTCTGAAACATTCTGATACAGAATTGGTTGTACTTGTTTTATTACATAGTAACTCCTACCTCCGGCTTCACCTACGTTGTAAACAAAAATATCAGGGATAGTGCAGCTTCATATCAGTGACAGAATTTTCAGAATTTGTTTAGTAGCTCCAGAAATTACTTCTTAGAAACACACAAACTTTAGCTTTAATATTAATTGTGTATGTAAACATAATTATTTAGCGCAAGTATTGAAAACACAGTGTACACAATCCCTTAAAACAAGCGTGGGCAGTATGGTGACCATTCTTACAAGCCGAGGGCCGATAGGTGACCGCATGTCGCGATAGTGTCGCCAACTGCCGGGACAACGCCTTATTGAGACTGTCCGAGCGCAAATGGTGTGTGGTCACAACATTCGTATTGGTAGCCGGGTTTTTGCTCTTCCTGATCTCATTGTTTGTCAGCTAAAGTATGGTCAGTAAATATTTTTTTTAATATTTTTTCTCAAATGTGTCAGTTTTTTAAGAATAGGGTAGGTGCAATTCGAGGCCTTTGTTAAAATAAGTATTTAGTGGTAAATTTATATTCTGTTTTATGAATCTCCTGCGTGCGTTTTATATTTTAATATGACATGTGATGTGGCCTACAACTTCTGCTTTATACTATGATATATGAATAGGTTGACACAATAATTTCTTTTTGTAAAATGATATCGGTTGTTAGTTAAAAATAACAGGTTTAGTGAAAAATATAATCAAATGATATACACTTCTTACTAAATAAATTATTAAAATTGACTCATAATGTACTAAGATATAAGCGTTTAAAGTTTATGTTCGGATTAGGAAGGGATGCTCTGTCCTTTTTCCGCAAGGTCAGTATCAATATGGAGATAGTATGGCTTACTCACATGTGACGTTATTCGTAAGTATAGTGCGCTCTCTGTCTATCAAGATATTAAAATTCCCTGCTAGCCAGAGATTCATTATTTTTGAATATATTTCAATTTTGTTTATAATATAAGCATATTATAGGTCCTGAGTGGGGAAAAAAGCCGAACTAAACTATATCGGTCTTACTTATAAACGTTACTTAAAAGTTAAGCAATGTTTAAAATTGCTATCAATTTCTCATTGACGGAAATTGTCACAGGTGAAAATGAGACAGAGCAATTTTAAGCTTAGATCATGGTCGTAAATTTTTAGTCAATAATAATTTCGATTAAGTCAAAATAACATCGACGATAAACTCACTAAGCTTCATTTGAACTACATAATCTTTGTAGTCTTAAACATCGGTTGCACTTTATCTCGCCAAAGGCGTGTCTTAGGACCCCGTAAGCCACTTATTCCTCCATTACTGGGTACCGAAGGCCTACTAGCCCCTCGATAATAAGCGTGATTGCGCTATCGCGTCCTTGTTCTGTCCTTGCTTTCACTGATAACGCTCCAATTAGGTTATATAACAGCTTGATTGTAGCCTAAGATTTCTGGTGGATAGACGTCTGGTGAATATACAAAAGTTATGCACTGTTTTAAACTATCATGGTAGTTTACTACAGTTATATGATTATTAACGGGATATTTACCGTGATAAGGTTGTAGATGGAGCTCCTGACATTTCGGCGCAGTTACATCTGCCGGGAGTTCAGTGTCGGGGTTTTTTTAATAAGGTGTCTTTTTTATATATGTATTTATAATCACTATAAAGACACGCACCACAGAACATACACGCGACATCACTTTCCGAATTGGCTGTCCTAGATTTAGACCAGCAGGTGGTACCTTTTTTTTGCTATGTCAACTGATAGTTCCGTAATTCACCGCAGGACCCGGTACTTGACCAAGTTCGAAAGGTTAGTTACAGATAAATCGCTTATTTAGAAGTCGACTGAAGTGATGGTGGTTAAGCGGTGGCATAGGTGTTTTACAGTCTGGAGGCACCCAATTCGATCCTTAACCCAACAACTGTGACTTATTTAGATCATAAAAATCTTGTCTGCAGTTTCAATGCCATTGCTCAAAAACGGTGAAGGAAAACATCGTGAGGAAACCAGTATGTACAAGAGAACAATTTTTTTCTCTTTTCTGTGTACAAGAGCCTCAAAAGTTTTAAGACATATGACATTCACCATGGACTGGGCCAGCATGGTGGATCAGGGCCCATCCTATCTCTCTCTGAGAAAAAGCCTGTGCCAGCAGTGGGAACATGATAGGGTGAAATGAGTCAACTGGAACCTTTTTTTTATAAATCTTAACTCTAAAAAGCTTTCATTTGAACGAACTCTATATACCTACAAGAGATTTAAATATCTCACTTATCAGAATGGTTTACTAATTAAAGGTCGCTTAATCTGTACCTACTACTCGTATTAGCACATGGAATTATGTAGGTAGGTTATAAATTAAGCCAATATAAAAAAACTTTCGTTGAATCTCATAATCAAAAGGTCACTTGTTTTGACCCACCCATGATCTGATTTTTAGCATTTCTGATAAAAGGTTACCTTTTTATTGCGCTCTGATTTTTGACATTTTGAACTTGAGCAAGAAAGTAACTAGTGCACTTATTTTTACATCGAGCGGATAAAAAAAGTTTTAATGAGAGACGCTACAAAACAGTTTATAGATGGCAGATGACTTACCTCATGGTAAGAATTTACCTACTGTCACCTACATACTGTTACATGTCCGTAATACCAGGAGTAAAAAAAACTCTTAATTTACACTCATAACTTGAATTTCCTGTGTCACGTAACGAGACACAAAGCAAATATATATTAAAAAAAAAAAAAAAAAAAAAAAACAATATCGAGCCAGGGAATCGAGCAGGGGACCTCTAGCTCTGAAGTAATACAAGCTACCACTGCGCTATACCAGTCATCGGGTATTACCGGCCTGTAATTTAAAGATTTTAATGTATTTCCTTTGACTGTGCCTGACAATTAAGTCATTAACCTTACATCTGACGAAGCCACAATTGGATAGTCCAGTTATTTTACCTTTCAAGATTCTTTATAACGTTACTGGAAACCCCATAGGTACTATTTTGTCCGTGCCCAAGTATTTCTCTTGTATACTACAATTTATCATTAAAAATGAAATGGTGCCTTAAATAATCTGATATTAGGGCTAGTCACTTAGCTTATACGAACTTTCTTTGGAACAGGAGTTATTTGTAAGAAAACCACTCGCATTATGAAGTCGTACTGATTTTATTTTTCAATGTGTTACAATATTTAAATTTGAATTTAAATTAATTGTGTCTTAACGTTAGGCATATTGTTTTTATTTTGTGAGGCTAATATCCTTAAATACCTTAAGTGCCGATGTGATATGATAAGTACAAATGTTACTTTAGAAGTAATGCATTGCTTCTCAGATAAATTTCATACAAGACATTTTATATAATTATATTGAAAGAATTAAAATTGATAAAAACTTAGGAAGTGGACAAACTTGACCGAAGAGAAACAAAACACTGCTTATAACACTGCACAAGCATTGAAAACTTTATATTACAATTATGTAACTACATTATATAATTATTACGAATACTTAACAATATGTAGGGATAACAGCAGTGAACATTCTAGTAAAATTCATTGAAATCGGGAATTTACTTAAGGATAGTTATGTACTTAGGTACTTAAAATTTACAGTAGGTACGTTTCTTACTTAAATACATTAAGTATACATTTATATTTGAATTATTTGAATTCATCATTTAAATGTCTTGAGCTTTTGTTTAATATAAAAACACAATGATATGCCTTCCGTTTTTACGCGAAGTTTTATTTACAATAACGTATTTGATAACAAATTTTAACAAAGTTTTTTTTAGTTTTATACAAGTTTTCATAGACGGTCGCCAAATGAATTCATTTTTGATAGTAGAATTTCTGTATAATTTTCAAGAGCAAGTATGTAGAAGTTTACTTTATTTAACTCTTTAAAAAAAACTTAATTTTGAGACTGCCACCTTATTAACAAATTAATTTTCATACTATTTCATACAAAATATAGTACCTAATATAATCAAACTCGAATATAATTTAATTTTACCTTAAAACTTTGGTAATGATTTGACTAAAACAAATATTTTTTAAATAATTTTCATGTTTTTCGAAACAACACAATAATATAGAAAATTATTTCAGAGTAACTAATACATTTATTTCTTATACAAGTTATAAATAAAATTTCAGTTTAGTTTGCAAAATAAAACCTTGATTGAAAATGTGAAATAAAACCAAACCAAAGTGAGGTACTGTGTAGTTATTTCGTTTTTACTAATTTTTATTCATAAATTTAACAATTTTACTATTGACGTGAAAATATCTAAGAACAACAGTATAAGCAGTTTTGGAGTCATGAACCTTAAATTATCTTAACTAATTAGCATTTGACTTGTCATGTGTTATTTTTACAGTAGTATTTTTACAACAACACAGCTTTTACAGCTTTTGAGATTTATGCATTTGGCATAAATTTTCAAAATCTGCAAAGGTAATTCACGTTTAAAATGTCTTATACATCCTTAAATATCTTAGTCTATTTTTCTTAGCTAACCTTGAAATGTGTCAAAGTCGAACAAAGTAAGACCAAAAAGTGAAATTGCATTGGAGAAATATTTTAGTGAATGTACCTACAACAAGAAGTTTTGAATAAGACTTAATAAAACTACTGATTTCAATATTGCTCTCAATGTTAACTCTAGAAATAGTTACCATACTTAACTAGATAAAGATGCTTGCTATTATTGCTATGTGCAGTCCCCACCACCAGTTCAGCCCTTCATATTATGTACACTTTACCCGCAATGCTGAAGATGAAGATAGCACAAGCTGTAAACGGCAATCATCAGTACCTAGTAAACAAACGGTGGAATAGTTTTAAAGAAACAGTCCAAAGTAAGCTCAATGCCTCTGCATTGAGCCCAGACATATCGAGTTCAATTTCGGTATGTGTTTTGGACTGTTACTTTTAGGATCTCATTCTCGCTCACTCGTACATTCGATCTCTTTTGAGAGCCAAAAAAAAACAATAATTTTATGTTATTGGTCAGTGAGAATAAACCCTAATGTGATCTTATTTACTGAAATGGTTGTGTCCAAAGCGGCGGCGGCGGCGGCAGCAGGACTGCGAGCGGCTATGTAGAGATGGCGAGCGAGGGGCGGTGCGGTGGGTGTGGGGGGTGCGGAGAGGTCGCGGGGGGAGAGCGTGCTCCTGGCGAGCACGTCACCTTGCCCATGAACGATCTAATATCGTCAAAGTACGCGTCTTCTCGTTCGGTATCCGCTGAGCTCGGAGAATCCCCTCCTTCTGCCTCGTGCTTCTTCAGATGTCGATCGAGGTTCGTCTGCTGTCCAAAACACCTGTCGCACAACGGACACCTGAACGGTCTCTCCTTGTTGTGAATGTTCCTCACGTGCCTTTGCAAGTTTGACGAGATTGAAAACGAACGCTCACAGTACTTACATTTGTAAGGCTGCTCCCCGGTGTGGGTCCTGAGGTGACGAGTCAGATTCGCACTCCGCGGGAATACCTTTCCACAGAACTTGCAAGCGTAGCGGTCGCGCAGCTTTCCAGTCCCGGCAAATTTCGCGTATGCGCTCGGTTGCCTGTCCGGGCCGTCAGTACCGAGCAGAGGGGATAAAAAATTAAACGGGCTCGGGACGTAGGGGGTACGCGAAGAGTTTAGAATGGAATCCGTTGAGTGAAAGGACGGAAACTGAGGCCGGTACATGGCTTCGATGATGTTGTTGTGCTGCGGGTGAACAGGCATTGGGAATGCGAGCGGCGGAGCCACGAGCTGCGGGGGTGAATCTTCACGTTTTGGCTCAACGTTTTCTACATCAACATCGGTGGTGTCATTTTCAGGAGTCTTGCTCTTTTCCACAGGACTTTCCGGAGGGGAATACGATTTGACCGAGTTGCGAAAGTAGCGATCGTCAGCATCGGCTTCGGATTCCTTGTCACTATGCTTACGCGATACGGACAAGTCGAGTGGCTGATCGTCCTGAAATTTCCTGGGATCATCTTCAGCGTCTGAATATTCAGAATGTTTGTCCTCTTTGATATCATTTTTAGGGTTTTTCTGTAGCGCAGGAGATACAGATTTTGATACTCGTACGTCATTTTGGCTCAGTTTCATAGTGTAATCAAAAAGTGATTTTCCCTTTAATGCATCTCCAGAGAAGTTAAAAGGTACATGCAGTGGCATCACTGGTGATGGCCTGTGCTGAGAAGTTGCTTCCTCAGCCGATCGAGGGGACCGCTTTGAAAAAATGCTTTTAGGAGTAGCCCTGTCAGTTGTATCACTTTTGTTGGAATCAAATTCCAAGTCTTTGGATTTCTTCTGTTCATCAAGAGAATTGGAGCTATCTACACTTTTAACCGACATGCGACCTTCTTGTTGCTTGGCCAAATGAGCACTAGACAGTGCAATGTCATGTTCAAATGCCAGTTGAGCTCCTCGCACATTAAAGAAAGGGTTCATAAATTCTGGAAGGAAAGCTGCTGCTGGGTAGTGAGCAAAGTTGTAATGGAGAGGTAAACCAGATCCTCGGTACATTGAAAATGGATTGGAATTGTTTGGAGTAGTCATTCCGACGTTTGGCAGTGATGGGATTTGTGGCATTCCCTGTGGCATCTGTCCTCGTAAGCCGTTGGCAGCAGTGGCGTTGTCGCAGAATCTCTTGTGCTTAGTTAAAGAAGCGTATGTATTAAAAGACTGGCCGCATTTTCCGCAGTCAACCAGAGCTCGGCATGCGACGTGCATGCGTTTGTGTCGGCACAAATTAGAAAATTGGGTGTATGCCTGAAAAGAAAAAAAAACAAATTAATAAAATTGACAACGTTAACCATTTTTTAATGTTGGATTACTTATTTAAATCAAACGTCTAGCCAGTCAGCAATATTAAAAAGTTGTTGATATTAAAAAGTCGTGGACCAACACCGCAACAGTGTGCACATCGAACGTTAAAATCCCACGCAACAGCAGGAAATATCTAGAAGGGATGGCGTGAAATGCTAAAATTCTACTGCAGTGGCTGCATCACAAAATATCTTAACCCCTAGTCTTTTTGGAACCTTTGCCCTACAGTAGGACGATCATGACATGACAGTGATAAATAATCAACAAACTAAGCTTACCTTAAAGCAGACCTTGCACTGGAACGGCTTGACGCTGGAATGGATGTGTGTATGCTGCTTCAGGCCAGATGAGGTGGAGAAGGTCTTCCCGCACTCGGGGCAGGCGTGGCTGCGGGCGCCTGCGTGCTGCGCGCGGATGTGGCGCTGCAGGTTGGAAGGATCGGTAAATACCTGCAACCACGTCAGGTTTCGCGACCGTTGATATGGTTTGCTCACGCTTATTACTAAAAGTGTACCCTAACAAATTTCACTATCTAAAGGCTGTTAGCATCAAAAATTGATTTTCTTACTAATAAGATTGACTCGCCTGTATGACACTCTAGTATTTATTACGACTTCTTAATTTATACTATTCAGTTTTAATCCTCTACATATTATAATCTAAATGCAATTTGACTTATGAATTTAAAATTTTCTAGGCAGATACTTTATGACACGAATGAACTAAGAGTGTAAGAAGAATACACCTAAATTATATACCTAATACTGTTTCCCGCGATTTCGTTTCTGTAGATTTTGTAAAAAAAAAACAACCCTCTTTTTCTTTTTGAAATATAGTGTCATTTCGTGTGTGTGTCGAGTAGTATTTCGCTTTTTATATATTTAGATTTCAATAGATTCAAATTTCAAAACGGCTAACTTGAAGCAAGCTGATTCTTATTGGAATTATCACAAGACAAGCTGATCTCCACTGTTTGACCTTTTTTCGGGATATCATCTCACATGGCAATTGGGTTGTGTGTGTGTTTTTTTTTATTATTTTTTTCTTTGCCGTAGGTTGCAAACTAGCTGACGGGCTGTCTGATGAAGCAGTCACCATCGCCTATGGATACTTGTAACACCAGAGGCGTCACAAATAGGTTGCCGATCCTTTAGGACTCGATTAACTCGTCTCGTTTTTGTATTGTTTTTTACTTTTGTGTGTTTATTTTACGAGAACCGGGCAATCTACACCGCATCGTCGGAGACCAGGTTCAGATACTCTTTTTTGGGACAAAAAGTATTCCATGCGCATGATACACACAAATTTTCGATTGTAAATTGCACATAAAAGATCGGTTCCACCGTTTAGTATTGAAAAAGTAACAATCAGATAGAGAACAGACTTGTGAGTACTTTCGTATCGATACTTTTCGTATCTTGTCGTTTGTTCACGCTCAACTCCGTAACAGCTAAACAGATTTGGATGAAATTAGTACGGATTTAGCCTAAACCTAGGTTAACAGACAGGCTTCTTCCCAAAAACTGCGCCAAAATATCAGGAGCTCCAACCACAACCTAATCACGGTAAACAAACATATACCTATAATATAATTATATACTTATTTTTCATATGCTCTCGTTTGACCTCCAACTCACTTGATGTTAAGCAACGGTGCGGTTTACGAAGAAGCACGCTTTCCTAGAAGATACCGATTTACTCGTGATTTGAAGACATCCAGATTGTAAGTAAGACCCATCGGGGAATACCCATTCAGGCAGTGTATTCCACAGACTAGCAGTTCGCACAGTATAACTTTAGTTATTGAAAACTATCATAATGTATCTACTCATAAAGATAATTTTTAATAACCTTAGTATCGGTATAGTATTAAATTCCAACGTACCTTAGGACAGTTCTCGCAGGAGTATTTCCTTATGTCAGAGTGTTCGAGCGCTCGGTGCCGCAGCAGCAAAGTCCGGGAGGAGTAGGGACGGTTACACAGTTCGCAGTGGAATGCGGCCGCTCGCTGTTTGTGCTCGTGGACCAGGTGGGTGTCTAGCCTGGAAGGAAAAGAAAAACCTCTCGTAAGTCTTCATTTTCAACATGAGCATTATCAGCCTTTCATGTTCCCACTGGTGGGACACAGGTCTTCTCTTAGAGGGATAGGCCTTAATCAACCATTCAGACCCAGTAAATTTTGGTGAATATCATGACTGAATTTTTGAGGTTCTTAAACATATCGGTTTCCTCGTGTAGTTTTCCTTCACAGTTTTTGAGCGATGGCATCGAAACTAGACGTAATTTATTTTGGTACTAAATAAGTAAATAAGTCATTGGTGCAGGTCCGAGTATCGAACTGGGTGCCAACAGATTGTAAAGCGCATATGCTACTACTCTACCACCATCGCTCTTCATCACTATCAGCATCATAACCAGCCTATTGTTAATCACCTGCTGGACAAAGGCCTCCCAAAACACGCCACTAAGCCCGGTCCTCGGCTTTTTGCTTCCAGTTAGTGCCAGCTGTCGTACATAATTATAGTCACTTCATCGAGTTTAAGGACGTCCTACGCTACGTTTGCCGATTTATATAGTATACTCTAAAATACGGCTGGTAAAAATAAACTAGCTAGAATGGCCAGCTATCCAAAAATACGCTATCTTTCTCTATCTTGTGCAAGTTCATGTCAAGCATCAACTTCAAGTTTCCAGAGATCTTCAGCCACTTTATATTTTCATCTTGGGTGGCAGACGGGTCATAGGCTCTTCAGAATATGCAATGTTTATATATCTAAGAATTTTTTATAGCACTTATAATATCAAAATATTACGACCAGGAAGCCTCACGAATTTGGAGTCCTTTCGTTTTACTATATTAATTATTAATATCATGTTATACGTTTACTTATAGGTATGTTTTATTTTCCCAGAAGCTGGAAATGAATGCAATATTACTCTTATCTGCGCCTAGCCGACCGAACTTCCCACTGGAAGTCATCTTAACACCACCTCCATATCACAATATCATTATTACATCTAAAGATCGTTTACTTTACATTTTATTACATTAAACCTACAAAGATACACCAACTGTCTGCTAATACCTGCCTACCTATAACGAAATGGCTTAACTAAGCAAACTGGAGGATAACAGTGGCACTTTCATTGCAACTATAAATTTTGCGACTTCGTTTAATATTCTAATTGTATTTTATCTTAACACCAACAGCTTTATTGGAAAGTGTGAAGATTATACTAACGAACCTGAATAAGTGGAAGTCTCGCAGGAATATACAAAAATAATAACATCTTTATGCATAGGGAATCGCCTACGCGCAGAAAATTTATAGTTACTTGGTTGATGAATATTTAAATGTGTGAATGTTTATCGTACATGCTCGAGCTTTATTTTTGCAATAAATTGTACGGGCATTCAATTTTATGGACAAAAACATAATTCACAATCGTTATAAGCATGTATTAAGTTGAAATCCTTAATGGAAGTTCTAACTAGTGTCAACAACTTCTCTATTTATCTTTTCCATTTGGCGCGGCCTCTCACGTCAGTATTATCAATATCGTTCGTCAAAGTATGAGTCTCGTTAAAAGCAGCAAATCATGTTAGCACGGTCAGTAACTTATGCCGACATTTGATGGAAAACGTATATCATTTGCAAAAACGGTCTCAACAGCTCTCCTTGGCATAACTGGTCCACCACACGCAACCCTTTCTGCCGTAAGCTGTTTTCTAACTTTGCACCTGTTATTTCTTGTTATTAGATCTATAAATACTGTTTTCAATACATTACTGTTTTAGTTAATGATAAGAGAAACAGCTTTGAATTCGATGCGTCAATAGAAGTTTACTAAGTCGAAAGTCTCAAGTGAATTCTTTATGATTTGATGCGTTTTCACTCTTGTGGATAGCGTTCCCGTCGCTACATCTTTTAATTAATCTGAGGTATGAAATCTATTTGTAATGGTTCCATCGCATACAAGTTGGCCAATAGTACGTTACGTAGTCGAAATTGTATGTTTCCTATGAAAAACTTCTTACTTGGGTTTGGTCAACCGATAAAAAAGCTTCGTAATCATTTATGAAGTAGACGCATCTGCTATGCTTATCTATAAATATGTACTCATCTGATTTATACAAATTACTGTATAATTTGTTGGTTAGTCCAGTCTAGCACCTAAATGCAACCTGCGCTCTTAAATAAATATCTCTAACCACGAGATTAATCAGAATCTAATTAATAACCGGATAGTACTGAACTTAATCTAATAAAACTTTGTCATAATAATTGCAGTCGGTATCTTTAGGCAATCAATTTACAACGACACTGTCGCAAATAAATCAACGTAACGAATCGGCATAAATGTGATTAACAAATTAATTGTGCAAGCTTTTTAATTAGCTCAATCGTTCGGTAATTTTGTAATATTTTATTACGGCTGAGACCAAGAAACGTTAGTCGCTATTTAGTGGTGCGTAATCAGCGCACGCGCAATGGTTGTCGCGCATCATGTTGAAAGTGGCACCAAAAAGCTGACCAAACTTGATGGTCCAAATTTTAGTATCTTTTCATAGGTGCATTAGATACACTAGACTTAATAATTAGGTAAGTAAGTACTAATATAAATGATTAATTACTAACTTTTTTCCGTGGCTTCCCAGTTATTTAATTAAATTATGTTACTTGGTGATATTATTATTATATAGAGTATTTTATTACTGAAACAATTTATTTTATTTAATCTGTCGTCTGTTGTCATCAATATATAGATTAATTCCAACAAACAACTCAAACTTCTCTTTATTTTCTTACCTCTTTATAATAATTGAGTGTAGAAAGTCATAGTTAAATTTTGACCAGCAAGTGCACGAGAACGCCAATTTGCACTACGCACAGCCCCCGGGCCTGCTTGCGACATTCTATCTAGACAGGATCTTCAGCGACGGTAGACATTTTTACTATTACAACTGGTTCAACATCCAAGTAAACGGACAATACAATCGTACCATGTACCGTTTAATAAAGTGTTACGTAAGGTGGTAACAATTGAAAGCGAGTTTGGCTCGCGTAATGATGACGCTTGTACGTTGATTGGAAACGGACTCAAATAGAGCATTGATTGGTATTCTTTTTTTTCTACCTAATTCAAAAAAGGAGATTCTCTTATAGACTGCTTTTTGTGTGTAAGTTGCCCGATATTTTTGCCAGTTGGGAACCGATTTTAATGATTATTTTTATTGAATCAAATATTCTATATATCTTCAGAATGACCTCGATTAAAACTGAAGAAACTATTCTAACTCTAGGGTGGAAACATTATCGTTTATTGAACTTCCCGAGAAGTTTTTGTATCAAGCATAAATTGGAAAAATTTGAAATTTTATTCGCGATTTCAGGGTTGTTTTCACAATAAAAGTTGTTCATAATTATGAGTATAGCGGACCTCTTTCGGCTTAGTACAGCCTTTCTGCGTAACTTTTATTAACAAAGGCAATCTATTGAAGTAGGATCTAACTCTACAGTCATTGAAATAAAAACCTAGTTAAAGTACCTACAGTGCACTATAATAAAAAATCACTGAGGCATTACATCAACACGTCGATTTGATAACATCCAATGAACAAGTAGTGTTTGATAATCAGGCTCCACCCACGTTCTGATGGGAGATGTCAATAAAATGACGCTTAAATTTTGAGCTCCAGTACCTATTATGCTAATTTTCTTTTTTTTTAGAAAACTTAAAAAAAAAAAAAACTATTGACACCCATTTTGAATGGCTTTGTGGTGTGGACCCTCAGACAATGACACACTTGATGGACTGTGCAGCGTGTCCTACAACTTGCACACTAGACGACCTGAATGAAGCCACGGAGAGTGCCATAAAGGTGGCAAAATATTGGTCTAGAAACTTAATTTGAAAATAAAACTATAATTATTTGCGGAACATCGACTCGAAAGAAGAAGAAGAGTGACTTATTCCATAGTATACGTTACTTTATAGCGAAGTAGCTTTTTTACAGTTACTAAGTTATTTTTTCCCGTTGTTGCACTGTTGGTTTCGCATCTTTTGATTTTTTTGTTTTTGATTTAGCGTCACTGATGTTTAATACAGATTTAGTTTTTATATCTATTTTTGTGCACGAATTTATAAAGATAATGATCAAAATTGCTCAGTAATTCAAAGTCAGCTACTAGTATTTACTAATAATAACTTTAAATTCTTAAAGTCTCGATCCAAACTACTTTTTATGCCTGATTAATTTAGCAACAAATTAGGTGTCTGGTATCTTAATAAGCATACCAATGCGTAAAATTACAGGTTCTAGAGTGTTAACTAGTGTTGAACAATTTTAGACAATCACATCAGCTTCTAAATTAACGGAGCGTGTAAAAGGTAAAACTGACATTTAAATAAGTTAAGTTTTTAGGGTTCCGTGCCCAAAAGGTGTAAATGGGGCCCTCTAAAGCTACGCTGTCTGTCTGTCCTACCTTTTAACGTATGTACCTTTCAAACCGTAATAGATAGCCAGTTGAAATTTTCATAGAATATGTAATGTAATGGTGGATTAACAAATAAATAATAAAAAAGCCAAAAAATAAAAACAAAAAGGGTTTCCGTAACAAACAATACAACAAACGTATTTTTATAATTGCTCTAATGTATAAACAATAAAACGTACAAGTGTCAAACTTGACATGATTATAGTACACACTCTAACTAAAGTATACAACAAAATATAGTAAATAATGGTCAGTCGGTGACAAATTTCTTTTCATTACCAAGTTATAACTGGTTATTCGGTTACTTGGATGACCTTATCATTTCTTTCACCGAACCGAAATTCCATATTTTACTAATTTTGAAGTCTGTTTTTTAAATTGATAATTGTTGTCTTTTGTGATGGTACCCTCAGTGTGTGAGTCTGACTCGCACTTGGCCGGTTTTATTTCGACTTCGCAATTGCTACCGATCAATCTGATACCGAGTCAAGGTGTGACAGATGATTATTCGATTCCGACTCGATTCATTCAGATTGTGACAGCGCTCTGACGAAAGTAAGAGTAGAAGAGAGATGCGATAAGGGAGATTACAATGAGTTTCATAACGAAAGTACATGATGCATTGTACGCACGATGTATTAGGAACATGCGTGACAATATAATTTGAGAGATCAATAGTAATGGATATACAATGTGATTGCTCATAAGAAGAGATAAGAAGCTGTTTATTGAAAGTTTTATTTCGATATATCATAAACAACAGGCTGAGAAACAATGCCAAAGAACCGGCGGCGCTATAGTCAGTTAGGAGAGCCACGAACGTCTGATATTTTCATTCAAACGTACAAAAAGTTTCGGATACCAATCGACCGATTTCGATAAAACTTGGTAGGTATGTTTTTTTTTTTAAATATAAATAATAGGCTTGCGCTTGACCGCCAATTCGCCTGATGTTAAGCGATGATGCGGTCTACGGTGGAGCACGCTTGCCTAGAAGAAACCGATTCACTCATGATTTGAAGACACCCAGATTGTATCTATCGGGGAATACCCATGTGTAAATAAACTGGGATTATAAATGATTGTAACGATAATTTTTTAAACCCTAATTAAAAAATAAACAGTTTTTGTCTGTGTTTAATAAAAGTTAGACGTTACAAGCATTTATATTGCTAATTTAAATCAGTACAAATTTTCCTCAAAAACGGACAAATTATTTACAAAAAAATATTATTACGTTTAAAAAATACGGATCGAATTCAGCACCTTCCTTATTTTTTTGAGGTCGGTTAAAAATTATCCGACGCGTCGTCCGGTATGCCGTTGAGAAGAAATAAATTGTAGATCGATTAAAAATAACAAACAACCACAGCCCATGTAATTACTAATCGATCTTTTGATGCCCTAGAAAGGTGAACATTTAAAACAATAGTGATGGTGCGATAATGGCCACGAGGATACTCGTTCAAAACGGTGCATGTTGATAATCTTGATCCCTGCATTATTGACGAGCTCGACGCCGCTTCAATAGAATATGATGACACACGCCATTACGGCCTTCTGTCGCTTGTCACAAAGATAATAAATTCGTGATAATATATATTTTTATTCGTGATGAGACAGTTTTTGTTTTTAGATACTAACTGAGATAGTTATTTGATTTTTATCTACTTTTCTACTGTTAGAGTTCATAGTGAAGAGGTTATTGACGCGTCTCGATCATTTTTCAGACGTCGAAGAGCGTCGCGTGCCTCAGGCCAGCTCACAACAAATCATCGACATGCAGCTTATCGATCGGGCACATCACTAGCGCTAAATAAATCTTTACTGGACCGCTCCCCAACCAAATAATATTAATGGCGGGAGGCTAATGGTTTCGAAGACGTTTGAATTGATCGACTTCTGCATCTCGCATCTACCATCTTGAATGGACCGTCTATACAGAGCAGCCGATTGATTTGAATATAATTGAAACATAATAAGATTTGGGTTGTTTGTATTTAGGTATGTACGTATTTCTTGCATACTTGACGTATGCAAAAAAAATACTTCAGCCAAACCAGCGTATTTTTGTAACACGATAACAGCGGGATATAAAAAAAATATTAAGATGACATCACTGAATGTTCTCCATAAAACAATTTTGACACTTAGTTGCTTTTTTTTCTGGGGCAAGTGCCTTTATTAACTAAACAAAATACAAGCTAATACTAATATTACGACATAGCCCACTGGATTAGCAAATTGAAGTGGCAGTGGGCAGGATACATATCACGCAGAAAAGAGGGCCGATGGGGCCAAAAGGTTTTCGAATGGAGATCACGGACTGGTAATCGCAGCGTAGGATGTCCACACACAAGATGGACAGACGACCTAAAAGATACCGCAGGGAAAGGCTGGATGCAAGCTTTTTCCAACTGGCCCCTTTGGAGATCTATGGGGCGGCCTATGTCCAGGAGTGGACATCCTACGGCTTTAATGATGATGATGATGACAACGGCAAAGTCACCAGATGTACGATGCTAAAATTCTCACAGCAGAATAAAGGTACTTACACGTCAATATTAGGGAACGAAGCGTCACAAAGAGAGCACCTCGGCTGCGTATCTTCGTGTTCTTCGTTTTCAAGAATGGATGGAGTCTCACTGAAGGGTGGAGTACTAACAATGGGAGCCTCGAGCTGATTGCATGCTGAAAAAAAAAAACATTATATCAAGAACACTGTTAGAGACTATCATAAAACCTTAGCTGAAATTGGTTTTAATTCTACAGAATAATTATATACGAGCAATGCTAAAAACTGTTAAATGGACCCCGTAAATTCAGAGCACTTAAAAAAATAATTAACCCCCTATTTTCACTTGACATTTAAAAAAAAGAATCGAGTTTTTTTTATTTGATGCCGTTTTCATAAGCTTTTTGTTTTATTTTGTTTTTCGAGTACTGGTCCAATTTGTTTGAATCCCATAAATCTACAAGTATAAATAGTATAAGTTTTTTTTATTTTATTTTTAGTTGAGGGCATTTTCTTAACGCTGTGAAAGTGACAGGCTAAATAAAACAATAATGAGTATGCCTTGTTTGTTTTTCGAATTCCGGGTCCAAGTTATTGAATCCCTTAAATAAATCTACAGAAAAATAAATACTATAAGTTTTTTTTTTTTTCATTTTTGCTTGAGACCATTTTCTTAATGCTGTGAAAGTTACAGGCCAAATAAAACAATAATGAGTATGCATTTTTTTGTTTTTCGAATTCCGGGTCCAAGTTGTTTGAATCCCTTAACTTAACGGAAACAGATCTACAAGTACAAATAGTATAGATACATCCTGTCAGTGTACCATTATTGTATCGAGGTAGACTTATGCGTCCTGTTGCGAAAGTCTTCGGCGGCTTTCTATTGATTTACATGAGTCAATATGCAGAATATGCTAACTAGATTTTGTTACGTGTATTATACACATCCTATTGAGTTGATACTTATAAGTTATTGTTTACCCGTTCACTTAGCAATTTTGAAATGATTTTAAGATGAATTTTAAAGTTTTATCATTAATATATTTGATGCTATAGAATTATAAAGAAATTAAAATCAGTAAAAGCAAGCTATGGATAATTAAGATAAGAGATTTAGCATCTAGTATCTCAGGGGATGACTAAAGTGGATTGCCTAGTGGATGTGGAGTAGTGGATGGTTTTGAACTGTTGAAATTCTGGGTGGTAGTGAATTGTTATGGACAAGCGTGACGCTTACGACGAATGACTCATTCAGAGTTTACTTGCATTTAAAAAAATAGGAAGAGCAAAGTCGTTAAACATCACACGAGTTAGTGGTCAAACACAGCCTTGTTTGTTAAATAAGAATTACCAAAGAAAATTAAGACGCTTATACCCAGGGAAGGGCCGATACAGACTGACAAAGATGATTTTAAACAATGACGGTATTTTATTATTGAAACTGACGTGGTTTTCACACATTTTAAACTATAGTCGGAGTAACCGGCTTAATCTTACGTGAGTAATTCCCGTGTAATATAAATAAAATGACGGTATTAGTATTGATTGTTATTGTTATTGATTATGGTTGATATGTTAAATTTATTACGAAATCATTTAGTTTTAAAACAATAAGTAATAAATTGTCTACATATTATAACGGTAATTGCATTGTAAGTGCTGTGCAATTAACATGTCTAGGAAATCCTCAAATGAGCCATGTATGCAATAGACAAACATGTGCTAAAGCTATCATTCAAAACCTCACAGATCACGAGCGGGGCGTCGGAAGTACTGAGTTATTCCATTGACAGATCTTGCAGACTTGCAATCTTTTGTCGCAGGATTTAAATACACAATACAATAACACTTTATTGACACCACTAAAAGGACTTTATATGAAAATTAACTAAGATATTAATACAAATGGCAGTGTTATTAAGGCGGCGGCTACAAGTGATCACTTCAGATAACCTTTAAATGAGTAACAATGTAGATTTTTATGGAGCATAGACGGTGCACATTGTGTGTTTATAAAACTTTTAGTAAAATTACTAAGTTTAATTTAGATCAAGGACAACATGTGACCGAGGTAGATGGCATATCAAAAGAAAGGCCTACATCCAGCAGTGAGATGAAAAATACTGCAGTTGATGATGAAGGTATAGAGTCGCTGTAAACAACGCTATGTCGCGCGACCAAAAAGCGCTAGTGTGTTTCAGTCTAACACATGCAGAATTAATTCTAGTCACGAGAAGGCGGCCACGCCTCGGGCATTGTCTGGTATCCGTGATAAGGCAAGGCTGAGATAATGTGATATCATCCAGGAAATGAGATGCCTTTAAAACTGGGATTCTTAGAAAAAGTTGAATGCCGTAGAAGTTTTGGCTCTTTAAGATATTCTTAGGAAATTAAAAAGGACCGATAGGTTTTGTTAGAAAATATCTAGGCAGTACAAATTAAATGATTTCTATAAAATGTCTAACTTACAAAACAAAACATATTCAAGAAAAACATATCAAACTTTGTGAAATCGATCGTGGCACTGAAGTGTGTTTATCGGAGGGTAACTTTAAGCATCAATTAAGTTAAGTGATTCACAGTGGAATTCTCATGTAATAAACAAGCAAAAATATGTGTAAGCAATTTAGTGAAAGTAAATAATAATAACTGAATTATTTCTCTGGCAGCCATATCACAAGCTTTGCTTATTTCGGGGTTAGATCACCGTGCGTGCAAAAATGTCCCGAATATTAATATTATTATTATCTATACTAATATTATAAAGAGGAAAGATTTGTATGTAAGTATGTTTGTAACGAATTGGCTCAAAAAGTGCTGGACCGATTTTAAAAATTCTTTCACCATTTGAATGCTACATTATCACTGATTAATATAGGCTATTTTAAACCCGTGCGGAGCCGAGGCGGCCGCTAGTATTATTATATTTTGACAAAATATAATAATAATCTCATTGACGCTTTTGGTCAAACATTTTTTTGCAAATTAATTACAATAATCACTGAAATATCTTGACAAAAAAAACAGATAACCTATTTGGTGAGACCAAAGGCGTATGACATCGCCACCTACCTTTAAAAAAACTTTCACAAATAAAAGATGTTCAGGATCCACTGAGATGCCACAGAGGTCGTAGTTCAACTGTCCCGTGTCGTATGCCATAGGTGGTACAATTACACCCCACCCCACCTGAGGGTAGCAAGCCCACTTGACCCTACATTTGCATGTGTATATTTATGTACATTGTGTGCGATATGAGCATCTGTGCGTGACGGGCTGTTTGCGGTTTTAAGGAGTGGGTGTTAACCTGTTTGATTGACTGTAAAGCGACCACTTGGAAGGATTTGAGCTTTGATATAAAGACAAGGGTGTAGATTGCAATACACAGTGTTTTACATGTAGAGTATTATGTACCAAGAATAGATTGTCTGATAAAACAAGCTTCTGAAGAGCTTTAAAGGAAATTGCAGTATGAAAGCATTTGGTCTGGTGTTAGCAAATAAAATTTTCTTTCCAGGAAGTTTGGTATTTATTGTCCATTCTAGAATCTCTACAATTGACAATAGTAATTATGAATGCGAAAGTTTGTAAATAATTGTATAAAGGCCATGAGAGAGTCAGATTTTTGTAGACGTTGTCAAAAGCTGAGCAAATAAAATACAAGGTTGCCTCTACCTCTATTTTTCATACGTACGTACACGTACTATGAAAACGAATGCTTGAAGATATAACTGCCTCCCTGCCAAATTTAATTCAAATCAGTTAGTGTTGAGTGGGAATAAACATACCTACTTATAACATACCTACGTACACAATATTAGTATTTATATTATTAATGTGACAAAAAGGGACACAGCAGCTATGATAAATGTTTTACTTTTAAAACATATGTCTTAAAATTCCCAAACAATTAGAAATGTTCCTAGGGCGAGTTAAGGGCTGCGCGAGCGTTAAGTTTTCCCACGGAGCCGCCAAATGGCGCCCGCGCATATACCGTGACGGTGACTTACCGATCTTTATTAATTCAACTACCGATGGCGACACCTGTTGTTTCTCATATCGTTTATATAAAAAAAGTTGTTATCTTTATTATAAAAATCTCTCATAACCTCTGACAGGCGTTTAACCACAGTTAACTTTGAGCTATATAGATAAGATAGGTATCGCAAAAATAAACAAAAAAGTACAAAACTGTGAAATATTTAGAAATACAGTTAGTACACTTAGAGTTAGTTACACACTTAGAGAAAAAAATCTGATCCATAATATTCCAATCCTTTTGATTGACTGACAGGCATTTGACAACAGCTCAGTAATTTTGAGCTAAGCTCATAAAGATAATTTAAAACTTAGGACGAAAACAAACTTTTTAAAGAATTTAAAAAAATTATTGATCTGATGGCAAACGTACCGATCGTTCGAAATCAAAAGCCCCTATCGGGAAAAAAATGGAAACTAGCAGTTTGTGTCCAGTATACGTACCTAAGTAATAATACCTCTATGAAGTATCAATGTGGTACCAACCACAAGAGTCTGATAAGAGTGACTGACTAAAGAAATTATAAGAGATTTTTTCATATAGAACGAAGACAATAATCTCGTCATCCATCAAGTCTATAACCTAAGGATGTGACCTGCTCGCCTATCTGCGCTCTCACATCCTGCTGGAGTCGCGCCGGCGGCGCAACGCATCAGGTGCGTATGCGCAGGTCACCGTTAGGCCCTAAGGGTACGCGACCGACACTGTCCGTTGGTGTGCCATGTTTGCTCGCTGTGATGGAAGGTGATTAAAGTAGTTTACAAACTAAGTAACAGCTTCTATGATGATAAAAATCACAAATGTATTCTAAAACTGTAAGTATGTCTAGACAAATTATAGGCAACTTAATGGTTATAATTAAGAAAAAAGTTCAATAAATTTATAAAAAAATCTAAATACAACCTTCCTACTTCTTCAGAGCATCAATTAAGCTTGTTCTGTCTTTTGAACGTGGCAATTTCCGTCAGCATCGACAGAGCAGTTTTACCCATAGATTAATAAAATTTATAGTCTTTTCAAATAGCATGGCACTTGACAAGCATCACTAACAGCCTAGTTTTTATCACTAGTTTTCATAATAACTTTCATAGTAAATTGTATTCCTATGATTATAATTATATTCTTGCGTAATAAGATAACGCTGGCGTGTCAAGAGTTAGTTGTTATATTTGTATTATGCCAAGATATTTACTGCTAAATAAAAGAACTGCTTTCTTTTTAAACATCTAAAATATTTTCATGTCATTTCAAAAAAATATTCAAAATTACTGATTGATATCAGATTAATTCATTAGCCAAAATATATTCAGTCTGAAATAATCCTTAATCATAATGTAAAGTCACGATACGGCGATCTATTGTGGGCTAGAAATTATTCAATTTCGCGTAACATCAAGATAGCAGAAAGATTTAATCTGGGCATAAAAAAGCAGACAAATACGAACCAGATTCAACCCTTCACCGGCGGCGGCGATATTAAATTGAAATATTTCCATTTTATTGTCGGTAATATTTATTTGATTGTTAAATAAATACGCGATGTGGGACACTGGCATTGTAAATGGTTTAATGGGGGTGATTCTATTGTTGACGGTTAATTTTTTGATTAATCATCTCGCGCAAGGGATTCGTTGCGATTCTGTGACGTTTCTATTTTCGCGCTCGCATCTGTATTGTGTAATGGTGCGTGGTGACGACAATGCGATGATGGCTTATTATTTTACAAATTTATACTGGAAATTTCATTTCATTTGCTTCATCTCTACTTTCAATTTATTTGTTCTATGTTTTTGAATGACAAATTAAAGAAAATCCTACAGATATGAATAAAACCAGTATATACCTACACCAGCTATTTTAAAATTTTAAGCTTTAGTGAAATAATAGAACTTCTACACTTCAACACTTCTAGTTCCATATCATTTTCATTTATTAGTACAGTAATATTATATCATTCAACTTTTAAGACTAAATATTTTAAGTAAGTAGGTAGAACTAATTTTTTCTTTATTATTACTGCTAGTCAAGTATAAGAAATTTATAATTTCAAATAATTCATAACACTGGCACTGTCACTGGCAGACTAACCTATCTAACTTCTGAAAAAATAATTGAACACCTTACTTATACTAAATCTCACTACCCCTTATAAAAATTCAAAAATATAATCTCCAACCAAGATAAGGCAGTGCACACACTGCACAATAGCGCGCGCGCTTCGGACAAAGCAACGTCATCAATTTTAATCTGCGCTTGACAATTGCGCGATGACAAATGTCAACCGGGTCATTCATTACGGCGCGAGCGCACGCGACAAAAATGCTTGGCTAATAAAGGGTTAAGTTATTGTTGGTGCGTATGGCGAGATGGATTATGATGAGACAGTTTTGATGTGCAAGATCAAAAATACTGTACCGTGTATAATAAAAATCTACAAATTGTTATTAAAAGAAAAACTAGCGAAGACTTACGTGAAATTCTGCTATAAAAGCAAATGTTTATTAAAAAGTAAGGATTCAAAATGTTTGATCTCAATCGACTCAGCAACGGCAACGACTTTTTATCCCGAAATCATGTGATTAGTAAAATCGCAGGACGAAGCAAGTAAATTAAAAAAAGTAGAAGAACACTCTACACCTCTACACCTATTAGATAATCGGTGATATCTATCGATGGTGATAGGTAGCATCATCATCATCAGCCTATGTATTATAGTGTCCATTCGAACTTCTACTAAAAGCGAGACACTTTACACCCAGTTGTCCTTTCTATATAATAAGTTTTTTTTTTTTAAAGTGGGACCTTAAATAATAACTGTTATGTCGGTTTCTCAACATTGATGGTCAGCTATGAATTGTTGTACGTCCAGTTTTTTAAGAATACGTTACATTGTGTAATCAAGACCAGGAGTTTAATAAATCTGTGTCATTTTTAGAGTCACCGTTATCTCTCTTATCTAGCCTTTGTATGATTAAACGCATTAAGAAAAAGCGTACGCAAAATGTCTCATAAATTAAATTCTGGAACGTGATCGATCAAAACCGTCATTTTGGAATCGAATAATCGAAATCATTGTATCTCGAATGAATTTATATAATCCTTTTGGAAAAATATTATCGAATCCATAGGTGGCATACGATAAAGATCCATCAATCATCTCGATTCTTGTGCAATGTGGTACTTGGACAAATAATCGAAAGGGGCGAGTTTCGATGGGTCTGCAAATCGATTCTAATTAGGGATATTTAAGAGTCATTGTATACGCAATACTGGAATGTCATACTGCATTATGTGTGGCCCTAAATAGACGTAATTTACGAAGATGTGGGTGTTAAAAGAGTTTACAAAATTACACAACTGCAGTTAAATATAAGTTTTGTTAACTGTAAATGAGGAACACGACCGAGGCTTCCATAAGTCATACTTTTTTTTTAACAATCTTTTTAGTTTGATAAAATCAAGAAAATTTCACGTAGGTATATAAAACCGCAGGCATCTTTAGTTAAGGCTGCGCTCACCGGAAAGAGCTCTTTAGCACTTTTTCAACATATTTGAATCTACAAATCACCGAGTGATAATTAAAAACGGATTATGCATTATCTTTAGAATAACATTCCATATTATATAAAACAATTTTCATGTTGATATATAGGATAGCAGAGATAGAAAAAAAACACACAAAAAAATGCAATCTCTTCCGCCAAAATAAAACATCAATATAAAAAACCATACAGTCGAATTGATAACCTTCTCGTTTAGAGTCGGCCTAGTCGGTAAAAAATTACTTTAAAACGTTTGCAATGCTATTTTGTGCCCAAATGTTGTTCTTCTTTGAGCCAAGTAAAACAGGCGACTAAAATTTGCTCCCATATTCTCTCTAATGACCGAAACGATCGTGTAATATTAGACAGTCCAATTAAGTGCAATTCGAATCGCATAAATCACAAGTGCCGGGTGCGACGCCGCCACCGGAAGCTTGCCAGGAAGTCCTGAAGACCCTTAAATCAAGGTTTGAATAGACTAGAAGAGATATGGATAAATAACTCATAGATATACTAAATAAACTATTCCTAAAGTGCTTTAGAGCCTATAGGAAATATGAAATAAAAACAAATCGAAAAAAAACAGTTCAATCTAATGAACCTGATATATTTAAATTAGTTAATGAACTATTCGCAAGTAGTGCTTTAAAGCCTAGATAATATTTAAGAAAGAAAAACAGTTCAACTAAGATTCATATTACCGGGAAACATCAGTAATGATTGAAGAAATTACTCAGTTTTAAGTTTTTTAAATACCCAAAATTTCCCAATAAACATGACAAATGGGATAACGCAGTTAATATGAATGATTGATTGTTTATCCGGTTAAAAATACAATAGTTTCACTGTTGTTTGTCGTCCGTGTCTGTCACTTCCAGTGTTCAGTCAGAGATCTCCAACCCACGTTACCCTCTGTCCCTAGCGTAACACAAGCATATGCGTGATTTTTCAGTCCACGCGGCGGCGCATACGTCGCGATTTATCTAAATTAAATATCGCAGGACGCGTGCCAACCGTGTGTCCGCGCCATTGATTGCTAGTATACAGAGTGCTACGAAAAACGTAAAGGTATCCTCCGTCACTGACGTCGGTCGTATAACAGCAGTCGCGCAACGTCGGTCGCACGTACGAATACGTTGCGTACTATAAAGCACTACACTGCAAGGCTGAGGATCATTGACGTGAGAGTTTGCAATATAACGGTGCGTGCGTATAATGTATATTGCTATACGTAACCAATGCCAGTGAAGGAGGAAATTCAGTCGCGTACATCGGTCTCTCGATGATCAGAGACGCAGGAGTTTACAATATGTGATGCGCACGCATATATTGCAACATTAACCGACGTCAGTGACAGGCGTTAGCGCAAGAGGAGATCAAGCCGAAGTATGACATGAAAATTTAACTTTACAAAATTGTACACATTTTGTAATTCTATGTCAAAATTGATTATTAATGCATTTCCTCAACTGACTTATGGAAATACAAATTAGATGATCAACGGGCTGCAAGTCAACGTTGTTTCCATCCCGACAACATAATAACATCTCAATTTTTAAATTATGTGTACCTATTAGCTGCTCTCAGAATGAAAATTTGCAAAGACGACGATGGTAAAGCATCATAAAATAGCAACATTCTAATAACAGAGAAGGTTCGATCCAAATTTCGTTACAGGGAAAGGTTCGTTCCAAGGTTCGTTTAAAAAGCTGTGGTCACTCTTTCACTTTTTATCGAAGCTCAAAGTCCAAGAAGCGATAATAGTTATGGTCAAACAAAATCTATATAGCTCATAGAAATCTAGTGGAAATCAACCTGTACATTAAAGTATGATAGGTGCGTGGACGCAAACGCGACCCTCGCTCGAGTATCTGGAGGGCAGAGGGCAGGTGACTCCAATTACCCTGCCCTCGGAGCGTGACCGCGACACTGTGATTCAAGTGTAACTACAGGGCACACGGAGTGTAAGCCATGTATACTACCCTTGTGAAGAAAAGGGTGGGATTGTACTTAGAATTAAAATTCCTTGAAAAAGTTACAGGTACAATCAATTTCAGAGACAGGGCTAGAATATCTAAGTCTATTCTTCGCAAATTCTTACCATGAGCTGATCCTAGAGCAGTTGGCGTTATTTCTATCTCTTCTTTTACTCTCATATAAAATGTCAACAGTATAGAATGATGGTAGAAGTAATATCTATTGAGGACCAACGCCGATTGTCTAAGACCAACTATTTTTAGTTTGCTTAATTGTTTATTGGATATTATTATTGGTTTAGTTTTATTTTTTAATATTGTCTATGGTTTGTTTTTTCTGTCACAAATAAATTCTGCAGTAATGTATGTCTGTCTATTGTCTGCCTCGCTCACTACTAAGATCTAAAAAAGCTTAATTATTGATATCTGAAAGTATTCCAGGTAAAATTAATTTAGATATTCTTAATGTACTGTCCTGTTTTAATACAGCGACATTGTAATTTGCCCATGTAGAAATTTCACGACATACATATGTCACTAAAGCAGCAGGCAATAAGTGGACGAGAATGGCAAGGGACCGGAAAAGATTGCGCGCTGAAGAAGATACCTATATCCAGCAGTGGGTGGAAAATGGTTGATGATGAATTAATGACAAAGATAAAGGTACTCACGAGCTAAGGTGGAGAAATCCTGTAGTGGCAGAGGAGGCTTGGGTCCGAGAAGCAGTTCCTGGCCGGAGGGGATCTCGCGGATAACCTTGTAGAAGACCTGGAAACCACGACACAATAGGGTAAAATATAGTGCCTAGTATCATAACTGCTTATATCTATCCAAGTTTTATTGGCTTTGATAGACATGGTAAAATGCTGAATGATTTTTTACCGTAGTATATCGCTTATAAGGATGATTGTAGCTGCTAAGCTACATTCCTAATTTCATCTAGAATTTCCCTTTACTAACAAAACTGTTTAGAATTCACGTTATTCATTCAGGATTTTATATACTACTGCAGCCTGTAGCTTGCCCGTGGCTGTCAAAAAAATGGACTATTTATAGAATCTGTACACCCTAAGTAAACGATATGTCTAGCTCTAAGATTCGGCCTTGCATGGTAATCAAATCAGCTTATAAGTGCGATGAACGAATTTCTTTTAGAAACCACTACCTACTGGATGTCGTGCATATTATTATAGACTAAATTCAGACTAAATTAGTATATCTTCCTTGATATTACGCATGCTAGTTAAGTATCTATACAAACTTCATTTTGTGACTCAATTCAATATACTTTTATATAATTTTGATTATTAAATTGGCATCTTTTAAGTACCTAATTTAACTATATTCATATTATAGGTTTTAAGGTATTATTTAAGGTTTCTTGATTTTGTACTACAATAAAAATAAAGTCTACGTAACTACCAATAAATATGCGAATCTGTTTCTTAATTACCCAAATAATCATTTCTATATTTTTTATATTCTTACCAAATAACATGTAAGGTATAAAGGGATTTCCCGTTATCACCAGAAGTCCGGGCTCAAGGAAGTGACGAGTAAATAAAATGAGCAAAGCTTATATAGTGAGTGTATAAAATTCGAAGGTCGACTAGCTTTTTCCGCTGAATTGGAAAGTCTGCACCTTATCCTGAATGCATTAAATAATAGGTTTCATGCTTTTTTTACAAGATAATATTTTTTTTTTTTGCTTTTTTAATTTAGTAACTATGCTACGTTTAGTATTTTACTAACACAGCGCCCAATAGTTGAAAAACTTTCTTCCTTATTTTTTGTCATAGCAACAAGCAGACGGGCTTGCTGGCAGCAGTATGGCTATTATAATTATTTATTGAACAAAATAAAACAAAAGCTATGTAATACTTTTCAAGTTCTGTTTGACTAAAATTGCATGAAAGTTTGTTCCTATATTACGAGCGGCTATCTCACATATCTACGTGTTTGAAGGTAAAAAATATCACTGAATGATAATTAACAGAAACCGATTTACCATTACGTATCTTTAGAATGACATATATTAGAATGGCAAATAGTATAAAACAAATTTGAAAATTTATAGCATTCTATAAAATATTATCAACACGAAGGAGAGATAGAAAAAAACCTAAAAAATATGACATTTTTTTTTTAAAACGTTTGAATGAGAAATCTATGGCTATATTCAGCGCAGCCTTAACTAAAATCTAGCTAAATACTGATAAAATAATAAGAGATCAGATAATATTGAGCAATTTGTGAATACTACTTTAAATATATTATCTTCTGATACTCTATCTAGTGATAATGCAAGAGCATCGGACAGAGGCTGGAAGCGAAAGCAGTCCAACAGTGGTCTAAGATGATTTAGGCTAAAATGATGGTGGTGACTTCTAACTTCTTATTTTAAACTAAAATTGAACATGATATCACTCTCTCATGGTTTCGAGAGCAAAACAAGCCTTTTTCATAGGGTCATCATCATCATCATCATTTCAGCCATAAGAAGTCCACTGCTGGACATAGGCCATAGGCCTCCCCCATAGATCTCCAAAAGGGCCGGTTGGAAGCGGCCTGGATCCAGCGTTTCCCTGCGTTTTATAGGGTATATGCTTAAAAAACCAACTAATTTTTTTCATTAAAAATTATTGTTTATTAACCTCAAAAGACTAAAAATCAAATAACAGTTAACGGGGGGTACAACCGTGAATCTAATCGTTGCATCTGTTTGCTCCCCTCACATTGACCGGAAGTGGGTCACAGTTGTTTGGAACACCGATTTTCTGCACCGGAAGTACCCAACGTTCCACATTCAAATTTTATTGGGGTAGTGAACAGAATATGAGGGTTGCAATGATAATGATTTTGTGATTTGTACGTTATTTTCTTACACGATTTTTGCAAAAGAACCTTTGTTATCGTAGAGATGTAAAACGTTGTTGTTGATGCTCTAAGCACATCTGGCTTATTTTTTCCATTAAAACAAAACTTTTTTTCTATTGAAATATTCAGTTTTTATCTTGAAAAATATAAACAGAAACAAATAACAGTCAGAAAACCACAAACTTAATGTTTGATCATTGCCTAGCCACCAAGCAAATATGAGCTCGAACGTGAATATCCAAATTACAGTAAAAGAGGTTCCTTTGTTGGTCATAACACCTACATTTGATATCTATCACAAGCAAGTAATATATTTAAAAAAATATGCAAAATGTATCCCATGAAGATCCGTAGATAAAGACGAAACTAAGAACAACTCGCATTTCAAAATCTGTCAAGCCGTTTTTGGAGATAATCATGCTTACTATACCTACAAACACCTCCTCAAAAAATACCTTCCTTCTTTGACAGTCGGGTGAAAATAGCGGGAAGATTGTGCAAATTAGATTCAAAAAAACTATACGTTGAATAACTCTAAGCATGTAGCTTTGGGTGAGCCATCTCTAAATATTGAGCTTACCTGGCCAGCCAGTAGGCAATGCTGGACGTTGACATCTTTCTGGTAGTAGGTAGACCGTACCAGCTTCAGCCAGTTGGACTTCTCATTGGTGCCGTCCAGCCACGCTCGGTCGCCGTATTTGCCACGGGCCTAGACAAAAAAAAAGTCCTTTATAAAACGTAAACGCAGCTTGCGAAGAAATATTTTTTTGAAAATACTGGAATGAGTGTGGTTGCGCCATCTATCAAAGTGATAAAGAACTTCTTGAAACCTTAGCTTGCGTCAGGTGAGGAGAATTCAGATGTAACGGATGAGATAAAAAATTATGCGCATTAACTAATAATTATTTTATATTAACTGTAGGCGTTATAATCTATTCATCTTTAACATTTATTTTAATGTAGCAGTTGTGTTATGTAGATCATCTAACTTGCTCGTTTAATATAATTTACCAAGGTTGTGGTAAAAAGAGACATCTAGCGACATTTTCCTACATTACCAGGTATCATACACACCCGACACTGTGGCTTTTAGATAGATGGCGCTATTAGTATGTCTGACTAAGTGTACCGTGTCCCAGCTTGTCCGGCAATATGTCAGGTCACCCCATTTATAATAGGGATGATAAATTTTAATGACAAAATTTAATTTTTACAATAGTGAATATTTCCATGTGATTTATTGTTTAACATTGTTGTTGAGGAATGAAGGGTCATGTTTAATTTTTAGCCTAGTTGAATTTTTTTAATTCATATTTAATCTATTAGGTACCTAGTAGTAGTAGTATATATAATACTAAATACAAATTTACATATGCTTAGATATATGTATATTATGTAAATTTGGTCCAAGGTTTTTATTTCATGTGACAGCTACAAAAACATTGTAAAAATCTCAATGATCTTTCTTTCAATTTCTTTACTCTAATTTTTTACAGTTTGTCGACAAGTTACTAAAAAAATTATTACTCTCAAAAATTTAGCAAAAGTGATCAAATTTTAAGTTTTTCATTCATTTACAATCAATTGCAACTGTCAGAACTAATAAAACTTCGACCGGGTATTTGTATGGCTCACTTGAATGCAACAGGTAAATAAATACCTATTTTTTTTTTTGACTAGGTATTAAATTTGATCTAACTTAATGCCAGAGTTTAAAGTCTTCAAATCGCTTAATTCCTATTCCCAATTATAAATTGCGACAACGTCATTCTCGTCTATCTAATGCCATCAGTAAGCGTCACCAGCACGCCCCTGCAATATTTCAGCTAGGGTTGCCAGTGCCACTGTAACAAGTGTCCATTTCGCATCCTTGACCGAACGTTCATCGATGACTGATGGCGCACATGTGCCGCGAACAGGGCGCAACTCATCGCCCGTGAGACTATAGCTAGGGCTGGCTACCTTATAGTTATCGTCAAATTATAAACTTCAAAAAATATCAAACCATTAAAACCATCAGATAATTAAAATATTGGAATGTTTAAAAATAAACTTAAAACCTTAGTAGCACAAAAAAGCTACTATGAAATTTCAGAATTCCTTAATGATAAAAATGTTTTGATATGTAATGTAGACTAAATAATTGACATAAAATCGAGACTAGGTACTAGGAAAAGATAAAATGATAATAATAGCTTATATAGGTAGTAATAAACATAAATTACAACCAAACCAAAATATGATTCTAACAATATTCTAACATAGACATAATTTCGTTATTCAAAAACGAATAATAATATATATAAAAAAACTAACATTTGTACGCTGTAACAGGCAAGGACATGAGATACGTCTCCATTCTTACGACCATGTATGCTACTTTATATGTATGTGTACCTACCATGTTCTGACAAATAAATAATTTGAATTTGAATTTGAACTATTAAACCAGTTATCACCATCATCAATTTTGGACGCAACTCCACCTGGCATCCATAAAACGATTACTTATTTACCTTTACATATAACATTTATCTACCAACTGAGATGATAACCTTGTGAGAATGAAAACTTTTGAAATTTATATCTCATCAAAAATTTAAAACTGAGATGGAATACTTGTGAGACCGGGTGGGAGCTTGCCTCGGTGGATAATTATAACGTGAGTGTAAATGTAAACCGTTTTATCATAGATGGGAAATTTTTGAGATGGTCTAATTTGTGAGAAACTTGTCTGATGGAAATAAACTAGTAATAATTAATGTTATAGAGAAATATTAAGGAATAAGACAATTATTTAGATAATGTAGTCTAACTTCACACACTAATATTATAAATGCGAAAGTAACTATATCTTACTTCCCCTCGCTTTCTCTATTTTCTTACCTTGTTACTTTTTTATGATTTAAGCTAAACTAACTTTGGTAAAATTTGGCAAGGCAATAGTTTGATATAAATGTAATAGTTTTACTCAAAAAATCACGGAAAACTGTATATCATATGCTTAGTTTGAACTAACTGCGATTTAAGATTGATGGTTAGAACTATTAAAAGCTGTGTAGGTAGGTACTATTATTTTTGTAGGCAAGTTAGACCGGTGGACTCAAAGTACGATGTTACGAAACTTGAGGTTCTTATATTTTTTGGAATTTAAGAATATTGTTTTTTTATTATGGCGAAATCGCCAACCCTGGCTAAGACGAGGGTTGCCGCTCTAAGATAATTATCTTTTTTACGTAACGCACCCGCCCAAGTTTTAATAACGGGACAAATGCTGCGGAAAGGCTTGTCGGTGACGCGTAAAGGAGGGTTTCCTCGCCATTTGATTAATACTTTACTTGTTACGTCATTTTTATTGAACACCAGATGCTTTTTATACTTTTCGCGTAATTTTTTCTGAGATAAACCGTCGGGGGATCGTGTTTTAATTTTACGCTGAATTACGCACCTTGTTTCTTGGACTGTTTCGTATTTTTCTTTTGATTCATTGCTATCAGTTATTAAATCGTTAAGTTTAATAGAGGTGTTATAGAGGAATTTACATATAACTTTGACTGTTAGACAGAAGCATCATTGAATGGATATTTTAAAATAAAAATGGGGGTTTGGTACATTATTGTTTGTTCGAGTATTCAGTATTATTTGTGTACCTTATCCAGTATTGTTTGGCGAGATGGCGGCCAAGCGCAAGCTATAAAAATCATAATAATAAGCTATCTATTATAAAAAAAAAACTAACCGTTCGCAAAACCTTGACTCGTCCAAAAATATTGTTGTCCGGTTATAACCTTTTAGTCAGCGTTTTTTTTTGTGAGAATATGTACTTTTTTGTAAGAAAATTAGACGCTGATCAAGATGTATTACCACCTTAACTCTATAACTACTCAATAACTTACTCAATAACTGATAGGCTCTAAGTTTGAGGAAGTAATAGATCACGTATGAAGTCTAATTTGTAGGTAAATACGGGGGTAGGTAAATAAGTAACCCTCTATCGGCAAGTACACACACATCTTCGTGAAATGTCTGCTATTATGGAGCATTATGACTCTATCGAATAAAGGGAGTTGAAGTGTCTGTAGTAAATTGTAGGTTGGAGTGGATCTACCCTCGTTTTGATAGCCGTGTTTTTAGTATTTGTTGACTCGCTTTATTTTATGCGTGTTAAAAAGAGCTTTATACCTTTTGTAATATTTATGTTCAAAGTAGGTGTATTACTATTAAGAGAAACCGTAGTCAGGTAGCATGTGCACTTTAAAATCTTACGGCAGCGGTTTGATACTCGGCCATGCACCAATGACTTATTATAAATTTTATATTCAGTTTCGATGAAAAGCAACGGTGAAGGAAATCATCTTGAGGAAACCGGTATGTCCAATAACGTCAAAGTCCAAAGATATAATAATGACATTCACCAACATGCACTGGACCAGCATAGTGGATTAGGGGCTATCCTCTCTCTGAGAGAAGGCCTGAGTCCCAGCAGCGGGAACATGATAGTCTGATAATGATGTACTAATTGGAGACAGACAAGACTGTTTTTGATAACAATCAAGTTCTGAATGTGCGTGTGTAAAAAACCTAGATTGAAACTTAGATAATTATTACTAGGCTTGCGTTTGACCTCAAATTTGCCGCTTTTTCTTACAAAGTTATGATTTGATTTATTTCCTTAGTTAATTATTCTCTGAATACCACCAGATTATGTGTTTTTATTCTCGGCGAAGATTTCGTCCAAGCATTTATTTGCTCTGACAGTTGCAATAACATCGTTAAAAGCCGAATGGAAACGTTTCTTTTAAGTACCTATAGGTATAAGTATAATTTACTTGATATTTATATACCTAAAATTGTAAAAAAATGGGGAAAAAATTAATCATGTAAATGTCTGGCTCAGTTGACGTTAGGTACTACAAAAAAAACAATCCGTGTTCGGAGAGGATATACAAGATTACGCAGAAAGAGTGTGCTAAGCCGAAAGAGGTGCATAGTACCCATTAATTATGAACATAACTTTTGCTATGTGACTCACCCTGAAACAGCAAAAAAATAATCTGCTGTCCCCATCGATCTATGTGTACTACGTACTAACTTCATTGGCTTTTCCATACATTTTGTAGAATTGAATGACCATTTTATATGAAACAGCTGATAATTTTTTTTCTCGATTTTATAGTCTCTGCCATAGTAAAAGTTGATCATAATGATGAGTACAATAGATCCCTTTCGGTTTAGTACCCTTTCCCCTCAGTACCCTTTCCGCATAACCCAGTATACCTATAGATAAGGTATTCGATACAAACTCAAAATTACCATGCATGAGGAAAATTGGCATTCACCTAATTAAATGACTACAGTCTGTAAAAACAAAAAGGAAGATATGAGTACCCAAGTTAATAACCTAACCTAACAGTAATAATTACAATTTAGACGTCCTGTGACTTTTCTCGCAATTTATGTCAGCCATAATATAAAAGGTAAGTAGTACAAAACTTTGCAAGATTTTGCGGAAATATTATAAAAACGTTGTTGCAATTTAAACGGTTTGTGGGTAGATTCGTATTTCGCGCTCGCGAGAGATCGCAATTTCCCCGTGTACTCGGGAAAGCTACAAATGTAGAGTCGTTGCCGTCGGAAAATTACATTTCATAATAGAGATGCGGAACTTATATCGATGCTTTTATATTCCATCGACAGTAATAATTTTGAAGGTACCTTTTTTTTATAAATAATAGGCTTGCGTTTGACCACCATCACGCCTGATGTTAAGCGATGATGCGGTCTACGTTGGAGCACGCTTGCCTAGAAGGAACCGATTCACTCGTGATTTGAAGACGCCCAGATTGTAACCATCGGGGAACACCCATTCAGGCAGCGAATTCCACAGACTAAGCAGTTCGCATAATAAATGTGGAATCAAAGCGCTTCGTACGGTTTTCGGAATATCAACCATAAAGCGGTGACGATTTTTCGTGCCTACGTTCTTACTGATGTGGATTTCAGAGGTTTTATTTAAATAATGGTCAAAATTCTTTCTGTCGTTTTTATTGCCGTCTGTTAGATAAAGACAGCAATTATAAGTTTAGTTGGAGTCAACATAATCATCTATAATCATTCTGCTGGTTAAAGGGTTTAATTTTACATATTATCCCATGAGTACTTACCTATAATATACTATATCGATTAAATTCAAATTATAAATTAATAATTAATTTATGTTGAGAAGTTAGGGAAAATGGATCTAGTAATTAAAACAATAGCAACTAAATGAATAGGCAAATATCGTATATCGTACAATTCATTCTACCATCTATCTAATTATGTGTAACTATGATTGTTTTCCCCAAGTTGATACGAGCTAATCAAATATTGTAAGTATGACGTACATTTGTAAATTTAAGTACTTCTAACTTCTGGGTGTTTAACCGTAACAGTTTGCAACACCGTGAAGTTCAACTGTTTAAGTGTTGCTAACGGTGTGTGTGAATCATCATCATCATTATTTCACCCATAGGACGTCCACTGCTGGACATAGGCCTCCCCCATCGATCTCCAAAAGGGCCGGTTGGAAGCGGCCTGCATCCAGCGTTTCCCTGCGGTCTCTTTTAGGTCGTCTGTCCATCTTGTCGGTGGACGTCCTACGCTGCGCTTACCAGTCCGTGGTCTCCATTCCAGAACCTTTCGGCCCCATCGGCCATCTGTTCTGCGTGATTGTGCCCTGCCCACTGCCATTTCAACTTGCTAATCTGGTGGGTTATGTCGGCCGTATCTAGAATGCCTCTTTACAAGGTTACGAAGCCAAGTTGACGTAACCTTGTAAAGAGGTAATACTAGAACAAAAGTATTTATCTGTATGGGAAATAATTTGCTAGACGTTTTACAAAGCTATGTCGTCAACTTTGTATGAGCTGTCAAAAAGCGATTAACATAATGGACAGACTATAGTCGGATGCAATACGAGTCATGTTAATAGTACTAGTACTTTAAATTCATCATCACCTTAGCTCTAATTGCTTCACTAAAAGATATGTGCCACTTCTTAAACACACCGGTATTTCTAACCCTTCGCCGCTCTCCACCACATCTTGTCCTGGGGCTACCTGTTTTAAGCGATTTGTTTTAGGTTATTAGACAAATTGCGCGACCGCAAACCGTATCTCGGTTCGTTAAAGGTTCACGCTGATTTTCCGAACTGCGCTATTTCAGCCCTGATTCAAGCCCGCGTTAAGAATGAGCCGTAAGGCCCCTGTACTAAGATGACATCATCTATATTTTTATCCGTTGCTCTCCCTACCAGTTTTTCGTTGATTTAGGTCACAATATAAAACAAAGACAATAGACTTCAGTGTTTATCGATAGCTAGGTATAACGTGATCTCATCTCTGAACTGAAGAGCGTTCCCTCTGCTGAGATCACGCGTCGTTGGGCGAATCACACGACTCGTTTCACAAGACAACAATTTGTGAGCGGTTATTTACCAAACCACACGCCTGCGCCAAATTGGACTGTGTTATGTTCTACGGGTACTCAATTTCATCTAAAATGCTAGCACAAAAGTCGGGTTTTCAGGTTTTAACTTTCGCAATTTGAACACATAATTTTACTGGGTTAAAGGGTTTAAGACAATGCAACCGAGTTTTTTAGACCTGTGAGTCTTAAATGAGAACATTTTATATAATCCATTAGTGAAATAAATAAAGTATGTAAATAATGAAATCAGTGTAGTGATATGTGTTTGTGTGTGAATTAAATGCCAAGCCAAGAACAACAAGAAATGCATGCAATTAAAATGTAAGTAAACCAAACTAATAAAAATGTGTGTGTGTAAAATGTGTTTGTCCACAATTCACTCCGTAACACCTGAATGGATTTGGATGAAATTTGGTATGGAGGTAGCTTATCTACTAGGTATTACAGATCCACATAAATATTTCTATCCCGAAAAAAATACGAATTAAGTTTCGGTGGGAGACTAGTTCTTAATATTTTTAATAAGCTAGTTATAAGCTCAGATCAGACAAACGAGTTTAGTGAGATATGGTAAGGTGGCGTGGCGGGTGCGAACGCATCTGGCCTAAATCAGGCTTGATGTCTTTAGTCGAACTCGCCCAGCAGACGACCTTGCCACCCCTTTTTTGTATATGGACATAGCTAGTTCATTTGCGTTAAGCAGTTAGCGGTATAGTTAATTTTATTAAACAAAAATGTCGACTTTAGACCATGAAAGATAATTGTACTAAGGCATATCTCCTTTGTTTGTCTGATCTAAGGTTATAACCACAGACCTATATCTAAGTAGACGTCACAAGCGGTCCAAACTATATATGAAAACTAGCATGTCAGATTTTTCGTACCTAAAATTGAAAAGAAATATCTTTGTTCTGTTGGCCAACTCTATTTGCGGTATTTTCACAACACAGTATTACACAATTAACCCGTTCTTGTTTCAAACTGAGACGTGTTGTCGCGGCACCGATTGAGCAGACTGATTTAGCCGGACTCAATTATGACGATTAATCATAATTGTATTGGAAATATGACATGCAAGGCAGGTCGACTTGTGGCGTCTACTTGGATATAGGTATGTGATTATAACCCTGTCTAGCTGCGGGTATAACAAACCAAAAACCAAATTAAAATTCACTAAGCTACTTTAAAAATATCCGTTTTCCTTCCTAAAAACCAGGCTTTTTTCATAAATCTACCACGTCAGTAGCTGACTACAAACGTTTCCTATACTTGTCTGCTTTATCAGTGTAAGGAAAAGCATTGCTTCCGGTACCTATCTGCGGGTGAGCCGTTCGTAAAACCACACATTTATTTTCCTTTTTTCCAAGCTTTCAGCGTTTTTCTTTCGTCTTTCCTTTGTTTTTCCGATGCGATTAGATAGTGTCTTGTTTTGTGGAGGATATTTCCGATGTACTTCCGTCTTATTTATAAAAAAGAGTTTTTCTAACTCGTGCAAATGTATTTGTTGTATTTTCTTTTGTTTTGGTGATCGTCGTTAAACACGTAGGTAAGAATAGATTCCAAATGAAAAATTAAACTGCGCTAAAATTCTTGCCACGACATTGGCCAATAACTGGCTGGCAAATTATATGTAGTAGGTACCTACCCTACATAATAATTATTGTATTATTATACATTTGTTAATTCATAAATATTAATTATACCATTCAAATAATTTTGATTTCTTCTACATAACAAAAAACACAAATAAATTTATACTAGCTGCGCCGCACGGTTTCACCCGTGTAGTGATGAAAAATGGTGATGATGATGATGAAAAGTAGCCTATGTCACTCTCTGTTTCTAAGACCTATGGAAAAAATCAGGTTGATCCGTTGCTCTGTTGCTTCGTGAAAGAGGAACAAACAAACCAAAAAACGAACAAACCAATAAACAAACAGATAGCCCGTTGGTCCAGTTGGTTGTGAACCTACCTTCTAAGCTTGGGGGCGTGGGTTCGATTCCTACCTAGGTCAAACATTTATGTGATGAACATTTGTGTTTGTTCTATATCTGGTTGTTAATATCTATTTAAGTATGTATTTAAATCTATATTTGTATGTATATCAGTCTCTGGCAGCCATATCACAAGCTTTGCTTAGTTTAGGGTCAGATGACCGTGTGTGCAAAAATGTCCCGAATATTTATATAATATTATTTATTCGTATAAAAAACACACTTTCGCATTTATAATATATTATATTATATTACATATTTATATTTGTTTGGTTAACGTACCTAACCTACAAGTTTTATATAACAGAGGACATGCTACTAATTGAAGGAAAAAACCGACAGTGAGTTGCTACTTTAAAGCAAAGCCGCGGCCGCCCATTAGGTTGATAAAAACTCTACCACCATCTTTTATTTTACTATTTTTCATTTTCACTTTGAATAATTTATCAAAGATTATCCCTTACACTTCACCAGCCTTTCGCGGCATAGTCGTCAAAATCTTGCCATAAATTAACCGTGAACAGAATGCACCGTTCATCTTTGTCACATTATCCCGAACAAATTTTGAGAAATTAGGAACACCTTACACGGTCACGTTTTGACCATTAAATGGAGACAAAACGACCTAATTCCTGACACGGAGGAATATTCACGATCTGTCGCTATCATTGCGCAAAAAAACTTGGCAACTTTTGAAAACGTTTATCCGAAAAGTAACCCTATTTTCTAAGGCATAAGAGTGAAGGGGATTGTGATCTGTGTAGGTGGATATCTCATTGATACGGTATCAAAAGCGCCCCATTGATTGACACAAAGAACGGACTATCGTTTGTTAAATGATCGGTGAACAATCACCACAGCTTCCAATTGTGTGTTTTGGTTTGTTTTGTTATAACAATGACAATACATGGGACATTTTGTGTAAAAAGAATACCACTATTTGTAGACTGGATATGTGTAATATGTCTAGATATATGACTGGATGTGTATGTATGTAGGAATCTACAATGCCATAGTGTATAGTTTTTTTTTAAAAGATTTCTTATAGATCAATTGCCGAGTTGAAGAGTTTTAGGTAAATCAAGCCCGTAACCTACATAGGTTTTAAGAAAGCTTACTAACATGAAATGTAAATTATTGTGTGCATTAAATAAATTAAAAAAAAAACGTTAATGTTCGTTTGGTACATTTATTATTATCATGTCAAAAACGTTTAAATAAAACAATTGCTATAGTATATTCTATACTATATCTATACTATTTAAAAATATAGCTATAGTATATTCTATACTATAGCTAGGCTATATATCTAGGCTATATATCTATGCTATTACGTAGTGGAAGGTACATGTTTGATATATTACGGGATTTACTCGCGTATTATAAAGCTGGACACTTCCGCCTACCAATAATTTTAGCCTTGGATATGTGAAAAATAATTATGTCATTATCAAAACCACGTACGTTTCCTTAAAAAATGTGACTACGTACAGCATGTTTAGTCCATTGTTTCAAACCTAAGCTAAACATATCAAATTGTACTAAGGCGAGGTTTTCCCACTTTTAAGCAACGCTTGTTACTAGGTACAGATGACCGTAAGGCTTCACAATATATTGAATTAAAGTCGCATTTAGTGGAGCAAAACCATGGCGCTTACAGACGGTCGTGCGTTTCGCTACTAACGCTAAGTACTTCTATATTTAAGGTTTTTTCTATTTTTTTTTCGTAAAGTTTCATAGCTATAATGAAAAATTTATCTTTATGGTTCCCTACATGATTCTGAAATCTGTAAATTAAGATATCGTAGACATCATTTAGTAAATATGTATTAGAATAATCCCAGAAAAACAGGGAAAAAGTGCAAATCAGTCTTACTTTCATACATATTTTCTATCGAGCGAAATGTCCTTAGTCGTGATTCAGTATTTAAATTGTCCTAGATAAAACAGTTTTTTTTTAAGGCTAACCGTGATAATTGACAATCTAAAGCTAGGCAATATAAATAGAATAACAAAATTGCTAAAAAAAACAATGGATTACTAAGGAAAGAGGGCCTTAAGGTGAAAAATTCGATCAAAATTTTCAACTACGTTTCCTTCTACATAAATAATGACAAAAACATCGATAGAAGAGCAATCTCTTTGGGAACCATCGCGAATTGTTGAAGAACGGTTCACATCTGTACGCGTTAAAACGGATTAACCAGAAGATTACACCGAACAAAAAAACAGCCTGTTCTTGACAAAGACACCGCTACTTCGACACGGTGACAATTGGTGGGATTTGGAATTATTCGGCTATTTTAGAGCGTTTTTTGTGTTTTGCTGCCGTTTTGATGACATATAAATGCTTACTCAATAAGTACTAATATTTTAACGCAACTCTCTGTCTGATAGTTACTTTCTCATGATCAAGCAACTCTACCAATCTTGATAATATTTAATGAATAGGGAGCATGATGAAAACGGGCATGGATTGTTTTTATCTCAGAAAAGAAACTGGAAAACATGTAAAACCGACGAACGCAGATAGTGAAAACTAATTATTATGCTTGTATCTGCGTTTAAATTATTCATAGCTCGTTCTTGGACAGTCCTCAAGATGTTTTCCTTCAACATTGATAAGCGATGGCATCGAAACTGCACATAATTTATTTAGGTACTAAATAAATCATAAGTGCAGGGCCAAGGACGTGTGCCGTCAGATTGTAAAGCTCACATGCTACCTCTTGGACATCGTTTAATTTATATATCATATACTAGCGGTCCGTCCCAGCTTCGCACGCTATGTCACCCGGGGATAGTGTAGCTTCCCGTCAGTGAAAGAATTTTTCAAATCGGTTCAGTAGTTTCGGAGCCTATTCAATGCAAACAAACAAACAAACAATCAAATCTTGCCTCTTTATATATTAGTATAGAAGTATATATATATATAGATAGTCTTAAATGTTGACAACTCCTTCTGACGTCACTCATATTCGTGAAACATACAGTGGTGTTGGTTGTTTGTGAAATATTGTCCGAAAAACAAGGTCCTCATTGAAAATAGAACTGCAGAGGCGTCTTGGCATCTGACGCACTAACACCCGCCTCTGCCGTAGGTGTAAACAGCACTTAACCTAACCCAATAACCGGTGCTATATCGCATTGCTTTCGGGGTATTTCGTTATTTTGTCTACACGGATGCTGGCGATGGTACAGTCGTCCATTTTAGCTTGAACCTCGACATCTCATCAGTATTTCTCTTTCCAGTATCTTTGTGCGTGAAGTGGGGTGCGAGGGGGCTCCAGTTATTCTGGTACCTGCTAACATTGTGGTTCGAACGTGCCGTGGCTTCGACTCCACCGGCTATTATTGTTCTGGCCAGCTCAGATGAAATATTGCCCCACTGTGCACGCCTGCACTGTTTCACGAATTTGTCCGGAAAAATATTGGAGCAAATAAGAAACTGCAAAGACGATTCGAGTGTGAACTTTGAAATAGATGAAAATAATTTCAATTTGTAATAATTGCCGGTAATAACCAATAAAGTGCATTTTCACAAATTTCAATTAGTCCAAAAACAAGCAGTATATCTCTGTGTACAATCTGTTCTAAGAATGTACACAATATCAGTAGTATATTTTTTTTATGAAAACTATTGCAATAGTAAAAATAGTATACAACCGACTTCAAAACGCTCCGGAGATAAAATATTTTTTTACGAGACTTAACATAGTTCAAATAATCAGTTAATTATTCCAAAATTCAAAATTCTAAATTTCTTTCAAATTTTAATTGATAACTAATAATTGTCATTTCGAATTTGTTCAATCAGTTACATGAAGAAATATAAAGACAGACAAATATACTTATAGATAGCCCGTTGGTCCAGTTGGTAGTGAACCTGCCTTCTGCACTTGGGGGCGTGGGTTCGATTCCCACCTAGGACAAACATTCATGTGATGAACATTTCTGTTTGTTCTATATCTGGGGGTTAATATCTATATAGGTGTGTATTTAAGAAATCCTTCTTAGACAGTCGAGTAAATTCTGTACAAGTTCAACACTTCTGGAAACCAATTAAATCGTAACTTTTTAATAGGTAAACGTAATCATCCCATGATCAATTCAATACCGCATCACAAAAAACGCTATCAAATAGCTAAAATTAACTAAGATAAATTCACGGCGTGCACCCTAAATGTTATTGCAATCCCTCAAACATCGAGGGGAAGGGTGACAATGAGAGTATCGTGGAGATAAATTTCTATCGCGCCAGGATTAGCACCTATTGTACGACAGTGTAAGATTAACTGATAAGTGTCTATCCGTTAATAATAACAGAAAAAGTTTGCGCTCCCTGTCTTATGGTCGACAATTTTGGATACACTATATCCATAGGATAAACATAGGAGATATGTCGTAGTACAATTATTGTTCGTGTTCTTATTAGATATATCCAAGTTTTACCCACTTTTTTCTGTATACCTCTAAACCGCCTAAGTATGGCACACATAAATTTTTCACGTGCACACTAAGAAACTTACAGCGACTCCAATGAACTAACTAATACTCCACATGCAATAAAACGATGGAAAAGTCGTTTGCGGTGTGTTTTGACATAAACAAATCAAACGAGCCTATACTTGAGAGTTTCACCGGTAGCCATTAAAAAGTTCCACCTTCTAACTCCATCATCAGTTTAGTACTATTAGACCCAGGTGGTCTTGTAAAGCTTATAAAGATTCACATTGATACTGCAGTTAGAATTACCTACTGAGGTAAAAATCGACATCTAAATATTTGTTAACATAGTACGTTAGTTCTAATTGAAGCTAGTTTAAAAAACCCACAGAAGTGTACTAAAAGCATGCTAAAACATATTATTTTCCTTCCTTGTTTGAGATTACATAGGTTTTACACAAGCAGTCTTTATGATAATTTTTGTTATTACCTATTTAATCTTACGGTACAGAAGTTTTCATCAATTTCAGTAGAATTCGTTTCAGAAATTAAGAACAAAATCTGTCAATATCATACAATATAACTTGCATAAAAACTACAATAGAAAAATCTAATATGGAAAACTCGACTCGAATAACGGAAAATTTTAATAAACTGCAAGTAAAACCACGATATGTGCTAGTGCTTGATATCTAGAATGCAAAATGATAAAAAAAAGATAAGCTGGTGTCAGATGGACCAGGAGTCAAATTGACAGTTACTATCTGATACGACATTGACATTGGTTTAGATATGATATGATACAGTTGAAGACTAACTAATTATGTAGCCTGTGTATATGCTTTATCTGTATTGACCAAATTTGAAGGGTATATATAACGTCCTTGGTTGTGGTAGAGTGAGTTAATCAAATGGGATTACATTGGCATTAACAAATAGCCTTAATTTAATAACTCACATCATATTGTTACCTTTCATAGGTAAGGATAGACATGCCGCGACGAGACTCTCTATACCATCTGTCTCAAAAATGTTTTTTGAGCACTCTAGCCTCCTTGCTAGGAAACAAGACCAAAACCTGGAGTCATCAGACGACTCTCAGATACGAGGAATACGATTCAAGGGAGGATGGGATTTAGTCAGAAATTTGTTTGAGTGTACATCTATAGATGTACACTCAAACAGATTTCAAAATACACAGAAAACAATTTTTTGAAAAAAACTCGAAACACAATAACGCTTGACATTGTATATTTAAAGCAAGAGGTATCTGTATAGGGTATGCCAGAAAACAAAGATACAGAACAACTAACACCCAGACTGCGAGCAGATAGGCTATGGTCTTCTTTAAACGCCATCGGCCGTTTACAGTGTAATGCCGTACGCCGCGTCACGATGCTTAACTATAGAAATGTACTGTTGTGATTTCTTTCACACGCTCAAGTCGGTGTGTGGACGTTGTAGGCGGCATTCAAACGCCGCGTCTCTTGTTATTTCGAACCAATGCATCGTGAAGGTCGTATCAAGCGTCAGTACAAAATGGCGAAATTTGATTTTAAAAAAGTCGAGTTAATGATTGAATCAATTTGTCTTGTGTCTCTTCTTCAAGGTATACAAGCGCCGCCAAAAGTTTTGAATTTATATCCATTTTATATGACACAACTACAAGCGAGCACTGTTTGTCGACTACTGAAGAACGAAACGCTGCTGACCAGCTGAGATGTACTAACCGCTGACGCTGTGACTGGCGTTCAGGCGTCAATCGGAACATTTACGCTGAAGTCGGACGTCACGTATAGCATTTAATAGGAGACCGTTGCCTTATCATTCAAATTCACCTGCCTCGAATCGAACCGGGGAAACCTCTTGGTACTAATGAGCTATACCAGTCGTCAAAATGGTATCAATCTGAAAGTTTTTAGGGTTACGTACCCAAAGGGTAAAAACGGGACCCTATTACTAAGCCTACGATGTCTGTCTGTATGTCTGTCAGTCTGTCCATCGGTCCTACCTACCTATTAACGGATGTATCTTTCGAACCGTAATAGATAGCCAGTTAAAATATTTACAGAATATGTAATATTACGCTTAATAAAAAGGTCAAAAAGTAAAAACGAAAGGAATGAATATTTTTTTTGTATTAGCTCTATTGTGAAAACGCTAATACATACAAGCGTCAAACTTGGCGTGATTATAGTACACACTCTAAAGTAAAAACAAATAATAAATAATAGCCAAGTGCGAGTCAGTGTCAAATATCTGTTCAACACCGGTTCTCGTACGATCACCGAAGTGAAGCAACGTCGGGCGCGGCCGGCACTTGGCCGGTTTATTGTATAACACGGCTCGATACAGCTATTTGTTTCCTCTTTATAAAAAAAAAAACATTTGTGAATTCTATCGACCAAATAACTTGTGTCTACAGCATGATGCTATGGACATCTGCGCGCTTTGTAAACGGAGATCATACGCGTATCGTATAAATATTATCAACGGTGGCTATAAATACAATAACAATAATATTTTTTATTGTAACTATTGTAACATCACATGTGGGGTATGACAGCCGCCTACCGTAATGAAGATGTAATGGGGCCGCGGCTCGGTAATCCTTTCCAAAGGGGGTGACCAGAGCTGAAAAGATGTCACACGAATATGACAGATATTTTGACAGTAATGCAACGGACTCGGCACTGCTGATGAATGGTTTAAATTAGCGCTTTTAATTTTACAATCTGTAAAACGTTTGAAATATTTTTTTAAATACCACCCTCGAACTACGATTTAAGTAATAATCAATCTAATGTCATAGATGCTAATGTTTCTGTGTGTGTGTGAGTATGTATGTTGTTACGCACGCAAACGGCTGGACAAATTTGGATGAATTTGAAATCTAGATAGATTATGTCCTGCATTAACACACAGGCTACTTTTATCCTCACCATCTGAGTGAAACCGCAGGGCGTTGCTAGTGAATAATGAATAATAAAGATAATGTTATGCTATGTATTCATTCCAAATTTTGAAACCTGACTTACGTACTCTCTACTACCCCTCCGAGCTGGCAAAGCACCGTCAATTCCGCTAGTGTTGCAGGTGCCCACAAGTGGAAGCTTCTGTCATCTGCATGCTTAACAGGAGGATAGCATGCTTGTATACCGCTTTTTAAAAATACTAGCTAGGTATGTAAATAGGTAAAATAGATTTTTCTCCGATAATTAAAAAAATATGTATATTTAGTAAATTATCACACACGGTGTACAATATGATCGTAATATACTATGTAGGTACTTATAGATTACAAAGTAATGACTAAGTATCCTTATAGTAGAATTAATCCAGGATAAATTGTACAAATAACCCGAAACCATGAAAACAAACGACAAATATCACAAACGAACGCACAATTTGATTTAATATTTAAAATAAACAAATCATTTTCATATTACTCAAGCGCCGACGCTTCCGAACGAAAAATCAATCGTCATAAATGATTCATAGAGCAATTCACATTGAATACACGCCAAATATTAACAATATCATTTTTAATTCAGATACACTGAATATTCCAATCGTAATTAGCTCATTCCATTACTGGTATGCCAATTTTTGAGGCACCCTTTGTAATAATGTAAATGAAAATCTATAAATTCATTTTTGATTGACATTTGACATTCAGATGATGTTTTGATCTACTATTTAGTTTATTACAAATTCACGATAATAATATATAGATATGCGGATATTATAACATCTTTAAATAAATACAGAATAATTGGATATGATTTTATAATTGATGCTGGATTTAATTATGGATTAGAATGTCATGCAGAAAGCCGCTGATTAAAATTCGTACTGTCAACCGTTTTTTAAGATCTGTGAGAAAAATTGTTTGCACATCTTTTCGAGTACCAATCGAATAATATAAAGTTTTATTATTGAAAGGGAAGAGGTGCGTTTGGAGAGAATTCAATCGAATCTCAGCAATCAAGTTTTCATTTTAAAGTATGAATGCGGTGACATCTCTCATTGTGCAATTTACCGTTGGCCCCGTATTTTTACTTAAAAAAGTGTAAATTTCTTTAAAAAACATGTTGACTGGGGTCACGCCTAAACCGAAATTAGGGGCTTCGCGCAAAACCTTTCTTTGCACTTTGACACGAGATTAAAAAGAAATCTTTGATTACCCGGATCTTTTTTGCTGAAGATTTTTATTGAGATATCGACATTCGGAAAACGGTGGTTTTATAATGTTACCAGATCTAATTTAACAATGGGTTTACCCTTTGAGTTTACGGAGACATGTGAATTTTTTAAACTGCACTATCCTTTTTAGGGTCCCGTACCCAAAGAGTGAAAACGGTACCCTATTAATACGCTGTCCGTCTGTCCGTCCTACCTTTAAACAGCTGTATCTTTTGAACCGTAATAGATAGCCAGTTGTTTTTTTTATAATATATTTATGTAATGTTACGGCTGTTTACAAGAAAAAAAAGGTTACAACCAAACGTATTTTTAAAGTTATATGATTATTAACGGGATATTTACCGTGGTAAGGTTGTGGAATGAGCTCCTGTTTTTCACCTTACCACACAACCTTACCACGGTAAATATCCCGCTAATAATCATATAACTTTAGTGAAAAACCGTGATAGTTTAAAACAGTGTTAAACGTATTTTTGTATTGTAATACGTACAAGCGTCAAACTTGGCATTATTACAGTACACACACTAATGTATAAGTTAGAATAACAAAATAATAATAAATAATGACCAAGTTCGAGTCAGTGACAAATTTCTGTTCATTACCAATTTAAGCAACGTATTCGGCTACTTAGATGACTTTATCATTCGTCTCACCGAATCGAAATGCTATATTTTACTAATTTTGAAGTGGCTTTTTTAAATTGATAATTATTGTATTTTGTGGTGATACGGAAACATCAGTGTGCGAACCCGACTCGCAATTGGCCAGTATATTTCGATTATGCCTTTTTTTTTCGTAGAAAACTAGACAGCATTCGTAGTAAATACATTAGTTATTTATCTGATATTATCGAGTAACATTGTTAGAGGTTTAAGCTTGAAAAGCATCAAAGGATCTTTGTGGCCAGTGAGTCGGAAGTCGGTCGGTCAGCGTTCGTTTTAATGACGTGCCCACAATTGGCACTTTTACTCTGGTGTCACGTACAGCGCAAAGATCAAGTATTACTTCAAGTAAAATAAATTGAGTTCGAAAATAGAAACTGTTGTCATCGGGTTTTTGTCTAAAGAACAGAAAAGATTTTTTTTTTTAATTAGAACGGTTGTCAAGTCATGTTTGTAAAAAAATTGTTTTAGCCAGTTGCATCCATATACAGGAAACGTCAGTCATGCGAAATCAGTTAGCAACTGTGATGCGGAGTTCGACGCGTTGATCTAAATAAGAATGTTCAATCAAGGGTCTCTCATAATGCCTGGTAATAGATTTTCCTTCTCACTTCCGTTCTATTTATTTCTCCTTTCTGTAGTCTAAAGTAATAGTTAATTAACAGGAAATGATAACATTAACCTTTATCATTATAGGTATAGAAAGTAAGTTTTAGGATTTTCTATGATAAGGTTTTAAATGGTTTTAACCCATGACGGAACGGTGAAGGTATTTGAGTTTAGGGTAAAAGGTTGTTTGTGTATGTTTGTAAGTCTGCTACCATTTTTCTCCATAGCAGTTGATTCTATTTAAATGCAGATTTTTATAATGAAAAAAATCAATGACTCGCCCTGGCTTTGCACGGGTGTAATTTACGTGTGTGGTTTTGCAGTTTATATATGTATATATCACCTTCCGTGAAAAAATATCTAACTGATTGTGTAAACCGCATCAAAATCCGTTGCGGGCTTTAGGAGGAGTTATACAGACAGCCAGACAGCCAGACAGATAGACAAACGCGAAAGCGATTTTAATTTATACTATGTATCTACATAGAGAAGAGAAGAGATAGAGATAAAGAGGGATTATTCCTATTATTAAATTTAAAAGTAGGGAGCTCATTCCAAATTGGTCGGAGTCTTTTAAATATATTTAAATATTTAAATATATTTTAAACTGGTTCGGCAAAAGATATTTTTTTTTCATCTGGATACGGAGCTACGGTTACGTAGACGGCTGAAGGGAATTTTTAAGTAGTAAATACATTACAAAAATTTTAAATTGTACATTTTTGTTTGTAATACAAGCAAACAACCTAGTCAGTAACTTATAGACATATAATTATAGTATAGGTATAGCTATAGCCGCGAACCGGAAGACGCAGCGTAGGGAGGCCTCCCACTAGATGGACCTACGACATTGTAAGAGTCGCGGGCATCCAGTGGATGCAAAAGGCAGGCTGTCGTTCAGTGTGGAGGTTAGAGGGGGAGGCCTATGTTCAGCAGTGGACGTCTTCTGGCTGATGATGAATGAATAGCTATAGATATAGTATATTATATTATATGTGTAAAAAAGCCGAAGCTGCTAATCTTTTTAAGTATATCATCAAATAAAAAAATATGCATAATTATAGGTATGTAAAACTAGGGCGTGTGCCTTAGATACACAAAAAAACTGTTCGTTTTATTGTATCCAGATAGTACCGGCAGTATATCTATTCGACGTGCCTATCTTTGGTAACGTAACAGATAACACCCTTATCTCTAATACAATGTCAAGTTAACGTGACTGTCATTACATATAAATAAACCTATTCAGTACCGGAACCAAATGTCCGCATTTTGCACAAAGGAGTGGTTTGACTGCAATACTACACCCACTATTCGCCGTAATGGCTATCTCTACTTGATATGCGATGCGAGCGCATCTAAGGGCTTTATTCCTTTATACTGATGTCCGAATTGTTCCCGGTCCCTTTTTTATTTGTATTCTTAATTCAAAATAAGCTTGAACAAACAAACTACATGTACCTACCTTGTGTTATGCTAAATTAAAATTAGTTTTTGGCGTCCATATCGAATAATTTTGATTGATCGATTTATATTCGATTCTACGAAATATGACGTAGTGCTATGATTTTAAGTGTCATCGTAACTTGTTTTATTATTATTTTAGGGATTCGTACCCAACTGGTGTCAACGGGACACTATTTTTATTAAGTCGAAGGCATAACTTTAAACGACTGTACCTTTGGAACTGCAGAAGATAGCAAGTTGAACTGATCACATAATAGGATACTTAACTAAGAAATAATAATAGAATCAAAAAAGTAAAAAATATATTTTTTTTTGTTAAATTTAAAATTTAATTTAAAAATAAAAATACGTTTATCAACACGTTTGTTGAATGACAAACGTGTTGTTTAACGTATTTTTGTCTTTGTTCTAGTGTAAAAACAGTAATACCCACCTACTAGCGGCAAAACTTCAAACTTGGCATGATTTATAGTAACACTCAAAAGTCAAATAGGTAACATAATTATTATAATAAACACTGGCCAAGTGTGAGTGAGGCGCACGCCAAAGACCCCGAACTGAATTAGAAAACACATGTTTTAGAAACGGAACCCTCAGTGTGGAATTCTAGCCCGAACTTGGCCGGTGTTTTTTATCACTTTAGTTCGATGATAAATGCGATTTATCTCTTAGATATGAGTGTTATCTGCGTATCGTGACACTAGCATAATTTTCTACTACGCAGTATGTTTTCCTACTGCCAAAAGTTGATTTATAAAATTTGTATCCATATCCTATAATTATGTACTCCCGTGTTATGTGTGTGGTGTGTGTGTGTGTTTGTGTTGTGTGTTTGCGTTGTGTTTGTGTGTGTGTGTGTTTTGTTTTTTTGTTTGTGTGTGTCTTTGAGTGTGTGTGGGCGTGGGTGTGGGTGTGTGTGTGTCGCTTCGGCTTGCTACCTACAATTATATAGGCAGTGGTAGTCCACTCGGCTGTCGCTCCTTCCTCGGGAACTTTATACATGATGCTCCGAATCAGTGCAATTTACTACATAATATAATATTTAACTCTTTTGATATTGACTAGTGCTTTTTTTTCTACAGATTTCGCGTGTTCAATTATAGTTATAACAAGGTTTATCAATTGGATTAAAGATGCGTTGCTTTGCGATTTATTCCTTAGTTTTTTCTGACAGCAAGAAATCCAATATCTGAATTCGCATTGCAACAATCAGTTTCCGTTTCCGCGCAGATAACCGCCCCTCCCTACAGATGCAATAGATTCTATTGAGATTATCTCATTCATAGAGATATCTGGCATCTAGTTGTGTGATCTGTTTTGATTGACATTTTGTCACCGAGAGATATACAATAATTTTATTTGTTAAATTCAGTAGACGAATTGATTTAAGGTGGAACGTTTCACATATGGCGGGAAATTCAAATTTCAAACAGTTTTTTGGCCTTGCAGCTAATCCATCATTATTTTAAAATGACACAGCCTTAGAATAACTACTCAGAGAAGGTAGGTTTCCAAACAACGCCTTCTCAAAACGTAAGCTGCAAATTCGCTTTGTAGCTTACGCTTTTTCGCTTTGTTTCGATTGGTATTTTAAACGATTTAAGCAAGAAAATTAATGGATTACCTGTGGAATGTCACACCATACCTCTTATGCTGCTTTTCTGATTTGTTGTGGAACGATTTCACCGCGCAAATTGTCATAGTAAAATTTATATATTTTTTTTGGAGCCATATGTGACACCATTTGAATGGCTTAAATTTTGCGAATGTACTTGGTTTCTTTGTGTAGTTATTCTAAGGACACAGCGTTTGCGCAAATCGTTGGTTGTTCTTTATTTTATCATTTAGGTACAGCTATTTATTAATAACGCACGATGTTACTTACATTTGTCAATAAATAAAAATTATTATTGCTATATCTAAGTAATAATGGGCATTAGAGATAAATAGCTTTCATGATTTTGTAAAGCAACAAGTAACATCATGATCGCTTACAATAATTACCCGGTCTCTAGCTACAAGGACTAGAAAACTGCTTGAAATTTTAATTTCTCGCTAGAGGTGAAACGTACCACCTAAAAGAGATATATTTAAGAAGAATAAAAATTATAGTAATTTTATAAAAGAAAAAATCTGCAATAATTTGATTTAAATTATCATGATCTAGATAAATATATACAATAATAGCTATAGTTTAATGGTACCAGATTATTGTTATCCGTATAAAAGCTTGCAAATGTTAAAATTGATACGAGAAATCAGAAGAAAGTTAAAATCGACTTTCAATATTGGTTTACATAGTTTCAAGTGAAGCTAATACCTATAGCTAATGGTGTTAAAAACCAAGTTCAAAATGTATGTATAGGCGTAAGGTATAAACATTCCAAAGCAAATGTGTCAAGGATTAGGCGAGTCAATTTTCACTTAACCCATTATTTTTTTAAAGCAGTGGATAACATCCTGAAGTGAACAACAACTCGCTACATAAAGTCGACAGTTTATTGCATCCGAGTTTGACACTTCTCAAATTTTAACAAATTTATTTCACTTTTCTGTCACAGACTGCACTTAACACTTAACAAGTGTTCATTCATAACACCGATGATTAACCCAGAGGCGATCGAACGAGAACCTGTCATCACTAATTGAAAAAGTTGAGTTAGGTACGTGTTTACATAAAAAACTTATCTACTGTGAAAACGGAGATAATTAAGGAGATATTCATCAGGCAATTTGACGAGGCAACATTAACATCAATCTGAAATCTAGATTAAATAGGTTCTATCTAGATAAGCTATTGTTGTCCATCGTTGTCCGCACCAATGTTTAAGAACAACCGGGTTCCGCAGAGACGTCCAACGCAAGCTAACAAGCAAGATATAAAAAAATTATGAAATAGAACTCACCTCCCAGGCATATCTTTGGTCTAACGGCCGCTTTTCCCACTTCCCAACGAAAGGTCCGTATTTAGTCCCGTTAGCGATGTTAACTCTCGAAAATATAGCTCCACTTTTGTACGTCAGTTCAACCGGTAGTAACAAATCTGGGTCATCTTCTTCTTTGCAATCTTCTTTATCGTTTTGACTTTTATCGAAACCTTGGTTCGGTAGGTCCAAGGGTCTCGGTAAGTAGCGTCCATAGTCTGGGAAGTTGGACGCTAGATATGTATCTGGTAGACCAAAGTCTACGTTACCGTAGTATTCCTTGACATCTGTTCCAGGAGGCATTGTCTCCTGTTTTATATGAACTAGGGTGGGCGTTGATTCTGATGTAGCGGAGTCTGTGGGACTCGGCAGTGGGCTGCCAGACTCTTGGCTGTCGCCTGCTGCAGACAAGAAAATACTGAATTAATGACTTGGCATATGAAGTATCGTGCCTCTAATCTATGAACAGTAAAACAAACTTATTTGTAAAGTTGGCCAAATGATGGAATTAAAATTTTCTTCGGCTGGTTTTTTATTTTGTTCAAAAAATACGATGATGATCCCTCATTCAACATAACAGATAAGTTGGTCGCACTATAATACTAGTGATACCATAACACTGACTGATAGACTATCATAGATACGGCGATAGGAAAAAAATCTAATGCGATTCGGACATAAACGAAGGTTTTTGTTTTATCTCCCGTAGAATAAAATAATTGATTCCGTCGTTGCTATAATCTATTTTATAAATCGCTAGGAATAATAACTATTATATCAAAAAAATAGATTATACATTGATTTTGTTATTTCCTTGTATCTGATATAAACTACAGTTTGTTCCTAGTTAGATTATGTGACAACTAGCTGGATCTCGCAGTGCTACCCGCAATTTTCCAGTTATTTCGCATTATAAAAAAGTATTCTATGTCCGCCCTTAAGATGTACCTACACTATCATCCTGCCAATTTCGTAAAGATCAGCCTAGCTGTTTATTCGTGAAAAGCGAACAAACAGACACACAGAGAGACAATAGAGTTACTTTCGCTTTTATAATTTAAGCAAGGGTATTGTTATAATATCTGGATTGTTAGCTTTTCTGACTACAACACTTCAACAACACTTTGACCAAAATAAAATGAATGGACGGGCCCAGAAGCGCATTTTTAAAGATTACAAAATGAACGCCGGCGCTCATTTCGTTTCAGTCGGTATCTAGCCGTAGGAAGTGCGACACATGACTTTTGTTACATGATAATGAAACATCTGACAAATATTGTGTTCGTGTGCTTTCCCGAAGTGTAATAACACAACAAAAAACCTCTATATTTTGTAAAAATTTACTGTACATGGTTATAATTAGGTGTTGAAGTATATGTCCGACGGTTTGACTCGTTTTTACTAAGCAAGTTTAATGGATATGGCCCGTCCATTAATTTTATTTTGGTCGAAGCATCATCACTATCAAGCGCAGTGGCGTGTCGCTTCCAGTATATATGTATCTATGCTATAGGTTTTGATACATCGCGCACAGGAATTCTAAATTCTGGGTGGTATATTGAACAATTATGAGCAAGCCTGACGCTTACTATCAGGTAAGTGACTTTTTCGTCTTGTAGACTCGGTGGCATAAAAAAACAGTAATGTGTGAGTTCCCAGATTTCAAAGCAAGATTGCAATTCAAGCTATTAGCACACCTGATCTGTCTGGCACATTTTTTACAGAGAATAAAAGAATGAAGAGGAGGCATTATTGCTGTTTCCGGAGCCCACAAAGAACTTCCGTTTGTCTCCTGTGTCTACGCATCCCTAATAAAAAGAACCGAATGCAAATCTATTGAGGCATATCTTGTGTTCTTATGATTTTTACTTTTTGAAGATTGATACGACCATAAGAACACTGTGAATCTTTTAAGTCTGCGTGCTTCATCTACGACCACATCGTCGCTTACCAACAGGCGAGTTAGAGGTCAAACGCGGACTTATTCGCGTTAAAAAAAAACAGTGAGAAAGACATTTTTACTTCTACAAGTAAAAAAACGACAATTTTTGTGTTTTATCCAGTAAATTTCTACTTGCGCACCCACATTTCCAACGACATTTCCCTTTTTGCACAGACTCTATATAAAGGAAATTTAACTTTCCCGCCATTTTCTTGTGACCAAAACGCTGGTTTTACTATACCGATCTTCTAATCTATGACTCATAAATTACACAAATTTTAAAACACTAGTCTACAAAATAACAAAAGGCAAACACACCCAGTGAAGGAAACAAATTCGATTAGCAAACGCACACGCGTGCCATCAATAACTTCCCCAGGCAAATACAGCTGAAAGAGTCACTCAATAAATCATACAGCCCTATTACTACTAATATAGTTGTTAAAACAACCCCTATCTTGTCTGTTAGTCTTCTTTAACGCGTGGCGGCAAAAAAACGCTATAAAATTAAACGCTTGATAAAGCGGTTTGTAAAAGGAATGATAACTGCTTAACATAACAAAAGTGCAGTTCGATTTACAATGGCCAGGATGTGCGTGAATTTGTCTATAGCGAGTCTATAGAAACCGTCTTGAATGAGCTATATGTATGCTCTTTTTCGCATGTTGCTATGTATGAGTGTATGCGAGTCACCTGTTTTTGATAACTTTTATTTGTTGACTGCCCGGACTGAAATTGGCTAATCTGTGAAATAGTTTTCTTTTAGGAAGCATTCCGAATCATGCCTATAGTTATGATGAAAATCGACATGCAGAAAATTTCTTTTAGTTGTCATTAGCTCTGTTGATGTAGTTGATGCTGTTAGTGTAAAAAGGAATGCACCCTTATATTGGCATTTATATATACGTAGCAATACGTATCTATACACCATATCACTATATATCCTTACGTATCTGTATACTAAGTAGGTAAGTGTGCTTAGTTTTTCCGAACACTTAAGTCGCTAAGTAGGTATCTTCTTCTTTATGGGGTAAGTATAGGTACCGGCAGTGGGCAGGGCACATATCACGCAGAATAGATTGCCGATGGGGCCGAAAGGTTCTGGAATGGAGACCACGGGCCGGTAAGCGCAGCGTAGGACGTCCACCCACAAGATGGGCAGACGACCAAAAGAGACCGCAAGGAAACGTTGGATGCAGGCCGCTTCCAACCGGCCCTTTTGAAGATCGATGGAGGAGGCCTATGTCCAGCAGTGGACGTCCTATGTGGCTGAAATGATGATGATGATAGGTACCTGAAACCTCTTGTTCTTAATGGAATAATACGTTTGACAATACAAGGTTAGGTACAATCGTGTCAGTATCGACATGCATAGGTAACCTATAGAACAGATAGGTAAACAGAATTGCTTGCATGGTTTATCTATGTCTAAATCAACTATCTAGACATAGTACTTAGTAGTATAGTATGAAAAATCATTGGACTAAATATAATAATATAGTAGATACGAGATGAAATTTTCATGGTCTTTATACAAATCAAACCAAGACACGTTTTGGCATTACTCAAAGAGCCGTGCAAAATGATGATTCGAAATTCAAATGAACCATCTCAAGGGCCGTGGGACGCATTTGGACGAGGCTGCGTGCGTGGACAATGCGGACGAGCCGTCGTTAAATCTCCGGTTTCCGCAGAAATTCGCGCCAGATTTAAAATAAGAACGCGCGATGCACAAGACCCGCGTAGAGCTGGCTGAATTGTAGACATTATTAAAAAACACTTTTTATTGTTTTTTTTGTATTGCTAAAATGGCATAACGCATTCTGCGCATTTTGCTTATAAATATCAAAATGTAGAAGAATGGATCGTCACTATACTACCTTTTTTTATGCAATAATTAAACCTATGTCACCTAGTTATATCGAAAATGTTTAATCTTTTTAGTGAAATGTTTGCACTTCGAGATTACCATTAACAAAAACAAAAAAAAAAACCGCGCCTGCAATGAAAAAATGAGCTAAGAGCACGAAAATACAGGAAATGAAAAAAAAAAATGCTCAGGAAATTATATTATGTTTATTTACTTGGTAGAATAGAATAAAGCTTTTGCTAATAAAGCTTTTAGAAAGATACCTATATTCTACAAAAATATACCTTTAGTATTTATCTATGTCTCTCACTATGGGCCTCACAAGCAAGTTCAAAGTTGCACAACGAGCTATGGAGAGCGCTATGCTTGAGGTTTCTCTACGAGATCGAATCAGAAATGTGGACATCCGTAGACAAACGAAAGTCACTGACATAGCCCACCGGATTAGCAAGTAGAAGTGGCAGTGGGCAGTGCACATATCACGCAGAACAGATAGCTGATGGGGCCTAAAGGTTCTGGAATGGAGATCACGGACCGGACCGGACGCAGCGTAGGACGTCCGGTTCCCACAAGATGGACAGACGATCTAAAAGAGATCGCAGGAAAACGCTGGATGTTGGCCGCTTCCAACTGGCCCTTTTGAATATCGATAGGGGAGGCCTATGTCCAGAAGTGGACGTCCTATTGCTGAAATTATGATGATGCTGATTTGTCTATGCTTTTACGTTGGTGTATTCTACAACAGAGGCAAGTCTATGTCCCGAGACCTCACCACTAGCTGATTTCACGAGTTAACCACGACGACTGACAATAAGCGTTTTACGTTCTGTCACTGAGACTTCACGGGCCAGCTCATTTTGACTCGTAAAACTCTTTACAATACACATTACACTCAAATCTCAACCTTATTTTCAAACGATAAGACCGCAAATGAGTTTGAATGTTTGCTAACTAGGCGTTAAGTCACCATGTTCAGTCAGAATTCATTTTGTGCGAGACAATACCACATTCGAGGAAAACCTGGACTTTCTAATACCTATTGCTTTAATGAGCGAACGTTTGTTGGGTAATAAATTTGCTGTCTTTGATCGCATGCTGGTGAAATACGAATATGTAACGGTAAAGTACGTTAAGTGTTCTTCTATTTTATACTTATACAAGCTAAATGCCCGCAATTTTGTAGGCGTAAGGCTCGGAATTTGGCTTCGCCAAAAGATATAATATTCGAAAATATTTTCTTAGTGTCCTCTATGTAACCCCCTTAGGGGATGAGTATCCAAAAAACAATGATACAACAAATTTTACATATAAACAGAAGTCTAAGTACCTACCGACTGTCAGGTTTGACTAACTTCCATACAAACTTTCATCTCCTACTATTAACCCCTTCAAAGGATGAATTTTCAAAACCTTTCTTTAGTGCTCACCTTAGTTGCTATATAAAACTCTACATTCATAAAGAGAGGTTAATCGTGTGAAGTCTTGTCAAATTTTTGTAAAAAATACTAAAAATCGTAATGTTGACATAAATGTATGAAGAACACATTTTATTAAAATACGAATCCCTAAAAAGATCGAAATCGGAACACAAAATACAAATCCGTTAAAAACTTTAAAAGAAACCGCAATATAAAAACGGTCATTTTCACACCCGCTTGCTGTAAACAAGGTCCTTATGAACATCTTTAAACTAAACAAATAATAAGCTTATTAAAATAAACAGGCTGAATATCCCGACGGCATTTGTCAAAAGTTCACGCCGTATGAAAAAAAAAACGATAGTTTTTTCGGTATCTTGCGGTAGAGTATGTTATCTGTGATTCTTCTGATTGCATACTGACTGTTTGCTATACTGTGTTTGGGACACTTTCGCACACCCTTGACAGAATCATAGATAACACTTGAAGACGCAGAAAAAATGTGGTTTGCATCTCAATGACAAGGGTCCCGTCGATTTTTTTTCGTAGATATGCTTGAATATTTCTTTATTATAATGACGAACAAGTAATTCGAACTAAATCGACTTCTTAGTACCTACTCAAATAAGGTAATGTAGCATATACAATTGCATAAGAAAAAATACGTAAATATTACACTCATACACCTACATAATATATTAATAGTATGTAGGTCATTTTTTTAAATGATACCTACCTAAAATGTTTTATTATATCAGTCGAATAGGTAACTACCTACAAATAATTTGCATAAATACTTACCTAACAACTGTAACCTAACAATATATATCCCGATATCAAAAACTTACGTATATTTAATTAGCAACAAAACTAGGTAAGTATAACTACATAAAAATAGGTACCTACGCCAAAAATCCCGATTGCACAATACCTAGGTTCATATAGACGGACCTCTAGAATAATTTAGATAATACGTATTTGCTTAGTTTGAGAGAACAATGGTATCGGTTTTGAAGGCACAAAATTAATAAAGCTTAATTTTTAACCGACTTCAAAAAAGGAGGCAGTGCTCAATTTGACTGTACATTTTTTTGTATGTTTATTACGCGATTACTCCGCTAATTATGAATTGATTTAGAAGTATGTAGTTATTTTTTTTATTTCAGGTATTGTTTTTTTACTATTTATTACCTATATTAAAACAAAAGGGTATTTTGAAGGCAACACTGTGATGTTTTAATGGTTGCCTGGAAGAGATAGCGATAGCTTTTAGCGATAAGGCCGCCACTTGTGGCACTAGCTCGTAGAAGTGTGTTATACATGTATGTAATTTTTATTTCTAGTGTACACAATAATGAGTTTCTATCTATCTATATGTCTATCTTTAGTATATTTTATTTATAGAAACGTCATACTCTAAACACGATTGATTATTTTACTAAGAATTGCAACTTTCAAGGCACGTTTAAAACGTCAATTTATAGGAGAAATTTTTTTAGACCCACCGAATTTACCGTAGGTATATTTTGGGTACAACACTATAAAATTAGTCGATTTTTTTGCTTCCTTATGAGGAACAAAACGACATAAGTTTCATTATTATACGGTTCAGTTTGTGGTTGCCCTATTTTCCAAACAAAAGAAATTGTCTCTTAATCTTGCGTTAGTGTTTTTTAACATTTTTGAATATTTCAGACCCTGGGTCCTCATTCATTAATTTCATCTTGGCGGGTTTTAACAACTTTACCATGTCAAATCTGTCAAAATTCATTTAACAAAGTTAAACCCATGGTTAAACCTCATTACGAAAAATGTGAATTTCAGTTCAGATGAAAACAATTGAACCGCTTGTATCTATCTGGGCTGTGCCAAAACATCCATATAAAGTGGTATTTTAAAAACTTTCATAAAAAACTAGCTTTTATTTATATTATCATGCTTACAACTTTTATTTCAATGTTTTTTTTTTTATATTTTGGCGGCCATTTTGAAAATAATACAATATTGGGTATTGCATACTATATTTTCACCAGAACTAAAGGTGTAGGCAAAATTTCAGCAAAATCGGTTAGGAGGAACTAGTTATAATTCTGCTTGCAAGATTTGGGCTAAACAAACTAACAAACAGCAAGTATAATAGCTTAATAATATTTTTTTTCTTATAAGAAACTAAGACACGTTTTCTGAGGTGGGTAATATTTCGCAACCGCCTGTACAAAAATGATGTACGGGCATCCAGTGGATGCAGATGGCAGGCTGTTGTGCAATATGGAGTGCCATACTCAGCAGTGGACGTCTTCTGTGCCTATAGCCCCAGATTTGATAGTTTACGAAAACTTTTTTCGTTTACGTATTGTTCCATACATTTTAGTAAAGTGCCTCTATCGGAAACGTAGAGGAACTAAATTTGTCAGTTATCGGCGGTATAGATAGCATCACTCTAATACGAAAAAAGTTTTCGAATACCTTTTAGCCCAGGAATGTATGGAACAAGACGAAAACGAAAAAGTTTTCGTAAACTATCAAATCTGGGACTAAGGGCACAGAAGACGTCCACTGCTGAGTATGGCACTCCACATTGAACAACAGCCTGCCATCTGCATCCACTGGATGCCCGCGACGGCCGCGACTCTCATGATTTCGTCGGTCCATTTAGTTGGCCTGCCTACGCTGTGTCTTCTGGTTAGTGATCTCCACTCAAAAAACTTTCTTCCCAATCGGTTATCAGTTCTTCGAGCATTATGGCCTGCCCATTGCTACTTCAACTTGCAAAACCGAGAAGTCGGTGACTCTGGTTTTTTGGTAAATATCCTCGTTTCGGATTTTATCGTGCAAAGATATTCCGAGCATAGCTCTCTCTATTGCCTGCCGAGTTTTCCAAAAAGCCAGTTAAGCGAACAAGCATACGTACCTACACAGGGGAAAAAATCCTCAGTTTTTTTTTTGCGTCATCGGGTAAAAAAACAAAATGATAAACGATTCTTAAATAACATAAAGTCAATCATAAACCACCAACGAAGGTAAGTAGGTTATTTACTATAAAAAAATTAAAATCACGCTAATTTTATAAACGCGAATGTTTCTGTGCCAGTGTGTATGTTTGTCTGCACCTTGACGGCTGAACGGGGTCGAATGGAATTTGGTATAAAAGTAGCTTATACAAATATCGTTATCATCATATTATTTCAGTTAGAATGGGCCTTATTCCACTATTCTGTCTCAGTGTATGTTCATGAATGTCATATATATCTGAACAAAGATTGAAAGCGTAGCAATGTTAACAGATATAAATTTACCTTTAAATAATCACATAAACACTTCGTACTAAAATTTTCGATCGTAAGCTTGTTTATCTGTTTGTATGTTATTATCAGGACTGAAGACAAAATTGTGGAAAAAATATTGATTAGGGTATTAATATAACATCAATTTATGCGGATATGTATTCATAACTCGGAATTATGAGAGAAAATTGGAAAATTGTAGAAAATATAATCACTTATTTTCCCTTGAATTTTCACATGAAATAAGATAAACTCACCAGACATCTTCATTTTCATACCAATATCAATGTTCAGCATCTTTGAAAAAATCTACGTGTCATTATTTTACTGCACGTTATAATCGAAAGATTTATTCAGAGTCTGAACTCAATATGACACTTATTAGAACCTAATAAACTCAGTTGATTTATTTGTCTAAATTTAAATCTGATTTAAATTTTGAAATAATTTAAATTAAATATTAAACACTAATTATAATAACAAACACTTCACTGTCGAAATGAGGTTCTAATTTCAAATCACTCAGAATGTAACGCGTTAGATCTAGGGTTGTCCATTACGCGTGGTGTCCGAATCGAATATACGCGTTTGCGTGATAATTCGAGTACTGCAGCAGATATGTGCGCGAGCCGCGACGAACGCTCCCAGAGTAACGAGAGGAAGCGAGAGCAAGCTCATCCCTAGAATCCCGAATCACATACCCTACCCACCCCTCACTTCGTCCCTTCTCCCCGCTCGCCCCGCCTGTGTCTTTGTGTTACACCCCTCTCTCTCACACTACGTTTCGGGGTCGCTCAAACAAGGTTACAGTCTGAAAATACTCGACTGAGCGGTTTCAATGGAAAAATACTACAAATATTTGGTAAAAAGTCGAAATATTATACGTTTGTTATTCTTTTGGGGTTTGGATAGGCTTCGGTCGGTATAATGTTTTATATCGTTTCATCACTGAGGACACGAGGCAAAATAATATTCGGGCATGTATATCCAAAGGCAAAGATATAGGTAGGTAATTTTTATTACTCTACATTTTTATGCTAAAAAAATCGGTCACCAAAATGTTCAGTAAGTAACTTTCAGTACTAAACCTTCATTGAAAAAGTCGTAGTTACCTATTTAAAACTCCGTTATATTCCTATTGAACTGAAAAAGCTCTTTGATAAAGCCTGAAACGCCATCTGATTACTGATCGTTCTAAAGAAAAATAAAATAAAATCGCTTGTCAGAAATGCTACCAGTACAATAATTTAATCGCTCTACCAATAACAACATTATTACAATAATGTACATCAAGACCCTCAAACAATGGCCCTATAGTTATCGACGGTGCTTATAACAAATCACTTGTACGAAGCAACCAGGTAATGTAGACCTCTGACTTTTCACCTGAGCTTTAGGTCGCGCAACTATTTTATATAAAAACTGAGATAGTACCACAAATTTGCCAACCTTAGTGTGCACACTTAAATAAATTCTAGACTAGCAGTTGCCTACGACTTAGTAGGCGTAGACTTTCAAATAAACTTTCATCTCATTTTTAAGAGAGTCACTCTTTAATTCAGCCCTTTCGCAAAATGCAGAACCTCTACTCTACCTGCCAAATTTCAGTAGTTTTTGAAATTTCGTTATGAGTCAGTGAGTTAGATAGTGGTATTTCGCTTATATATGTAGTTATGTAAAGATTGAAGGGCAATGTTTTCTGTGAAATTAAAAGACGAATCAATTAACTCAACTTGAATTAACTCATTAATTCAACTTGATAAATATAATTGCGATGAGTGTCAAAAAAAATTTGTTAAGCAAAGCCCTGTAAAATGCACAGAAATTATTATAAGCTATCATGACGCTATCAGGTGAAGGATTTTTTCGTTACTAAATTTTATAAAAGAATCCCCTGAACTCTCAACTGATTAGAATTTTATCTCTAAAAGTAATGGGTCAAGTTAAGCTGGTTATATACGAGACGCAGGCACCGATTAAGAAAACAACCAGATTAAGCCAGCCTTAAGACCTTATCGCATCGGATTCAAAATTACAGTAGCTCCAATCGGACATTTCATAACAAACTTTAATTTATTCGAATTGAACGATACAACGATTTATTTGTTTGTGTTAAAACACTCGCCATACCTCTACCTACGCCTATTTACAGCAAATCATCATAGTTTATGATATAAATGTGAAAAATAACTGTTTTTTTTTGTTATAAATGCGAAGATTTTTAAGTGCTAAGTATCGGTTACAAAATTACAGATTTGACATCAATGCGCCAAAAAAGAATTGCAGTGCTTACATTAGGAAGCACGCCATTCAATCGCTTATTAGAGAAATCTATACAATATTATAAAGACGAAAGATTTGTATGTATGTTTGTAACGAATTGGCTCAAAAAGTACTGGACCGATTTTAAAAATTCTTTCACCATTTGAATGCTACATTATCACTGATTAATATAGGCTATTTTAATAGGCTATATAACTATACACGTGCGGAGCCGGGGCGGACCGCTAGTTATAACGTGCAACATTATGGTAGGTTTTAGTAAAAGGTCGTTTATTTGAAAATCGGTCCACAATTTTATTACTTACACTTACTTTGGTAATGTTAAGTCCAGTTTTAAAGATCTTTGCCTGTCAATGTCTAAACGGCTGAATCGATCTGAATGTGAATTTTTATTTTGGGACAATGATCTATAATCTCTACTACGTCTACAAATCGGGCTTAACTAGTACCACTGTTTTAATCGGAACGGTAGTGGTACTAGTCCGAAAGGAGGTTATTACTTACTCATCATTATAAACAACTTTTTTCTATGGGACAATAAATAAACAAAAACAAAACTATGCTGAATACGTATTTCCTAGACACTACATCTTCAACCGCGTCATCGCTTTCCATCAGGTAAAAGAATGTAGTGACTCATGCCTAGTCTGTTATAAAAAACCCGAACCCTGAAATCGCAAAAATGGAACAACTAGTTATTTCGCCAATTTTTATCAGTGTGTAGCGCAATAGATAGATAGACTCTTTATTATAAGTATTTAGCTTTTTTATTTTCTTGAATATAAGTTGTTATTGAGGATAGGTACCTCCTTTCGGCTTAGTACAACCATTCCATGTAACCCTGTATAAAAATCACGATAACGCTGCAATAATAACAAACCAGCGAAACGTCATGAAAATTATTATGAAGATCGCAGATGTGTACTTTACGTAATAATCTACTTTCGCGTACCTATTGCAGATTAAAAGCATTCAAGATTAAAAACGTTCACAGTCATGTTGTCTAAGCAATTTCGATACAAGAAACTCAATGTCTACGTAGACAACGAAAAAGAAAACTCGCGAAAATCGTTCTAATTTCAACGATATAACTCTGAAAATAGCCGCTGTACTGCGTCAAGTGAGACGGCAGATAAACTAGATAACGCTCGAGATCAGTGCTCGGCAATGCTATTGGCCGCTGCGGGAGGGGGCGTGGCTTCGCAACGGATGCACCAATGGGATGCTCCTTAATTATCTTCGTCTTTGTCTGTTGGATTCTGTACGTGTGCAGGTGTTTCGAGCGTCTAGTGGCTCAAAGGGAGTTTCGTAGCACCCTGTCCTGTACTACGCAGAAGTATGTAGGTACGTGCTATTCAGATTTTAGTAGAGACGAAAGAAGCCCATCTATGACCACGGTATAATATGTACGTATGAGACCTATCTACAAACTATATACCTATATAAAAGCGAAATTCATATACTCATTCACTCACTCATCACGAAATCTCGAAAACTACTTGCCATCGAAGCTGATATTTGGCAGGTAGATTCCTTATTGGATGTAGAGGTTAGCTAAGAAAGGATTTTTCGAAAAGGCCTAATTAAGGAGAGACTGAAAGTTTATATGAAAGTCTACGCGTACAAAGTCACGGGCAACAGCTAGTGCTAAAATAATATTAATATGAATACCTACTCTACAGAATTCAATGAGTCTAAAAATGAGTCCCATACATATACCTATAACAAAAAACTTTTAGTCGAGAAATATTATAACAAAGGAAGTGATTTTACAAATATTTTCTTATAGTTAATATGGTGGAAAAGTATCATTGTTTATTTTGCAATTATGGAAATGTCTATCTGTTAATTAATTCGATTCAATAACATGATATATAAATTATTGACATTATTTCAATAACAACAAAAATAAGATAACAATAAATAAAAACATACGTGTCGACTAGAGAACTTCTTTTGTCGTCGGCTAAAAAGGTATACCTTTTAAGTTGAGTCGAGTCAAACACTTATGAAAATAAGGCGCTATGTTACCACTACAAAAAATAATACTTGCCACATCTATGCATTTTACCACGCCATTTCCCTTAATATTATAGGTAAGCCTTAATAGTGGACATAATAAGTGAGTGTCGCAATATTACCCGATAACAAAATCGATTAAATTTCTTTAGTATGAAGGTGACAACTAGAATCGATTATCGACAGACACGTCTGATAATTGAATTTATGCATCGCAGCTATAATCGATTTCATGACTATGTGTACGATAGATTGAAACCTGCCTCTTAGAGATGTGAGAAAATTGCAATTGAAAAACTTATTAAGTATAATGTATTTGTATATACCTACTTCATTATTTTATTTTAACAAAAATAAATGATGTTTACAAAACAATTAAAAAATTAAAATGGCACTGGACCGGACACATTATGAGGACACACAGAGAAAAATGGACGAAAGACATTATGGAATGGTATCCCAGAAATAGAAAAAGACAAAGAGAAGATTAGTTCGAGACAGAAAAGTGTGGAAGGAATTAGGGAGGCCTATGTCGAAGGACAACCTGACAAATAAACTGGTTCCTGTAAATCATATTATATACTATAGTTTATATTTCATTTTCGTTTTATATTAATTAATTTAAGATAAGGTCAGCGAATAAAGGCTCTATCTATCTATCTTCTTCATTATTTGCATAACGAAACGTTACTTTTTTATATAAAATACTTGACAAGGGTATATTTTTAACGGGCCGATTTGGGATTTTTTTTTCTTTATCGAAGTCGGTTAATTATCTACCAAACTTCACTTTTATTTCAACGATACGTCACGGGGTACAACGGGTTTTTTTTATACACATGTCTTTTACGTTTGATAACGTTACTTAGCCATTCATAGACATTACTATAGTGTACTACTATAGTTACATCTAACGACATCTATGTCGAGGCACTTAGGCTGTATACGGAGTGTAACAAAAAGGTGCAGAAATAGGTAGTATTGATCCACCCATCAAACTGAACAACTCATAGAACACAAGTTGCCAAATTTATTTATTTATTATTTATTTAAATAAGAAAATTGAAATTATTTATTTTTCAGCCGTTACTTTACTGCTAGACAAAGGCCTGCTGCCTTCCTTGCTTCCACTTCTCTCTATGTTATGCTATATATGATGGGCCAGTCCTTTGTGTGGGAGTCAAGTTCGTCTCGCCATCTTTGCCTGGGCCGGCTATGTGGTCGTATGACTTGTGGGAGTCACAAGACGTGTTATTCTGTCATGGTTTTTGCCCACAGGTTATCCCTCATTCAACTGACGTGGCCAGCCCAGTTCTACTTCAGTGTGCCGGCTTTTTGCGCATCGTCGACTATTTATGTCTTAGAGAATAAATTGTGTCTTCATACAAAATCACGTGATCTATTTTCGATAAGAACACAAATGGGTAGTTCAACACCCTTTAGTATTACTACCTATAAAATTTTCTCTTAAACATGGTGAGAACATACAACCCAAAATACAAACATACATACTCTCTACAATACTCTCCTTTTGACTTTGCTTCGTCTGGTAAATAGAAATCTAACAACTAGTTGTTATACTCTTCAGTAACGAAAATCTTACGAACCAAAAGCACCAAGTAACTACTCGTGTTTCAGAAGTAGCATAAACATTTACTGCTGTGTTTTAAAAGACACATTTCGTTTCTGTCTCGCAATTTAAATTCAGTCCATGCATGAGAATTTACGTCATTTCATATTGCGGCTATGAATAAGGAACGCGGGTAACGCCGGGTGCAGGGACATATTTTAACCGGATAAGTTTATTGTTGTGGGTGATTTTAACATACCTAACTTGTCGTGGAAGCTTTCTGAGGACGGTTGCTCGTATCAGCCCTATAATATTGAAGGTACGTACCAATTCGAATTGATTGATAATTTTGTTTTATGTAATTTATCTCAATACAATTCGGTGTCCAATACTAATAATAGGATTTTGGATTTAGTTTTATCTAATAATGATGTCTCAGTTAAGCACTCTGACAGTCCATTAGTACCGGAGGATCACCACCACAAATCACTTAGCATAAACGCTGATTTTCTCGAATTTCATTCATTGCAATGTAAACCATATTTGAAGTACTTGTATCACTCGGGTGATTATGAGGCTATCTCATCTAAGCTTAACGAAATAGACTGGCACAGCGAGGTTCATAACAGGTGCCTTGATGATGCTGTTAGTTTCATTTACTCTACTTTAAATGAACTCCGTGATGCTTTCATTCCCTCTAAAATAGTGACTCATTTGCGTAAATATCCGTTGTGGTATAAAACACCCTTAATTAAACTCTTAAGTGAAAAACATAAATACCGGACAAAATATAAGAGGTATGGCAACTTGAGTGACTTCAACTCCTTTAATACCTTGAGGGAGCGGGCTAAAGTCATGGAACATAATATGTTCAAAGACTACATTGCAAATATTGAATCCAGTATTGTCAATAACCCTAAAGCTTTTTGGTCTTATGTAAAAACCAAAAAGAAATCAAACGCATATCCATCAGTACTAAAACTTGGCCAACGCTCTTCTGATCAAGGTGAAGATATTTGTAATATGTTCGGGGAGTACTTCCAATCCAATTTTCTTCAACCTTCTGCAGATAATGGTGTTTTCACTTCACATGACTTCAATTTATTTGACCCTTCCACTGACATTAGTTCTGTTGATGTACTGGAGTCGGAGGTATTAAAACTTCTGAAGTCATTAGACCTCAATAAATCTGCAGGACCAGATAATGTGCCTCCAATATTTATTAGTAGCTGCGCTAAAAGTCTAGCGATACCGTTAAAACTGTTATACCAAAGATCGTTGAATGAAGGGTCAGTACCTAAGATATGGAAAACTGCATTCATAACACCCATACATAAAAAAGGGCCAAAAGACTTAATAGAAAATTATAGACCAATTTCCAAATTATGCATATTTGCCAAAGTGTTGGAAAAAATTGTATATAGGCAGCTATACTCATCTCTTAAGCATGCACTTTGCGAACATCAACATGGGTTTCTCAAGGGTAGGTCTACGACGTCTAATCTTTTGTTATGTAGTGAATATCTGTCAAAATACATGTCTGAACCATCCCAAGTAGATGTTATTTATACCGACTACAGTAAAGCTTTTGATCGCATCGATCACGTGATCTTGATGCGCAAGCTGCAAGCGGTCGGTATCAGAGGAAATTTGTTCAGATGGTTTTCTTCGTATGTCCAAAACAGATGTCAGACCGTAGTACTCAATGGCTATACATCTGCGGCAATGAGCATTCCCTCAGGGATTCCTCAAGGATCCTTGCTTGGGCCCCTCCTTTTTATAATATTTGTGTTTGACATTTCCTCTTGTTTTCAATCTTCTAAGATCCTTCTTTACGCCGATGATATGAAAGTTCTGTGTCCTATACGGGTTACCGATGACGCTTCACGTCTCCAAGAAGATCTAGATAGGTTTCAAAATTATTGTGCACTGAACAAATTAGACCTTAACGTATCCAAATGCTTTGTTTGTTCCTATACTCGCAAGCCAAAGCCTATTTGCTATAATTACAGTCTACGGAACTCGTCTGTATCGAGAGTTTCTACAATCAAGGATTTAGGAGTAATTTTTGATTCCAAACTACTTTTTGATGAGCAAGTTGGCAGTGCAGTAAATAAAGCCTCAAAGGCTTTAGGATTTGTCTTAAGAATGTCTTCTGACTTTGTATCTCTTAAGACATTCAAAATATTGTATTGTGCGTACGTGAGAAGCCACCTTGAATATGCCTCTCAAGTGTGGAACCCGAACTATGCCATTTATATTACTCGTATTGAAGGCATTCAAAAACGTTTCCTACGATATCTACAGTATCGTGCTAAAGTATTTCTACCAGATTATTACGCCAGGTGCAAAAAATTTCATATTCTACCGCTTTATGAAAGAAGACGTGTAGCAGATATGGCTTATTCCTATTCCTATGTAAATAAAATAAAATAAAAATAAAATAAAATAAAAATAACACGAATGTTGAGAAAATATACTGTTTATATTAATGTACTGTTTGCATTTAGACTGAAAAAGTTTTGTTTATAGACATATTTTGAACAGATAGGTAATTTCAATTCTTTGGTTATTGATTCTAAAACCTATCAAACCTGGATGTTTGCAAATCACGACTAAATCGGTTTCATCTAGTCAAGCGTGCTCCATGGTAGACCGCATTTTCGCTTAACATCAGGGGAGTCTATGGTCAAACGCAAGCCTATTTTAGTTTTATTATTATCTAGAAAAGCTCTTGGTTGTTATTTAGCTAAATATTACTTTAAACCATTAATTTTTACCTCATTTTTTTTAAGAAATATTAAAAAAATTACAGATTCACATACATGCAATAGATAAATTCAGTAAGTAGGTAGGTTTCTAACCTGGGACTATCATTGAGCTGAATATGGAAGTGACAGGGAAAAACAAGCCATATTGTCTATACTATATATTTTCGTGTGAAATAAAGAAATATTAATTCACTACAGTTATAACAGTAGTAAAAGACTAAGAAAGAGGGTAAATCGTTTTGTCTGCACCTAACTTTGAGCAATTCAACCAACCATAACCGCATTCTACAGGCTTCCCGTGAACATGGTGCATGTAACTACGGTCTATGGGCAGTCTAACTGTGTTTGTAGTGTTAGTATTAGCTTGTATTTAGTTAAGTTAATAAAAGCACTTGCCTATTAAAAAGGGCACTATTAAAACTATTGTAACTACGCCAAAATATCGGAAGCTCCTTCCACAACCTTACTACGGTAAATATCCCGTTAATAATCATATAACTGTACTGCCATCCTATCTATATGTACTTTTATATCCAACTCTTATACATAAAAGTAAGATACATAAAAGCGTTCACAATAGGAGTATTGCAAACACGAAGCACCATAGAAATTTACTACAGAAACAAACTCCCGGACGTAAAAGAAATCTCGTATTGAATTCGGAATGACTTTCCTACGTGACTCCTACGTTTACGTGACGAAGCTTCTGCGGTGACTGGCTCTGTAAGCCAGTACTTAAACTTCATACAATGTTCTGTTAACATATAACTATACAAACCCTTAACGTGGGTTCGAATTAGCACTAAAACAGCGCAGTTCGAAAAATCACGCGAACGTGAACCTTAACGCGCCAAGTAACGATTTGCGGACGCGCAACTTTTCAAACAGAATCTCTCAAAACAGGTAGCCGTAAGGCCCTTGATATCATAGTTTTAGGCTTTTGCTAACGGTATCTACAATAGGCATATTATCCTAATTATTTTAACCGACTTCAAAAAAGGAGGGGTTTGATTTTTTTTAATTTATTTCTTCAGAACTCCTTCATTTATGAACTGGTTGGCCATTAAAATTAGAATAACAATTTTTGTTTTAAATCCAGGAATCCTATTTTATTAGATCAGTTAAATATTTTGGCGATACTTGATTACTGTCATCATGCCCATTGTGTATTTTACAAATTGCTCTAGGCAGCTTGTTCTAATTATCTAGATGATAACACAATCAATTTGCTTTTGGTATCAATTTTTCGTCCAACGCAAAAAGTAGCATGCAAGCTTAGGTACTGTGACCAGGAAACCTCTGTGGTGGTTGGGTGACAGGGCGACAGTTTTATTCGCAAACTGGCCCTTCGCCTCCCTATGTAGGGAGGATACTCCCTCAAGAAAAGAGGGAAAACTTGACCAAAGTTTCTCCCGCTGCGGTTATTTATTGTCGGAGAAAAAGAATCTGAATCTGTTGTTGTTTCTGTTGAGGTTTCAGTAAAAACGAATAAACGACCAGTGAGGTGTAATAATAGAGACGTTATAAGCTAACAACACGGCTTTAAAAACGGACTAAACGCAGCATATACCATAACATAGCATAGCTTACCTACGCATGTATATGTGCATTTTGCGAAATAAGGGAAGGAATATGAAAGAATTATTACGCTATATCTGTTATTATAAAAAGACAAAAATACAATTTGTTGTGGACACTCGTAGTGCGTGACTGAGAGACAGCTGAACGAAGTTGGGCAGCCAGCCTTGCATTCGTCTAGTCCTAGTCAATATGGTGGCGGCAACCTATCTACAGGTAAAAATATCTTAGTAAACAACACGTAAAAAACCACACCCAGAGCGGAGAGTGTGCATTGGATTTGCATTATCTAATTCCCTCCTGCCAATTTTTTTATCGGACTGCCACAACGAGCCCGAAAAATCGACACTGTTTTGTTGATATTCAAAAACAAAAATATAGATCTAGGTATATACAAATAAAATTATTTTTTCACATTTTGGCAATTAATTAATATATTTTTGTTGTTAAAATGAGTTTCATTATGTGAAACTGGATGACAAAATAAAGTACCCAATTAAAGTATACTTTTTTAGTTTTGGCTCATTACATCTGTGTGAAAATTTGGCGTCGTCTTTGTTATTCATGCTGCAACTTAGACATGCTATTTAAAAGCGCAAACTATAAAACTTTAAAGTCCCTCTAACCGATTCAAAGGCGGGCAAGCGGCATTGTGATCGCGCCGTACTTTACAGACCGGCCAACTTGTTGGCCAAATGGCAGAACTAAAACTTTCCTACAGATGACTCTTAGATTTTTCAAAAAACATGATGGTGGCTCCCCCTTTAAACTCTACAGATAATTTGGTCACACTTTATCGCCTTGATAAAATGCCTCCACTGTCCATTGCCTTTCAAAGAACCAACGGAAAAGTTTAAAATGCCCTCTGAAGTGCTTTCTTTTGTCAGATGAAAAAAGAGATTATGGGAAAGATGTGATCTGTTTTCGATACGTTTTCAATCTAAAGCTGAATTAAATATAGATCAGGACAAAAGTACTTTTGTGCGGATGAGAAATTCAGTATTACCTACTTGATTTTGTAGTCTCTTTAGCTATACAAAAGAAAGCCAGTTATATTTCACACGAAATATTTTCGGAAGCCCATACGAAATGTTTATATATTTTTTTTTTACGGGCAAGTGCCTTTATTAACTATACAAAATACAAGCTAACACTAACACTACAAAAACAGCTACACTGCCCATAGACCGTTGAAGAGGTCTAAAGACAATCCAAATGCTCAAGCCCATGTATCAGTCGGCAACGTACCCAGTATGCTTGCAGCATTACCACGTTGAATGGCAATGCTGATTCGTTGAGTTATTATATTTATTATTATTTTCTGCATGGGTTTCGTATTTTTACCTCACGATGAAAAGGAGAAGATAAATGCGTCTATAATATATTGTTTAAAAGCAAATGTATTTTATATTAGTCTGATAGCCAATTCCCTAGGACTTAGTAAAGGTTGTAGTTTCATGACTGATTTAAACATGTTTCAAAGTTGAAACTGGTAAAAACTAACCATGTTTTAGGTAGAGTCGAGTCGTCATGCGAGAAACGATTCCATCATGCCTTCAGACATTATTAACGTACTCCACTTCCGGTTTGGTTGTTCCAAACCGTCACTTAACTGGCTTGCTTAGTTAAGATTGAGACTCATTGTATTTAAGTGGTAATTTAATCTTACCTGAAAAATATGTCTCGACAAAAAAACAAAAGAAGTGAATCACGTAAGTTTTACGCCAACATTTTATCATCATCAATCCGACTATTATACCGTGTACAGAGTTAGCAAATGAACGTAAGGGAACACTACAGGAGCAAACGAATTAATGTGGACTAATAAGTAAGCGCATGTGAGTAAAGGATTCGCAAGTCGTAAGTGAGGAGTAGACGGGTTGTGCGTGGACAGGCGCATAGCGCACAGGCAATAATGATGGCGTGCGGCATCCAACTGCATATGTGCCTTAATTTTCCCGCATTGATCATTTATAGTATGGATTTGCCTTATACTGGAGCTAATACCGAAAAAGTCTGCCAAAAACTGAAGGGTAAACATCTTATTGCACACACTGGCATATTTTTATTAGTTCTACAAACGCACACTTCATTATTGAGCGGCACACAACTACAAACGAGATGATTAAAATGTCATCAAATGGATGACCAAGGGAGGGTGTAAGTGCTAAAGGGGAAACTGTAGGTATAATACTTCCATTTTTTCGGAAGTGTAAAGAGATCGCTCGCATTTACCAGGTTGTGAGTGAGCAGGTGACGGGCTGTGTGTGGACACAACAATAATAGCGAGCGTGCGGCATCCAACGGCAGTCATATATGTACCTTCATTCGCCCGTATGCATTCTCTCGCTTTCTTCCGTTAGGTCTGACCACGACGATTAGATATAGCTTGGGCCTCTGCTGAGAGCTTGGCCTCATCTCCATGGTGTACGCCGAAACCGTGAGAATGTGGCCAAGTCCTTAAGTATCACACTCAGCCCGAATTTTTGTTCAATACATTTTCAGCCCTTAACAGGTGCAATTTGAAATAACGTTTTCGTTTCAAAAAATTGATAATTAACAAGAGTGAATGAAGTTTAGAGTATCAAAACTAATGTTAACTTGATTTTATGATATTACTCATTAATTGCAAGTTTTTTCAAAAATCAACAGGCATTTCGGTCACTTGGCGACATTTCCACGAATCCCGCTCATATCTAACGTACACTAACAGCTAGCATTACTTTCTGCTATTTTATTACGTCCATAAATTGTATAGAATCGCCCCAGGAGGCGCGACCGGAGTGGCTATCGCATTTTCGATTTAGAACTCTCACCACTCAAAATTGAATCGCCCCTTTAACAATTTAAATTCGACGTTTTTAAAGAGTTTCCTTCTGGTTTGCAATAGAAAAGATTTAGTGATGGAATCTGTTTGAATTTGATTTTTATCTGTAGATCCGTTTAGATAGAAAAAAGAACGCAGATAAAGAAAAAAAATACTTTATTTCCATGACATGTTTTTCTTATTTTCTTTTCTTAACCCTCATTATATCTACAGTACTACCTATTTGAGCTTTCAAAATCGCAAAAGTAGTATTATGGAGTCTAGCACTAGACCAGTTAGAATGCTGAAAAAAAGACATACTTACCTACTTATAATAAACAGTGAATGCTAGATAATGGTTAACTGTTATGATGATGAAAGATTTTAATGATAGTAGAACTTAAATGTTGTCTATTATAAATACAGACACATTTACTTACAGATTTTACAGATTTTCTACAATTAATAAAAAAATAATACATACGACTACACCAAATGAAATGACTATTCCCATCCCCAGACAAATTTTATAAGCGACTCGTAGATTACCAACGTTCTAAAACACTTGAGGCTAATCGGAGAGCGTCGGGGCGAGGGTATCATGTCAAATTAAGTAATCGCAGTGTAATTGTATCAGCGATCAGAAAACAAGGGCGGTTCATCAATCAACCCTCCCCTGCGAGGCGCCCTCCAGTTACTAATGCCTGAGAGGAAAGCGGTAGCGGAGAAACACTGCAGAGGATTTTACTTTGTAAATTTTCCAAATATTTTAATACTTGTTATTGGTAAATGTACCTACAAGACGTCCGGAAAATAGAAAAAAATAGGTTTATTTTATCTTCATTGTACAATTTTGGACGCTTAAATGTTGTTATCTGTTAAAATTTTCAAGTTGAAGTGGCAATGGGCAGGCCACATCGCTCGAAGAACCGATAACCGATGGGGAAGAAAGGTTCTGGAAGACGCAGCGTAGGTAGGCCTCTCACTAGATGGACCGACGACATAGTGAGAGTCGCTGGCATCCAGTGGATGCAAAAGGCAGGCAGTTCAGTGTGGAGGTTAAAGGGGGAGGCCTATGTTCAGCAGTGGACGTCTTCTGGCTGATGATGTTGATGATGAAATGTTGTTTACTGTGAGCCGGCTGGAAAAGTTCACACAGCCTCTTTTCTTCTACGTCACTCCTCTTGCTTAGTTTGGTACTCTGGAGCTAATTTGGGCCAGTTTTGACCAAGGTTTCTACTCATGACTTGCACCCCCTCAATAAAGCCACTATCCTCACTTTAGTTTTAGTAGTCGTAAGTCGGGATCGCACTAAAGCAACTTGCGGTTACGCTGAGATAGCCCTCATTTTGGAGGGGAGAAGTGTTAATGCAAATCCTTGGTACTTATTGACCGAGCAGATCGGCGTTTGTATCTATATGTTTGTATATTCAATCGACGATAACTCGCGTACAGTTAATCTGATCTTCATGAAATGTAGTAGAAAAGTAGTTAATTCCAATGCAATTTTGCGATAGATGAATTTAATGGTTGCTGAATTTAATAGTTGGTGTTATTGACCTTTTCTAAGGTTAAAATGATTTTAATAAAACATCATCATCAGCCAGAAGACGTCCACTGCTGAACATAGGCCTCCCCCTTTAACCTCCACACTGAACGACAGCCTGCCTTTTGCATCCACTGGATGCCCGCGACTCTCACAATGTCGTCGGTCCATCTAGTGGGAGGCCTCCCTACGCTGCGTCTTCCGGTTCGTGGTCTCCACTCCAGAACCTTTCTTCCCCATCGGTTATCGGTTCTTCGAGCGATGTGGCCTGCCCATTGCCACTTCAACTTGCAAATTTTAACAGCTATGTCGGTGACTCTGGTTCTTTGGCGAATATTCACTTTAATAAAACACAGACATAAAAATGTAAAATGCCCAGCGTAAATAAAAGATTCTAACGTACAAAACCCAAGGGGCGCTACTAAGTGTATTCGACTTGATAACAGCGTTCGCTCGCATTGACTCCGTTTCAAGGGGCTCTCGCCAAATTACACAGTAGGCCTCTGTAGGACGGCAATTATCCGGGAACGACAACAGATAGATTTGTATGACAATGTTCAACTTTTTGTAGTAACTCGATATCACGAGCTACGAGCGAGTTCATTGTGAGAACCGCTAATTGGCGTCGCAAAATATTTGCAACATTTTGACGCTACATTTCATAGGCGAAAATATAGGTGTCAAAAATAGCGGTTTATCGAAAAATTGCGACAAGCAGCTTGACTTAAGAACCAATTCATTGCAGGTCAGGCAATTTTTACTATTTTTGATTATACCTGTCCACCATGAAAAACAAACATTACTTATAAAACCCATATCGTTATATAATATTAAAATAAATAAATATTCAGGACATTCGAGACATTTTTGCAGACACGGTCATCTGACCCCAAACGTGCTCCATCGTAGGCCGCATCGTTGCTTAACATCAGTTAGCGGCCAAGCGCAAGCCTAATTTTAATAAAATAAAAAAAAAATCGGCAAACCATGTTATATGGCTGACTGATATATATACATATATATTTTTAAATACACACTTTAATAGATATTAACACCCAGATATAGAACAAACACAAATGTTCATCACATGAAAGTTTTTCCTAGGTTAGAATCAAACCTACGCCCGCAATCGCAGAAGGCTGGTTGGTTCACTACCAACTGAACCAACGGGGCTATCCCAATAGTAATAAGCAATAGCAATAGTTGACAAAATGATACAATTTTAATTGGAGACAAACAATAGTAAAAATATGTAGGTATATTAAAAAAAACGCAGAAATAGCTGCAATACTACTATGGCAAAACGAAGGATCATTAAAACGTCTGAATTTCAAAATGTCGAATCGCAATCTTAATTCGTCTGATTACACTATTAACACAGTACAAAATGATTTCATAAAGTGCATAACTACTTATGTCATACTTATTGTATTTCAAATCAGTCTTTAAAATTACGCAAGAAAATATAATCAGAACAAGTATATCAAGTTCCTATTACAATGTGATATAAGTTGCTTCAATAGATACTAAGAAATCTCCTCTTATCTCGTGGTAACCGCTGATAGAACAAATTAATAAAACAGACAATAAAACTAAACGGTGTCAGGATGTCACACTGTCTACCTGATAACGGACCCCACATCGTTAGCCGGTAGTAATACATGTTGTCCTAACAGTAAGGACTATACTGCGATGGCGACCCAATGGCACACAGCGTGCAGCCTCGCTAATGAATTGAAATTTGACTCCGATCTCCTTACTTCCCCGACCGATGACCGACCCCGATAAACTAAAACCGTGATGCCGTGAACCGTATTGATAGCACTTCACAAAAAAATTATGCCAATAATATAAAATAATTTATTTATAAATAAATAAATAAATAACCTGATCGAAAAAAAAACATCTACATTTGACGTCATGATAACAATAGTTCATTGCTTACCAGTGCCTAAACGGCGAGACAGGTAGATTTCTCGTAAATTTCGCTGCTAAAAATAGGAAAGTATGGGCCTAATATAAGTTATTTGACATAAATAATTTTTAATAAACGATTTTTTTCTTATATCAAAATAAACATTTATCAGTAAATATTACAATTGCTGTACAAAATGCTTATTTCGGGTTTCAAATAAAAAGTTTTAAGATAATAGCATCTAGTTATACTTTTTCTTCATAAGTCAAGATTTTTTGATGGCACGTATTAGTATTTTATTTAAATAAAAAATGGCACGTCCTCCAGTAAAGGTTCGCTATCCCTGGACTATATTTTTTTACATTTTTAGACTACTCATTTTCAGATAAGCACTTTGAGACAAGACTTTTCAAATCAGACTTTTAGGGAATTAGACATTATGAATTCCTTACATCACCATACACATGAATGAAAAAGTAAGTAAGTTTATAGTTTAGCTTTAAACTTAGCCCATACTGTACTTATATGTAGAGCCTACTATGCCAGTTTTTGTGTTTCTTACATGTTTAAGTCAAGGGCACTCCGTGAATAAGGCTTGGTCCATCCACAATGCCCAACTAAACCATTGCAGTATGTACATTTTTAAATAATAAGTATTACAAATATTTCCATTCGTTTATTTGCTCTGACAGCAGCAAAAACATTGTAAAAAAAACTGAACAAAGCTTCACGTTTTAACTACAGTCTACATTTCAACAGTCTTACGTTCAAAAACCTAGCGAAGGTGATCAGAATTCGTGATTTTCATGGACTGTTTTTTTTCTTCACAATGTTATTGCAGCTGACAAAGGTAACAAATACATGTACCTATTTTACGTGCTTAAATTATTACCACAAATACATCAAAATCACCTAATATGTCACAGTAGATAACATTGATGACTTTCGACCTTATTGTAACTCTTAGAAGTGATAGCGGCTTTTTTCATGTGCTGGTTAGCTTTTGTTAGAGGGTGACCCTAACCACCTCGCTTCCGAGTCAATTCAGAGAACATTTAAAAGTATTTTGAAGATACGTGTTCTGAGGAATTTTGATTAAATTGCGGAATCACCATGTAGCACGATGTCCTACATATTGAGTTTGTACTATTATTATCTAATCAAACCTAAACTTGCGTATGCATTTTACTAGCATAGTATAAAACCAATGTTTCAGTATATGTGTAACATTCAATAATTATTTTAATTCCTCATATGATTTCTTCTAGATCAACGTGTTCCATCTTCGGCCACACCGTCGCTTACCATCAGGTGAGTTGGTGGCCAAACGTATAGATCATTCTATATAACAAATAAAAATATATCTTCTATTTGCATCAAGTTAGCTACGACATTATTCATCACAATCGTTATAATAATTACTTCTCAAACAAGGTTTTTAAAATGTATATTTTTATGCGAACTCACTTCTATCTAAATTTGACTTTCTATGTCATATGTGGAAAACAATATAACAGGCCGCCTGATGGTAAGAAATCACCGTTGCCTATAACACCTAACACCTGTAACACCCAGGGGTATCACAGATACGTTGCCGACTCTTAAATACTCTATTATCAGCCTTATTGAAAAACCCCATGTTATAGTTACTCGGAAATGCCGCAGGACGGATATACAATGTTGTTTTTTTTATAAATATAAAGAAAAAAATTATTATGCTATCGTTCTTTCTACTCTTCTTTATTCAAAATAAAGAAATAAATCGAGCTGAATTAAAATTAAATTTATTATTATTTGATGGCCCCGTTGGTCCAGTTGGAAGTGAACATGCTTTCTGCGCTTGGGAGCGTGGGTTCGTTTCCCACCTAGGACAAACATTCATGTGATGAACGTTTGTGTTTGTTCTATATCTGGGTGTTAATATATATTGAAGTATGTATTTAAAAATATATATGTATGTATGTCAATATGTGGCAGCCATATTACAAGCTTATGCACACGGTGTGTGTGCAAAAAAAAAGTCTCGAGTATTTATTGCTTTTTAGTTGTGGGTGAAAAATATGCGTTGAAAATAATGACGCCCTTTTATTAGAAATAGTTTAAGTGCCACAGTTTGATTAGAACTCTCATAAGAACACGAATATGTATACCTACATAGACAACCAGTTGAAAAACGAGTGTAAACGGTGCAAAATCCGTTTGCCGATCAATCGGCTCCCGCTGGCCGATTTAATTCGCGCGACAGAAACCCTTTGACGCATTCACCGATGACAGATCGCAGTCGGGTGCCTCTCGCCTCGCTGACGTTTCCATTATCATGGGACGTGTTTTGGAAATGGGAACAAGCTGAAACTTATTCTTATTCTATGGAACAAGCTGTTAGCTTGTAGATGGCATTGTCTTTATAAACTGGTTTAAGCGGTTAAAAGAATGGGAGTTTTGTTAGCATTAATATTTCGTACCTTATGTATGAGCCTATTAAAAAAACAGTCGTAGTTAATTCACCTATTCCAGAAGAGATGACGCTATCTATGCGGGATGGTCACGCAAGTTTGGTGCCTTTTCCCCATCCCAAAAAGTGTCCAACGTGCCTAATAGTAGATTATTCACTGAGGGGATAAAGCAGTGTCTAATGTCACGGGCGTCATATTGAATCCCGAGCGTAATGAAGGATTCGAGGGTTAACTCCCGAGCGAAGCAAGGGAGTAAAGAATAGAATCCTTTATTACGCTCGGGATTCAAGCACGCCCAAGACGAAGACACCTTTATCCCTGAGGGAAATACTCTACTTTTCACACTTTCTGCGAGACAATAAAATATATAGTACTAGAAATATCACTGTCATCACTTAACTTTTTATTTAAAAAAAACACTACCCATACTACACTTTAAAAGACACTACAACAAAGCTACACTAAAAATAACACAACAAAAAATACACTAAAATAAAATCAAACATTAAAAAACACCAGATATACACTAAACAAAAAAAACACTAGAAAAACACATTAAAACACATTGGTCATTCGATTTAGTCTAGATTCCGATCCTAACAAAGAAGCTTGAAGCAGCTGGAATCATAGGTATTGCCCTGTGGTATTGCTCTTGAGTGGTTCTGTAGCTAACTAAATGACCGAGGGCAACGAGTTAGAGTCAGTTCGAGCCTTAGCGATGAACTTTCGGTAAGTTTTGGGGTCCCCCAGGGCAATATTCTCAGACCTACTCTCTTCATTCTTTACATTAATGACGTTTTGGACCTTAATATGCCTAGGGTAGACATAATCTGTTACGCAGATGATACAGTGGCTATTTTAAAGGATAAGTCTTAGAAAAAAAGTATTACAAGAAGCAGAAGTTGGAATTAGTCGCGCTGCGGCATGGCTAAGCAACCATCTTTTAACTTTAAATAGTAAAAAAAAAAAACATGAATTTTTTTTAAACCCAAAGATACCCCAAATTGACTTAGATGTAACAATCCATTCTTGTACTACAGACCCTGGAAACGGTTTTCCTTCCACTTGCAGTAGCTGTGACCGTACTAGAAAGGTTGATAGATCCTAGTCGATAGATAAGTCGAAATATGCATTTCACAATACGACATCATACATATATTTCACAGTATGACAGAATATTTAGTTAACATATCTATACTAATATTATAAAGAGGAAAGATTTGATTGTTTGTTTGTTTGCATTGAATAGGCTCCGAAACTACTGAACCGATTTGAAAAATTCTTTCACTGACGGGAAGCTACACTATCCCCGGGTGACATAGGCTATAATCTATACCCGTGCGAAGCTGGGGCGGACCGCTAGTTATTAATAAGTTCGCAGGTATATTGCTACTTGTGTCCTTAAATAAATAGAATAGGTACTATACATCGTCGAACTTTACTTGAAAACTATGCGTTAACAAGCCGTTGACTAAGAAAAACCTGAATAAGCAGGAAAAAAACTATAAATAGTACGTTAATGGTTTTATCAAAATAATGATCACAGAGTTAATAGTTACATATAAAGTCGGAGAAACCCGACTAACCTACCCATTACAAAAAATACTGATAGTCAAATGATATCTTAGGTTTTCGCGCATATAACACATTAAAATATTCAGGACATTTTTCCACATACGGTCATCTGACCCCAAACTTAGCAAAGCTTGTACTATGGCTACCAGATACTGATATACATACTTTTTTTTTTAATACAAACATAAATAAATATTAACACCCAGAACAAACACAAATGTTCATCACATGAGTGTTTGCTAGGTGGGAATCGAACCCATGCCCCCAAGCGCAGATGGAAGGTTCACTACCAACTGGGCCAACGGGGTCATCATCATATCATGTTCCCACTGCTGGGACTCAGGCCTTCTCTCAAAGAGAGAGAGGTTAGGCTCTAATCCACCATGCTGGCCCAGTGCATGTCGGTGTATGTCATGTCTTTGAACTTTTGAGGTTCTTGGACATACCGGTTCCCTCACGATGTTTTCCTACATATAAAAAAACATTCCATTATTTTTTACTGCATTTGAATGTTATTTGTATTTTTTTTAATAAAATAATACAGCATCAACATCATCATCATTCACCTAGTCTTCTTGTGTCCATGGACACTGCAATCGACACGCCACGAACTAAAATATTTTTTTTAAAAAACACGCTAGTTAATAGTGTTTAATTTCAAAATACTGATATCTGGCGATTTCCCCTTACTTCCTGAGTTAACTAAAAGCTAAAGCACTAGGTACAAGCGTTATTTACGAGGAAAAACTAACTATACGGAAAGACCAAACGTAGAAAAAGTTTTGCCTACTAGAATCACATCACACATCATCAGCCATTAAATGTCCACTGCTGAACAAGGCCCATGGCTCTTAGAGAGGGGTGTTGCCATAATCCCCACGCTTGGCAGGCGTACTAGAATAATGACTGGTAATCTTGTGCAAAAGCGTAGTAGTGGGGAAAATTTACACACTTTCATGCACACATAACAATTAACAACCGTGGTGCATCTTCGACCACTTGTCGCTTTCCACCAAGTGAGATAGTAGTCAAACGCATGCCGTAGTAAAATAGGGAAAAAATCCAATATGGTCAAAAATTCATATCGCGATAAAAATTTGTTATTCCATACAAAAAATTAATTCGCACTCAACGAAATTTAATAAACAGCTGATATTTTTTGCCTTGGTTTCAGTAAAACCACTGCAATTGCATACTACAATAAAGTGACTAGTTATTCGCCCCGAGCTGTGACTTCGCGACCTCTATATCTCCGCAATAAATAGAGACCTATTTTGCCCATAACCGAACTTAATAAACTATTTTGGAATAAACTACTAGCCTGCAATTTTTTGTGAATATCGGATGATTGATAAGCAACTGATGAACGATAGTAGCCTATTCGGGAGACCACTAGACTTGAAAGCAAGGTCGCGGGTTCAAACCCCGGGCCCGTATTAATGAGCTCTTTGGAGTTTATGTACGGATTTTCATACCACTGGCTTTTTGGTGAAGGAACAACATCGTGAGAAAACCTGCATACGTACGGACAAGGAATTCAATGGCGTATGTGAATCCACCAACCCGCAACTGGGCCAGCGTGGTGGATATGGCAAAATCACCCTTTCGGGGGTAGGATAATTGTCCAGCAGTGGACTGTTAAATGGCTGATTATGATGATATAGAAACGCCTACTTGTCCTATTGAATCTGAGACTTCGCATCGTCAATAAAACTTCTTACGATCCCATTCTATCCGGCCCACCTCTACATCGTATCATCATTACCTTGTTATAGTATTACCTATAGCAAGTTAGTAATAAGTCAACTCGGAACGTCGCTTCCAAATTATCATCAATCACCTTCCCAAAGAAAATAAGAAATAGATTACGAAGTTACACTTCCCCCAGCGGAGTGTCACCGATCAAATACCTAAATAATTACCTCTTCGATAAAATATTGGCATTCCCTCCCTCCTCAAAAGGGCCACAACTGTCGATGTCACCTTAATTTACGGCTCTCAATTATAAATTTTACATCCTCCTCACTTGTTCACACCCTTTGAAATTAGACTTTATGAAAAGGAAGTAAAGTATCTTTTCCTATAAGTAATGTTAGGTTAGTAGAGTATCAAAGGCAAAAAATCGATGATACAGTCAAAAGACAATTTGTGTATTTGTCTTTTAAAGATGATTTATTGGTGTTAATCGAAAGTGACTAGCGTTTACTTGACACGACCATTTCAAAATAGCTCATAAACTGCAGGACCGATTAAGAACAAATATAACTAAGAACATAGATTGAATCAGGCGTTACTTTGCACAATTATTATAAAGTTATATGATTATTTACGGGATATTTACCGTGGTAAGGTTGTGGAATGAGCTCCCGATATTTCGGCGCAGTTACATGCACCATGTTCACGGGAATACTGAAGAATGCGGGTGGTTGGTCGAACAGTTAATGTGTTCAAAATATTATACGCAGTGATACAGTGAGTGTGGTTTGTCGGGACTTAGGTTTGAGTTCGAGTTCCAGTGATAACCGTAGCAAAAGACTAAGATAGAGGGTAGATCGGTATGTCTGAACCTAACTTTTTAACTGTTCGACCAACCACCCGCATTTTCCAGTCTTCCCGTGAACATGGTGCATGTAACAGCGCCGAAATATCGGGTTCTCATTCCACAACCTTACCACGGTAAATATCCCGTAAATAATCATATAACTTTAGTGTACAACCGTGATAGTTTGAAACTGTTTTTTTATAATTATTATAATTACAGATTAATTACAAATTAGTTTCAGTTACAACGAATTTTTGTTTTAGGATAGGTTGAATTTAATACATTAGCAAATTTCTGTAAAGTGTTACATAAATAATTGATCCCTAATTCCTTATTGTACTTGATAACACGACGGAAATACACTAGGGATTCATTTAAGAAACTGTTTTATAGCTAAGAACTACTTTCAGATAAAAAAAAACTGCATTCAAATTGGTCCAGCGGTTTTGTAGAAAAATGTTAAAAGCACAAACAAACATACACAAAACTTCTTAGCCAAAACGCATATACTTTCTCCCTTCCATGGATAATTTACTTCGTTAAAATTTTCAGATCTCAACGAGTACGTGTTATCTTATTATTTTTTTTGTACTCCGTTAAGATTTTTTTTGTAGTTCAAACACTTATCAATATCCGATATTGCGCCGTTAATAATCTAATAAAATTGGCTACAGCGGTTATCATTGGTCATTAAAACTGAAAATACAATGATAAATTCTATGGTGTTAATTTAAAATGAGATTATGGTTTTTAATGTCAGACACTATTTCCCGTCATTAAAACTGTTTTGTTCCAGCTAAAATGATAAATATGATAATTAATATTACGTGTTACATTTTAGGTTATAAAAGCAAACAAACAAATTTACGTTACTTAGGGATGCCATAACTACTTTTACACACACGACAGAGAAAATAGAGACTAGATCAGAGATTTCCTTAATATACATAGACGTAATAAAGATCACTTGAGGGTGACGTGAGTATTCGAGGTACCTCTATTTACGTCTATGAATATGAGGGTTAGAGATTGTCTCAATAGAGTGACAATATACGGTCAGTGACTGGAAACAAAAAGCCGAAGATCGGTTTAAGTGACGTGTCTTGATAGAAGCCTGTGCCCAGCAGTGGACTAAGTTAGGCTAATTATGATGATGAAAATTATCTATGATTTACGATCTAAAAATAAAAATAAAATAAATAAATATTCGGGACATTTTTGCACACACGGTCATCTGACCCCAAACTAAGCAAAGCTTGTGATATGGCTGCCAGAGACTGATATACATACATATATAGGTTTAAATACATACTTAAATAGATATTAACACCCAGATATAGAACAAACACAAATGTTCATCACACAAATGTTTGTCCTAGGTGGGAATCGAACCCACGCCCCTAAGCTCAGAAGGCAGGTTCACTACCAACTGGACCAACGGGCTATCTAAATATCTATCTTACATGACTAATTTATAAAACAAAGCTACATTTTGTGTCTAAACAACTTTGACACCAGCCTACCCATTCAACCTATTCGTACTTATTAGTTGAATCTAATTTCCCGCATTCTTCTGTCTTCCCGTGGACATGGTGCATGTAACTACGCCGAAATATCGGGAGCTCATTCCGCAACCTTACCACGGTAAACATCCCGTAAATAATTATATGACTTTAGTGAACAACCGTGATAGTTTAAAACAGTGTTTTGAATCTAATTACTCTTTAAAAATTAAGAAGTACTTTCCACCGTAGGTATAAGCTACTAGACTGATTTATTTGTTATTAAAAGCTAGCCATAAATTAAATCATCGAATCTCCGACAAAAAAATAGAAATTTGTTCAGTATTAAAGAAGATATTATAAGCATTTTAATGTCTTGCTAGACAGAGAACGGACCACATTAATGACGTCATTTTGTAATTATGTCAAATACACTCCATACATACTGACATAAGGAAAAGGGCGTGGAACCAAAAACTTCAAACGCTAATATCTCAGAATTCTATAAGCTAATATAAATAATTTATCAGTAAACATGTTACATAATAATAATAAAAACGCGGATAATCCCGCGTTTGACCACCAACTCGTCTGTTGGTAAGCGCTGATGTGGTTGAAGATAAAGCACGCAGACTTAGAAGATACCTATGCACTCTGGCTTTGAAAATGCCTAGGTTATATCTCTCAGGAAACAAGGCAGCTGGCGGGTTGTTCCAATCCTTGGCTGTACGGATTAGAAACGTGGGTTCGAAACGTTTGAATATGTTTTCACTAAGCTTAATTTTTTACTAATTAAACACCTGACCGATAGCTTACTCCTGCAAATTTTCATCTTTGTCGTATTAAACAATGGCAGCCCTATCAGTTCTGTGTTTCCTCTTTACTGACCTCTGACATTAGATAACGAATCATCCTACTAATTAAAATGTTGTTCGAAGGCGATATTTATAATTAATATACCTACCTACAAACCTCGTACGAATACGAACAGAACGGATCCTTAATTAACACCTAAGTACCTACCTGACCAATTACCATTATCTTTTGCGTTATAATTACCGTCTAGGATGACTTGTTGTCACTCATTTAAAACGTATGTACAATTTATATAAGTATAGATATGTTATTTTCAAATAAATTCATCATCATCAAATCAATAATTTTAAATGTTTATCGGGACTTATCACGTATTATTTAATTATGTACCTCACGCTCGACGTTTCGACCATGTTACAATGGCCCTGGTCACGAACTGACTGAAAACTGCGGGTGAGTCCGGCGAGAAGAGCGGGTGTTTTTTTCACCTACCCTCACTTGATCTTGAAAAATCGCAGGGTTGTCACTACGACACACAACACTAACTGTATCGGTAAAATCAAAAAACAAAAATCGGTAAATCAATCGACGCGTTCAAATCGCAAAAGTTTAAAAATTACCACTAATTTTAAGTTGGTTATTTAGTACAATGAATAGTAAATGCATAAGAATAACTTATTTTACGAAAACTACTCATCATTATAGTGTTTTATTGCAATTATTGCTAAAGCAGGACACGAGCAGACTCCATCAAAACACAAAGATGTGATTAAACTGCCAGAGTCGTTCTATAAAATAAAAATATTTTGACGAGGGTACGCCATTAATTTTGGCGACAATGTGATAAATAATGAGTGAGAGGTGTGACGGGGGCGGCAAGGCATCCCTCTAAAATTGAGGACTGACATGAAAAAAAAACGGTATGTAACTTATATTAATTACGGTATCATCATCATCATCAGCATATTTGATATTCGTCTACTGCTGGACGTGGGCCTCTCCTAAAGAACGCCACAAGGCACGATCTTCTGCTTTTCGCATCCACTTGCCTTTCGCAGGTCGTCACTCCACCTGGCTGCAGGGCGTCCTACTCTACGTTTGCCGATACGCGGTCTCCACTCTAGAACCCGTCTACCCCAGCGGTTGTCAGTTCTTCTACAGATATGGCCAGCCCATTGCCACTTCAGCTTGCTAATTCTTTGAGCTATATCGGTTACTTTAGTTCTTTGTCGGATAATCTCATTTCTGATTCTATCTCTCAAAGAAACGCCAAGCATTGCTCACTCCATAGCTCGCTGAGCGACTTTGAATCGATGGACTAGCTTCACTGTGTGTCCGTTCTTCACGTTTCGGCTCCGTATGTTAGTACAGGTAGGACGCACTGATCGAAGACTTTAGTCTTCAGGCATTGTGGAATGGATGACGAAAAGACATGACGAAGTTTGCCAAACGCTGCCCAGCCTAGCCGAATTCTTTTATCGACTTCCTTCTCGAAATTCACCACGCCTAATTGCAAAATCTGCCCTAGGTAGGCATATTCTTGGACAATTTCGAGAGGTATGTGCTCAACATTGATAGGTCTCGGGGTAACATGTATATTAAACATGATCTACTACGGTATAATTACGGTATACCGTTGTTTTATCGTTCATTTATCTTTTTCCAGGTACATAATATTATGTGTATATCAATTTCTAACACCTATCATTATCAATTTGAGGACAAAGTTTATACAATACTAGCTGACCTGACAGACGTTCTCCTGTCTAAGAACTGTCAAACACGTAAGTTAAAATAGAAAATCTTATTTTTTTACACCTTGGGTTACACCTTGGTTAGGTTGGGTAATTGGAGTTTTTTAAGGATCCCTATTTAAAAAAAAAATAAATTGCCTGTATTACCCGGGGATAGTGTAGCTTCCCAACAGTGAAATAATTTTTCAAATCGGGTCAGTAATTTCGGATCTTCTTCAATGCAAACAAACAAACAATCAAATCTTTCCTCTTTATAATATTAGTATAGATTGAGTACCTATACTACTGTAATCATTATGATACATTCACTTAAATTTTGACTGACATAAATATTTTGTGTCCTTATATTTTTAATCCTAACAGTAAAACCATTAAAAGGTATATAAGCTATGATCTATCGTCTTCTGTTAAAAGTTTCTACTGGACATCTCAATTACAGTATCGTTACAATATTTACAAATATCGGTCCTCCAACAAACCTTGTCTAAAATGCTGCTTTGATGGCTGCTTTTGAAGTTTTGACGGGGCACATCCTAATTTTCTTTCTGACGGGAGAGTGTTATCCCCTCAGTGGTTGCCACTTTTCAATAACAGTTTTCTTTGTGCCAGTATTCCAATTTGAACTGATTTTTGGCTTGGAAGTGTATTTTACACCTACTGCTGTGACTTTGTTAAAAATATTCGGATCAAAAACGATAGTAATACGTGGAGAGTTTAGAACTTGGGTTTCTCCAAAAAACCAAACATACTAATTTGTTGATAAATCAAGTTCAATGGCATGCCAATGACCTTATAGTGATAAGATGATATTTTATTCAGTAGTGTATATAAACACTTTTACCACCAGCCTTATGCCTACTAATAATAATCTTGGTCTTTGGTTTAAATGGTCTTTAATAATACTCTGTTAAAAGTTAAGTCTGGGTCATTAATAATACCCTGTTATTATTAGAGACCGAAAGAAACTTCCTACATGTATTACAAACTGAACTTCTTTGAAAAACTTTAAAGAAGCCCTGTATCATGCACGAACCAGAACAGTTCAGAACCTCTTTGAACAATTTAAAAAAGGTTTAGTTTACTTTTATGCACTAGGGCAAAAAAGTATATTTTGTCCTAGTCTCTCTATTTGCAAAACTATACACACTCACTCGACTCGCCAACGAACATGAAAGTGTGCTATTATGTCTTCTGTGATGGAAGTCCGCAATACTCACTACAAAAGACATGTTTTTTGACAAATGATTCACTCTTTCTTGCTCTAATTACCGTAGCCCTATGTCTGTTGTCTCCCTCACCCTCGCTGAGTTTTTATACGACTTCTGACAAGTCGTTTGTGGTGGGTATAATAAACATCATAATCTAAGAGCAGTCGTTATTGATTGCCTATGTCTAGAGATAAAATCGTGATATACATTCTCTTGTTTACGGCATATCATAATCCTACACAAGCTTCACACTATCATGATTCCAATACGTTACGTACGAGATAAGATTTATTTCTAGAATTAAGTATCAGAGGCGCTGATATAAATGATGAAAACCTGAATTAACCATATAAGGAACGCGAACATTCGTTTTCAGACGAAACGGGTGTGATAATCAAACAATTTTTTTCCCTTCTCACCTACTCCGAAAGGTTTTCTTTATCGGTTAAAATCTGCGAGCAAAAGTCGTTTTGGCTGCATGCGGGGAAAGTAAATTCGAAATATATTCGAAAGTAGATATAATTTAGTAATATTTCACACATGGCTACAAGGGTAGCTAAGGCAATACCGAAAGGAAGTAATTATACTCATCATTATAAACAACACTTCACGAGTACCATTAGATTCAACCCTAAAATCACGAAGCTGTTCAATACATTTCGATGGAAGTAAATGTTTTATTTTAAATAAAAGTCTTGTGTTTGACCTCCACCTCGCCTGATGTTAAGCGATGATGCGGTCTACGACTGAGCATGCTTGCCTAGAAGAACATTGTTTACATTTTTCTATGGAATAGCTCTTTTTGTGAATTCAACGTTAATTCCATAAATAAAAATACAAAGACCTCTTTTCACCTTAGTTTCACCGTTCCTTGTAAACCTGTATATTAATAATAGGTAAAATTAAATTCTTACGTAATATTAAATTTTACCTATTTGTAGTAAGTATAGTTTTGACAAGTGGGTATACTATGCTTGTAGTACCTAGTTGTAATTTTTTCCCGGAAGTACTTACATGGTGCGCAATGTGCACATGCCTGATTGGCATCTGTCTAGATGACCTTCTGACCTGTACCCGTTGTGGTAATATGGTATTTGACTGTAATAAAATATAATTCATGCTGGAATAATCCTATAAGTTTTTTTTTAAACATTAAAAAAAAGCAAGACTGCTTGAGGCTGATGATGATGATGATTTTAACATTTTATGCAGACAACTTCAAACTCTTTCGTCGTCTCTTTGTTGGCGATTGTCAGTACAAAATTCCCAAACATAGACGAAAAAAGGTTCTCTGCTACAGTTTTTAACATGATATTGTTACTACCCCTGAAATGACAGCATGACAACCATCAGTTCGGACCTGTGCAAACATTTCTAAGGCGCTACAGAAACAAAATAGTCTCAAAATCATCCTAATAATGTTATTATACTGGACTCGTAGGTTATCTAGCGATTTTTTGTTAGAAGTTAAAAATAAATCCTAATACTTTTAAATAAGCCATCAAAACCTCCCCAATTCTACATAAAGTACAACAGCAAATTGAGATACGTTAATAAAGCAATAACTCAAACAGATATCGTGCGCACTCGCCACCGGTAAATCATTTAAACGCAACTGGCAAGGCGCGCGTGATCTGTGAAAAATTGCCTGTTTAAAACGCTATTTTTCCATCACCCTGTATAGAGATGTACTCAGTATCATGCAGACGTTACGGGGTTCAAAAATAGGAGAAAAATATCGATACATTTAGGTGCTATATCGAATGCTCGATTTAAAATGAATGAACACTTCTTCAGGGTCGTATATGTAAGTTTCTTTATTCCTTCATATTGCCTGGACTTATACCATACAATACCATAGAATTTTATTGATACGGTACTGAAAATTGCGAACAACAAAATGTTGATGATGATGAGAGAGATTTGTGTTGTTTATTGTTTTATGTGTAAACAATTTAACGACCGGCTGGATTCGACCGTGCACCGTCCGGGTTTACACCCCGAGAGCTGTAATAGGGTATTTGACTGATTTTACGAAACTATTTAAAATTGTTTATTATCTATACTAATATAACAAAGAGGAAAGATTTGATTGTTTGTTTGCATTGAAAAGGCTCCGAAATTACTGAACCGATTTGAAAAATCCTCTCACTGTTGGGAATCTACACTATCCCCGGGTGACCTAGGCTATATACCTATATACCTACCCTTGCGAAGCCGGGGCGGACTGATAGTATTAAAATAAAGCAATCTTGTGATTTATCGTAATTTTCAGTTTTTGTGTTTTAAATGGTGGATGTAAATTTAAATTATTAAATAACTGCGTAAACGCACTTATGACACTTATGGGGTCACATGACATTAGTGACGTCACACATAAAGCGAACGATTTCTTCTCGCCATACAATTGTTGCCTCTATTTACTTTTGTGTGACGTCATAAGGACATTCGCCCTACATAGTGTTTGCAGTCAAGTCACGTGATCAATGAAAAACATAATTTATTTTGTATTTTCTTAAAATCGGGACTTAATTTTTTAGTTTTTATTTACAATCTTCTAGTGAATCCTAGACCAACATTTTTTTTAATAGAGTCATATACTTTATTGCCATATTATCGTATTGGTTATAACATTTAAATAAATGTAAGTACCTATTTTCCACAACTCCACAATGCATGTAACGAGGCACTGCGCAGCTCGAGTTCATACATCATATAGTGCTCATCACGTTTTTAATAAAAACCCGCGCCACTCAGTTGTATTGTTTTCACATGCAAACCATTGCCATAAGTGGTAAACACCGTCGACTATGGATATAACACCAGAGGCATCACAAATACGTTCACATCATCAGCCATTAAATGTCCACTGCTGAACAAGGCCTCCCTCTTAGAGAGGGGTGTTGCCATAATCCCCACGCTTGGCAGGCGGCTTGGAGATCGCAGTACGTTCACCGTGTACTAACAGGACGCTGCTGCCCATCCTCTGGTGGTTCTGGTCGCAGTTTTAGGACATACCCGGGTCGGGTAACAAATACGTTGCCGGCCCTTTAATACTCTACTAACTCGCCTTTTGAAGAACCTCATTTTGTAGCTTCTCGCAAGCTTTGTGGAGATATTTTTTTCTAGCTAAATAATGATAGACATCATACATTGATGATGTGTGTGTTGCCAGTGATGACATATGGTACTGAGACGTGGTCCTTAACTGTTGGCCTTTTGGAAAAACTCCGAGTCACACAGCGGGCAATGGAGAGAGCTATGCTCGGAATTTCTTTGCACGATAGAATCCCGAACGTGGATATACGCCAAAGAACCAGAGTCACCGACATAGCTATTAAAATTTGCAAGTTGAAGTGGCAATGGGCATGCAGGCCACATTGCTCGACCAAATAACCGATAACTGATGGGGAAGAAAGGCTCTTGAGTGGAGACCACGAACCGGAAGACGCAGCGTAGGTAGGTCTCCCACCAGATGGACCGACGACATTGTGAGAGTCACGGGCATCCAGTGGATGCAGATGGCAGACTTTCGTTCAGTGTTAGGTTAGTGTGTGGAGGTTAAAGGGGGAGGCCTATATTCAGCAGTGGACGTCTTTTGCCTGATGATGATGTAAAATATTGGTTGATTTTTGATTAAATTAAAATAATAATTCAGTAGAAATACTAAACGTCATTTCGACAACATTCGAGCTTGTTCTGTAGCAGTCACAAAAAAAAAAAAAACAATAAATAAAACTTAACGGAGTTCTTTAGAATATTGGTAACGAACCATTATAAGATGGAGATTTCTTCATCTGCCGTCAAATTATAGTAATTATAAACCACGGGCCCACTTCAGACCTCTCAGGTTGCTGTCCAAATATACGTTGGGGTCCGTTATAGGCTTGCAATCAAAAGAATTCTACCGTCGGAATCGGACCCCATATCTATTCTTTCGTACCCCTAAGGTAATCACTACGTGGTATTGCAAATTAAACTTTGCAACGTAAACTTTAAGCGTTGTTTTAATAATGCAGGTACAAAAGTCGAGTGTCTTCTAAAGAAATCGTCAATAAACAAAAGTTTACTTACATTAATTCTCTACTTCTGTGTTATATGTAGAAATACAGCATGTTTATCATAGACAACAAATTACATCTAGAATGAATCTAATCACTCATCTATACTAATATTATAAAGAGGAAATATTTGATTGTTTGTTTGTTTGTTTGTTTGTTTGCATTGAATAGGGTCCGAAACTACTGAACCGATTTGAAAAATTATTTCACTGTTGGGAAGCTACACTATCCCCGGGTGACATAGGCTATAAATCTATACCCGTGCGAAGCTGGGGCGGACAGCTAGTTCTATATAAAAAACTAGCATTAAACTTTTATAACTTTTTGGACTGAAAAAATATTATGAAACCGATCAGATTTCTGTAAAATTATACATATTCCAAGACATACTTTTAAGAACTTTGATTATAGGTAATTTTTTTTTTGGTATCCATGCCTACTTGCGTATTAAAATAAGTAACAGAGGTACTTAGAGTGCTTAATCTAATAATAAGACCAAAATGTGAATTGTTCGACCTACTCTCGCAAGATATAAATTAATTTGTATTTAGGTACATCGTCTTTTTTCAACAATTTTCATTTTATTATTTTTCCTACATTCATTTTGTTAATCCTCAAATTCTTGGCAAGGATGCTACTACGCAAGGCTAATGAAAAACAGCAAAATGTCAATAGAGAAAAGTACCACTTGGTTGGGGACCCCAAGGCAGTAAAAAAACTAGCCCCACGCAAAATTGCAAGAGCTCTGGACACCGAGAGTGATTATTGGGTACATATGGAACGTTTTGATTAAAAATCATTTTACAAGCGGTATTTGTAAATATTTTCCTAACATTTCTATAGATTTCCAGCAACGTCTAGTCTACCTGCAAAGGTAGCTACCACGGACGCTGCAAAGTGTTCGAAACGTGAGGAATTAAAATTGTAAAATACTTACTTGTTAGTACGTATATGAATTTCTATGTGACTCACTTCTCTCATTCAGACGTTCACATTTGTCATGTTTCATTATCTGGACTTGTTAGGTGCTAAATTTTTACACAAATTCGGACCGAAAAAAAATCAGATTTTTGACATATTTTTAGTAAAGAACACTCTGTATATGAATAAGCTCTGTGAAACAAATCAATTGATAGAGTCCTTGGAGCTATAAAGGAATCCTGACAAATCACTACTGAGTGAAGCAAAATCTCATGTATGATTGTTTTCAACCCCTAATATGCGTTTACAATGGCTGCTTAGATAAGTGCGTTTTAGTACCATCTCGCAATAAATATTAACTTGGTTCTCTTAATTTTCAATTAAAAAAATCCATTTACTTTTAGCGATAAAGTTCTAAAGTGTTAAAGTGGCAGCTTTACAAGATGGTCTGATAAAATTACGTTTATTGTTTTTACTATTAGGTATATTTTGTTTGCATTTATTTTAAAAGCTTTAGGCTTGAATTTAAATAGGTGTGTATTATGAAGAATAGTTATATACTGTCATATCGAATAAAAAAAAGTCCATTTGTCGCGATGGATGAGCGACAAATGGAAAATGGTGGAAAAAATGACAAAGTGTGGGATTGTGGTGGAACGTTGCCTGGATACGAGTCAGTCCAGAATCATCGGACCTCTGGAGTGCAAGGGTCCTCTTGATGGAATCGAAAGATTTAGATGTACCTATCCTGTGCTAAGGGGATGTGGAAAATAAACTAATTATTATATTTTAGGTTACCATGCGTTTACTTGTTAAAATATTCTATTACAAAATTGTTACAAACTAATCCTAATCCTGTGATGGCTGATGGCGATTGGTTAAATGAAAAGCTGGCGCACTTCTGCGCGTCAGCATCAAAATTTGGGAAAAAAAACACGACGTGGAGAATAAGTGAATAATGAAAACTGGTTATCTGTATTCCTGGTTGTGCGAGGTGGCTTCTACAAGATCGTCTCAAGCTGAATCAGGAACACTCGATGTAGCTCTTGAGTATAAGTTATCCAATCTTCATCTCAAAGAATCATCAAATTTCCTCCAAGGCGTGGCCGTGACGTGGTCTTCAAAAAAACGTTTTCAAAATAGTGCCCATCTTGGTTTCGAGCTGAAAATTTGACTCCTTCGTTCCCGTAGGGAAACTGCGGTAATCTTCTTCAAGTTCTCATGTTAAAAAACGAAGAAATTAATAAAATGTGATTCCCGTCGATCCAACTGCTCTGCTGGACGTCGTGAGAATGCCGGCCATCAAAATGGCTTCCTGCATCTCCTTTCTCTTTCTTGCTTACAGAAAAATGGCTTGAGTGCGAGCGAGTCGGCGCACAAGATGTCTCCATAATTATGTAGCGTTCAACAGATAATAAATACAATTTTGTTTTTAGCTATCCGATTAATTATAAATTTAAATATTGATTTTAATATTAGTTCACAATTCCAAAATAAATGCCTAAATGTAAATCTATGTACATTGTTTTGTTTATATGAGTGAAAATAGTTACATGCCATTTTAAAATAGTTCCTAGCGTTTCTGTAAGAGCAAAGTCACAAGATATCCAAGCGCCAATTTGCCGCCAGGAGTAAAATATATTATGTTATATGACAATATCCCCCTTTTGAAACAAAAGACAGTTCACTGTCTGAACAGACGGGGTAGGCATGAAAAGAAAGGTTTTGTAGTAGTCTGGAATTCTGAAATATAGTGAGTTTGATACTTCAGCAAAGTTCTTTCATTTCATCTTTCAAAATATACATCCGGTATACACATCCACTAGCTCATTCAAAATCACCATGCACACCTTTGTATTTCAACCTTCATAAATCTTTCATCTCATCGAAAAAATAAATTTTATAAATATAATGAAATAATATATAAAAAATATACTTAGAATTATTAATAAATTTATTAATATTTTTAATAAATTTACTACTCTCATATACTTGCTTCACTTTTCATACTCATAAGTCATTCCTTCCTATGTAAGTACCATGATGGTATGAAATAAACCTTATAAAAACAACAAATTGCCTAACAAAACAAAAGTAGTTCAGTAATGGACCTTTAAAAGTAATTGTTTATCTATCATCCACCCATCCGTATGTAGGTAGGTATGAAAAGTTATTTTTAAAAAAAAAATATAGCATATTGGTTTTGTTATTCACATAAACCTTATAAAAACAACAAATTGTCTAACAGTTCAAAAGTAGTTAAGCAAAAGTCCTGTAAAAGTAATAATTTATCTATGATCCACCCATCCGTATGTAGGTAGGTATGGAAAGATATTTTCAAAAAAATACTATACCATATTGGTGTTAAACATTTATGCTAATGTATAAGTGGTAAAATCTATTACTATTGTCTAATAATTTGAAGTGAAAACTTCCTATTTACTAAGTTAACATCTACTAGTCTAACTGTAAATAATTATTAGGTAGGTATTAGAGAACTAAATCCAAAAAAACTAGGTAAGGTATAAGCTAACTAAAGATAAACCTTAATATTTAAACCTAACTATTGGTTAGTATACTTATTTTATATGCAGTGGATGCTGCTAACTATAAATTAAGAATTAATGTCTAATGATCGATCATAAAGGTTGTTTGTGACTTTTATGTCAGCTAAACAATACTAGTACTAGTAGTCTTAGTTATAACAAATTATAGCGCTTTTGTATGTGAGTGTTTTAACTCTGTCCGTCAAAATATATAAGTCATACTAGGTACATACTTATTTTTGTCAAATCCGGTATGTTAGCAATGTAACAAAAAGTTTGGAATTAAATTCTTCCAAGCTATGTGGTAGGTTTTCTTTCTAATTGAAACCTGAATAAATTGCCCAATATGTGGGCTAAGAACTAATAAACACATAAAAGTATGCGTTATTGAACGTTTAATCGGTATTGTATTTGTAAAATATTACTCATACTTAACCTCAAAAAAATGCTTTACAGATTTGGTTTTGGAATAATAACCTAATCTCAAAGTATGAAAAATTGCTACAAAAAGAAAACAATACTTGTTCTATGTAGCGAAATACCAAATGCGTGTATGTAATTAAGTCTTGCCTTCTGGTATAGCACTTATTACTAGCAACTTTGGTAAATAAAAAAAAAAGGTACTTAAATGCGTGTATTAACAACGCCTAAGTAGGTAGTTCTCTGTATGTATTGTAGACATACTTTGTTTGAGTAAAATAAACTTGTAGTATGTAACGGTAAGTATATGAACTTGAATAGCAAAAATGACACTGTCATAATTCTAAATTGGATTTTAAAGGAAAATCATAAATAATGTGATAGTATACCTATTTTTTATGTATTTAGAAAAGCCTAAAATATCTATAGAAGTACTAATCTGAAAAAACAATGAAATTATAATTTTCATTTTGTTGTTTCTTTTTGTGAAATTTAGGTGTGAAAATACGGTTTTCATTTTAACTTCAAAAATACCTAGCCGATATTCAAAATTTAGATATCTATTGGTAACTAGATATGTGTAGGTACTGTAAATCAAAAAATTAAGCTAAACTTATGCTAATTTTGTTAATTTCTTCGATTTTTAACAAATATAAAAAAATTGTCTCACCTTTTTTCTGTAAGGTGGACTGTGTTCCACAAAACTCCTTCTTATATTAGAAGTTTGCGGTGGTATAAAATATAAAAAAAAACTTCCTATTAGGTTATAAAAAAATTGTCTCACCTTTTTTTCTGTAAGGTGGACTGTGTTCCACAAAACTTCTTATATTAGAAGTTTGCGGTGGTATAAAATATATAAAAAAAACTTCCTATGAGGTTAAAGCGTGTCGAACAGACCTATAAAACTTTAATGCTGCACCATCCAGCAGTTCTGAGAAACTTCTCAATACCACAGCATGACATACATCTCCGGCCTAACAAAAATTCACTCACACGATTCAAAAATTTCCATCACACAGGTATGTCCGCTACATTTCAGTTCCCAAGACTATAAGTTTGAGTTGAAATTATTGTTCAACATGTAAGTTACCTGCGAGACTGGATTTTCATTACATGGAGTTGAGCTTCTTTGTTTCAAAAATGGTATGAAATTGTCACCGTCTGCGAGTGGGTATAATACACTCGTTCTTGGATTTGCATGAAGTGTTGTGCATTTTGGCGATTGATATGCCCCTTGTGCTATTGTCCTTCTCACATTAGTGTTGACATAATTCATTGTATCTGAAACAGGTATATCGATTAAGCTATGAGAAATTTCTATCTCGGGTTCGGGTGTATTGTTTATTGACTGCTCATGGTCATTTGGCGGTGTCTTAAACATCTTTCTAATAAAATTTGCTATATAAACTTAAAATATTACTGTATAAATACAAGTACAGCTGACTAACTTGAAATTTTTGTAACAAAATTCCAACATACACCTTTGCACAAGATATCAAGTGATTTTTTTATAATAATTAATTCAAAATAAGCTTTAATTTAAACAAATTCGGGCGCCATTTGTCATATCGAATAAAAAAAATGGCGAATGGGAATTAATTTGATTCGAATATTGTAGGTTAGAATTTTCACAATGGTCTTGTAGAAAAAATCTAATATAAATTGTTCTAAACTGAATTTAAATTCTTGAATTGCTCAAGGCAATTGGTTCAGGTGAAAGTTAAAGCAAGTTCGCGTCGTCATCAAATAAATTGAAAATGACGACGTGGTAAAAAAGTGAAAAAATGAAAAATTGGTTAACTGTATTCCTGGTTGTGCGAGGTGGCTTCTACAAGATCGTCTCAAGCTGAATCAGGAACACTCGATGTAGCTCTTGAGTATAAGTTATCCAATCTTCATCTCAAAGAATCATCAAATTTCCTCCAAGGCGTGGCCGTGACGTGGTCTTCAAAAAAACGTTTTCAAAATAGTGCCCATCTTGGTTTCGAGCTGAAAATTTGACTCCTTCGTTCCCGTAGGGAAACTGCGGTAATCTTCTTCAAGTTCTCATGTTAAAAAACGAAGAAATTAATAAAATGTGATTCCCGTCGATCCAACTGCTCTGCTGGACGTCGTGAGAATGCCGGCCATCAAAATGGCTTCCTGCATCTCCTTTCTCTTTCTTGCTTACAGAAAAATGGCTTGAGTGCGAGCGAGTCGGCGCACAAGATGTCTCCATAATTATGTAGCGTTCAACAGATAATAAATACAATTTTGTTTTTAGCTATCCGATTAATTATAAATTTAAATATTGATTTTAATATTAGTTCACAATTCCAAAATAAATGCCTAAATGTAAATCTATGTACATTGTTTTGTTTATATAAGTGAAAATAGTTACATGCCATTTTAAAATAGTTCCTAGCGTTTCTGTAAGAGCAAAGTCACAAGATATCCAAGCGCCAATTTGCCGCCAGGAGTAAAATATATTATGTTATATGACAATACTTAATGAACAATTGTGTAAAAAATAACCTATCAATTAAAATACATTTTGTTGTCTTCCCGGTAGGGTTATCGAAGTATTTTCTGTAAGTACCAAGACTGTCAGTTAAAGATAAGAATCGTTGACTTTGCAAAAAATAACGAGAATTACACCCTAACGCCATCACAAAAACGCAATTTCATGATCAAAATATGTCACGGTGGGGGTCACGCCACACCATTACCCTTTCGTTTCACTTTTTCTAATATTTTTTGTCAAAAAAAATATATTTCCGACATATTTTTCTTTTGTGTGAAATTTCGCACGGTTCGTTTAGACGATCCGGGTGTCACAGTTTTTTTTATCAGTGATTTGAATGTACCGCTAATTTTGGTTTTCTCTACCCTTTGACATTGACAAAAACTTTGATACATCTATCTCCGGGGGGTTATCTCGGTACCTGTCTTTATGAAGATGTCAAAAGGGTTGATCCTTTCCTTGACCTTTTGACACAGTTACGTGGGGTTACTTTTTCTAGAATGTGTGAAATCGAGGAAGCGTCCTGTCTTTTTATTTTGTAATCAGGAGAGTATTGTTGGTTTTTTACGTATCTGTTAGCTATTTATGGTACGATTTTAATATCCAGTTTCAATCAAACATATTATATTGGTACATCTGGTTTTAAGATAAGTTTTTTTATATTAATTTGTTTTACGTTTCATTTTTATTTTGTTTATTTATTATTTCTTAAAACAAACAAAAAGATGACAAGAAAGTCAAACAAAACTATTAGATAGAATTTCAAATAACTAAAACCTAAAACAACTTAAAAATAAATTTATTATCCTAAACTAAAGTCCCATGGTGGAAGAAAAAATGGTCAGTACACTGGCAGTTTTTTGTTTTTTACATTGACTTAATTATGTTTTTGGCCTCAGGACAGCTTGACCGGACTAGTTAGCGAAAGCAGAGGGCTTTCGGCATAACTTGATGATTTAAGTTATTGCCACGTTGAATTGCAATGCAAATTTTTAGGCCAAAGTAGGCGTCAGCATTCATATCACCAATCAGATTACAATAAGAATAAATATTATACCTTTTTTTTTAAAGTGCCGTTTTGTCCACAGATTTGCGATTAATAATTGAAATAGAATAGAATCCCAATAATCCTTTTATATAGTCAAAGTTCTTCTAGTCAGCAATTCTTTTAAATTATGTAACTGCTTTTAAGCCTTGCTTGTAGTAATGAGGACATTACATGGAATACAAAAAATATTACCACCTACTGAGGCCCTTAGGTGTCCTTGCTCTATTCAGATTTTTAGATTTAAACACTTTTAAAATAAAACAAAAATACAATCTAATCAAATAGGGTTAAAGTTCAAAATTGATGTAAACTTTTTACACCTGAATGTGTAGCCACAGGGTGTATCTGCAGTCAAGGAAATCATGTGAATAGTTCCTCACAAATCCTTTTAGTGATTATCATTTCAATGACAAAAGTCATGTTTGGAGGGGACAGGACAATGGCTTGTATATAACAATTGATTCGGAACAAATATTTGAACAGCATCTTAGCGAGTTATGATTGGAACAGTGGTCATGTGGAATTAATGAGAAAGCTTTTTGTGGGAAATACTGACCTATTAATTTTATGTGTATTTAAAAAGTGTAAGTTCACACCATTCTAGATGCTCGGTTAGTTCAATAGCAAAAAACAGTGAATTTGCTTTCACTCTCATATTTACTTCTAAAAACTACTAGAGTAACAGGTATATCTATAACCATAGAAATATCGGTATATTGTCTGATAAACTAACAGTTCTTGTCATGAACTAAAAAAAAACAATTAATATACTGATAATCAATTAGCATCCTCTTAAGGGCGGCTTCAACACGTCAAAACAAACAAATATTGTTCAAAGACTTATGAAAAATTCACGAATAAATACTGCTGTATTTTGTCTGGAATAATATATTTTTGTAGGTACCTACAGGATGGCTGATTATCTTTATCTCGAATTTTGAAAAGTTGTTTGTTTTTATGTTCTGAGGCCATCCTTAATTCCTAATTCTTAATCCTTTGAATTCAACTACCATGTTTACTTATTAAGTTGTTTAATGTGTATTCTTTGTTATTGTATACTGTTATTTTTCTGTGTAGTAAATAAATTATCTTATCTTATCTAAATTATCTTATCCTTAAGAGGATGCCAACTTACCAGTTACCGTGTATAGAATTATCCTGTAGCGTTGAAAAAAAAAATTTGAACACCAAGGAGTGATCAAATTTTAAGTCAACGTTGCCTTTAGAAAGAAAGAATTTTATTTTGTAACGTTAGCAACATTAATAGTATGATATAATATTTAATAGTTTTGTTTTAGTGTGAGACCAATCTTGAAATCACGAAAAAAAACTAGCTTTTCCATAGACAAATGTTATTCACACTTCGAAATGTTTTATTTACAATCTTAATTACACTTAAATAAAAAACTTTAAATCTAAATAAATTTAGCTAAATAATACTACGAGTATACTCATTTATAATATTATAAATACAAAAGTGTGTCCGTTTGTTTGTCCTTCTTTCACGTATCAACAGAGCAACAGAGTGACGTGATTTTTTTATAGATATAGTTCAAGTGCCGGAATGTGACATAGACCACGTACTTTTTACTTCGGAGAAATTAACGGTTCCTGTAGGATTGTCAAAGTGACGAAGAGCAGCTAGTTAATATAACCAACGATAAACCTACGTTCAATATATAGGTTCAAGACAATAGCTATAACAGAATAGCCATTAATGCTACTACTATAGGTATGTACTACGACTTTACATAACCACATCAAACAACAAACCGCTATGCACACAATCATAGACGCACACAGACCAACCTCCTATATCACAGATTGCCATTTACAGATCCCTCGTCATAAAGGCACATAGACACTTACGCGTGTACTCCGTACCTCACATGTTCTGAGAAGCGTAGGAAGAGAGGCTTTTAAGAGGCCGACAGAGTGGAGAGCGGTGTTGCGATCGGCTTCGTTGCTCACCCCGACAGTAAAAAATATGAGCATCCCCCTTTATACGTCCCCCTGTGCGCCATCTTGAAAAACTTTGTCAATTGTAGCCGCAAATCGATCTGTGTCTACGAGGTCTACGGCGTAGCGAGCGTAGGCGTTGTATGTGCGATTTTTTTCGTGATTTGTTTTTAGTGGCCTAGTTTTAATTTGTGATTAACTGGTAAAAAGAATTTATTTTATTCATCTTAGTTCGTTCAAGACAAGACAAGGGTCTTTGACCAGTGTGTGTTGCCAGTGATGACATATGGTACTGAGACGTGATCCTTAACTGTTGGCCTTATGGAAAAACTCAGAGTCACACAGCGGGCAATGGAGAGAGCTATGCTCGGAGTTTCTTTCCGCGATAGTATTCGAAACGTGGATATTCGCCAAAGAACCAGAGACACCGACATAGCTGTTAAAATTTGCAAGTTGAAGTAGCAATGAGCAGGCCACATCTCTCGAAGTACCGATAACCGATGGGGAAGAAAGGTTCTTGAGTGGAGACCACGAAACGGAAGACGCAGCGTAGGGAGGCCTCCCACTAGGTGGACCGACGACATAGTTAGAGTCGCTGGCATCCAGTGGCATGCAAAAGGCAGGCTGTCGTTCAGTGTGGAGGTTAAAGGGGGAGGCCTATGTTCAGCAGTGGACGTCTTCTGGCTGATGGTGATGATGATGATCTTAGTTCGTTGAAATAGTCCTAACATGTATACTGCGCATTTTTTAATGAAAATGTAAAAATAATAAAGATACTGCTCTCACATTTTTACGATTGTGGGGATATGCAATGTGAAATTGCGGATAAAACTGCAGCTATTATTAACGTTAATCAAAAATGTACAAACCCCAATAACCAGAGTCAACAGTGAGTAGATAAACTGGTGTATCCGCGGATAACGGACTCTACTCGCGGTGAGCAAACACGTCTACTGTTTACCAGCACGGTTGTAACGAATAATGAGGAATCTGCAAATTTTAACAATGTTATTTTATGGTCACCTCTATTAGATGCCATCCTCAAACATCTATAACATTATCGAAATTTAAGTTTGCGCTATAAATAGTTAAGTATACAATTAAGTCAAATAAACGTACTATATTACATATTAGAATCACTAAATAAAATAAAAATAAGCCTAACTGTATTATATTAGAAATAAGAACTAAATTAAACTGTCAACCCAAACTATAACTTTATCAAAATTACTATGCATTTCAATCACGCAATTTTATCAATGTAGTGCTACATTGGTATAATTGCTCAACTGTTTTTAACCTATCACCAATGTTAAGCACCAGACAGCACTGCATCTATTGCTCCCGTTGCGGATAGATGACTGTAAGTGACATTAACAATTGACAGAATTAAGATGACAAGTACCTAATGTATAAATATAAAAGCAAAAACACTATTTTAAACTATCACGACTGTTCACTGCAGTTATATGATTACTATTTATATTAACTGTGATAATGTTGTGCCTGTACCCTCGAGTTAAATGCACCATATTATATCTATAAAAACTGTATAAAACCAAAATACCCTCATCAATATTTTTTAGCTAAAAGCTAAATTTTGGCAAGTAGATTTATTATGGGGTGTAGAAGTCCACTAAAAATGGATTTGTATTAGGTAATTAACTAAATTAACGGCAGCAAATAGAGATTGGAATTTTAAATGAAAGTCTACGCGTACTATCACTGGAAACAACTAATAATGCATAAAAAATGTGTTCAAATCGAGATATTTTACAAAAAAAATGCATTTTATTCTCTTTATCGGTTCATCTGTCTGCTTCAGTCTGTTAAAGCATCTAACTTCTTTCGTCATCACAATATACGTTTTAGTATTTTTTTTTTAAATATCCAGCAACGTCCTTTTGCAACCAATGCCCGACCGGCAGTGTACACAAATTCTGTTGTACGTGTAGGTACTTGAAATTAATTTCGAATAGCCTCTGGCTGTATGCGGGGGGTGGTACAGTCAGCAACACAAACCATATCTGGTTATGGTAATATAATTGAGTTAAGTTCTAGCTATTTTTTTATCACCCCCCCCCCCCCCCCCCCAACCTCCCATAGAACATGGTTGACGAATGCGTACGAAAATTATTGAAGAATAAAGAAGCTAACAATGGAAAATAACAGGATAAGTAACTGATGAATTTTCTTTGTTCAGGCTTTAAGTAGTTCGATTAAAGAAACATTTGTTCACAAGACACTTAAGTTTGAACGCGAATGTATTAAAGAGTTCTGCATCTATTTCTTTGGCCATAAAATACAACACCAAAAACACAAGCACATGAAACGAAACTTCCGCACACACAGCCACAGAAACTTCAGCTTGCTAACTTTGCCTCTAACATAGCATATTGAATACACATATCTCTATCTACTCTCCCTAGTACAGGACACGTGCGGTCGACATCAGTAGTGGTTGCGGAGTAAACACCCCGGGGCAGTGTGAGTTCGGATTGATTAAGTTAATTATCTCACTACGGTGGCATATTGTTTGAGATACTGTTGCTATTGAGGGTAAGCCTCTCGTGGGGATGATATTTTTAGCTAACGTTTTGGAAATATTGTAGTCAATACTTTTTTAAATCGATATACGTGAATATTCTTTTATTATTTTGGACACTAAGAAATTATGAATATTATTTAGATGAACTAAATTAAAGTAAATATATTAAACTACACTATTATAGTAAGCCGCTGTAGGCATCGTTCCCAAAATGATAGCCGCATTGCCGCGTTGGATTGCAATACTACTTGCGTTGATACCCTTGCACTGTCTACGCGCACCGCAGCAGCGCTACGTGTTCCCGGTTCGCCAAATAAAGCTGATGCGGTGGCTGAATCCGCAGAATGCCTCAAAAGGCGCAAATATAGTAGCCAAGCCAAGACAGTGGCTACATGGTTGACCTTATGGGGTTGAAACTTTAGATCCATGGGGGTTGGGTGCCAAAAAAAAAAGAATTATTTATGTAAGTGTATTTAATAGTATTTATATATAATCTACAAGATTGGCCTGTTTTAAATAAGCAAAAAAAAAGTTTGTTAGTCCTTAAAGATTAAGGCTCTTCCCGTTCGCAGCTACCTCGCTCGCACATTTTCACATTTTTGAAGATATAAAATCTGTGAGTGTTTATTTGTAAAGGTTGACAAAATTAAGTTAAACTGACTATCGTAACATTATTTTATTGATAATAGTGAACTTAATAAGAAACAAGTAGTTGACATAAAACCAAGAATAAAAAACATTGACTTATAAAGAAAAGGACGAGGCGAATGAATTTTTCCAATAGTACCAACTCAGTGGTGCTAACAAGTATACTGCGCACCGGTGTCAGGGAATTCAGCCGTTCGCCGACTTCATTATATCGTTACGCGTTGAGTCACTCTTGAGAACAAACATAAATAGGCACATATATATGTATTATAAAACACGTATAGGCACGCTACTATACGACATTGTTAGTTGAAATATTGTTACGCAATCTTCAGATCTCCCTGTTGCTATTTAGCTATATGATAAACATAGCTCTATTTATATATATTTTTAATTACATTTAGTCTCCATCGTAATCAAATGTATTGTCCAAATGATTAGTGGCTAAACCACTATTTTAAACTATCACGGTTATTCATTACCAATTATATGATTATTAAATAATTATTAACCGTGATTATATGGTTGATGGTCAAAATAATCACAGTAAATATCCTGTTAATAATCATATAACTTCATTGGTGGCTAATTTACAATTACAAATATTAAAACACTAATATTATTTAGTTAGTCAGGCATCACGTGACGTACTTAGGACAGATGTACAATTTAACTTAAACGGGAATAATGTCTGTTTCCCTCCGATACCGTTTTCGAACAAAAGGGGACTAAAACAAAAAGGACAAAAAACGTAGAACAATGGAGAGCTTCATACGAGTTTCGCGCCCATTATGCTCGATATGGGAAGAAATGCGGATCGTAATTGAAGCAAATTCTAATGTAATTTTAGCAGAAATGTTCGTATAGTTTCGTTTATTTTTCAACCGACTTCAAAAAAGAAGGATCTCAATTCAAGTGTATGATTTTTTATATCATTATTAAGCGTTTACTCCGCCAATTGTGAATTGATTTTGATGATTGTTTTTTTGTTTGGACATACTTCAGAGGTATATAAAATTTTATATATAAATTTATCGATATTTATTTTAAATTAAAAAAAAAATTGACATATACAAAAAAACATATACACAGATAACGTTTTGGTTTGTGGTTCCAGCAAAAGTTTTGATGAGAACTTTCAATCTCTGTTTGAATTGTAATTTTTCTACTTTTTATTTTAAGTTAGTGCATGTAGGTAAAGTCTCGTTCTAAAAATTTACTTTATTTTACAATCGTTATACACCACGATATCAAGTTTATTATGATAATTAATGTTGTTTAAACTTATTTCAAAAAAGGTCACTATATGTGGCTGAAACTTATCATAATCAGCCTATTCGAATCGGAAATGAGGAGATCCGTAGACGAACGTAAGTTACCGATATAGCCCACCGGATCAGCAAGTTGAAGTGGCAGTGGGAAGGGCAAATAGCACGCAGAACAGATAGCTGATGAGGCTGAAAGATTCTTGAATGGAGACTACGGAACGGTAAGCGCAGTGTAGGACTTCCATCCACAAGATGGACAGACGACCTAAAAGAGACCGCAGGGAAAACCTGGATGCAGGCCGCTGCCAACCGGTCCTTTTGGAGATCGACGGGGATGATGATGAATCAGCATATACTAGTCCACTGCTGGACATAGACTTCTCCCAAAGCACGCCATTTAGTCCAATTTTAGGGGTTTCGCTTTCAGTCGTACATACCATCATCCATCATTCTATTTAATTGCCATCCATCCCGCCTACTCAGGAGTGTTTGGTCTTTAGCGTAAATATTTCGCATTTTTCACCTTTATTATGGACGTGATTGAGAACTCTTTGATCCGAATGAAACACAAGTGTATGGATAGTGTATAGGGATCACATGTATTTACTAATGATCTCAAGCTGCTAATTTCATTTATTAGCTTTGCTTATTTTGAGGTCAGTGTGTACAAAAATGTACCGATTTTTTTTTTTTATTATTAACGGCCTGCGCCATTTATTTATTTTTCTTGAAACAACTTATTTACATTAAATATAGGCCATACAAAATATAGTTGATTAAATAACCAAGGTTTTTAAAGTACTTAGCGCGTAGGTTTTAAATTAGATTTTTCAGCTTCTTTCAGCCGTAACTTTATCAAAGGATTTAGTAACTAGCTAGAATAAAATGTATATTAATCTATAACTCGGTAATATATTTCGTTACCTGAAAAAATACAATAAAACTATTGATATTGATTCTCATTCTATTTGATTCTCATATCAATGACTCAAATAAATATAAAGATAAGATAAATAGTAATATTTCTTGGAAGCGTAAAGCAACACAATTGATAAGTCCCGTATAAGCTCCCTTTTAACTAAGAACTATGCCATCAGCCGTGTACCTATAGCAAACGCAAGCACAACGAGAATATGCTATTTCAATGGTTTTGCACAAACGTAATTATTAAACTAATATAAACAACGTGAAAAGATATTTGTTTGTTTCTAATGATTTGCAAGGTTATCGCTATTAGATAACATTTCAGCATCATCATCAGCCAGAAGACGTCCACTGCTGAAAAAAGGCCTCCCCGTTTCACCTCCACACTGAACGACAGCTTGCCTTTTGCATCCACTGAATGCCCGCGACTCTCTCAATGTCGTCGGTCCATATAGTGGGAGGCCTTCCGACGCTGCGTCTTCCGGTTCGTGGTCTCTACTCCAGAACCTTTCTTCACCATCGGTTATCGGTTCTTCGAGCGATGTGGCCTGCCCATTGCCAATTCAACTTGCAAATTTTAACAGCTATGTCGGAGACTCTGGTTCTTTGGCGAATATCCACGTTTCGGATTCTATCGCGCAAAGAAACTCCGAGCATAGCTCTCTCCATTGCCCGCTGTGTGACTGAGTTTTTTTTAAATAACATATTTATAACACGTTTATTTCACAATACTTTCATTCCAGACGTTTGAACACTTTGCAGTATCTGTGGTCACAAGTAAACTAGAGGATGGATGTCTAAAGCTTTTTTTAAATTAAAAATAGGTTTGCGCTTGGCCGCCAAGTTGCCCGATAGAAAGCGATGATGCGGTTTATGATAGAGCACGCTTGCCTAGAAGAAACCAATTCACCCTCGACTTGAAGACACTACATATTGTAACTATCGAGGAACGTATTCAGGTAGCGAATTCCACAGACTAGCAGTTAGCACAATAAATGTGGAATCAAAGCGCTTCGTACGGGTTCTCAAAATATCAACCATAAAGCGGCGACGATTTTGCGTGCCCGCTCTGGCAGTCCGATAGAAAAATGGACAGGAGGGTATTAAATCATGCAGATCTGATGCACACTCTCCGAAATGTATCCGAAAAAAATATTATAGTTATGAAATTGATTACAAGTAACGACAATGTTTTTGTAGTTAAAACGTTCCTTATGTACGCAGTAGTCGCTTAGGGTGTCCAGAAGTCTTGCAGTTCTGCACCGAGCTTAAAGATTCTCAAGCAGGTTGTACTTGCCAACCATCTTCTCTGTTGAAATTTGGATATTTTATTTTATTTCAATAGCCTGGCGTAGCATCTTTCTCCTTGGCAAAAATTTGAGGACTATGAAAACGAATGTAATAGGTTGATTGTCAAGAGCATCATGTCTACAAACTGCAGATTTGGTCAAGCGTCTTAATGTTGTTTGTTCCTTACAGTAACAGAGCAGAGCAACGCGTTTTTACATAAAGATAGTTGAAGGACCGGAGAGTAACAAAAGATACTTTTTATACGGGATATACTTAAAGTTTCTGAGGAAATGTCCACACGAGTGAAACAGCGGGCCCAATTACTTACTTATTAAATATATTTATTATTATATTATTAGATCGTTTATATCTAATGGTATGGACTCACATGGACTCATATAACCTTTGATACTTTTCATATGTACTTTTGCCGTGACGGCATACGATATGACGCTCTCTTATACCGTCATGTTTCATATCAGCCTGGCGTCTTGTGATGGCAATTTTTTACCGAATTCATAAAAGGCCGGGTTTTTTATGTTTATTACTTCAGAATTCCGTCATAACTTAACCGAATTGTTTTTTTTTTTTTTTCAATTGATATACTTTCGGATTGGTTTCATAGAAATTACATTAAAATCGGTGCAGTGGTTTGGTTTCTAAATCAAAATAACTGGAAAAATGTAATCGTAGTAAACGAAACTGCGTATTTACTAATTTTGAAGTCGATTTTTTAGTTGATAATTATTTTATAAAACTATCTGTAACTATTACCGAAAACATTGCATAATATGCAATCTAATAATAATAAGTAATGCGATCAAAAATATTCGTATGTACAAACTCGTCAATTTTCTGCTTTATACCGTCTAGGGTTGTCAAAACGATCATTCTCCCCCACAATTGACAAAATAGCCTGACGCACCCGCCAAAACGATAGGAAAAACCACAAAAGGCGAACACCACTCGACGGCTCTCGACCTAAACGCTTTAACTATGTCCCAACCCCATGCAATACTCCAGGATTGCTCACTCTACTCGTCTCCAAAAACCCATGAATATTTCATAGGATTTTACGCCCAAATACCAGGGGAGAGGAGTTAGCTTCCCGTGCACTCATCGAGATAATGATGGCACTTCACTTGATGGTTTTGGTATAGCTCCTAATTGGCGGTAGTCCTCATGTAAAACTGTTGCACGTGGCACCCTTGTGTATTTATATACCGCGAGACATGTACGTACTAATACCATTTCTTAAATAAGCATCATAAACATATTTTCCCAAACTTAATGTGGCCTGTGTTGCCTGCCACTGTAGTTATGTAATATTAAAGTTTTTTAATCGGTATATTAGAGCCTCTGTAAGTTCTCTGAAATTTTGTTTGTTATTTTAAGTTGAATACTTACATACATTTTCACATTTAGAGCTATTCCAATTTTGTTGTAAAGTTTATTTATATTAGTAATTTTATAGTTTCTATACGCTTTAGCTTGAGACAACGTCTACACATTTTAATTAGTGACCGCGACGAATGGCTAATGCTCGATACTCGCTAGTGCGGAGATCGTAAAGCGAGCGAAATGAGCGAATCGAGCGAAACGAGCGAAAGGAGCAAGCGGAGGCGCTTATTAGTGGACAGAAGTCGGTTTATCGTCCTCGGGCGTGCCTCGTATCGCATTCCGATTGCGAAACCGCGACTTTACGAGTTGCCTTTAATGACATACGGTAACGATCGGGAAGAGAATCGAATCACGACCCATTTTATTATCGCGATTGTGGTCGAGAATATTTACTGTTGTGGCGACAGTTTCTATTACCGTTGCAGAGTGAAATTGTAAAAGAAGAGATTCTGACTTAAAATTAGTTTATCCTTCTTGAAGAAATAATTAGGTATGTATCATCATTATCAGCTATTTAACGTACACTGCTGAACACAGGGATAATAGGAATAATATTAGAGAGGGGTGTAGCCATAATCCCCACGCTTGGCACGCAGGTTGGATATCGCAGTACGTTCACTGTGTATAGCACCGTTTATAATGTGTTCACTGGGTTAGACAAGACCCACTTTCTATTAGCGTTAACGCCTGCGGAAAGATGAAATTGTATGAAAATGAATAATTAGCTTGAGAGTTGTTACCTCAAGCTAATGTTATTTTCATACAATTTCATCTTTCCGCAGGCGTTAATGCTAACAGAGAATGGGTCTTGTCTAACCCCCCAAGTATGTATATTGCTGTTAACAAATGATATTTTTTATTTCATATTCAACTAGTAGCTCGCCCCGAACTGTGTGTGATGTTTTCTTTCGCCGGTGTTTAGCAATGGCATCAAAAATGCACATGATTTATTTAAATAGCAAATAAGTCATTGGTGCAGGGCCGAGGATTGAACTAGGTACCGCAGATTGTAAAGCGCACATGCTAACGCTCGGCCATTATAGTCGTTTATCCATCGTTTTCTTCTTAATACAATACAAATCATACGAATACTATAGAGGGTGGGTTTTTCTTTCTCTCTCTCTCTCTCATTCTCTCTCTCTCTGAGAGAAGACCTGTGTCCCAGCAGTGGGAACATGATAGGCTGAAATGATGATGATGACTATAGAGGTGCATATAATCAAAATTCGTCACATACGTACTTACATTGTATGAATATATATCATGAGATTTGTCAATGATAAACCTAAAGTAATTTGATAATAAGGTATTTTGCGCTATCTATATACAAAAATGATAATAATCGTAAGTTACGACGACAAATAATTAATAGCTACGATAAACATGTATCTACAGACAACGAAAAATATAACGACACGCGCGTCGTTACCAAGGAGGTAACGCCGTTAGTCCGTTACAATATATAAGTTCGGTGTAACGTGACTAGCGAATTGTTGTTTACACTCGCTACTCTCGTGCTGCTTATTCCGCCCTCGTTACAAGGGGATAAACGGAATCTGTTCGTTTACTCCCGTGTAAAGTAATGTACTCTTATAAACCGCGTAATAAATGACTCTACAAAAACAAAGTTTTAATAGGGAACACAAATTCAGTGACACATTTTCTTAATCCGTTTTTTCTATTATATTGATACTTAGAAATATATTGGTAACGGAATACAATTTTATCGAAGAATAAGCCTGTCGTTATCACGAAGTGCAAATATTCAGATATGTACAGATATGAGGCGTACGTGATTAATTTATCTTTGCTTGGAAGACTTAAGTAACTATATACTTATGTATTACATAAATGCAAACCTATATGGAGCCTCTCTATTATGATAATAATGTGTTTTATTTATTATACGAATTGTTACTAAAATATGATTAAACAAGATACACAGACTCGACTACATTCGGTGGTCATTTGGTTTTAAAAGGTACTTTTTATTTTGATCACTGAAAATATGGTTTTAGCTTCATCATTAACAGTACAGATACCGTATTCCGGTTATATTGTAATGAGCCTAGTAAGTTGAAATGTATAAAAATATTTGTATTTTTTTAGGAATACGCTTGCATTTGACCGTCAACTCACCGGTCTACGGTGGGGCCCGTGGGGCACGCTTGCCTAGAACAAACCGATTCACTTGCGACTTGAAGAAACCCAGTATGTAACTATCGGAGAACACCCATTCAGGCACAAAACACCCATTCCGAAAACAAGCAGCCCTCATAATAAAGGTGGAATCGAAGCGCTTCGTACGGGTTGTCTAAATTAATTTAGGGGCCAATGATATCACTTGTTTATAAAGCAAATGTTACAATCATAATAAAGGTAAAAAACAACAGAGGATGAGCAATAACACAGATATGATAACTGTCTGGCAAAAACAAAAACAACGATGATATTAGACAATGAAAAGATAGGAGGCTTCACTAGCTTCATATTCGCTATCTACTAAGGAAACAATGTTTTTATTGTCAAATATCCTTTTAATTTAAACGAGGTGATAATGCTTTTAGGACCCGGGTATGTCCTAAAACTGCGACCAGAACCACCGGAGGATGGGCAGCAGCGTCCTATTAGTACACGGTGAACATACTGCGATCCCCAAGCCGCCCGCCAAGCGTGGGGATTATGGCAACACCCCTCTCTAAGAGGGAGGCCTTTGTTCAGCAGTGGACGTTTAATGGCTGCTGATGTGATAATGCTTTTAACGCGGATATAATAATCAGGTGCAGATAGTGACATTTATAGTGTGACATAAAACTACTTGATCGGTTTGTATCAAATATTAATACGCAATAAAATTACTTAAGTGCATAATTCTATGTGTGCAACAAACGATACCAAGTCAAATACAATGATGATATTTTTGTTCACAGTAAAATAACAAAAATTAATTAATATTACCTACCATTAATCAAAAAAATGCAAAATGGCTTAAAATAGTCTTATCCGGTAATCGTTCTGATTATGTTCATATTGTGGGATTAATAAAAAGTTCCAAACCACCAATTGTAAATTTATATGGCATCTATTATAGTAACATCTACATAACAAAGCTAAAACGTTAGAAATTACGACTGTTCTTACGTAACGCGCCAAATTTTTACACGATATGGTAATATGACAAAAAGTCAAATGTCAGTATTTTACTGAGTATTTACTTTTTGCATTGTTTTATTCTAAATTTACGGAAACTGCTTTTGCGTGTAAATCTTTTTATGTGTAAATTCTGTGAAATCTTGGGATTTCACACCAAAAAACATCTTAGTGAGCCAAGACTTTTCCAGTTGAATACAAAAAAACGTCAACGTCATTTTACAACTATTTACGTATTTTCATGCGCAACGTCATTATAGCCCTATCGCGTCCGTTTAGCCTTCTTGGTTTTGCCTTAGAAAGTAGGCAAGTGACTTCAGATCATAAAGTAAGAGATAGTAAAACGATAAGGCTATTCAAGAAAAGGCATAGAGAAAACTAAACGAAGTTTGTATTATAGTTATTAACTACATACACTTAAACAAACATGCCAGAACTGCCCATAGACAGTTGAAGCTCTACGACAACCCAAATGCTCAATATGGCAGCGTACCCAGAATCCTGGTGGCATTGCCATAGACTGAATGGAAATGCTAATGCGATAAGTCAGAAAAAACGCCAGTATTTTGGCCACGACATGTACTTACTTACCAAAAAAATAAAGCAATCTCAAGACACGTGACTAAAGAATACCACTAAAGAAACACGTTAACTAGAATACATGACATAAAGTACAAGACTCACCATCAAACGATGAAGAATCCTGAGGTCAAAGTCGAATGGATACCGTCCTTTCCGAATTGAAATAAAGAATCTTGATACACTGATAATTTTGGAAAATGCGTTTCCAAAAGCGTACAACCGGTACGGACGACTTTCGGGCCACGATCCTCTAATCATAACTGTACCAACAACGTTGTCACGGACACGTATCTGTCAGATAACAATAGATTAGACAAACACAATCGTTTATGATAAACATAATCGACGCCGTCTTAATCGTAATCGATGGCAAGAATATTTGTTACGAGTTTTTATACGCTTACTTATCATTTGTATGACAATGCAAGAATGTACACGATAAGTTAGCTTCGCCTCATTACAAATTTGACGTACCTAACTCTTAATTATAAACCAACCAAACCAACAACCAAACCAGACCATAATAGTAGAATACTCTTACTGTGTTGGGTCCAAGCATTTATTAGCTGGACAGCCGCAATAACATTGTAAAAAGCTGAATAAAAACATTGTCTTTCAATATTTCACTGTAGTATATTGGATACCTGTCATAGTCTTACGTTCAACAGCCTAGTGTAAGTGATCAGAATGCATAGTTTTCATTCAGTTTGTTACAATGTTATTGCAGCTGTCAGAGCAAATAAATGCTTGGAGTGAGTTTAGACAATTTTTAATTTTTCCTCTCAAACAGCATGGCAAATCTGCTGGAAATAACTTATAATAAATGCGATTTTCATACTCTAAGATTGAAATTAGTTTAGTATACCTATAGCTACTTAGTTGTTCCGGATTTTGTTATAAGTAGGTATATATACCTACGTACTTCAATATGTAAGAAGATTGTAAATTGCACTTAATACTATTGTATCTAACAATCTTATAATGGAAGGCAAATTTAAGTAGGAAGAGTATATACCTACACACATCAGCTGCCATTAAACGTCCACTGCTGGACAAAGGACTCCTTCTTAGAGAGGGGTGTTGCCATAATATCCATGGTTGGCAGGCAGCTTGGGGATCGCAGTACGTTCATCATTTTCATCATTTCAGCCATAGGACGTCCACTGCTGGACATAGGCCTCCCCCATCGATCTCCAAAAGGACCGGTTGGAAGCGGCCTGCATCCAGCGTTTCCCTGCGTTCTCTTTTAGGTCGTCTGTCCATCTAGTGGGTGGACGTCCTACGCTGCGCTTACCGGTCCGTGGTCTCCATTCCAGAACCTTTCGGCCCCATCGGCCATCTGTTCTGCGTGATTTATGTGCCCTGCCCACTGCCACTTCAACTTGCTAATCCGGTGGGCTATGTCGGTGACTTTCGTTCGTCTACGGATCTCCTCATTTTGGATTCGATCTCGTAGAGAAACTCCGAGCATAGCCCTCTCCATAGCTCGTTGTGCGACTTTGGGTTTATGCTTATTAGTGAGAGACCACGTTTCAGTGCCGTATGTCATCACTGGTAACACACACTGGTCGAAGACTTTCGTCTTAAGGCACTGAGGTATTTTGGATGAGAAGTTTACCGAACGCTGCCCAGCCGAGTTGGATTCGCCGATTGACCTCTTTCTTGAACGCGTACGTCTACCTAGGACAAACAGTCGAACTAGGTACACGGAAAAAAATGCTCGCGAAATTTGTTTCCGACCAAGAATATTTTTATTCTCAGGAATATTGTTTAATATCAAGTAAATAAATGCTTGAATTAATAATAATGTCTTAGAACAACAAAACTGATACACTTCGCGAAAAACAATATTATTCTCATTATATTTACTACAAACAAAACAATTATTATTCCTTCAAGAATATCTGGGTGTTGGGTAAACAATTTATATTTTTTTCAAATTAAGATTTTTTTGTATCTTAGTGTGAGAAAATAATGTATAGGACCAAGAACTATAAAACTTTGATTCAGAACCTGTGACACTTTACTTTAACTAAAACTTTTAACTTATTAACTCAAGAATATCTTTTTGATTCAAAAAAATATTGTCTTACTTTAAATAATGTATTATTCTCATAAATCGGAAAGTAGGAACGTCTTATTTAAAGAAAAATAAATTTCGTATGAAGAAAAATATTTTTATTTTGATGTAAATTTAAGTATTGAATTAACAATGTAAAATGATTCAAAATAAGATAGGGTTACGTTTCCTATTAAGAAAACACTTGTTTGGTTCAAGATATATTTTTTTGGGTTAAGTAAGTATTTTGGCATTAAAGTAAGAATCGATTTAATTCTTAACAAGGTAACTAAATGTTTTAGACCAAGATTCGTCTGTTTTGTGGGAATAAGAAGTGGATTGTTCAACTAAGAAACCCTATGATACAAAATAAGATAGACATACATTTTATTCTAAGAAAATACATGTTTAGTTTAAGAAATTTTTTATTGGATTAAGTAATTACTATCGTCAAACTAAGAAATACAATACTTTTAAGTAAAGCAGTCTTATGTTTTAAGCCAAGATTTGTCTGTTTTGAGGGAGTGCTTATTGGATATTTCAACTAAGAATCCCTATGATACAAAATAAGATCGACAATAATTTTATTCTAAGAAAATACATGTTTAGTTAGAAACAATTTTTATTGGATTAAGTAACTACTAGCGTTATATTAAGAAACAAAATAATTTGAAGCAAGATGGTCTTATGTTTTTAGCCAAGATTTGTTTGTTTTGAGGGAATACGTATTGGATATTTCAACTAAGAATTGATATGATACAAAATAAGATAGACAAACATTTTATTCTAAGAAAAATTCATGTTTAGTTCGAGACAATTTTTATTGAATTAAGTAACTACTAGCGTTATACTAAGACACTAAAATAATTTTAAGCAAGATAGTCTTATGTTTTTAGCCAAGATTTGTCTGCTTTGAGGGAATAAGAATTGGATATTTCAACTAAGAATCTCTATGTGATGCAAAACAAGATAGACATACATTTTATTCTAAGAAAATACATGTTTAGTTCCAGACAATTTTTATTGGATTAAGTAACTACTAACATCATACTGAGAAACAAAATAATTTTAAGCAAGATAGTCTTATGTTTTTAAACAAGTTTTGTCTGTTTTGAGGGAATACGTATTGGATATTTCAACTAAGAGTCCCTATATGATAAAAAATAAGATAGAAAAACAATTTATTCTAAGAAAAAATCATGTTTAGTTCGAGACAATTTTTATTGAATTAAGTAACTACTAGCGTCATACTAAGACACAAAATAATTTTAAGCAAGATAGTCTTATGTTTTTAGCCATGATTTGTCTGTTTTGAGGGAATAAGTATTGGATATTTCAATTAAGAATCCTTATATGATGCAAAACAAGATAGACATACATTTTACTCTCGGTGTAAGAACCAGACGAACGTAACTACCAAAAACTCGAAAATAGTTTTTTTTTTCGTAAATGGGTACTAAATGGGGTCCTGCGCGATGTGCCAAAACGACGTAACTGTACAGTCAATATTTCACTAATTCAATAATAACGTAATGGAAAAAAATGTTTCTCATTGAACTAGAAAAACGTAACTTTAGTAGCGGTACAAAAAGTGTTTTAAATTTGTTGATAATAGGTGACATAATCAACCCATTTATACCAATTAACTGCCCAAATAACGTATATTGTTCCAATAAAATAAATGTTTGTAAACATTTAAGAATATTTAAGTAAGAGCCGAAATAACGTATGTAACCAATATTTGAAAATATATAAATATGTTCCATAATAAGTGTATATATTTTATGCCTAATTTTATTCTATAATAGTATGGGTTAATTTACCTAGAATTGAAATATTCTCCAGTTAATAAAAAAACCTAGATACTTTTATCTGGATCTTACACCGCGAATTTACTAAGAATCCCCATTATGCTAAATATATTTAGGCGACTAAATAAAATAAAGCGAAAGTCTTTTAGGAGACAAATCGGAGTTCGTATTTTATACCTACCTATGTTTGTTCGACGATAAGTCGAGTAGATAAAAAACGATTGTCAGCCCTGCACCAGTGCTCAGCCTTTACAGACTTTATTTCTATGTAAATAGTGGTAGAATTTACCATTGAACAGAATCTTTGATCTCTGATAGTTAAATAATCAAACCTACGAACTAACTGCGTTTTAGGATGCCTATGATCTACGATCATTTATTTGCACTGTCGCTATGATTTTTTATTGAATATTAGGTGTCTAAACTTGAAAAGCAATTTTATTCACTAAATACGCTCTAATTTTGGTGGTTTACTATTAGGTTTTGAATTTCAAGGCATCTGCAGTAATTTTATGGCTAACTACTAGCTGATATTAGTTATATAATCTGAAAGATCGTTTTATCAGTAGTCAGCTATAGATTTTATTGCAAAATTGAACCTTAACACCTTTTGATAAGGACAATTTTTTTCCATATCTACATCTGGGTTCCATAGTAATTTAATTCTCATAGGGCTCTCTATCACGGATAAGTAGGCTTTATTATAATATAACGAGTAATAGTAGACCAACTCAAAAAATGTACTTGTTTGTTACACGTTATAAGCCATTCAATTGTGAACTCTATATATATTTTTAAAATTCTACTTAGTAGGTATTAACTTATCTATAACTAGTAGAAGTTGAAAGTCGCGTTTCTTAATCCAAGAATAATTGATTCTTAGATGTAAATCGAATGTCTTGACTAATAGAGTATGTGACTATAACCGGCAACGGAAGGATGGGGGGGACGAATGAGTGTTGTCATATCTAAAATAAATTCCCTAGTTTTAAGGAGAGTGCGACTTTTCAGAAGAGAATTTGCATTAATACCTAAAAGTGTATTAAGAAACTATTTCCTCGCAACCAAAGTGAGAAACAAAAAGTTTAAAATAATGCCCAGGTAAAAAAACTAAAAAACCGACTATTGTTTAACATAAAAGATTACTCTGCTTTCTACCCTTTTGGGTGGAATAATTAATTTATATTGGACCACCCTTAAGATTATAACCCTCTAGCTTCACCTGCGTTGTCAATAAAACATAATCCAAGTCACTCGAGGAGAGTGTATCTTTGTATTCGTGAAAGTTTTTTTAATCATGACTAGGTAAGCACAACCAATAATACAGGTACAAATATTAGGTCGTACAATTCATCCATGTTTATAATACTGGCCGCAATTTATTGACACGTACCGAAAATATACAACACAACGTATCAGCTTTTATTCCTGTGATTGGTTTCACTGAACATTTATGTTACTTTATTGTACACTAGATTTCTTCCGCAGCTTCACCCGCGCTGTGAACAAAACATAGCCAAATATGTCACTCAGGGATAGTGAAGCTTTCTATGCGTGAAATATTTTTTTATAATCGGACCTGTAGTTCCAGAGCTTGCCCGTTACACACAAACTCACAAACTTCACCTCCTTATAAAACGTGTGTTGAAGTGTAGATTATAGTGTGTACCTAATAGTGTAAATACAGATATTGAGACCGTTCATTTGAAAGAGACAGATAGCGTTCCGCACGTCTATCTACCCTCACGCACTAAAGAAGTGAATACTCGCTCCGTTTTGAACTGCAGGGTAAAATCCCCATGTATTGTACATGTCCGTAATAAAGTTATAAGATTATTTACGGGATATTTACCGTAGTAAGGTTGTGGAATAAGCTCCCGATATTTCGGCGCACTTACATGCACCATGTTCACGGGAAGACTGAGGAATGCGGGTGGTTAGTCGAACATTTAAAAAGTTAGGTGCAAACATAACTATCTACCCTCTTTCTTAGTCTTTTGCTACGGTTATCACTGGAATTCGAACTCAAACAAAATACAAGTCCCGACAAAACACACTCACTGTATCACTGCCTATAGTATTCCCGTAAATAATCATATAACTTTAGTGAACAACCGTGATAGTTTAAAACAATGTCTGTAATATACGAGCTGTTAGTAATTAGTAATTTAAGGTTCAGATAAACAGATAAACAGATAAACATTTTTATTGATAATTGTGTGAATTATAAGTCAGTCAATAAAAGTACATTAAAAATTATTCAAAATAAGTTACATTACAATTGCTTAATAAACAATTTAATTACATTGTATAAATTAATATTTATTTATATAATTAATTATTTAAGATTGCGACCGTAGTTATTTAAATAACATTTTGTCTCGCTTTTAAAAAGGTCGTCGATAGAGTAGAAAGTTCTTACAACGAGCCAATTTTTCAATTTAATTTTAAATATATACCCAAAGGGTAAAAACGGGACCCTGTTACTAAGTCTCCGGTGTTTGTCCGTCTGTCTGATCTTTAAACGGTTGCATCTCGTGAACCGTAGGTATTAGAGCTGGCAGTTTTTTTTACAGAATACGGTGGATTAAACAAAAACAACAAAAAGTCAAAAATGAAGGGGTCCCATACAAAAAACCATATTTGAAAAGGTATTTTTGTATTTTTCATATATCAAAAACGGTAATAAGTACAAGGCTCAAACTTGATATTATTATAGTGCACAATCTGTAGTATAGGTACCTAACAAAAAAAAAAACGGGCCAAGTACGAGTCAGGCCCGCCCCAAATAGTCTCGTGCGATCACCGAAGTTTGCCCACCGATCGATCACCCATTCGCGCATATTATACAAAACCCCGAGAGCTGTCAACTCGAGCTCTCTAATCGCTCCGATTGATTTGATTATAATTTAAATGTAGGCGTTTAATGTTTTAATGAATTTAAAGAATTTTTACCATTTATAAGGGAAATGTTTTGGAGCTGGCAACCCTGTATTCGCCAATTCTCAGATTTGTCCTGTCGCGTCAAGTGGGGTTGTGAATCGTATCGAATACATTTTAATATAAATTTCAATTAATCTAATTTATTAAGCAGAGCGGTTGTGATCCATATTCGCCGTACACCAAGAATTGAATGGAACCAAAAAAACTATCGTAAGTTGTCTCTACAAAAAATCGTGTGATCGTGTGTTGTTTCTTTTTCTAGTGTAACAGTTTACTTTGTGATTATTAACCTTCTTATTCGTTTGTTGTGATATTAATGCAGATGGCTGACGATGAAACTTCGATAGAAGTTATATTGCACAAATGGGGAGTTCCGGAGTCTGTTATAGACAGATTTAAAGGTAAGTTTTATTATTTAAAGTATCGTTTAAGTTCTCGAATAGAGACCTCATACCGGCAAGCGCAGCGTAGGACGACCCACCACAAGACAAGGTGGCCAGATGAGCTATTAAAGATGCACGCTGATCAGTCTATCTATATCTGATCTATCTGACAGATAAGAACACGCTGAATGCAAACCGCTTCAAACTACTCTAGGAAGTCAATGAGGGAGACGTATGTCCAGCATTGGACGTTCTGCGGCTGAGATGATGACATTGATTATTAATATATATTTTTTTCTTCCAGAAAATGAAATTCAGCAATACCAACTAAAACATCTAAGTGATGATTTTCTCAAAGAGCTATGCCCTTTAATTGGCCACAGACTTTTGGTTAAATCCAAAATTGAAGAATATTTTACTGCACATGGTAAGTTACACCTACTAATAATTAGTATTTCATTTATTTTTGAAGGGATCAAATTTGTATGTATAGCCAACTAACTATAATTATTGCATTGAGTATAGGTAGGTATGTTTTTTTATTAGTTTTGATCAGCAGTTTCACTCATTTAGTGGTAAAGCAAGTGAAAAACAATATTCTCAATATGTAAACTAAAAACAAGAAAATTATTATCTCTTCAAGAATCTCTGGGTGTTGTTTAAACAGTTTATATATTTTTAAAATCTTAGTACATAAATAAATAATAATAGTAAATCTTAGTGCGTGAAGCTGCTAAAAATGTAGCTTGTGTGTCAATCCGTGCTATTGGGATAACAAACTTACACGCAAACTATCGCATATAAAATATTAATCAGTGTGGTGTGATTTCAGATTAATTTGGATATCGAAGAAAAGTACAAGGAAAATTCTTTGAATTTTTATACGAAGTGGCAAACGTTTATAAATACAATTATCAGTTTGAAATTTATTAATACAAATAAATATGATTCGTTGGCAACTTTATATGAAGGCATAACACAGGAAACCGATAATGGTGAGTTACATACTTTTTTCGGTACCTATCTACTACACCACAGCATGGTAGCCACTAAGTCAGCCACTAGCCATACACATAAGTACCTATGTATAATTTTTCGTATTTATTTTTCAGATCCGAAGGTTCCAGATCAAATGAAACTCCTGTCATCTCATCCCTCCATAAGGGAGACTCGACAGAAAAACAAAATTTTCGACACTGGTGTGCATCGAGAATCTCATTGTTGATATTGATGTAAGTTTATTTATTTATGCGAGGCGTTATGTAGAAGGTTAGATAAGCCAAACGGGTGTGTTCGGGGAACCATTTGGAAAATAAAAGTAGCCAAAAAAAACCCTGACCATATTAATATCTGAACGGGTGTTACTCACGTTATATTGGGCCGGATCGTGAATAACAACCGTTCAGATATTAATAATGTGTGAAAACCACGCTGACGTGGTTTTCAGAACCACAACCAACAGAACCAGAGTGGAAACTGATTTCCATACTAATATTCCGGCCTTATTTTTTAAAAGATTTATTTGTAATTTTCCTGTTTTTTTCCAAAATTTAATCTATTAACTATCATAATTTTCGTAAAGTCTATTTGTCTGTTGATTAAATATGTAAATTCAAAAATATTCTTAGTGAACCAGTCTCCCACAATATCAATATGTTAAGGCTGCAGTCCCGTTTCATAACTTTAAGGCCAACTAAAAAGTGGGCAATAGAGTTTTTTTATTCGTGTTTTGATTAAATAATCATGTAAATTCGAAAATATTCTTAGTGAACCAGTCTCCCACAATATTAATATGTTAAGGCTGCAGTCCCATTTCGTAGTATTAAGAACAACAAAAAAGTGGGCAATAGAGTAATATTTTTTTATTCGTGTATTGATTAAATATGTATATACGAAATTATTCTTAGTGAACCAGTCTCCCACAGTATTAATATTTTATGTTAAGGCTGCAGTCTCGTTTCATAGCTTTAAGTTCAACTAAAAAGTGGGCAATAGAGTTTTTTTTTTTATTCGTGTGTTGATTAAATATTATTATGTATATACGAAAATATTCTTAGTGAACCAGTTTCCCACAATATAAATAATATATGTTAAGGCTGCAGTCCCGTTTCATAGCTTTAAGGCCAACTAAAAAGTGGGCAATAGAGTTTTTTTTTATTTTTGTTATGATTAAATAATTATGTAAATTCGAAAATATTCTTAGTGAACTAGTCTCCCACAATATTGTATGTCTACTATGTTTTTGATCTTTTATTTTTGAGTAATTTTATTGTATGTACCTAAGTTAAGAATTAAGATTGTGTGTATGACGTGTTTAAAAATATTGTATTATAATAATAAATATGTTGATAAATGACAACTTATTTTAATTTAAAGTCAGGGTTAAAATAAGATTGATCCATGGCGTAAGTTGTAACTAACTCGAGCTAAAATCGATTGTATTGATAATTCTGCTATGTTGTATGTATTGGTTTTCAAATGTGTCATGTGTTTATAGAGCAATACCAGAATGTATTGCTCTATAAGCACTGTATTTCAGCTTTTGTATGCATAGATGACAGAAAGTCTCAAAGCAAGACCAGAATGAAACACAAGTTTACGCGAAAGGGGTGTATTAACCCGAAAAGGGGCTCATAGTACTCATCATTATGAACAACTTTTACTTGGTTGTTAACCTCGAAATCGCGATAAAAATATCAGCTGTTCCATATAAAACTATCAGTGAAACTCGACGAAATGTATGGAACAGCTGTGGTTTTTCGTGAAATCAGGGTAGCCCCCGGAGTAAAAGTTGTTTATAATGATGAGTACTATGAGTCCCTTTCGGGATAGTACACCCTTTTTGCGTAACCCTGTGTTTCATTATGGTCTTGCTTTGAGACTTTCTACTTTCCAATTAAGAAAATTATTAGTTTCATTTGAGAAGTAGAATTATTAATTCAAATCTAGAAATTACTTACTTGAAGCAACAAAACATCTTGATATAAGCAAATATATTCTTCAAATAACGCACAGAAATCGTTCGCCTAAGATCAATCTGTTTTTGATCTGAAACCCCCAATTATTCAAACTAAGAATATTACCATACTCTCCCTAAGAAGATACATTCTTAATATCAAAACATCAACAGTCTTTACTTAAAATCAAACATTCTTAAGGCAAGTAAAAGGCATTATTCGAACTAAGAACTTTTGTCTTTGCAGAAGATTCTCAGTTATTTAAGTTTAAGATAAAGAAATACTTTACTTAAGAGTATGCATTTTCAATTAAAAAATATTTTTATTCTTGACTGGACATAAAAAAATCTTAGGACAAGAAAACGTTATTATTTAAACAGAGATCAATTTAGTTTTAGTATGAAATGCCTGGTTATTCAAGAAAAGAACATTGATAATCTCACCTTGAAAATCTGTATTCTCAGTTCAGAAGTAGTATTAGTCTCTGCTTAAGATTTAAAATACTAAAGAAAAGTAAATGACATTATTCAAATAAAATGTAGAAAGTATTGAAAGGAGAGAAATTTTATTCAGTATAAAATTTTTAGTTTCTTAAATTAAGAAATATTATAATTGGTTCAAACAACAGAATTCTCAGTAGAAACTGTTACAATTTTTGATTCAAATTAAAAGGCTATTTCTTTCTAAAAACTGTTGCATTGTACTAACATTCAGTTGTTTGGGTTTAAGATGTGATCGAATCTTCATTCAATGAAGCATGTTTTGGAGTTAAACAACGCCAATTCTCAAGTTAAAATGATGTGCGGTCTCAACAAGATGAAACAGTCTCCAACATAATTATCACAATCTTGCTTTAAAACTAAAACTGTATTTTAAATAAAACTTATTGTCTCAATTGAAAAATACTATTATCTTCTACTAATACTAAGATTTTGTTCATTTAAGACTTTTGCATTCTGAGCGCAGAATTCGATTATTTTATTAGAAGATTATTATGTTTTCTATAAAGATTGCTTTGTCTTACTCTAAAAATAAAATAGGTATGCATCAAAAACTTTAACTGTCTTTGTTCAAGAAAACTGTGAGTCTTGAAGAACAAGAAACCGTTTCCTCTTGCATGAAGAAATTGCTTAATTCTTCTATCGATAATATATCATCTTTATATGAGACATTAAAATGTTGATTTGAGCTTATCAACTAAAACAATAAATTGCTTTATTCAAGAAAATATTGTTTTCCCCATATATGAAACCATATTATTCTTGACCAATAGATATACTCTTGATTCGAGACTTTTTTTCTTTCCGTGTAGGTCCAACTTGAAATGATGATGATGGTTATGATTGAAACTGAATAACGCCCTCGTGGATCCGACATGACTTACACAACAACCTGTATAATATTATATAGAATATAGATACAAATAAGTTTTGTACAATAAATGCGTATGAATTGGTCAATGAATTAGTGCAAATTAATTGAAACAAAGTTATGCCATTACAATACAACGTTTTTTATCTATATTTTTATATTATCAAATGGATTATTTCTATTTATCTGTTCCTTTTAACCCTAGTCATTGTTCGAAGAACATTGACAAAGTTATTTTAAGCTAAAAAGTAACAATATTTATTTCGACAAGAAAAGTATATATATTTGGAAGCATAATAAAGTTACCTAAATTAAAACAAAGACACAAACATAACTAAATTAAAATAAATATATCAAAGACATTATTTACATTATTTTTTAAGTTATGACTATAGGTAGATACATACGTATAATTTCACCATTGTTGGTCCCTCCTCCATTTTCTTCAGGTCCTGAAAATAAAATAAAATAATTTACTGATGAATTAAGCATAAGAAAACGTTAAGATTTTCAATAATGTTGGTATTATGGTAGAAAAATAAAAAATCTTCGATATGAACCTACGACGATTATTTAGGCATATGCCCCTTTAAAAAAATATTCCTTTTTTTCCTTTTTATCTCCTCCGCCGTCCTATGAAATATAAACGTGAACATTTATAATATTTATATTTATAGCATAGCTTTAAAAAAATCGGTATAGTAGTTTCGGACCCTATTCAATGCAAACAAACAAATAATCAAATCTTTCCTGTTTATAATATTATAGTTTAGAAGTATAGATATAGACTAGCTGACCTGACAGACGTTGTCCTGGCTTAGAACTATCAAACTAGCAAAGTTAAAATTTTAAACTTAATTTTTTTCATCTTGGGTTTTTTTTAATAGTAGATAGGCTTGCGCTTGGCCGCCATCTCGCCTGATGTTAAGCGACGATGTTAGATGTGAGTTAGATTATATTGGAGTATTAGTAAGGATCCCTATTTATTTTGAAAATATAATATAGCCTATGTTACCCGGGAATAGTGTAGCTTCCCAACAGTGAAAGAATGTTTCAAATCGTTTCAGTATTTTCGGAGCCTATTCAATGCAAACAAACAATCAAATCTTTCCTCTTTATAATATTATTATTATACACTAGCGGTCCGCACGGGTATAGTTATATAGCCTATTCAAATAGCCTATGTTAATCAGTGACAATGTAGCATTCAAACGGTGAAAGAATTTTTTAAATCGGTGCAGTACTTTTTGAGTCAATTCGTTACAAACATACATACAAAATCTTTCCTCCTTATAATATTGTATGTGTGTATAGATTATATAGTATAGATGACAATCTAATTGATTTAACCATTCATCAAAACAGGCCGATATTCGCTTCAATTAAAGTTCAGATAAAATTGCGAAATGTTGTGCAACATTTTTTCACGCTAAAAATGAAAAAAAATTTATCAATCAAAATTACTCATACTCTTGATTAATTTACGCGAATGATTAAACTGGAAGTTCGACATCTTGTAATATTTGCAAAGTATATCTCAATCGCACATTTTAATAATTTATGAAAAAATAATCACAGCTATATAAAACAAAGCGATTGGGCATAATATGTTTAGAAACAAACAAATAACATTAACAAATTTTCTACTTTTATTTTGGCGGCAACGATAAAAAAATCTAGTTTTTTTTACCTCCGCCGTCCTATGAAATATTAACGTGAACATTTATAATATTTATAGCATAGCTTTAAAACGTTTGCGATGTTATTCAAAAGATAATATGTCCAATAGTTTTTTATTTTTTTTGTATATTCTTACTCAATGATTCTTTAGGTGGTTGGAGAGCGACCTCTTTAGGTTGTGCTGGCCAAAGATTTAAGGTTTTCAAAAAATCAGTCAGTGAAACCTGTGACCAAAACCAACGAAAAGGCACATTGAGCATGAGAAATAACATTAAAAGCTTTAAAAGCAATTTTGAAAACTTTATTTTATTTTTTATTATAGTTAGCATGTTCTGGTAACATCGATGTATTTATACATAATTTACATAAATGGTAACATAATCAGTGTCATGTTTTTTTTTGTCACTAGTGAATTTTACATTTAAAAAAAAACAAATACTTATCCTGACAGCTTAATGATAATGATAATAATGATAATGCTGGCGTGTTTCTGGCTCAACGCATAAGCATTGCCATTCAGCGTGGTAATGCCGCCAGCATGCTGGGTACGCTGCCAACTGGTAGTGGGCTTGAGCATTTGGATTGTCTTTAGACCTTCAACGGTCTATGGGCAGTCTAACTGTATTTGTAGTTTTAGTTTTAGCTTGTATTTTGTTTAGTTAATAAAGGCACTTGCCCGGAAAAAAAATAGCTTAATGATACTAAAGATTTATTTTGTTTATACTGGTTCTTACAATCGATTGATACTAAAGAATTATGGATAGGTTGAGTGATTATACTGGCACGGGCAAGCACAAGAAAGGGTTCGTACAGGATATTACGTTAACTAATTGTGCTAAATTGCCTGATACCCATCACTCCGAAGACAACACAAGGGGAAGGACTTACGTCAGAATGAAACAAGAGTGGAACCTTTATAAAAGCGTCTTGAAGAATATTACGAATTTAATCTATTTCTTCTATTTTTAAATTAAAGATTTTAACTGATTTCATTGTTTTCTTTTTTTTTTTACAAAAAGTACACGAACGTGGGCACGAAGAATCGACACCGCTTTATGGTTGATATTCCGAGAACCCGTACGAAGCACTTTGATGCCACATTTATTGTGCGAACTTCTAGTCTGTGGAATTCGCTGCCTGAGTGGATGTTCCCGATTGTTTCAATCTGGGTATCTTCAAGTCGAGAGTGAATAGGTTTCTTCTAGGCAAGCGTGCTCCATCGTAGGCCGCATCATCGCTTAACATCAGGCGAGTTGGTGGCTAAGCGCAAGCCTTTTATAATAAAAAAGTACCTACAATTTATTTTTATATCTAAACTAGCTGTTGTGCGAGTCTTCGTACGCATAGACTTTCATATGCTCAAACTTTCAACCTCCAATTACTCCTTAATTTGTCTCTTTCATAAAATCCTTTGTCTACGCCCCAAATAATCTCCCTGCGAAATTTCAGCTTCGTAGGTCAAGCAATTTATGAGATTTCGTGATGAGTCATAATCGTAATTTTACTTGCTTATGCTTAATTATTTAACATGCTGCTGGATATAATAGCACCTTAAAGTACTACTCAATACCAACCTTTACTCAAATAAGGAACATGTATTGGTATATAAGTACTTACCTACTTATCGAAGCGAATTTCCGATTCTTATTTTTATCACGGTAATCATAAAATATCTTAGTGACGCTAATAGACGCTACCAGTTGGAGAGATTGGGGAGATTGATAAGATCGGATTAAGAGTTATTGATTTATAATTATTAGTCGATAAGTTAATGTAATTAGGTGCCTATAGGTACTTACTATGTCGGTGTACTGCTTGATAAGTCAGCCCGTACAGTGGACGCGTGTGGAAATTGCAACTGAGCGTCACAAGAGGTTTGTATAATAAAGGTCCCAGTATATAACATAAGGCCTTCGGGTAACCTATTGCATAAATAGTTAAACCGTAGTAAGAGAAGTGGTCTGATACCTAAAATCAGACAACCAAGGGAGATATAAGGTGGCGTGGCGGGTGCAAAAACAGAAAAGAAAAAAAACCGTGGATGCGAACGCATCGGACCTAAATCAGAGGATGCTTTTAAATGGCTATCGGACAGTTGTTTAAAACTAGGTTAAAACTTAGTGAGAATTATAGTTAAACGTAATATGTATAGGTACTAAAGAAATTATTTATATCAGCTAATAAAATTCAGAGATATAATTGCAAGTTTGTCCCTAAATAAAAAAATAATGTTTATAGTTTGAGTTTGGATTAGGAAGGGATGCTCTGTCCCTTTCCCGTAAAGAGAATATATATAGGAGGCGATTGGTAACCGGAATGCTGGCGCCTAATTTGGCCAAATTGCATTGCCATTCAAGTGTGCAGCTGTGCAGTGGCCACTTTTCCATCCACCTTTTAGATTAGTTTTAAGTTTAGTTTAGGGTATATTTATTTGTAAGTAATTTTAGTTTGATCTTCTCTATTCAGTCAAAAACTAAACGATTTTGAACTTTAAAATCCAAAACATATTGCATTGTACACGCGCGCTAGATTATAATTACACTTCTCTCGTACCACCGACATAATATGAGGCACCCTCTATCAAATCACATCTTGACAGAGGAACCCAAGTACAGTTACACACACCTTTCCACCTACTTACCGAAAATAATGCCAACGGCACGCGACAGGACACCGGAACAAAGACGTTGCACTACAAACCATCATTATGAAGAAAAAGAAGTATTTTTTAATTCAAAGTACGCTAGCCAGCTGCCTCCTACTTCCTCCGCATTCAAAACTGTGTAATACAAGATGTGCGTATTGTATGGCGGTCTATTTAGGGCAGCTACGGTATGGCACTCGCTTTGGCGCGTGTTCTTATCTGGTTGTATGAAGGAAGCTGGTTTGTATGTGTGGGGCAGACGCGCGATCTAGATGCTTGATACGATAGCTACGTCAACGCCACCGTGGCGTCGCGCAACGTATATGATTTTACGCGATTTTTTAACTCCCAAACTAGTCGTATAAGCCATAGATAGATAGATAGATACACTCTTTATTGTTCACACCACAAATTTCATACACACGATAAAACAGCTTTAAAACTAGTGCAACTATCGGCGGCCTTATCGCTAAGAGCGATCTCTTCCAGGCAACCTTAGGATGGAGAGGATTTATACAGGAGGTAGAAGGCGGGGCATGCAATATTGAATATTGTGATAGTTATAATATAAACCGTACATTCTAATAAAAATACATGTATATATTTATAAATATATACATATATATATATATTAGTATATTATCGTAATTTTAAGTAATATAAGTATTAGTATGTATATAAAAATAAGCAGCAATAAAAATGAGCAGTTAAATAAACAACAACAGCCATCAAGCCATCTGTATTTAAGTAATGTATTGCTATCATCTTATTGCACTTATTTTAGGTCTATTCCACTTTGATCACCTGGGTGATAAAAGTCGACTCTTTAGTCGACTATGATCACCTGGGAATATAAATTAAATTAATGAAATTTCAAATTCGAACCATTTGTTATTTATTTGATGCATTGATCAAAAGATACCACAACAATAATTTGAATCGAGTCACCTATGGTCACCTTGGTGCAGGTGACCAAAGGATACTCAAATAATAATTCAAATGGAATCGCCTACGGTCACCCAGGTGATCAAAGTGGACTAAAGAGTCGACTTTTATCACCCAAGTGATCAAAGTGGAATAGACCTTATTTTACTAGCCTGGATCGGCGCATCTGTAATATTTCACTTCACTCATTTAGCCGCCATCTCTTTAGTCAGTTTTTTTTTTCATTCATAATATAATATTCTCTTTCATACAATTTATAATATACTTCTTCTTAGATCGTCGATAGTGACCAATGAGGTTTATATTATCTTTGATTGTGACCGTTTTACCATCATCTAATAAGGCCCACTTAGATAACTAAAGCAGTGTCAGTTTATGTATTTTAAAATGTACATATTATTACAATTATTTTAATCTACTCTTGGAATTTTGCAGTTTGAGATAAAGTTTGAGATATTTAAAGATTTCTCTTAGCTATAAATTTTGCTTTGTTAACGAGTTCTGAGGTCACGTCCCTGTACCAATTTGCCTGTTGCCATGCCAAATAATGACTTCTAAATTTCCACCCCTAAGTTCCATGACCGAGCAGACATGACCTTAAGACAGTAGCACAATGCGCAATGCAAGCGGCGCGTGCGCCGGTGGTGGCACAATGCAACGGAAGACGCCGCCCCCGGCAGATGCCGCACCATCTTGAAACTGGTTTCTAATGAGCTCAATATTACCACCAAATAGAGCAATTATACAGAGATATAACTCCCAAAAGCACATATCTGTAGGTAGCAGACACATAGATATACATTTATGAAGCAAGTACAAAGATATATCATCAAAAAATTATATGAAAAGGGGGCCAGAAATGCCATCTAGGACTCTTATTCACAAATTTCGTGATATTAATTTTTGAAATCAAATCATTCAAAACTCTTTGTTAAACCATTAAGACAAATTTAGATAGTGATGGTTTATAACGCTCCTCCCTCTGCGCATATAAAAACGTACTTCTGCTTCGTGGTAAAATAAAACTTCGAAGAATGCCTTGATATCAAACCTCAGCTATGGCAAAGCGACGTGATGGATTGGGAAAACGCCTCGATTTTAAAATATCTGCATCTTATATAGCGTGAATTTTAAAACATCGTGAAAACTAAAATAAACGATTTTGAGGTAGAGTCTTTTAAATGACAGTTTTGCGCTCTTAGAAGCCAATTCTCTGTAAATTCTCTACTCAGTGATATTATTGACCTCAGCTAGTCCTAAAGCTTCTGTCTTTGATTGATATACCACGTGTCTTACTTTTGAATATGCAATATTTTTTATATTTTTGGGGTGAAATAATTAATACGACGGTGCGACGCCGGAAGCTGCTATGATTTGTTGAAAATATGTACCGCTTTAATACCAGACCACCAAGATACAGGACTCCCATAGCTTGGGGTACCGGGTTTGGGTACCCTTAGGTATCCAGCACTGACTATATGTAACGGAACTTTCGTTTGCAGTGAAGTCAATGGAAATCGCACACTGTACGATTCACACGATCCTTCTTGCCTCATACCTGCAAAATGTGGAATGAGCTACCTATTACCGTGTTTCCGAGAAGCTACAATATGGGGTTCTTCAAAAGGCGAGTTAATCGAGTCCTAAAGGGTCGGCAACGTATTTGTGATGCCTCTGGTGTTACAAGTATCCATAGGCGACGGTGACTACCATCAGGCAGCCCGTCTGCTTGTTTGCCACCTATGGCATAAAAAAAACTGTTTTTTTTTTTTCTTTGTCTAGTTGCATTTACTTATCTTCAGTTTTGTATCACATAGAAACCGTATTTTACGGTAATGAAAATAATAATGGTAATATAATTTGTTTAAATGTCTATCCAGACTAATGGTCCATTATTTAGGTAAAAATTGGTACCTTGGGGTAGATACTGGATACTGTATCCTGGTAATGTGAAAATAGTAGGAAAACAAAATAAAAATTAAATTTAATTGAGCGCTGTGTTTTCCTTTCAAAGGCGGATTTTGACAGCGCAACAAAGTCGGTATGCATATCAAAAATCCGTTTAAATACCTACGTACATATTCGTTATAACGAGCAACGGGAATGGTGTGACATTTTACGTTGTCACAGGGAAAACAGAAAACTAACCAAACGAAGTCAGGCATAATTAAATTAATTAAAAGAATAATGTTGATCTACATACGTAGGTGCCTAGTATGAATGCGTCACGAATAACCTGGGGATTTTTATTTGAGTACTCTTTAAGGAAATCATGGCGTTAGAATGTATTCCAAAAAACCCTATAATCGTCCATTATCAAAAATGCCGTATCTATTATTTATGCACGTTGTTAATGACCGTCTACTTAATATGTACGTCATCATCATTATCTTTTCCGAAAAAAAAAAAAAAAAAAAAACAACCTATCCCACATGCACAGCATGTTCCCACTGCTGGGACTCAAGCCTTATCTAAGAGAGAGGATGGGCCATAATCCACCATGCTACCCCAGTGCATGTTGGTCAATGTCTTTGAATTGACTGCCCCGGTGGCTCAGTTGGTAGTGAACCTATCTTCTGTGCTTGGGGGCGTGGGTTCGATTCCCATCTAGGACAAACATTTGTGTGATGAAAATTTGTGTTTGTTCTATGTCTGGGTGTTAATATCTATTTAAGTATGTATTTAAAAATATATATGTATGTATATCAGTCTCTGGCAGCCATATTACAAGCTTTGCTTAGTTTGGGGTCAGATGACCGTGTGTGCAAAAATGTCCCAGATATATTTGTCCGAGATATTTGAATTTTTGGGGTTCTTGGTCATAACGTTTTCCTTTACCGTAATTTGAGCGATGGCATCGAGACTGCACATAGTTTATTTAGGTACTAATACTTGTTTATGTAATAAGTCATTTGTACGTCATATCCACGCGGGCATCCAGTGGATGCAAAAGGCAGACTGTCGTTCAGTGTGGAGGTTAAAGGGGGAGCGCTATGTTCAGCAGTGGACGTCTTCTGGCTGATAATGATGATGATGATGACGTCATATCACATTATAAATATAAATGGGTAAGTTTGTGTGTGGTTGCTTGTTCCCACTCAATTCCGCAACGGATTCCGTAATTTCGAATGTGGGTGGAATTAGGTATGGAAGTATCTCTTGAATGAAAGGTGTCAGGATGGCGGGTAAAACCGCGGGCGAAGCTAGGCTTTTATAACTTTTTGTCATATTTTCATTTGATGACTATATTATTATTGCTTGCTAATAAACGGTTTTAACCCTCGACTGGTCGTGGTGTCATTTAGACCGGTCGCCCTTGTTTGCTCTGCGCCTAAGCCGATGTAACGTTGTTTGTCCATTTGAATTTATGTGAGTCGTTACCGTACTGTCACAAATCTACTTATCTACCAGAACCACGCCTTCAATAATATCAGCTTTGCCGTCACGGACATCTGTGAACTAATATTTTAATGAAAAAAATGTAGTCTGGAATTAGTCGCAATATGAATAAGTATCTACTTAGTAGAGATTTTAGGTTTTCGTGATTATTGTAAATTAAACACGATTAACGGATTTATTATTTAAATGTTATATACAGTTTTAAATAAAATGTCAGAAGAGCGCTCGGGACAACGAATTTTTAACAGTTCAATATTATAAACGTACTGTCTATAACATTTAAATAGTAGATCCTAAAGTGTGAAACAACACTTCAAATACAAAAAAACATATACAATTGCCACTCGAAAAAGTGCTTTTGGATCATGGATAACAGTGAATAAGACTCTCTTTTATTCTGATATGAGGATATGGATAGTCACGGGTAACGAGTTGCGATTAGAAGCTAATGTAGGTAAATTGAAAGCGAAAGATGATGATGAAACACAATGAAATGCCTAACAATAATTTTGTACAAATACTTAGTACTGGGAACTAAACATAGAAAGCTAAAGAAGTCCTAGATATCAAAGTCCAAGTCGTTTGTATAACGAGAACTAATGTTAGATTACACAGAACTTCGGAAACTATGTATATGAAGTCTTAGTCTCATACATGAGAGTAACACTTCATATTTACCCGTAACACTTACGTAACATGAAAGCACTAACACTCACACAGACAAGCGTCAGATGAGGTATCGGAGGTACGGGCATTGTCCATTGTGTCGACGACTTGGTCCATTGTTCCGCTTTATATACACCTATGTACATATTGTACGTACCGAACCACATCGATCGGCTTACAAGTTACATGTACACTGAAATAACGTGCCTATATTTCTAGAAAATACTGTAGGATATCTTGGCGTAACTGACCAAGCGCGACTCAGGGCGACGTGAGTCCCAAAATTACCAGGTCGGTACGTGTTGACAGAAACATATATCGTAACCTCGTAGACTTAATTCACTCAGTTTATATGATTATTTAAATAATTATATAAATAATCATATAACTTCAGTGAACAACCGAACAGTGTTTTAATTCACTCCGTACTTCAGAGCGGCGGTTGCGGTGAAGACAATGCAAATAAATTCTATGGTTTTATTCTTTATTAATATTTCGATTCCCAGTAACATAAATAAAAATTAAGCTCAAAAGGTGTCAGTGACATTTATTTGAGCATTATGTCATAAAAAAATCGAAAGTATTCATCATAAAAACCAAAAATAAATAGTATAAAGTCACATAAAACTTAAAAGTACCGTGTTTCGACTCCCTGTGAGCCTTGGTAATTATTAAGGCTCAATGTCAAGTTATATCTAGTTTAGTCATTTTAGATAGACCCCGTTTAAAAAAGTCTATAAATTAAAACTTTGAAGGAACCTCATCTTTTCTTTTTTAGATATAAAAATAAATAAAATTTGTTTGAAAACTTTACTTACAAGCACAATGATACCCCACATGCCAGCATCGGTTTTTTTTTGCGATAACTCTACGTTTTATTTCTACGTAAACATAAAAATTATTTCTGTTAAAATAAAAATAGGGTAATACGAAACGACAGTAAGAAGAAAGGAGATCATAGTGGTCAATAATATGCACAACTTTTATTATTACTATTAATTAATACATATCAGCTATATTTCACTGGTTGACCTCCTTTCGGCTTAGTACCGCCGTCCCATGTATTTACCTACGTACTCGTAAAAATACGAGTATATTCATTTTATTGATTTAGAAAATTGTTGTTATGTAAAAACTACAACGTATGTTGAAATGAAGTCATAAATGTGGCAGTGATTTGCGAACAACCGTTCCCCTTTATCGCGAAATTTGCAGTTTATCATCGCTAAACTCCCCAAACGTAATATGCTTCCGAATATAAATTGTCATATTCTTCTGATTCTTGTAATAACCGCGTGTCGCTGTCAGATGAACTGGATAAATCCACCCAAATGTTGTGTGACCAGGCGTCTCAGCATAAACTGAGACTGTTCTAATTTACACTTGATAAAATAGCGTCAAATTTATTGTATAATTTTCTAAGTCTGGGCAACACATTTCTTTAAAACAATATTAGTAAAATATTGTCTTCACTCTTTGTAGGGCGAGAACTTGACAGGGCTACGTTTATATATACGCCTGTCTCTTTTCGCATGATAAAAAGAGTCGACAAATTTTGTCGTGGTACGCATGCTAGGCCTACGGGTTTTAATTGGATATATTTATATTGTTAATCGCTCGAAAAACCGAGAACCGATGGGGAAGAAAGGTTCTGGAGTGGAGACCACGAACCGGAAGACGCAGCGTAGAGAGGCCTCCTACTAGATGGACCGACGACATTGTCAGAGTCGCGGGCATCCAGTGGATGCAAAAGGCAGGCTGTCGTTCAGTGTGGAGGTTAAAGGGGGAGGCCTATGTTGAGCAGTGGACGTCTTCTGGCTGATGATGATGATGATATTGTTAATAAACTAGAGAACCTCCTCCTTTTGGTAATTGGTAAAATCTTCACCTTTGATTTTTATGGGGTCATTATAATTTTTTTTTTCTCTCTTAATCTAGATTGACACATTTAAAACTTTTATTTTGTCTAACACGCTAAATACATAAAGTATGTCAGATTGTTATTAGTGGGGCTTTAATACGAATTAAAGTGAAAACACGACTAATTCAGGACTGATGGACAGATAACCACCAAACAACATAACAAACTAAACATTACTAAAACCCACAAGAATGAAACATGCTATAAATTTAAAAAAATACTTCTTGCTATTAGATCGGTGCGGTTTTGGAGAAAAGTGCAAAATAAATATACAAACACAATAACGCCTGTATCCTCCAGGCTTGTTTCAAAATCTTCTTTAATATGTCATGTAACATGAAACGTCATTATTATTATTTATAGAGTTGTGGTAGAGCCCACTTAACCTAATATTGAGCGCTATCAATGTCCTTCCAAATTAATAAATACGCATTTTTTAACAAAGTGTGGTCACACTACGCGTATGCGTAAAGCCACGGATACACATGTATGACTGCGGATGGAATTCGCGTTCGTCGCCAAATTACATGATTTATTGTCTCGCGTTCGGGATTTCGTAACGCGTTGTGAGTCGGGTGTGTACAGCTCTATTTAGATTTTAATGTGAACTGCGGTTTTATTAACTTTGCTTTACGTCTCAGTAAGTAACTGTAGCTATTGTGGTGTAAAAACTGTGAAGTCTAATAAAAGTTTTGATCCAAAATAACATCATCTGATTTAGATATCCAAATATCAAAAATCTAGATCAACGATAGGGTTCTCCTAATTTGGGATATTTAGTACTTTTATGATATTTAGAAAACTAAAAACACAATTTTGGCAGTATGCAATACATTCTCAAAAAAGTTTTAAGGAAGGCAAATATGTAGTGAAAAAGTATAATAATAAACTATAAAGCTATATTGTGAAATTGACAGCCCGCGTGTCGGTCTACACGACCCCCACCATGCCATTTAAGGGTTAACTTCACTTATGGATAACACTATAATATAACTGTGATTACAGTGATTAATCTCTATACAAACTCTTGTCGAATTTAAATAAGTGTGTTATAATTTTGCGCTTTGGAGTTACATCCAAACTATATCTCAGAATGTTACAGCACACTTATAGCGACTAACCTTACACAGATAGGGTTAGTCGCTGTTGAAAATATTGCGAAATCAGGTAAAAATATTGCAGAACCATTTTTCAATATCACCTAAAATCATTTTATACTATTACCAATATAGTACGAGCGAAAGAGAACAAAAATTCGTTTTCTACTGTTAAATGGCGCTTCTACTCTAACGAACAAATGTACAATATATGCCGTTTTCGTGCGTCTAAATAAGTTTTAGCTAAATTCAGTCACTGACTTATTTGTCTGTTGTGCTAGTCGTTGACAGAGGGTAGTCTTTGTAAACTCAAAGGATTATTTAGAACAATGACTTCCGAACATGCATCACTTTTGTTCACGCCCGGTGTACTAATAAAGATTAATAAAGTCATGACAACGACGCCAAATTGGCGTTTATGCGATGCTAGCAGTATAATTTGACAAAAAAAAACAATTAACTAAGTTTGAATACAATATTAATTTATAAGTTAAAACGTAATAGCACCGTGTATTACAATTTACTAAGTTTATAAACTACAATTAAAAAAAAAACATTTAAATTATACATGTTTTCGGACAGTTCAGAACTTGATTATAGAAGTAACTAAATAAGTGAATTTATTGTTTTACTTATAGCTTTCTTATTTTATTTGAAAAAAAAACGGTAACCACATTAATATTGTGTATGCATAAGTTTGTACCTATGTATATTTGGCACTACTCAACTCCGTGACAGGTGAACAGGTTTGGATGAAATTTGTCATAGATTCCTAATACCCTGGATTAATATAAACGCTACATTTATCTCGAAATAAGTAACCATTTTTGTAGGAAAACCTCGGGCGCTGCAAGTACTTATACTTATTCGAAACAGTATTTTGTTAAGTAATTTTTATAGTTTAACTTAACGCGTTACTGAGTTTACAAAGGAAACAATAAATGTTAGTTCTCAGCACTATTTCCGATTGTTCCCCCGATCAATCGCTGCACCCCTAAGAAAACTGCACTTCCTCTAACACGTAATAAAGCGTCTACAGTGACATCAAACACGAATTAACTTTCAACTGTGCTAGGGTTGGTGGGAAGCGTGCATATAGGTAAAACCTTCAACTAAAATAAAATGAAAGGACGAGCCATATCCATTGAACTTGCTCAGTAAAAAGGAGGCAAAACCGTTGGACATATACTTCAACACCTAATTATACCATGTACAGTAAATTTGTTACAAAAAATAGATAGCGGTTTTTGATGTGTAAATTACAATTCGGGAAAGCACACGAAGGCATAATTTTGTCAGATGTTTCGTTATCATGTAACAATAGTCGCGTGTTGCAGTTCCTACGGCCAGAGACCGACTGAAACGAAGTGAGCGCCGGCGCTAATTTTGTAATCTTCAAAAATGCGCTTCTTCTGGGCCCGTTCATTCATTTTATTTTGGTCGAAGGGTAAAACACAGACATTTGATTATAGGTGAAGAATATGGTATCAGTAATTGTCCATTATAAGTTCTACAAATAGCACAGAATAAGACAATTGAACTCATGCTGGGTACGTGTAAGTGGGCTTGAGCATTTGGATTGTCTCTAGACATTTAAGGTTTATGGGCAATCCAACTGCTTTTATATGATAGGCCAAGTAGGTAAGGTATTTAGTGTTAGCTTGTATTTTGTTCAGTAACAGTTAATAAAATCACTTGCCAGAAAAAAAAACACTCGTTGAATCTGTCCGCGCTGTGTCAAAACATTGATACAAGTGGACAGTGTATTTTATAAAAACTAGGCTAACTAAGAACGATCTATTTAATATCACTCACTAACACAGTCCGTTTATCAGTTTTGTACTTACTCTCGCTACGAATGATTAAAACTATTTATATATCGGTATGTTTCTTTTCTTACTCAACTCTGTTTTAACTGCGACAAGAATTTCAATAAAACTTAGTGTTAAAGTAAGTCATAATTATTAACACTTTATTTTAAAAATTTCCTGTGGGATAACGAGTAAGACCACAGGATGAAGTTAGTGTGCAAATAATATTATTTGTGAACGAACAATACCACAACACTTTTGTTTTTATTATTTCTTATTTTAAACGCATAAACAACGTTTAGACAAGAATTGAAAACCGTCAATTTACTTTACTAGTGATGTGACTTTATATCTATCTCCTATAAAAAAATGTCATCAGTTTGTCAACCCTACAGCAAGCCTTCCCTCTATCACTTGCAAGACACGAACACGCTCAGTTAAGTGGTCTATCGGACCCTGTGGCGATTTAATTCACTTCTCACGCGAGCGCGGCGGGCGGAGGGTTAAGGGATTAAACTTGACGCAGAATTCAACCCACGTGAATTTTTTTGAAAAATGACGACAGAACTAAATCAAACACCTATTATGAAGAGTTTTTTTTAAAACTAAGAATGAGTATTTTTTTTAACTAAGCAAAATTTTTCATTTACGAACTTAATAGGCAAAATACCCATTTTTTTCCAATCTTACATATAGTAGATATTAAAAGTAATTTAAATTCAAAGCACTCATGCCTTGTTTAAAATTATAATAATTTATGATATGTCATGTATGTATGGCAAGGTGTTCCTCATAGTTTTCTCTACGTCGCGTCGGTTGTTATTCGCGACAAATTTAATCCAACACGCGCAGCGGCAGATATTGTCGATTTATCAGACAGACGGTAAGTAATGATGCTAAAGTAATTGTTAAGAGGAATCGCGAAAATCTTATGCTTTTGCAACATTTATTTTTTAAATTAAAAATCTTTGTCTCTATAACAAAAAATACTACCCCCGACTTCACGGGAATTTCAATAAACGGAATTCATCACCTAATTTTCAACCCTTAGAGGCGGAAATTTCATACAGCATGATGTTGGATATTTTGACAGTTTTCATGCATATTTCGATCATTTCATCCGGTCTCTATACATACATATACATATAAAATCTATATATCTCTTCAGAGTCACCGACATAGCTGTTAAAATTTGCAAGTTGAAGTAGCAATGGGCAGGCCACATCGCTCGAAGAACCGATAACCGATGGGGAAGAAAGGTTCTGGAGTGGAGACCACGAACCGGAAGACGCAGCGTAGGGAGGCCTCCCACTAGATGGACCGACGACATTGTGAGAGTCGCGGGCATCCAGTGGATGCAAAAGACAGGCTGTCGTTCAGTGTGGCGGTTAAAGGGGGAGGCCTATGTTCAGCAGTGGACGTCTTCTGGCTGATGATGATGATGATATCTCTTCTTCTCTTCTCTATCTCTATCTATCTAACTTCTATATCTATTCTATACATACATAGTATAAATTAAAGTCGTTTTCCGCGTCTGTTTGTCTGTATGGCCGCTAACTCCTCCACCGATTTTAATGCGGTTTTCATCATCAGTTAGATACATTTTCACGAAAGGTTTATATATATAACTCGCGACGCGCCCCGGCTTCGCACGTGAATTACACCCGTGCGAAGCCGGATGGGCGGGTCCCTAGTATATTATAATATCTCTGTTTATATACATATGATATTAGAAATAGCTAAAAACACCATGATATACAATTTGCATTAACTTCTACAGTAGTCAATAACTCAATTTACAATACTCCCCCGACAGAATCACTAAAAAAACTCATCCACGCTTATCCACGACCATTACTTGCCATTATAAAGATGTCATACATTTCCATCTGCCATCGGTCATGGGGCTTACCCCTGGCACAGAATAATCACCATTTACTATAAAAACCCCGCAGATTAAGATAAAGTTACTATGAAAATTTTGTTCACCCTCTGTCATAGAGTGCTTCTCAGTGCCTATAGAAAGATTGAATTTGAAACATCGCAGATTAGATGTTAGTTTGTACTGTTGTAAAGACATGCGTTGTTGCGTAACCCCATTTAGGGGTGAATTAGACTCGCATTGACAAATTTAAAACGATACAATATTAGAGATAACTTTGTGAAATTATGTAACATTTGCAACCAATTATTAAATTAAGCAAGGTTATTCTAGGTCAACGGAAAGTACCCCATAAGTTTTGACTCCCTTGTGAAATCCCACCATATGCGAAAATATGCGACATAAACGGTAATATCTTTTGATCGCGTTGACTAACAGATTTGTTATTTTCACAGCTGAAAGAAACCGTAGTTTTGAGTATTTGATATAAATTTCAACTTGTTACCTTTACGCGTTCCTGAGAAAATAGTCTTGACAGACGGACAGACGCACAGACGGAAAACAAAGTGTTTCTATAAGGGTTCCATTTTTTCGTTTCGAGGTACGGAACCCTAAAAACGGTCCGAATTGAGAACCTTCCTCCTTTAATGAAGTCGGTTAAAAAGCAGCTTCTTCCAAGTGTGTGAATACGCAATGTTATAAAATTAATAGATAATAAAAAAAAAAGATTAATTTAGGAATGACACACTGCAATTCACTATATAACAAAAACGTCTCCTTTTTCTAATCAAACTTCTGATTCAAGACAAAAATACACTAAACTCATATCAAAGGGCAAAAGGAATGCGAAGCCAGGTCTGTGCTTCCACGGCACAGATAAAACAAAGGAGCTGCCGCCACAACCTTACCTTTGATCCGGCCCTCGACGTTGTACGGTATCAGAACAAACAATTTACTTGAGACAAGTTACTATTGTGAGAGTAATTGATTTGGTTACGTCGCGTTGGATAGAATCGTACTTGCACGGATTCTGTCCCAGTTGTTTTCATTACGACTCTGGCGGCAATTGATGATAAAGAAGTAGGTAAACTCGCCACATGCTAAGTGTTGTAATTTGCCATTGATTACACGATATTATTATGTCATAGTCATGGGGCCAAAAGGTTCTCGAATGGAGACCACGGACCGGTAAGCGCAATGTACGTCCACTCACAAGGTAGAGGGACGACCTAAAAGAAACTGCAGGAAAACGCTGGATGCAGGCCGCTTCCAACCGGCTGACCGATTGGGATGGCCTATGTCTAGCAGTGGACGTCCTATTGCTGAAATAAGGATGATGATTAAATGTCATTAAAAAAATGATCTTATTACGACGTTAAAGTGTTAATGACACAATTTACTGTAAGCGTTTTTTAAGGTGGTTACGTAGTGACAAATTTCTAAACATTCTAAGTCAACCAGAATTTGAAAAGTGCAATTAAACACTTGTAAGGATTTTATTGCGTATATTTTACATAATTTTTATTTCTGACTTTTCGAACACTTTGCAGTGTCCGTGGCCAGTGGCCACAGGTAGACTTGATGACGGATATCTTAACAAAACTATAATAAAATAATGTACTACTTAATTTCATCGTGTAATAATCGCGAAAAACTAAGAAATCATTATATATCTTTTGTTTATTTATAATTTGTAGTGAGTTAAAAGTTAAATTATCTTGTCCTGCAGATTCGGCGTTACTTGTTTACTTCACTGGCGCAGTGACCCAAAGTGGGTCTTGGCCTCCGACACGAAAAAATGCCATCGGTCCCGGTCTCGCGCTGTCTCTCGCCAATCGGCGTCTTGGAGCTCGCTCAACTCCGGCTCTTCAGCATTAACTTTTCAGCAATATCTAGGCCGGCCGAAGGGTCGGCGGCTATTGGGAACTCCAATATACGCCTTCTTAACATTACGATCCTCCCCCATTGGCCTGTCAACCCAATATATTTATAAAGGTTCTGTGAATTTAAGAAACCATAATACTATGCAGGTACATGTACTTGTACGATAAACAAAAGTACTCTATCTTTCTTGCTTGTACTTATGCTTAAGTACTCCGAAGCCGTCCTTAATTTGATGACAAGTTAACATGAGAAAATTAAGTTCACCACATAAAGCCTAAAATATCTATACCGTCTGACAGTTTTCATATCTACAAGCATACTTAAAACTAGTCTTGAGTTCACTAGTATCGTCAGGCAATGTCATAAAACGTTCAGTTTACGACCTACTTGATGGCCGTGACGAATGCTGGAGTTGAGCATGAAGACTGATCGTGTGTCTCCCACTTTATGGGCGCAAAAAATGTAAAAAGAAAGTTAAGTTTGTCTTGTTGGGTTTAATTTATTTAAGTGGACCACCTAAGTAAAGAGGACAAAAGATTAGGTACTCAATGAAGGCTGAAATGAAATAAACATGTATAGATATTATTGAATCTAATTTCTATCTATGGCTTTAGTTGCCACGCAATTAGGTATGCCAACCCCGTTTTACAACGCTTTGTTCACTATTATAAGAGACTGGAGTCCCTACGCTGAACTCTTTATAGCCTAGACCTAGACAATGGTATACAAAGTTCTTGCAGCATTAAATAAATAAATTAATAATAAATATCTGGGACATTTTTTGCACACACTGTCATCTGACCCCAAACTAAGCAAAGCTTGTAATATGGCTGCCAGAGACTGATATACGTACATATATATTTTTAAATACATACTTAAATAGATATTAACACCCAGACATAGAACAAACACAAATGTTCATCACACAAATGTTTGTCCTAGATGGGAATCGAACCCACGCCCCCAAGCACAGAAGGTAGGTTCACTACCAACTGAGCAACCGGGGCAGTCAACACGTGGTCATCTGGGGATGAGGGAAGATCAATAAATAAATTCCGGCTGCCGTGGCCCAGTTGCTAGTGAACCTGCTTTCTGCGCTTGGGGGCGTGGGTTCGATTCTACTATTCTACTAGGATAAACATTCATGTGATGAACATTTATGTTTGTTCTATATCTGGGAAGTATTTATTTTTTCATCTTTCGTGATTTAAACACATTTTTTGAATGTTTATCGGGACTTATCACGTATTATTTTATTTAGGCAAAAATAGGTAAGTACCTCACGCTCGACGTTTCAACCATGTTACAATGACCTGGGGCCTTACGGACAACAGCTATTGCGGCACCTAATCCGCTCAGTTGAAAAAAAAACGCGAACGTGAAACTTATCGCGCCCAGATACGGTCTGCGGTCGCGTGATTTTCCAACTGAGCGGATTAGGTGCCGCAATACCAGTTGTCCGTAAGGCCCCAGTACCTATTTTTACCTTAATAAAATAATACGTGATAAATCCCGATAAACATTTAAAACTATATATGGGTATTAATATCTATTCAAGTATGTATTAAAAATATATTATATATAAGTATCTGACAGCCATAGTACAAGCTTTGCTTAGTTTAGGTTCAAATGACCGTGTGCAAAAATTACACTTTTTTGTAAAGAATTAACTCGTATCCATTTTGTGTTCGTAAGTTAAGTTCATGAGCTCGTGTATATCTTGTTTTTGATAGAGTTAAAAGTGTCTCCGAAAAGTTACCGAGAATCGCCTAGAAATAAAACCACAAACTATTAGTCTGGCACAAGGGTGCGGCAAATGCCACAGACAATAAGTAATATTTCACACAATTGTGCCAAATCCCCGAGTATTATCCATTTACACATGTCCAAGGGACTGCACAAATATAGATATGGAATTGCCCTCTGGCCTCCGACCATTAGTTTTAATGACCCTAGTATTGAGCAGAGGAGTTAGCAGATTTTCTCTTTTGTGTGGCTTGTTGTTGGGTTTGTTTTTTATTGTAATTATGTTTTATGGTTGTAATCCGATATGATATAATGTAACGAGGTGTATATTTAGTTCGATTGAAGTTTCTAGATAATATTATAGTAAGTAAACAATAAGTAGGATCAAATATATTTAAAACTATTTAACATTTGAGATACAATTTCAAATTCTACAACTATTTGAAAGTGGTTAATATTAAAAATCTTTTATTACGATGTCCAAATCTGTTTACTTTTTTTCACCTCACTCACTAACTTTTCTCGCTCACTTTTGACTCGCTCACTTGATATATATATTATTAATCTAAAAATATTTTTATTAGATGTAACAATTAATTGGTGGGCAAGTAATGTATTTTTCGAGAAAGCAATGGTGCAAAAAAGCAAATTACTGGTGGCGACGTTTAAGTATACAATAAAAGAGTTGGACACTCGCGGCCGTAACTTTTATAACGTTACCATGTAGATAAACGTGACGTAAATTAATTAATTGTTCTGCCTCGTTATCGAGTGTGTCAATTTCCGTCTACGAGAAAGTGACAGAGCAATTTAAAGCCTTGTTTAAGTTAAGTAACGTTTTTTTTTTTTTTTTTTTTTTTTAACGCTGATAAGTCCGCGTTTGACCACCAACTCGCCTGTTGGTAAGCGACGATGTGGTCGAAGATGAAGCACGCAGACTTAGAAGATACCTATTCACTCTGGCCTTGAAAAGTTAACGTTATTAATAAAGGCCACAAGATAGGTACAAGCCACAGCTCAGCAGTGGCAGATGACAGGTGTCGCCGGCAGTGGAACAGAGCCCAAGCTACCGGTGGTCGGGGACTACAGATTAAGACTGCCTTATGCATCTAGCAAGATCCTCTTAAGACTCTTCGCTACAAGGCCGTTTACCTTGTTGAATATCTGGACAGTGACCGTTGGTTCAACGAAAATGAAATTCATAGAAAATAGAACTTTTGAGCAGAAGATAGTCAAAAATGCATTTTCCGGCTCATCGTTTAATCATTGCCTTCAGCACGGTAATACCGCCAGCATTTTAGGTACGCTGCCTGGTACTGTTCCAGCATTTGATTTGTTTCTAAACCTTCAACGGTCTATGGACAATCCAACTGTTTTTTTGTATATTAGACTAAGTATTTAGTGTTAGTTAACTTTTATTTGGTTTGTTTAATTAAAGCAATTGCCCATAAAAATTCAAATACTTGAGTGTTCATAACTGCGTGCGTCAATTCTTTTCTTTGACTTTCTGCAAATGTTTTCCCAAACAGCGTCAATTTCAAATCAATTTCATCATAATGTTCGACATCTGGCAAATCGCGTCGACTCAGAATTATTGTTATTAATTAGGAGGGCCCTAGAATACAGCCGGATTAATTAAGGGCCTGATCGTCTGACTCCGTCTTGCCGAACGTCTTTCTTAACATCTTGCTTGTAGAGCTAGAGAAGTGTAGACACGCATCAAATTTGCATTGCAAATAATTCATTTTAAATCTTACTATTATTTACATTTATTAATATTGTGAAAATATAAGCATTGTCTTATATTACTGAGGTACTTATGTAATTATATAATAAGGTTAAGTCACAAAATTACAAAATCTTTTCCTCTAGTTGACCCATAACTAGTTTTGCAGACCGATTCTCGAACAAAACACTTTTAAGTCAGTCACTATCAAAGCTGTCGTTCTTATTGACGTAAAGATCGAAATACTAAATATATAAGAGATGAAAATAAAAAAATATATTAATAAAACGAAATACAGATCAAAACTAAAGCATTGTCAATTGACCAAAAATTACCCCACTGATCTTTGATGGTCACAGATTTGCAGTAAAATATAGCTTTATTTTTTACACTTAAAATACAATTTACTCATGTCCAATTCTAAGCCTTCCACTCCTTTCTAGCTCTACTTTCATCACTCCCTCTACGATAACGGCTCTGGATAATTTTAATCGGGCGCGAATTGCGAAGCGTAATGCTTCTACCACGTGGCGCTCTCCTAACTCACTCAACTACTTACACTCTTAACGACTTGAGCAATATCTCGAGAAATCTCCTCAGAAGTTCATCAGTTAATTGTTCAGAAACTGGGTTGGAGATTCGTAGCACGTGCTACGACGCTACGACTTGTGCGTTAATTTCAACGCTGTAGGAAAATATAATTATTGAATTTTAAATTAATTTTGAATATGCCTAAAATTATATTTTCATTTCAACTGTCTTCAATATGAGAAAACTTCCAATAAGACAATTTCAACAATATTCAATATTTTATAACAATATGCAATATTTTCGTCAATTAAGAATTGATTTAATTTTTTGTTTATAAGAATGTTAAAGAACTCAATTACAAATTGTATCACCAAAACTTACAAAATATTAGATTCACATACTTATTATCTATACTAATCTATACTAATATTATAAAGAGGAAAGAGTGACATTTATTTACACGAAAAATATTACACAGTATATACACAGTATTTAAAAACTAAAACTATCACTAACTAATTATTATACATACAAATTAAAATATATATTTTTTATATAAAATTCATTAAAAATACTAATCTAAAAGACCCTCGGTGGAGGGAAAAGTGGCCAGAATGCTGGCAGCATTGCCACGTTGGATGGAAATGTAAATTTTTTGACCAAAGTAGGTCAAAATCAAAGCATTTGATTGTTTGTTTGTTTGTTTGTTTGCATTGAATAAGCTCCGAACTACTGAACCGATTTGAAAAATTCTTTCACTGACGGTAAGCTACACTATCCCCGGGTGACAGGCTATAATCTATACCCGTGCGAAGCTGGGGCGGACCGCTAGTAATAAATATAAGAATATATTTATATTTAAATACTCTTGTAGGTATCTCGTAAGCGGTTGTAAACCTGAGTAACGGTTGCTACGATTTGTCCATATATCTTTCCATGACTTTACGCTTTATTTTGACAACATCCTGGTACACGGTACTTCAACAAATTTTATCGGCAGTAATCATGCTAATAACGATGACAATTATATTTTAGGTATCACACAGAGTGAATTTAAAACACTGTTTTAAACTAACACGGTTGTTCACTAAAGTTATATGATTATTTATGGGAAACAACCACAACCTTACCACGGTAAATATCCCGTAAATAATCATATAACTTCAGAGTGAATTTCTTTCCAAATCGAGCAATTTAGTATCGGCATTTTATCATCACCCATGTGGGGGCTAATTATGTATGAAAACGCATAGCACGCCAATAACACGCCGGAAACGTACAAAATTCAAACGCTTCAAACGAATCAAACGCGTTACGCACCTCATCGCCTAAGCAAACTTGCGTTACGAGTAGATACTAAGGGCACAGATACAATTTTCCAACAAAACTTTTATGTTTTTTCAATTTTTATAACTTCACGCATTTATGGCATGGAATCTAATGTGAGATAGAGAATAAGGGCCCAGACGACGGAAAATGACATTATCTTGTCTTCCAATTAGGCTTTTGACATTACCTTAACTGACCGAATCGTCTGTCATATAAACTAATAGTTTTATAAAGAAAATATAACTATTACTGAATAATAAATTAAATTCTATCTGATACCGCAAAATGCGTTAATACAAAAAAAAATACGGGAGTTTTCCTCACCACTCCCAACCAATTTCTTCTAATCTCAAAATCTCTTCCAAACGGTTACGTCGCCTGCGTCGCAGTTATAAAGTTAAGCGCGCTAAATCACAACGTTTTCATTTCCCCACGCACATAGGCCGTCCCATTAATTTACCAGAAGAACGGAAATTCTTTAATTCCTTTCGCAATTAACATCCGCGTAGTCCGGACTCGGAGCGAAGCCAAGTGTCATCGTAAGTTTCAGAACGCGTCATTAAGGGCATCTGCAGCGCGTAAATAACGAAAAAAGCGTGGGCGAAATGCATTTCAGGATCAAGGGTTCAGTATGTATATCCTTATCCGTACTTCCTTACTAATATTATGAAAGCGAAAGTAGCTCTGTCTCTCTGTCTTTGTTCGCTTTTCACGACTAAACCGCTAAGCCGATCTTAACGAATTTTGGCAGGATGATAGTATACATCATAAATGGACGGACATAGGGTATTTATTCTCCCAGAAAATGCGGGAAAATTGGAAAATCGCGGGTAGCACCGCGGGATTCAGCTAGTATTTTTATAAATATCGAACGGTCATAGAGAGCTGTGTTTTACTGTGCAATTGACTGTGTTTTTCGACAGCTATAGCAAGCTTTCAGAAAAAAAAAATGATCGAACTAGAGATCAGCTTCTGGACCACACAAAGTTTAAAGCTATTTTATTGAATGGTTTTACAGAAATTATAGTGACTTAGTTCATAATAACGACAACAACCTGTTTTTGTAGTAATATTTTTTTTAAGAATAGGTGTCAAATTTTTTTTTTATAAATAGGCTTGCATTTGACCTTATATTTTCTACACTCAATTTTTTTTTTTGAGTAAATCATTTGAACTTATAGGCCACGAGCATTGAACTAAGGCTTAAAATGATGATGGAAATGACGATAATTTATAATTCACTAAGATTTCGGCTATGATGATCATTTTCTATTTAGAATAATAATATGTTGATGTACCCAATATGCAGCCTATATTGAGTACACTAGGGTATCGTTTGAATAAACGCAATAGTCAGTAATATACTCAATTATAAAAAAACACACAAAGCAGCCTATCAGTTGAACCCTAAAAAAGCCTCTTTCGGGAGGGGGGCAAGATGAGAGATTTTATTTAACAAAGTCTATATTAACCCGATGCAATTAGAGAGCGTTAACGAGCAAGCCGTAATGACTGCTAGGCTGCTATTCTGTGCTGCCGCTACGCGATTTTGGTTCGAAACCGACACAACGGAACAAAAAGTAAAGAATCTCTCGTAGTACAATAAATTCTAAAGAATAGATATTTTTATTCTAGGACTGCGTTTGGAAGTTTGATAGCATCGAGGCTATTTTGACTATAGAATAGTACTGCAGTCGATCCAGTCCCAACAGTCTCACTGCATGGAAAAAATCTTCCCCTATTCCTTTTACAAATCGCGGTCACTTCCTGCCAAACCTAGAATGCATCAAGATCATAACGCCAGCGTTTTATTAGCAAACTAGCAGGCCGCCCCTGCTTCGCACGGGCGAAGCCGGGATATATAGCCTATGTCAACCGGGGATAGTGCAGTATCCCAACAGTGAAAGAATTTTTCAAATCGGTTCTGTAGTTTCGGAGCCTATTCAATGCAAACAAACAAACAATCAAATCTTTTCTCTTTATAATATTATAGTATAGATAAAATACATTCATTTATAGTTGATGATTGAATCAGGCGTTAGTTACTTTGCAGAAGTCCATCTTCAAAACTGTTTTTCAAAACACTAGCCGTCTTATTACAAAACATGGTTTAACTTTAGTACTGGGACTACTATCTGATATCTGGGATATATACTGACTTAAATAAAAGTTATTATAAAACGAAGTTTTTCACTAAACCACGGATTATCTATGGTACTAAAGTTAGACCGCAGGTTTGTCAGAAAAACAGTTTTTACATTCATTCATGCATTTGCGACCTAAGCGGCCTATGACCGCAACGCATGTTTTGCAATCTCTATTTTGTCCAATATCCCATAAATAAATAAACCATCTTAAATTTACATACACTTTATATGTTTGTAAACCGTTTATAAACTACATCCTTCAACGCTTCGACTTTCTATGACCCAACATTTCCATTATGACATAACCAGCACATTCGAACAATCTCACAACACTTAGACGTATTCTCGTGTATTGAACAGAACAAACAAGCTGGAAACTGCCCGCTAAACTTTTATCTTTGTAACTACGTTATATGACAAACAATACAATTATGATTATGCAATACCTAACCGCTTGTCAAGTACGCGCTTGAAAGTCAAGGAAAGTTTTGGCAGCGTCGGTTCTCTATAAGACTAAAGCGTCATTTTCGCAGGCTATAATTATAGTGGTGATTTTTCATAGAAACATTAAAGTTGCTTGCTGTTATATTGTTTTTATCGAATCAACTGATCATTGTTGTCATTTTTAGCACGAGGACATCTTCTGCTGACTATAACTTTGTCTACTTGTATACCACTTATTCAGGTCATGAGCTGAATCTGGTTCAGGTTCCACCCGCAAACTTTAGGATATCGTTTGCCAACTTCACCGTTAGTACCAAAATTTTACACATTGATAATAATTATGCACATGGTTTTAAAGCCTTAAGATACGTTCGGATAAATACAATATAAGCATGTTTTAAATGTTTATCGTTGCTTATCACGTATTATTTAATTTAGGTAAAAATATGTACATTTCGCTCGACGTTTCGACCATAGTCCATAGCATGGTGATTAAACTTTTTTAGACCTCAGCTATCGGCAAACTTAACTAGATGGCGCTAACTTTTATTGGATGAATAATTACGATTAAGATGCGTACCATAGAATCAATATACATGGGCTTGAATATCGCTCACTTTTCCTGTAACAGCTGTCCTAGATTTAGATCAGCACCATGGCGCCACTATAAGTATATGTAATGGCAAAGGATGGTTTAGTCGTTTCTAGAGAGTTGCTATTATATCGCCATCTATCACGTCAGATCGAACTTTTTTTTACCCCAGCCGCAAACAGAAAAGTTTTATTATAAGTTTAACGTATGTATTTTTCTTTGGGATCGAAGCTCCCAAACAGATGAACCAATTTTGATATCGTTTTTTAGTTTTGTTTAAATAGTGACTTGATTAAATCGTTTGGAAATCGTCAGCTCTTTTCTAGTTGATGAGACTAGGGAATTCTAGACTATTATAGACTTGATTTAGCTAGGGATGAGTGCTATTTCCACGTATCTGATTGATTCGAAATTTATACTGTTACTGCAATAATATTGCAATAACATGGTAACCAAATGACAACACAACAGCATAATGGATTGATTTGTCAATAGTGCATCAGGTTCATAAAACTAAAAAAAAAACAGTCTATTCTGCTTCTCAGAATACTCTCCGCACTTTCGGACTTGACACATTACCAGAAAGTGATGCGAATTCAAAGCTAGCGCTTTTGTATACAATAATCGTTACGCAGGACATATTTATTGTTTAATTAACCCCCCCGGTCCAGCAGTTATGCCACCATTATACCTCCCCGGTTATTTTTTATGTAATCTCCAAATGAAATTGGAGAAGTTAGGAAAAAATGTGGCCTGAACGTGACCTAAAATGTTAACGATACTATCAGAATGAGATTTTTTATTTGTGTAAATTAACAGATCAGAAAGTTCCAAACGCCATCTTTCTAGACATTATATTCATTGGTTATAGGCAGCGAGCTCGGTTTCATTTTGTTACCTCTACTGCCCCTGGTAGATTTGTTCTGTGCTCTACTGCCATTGGGATGAATACGGGAGTGACAGGCATAAAAATCATTTTGATTGAGCCAATTTCAAAAGTCAAATTGAAAACATCTATTTCAGTTTGTAAGTACCAATATATTTTTTTATCATAATAAATAGGCATGCGCTTGGCCGCCAACTCGCCTGATGTTACGCGATGATGCGGCCTGCGATGGAGCACGCTTGCCTAGAAAAAAACCTAAAAGATTACAGGCTTGGACGTAACAAACCTTGTTGTTACGTCCATGATTATAGTTCTTTCAGTACAGATTTACTACAAATGCTTATAAGTACTTATTCATCATCATTATCAACATCATTTCAGCCATAGGACGTCCACTGCTGGACATATGCCTCCCCGATCGATCTCCAAAAATGAAGAATCATTGACAATTCAATGGATTTGGATAATAAATTCAGAAGAATTTGTTACTATTTCATGTTTGTGACCTCAGAACTCCATCATTATAAACTTATTTGAAAGGTTATACTTACTTTAGATTGCTCCCATAGAAATTGCATCAAAAATGGTTTAGTAGTTTGTTTTTTTACATCAAAATAACGGAGGGAAATAGTACACGAAACGTAAAAGAAGTAAACAAATATGCGTACGTAATTACTAATGTTGAAGTGGGTTTTTTAATTGTTAATTATGACAGAAAAAATTTACTTGGCATTTTACCTATAAATTCTCTAAATAAGCATCCTATGCGTTATTTTTCAAGTACCTATCATTTCAAGATAGCGTGAGTGGTGCAATTCCGGCTGTACTCAATTCAAATTGGATTGTACACCACTTACCACCTTCTTTACCGACAATTTGAGGAAACAACGAAATTGGACTAAGAATAGATAGGTATCGTTTGGTGTCATTATGCCAAATTCAGGATAGCGTGAGTCGCTTGCAATCACGGCCTGCCTGAAGTGAATGTAGCCTAATTGGGTTGTTTCCTACTAATTTAAGGAAATATCAAGACAATCTGCAAAATAATCTTTATTTACATTTCTTTTTTCCTTTAACCACAATAACGTATATATGCGTGTCTGTCTGTGGAATATTAGCTCTCAAGCGACTCAACCAATTTTGATTTAGTTATTTTTTTATTTGTTTTTTTGTTTTTTTCTATAAGTGAGTTGATCGAGAGTGTTCTTAGCTATGATCAAGAAAATGTATTCAGCCGTTTTAAGATCATCAGCTCTTTTGTCGGTTTTTTGTTTAAATTTTATTCATAATTTTTCATTTATTCGCAACAAGCGTTTTGTCTCCTCTTTCTTAATTACAACAGCAAAATAATGGAACGCCTTGCCCATGTCTGTGTTTCCGCAGCATTACAATCTTGGAGTGTTCAAGTCTAGGGTTAATAGGTTATTACTGGGCAAACGTGCTCCATCTTCGACTGCATCGTCGCTTTCCATCAAGCGAGATCGCGGTAACCTAGTCAGCTGATGTAAAAAATAAAGTTTCATTTATAGGCCCTAAATAGTATTTTTGCTACACTTAGGCCTATCACATCAAAGCTCTAACCGTCAGATTTATCATGTCAATCTTATTGAAAAAAATTATTTACAAGAGAAAATTGGACTACTATGATTCTTATAAGATCTTTCTATTACGAACCTATTGGAGGTTCAATCTTAATTTTCATCACCCCCTAGATATTATTCTTATCACGAACAAGAAATTGAATTATGATATTGTTATCCTTCAGCTATCAATTACTCGCTTCTACATTATTGATGTTATGGCGGAACGGATCTTTTTGACTCCTAACCTCTGCGAACATCACCACTGTAACTAGACCTTCCCTACGCATCAACAACACCAAAATGTTCACCAATAAAGTGGTTTTGAAAGAGATGCTAGGTCAAGTGAAAGTGGTGGGTTTAGAGGGTGCACTAAATGACATGCGCCATCTGGTGAGAGTTATAAAAACACCCTCTTGTCGGCCAATAGTTGTTGGACGCGATAGTTTCTTGTAAGGGGACGACTTGTCATAAGTTACGTTTGTGGAAAAATTTCACGAAGTCGTTGCGTTTATCACGAATACTTAATGTGAAATGGTTTAAAAACTTTATTTCTAGTGCCTAACGTGGAAGGTAATAATACAGTAGTTAATTTTTAAATAAACTATTATTATAATTTTACAAAATCATAAAATCAGAAAAGATTTTCAATAGAGCTAATAATAATCATTATGGATTTAATGCAGAATCTTTCCAATACGATTATTTTTTATCTATTAAGAAATTTATGATATAGATTATTTTAGTCTTAGATCTAGGTTTTAATTTTGTAATTGCGCTTTATGCCTCTATATATATATATGTATGATTATTGTGAACTAGCGGTCCTCCCCGGCTTCGCACGGGTATTACTGGAGTTTTAGTAAGGATTGCAATGTATTTTAAATATAATATAGCCTATGTCGCGGGAATATAGCCTATGGGATAGTGTAGCTTTCCAACAGTGGAAGAATTTTTCAAATCGGTCAGTAGTTTCGGAGCCTATTCAATGCAAACAAACAAACAAACAAACAATCAAATCTTTCCTCTTTACAATATTAGTATAGATAAACATTCTTATCTTAAAAGAGTTTGTTTTTCAGTAGTAGTAGTAATTTAGAGGTATCTCCTTTGCCGATTTCCTTTTTAAATCTCTCATAAACTTGGCATTCAAGTTTACAAATTGAATTTTAAAACAAACAACCCAAAATCCCCCATAAATAACACAATCTCTTCCACTATCTCCCCCAAAATAATTAAAAGCCAATATTTAATATTTCCATTGCGTGATAACTATCTGCGAGTCAATTAAGGAGTTCAGAATTTCACATAATACTGTCTTATTTTCCGTGGCCTTATCGTCTATTCGATCTGACTGCGGTCAGAAATTACCCCCTTTATGTATATTTTCACCCCCTGGGGGGACACTTGACCGCGCTATCTGGAAACATCATCTACCCTTAACAGAGTTTATGAACTTCTTCATAGTTACTCTGGAAAAGACAGTGGGTAGGTGGTACTTCTAAGATCTAAAAAACGATTAGTGGCCAAACGTCACGAGCAATAAAACAATACAGCTTTAATGTTATATAAGCGTTCATATCATCATCATCATCATCATCCAGAAGACGTCCACTGCTGAACATAGGCCTCCCCCTTTAACCTCCACACTGAACGACAGCCTGCCTTTTGCATCCACTGGATGCCCGCGACTCTCACAATGTCGTCGGTCCATCTAGTGGGAGGCCTCCCTACGCTGCGTCTTCCGGTTCGTGGTCTCCACTCCAGAACCTTTCTTCCCCATCGGTTATCGTTTCTTCGAGCGATGTGGCCTGCCCATTGCCACTTCAACTTGCAAATTTTAACAGCTATGTCGGTGACTCTGATTCTTTGGCGAATATCCACCATTCCAGCGTTCATATACCAATAAATAAATAAGAACAAAGTTTAAGTATCCTAGCTATGCTTGCACCGAGTATTTGCGTCGAGGATCCAAACCTCCGTCTAAAAGAACCGTTACTTAAAAATTAAATTGTGAGTGATTCAATTAAAATAAAGCCGAAAACCCTTTCACTTAGCTATATTCTGTTAGTTAAAAGTTGCATTTTGCAAACAGTTCCAAAGTACAATTTCCAAATGGGTTTTCGACTTAATTTCAATGATACTAAAGACGTTATGTGTTATGTTGCAAATTTCGATTGAAACTACGCTCTTGTCGCTTCCATAAAAATACATCTGTGATATTTTTATACTGTTGTGATTACAATACACAGTTGATGACTCGCAGTAAGTGGTTAATTGTAATTCAAATAAACTCCGTTACATTGTCAAAGCATGACAAATGTTAAGAGTGTTTTTGAGATTCGTCTTCATGCTGGGTCTTTTATAGATCTAAAGCAAACCGCAAAGTAACGCCTGATTCAATCAACTAGATCTAAACAGTTTCTTGTTTAAGTATTTACTAAAGCAAAAAATACAAGGTCTGTGGTATTTACTAAATTATAGCCAAACGTAGTGTTGGCAGGTTTTGTAAGGCATGTGGTAGCTCAGGCTGTCTGTGAAGTCCTGGCTGATGAGAATGGTCTGAAGATTCGAAATTTTCCTATCAGACTGCCAGAGCAGGCACGATAAATTGACACTGCTGTTGAGATTCCGAAAACCAGTACTTACGAAGCGCTTTAATTCCAATTATTGTGCGAACTGCTAGTCTGTGGAATGCACTGCCTAAATGGGTATTCCCTAATAGTTACAATTTGAGTGTCTTAAAATCACTAGGGAATTGGTTTCTTCTTTGCAAGCGTGCTCCATCGTAGACCGCAGGTGAGTTGGTAGTCAAAAGCAAGGCTATTTTGTTAAATAAATTAATAATAGCAACAATAATAAATATCAACAATGCAATCAGGCAAGGCAAAACGGATAAAAACTCGCAAGGCACTAAAGGCTCTCTGGAGAGAGAAATATTATCGAAAGATGGCATATAAATGTTCAGCAGTAAGTAATCTAAGGCTAATTTGTGATGATAACAGAAACAAAAATTACTGTAAAATGCAGATAATCCACCCGAAAAACAAAACACAGCCTAGAGATACATATTTGGAATCAAAACAAACTAAACTAAATTAAACTTAAGACATTTAATAAAAATATATTAAACTACACTAATCTAATAAACCGCTGCCCGTAGACATTGTTCCCAAAATGCTATTCTGGCTAAAATAATGTTGAAACCACAGATCATACAAACAAGGAAGATAAACTGTAGTAAAATCATCGTTCAAGTTTAAATGGCTCCGTGTTTCACCCACTTTTTTCACTACATCGCTATACCGCACGGTAAGTGGGCCGCACAGGTCGCACTTACTCGTTTTTTACGCACACAAAAAAACTCGCAGTGACACCAATGAACTAATAGCCGTTTCAGGGTGAGTTTGACTAAAGACATCAAGCCTGATTTAAGCCTGATGCGTTCACCCACCACGCCTCCGTACCATATTCCTCTTGTTTGTCTGGTCTAAGGTTGAAATAGTTTCATTTTTATTTTGAGAGACTGAACTTTTTGGTTCTATAATTAAGTTCCTCGAGCCTTTCGGTTTTAAAGTGAAGGTACGTAACAATATAGCTAGGTATACGAAGACGATGGTGTAAGACACATTCTGAGAATTCTCATTCTCTTCTCATTCTGAAGACGGGTCACGGATGCGGGTGCTCTCTTTTGGAAGCAATTTCAACCTTAGTGGTCTTTCAATAAGACACAAACATAAAAGGTAGCTATGTCCCACGTCTTCGGCGTGATGCGACATGACGTGTCTCTTTGTATGCATTGTATTATTTAGAACATTTCAAGATTTTCAATTCTACCCAAAATTATGTCAACTATCGACTTAAACAAAAAAAAAAACAACAAAAACTAGGTTACGAAAAGGTTCTCATTTAAACAAAAATCCTCACAAAAAAGATTTTAATGAGCTCAAATAAAAATGAAATGCTCAATAATTATAACTCTTATCGCTAAACATAAAGAAACAGCGGTCATTGACCCAATTTTTTTATGGAAAATATGAAAGTTGATTAGCTGAGTCACGGTCAGCCGTAGAGTTATGGTATCTGTCCTAAAGTGCCCCCTTCTTTGCCCCCCTGCCCCCTTCCTGACCCCCATAGCTATTGTCCACGAAATCATAACCGCTTGGCGTGACTTGAACGAATCCAAGTGAGTCGACGATTTCACCCTTAAGAAGTCTTAGATGTGAGTTCTTTTAATATGTACCTATTAAATTGAAGCGAAAGAAAATGAAGTGATTTTTGGGAGCTCATTCCACAACCTTACCACGGTAAATATCCCGTAAATAATCATATAACTTAAGTGTTTTTATTATCGAATGACATGATAACAAATTTAATAATCAGTTTAAACTTGTAGTTATGTCACTAAAAAAATACTTACGAGAAAGTTAATATAATTCTTTCCTTATAGAGGCAAGTTTGACCCCCCCATAACTTGAAAAGTATACCATTTTGGCTTAATTTGTTATTCTAGTAGTTTCACAAAACAAAAAATAATATTTATGCTGTTAACTAAAATTAAAAACCCACAAAAATAGCTAAAATATTTTTTTTATTATTCTATTAGTTGCACATAAGTAAAGACGTCTAACTAAAAATTAAAATATCACAAAAAAAAATACAAAAAATATTGACCAAAAATGTATATTACTTTCAGTGTTGGCATGTCAGTTCAGTCATTGGAGGATCTAAATTCTGTGGAAATTAGACGCTGAGTTAAACCCTTAACGACAATAAAAACAAATGCAATAAGTAGAAGTCAACTATTTTAATAAATTTTGTAGAGAATAACTATGAACATCAAATTAAGTAGGTAGGCACTATTTGTCATTCCAACGATAAAAATCAACGAATAGAAAGAAAATTCTTTGGCATACCTCGAAACATTTTTGACGATTGACCAGCGCATGCAAGACAGCAAATGTGAGAAATTTGTCAATTGGCCTGGGCACGCAAGACAGCGAATGTCTGACATACCATCATGCGAAGTATTCTAGAACCGCAGACTAGAATAAGGCTGTCTTTCCACCAGAGCTGTGTGAAAATACGTAGCGTGGCATGTATGTCAAATTCATCAAAAAAATGCTGCATCCGTCCGAAGTTGCTTTGCTGGACGAAGTTTTAAATAAGCTAAGTTTAATAGTTGCTAAAACGAAACACCAATTAGATATGGGAGCGAGAGGTTTTGAATTGCGAAGCTATGAGAAATACGTATCATTAATCTACAGTGTAGTAAGCATTATTTTACTACATTAATTAGCTTAGCTAGCACTTTAATAGCTTTGCTACACGACATATAGTTTTGTTGGTCTGTTTTGGTTTTTGGTCGTTTCACAGCTTAGTTAGTGATGCCGTTAGGCCATTCTCTGCCAGAGTATGCAACAGTTTTGGATAATTGGGTTGCTTAGTACGTTTCATCCATGGTTTATATCCAGAGTTACACAAAACAGTGGCACTAAGCCGAAAGGAAGTTATTTTACTCATCATTCAACTTTTGTAATGGAACCAATCCTGATATCGTGGAAAAAATACCAACTGTTCCATACATTTCGTGTGAATGACATTTTTACCTTCAGTCTATCGCACAGCTTAGCTACCCCGCTGGAAAGACACCCTTTCTAGCATTATTCATCATGGCACTCATTATCATGGAATAACAAGTTGCATACATTATCCAACACTTTACGAGCGCCGCTTGTCTGTGCACGCTTCCTTGAATTCTGATTTATTAGCACTTATTGAAACTACACATGCGAACCTGATAGAAGTAAATGAATCTGTTTCTTCTAGACAAGCGTGCTCCATCGTAGACCGCATCATCATCACAACGGTCAAACGCAAACTTATTACGCACGCACGCACGCTAGCACGCACGCACGCACACACACACACACCATTTCACATCTTCATATACATCACAGCATGCATCCTCTCACAGACAATCCTTTCACACCCCCACATACCTGCAGAACACAACTTTGTAGCCTTAAGTTTATTTCACTGCTTAATATCTAATATGCATTTATATTTTTACAATAGCTGTAATAAAATAACTTAACATAGTATATACGCTAAGCTTGCATTTACACAACTCTTGCTCAGAACGCCAAAACACAGGCTTCCTCACCTAGTTTGGGGATCACAGTTAATCTGTACATGTACAAATATTTTTGGTAATAAATATATTATTATTTACTAGCGACCCGCCCGCCCGGCTTCGCACGGGTGTAATTTACGTGCGAAGCCGGTGCGGGTCGCTAGTTATACATATAAACCTTACTTTTGAATCACTCTATCTATTAAAAAAAACCGCTTCAAAATCCGTTGCGTAGTATTAAAGATTTAAGCATACATAGGGACGGACAGACAGCGACAGGGACTTTGTTTTATACCATGTAGTGATTATTGACGAATAAAAAGGTAACAGAAAATAATAGGTGGAAATACGATCTTTAAAACATTAAAATCTTTCTCGAACTGCAGCGTATAGGCCGTGTAAGCCTCCTCTTATTATATCACTGTTTCCCTGTTTTGTCTTCTCTGTGATGAATCTGGTATACTTTACATCACATCACATCAGCTAGTAAATTTCCACTGCTGAACAAAGACCTCCCTTTTAGAGAGGGATGTTACCATAATCCCAAACCTTAGAAGGTGGATTCGCAGTACGTTCACCGTGTCTTAATAGGACGCTGCTGCCCATCCTTCTCAGAGGTTCTGGTTGCAGTTTTAGAACACACCCGGGTCAATATACCAGATATATACTGGTATACTTGAAACTATCTACTTAAATTATCATTTACTTAGGGTATATATAACGTCCTTGCTTCTGCGAGAGATGGCATTGTAATTGTCACAGGCCATGCCAATGGATGACTTTCCCTTCAAGCCATCAAGTTCAAGCCAAGAAGTTTCTTGTTTGAAATAAAAATGTGCCTATCGTATTTGAAAAAAAAGATTGTGTGGTTAATTCCTTTACGTCATTGGGTTAATTTGACAGATCATCAAAATTATGACGTTTATCTGACCCATTATAGCCATCATTAGCAAGGTTAATCATTTTTTCCGGTTTATCGTATGTGTGATAGGTATAACGCGATGAAAAATTATTTCGTCATTTTTGACCATAGTTCGCTAACCTCAATTAAATACCATCTTATTTCGTTAGTATAATAATTGTCTTTCTAGCTTCTATACAGCATTACTCTTGTTTTTGTTTAAGTTTTGTTTCGTGTTTTGTAGCTAGTGACAGCATTAATTAATTAATGTATTATTTGATTAATGAATTTCCTAGCTCGATGTTACATGAATGCTAGGTCCACATCAAGAAGGAAATGCATTTTGCTAGATACTAAGTGTTGTTTACAAATTCTAAGATAGTTTCTACTGCATTTCCAGTTTAGTGGGCGTTGGTTAAATTTTTTTTAAAATTGCACCTGTTTGCTGGATACGTTACTGTCTGATAGTCGAGCTTGACTCATCAAATATTATGATCTTTTGACCTCAAACGGTCAATTCTAATCTATTGAAGTCGGCAATCCAAAATTTTGGTTTTACATAGCCTTAGATCAGGTAAATCATTTGTCAAACATAGCTTATAAAAACACTTGCCCCTTAAAACCAACTTTCATTGTAATTGTATGGAAATCAAAAAGCTCACACCAACTCCTCGAGCAACCATCAAACAAAAAGCAAAGTCCATTAATTCAGTGGCACGCGTGCTATCTCGTACACATTTTCTTCATTAACCTGTCCACATGACTCCGCCTTCTTTTTTCTACTTCTTTCTAGAATATTCGCGTGTGTGCCGACGTAAATCACTGGATTGTCACTGCGGTGGACTTATAATTTTATTGTCGTAAGGCGATGTGACACGACACGAGCGTCACGCGAGTTTCTGCCTCATACGACGACATTATGTACGGATACTTATAGACTCTTAGTGTATTGTGACACTGGTTTTATAGTATACTAGCTGAATCCCGCGGTGCTACCCGCGATTTTCCAATTTTCCCAGATTTTCTGGGAGAATAAGTACCCCATGTCCGTCCATATGATGTACACTATCATCCTGCCAAAATTCGTTACGATCGGCTTACCGGTAGGCGTGAAAAGCGACCAAACATCCAGACAGAGAAACAGAGTTACTTTCGCTTTTATAATATTAGTAAGGATACTTACTTTTACCCCTTTTTTAATAATAGGCTTGCGTTTGACCGCTATAACTAGGTATTCGTTACTGATGAGGCTCTTGGCACGTTTTTTTTATAAAATATGAAGTAGTATTAGGAATGGGGCAGGCACTGTCAATGTTGCGCTAGCATACATAGCTTTAGAATTTTTGTAAATTTTCTCGGTAATTTTCAATGGGGACGTATAACAAGGTAACGTGATGTTCGGCACATTGAATGCTTAAGTATGGTATATTTTATTCATTACGGTTAGGAGTTTTGGCACCACGTGAAAAAAACATGTCGCCTTATTGTATTATTTTCCTAAACTAATGGTAGATTAATATTCATTAAGTGTTAAAACAAATGAGAACAGAAACACTTCATCAGAACTCCGTCCGTCTCCGGGAGCACTCGTGTATTCCCTAATAAAGGAGCTCGAAAGGATCCGAAGCCGGTCGATCGTTTCGACCGATAAACATAATCGTGAATGTAAGACAATTGAAATAACTTAGAACAGAAATGCGTAATTTTTTGCAAAGTTTTATTGTTTTCTTGTTAGTGGCGTCCTGAATTTTATTTTATTTAAGGTACACAAAACAGGATAATCTCAACTTAAGCTAAAGTTATTGCAAATATTACAGTTTTGAACTGGAGAGTATCCCAAAATATGTGTACATAGCATGACTGGCAATTACTGATAAGATAAAAAGTAAATGTTAGATTAATGGCAAAGACTAATTGGCGAAGCTAAAACATATGCTGCAGCTAAAGTACTGCAGTGTGAATTGAAATGTAAGAGGATGCCAAATCATAATTTTATAATTAGCTAGTATTTTTCGAGTTTTGATGGTCAAAATTGTCTGAAAATATTGCTTAGTTGCCACCTTAATTCCTTTAGGGCTTCCTGGTGGTATAATAGTATGTAAAGTGCTGCATAAGAATTTCTGACTTATGAGTGACCACTAAGTATACGACTTGTTCGTTTTACAATTCATCCCCACACGTATTAAATTTTTATTGTCCCCTTTTAATTAGGAATTTTCGTAAAGATCTCACCTGAGATTGGACGTCTAGACCCGATGGGCGTTCTTTCGTGCGAGATTAATTGTAATTGTGTGTAGTAAAGTGGATGATTAAAATATTTTGATAGCTTGCGCAGCTATGTGGAAGGCGACATGGCAAACGATGGCGTTTGGAAATTATGGTTCGTGCTTAGATAAGACGGGGAGCTTTTTATAAGACGATTACGGGGTTATGTCTGCTTTCGTGTCACGCGAAACGCAAATATCAAAGCTTTCAAACCACGTATTTATTTACATAATTTTAAAGTCTGGATACTTATATTCTATTTATCTATATTTCCAATTAATGTACTGTTGGGCAGACGAGTTGGATCTATACCTATACTATATAAATAAAAATGGAATGCTGTTCTTGGTAAGTGCATAACTTGAGGAAGGCTGTTGTACCGTAAATTTTTTCAAGGGAAAAATATCAGTAAATGTCCACTAAAATTGTTAAATTCGGAAAAATCTATAAGTGCTTATTTTTTAAAAATCCCAATAACCATTGAAACCATAAAAATATTATCATCTCACTAATATAATAGATCTGTGCGATTTTTTTGTGTGTGTAGTCTGTATGTTTGTCCACATTCAATTCCGAACCAGCTAAAGAATTTGAATAAAATTTTGTATGGAGTTGGTATGTACTATAATACCAACTCCATACAAAATTTTATTAACTATACGTACTTAGGTACTTATTACGCAGCGACTCAAAATGTGTCTTGGCCTCCGATACCAAAAGATAGCATTCTTCCCTTTCTTGCGCAAGTTCATGCCAATCATGACGGACCAGATTCTGCAGACCAATACTTATGTACGGCTGTGAAGCCTAGGCACTAACCCAAAAAGAGAAAAACAAGCTTGTAGTAACAAAACGAAAAAAATTAAAATCCAGGGCTGGTTAAGTTAAGCGGGAAGACAATAATTGGAACATCCAAAAAACATGACAAGAACTGGTGGCGGAACCCTACCATCATTAGTTAATTAAAATCTCATAAACTTCACTGGCTTGGACATCTGGGAGGATAGGAGAGAATCGCGCCGTAAAAAGGCTTACTTGGGGCTGCCAGAGGGCCGAAGGTCTGTCGACTGTCAGTTATTTTCAAAGCCTCCAATTAACATAACCCGCTCGTCGCTTGTAGGACAAAAACCCAATTTTTAGGCGGGCAAGCAATGTATCAAAAGTAGGTTGTCCGGCCCACCGATGCCGTGATCGCCATTATGCGACAGGACGTCGGTCGCGGTAATAGGTGTCATTACTGCGTCGTTCAGAAATTGCTCCACTATCGTAGCTATCAAGTTTATAGGTAAAGATTATACGGTATATAGGCTTTGTGGGACGCCACGCCCATTGGTTATTGTAAAGCTTTTAATTAGGTTTTTGTGTTCATTGTGTTGTAGAACTGACGGCAATGGCGGTGCACTGTTTATAGTGACAATTAATTGGCCATTGACATTACACAGCAAAAACAACTATGGACAGCTGATCAGCGTTCATAAATATCCAAACCAAACTTGACTAAACCATACAAATTGTTACGGTAATCTGTGCATGTGGTCTACATTTGCTGCAAGCTAAATAAGACATTGTTGTGACAACATAGGATTTAAATCAGTTTGTTAATGTATCACCCAAGGTGGTAACGCAGCGTCTGGTAAAACTTAATAATGGAAAGAGTGAATTGGTTTCTTCTATGCAAGCGTGCTCCATCGTAGACCGCATCTTCAAGTTGGCCTCCAATTGTAAGCCTATTATTAAATATTAATAATAAAAAGAAAGCCTGCAATCCAGCAATGGGAACATAATAAGCTGATAATGGTACAATAACAACTCCAAGATCACTTCTGTCAATAGTAGATAAATACTATCGGTGTATACTCGTTTAGTGTATATCGTGAAAAATCGGTCAAGACGAAGCCAAGACACACATAGCATGCCTAAATTATCTCCACGGTGTCTACATTATCTTTCTTGAATAGCGTGGATAATCAAGCAAATACCACGACAGTATATAATGAACGGATAACCGAGCATATTTTAGAAAATGACATTGCAGTCTCAGTTCGGCAAAAACCGCTGTTCCAATAAACAAGCCGTCATTACGGTGGGGCTGTATTAGTGGCATGGAAAACCAAATACTCGCACGAAAGCAGAATAACTGCGGCACTGATAAAGAGGTTCGCAACGCTCGTGCTGTCAACGTATAGTTTTTCATTTGACTTCAAAACATTGTGTAAGGAATACTTTACGTCATTGCAAATTCAAAATGACAAGAGAACTTAACTGACATCAAAATCAACCCGACTATTGCAAAGACAAGGACATTCATTAGGGGTATATCAAGAACGTTTTACCTGTTCCCTTTAGGGTATATATAAGATCCTTGGGGTATACAAAGTCCATGTGCACAAATAATTCACTTAGGTATCACTTCATCAAAACTTGCATGACCGTCTTTTTGTAATAATTAAGGTAAAGTATTTTTCCATATTGTTTAACCAACCACGTCTTAAGTAAGTTTTTTTTACTTCCTATTATATTAGCTTTATAAAGTAATAAAGGTAATAGTTGTAATTCCCATGGACCGTTGAAGGTCTAGAGACAGTCCAAACAGTTGTGAGAGCGTACTCAATTTGCTGGCAGTATTACCACGCTAAATAGTACCTAATGCTTTTGCGTTTAGCAATGCAGAAAACGAAAGCAGGTTGGTTACGCCAGGCCTCAGAAAAAAATTATGGAAGTGTATACGTACCTACAGTTTCCCCTTTAGCTCTATGCCGCTCAACATTGAAGTGTGCGTTTGTAAAACTATTAAGAATAATATGCGTAATACGTGTTTACATCGGTACTAACTCGAATTTAAGGCAAATCCAAGCTTTATGATCAAAGCAGCAGGTGAATTAACCAGGCTTTCTGAAGAGTGACCTCCCGGTTCCCTAGGGCCTAATGTCATGACCCCAAACGGCTCAATAAGTAACCGCTTAAGTAATTAAATGTCTAAAAATTTTACATTTGGAAAGCCACAGTTACTTTTAGTAGAGCAACATTTTTATAAAATTTGGTACTTTATTTTATCTTGTTGCAAAACGTTATGCAAAAAATAAGTAGTATAAGTAAGTACTATTGCGCCGGCAAAGATGCACCATTATACAAGCACAGACCCAGTGTAAATACAGCTTTATCAGATTATAGTTTTCTTTATTTCAGTTACTGACACAACGTTCGTAGTATAAACAGTAAATCAAATACAAACTAGGCGGATTGGGTATATAAGTATATGATTATTTTATATTGCAAAGCTAATTGGTTATACTACCTAATCGTACATTGCACAAAGCAAAAAAGGGAGATAAACGTAAATAGCTTCCTCTATGTTCAAGGAAGGTAAAGTCATCATAAACACAAGGTGGTGACAATATGTAAAATGGATTTAAAAAAAAAAACTTTAGGTGCAAACCTTATGTGACTTATCATTGAATATCATTTAAAACGAAAATGTGGTTCGGTGTTGATATCATTTTTGTCAAGGTGTACCATTTGAGAAATATGTTTGTGGGTTTTCAATATATTTTTCTCTCAGACTACGTTACAATAAGCGTATGCAGGACTATGATCCACGGTAAACAAATTATCGCGTCTGCGCATTCCTTCATCTCAGAAAAACAATAACTACTTTAACAATTATTTTCACCTTCAATTTTTTATGGATTGTTTGTCCCCCTCGCAAGCCACAAATTATGTGTTCAGGAGCTGTAAGGTACACTCGTTAACGTAAAACCTGAGTTACCGCTTCAATTTATACGTTGCATTGCTGATGTGTGCAAATTGAAAGTTAATTGCATAAAGTCTTGTAAACTACTTAACGCTAAACCACAGCTAGTTTACGATAGTAGTGGGAAAGAAAACATTCTTTACAGCTAAATACTAGGCCACTTGTGAATACTTAGGTGTAAAGTGCTAGAAAATATTTCTCTTCATAGCTAACGAGCAACTAATGAACATTTTCTACATCGCAACAAAAATTAAACACAAACTGTTGTAAAACTACTCATCTACTATGTGATGATAAAAAGGCATTGGCGTGGTCTCTTTCAGAGATTTTCAGAGCTTTAAGAGAAAAGTAAACGTGCCGGTATTGCAGTAGGTCATATTGAAAACCTTCATTCAAAATTATTTCAAACATTTTCTAATTATAACATTTTGAGATATAGCCATAAAACTGTAAGAAGTTCAAGGCGTTCTAAAAGGTCATCTCCATGTTCATGTTCAGAAGACTCAAAGGTCATTGACCTTTTTCGTAAAATTGTCTTAACAAATAATATTTCTTAAGTGGTTTTTTTTTTCGATTAAACCATAAAAAGTTAATATTATGTTGGTATGATGCATCTCTGAAATTTGGTTAAGTCCACGTCATTCTTTCGAATTTTTCTGTGAACACCATTTTTTTAATTATGATGATTGTGTCTACAATTATATGACTTTGGCTACGAAACACGGAACCCTACCATATGCCTGTCTCGAATCTTGACAAGCCCTTAGGCAGTTATTTTTTTAAATGCAATAAAACTGGAGACGGGTATCAAAAATACGTGTCATAATTAGTTCTAAATAAATATTTGATATGTACTGGTTTCCGATTTTTTTTTAATTCATGACTAGCGGTCCGCCCCGGCTCCGCACGGGTATAGTTACATATCCTATTGAAATAGCCTATATTAATCAGTGATAAATGTAGCATTCAAATGGTGAAAGTATTTTTAAAATCGGTCCAGTACTTTTTGAGCCAATTCGTTACAAACATACTTACATACAAATCTTTCCTCTTTATAATATTGTGTAGATGTATAGATTGGCGGCGTTTGTTGACATAATGCCACCGCGGAATAGGATGGAGTAGGAGAAATATATTTATACCTATACTTTCTTAATTAATGCAGCCAAGTTCTTATAAACTTTATTACTCCCATACACAATAATCATAGCATTGTTACCTTCGCTAATTAGGTGAAATGCCCACACATTAACACCTACAAGGTCGGCTCCCGCAGTGACAAATCTCTCCCATAAAGCCTTAAAAAACACACGCCTAATTTATGTCCCACTCGACCCGATTCCTTAGATATAATCGGTATTATATAAAAATAACCGCCCAACTGCGGGTTGTGGTCACATGAAGGGTTCCGTAGTACATAAAATCTACTATGCGAATAATTGTTGTGTTGATATTTTTCTGCTTGTTAAAAAAAGGTGAAGTTAAATTGTTTTTTTTTTCTTGAATGGAGCGGAGCTAGCAGCCTACTTTTTCACCCGCGTGGATATATTATGCTCATTACATACATTTTTCGGGATAAAAAGTCATAAAGTAACCCTATGTTGTTCTATTGCCTTCCTACTATCTTTATGAAAAAAAAAAATTTCTATCCCTTGCTCTGTTGCTGCGTGAATGTTGCGTGCGCGAGAAACACAAATAAACAAACAAAACTTGCACTTGCATTTATAATATTAGTATGATTTGTCGAGGAACGGGAACTAAACGAAAAGTAGAAAGTGTATTTCATTCTTTTGAATTAAGTTGAACTTTTAAAATAAAGCTGATTAACAGTCTCCTTACTTATTTTTGTCATGCTACTATGATAATGGTATCCTGAAATGACGTGGTATTTGTGCGTGCACGTTCATTAAAAAAAACTAATATATCAGTCCTAGCAGCGGTTTCGCTGTGGGCTCCATTTTCAGGCAATATTCTTATGCCACCGGTCTCTCTTATTAAATAGTAAATAGAAACAATGGTGTCGGGAATAAAAACAATGTCGCGAGCGAGAGAATTGCATGCATTGACCAAATAGCAGGAAAAACTTAGTGAGGCCATAATGAAACCAGATTTTTTCATGGTGTAATAAAATCTATTATAACCACTCGCAAAATGTTCCGTTTTAAGTGCGGAACCCTAAAAAACATGCGGGAAGATCGGTCAGCCATAAGTCAAAAGTCACGAAGCTAGATTATTACGACTAATTGACGTGACTACGCCCTGCGGAGCCTTAATAAGCATATTTGTGACGATATAGTAATAACCTCCGTTATCAGGAATATCTGAATAGTTAACCTATTTGAGGATTGAGGCGAACTATTCGTTAGTGATGTACAAGTTGTAGCGTACTATACTTTCGTGTAGAATGATAATCATCATCATCATCATTTCAGCTGTAGGACGTCCTCTACTAGACATGGCCTCCCCCATCGATCTCCAAAAGGGCCGGTTGGATGCGGACTGCATCCAGCGTTGCCCTGCGGTCTCTTTTAGGTCGTACGTCCATCTTGTGGGTGGACGTCCTATACTGCGCGTACCAGTCCGTGGTCTCCATTCGAGAAACGTTTGGCCCCATCGGCCATCTGTTCTGCGTGATATGTGCCCTGCCCACTGCCACTTAGACTTGCTAATCCATTGTGCTATGTCGGTAAGTTTCGTTCGTCTACGGATCTCCTCATTTCTGATTTGATCTCGTAGAGAAACCCCAAGCATAGCCCTCTCCATAGCTCGTCATATGACTGTAAGCTTGCTTACGAGGCCCATTGTGAGAGACCACGTTTCACTGCCGTATGATAATAGTATAGAGTTTCTATTTATGTACAGGATGTAACAAAATGGTGCAGTAATACTTAAGGGCGTTGATCTATGCATCAAAATGAATAGCTAGAACACAATAGTAGAACACAAGTTTGCTAAATTAGAGAAAAAAAATGTGTCATACTAAATCACCAATTTCGTGATCCATTTTGTAAGAGGACACAATTTTTTGACACTGGAAATAAGGGTTACGTCCAAATTACAAATCTGTGGCAATTTATCACTGCTTAGTTATTAGTAAGTGCTTTTTTTTGGGTATGTCCTAAAAATGCGACCATAACCACTAGAGGATGGGCAGCAGCATCCTCCTACTTGAATGGTGGAACCTCCTGCGATCCCCAAGCTGCCTGCCAAGCGTGGGGATTATGACAAACCCCCCCTTAGGGGGAGGCCTATGTTCAGCAGTGGACGTCTTCTGGCTGATGATGATGATGTTGACATTTTTTTATTTTTTTTTAATTAAAAAATGTCTTACTCTTGGCCGCCCACTTGCCTGATGTTTAGCGATGATGCGGTCTACGATGGAGCACGCTTGCCTGGAAGAAACCGATTCACTCTTGACTTGAAGACACTCCAATTGTAAATATCGGGTAGCACCCATTCAGGCAGCGAATTCCACTGACTAGCAGTGCGCACAATAAATTCGGCGTATTTCGATCCATCCGATGCGTATAATAGACCCGGGTATGTCTTAAAACTGCGACTAAAACCACTGGAGGATGGGCAGCAGCATTCTATTAGTACAACGTACTGCGATCCGCAAGCTGCTTGCCTAGACAGTGTAGAGATTATTGCAACACCTATTGGGCTATGTCGGTAACTTTCGTTCGTCTACAGATCTCTTTCTGATTCGATTTCGTACGTAGAGAAACCCTGAGCATAGCCCTGTCCATAGCTCGTTGAGAGACTTTGAGTACACTAATACCTTCAATTCATTTCATACACGACAAAGTTAACGCGTTTTTTTAGCACTGATTACATTCTACGTACGCAACACTAACATACCTCCTTCACATGATGGCGATGCCTCGTAAAGATTTAATTGGTGATAAAACCAAGTAATTGGCCTCCGGTTATCGGTTTACTTCAACTAATGAAACTGAATTATACTGTTACGGTGCCACCTAACGATCTATGCGATATCGAATCTTATAAGTTATAATAAACCTAGAAAGAACAAAGGCTGAGATAAAGAACGGGGACAGTACATGAGAGAAGTACTGATATGGAGACCCGTTGGTCCAGTTGGTAGTGAACCTGCTTTCTGCGCTTGGGGGCGTGGGTTCGATTCCCACCTAGGACAAAAATTCATGTGATGAACGTTTGTGTTTATTCTATATCTAAATTAAATAAATATTCGGGACATGACATGACCGTATATGTAAAAAATGTCCCGAATATTTATTATATTATTATTTATCTGATTCCCACTGCTGGGAACAGGCCTTATCTCCGGAGAGCGAGGATGGACCTTCATCTACCATGCTGATCCAGTGATGTTAGTGAATGTAACATCTTTGAACTTTTGAGGTTCTTGGACATACCGGTTTTTTTTTTTTTTTTTTTTTTTAACGCTGATAAGTCCGCGTTTGACCACCAACTCGCCTGTTGGTAAGCGACGATGTGGTCGAAGATGAAGCACGCAGACTTAGAAGATACCTATTCACTCTGGCCTTGAAAAGGCCCAGGTTATATCTCTCAGGGTTTCCTCACGATCTTTTCCTTCACTGTTGTTGAGCGATGCCATGGAAACTGCATTAGTTATTGAAGTACTAAATTAGTCATTGGTGCAGAGCCGAGGATCAAACCTGGTGCCGTAAAATTGTAAAGTGCACATGCTACCGTCCTGGCCAACATCGCTGATATGATATGATTACCGGCTCCCAACAGACGCATTACACGACTAGGTATCTAGATAGAAATAGACCGCATAGGGAACGTTAACGATATAAATTAAATTACAAAAATATAGCCCGACTGGATTGTATAAACAACAAAAACACAGTGAAAATAATTTTCCCAATTTTTTTCCGCTTATCTTGAATTCTTGTACCCTTTGTAACTCCCACTTTTAAAACCACAGAAAAGAGAAGTAAATAGAACGGGAATGAAAAGGAAAATCTATTACCAGGCATTATGAGTAAACCATGATTGAATATTCTTATTTAGATCAACGCGTCGAATTCCACATCACAGTTGCTAACTGATTTCGAATGACTGTATGACGTTTCGTTTATATGGGTGCAACTGGCTACAACAAATTTCTTACAAAAATGCCATGACAGCCACGATTAAAACGATTCCTCACATATCGAAATCCATTAAACCGTTTAGGCTGTAAGGCGTGCCAAAAAACCTCATACATACATAGGTACCTAACACGCGAAAAACATAACCCTCCTTCTTGCGCAATCGGGTAAACAGGTACTTAATCGACTTCTGTAACTTTCTTTTTTCCGCCAGCTGTGTCAACTTGGTGGCTGTAGTGTTTTAAAAATACCAACACGACTATAGCTGACCCATTTCCTGATGCAAAATGGGTCAGGAAATGGGTAATGTTGGTATTTAAAGCCTTTTTTTCATGAAACGACAAAAATCGCAAGATAACGTTGCCAGAGGTATCGTGTTATTGTCGTGACACTGGTAAAGTTCGCGCGTTTTTTTAAAGACTTAGTTGGCAAACAAGCAGACGATCTGCCTTATGGTAAGCAGTCATTATCGCCAATGGATAATTGTAACACCAGCAGCATCACAAATACGTTACCGACCTTTTAAGACGCCTTTTGAAGAACCACCAGATTATATGAGCTTTTGGTTTTTGCAGGATACCTCTCAACTTCGAAGGATATGGAAAAACAAGTTTTGCGACGTCGCTTGATATTTAGCAACACCCCAAGAATGATCTTGCGTCATTTTTGTATAATTTTATATTATTAATCCCCGATGCAAAACGAGGGGTGTTATAAGTTTATCTGTGTGTCTGTCTCTGGCATCGAAACTCCTAAGTGGCTGAAACGATTTTGATTTTTGAAAATTGTTTTTATGCCTTTATAATATTATTTTAAAGATAAACGCCCAATCGTTTTTTTTTTATTCCAACTTTGTGTTTTTTAATTACCTATATAAATGAGCAAGCGAGAAAACTGGTAGAGAACTTGCTCTTAACGAAGTTAAAGGAAGTTTTACTTCAGCGATCCAATAAGACAACAACTACATAGGTAAGATATGCACTAACTCCGCGAGCGCCGCAGAAAACATGTACTTAAATATATGCTCTTAATTCACTTCATAGTGTTTACCTCAGCATAAAAACATTATAATCTGGCGTATTCGCGACCTCGTTTAATATCATTTCTCTCGTTAACGTTTCATGGCTGTGTCGCCAGAATGCGAGTGTTACCTGTGCGTGAGCAATTATAAATTTTAACCTAATTACCTTAATCTGATTCCACAAATGAGCGGTTGAAAAATCATCGCGACTTTTAGTGTAAACAAAATGGAGCATAGCATGGAGATTAAAGTGTTCCAACGCCATAATTATTTTTAGGTTTATTGAGGCATATTTAGCGAAAGTAAACAATATAAGAACCGAGAAGCAAAGTCTTCGGACAATTTTATTTTGTCTATTACACATATTCTTGCTTGAAAAATTATATTTGAGTTCTAACACTTAAAATTATTTACAAATTAAATTATATAGTTATTTAGATAGTATATGTCCTGTGGTGAGATGAAGTTAATTAAACCACTGCTTATTTTTTTAAACACAGCTGGCCGTATTGGTAAACGTAAAAAATGACTTCCTAAAAAGGGCAAGACGACTATCCAAAAAAAACATCTTTGGTCAGCTTATTATTAAAGCAGATGATCATGCGTCCGACAGTTAATAAACATTACCTAGGCTTATGATGATGATCAGTTAAGCACTCGTCAAAAACATTAATAAATTTTGAGCGCCACTTGTAATAACAGATGTAATTTTGTAATGAAAGCCCTGTTTGTTTAATAAATAACAAGCTTAAAAGTAACTTACCAAGAACCTTCCACATTTATCTTTACCCAATCTCAAATATCAGAAATGCTATCCAGGGTAATAAATTATTTAAAACAAAGGCCTCGTAGATGGAGCGTGCACAATCCATAAACACGCGAGATGTTTTGTCTTAGTGTCAAATCGTGAGGGTATTATGGCTACCGGAGCAGAGTTCGAAACAATGTAAGACTTTTGTGGCGCTATGTAGCTTTTAATACTTTATATGAACTGTCCATAAATTTTTTTTTCGGTGCGATGGTACTTCACGTTGGAACACTTGCTTTCTCTGCACCAAGCACAAATTCGATCGTGCATGGAGTACTATTCTACATCTTTGGGACATCTTTGGGATGGATCAGCTTAGTACCAGCTTGGGGCGTTGGAGTCTATTGATAAACGTGCCAAGAGGCTCATCAGCAACGAATCCCTAGTTCAGGCTAAGCTTTTTAGTCTTGGGCAACGGCGCAAAGTTGCTAATCTATCGGTTTCTATCGGATACATTTCGGAGAGTATGCATCGGCTCTGCATTTTCTAATTTCCTCCTGCTCATTTTCTATTGGACTGCCAGAGAGGGCACGAAAAATTTACACCGCTTTACGGTTGATATTCCGAAAACACGTACGAAGCGCTTCGGTTTCACTTTTATTGTGCGAACTGCTAGTCTTTGGAATGCTCTGCCTGAATGGGTGTTTCCCGATAATTACAATCTGGGGTCTTCAAATCACGAGTGCATTGGTTTCTTGTTGACTATACCAGGTTTCTCGTCCGCTTGTTCGTCGTAACGCCCCAATAAGCACTGGGCGGTATGGCTAAAATGCCAAATGGAAGATGGTCATTAGACATTTTGTATATCTCTAACTCAATGCTTTTCTCTACCTCTATCTCTTATTCAGACCCTCTATCTCGTCTCTAGATATTTTGCTAGTTGACATTAGCGAGATCTTTTTTGATAGCCCGTTGGTCCAGTTGACAGTGAACCTACCTTCTGAGCTTGGGGGCGTAGGTTCGATTCCCACCTAGGACAAACATTTATGTGATGAACATATGTGTTTGTTCTATATCTGGTTGTTAATATCTTAAATAAATATTATGTAAAATTAAATAGTATGTATTTAACACTATATATGTATGTATATTAGTCTCTGGTAGCCATATCACAAGCGTTGCTTAGTTTGGGGTCAGATAACCGTGTGTGCTAAAAATCTACCGAATATTTATTATTTATCTTAAAAAACTATAGTAAAAATCCTCTCCACGAATTCTTTATCTAGCTAAAATCTAACTTAAATCACAGTTCACGTAAAAGGCTGAACTCTTCAATCTCGCGAACTATCAATTCGACAATGCTCTGCATCCAGCACTATCAATAACGTTATCATTGATAGATGGTGCCAGATCGATTCCCGGCGTCCCTTTGTGTGGGAGACGGATGGATCGGGTGATGTCGCGTCGCAATTGTTGATACCTAGTTCGATGATGCTTAATTCTGGGCCCAATTAGATGGGGATGGATGAGCTTTAGGAGATTTTAGAAACAGAATAATTTTTTTTCCATACTATATAGATACGTATAGATATAGGAAAACAATCTCCTGGAATTTTAAAAGATTTTTCATCGTTTGGTACTCGGCCTACAATTGTTAGCATGAATAATTTATATATCTGGGCATGTGTGTGTCACATGGCATCCCTACATAGGGAATCTTAGTGAAAGGTTAAGAGTGTAAATTGTTATAAAAATAAGCAACAAGACTAGTAAAAAGACGACCCAATTTCACCATTAAGTAAGTACATAAACAATGTACATTTTACTTCACAGTTTTACTTCGATATTTTTTTTATGAAAACGATTTCTAGATGACATTTAAAACAGAGATTGAAAGTCCTCAAAACTTTTGCTGAATGCAACCACAAACCAAAACGTCATCAGTGTTATATCGTTTTTGTTTTTCGATAAAATGTATATGAGACTACCTTTGAAGTCATCATTCATCATCATCATTTCAGCCATAGGACGTCCACTGCTGGACATAGGCCTCCCCCATCGATCTCCAAAAGGGCCGGTTGGAAGCGGCCTGCATCCAGCATTTCCCTGCGGTCTCTTTTAGGTCGTCTGTCCATCTTTGAAGTATGACCTAAAAAAACAAATCAAAATCAATTCATAATTAGCGGAGTACCAAGGACGTTATATATACCCTAAAGCGGAGTACCTAATCGCGTAACAAACATACAAAAAAAAAACATACCGTCGAATTGATAACGTCCTCCTTTCATCGGTAACGTTTTAATTCTACGTTTCTAATCCGGACGCCTAAGGAATGGAACAACCCGCCGGCTTCCTTGTTTCCTGACAGATTTATAATCTAGGGTTTTACAAGGTTAGAGTAAATAGGTGTCTTCTAAGTCTGCATGCTTTATATTTGCTTACCAACAGGCGAGTTGGTGGTTATAACAAAACACACATCTAGCCATAGGTACTAACCTAGAGTTTCAGTTCTAAAGGTTACCCAAAAGACATGTCGAAGTAAAAAAACTGATTGATCGCACCCTCCCATAATAAGGTTCGTGTCTCAAGGCCATTACGATAATAACGTCGGCGCGACGCTCGGAAGCGAGATAGCATCGCATCGCGCGCACTGGATAATAACCCTTAGCTACATTCATTTATAATGATTAGCATAAAACTGACTTGATATGACTAGGTTTAGTTTTTGTGTTAGTACTTTGGTACTATCGGTTCCCATCCTATGCGCTGCCTGAATTCCCCGATCAATGGCGATATAACGACTTGACTGCTCATCTTTTACCCCGCCGTAAGCCAAAGTTATAAATTTTCAGCTTAATCTTTTTCGAGTGGGCCAATCCTAGGCGCGAATTGAATGATTGACTTTTGAGTCTCCAATCACAAGATAGATAATATTGTTCTTTATCAGACCGAACCTCGCTTAGCATCAGGTGAGGTGGCAGACAAATATAAAAATAGAACTTACTGAGTAGATAAACAAAAAGAGTTGGTTTTTATGTTTTTTTTTTTTTAATTTCACGAGCGAATCGGTTTCTTCTGGGCAAGCGTGCTCCATCGTAGACCGAATTGTCGCTTTACATCAGGCAAGTTGGCGGTCAAACGCAAAACCTATTAAAATAAAAAATTAAAATAACTGTGGACCTGGCTGGCACCCATACTGGTGATTAAACTGTGCTACAGGTGCCATATGCTATATCCACCGATGGGGGGATAGTGAAACTACGCCGGTTATATTGACTATAGTTTTAACCGCATATAGCCTTTTTGCAAGAGAGAAAAGGAACTTTTTTTTTACCACAACAAACCACTTGTTAGTAATTACGTACATAAATACTATCAAAACACAATTATTAGGTATTTTAAAGCATCTCTGTTGGTTTCTTTCTGTTTGACGTTAACCATGATTTGTTCCGGGATAAAAAGTATCCATGTGTTTTTATAGTCTATGTACTCCATCTTCGTCCACAACATCGCTCTCCATTAGGTGAGTTGGTGGCCAAAAGAAGACTGAGAGAATGAGTCTGAAGAGTACTCTCCGTAACAGCAGAAAGGATAAAAAAATGGTATGGTAGCTTTTTTTAAATAATATTCTATATACACACTCAAACTTTCGCATATATAGTATTAGTATAATTTCCTGTTGCAATTCTTAATCCATTTCTATACTCATTCGGCGCCAATAACTTCTAACGACATCTCTGACATATTCCTTGACCTTCAGAATAAGTAGAATACTCGATATTGAGCGTGGGCGTGTATACGGTCAATAAAAGATCGGAATGGTGAGGAAGTAATGTCGATATGCCATCGCGTTCTATGCCGTACCCCGGGCTTAGACCTATACCTATTAGAAATCAAGGTCAAACCGGCTCAGCGCTTTCGTTATCATCAGACAAATGTTGTATAAGTGGAAGTTTGTGTGTACGAGTGTGTTCGTGACAAGTGGTGAGAAAACAGCAGAGCAATCGCGCTAAAAAATTACAGACGAATCGTTGACGAAACGCAAACGCTCCACAACTTTTGGTCGATTTCGTATCGCCGCGAAAAAGTTGATATTTTCTAACATTATCACAAACGTTCTTTGACAGCGTCTACGTTCCAATTGTGATCGGGTTGCGTTTCGTCTTTGGTTAAAATTATTAGCGCGATACGAAATCGACCAAAAGTAATGGAGCGGTTGCGATTCGTCAACGATTCGTCTGTGATTTTTTTAGCGCGATTGCCCTGCAGTTATTTTTATTAGAGGCTAGCTGCGCCTCGCGGTTTCACCCGCGTAGTGATGAAAAATGGTGATGATGATGATGAAAAGTAGCCTTAGTCACTCTCTGGCTCTTGAACTATACCCATGCAAAAAATCAAGTCGATCGGTTGTTCCGTTGCAGCGTAAAAGAGGAACAAACATCCATTCATCTAAACATACAAACTTTCGCGTTTATAATATTAAGTAGGACTACAGATAGATTGGCATCATCATATTTTAATAGCGATGGCGGCCGAGCGGTAGGACGTCTGCTTAACAATCGGACAGCACCTGGTTCACTTCGGCGCTGCACCAATGACTTATTTAGTACCTAAATAAATTATATGCCGTTTCGATGCCATCTCTCAACAACGGTGAAAGAAACATCGTGAGGAAACCGGTATCTCCAAGCACCCGAAAGTTCAAAGACATAACATTCACCAACATGAACTGGGCCAGCATAGGGTCCATCCTCTCCTCTCTCTCTCTCTCTCTCTCTCTCTGAGAGAAGGCCTGTGTCCCAGCAGTGGGAACATGACTGGCTGATAATGATATATCAATAATCTCTTTATTGTGTACACCAAAAATTTAAATTACAAACAGATAGAAAACACTTACAAGCTACTGCCTCAAGGGAGGCCTTATCGCTAAAAGCGATTTCTTCCAGGTGACCACAACCAACCATGGACTATCTGAGTCAAAGACTAGGTAAAGCTATTACGTAGCCTAGCCGAAAGACGTTGTCCAGTGCAAATTTAAAAAAAAGTTATTCATCATCATCATCATAATCAGCCTTTTAACAGTCAACTGCTGGACTTTTAGCCTAAGACCCTCGAAAGGGTGATTGGGCCATAACCACCACGCTGGCCTAGTGCGGATTGGTGGATCCACATATTTCACATACGCCATTGAATTCCATCTCCGTACGTATGCAGGTATCCTCACGATGTTTTCCTTCACCAAAAAGCCAGTGATATGAAAATAAAAAAAGTTATTGTCATGAGGTAATACGAAAATCCCATAGAAAAAAAATCACCATATTTTTTTTCCGCAATTTTTCAATTTTCCGGGCATCTTTTCCATTTTTTCTTTCCTTTAATACTTTATTATGTACTATAACGAACGATATTTTGTACTAATGTCTTCTTGTGGCCTATTTTAATTCTATATATTTAATTTCACATTCCAATAAGAATATTTCAATTCAAATCGTATCTAGGTTAAACGTTATGAATAAAGAAAATAATATTTCTTGCATAAAGCTAGCAGAAACATCACAATCGGATATTAAAGGCATGAAGCATGAGGTGAGTCAGAGATAAGGGTATCTCGCTGAGATCATGCTTGGATATTGCTTTTCTTAGTAGTGGATATCTTGCAAGAACTATTTTTCTTTTCTTTATTATGCGTCATAGGATTTCTATGACACAAATGTTCATCAGGCTTATTACGTCCAATTGCAGATATTAAGATCTAAAGAACTACCTTTTTTCTCCCAGTATTGTGTATATAGTTTAATTAAATTCGTATACGTTAACAAAATTTTAGTTATGTGTAACAAAAGTCAAGGACCCCGGTGTCCGTAGAGTTGCTTATTAAATAAATTAATAAATGCAGATATATTACGGAAGCGACATAAATATCATCTCTTGTAGATGATTATCAGCCAATAATGATGATGATATTCAACATCAAAGGATCTCAATCTGTCCACTGAAAAACATGTGCTTTCTTTGCTTCTCACACCAGTTATACCTGTTTTGCGCCAATTTTAACTATGTAGTATGTATTTCATGTGGACATTTCCATTTATCTATTTATTTTAGTTTATGTTATTTTCATATAAATTTTCAGCTACGTACAAAATTTCGTAACAAATAGAGAGAAAGATAAAAGGTCAATATAGTTAGGGAGTCGTATTTTGACATTGGATAGGTACTTTTTATCCCGGAAATGAATGAATCTCCACGCCGCGCTGTTAAAATTATCAAAGTCATATTTACAAACATATAACAAATACAAATATTTATAAACTAGCGGCCTGCCCCGGCTTCGCACGGGTATTTAATAAAAAAATAGGTAATTTTTTTACATCTTGGGTTACTTTATTGAAGTTTTAGTAAGGATATTTTTTTTGTGAAAATATAATAATTATAGCATAATTATGTCAACCGGGGATAGCGTAGCATCCCAGCAGTGGAAGAATTTTTTAAATCGGTTCAGTAGTTTCGGAGCCTATTCAATGCAAACAAACAAAAAAAAACAATCAAATCTTTCCCCTTTATAATATTATAGTATAGATAACACCTATGTTACATGTCAATAAAAGGTAAATTATGTCTTATTATAATTACATTGAATTAATTGCTCATAATACTTTGTAAAATCTATGAAAGTTGGTATATCTGAGTTTTACTACAAATCTGCATGGTGTTTGAAGTAAAAATATCACTGCATTATATTACCGCTTCGATACAAAAGATACAACATCGTTAAATAAATTATATGCATTCAGTCTGTTATCAATAATTGCTATTAGCATATAGGTACAAAGTAGAGAATGTGGGCGAAGGAGAATTATAATTAAACCCAGAGGAAACGAGGTCGGCGACGGGCTTCAGTGCAGAACCTTTCAATTACTTTCACGCAGAAACTTTTGCTTTTAAGAAAAACTTGTAATTTTATATTTGTGTCTAATTACATTCATATAAATGTAGTACGTTGACAGTCTTGAAATGAAGAAATGAAGGATAAGCATTGAGATACAATTCCTAGAGTCACAATCTCTCAGTGAAAAACATCCGAGCGTCATACATACATACATGCATTGTATACTTCACAATGCCACATTTACTCCAATTTAGACGTTATGTATATTATGTCATAGTGATATTTGCTAGAAATAAGTTCACATCAGGGTATCCAAACAAAAAGAGAGCCATAACACTCAGTAACACCTGCGTAAGTTACTCCACAATGAAGGCGTGTTTATAAAACTACCAGCTTATTGTTACTCTACCTGTCAGTACGCTAACTACGAATGCCTAGTTAACTCGTTGGCAAGCGTACATATTGCATAGTCTTACTGCACAACTGCTATTATGCAAGATTTTCTCGGGCCAATAATTCATATCACGGTCAATTTAAAAATTCTTTGCAAACGCAAAGGTTTGACTCTTGGGTACGTAGTATTTATATTCTCTTTGTTGGGTACCAACAACTTGAACGTGTCGCCTAGAATGACTGTAAGATGTAGATTGTTTTTTTTTTTTGGGTTTTTGTTCTGGCTACAGACCATGCTACAGCTGGCTACAGGCATTTGGTCCGTGTCTTTATTTTCAAATACTATAAATAGATAAAATAAAATACAGACACAAAAACGCAAAATAAAAAATTACTGTTAATTCCTGAAAAATATTTTATTCAGACAACGAAAGCTAAAACAGAAGATAATGTCAGATTGTTAAGACATAAAAAATGTCACTGTCAAAATATTCGACAATAAGTCGATATACTCTGTGCATTTTCTCTTCCATCCTGTTTAGCGACCAAGCAAGTTGAATAAATATATAAACACTAACGGTCCACCTCGGCTCCGCACGGGTATAGTTATATAGCCTATATTAATCAGTGATAATGTAGCATTCAAATGGTGAAAGAATTTTTAAAATCGGTCCATTACTTTTTGAGCCAATTCGTTACAAACAAATCTTTCCTCTTTATAATATTAGTATAGATAACATAATATAATAACAAAAGGAGATTCCTCCACGAATGAGTAAAAAATTGTCTCTGTTGTTGTTTGTTGTTTTTTTTTATAACGGAGTAGGCATGCCTTTGACCGAAATCTCGCCTGGTGGGAAGCGATGATGAAGATGTAGCACGCTTGCCTAGGAAATATCTATTTATTTTTTCTTCTAAGATTATTAAGTTTTTTTTTTATTCTTGAATACCCTGGATTGTTCCTATCCGGAAAGACAGACACAGGTTAGGAGTTCCACACCTCTGCTGTTCTGTTGAGAAAAGTGGATTGGTAGCGCTTAGTGCGTCTGAATGTAATTTCCACCATAAGAGAGAGTCTCCTTGTCATCCTTATGCTACTGGTGATGGCAGTATTATATCGTGCAATTCTTTTTCATTTGTTTCCTAGCAGCGCCCCATGGTTTCACCCGGGAAAGTAGCCTATGTCTTCTATCTAGGGAATAAGCTACCTTTACACTAAATTTAATTATATCCGTTCAGCTATTACGAAGTTGAGTGTAGACAAACATACAAGCTTTCGCATTTTTTATATATTAGTGTGCTACAATAACAAAACAATAACAACACATATTGTTGTGTATTGTCGTATGTAACATGTATTGTTTAAGAATTTAAAAAAAAGTACTCTGTAATGTTATTGTTTGTAAATAATCCGTGACTATTAAATCCGTAATATTGACTTTTTAAAACAAAGGTATTACTAGCGTGCATCCAATTTGAGGTAAAGTAAGAAAGGTAATTCTCATCTATACTAATATACTAATATTCTAAAGAGGGAAGATTTGATTGTTTGTTTGTTTGCATTGAATAGGCTCCGAAACTACAGAACCGATTTGAAAAATTCTTTCATTATTGGGAAGCTACACTATCCCCTGGTGACATAGGCTATTAATCTATACCCGTGCGAAGCTGGGGCGGACCGCTAGTATAATATAAACAAAAATACAGGAAAAGTCTTGGATATTTATAACTTGAACGCGTTATTTTAACTGAACTCGGAAGTCTTGCTTCGCTCAAGTGCTCACAGCATATACGTAGTTCTTACACGTTCTTCTAATAATTTTCTTATTTAACGCTACATGCCATTTATGGAGCATTGAAACTCAATCTTAATTGTGCCGGAAAACAATTTACCTGTAGAACAGCTAATAGCTGGTTTATTGAGTGTTTTATCATGGGCAGGTCAGCTTACTGTAAACATCTGCCTATCGAGCTTTTGTTGGAGAGGCGAGCTTTTCCTGGAAAATGGCTTCAATAAAGTAGGAAGTTGAATGCGTACGTTATAGACTAGGCTTTTGAAAAAAGGCTATTTTTAAGCCCCGACGCAAAAAGAGGGGTGTTAAAATGTTAACGTGTGTCTGACTGTGACATCGTAGCTCCCAAACGGCTAAACCTATTATGATCTAGTTTTTTTTTAAAGTAACTTGATTGAGAATGTTCTTAGTTATGATTCAATCTTTTCAGCCGTTTGAAGAATATTAGCTATAGTATGGTTTAAAATAACAATTTATATTTGTCTTTCTTATCTTTTTATGATTAAAGAGCCTTACGTTGGTAGAGTGTCTTCCTTTCCGAACGTTTGCCAGATTTTGACTTTTGTTTGCATTTTTTTTGTAATATAATGTGAATGTTCTCATCTCTGATTTTTCTGTATATATTTATCTAATATAATAATTAAAAAAAAGTAAAACAGTGTTAATAATAAAAAAGAAGATAATTTACAAAGTTTGGTCAAAAGTCACATAATAACAGAAAATTGTTTTGTTTTCTTTCCTTTGTTCATTCATTCCAGCACTGGCTGAAAATGACGAAGCTATTATGGAACCTAAACGACGAATGCGCCAGGAGAGTAGTCATAATTTCCTGTGCGATGCATAAAACAAAAGAAGGCGAGTCGCCGTCGTTTCTTAATTTACGAGGGTGTTGTATGGCTCTGAAGTCTGGGTACAGCGTGCTCTGTGGCTCGTCATATCCCATCTGCAGGAGTGCATGCAGGTAACGCGCGGTCAAGCACGCACCGCGCACACTTGCGCGCGCGCACTCACACCACGCCTCGCCTACTGTCCACCGCCCGAACAATCGATCGTAAATCACATTCGATAAAATTATAGGAGGGAACAATGGACGTCGCCGGACAACATCTGCGACGCATAATCTGCCGTCCCTCCATCGCAAAGAGTCCGCTTTCACGCGACACCTGGCGCTGTCTCTGTCAAGACTCTACGTCTCCGAGATAAAGTCGACAATCGCACGTGAACAGACAAGAAATGTTTATTTTGAGAAAGTGCTCTTCGTTCAATTTTCATCTTTATCGAGCAGGAGATTAAGATGGCGTTGGATTGCGAAGGCTTCGGCCAGCGTAATTGCGAAATTCACGCTTCGCGGTGCGGTACAAAAATAAGATTATGGATTCCGCTGAGCTCCAGCGTTATTGTGATTCGAGGATCCGTCGGTAGGTATGTCTGGTGGTTTTACGACTGCTATTCCCGGAGGAATAAACTTGGCTTATTGAATATTGTTCAGGTTATTTATGGAAGACATCGCCATTGTCCGGAGAGCAACTCGACACTCGTCAGCGGTGGTGTTGGTTTTCAGGGCTATTGTGCTCAGCTGTACTTTATTAATTTTAGCTTTCGTAATGCAAACAGAAATCTGTCTTATATAATTACCTTTACAGCCCTTTACATTAGTTTTCTATTAGCAGTATTTTTTATTTATACCTAGGTATTTATACATTTTCATAGGTATAGATTTTTTTAAATGTTTACAAGAAAATAATACTCTAAAAACCTTTATTTGGGGAGTAGGGCAGAGCCCAAGCTGCCGGTGGTTGGGCTGCAGTCTGAGGAACCTCCTGACGATACGTGCCTTGTCGAGGATGACTGCCTTCTGCATCTGACTCTTTATCCATCTAGCGAGAGCCTGTGGTCGAGGCTCTTCATCATTAGGCCGTTTACCGTTTATAGATAGGTATATTAACTATAGGTTTATGATTCTCACTAGTATTATAAATACTGGGGTATGTTATGTTGGTTTGTTTGTTCCTCTTTCTCTCAACAACAGTAATGGACCGACGTGATTTTTGCATGAACATATTCAGATCCGCAGGGTGAACTATTTATCCTCGAGAAAATTCTTCGGGGTTTTCCACGCAGGTGAAACCGTGTATATGATTAACAACGGGATATTTACGGAGATAAGGTTGTGGATGGAGGTCCCGATATATCGGCACAGTTACATGCACCATCCTGGACCCGGGTATGTCCTAAAAATATGACCAGAATCACCGGAAGATGGGCAGCAGCGTCCTATTAGTACACGGTGTAGTCTTTTGCTGCAGTTATCACTGGAACTCGATCTCGAACCTAAATCCAGATAAAACACTCTTGCATATAACTTCAGTGAACAGCCATGATAGTTTGAATCAGACTTTAGAAGGTTTTTCAATACTCAGGAACTAAACCTCCAAAGGGCAATGTTCAGGCATCTAACGACATAAGTGCACGTATAGTGAACTACCTGCTCATGCTAGTTTTACTGCGCTCGTAAATATGAGGGCAGATATTAAACCAGCTTTACTTATGGACAATGCAATTATACTGCTGGGGATTATGTTCAAGCTTAGCTTAGGATTTGCCAGGTAAAGCATAGGGTGCACCTAAGCTGAGCAAACTATTGAATAATAGGCTTGCTTTTGACCGCCAACTCGCCTGGTGTAAAGCGATGATGAGGTCTACGGTGGAGCACGCTTGCCTAGAAGAAACCGATTCACTCGTGATTTGAAGACACCCAGATTGTAACTATCAGGGAACACCCATTCAGGCAGCGAATAATCTTGACCAATAGAAGTGCACAAAATTTACGGCTTCATAACATCATGTGAAATCCTCATAAAAAAGTTGATCATAAATAAATAGAGCCCCATCAACGAAAACAAAATTAAAATTTGTTCAAAAATAAGTATAAGTATTTCATGCTAGACAGCGAGCGCACTATAGCAACTCGGCGTTAGCGGTTATATTCTCTTTGATAGCAACTATAGCAAGTTATGACGTCAAGCCTTGCACACGCCACATAAATGTTATACTAACACACGCATTGAAGGAAAGGGACAGCATCTCCTCTCAATCCCCACCAAAAACTTTAAACGCTTATTTGATAATTTCTGATATTTATCAGCCGGTAAGACGGTGAGGAAAGCGAAGAGGACTGTTAGGTTACTGGTGCACCACAATCTGCGAGGCCAGCTAGCGAAACCAGCGTGCCACTGTAGCGGTTGGCGATGCGCCAAAAGAAGAATATATTTTGTCACCATAAATAACTAGTCTAAAGCAAAGTCTTGTACAGTTACAACGACGAACGAGGCGAGGAGGAGTGTTAGCTCTTCTATATAGCTCAGCCTATTCGGGCAAAAAGCGCGAAGATCTCATTCGAGGCCGACCAGGGAGTCCTCGCCTATCTGTAGGCTCCCATTGAATGACAATCTTCGCCGATCTTGCTCAAAATCTGTTATAAGCGTTTAATTTCAACTATTTTTAAATGTATCTCTTCTTGTGCATTGTAGCACAAATTCCACACCATGCAAATCTAGATATAAACTTCATACGATATAAAAAGTACATAAATGTACAACGATGGCGGACGGCCGTAACGAAACGTAACTATTCATGTGTACCATTTTAATGTCACGATAAAAACTACCAGATATGAACGCTCCATCGATATAATCTTTATGTCCGACTATTCAATATAAATCTTTATCTGAATATTTTTCTTTCACTGTTTCTATTTTGATTGGATTGGAATAAAAAATAATATAACAAGAATATTTTCTGAATCATAATATAACAAGTTTTGATTTATTTATTAAAACCCCGTTAAAAGACCTGATATCTTCAAACGGCTGAAGAGTTTTTCTTGAATCATAGCTAAGAACACTCTCGATCACCTTACAAACAAATATTTTTGAACTAAGTATTGCCAATTCGGCAGAGCAGCACAAGCGACGCAAATATGCTAACCTCGGCAGTGGTTACATATTTGAGGCGTTTGGGGTCGAGACATTGGGCCCTTGGGGACCGGGAGCTCACCTCATTTTAAAAAATCTTTCAGAGCGCCTGGTTGATGCGACGCGTGACCAAAATGCTGGCGTGTTTCTGGCTCAACGCATAAGCATTGCCATTCAACGTGGTAATGCCGCCAGCATGCTGGGTACGCTGCCAACTGGTAGTGGGCTTGAGCATTTGGATTGTCTTTAGACCTTCAACGGTCTATGGGCAGTCTAACTGTATTTGTAGTTTTAGTTTTAGCTTGTATTTTGTTTAGTTAATAAAGGCGCTTGCCCAGGAAAAAAAAAAGTATTAACATCATAACGCTGGATGCAGGCCGCTTTCAACCGGCCCTTTTGGAGATCGATGGGGAGGCCTAAGTATGTCCAGCAGTGGACGTCCTACGGCTGAAATGATGGTGATGATGAACATAACTACATACTAAGTAACTAAATCATAACGCGAGTATGAGCCGTTTTAGAATTGTTAAAAGAACCTAATCTAACTGACTGAAATCGTTATTTTTTATTTTTGATAAAAGGCTTGCCTTTGACCCCTATATCGCCTGATGCGGTCTACGATGAAGCACGCTTGACTAGAAGAAACCGATTCACTCGTGATTTAAAGAGACCCAGATTGTAACTATCGGGGAACACCCGTTCAGGCAGCGCATTCCACAGACTAGCCGTTAGTACAATAACAGTGGAATCAAAGCGCTTCGTACGGGTTTTCGCAATATAAACCATAAAGCGCGATGACGAGTTTTCGTGCCCACTCTGGCAGTGTCCGATAGAAAAATGGGTATTTGGAGGGAATTAGATCATGTAGATCCGATGCACACTCTCCGAAATGTATCCGGTAAAAAACCCATAGACTAGCAACTTTGCGCCGTTGCTCAAGACTGACAAAAAGCTGAGTCCGAAGTATCCGAACTAAGGATTCGTTGCTGATGAGCTTATTGGTACGTTTCTCAATAGACTCCAATGACCCAAGCTAGTATCCATTCCAAAGGCGAGATCAGGGCCCTTACGGCTAACTGTTTAATGCAATCCAGTTTAGGTGATGAAAAAATGTTGCGACCGCAAACCGTATCTGGGCGCGTTCGCGTGATTTCCCGAACTGCGCGGTTTTAACGTTAGTTTTTAACCGCGTAAGGAGTTTGCCGTAAAGCCCCAGTACGACACGACCACCACTCCATGCACGACCGAACTTGTGCTATACCTATTATTTTAGTTATGTCAGTTAATGAGAGCTTTTCAGGTCTTTCTTTTCAGTAAAGCTTCATTAGATGGCGTTTACAACTAAACTGGATAAATAATAGAAACTAAGCCCTGAATACCCTTTTGGACATTACCTTAGATTTAGTAACGGCAGCATCGCCAACTTTAGAGTCAGCAAGAACAATTTTTCAATTAAATTACACAAAAAAACTTCATAAAGCTCTCAATAAAACCATTGAAATTTGCATAAGCATGAGGTTGAAATGTGTATAAAGTTAAACCAATAGGGTATTTGACTGTATTAAAAATATAATTCATGCTGATGTAATCCTAGATGATTATTACAATTGTATTAATTACTAAAAACTAAAAAATATAGTCCTGATTTTCAGACAAAATTAAAATATGTTTTTCCTTGATCACGTGACTTGACTGCAAACACTATGTAGGTCGAATGTCCTTATGACGTCACAGAAAAGTAAATAGAGGCAACAATTTTATGGCGAGAAGAACTCGTTTGCTTATGTGTGACGTCACGCGGTAGATTTATAAATTGAATTTTGATCCGCTATTTAAAACACAAATACTGAAAATCATGATGATCATATCACGAAATTGTTTTATTTTAATATAATAAACAATTTAAGAAGGTTTCGTAAAATCAGTCAAAAACCCTATTCAAATATTAATTAACTAGCTGACCTGACAGACGTGGTCCTGTCTTAGAACTGTCAAACACGCATAGTTAAAATTTTTAATCTTATTTTTTTACACCTTGGGTTACATTATTGGAGTTTTAGTAAGGCTCCTTATTTTTTTTTAAACATAATATAGCCTATGTTACCCGGGGATAGTGTAGCTTCCCAACAGTGAAAGAATTGTTCAAATCGGTTCAGTAGTTTCGGAGCCTATTCAATGCAAACAAACAATAAAATCTTTCCTCTTTATAATATTATTATTATAGTATAGAAGTATAGATAAATAAAAAAATTACAAAATGCAAAACTGTGATACAAAACCTTCGTACAAAACAAACTCCAACAGTAGTGCGTAGCAAAATGATAACGCTACGAATTTTGCTCATTGTAGCCATCTCTACGAGTGGTCTTCGAAGCCTTATTTATAGTTACTTGCCCATAGTTACTTTACTAAAACAAATCCTAAAATGTATACCTTTTAAGTTATTTATTCAAACCTAATAACTGTAAAAAAAAACGATTATTTACTCAAACTTTTGATATCAAGGCGGCAAAGCATCCAATTTATATTTAAGTATCCCATTTATAGCGTTAATACTACATAATAATACTAGCGACCCGCCCGCCCGGCTTCGCACGGGTGTAATTTACGTGCGAAGCCGGGGCGGGTCGCTAGTTATATAATTATTTAAACTATCCTATCTCTCAAGTTGGATCGAACTGCACATGGTGTGCAAATTTTATTATAATCGGTTAAGTGGTTTAGGAGTCCATTGAGGACAAACATTGTGACACGAGATTTATATATATTAAGATTAAGATTATTATACTCGCCCGAGATAAATAAAGTGACTAAAAACAAAGCTGATTTCAAGATGAAAATACTTGCCAGAAAATTTAAATGATTAAATAAGCACTTAGCCCAAATTGCAGCTGCTGAAAGAATGCGTCTGACAGATGCCATAACATTATAAAAAGTTGAACGAAAACAGTATATTCTGATCACTTTTACTATATTTTTGCTCGTAAAATTGTAGCTGGTAGCTAATATACTACAGTATAACATTATTAATAGAAAATGTTTTTAATCAGACTTTTACAATGTTATTGCAACTGTTAGACGCATTCTCTCAGTGGCAGAACTGTAGGTTACTAAAAACTGATATTTTTTAGTAAGTGAACTACGAACTAGTAAATTCAGATAAGTAGATACTTTTACTACTAATCAAAGCATAATCAGCCGTTTAATAGTCCAATGCTGGACTTATGCCTGCCCCCCAAAGGGTGATTGGGCCATATCCACCACGCTGGCCCAGTGGCGGGTTGGTGGATTCACGCTATTGAATTTCTTCTCCGTATATACGTATGCAAGTTTCTTCTCGATGTTATCTTTCACCGCAAAGCCAGTGGTATGAAAAATCCGTACATAAACACCAAAGAGCTCATTGGTAGGTAAGGTTGGTCCGGGATTTGAACCCGCGACCTCACGCTTTTAAGTCTCCGAAATAGGCTACCTCGGTACCAGATGCCTTATTATGGATGATTCGGATCGTGATCGCGATCGCGTGCCATCTCACTTACGCACGTGGTGCGAGTAAATAGATGCGAACGGGACGGCATGCAATCACGATCAAACTTCTATAATAAGGCCACAGGTACCTACTACTCAGCAACCTACAATAATTCTTACAATAACAGATGATGACATAAAAATAACACTAAATCCAATACAACATTTCAAAACCTAAGATTTCTCGCAATAACACCTGGATATAAAGCAAATCGTAAAAACTGATGATTGGTATTGCGAGCGTTGTGCAACCGATGTTTTGGAAATTTGTCTCGGGCCTGATAAACATTGTTTATAAATATATGGAGTATGCATTTCAACACAGCTGCGGGAAAAGGATAGCTAATTTTAAGCTAGGTCAAGATTAGACTGAGATGTTAATGGTTTGCGGAAATGTACCTTTATAACATGTATTCAAATTTAATTTAAAATCTGTTAGTTTATTCCGTGAGTAATTGTCTTATTAGGTTTTCAAACAAATATTACATAATGCGACTTCAGCTCTGGATTTACGGAATAAGTTAGAGTCTGCCTCACGAAAGAAGTTCGCAGCAATAAATGGGACTATTGAGATACGTTGTCAATATAATTTTCTTCGTAAATATATATATCAATTTTATTTACTAAAACAATAAGGCTGGTTTCACAGCTGTACGACATACCTACGTGAAGCGCAAGAACATCGTTTTACAGCGACGCGTATTGTTCTCTAAGGAACTTGCCGTACACGGGCCTCCCGTACAGATGTGAAACCAGCCAAAAATTGAATTCATCTTATTGACTCCAAATTAAATTTTTGGGAGTATAAAACAATCAAGTTTTGAGTTAGCAACATTCCGTAGCATTAATTTAGTCTTCTTTCTTGAGATAGACTCTATGAACAATGTTTTGAGTTTTTTCTTCTTTACTTCCCCAGAAAATATTGGCGTGGCAAGTCTTGTGCATTTGCCAGTGTCACGTGTTTACATTAATTATGTACTTTTCAAAATGTCAAACTTATTCATTCGATATAATTTGCAGACATTTTTCGAAAATTCAAAAAACGAACACTCATTTGTCATTTAAACTTAATTATTAAAAAGGTAATTATCAATTTTCTTGTAACTTCAGTAGTAAATGATAAAAACACATTATATAAAGACAGTCAGTTCTATCTATTACATAATGGAAAACCTGCGTACTCATCCAATGACAAATGACAACGGAGGGAACATCCCTCCTACCATACAAACAAAGAAACATACACTGTATTATTGTGCCACAAGGTTGGGTTTACCATAGCAGAGTGCGGAGGATGTCCCTCACTATCTTGTCAGGCGGGGAGAAAGCCAACCAATCGCAGCGCCCGATCGGCGCATCGCACTGTCCGTATCTACCTACTGCGCATCCTCAGCTTTCAGTACTCATATACAAACTTTTCCGAAGCCCTTCCGTATTTTTTGAATATAGAATAAATATCTATCCAGTTTTTATTGTTTTAATTTGTGTCAACAGCCAGTGTCGTAGTTATCTAAAACTATCTAAGAGTAGAACACTCACCTTGCCCGTGTAGCCGCCTCGCGACCGCCTTAAGCCGCATCGCCTCCACCGTGGTAAACTGGACAGTCGCCTCAATTATTTACCGCGATCGATGACACAGAACAACTAGGAAAAGTTTTTGAAAAAGGTATTGTTTAGGCGCGTGGTGGGTCGGCTCGGCCGGTACCTAGAACAATGTCAGTGGTGCGCGGGCGGGCGCCGGGAGCGTACGTCTGCGTCCCGTGGGATAGGTGAGGTCTCGAGCGCGGCGTGTCACGCGAGCGGCCGGCGGGACACTGCGTTCACGTGCTCCGCCGCACACCGACCGCGGGGAAAGCGATTTTCACGCGGGAAACGCGATAGTGACCGCGCTGTCTCGCCTCGGGCCGCGGCCGCTGACTGTCACTTGCGCCGCCGACGTGGGCCTTCCTTGTCGCCTTGCTCGCGGCCCAGTCCACCTCGGCTTGACCACCCCCTTTATTGCTTTTACACATCAACGCTAACCTGAAACACGAACGACTTTTAGGATTACAGGACATGCTTTCACGACGATAGGTAGAGTTCTGGCTCTACCGATAATTATATCTGCTGTAATTTGGTGCTTAAGTAGATACACAAGCTTACTGATAGGACAATGTTAAACAAGTTTTATGACTAAACTCGGTTCAAGCATGTATTTGCTTTGACAGCTGCAATATCATTGTAAAAATCGGAATGAAATCCACGAAGTCCGATCACTTTTACTAGGTTTTTGTTAAGACCTTAGCAGGTACCTATCCGATATACTTCAGTATATTGTGACAGTTACAGACTATAGAAGTGACTGTAGGTATTAATACCCACATACCTAATGTCAACGTAGAAAAAAATATTAAGCGTTTCGATACTTATCCATACTTACCCACTTAATAACTAGGTACCTATTACACACCTACTTACTTAAAAACTAATTTAATATTTATACTATTATACAAAATCTTAAAAGGAATATAATTATTTTGCAGGTATATGTTACATTAGATATTTTGTAATAGGTTGGCCTATTACAAAAAATCGAATGTTATTGAAAGGACTACCAACTATGATCGGTACTTAAAATCGGCACTGCAGAGAAATCCCCTCATCATCGCTGAGCACTGCCCTTTTTATCGCACAGGGCCCTGATTCCGGAACTTTAACACGCACGTAACGCGCCGCGTTAAGTTAACCTCTTAAAATGTGGACTCTATTCCCTAGGAATAAAGACCAACTTTTCGAGGTAAACTTAACACGGCGCGTTACGTGCGTGTTTGTAGTTACAGAATCAGGGCCCTGGACTGCAGTGACAACTGAAAATGTATTATCTTTTCTTTCATTGAATTTTTCTGTGTATTAAGATGTTGCTGTTGTATTTGTGCATAAAACAATATTAAAACAATATTACGTATATTCTCATATGTAGATGTTTATTTTGATTACATAATATTAGCATGGAATAGCCAGTTGATGTTTTCTTTATGGAAAACATGTTCAGAATTCAATGAAACCCCACCTTTCACGTCTCTCCATTGGAGAATAAGCGAGGCAACAATTTAACGGACGATTAAACATTAATGACAGCAAATTTATGGAAAAGTTGAAAGAAGTTGGCGTAATCCGATGATTAGGTACACTCGTTGTTCGAGGTACATAACAGTCGTGCAATCTATAGGTAAAGAACTTGTAGGTACTCAGTTGCTAGAACTCAGTTTATTCCCAGTTCCGTTATTTAAAAAAAAACATTGAGCACATTAAGTACTTATATACATACATACAGTTACGCCTCTTTCTCATTGGGTAGGCAGAGACCACATCTCTCTACTTGCTCCTGATCCTGAAACACATATTTCGCTCCTTCTACTTTCATGAAAATGTCTTGTTTCTTGCTTCTAAATTATTATGTAACTTGGCAAATTATCAAAGTATGAAGTTTACATATATGTACAAAAACCACAAAAAGTGTATCTATGGTGCGAGTCTTCAAAATTTCACACTTGATGGTAAGGGCGGATCCAAGGGGCGGTCATGAGGGTCATGACCCTTCTGGGCTGGGTCCTGGACCTAGGTGGACCACTAATTAATATAAAAATTAAATTATAGTGATGTGTTATGAAGAAATCATATTATCTTTGCTTATCATCTACGTATGTTATTGTTTCAACATCGTCGTTCCAAAGAATATGCAAAAGCAGGTATTCTAACAGTAATTACATTAAATTCGAGAACACTTATTTCATAACTCCATCTCCTTAATAAAGTTACGTGTGTAATGGTTTTTTTTATCTTCTGTAAGTATTTTTGTATATTTCGAACTATATTAAACGTATTCTACACCACAGTCCATACTCCACAAGATATTATATTTATTTACTTATCCGAAGGTTGTCTAGAAGATGCTGTTAACGCTAAGACCTACTTTTGTGCCTTTATTTAATTAATTATTCTTGTATTGTCCTTTCTGTGTGGCAATAAAATATTATATTGTAAAGTCCAATCTTTGAAATAAGCACAAATAAATTTTAGATTTCGGAGTACCTACTTTTTGTATTATAATTATTATGTACCATTATTACGTAACCGTTGTCTACGAACATTCGTAGACAAGCTACGAGCGCTTGACTCAAGTTTGTTTTACTGTAGAACGTTGGCGGTTTCCCCCCTTTTGCCCCCGTCTTGTGGGTGAAAAGGGGGGGCAGAAGCCGTAAATATGATTATCAGAAGGGGAGGCGACGGCGACTAATCATATTCTCTGCAATTTACATAAATATTAGCGTGTTCCGTGTCACACGACCTCAAAGTCATTAGAAGCCTTACTTTTAATGAAAGCGTAAGGCCGATGGTAGATACTGGCCGGTCGGAGTCACTTTGTCTTTTTTATGAGTGATTAATGGAAGGTATGGCGGGGGAGGCGACTATGCATATTCAAAGAAAACATGCCTCGATGTGGATGTCGATTTTATAAGGATAAGTGGTTTATTTGCTTAACTATATCCACAGAGCTTATTTTGATAAACTGTGTTCATGGCTAGTTCTTAGTTTATGAGGATTTAAAAGAATGGTATAGAGATGTTGAGTTTGTAAATATCTTGTTTATAATGCTCATTATTTTATACTTAAAAATAAATAAATATAAATATTCGGGACATTTTTGCACACACGGTCAACTGACCACAAACTAAGCAACGATTGAAAAAAAGAAATAAATAGGATGAAATGTGAATACTTACCAACAATAATAAAAAAAAAGTAAGTTATGGTTGACATGCTAGGTTTGCTACGTAACCATAGTTTCATAACCAGTTACGATCGAAGCGAAATTATGTTTTGTTCGATACTAGTTACGAGCAAAGATTTGATATATGATAGTTGTAATTTGGATAAATAAATAAAATAAAATAATAAAAAAATATTTTAAATTTCTGAGTACGAACCAAAGACTTTCAAAGTCCAAGTCAAGGTACTTGCTGAGTTTGTCTTTCTCGGCCTTCACGAGGTTCTTCGGCTAGCACTGTTCAGCACTGGGACCGGTCGACCACCACGATATCAGGCTTATTGGCGACAATAGCTATTATTAATATAATTTCTTAGATTATCGAAATTATTACAAACGCATTAAAATTAAACACACCCAGTGACCTCACTTCAGGAACAGAATAAGTACGAATAATTTATATGAGCGACTATTGCTTACATGGAGAAAGTTTTGACTAAAATCATTGGCAGTACTTGTAAATAATTTCTATAGACATACATCATCTAAGTCTATCCGTCCATGAAAATGAGCCTCGAAATTCACTCTGCGCCACCATAGATTTAGTCATAGTTCCGCAACGGAGAGGGTTACACGAGTTATTTGTGCATCGTCGTGTGGACGCACAAGATGCTAAATGAGTAGCGAAGCAGAAAAAAAAGTTGTCCAATGAAAAGTTGTACTATGCCAAATCCACGAGAAACGTTTTCATGCAAAAAAATACGGTTGAGTAGCGACACTACCAACCTTTTTTTGTTTTATCATCATCAGCCAGAAGGCGTCCACTGCTAAACATAGGCTTTCCCATCAGAACTCTACACTGAACGACAGCCTGCCATCTGCATCCATGGGATGCTTGCGACTGTCACGACTGTTATTTAAGTTTTTTTTTTTTTATGATTCGATAACGGCCATAATATATGGTTAGTACCTATGAGCCTGTGTAATAGGCCAAACTCTTTAAACGTAACAAAATCGCAGCTACTATGGACAAAAAAATTATGGAAATAAGGTAAAACAAATTACAAGCCAAACAAAACCTACCTATTATCATGAACCATCTCAAAGCCAAGATAATTGCATCTGTGCCAAACCAAAGCACAATACAACCCCCATCCGGTGCGGGTTTCCCGACCGCTAACAAAAATAAATTATTAATTACTACACCTTAAACGGAAAGCAGACTTTACCCTTCCCATAAATTAGAGGGGCCAGATGTTAACAGACTCCTAACAAACCCCAAATATCTTGTTAAGCCACCCACAGTGTCTCCACACATACAAACATTCGCACACATACAAAAAATACGCTTTCCAAAAGTGACTTACAGACGTTGTACTGAAAATCGTTTTCTGGAAATCGTGATTGGTGTTTTTGACTTTATAGCTCTGAGGAGCCGTTTCTTCCTTATATTATCGCATCAAGATGCTGGTCTAAATCTGAAATGGCTTTCTCTTTCTCATTACGCAAACGGATTCCAGCCTTATATCAAGCCAAACAAGATTGGCTTTTCTCTTCACATGGAACGGTTCCCAGGTTGTTTTAAAGGTACGTACCGTGTGATATGATATCAAGGCGAGACAGAAAGGGACAGTAGAGCTCCTCAGCAGACGTTTCGGTTGCCATGGCAACGCATCGATTGCTCTTCTCCCCTCCCCCGGACCCCAGCCTCCGTATCCAGGTCATCCGAAGGCATCTGAAGTCGATGTTTGCGTTGAGATATAATTAGGTTGAGTTTTCATTTAACGAAGGCTTTATTTTGTAAGACTGATTCCATGTTTTGTATAGGCCTTAACTTTTTTATGGACAGGCGCTTTTCCTAATATTTTACAATTACATATATTTATTCTGACTGAATTTAGATAATGCAAGCTGGTGCTGGGTACGCTGGTAGCCAACTCGTAGTGGGCTTGAGCATTTGGATTGTCTTTAGACCTTCACCGGTCTATGGGCATCCTAACTGTATTTGTAGTTTTAGTTTTAGCTTGTATTTTATTTAGTTAATAAAGGCACTTGTCCAGTAAAAAAAAAGTGTTAAAAAAAAGATAATTCAGTGTGCAAGTCTCACCAGAACAGATAAAAAAATGCTGCTCTACAGTCAACAGACAGATCTTTTTCGTGTTGCTAGACTGCAGACATAAGATGGTACAATTTGTACGCATGCATATGTTTCGAATGCAGTTTACGAGCATCCCGAATCCGTAGTCAATAAAGGAGGAACACAATTTCATGCTTTATTAACGAAGGAAGCATCAGCACACAGACACGCACATTATTATACCACATACCTACTCTGTAAAATGTATCTTGAAAATTTTGAAATATCTATTATATTTCAAAAAAAAATTGTCTTTGTAGCGGTGGAATAATTTGTAATATTTTACATTTTTGCATGGGTTATGCAGCGATTCGCACTGCATTTGGTTCGCACCGCGGTGACAATCGCTCAAGGGATCTAAATGAATGGAGCCGTTATAGGTATATTTTTGGGTTTTAAACCATACAAAGAAGGTATATTATGTTATAATAATATTGGAATGATAAGCATCTAAGTAGGTACATATTATGTTATGTTGGGATGATACGCATCTTTGAAATTCGTCTAAGTAGCTTAGTTCATTAAAATTTTCCTATTACCACCAATTTCTGAACTATGTTTTTGGAAATGTAATATCAGATATAGTTAAAAAAAATATTGTAAAAGTTGACAAAGGGCACATCCCCAGGAGTCCGTGGAGAATCAAAAAAAAATATAAAAAAAGAACTATGGATTTAGCTACGGAACCCTATCCTATTGAAACGTTCACCAAGTGAAGCTTGGTGAAGTTCTACCTAGCAGTGGGTAGGAGTTTCAAAAGAAAGAGTTTAAGATAGTATAAGTTAAAATTTAATAAAGTAAGAATGAATTTACAGGAGACTGAGGGTCGTGTGAACTCGGAAGGTGATGGCGATAAAAAAACGTGTTGGTCCCTTGTTTTGAGACTTAGCTTGAAGAGCTGGGGCGCCGATCGCCGCGTGGCTCGACGCGGCTCGTGGCACGTAGGATGTCAGCAGGCAGCGCAGCGACGAGAGGCTTCGTGAGCTTTTCAGGCGTGACCGGAGTGCGGTCTGCGCGTAGTAGTTCCCGAAGTTTGTGCGTGGCCGGAGTACGACCGACGTAGTAGTAGGGAAGTAAACGTAGCGTCACGACAGCGTGGCGACTCGTACGTGGTCGGAGAATTGGCGTAGAGGGTAGGAGCCTGAAATGCGTCGAAGAAACTACGCATGAGGATCAGTACTCAAGAGCCGCACGGCCACGTCGTGTGAGATCCCGAAGATAACGGCAGATCGGAGTAGGTCCCGTCTCACATGACGTGGTACCGGCGTTAAAACACAGTTTTTGATCGGAAGGATCCAAGATTACAGAATGCTTTAAGAGCTTAGAACACAATTATATTATAATGTAAGTACGGCGCGCGTCCACATCCGCAGATAGTACGGATATGAAACGCACTTGCACTGCGTTTTAGAACACAGGTGGCCTGATGATAATTCAATTGACAAATAACGATTAGCATTATTTGTCGAGACAGATTTCACAATTAACACATTTAAAAGGCTTTTCACGTAAACTTACCCGATTGAAGACGGGCTAACCAGTTGATTGTAAGATATAAGGTTAAGTTCTGAGCGACTTTTTCACTGGAGTCAACTGCGCGTATGACCCAGTTTTTATTTCGAGTCCTATATATAGCCTATTCCTTCTAGAAAGAATTCGATATTTATATACCCGAATCTTTTAAAACTGAGTTTATAATTCCTTTGTCTTAGAACAAAATTGTTTTTTGCATAGCGGAATGAAACTGACTGACATTACGTCAGTCACCTTCATTCTGTCAACAATGTTTATGTCATAGTAGTGACCTTTTTTATTCGTTAAGTTTGGCTTCTAGCGTATGTGCCATTTGCCATGAATTTGGGAGTAGGTAACGATCATGGAACGTTACACTATCATATAGGCAGGCATAGGTATGGCATATAGTGGCAGTGGGCAGGGCACATAATATCACGCAGAACAGATGACCGATTGGGCCGAAAAGTTCTGGAATGGAGACCACGGACCGATAAGCGCAGCGAAGGACGTCCACCCACAAGATGGACAGACGATCTAAAAGAGACCGCAGAGAAACGCTGGATGCAGGCCGTTTCCAGCCGGCCCTTTTGGAAATTGATGGGGGAGGCCTATGTCCAGCAGTGGACGTCTTATTACTGAAATGATGATGATAATGATGATGATGAAAAAAAGAGGCGGAAAAACGAGGTGCTAAGTTTTTCGATACCTATCAGCAGTTCCATTTTACTTCACCAGATAATATTTTAGCTCAAACTAGGTTAGTGTAGATGTTATTTTGTGCCGTAACATCCACACGAGTAAAGCCAGGCGTAAAGCTAGTAATAAAATAAAATAAAGGATGTCTCTTAAATCCTGCTATTGCTGCTGCAAAGCTGCCACACCTACATAAATGTAACCTTACCAGCAGTAGGTACCTACTTCCTATCTCTGATCACAGCCATGACTAGGTACGCCTTGTCAGTTACAAAAATCCGAACGAATCATCTTACCATTCTAATCTTACCATTCTCAGCTGACATTAGGTACCTACCTCCGACCGTAGAAAATTGCCTCCATTACGTCAAAGGGAGTCCAAAAGGGCATGAGAAGGCCGGCACACTGCCTCAAGGAGCCCTATTAGGTCCAGGGTCCCTTTGTCAGCCGCCCAGCCCTCACGTGTCTTTCAGATAAGCATTGGCCCGACGGATTTCTTTGAGACTTCAAAGGCAGGTGAAATGGGAGCGAGGGCACAATTTGGTGGAATGATTTTCGTTATTTACCAACCTAATCGTGTTTGTGCGGGTTTTGATGTTTCTGAGAGAAGGTTAAGACTTGGCTCCTTGCGTTGTGAAAGCATAAAATATATATTGTAAATCGATTAGCTAGTAAAAGTATAATAAATTTTCTTTAAAAGACCTATTTCAAAAAAAACACAAACATTACCAGTACAAATAACAAAATAATATTTATACGCGGATTTTGAAGTCGGGGGAACAAATACAAAATAAATTTAGCTAAATTTAAATCTAAGGTCGATAATTTGGTCCCGCCCGACTTCAAAATCCGTGTATAAAATACTAGCGGTCCGCCTCGGCTCCGCACGGGTATAGTTATATAGCCTAATAGAATCGCCCATATTAATCAGTGATAATGAAGCATTCAAATGGTGAAAGAATTTTTAAAATCTGTCCAGTACTTTTTGAGCCAAGTCGTTACAAACATAGTTACAAATCTTTCCTCTTTATAATATTAGTAGAGATAATTTTGTTCTATAGTATATAGGCACAATGTTTGTGTTTTCTGTTTTTTTTTTTTTTTTGTCTTACACATCCATGCTTGAATATCTCCTTGTGTTGACTCTAACAAAGAGCCTGAACAAAACTTGTAGTTACAGTTTGTAGTGTTGTAGCGATATTAGTAAGCGCTCGAGCAAAATTATCCATATTATTCGAGCTGGTCCAAAATTAATGAAACTTTTGTGAACTGCCTCGAAAGTTCCTCGAAACCTCCTCTATGTGATAAAAAAAGAAACACGCAAATTGTTTCACAGATAACGCCGGCGTAATCGACGTACATCATCATTTCGCCATAGGACGTCCACTGCTGGACATAGGCCTCCCCCATCGATCACCAAAAGGGCCGGTTGGAAGCGGCCTGCATCAATCGACGTACATAGGTACATAAAACATAATAAAAAAAACGGGCCGAATAGAAAACCTTCCTCCTCTTTTGAAGTCGGTAAAAAATAGTGAGTAGGTAATAAAAACGACTTACCTAATTATATAATTATTGGAGTTTAAAATTATCAATAGCTTATTACCACTAGCGACCCGCCCGCCCGGCTTCGCACGGGTGTAATTTACGTGCGAAGCCGGGGCGGGTCGCTAGTTATATATATAAACCTTCCTTGAAAATGTATTTAACTGATGGTGAAAACCGCATCATATTCCGTTGCGTGGTTTAGGAGGAGTTAGCGGCCATACAGACATACAGACAGACGCTGAACGCGACTTCAATTTATACTATGTAGAGATAGAGATAGAGATTAAGACAGCTTATTTTTTTAGTTTTTACATTGCGCATAGTAGGTCTGGTATAGGTACATAGGTAGTTAGGTACCAATAGGAATTATTATTATTGATATTTTACAGTATGGCGAGATCGATAGAGTTCCGTACCCAGAGGGTGTAAACGGGACCCTATTACTAAACCTACGCTGTCTGTCTGTCCGTCAGTCTGTCTGTCCTACCTTTTATCAGATGTATCTTTCGAACCACAGATATTTATTTTCTATTCTGTGTTTCGAACTGTAATAATATAAATACCTATAGCCAGTTGAAATTTTCACAGAATAGATAATGTGACAGTGAATTAATGAAATAATAAAGTCAAAAAGTAAAAACTAAAGGATCCCACATTATAACAATCGTATTTTTTTACGTATTTTTGTATTTGCTCTAATGTGTGATTATGTGTGGTACCTAATACGCAGCGTCGGACTGCCCATAATTATGGTCGAGGTAGCGTTTGCCAGCCGGGCCCCAGCCTGCGCGGGCCTCCCTTGGGCCTGGCTTGCGGGTCTTGCCGCAATCCAGGCGGTAGGTAGGATAAAGAAGGCCCGCGTCTCCAGCCTCGTCCCGGTCTTGTGGGGAGCCGCACCTGGGTCCTTCCGGCCCAGTCCGACCCTGGTAATATACTAGGTACGACGGACAGACGAACAGACAAACATCGTAGGCTTAGTAATAGGGTCCCGTTTACACCCTTTGGGTACGGAACCTTAAAAATGGAGGCAAGGTGGTGACCAGTGGAATAACGTAAAAAAAAATATTATTGAACACAGTGGATTTATTATTAAGCTCTAAGCTGCCATCTATAGAATAGGATTTAAACTACGTACACTCTCTGTCAAGGATGTTGAATACAAGGTTCATGCTCTCTGTCAAGTACTATTCGGTCAAAAAGCGCCGTCTACCAATTTGTTAGTGGCATCTAGTGAATTTTCTAAACAAGAGCTGCTGTGTCGCTCTATCAAATTTTTCGAGATGGAACTAGATGGCGCTGTGGTATAAATGTGATGAACTGCTTTACCGACTAATGATGTGACAACCAACTAAGTCTAGACTAGAGAACCTGATATTTTTTACAATTCCAAAATATTACTATCTCATATTATGTATGTACCTATATACAAATTTAAAAAACAACATTGCTTGATTATCTAAATGCCAAGGGAAAAGTGGCCAGAATGTTAGCAACATTGCCACTCTAGATGGCTATGCAAATTTTTTGCCCAAAGTAGGTGCCAGCATTCCGCTGTAATAGTAACATAGATCTGAAGGTATTATTTAGAGGTCTGAGAGTGAATTGCAAGTATATATGTACTGAGTTATGTGTAATGGGGATTGTTCATATTTTTTATAGATTGTAATTAAAAAACCATCTCCAACAATAGACTCTAGATAAATTTTTATTTACAATAAGCACTGATGTCGAATATTTTTGACTAAATATGATTGACTTTTATTAACCCTTGAATTACGTCTGCGTTGGCGTTATGTTGAAATGTATCATAGCCATCTACACAAACAAACAAATAGCCAAACTACTGTGCAAATAATGACATTGACAGATGAAATATGACAAGAGTAAGTTTTTTTTTGTATAGACATCTACACGAACGGATTATTTTACCAAACTCATCTACATTTCTACAGGGAGTGAGAATTGAAATAGACCTGGCATTACTTTAAACTTTTAAACTGTACTGAGTTTTGGCGCCATTTTGGGAAAAAAAACATGTGGGCTCATTGGATTTTTTCCTAAACTTGTGTATTTTCTTGTTTTAATGTATAGTAAATGGTGAATTCTTATTTATTAAGTGCTTATAAACGTGCTCGAGTGTGGGAGTGATAAAACGTGGTGAAACATGTCTTTTCGTGTTGTTTCCAAAAGTCCATAGGAGCCTCTTGTGAATCTCCACCACTTTACAGGGGCATGAGTTTGACTAAACCGTGACTTACTTTGCTTGACTCTGACTGTGATTATGATTTGTTTGACGCTTTTAATACTATATAAACATGTTTAATATTACGACTAAAGGACATTGAATCCACGGTCATGTAAATTTACAAAAATAAAAATAATTTATTTGTACTCAAAATATTACTTATTAAGGTGAAACGTTTTACATATGGCGGGAAATTCAAATTTCAAACAGTTTTTTTGTCCTTGTGGCTAGGCCGGGTAATTATTTTGAAATGACACAGCGTTTGCGACAATAGTTCGGTGTTTTTTACATTATCATGTAGTTATTTATTAGTAACGCACCATATTACTTACATTTGTCAATAAACCGTTTGAAACAGCAAAAATTAGTTAATTCACAAATGTAAGTAATAATGCGCATTAGAGATAAGTATTACATTATTTTGTAAAGAATAATAATCAATTGTCCCAACATCATTATCGTTTACAATAATTACCCGGCCTAGCTACAAGGACAAGAAAACTGTTTGAAATTTTAATTTCCCGCCATTTGTGAAACGTTGCACCTTAATAAGTTTTTGTAATAAGCTTTCAAATATACGCAGATGTATGTACATCATCATAATAATCAGCATAAATTTTGTTGTTTTGCGTAATAATTACTTAGATATATAATTATTACAAAAATCTTGTTTTTTTACTTTAAAACTCGGCGAAAAAGGAACGATTATCACATCCCTAGTTATGTCAATAATATCACATCAACCTGTTTTACCGACACAGTCGAGCGCGACGCGCATGCGCCCCACACATTTTTATTTGTTCTCTTTTTCTATTGGTTTGTTTTGTGATTTGTGTCATGTCCCCCGAACCCCAGCTTGTCTAAAACTAAAAATCCATCGCTTGTGAATTTTATGTTTGTTTCAACTTTTACACGTTTAATAATTGTTTGATGGTAGAATTAGTAATAAACTATTTAGAGAATTGTGATGATAAGTGCTGTGAATAAGTATAGTCAGCGTCGGCAAACTAAAGCGGCACCGTGGAGTCACGTAAAAGAAGGTAATAAAAAATGTTTTCATTGTTTGTAGCGTCGCTTCAGCTGGCTAATATTGTAATATCGATCACCTCTTTGCGACAGGCTTTAGAAGCTTTCGTTCGAAGCCATTTCATAGACTCCAATGAGAATATATCGATCTGCTGGCATCATTTTTTCGGAACAACGCGGTGCACATGGGTCGATAAATTAGAATGTAACCTGACCGCTTTGTTTGAGGTACCTACCGTCCGAAATGAAAACAAAAAATTACCCACCTGTATATTTCTATGTATTTGGCTAAGTTACCTCCTTAAAACCCACTGAACAACGAGACATGCCCACTTAATGAACAATTTTAGATGCAAAGGAATACAAAAAGTAAACAAAAGAACACGCTTCTCTTAATACTAGCACCTCGTAATGCCAGATGTTGGTGTGATTGGATAGTAAGTACCTTCCGTGGTCATGCGTGGTCAGAGGATAGGGAACGGGATGCTATGAAAATGAAACTTCAAAAAATTCTGACCTGCAAATATGCCTAATCTATTATACGTTCAGGATATCCTCTACTCGGTCAAAAGCCTGTTTGCATTTTGACTAGTGCGAGTGCAAGTGATTATTGATTAGTAATTTTACAAGTGATTAAAAGTATACACTCGCACTAATCAGATATGGTCCAAATGTGTTTAGTACTAATCACTAAGGACCTGCATTAATCACTCGCACTAATCAATTGCAATCAGGCATTAAAGCCGCATTGTTATTAAAAAAAAAGTTGCTAACCTTTCAATTTTTTTTTGTCTTTTTTCTCTCCTGCGGACACTAACCACAATCTTCCGCTTTGGTAGCCAACCCAACCTTACCTGTTGGTGGATTAGCCCCCAGCCTTCCTGATTTCTGTCAATATTCTGATTTTTTATGGGTGTAATGTTCTTTACAATAAATCAATAAAATTAAAGACCTGAATTTAAGCCAAGTCCTACAAAATGGCTTTGCAGAAGGCTTTCTTTGGCCACATCAGCTTAATATACAACAAAGTGGCTTCATACCCTGTCGGTAGTAAAGCATTTTGGTCCCAAGCTAATTTAGACAAAGCGAACTTGCTGTCTTTCAGTACCTCCACTGCTAAAGCCTGACGGAATGCTGGCTCACACAACTAAAAAGAAAGTAAACTCATCTAGGCCTCCAAATGCCAGTAACATCACTTACTTCCCCAAGTAGAGAGAACTGTGGTTATTTACTCATTTGCCTGAAGGAAATTCATAGAGGTCTATTTAGCTTAGACATTTTTTTAATACATAATTTTATATTTTTTTAATAGTAGATAAGCTTGCGCTTGGCCGCCATCTCGCCTGATGTTAAGCGACGATGCGGTCTACGATGAAGCACGCTTGCCTAGAAGAAACCGATTCATAAATGTGGATTCAAAGCGCTTCGTACGGGTTCTCGGAATATCAACCATAAAACAATGTCGATTTTTTGTGCCCGCCCTGGTGGTCCGATAGAAAAAAGGGCAGGAGGGAATTAAATCATGCAGATCTATTAAATAATAGGCTTGTGTTTGACCACCAACTTGCCTGCTGTTAACCGATGATGCAGTCTATCATAGAATTGAGTATCCAATTCACCCGTGATTATTATCCTTACTCGATACCCTTATTCGAGATGGGGGCGATAAGTCCTGCACTCATGTCCCGCTTGGGGTGTATTGTGCATTTCCCCCTACCAGCACCTACCCGAGCCAACCCAACTCATTGGAAATATATCGGAGTGAGGCTCTGGGGCACTGACACAGTTGCTCCAGTGGGGTAGATAGAAGTGTACATAATGACGATGATAAGCAGCTGCTGTGGTGACAAGGATGAAAAAGGCAATGATGCCTCATGCAACCCGGTAGCGAATCTAGTTCATGCGTGATTTGAAGACACCCAGATCGTAACTATCAGGTAACACCTATTGAGGCAGCGCATTCCACAGACAGATATTGCAGCACAATAAGTGTCACAATTCATATGGGTTATCGAAATAGCGGCTGTCCTGTTGTGAAATTTCTTCTTATCTTTTAGTGGATGTAATTTTTTTGTGTATAAATTAGCATTTAACTAAATAGCGGTATGAACAAAAATTTTGAGTCGATAAGAGACAAGTGGCTAGGTTGGCATCACCCCTATCGAAGACTGCCTTAAGGGACAAAATTAAGTGCTCGACCATAGCTTCTCCGAGTGACTACAAACATGCTGTCGTCTGCATACCCAAAAATACTGGGCTTCAGCAGGTCGTTGATATGCAGCAAGAATAGTGTTACATGATTACAAAGAGCACTAAATCCTGGCAAACTCCAGCACTGATATTATAGCCATTTGATTTGACAAGGAGCTATCAACAACCACTTCACTAGCAATTGATTTTAAGGAAAGTCTGATTTCCAAACACAGTAGCCAGTGGGCTGGCCGTAGGAAGGTAACTTAGTAATAATACTGTCATTCAAAACCTTAAAGGCCTCTGAAATTTTTTGAGAAACACTTAGGACATTTCAAGCTAACAAGTCCTTAGAAGAATGGCTTAAATACGATCAGGGCCACTGCCGTTGTACATACATGTAAGTTGCTAGTCTATCGGTTTTTATTGGATACTTTGAGTGTGCATCGGATCTAGGTACATGATCTGTTTCAAATTCAAATTCAAAATATTTTATTAAGGACAACTAAAAATCCATTGAGTTAGTACAAACAAAACTTAAAATTATTGTTAGATAAAAATACAAAAATTCATACAAAAAGAATAATAATATGGTCTTTAAATAGTTTTTCACGCACCTTCGGAACTCCTGCACTAATAACGACTGAGTAAGTAAATAATATACTTCCTACTCAGTCATCACCCGCACAAAATGCTCGAGTATAGGCGTGTGAACATCTTCAGCCACTATCTTTAAGATTTGTTTTGTTTGTAAACAACTTGTTTTGTATAACTGCACTCGAGCCTCAAGATACAGGCCTCGTGCTTAGTTTGAGGCTCGCCGACAATTCTATTTAGACAATTAAATATCTAGTGTTTGCTATTTCTAAGTAAAATTAAGGTTATGGTATATTACTCCTGGCAATAAAGATAAAAAAATAACTAATGAGAATTAAAATACTAAAAAAAGATGTTGTTCCGACTTCCCCACACCCTCGTCATTAGTGATGCCATTTTCTTTCGAATGTTTCCCTCCTGCCCATTTTTCTATTGGACTGCCAGAGTGGAAACGAAAAAGCGACAGGCACTGCTTCATGGTTGATATTCCGAAAACCCATACGAAGCGCTTTAATTCTTTTATTGAGTGAACTGCTAGTCTGTGGAATGTGCTGCCTGAATGGGTGGTCTCAGATAGTTACAATCTGGGTGTCTTCAAATCATGAGTGAATCTGTTTCTTCAAGGCAAGAATGCTCCATCATATACCATATCATCGCTTAACATCAGGTGAGGTGGTGGTCAAGTGCAAGCCTATTCACTATCAGCCTATCACATTCCCACTGCTGGGACACGGGTCTTATCTCAGAGGGAGAGGATGGGCCCTAATCCACTATGCTGGCCCAGTGCATATTGGTGAATGTCATGTCTTTGAACTTTAGCTGCATCCTATTGTGTTCACTACATTATGGCAACCAGTTGAAATAAAACAATAGAATTTTACAGCTTTTATATTAGGTGGGACGAATGATGGTCAAAAAATTAAAAAGCTTGGTTACACAGATATAAAATAATGGTGGGTTGAAAAAGGCAGGGATGAACAAAGATATAAGTTTTGTTTGAGTTAGTGTACTAAATAAACCGGCTAAGTGTGAGTCGGGCATCTGGTTAATATCGAGGGTTCCATATCACCACAAAATAAAAAAGTTGAGCAAAAAGATAACATCACGCCCAGCCGGTCACCCATCCAAGTACTGACCGCCCCCGACGTTACTTAACGATTCGCAGTTGGCCATTATATATTTTTTTACTCTAGAGTTTGTACCTACAATAATCATGCCAAACTCGACGCTTGTCCGTATTACCGTTTTTACATTAGAACAAATACAAAATTACATTAACAAAATACGTTTGTTGTAGTAAATATAAGGGTTTCTCTACGGAACCCTAATTTATATGTACCAACAATGTTCTATTACATAATTAAAAGTAGGTAACAATGTTGTGATCATACACCCCTATAAAATGTGCTAATTCCAATCAGCCATTGGACTTCTTTTTCTACGGAACCTTATAGAAACCCTATTATTTAAGCGAGCCTCGACATGCTCTTGACAATGTTTTCAAACTTGCTCATAAACGAACATTGTTTTTTTTTTTTTTAATTCAACATGTGTCTAAATTATTTTAACGCCACATAAGGTATCTGTAAATATCCCCCCGCGTCCGTTTTAAATAGGCCGTCGACCGAGTACGGTTACAATAAGCTCGAACCAACCCACAGATCACAAGAGAATGCTTTTAAAAGTTGCCATGCGTATAGCCAAGAACGTTCTCCCAGCGTCGCCTAAAAGTGTACACGTAGGTATAGCATAAAGTAAACGTTTATTATATTCAGCAGTCTACCTGCTCGGGCGGTCCGCACCGGGAGCGACTCGGCAAAAAAGTAAAAAGATAATTTTTCGTCGAGTCGGGGCCCTCGGACGAGAAAGAACAAAGGTTTTACGCTCTTACCTAGTTATAGCTAGTTATTCGGCCTCCCCGCAGGTGTAACTTGTTATCTTTTACTGGGAATTTCTTTTATTTTTCTGGGTGTAGAGAAAACGTCTATGGCGTGAAAGTAAGATCGTAAACTGCTTTGTGTTCTGTTAGGCATTTGTAGCTAGTTATCGCTGTTACTCTGCTGTTCCGGGGGGTTAGACGAGAGTCATTTTCTGTTGACGTTAACGCCTACGGAAATATGAAATGTATGAAGATGACATTAGCTTGAGAGAACATCTCTCAAGCTAATGTCATTGTTGATATCATTTTCATACAATTTCATCTTTCCGTAGGCGTTAACGCTAACAGAAAGTGGGTCTTGTCTAGGCCCCAGATGTTCTGTTAACTGACGATGCAAAGCCAAAAAGGAGTATTGTCATTAGCGTCATTAGCTATTCCTAATGGTTCAGTTTTCCCACCTACAACGCCTTCGATAACCGACTTTGATAAAAAGAGGTGTTGCTAGATTTATATAGATTCAGGGTTGTTAACTGGGTATGTGACATTATCGTACCTACAAAAAAGCAGCTTGTAAAATGGAGAAAAAAAATGGCATCCTTTCATGTGGTATTGAACCTATTGAAAAGGTCTTATTGAGGTTTGGTCATTATGTTTTGTTCAGGTATGCCGATTGCAAAATATGATCAGCCAAAAATACCGTTGGCGAATTTGAGGATGACCTGTATGTATGTATGGAAACCTGTATTGCGTTATTAACATTTATATCACATCGCAATGTCTTCAAGTCCCAAAATAAATTGGAATGCCATGGAAAACCATGACGATCCTTCGACGTCCATGGAGACGTCGAAACCTATAAACGAAAATATGTATCACCCTATAAATTTTGTATTGTACGAAACGGAACATAATTTGAAAGGCCAGAGTGAATAGGTATCTTCTAAGTCTGCGTGCTTCATCTTCAACCACATCGTTGCTTACCAACTAGCGAGATCGTGGTCAGAGGAGGACTTATTCGCGTTTTTTTTTAAATCGAATGCATTTATTTTACCGTGAGTAGGATTTTAATGCCTGCATATTTAGCAACACGCGAAGTGGATTCGTCCGAATTTGGCCGCTCGATACCGAAGTCTGACCGAAGCTATTAGTTATTAGCGACGGTCGATGTTCATCCGGCTTCGATAAGTCCAGTCGTGGCGTGAGCGGGTTTTGAATTTTCGACGTTGAGAAAAAACTTGACTAGTGGCATTCACCTGACGCCCTTGAACCATTAGACAGTTCACTACTCAGCTGCTGCGAGCTGTTCTAGGCCTTGAGTCAGTCTAGGCCGTTCAACCTGCTCACCTGAAATAACTTACCACCAATTATCTGCTAAAATTATTAGTGTAAACACTGCTCTACGTGACGACGACCCCCCCGCTTCTATTTATATCTCCCTGGGAGACCATTCATCTCATGTCCCATTCTTGCTAAGGAACTATACGAAACATTTGAAGCGCCTACATTTTTGGCATAACTTCCAGTCTAGATGTAGGAGATAGCCCACAGCGAATAGCTCATGCGAAGCTTGTTGGCATTTAAGATACATGGTCATAAATTAAAACCCAAATTGATCAAGTATTCCATCTATAATGTTGTCTTCGCTTCACCACATGCCAGTGCTAGATGGATAATTATTTTTAATTGACCATTTTGTTCGCTTAGCCGAGGTTGTATAATGTAATTCAAATCAGCATATTCACAGCTTTGACGTGATTTGACACTTCATCTAGTCTATATAATTATGTAGACTTGTGTGTCTGTTTGTGGCAACCTAACTCCCAAACCGCTGAACCGATTTAGTTTTTAGGGAAAACGGGACCCTATCACTAAGCCTACGATGTCTGTCTGTCTATCTGTCTGTCTCTCCTACCCATTAACTGCTGTATCTTTCGAACCGTAATAGATGGCCAGTTGAAATTTTCACAGAATATGTATAATGTTACGGTGGATTAATTAAGAAATACTTAATTAAAAAAAACTAAATTGGTTCCCCATACAACAAACTTATTTTTTTACGTATTTTTGAATTAGCTCTAATGTAAAAACGGTAATACGTAGAAGCGTCAAACTTGGCATGATTATAGTACACACTCTAAAGTATAACAACAAATAATAAATAATGGCCAAGTGCGAGTCGGTGTCAGATTTCTGTTCCCAACGGTTCTCGTACGATCACCAAAGTGAAGCTACGTAGGGCGCTGCCGGTACTTGGATGGGTGGCCGCCAGGGCGTTGATGGGGTGTTGTCTTTTTGCCAATTTTTTTTAAACTTCAGTTGCTAACAAGGTATGTGGTGGTACGGAACCCTCAGTTTATTTGTTTTTGTTTTATCCGTGACTTGAACATAAAAATCTGTTCAGCCGTTTGAAGATTATCAACACATGTAAACTTGTTAATCATCATCATCAGCCAGACGTCCACTACTAAACATAGGCCTCCCCCTTTAACCTCCACATTGAACCACAGCCTGCCTTTTGCATCCACTGGATGCCAGCGACTCCACTTGAACTTGTTAATATTTATTATTATTAAAAGGCACCCCTACCACCGGCCTGCCTTCAATTTTGAATGAAATTAGATGTTGAGGCTTGGAATAAACTTTTCAATATTCAAATGTAGATTTGGCTACTTGTTTTGTATTCTACAGGTCGGCCCTGTTAAACATTATCTAGCCTTATTAATCACAGCCAACGCTGACAAGACAGATTATTAATGACTAATTATAACAATGACTGGTGAACAATAACTCCACTAGGCTATAGATATTTAATAAGATTCCGCAACACGATTCCTACAGGCATTGGGCCTATCAAGTTGCTGTTTAGACGAAGATTAATTGTTTTCTCGATGAATGGCCTACCTAAGCTCGATACTCGTGTAACTCTAAGGCCGTGTTTTGTGTACACCAAATTATTTCCTGCATTTCAAATAATACTTTCTATTTTATCATTCCTCCATATTATAATAACTGACCGACATAGCTGTTAAAATTTGCAAGTTTAAGTGGCAATGGGCAGGCCACATCGCTCGAAGAACCGATAACCAATGGGGAAGAAAGGTTCTTGAGTGGAGAACACGAACCGGAAGACGCAGCGTAGGTAGGCCTCCCACTAGATGGACCGACGACGTTGTGAGAGTCGCTGGCATCCAGTGGATACAAAAGGCAGGCTGTCGTTCAGTGTGGAGGTTAAAGGGGGAGGCTTATGTTCAGCAGTGGATGTCTTCTGGCTGATGATGATGATGATAATAACTGGCCAAGAGCGAGTCGGGCTAGCGCACTGAGGGTTCCGTCCCACCACAATCAAAAAGTAGTGCAAGACAACGTCATGTCCAGGCGGTCACCCATCCAAGTACAGACCGCGCCCGACGTTGCTTAACTTGATGGTGAACAGAAATTTGTCACCGAATCGCACTTGGCCATTATTTATTATTTTACTTTAGTTAGAGTATGGTACTATAAATACTATAATCATGCCAAGTTTGATGCTTGTACGTATTACCATTTTTACATTAGAGTAAATACAAAAATTAGTTTTTAAAAGTTTATATGATTATTTCCGGAATATTTACAGTGGTAAGGTTGTAGAATGAGCTCCCGATGTTTACGGGAAGACTGAAAAATGCGGGTGGTTGGTCGAACAGTTAAAAAGTTAGGTGCAGACGAAACGAAACCGCAACCTTACCACGCTAAATATCCCGAAAATAATCGTATAAATTTAGTGAACAACCGTGATAGTTTAAAACAGTATCTTAGTTAATCCGCCGTAATATAACATATTCTGTGAAAATTTCGGTTTCGGTTCGTTGTTACAGTTCGAAAGATACACTGATACAGCCGTTAAAAAGTAGGACGGACGAACAGACAGACAAACGGCGTAAGCTTAGTAATATAGTCCCGTTCACACCCTTTGAGGACAGAGCCCTAAAAAATTAAAGTCGTGCGGTTGTACGTAACGCGGCAAGGCTAACTAGGATGACCTTATGTCTCTGTATTTAAATAAATACCAACGTTACCTGAGCAGTTCTCTCAGAATTTCCAGAGGTGGTGCGGCTTGTGTTAATATGTATTCTTGTTACGCCATAGTCAGTAACCGCAACCTTGCTGTCGCAGCGCCCGTTTGTTTGACGTGTATGGATATAATTCGCCATTTGTGTAGGTAACCCGAGTGGGTCGTAATGTCGCATTGTTACTACCGAACCTATTAACCAACTCCAAGGATCCGAAGGGTATGCAATTATCGACACACGACTGTTTCTTATGATATCATCAGGGAGTGTGCTCTGGGTTATCTCCTTTATGACTGGACCGTTTTCAATATACTTTTAATGGTGCCGTCTAACTATCGCAGCCAGTCGCTGGCGATACGGGCTATAAGACTCGAGTTCAGAATAAAGTGCTTTCATAAAAACTTTATAACATAATTAAATGATGCCATTAAGCGTGTAAGTTTTAACTAGATAATGAGAACTGAAATGCAAAGTAATCCTTACTAATATTATAAAAGCGAAAGTAACACTGTCTCTCTGTTTGGATGTTTGTTCGCTTTTCACGACTAAATTGCTAAGCCGATCCTAGTTTGGCAGGATGATAGTGTACATCATATGGACGGACATAGGGTACTTATTCTCCCAGAAAATGCGTGAAAATAGGAAAATCGCGGGATTTTCCAATTTTCCAATTGGAATTCAGCTAGTATTAATATATTACAAAAAAGATTTTTTTTAAATAACATTAACCGATTTGCTAAAAAGTTGAAAAAAAGACAGTTAAAACAGAGATTGAAAGACCTCATCAAAACTTTTGCTGATAGGAACCACAAACCAAAATCATCTGTGTGTATATATAGGTATATTGTTTTGTTGTATTTTTCAAAAAGCGCTGAATCATTTGTGATAAAATTTATGTGGGACCACCTCTGAAGTACGTCCTACCAAACCAAAAAAGAATCATCAAAATCAATTCATAATTGGCGGAGTAGTCGCGTAAAAAAAATACAAAAAAAACATAACATTAGACTGCCCAGCCGGCTCAGTTGGTAGTGAACCTATCTTCTGTGCTTAGGGGCGTGGGTTCGATTCCCATCTAGGACAAACATTTGTGTGATGAACATTTGTGTTTGTTCTATGTCTGGGTGTTAATATCTATTTAAGTATGTATTTAAAAATATATATGTACGTATATCAGTTTCTGGCAGCCATATTACAAGCTTTGCTTAGTTTGGGGTCAGATGACCGTGTGTGCAAAAATGTCCCAGATATTTATTTATTTATAAGTACAGTCGAATTGATAACCTCCTCCTTTCGTCGGTTAAAAAGGCGAGCCCTCTGCAATCAACTCACGTACGGTGTTGTCAACTTTCGCAATCCCACCTCGCGACGCTGCAGTAAGGAGACTTGAAGGCTAAATAACATTCGAGGTTATGAAGCTGCCTACGTGAGGTGCGGAGATGTTTACATCGGTTTTAGACGAATTATTTATTCTTAAATAGAGGTATTTTAAAAATAGCTGTTAAATACAGTAAACATCTAACATTAAGAACGTTATAACAAAATCTATAATACCTAGTATGTATAAATGTAACGTAAATTTTTCAATATATTTTTTAGTAAATATTTAAGCTACGACAAACTTCAACCCCAAGATATATCGATGCTCTTTACTCTAAATTAGGTGCTACTAAAGAGTCAAAACTAAATTCTTAGCAAAGCAGCATAGCAGAGTCAAAACGCAAGCTCCGTGAAACATTCCAATATGTTTTTAAAGTCGTTAAAACCTTAATAATCATAGTGGCTGGTGATTAAACAGTGGTAATACGTTAAAGTTTGGAGTTGGGCAACAGTGCAGTAGGAACAAGGTTTCTCTGCCCAGGTCAACGCGTCCTCTGCAGGCATCCTTTACTTCAGCGCGCCGTTCACTCCGTTCACACAGAATTTCACCTTGTCAACTGCATTGTGTATTTCATCAACGTTCTCGTCGTACTAAAGGTCACCGGTTATACCATCTGTGAATTTTGTACAAACCGTCACCGTCTTTATCACCCTGACAACACCTACCATATTAAACTTGTTCGGGTGTCTTACTCGTGTGACCAACTGATTTCATTTTGGTGCCATGTCGACGACTATGAGTCATTATTTCGATATCGCATTTTTGCTCTTTTTCGGAGCCCAAATAGCTACTTTAGTAATATCGGCTGTGTACAATTCATTCAATCTTGACCGCAATATTGTGAACCGCAATTTGCGTTCTGCAACATTAATAAGTATGGCTATTAAAAGGACAAGAACCGAAAGCGATACGCCTCAGGGACTGCGCGTGATAAAGATCGTATCTCGTGCTCCCTTGCTGGAAAATTTCCATCTATCACTCTTCCTGGTGTTACACAAAACGCTTTCTTTATCTAGCGGAAGATAGAGCTGGAAACCAGGCCAATGTGACAGACACCACGTGGGATATTTATTTAGATGGAACACCCACCATTTCCTGCACGTTTCCGCACAAAGTCTATGCTACAATTGAAGCTTTAAGACTTGAAAGTAAAATGTTTTCGTTCCGTATTTGGGCAAATCCATTTTTGCGCGCGAGTCCCACTTAACGTTTTAATTTAATCTACGATAACCTCATTCGGTTAAGTGTTTACATTTTACATACAGATAGTAGCGACGCGTGGGAGAGAATTCAAATCATTAAATTTTGTGACGTTAAAATTGATTTCAGGATTATGATTACTGTGAGAACCGTTTGTAAATTGAATCAGCCTAATTGCTTTTGCTTTAATACGTTTGCATAATAATAAGGTGTTAACGTGTTGCACGATAGGCTTAGCATCTCGTAGTGAGCTAACCTTGACTCACTCTGGGTGGTTCCCAGAAAGGAGTATTTAATTATCAGCACTAATTGCAACGGGCGTGATCGATTGGAAACACCGATTTACATTATAATTACCCATTTAACATTATCTCCCATTGAGTTATGAAATTACACGACAATTTCAATATGAATAAATTATAGTGATCCGCTTCTCACCTCGCCTTGCCATTTTGTTGTACTTACTTGAAATGTTAAATAACCATAAAATTACACAGACTGGTAATAATAATGTATCTAGCATTTCAAAACGAATTTCCAAACTCTTTATCGGATTGCTGACCTCGAGGTCCGGGATCTTCTGGGTTGTAACTAGGAATATGTGTGAATTTTCATGTCATAAAGTCTTTGATTTTGCAATACGTTCAAAATACATACTTGTATCTGCATCTGTTATGTGTCTCAAATAAAAGCTTTCGAAGAATGTTCTCCTCTGCTGCCAGTGAAGCTCCATTATTTCAGTGAATCGCATGGCTCAGTACGAGACGCCCGATATCGGAATGGTTTATGGCCAATGCCGTGCGTACGTGCCCGGCTGCCAGGGGTGGCGAAACTGGCGAATTGCGATCCGCCTGGCAAATCCACATTTGATCTCCAAACGTATTTAGTGCCTACCCTCAGCACTAGGGGGATTTCATTCGGTTTCAATTCTAACATTTATATTTCTGATTGAATGGAAATTTCATTACACAAGCTATTGAGTGGTGACTGGTGTATGAAAAGTTCTAATCCTATTTCAATTTCTATAGACACTTTCAGGGGAATAGTTATTCGGTCAGAGACTGCAAAGAAACCTTTCATGTTTTGATGAATTTCGTGTCACGTCTCGGCACTTGGTGGAGTGGCTAGGGTCTTCTCCACGCTATCTTAGGGCTCGGGCACATGGACTGAGATGCGCGGGGGCGGCAGGCGGCGCCGCGGCGCTCTCTAGTCTGCACGCGGTCGGAGCCAGACGTCAGTTCGACATCGAGCGACACACAGACCGTGCGCGCCTCGCGCCCCGCGCCGACCAACGCGCACCATCTTCGTGAACATACCCTTAAGGTTCACTCGAAACTGTCCAACTGGCAACTTACAACTTCGTTATACATAGCTCTCTATTTTTCACGCCTAAATTTGTTCACCCGATCATAACTTTGTCAAAAAATTTCCTCCATCCAAAAGTTTATCGACCCTTCGCCATAACAACCCTTATTCACTTCGCTCAGGCAGTCGCTCCCTCTAATTATTGACTCCCCTAAAGTTTGTAGAAAAATCCGGCCGCTCTCGATTCTGCCCTTTTATTGCTTGAATATTTTTATTACTTTGCTCTTTCGAAATCGTTTCCCGCTGTTCCGTAATTCTAGCTTCGCGCGTACTCCGCAGTAGTTGTTTCGACACTATAATTGACACATCGCTTCCTCGTTCCTCGTCCGTTAATTGGACTGCAGAAAGAGCGAGATTTTTATTCTCTATCTATCCGGAAAGTTGTGATCGAGGTTATCGTGGGCGTAATCCTAAGTTGCCAAACGGTTTGCGTCACCGTTATCTATGCCTATTGAGGTCAATTAACAGGCGTTGAACCATGACACTGCGTTGACATTGACGTACTCGGTTTCCCTAGTGTATGGTGAATGTGATATCTGTGGATACTGGGTGTGCTGGGATCCGAGTTGGTGGGGGTGGTGTGCGGTGGATGCTCGAGTGAGGGCGCCGCCGCAGCGGATGTGCACGCCGCGCCCGCCTTGGGGGTTCCTGCTGGCTGGAATGCCATCTGCTCTTGACCTAACTAGGTAACATTTACATATCTATCGCACAATACGTACAAGTTGTTTGGTAGCTGATTGCAAAGCTATAATGGGGTGACCAGTTTGAGGCATATTTGTCTTTAACAAAGTCTGTTTTTTAAGGAATGGGTTTCCCAACAATGTGTGATATCTAAATAAAAATAATAAGCCTATATTCAAGACAAATGTGGCTCTAAATGGCCTGTGTTATCACTACTTTACAGCTTTGCAGAAGCTACCAAAAACCCTGTAAAAGTTCCATGTGACTAACTTATCTAATTCAACTGAAGGTTATAAAAAGTAGGTTTTTAGTGATTAAATTAGTTATGAAGCAGCTTAATTATGTGTAGTATTTAGTTCCGTGTTCTACGTCAAACACTACGCGATGAAACTTAATTGCCTTTACAATTCAAATATATTGGTGTGAACTAAGGATTTCCTTATGATAGGACTTAAACGTGAACCTAAGTGTTATTGTTAAGTAGGTACGTATATGCTATACATACATGTATTCATTAAAATATATTTTACTTACTGCTTAATCATTTGCTGTACTGTATTCTCTATTCAGGTACCGTCCGACGTAATAAACAGTTTTTATTATGAGTTATCATTATATGTGCGTAATGCGTATACAGGATTACGCGGAAAGGGTGTACTAAGCCGAAAGGGGTTCAATACATTTTGTAGAGTGTCAATGACCGTTTTCTATGGAACTGATGATATTTTTAGGATTCCGTACCCAAAGGGTAAAAACGGGACCCTATTACTAAGCCCACGATGTCTGTCTATAGATCCGTCTGTCCTACCTATTAACGGCTGTATCTTTCGGTCCGTATTAGAAAGCCCGTTGAAATATTCACAGAATATATTATAGTGTTACGGCGGATTAACTACGAAATAATAAAAAAGTCAAAAAGTTAAAACGAAAAGGGGGTACATACAACAAACGTATTTTTGTATTAGCTCTAATGGAAAAATGGTTATACGTACAAGCGTCTTTGGCATGATTATAGTACACACTCTAGAATATAACAACAAATAATAAATAATGGCCAAGTGCGAGTCGGAGACAAGTTTCTGTTCATTACCAAGTTATAACTGGTATCGACTGGGTCGACGATATTATTACTATCGCGGGTCGAACCTGGACTAGATTAGCACAGGACCGAGGCAGATGGCATAGCAAGAGAGAGGCCTATAGCCAGCAGTGGGATAAGGAAGGCTGTGGATGATGATGATGAACTGGTAATTTCACTATTGAATTTTATGGTGGTACAGAACCCTCAGTGCGCGAGCTCGACTCGCACTTGGCCGGTTTATTTCGCGATTTCAGAGTTGCTCCCATAGTAAAAGTTATTCGAAATTATGGGTCTATGGACCACTTTCGACTTAGTACACCCTTTCCGCTTAACCCAGTATAACATACATTTGAATAAATCTTGACGACACTTTTTAAATAGTCACATTAGATATAAATACCATTCGATTGAAAAGACGTTCCAAATGAAACCGCTGCTGATTATTCACTTATTATATCATTAATAACAGGTATGTTGAATGACTAATATAATAACAAAAACATTACTGATGTCATCGACGTTCGCATTACTAACCAAATGGATTGTAAAGAGTATAACAATCAAAACAATTTAATATTTCACTGCTCTAACTATCGCATTAAAAGTTCGTCGTAACCTACTCAGTACACGAACCACAGAAATAAATCACGTGATATTGTTTACAAGAAGATTATTACATAAATATACGGTTGAGGACCCGACTGCTAACTAGGCTTGTGTCTTGTAGCCATACTTAAAAACGTTACTCAAGTTAAACTATGCTTAAAATTGCTGTCTTTTTCGTAGTTGACCATTGCCGTCAGCGAGAAGTGGAGACAGCAATATTAAGCATAAATTAACTTAAAGTATAATTTTTAAGTAAATTAATGTTTATTTCATTACAAATAACAGGCTTAACGAAGGATTTAATTAAATACTTCGTACGCACATACCGAAAAAAATATTTTCATTGGCTGTTAAACTTCTGAGATATAAGCGTTTAAAGTTTGCAAGCTAGCATTAAATTAAAATACTTATAACATATTTATTTTTGAACAATTTTTACTCTATAATTTTATTACGCACAACTTAAAAACAGAAAATTAACGATAACTTAAAACTGAAACTTAAAATAACTAAATAAAGACTATTAGTGGAGGGAAAAGTCCCCAGAATGCTGGCGGCATTGCCACGTTGAATGGCAATGCTACTGAGCGTTGCCTCTGTGCGAAATAAAAGCCAGCATTGTGGACACCCAAAGCCTCCACCAATCGCCTGGCCAAGTCCCAAACAAACAAGTGAACAAATTTTATGGGCTTATTTATGTTATGTTTTTTTTTTGTTAGGTAATAATAATATAAATTAAGACATGCCTATTACTCGAATACTTCAAACAAATAGTAGTCACTCGTGAACATAAAATATGCTTTTGGAGTACTTAATCATTAATTAACGTTGTTCTGATAGCTACATGAGGAGCATAGAAGTTTATCATTGTGGTTAGAACATAAAACTGACATTCCCACTAACCACAATACACTTTTGCGGCTGCAGGATAAACGTAGACAACATAGTTGAAAGTCCAAGTAAAACTAATACAGGAATTCCTCTTCACATCGTCTTCATAGTCTGCGAGTTGATTCTGGCAGCCTTAGATCATTTATGGAACGTTTATATTCAGCGAAGCGTGCCACCCGCGTCGCTTGACTCAGACAGGGCCTCACGACGAAATATGTGACACCCATGTTGGTGGATCGCTAATAATAAATAAATATGATTATAGTTTTGATACCTTGCAGGCCATGTCCCTGTCTTTATCTGTCCAATCAAATATTTAAGCAAGTTTGATGACAAACTGCTGCTAATTTTGTAGTTATGTATTGTCTTTTCTCCAACATAGTATTTAATGTGTCCATTATTTGAAGAACATACTTGGACGAAAATTGGAACTTCGTGTCTCTTACCTAAAGTACTGGCGGCTAGTTTTTCCCCCAGTTTCTGAAAGCCTGTTGGCTGATTGGCTGTTGTTTTTTTCGTTCAACCAATAACGTCAGTTGACATGAGATTTGACAACGTGTTAGTTAATTTTTGTGTTGATCAGCCTTTCAGAAACCGGGGGTCTCTTCCACAGAAAAGAGAAGTAAATAGAACGGAAAAAGAAGGAAAATCTGTCGCCAGGTATTAATGCAGAACCTTGATTGAACATTCTTCCGTCGAACTCCGCATCCAAAGAACTTGGACCTTACCTTTTTGGGCTAGGTCTCAAAGTTCTTTGTCCGCATCACAATTGCTAACTGATTTCGAATGACTGACGTTTTGTTTATTCGGGTGCAACTGGCTACAACAAATTTCTTACAAAAATGCCTTGACAGCCGTTCTAATTTAAACAATATTTTTTTTCTTTTCTGTGGTCTCTTCCAATATCTTATACGTGCTTACAATAATTGAATGCGCAAAGAGGTTTGATCTTTTTCACGAAAAAGTGGCGAATGCACAGAGGTTATGTTAGAATTGTCAGACTAAAACAATTATCATTTCCAGATGTCTAGGGCTTGTGTCCCATGATTGGCTCATAATACAATATCCATCTGGTTATGTTATCTGATTATGTGGTTTCCTTTGCGCCTTTGCGGCTACTAAACATTCATGAACTTATGCCTCAGCTGGGATATCAACTATTTAAAAATCCTTAAAAACATCTATACTTGCTTAACTTCATTCATACCCCAAATCTTTGGGAAACTAAAGTATGTGATATTATACATTTATATCACGACTATCGCAAATTTGCGCTCCACTAAATATAAAATCATTTTCTTCTGTTTCAGTATTGCTATTGTTATGAATTTTACTCACTATCTAGTGCATAATATTATTATGTCCTATCTCCAATAGTATATTTGCTGTCTGAAAGTTATAGGACATATTCCGTGCATCGAGATACAATTCCTATAGATTCACAATCTTTCAGTGAAAACAGTCAAAAAAAGTCAGAGCGTCATTGTACATAAATTGTATCAATCATATACTTCAAAATGCCACATTTACTCCAATTTAGACGTATAATTATATCGCTTGCATAGTGTTCAACGTTAGTTGTCCGGTATGTCATCGTAGCTCTGGCATCGCGCGGCGTTGTAGTCGGATCGCGGACCTTGTAACTAAAAAGTCTGCGCCATTCGTAGCGTGCGCCGAGTTTTAGATCGGTTTTTTTGGCACGATTGTTACTCTATATGTATTGATCTCGATGATTCCGTGTCAAAAATTTGCTAGAGTAAATATAGAGGTTCAATACTATCCAAGTTAGTCATGTTACTGAAGTTAGACATCACGTAAATAGTTTCAGATGATATACAATTATACACATATCATGTTATGTTATCTAGTGAGCAGGTCCACGCGAATATCTAATATTTAAGGGATGTATACTTTCTTGTAATTTTGGTATCACAATGAAATTGTTCCGTAAAGTGTTGGAAGCACGCAATCTTTCGCTGGAATGATTGGTCTGGCATCGTGTCCGTTGTACTAACAGTTTCATTTGTTTTTTGGTCGCTTTAACGAGCTTTTTATCAACTTGCCCTGTAAGTATGTATGTACGTTTGTATGTGTGCGGCAAATCTTGAAAATGTATTTTAAACCAGTTATCCTCAACAGATTGAGCTGAAATTTGGCATACTTATGTAAGTTCGGTGACAATGTAATGCTATGGTACCAGCTGGTCTGATGATGGAGACAGAAGGTGGCCATAGGAACTCCTAAATGAAACGACGTAACCCCGTCGAGTTTGGGTTCGTTGGATTTGCCTTCCCAAGCACTATGGTCCTAGATGATTAATTCAATATGGCGGACAAAACGTTCTTATCTACCGGGTATCAAACCGAGTACCGGGTTGAAGGGTATGCTGAGAAGAATACGAAAAAGCTTATTAAAAAAAGTATTTTTAAATTAAATAATAAAATTATATAATATATTTGCCTCAGTGGCTTAAGACGAAAGTCTTCGACCAGTGTGTGTTGCCAGTGACCACATAGGTACGGCACTGAAACGTGGTCTCTTACTACGAGTCTTATAAGCAAGCTCACAGTCGAGCTATGGAAAGGGCTATGCTCGGGGTTTCTCTACGAGATCGAATCAGAAATGAGGAGATCCGTAGACGAACGAAAGTTACCGATATAGCCCACCGGATTAGCTGTTGAAGTGGCAGTGGGCAGGGCACATGGCCGATGGGACCGAAAGGTTCTCGAATGGAGACCACGGGCTGGTAAGCGCAGCGTAGGACGTTCATCCACAAGATGGACAGACTATCTAAAAGAGACTGCAGGGAAACGCTGGATGCAGGTCCCTTCCAACCGGCCCTTTTGGAGATCGATGGGGGAGGCCTATGTCCAGCAGTGGACGTCCTACGGCTGAAATGATGAATAAAATAATAAAGTTTATTTAACTTGCCTTGTTAGTCAAATCTTGCAACTGAATTATAAAACACGTTATCCCCAACCGATTGATTGAGCTGAAATTACGCGTGCATTGTCTTTACAGTTACCGCCGCAAAAGGATACGATCGATGTTTCTTTCAACACTTCGAGCTGCTGATTTTAATATTTCATGTCGCCGTAACGCACACATTACCATCGTGCACCAGCTCGCTGTATAGATAGACTCGGTATCCGCTCTTGTCCCGATTCCAAGAACTCCCAACATATAATTTGAGTTCAGCGTACCGTTTGCGTACAAACTGAAGAGTGAACTGTGACATCAGTCGTTTGGGAACTATGGAGTATGCTGGAGTACCGGTGTCGGGCTAACACATCTGTTCGGGAAACGTTCGTTTTCGGTGTCCGTATTTGTGAACAGTGAATACTCAATCTGAGGACTCGCGCCTGTTGTTCCTTTGATGTCGTATCGCGTCTGTCAGGTTTCCGTCTAATATATACCTGTATCACAGTAATATACCATTAATAACTCTATTCAATTCGTATACGTATGACTACCAATATACTCTAAATTTTCTACAGGATTCATTTCGGAGAATGTGCATCGGAGCTACATGACCTTATCTATCTACCCCTTTCTACTACAGGACAAGTAGGAAATCGTCCCTCTACCACCCATTGTGGATTTTCCTCGGATACGATACCAACCTTTTTGATTCTACGTTTGTAATCCGTACGGCCAAGGATTGGAACAACCTGCCGGCTTCTTTATATCCTAAGATATATAATATGGGTCTTTTCAAGGTCAGAGTGAATAGGTATTTTCTAAGTCTGCGTGCTTCATCTTCGACCACATCGTCGCTTACTAACAGGCGAGTTGGTGGTCAAACGCGGATTTATTCGCGATAAAAAAAAACTTTGATATAATTTTTACGTGATTAACCTATATCGATTATGTAGGTAATACGAAAAATTCCGTGCTAGATCGCAAAGATGTAATCAGTCATATAAAAGCATCGGCCCGCTCATAATTTTTCGCTCAAACTTCTAAGCTTTTATGTCAGATTGTTTGTACATAGCATTCTAAAACACGGAGTAACTACTTTTGGAATAGCATGCACAGTGCAGAATTATTTTATGACAAACATGTTTATTCACGCAGACTGTACGTAATAGCCTTTGTTTTTAATGCTTTAATAGGCAGCATTTAGTCGACGTTTATGGGTCATTGTACCTTATTTAGGATAACTGATGTTGTATTTGCAGATAATCTCATCGATAACGTAAATTAATCATAAAACAAAACAATTTCGGTCATATCAGCAGTCTACTTTAATTATCATCATTGGCAGCTCATTCTGATTACAGCAGGGCAAAACCTCCCTCCTCCATTCGCTAAGAAAGATGGTTGCCGAGCGGTTGTGCTATACAATCTGCCGGCACCCGGTTCAATCCTCGGCCCTGCACCAATGACTTATTTAGTACTTAAATACAACATTGGTTTCTTCATAAGGCGAGTTCATAGATTCTTAAAGGGTCGGAAAAGTAAAGTGTAGAAGGAATACATCGTGAGGAAACCGGAGTCAAGAATGTCCAAGAATGTCAAAAGTTCAAAGACATTACATTTACCGCCACAATGGTGTATTAGGGCCCACCCTCTCTCTGAGAGAAGGCCTGAGCAGGGGAAACATGATAGGCTGATAATGATGATCTTTCGCTAATGTGTAAATCCAATCTCGTTCATGTTCCGCATAATTTGGTTATATATCGGCCCGCCACCACTGGACTATGGTCTTCCGGGGCTTCGTTTCGCGTGGCCACCAGTCCGTCAGAAACTTACTCCACCTGTCGTTACCGCATCTGGCCAAGTGTCCTGCCCAACGCCACATAAGTACTTTAGTAAAGATATTCTGATGAACCTCTAAATGTTACGAATGTTAATGGATATAATAATCACAATTAGATACGTACAATACAAGAAATATGGCCACAGACACGAGTTTGCAATTTCAGCATATTCAACGCTAAAATATAATTCGCCAAAAGTTTTACTAAATACAAGTGGGTACCTATTTTCACAGGCGGAACATTACGCCTCGAAAATACGGATGCGGTCGCTGTTTAATTTGATTTATTCGCGGCCGCTAAGTTTGAGGCTGCGGGCAGCGCTTCTCGGGAAAAAATAATGAATTATCAAGTTACGAAACTCTCTTAACTTTAAATAGAGGTGTCTGTCGCGACCATAATCAGCTATCTGAATTTGAAATGTAATCAATTTGTGATGGAGGTTTGAGTCGTCCCTTTGGTGCTTTTAAAATTTAATTTCTGTCTGACTTTAACTCCGCAAAAAGTTGTTGCCAAGAAGCTTGGAGGTCCTAAGCGTAGCAGGCAGCACCCATCGTACATAACGATTACGAGCTACAACGAATTGTGACGGGCGTCCATCGTGGTACTACTTAGTTCGTATAACTCGTAGGCGGCGGTTCGTTAGGCGTTTCCGCGTTCGTCAGCCTTCTAGCAGCACCGTACTCACCGACAAGGTCGTGTGAACGTCTTTGTCTCTATTTCGTTGTTGCTATGCTTCAAAACTAGCCATAGTTTTGGTTTAGTCAACAGTAATCGTGGCGGAAGGTTCGTAGGTATAACTTTATAGGAAGCAAAGTCAATCTCGTCGCATTTAGCAGGCAATAGCAACCTTTTTTTGTTAACACCAGAAATGACATCACTTAACCACATGGTGGCCGTATCTCCAGAACCGATCTCTTCTAAGAAATGGTAGTTGAAAAAGATAGATAATCGCATGGAGAAGATATAAAGAAGGTACTCCAGAACTTCTCCAACTTATCACAAACCTTTGTTATGCGGTAAAACTAACAAAATTTCGTTTTGTAAAAGTGTTGTCTTGAAAGTAAAAGTAAACTGGATGACTGGCAAAGTAATTAGTGTTCAATTCCATAGTTCGCTTTTCTGGACATTGTTCTGCTTCAAAGACAATACCTTTGTATTTTATCATCGTATAGTCCAACGTTGTTTTTTCCCAACCGCAAGCATTCCAATCAAACTTTCTCATGTGTCAACAAAACTATTGAGTGCTCCTCAACTTAAATTACTTCGAACCATATCTTCCCGACCTTTCTTCAACCGATAATCTTCAATCAGTCTTGAGCAATCTGCGTTGATCTAACCAATTTTTATTTTAGCTTTGCCGGATTACCGTATTTATAGTCACTCATTGACATTACACCTGGCTGAGGTCACATACAACTTTCACCGCGGATCATTTAAAACTGGGCATTCGGCTTCAAATATGCAGCCTTTCAAGATTTTCAAGTGATCTTTCGGATTCCATATAAAGAACCTTCTTAAAATCAAGATACGGAAAAAGAAAGCCTCTACATTTTTTCACTCATCAAACTTTACTAAAAAGCTTTGTTCTCTGACTTTTACAAGGTATATTTTACTAACGATCTCAATACACGAAGGTTTTTAATTAACGAAATTGTATTCTAACTGGGCAACGCTCTAGATAGGGCCAGTTCATAATAAACAGTCCGAAATAAAAATGTTATTATGTTTTTCAATTACATTTGCTAGTACCGTTCGCTATCGTTTAAGAGTTCATTCTTCCGTAAATTGTCACTGGTAGCTGTTGCATCACCTGAGTTTTCTCAACTGTAATGTCTGTTCAAGGAACATTTAGAGCTGCGGGCGCTGTGGGCAGATATTGTGCAATGGCCGTTATGACGATGCATTTGTTCTCGCTTTACTATCCGTGCCGACATTGCACTAACCTATATCGTTTATTTCAATATTCATTGCTTCAGATTTCCTTTTGCACAAAGGAAAATAATGATTGAACGTTAGGTGTCGCAGCACTGTTGTTAGATGTAAGATCAATTAGATTTAATTCAATCGGAAACGCAATTGCGGCTACTTGCTCTTCATTAGCGGGTTTCAGGAAACTTGCGTAATGCGTAACAAGATCACATTTTGATTTTCTTAGAAGGAATAGCGATTTTGCTAACGCGTTAAAAACGCTTTAAAATGGGGATTTCTATATCTTTGGAGCAATTATGATTATGTCTTCATCAGCACGTTGCCCAGCTTCAGCAATGATGCAGCAGTAGTAGCGAGTTAACCGGACGTGGATAGCCCCCCTTGGTGCGTTGAACCGCCGGTTATATTTAACTACGACAACACGTGTGCCGGCAACACGACACACGATGCTCTCCAACATTGAGACCGTTTTGAATAGCTCAAATATTTTTGTCTAACGCCGAAACTGAGTGTGAGGAAAAGCATCTACAGACTCTCCTTTGCATGACCAACCTTGTAGGAACTAAATACACAACCATCACAAATGCTAGTCATAAAACACGTTGTTCACTACAGTTACTAGATGATTATAAACGCGATATTTTGCCAACCTTATTAAGCCTTCCCGTGAATATGGTGCATGTAACTGCGCAATATCGGGAGCTCTCGATATTGCGCAGTTACATGCACTATATTCACGGGAAGACTTACAACCTTATCACGGTAAATATCCCGTTAATAATAATGTAACTGCTAGAGCCATATCCACTACCTAGTGTACCAGCATTTTAAATACTAATCTCAGTGACCTGTGCTAGTGTAGTAAACAGCTACAAAGTAAATTTAACCATTGGACGCCACGAGCTAAACCAAGCGAGCTCCATAAAGCAAAATTCTATTTACACCGCTTTATAAAACCGACTAAAGACGGGCACTTTACCAAACTATTCATTCCCATACATGGAAAAGACTCCGGCAAGTTTTAAAGACTCTTTTTAAATTCGCGTAAAGGAAACGATGCTTTTAAAATTTTGCATTCTTGGTAGTTTTTAGACGCCATTCAGTCGCCGAAAGTGCATTGTAGCGCGACCCTCGGGGGATCAGCGAAAGTTTGTGCTTTCCGGCGAGGGAATACGTGTGTTTGGAGGGAGTAAGGCGAGCCAAGGTGAAGGCATTCTGTACTCTGTACCTGAAGATTGACAATGGAGTTCAATCAACTCGTTGCGATGCCCACCCACTCGGCATTGTGATTTGTGACGCGAGGCGAGCGATCCTCCATTGTCACTTCCTGAATCGCATGTCGGTTTATACTCTTCTAGGTATTTATGTAGAAACAATGGTTCTTAACTAACTTTGCTGGTGGTTTCGTAATTTGAATACCCGGTGTCAGTGCCAACAACTTGTTAAACTGGATAAAGATCTCCAGTCGTTCGGTATCCTACTGGTATATCTATTTTACTATTATGTACAGGGTTACTGATAATTATTAAACAACCAGGCAGGATCTCTACATCATATCTAAAAAAATTGTTCCAATAATTTATTAAGAAAAAAACTTCTTCCATACAAACATGCTCTAAAAGACAATAACTTCACGCGGTTTCAAATGAGGAGCTGCTCGAACATAACGTATGACTAAGGTTAGGAGCCAACTCTTACACACAAAATACAAAAATAAAATAATAATTGTTGATATTTATATCAATAACATTTAAATTAAATAATAATTATAGTAATTGCAGATTAATTGCTGAAAGTTGAATTACAACGAATTTTTTGTTACAGATTTAATAAATTTTTGTTTCAGCTTAGGTAATTTTTTCTCTTTTATGCAATTAATATTTTATTTCAGGCTAGGCTAAATTAACATCACAAAGCAGTAGAATAATTTATCTGAAATTCCTTTTTGTACTTGAAGCGAAGTAGAAGCGGAATTACACTAGAGATTCGTCACAAAAACCATTTTACAAAACTAAATAAAATATTATATATTATTTTACTTGGATAACCTTCACAGAACAGCCTTCTTACAAATAAATTTAGAAATAAAATTATCTATAAATAAAAAATAATAGCTTTTCGTTGGTAAGAACTTCTTGACTGGACCGATAAAAAAAAAACTTGATAGTCGGAATACAATTTTGAGGGAAATAGCAATTGGAAAAGTTTCCCTGAGAATTACAAAATCCGGATAAAATTTAATGTGCTTTATCCCTGGAATTTTTAATATGAACTCAAGACCATAACTCAAACAAATTTATTTAGATTTGGACTAGACAACGTCTGTCGGGTCAGCTAGGAACAAAATTATAAATTTACTTCTTTAGTTTTATAAAAAGTCGTGGAACAAAAGTTGTTTAAGTATGATGTATGGAAGCTGCCTACCAGAAGTTAGCTAATTATCAATAACCCTGTATATTATGCTTCCTTAGTATCTGTTCATAATTCCAAGACTCCTTTTACAAAACCAAATAATCCGATATTCTACAACTGGACTTTAAGGCAAATGTCTCAACTTCTACGCTCTCTGACCTAACTTACAACTTCTACGGTTAATTTTCATTAGAGTTTAGCACGTCTGAGAATGTATATAATACAGACTCGCCACACTATAACTAGCGAAGTCGCAACGTGCAAAGTAGTTAAAACTAAAGAGGATTGGACGTAAGTCGGCGCCTGGCGTCAGTCTAAGCAAGGCTATCGATTGGATTGCGTTGGCGTTACTATTAGGCTATACGCCTCCAGCCGCATAATCCGCATAACATGCAAGACTTGGTGTGACATATTTATTAACCGCAAGTATTTCCCAACTTTTCCCGCATAAATAAATTCCCCATAAGTCGCGCTTCGACCTAACTCAGCTGCCTCCTGCAAATTTTCAGTCAACAGAATTGTTTTCGGAAAATTTTAAGTTGAATTTCCATTAAAACCGTTCCCCTGCATCGCGAAAAAATGGCCGCACGAATTCGAAGGAGAGTGAGCGTGGTGCGAACTCAACGCAGCCGAGGGTATTGATCGGCGTGCGCGCGCACCCTACCAGTGTATACAGGCGCGTTCCTACGACACGCCACAACAACTCGAGTGAACACTCGGCCCTATCCGAGGACCATTCACAGCTGGAGATGTGACCGTAATGAGGGATCGTCAAGCCCTTAAATACTATTGAACAGGTTGTCGTCGCACGACCTACATTTCGTTCTATTTAATACAACTCATCTAAATTGATATTGAAATGTCCAACTCAACAGTTATCGTCACTAAGCTTTCAGTGAAATGTAATTGGCGCGATCAGCTGTGCCCGTTCTTTGGCAGCAGCTCGGCATCGCTTATCTGGCGTCCTCGGGCGTGATTAATCACCCCGTTAAATCTCCAGACCCTCGCCGCACGGACAAACGTTCCCTGTCGGCTGATAGAGCCAACTTAGCTGTTTTGCTATTCAAATCATTTAGAACGTCGGATTCGCACTCTTCGCCTTGAAGAAACAACATTTTATTACGTTATTTTAACTAAACATTTTTATGTCATACTTCCGTATAAAAATAAATGGCATTGCATTAATAATGTTCAGTACCTGTTAAATAACAGTTCTAACAATATGTTTATATATCAATCAAGAGATTAATCAAACTTCTAGCAGCTTTAAAGTTTTAATAACGTTAATGGCGGAGCAGCGTTGATTAAAACGGATAATATTTAATTAAACAATTCTAACACAAGAGAGAGATCAAACCCTTGTTTAACCCTCGAGGACTGCGCGGTATCGAATTGCCGACTGTCTTCATAGACGCCTCGCTATTCTCGGAGGTCGGATAAACTGCTACCAACGTTTTTAAGAGAAATGAGACGCGTTAAAGCAGAGACCTTTTTGGGATTAATATTCTGCTGGGTTTCTGGTACCTTACCTTTTCCCTTTCTAACATATCAATTTATATGTATTTACTAAGGAATCTATTTATACAGAAAACGTTAGATTTCAACATTTAACATGGCTTTATGAATTTATTAACTTTATCTTTGGGAAAAAATATATAAACATCTAGATAACGACAACTATTTACCTTGATATTGTCATATTGTAATCTCGATTAAAGTTTAGTAGTGTTTGGTATTTACTACGTAAACAAATAAATGAAAGTAAGCTACTGTCGATTTTGCATAAAATATTTACGACGTTTAAATTGTAGAATTAACGACGAAATTTTATGGCATATCCCGTAATTGTCTGTAGTTTACACGTCGCGTCGGTGGTCCATTAATTTAAATTATTTGTGTGTTTTATTAAGAGTATGCAGTGATGCGGTCAATTCATCGCACTTAATTGGTGTCACGAGTCTGACCACGTTATTAACTTATCAATAACGGTGGAAATCCACTCCAACATCGTCGATTTCCTGTAAAATGTAGCTAGCAGAGGATCCTGTTCATAATGCATGCATAATGATTTCCAGCGACCCTGGATCAGTACACTTGACTGCTGACCTTGTTTCATTCGCCGCAAATGTGGTTGTCTATTACTTTACTGCCTCTTCTACTGGTCGGAGGCTCGCGAGGTCGCCCGACACGTTTGGCGCTTGATTGTTGATGTTCTACTCGAATGATGTGCCTACGCCCTCTAGATTTCGACGCAATGTGCCAAGAAACGCAAATGTAAAAAAAACGCATTCTGCCACATACGCACAACACCAAATACGCAGTTAACCAAATACGCAATTTACCATTACGCAGGTTAACAAAGAACCGAAGAATCCAACTCGGATGGGCAGCGTTCGGGAAATTGCGTGACATCTTCTCGTCCAAGATACCACAGTGCCTCAAGACGAAGGTCTTTGACCAGTGTGTGTTGCCAGTGATGACATATGGTACTGAGACGTGGTCCTTAACTGTTGGCCTTTTGGAAAAACTCAGAGTCACACAGCGGGCAATGGAGAGATGCTATGCTCGGAGTTTCTTTGCGCGATAAAATCCGAAACGTGGATATTCGCCAAAGAACCAGAGTCACCGACATAGCTGTTAAAATTTGCAAGTTGAAGTGGCAATGGGCAGGCCACATCGCTCGAAGAACCGATAACCGATGGGGAAGAAAGGTTCTGGAGTGGAGACCACGAACCGGAAGACGCAGCGTAGGGAGGCCCCCCACTAGATGGACCGACGACATTGTGAGAGTCGCGGGCATCCAGTGGATGCAAAAGGCAGGCTGTCGTTCAGTGTGGGGGTTAAAGGGGGAGGCCTATGTTCAGCAGTGGACGTCTTCTGGCTGATGATGATGATGATGATGAGGTTAACAAAAACGCATATGGCCAAAAAATATTACGCAGGTTGCCAAAGCAGGCGTTTGAATTTGACTTGACCGTGACTTACTTTGCTTGACTCTGACTGTGACTTAGACTGCACATTGCGCAATCCGCTGTAAGTTGAACTTTTACCACAAACCCAACGCTAATGGCCAGTACTTGACTTTTTTATTACACCGATTGGTGTTTTAATCACCCTGCTCACCTATAATATTATCATTATGAATTTACTGGTTATGAAGTGACTGTGTGGCAGTTACCGAGGCGAGTCGGCTCTAGAACTTGACCTCCTTAGGAAAACATGTTTGGATTTTAGCATTATGCAATTAATGAGATGCTGTTTATGTTTTACGCAATATAGCTTTAATGTAATGTCCTTCACGGTCTAGGTCATAATACACTGACATTGGGATCTCTAGCTGAGTTACATCATTATGTTATTTGTATTTTCATATGTATTTATACGTACCAAAGGTCACCAAACGGTCGGCGCCGACTCGAATATGAACTGGTTAAGAGCCTGTTTGCCTTTCTAAAGTGTCCGACCATCTTGTCGAGGCGATATATTCCATGAAAGTTTCGCCCCGAACGTTAGAGGGCATTTACAGCAAAGTTTGGTAATATTAGGACGTTATATTTATCGTTGTATTTGAGCTCGGGGTGGGATAAAGTTCACTATTCATAACGGCTATACCGCTCGGCCTCCTGCGGCACATTGATCTAACCCATATCCCCGACATAAAACGTGTCTGCCGCGAGAACAGCCGTTTTGTCAAGTAATATTCAGTTCCAAGATACAGTCACGTCGTCTAAAGAGAGATAATACACAGATGAGACATGTAGCAGTAGGTGCCGTAATGCCAACATAATTTTGTCTACATCTTTTCTTAGCATATACATTTGCTGGATTATCTTGTAAAGGATCTTTCTTGGAAACCTTCAATGAAGTTAAGCTCGCTTTTTTTAGTTTTTGAGTGACTGGTATTTATTATTACGGAAGATTTGGCGTCAAGGTGATAAAGGCCATGGATTATTAAAAACGTTATCAACTAACAATCATCCTCTGTCTATGTTTCAGGTAATTCTACTCAACCTTGTCTTAACGACTTAAAGTCAGTAAGTCTTTGTTTGTAAGTAGAATTTTTAACAAAACTGCAGGTTGATACGATCTTTTGACATAATGCTGCTCTTAATCAAGATAAAGTGTTATTTCTCTATTCAATAGATAATATTCATAGTGTGACAAAGAGCATGCTCCAATAATCCTTGCTGAATCTTGCACTCCTGCGGCAAAAAAAGAAATTTCTTCGAATTTCTAGTTACGAAGGCTCTTCAAACCTTCGACCAAAATAAAATGAATGGACGGGCCCAGAAGAAGCGCATTTTTAAGATTACAAAGTGAGCGCCGGCGCTCACTTCGTTTCGTTTCAGTCGGTCACTAGCCGTAGGAAGTACAACGCGAGACTTCTTACATGATACCGAAACATCTGACAAAATTATGCTTTCGTGTGCTTTCTCGAAGTGTAAATACACAACCAAATACAGCTATACATTTTTTGTAACAAATATACTTTACATGGTTGTAATTAGGTGTTGAAGTATATGTCCGACGGTTTTGACTCGTTTTTACTGAGAAAGTTCAATGGTTATGGCCCGTCCATTCATTTTGGTCGAAGCTTCAAACTGATACTATTTAGACCTATAGAAAAACACGATAATAAGCATTTGGTTGAGCTGCACGTAAGAAAACAATCCTGACTAGCCTTAACAGCTCTAGTCTTTATATATGGCGGTGTAACGGCTTCCGCGCCAGGGCACCACCATCAAGAGCGGAAGAAAAACCTGTGCAAGAGTAACGGCACCCGCAGATGCAGCTATCTGCAGCAACTTGACACACTTACTGCAAGTGTAACTAATCGCAAGATTCGTATCTAACTCTACAGTAACATCAATCATGACTGCTTTCTACGTTGGAAAAGCTGTGCTCGTGTTAGACAAGTGTAACTAAATGGCGTTGAACACGCCTGTTGTCCCTTTGATCAACTGCGGATGCTGCGCTCAAAAGTACAATCATGCTTTATATATAGATCGCTAGGCTTGAAAGCGTGAGGTCGCGGGTTCAAATCCCGGGCCCGTACCATTGAGCTCTTTGAAGTTTATGTACGGACTTTCATACCACTGGCTTTTCAGTGAAGGAAAACATCGTAAGGAAACCTGCATACGTACGGAGAAGATATTCAATGGCGTATTTGAATCTACCAACCCGCAACTGGGCAGCGTGGTGGATATGGCAATCACCTTTCGGGGGTAGGCCAAAATCCAGCAGTGGAGTTTTAAAAGGCTGATTATGCTAAGCTCGTTTGTAAGAAAAAAAATATGTATCGCGAATCACGATAAGGACGCTGAAAGTTTGTTGAACACCATGCTTTGAAGACACACTTAACTAACTTATAACTTAACTTACTTGATTAAGAGCAGCATTATGTTAAACCTTGAAAGTCAGAATTATTATTAACAGGGAATAATAGACCTGCAGAATTTTATTATACGCACCATAAAGATAAGAGCCACATTCAATGAATGATTATAAGCAGGCATATCGCCCATCGTGAAAACGCTATGTCATGGGTGGGGTGATCCATTCGTATATACTCTACCACGAATAATACGAAAAATAAAAGTGGTGAATGTCAATCATCCACTTTATTAGTTCAAATACCAAGAACATCAATTTCTGATAAATTATTCTGTCTCCATTACCTTCGAAATCTACCAATCGAACGGTGTGCGGGCAAGCTCGTGCCTTTGTCGGAAATTTGTTATCTACCTTCGATAAAATAATCGTTCTTTTATATCATATCACATTTTGTTTACATTATTGAACGTGCATTGTGAACAAATTAACTGCGCCTTCTGTTTACGATCAGATTCTGAAATGGTCTATCTATATCTAGTCTAGGTATGGTTATGTCATATCATATATTAAGTTGATTATACCCATTAATTAACTAGGTTTTTTTTTTTTATAAAATAATTAATAATACAAAATCGTCACAAACATCAAAATATGCGTCAAATATATGCAAAAATTTAATGTTTATTAAATTAAAAAGGTCTTTTAATCTAATGTATCTTTAGATTTAGCTAATTTTGTAAGTGACTAAGTGTAAGTGGAATCTCTGACTCTAGAAATAATTAAATACGTAGTTTGTCGCTATCTCGATGAACCATGAGACATGTTTGACAGAAGTGTTTCCAGCACGTATCGGCAGGGCAATGGTATCGATAAGGCAAACGTCTAACGGAGCTAGTTGCGTGGGGGAAATGGACCGCGCCAAGAGCGTGTGCGCACACCGGTATCATAGATCGTCACCGGTCCCAGTTGCTTTCGGCACGCTGCACCGTGCACGAGTGTTTACAATTCTCAATATTTTGGTGTTGCAACTGAGTTAATCGTTCGATAGTTATGTGCATATTGTTAATCGGAGTGAAACTCTACATTCGGAACAGTGAACTTCGGTGCAGCTGATAATGGAATCGATAATCGAGTCGGCGACGCTGTGCTCTATTTGAGGTACCTAAGTACCCATGTTGATAACTTGTGTTGTGGTTAGGTACCAGATAAGTTTACGAGTTGAACTTCAACTAAGTTGTACAGAGATATTCGGATTACTTATCAATCTTTAATATTTTCTAGAGCTCTTTATATCCTTTAAACAGTTTAAACCATTTGAAATATCGTTTCATTAAATAATCCGGGAGTTCAAATTCCATATCAATTCTTGGTCCCTCGGTACATTTTATATCCAACCCTGAAATATCTCTCTATCCTGGGCCGTCTTTAAAAGCTTCATTAAAACTTATTACGTATTAAATTATTCCCTCTACGATTTATTAAGGTATTAATTTTGTTTAATATTAGCTTGAATTAAATTAACCAAATTTAAAATGTATTAATTTTGCTAATGAATCAAGTTCTTCACTCACTCACTTCAGATATGGAATCAACTTAATCATAGTATTTTATAAGATAATATACTCCATTAGATGATATTCGTATGTATCATAAATTGATTGATTTACATACCTACTTCAGCGGTGGAATAATCCATACTATTATAACCAGAACTATATAATTGCTTACCGGATTCTTTTTTGCGTCATCGAAAAATCGATAATATTATTCTTGGATTAGTCCTTGAACAAAACATTTCCATATTCCATTGCCATAGGTGCTGATCACTACAGAGCAGAACGTCATTGCAAAACAATTGAAATGTTATAGATATGGGTCATTGTTTTTGTCGTGTATGAATACATACTCGACAGCGCGCGGCACAGTTAAGTTACACAGTTCAAAACCAAAAAGTATCATCATCATCATCATCATCATCAGCCATCAAACGTCCACTACTGGACAAAGGCCTCCCTCTTAAAGAGGGATGTTGCCATAATCCCCACGCTTGGCAGGCGGCTTGGGGATCGCAGTAAGTTCACCGTGTACTAATAGTATGCTGCTGCCCATTCTCCATCCAAAACGTATAGTTAGCTCGAATAATCGATAAAAATCAATGTCTCTATTAGGTACACTTTAATTTAGCCCTGGCGCCGGGATAGATAATACGGCACCGGTAACCCCTGCCTGTAGTAAGAGGCTACTAAATGGGGACCTCCGGGCTCGGGATGGTAAAAGTTGGGGCTCTGACCATCCACTTAAGCGTGCCCAGGGAGAGAACGACAACTTTGTGTGACCAACGTTGTCGTGGGCGGAGGGGCTGAGACAACACGGTTGTCTCGGGAGGAGCCGTAGCGCAGTGTCGAGGGCTCCGGTGCGTTCTTCTGGAGATCTCTGAGCCCTCTTGTCAAGCACTAAGGCTGGGTCACCGGGGAGGTTTTAGTGGGTATAATCCCACATAACCTGGTTGCACCCCAATGCAGCCGGGTATCTTTGGAAGATTACCCACTCGAAAAAAAAAGGTACACTTCAATTGTTTTGCCATTAGATTCCGCTCTGTGCTGATCTCACATACGTAAAGTCTACTGCTTCAAAAGACAGTGAGACGATAGCAAATGCATTAGCAATTCCACATCTTATCCATGAATTTAAGATACACTGTTAACATACACCTATTGTAATGCACTTTACTATGCAAATCTATTAATATTCTTACTCTTCTTATTCTTCAATAACCAGTAGTTAAATGGGCGACCATTACAAGACTTCAGAACAGTCTACCATATTCACGTTGAACTTTTATATCCATAGTGAAAATGATCAATAGAATCATATATTATGTTGACTCTTATCAAATGACCTCTTGTCATTAATTGTTAATGCTCGCAATATATTATGTGATAACTAGTGTGTATAAGGTCCATGTTTTCTGAATATACGCACAAGATCGCGTGTCACGCTATCGCGCGGATGTGATATGTCGAAGACGTAAGTGACCCTACTCGGGTCGCATTGACGGTCCCACTGATTTAAAACCCAATTGACCGCCTAATATGAGACGGTTTTATAGCGGAGCGTCAATATTATATGGCATTGTTTAAAAGGGCGATATTTGTCAAAAAAATACTCCAATGACTGCTGTTTCTTCACGTAACGTAATTTTCCAAACTACACGTACCCACTACAGGGTTACATGGAAAGGGTGTACTAAGGCGAAAGGGGTCCATCGTACCCATCATTATGACCAATTTTAACTGTGGGACCAGCCCTAACAATCGCGAAAACAATATCAGCTGTTCCATACATGTTGTCGAGTGTGAATGGCCGTTTTCTATGGAACAGCTGATATTTTTTTGCGATTTCAGCGTAGCTCCCATAGTAAAAGTTATTTATAATGATGGGTAGTATGGACCCCTTTCGGCTTAGTAAACCCTTTCCGCATAACCCTGTACATTAAGATAAAGTATCCTTTCAATGCTTTATTACAAAATATACGTAGTAAAGCAACCTTGTGATTATGAGAGAATATGTAACAGACCTTGCTATCGGTCGCTACTTTTAAATATGTATTTCGAATGTGTAGCATAATAAGTAGCATTCGTGTCATTCATACAAGATTATCCTTCGCTTTAAGCAAATATTTGGCACACTTGATTGTGGCGGAGATAAGAACGCGTATGAAACGTTTGGGCGCCATATTGCCGGTTAAACACTGTTAAGCACTGAAAGTGGTAAACCTTGGTGTTATCGAGTTGGTAAGAGTACATGCTTAATAAGCTCCTACTAAATGCCGCTCCAAGCGAATCGAGCAAATATTTATGCCGCTGACTCGTTTTTAGTTAAGAACTTGCAATCTTAATATTTTATTTAGCTGAAATGGTAGAAAGTTTACTAAAATAACTTTAGTGAATGTTTACTGTCATTTCGGCGAACATAAATTCTTTATTTTGTTTAACAGAAAATAAATTATATAAATTTTATTTATACCACTATTAGTATACCCGAATTGGACTTAATACATCTCATTTGACCCAGGTGCATTAAATCTTACTTAACATTAAGTATTACATAATAAGCAAATATGTATATTAAAAACTATGGATATCCGGTCTGCAAAAGTGTCCGAAGTAAGAACTGAGGCATCGGTCTACGACAAACATATTTACTAAAATAAAAAAGTATACTAAATCCATACTAACTTTTAAGGCAATCTGTGCATTTAGTCTACATTAAATTTGTTGAAAACCAAATCGTACATTCACAATTCATTTGTTGTGCCGAATGGGTGTTCCACGATAATTACAATCTGGGTATCTTCAAATCACGAGTGAATCGGTTTCACTCGTGATTTGACGAGTGTCGCTTAACATCAGGTGAGGTGGCGGTCAAACGCACGCCTATTACTAAATAAATATATAAAAATTGGATATCGGAATTTCTAAAATGTATCTAGTAAACTTACTAGTTTAGGCTTCAACATCCATGTTTTTGTAAACCAATTAAATGATGATAGTACATAGACATAGACCGCATCATCGCTTAACATCAGGCGAGTTGGCAGCCAAGCGCAAGCTTATTATATAGTTTAAAAAAAAACTTATTGTCTTGCAGTCTCGAAGACACAAAATGAAAATCTTCTATCATGAGATACCAGGGGAGATAGTGATTAGCATACAAGAGTATTCTAATCACTTTTTGAGTACACATCAGGTAAATAAGACATCTGTCGTGATAAACTAACTTGTCAGGAGTCGCATAAAAATGTGAACACATTCCGCACGGCGGCTATCAAAACGACACAAAGTTCCAAGTAATGAGGGCACGTACATTCTGTGACAAGAAACAAATACCGCGGGTGTGTTCACGGCACCAGAGAGATTTTGCACCACCCTGTGTACGTGTATTATTCGACTGTTTCGTTTTTCCGACGTCCTTTGCTAAACAAAGAGAAATGTTTGGCGGTGTTTTGCGCTTCTATACTGCGTAAATCTCCATTTTCGTTGCATATAGATATTTTTCAAACTGTTTATGCTTCTGAATATGAAACGTCGAAAGAATCGCAAGTTTTAGTGTTGTCACAACACTAAAACTTGTGATTATAATGTATTCCAATTCCATTTATCAATATCTTTTGCAAGACTCGATTGTTCATTCATTAAATTGCTAAGGGAATTTCCATATTCTTCTCATGCGGTTTTGTACCGAAGTGCCTACTACGATTTCAAGGCAAATGCTTACAGATATTCGATCTTGGTATCAAGGCAGCGATACCACGTAACAACGCTAGGTTTCTATGCTTGTGTATAAATAAACGTATCTATATCGTATCGATTGAGTTGGAATTTTCACTGTATCCAGTTTGACTTTGCGCGAGCAATTTCAGAATGTTGTTTCAATGATGATCTGAAAAGGAAGTGTACAAATGTTAATTCGTTCTACTTCAAAGAATTTCTATTAGTCATAATCTTAATGCATATATACTTACTACAAGCAATACTTCTTGTAGCATAAAACGCCACGATTTATTCAACTTCTCAAAATTCTACCTACACTACGATTTAACTCTATTTTGAAGTCAGATATAGATATCAAGACTTGTGCTCATGTGCTTGCAGTCTGTCCCATAGAAGCTAGAAGTAAGCAAGGACTGCAATAAATTATTCATGGCATGCTCGGAGTGTTGGTAAAGAGCCTTAAGTTTACTCGTGTATGCGGCTTAATTCTATCTGACCCTGTTCTTTATACTTTGTTAATTTAACATGGCTCCAAAGTCTTGTTAAACGCCAAGTTTTGATGGAATATAACGGGATTCGTTCCTGTATACTTGGAAAACTTGAAAGTACATGGCATCGGTCACCTATTACGCTTATGGTATACATTACATACGTACGCCGTTTCCATTACATATTTATAGACTTTCAAATTTAACAAATCATGTTACAGTGTGAAAAAATCTTGTCAAAAAGTTGAATAACCTTGACTGATATTCCAAAAAAACTTACGACACTAACCAGTGTGAGTTTTTTTCTGGCGTAAAAAACAACTTCAAATAATACACCTACACTTAATAAACGTTTAATTGCGAGATTTCCTTGAGTATGTTTGCTTAGAATTCACATTTATTGTTCTGTAAAAAGTTTACTACAACAGCGCTAGCTCGCTGATTTCAATAGATGTTACAGATCTCGATAAAAATATAGGACTTGTTTGCGAGTTTCAGTGCTCAAACAAGCATGCGTAGCTTCGTTAGAGAGCGCGGCTTTGGCAAATCCTCTATCGGCAGCTGTGAAATTCGTTCGCTGCCAATGAGGTTTTATGCAGGACTATTGTGACCTGGCACTATTGTGCACCGTACTTCTTTTTGTATAGTTTGTTAGAGTTTGACTATCACCCATATACAGTGTGCATTTATTTTATTTTAGATTAAGACATTAATTAGTACGAGATCTATGGGTCAAGTTGCCTGAATTAAACGATTTTTATTTTATTTATTGTTAGCCAGCTTGCCAATATGCCTTGATAACTAAAGTAAGTTGAAATATTAGCCAAAATATTGATGCTCAATACCTCATTTGTTTCAGTTCACAGCAATCATATTTTGTTATTCTGTACATAGTTTATGTAAAATTACTTTAGGGTACTTCACGAGCCATGGACATAACCATTCTATTATACATATTATAGATCGATTGATACAAATCTTGAAACACATAACTCTTCGTACTGTATTTAAATTATATTCGACTTACATTACGTTCATCATCCTTATTACGTCAAAATATGCTAAGCATGAGCAATCATGTGCATGCCGAATTGAATAGGAGGTTATTCTCGAGGTTTTGATGGCTCGTTCGATACAATCTTGTGCCTAAATAAACTGGTTTATTTATTTTACGCAGTACGTCACAGCTTCGTGTTTGATCTTAGATATTTGTTTATATTATTTTAAAATTGGCGGATTTGAGGCCATTATCGTGCGAATTTGTCAACAGACTAAGTTTTTGCTTATTCAAAGCGACCTTTGTTGCGTAAGACACATCGGTTCCTCTTCCTAGTTGCGTACTTTGAGTCACAATGCCTTCGCTCGACTTCCGTCCGCGGTGATTGTTAGTCTCCATTACTTTTCGTAAAAACATCACTAATAGCCAACTCAGACAAAACCGCTAAGTGCAAAACTTCGCCATGGCCATACGTTTTGTTTGTACGTGGAGTAAAGTTGTTTCCACTTTAGTTGTTGCGATATTGCAGTAAACTTGACCATAAAATATTGTTTACTTTATGTCGTAGCGCCGATAACGTTGTTATTAATTGGAAGCAAATAAGTTTGTTTTGTGTGGAATTTGAGTTCGACGGTGGATATATCCATGGTACTATCAAATAATCTAGTCGAACTACTTATCACTTTTTTTTCTGATATATAAATAAAGTACCATCAATTCGTCTAGGTAATTGTCAGAATGTAGAATAACAACGATTAGACACTTTTATAACATTCACCACGCAATGCCATTACATATTATATTTAGTGCGATGAGATACCAATCCAGCGTCACAAAGAAAGTCCTTTTAAGAATTTAAATTACGAGCAATTTTTGATACAGGTGGAAAATGTAAAAATGTTTAATTCATTCCAGCGATTTATTGCTGTGCGTGATTGCATACAAATATGAAAGGGAGACGGAACCCGAAAAATTTATATACCTTTTTTATCTGAGAGGAATTCAGCAACGGTTGCGGGCTTTCATTTTGCTGAAAAGCGCAATTTTCTCCATTCACTATGGCCGCCTAGTGAAATCGTTATCGTCTGCTGTGCGCTGCGGCCATTTCCTAATGGCGGCTTCGCGTGCTTTTAGCTTTTTATTACGTACCTAACCTAGTAAAATGTACCTAACCTACGTATTACATCTGATTATATATAAACCTTTGTGTTCCATTACTAATCCCCGTAACAATCTATGCTTGAATACGGACAAGTTAACTATTCATTTCTGCATTGCGCTCGCAATCTTGTAGCATAACTAAGTCCTTATTATCGAATATGTTGTCAATTGTAACCGCAGAACCGTTTTCCGCGCTTTACAAACAGTAGAATAATGAATGCTATTTTGTTTTAGCATTTTCGATATCCATAAATATAGCATCCTAGAGGCTATCGTTTCTGTAACGTTATTAGCAGTTTGGAAAGGGTGTTCGTTTTCGCGCCGCGCTTGTCGGTGGGTCGCATCGACTGTGCCGCTTATCATTTTACTACGATTTCCACAGCGTCATCGCTTCCAATTGCCGACGTTATTAATTCCCCATGAATCGGACATTTTCCACCGTGAAACGAGAGAGCTCTATTGGACTAAATGAGAAGACTAAAAAACTTAAACTAACTTAACTTGGTCATAAAAACGAAGTAGCCTCTTAGCATTTTAATTTGGATAATAAACGTTTCAGAAGATGCTGCCTGTAAAATCTTGAGACGTTTTCTACGCAACTCGTCTTTTCAGTTTTTGACTTGTGCTCAATAAAGTAAATTACAACGAGAACAACAGGAACCGAGGCGAGGCAACAATGATATTTCGGTAGCGAGGAAAAAACAAGAGGGTCGTTTCTGGCTCCCGTGGGAATTCACATCCCGTCTCGTTTTGTGTCCGCCGCGCCGCAGGAAAGGCTCCAAGTGCCCGGGAAATGCTCAGGAATTCAGGATACGCTGCTACTATTATATACGTGATATTTACAACGTCCCGCCGCCGAAACATTTCGTGACGTTGTTTTTGTATAAATCATATCTCGCAATAATATCATCTGAATGAAGAATCTTAGGTTATTTTCATATCAAATGTTCTAAAATAAATGTTCTTGCATATTAAATGACAATAAAATACAGAATAATAAATTGTAAAATGATTGGACTAAAACCGTGAACAAGAAAGATAAGATAAATACAAAACATGATAATATTGACATCAATTGTGATTTATGATTTTCTAATATCAATATAACAGCAGATAAAAGAAACGCCAAATCACTCGTTACGACTGACTCGGTCGTTGGCTCGTTTCTCACTTAGCTTAAATGGCAATTGGGGTGGTATGGGGCAAGACGACCGGCCACTAGACAGGTGAAGGAACTTTGTGACGTCAAATACAATCGCAGGTGTACCCTCCGGTTTCAAAATACGTTTAGTCAGGTAGTCGAGGCTCCCCAACCGAAACCGCTTCGAAACATTTTTCAACTTTCATTTACTACGATATACATTGTATAGCAATGTCGGGACCATTATTAAAATGTTGCTAATGGCATCCAGGACTTCTCCGCCGACACTAATGCGAGTTGCGTACTGTTCTTTGTCCAGACAAAGAAAAGCTATTTGCATATTCCCAACTGCTTAAAACTCCCGTCTTACACACGCTTAGCGCTGTGATGGAGCTACTAAAATAAAAATATAATACCAGTAAAGTGGCTCTTTATGTGAAAAAATATGCATACGATTAAAGATATTTCCAACCCGCGCCCTCGGTAAAGGGTCATGCGGACCTACATTACGTTGAGTTAATTGTTGAAGCACGAGCTCTGGTGAAAGTTGGCCAACTCTTAAGAAATTACTCATATTTGAACAAACAATATTCACATGTAAATTAGGACGAATTCATAACTTTGGTTCAAAGTTTCTCCTAGATTTGGAAAGCACGTATTGTAGCCGCACTTTCCAATTAAGATAATTAGGTCGTAATACCGACAATTTACGAAACTTCGAAGTCTTATTGAAATTCAAATGATGTAATGGCGTTTTCTCTGATGTTTTCGTATTAATTTGTGGTTCGCTGTTACTGACTTTGTACCTACATAATGATTGTAAGAACTTGAAGAAACTGGTATTGTTGCCATCTGACATAATCTCAACCAAAACGATAACACTCATATTATGTAGTACATTTCTGCAGCAGCCGTAAACAGAACCATTTATGGACGAACGTGAAAATGTGGGCCGTGTCCATAAATGCTCAGTATTTTTCACAAAAATGGCATGGATATTCATTTAAAATATACTACTTTGTGCCAAATTTTGCACTTCATTGAAACGTTGCGTAGACCTAACCAAACTTCAAATAAACAAATCGAATCGGCTTCTAATATAAACCAATCACAAATATCACAATACACCAACGGTAACTGTCATTAATTTTTTGTCTGAAAATTCTAACATAACCTCTATGCATAATGTCCTCTTTTTAGTGGAAAAAACAAAATCAAACCTCTTTGCTCATTGAAATATTGTGCGCACGTTCAATCAATTGGCCACCAATAACCTCAGCAACGGTCGAGACCGATGTGTCCAATTTTGGTAGAAGCGAGTTCTTCAATAGAAATACATACGTACATTAAATTACCCTGTTTGAGAAAAATATCAATGAACACTTGACTCATCAATCATGGAAGTATAATCATATTTGCGAATTACGTATTGATTTATATTAATCCCCTACTGGTTTCCTGTCATTATGATTTTCTATAGTAATAAAGCGACTAGTTACTTTGTTATTTTCCTGTAGAAGCTATTGAATAGTTTAGCGAATGAAGTCAGTCGAGAGGTTGTTATGACGGGGAGCAGTCGCTAATCAGTGAATATAGGAACGAGTGCGGGCGACGGGTCTCGAGTCTGTGAGGAGAGTGGCCGCTGAACCCCCCCGAGCGCGTACCTGCGCGTGCGCTGCGATGCGCACCTCCGCCGCGGAAACAGCAGGTAGCTCGCGGCGCGCTCCGTCGGAGTTGGCTCAGTGCGCGCGTTCTCTCGCCGCCAGTGGTAGTGTACGTAGTGCGCGGACGCACACGCGCAGTTCGCGAGCATGGTACCCACACCTCGCTGGTGAACTGGTGATAGCAGTGTACTGGATGACAGACGACATGTCCTGTGACAGAAGAACTAGGGCCGCCCGTTTCCTCGAGCTGCGGTGAGTTTGCCGTAAACACGCGCTTCCTGCCGAGACCGATCCTTTGTTGAATCCTCGCAGTGTGTCCGTCTCTTTTTAACGCGTTCTACCTGTTGTGGCCGGACAACCAGTGCTTCTCAGTGTTTGTGTTTTATCTCTTGTGGTTTTATGATACTCATTGTCCAGAGATTACAACGGACACGACTGCAGTGCCATTGTCTAAGGAGATACCTTTGTATGGGTAATGATAGTGTTGCTTCTTTTGAACTTTATAAGCGCATAACGGAAAATCATTGACTTTTTTGGCCACCAATTCGCCTGATGGTAAAACGTTAGATTTCAAATTCGAAGTGATTAGTGCTCTGACGTGACCTTGGTAGGCTAACGAAATCGGCGACACGAGCACAAATTGTTGGTCACGATTTTCTGTTTAAGCCCTAAGCCGAAATAAAGCAGATGAGGTTACATGAAAACCCCAAGGCCTCATAAATGTTTAACACAAACTGGAATTTCGAAGAGGTCACATTGAGAAATGTATGTCGTTACGCTACCTTATTTTTTTTCCTCTGACCTATCAGTTGACATCTTGCTTTTGAAATGACCACCGTGTGGCCAGTTGCAAACTTGCATGGGCCGTTTGTTGAACTCGGAATGCAAGCCGTAGAACAAGAGTAACTCAGCCCAGGCGCAGATGTGGGACGCGAGCGTACTCCCCGCCTCGCCTCCCGGCCTTGAAAGGCTCTTGACCAGGCCAGAGCCGCCGATGTCGTATTTATTGCAACCTCCAAGATACAAACCGACAAGGTTATTGACGCCACGCGCCTTGATGCCCCCACTCGATGACTATTCTCCATGGGAACCCTACCAACCGCAACTTTGCCGGCAAATGCTCGCGTCTCCTTGAAGCGATTGTTCTCACGTCGATCTTGTTATAATGATTAACTACAATAGTTATTACGTCATCGCTAAGCGAGTTTCCGCCTTCAAAGTTTGGTAGTTAACGATGTGAGTCACGCAACCGACATGGTTCATAATAAAATCTGCAATTTATGAAGTATTGTATGTTCAAACAAAACATAAGACTTAGGTGCAATGTCCTCTGCGCGGTCTTGTCAAACTTTTACCGCAAACGTAGGCGGCTTGGGTACATGATCTGAAATGACTTTAGGACAGGCGATTTATAAATAGTGCACTCGTCAAGCAAGCATTGGCGCAGGATCGATGCCCAGTATGCCTAGGTGAAGGACGGTTGTCCAGTTCTTCGCCCTTTGCTCATAGCTACTCATTGACTGCTCATTATGATTGTGTCGTTCACATTCTCATACTTTTATGCGACTGTTACTGATTTGAACTATTGCTATTCGTTTATAAGTATTATAAGTTCCCAATGTATATCCTTATTATATTTCATTGCAGAAAATTAATTTGAATTTGCTGTTGATTTGAATATTTCTTCTCTATTGTTATCAATTCCAGTATCAGCGTATACTAAAGCATTTACATGACATAAAATGTCCTTTAAAATATTTGACTAAATATAGCAAACACATAATAATATTGTTGTATATTGGATCAGCTGTCTGTGTGCCATATGGCGTCGAGGTGCACACTTCATAAAGCGAATGGGGCCGGCATATGTTGCCACTTTCACTCTGGAGTTGCGTAGTACTTTATTTAAACTGCACAAGCACTATTTATAACAACTTCATAATCGGAATAGCAGTAAGGCATTTCAGATAATCCAAAATTTTGCATCTTGTCGATTATCGACAACTTTAATTTCCGTTGGTTCGCATAAACTCAATCACGTTATTCTAATTAGAAGCTCTATGCGCTTATTAGAATTTAAATTCAACGACAGACCAGTAATATTCCATCAAATTACACTATCAGATGTTATGAGTTTTCTAACAAAATGCACAGTTAATTAATGTTTAGAATAAAAGCTGGCGCATGCGGCGTCACGCGCGCACCCACGTCGATAGCGTATTCGTGGGGGTAGTTTTTGCCGACAGCAGCTGGTTACCCCACTAGTGATTCACGTCCTGTCTGCTCCACTGTAGGTCGGGGTGCGTGTCAATGACCCCACTAGCGGCCCTGCACATACGCACACCGCACAATTTACCCATTGCCCTTTGTACTCTCTATTATTTATAGCTTTTTGTTCATACAGATATATCCCTATTCTCTTTCAATTCGGCACGCTTCGCAACTATCCCTTTATGCTTATTCGGCAAGTGATTGCCAGTCGGGACTTCTGCATTCAAAGCAAAATCAATTCCTTCATAGTCCCTTATAATATCAGAAGTTTGCCATAAAGGAGTTTCTGTGTCTAACACAGCTGCTTTGTCAAGTTATAAATTACCTTTCTTGACTAACCGCGGCACGTTTCGAGGTTTATCCGTAGTTTGATTGTTTGCAAAGTTTTCCTCTTAAAGTGCAAAGACACTTAGGCTAAGCGCCCGATCTCTGATTGGTGTAGTTTGCTTCCTTAGTTACTAAGCGAAATTCTTATTCTTCTGTTCAATTAAGCGTAACACTGCACATTTTAAATAGAAATCTAATAGAATCGTGATTTAAGAAGTTATTGTCATGTAGCAAAACAAGATTATAGCATATATTTTGTCACAAAGCATGGGATAATAAATGACATTGAAGCTATGGTCGATACCCGCAAGGCGTTTGATCCGTCCTACTTGCCTGGGCTGCGTTTCGTGCCTCACACCATACCGGTTCTGAGCCAGCCGAGACGCATCGCATTGTTGATCCTTCCACAGAAAAACAAAATGAAACAATTTTGTTTTTTGTTTCTGGCCCATCGCTGCTTCACGAGTCCTTGCCTCGCGCTGTCCTTACTTTGTTACTTGTTACTATTTCGTTTCAATTTCGAAGCATTCATTTGACTGTTTTTAAATGAAAACAACTCGAAATTCTAATTATCACAACGATGCCGATACATGCGGAAATGCAAACACTCGTTACGCTTCTTTGACGCGATTTGCCTAGCAAATACTGCGGCATCCTGTCTAACCGACAATACTTATCGTTGTCAAATTTAATTTGTTTTTAAGAATTGTACTATGTATTTTGTGTATATTTTTCTATATAAAAGAAATACGTACGATATGTCCGTACATGTAGGAGAAAGTTTTTTAAATTGTGTCTATGTCCAATATATAAAGTTACTTTTCTTGATGAAGGTGGATGTAAGGAACCATTGTCGCCACACGTTACGATGTGACAGCTAAGGTTCTGGCATATGAATAATTCAAGTTTGCGGCTTGCGCCCTTGTCGTATCCTAAACGATGGAGGACTTGGCAGAAATGCTGCGTTGGGATTGGGAAATAGTTCAGTAGTATCCTCGCAGTCAATAAATATCTGACTGTACAATTATTTACAAAATAGCTATGGACGTAAATTGTCTTATTGCAATTTATGACAGTCCATGTGTTTTCTGGGTGATTGCATTGGATTTAATAGATACGTTAATTCTTCATTGTTCCAAAATAATCTCAGATACTCGTAATATGTCTTGGAATTCAACTTAGACTGCCGAGACCACCTGGAAAGTATTCATCGCTTTTCCTAGATGAAAGTTTGTTACAAATAAAATTAACCTCCGTTCGGCAAAATAGGTAAAAACTGTGATCTATCAGGCCATCAATAATCAAGATTGATTGAAATTTGCGAAACTAAAAATGTTCAAAAGCTTTCAAGTTGTTTCTGTTGTAACTTCTATTCTATCATTATTATTTTTTTTATAGTAGGCGTATGAAAATTTTAAAATAATATTTGGCAGCCCTTAAAACTGAAGAGTGTAATTCTCCAAACATCTTTAGACATAATGCATCTAGTTCAAAGACCGCCTCTTGTTTACGCACTCCTCCGATTCAAAAGCTTTACTTAGACTCGTTTGCATATATGCCTAAAAAGATTTTGTATATTATGCCAAAACAGTTTTTAACTTTCATCCAAGCCTATCAGAAACGTGGGAATCTAGTCCCATGTTACCAAGAAACGATAAAATACGATCTTACTGTTAACGACGCGAATTGTAAATTACAAGCGTATGGAAAACTCACTGACTTCTGAGAATATAGATGCAAGTCAGCTGCTTATTTACATCATGTAAAAATTTCCTACGAATAGGTATAATAAATGAAACATTCTATACCTTACAAACAATTCAAAATTATCTGCGTTATGCATAAATTTTATCACATCATTAAGATATTCATTGCTCATTAGATATACATTAGAGAGTTGTTTCACAAGAAAGATATTGCCAAGGTTCTTCGGTTCCTGAGACGCGTACTCATTCAGCGGCGCTAAAGGCATTTAAAGGTGGAGAGTGGAGACTGAAGTAGAGGGTGCGCTTATCTGCGAGGGAGGCACGGCGGGGCTCGGGGCGAGGGTGGCTTTGTTCACGAGCCGGCCTCTCAGCCTCTCCGACCACTTAGAAGATTGCTCGGCTTTGTCTTCACGCGATACTTCTTTATACTCCGAATCTCGCCTCCAATTTGGGTTTTAGATTTATTTACACCAATCTTGATTTAGTTCGCACGATTGAGCGCTTTATTTTGAATCTTCTCGCACTGATCGGATTAATTGGATATCTTCACAGCTTGTATCGTTCTTACGGCTGATTCGTGTGCCGTTGGAATGAAAATGTTTAACATTTAATGAAGCTGTTTGTTTGCATTAAATATCGATGCGCAGCCGTAGGTAATGCATGCAACGCTGACGTTTAAAGCCGGTGGAACAGCTTGCACGAAGGCCGTGTTTAAATCGTTTTTGCCTTCAACATGTTGATTAAGTGAACTCTGTCGGATCGTACATCAATGCTATGCTAATATCCAATGACCTAGTTGTTCTTTCGGCCACCCGTGCAATGCTTCCTTATTAACTCTCCGCCCGGTCCACAAAATACCTACCCTTCACATACCTCCTCATCCTAATCTTGCCCAAAAATGTTGTGAATTTCCTATTTATTGACAATTTGATAGAAGCTGATGTCAACAAGGATCCCAGCCAATTTGCAATTTCCTTTTTACATCTTTACGCCATGCCCAGAATAAGTTAAATTAAACTTTACTAAAACTATAATAATGTTTTGGACCTACCCCAAGGTACTTAGTTCTAGTAACCAAACAAATTCAACAACGTTGCAAAGTAGCTAATGATGTTTGATTGACTGGCTTTAGAAGGCTGGTAAAAAAAGTTATTGCCTTATTAGGTATTTTTTTCTTCAATATGCCTATGTAGGCTATCGGCAGGTGTGAACTGTGGCGGCGAAAGCAGCGCTCCCTTGACACGCCACGGCGCGCGCGCATTGCTGTCAAGGCTCGCAGCCGCCGCTTGCGCCGGCCCTATGCGTCCACGGTGATTCTCGCTCGTACCAATACTCAAACGTATAATTATAAAAAACTTCCTTCTTCTATTCATAAATCGCCACAATTAATAACACCTAAAGATAGTACTTTGATATTTTTGTCTTGTCTAGAATGGGCTCTTTCATCTTTCCATTTTTTTTTTGGTATAAGTAACTAGCAGAATCCCGCGGTGATACTCGCGATTTTCCAATTTTTCCGCATTACTGGGAGGAAAATTACTTTATGTCCGTCCTCATGATGCACACTATCTTCCTGTCTAAGATCGGCCTAGCCGTTTAGTCGTGAAAATCAAGCAGATAGCTGTCTGTTTGCTGACAGACTGACTGAGAGACAGTTACTTTCGCGTTTATAATATTAGTTAGGATTAATTAATAATTATTAAAATCTGCCGCATGCCCAAAGACCTGTGAGCCAAGCAAGACACAATTACAATGTGGACACGGGATTGGACAAGGCCCCTCGGCAGATCCAAAAAGAGGTGGCGATACAAACTTGACTCCCACTGCAGCAGCTGGATCACCAAAGCACACGACCGCTAGGAATGGAAGGAGGGTGGAGCGTTTTTTGCCCTGCAGTGGGACAGAAACGCCTAAAATAGTAATGATAACTAAGATTTGAAATGCGATAGTGTTTCTCTAACCAGAACCAGAGTCACCGACATAGCTGTTAAAATTTGCAAGTTGAAGTGGCAATGGGCAGGCCACATCGCTCGAAGAACCGATAACCGATGGGGAAGAAAGGTTCTGGAGTGGAGACCACGAACTGGAAGACGCAGCGTAGCGAGGCCTCCCACTAGATGGACCGACGACATTGTGAGAGTCGCGGGCATCCAGTGGATGTAAAAGGCAGGCTGTCGTTCAGTGTGAAGGTTAAAAGGGGAGGCCTATGTTCAGCAGTGGACGTCTTCTGGCTGATGATGATGATGAGTGTTTCTCTTTCACGGAGCATCAGACAACGGTGTGATTTTTTGCATTGAGATAATTTAAATCTCGAGGAGTAGTGACACAGAATATTTTAATTCCGTTTTTTTTTAAACAGTTTATCAGAGATTGTCAGGGATTTGTGAAACTGCGGAACGCAACCAGTAATCAATTAATAATAAATTTTCCTTTATGATATACATACATATACCTATGTACGGAAATGTTTTCATAACTGAAAAACAATAAATGGCGCAGGCTGTGATTGCTGCTGGTATTGCTCATTTAAAAGTGTAGTGTATACCTAACTAATATGGGTTTCTATAAATTATAATATGTAAATGTAGTTGAATAGCTACTATGATTAATATCATTGCGGTATTATTAATATTATAAATTTCTGACTAATGTGACGGGTTGCCATCAAGCAGAATGAATAATACAACTGACCTGTAATGTTTGTCAAAACTCACAGAATCCATTTTAGTTGCCAGGTGGCCTAGACTGTGAACAATAATGTCATCATTATAGTCAATACCGCGTATGATAGAGGAAACGACCATTGATGTACGTACGTGCAGCTGGGGCACAATAGATTCATTATAATATACTGTGAATGCATCCTTGACACACGCAGTAGTTGCAGTCAGCCGTGCATGCGCTGGCGCACCGCTTGTTATGTAATCATCACCCACCAGTATGTCATTATTCAACGCCTCTTATATCATACCACCTGACAAAATAAACATTATCATAACTCTTGGAATTGATGGAATTTGCTACATCCACGCACGACTAATAGTTTCGCCTTGTCTTCTAACTCGAAGATCGTAATTACGCTGCAATTTTTCAGCGTATTACGTGGATAGGCGTGCGAAAAATTGTTAGCGTTCGGGGCCAGGGAAACTGCTAAGTGGGTTTTTCCTTGACACCGAGGCCTTGTTGCAACGCGGCAATCGACACAAGGTTAGCGGACAACACCGACACGCCCTAGCGATTATTTAATTGTTATTTGAACCAAAGACAACAGTGCATCGCTGCCGTGTCGAGGGCTGCACAAGAAAACCTAATCAAGTAGAAAACGAGACAAGGACTAACCTAATAACCTAATATTAATCTTATCAGTAGGTATCTAGGTAGTTAGTTCAAGATTCACATTAATTTATTAAGTTATGCTACACAATATGTACACAATGCAACACATGAGTTTTAAGTGACGGTGGCTGTATAAATGGCTTCAAACCTTATGCTTATTCCAGTAATTTTATTGCCATCTATTATCTCTAATATCTTTATTTATTTTGACTTAAATCTCACAATAGATAAATATTAAACAGCCATTTAACATACGATAAGTAAACCATGCCCACGGAGCTTATCTCGTCGCAAAGAGATCACAAACTTTGGCTATCAATTTTGACAACTTTGGTAAGTTTGGATTTGCGCGTGATAAAGGGTTTAGCAAGTTAGTGACGATTTAGCATTTGTATCGAAAAATAAGTTGTACCACACCTTATATTTTCAACTTATCTTAAGACGCGGTACAATCGCAAAACTTACCAAAAGAAGTGTTTTTAAACGCTTTGTGTGACGTGACAAAATTAGCTGATCAGATAAAAAAAATACTACAAGTAGAAAAAACCCATTGGTAATAATCTTAACCGAATAATTTTTTTAAAAATTGTCTAGACTCTTAAAAAAACATATTATAAATTGCACAATAAAAATAGCTTCTGAATTGAAGAACTCTGAATTTTCAGCGACAACAACATATTTTTTGTACAAATTGTATAGCCAGACTAGTCTTTTAAAACTTTGACCAGTTAATTGTTGAAATTCATTTATATAGTTTGATAAATTAAATAAAAACCCTCAAAATAATATAAACACAAGCACAAAGTCATCATCATCATCAAATATGATGATATACGATTTACGACTTTAAACAAAGCCGTTTTAGATAGCAAATAGATCATGGCGTGAGCGGGTGAAAAACGAATTTGAAATCGTGATCAGACCGCGCCTTAATATCAATGGCTGGCTAAATATTAATTTTATTCGCAGTAACATGCGAACATTCGGGGCATTTATTAAGTAAATAATAGACGTTCATAAATGAATGTAAAATTATTGATTTGACTCGGTGACTCTGCGTCGTTTTCTTTCGCAAGATGACCCTTATAACGAAGCCGGGTCGCTTTCTACATCTGAAGAATATTTTAAATTAAGGCTGTGCTTGTAATACGAGGCTTTCCTTTTTAACGCTTCACTGTATTAACATCGCCGGGTTCAACTTAAATTATTTCAATTAAGTGGTTGTCTCATTTATCTCGTCATTTCTCCAATCAGGCTCTGTTTGGCATCGCGCCGTTATAAATTCAGTTAAATAATATATGTACATACTGTGATCCAATTAACAATTAATCCTGCCTCCGCAGTCTGCCCGGTATTCAATTCAGTTTCGGCTGAACGTTTCAATTTCTTTTTGTAGATGGCGTTTTTGTTTGCTTCACAAATTAAAACGTTGGCAATCAGGTTTTTTGTGAAAACCTTGGCCGTCCATTAGACTATCGGATGTTGCGAAAGAAATTCAGATAGCTGATGAATCAGGGTTGTGAAGCCCATAAATTTTATCGTGTAATCAATATCACATCGTTAACATTTTTCAATTAGAAACTTTTCATTCCTCTTCGCTTTATCTTCCTCAAGAGTCATCATTACACATCTCTAGTACAGGTTAGGGTGTATTGTTTAACTACGTTTGATCTCTCCCAATGCCTCGCTGTCGTATCCTGTGTCTCAGACAGGCTTATTAATTTCTTCATTGTGTCTTTGTCCACAGTTTCATTGTCCAACTTCTCTTTACTAACTTTGTGGCATTTACGCACTTGTCGTGTCTTTACTGCGTCCGTACGAGAAATATTCTCTTTAACTACATAATGCCGTTTAGTTACGATATTGTCGATATGCTTCGACAGATTCGACAGCGATAGGTTAGGTGATAAAATACCACCATATACAACCATATCAAGGTACATATCCCGTTATAAATTATGTAACTGTTTGTTACATAATAACTAACCGGGTATGTCCTAAAACTGAGACCATAACCACCGGAGGATACGCAGCAGCGTCCTATTAGTACACGGTGAAGGTCCAAGCCGCCTGCCAAGCGGGATTATGGCACCACCCCACTCTACGAGGCCTTTGTTACTACGAGCAGAGGACGTTTACTGGCTTATGATATGGTGTATGACATTAAAGGATTGATCGAATCGAGAAATCTACTTGTTAAAGTAGGTTAGTAAATAATTATCAATTTAAAAAACCGACTTCACAAAATTAGTAAGATACGAAATTTCGACTAATTGGATGACATAATATTGTAATCCAAGTAACCAAATTTTCCAGTTACATATCAATGACTCTTTTACTTACATCAATGTTACATAATTATTAATAAATTTGTTATTAAAAATACATCAGAATTGAGTCGTCCTCCCCCTCGTCCTCAATTCAGTTGTTTTCTTTTTTTTTTTTTATTGGATATTCTTTCTGATTGGTCCCATAGAAATGTTATCAAAATTGGTTTAGTAATTTGTCTTTTTAAATCAATTCTTTTTTTAAGTCGGTTATAAATTTCATTGTCTAGCTCTTAGATACATGGTACACGTAGTCATATATCAAGCAGAGGCTGAAAATTTACTGCCTAACTTTATTGGCCGGTGTAGTCTGCGTCAACTTTGAAATATACGAAAACTGCAGAAGCGCAATAATATATATTATGTCAATAGCCTTTTTTATTAGCGTGCAATGTTTGTAAGTATGTTTTGTTTAGGTCAAATATTGTAGGCTGACTTAGAACCACTTCCTCTTGCCCTAAGGAGTTTTTATATATTGGTTCAGTTCCGATGACAATGCATTTTTATGGTAAGCATGACCTGAATCGACATCCAGGATTAGCTCCAGGTAAAGGAACTCTTCAACGGTCAACAGCACGGACACGAAATTTTGTGTACGCATTTTATTATGATAGCCGGTTTTAAGTTTTACCATGACATGGTTGCTGCACTCAGGGTTGGGTCCTGACTAGGGAACTCCTCAATGGCTAGCAGCACAGATATGAAATATTGTATAAGCATTCTATTAGGATAGCCCATTCTAAGTGTCTGTATAGATAGAGCTTGTTTAAAAAAACACTTTTTTTTTTTTATTGACATGGTGTGTCTGGCGAACATTGGGCGGACACAACGTACAAATGTATACAATAATGACACAGAACACACGTCATCCGGCTAGTTCATTGTTCGCGCGCGTTGGCACAAGCTAATGCTGTCGGCCTAGCAACGTTGCCACTTCCAACGTTCCATTCACCTCTCACTGAGCGTGAACGGTTATGTTGCATACAGCCGCACCCGGGCCTAATGCTCAAACATATTTTATATTGTCTTCCTGAGATACTGCCATGGTTCGCAGGAGAAAACCACATCTTTCTTGTAGTTTTCACACTGAACTCGCTTCTCGCTGTACTATGCATTGCAGATCATCGTCGCAGTTTTTTTAAACAATTGAAGCTATCTGGGGCTTCTGATAAGCATTTGATAGCCCGTTGGTTCAGTTGGTAGTGACCCTGCCTTCTAAGCTTGGGGGCGTGGGTTCGATTCCCACCTACGACAAACATTTATGTGATGAACATTTGTGTTTGTTCCATATCTGGGTGTTAATATTTATTTATGTATTTAAAACAATATATGTATGTATATCAGTCTCTGGCAGCCATATCACAAGCTTTGCTTAGTTTGGGGTCAGATGTCCGTGTGTGCAAAAATGTCCCGAATATTTATTATTTATTGAATATTTATTATTGTTTTGTCCTTACTTTGCACAGTGTCCGATTTACGTCCTCACAAAATAAAGCTCGGTCAGCTCCGTTTGCAATGACATCACTAGCTGTTTACTAGATACGATCTTACTAAGAAATCGGTTGTAAACTCCATACATTCCGTTTAAAACAATAGTGTGCAATTATATGCCAATGTATTCTGGCTACCTATGACTTAATTTTCCTGTTGTGATTTAGCGGATAAATGGGTTTTGAGCACATTTTGCGGTAAATTTCTGTACAAATCAGTACGAATAACAAACAGGAATAGGCAACGGGGAAACATTTCAGGCCAAATTGTTATTCACGTTATTAATGCTCTTTATTGATAGCATTATCCACGTGCATACATGATTGCAAGACGTCACTAGGAGCGCGATCACGTGGACTTGTTTGCAGACCGCGGGGCTTGAACTCCAGATTAGCTGCCATTATCGGACAAAATAATATGACCACTCAGCGACGATAACGTAGTAATATTAGAACATCACATCTATTTTTTTATGCCATAGGTGGCAAACAAGCCAGCGGACCGCCTGGCGCCTGATGGTAAACGATCACCGTCGCCTATGGATAACTGTAACACCAGGGGCATCACTGATACGTTGCCGACCCTTAAAGGCTCTATTAACAGCCCTATTGAAGAACCCCATGTTATAGTTACTCAGAATTGCCGCAGCTCATTCCACAAATTGCAAGTGTGAGGCAAAAAAGATCGCGTAAAACTCACATCAACTAACATCCATTATCATAATCAGCCCTCCCTTAGTCCACTGCTGGACATCCTCTCCCAAGGCACGATCCCAGCCCGATCTTCGACTTTTCGCTAACATTACCCAACGGTATTCAATAACAACAAAATATTTTCAACTCTGAATAAAATCGACTTTTTAGCTTAGTTTTCAACTGTACTTGAATACCCAAGGGCGGGCTCAGAGATTGTTTCGCCTGAATACAACCTCTCAACGGTTTCGAGTAATAAAAGCCCAGATAAGCCCGGGGGAAATCTATGACTGTCTACGTTTCTAACTAGAAGACGAAAAACCGTTGAAGGTGATAAAACTATCAGTCTACAGTTATTATAACAGTGTCAGTGTCTGTCTAGGCAAGAGGCGAAGTAACGTGAGGGGACGCATTCTCTGCCTTTCACTTCCCGCTTTTGTCGCGCGTTCGCTCTAGGCGGCAGGAAGGCAGCCGGCCTTGTGGCCCGTAGAACTGCGCGCCTCTAGCATCCTTTCTCATCTTACATAGATTAACATCTCATTCCGCTGGTAGGCAGGCACACACGGATACGTCACGAAGCTCGTTTCAACATGAAATATGATTCGCGCTCAGGAGCGTATAGAATTCAAAATATTACGACTACACGACCTGACTATCACCGAGGCAAATTTGAGAATAAATTGCGCAAATGCTCAATGACATCATTTTAGTAACGCACACAACAGTTCATTTGATTAATCAATTAAGCGCAATCAACGGCCGTTCCCTCTATTTCTCATGTCGACAACGTTGCAGAGGGACGCTATAATTTGGTAGCACCTTCGCGCTAACTTTGAAAACAAAGTTCACAAGCAACGTACGAGCAATTAAGGAATTACCTAGCTATTATATGACATCACGGCCAAGGAAAAAATAAACAGCAATTAAACTAGAAGCCGTCATAGAACATTCGCATGTGTGCGGGTGTTGAGGGCCGTTTTAACCTTGGCTTTTGAGCGGCGACTTTCACGGTTAGACGGTCGAGCATTACATAAGGTAAGTCCGCGGACGGACGGCCGGCATCTGCCGTGACGACACCGATGCCACTCACTATACAAAAACCGGTTCCTCGAACTCGGCAATTGCTGTTATTGATGCTATAAATCCAATCTGTTTACACATCGTTAGACGACGATCTAATACCAATCGTTAGCGACTGGACAGTGATTGTTGGTAAACTTTACGCATGCTTGTACTGTACGACTTTATAACAGTCATAAATGACTTCCGATCCGAGCGTAGTAGCTATCATGAACTTGTACGCCAGTCTACGTTCTGCGAATTCTCTTTCACCCTATACATACTGTAAACACATGTGTTGTCTGTCTGCACAAATTTAGAAGTTTGCGATCTGGATATTTGATTCATACATAGTTTTACTTATAGTAGGTACATTCATTCATAGATATTTACTGTTGTTTCCTGTTCTTTCATTAATAATTACTGGTGTTTCCTGAAAACTTTACTCGTAGCTCAAAAATCTACGAACGAGCTTCAGCCTAAGACAAGGTCCTTATTCCACGCTGTATCGAAATTTCGAATATATTTTATCATAGCTGACCTCCGCTAAGAGACACTTTGAAATCAAGATAAATTGTTTTTTAAACCCTTGATGTATGCAAACGGCTGAACATATTTTCTTAATTCATAGCCAAGAACACTATCGATCAAGCCACCTTTCAAACAAAACAAAACAAAAACAAAATCATCCGTTTGGATGCCACAGACCACTTTGTTGCCATACCCAATTAGGTTCATTATGTGATACCTATCTTAAACATGCTACCTAAGATCTGTATGTGAATTTCATAATATTATGCAATACATTCATCAAAACTCGCGACATTTCTTATAAATTATTATAACACCGGCTTACATTCACGATTATGTTTTCTCGGTCGAGACGATCGACCGGTTTCGGAGCCATTAGAGTTCATCAGGGAATACGCGCGATTCTGGAGACGGTCGCCTGAGTACCAAAAATCATGAGTGTAAGCCGGTGTTATAATAATTTATGCAATAAACTATTGAGTATTGAAACAAATACACACGTTAAACTTATCACACTCCTCTGTTTAGAAGGTTTATTCGACATTGGAGCTATTTGCAAAATGACCGATGATGTCGTGATGATGATGTTTGATGTCTTATAAGGACCTAAAGTTATATGATTATTTACGGGATATTTACCGTGGTAAGTATCCCGTAAATAATCATATAACTTTAGTGAACAACCGTGATAGTTTAAAATAGTGTTTTATAATGACCTGTGGCCTTATTATAGAAGTTTGATAGGGATCGAGATTGCATGCCGTCCCGTTCGCATCTACTTACTAGCACCACGTGCGTAAGTGAGATGGCACGCGATCGCGATCACAATCCGAATCACGATAAGACATCTATAATAAGGCATCTGTTCGTAATATGCCTTATTCGGGAAATGCCCTATTCGTTCAGACTCATTCTTAACAAATCTTATTCTTAAAGGGCATAAATTCTCAGTAAGGCTTATTCATAAAAATACTTATTTGCGAAAGTGGTTGTAAAGAGTGTTGTTGCATTGTTGCAGGTACAAGAGCGGGGTGCGCTCAGTGAGGGGCGGGGGCGCAGGCGGCGGCGGCGCAGACGAGGCGCGGCGCAGCGGCCTCAAGGCGCTGCCGAAGCGCGCCCGCACTCGCTGCAGGGGCATGAACATGGGGCAAAAGCTCTCCGGCGGTGTGAAGTCGGTGTCGCGCGAGTGCACGGCTCCGTTCAAGGCGGTGGTAGCGCGCGAGCTGGCGCCCGAGCCGCCGCGCCCGGCGCGCCTCGACGCGCTACTAGATGCGCCGCCCGCGCATCCCGACCTGCAGATTAAACACGCATGGAATCCAGATGACAGGTACGCATTTATCTACCTCCTACAACCACTGGTCATGTAACTATACTTAGCATACAGCAAACCATGAACAAAAACGCAGAATATTAACTCCTATGACCGTAACGAATTGTTATTATAGTTTTAAAAAAATACAAAAAAAACACCCTATATTGAGTCGTTAAAATAACCAAAAAAAAAAAACTAAACTGGAAAGTTGGCAATTGAAAACTTCCACTATCCACCTCCTGGCTCCATCAGATCAGTTCGATGGTACCAAATTATTGTATTCTCATCCGGATTACATATACTTGCAAAGTTTCAAATCGATACGACAATTAGAAGTAAGATTAAATTGACTTCCAAGATTTGTTTACGTTGTAACAAGTGAAACTAATATTACAAAATATAGTATTTTGTGCTAATATAAAGCGTGTAAAAATAAAACTTTTTACCCTAAGTGTGAGGAATTACATTATTTCTTGTTATATGGTTTTACTCTTTGACGACAGTGCAGTCGGAATCGGATCAATCTTGTTTAGCAGTGTTGATAGCCTTATACATGATTGGATAGCCCTTTTGTCATGACGGTTCATTTGTCACTAAGTATTTTACTCTCGCCATTGACCACCAGGTCTTCTTCTTCTGAAGCCACGGAGAGTGCCTTTTTGGGGTGGCAAAGTTTTGGTTTAGAAACTTGATTTGAAAATAGAATTGTATTTTGCGGAACATCGACTCGAAACAAGAAGAAGAACCACCAGGTATTACCCAAGGATTGATTCATCAATCATATTCTGCGCCTCACGCCGCGCTTTTCATCGATAACAACTGTTGTTGCTATAATATACTTAATTTATGGTGTTCGCGGACTCCTTCCAGAGCTGTATCGAATCCTCAAGGGTCCGCAAACTACAGGTTTCCTTAACCTGTAGTCTATAACCCGTTCTATTATAACAATCTATTATAACACACTTTCACGCATCACCCGAAAGACTGCTAACACTTCTACCCTCTATGTGCTCAGCATTATGCTGAGTTGGAACCGGTTAGTGGAGGAAATCAATTTTTAATGTGTGTATTTATTTCTATTAATTCACATAAAAAAAATATTATTTCTTCCATAAATAAAAAATTGTCTATTGTCTATATTCCAGATCACTAAACATATTCGTAAAAGAAGAAGACGCGTTAACATTCCACCGGCATCCGGTGGCGCAAAGTACAGACTGCATCCGCGGGCGGGTGGGATACAGCCGCGGGCTGCACTGCTGGGAGGTGGTGTGGCCGGCGCGACAGCGCGGCACGCACGCCGTGGTCGGCGTTGCGACCAGCAGCGCGCCGCTGCATTCAGTGGGGTACCAGAGTCTCGTCGGCGCCACAGACCAGAGCTGGGGGTGGGACTTGGGAAGAAATAAGGTGAGCTGAAATATTTTTGGAATGTTTTGATGTGATGAAATTTTTTGCTGTTACTCATCATCATCATCGTCATCATCAGCCAGAAGACGTCCACTGCTGAACATAGGCCTCCCCCTTTAACCTCCACACAGAACGACAGCCTGCCTTTTGCATCCACTGGATGCCCGCGACTCTCACAATGTCGTCGGTCCATCTAGTGGGAGGCCTCCCTACGCTGCGTCTTCCGGTCCGTGGTGTCCACTCCAGAACCTTTCTTCCCCATCGGTTATCGGTTCTTCGAGCGATGTGGCCTGCCCATTGCCACTTCAACGTTGTTGTTACTACTGGCAAGAGATCAGTCCCGTGCACCTTTCTTATTTACATGCATAATTATTATGCCGTTTCTCACTCTTAATGCATAATTTGTGATTTTTTTTTGTCGTTTTTGTCTATGGTGAAATGAGGTTTCCTTTTTTTCCTTACACGAGTAGAGGTCTCGTCGTGTCGAATTTGCTGCTATATATTTTTTTGAGATAAGTGTCCATATCATATTCATAGGAGACCGTGAATTTGCAAAATGCTACTTACTAGATTGTGGACGGCATTGTCTCTAAGGACCGTTAGCTGTAGAAGAGGCTGATAATGCTTTATATCTCGATGACCTCAGCCCCCCTTATTAGATGAAAATGAAGGTGACGTAGATAGTAACTGTCGATTGCCATTGGTCTTGATAGTTTTATGGTCAGTTTTCAAGTACATAATTCTATAGAGAGAGCTTCAAGTTATTACTATCCGCAACTGGTGTTCCAGATGTACCACAACGCCAAAGGCACGGGCGGCAGCGGGATGACATACCCCGCGCTGCTGCGGCCCGACGAACAGTTCCTGGTGCCAGACCGGCTGCTGGTGGTGCTCGACATGGACGAGGGCACGCTGGCCTTCTGCGCCGACGGACGGTACCTCGGCGTTGCAGTCAGAGGACTGCGAGGGAAGACGCTGTACCCCATTGTGTCGGCGGTGTGGGGACATGCGGAGATTACCATCAAGTACATCGGCGGGCTCGATCGTGAGTATATCAATGCTATTGTTGTTATAGGACCCGGGTATGTCCTTAAACTGCGAACAGAATCACCGAAGGATGGGCAGCAGCGTCCTATTAGCACACGGTGAACGTACTGCGATCCCCAAGCCACCTGCCAAGCGTGGGGATTACGGCAACACCCCTCTTTAGAGGGAGGCCTTTGTCCAGCAATGGACTTTTACTGGCTGCTGATGTGATTGTCGTTATTTCTACGTGGGATAGTATCGGTTTACATATACCTTATACCTTGGTATCGGCGAGCTCGATTGTCGGTAGAAAATCCCAAATTCAGATAAGCTTCTTAGTCTTGAGCATCAATTCAAAGTTGCTAGTATATCGGTTTTTTATCATATATCGGAGAGCATCGGATCTGTATGATCTAATTCCCCCCTGCACATTTTTCTATCAGGCTGCCAGAGCGGGCACGATAAATCGACACCGCTTTATGGTGAATATTCTAAACACCCGTACGAAGCGGTTTCATTCCACTTTTACTGTACGAACTGCTAGTCTGTGGAATTCGCTGCCTGAAGGGGTGTTCCCCGATGGCTATAATATGGATATCTTCAAACTACGAGTGAATCGGTTTTTTCTAGGCAAGCATGCTCGATCGTAGACCGCATCATTACTTAATCAGGCGGGATGTTTCTTTATGATGATACTCAAAAAATCTGACTGCACGTTGCCTTAAGGATATAGAGAAAGATAGGGGTATAAAACCCTGCACCAATCCGATAATTCGCTAGCGGCTGGGGTACGAGAGTGGCACTCCAGCCCCATACATCGCACGTAGAGAGAGTATCATACGCCCATCAGTTCACTTAATTTTCAATGTCTAATTTTACAATTTAAATTTTCTATCCATCTAATAATATAATTAGTATTTGAATAAGTTATGAATGCAAATCTGAACATTTAACTATTTCATTTCATAAGTAACTCGTAGGAGAGGGTCACGGGGGCAGCGTTTTTATTTAAATTATTATTATACGGGGTGTAAGGGGAACACTCTCGAAGCCAAAAGATTATTGTACTCATCATTATGAACCACTTTTAGTATGGGACCAACCCTGAAATCGAAAAAAAAAACAGCTGTTCCATACATTTTGTCGAGTGTCAATGACCGTTTTCTATAGAACAGCTGATATTTATTTCGCGATTTCAGGGCTGGTCCCGTAGTAAAAGTTGCTCATAATGATAAGTACAATTACCTTCTTTTGGCTTCGAGTGTTCCCCTTACACCCCGTATAAAAGGCTTGCGTTTGATCGACATATGGCCTGATGTTACGCGATTATGCGGTCAACGATGGAGCACGCTTGCTTAAAAGAAACATTCTCGCTATGAAATATTTATTTGATGATAGACGAGCAGTATATGCTGATGTGCCTAAAAGATTAATGATGATGTGTGTTGTGTAAATAGGCTTGTGTTTGATCACCACCTCGCCTGTTGTTAAGCCACAGAAGACAATAGTACAAGTACAAAAATTTCACTCCGCAATCATAATTTAAATAAGTAGCGACTCGTGTTACTTCACAATAAAGTGCAATTCAGGGCGTGCGAGCGCTAACTACCTACAGATACGTTACTTAGAAGTTGGATCTCTGTCTGTTGCGCGGCAGTTCGGACAAGCCTGCTACTTGTGGTTTCATACCCTAAAGTGCGGAGTGCTGCAGGCCTGGTTAAGTGATGATGCTGTCTACGATGGAGCCAATGTAAACCGATTCATGCGTGATGATGTTTTTCCCACATTGATTGTGTATGTGTGTGCATTGCAGCGGAGCCGCTGCCGCTGATGGAGTTGTGCCGGCGCGTGATCCGACAGCGCGTGGGTCGCGCGCGGCTCCGCGCGGCTGCCTCGCGCCTGGCGCTGCCGCCCGCGCTCACCGCCTACCTGCTGTACCGCGCGCCCTAGCCGCCGCCGCACTAGCCCTCACACACTGCAACAACACGCCACAGATCACACCAAACCCACTGCGACGACGACAACTCCATTCTCCAGACACAAATCAAACAAATTGGACATCAATAAAAGCAATAAAGAAAGTGTCTTACAATAAACTCGAAATATCACTGCTTGACATGCAAACAATCAAGAATAAGTGAACAGAATCGTGATGACAAATGATCACTATCTGCTGATTTAGTCCGCAGTCAATCGTAGATGGCCTTCCTTGGACCCAGGAGACGTGACGTGTAGAGAAACAAGTTTGTGTTTCAAGTTTTTTAATGTTGCAAATGCTGTGAGTGGCATGATATTGCAAAATTAACCAGCAATGTGAACTCTTGAAAGTGAAGAGAACTGGTTAATTAGATCTTTCCTCGAATATAGTTTGTCCTGTGGTGAATTCGAAGGATTGAGTTCATGGTAGTGGCGGGTGCCGCGGCCGAGTGTTGTGAGGGAAACAGCAACATCGATGCCAATCAATAATGGCACCAAGAACACATAACTTATTCGTAAGCACACAGAAATCCGTATACATAGAAGTTTTTTAGATAAAATTTATTTTTTAAACCTCCCTGCAAATACACGAAATACCTTTTATTTTAACATTATCTGTGATAATTATAATTTAATGACAAAATGATATCAGGACATTTCCGAATTCAATGCACGTTTTTCTCTTCCGTTCCATTGACCTAGTTGCATTGATGTCGATTTTTTATGTCTCATTTTTATGATGACTTATGCGGGTTTGTAATATTCGAATTTTTGTTTGTACGAAGCTCATATTTGCGAGTGTGTATCGGAACTTTGGTAGCGACGACAAAGGTTGCATTTGTGACACTGGACAGGGCCCTAATTCTATATGAAACCACATAATACCTCGTAAACGTGTATTAACACATAACACAAAAATTAAAAGAATCTAACGCATCTTCATATTGAATACTACATTCTCTTGACAAACGCGCATGTAACGCGCTAGCTTGCTGTATTTAAGTTGACAGTTCAAAACGAACGCGTTACCCACTTGCGTTAGCAAGCTTGACATTGCCAATTTCACGCAGATAACGTAACGCGGCCGCGTTGCGTTTATGTGGTCATAGACTAAGAGCGCAGTCCATTTTCCAATAACATTTTCATGTTATGACGTCACGCGTTTAAGGCACAAGGCATGATCCAATAAAACGAGGTCTGCTATACCGGGAGTGACACAAGCCTACGTCACTGTCCAGTTGCCACTTCATTGCAACAAAAACAGAAATTGGGAAAGAAATTTGTTAATAACCTTGTAAATATAATAGAAACAGCATTTCAATTGTAATTTTGCTTGTCCGCTCAAGCAAAGCAAAAAAAGTTAAACACGAATTTAATATAATAAACATTATTTAAATCAAAACTACATAGTTTCATCGGATTCTCACAGGGTACACAGCGTAGATGACGTAAGCTTGTGTCACCCACGTGACTTGTGTCTCGTGAATAGCATACCCGGCGGAATATATTATTATACCATGTGACAAGGAATCTCGTGTGAGATAGAGAATAAGGGCCCAGGATTGTGAAACATCGTTCAAGTATGCAGCCGCCGTATATAGCCATATTGATCTCTGACAAGTCCGCTCTCTGGCGCGTACTACGCAGTCTAGTGCCAGAGAGCCGCACTTTATTTGTTAATTAAATAATTTAGAAGAACAAGTGCAAGTTATGTAACTCACCAGCCTCGGCAGTTATTGATAACTAATATTAGTATGTGATTGTTGTTATAACAATAGCATTACGGCGGGACGACCGCCTCTAGGCCAGTGTATCGTTGGCGATCTTTACTTTACTATATTATAAAGCTCATTTTAAGCGACTGGTTTAATTTTAGTTGAATAACTTTAATTCCTATTGTAAAAAACGTGTGAGTGTGTAATGTATATATTTAAATATGCGCATCGCATCGACAGAGGGTCACCGGTGATTATTTTGTGCTGTACATTGTATCATTTCTAAACCATAATTAGTATCATATGTTGCTAATCGATGTCTTCTTTTGCGACTAGTTAGACTTTATAGGTACGAATGTAATGGAGTAAATAGCATAAAGCACTCTATATAATAATTTGTCAGCCATTTTGATCCAAATTAGTTGTAACCTAATAAAAAGTGTAAGTACTTCCATTTTAATAAGATTTTTTCGTATGTAGTCTGTACGGCATAGTAGGAATCCCGCGTGGAGCTCACTTTATACGCAGTCGGTATTCACATGTCATCTCCGTTACAAATATAAATTATTGTATATCTTAAATGTACGTATTTTGTATTCGATAATAGTTTTCCGTATAGGGATGTTTTGTGATTGTTTGCAATGGGTTTATGTGGATATCGACGTGTGAGAATTACTATTATATTAACTGCCAAATGCGTCGTGTGTGTGGGTGAGGATGCGTGCAGTGCGTGCGAGTGAGAGAGATGGATGCGTGAGCGCACGTGTTTGAGGCGCATCGCTCTGTGTGCGCTAAACGGATATTTGACTTGTGTAAGAGAATATAATCAAATCATGATAACATTACCAAGCTCTATATTGTTCGATTGGTCGATTGCAATAAACCTCTCCACATGACCAATATTTTCTCATTTTACGACACCCACTTTTTTACGGTTTCTTTGCGACATTAGTGATCTGTATCCCGCACTTCTTTCTATATCCTATCACAAGGGGGTTTATTGTAATCGATCGCAATATAATTATTAGCAAAAGTAACAATATGAAATTTATGAACCGTCAAACTTAGTCCTGTATATAGTAAAGTTTATCATTTTTGCGGTGTTTATGACTATTGTAAGTGAAATGCATTTTAGTTTTATAAGTTGTAGGCAATATTTTTAAATGGTCATTTCTAACAGATTACTGCATTCGGCAGTTGAATCTCTTAGACACAATGATTAAAAAAAAATAGGAAAACGATTGGAATAAATATAACTGGTTAAGAAAATAATAAATGATATGACTTAACAATGCTTTTTATTTACAATATTTTAATACCTATTAAAATTGTTAATACATTTTATTTTAAGGACGGATAGCTCCGTCAATACAGAAGGAGGTCAATAGTGTTTATTTTTTCAGTCTCTAGTCTTGATAGGACTTAAATAAGTACAGTTGTTAGATTACCAAGTCTTACTTGTATTTGTATGAAGCCACAGATGCGCGGCTCTGCCAATATTGAGGTCCAACCTAGGCCATAAGGTCTAGAGACGTCACGCCAAGCTACCGTGGAAATAGATTCTTCTATTTACCCTCGTTTTTTTAAAACTTGCGTTCCTTTATTATTTTAACTTTTAATAAAGTTCCTTTATTATTTAAAATTGTACCTCACTATCTATGCTAGAGTGTAGCAGTCTTGGAAAAGAAGCGCGGTAGGAACTATTTTCAACGTACGGTAAATGGAAGAGTCTACTTTTCCACGGCCATTATTGTCGGCGTTAGGCCTAACCGCTCTCGAGCGGTTAGGCCTATCGCGTAACGCGTTAGGCGGGTTAGGCGTTTGGCGGTGTCGATTACGCACACAACAAAAGTAAGGCTCGAAAGTGTGACACCCCAGATCAGTACCGATCACGAATCTAGGTGTTTGTACCAATGTTCTCCGATTACCAATACCAATTTATACAGAGACCAAATTAAAGGGGAAAAAATAGTGCGTGGAGTCCCTCCGCGCGGAAGAAGTGAAACTCGCTCTGTCTCTTTCTATTCCCCCTCCATGGTAGCGTTAAACATTTAACGCAACCTTGTTGGAAGTTGCATTAGAAGTTTCACTTCAAAAATAATAACTCGAAAACTAAAAAGAATCGTACAACTTATATGACTTAACGTAGCTTACGCCCGTACGGCCTTAGTTTAGTGGATTGAGCGCTCGGGGCTTATGCCCTAATAAAGCTTTGAATGTCTAAATGTAGACTAAATGCATAGATTACCTGAATAATCAGTATGGTTTTAGTCTATTTTTGATTTGGTAATGTTTGAGCACTGACTCAACATATGGTTTTAAATACCTTTGAATCATCATCATCAATTTCAGCCATAGGACATCCACTGCTGGACATAGGCCTCCCCCATCGATCAAATAAACACTAGGAGTGGTACAAACTTATTAATCGACTTCAAAAAAGGAGGGGCTCTCAATTATAGTACTTTTTTAAACTATTTGTTACCTCAGAACTCCGTAATTTTTAAACTGATATGGAAATATTTTTTTTTATTTGTAAGTGTATTTTTTCAGCCTGGTCCCATAGATTACATCATAAAACGGTTCAGTAAAAAAAAAACAAATCGAATTTGAATCAAAATAACTGGAAAATTCGTTAATGACAATATAGGTATGTCATCCAAGTTACCGAAATTGCGTATTTTACTAATTATGAAGTCAGGTTTTTAAATTAATACTTATTGGCATCGATTCTGATGTACTCTAAACTAAACTAAATTTGATAGCTCTAAAATTGTTGCCATCCTTCTACCACATATTAAAATGAAAAGAGAGGCAGATAGTTTTAGTCCTGTCAGATTGGCTTAGTTTAGTGTATGGATCACACAACCGCCAGAACACAGAATCGACGCCAATTTTGATCGAATTGGTACTGGAACTGGGGTGAGTCACACACAAGTAGTAGATACAATTTCATAAGTAAACCTAAGTACAAAATATAAAAATACTACATATGGGTCTTATTTCTAATCACACAGAGTATAATGTTCGATGACCGTGTCGTCTGTTATAAGGATGGTGTTTTCATAGTCTTGCGATAGGACGATCTGCGCCGTTAACTGTTGGAGACCGCCGATGAGCTCGTTCAAAGAACCCTGAAATCAAAACAAAAGGATGGGTCAGGTGCTAGATTTGTTGAAAAAAATACAGGCTTAGTGAAAAATTAAAATATAATTTAATACATAATACAGAAGAAAGTAATAAAATTGGCTAATTAAGTTACGATATATAGGCATTAAAAGTTTTTGATCGGATTAGGAAGGGATGCTCGTCCCTTACCCGCAAAGAGTAATTACTAGGTATATATTAAGGTCTCTGTCTAGCAAGATATTAAAATGCCCAACACATTTTCTTTTCTTCAAACTGATTATACCATTTTTGTGGCCATAATAAAAAAAAACGCAAATCTATTAAATACATATGTATTTTGAAAAGTCAACCTCGTGAAATGACCAAAGCACATTTTTTTTAAGTAGACTAATTTTTTACCGATTCGAAAAAGGAGGAAGGTTCTCAACTCAGCCCGTTTATTATATCTTAAAAAAAACAAATGCGCGAGTTATATTCCGGGTTCGGAGGACACCACAGACCTATATCCAAGTAGACACCACAATTCGACTTACCTTGCATGTCATATTTCCAATACAATTATGATTAATCTTCATAATTGAGTCCGGCTAAAATGAGTCAATCGGTGCCGCGACAACACGAGTCAGTTTGAAATGAAAACGGGTAATTGTGCAATACTGAGTTGTAAGAATACCGCAAATAGCGTTGGCCGACAGAATAAAGATATTTCTTTTCACTTATAGGTACGAAAAATTTGACACGCTAGTTTTCATACAGTTTGGACCGCCTGTGAAGTCTACTTAGATATAGGTCTGTGGGGGACACTCATTCATTCCATAAACTAGCATTTCGCACAGTAATGTTACCTTGCTCTCTCTAAAATCTGTGAGCATGTTGTCTATATTAGGGTCCTCTCCTTCGAACTGGCCTGCCAGTACTTTCAGATTGTCGGCGAGAAGCGATGTGTCCAGCGCTCCGCTCGATTCATCTCGAATGACGCTGAAACAAAATAATCAGAATCAAAGATAATCACAGATAATCTGCAGGGCAATCGCGCTAAAAAATTACAGACGAATCGTTGACGAATCGCAACCACTCCACTACTTTTGGTTGATTTCGTATCGCGCTAATGATTTTAACCAAAGACGAAACGCAACCCGATCACAGTTGGAACGTAGACGCTGTCAAACGAACGTTTGTGATAAAGTTAGAAAATACCAACTTTTTTGCGCCGATACGAAATCGACCAAAAGTTGTGGAACGTTTGCGTTTCGTCAACGATTCGTCTGTAAATTTTTAGCGCGATTGCCCTGCTGGCTTATGTACTTTCGCCACACAAGCTGTGCGATGCTTCGCTCATAATCTACCAATTCATGAAGTATGATCCAAGAATACAAGGTCTAGCGCCAGAGGCGGATCCAGGATTTCATTTGGGGGGGGGGCATTCTGACAAGTATAGGTACCTATGAGTATGCTGTATAAAAGTGCACCTGAATCAAATCGAAAAACTGAGTCGAATGTATGGAATTGCTAGGTGTTTTCGGGGGGGGGGGGCTTGGCCCTATGTCCCCCCCCCTCCCCCTTGATCCACCAATGTCTAGCGCTCCGGGAGCTGCCACCCAATTACGTCACTGTCCAGTTGCCACTTTAGTGCCTGTGTTTAAAGAAAGAAAAGAAAGAAAGAAAATAAATTTTATTCGACACCTTTACAAAAACATAAACTTACTTGTTTGGATTTGGAAAACTTATCTTAGAATACAGTGTTTTGTAGTGGTGCAGTAATGTACATACTTGAGTATCCTCCGCCTGGTGAACTCGGTGCCAGTGAGCACGGTGATGGTAGCGAGGACGCCGGTGTCGGCGGTCCTGGCGCAGCGCTCCACGCGCGACCAGTCTATTATCAAGGAGAGCGAGTGCCGCGTGCGACCAGCTAGCACGCGGTGGTTGCCGATCAGCTGAGCGCTCGCTGCCACAGCATTGTATTGTACTGGAAGAACGAACAAAATGCTTTTATATTTTACTAGCGACCCGCCCGCCCGGCTTCGCACGGGTGTAATTTACATGCGAAGCCGGGGCGGGTCGCTAGTTATGTATATAAACCTTCCGTGAAAATGTATCTAACTGATGGTGAAAACCGCATCAAAATCCGTAGCGTGGTTTAGGAGGAGTTAGCGGCCATACAGACAGACAGACAGACGTGGAAAGCAACTTCAATTTATACTATGTAGAGAAGAGATATATAAAAGAAAGTCGTGTTGGTTACACTATTTAAATCTCAAGAACGGCTGAACCGATTTGGCTGAAAATTGGTGGGGAGGTAACTTAGATCAAGGAGACGGACATAGGTTACATTTTATCAGCATCATCACCATTTTTCATCACTACGCGGGTGAAACCGCGGGGCGCAGCTAGTATTAAATAATAGGCTTGCCGCCAATGGTTACAACAATACAGGGATACGCGGAAAAGGTGTACTTATACTATGGGACCAACCCTGATATCCCGAAAAAAATATCAGCTTTTGATTGATTGATTAACTAAATGAAGTTTTAATTTTTTTCGTGATTTCAGGGTTGGTTCCATAGCAATAGTTATTCATAATCCCAATTCGATTGCGGCTCTGCAATCGATTTCACTATCATCATTTCAGCTTATCTTGTTCCCACTGCTGGGATACAGGCCTTCTCTCAGAGAGAGGATGGGCTCTATTTCACCATGCTGGCCCAGTGCATGTTGGTAAATGACATAATTATGTCTTTAAACTGTTTGAGATTCTTGGACATATTGGCTGTGGACAAGTGGACACTGTCAGCTTATGTATTATGTATAATACCCCCGATTCTACTAAAGAAATTGTTTTTAAATTGTATGTAAGTGTTTTATTTTTTAAATAATTGACTCAAAACTGACAGTTAATTATTTTTTTGTTCTAGAAAAATACCACCACCTAATATTATAACTTAGTATTTTTTTAAAACTGACAATTTTGAGGCAATTATTAAAAAAATAAAGTTGAAACTTTTTTTTAAATTAATAATAGGCTTGCGTTTGACCACCATCGCTTAACATCACGCCTGATGTTAAGCGATGATGCGGTCTACGTTGGAGCACGCTTGCCTAGAAGAAACCAATTGTTTTTAAATTGTAATTGAAACAATTACAATTTAAAAACAATTTGTTTAGTAGAACCGGGGCCCTGATCTTGGTGTACTTACAGTGGAAGTCTGGTTTGGCGGCTAGGAAGACGGGCGTAGTGCACTTGTTGTAGAGCTCCAGGAGCACGGGCTGGCGGCTGGCTGCGCGGACCAGCGCCATGTCATTGTACGTCACCAGCCCCGCCCAGCGCAGCGACTCGCTGCTCGAGCAACCGAACAAACGGACCTGTTTTTTTTTTTTTACTATTTGGTAAGTAAGTAAGTAAGTAAATCTTTATTTCTAAAACAAGTTGTGGAATCTTAAATTAATTCTAATACAAACTACTAAAACTAATGTAAATACGACTTAATATTAAGAAGTGAGAAATTTCCAAATAATTAAAAAATATTTAAGATGTCGTATTGTGAGTAAGGATTTGAAATGGTATCAAATATTGTGTTTTGCAATGCAGCAAAATATGTAATGCGTTTGTGCAGACATAAAAATTTAAAAAGTTATACTCACTTTCCTTGAGATATCGCTGTTTTTATCGTAAACCAAATGTAGATTCGCAGCATACGGTATGTTAGACACAGGGTCGAACACAATCACTAGTGTCCGACATTCTGAAGGCGCAAATGGCAAACAATACACCCCTTTATTCTCCAGTCCAGGTAAATCAATATAAAACCCTTCACCCTGAATCATCACTCTAATATGAATCTTCTTGTTGGTGGAGTTCTTCAGGTTGATTTCCATCCTCCCTGGACGGACGAACGATAAAGAACTGTAGTTAGTCTTAATGGGGAAGATTTTGGGTGTGTCTGTGCCTCCAGATATTTTTACGAGAGTCTTGTGGTACGTTATGAGGTCCTCGAAAACCAGAGTCCTGGAAAAGCAAAGAATCCTTTCATTTGTTGGATAATAACAACAATAATGTTATAATGTTTATAAGTTACTAGCGAGCGCCGTATGGTGAAAAACGCATCAATATCTGTGCGTCTGCGTGGTTTAGGAGGAATTAGCGGTTACACAGACAGACGGGCAGACATACGCGGAAAGCGACATTAATATAATAATAAGTTATATAGGTAAGGCATAATTTAAAAAAAAGTCATATAGGTAGTAATTAACATGTTTTTTTGTTATTAAAATACAACTAAACCAAAATATGATTTTAACAATATTCTAACATAGACATAATTTAGTTTTTTTAACTTTAACAAAAACTAATAAAAAATATACAAAAATGATATTACAAAAATATATAAATATACATAAAAACTAACATTTGGACGCTGTAACAGGCAAGGACATGAGATATTACGTCTCCATTCTTACGACCATGTATGCTACTTTAGATCTATGTGTACGCATGTTCTGACATTTTTTTTTTTTAATGTTTTATTTATTTAATTTATACTATGTAGAGATTATAGACAGTTTGAGATGGTTTCGTAAAATCTATCAAATGCCCTATTGAACAAGGAATGACGATTATATTTTTCCTGGATTAGTGTGGCACTTCCACACTTGCTCTGTAAGGGATTTGGATTAATATGACCATACCATTATTTTAAAGCCGTGGTAGCCCATTTGGGAGACCGCTAGACTTGAAAGCGTGAGGTCGCGGGTTCAAACCCCGGGCCCGTACCAATGAGCTCTTTGGAGTTTATGTACGGATTTTCATACCACTGGCTTTTCGGTGAAGGAAAACATCGTGAGGAAACCTGCATACATACGGAGAAGTTCAATGGCGTATGTGAATCCACCAATCCGCACTGGGCCAGCGTGGTGGATATGGCCCAATCACCCTTTCGGAGGTAGGCTAAAAGTCCAGCAGTGGACTGTTAAAAGGCTGATAATGATGATTATTTAAAAAAAAAAAAAAACTTTTGTTTGACTTCGCGCTCTGAGGGTTCGATCCAAAGGAACCCTCTGAGCACGAGTCGTACTCCGTACTTGTCCGGTTTTTTTTTACTTACGCCGAGTTCTCGCTGTCTTCGGGCCCCGTGTAACTACAGGTGATCTCTTTCGAACCGCCCGGGCGGATGTCGAACTTAGCCGGCGCCACTTTGAAAGGGAAACTGTCGGACGACATATTAGCTGCCTTCACCACCCACACGCCATTGACAGACCCCATGTTGGCAACGGTCAGAATTGTTGGTTCTACATTGAAAAAAGAAAACATAGTGAAATAACGAGGGTAAGAATCGAGATTATGAAGTCATGTCTAGGGTTAATAGGTTATTACTGGGCAAACGTGCTCCATCTTCGACCGCATCGTCGCTTTCCATCAGGCGAGATCGCGGTCAAACGTTAGCCTAGTCCAATGTAAAAAAATAAATACGAAAATTTATTTCAAGCAGTTTTCGAAGTTAAAACTTCTTAACCCCACAAATGCGTTACGCACCGCATGTCGGCGTAAGCGAAAAGTGATCGACGTGCGTATTGTGTGTAAGAATATTTATACACAATACCAATAGTTTTATAATATTATGCACGTATTTTATACTTTTTTTTTTATTATCTGAAAGGTAGGTGAAATTCCCCATTTTACCCATAAAAAAACTCTTTCGCTCGCATTCGACGGGTTAAGGCGCGCTGAGCACTTTATTTTGTGGGTATTGAATGAGACAGCCGTTACGCTCGGCTATGTATCACTCGTTCGGGTAAAGTCGGCTCGAGTCGACTAAGGGAGCGAGAGAGATATAGTTATTAACCTCGCCTTTATCATTTACTAGTAGGCCGCCCCTGTTTCGAACGGGCGATGCCGGGATATATAGCCTATGTCAACCGGGGATAGTGCATCATCCCAACAGTGAAAGAATTTTTCAAATCGGTTCAGTAGTTTCGGAGCCTATTCAATGCAAACAAACAAACAAACAATCAAATCTTTCCTCTTTATAATATTAGTATAGATGAAGTTTTGACTTCTGCGTGTGGTCTTAAGCACACACAGGATTTATTAGGTTTTTAAGAATCAAGAGAGATAGACGAGTCGTTGATATGAAAAGCCAGTTAGGTCTCCTTGCTCTAACAAAACATGTTTAACTAACATCTGGCTTATTATTGATGTCCATTTGATCTTTGTTTCATGTTATGTTTCCAAAACTCCATAGAAGCCTCTAGTAAAGACTTTACTTACCACTTTACCATGGCATGACTTTGACTTGACCATGACCTACTTTGCTTAACTCTGACTGTGACTTGTTTGGAGATACCTGATAAAACTTGAAAATATTTCAAAACTTGACACTGGCAAATGCACAAGACGTGCGAAGCCAAAATCCTTAAGAGGAAAGAATTAAATTATCATTGAAAATGTTGTAAAATGCACAGAAAAGAGAATTAAATAGAACGGAAATGAGAAGGAAAATCTTTCGCCAGGTATTAAGACAGAACTTTGCTTGAACATTCTTATTTAGATCAACTCGTCGAACTCCGCATCCAAAGCACTTGGGCTCAAGGTGACCTTTTTGGATTAGGTCTCAAAGTTCTTTGTCCGCATCACAGTTGCTAACTGATTTCGAATGACTGACGTTTTGTTTATATGGGTGCAACTGGCTACAACGAATTTCTTACAAAAATGGCTTAACAGCCGTTAATTTTTTTTTTCTGTGGTAAAATGACCATTACCGCTAGTCAAGTGCAGCTTATTCCCCGGTAGTTTGACCACAAGATCGACTGTTCCTACAGCGCCTATCAGATCGACTTTCCTGAGCACCGTGTTCACGCCGATCAGATTCACGTTTAGGGCGCCAGTAAACGTGGCGATGCTTTCATCTGCAAAAACAATATTATAGTATGTATTATATTATAATTTGAATAAAGGTTTTATATAGTCTATAGGTAGTATATAGCCTATCAGCATGGCAAGTTACAAGTTTCTAAGTCTTTAGTTTAGAAATGCAGGGAGAGCAACTTTTTACCACTCTTGACGGACCATATTTTGCAAAGAAGACACTTGATAAAAAAGAGATGTATGGAACCTTTCATATATTTTTTTTACTTTTCAATGACAAAAGAGACGAGGCACCGAAAAAAATATAATTTCACATGATTTTTTTTTTATCATATAAAATTTTGATCTATACTAAAACTGTAATTATGCACAGTTTCATGCATTTATTTTTATAACTATATAGGCTGGAAGGTTTTAAATAATAAACAGACAGATGGATGGACAGAACGAAACTATGAGGGTTCCTTGTAGTACTACGGAACCCAAAAAAAAAAACATTTTTTTTCCACTTTTTCTAAAATGCTCTCAAACAAACCTTCACACACACACATCATCAACCATTAAATGTCCACTGCTGAACAAGGCCTCCCTCTTAGAGAGGGGTGTTGCCATAATCCCCACGCTTGGCAGGCGGCTTGGAGATCGCAGTACGTTCACCGTACTAACAGGACGCTGCTGCCCATCCTCCGGTGGTTCTGGTCGCAGTTTTAGGACATACCCGGGTCCTAAACAAACCTTACCTGTTTGCAATTCAGACAGTTTCGGTGCATTGAAATTAACCGTAACTCTAATAGCATTCCCGTTTGATAATCTACAGAGCTGCTTATTCCGAAAATTTGTTCTTCCTTTCCCCATCTGTACTTCTTCAACCGACCCTTGTCTTTCCATCAGCACTTTGTTCACATCACTCTTCACAATTTCCTGAACATTTTTTATTGAGAAGACTTTGTCCCCTTCTGCGATAGACAGCTCTAGTTGCAAGTCAGCCGAGCAGTCACTGACTAGTACAAAAGACTTGTAAAGTGAACACATCTCTTGGATCGGTGGGAAAGTAACTTTGTTGATTTCATCACTGGACATCGCCTGTATCATTGGCATTTTTATACGAACATCGAAGCTCCCTTTCTGTTCAATTTCTACATCAATAGCAGCGTCTTTTAGACACATTTTGTAGGTGATTGTTGTGTCCAGTTCAATATTAGAAGTGACATAAAAAGTGAATTTTTCTGTTTTCCCCGGCGATAAGAGGGGTAGGCGCGGCGGTTCGATCATTATGTATTCGCCGTCGATAGGAACATCGCACGTTAGTTTAGCGGTCAGCCAACTGTCGGTCAACGTGGTGATTGTACAGTTCACAGCGCAGGTCACACCTAAAAATTATCATGAATAAGTTACCGAAAGAGTAAAGAAGCTTTCATGCTACCAAGGAAAATAGACTAAGAGGAAAGACAATAGCGGAACATTAGAGCGTAGCTCGGAAATTTGCCTAAAAACGGTATAAACTTAGATGGCACCGTAATTTGAGCGTGCTATAGGTTGTCTCGAACTGCCGTAAGCGCTGCAGTCAGATAGCGTACGAAAGGTTTCCGTAGCGCTAGTATCGCAGTCAAATTTCGCAACATTTCAAGAGAATAAAGAACTGCTCCACCTGCTGGTATGAGTTGCGCTTCTTACGCTATCTCCCTTGTTGTCTATCTTCCTTGGTGTTACTATAGAAATTAACTTGATTTTAACACATTTTGTTTACAAACGACTTCAAACAGAAGGTTATCAATTCGACTGTAATTTATTTGTGTATCTTCGTCGATTGTGAACTGTTATGATAATTATTTTTTATTGAGTTGGCTATACAGGGTGCAAAGGAAACGGTCCCAAAAACTGACAATCTGACTGAACTGACAAAAGACTGGTGATCGTTGTTAAGATACCTAAAAAACTGTTTTATTTCGAAAAAAAAAATGTTCTGTAATGCAAATAAAAGATCAGCTGGCGTTAGAGTTCAACGAAAGATCTGCGCCGCGCGCACGCTTCTACGCTTTACATTACGGGCGTGCAGAATTCTAAACAAGAAAAATAACTAATTAATAAATAAAAACAAATGAACAGTGCCTTCACCTAGCCTTAATACTAACGTTAGCTTTTTAAGTTTTGTGTGTACTTACTAATAATACTCTGGATTGTTTTTATCCTTATCCTACTAATATTATAAACGCGAAAATTTGTATGTAAAGAGGAACAAACATCCATACATCTATTGTATGGATGTATGGATGTTTGTTCCTCTTTCACGCTGCAACGGAACAACGGATCGACCTGAATTTTTGCATGGGTAGTTCAAGAGCCAGAGAGTGACATAGGCTACTTTTCATCATCATCATCAGCCAGAAGACGTCCACTGCTGAACATAGGCCTCCCCCTTTAACCTCCACACTGAACGACAGCCTGCCTTTTGCATCCACTGCATGCCCGCGACTCTCACTATGTCGTCGGTCCATCTAGTGGGAGGCCTCCCTACGCTGCGTCTTCCGGTTCGTGGTCTCCACTCCAGAACCTTTCTTCCCCATCGGTTATCGGTTCTTCGAGCGATGTGGCCTGCCCATTGCCACTTCAACTTGCAAATTTTAACAGCTATGTCTATACTTTTCATCATCATCACCATTTTTCATCACTACGCGGGTGAAACCGCGGGGCGCAGCTAGTTTTTTTAATAAATTGATTAATAATCTTTAGAGACTTCAAAACGCACACTTACCCACAAATCCGTCACACGCTGAAGTGACAATATCAGCCCATTGGTCTGAAAATAAGAGTTTCAATACAATTTTTCTGTTCCCACAAGCAGCGCCGGCCCTGGGAAGAAGTGAGAGAAATGGTCGCTCTAGCCGCCAGATAGCAAGGGCGCCAAAATGACAAAAGCGAAAAAAAAAAGTTTGTTGGCGCATTCCACGTTTGCATTGTTTGATTGCAAAAAAAAATAAGGTGGATATATTTTAAATACTGGATTAGCACACGGGCTACTTTTTACTCCGGAAATAATCTATTTCTGTACGATAGTTTTCAGAACTCAAACATCCCGAAAGACAATCTCTCTCTACTCTGATCAAAGGGTAAGGCCGGCGCTGTCTTCAAACATAAGATATTAATTATTGTTAGAATGTGTTATAGTGTGTATTAATAGTAAATGGCACCAAAATGGACACGAAAACTACAGTTCAAGAAGTGTCATGAATTCTGTATTAAATGTTTAGTGCTATTAATTATCTAAGATGGATTTTAATATTTTTTTAAAGGATGCATAAACATGATTATGTTAGTGCTATTCCCGATATTTTTCTATAGAAGCGACCCACAAACCTTTAGCCAAGCCCTGTTGTTTAAGTCTTTTCTGCTGTAATACGTCGTGCCAATCTACAGAGTTATCTAACTCTCTATACTCAATGTTTGGTGACGGTACACGAGTGTTGTTAACTTCGCCTGAAAATGTTAACTACTTCTTAACTGCACTACAAAGGATTGACTGTAACCACAGAAAAGAGAAGTAAATAGAACGGAAATGAGAAGGAAAATCTGTCGCCAGGCATTATGATAGAACCTTGATTGAACATTCTTATTTAGATCAACGCGTCGAACTCCGCATCCAAAGAACTTGGACCTTACCTTTTTGAGTCAGGTCTCAAAGTTCTTTGTCCGCATCACAGTTGCTAATTGATTTCGAATGACTGACGTTTCGTTTATATGGATGCAACTGGCTACAACAAATTTCTTACAAAAAATGCCTTCACAGCCGTTCTAATTTAAACAAAAAAAAACTATACTGTGACTATAACCAATATGGCGGAATATTCAAATTTAAAACAGTTTTTTTTTGTCCTCGTAGCTAGGCTGGCGAATTATTGTAAAGGATCACGGTGTTGCGCTAATCGTTTTTTTTATAGGACAAGTGCCTAAACAAAATACAAGCTAACACTACAAAAACAGTTAGACTGCCCATAGACCATTGAAGGTCTAAAGACAATCCAAATGCTCAAGCCCAATATCAGTCGGCAGCGTCCCAGCACGCTGGCGGCATTATCGATGATTGTTTTTTACATTATAATATATACCTAATTTTTAAAAATTCAAATTTTTAACAGCATTACATGATAATGTAAAGAATAATCATTGATTTTCGCAAACACCGTCACCGTGATTTATGTAGCGGGGCTAACTAGAAACACAAAAAAACTGTTTGAAATTTGAATATCTCACCATAAGCGAAACGTACCACCTTAAGAATCGCCTGATAGGCCTCTTTCCAGAAAGTATTTTGTTTTTACGCACATGACACTTCTCGTGAGAGAGAAATTGGCAAAAGCGCTTTAGAGAGAGTAGATTTATTAAACAACTGAGGATAAAAAATGGACAGCCGAAAAAAAGGAACAGCCAGTGAAATATAGATCTGCTTTGTTGAAGTAATATCAGATTTTTCTTTATCAAAGTTATATGATTATTTACGGGATATTTACCGTGGTAAGGTTGTTGAATGAGCTCCCGATATTTCGGCGCAGTTACATGCACCATGTTCCGTAAATAATTATATAACTTTAGTGAACAACCGTGATAGTTTAAAATAGTGTTCCTTTATCAATTCAAACAATCTGAGACTAATAATAGAAAAAAAAAAAAAAGTTAATTGACCTTAGCCCTTGTTTAAGGAGACGCGGATCATTGAGCGTGCTACGACATCGTAGACCGCATCATCGCTTAACATCAGGCGAGATAACGGTCAAGCGTAGAATTACCGTCCGTCTGGATTTGTCTAGACTTTTAGACCTTTTTTTTAGCTTGGGTGATGTAAGTCTTTAATCTGTTACCACTGTAACATGCATTATTTGAATTTTGTGACTAAAATATCCGGATTTTTATTGAAATATCTAGGTCAGGATTTTAAAATTTTGATTTGGTCATCCTAAGCGCAAGACTATTGTTTAGATCACGAAAAAACACGGCACGTTTAGCGGGCACGAACGCTCGTCACCGCTTTATGGTTGGTATTCCGAAAACCCGTACGAAGCGCTTAGATTCCAAATTTATTGTGCGAACTGCTAGTCTGTGGAATGCGCTGCCTGAATGGGTGTTCCCCGATAGTTACAATCTGGTTGTTTCCAAATCACGAGTGAATCGGTTTCTTCTTGGCAAGCGTGCTCTAACGTAGACCGCATCATCGCTTAACATCAGGCGAGACAGTGGTCAAACGTAAGCCTATTATTTATATTTAAAAAAAAACTAATGTTGACCATTTGATGTTACTGCACATCTCCATAAACCATGCCTTAATGCCCTAATTTGGTATTTCAGCTATTTGAATACCTACCTTTACTTGTATGCAGCGGACTATCACCAGATTTGAAGCTATTGTAATTTTCTTGAACTGTGCTAAGAGTCGACTGGCTTTTAGACGAAGGTGACTTTGACCTCGTAGATCGCCTCATGTCTTGCTGTATGAGGGAGGAACTTGATACTACGATGGCTGGAAGATCTTGGGAATCTTTTAGTCTATCAGCCGGTATAACAGTGTTTATTGTGCCGCTAGAACTGGCAGTATCCAGTTTCCTAGTCTCGCTTAAGCTGGTGACTTGCGTCCCATCACTGCTCTTGTCTTCTTGAAAATTCATGTGTAATTCTGAGAGAGGTTGCTTCTTCGCTGGCGGGTTTCTGCGTTTATTGTATTGCAGCATGGCTGAGACACTGACATTCGACTCTTTACCTGTAAATTTGTAAACTCGGTTAACACTCTAAAATGCAAAATTCTACAACAGGCTACCGAACTTGCGGGTTAAAAACGGTAAAATATTTAAATGGCTACTTATGCCATAAATTAATATTCGGGACATTTTTGCACACACGGTCATCTGACCCCAAACTAAGCAAAGCTTGTAATATGGCTGCTAGAGACTGATATACATACATATGTATTTTTAAATGCATAAATAAATAAGAGCACCCAGATACAGAACAAGCACAAATGTTCATCACATAAATGTTTGTCCTAGGTGGGAATCGAACCCACGCCCCCAAGCGCAGAAGGCAGGTTCACTACCAACTAGACCAACGGGCTATCTAAACATCATAACATCGATCTTTCTCATTCTCAATCTTATTTGTACAATGCATTAATAACCAACAAACGTAACGACATAGGCTACATTTTTTTAAATTTAAGAATCTTAGCTTTGTTAGTTGGACATTGGCATCGACTCTGATGCACTCTAAACTAAACTAAATTTGACAGCTCTAAAATTGTTGCCATCCTTCTCTCACGTATTAAAATTAAAAGAGAAGCAGATAATTTTAGTCCTGTCAGATTGGTTTAGTTTAGTGCAGGGGTGTCTAACTAAATTTTATGGCGGGCCGGATGTATTAACTTTGTAACTATGGCGGGCCAAGAGATGTTTTGTAACTGAGCAAATCAAGACTAATATAAGTAAAATGGTAGAATGGGTATAATTATAACCTTTTGGCGAAATTCACAGCAGGTTTCACTTGTAACTGCGTGCACAGTCACACTGATATAGATGATATAGATATGAAAAAAAAATTACGTATAAAAAAAATTAAAAGTTACCCAACTTTTAACTCATTCGCGGGCCGAATTAAGAACCTTGGCGGGCCGCATTGTGGCCCGCGGGCCGTACGTTGGACACCCCTGGTTTAGTGAGTGGTATAACAGAATAGGCCTCAGTGTCTTACCCAGAAAATCAGCAATTTTCGAAATGCTGATAGAATTATCTGTCGGACAAGCAGACTCCTCAGTCTCTTCTGAATTAAGCCTCATTGTTGCTTGCATATTCCTTATCAGCACATCGGTGGGCTTATTAGAAAGAGCTTGTCTGATGCTAGCAAATGATGGCGAGGCAACTGGATTCGAAGGTCTTGGGTGATGAATATGAGGCTCTGGCGCAATGCTTACAGATGAGTAGTTAGTTGTATTAAATGTCTTGTTTATCAAGTGGTTTTTCTCAATTTTGTCTGGTATTGGCGTGAAAGTTTGCTTCTCATAGTTTTTAGGTATGATTGGATTATTCAAATTGAGCTTTTGCGGTAGTTCGAGTCGCGATTGACGGACAGGTATGCAGTCTAGCGATTCATCCATGTAGGTAGCTTTTGGTGTTACTGCAAAAAAAGCATGCAATAGTTACAATCTGGGGGTCTTCGTCAGGCATAACTGCATAAGTAATTTTCAAACTTTCGCGATTTAAAAACATGTTTTAAATGTTTATCGGGACTTATCACGTAAATAAAACGTAAAACGTAACGTAATTAATAGTGCTAACAGACGCTCGAACGCGGCTGACGGACCGCCGTCCAACAAACGGGAGAGAAAGAGTGAGAATTTCATATTTCCCTCTCTTTCTCTTCCATTGGTCAGACGGCGGTTGAGGTCAGCCGCGTTCGAGCGTCTGTTAGCACAATAATATGTGATAAGTTAGATAGATAGATAAGTCCCGATAAACATTTAAAACATAACTACATAAGTCTCCTAACTCACTCTTATGCCAGTGCTTCCTGTTTGAAGTTAGTATTAGCTGGGTCTCCCTTAGCAATTTCTTAATCATTTATAGATGAACGTGAAAATGTGGGCAGAGGCACAGCAAAGACCAACATACATGAGTACATAAATGCTCACACGGCTTGTTTAGTACTTTTCTCAAACATTGCATGGATATTCAAGTAAAAATATAACACTTCGAAATGGCCATAGCTTTAAATATGAGCCATTTATAGGACACCATCGGGAAATGTCAAATATTTTCTGTCGGTAAATTTTAGACATAGACATCATTTGATTGTGGCAAAAAAATACAATATTTAAAATGGTAAAAAAATATAGTGCGTGGAGCAGCGCGGAAGAAGTTATACTTCAACAAGGAACCCTAAAATTATAACTAGGGCAAAAATATCAACAATTTAAAAACTTGCTTTTCTCGAGGTTCGTACCTAGCTCCTCAGGCTTCTCAATCCATTAGCGACACCATTACACTACCGGGTCTGCTAGTCACAGCGCGAAAAAAGGATACGCATTTCGCAACCATACGAAAGAGAAAAATTGCCCCTCCATGGTAGCGTTAAACGTATAAAGCAACCTTGTTGCAAGTCGCATAAGTACAAGTTTTTTTCAAAAAAATCTACTGCTTATTATCTACTGCTTATTATATTTTTTTGTCACAAACCGGCTCCAACTCAGCAAGATGCCGGTCGTAAAGAACCGGCGCTGGTCTTCCGGTGGCACCGGCAGGTGACGTCACGTACAAACGTACCACACGGCACATTTTGGCATTACCACTATACATTCCCCTCTTTTTTTTTTGTGGAAATAAACAATCAAATTTCTTTTGTACATTACATGTATACACATAACAGAGCACAAGTTAATCAGAGGAGACAAAATTGGCCACCAATTTTTTGGCAATGGTTGTGGCCTTATAAGTTCAATTTTGGAAGAAGAGTGCCTACAATAAATAGATAAATTAAATACCCTGCAGGCCTAGCACAGGCCATACCGGGGACAAATCGTATTTCCACCGTTTTTATTTGCGCGCAGACGCGTCAGAGCTAAAATGTGGATATGTTTGTCTCTTTCTCGCGGGATAAAAGCGGTGGAAAGAAAATTTGTTTACGCCCCGGGCTAGGACTGCTGTTTGACAAAATTTCAATAAGTTTACCTTCACAAATACTAGGCATTGAGTATCCAGATCTATCTGGACTGTTATTCTTTCCCAATACTGCATCAAAGCCTCCACACCGTTTTTGGAAGTACGCTCCAACTGATAGGGCTGAACTGTTTATTCTGAAAATTTCATTATTTTGTATGGTTTATTTATAATCTACACTAATATTATAAAGAGGTAAAGTTTGTAAGTTTGTAAGTTTGTAAGTTTGTAAGTTTGTTAGTTTGTAAGTTTGTTTGTTCTGTTTTAACTCCGAAACTACTGATCCGATTTTAAAAATTCTTTCACTAATAGAAAGCTACACTATCCCTGAGTGCCATAGGCTATGTTTTATAATGGTAAAAGTTAATTTTCTGCACTAAATAACCGTATTAGTAAAACATGTTGGAGAAAAATAAGCTGCTTGGCTTCTTTATCGGCGTACGCTGACCTAACGGTTTGAGATAAGTAAATACAATGTTTCGCAAAAATGTAGTTCTTAAGTAGTTTTACAAAAAAGTCCGCGATAGCATATACCTAACTATTATAAGAACACCACAATAACGATAATAACCGGTTATTGTGTTCAGAATAAAAATTAAAATTAAAAGGTCATGTTTAGATGCAGTTTTGTAATCTAACCCATGAATCCTTACAAAAATAAATGAATTCATTATTAGGAGCATTTAATGTAGATAAAGTTCGCCGTTTACAGTATGTGGTTTAGTCGCACAGTTCATGAGATAATGTAAAATTAAAATAACGCGACCATAATAATCCGCGCAGCGCCTTCATACTGCACATAATAAGTAGGTGATATAATAAAATAACTGTTTATCGACACCATAAAAAAATATAACAAGAAGATAACATTAAATATGGGGGAAAAAACGGCCTTATCGCTATGAGCGACATCTTCCAGACTACCTTTAACAATGGTGTGCTGCGGTGGAGTGGTATCACAGGTATTTAATTATTAACCGACTTTAAAAAACGTTCTCAGTTAGGTGGGTTTTAGGATTCCGTACCCAAAGGGTGAAAACGGGACCATATTACTAACGCTGCCTGTCTGTCTGTCCTACCTTTTAACGGCTGTATTTTTCAAACCGTAATAGATAGCCAGTTGAAATTTTCACAGAGTATGTAACGTTACGGCGGATCAACTAAGAAATGTAATAACAGTAAAGTTTCATATAGTAAAAACGAAAGGAGGTCATTCTTAGTTCTTAGAACTTCTTAGAAGTTCTTAGTTAGAAATGCGTATTTTACTAATTTTGAAGTCGGTCTAATCCCTAATGTTTTTAGCTTTACATAGATAAAAACTATGGACAGATGCGGGACTATAGCTACGATATAAGGGCGCGATAGGAGTAGGTTGAATTACGGTATGGGAGTTGAGTGGAGCGGACGGCTACGGGACTAGATCGGAAAGAGTGGGACTGAAGTAGATAGGATTACGGAACGGATGCGGGGCTGGATTGCAAAAAGGTGGAAAGAGAGTAAATTGGATTACGGTACGGATGCCGAGTTGGATCGGAAAGGGCAGGCCTGTATTAGAGAAGATTATGGGACAAATTCAGGACTGGCGCCGTAAGGATGGGGCGGAAGAAGAGTAATTTTACGGGACGGATTCGGGCCTGGAGCGGAAAGAGCGGAACGGTAGTAGAGTGGATTTAGGGGCGAATGCAGAACTGGAGCAGAAAGGGTGGTACAGGAGTAGAGTGGATTACAGGATGGATGCGAGACTGAAACTAAAAAAACGGGAGGTAGTAAAGTAGATTTCAATACTACGCGAGCGAAGCCGCGGGCAACGGCTAGTATAAAATATTGTATGTAGACGACCCGAGGACGCCCCAAACTTTGATCATAATATAGCTTGGATTTGCCTTAAACTTGAGCTAGCACCTAAAGTCCAAAAGTCCTTAACGAAATTACCAGTTATAACTTGGTAATGAACAGAAACTTGTCACCAACTCGCACTTGGCCATTTTTTATTATTTGTTGTTATACTTTAGAGTGTGTACTATAATCATGTTAAGTTTGACGCTTGTAAATATTACCGTTTTTACATTAGAGCTAATACAAAAATACGTAAAAAAAAAAATACGTTTGTTGTATGGGGTTCTGTTAGGTTTGTTTTACCCCCCTTTCGTTTTTACTTTTAGAATTTTTTATTTGTTAGTTAATCCGCCGTAACATTACATATTCAGTGAAAATTTCAACTAGCTATCTATTACGGTTCGAAAGATACAGCCGTTAATAGGTAGGACAGACAGACAGATGGACAGACATCGTAGGCTTAGTAATAGGGTCCCGTTTTTACCCTTTGCGTACGGAACCCTAAAAAACATACCCTAAGCTATCAGGAAACTGTGACTGAGCAGTCGAAGGGTGCACCGGCAGTGGAGCTTCCCGCATCACTAGTGACACTTCATCTGCCGTTAGGTCTCTCTGCAATCACAAATCACATATTTTTAGCCTCATCAGTTTAATTATGTGATGACACCATTTTTATTGAACTAGCTGAACCCAACTGTTCTGATTTTTTTTCAGGATAAATATGGAATAGCTCATATAAATTTAAATAATTTCATTTTATTCAATAACACACAAAAGAGAATGCAATAGTTTTAAAATAAGATTGAATTTAATTAAAATCCAAATTTCATAAGGTGTGGCGCAGCTACGCATACTAGTAGTATTATAAACTAGCTGCGCCCCGTGGTTTCATCTGTTCACATTCCACCTCAGGAACCTTTTCTTCGGATAATCCTGTCCTGCCCTCTATCTTTATATTGCCTCATTTCATGAGTAAACAGCTGAATTTAAGGTAATTTTGATAAAATTTACCAAGGAGCATCATTTTATATCAGATAATGAAGAAAAACTGGCAATCCGCAATGATGGAGATGGTTTATGATATCAGTATAAAATAGACGATATTGTTACTATCGCGGGTCGAACCTGGACTAGATTAGCACAGGACCGAGGCAAATGGCATAGCAAGAGAGAGGCCTATACCCAGCAGTGGGATAAGGAAGGCTGTGGATGATGATGATGATGATCAGTGTAAAGTATGATCTAGAAACTTACCTTTGATTGGAACGAGTAAGTAGATGTGTTACAGATGGAATGCCTGAGTAAATTGTGGATCTCATGGCTCTGCTTGTCCATCTCGCTTGTGATGGCGCTGATAGCCATGGAATGGCGACCAAGAGGCATGGATTTACAGATGGCTTCCTCAGTACCAGTGGATCTGCCTGTCATCTCTCCAGGGTTGAACGCAGTCTGAAATTTACAGTAATTATATGACATAATTGACATCATGATATTGTGATGCACTCCGCTATTTCACCCGCGTAGAGATGAAAAATTGTGATTATGATGATGATGAAAAGTAGCCTGTCTTAAACCAGGTCATAAGCTATCTGTATTCTAAATTTCATCCAAATCCGTCCAGCCATTTCAGCTTGAAGGAGTTCAACCCCCTTTTACCCCCCTTAATTCAGCCTTTTTGCAAAATCCTTTCTTAGCAGGCCTCTGAACCCCAGAGTAATCTATATAATTACTATATAATAATATACTACTTATGCATATAGACATAATCGTAGACTGTACTAAGCCGAAAGGAGGTCATTGTACTCATCATTATGCACAGCTTCTACTATTGGAACAACCCTGAAATCACAAAAAAATATAAGCCGTTCCATAGAAAACAGCCGTCGGTCGACACTCTACAAAATGTATGGAACAGCAGATTTTTTTCCTTGCGATTTCTTTGGTGGTACTATTGTAAAAGTTGTTCATAATGATGAGTACAATGACCTCCTCTCGGCTTAGTACAGTCTAAACGCGTAGCTCTGTATATTTACAGAATAAATGTATTTGAATTTGAAGTGAGTCCATGTCACAGTAGGAAAGTGGACTCTGGCTCGAGTTTGTATACACACTACGGAAAGAAAGAGAGTGAGTACTAATGCATAGCACATGTCACAAAATTTACTTTAGAGTGGATTGAGGAAAGTAGTTTTCATAAATTTAAATTACCTACTTGTGCAAATCTATATTTGAAAACATTATATGGTTTAGAAAAATATAGATAGATAGACAGATAAACTCTTTATTGTTCACACCACACATTTCATACACTTGATAAAACAGCTTAAAAACTAGTGCAACAATCGGCGGCCTTATCGCTAAGAGCGATCTCTTCCAGGCAACCTTAGGATGGAGAGGATTTATACAGGAGTTAGTAGTACAGGAGTGGTTGTACAGGAGGTGGTTTAAAAAGATGAGGCAGACTTTTGCACAGGAGTGTTTTTTTTTTTAAAGTAGATATTGTAGAAACTTACGGATATGGTGAGAAAGTTATTGTCCATTTCAGATTCCGTCATTGCTGCAAAAACAAATTACTTATTAATTCTCTCGGGACAAGAGTACATATTCATAGTTTTGTACAAGGAGTATGGACACAGAATACACCAAGGAGCAGAAAGTTTACTCTGCAAATAAATTTAAATAAATAAATAATAATCTACAAGGCAATAAAGTAGCAATTCAACTTGCACAGCGCTGGATACCGCTTGGTATGTTAGCCTATAGAGCTCTCTTTTCTCACGTAGCTCTATCTCTCCTTACGTGGCAAGTGTAAGATCAGGATTGTCTTCTTTAAAAAAAAACTTGTTCTTCCTTTTATTTATACACCAGTAAGTACAACATTATCTTTCAAACGGATTATAAGATCGTTAAGAAGTCATTGTTCGTTGCAAAAATAACATTAAACATGCTTAATTAAGCGCGACGTGGCTAGCGTACGAGCTGAGCAGACATTGCCTTGTCATAGGCCTGCCCGAAAGGCACACCGGCCGAACGTACCTAAAATGCGGAGTGACACCCCCCTGGTATCGACATAATTATCGCAAAACCTGTCTATCTAACCTGATGTTTACCACACTTACATGAAACAAAGCGCTAATTGGGATAACGTAAAAGGTATTGGAATTTATGTTGCAGTTTAATCTTACCTTCTAGTACTTCGATGTTATCCAAATCTAAAAGCCCAGATGACGATTCGCATTGCATTCCTAGGTGTTGGCTATCTTGAACCCTTAAAAAGTAAGAAAATTCTTATGTCAAACATAGATGGATACAATCTGAGAAAATTTACCCTAAATTGTGAAAACACTGAAGGATTTCGTAAAAACAAGAGCAGAATATTTACAGTCTGGAGTCATCATTTTGTTGTTGTCGATAGGAATTATCTTCAGCTATATGTATCAACCTTTGTATCTTATTAGGCGTTACCGTTACGGCTTTTTTCATTGTTGCAGTGAAATCCAAGATGCCGAAGACGATTTAAAATTGTTATTTGAATTATTTATCAGGTAAATAATGTATTTTATTTTTAGTTTCGACACTATTTCCGCTTTCGGTCCGTTTAACGTTATTTTCAAAAGTTCCAGCAGTTTACAATTATGTTGACATGACAGCATGACACATGGTATGACACCTTAGATTTGACACTGACAATCCCGTTCCGAATTCACGTCAACATAGAGAACAAACACGGGGAGCGGCGCATTCGATATAGTACTATCAATGGAGCGGCGGCACCGGGCACGAAGAAAGCAGCTTTTATGGCACACACAGTAAATGTGCCATACCTTTCGCTCAGTGGTTAGAGTAATAGTATTCTGTGGCTATGCCTTCTGCCATAGTATTAGTATTTTGTGGCCATGCCATGTGTTAACGAGAGCATGCCTATATAAACGATTGTAAGATTCCTTGTGCTGGGCGGAGATGCCATGGAGTAAACAGAAACACGGACAACTACTGCTCTAGCAGTAATGCAAATGGTTATAATTATTCGGTCCCATTAGCGTGATTCAGAACGCAATATAGAATTTAGTTTGACAAAAGGAATAAAACTAATTTATTTGTCAGTGTCAAGCACAAAAATCAAGACAGCTTTTTTTTTAGCTCCGCACAATTTGAACATTTAGCCATAGAAATGAAGGTAGAAAAAAACCATTGTGGTAGTGGTACGTTATTACATAGAACGAAGTACCGTAGAGTATAGGTAGTTAAAAATAAACCGGCCACGTGCGAGTCGGGCTCGCACACTGAGGGTTCCGTACCACCTCAAAATTCAATAACGAAATTACCAATTAGAACTTGGTAACGAACAGAAACTTGTCACCGACTTGCACTTGGGCATTATTTATTATTTGCTGTTATACTTTAGGGTATGTACTATAATCATGCTAAATTTGACGCTTGTTGCTTGTACATAATATTACAATTTTTACATTAAAGCTAATACAAAAATATGTTCGTTGCCCCTTTTTTAATACTTCTTGGCTTCTTGGCAAAGAAGTTAATGTAACATATAGATCGATGCTTCTTAGTTAATCCGCCGTAACATTAAATATTCCGTGAAAATTTCAACTTGATATCTATTACGGTTCGAAACATACAGCCGTTTAAAGGTAGGACACACAGACAGACATCGTGGGCTTAGTAATAAGTTCCCGTTTTTAGGGTTCTGTATCCAAAGGGTAAAAACGGACCCTATTACTAAGCCTACGATGTCTGTCTATTCATCACCGATTCTCGTACGATCACCGAATTGAAGCAACATCGGGCGCGGTCGGTACTTGGATGGGTGACCACCTGAATTTTGTTTTTTTGGAAAAAGTTTTTTGTACTTTAGTGGTTAACAAGCTATGTGGTGCTTGGCCGGTTTTATTAATCATTGGATACAGAACCCTAAAAAAGAAAAAAACAGTCGGATTGATAACCTCCTCTCAGATCAGTGGGCTTACTCTTGACACTCGATTTTAATCGTAATTTGGGATTAGGATCGAAAACATGCCATTTGGTACACTTCAATCGCGTCAAGAGTACCGAAAGCGTCGAGTTGAGTCGATTTTATTTAGTTCCATATAATTCCACCATTATCGGTTCCAATCGTGCGCTAGTTTAGAATTCAAGAGTACCAAAATGGCATGTTTTCGATCCCAATCCCAAATTCGATTGAAAACGAGTGTCAAGAGTAAGCCCACTGGTCAGTCAGTAATGCCACCCGTCACCCACCTTAGTGGATCATTATTATATTTGATTATTATACATTTATGTAGGTAGGCCTGATAGTAGTAGTGGATAGATAGAACAACATCACATTTGCAGGCCGGCTAAACTGTCTGGTACACAGCCTCTAAGCTCTACCTGCACAACAAACATGTAAAGCTTTGGCAATGTACTGGTGGCTAGATATACTTTGAACTCAGGTGGTCAATCAGGTCCCACATGTTTAAAGAATCCTAAAACCTATTGTGAAAACTAAATAAAAAAGCTTGAGCAGTGCATATTGTAGTTTATTGGGTTTGCATAATAAAAATAAAATACTAAACTCATCTTACTAAATAGTATGTTACAGGGAGGTTAGACAAGACCCACTTTATGTTAGCATTCACGCTTGCGGAAAGATGATATTGAATGAAAATGACATTAGCTAGAGATAACATCTCTCAAGGTAATGTTAATGTAATTTTCATACAATTTCATCTTTCCGCAGGCGTTAACGCTAACAGAAAGTGGGTCTTGTCTGACCCCCTTGTTGTTATTTTACATACCAAACTGACCAGTATAAAAAAAAAAAACAAGACTATAATGGTAATTAACCGGGTTCCTAACTTGAGTTTGGTCCAGTTAAGGGCAGGGCATTGATTTCTTTATTGAGTCTGATTTGCTCATTGATAGCTCGCCATGCGTCATCTTTTTCCTTTTTGGTAATGGGCCGTTTTTTCTGTTTGGCCGCTACCATCTTTTTGTAGACGTCAATGCATTCAGCGTCAACTTGGTCCAGCTGTTTCTTTAGATTCAGTCTAATCATTTCTTGCTTACACAGTCCAATCAAATTTTTAAGATTACGACAATTCTCTTTTCTCACAGCTGTCAATTCAGTCTGGCATTTCTTTATTTCAGCTAAAATTTCATCATCAGCTGGATTTGTCAACGGCGGCAGGTCTTCAAGGTCTAAAATTCCTTGCTCCACCAACTCTTTCCTCAGACACTTTTCCAACGTCAAGGAATTCTTGTAGCTGTTCTTCGTAGTTGACAATTGTTTCACTTTAATGTCAGGTACATCGTATGGCATAGCATTTTCTTCCATCAATGCAGACACAAGCCTCTGAGTCAATGGGCCAGTAATCATGTTTTCATTTGTTTTCTCCAACTTTTTACGTATGCTAGATGCATCTGGTGACATTGAAGATTTTTGTTTATTTGGGTTTGAGGCATTCTGGTCTTCTGCTAGATGTTCATCAGCCCAGACCTCAGAATAGTGTCTTCCAAGTGGTGGTATGGGAGGCAGTGTAGTGTTGCTGCTTTGCGCCATTAATGATTCCAGGTATTTTATGTCGTCTAAAGTGACTGGGGCACAGTATGGCTCCACAGAGTTCCAAAATTTATACGGAATATTATTTTTTGGAAGGGTTAGTTGTGACAGTTCCAGTTTTACCGAGTTGTCAGAGTTCATGAGATCATTTTGATAAGTATGGGATCCTGAAGAGCTGTTGGAGAAGTTTTTGAACTTCGGTACTTTGGGTTGATTGGATAATTTGGAATCTTTAGACTTGACGAGTTTGTCTTCCTGAAATTTTCTTTTAACAGGGTACTGTAATTGTTTTCCGGCAGCTTTCCCCTTCTTTTCTCTTTTGGACTCATTTGTATCAATGCTTTCTATTTCAGACTGGAAATATCTTATGCGGAGGGCAGTATTACAGAGCAGTGATTCTAATTCAAGTTGAAGAGCATCAAGCTCATCCATGCCAATCGATTCGTCAGCAGATCTAGCCGCTACTGCAGTAAATCGAGGCAAAAGCATACTATTGTCCTGTAGTTTTATATATGGAATAGGGCATGTCTCCACTTTGATTTTACCAGCTGAAACAGCTCCAGGAATCTTGGCAGGCTTCGTGTATGGAGAAATTCCTGGACTCGAAGGTTTTCCATTGTCGTGACCTTTGCTTGCTAGCCTCCCTTTACTATTGTGATGCATTCTCTTCCCCAGCATCACGATTTATTTGAATTTACGCGCGTAAACAATGACGCACATCGATTCAGTTAGCAAGTGTTTGAGATATGAAGCCTTTTAATATAGATGCAAGAAAAAACACTGTAACAAACTGAAAACTGGGAATTCTGAATAAAAAGGAACGAATTACTGACTAAACCAAGTAATAAATAAAACTATTTCCCACTGTTACTTTATTTTGACACTAGCAAAACAAAATGGCGCAGCCAGGCGTACGTGACTTTTTTTTGTTATAATTTTCATGACCGTGGATTCAATGTCTTTTAGTCGTAATGTCGTCGTTATATTGAACAGTTTTCATAAGTCAGAGTCAAGCTAAGTAAGTCACGGTCAAGTCAAACTCATGCCCCTGTAAAGTGGTGGAGACTTTACAAGATGGCTCCTATGGAGTTTTGGGAATTACACGAAAAGACACGTTTCACCTCGTTATATCACTTACCCACACTCGAGCACGTTTACGAGCACTTAATGAATAATAATTCACCATTTAGAACATACATAATTTTTTTTTTTTTTTTTTTTACATTTGCCCATTGGGCAGGCTAAAGCCTTCAAGGCCATACCGCCTGTTCATCAGTTTATAATATACAAAAGTGAACAATACATAAGTTTAGGAAAATAATCCAACGAGCCAACATGTTTTTTTCCACGTTGGTGCCAAAACTCCAGACGTTCATGACTTTTTTTTTGTTGTATTAATTCATTATTTTTACACATTAACACTCGAAAATACACAAGTCTAAAATAGGAAAATAATACAAAAATCATGTGGGATCGCCCACATGATTTTTCCTCGTTGCTGCCAAAACAAAATTCTTTTACAAGTCGATGGCTGGCTATTGTGACTATTATGAATTCTACTGTATATGGCATAACTTTGACTAGACCGTAACTTACTTTGCTTGACTCTGACTGACTTGTTTGACTACATAATTACATATAATACCTATGAAATTTTATCTCCTGCCTCACTGTGATGGCAAAATTGCCCCAATAACCAAAGGGGCCGTAGTAAAAAAAAAACGATTCTGTATAAAAACGTTAAATGCACACTGGAGTGCGACGCCAACATCCTCACAAAGGAAAAATAAAATTACCGTGACGTCACTGTCATGTCAAAAAGAAATATATTGTCAATGTCATCCATTGTTGAAAAAATGGTGTGGTGTGGTTTCGTTTCGGTGCCTTCTTCACGTTTAATCGAAATAGTGTGAAGTTCCTCAAATATTTAGATACAAACTGAATGTAGTTATAGCACAAAATACGATTTTGTTTTGATGAAAGTGATAATGATTACAAAATAATGCACCATTATTTATTAAGCTCATATGCCTGATTCGCAGACAAAATGGGAGACCTAACATTGATCTGTCCTCTGTGCTGCAATAAGATTTTTGACTCCAAAGAAGCGCTTCTTGAACATTTATCTACTATTCTCTCAAATTTATTTTGCCCCGTTTGCAATGCTAAAGTTTCGTCTTTAGAACAGCTTTCTGAACACCTATCTCTCGACAACTGTTTGCCGATTGATACAGTACAAACTATAGTATTTGAAACAGAAAATAATGATTATGAATCAGAAAATTCCACTACACTGGAATATAAGCCGCTTGATGATGGTAAATAAACAAATAAGATCTTTAATTTGTCATTTTTTTGCAGACCTCGAATTAGTCGAAGTTCATTCATCTCAACAATAGATGTTATAATGCTGAGATCACAAATCTCCAAAAGTTTTTAAAGTTATGGTAGTATGTAGTATATATTTATGATATTATCATAAACCTGTGGCCAAAACATTTAAATTAACCTTCACATGCCAGTGTGCAGAATTACTGGCTAGTTTTTGCTTTGCATTTTACTTGGCCACTTAACTCAGTAGTATTAAGGTGTCCCACTACTCAATGGGCTTGGCCATGCACTTGGCAAAAAACATCACTACAGTAAAGTGATTATTATCCAAATGAATTGGGGCACATGGTGTTTGGAAAACCACTTTTGGGGGCGTTCAAGTATTATGTAAGCGCTTGAGGAGTGTGGGGAAGAGGTTTGCTTACTTTTGCTGACAAGGGGAAGGGGGGTAAATAATTGTAAACAATCTGCTTACGTAATTCTTGAATGGCCCCTTATTCAGATAATCAAACTGCATAATGTAATATACCAATTTTTAATATAAATTACAAATATTTAGAATAACATGAATCTCTCATAGAAAGGATAACACGTCTTGTCAAAGCACAAATGGTTACTAAGTAGCAATGTGTCAGTCGCAAGCTCCGTGCGATTGATTTGTTAGCTACGATGGAAAGTATTTGTTCGGTCGATCAAACTGTTATCGGACGGATGACGGCAACAGGTCGCTGCTCGCAGCAAACTAAAGGAGGATGTTCTGATGCATTGAAATAAAGCCAAGGAATATATTATTTTAGACATTAATGCAGCTAAATTATTTGATTTTTAACCTTATGTAAATGCTAGTAATGGACCGGGTATGTTCTAAAACTATGACCAGAACCACCAGAGGATGGGCAGCAGCGTCCTGTTAGTACACGGTGAACGTACTGCGATCCCCAAGCCGCCTGCCAAGCGTGGGGATTATGGCAACACCTCTCTTAAAGAGGGAGGCCTTGTTCAGCAGTGGACATTTAATGGCTGATGACGTGATGTGTGTGAAATGCTAGTAATACTTTGATTATTTTGTTTACCAAATGTTAAACATACGAATTTTTCAGATAACACAAACCCTGAACTTAGCCCAGAGAATAATTTCCCACAACTGGCAATGGCAGATTCCAGTGATATTAACAAAATTCAGATTGATTTGATGAAATGTCTACAAACTCAAGAGTTAAAGCTTGTGAAAGAAGATGGTGAAAGTCGCTATATAATTCTATCAGGAGAAAATTCTGGCTTGAAACAAGAAGACATTGTCACTAAGCAGAACAAGGATGGAACTATATCTTTTACTTCTAGAAAAGGTACTATAGAATATTAAAATCTCTGGTTCCTATTTCTCTGCGTGATAGAGGGACTGTTTACATAAGGCAGCTGGCAGTGGCTGGAACTGAAAAGCCATCACATGCCTTGGGAGAGGCTGAAGTCCAGCAGTGGACTAACAATGCCCTACAGTTTCATCCACTATCCTCCAGGAATTGTTAATTTTCGTTTTGAAAAACCTATTCAACGATCACATAAGTCACAGCCAAATTCAACCCCACTGTATTGCATTCAACTGTACATGTCGCCATCCCACATGTGTGATGCTGGCACCTACCCAGTGACCAATCGTGAACTTAGTGCTGCCGCGCACTAAGACACTAGTCGCAGCCACCAGTTGTGGCCACTGGTGGCTTGAATGTGTCACCAACCGGCTGCCAGTCGATGAAAATGTGTTCAAATTTTCGCTCAGGGGCCTTACGGCAGCTTGTTTTAAGCGATTCTGTTTAGGTGATGCGAAAAGTTGCGCGACCGCAAACCATATCTAGGTGCGTTAAGGTTCACGTTCATGTGATTTTCCGCACTGCGCTGTTCCGAGCTCGCGTTAAGAGGTCGCCGAAACGCCGTCAGGCCCCTCGTATTTTACAGGAGTTGATTGTGTTCTCTTGACTAACTTTCTGTACTGATACTCACATTGTATATTCTACAAGGGAAATAAATTGATTGATTGACATAAAAATTTTCAGATATCAAAAATGAAGAATCCAATATAATTTTAGAGGCAGATAAAGACGAGCATCATGCTATAGTACAGGAGTACAGTTGTAGCACTTGTCAAATGTCTTTTACATCTGTATTTGACCATATCAACAACTACCATACAGATCAGGATGTGGTAGTAGAGGTAAGAATTGCATTTGTGTTGCATTCTTTTATTATTTTACTAGCTGCGCCCCGCGGTTTCACCCGCGTAATGATGAAAAATGGTGATGATGATGATGATAAAAAGTATCCTATGTCCGTCTCCTGGATCTAAGCTACCTCCCCACCACTTTTCAGCCAAATTGGTACAGCCGTTGTTGAGTTATAAATAGTATAACTAACTCGACTTTCTTTTATATATTATACTAGCGACCTGCCCGCCCGGCTTCGTACGGGTGTAATTTACGTGCGAAGCCGGGGCGGGTCGCTAGTTATAAATATAAACCTTCCGATCAGAAAATGTATCTAATTGATGGTGAAAACCGCATCAAAATCCGTTGCGTGGTTTAGGAGGAGTTAGCGGCCATACAAACATACAGACAGACGCGGAAAGCGACTTCAATTTATACTATGTAGAGATAGAGATAGAGAAGAGACAACTTCAATTTATACTATATAGAGAAGAGATAGAGATATGTAGAGAAGATAGATAAGATTACCTGTACCCTTAGTACAAGTTTCAAACAAGTTTTGATAGTATTCGAAAACTTTTCGTTTTCGTATTGTTCTATACATTGCTGGGCTAAAAAGTATTCGAAATTTTTTTTCGTATTAGAGTGAAGCAATCTATACCGCCACTTACTACCGATTTTAGTTCCTCCACGTTTCTCGTAGAGGCGCTTTACTAAAATGTATGGAACAATACGTAAACGAAAAAAGTTTTCGTAAACTATCAAATCTGGGACTAAGCATACTGCACTCCATGGTTTTGCCCATGATTCTACAAGGACTGTACCGTGGATAAATAGTTACGTGTGTTATTCCATTTCATTACTTAGTAGCTCTCTGCAGATTTACCTGAAATTTTCAAGTAATCTGGAATAAAATTTATCTTTTGTCCTCATGATGTATACTACTTCTCTGCCAAATTTCACTAAGATTGCTTCAGTTGCTTAGTCGTAAAGCTCGCTTCTGAGCCATGTCTAAAAGCTGTTTTCTAGGATTTGTATGAATGATAGAAAGACTATCTCAAAATTAGGTTTATTGCAAAAGCAAGGGACACATGAATATGACAAGTGGGTAGTTGGAAATAAAGACTACCCCCGTGAACTAAAATATTATAGTTATCAAAAATGGCACACATTTAATCAGCAGCAGATGTCACCGAAGGACCAAAGAGTACAATCGGCTTCTTTGCTTAGCACTTGTGGACCACTTGTGTGCATATTCGATAAAATGCCATAGAATCAATCATAGCGACTACTGATCAAATGGCATTTTATCGAATTTGACGACCTCAACTGTCAAATTTCACGATCGATAAAGAACGGTACTTTCACTGCTGTTTAGCTGATAGTGAAAAGTTGCGTGATCGCAAACCGTTTCTCGGCGCGTTAAGGTTCACGTTCGATGATTATCCGCTCTGATCTGTTTCGAGCCCGCGTTAGGTAGACATAAGGCCCCTGAACTGTTCAAGAGAATACAGTAAGACTGGGCAACATTTGGGAAACTCCTCCCATGTCTATCATTGGGCTAAGATATGATGATTATGACATAATTAATACATATAAATACTTCCAATTTCCAGGGCAACATAGGAAGCATGTCTGCTGCTTTGCCTGATGTAGAATTTGAAACGATGGACACTGAAGAGCCTGTAAAAGAGAGCCAGGGCTCCAGACGAGTTATTACCGACACAGGCGCCATTGTTGAGACGCCTTTAGTTGGCAAAGATCTGGAGAAAACCCAAGTGATACTACAAGGTTTGTGCCAAACAAAATGTAACTTTGGCTTACGGCAGGGTGAAGGATGAGCAGTCAAGTGGTTATATCGTCATTGGTGCCAAACCATACTAACTATTAAGATAATCTGTGCATTTAGTCTACATTTGCTGCAAGTTAAATCAGACATTATTTTAATGACATAGGATTTAAATTTGTTGGTATTTCTAAAATGTAAGTACCTACCTATCTAAATGTATATAAATTATAGACAGTTTTAAATTATTGGGATAGTAGCAAAAGCACATAAAGCTACTGTCGCTGCTGTCTATCCAAAGAGATCTCTCTGGTCTCGTTGGAAGTCCCCTGATATGTTGATTGTAAGTTTTATTTTGTCAATTCAAATTCTGCTTTGCTACTTGATACTGGAATTCATTTTACAATGCTTTTTACAACCTTTTGTTTAATTTGCCTTGTTAGTATGGGGCAAATCTTGCAATAGAGTTTTAAGACAGTTATCCTCAACCGATAGAGCTGAAATTTTTACGGTTACTTTTCTTATTTTGGATAATGGTAATCACCATCCAGTTAGAAATATTTATTTATACACCTTTACTGATATTTCTGCAAAATTTGCTTAAATTGATATTAAATGGGCATTAAATTCCGTATTTTAGACTTATTACTTGTGTTTACCTAAGCATAAATAAAAAGGGGGAGGGGGGGGATTGAGCTTTCCTTAATTTTGCTAACAAGGGGGAAAATTACTTTGCGTGGATTTTAGTCTGTTAAACTATGATTATCATAAAAATTATAACATTTCCAGATTCCATTAAAGCTCGCCAAATAAAACCAATGAAAGAACAAATAAATGAGAAGGCAGGTCGGAAACGATTCGTCCATGTTGAAAATTTATGTGAAAGTGTTATAAGAGATTTAAAGCCATCTGAACGTAAGTATGCGTGCATCAACCCTCTTGTGCATAAATACTTAGCTAATTTATTCTATCGAAATCATATAAATTTCTCGCTGATATGAAGTACAATCATACTTTTATGGTTCCATACCTCAAAAAGGAACCCTTATAGGATCACTTTGTTGTCCCTCTGTCTTTCAAGATTAAGGCAATCAAAACCTATAGGGTAATTCCCGTTGACCTAGAATAATGAAATTTGGCAAGAAGCAAGGTCACACAGCACATATAAAGGAAAATATCAGAAAGTTGTCTTTAGACCTTAAACGGTCTATGGGCAGTCTAACTGTATTTGTAGTTTTAGTTTTAGCTTGTATTTTTTTTAGTTAATAAAGAAAAAAAAAAGTTGTTACTTTCAAATTACATTACATTTAAACATCGATGTAAATGTACACACATTATTCTTCTTTGCATTTAAACAAAATGTTTTTGTTAAAACAAAATTATAATTTTTCAGCATTTAGGTTGTCTGTATACCTTCAACAGTCTATGGGCAGTTAAACTGTTCTTGTAGTGTTTTTTTTATTTATTTATATAAGGATCAACAAACAGTATACAGTTATTAGTATACAGTGTTAGTTAGCTTAGCTTGTATTTTTTTTTGTTAATAAAGGCACTTGCCAGTTTTTTAATGCCTATTTGATGTCTTTTTCCACCAGAAAAAAACCCTCAATGCCACAAATTGGTGCTGGTACCTTCTGTGGTGACTGCAGATGGCGAAAATGTAAAGATGTATCAGTGCACTTTGTGCAAAATGTATGGCAGCCAACTCGTCGACTTTAGATCACAGCCGTGTAAATCAGGTAGGTCCTTTTCTAACATATACAATTCCGTCAATATTAGACAAGGATAATATAAGTATTGTATTATTCGCTTTTGAATGGCAAATGCTGCTATGAAAATAGAACCTCATCATCATCATCATCATCATCAGCCAGAAGACGTCCACTGCTGAACATAGGCCTCCCCCTTACTGAACCACACTGAACGACAGCCTGCCTTTTGCATCCACTGGATGCCAGCGACTCATAGAACCTCAGTCGATGTTAATCATGATTCAAAGACTTATTTTTCAGCAACCTCACGCATCCTAGCTTATAGTTTCTATATCACGTGTTTTCCATTTTGGATCCTAGTACGAATGCGACTTTATACTCTTTTAGCTGCTCCCAGCAATAGTCTAGTTGACTGGTGTTTTATTCATTACAAACTAGCTGGCCCGACAGACGTTGTCCTTTCTTAGAAATGTCAAACGCGCAAAGTTAAAATCGTCGTTAAGTTTTCTGAAAATTTCCAATTTTCTGCGCAATTTTCATAATTCTTCTTTCCGTAAAAACCTTCTACAAAGTATTAGAAAACTTAAGAAATATATAACTTGGTATAATGCGCTGTGTGTCTAGCATGAGATAACTTCTTTTTATTTTTTCGTTGATGGTTTTGATTTATCCGCTTTCCCTCACTCGACCACGTCCGCGAATACTATATTATAAACAATAATCCACCATTATACATTAATAACAATCGAAATAAAACAATGAGGCGACATGTTTTTTTCACGTTGGCGCCAAATATTTTATTAGGTATTTTTTTTTGTTAAAATTTTCATGACCTTGGATTCAATGTCCTTTAGTCATAATATTGAACAGTTTACTTAGTATAATTAGCGTCAAACAAGTCAGAGCCAAGCAAAGTAAGTCACGGTCAAGTCAAACTCATGCCCCTATAAAGTGGTGAAGAATTTACAAGAGGCTCCTATGGAGTGTTGGAAACTACACGAAAAGACATGTTTCACCTCGTTATATCACTTGTCCACACTCGAGCACGTTTACGAGCACTTCATGAAAATTATAATTCACCATTTACTACACATTAACACTCGAAAATACATAAGTTTAGGAACATAATCCAACGAACCGACATGTTTTTTCCACGTTGGCGCCAAAACTCCTTTTTATTATGATCCAATCCAATGTTGCCAAAGTTATGATAGGCTTTTTGGCTACACGATGTTGTATTTATTTTACCTTTATTTAATTTGTTTCAGCTAAATACTCGTGTACACACTGTGACGTGTCATATGACAACTCGAAATCGTTATGTGCTCATATGAAGGTGCATAAGCAAAAGGCGGGTAAGTACGACACAAAACTATCCCATTTGAAAGTTTACAATTCACATCCGCCGTTGCTTTTGCAAAAATCAATTATTGACTAGAAGTTTAGTTTGCAAAACAATGCAATGACTTATGCCTGTTTTCAATAACCCTAGGCGTCGCCTAAATCAGATGCCTAAATGTTTAGGGCAAAAAAGCTTTCCACCAAACTTTAGATAGCCCGTTGGTCCAGTTGGTAGTGAACCTAACTTCTGAGCTAGGGGGCGTGGGTTCGATTCCCACCTAGGACAAACATTTATGTGATGAACATTTGTGTTTGTTCTATATCTAGGTGTTATTATCTATTTAAGTATGTATTTAAAACTATATATGTATGTATATCAGTCTCTGGCAGCCATATCACAAGCTTTGCTTAGTTTGGGGTCAGATGACCGTGTGTGCAAAAATGTCCCGATTATATTTTTATTTTTTAATTTTTAGGTGATAACTAGTGACGTTAGGCGTCACCTAAAGTTACGACACCGATTTGCGGGTTCTTAATGATGGCAACTCAAACTGACAGCCCGCGTCGCGCTCGCTCAGTCGCTTACTCACATCAAAACCATACATAACTGTCATAAACGTGGGCAACTCTTAGCTTAAAAGTCGCCTATTAAATCAGTCATGCTGTCCGTTTGATGGTTAGCGGTAACCACTGCATAATTGCATGTTTTGCCAGCCCTGATAGCTGGTTATAGACTTAGGGCCAGAATACCGGGTGCAGCGATCTCACTCGCCCTTATGATGTTTTTAGGGTTCCGTACCCAAAGGGTAAAATGGAACCCTATTACTAAGCCTACGATGTCTGTCTGCGAGTCGGTCTACATCTTAAATAAAAACATCGAATGCGCGAGTGAGGTAGCGGCGCGCCCTATTCTGGTCTTAAAATTATATAACTTTCTTGCTAAACTTTCGCGCTAGTTGTCATAGTTTTCGTGAACGTCATTATAATCGTCTTGTTTGTTTGGGTATTATTTAAAGATAAAATTAAATTAAAAAAACATTTTCAGAAAGCACCATACAAGACATACCGGAGATATTCGAGTGTGAAATATGCAGTACAGTGTTTCTCACGAACAAATCATTAAAACTGCATAAAAGAATGCACGAGCCCATCAAGTAAGTTCAGTGTGACCAAATTACCTGTAGAGGTGGCCAAATGAGGGAAACTAACATTTTCTACCGCAAGCTGACAGTTTTGTTTGTAAAATGCGATGGTTTCTCCCCCACTTAATACATCACATCACATCATCAGCCATTAAATGTCCACTGCTGAACAAGGCCTCCCTCTTAGAGAGGGGTGTTGCCATAATCCCCACGCTTGGCAGGCGGCTTGGAGATCGCAGTACGTTCACCGTGTACTAACAGGACGCTGCTGCCCATCCTCCGGTGGTTCTGGTCGCAGTTTTAGGACATACCTGGGTCCACTTAATACAATACTGCTTTATTACACACCTAAAATACAAGTGAAACTTAAACTAACATAAAAAACAAATATACGTCAGTATAATGGGCGGCCTTATCGCCTAAAGCGATTTCTTCCAGGCAACCTTTACTCAACTTTAACTCTTCAAATAAGGTCGAACTGTATCGATAACCCGGAAAAGTCTAGGAATCTTCAAGGCTAGAATGAATATATTTCTTTAAGATCAACGTATTCCATCCTCCGCCATACCGACGCTTACCATCAGACGAGTTGGTGGACAAACGTAGATAAATGTTATTTATAAAAAAAAAATAAAAAAAAATACAGTCTTAAAAAAATTGGATGAAAAAATTATCCCACATATTTTTTTATGCCATAGGTGGCAAACAAGCAGGCGGGCTGCCTGATGGTAAACAGTCACCGTCGCCTATGGATACTTGTACCAGGCATCACAAATACGTTGCCGACCCTATAGGATTCGATTAACTTGTGGTGTGTCATGTATAATAATACATAAACTACATAAATAAAATATAATACGAAACGGCAAGAATAAAATAATAAAATACAATTTCATATACTTACCTTGTGAAGTTAAATCGCTCGCCGCTTATGCATAAACCGCCGCGCGTGCGATGGCCGACTCAACGCGCAGGAGCACTGCGCATGCGCCGTGTCGCCGTCGTTGACACAGAGTCGACACAGAGTGTTCCACTGATCGTTCGCGCGTAGTTCAGCTCTCAATAATATTATATAAATACTACTAGTTATCCGTTGATTTTAAATAGTGAACGTATTACAAACTATACATCAATGTTGCTAATGTTGCTATATTAGAGTGTAACAATTATATTAAAGACTAAACCTAAAAGGTTTAATAGTGATTTCCTTCATCACACCCCATATCACCACCCATAACTGGTGACCCCGCTCAAGGACTAAAACTGTGAGTCAAGGACAAATGTGAACTATAAGAGTCCAGTGCAGTGCATATTTTAACATTTTGGACATTGCAAAAGACATTATTTGGGTAAAAGTGCTAAAGACCCTGGGGTACATAAAAAAACTTTGTTTGGTCCAAGCTACGAGTTGATAGCGATTTTATATTTTCGCTGACGAGAACATGTCGATACCGAAAAATGATGAAGGTCGTGGGTCAACTGTATCCTCCGAGTTATTTAGAGTGGGGATACGCGTCCCACCTTTTTGGCCAGAAGAACCTGAAATATGGTTCGCACAAGTCGAAGGACAATTTGCAGTATCGAATATAACTTCAGACGTGACTAAGTTTAATTACGTCATTGGACAGCTTGACCATCAGTTCTCAAAGGAGGTGAAAGACATTATCATATCCCCTCCACCAACGGACAAGTATGAAAAGTTGAAGTCAGAGCTCATCAAGCGCCTCAGTGCCTCACGCGAGAAGCAAGTAAAGCAACTTCTCATGCACGAAGAGCTAGGAGACCGTCGCCCGTCACAATTTCTAAGGCATCTACAAAGCCTAGCGGGACCAAGCGTGCCAGAAGATTTTATTAAGACAATCTGGACGAGCAGACTACCACGAAGCGTACAGACGGTGATAGCCGCGCAGCCTACAGCGTCATTGGAGATACTGTCCGACCTGGCAGATAGAATCCAAGACATTGCTCCTGCCACGCCGCAAGTATCAGCTGCAGCTGCACCTGCTTCAGCGCTGGACGCTATGGCCAATGAAATAGCCGAGCTCCGCAAGCAGATGATGACACTGCTGGATCGTCAATCTCGCTCTCGTACTCCTCAAAGAAGTCGTAGCCGCTCTGGAACTAGATCTGATTCTCACCACAGAAAGTTCCCTAACTGTTGGTATCACTGGAAGTTTGGAGACAAATCGAAGCGCTGCGTGAAGCCTTGCAACTTTCAAGCGGGAAACTCTCAGGGCGGTCGGTAATGGCGACAAACGACCGTCCCAACTCATCTGGTCGCCTATTCGTCGTAGATCGTCGGTCGAAGGTGCAATTTCTTGTCGATACAGGAAGCGACGTTTGTGTCTTCCCACGGCGAGCACTACATGAGCGTCGTACTAAATCAGACTTTCAACTGTCTGCTGCTAACGGTACACCTATCAACACCTACGGATATACACAGCTGGATTTGAACCTCGGATTACGTCGCGATTTCCCATGGCGTTTCATTGTTGGAGATGTCACAAAGGCAATTATAGGAGCTGACTTTTTAAAATTCTATGGCCTTCTAGTTGATATTCGCAACAAGCGCCTTATAGACAATACGACAACTCTTTCCGTCGTTTGCTCGCCTGCAAACTCGTCGACTGCGATTTCTTCGATCAAGATACCAATCGGCGAGTCTCGCTATGACCAAATCCTGAAGGAATTTCCTGAAATGATAAATCCATCCGCAAACAAAGCAGAAGTAAAGCATCGTACCGTGCACTTCATTCGGACGACACCAGGACAACCAATAGCCTGTAATCCACGCCGCCTAGCACCAGACAAACTTAAAATTGCAAAGTCAGAAATCGAGTCCATGTTGAAGTCAGGTGTCGCACGACCATCGGAGAGCTCCTGGGCGTCGCCGTTACATCTAGCACAGAAGAAAGATAACGGATGGCGGCCTTGTGGAGATTACCGAATGCTAAATGCTCGCACAATACCTGATATGTATCCAGTCAGACATGTGCATGATTTCACACACAGCATTTCAGGCTGTAGAGTATTCTCAACAATCGACCTCGTAAAAGCATTTCACCAGATTCCTGTAAATCCTGAAGACATCGACAAGACCGCCATCACGACACCGTTTGGATTATATGAATTTCCATTCATGACATTCGGATTGCGAAATGCTGGGCAGACGTTCCAGCGCTTTGTCGACGAGATGACACGTGGACTGGACTTTGTCTACCCGTACATTGACGATTTTCTAGTATTCTCGAAAAACGAAGATCTCCATGAAGAACACCTTCGTATACTCTTCGGAAGACTGAAAGACCAGGGATTAATCATCAACACTTCAAAGTGCAGCTTTGGTCGTCCTGAACTCAAATTCCTAGGCTATCATATATCAGCCAATGGAATCAAGCCCCTGGAGGAGAAAGTGGAAGCAATCAAGACGTTCCCTACCCCTAAAACAGTCCGAGAACTTCGCAGATTTTTAGGGATGCTGAACTTCTACAGACGATTCATTCCCAACGCTGCCGAAGTCCAAGCGCAATTACACTCTCTTATGACCGGCTCTGTTAAAGGTTCCCATCCTATAAATCTATGTGGTGACACACTGAAAGCCTTCGAGGATTGTAAAGAAAGCCTTTGCCGCGCCGCACTAATTGCGCATCCAGATTGCCAATGCAAACTAGGCCTCGTCACGGACGCATCTGATATTGCAATTGGCGCCGCCTTACAACAACACAAAGATGGTGCCTGGCAGCCGCTTGCCTTCTTCTCGCGCAAGTTAAGCACAGCGCAGCGAAAATACTCTCCTTACGACAGAGAACTCCTCGCAATTTATGAAGCACTCAAATACTTCAGGCACATGGTTGAAGCCAGAGAATTTACAATATACACTGACCACAAGCCACTGTGTTTTGCATTTAATCAGCGTAAGGACAAGTGTTCGCCGAGACAGTTTCGTCATCTGGATTTCATATCTCAATTTACAACAGACTTGAGACATATCTCGGGAAAAGACAACCTGGTCGCTGACACACTGAGCAGAGTGGAAGAGCTGGAATTGTCAATCGATTTCTCTCAGCTTGCCAAGTCACAGGCATCTGACCCAGAATTGAAAAACATGCTGGAAGGCGGAACTTCGTTGCGTCTAGAGAAGATGAAGATACCCGGAACTCGTGCTGAATTATATTGCGATGTCAGCACGCCAATTTCAAGGCCCTACGTCACGAAACCTATGCGCAAGCAAATTTTTGATAGCCTGCACGCATTAAGCCACCCTGGTGCCAACGCCACAATCAAGCTTGTAGCAGAACGCTATGTATGGCCCGGTGTAAAGAAAGACTGCAGAGAGTGGACGCGTACATGCTTAGCTTGTCAGCGTTCAAAGATAACTAGGCATGTATCCTCCCCATTGGGCACCTACCGACTTCCACGGGCACGTTTCATTCACGTGCATATTGATCTTATCGGACCACTTCCGATTTGCAATGGAAACCGTTACTGCCTCACCGCCATAGATCGTTTTACTCGATGGCCTGAGGTGATACCAATTCCTGATGCAACAGCAGAAACAGTAGCGAAAGCCCTACTTACTGGATGGATATCAAGGTTCGGATCCCCCGTTGATATAGTAACAGATCGCGGCAGACAGTTCGAATCTTCATTATTTCAACATTTATCTAAAATATCAGGATTTCAACATAAAAAGACCACCGCATATCATCCTGCATGCAATGGAGTCATAGAGAGATTTCACAGACAGCTAAAAACTGCTATTACCTGTCATGCAACTGAGAACTGGATGGAAGCCTTACCTTTGGTTTTACTTGGAATACGAAGCGCGTATAAAGAGGACATCAAAGCGAGTACAGCAGAGCTTGTGTACGGAGAACCGTTACGCTTGCCAGGAGATTTTTTTGATGCAAGCACAGCTGGAACAACAGACGTCACAGATTACACTGCCAGATTACGCTCATTCGCTAATAATTTGAAACCTACGCCGGCTTCGAGGCACAGCAAACCATCCATATTCATTTTTAAGGACTTACCAACTGCCAGCCATGTATTCTTGAGAGAAGACGCAGTACGAGCTTCCTTGCAACCTGCATACAAGGGTCCACACGCTGTCCTGGAGAGATCTGAAAAAGTCTACAAGTTATTAATAAAAGGAAAACCTGTCACAGTATCAATAGACCGCTTGAAGCCGGCCTACATATTAGATGACAATGACAGTAGACAGCAAACTCGTGATGAATCTCCTGATGACACTCCTCCACCACCTGAAAACATACAAAGAAAAACAAGATCAGGACGTGTAGTACGATTTCCAGATTATTATCGCCCGTAGAAACGGTCTCTGGAAGGGAGTAATGTGGTGTGTCATGTATAATAATACATAAACTACATAAATAAAATATAATACGAAACGGCAAGAATAAAATAATAAAATACAATTTCATATACTTACCTTGTGAAGTTAAATCGCTCGCCGCTTATGCATAAACCGCCGCGCGTGCGATGGCCGACTCAACGCGCAGGAGCACTGCGCATGCGCCGTGTCGCCGTCGTTGACACAGAGTCGACACAGAGTGTTCCACTGATCGTTCGCGCGTAGTTCAGCTCTCAATAATATTATATAAATACTACTAGTTATCCGTTGATTTTAAATAGTGAACGTATTACAAACTATACAGCAATGTTGCTAATGTTGCTATATTAAAGTGTAACAATTATATTAAAGACTAAACCTAAAAGGTTTAATAGTGATTTCCTTCATCACACCCCATATCACCACCCATAAACTCGCCTTTTGAAGAACCCCATGTTGTAGCTTCTAGACTTTTAAACGTAGAAACATATTCTTTCCATAGATCTAGACCCATAGACCCTCCAAACAACTGTACAAATGGTGAGGACCGCTACCAGTGCGTCGTGTGCGGCAAAATGATCCCTCTCGACTACCGCGCCATACATAAGGCAAGCCACGAGAGCGACAATATGCTCAACTGCGGCATCTGCAATAAGAAGTTTAGCTCTACGGAGTTCCTAGAGATGCATATGAACGTGCATAACATGGACAAGGTAAACACTAAACACTCACTTTTTAGGATTTCGTACCCAAAGAATATCAATGTGACCCTATTTATCATAATCAGCCTTTTAACAGTCCACTGCTGGACTTTTAGCCTACCCCCAAAAGGGTGATTGGGCCATATCCACCACGCTGGCCCAGTGCGGATTGGTGGATTCACATACGCCATTGAATTCCTTCTCCGTACGTATGCAGGTTTCCTCACGATGTTTTGCTTCACCGAAAATCAAGTGGTATGAAAATCCGTACATAAGCTCCAAAGAGCTCATTGGTACGGGCCCGGGATTTGAACCCACGACCTCACGCTTTCAAGTCTAGCGGTCTCCCAACTGGGCTACCACGGCTATGTGACCCTATTACTAAGCCTAAAATGTCTATCTATCATAATTGTCAAATAAATGCTTACCAAGGACCATGCGGACCAAGTACGGAGGATAACAAATTAAAATAAATTATTAATTTAAAAAATACTTTATAAAAACAAGCTTTTTCGTATTCTTCTCAGCAAACCCTTTCATTTGATGCCATATCATGATAGTAGATGAGAACATTTCCGCCATCTTGGGGCGTCCGCCATATTGAATTTATCATCTAGGACCAAAGTGCTTGGGAAGACAAATGCAACGAAGCCAAACTCGACGCGGCTACGTCGTTTCGTTTAGAATTTCGTATGGCCACCTTCTGTCTCCATCATCAGACCAGCTCGATGGTACTATTACATTGCATTGTCACCGAACTTACATAAGTATGCTAAATTTTAGCTGAATCGGATGAGGATAACTGGTCTAAAATTCAGTTGCAAGATTTCTCCCACTCATTCGAACGTACATACCAAGGAAGATAGACTAAGATGAAAGACAATAGCGGAACATTAGAGCGTACCCTGGAAATTTGCCTAAAAACGGTATGAAGTCAGATAATGTACGAAAGGGTTCTATAAATTACCGTAGCGCTAGTATCGCGGTCATGTTTCGCAGCATTTCAAGGGAATAAAGAAAGGCGCCATCTATTGGTATGAGTTGCTCTTCACTTGAAATGCTGCGAAACTTGACCGCGATACTAGCGCTACGGTAATTTGTAGAACTCTTTCGAACATTATCTGACTTCAGCGCTTACGGAAGTTCAAGACAACCTATAGAACGCTCAAATTATGGCGCCATCTAAGTTCATACCGTTTTTAGGGAAATTTCCGGGGTACGCTCTAATGTTCCGCTATTGTCTTTCTTGGTAAATACATACTAACAGGGCAAATTGAATAAAAGCTTGTAATAATAAAAAAAACTCAGTCACACAGTGGGCAATGGAGAGAGCTATGCTCGGAGTCTCTGCGCGATATAATCCGAAACGTGGATATTCGCCAAAGAGCCAGAGTCACCGACATAGCTGGTAAAATTTGCAAATTGAAGTGGCAATGGGCAGGCCACATCACTCGAAGAACCGATAACCGATAGGGAAGAAAGGTTCTGGAGTGGAGACCACGAACCGGAAGACGCAGCTTAAGGAGCCCTCCCACTAGATGGACCGACGACATTGTGAGAGTCACCGGCATCCAGTGAATACAAAAGGCAGGCTGTCGTTCAATGTGGGGGTTAAAGAGGGAACCCTATGTTCAGCAGTGGACGTCTTCTGGCTGATGATGATGAATAATAAAAAAGGTTGAAAGTCTTCAAACGGGTGTGTTAGTGTTCAACGATGTCCACTATGTCATCGTAGCTCTGGCATCGCGCGGCGTTGTAATCGGATCGCGGTTACCTTGTAATTAACCAAAAAGTCTGCGCAATACGTAGCATGCGCGGAGTTTTGGTTCGGACATTTTTTTGGCACGATTGTAACTCTATGTATTTTATCTCGATTCCTATAATAGTGTTTTTTAGCTGCGGTGAGTATTGAAGAAGTTGTTTATGTTTCAGCCTCAACAGGCGAAATCTGACAGATCCTTGCCATACAGCTGTATATATTGTGATAGAAAATTCGCCAGGCCTCATGAAAAGGTTAAACACGAACGAATACACACAGGTATGTAAATATACCTTCTAAGTATTGATAAAAATAAACCGGCAAAGTGTGAGTCGTGCTCGCGCACTGAGGGTTCCGTACAACCACAAAATACAATAATTATCAATTTAAAAAACCAACTTCAAAATTAGTAAAATATGGCATTTCGATTAGGTGAAATGATAAGGAGGTCATCCCAGTAAAGAATTACCAGTTATAACTTGGTAATGAACAGAAATTTGTCACCGACTCGCACTTGGCCATTATTTATTATATGTTGTTATTCTTTAGCGTGTGTACTCTAATCATGCTTCAAGAGCATAAAGAAAAGCGCCATCTACTGGTATGGGTTGCGCTTCTGTTGAAATGTTGCAAAACTTTAATGCGATACTAGCGCTACGGTAATTTGTAGAACCCTTTCGTACGCTATCTGACTGCAGCGCTAACGGAAGTTCGAGACAACCTATAACACGCTCTAATTACGGTGCCATCTAAGTTTATAACGTTTTTAGGCAATTTTCCGAGCTACGATCTAATATTCCGCTATTGTCTTTGTATTTGTATTTAGTCTATCTTCCTTGAAAAAATGCAGCTCGCTGGGTGATTCTTGGTCTAGCCTCTAAAATAATATAAATCTCATTGTTGTTGTATTGTTCCAGGCGAGAAACCGCACGAGTGCGAGATATGCGGCAAGTCGTTCCGGGTATCGTACTGTCTCACTCTACACATGCGCACGCACACAGGCGCGCGCCCCTACGCCTGCCCGCACTGTGACAAACGGTACACAACTTTCGAGCATGCTCGGTTATTGGTTCGTTACTGCAATAGGCATGATGACTAGTATTTTTTATTTAGTTATATTCATCGCTAAGCCTGTTATTTGTAATAAATTAAACATTAGGACACATGTACATTGTCCACTGCCGCCGTTGCGGAGAAACGAGTTTTTTATTATTATTAAGTACTAGTGGTCCACCCCAGCTTCGCACGGGTACAGATTATAGCCTATGTCACCCGGGGATAGAGTAGCTTCCCGTCGGTGAAAGAATTTTTCAAATCGGTTCAGGAGTTTCGGAGCCTATTCAATGCAAACAAACAAACAAACAATCAATCAAATCTTTCCACTTTATAATATTAATATAGACTAGCTGACCCAACAGACGTTGTCCTGTCTTAGAACTGACAAACACGCGAAGTTAAAATCGTCGTTAAGTTTTCAGAAATTTTCCAATTTTCTGCGCAATTTTCTTAACATGTTATATTTATTATACAAAGGATTAGAAAACTTTGGAAAAAAATATGAATGAAATCGGTAAAGTCGTTCGCAAGTTGTGCCGTGACCAAGGTAAATAGGGTTTAATTTTTATTTATGTACTAGCTGACCTAACAGACGTCCTATCTTAGAACTGTCAAACTCGCGAAGTTGTATTAATATTTAATTCCATACTTTTCTTCCAGGTTTAAAGCTCACAGCGTATACAACCATCACCTGTTGACTCACTCAGAAGTGCGAGCATACAAATGTCCGTTCTGTCCGAAAGCGTTCAAGACTTCTGTACAGTTGGCGGGTCATAAAAACTCGCATACGAAGCCTTTCTCTTGCACACAATGTAACAGGTATGTTTTAAAGATAATAAGCGACTTCAATAAGCACTTTCTGTTAGCGTTAACGCCTACGATAAAATGAAATTGTATGAAAATGACATCAGCTTGAGAGATGTTCTGTCAAGCTAATGTCATTTTCATACAATTTCATTTTTCCGTAGGCGTTAATTCTAACAGAAAGTGGCTATTGTCTAATCCCCAGTCTAGCAACTCTTAAGTTATTGAATAATAGGCTTGCGCTTAACTGATATTAAGCGATGATGCGATGGAGCATGTAGAAGAAATCGATTCACTTGCTACTTGAAAACACCCGGATTGTAACTATCGGGAACACCCATTCAGGCAGCTTATTCTACATTCTAAGTCGCACAAGAAAACTACCCTCTTTATTGTTCTCTAATTTTGTAACCCCGGAGGAAACGATTCCACCAAAACTATCTCTACAATGCCGTATTTGGAAGTACAAAGTGCCGACTATGAGCGGAAGCATGCCATTGCAGACACAACAAAAGACACAAGTGCAAATAGGGTCTAGCTTTAGAAACTGACGAAGTTTTCACACATTTTATTTATATTACACGGGACCAAACGAGACCTTTAAAAAGACTGCCTAATGCGGTTGAAACTATAGTCGGAGTGACCGGCTAATCTTACGTGAGTAATTCCCGTGTAATATAAATAAAATGGGGTCTAGCTAATTCCTATCGGGGGGGTGTTTGCAGGAATAACGAGAATATAACAACTGTCGCAGTTGGTAAAGTACCAAAAGGTTAATTATACTTTCCGTTTGAACAGGCCATTTGCATCTCTATACGCGGTTCGTGTCCACACGGAGACGCACAACCGACAGAACAACCTAAAATTCCGGTGTCCGCTGTGTGGCGCGAGCTACGCGCGCGCGTTTGCGCTCAAAGACCACGTCAAACAAGTGCACAAACAAGAAATCAATACGCAGGATCCTATGGTAAGTATCAGTGCAAAACACTTGTGTTGTTGAACAGTTTTAAATGCCACTGGTGATGCCACCCATCAGAAGACTGATTGCTTCCTCCTTTGTTCACTCACCCCGTCTGCAGTTTGGTTGCAACAAAACATGGTTTTGTTGCTTTTTTGTCAATGATTTTATATATTCAACCGTTTATTCGGCCCACCCCGGCTTCGCACGGGTATAGATATATTGCCTTTGTCACCCGGGGATAGTGTAGCTTCCCAACAGTGAAAGAATTTTTCAAATCGGTTTAGTAGTTTCGGAGCCTATTCAATGCATACAAACAAACAAACGATAAAATCTTTCCTCTGTATAATATTATAGTATAGATTGATAATACCGACCAGAGACCTGGGGCCTTACGGCTAACTCATAACGCGGGCTCGAATTAGCGCCAAAACATCTCAGGGGCCTTACGCCCAACTCGTTACGCGGTCCCAAACTAACGTTAAATCAGCTCAGTTGGAAAATCACGCGAACTTTAACCTTATCGCGCCGAGATACGGTTTGCGGTCGCGTGATTTTCAACTGAGCGGATTTAACGTTAGTTTGGTGCCGCAATAGCAGTTGTCCGTTCGGCCCTTGTGCGGAAAATCGCGCGAACGTGAACTTTAACGCGCCGAGATACGGTTTCCAGTCGCGCATTTTTTCTCATCACCTAAACAGAATCGCTTAAAACAGGTATAAAATGCCCCTGGAGACGGGCCGAGCCCCGTTATTGCGGTGATAAATTAGAATCGCCTCAAGTTGTCCTGAACCAGTACTAGCTTATGTAAGTTGATATGTTTTTGATGGTAACATCTGCAGTATGAAGGTCAACGTCAAAATTTAATGTCTCCCTTGACAGAAGCCAGACAAATCAATACTGGCACCACTTTAGTCTGCAAATGACATCATCGCATTAATGTTATAATTGCGATAGTTTGGGAGTGTGTGAATTTGAGTGTGTGTTAAGGCGAGGTTTTCCCACTTTTATAATAATAAGCCTTTATTTCTAAATGTTAAATAAAAAAAAAACTTAATTTAAACTTAAATAAATAAACCTAAATGAGGTATCTCAATTCAGAGTGCCTATCGGCAAAGGCCTCCTCTAGCTCTCTCCAGTGTAATCTTTCAATTGTTGCTCTTTTCCAGTATGGGCCCGCTGTCAACCTAATTTCATCTTCCCATCTTTTAAGCAACGCTTATTACTACAGATGACCATAATCCTTGGTTTATTGTATACAAGTCGCATTTAGCGTAGTCAAATCATGGCCTTACACACAGTCGTGCGTTTCGCTACTTAAATTTTTGGGGTTTTTCTCATATTTTTCCAAAAGTTTCCTTCATAACTATGAAATCTATATATCAAGATATCGCAGACATAATTTAATAAATAGGTAATTGAATGAATCCAAATGAACAGGGATAAAAGCTCAAATCAGTGCTACTTTGATATATTTTTCTATCGAGCGAAATGCCCTTAATCGTGTTTCGGTCTCATAGGTTTCCTAGATAAAACATTCAATTTTTTTATGACACCATTTTTATAATTTTAAGCTAACCATGGAGTTATGCACACTTAAACTAGAATGACCATAATTGCTAAAAGTCGGAAAAGAGCGTCTTAAAGTAGCATTCCGATCTGGGTGGCCGTCTCCGGTGGGAGCGGCAACGTCGCGCGACCCGCTGCTCAGTATGAATTTATATCAAAGATAATATAACCAATTGATCGCGCATGTAGTCTAAATTCCCTTTTGACTACATGCGCGAAAATAAGACGTACACCCGTGCGAAGCCGGGGTGCGTTGCTAGTAATATATATACACGATTTGTGTATGTATGCGTGTACCCTATAGACTGCGAAACGGCTGGACCGATTTTGACGGGACTTTAGCTGGTGTTATAAGGAGTAATCCGCGCGAGAAAATACTAACAGAGTAACGAGCAAAACGGCAAAGGACATGGGACAAGCTTGCTACTTTTTATGTTTAATGAAGAAACACTCTGGCCCAGAATTGACAGATATATTTTTTTATCAGAAAACCTTGAATACAGGCATCTCCTAAGCGTAAAATGTATTACATTATTGAAGTAATGTTTTGGTCTATATATTGGTATAAGCCGTGGTGGTAGCTTACTTGGGAGACCGCTAGACTTGAAAGCGAGGTCGCGGGTTCAAACCCCGGGCCCGCACCAATAAACTCTTTGGACTTTATGTACGGATTTTCATACCACTGGCTTTTCGGTGAAGGAAAACATCGTGAGGAAACCTGAATACGTATGGAGAAGGAATTCAATGGCGTATGTGAATCCACCAACCTGCAGCTGGACCAGCGTGGTGGAAATGGCCCAATCACCCCTTTCAGGGGTAGGCTAAAAGTCCAGCAGTGGACTGTTAAAAGGCTGATTATGATGATGAATGTTTTGGTCACAGGTGGAACTGGATAACTGGCCGGGCAAGGATGGTCCAGAAGATACTGGAAAGGATCTAACGCAAGAGGTAGGTTGGTAAATAATGTTACACTGAAAAAACATACAACAGAAGCTTTCGATGTAACAAGCATCTAAAACCTTTGAAATGTACTAAAGCAGGGGTGTCCAACATACGGCCCGCGGGCCACAATGCGGCTCGCCAAGGTTCCTAATTCGGCCCGTGAACGAGTGAAAAGTTGGGTGGGTAACTTTTAACTTTTTAGACATTTTGTAAATAACGACGAGTCATTAGTTCGTAAAATATTAAAACACCGTTCTTAAAAAAATACCTCGATCGATCACAAAATCACAATACGACTCGGCGCAAACGTGAACTAGCATATCGGGAGAAACCCAAAAAATAAAACGTAAATGCCATTTTAATTCTTGGAACAGAACCTGCGCGCGAAAACGTTAACAATACTGCCCCTCTCACTCACCCACTCCCTCCGCGCATGCAAAGTACAGGCCTAATATAGGGTATATTAGGCCTGTACTTTGCATGCGCGCATGTAAATTCTACCAATTTACTTATATATAAGTTTTGATTTGCTCAGTTACGAAGCATCTCTTGGCCCGCCAAAGTTACAAAGATAATAAATCCGGCCCGCCACAAAATTTTGTTGGACACCCCTGTACTAAAGCTACATGACCGTTATCCCGATAGGTACTGCGAGCACGGCAAGTTGTATGAAAACCCAGCATGGCGCATTATTTAGACCTACTATGACTTCACGAGAGTTCGCAGTACGTTCCCCGTTTACTAATAGGATGCTGCTGTCCATCCTCCTGTGATTCTGGTCGCAGTTTGAGGACATACGCGGTACCTACCATCGAGATACAATTCCTATAGAGTCACAATCTCTCAGTGAAAACAGACAAAAAACGTCCGATCGTCATTGTACTTCATCATCATCATCATCATTTCAGCCGTAAGACGTCCACTGCTGGATATAGGCTTGCCCCATCGATCTCCAAAAGGGCCGATTGGAAGCGGCATGCATCCAGCGTTTCCCTGCGGTCTCTTTTAGGTTCGGTGTGTCCATTGTACCATAATTTGTATCAATTATTACATACTTCACAATGCCACATTTACTCCAATTTAGACGTTATGTCGCTTGCATAGTGTTCAACGTTAGTTGTCCGCTATGTCATCGTAGCTCTGGCATCGCGCGGCGTTGTAGTCGAATCGCGGTTACCTTGTAACTAACCAAAAAGTCTGCAATTCGTAGCGTCCGCCGAGTTCTGACATTTTTTTGGCACGATTGTGACTCTATATATTGTATCTTGATTGCACCTTACCACTATTTAAGAAGACTGCTGTCTATCCAAGGTATTCGCGATTATTATGTATTAAAAAAAAAGAAAAAAAACGTAATAAAATCTGTTTTATTTTTTCAAAATACGATTATTCTTAGTGTGTCATAATGGCATCTGTTATTCGCTAGTTTCGCTAGTTGATACGGAACCATTTCCCCTAATCATTTTCCCTAATCACGTTTTCTTTACATTTCCATAAAGTCACGTTTTGTTTAGATCTCCCTAATGTCCATGTTTTCTTTACATTTCCTTAATGTCACGTTTTCTTTACAATTCCCGAATTTCTCATTTTCTTTACATTTCCCTAATGTCACGGTTCCTTTACATTTCCCTAGTGTCACGGACTATTTACAATTCCCGAATGTCACATTTTCTTTACATTTCCCTAATGTCACGTTTTCTTTACAATTCCCTAATGTCACGGTTTCTTTACAATTCCCTAATGTCACGTTTCCTTTACAGATAACTGATCTGGAGATCCCAGCGGATGAACTCATAGTTCCTAACTAGTTATAAGGTCATAAGGCCGCGCTCACCGGCCAGAACTAACTCTTTCACAAATTTTCATTATTATTAAAAGATAAAAATTTGCTAAGTAGATTTAGTTTCGATCTCTTTTTTTCGATCTCCTTTGCCATTCTATAATATATCAACATGAACATTTCTTGATACATTTGCAATGTTATTCCTAATATAATGCCCAATCGGGATTTTTAACTTTTCACTCGGTGATTTTTAATCTTTTTTTTTTTTATTTGCCAAAGAGATAGCTCTGGCCTGTGAGCGCGGCCTTAACTTACGTTATAGGCTGAAATGGAGAGAGACCAATATCTCTAAGTTATAATAGAATTTAAAACTACATAGATCCAAAAGAAAACAGTGTTTTAGAAAATGTCTTGTTCGTTAGTATCTGGTACATTATATATAAATACTTTTTTCTGGTACATTAGGCGCAAGACTCCATAATAGGGGGCGCCAATTCCTTAAAGCAATTTAAACCTTCGTGTCTTTTTAATACGATACAAAACATAAAAGGTCGGTGTCTCACGGCCTCCGTTGCGCGAGTCTTTATTTTCATCACCATCAACAGCCTTCTTTATCCCACTGCTGGGTATATAAATGCTTCTCTCTTGCTGTGCCACTTGTAATAGGCTTGCGTTTGGCTGCCAATTCGCCTGATGTTAAGCGATGATGCGGTCTACAATGGAGCACGTTGCCTCGTTCCTGTACTAATCTGGTACAGGTTCTACCCGCGATTATAACAATCGTCGACCCATCTCACTGCCGGATGACCAACGTTTCGCACTCTTATTTATATCGTATCGAAAGGATGTTAAGGTTGAAACTGCTTCGAAGGAAAGCGCCCGCGTCCGCGCTTCGTCAAATGAAATTAATGTCTTGCGCTTTAGAAGGCTCGGCGCTGTTAGGAGAAATGTGGCGCGTGCATAAAGCAAATGACATGTCAACCTTGTATCGAAGGACTACAGTCACTTTTCGTTCGCAATTCATATCCGGCAAAGCGGCCTTGATATTCGACTTTTTTAATACATTCTGCTTAGGTCAGGTTGATGGGTTCCTCACTGATTTATTCTAGCCTTTATTTCAATCGCCCTTAAGATCTCAACTTACAACTCACTTTGATCTCATTCCTGCGCCGAACTTCCACTACCGCACATCCTGACACCATCAAAAAGCTCACCCCCCACATCTTGCAAATCTGGGAATCCCATACCGTCCTATTTCAATTTCTTTATTTCGCAGACCTGCAAGGTGTGAAATGTCCTTCCCACAAAGCTCTTCCCGCTGATTCCACGTGAATCGTTTCTAAAAGGATGTCTACAACTCTACCTCCGGGCTGGCAAAGCTCTGTCAACTCCGCTAGTGTTGCAGGTGTCCATAGGCTTACTTATAGGTATCTCCTTACCATCACGCGCACCGCAAGTTTGATTGCCGCTCTTTTTTATTTAAAAAAACTGTTGAAATTGCTTTTTTTTTATAATTGGTTCTTTAAACTGGCTGTAACATCTTTAATTATTTTTTTATACTTATAAATATGACAATGTACGACCTCCTAGAAGTGAACACTGCATGCACGTGAATGAATATAATAGTAATAATTAATACACTACTTATAACACCACTTAAATTAAACTAAAGATTGAATTGACTACTTGAATTACAATGTTTTTTGATACTGCCTGACGTAGTATTAAAAATATCCAAATCGTGTAATCGTATATCGTGTATTCTTTGCCGTTCTTCTCCACGCACGTTGCGTTTTTTAACAATACTGTTCATACTTTTTGTGTTTACATTTGTGAAAAAAAGTCTACAATAAAATAAACTCAGATCTATTCTAGTATAAAACGCGTACAAGTGCGTCTTTATTGTTTGGATAGATAAGTGTAAGCAATAAATGATATAATTCGCATTTCTAAAAAAAAACGCAAAAGAGGGCTGTTATAAGTTTAAGATTGAATTAAACGCTTGAAGATTATAAAATCTTTTATAGGGGATTAAAAAAAAAAAACAATTTATACTTGTAAATGCTTATTTCACCTCCGTTTGTCTTTCTGCCGCCGTCTCACTCTCAATCAGCGTCGTGCCTTTACACATTTACATGAAATCGCAATAATAAACTAAGTAAAACTTGCCGCTTTGTATAATAGCAACAATTTTACCATAGCATAAAGATATTGAGTAGAAATGTGATGCTTGCCAACACAAGGTTTAACAATGTGGAACTTTCCGAGACTGTTGAGTAATAATGGTGTAAAATACGGTTGTAAGAGATGACAATGGAGTTTTATAGGTAGGTATATAATCGATTGAAAAAATATCTTCCGTCTAATAAATAAGTTGATTTATTTAGAATTCAAATCAGTCGTAAAGGTAAAAGGATCTACAAAATTTGTTTATTATATTAATTTATTGTGCGTACTGCTGGTACTGTCTTATATTTAAGACTCATAACTTGACAACTTTCGACTGGTTATGTGAAAATTTTATATGATTTTTTTACGAGAATAGGCAGATGTTTATTTATTATGACAAATTATTTTTTATTTATTATCAATTTTATGATAATCCAATATATTACATTATATATACCATTATTTATATACCAATTATGTTTTTGCTAAACAAGCGGAGCTGATTGAGCATGCTATAAATTAACTAAAAATACTTAATAATATGCATCTTGCACATGCAAGTCGCCTACTCAACTCGAACTGAAAGCGCGTGTGCGAGAGCAGGATGCAATGAATGTAATGATACGTGCATCCTTCTCTACTTGCGCAACTTAGACGCACGTGCAAAACGCATTAGAGATTTGATATGATATAACCGCCGCTCTTGAAAAGTTGAGAGTCGCGGGCATCCAGTGGATGCAAAAGACAGGCTGTCGTTCAGTGTGGAGGTTAAAGGGGGAGGCCTATGTTCAGCAGTGGACGTCTTCTGGCTCATGATGATGATGAACCGCCGCTCGTCTGGACGCACTGAAGACTATCCATTTATAGCGCTGTTCACACATTTCCGGGTCAGGGTCCCGTCAGTGTCCCATCAGGGACTGGAAAAATGCTTACATACTTTATGTATGGGCTTCTGTATACAATTCCTTGTTAGGCCCACCTGGGCCATCACTCCGTTCGTGTCCCGGACGAAGCATTCCGTGAGAGAATGTGCACAAGAGCTGTTTAAGCTGATCCCATTAACCAACTTCCGCCGTAAGTCATTGAGGCAGTCATTCCATCCTTACGTCGTGAACTTTGGTAAAGTTCGCAGGTAGCGTTTCTCGAACTGCAAAGGAATGGAATTAGCTCCCTACCTCGGTGTTCGGTGTCAACTTGGCTCTCTTCAAGACAAGAGTCCTCTCCGAGTTTTGACGCCACTGTTAAGGTGGAATTTGGCAGGCGACGGCAGACGATGTCGGAATCGGTCACATACAAATGCTGTAAAGTAATGCCGTCTGCCGCCGCGGCACATGCCCTTGGTATCTGCGCTTGCTTTCTGCGGTCTGCCGTCGACTACGGAATTCCACCTTTACGCTGATTCACGTATTCAAGACGATTACATATTTCTTGATTGTCTTCTTTTCCGATTTCCCTGATGTTTATGAATTCGGGTATTGGCACGTCTCTGACGGGACACTAAGCCCGGACGAAGTGCCGAAGGCTCTGGACCTGCCAATGTGTAGACAGTTCGTTACCAAAGATCGATAAGCTATAATAAAGTGCTTTGTCAACTTCTTACTGAAAGAAAGCATCGCATTTAATCAGAATTAGCTTGAGTATAAGTTGTTTTTATTGCATTTTTAGGAAAACAGCCAAGATGTGGCTGTTGGCCGTCAGTAATAATAACGAAGGAGAATTCCAAACCAATTTTCTTTCGCTTCAAACCCAAAATGTTATTGATGCTATTTGTTTTTCATAACATCTAACGTCAGTTTCTGGTGCTCTATTTAAGGGTCTTGGTCGCAATTTTTGTTATATCGATTTTTGACTACTTTATTATAATTAGTTTAACAAAATTGTCAAAATAACTAATAATAAAAATCCTAAAATGAAGCTTTTGATTTTTCCTAATAACGTTTTACAAAGAACTTTTACAGTCTAGCTATATGTACTAAAGTTGTCAAAATCTAATGTTTTCTTTTTAATAAAATGCAATTTTTATGCTTAAAGTTATTTCGTACCTATTGAACGTTTGAAATAAGTTTCAGTAAGACATTCGATATCTTTACAAACCGTAAAATTTGGTGGTGATTTGAAGGAACTATTTGAATAGATTCGTGGGTTTTTCCACTTATAATATTTTTGTTGGTGACTTCCATTATTTTATATTATAATTAGTTCATTGCATTGTATTTTCAAGTGAAAATGTTATTAAATGTTAATGTATATATCTATATAACTTTGTATATAATTTTATTATGAACTTATGTATTTTATACATATTTTTTTAAACCTAATCAAAAGGAATCAAATCTGTAAAAAGTTGAAATAAATTTTTAAATCAAGTTGATATATTTCTTTATTTTTATTAACCCCGACGCAAAAAAGGGGTTTTATGCTTAACGGGTTTTGATTCAGTTTATTATTATAAATAGGCTTGCGTTTGGCCGCCATCTAATGTTTGTTTGTATAGTGAATTGATCTAGATTGTTCTTAGCTATGACTCAAGAAGATCTATTAGACGTTTTAAGAATACCGGCTCTTTTACTGGGGTTTAATAGAAACGGACTGTCACTGTTGCAATAAGCATTGTGTTTTGAGCTTCTATTTTGAAAATAGATAAACCATTTCTATTGTCATTTTCATTGAATTTCAGTGTGAAACAGCGTTGTAAAGACTTCCTTAATAACATTTCAGAATAGATGCTTATTATGACATATCTATCCTAACAAAACAATCTGTATTTAATTAATTGGGGCTTTTGTAAGGTTTTATAAATAAATTGACCAGAAACAAAATGTAGAAGAGATGGAATGTGTTTTGGGAAGGTATGAGATGGGGTAAGCATCCAAACACACTAGCATACTATAGTGTGTGTGGATGGCTGATATCATTTTTCTCCAAAAGATGTGCCTGGGTAAAAAAAAAAAAACAGTTTTATTAATATTTTTTCAGCTGTTTAAAAGTTTTGAGCTCATTCCTATCTGTTTTTTTATTTAAATATTTGTTTATAGAAATAAGAACGAATATACCTACATTACGCGGTCCTGTGGATACGACTTTAAAATAAAAAGTTTTAATATGTAATTTTAAACTTAATTATTTATTTGGAATTCAACATTTAATCTAGCTGTACAATAATTGAAATGGCACAAATAATTCTTTTGGTATACAGCTGTATGTTATCGTTTCACTTATAAAATAGCTTAAAAATAATTTTATAACGAATATTTATTCTTAACCAATTCTTATTATTATAATATTTATTCTTTTCCAACATTTGTAACTTATGTGGATTGAAATGCAGTTTTTTATTTGCCAATGATTTGGTCTTGGCTCTTTTTAATATTTTAATTCAGAAATTTGTTATAATAGAAATTGGAACGAATATGCCTTATGTGGTATAACGATTTCTAAAAAGCTTTAATAGGTAATTTTAATCTTAATTATTTATTTGGAATTAATCAACATTTAATCTAGCTATACAATAGTTGAAATGGCACAAATAATTATTTTGGTATACAGCTGTATGTTGTCGTTTTACTTATAAATATAACTTAAAAAGACTTAAAAATTAATATTTATTCGTTTGTAGTACTTTATCTACATCTTTTTACATAGGCCTAATAAATTTTCCAACATTTTTATCTTACGTTAACTATCACATCTTCGAATACCTTTATAAAATTTAGCACACATTAGATATAAGAAATTCGTAACTTTATACTATGGAATTGTAAAAGCGTCTTTTCCGTTAGTAGCAACATTGTTTTCTTTTTGTATTCTTGACCATAATTTCGTATTTCAAAAATTCAAAGAACTTTTACAAATTAGTAGTTTTGGAATTATGTACAACATTAAGAGATCAGAATACAAAAAAAAAAAACGCAGTAAACAAGCACTATACATATAACAATAGTATCACGTCTGTCCGCTGTTCGTGGTCCATTCTCCTTCCATACGCCACACAGAAAAAGCGTAACTCAACTTATCTTGAGCGAGGTATTTCCCGTGGTCGCTGCCCGCGTCGCTACTGGCATCGCTACTCCCGGCAGAATCACTGTTCGATAAAATCTGGTACAAGAACTCTATGTACTGCGTCGCTAACTGCAGCGTTTGTATTTTAGACAGCTTATCGCTCGGCAAAGAAGGAATGATCTGCCGAAGACTCGCAAAAGCCTCGTTCAAACTCTGCGTGCGCTGCCTTTCTCTCACGTTTGCCATCACTCGCTGTATCTGCATCTCTTCGAAAGACTGCGCTTTCTTTCGCGAAGCTTTCGATCTCTTCCGCGATCTCCTTTGCTCTTCAGTCTCTGGTCTCCGCTCCTCTGTTCTGTACGCCACTTCGCCTAATTTAGGCATGTCGCCGGTTTCGTAGAAGCTGCGAACTTCGTCCTGCGAGTTTGAGTCGTCAAAGTAGAAGTTTCTCGACGGCTGCCTCTGCCGTTGGTCGACGAACTGTGGTTCGTATGGGTAGGGTGGTTGGTAGTCGCGGTCGTCGCCGCATATTGGCATCGGCCAGGGTTGGTTCGGTCGCTCGGAGTTGCTGAGGTCCATGAGCCGCGCTGGCGACGCGGGCGTGAAGCTCGGCGCCATCGTGTGCCGGTCCACCTCTACCGGCACGTAGCCATAATACCGCTCCTCGTCCTCGTGGTAGTCGAAATCCTCCTCGCGTTTTATCGGCACCGGTATGTTATCGCAAGTTTCGTAGTTCATGCTGCGGGCTCTAACCGCACGGTGTCGCATGCGCGCGTCAAGAGCGCAGTCGGGCTGCAGCTGCGGAACTGAGTCCTGTGCGCCCGCGCGGTCCGCCCCTACCCCTACCCGTCCCTTCATTGACAACGGACAAAAAAATAACCATCTCCACCGAACGCGCCTCCCAGCGAGCCGCCTCCCGCCGACTCCGGCGCTTCAGCTCGTGCGAGACAGGGACGGCGCTACCGGAGACGCGTTGATCGCATTCTGTTTATCTTGTCCATCTTCCATCATCGTATTTACTACATAGATGTATGTGTGTGGGTGTTCGGTCGCCATAACCGATCGCATCGGTGCGCGCATCCTGCCTGTGAGGGATCAGGATCAGAGACTTCAGTCATCTTCAGTGTCATACTAATGGAATTTTACTGTACCGCGAAGCGCATCGATGCTAAATGATTTCGAATGGCCGGACTCGAACATTACTTACGAATTATCACCTATTTGCACTAAGTCTAACTAATGCACTTTAAGAGTACTAACAGCTCTACCTACTCTCCCTCCTTTCAGCCTCTACTGCACACTATATTCCCGTTGTATTTTGGTATGTCATAAAGAACGAAAATCTATACCAAAAAGTATGACAGCGAAATCTTAGTCATTTCCCTAATAAGCGTTAATTCACGCCGAACATTTCTTGGAAATCATCCATTCACAAAAGCCATCTAGCTACATATTATAATTGGATCCGGTCCCATAACACTGAAGCCCGCCTTTTATTTCACCTACAGTCTACAACTTGATTTGGCGCCACCCTTTGCTTTGCCGTCAGTTTTTTGTCGCCGCGTCGTCCTGTCGCCCACTAAAAATATCCGTGACGCAACCAGGACCAGGCAATCTCGCTTGCCTTTAATTATTATAAATATTTGATTTAAATCCACTGCGTAATAACAAACATATAGGGCTTGGAGTCTGTGTTATGTTAAAATTTGATGGTCTCCATATCTACAGACTTGAGATTTTATCTATCTCCTTTTTGTTCGATGATGAAGCGTCTATAGTTCTGGGTTGTGGGCCAGCATCGGCCGATGTGTGGTCTGTTTATCGTCATCTTGTTTGTTTTATGGAAAACGATGATTGAAGACAGGTTAACATTTACTGGCTATAAGTAAACTGCGTAACGTTTTTTCTTGGGATACGGTAGTCATTGTATTCTCTTTGGGTAGATCTACGGTTAGATACCTACCTACACTGAATGGCATAAATAAATAAATAAATAAATAAATATCTGGGACATTTTTGCACACACGGTCATCTGACCCCAAACTAAGCAAAGCTTGTAATATGGCTGCCAGAAACTGATATACATACATATATATTTTTAAATACATACTTAAATAGATATTAACACCCAGACATAGAACAAACACAAATGTTCATCACACAAATGTTTGTCCTAGATGGGAATCGAACCCACGCCCCCAAGCACAGAAGATAGGTTCACTACCAACTGGGCATAGGATAGCATAGCATAGGTAAAAGCGATTAAAAGCATCTCTAGGAATATATTTTAGGGCCCCGATTCTACTAAAGAAATTGTTTTTAAATTGTAATTGTTTCAATTTTATTTTTTAAATAATTGCCTTAAAATTGACAGTTTATAAATTCAGTTTTGAGTCAGTTTTGAGGCAATTATTTAAAAAATAAAATTGAAACAATTACAATTTAAAAACAATTTCTTTAGTAGAATCGGGGGCGGGGCAGAATTATATCCGTCTTCAAATCTAAATACTAACCTGATTTTATCTTTTAGTTGGGTATTCAGCTTGTTGTTTTTAAACAAACAACAACAACAAAAATACGTGTTCAAATTAGAGAATCCACGGTTTATTTTTAGGGAAGCTACCACACGGTGACGTAGCCGTCAAAAATATGAATAGGCTCATTATCCGATCTTCTAAAAATAACTAATTTCTTCGTCATAAAAGTATACACACACGAAACAATTTCATTTTGTATGAAAGTATCGCCATCCGTACAAATTCTTGAATTCAAAATTCAAAATATTTATTTGTCAGAACATGGTAGGTACACATACATATAAAGTAGCATACATGGTCGTAATAATGGAGACGTATCTCATGTCCTTGCCTGTTACAGCGTACAAATATTAAATATTGATTAGTACAATTCTCTATTTATACAAATTATTTGTTCGTACAATGAGCGATTGGTGCAATTCTACAATCGGCGCAATTTTTTTAATGCTAAATATAAACTCCTTACTTTTAATATAAAGCTACTTTAATAAATTTTACCTATATCTAAGTAGGTAGATATGTCTGTCCTGAAAGTCCTGAAAGTATTTTAATAATTTCATAAAATTCCAATTCAGTCTCTACCCTACGTAATAAATTATCATTGAACGGGCTTGTAGAGATACCTACATCTAAATAAATTTGGTGCCTGGTTTCTTCTAGGCAAGATACTCTATCATGGACCGCACCATCGCTTAACATCAGACGAGATGACGTGACGGTCTGCTGCAAGCTGCGCACACAGCTTTTATTGAAATATATTCAGTAAATAAAAGGTAATAAATAATTTAGCCGTGTTTGACCACCAGCGATGATGCGGTACCTTGAAGACACCATAGATTACATACGTACATGCTTCGGGTAGGTATAGATAGAGCCAATAAGTATAAGCTGTCGTTACCTGTTTCATTGAACATTAAAATTTTCTTTCGATCATCCGTCACGAGTGGTTCAGGCGAGATGGTGGTCAAATGCAAGCCTATTATTTATAACAAAAGAGTACCAAGACTTACGTAGGTAGGTACATAGGATAGATTTTTTGAAATAAAAAACTATCCTCCTGTAGAAACACGTGCAAACATCTGGCGAAGGCCCATGGGAGAGCAATAGTTTCATTCATGCCGACACCTACCTACTTACCGTTATCTCGCGGGTTCTCACGTTTGTAGATAATTTCTATGACTAACTTCGGCAATAAGTGAAAAAAAAATTAAAGCAAAGTTTTATTGAGTAGACAAAGACTTGCTTTACAAGGGGTTTTTTCATTCAGTTAAATCATAGGTAATGTTAGAGGAATTAAACTTACCTATAAGAAATTAAATCCAACAGTTTATGTATTTATGTGAGTGAGACCAATTCACATGTGAAAATCTTTATTTATATTATTTATTTATTACCTATATATAAATTACATACATCAAAATTTTATTTACCTACTATCTAAAATTATAAATAATAAAAATTAGGTCTGCGGGTGCCTAAAAAGCAAGCGACTAGTAATCTTTGGCAAAGGTAAGCGCCTGCTTACCTTGCTTACCTTTAAACTAACTTTATTTGTCTTTAGGTTTTTTTCATGTGTTAGAATAGACAGTGTAAGATAGATCGAAACAAAACACTAACTTAACTTAAACTATCACGGTTGTTCACTAAAGTTATATGATTATAAAACCACGGCAAAAACCACCATCAACCTTACCAAGGTAAATATCCCGTAAATAATCATAACTTTTGATCGAAACAAAGCTCAATTTTTCTATTAAAAAACAATAAAAACTCAGTACCTAAGTAAAATGTAGAGAAGGTATATGAGTCATAAGCGAGCCGCGAGCTTTACATTTTAAAAATACAAAAAAGTAATATATTTTTTATAGTTAATACTACCTACTATGGTAGGCTTAGATGTCAGGTATCTATCATGCTAGGTCGGTAGCATGGCTATATCTATGCGAGCCTCCTGTAAAAAGTATTCTTGTATAAGGTTCGGTAAAACAGATAGATACCTACTTAGGTGGATATACACACTACAGAGGGTCGCACCTACTCTTCCTTTTTCAAGGTGCAGTAGGTGAAGTAAAGATAAAAATATGAGTAATGCCGTCATCCCCCAGTTAAGCCTCTGCTACAGATGTTTGAACTAGCGCAGGATTAACGCCTCGCCAAGTTTATTTGGTTAACAGTTTTACAGCCGCGGTTTATTTTCCAACTTTTTGCTTTGTTCCTTTGTAAGTGACACCTGATTTAGATAACGAGGTGTAACGAGCACTTGGAAAAAGCACGTGTCCAAACTTTATTACATTTTTCTCTACTTTACGTCTTTGGACTTTTGGCGCAGAATGAATGTGCTAACTTTACTTTTTAAATACCTACCTATTGTACGCTTGTTCATAATTAGTTCAATGAATTTTCGCCCTATAATATGAATAAGTATAGGTAGGTACTAGGTACGTACTTTCTAAACTATGTTCACAGCAAGTTAGATAACTATCGTAGGTAGGTTACTGGATAAAGTACCCAGTCATTAGGCATTATACTACGTTGTGGTCTTAATTTCTGTATTTTTTAGAGCAAGTATAAGCACCTAGACCTACTTAAATTATTTAGGTTTTTGATTCTTGTATAGGTAGGTACCTGAAAACTAAAAGAAAATGAGATGATAAATTCAATGAAAATTAATGAATTTTATGAAAGACGCGGTGCCTCTGAAAAATTAAGTCTGTATCGGTCTGAGAAACGAAACGTGTACCTACAAGTTAACTAAAAACTACTTTGTCTTGTTTTTTCGCGTGATAATTTTTGTCAACAGTAATTTTAAGCACTTATTGATTATTATTTTTTCCAAGTAAAGCCGTACAATTTCTCTGCGACCGAATAAATCATGGTAGTTACCTACTTTTTAGTCCGCCGGACAAGCAAGATGAGGATAAATAATTGAATATCTAAGTAAGGGATAAATAGATGCCGGAGACCTACAAAAAAAAAAATGAGACGACGCGGAAATTGTTTATTGAAACGACCTAAAAGTAGGTCCTTAAATCGTCATTGTTTAGCCTCTACATCCTACATATTCTACCGAATTTTTCGATATTATTGTCTATTGTAAATTAAATTAAAATAAATGCAAGATTTAGGTAGCTTTACTTATACATACAAAATTTCTCCTTCTTAGTAATTAATGCATCATTCGGGGCAGAAAATATCCGCAAAACATGACATTGAATTTATTCTTAGAAGGTTCCTCATCATCACCATTGGATAGATCTATACCATCGGGTGACGAAACATGCAGTTTGGTTTGATTAGTTTTACTATCTATAGGTAAGTATTTTTTTTTAATAAAAACAAAAACCGACTTTATTACTATACCTACCTACAATTACATGTACAAACTTAAACTAAAAAGTAGAAAAATTACCTACAGTTAAAACAGATTGAAATTCCTCATCAAAACTTTTGCTGAATCTTCCACAAACCAAAACGTCACCTGTGTAGGTATATTTATTTTTGTTTTTGTTGATTTTTTCAAAAAGCGCTAAGTCAATTTCGATAAAAAAATATGGGACTACATTTGAAGTATGACCTAATTATAAAAAAAAGAATCATAAAAACTAATTCTTAATAAGTGGAGTAATCGCGTAACAAACATACAAAAAAACAAACAGTCCTCGAACGAGAGAATTCTCCTCTTTTTTGAAATCGGATAGGTAGAGAGAGAGAGAGAGAGATACTCGTAGACGTGAGTTCGAGACAGTTTCAAGAGACGAGGTCCGACTCTACAGCAAATGTTTTTAAAATTTAAAGCCGTTATACCGACTTGAATGCAACAATTTCCAAACAAATACCCAAGTAACGATGCCGCCATAATAAAAAAGGCCGAGAAAAATTGTAGTTTCCCACGCGCAACCCCACATCTGTGCACCGTATGCCAAAAATAGTAGGTAGGTAGTACTGGCCAGTGATGACCATTGTTTCTATAATAAAAACGGAGATTAGCCTCTAAACGGCAATATCGTAATAAATAATAAAGCGTCTTGGAAATATTCAGCGTCGTAAAACATCTGCGGAGGCCTTCGCAGCTGCGCTCAGGAGAAAAATACGTCACACGTGGGCTCTATCTATAGCCTCTACGCTCCGCCCAATCTCCGACCGAACGAAGACTGGCTCCGACGAAAACTCCACTTTATAAGTATACTTACTTAGTAAGTAATTAATCATCGTTATTATTAGTAACGAATAATGCTATAGGTACCTACGCTGCCAACTGTCTGTCTGTCTTTAGACCTTAAACGGTCTATGGGCAGTCTAACTGTTTGTAGTCTTAGTGTTAGCTTGTATTTTGTTTAGTTAATAAAGGCTCTTGTAGTTTAGAAAAAAAACCTTTGTAAAACTAATTTAATTCAAGAAAAGTATTAAAACTACAAATTTAAATACACTTTACCTCCTACATATATACTACTTATTGTTTTAATTTATTTAAATTTCAAATGTTTATACAAAAAAAAAACTGCATGTACATAGATAGTCCATAGATAGTAGGTACCTATTTGCTTTTGGTAGGTAATAATTTAGGGATTCTGTACTTTCTTCACATTAGTTACCTAGTTTTTATTGATATAAAAAGTCGCTGGTAGGCTTCGATCAAAAGTACGAAGCTGGTAGGTAATAGTGCGCATTCTACCTGCCTAGTGCCTCACTGATAACGACACCATTGTCTCCAAAAACAAATCCATTAAATTCACCCCGCCGTTAATCAGATATGAACACCTGCGTCTAAAATAATGGATAGGTATTAGAGCTTGCTGGAACTTGCCTTTGTGACAATGTGATCGGTGGATTTTTGAAGCTTTTCTAGGTAAAGAATGTGCAGGAGTTCAATTTTTCATGTCAGTTTTAGATTAAATGGTGTATCTGAGAAACATTTTTCCATGGAACCTTAATTAGGCTGTTTGCGTGAATATTGTAGCATTTGTAGCAGCCACCAAACATTGCTTTATGGTAGCTACCTACTTATTAATCGCTATTTGCAATAATGCTAACTTACTTTATTGTTATCCACGCGCATCCAGTGGATGCAAAAGGCAGGCTGTCGTTCAGTGTGGAGGTTAAAGGGGGAGGCCTATGTTCAGCAGTGGACGTCTTCTGGCTGATGATGATGATGATGACTTTATTGTTAATTTTTGTTGAATTGTTATATGCTTAATTATTTTTGCTATAAAACGGAGGCGTTTTTAAAATTTCATTTTATATGTGCGTATGTGGCATGCCTGGTAAACAATTTTGATAAGAAGGAGTGGGGTTGGTAGATTCGATAACGTGTAAACTCTTTTTTATTTAGACTTTACTTTTATCGGTTTCTTCTAGGCAAGCGTGTTCCATCGTAGACCGCATCATCGTTGGCGGTCAAACGCAAGCCTATTATATAAAAAACACCATTGTAAATACCTAGTACTATACTGTATAACGTTACTGTAAGTATAGTAGTATATATGGGTATATGTATGTAGGTTTATTTAAGATAAAATTAGATAAAAATGTAATAAGGCAATATATTCAAATACTTATTTTTGACTCAGATTACCAGTGAAATCAGATTCGATAATCTACAAGAGGACAATTTCCACAGATTACTTATGTAATACTTGTAGAATACAAATTACAGCTCACCTCATTAAAAACTTGGTATTAATACAAGAAAAGAAAAAGAATAAAACAGAATTCATACACGTAGGTTTTCTTGTAAACTTTCGCAGCGGACCTCAACACTCTATATAAAAGAAACCTATCTGCCAAATTTTAGCTTCTGTAAACGTGATGACATATAAAACACATAGAGTGGCGACTACTTCATTTATTCAGCAATCGAAATGAACAGAGAGATAGTTGGCTGGCAGGCTGGCTTATATACACTCCCCTCAAAGGCTTGGCGGGCTTGACAGTGGCATGGCGAGAGGGGGTGTGTCATGGCGGCTGGCTGGCTGTTATTCGTAGTTTCGCAGGCAACGTCACGTCCGTTGTTACACTCGACCATCCTGCAACAATTGCTCCCGCAATTGGGAACAAACAACAAGGTTTAGTTTCTAATAAATTAACAATGTGGTCAGTCTGAGGCAGACTTACACTACTGGCAATAATAAGGGCTATGGACAACATTAAGGGCCAATGGCAATATTAAGAGCTAATGGCAATATTAAGGGCTAATGTCAATATTAGGGGCTAATAGCAATATTAGGGGCTAATGGCAATATTAAGGGCTACTGACAATATTAAGGGCTACTGACAATATTAAGGGCTACTGACAATATTAAGGGCAACTGACAATATTAAGGGCTACTGACAATATTAAGGGCTACTGACAATATTAAGGGCTACTGACAATTTTAAGGGCTACTGACAATTTTAAGGGCTACTGACAATATTAACGGCTACTGACAATATTAAGGGCTACCGGCAATATTAAGCGCTACCGGCAATATTAAGGGCTACCAGCAATATTAAAGGCCACTGGCAATATTAAGGATCACTGGCAATATTAAGGGCTACCGATAATAATAAAAGCTATTGGAAATAATAAAAACTACTAGCTATAAGATTACTGGCAATAATCAGGGCAGGGCAATAATTAGGGCTACTGTCAATAATAAGAGCTTTTAGATGATATTGCAACGATCAGTGATTTATTGGTTCCATCAAACCTGTCGGTACCATCAAAGCTATGGTTACCATCAAAGCTATGGTGAATATCAAAGGTATAGTTACCATCAAAGCTATAGTTACCATCAAAGCTATAGTTACCATCAAAGATATAGTTACCATCAAAGCTTTAGTTACCATCAAAGCTATAGTTACTATCAAAGCTATAGTTACGATCAAAGCTATAGTTACCATCAAAGCTATAGTTTCCATCAAAGCTATAGTTTCCATCAAAGCTATAGTTTCCATCAAAGCTATAGTTTCCATCAAAGCTACTTACCATCAAAGCTATAGTTACCATCAAAGCTATTGAGGCTGTTAAAACTATTGAAGCCACCAAACTATTTTTAATGTAATACCGAAGATGTTAAAACTATTGGCAGTTGCTACTGGCAAAGTTAGAACTACAGAAATATTAGGATTAATATCAAAACTATAAGAATTAATTACTATCACCATCAAAACAATCGGCACTATCAGCAACAGAACTTGAAACAAACAGAACTACTACTGCGCAATACTCTTATTTATCAGAGTTCGGTATCATTCTAATAAGAAGTACTACTGCATCTCAATACAGCGTTGCCACGTTTGGTATACAACCATATTTGAACTAGCATGTTTAAACCTGCTATACCCGAAACCTATGTAAGGAATTAAGGATTCGTTTACAGAGCAAGTTCCTCTCGCTACAATTGATACGAAGATACTACTTATTTGTAACTTGACCATAATATCAAAATATAGGCAGCAACTAATGAATGGTAAGTACTAAGTTCATGTTTGGAGCAGTAAAGGTATAACAGCTATGCCCATCTAACAATATCACAATGCAATAATTCCGTGGCAAACATCAAATCTGACACACCTGTTACAGAATAAATATAAGGTACGTAGGTACTTCAAGTGCTCGTATAAATTTATAGCACTGACAGTCCTGTACTTATTTTAAAGGTACATCATAACAACAACTAAAACGACGGCGTTAGGCCATTTATTAAGGTACCTACACCTTGCATAATGAAGCACCAAATTAATTTTAAACTGGCAATGCTATTCCTATGCTATCAGCAAACTATTGCTATCAGTACCTAACCATTACTTTCGTGAGAATCAACCAACTCATTAAGAGTTTATATTATGTGTTTAACTTGAGTTGCGTTGCATCAATTTACGCTGTTAAGTACCTATGTCTAACAGTAACAAAATCATATTTTGGCTATTAATACTTGTCTTAATTGAGGACATAAACAAGTTTAATGTAGTTTTAGAAACATGATTGGTGAAATTTTTCTCGAAACTTAATTTAGTGGAAATTAATATTATTATAAAATGGTTCCTTAATAATCTGCAGTTTTATTATTTGTTGCTTCTACTTGTTAATCTGTTCTAAGGCGTACGCCGACTCTTGCGTAATAATTCATGTAGGCGCAGATCGTACATATTTGTCACTGTTTCGTGCAGGGGCAAAACTTGGCTTTGAGCTGACGACGTGGTACCAAGTATCGACTCGGCATAGATTTAAAATAAGCTACCCCCATGTATGTCAATTTTAACTGTGGTTTTATCATGCTCAGTACTGGAAATGCAATATCCCTTTGCGTTAAGGTGTGCGTTCTTTTTCATTAAAATTAAATTTTTTAAACGAGCAAACAGCAATATTCTAAACCAAATTTGGTTATAAAATATCACACACTGATAGATTGAAGCATTGTACACAAAATACTGAATAGCGCGATGGAACACCAAGAGTCAACGAACATTCACGATTCATTTTGAAGTAAATCTAAGCACTGATCCGATTCTACGACAAATTAATTGTTTTAAAGGTATGTTCTGTGAACTTCTGCGAAATTATTATTAACCAGTCTACCCGCATACATGACAATAAAAGTTATTTTCCATCCTACCCACAGACTCGACTTAGAAATAAAATGAGGTAATGAACCAACGAAGCTAGCACTTCCACAATGTAATTTTTCTAATCTACCTACAGGTTTCGCAGTTTCTCTGATCAAAAGTGTAAAAGTCAATTATAAATCTTTAGACAAACTCGGCATCGATTAAACTGGAGTGAATAGTTGTATCTAATCTATGTATGATATGTAAAGGCTGTTTAACCTAAATCTTACATGTTCATAAGCACGTATTATTGGGCCTGCAAGTGCGTAAGGAGTGTGATTGCACGTCAATCTACCAACCATTGCAGTTATTTTTTTTTAAAATGATCACGGAAGAAAATTATCGAGACAACTTTCGAGTGCATCTAATACATTTTTTTTGTTTCGTTTTGATTTTGTCGAATGAGTAGTCACTAATAATATGCAAATAAGAATGCAAAGCACGGGCTAAGACAATGATTTAGTTTTCGTCTTTTCTTTTGTACAGTCTAAATCACGTCTGGAGGTACAATCAAATTTATCGGAATTGGAACTAGGCAATTAGTTACGATAGTTACTTAGAAAATGTGCATGGTATGGCTCACTGCTATCAGTTAATGGTCATATTTTGAGGTCATATACTAGTAAAATTTTCTAATCATAACTTGAATTAGTGGCAATAAGGTCAAAAATAGGTATATCTCATAAGCATAATGGCAAGTAGAAACGAACACACCTGGCTATTAGGCTAAGGCTCCTCGCTAGCTCCAACTGATGCAGGCTGGCCTCCGCTGCTTCAGGCCCTAGTTAGGTTAGGACCTCGCCCAGCTGCTACACGCCACACAGATGCAGGTCACATGTTGGCAGGCAGACAGGCAGATTGGCACGCAGGCGAGCAGGCTGGTAGGCAGGTAGATAGTAGTGTCTTGCCACGTGTCTTGCGGCCCGAGATGGAATCTTGAAATCTTCGATGTCACAGTTTTCGCACGCAGTGGGTAGTAAGGTCACGGACAGAAAGACCTTATTTCTTCTTCTTGCTCAGTACATGGCGTCGAATGATGAGAAAACAGGGTGGGTGGTGTTAGATCTTCATGGTTGTGGCGCCATTATTCTGTATTTTTACTTCGTTTGTCATCAGGCCAAATAAGCAGCACGATGTTTTAGCTTGGCAGAGTCGACCTTCTTGCAGTACATAATTGCGTCACTGTAGATTCTTCTAAAGCAGTAGCTTCGCCGTTATAGACAGGAACGTAGTCTTCTTCGAGGATCAGGATCAATTTTAGGCCAAGCGTCATGAAGCCGCAGTGTGCGTAGGTATTAAATTTTTCTTCTTTATCCCTCTTCGGATTGTAAACGTGATGACATATAAAACACATAGAGTGGCGACTACTTCATTTATTCAGCAATCGAAATGAACAGAGAGATAGTTGGCTGGCAGGCTGGCTTATATACACTCCCCTCAAAGGCTTGGCGGGCTTGACAGTGGCATGGCGAGAGGGGGTGTGTCATGGCGGCTGGCTGGCTGTTATTCGTAGTTTCGCAGGCAACGTCACGTCCGTTGTTACACTTCGTTGGTCCAATTATTTTCGAGATTTTGTGATGACAACAGTCATAATTGGTAACATAGGTACAGCCATAATAAGGTTGCGTGAAAGAAATCGCTTTTAGCGATATGTCCGCCAGTTGTAACACTAGTTTTTAAGAGTTTTTTGTCCTCTGTATCGAATTTAATGGTGTGAACAATAAAGAGTTTATCAATCAATCAATAATTATAATTGCTGACTAGTCACTTATCAAATAGGTAGGTACTTTTTGCTTTTATGCATAATATTTATTTATCTATGATAATATATACCTAAATCAATCTATACCGGGTGTAAGGGGAACACTCTCGAAACCAAAATAAGGTAATTGTACTAATCATTATGAACCACTTTTAGTATGGGACAAAACCAGAAAATGCGAAGAAAAAATATATCTGCAGTTCCATACATTTTGTCGAGTGTCAATGACCGTTTTCTATAGAACAGCCAAAGAAGAATAATGTACGTAGTATATTTACATCGATGAGAACAGCTGATATTTTTTTCGCGATTTCAGGTCTGGTCCCATAGTAAAAGTTGTTCATAATGATTAGTACAATTACCTTCTTTTGGCTTCGAGAGTGTTCCCCTTACACCCCGTATATCATACAGTAATATGCATAAGTCATATTTGCCTACTGTACTATCACATTTTTTCATGGGCGTAGCTTCAGTCTTCAGACGCTGAAAAGCTTGCACTATAGATATGGGCGGAAGGGTACACCTCCCGCACAGATGCGTCCCATGTGTGGCTCTCTTCGCTCCGCCGACGCTACGTCCACCGTCGGACACCATGCGAAGGAAAACCTTGGGATAACTGCTTACGTAGTCTGTTGACATTTTGTACATTGTCATTAAAAATTCCATTAAAAAATTTCACTCATTTTCCGATGTTGAAATTGTATTCAGTCCGTCTCCATTATAATAGTGCACACCACTTCGTGGGTACTGTGAGTTGAGTACACATTTTCTATTGAATAGGTACGAAAGCAGTGTTTGTGCTACGGTTTTTTTAGTCGTGGAAAAGGAAAATGGACACAAGGAGAGGCAATACACCCGTGCAATACACAATAAAAATAAATACAAAGATAGTTTTTTTATTAGGTGCTTAATTCAAATATACGTAGTGTTTCTTTCTGAAGTGGTGTTAAATATTAGATGGAAAAAAATAACTCCTCTATTCAATGCGTATATATTAATTTTGTTTAGGTAGAAGCTAGTGTTCTTCTACCTATAGTTAAATTTGTTGGATTTGCCCCACAACATAACATCAATTCACTAAACAAAATTAATATATACGCATTGAATAGAGGACTTTTTTTTTTCGTGGGCTAAAAAGTAAAATAGTGTCAATTTTGAACGGTCCGTTTGGTGGTCAGTTTCCCTTTCTATCTCAACAAGTCCGTGCCCCGTGGTCACCCCACGTCACCCCGTATTGTCCGGCGTTCACACGAATTGTTTTGTTTCAGCAGATGCCTAACGCAACCCCGCATTCCTACCTACTCGGAACTCTGCCAACTAATTACAATCGGACAAATCCGCGTGTCACGGCATGTTTCGTTAATGCTGCTGTCACTTCGCTAACGTGCAAGTTGTGAAACATGACTGTATCGCAGAGTATCGGTTTTCTTTTGTTCTATGCAATGAGTCAATTCATTGACAAGATGTTCACAATTTTTTGATTCTGATGCCTTTTCGTCACACTTTTAGCTATTTCGACGCTATCCTAGGATTCCTAGTTCACATTCAATAGTACTTCAAATTGTGCATCTAGTAAATTTTTTGGGAACGGAACCCTAAAAACGACCGAGCCATATAGTTAGTCATTTTTCTTGTAGGACCACCTATACTTATGTCTTCTGACATATATGTCATCATCATCATCATCAGCCAGAAGACGTCCACTGCTGAACATAGGCCTCCCCCTTTAACCTCCACACTGAACGACAGCCTGCCTTTTGCATCCACTGGATGCCCGCGACTCTCACTATGTCGTCGGTCCATCTAGTGGGAGGCCTCCCTACGCTGCGTCTTCCGGTTCGTGGTCTCCACTCCAGAACCTTTCTTCCCCATCGGTTATCGGTTCTTCGAGCGATGTGGCCTGCCCATTGCCACTTCAACTTGCAAATTTACATATATATCACATATATATTATGTAGAGGCAAGTGATTTCTATAGAAATCTAATAAAAAAGCAGCACTTAAATCGGTCCTCAAATGTCGGAGTAATAATCGGCGTATATAGGCACATCCTACTAATATTATAAACGCGAAAGTTTGTATGTATAGATATGGATGTTTGTTCCTCTTTCACGCTGAAACGGAACAACGGATCGACCTGATTTTTTGCATGGATATAGTTCAAGAGCCAGAGAGTGACATAGGCTACTTTTCATCATCATCATCATCATTTTACATCACTACGCGGGTGAAACCGCGGGGCGCAGCTAGTAAAAAATAAATACGAACCTCCCTTCTTTTTAAAGACGGTTAAAACTTCTGACACCGGCAAATGCACATGCCGTGCGACGCCATAATCCTCTCTGGAGGAAAGTTTATTAAAACTATTATAGCGAGTAGCTAAAGCCCCAGGCATCAAGTTCTAGGTTTAATTATCCCGTTTGTATCCCGCACTAAGTCAATTAATAGTCGCGAGAGTAAGAAACCAAGAGGTGATTGATTATAGACACGCAGTAAAGAGAGTTTCCATTTGCATTAGGAATATGTACCAACTTTTTATTACACCATTATAATGCCATTTATTCAGAATTGTCTAGATTTTAGAAAGATTACTAAGCCGATGCAGCATAGGTAGTTTCAATAGACCACATTTAAACTCAACCGTTTGTCAGTTTGCAAATGGCAGGCATCGCGTCGCTAATTCTGGGTTATGTTCGGTGCCATTTCCTGTATCGATCCCGGTGTCTTGTAGATGTCATCCTGCGTAATGGACGGACGCCAGTTTATGTGGGTTTTATAGCCTCTTGAAAATGTTTGCTTTACGTATGTATTAAGCGTTAGATACCTACAGTGAAAAGGCTAGAGCAAAATCTGTAGATGTCTCGCGGTTGCCGCTATTCTGCAAGAACCATTCAAATTTTCGGGATAAAATATAGCCTATGTTTTAATCCAGGTTATAATTAAGCAAATATACGTAGGTACGGGTAACGGACGACAAAAAAAAAGCTGTCCGTCACGCGATGCCCGGCAAATGAGATACATGACGGCATATGTCGTAACGTCCGTCACGGCACGGCATTCGAGTCGGCTTTACTGCCAAGGCGCACCAATAGATGTTTCACATCAAAAAGGAAAGGAGAAAATAAACTGAATAAACTAAAGATCTCTAGCTATCCCGGGAAATGCGGAAAATGGAAATTGTATATATACCGCGAGACCAAGCTAGTTTACAGATTTTTTTATATTAGATCTTCCCATATTTTATTTCAAAATTACAGCATTTATAATCAAGTAAAGTTAGAAACACCCGCACCCTCTATGTTTCCATAGGTATTCCTATTTCCTGTCTATCGATACTCTACGTTTCTTTTAAGGAAATTTAAGATTTGCGACGACAATAGGAACAGCTTATTGTGAGACAAGCTGACGAACCAGTCGTGATTTACTAATCCTGCTTTTAATAATAAGCGTGAATAATGAACTTTATTTCCAGCGTTTGAAACGATTGCGAAAATAATCGTATTTACTTTGAGAGGGAGCGGCGTTGATAAGTTTAGTAAGAGCTTCCTCCCATAAGTACATCCGCGGCTGTTTGAGCCGTTTCTCGATACTCTATCGATTGTATTTCATTTTAATTGACACCTCTTGCATATAAAATTAAACTGAAGACTGTTATTGCAGATCTTGGAGCATTTATGCTCGTACTGGCAGATTTAAGTCGAGTTCTCATAAAGCATTGCTGAGAGAACTTCTGGGCTTGCCAAATAGGAAGTTGTATGCACAACTTTGTTGTAGGTTTATATCAATCTTGAGTGACTTAAAGAGCAAACAAATCTAACTAAATACCCATTTTAACAGCTAAGGCTCAATTTATAAGTTTATAGCAGCATGGCGGGACGTAAATTTCAGTCTTGCTAGTAGAAGTTCGCAGCATTTCTAACTTTATAATTTATCTTCGTAAATTGTCTGATTTTGGTAACGCGCGGACTGGCGCTGACGCCCAGCACCGTGCATTGTCGGCGTAACCATCATGGTATGAATTGAGCCTATTAGATAATGGTTAGGTAATAAATACAAAATAATTTATATTGATCTACAGGTTTATAAGTATAAGCTTCGGGTCTTTGAGCATTCCAAAGGTAGTACTCAAAGCTTGGAGTGCACTTTTAGCCGAAACGGTACCATTGCAGACATCATCATAATCAGCCTTTTACTGTCCAATGCTGGACTATCCTAAGTGATTATTATGAGCAACTTTTACTATGGGACCCCCAAATCGCGAAAAAAATATCAGCTGTAATATCATACATTTCTTTGAGTATGAATGTCGTGTTTCTGTATACCTCTAAAACAACCTTCGATCGAAAGGAACAGCTCCGCGATTTTAGGGTTGGTATCACAGTAAAAAAAAATATAAACCCTAGGCTGTATAACAGGAATCAAACATTAGATGCCAAAAAAGCGGAGATAACCCGTAATATCAAGGCAACGACACCATGCACTAGGTATTCCCAGAAACGAACTAAGTACATACTTAGTAACGTACCTAGATAGTGACGGGGTACTACTATTTTTGCTGGATTGTTCCCTTTCTCTCCACCAGCTTTGTCCCACCAAAGGGGAGAAACTAAAAAAAAAATGGCATTTCTGCCCACTATGGAATATATTATTTGACAGTGGGGAGAAAGGTAATATGTAATCGATAAAGTATTATCTTTCTCCCCACTATCAAGGATTCATATTAATTGTTCCTTGCCACTATGGAATCAAAAAATAGGTAAGTACCTATACCAAACATCCAATCATTGGGAATATTTGAAAAATACCCGAAATATTACACATAGATACGTACCCGCGGGTATCTTTCATTGCCTATTCATTAGGTACCTATAGGTACCTATAGGTATTAAATCCTAAAAGGCCCAAAATCCGAGGTATACCTCGTATTTTGGGATAGGTAGAGTCGAATTATGTTAGGTTTGTAAAGGTTAAGGGGTACTTACAGTGTAAAAACTACTTAATCAAAAACGGCATAGCTGGAGAAAGTTGGCGGACGTAAACGCACACAACACAACCAATTCTGCGAACTTAGGCGGTCGAAATTACTCGAAACCTCGTCCCCCTTCGTACGCCAAAAATCTACTATTGCCCATTTTTCAAGATGTTTCCCGCCACTGCACCAACCTTCACCAGGACAGTCTATAAGCAGTCATATTTTTTTCGTATATAGTGATAGCTATACCTAATTAGTGAAAGCTCATCTTACACTTCAAGGTGCAGCAGGGTGTTGCCGATGTATAATGAAACTCCAAATCCACTTGATTACTGTATTTTTTCTATAGACAATGATTTTTCTTGTCGAGATAATTTTTTCATCAACCGGTTCGCATTCGCTCATCCGTCATCTACCCACCTTACATGAAAAATCGGTATTGCCACATCTTGTATAAAATAATTCTACTCCAACTTTCATGACAATTACCATGTTAATTTTTTTTATATAATGTCGTCGTCAAAAGGAATCAGGATTGTTTATATATCTATTAATTACATAGTGAATTAGGTATAGCTATCAATAGGTACCTACAAGGTGTGTAGGTCATATGGGAGCTTTAGCGATCAATTCCGGCGTAACTACAAAGAGGTTGAGTGATGACCTCGCGAACGCCAGACATGGAGCAATGGTTCCTGTCACGCGGTTCTTGAAATGTGGCACTACCTCACAGATCTACGTTGTGTATATCTGTGCACTGCCTGCACTGCTCAGTTGAAAGTTGCGTCATCTTCTAATGAGGATATATTTTTTTGGTTTGGTGTTTGTTCAGGTTCCGTCTAGCCCACATAGATCTGTGGTCTAGCCTATTTTGCAGGCCAAGTGCGAGTCGGTGAAAAATTTAGAGTGACAAGTTATAACTGGTAATTGGGTTATTTTGAAGACTTAATTTTTCTTTCAACGAACCAAAATGCCATATTTTACTAATTTAGAAGTCGGTTCTATACACTGTTATGTCTGCACTAACTTTTTAACTGTTCGACCACCCGCATTCTTCAGTCTTCCCGTGAGCATGGTGCATGTAACTGCGCCGAAATATCGGGAGCTCATTCCACAACCATACCACGGTAAATATCCCGTAAATAATCATAATAACTTTGGTTTTTTAAATTGATTATTATTGTATTTTGTGGTGGTGCGGAACCCCCCGGCGTGTGATCCCGACTCGCACTTGGCTGGTTTATTTTAAGACACCGTTATTTGTTTGCTATTGCCCAGAGACGCGGATTGCATTGCCCAGGAGCAAAACAAAGGGCGGCAAGGTTGTCTGCAGGGTGAGTTCGACTTCGACTAAAGACATCAAGCCTGAATTAGGCCTGATGCGTCTGCCACTTTACCTTTCCATATCTTCCTCGTTTGTCTGATCTGAGAGTAGAACCTCGCATTCTTCAGAATTTGTGAAGTACTAAGTTCTAACAAGATTTATGAATCTTATTGGAAAATGTGCCCATTTCCTAACGCATTATTGGTAATATATGTCCAGTTCTGACGGGTTGTTTATTTTAGCCGCTTTTACGAGCGCGCGATGAGTTATTAGCCGTCCGCCAGTGACAGACTGTCTCCGGTGGCGAAATAAAATTGAAATAATGCCGGGATGAAATAACGACGTAGCTACGTACCCACCGTCTACTGTTTCATAAGCCCACCGACAGCGATAATGCCGCATGAAAAAATGCATAGTTCCTATTATTTTAGAAAAAACCGATTCACTCTCGATTTAAAGACACCCAGCTTTTTGGCAGCCAATTGTGCCTTGTTTTAAACATAGGAGCCAACATTGAGGGTAGGAGACAGAGCAACGCTCAAAAGATAAAGCTGGTCGAATATCGGAATGGATACCTATATCCCGGAAAGTAGGAGCTAGTTCGAAAAGCGTCCTATTGCGAAAAACCGACTTCAAAAAACCTCAAAACACAAACAATCTAAGTAATTATTATGCCACTATAAAGAACAAAATAATACTTTTACCTGGATTTTGAAGTGTTAAAAAATATAGAATTTGTAGTTAAATTGTGAAATGATTAAAACCTTCTTTAAGTCGGTGCGGGGCGAACTGCTAGTTTATTTATAGATAAGATTACACATCCATGCATGCATGAATACCTCCTTGTTTTGACTCGAAAAAGCGCCTGAACAAAACCAAAACAATTGTATTTAAAATACAAGTAATTGCTATCGGGAAATTCTTAGGCGCTCGAACAAAATTATTCATAATATTATTCGAAAAACAACAGCCGAAATTCATGATGAAATAAGAACATGATGAAAAAAGAAACCCGCAAATTGGTTCAAAGGTGCCGGCGTAATCGGCGTACATACATAAAAATAATATTTAAAAATACGCGCCAAATAAATAAAAACCTTCCTCCTTTTTGAAGTCAGTTTTTTTTAATTCTTCTTTTTATTGGGTCGTTCGTTCTATATTATGTAGGAATACACCTATTCCACAAGAGTTCGCGTTAGTTTGCGCTATCTGTGCGTGACGGTCGCGCGAGATCAGAGCTTTTCCCCACCCCAAAAAATGGCAAAGTGCATAAAGTTTTCACTTTAAAATATGCTATAGATAAATGCTGTAGATTCCTTCTTATTCACTCAGAGGATTACCGAGCTTGTTTGTGTATGTATATGGAATCATGCAATGCCAAAACAGGAATATTTTAATAAAATATCAGCTATACCATAGTTTTCCGATTGATATTGAAAATGAAGGTAGGTATGAATGTATATCGGGCATGTACGTCGTCAAATAGGTACATCGGGTTTTGGAGCCAACGTGAAAAGAACATCTCATTGCATTATTTTCCTAAAGTTCTATTAAATGTTTGTGAACGTACTTACCACATTCACACGCTCCGCCAGATTATACAGAAGACTGAGGAGTATAATCGGCCATTATGCCTAGCGTTTGTGGACTACGAAAAAGCCTTCGATTCAATCGAGACCTGGGCAGTATTGCAGTCCCTCCAGCGTTGTCATATCGACTATAGGTATATCGAAGTGATGGTGTCTGTATAGAAACGCCACCATGTCGATCCGATTACAGGACGAGAGCACGGAACCAATCCAACTGCAGAAAGGCGTGAGACAGGGAGATGTTATCTCTCCGAAACTGTTCACGAACGCATTGGAGGACGTTTTCAAGCTCTTGGACTGGAACGGATTCGGCATCAACGTCAATGGCGAATACATCACTCACCTTCGTTTTGCCGATGATATAGTCATCATGGCAGAGTCGCTGGAGGATCTCAATACGATGCTCAGCGACCTCAGTAGCCTTTCCCAACAGGTGGGTCTTAAAATGAACATGGACAAGACAAAAATTATGTCCAATGTCCATGTTGAACCCGTGCCAGTGGTCGTTGGGAACGATACTCTCGAAGTTGTTGACCATTACACCTATCTTGGACAGATTGTTCAGTTAGGTAAGTCCAACTTAGGCAAAGAGGTCGCCCGAAGAATCCAACTCGGATGGGCAGCGTTCGGGAAATTGCGTGACATCTTCTCGTCCAAGATACCACAGTGCCTCAAGACGAAGGTCTTTGACCAGTGTGTGTTGCCAGTGATGACATATGGTACTGAGACGTGGTCCTTAACTGTTGGCCTTTTGGAAAAACTCAGAGTCACACAGCGGGCAATGGAGAGAGCTATGCTCGGAGTTTCTTTGCGCGATAAAATCCGAAACGTGGATATTCGCCAAAGAACCAGAGTCACCGACATAGCTGTTAAAATTTGCAAGTTGAAGTGGCAATGGGCAGGCCACATCGCTCGAAGAACCGATAACCGATGGGGAAGAAAGGTTCTGGAGTGGAGACCACGAACCGGAAGACGCAGCGTAGGGAGGCCTCCCACTAGATGGACCGACGACATTGTGAGAGTCGCGGGCATCCAGTGGATGCAAAAGGCAGGCTGTCGTTCAGTGTGGAGGTTAAAGGGGGAGGCCTATGTTCAGCAGTGGACGTCTTCTGGCTGATGATGATGATGATGATGAACGTACTCGAGTGCGTAGTATTTATATTCTCTTTGATCGAGTGTAGATGAGTGATATTATTTGGATATTATAACGAAGCCAAATAAATACTTTTTTGACATACGTAGTATACCTAAGTATGAGATCGTTGTTCTTTAAGTTGTTTCTAAAACTGCATAGAAGCCTCTTTTAAAGCCTCCACCATTTTACTAGGACATGACTTTGACTTGACCGTGACTTAATTTGCTTGACTCTGACTTGTTTGACGCAATGACGAAAGTTTGACTGGATCTCACAGAGATATCCCACAGATATCCAGTAAAATTTGAAAATATTTGAATACTTGACACTGTTAAATGCACAAGACGTGCGATGCCAAAGAGGAAAGAAAGAAACTACTTTGGCGTCGCACGTTTTGTACATTTGATGTCAAATAATGAATATTTTCACATTAAATTTATTATCGTTGAACAAGTTAGAGTCAAGCAAAGTAAGTCACAGTCAAGTTAAAGTGCCTTAGTAAAGTGCTGAAGGTTTTACTAGAGGCTTCTACGGAGATTTGGAATCAACACGATGAACACGAAAATACCATATTACCCTTATATTACCTCTCGTGAATGTGCTTGAACGTGGGAAAGTGATGTAATGAGATGAGACGTATATTTTCATGGTGTTTCCAAAGCTTGAAAGCATACAAGCCTCTAATAAAGTCTTCACCACTCTAGTGGGTTATTGTTATTAAAATACGTAAGACTTGGCGGTATGACTTTAATAGCTCTAGCCGGTCTGCTAATGGCCGAAGTTATATATCTGGAAAGTCAACTGTCAACTCAGTCAAGTGTCAATGTTAAAAGTTACGTATCGCGTTTGGAAATTTGAAAACGAAAGTGTAAATGATAATTTATGAAATTATTAATTTTAATGAATTAAAAATTGTGCCTGCAACACAATGGAAAGCGGAGAATCATTTTTATCGTGTGGTCTGTCTGTTGAGTGGATAACACCGCAAGGATCTATCTCTAGAAAAGTGAATTACAAAACCGCATCTCTCCGCTTGATTCGTAACGAATTTCGAGAGATGTTTATGGAGATTTCAAGTGAGAAACACGCTGCAATCAGGCTGGCATTGAAAGGAATAAACGTATTTAAAAAGTTTATGGCAGAAGGTAAAGCTAGTATCAAGTTTCAAGAGGCTGGGTGCACTTTGTTTATATCCAACGCACCGCCGACGAATCTCGTGTCATTTCTGCGAACTATATTTGTGAAGATGACTGGGGATAAAGAACAAGGATCTACTACCACATCGTCCAAGCAAACTATGCGAGCTCAGCTACTGAGCGGTAAAGCTCAATCTTTTGAAGAAATCAGCCCTGTAACTGTAGCTGATATTCATACCGCTAAAAGTAAAATACCAAAGTCTACTACGACTACTCCTTCACCGCCATCTAAGAAGAGGAAACCTGAAGATTCAGCCCGAGGGCCGGCGCCCAAAAAACTTTACTCTCCCTCACCATTGTCTGCCACAAGTTCGTTGAACCCTGAGCAACAAAGAGTTTTGGATGCATGTCTGAGCGGAAAAAACATATTTTTCACTGGATCTGCAGGGACAGGGAAAAGTTTTTTGCTGAGGAGGATTGTGGCTGCTTTACCACCTGATGTCACTATGCCTACTGCTTCTACAGGTGTTGCAGCTTGCCACATCGGTGAGCACTTAAAAAACCAAGTTCTCTTGACTCGCAACCTCTGCTATTTGATGTTATTACATACCTACTATATTTGATAGGGTATTTGCCTATTAAAAATATTTAATCATGCTAATGTAATCTTGGATTATTATTCTTCAAAATTATTTAATTATTAAAAATTACAAAATAATGTCCTAATTTTCGAATAATACTTATTTTTATTGATCATGTGACTTCACTGTGAATGCTCTATTTAGGTTGAATGTCTTTATGACATCACAGGCAAGAATTGCATTACTAGTAATTTGTTTGCTTGCGATGTCACTAAAGTCTCATGGCACCATAAATGTCAAATGGGAGCTTTAACGCAGTAATATCTCTACATAGTATAATTTAAAGTCGCTTTCCGCATCTGTCTGTCTGTATGGCCACTAACTCCTCATAAACCACGGAACAGATTTTGATGCGGTTTTCACCACCAGTTAGATAATTTTTCATGGAAGGTTTATTTATATATATAACTAGCGACCCGCCCCTGCTTAGCACGTAAATTATGCGCGTGCGAAGTACATAATAATTTGAAAATTTTAAGATTTTTTTTATAATACAAACACTGAAAACTGTGTGGATTAAATCTTAAGAGAGAGATAATAAGGACGATATTGAGGATTATCACAATATTATAAACAATTTGAGATGGTTTCATAAAAACAGTAAAATATCCTATTGTTTATACAAGCCCATTAAAAACTCATATTAATGTTTTAGGTGGGACAACTCTTCATGCATTTGCCGGGATAGGAGATGGCAGTGGCACTGTAGAACACCTGAGTGGAAAAGCAACAAAACTACCCTTAGTCGCACAAAAGTGGAGAAAATGCAAACATCTCATCATAGATGAGATCTCAATGGTTGATGGCACATTCTTTGAGGTATACATGAAATGAAAATCTCTATGATTGATATTTTGGTTTAAAATTAATTGTTAGTGTCTTAACTCACTAGTGGTAAGGTTCCATAGCTTTGTTACAAATAAATAACAGTTGAAAGTTAGTGTTTAAAGTCATTGTATGTGTTTGTCCACATTCAACTCAGGCTGATAATTGCTGAACAGGTTTGAATGAAATTTGATATGGAGGTAGCTTATATGAATTTCCGCCACTCCTTTGATAGGATACCCAGCTTTTTGGCGGCCAATTGAGCCTTCTTTTTAATATAAGAGCCAAAGTTGAGGGTTGCCATCAGAGTAACAAAGAGTTCAAGCCCGTCAGTTATTGGTATGGATACATCCCACAACAAGTAGGAACCAGTTGGAATGGCCTCGTTTTGGCGGAGAATAAACACACCTGGGTCTTAGTTACATTAAAACTTGATAAGGTTGGCAACCTAACCTAACCTAACATTAGACTGCCTTGAGGGACAAGTTAATGCACCCACCCATGGCCTCTCAGAGACTGGATTTCTGGTCCACTGATTTGTGCATTGGATATATAGTTCTCTAAAACAGTACTGTCATCTGCATACCCAAAATTAGCTGAGCTTGAGCGGATTGGTATAGCAAAATCGTTAATAAATGGATCGAGACATAATGTTCTATGCTACAGAGCCCTTAAATAGCCCTCATAGTGACTAGACTAAATGTTCTTATCATTGTTTCCAGAAACTAGAAGCCGTAGCAAGACATGTAAGGAAAAATGACAAGCCATTTGGAGGCATTCAACTTATTCTATGTGGAGATTTCCTGCAACTACCACCCATTATTGAAAAAGGGAAAGGCAGCAAAAGATTCTGTTTCCAATCACCCTGTTGGGACAAATGCATTGAACTTTGCTTTGAGCTCAAAGAAGTACACAGACAGAAAGACAAAGAATTCATCTCTATACTCAACAGCATAAGAATTGGTCGTGTAACCAAAGAAATTAGTGATCGCTTGATTGGTACATCAAGACAAAAAATAGAAAGTGACGGTATCTTAGCTACAAGATTGTGCACTCATACTAATGATTCAAAAATGATCAACAACAACAAATTATCAGATTTAGACGGGGAAGAAAAAGTATTTACATCGCAAGACAGTGACAATGCTACCAAAGTACTGGACATGCAAACTGTAGCTCCCTCAAAACTCATCCTAAAAGTAGGAGCACAAGTCATGTTGTTGAAAAATGTAAATGTTAACGCTGGGTTAGTTAATGGCGCTAGAGGAGTGGTAGTGAGATTTGAAGAAGGATTGCCTGTAGTTAGGTTTAAGAATAAGAAGGAATACACAGCGAAGACTGAAAGATGGTACGTCAAAAACTCCAATGGTACTTTATTATGTCGGAGACAGGTCCCACTGAATTTGGCTTGGGCTTTTTCTATACATAAGTCTCAAGGTTTGACCTTGGACTGTGTAGAGATGTCCCTGTCGAAAATATTTGAGGCCGGTCAAGCTTATGTAGCTTTGAGCAGGGCACAGAGCTTAGACACTTTGAGAGTGTTAGATTTTGATTCTCGCCATGTATGGGCAGAATCAAGCGTATTGGAATTCTATCAAAGATTCAGAAGACGTTTACAACAAATGGAGATCATACCTCTTGGAAGACCTTTGACAGATAAGAAAAATAAGAAACTCAAACTAAGAGAGCTTTTAGAAAAGCAACTTAGAAGTAAATAACTCAATTAAAATCTTATGATGTTCAGGGTCTTCCTTCTAGTAGGCTCCACTAGATGGACCTTTAGGCGCACGCCCGCTTATGCGTGAACTTAACGTGACTTGTAGCATGACTCTGACATGATAGCCTGCACTGACCTGTGTAACATGGCATCACACTGAATTCAGTCTGAGACAAAATGTTGTGATGAGGACGAAAATGCTCTGATCTTCATGATCTTGATGCTACAAGCCTAAGATATTTGTCCTTTTGTGTCAATAATTATATTAATAAATACGTCCTTTAATTTTACAGTTCACATCCACGCCCTGTTGCTACTTGTTTTAATTTATTTTTCTTTCTAATAATTATTATGTCTGTTTTCCACCAAAAACAGAAATAGTAATTTAGGAGGGAAACAACAAAAGTTACATGTTAGGCCACTTCCATGCGTCACTAGTAAGCACGTAAGATCATGTTACGCCACGCGAGTGGGCGCTGCGCTGCTACATTTGCTTTGACTTCTGGTTGAGACTATATAGTAGCAAGTAGACTATATATGTAGCAAGTTACTTGCTAGATCACATGCTACGTTCAGTGCTGCCAACTCTTTCAAGTGAAACGCACAGTCAGACTTTGAAAAAGCGCTAAATAGCAACTTGGGTAAAAAGCGCCACATCCGGCGCCAAATTTAAACTTCCAATTGCATTTATTTACCATATTGGTTGGATAAGTTGAAAAGGTATAAAAATTCACTGTAAAAATGAAACAAATTAATATTACAGAAATTAGCACATCACATCAGCAGCCATTAAACGTCCACTGCTGGACAAAGGCCTCCCTCTTAAAGAGGGGTGCTGCTATAATCCCCACGCTTGGCAGGCGGCTTGGGGAAATTATTGGCAGAAATTAGCATATTTGTGAAATAATAAACAATGACAAAAACAATGCTGATTTACAGCAGAAATTCAGTGTTCAAAAAGCATTAGATTTAGCGCTAGGTGCTGTCAATGAAAAAAAGCGCTAGATCTGGTGCCGAAAGCACTAAATTGGCAGCACTGGCGATGCTTAAGCGCAGCGGGAGTTTTGACGCCAACATGGAAAAAACATGTCGGCTCGTTGGATTATTTTCCTAAACTTGTAAATTTTGAGTGTTAATGTATTCTAAATGGTGAATTATTATTCATTAAGTGCTCGTAAACGTGCTCGAGTGTAGGCAAGTGATATAACGAGGTGAAACGTGTCTTTTCGTGTTGTTTCCAAAACTCCATAGGAGCCTCTTGTAAAGTCTCCATCACTTTACAGGGGCATGAGTTTGACTTGACCGTGACTTGCTTAGGTTGACTCTGACTGCGACTATGACTTATTTGGCGCTATTAAGACAATGTAAACATGTTTAATATTACGACTAAAGGACATTGAATCCACGGTCATGAATATTATAAACAAAAAAAAAATATTAAGCGCAGCGGCAGATTTGCAATCAATTGCGCCGGCAGGAACTATTTTTGACAACAAAAAGAAAGTTCTTTAGTCGACGCGTAATATTTTTTTGTAATTGTGTAGTTAATATTTGTATTGTATACATTTTTAAATTAACTATAATATAAAAGGCGTCGATTCTGTTGTACTGACTAAACAGACAGGACTTTTTTCTCTCCTTTCTTTTTAATATGCGAGTAGATAGATAGAAACTCTTTATTGTGTACACCAGAAATAAAATATCTATTCCACTTTGATCACCTGGGTGCTGCGTGCTAAAAGTAGACTTTTATCGCCTGGGAATCAGCCTGCCTGCCCATGCCAGCGGCGAAGCAAAGCAAAAATTTTATAACTATGAATATATGTTTAGAAAATAGGACAACAGAATCATATCAATGGCCTTATAACTTCCTAACTGAAGACTGAATTGTAGGCAACTAAACGTAAATATTATTTATTGACATCTAGAAAAATTAAAGCTTATTGCAAAATGAACTTGTAATAGTTTTATTTTGTCACCTTCGGTTTTTTGAACCCTATAATTTGATGTTCAGGGAGTCAAATAATAACTATAACAGCTATCTCTTATTAGATTAAGAATTGTATTGACAAAAAAAAACACTAATGCTCTTAAAAACGCATTTATTACAAGAAAGATACATTTATGAATAAAAGATGAGTTATCTAGCAGTCAAAATCTCAATCTGCTCCTCAAGAATAGAGTTTCCCTTAAAAGTTAAAAACTTTTTTTTTTTTCAAGAAACATGAAAGCTAATTTATCTAGATTCAACAGCAGTCAAAATCTCAATCTGCTCCTCAAGAGTGGCATGTTTCTCTTGCAAACATTTTACAATATACTTCAGTGACTCAACATCATGGTCCTGTTCCCTCCTCACTGTTTGAGACTCCTCAATACTCTTCTGCAGTATATCTACATGCTTCTTCATTTGAACCACCAGATCCATCAGTCTGATTAACAAGTTGTCCTGCTTCTTCACCATAAGCCACAACTTTGCCTCCATGGGAGCATCAGGTTTGCATTGGAGGTCATCTTTGACGAAGACATCTAAGTTTGATGGTTCCTTCAAACGGGAATAGCTGTTCTTGACGTCAGTTGTTAGTTCAGCTTGAGACATATTGTTCAGCAGTCTGTCTACTTTGGATTTGGGTGGTTGGTCACTCTGAAAAAAGTTGTATTTATTTATATAAAAAATAGAATGTTTTGTATGCAAGACTATAGCAGTGACTAAGTTGAATTAAAATACTTATTTATTTGGGGGTTCCGTACCCAGAGGGTGCCAACAGGGCCGTACAATATATCTTTAAATTATTACATAATATATGGTAATATCATTCGACACCACCTACCTTACCACGGTAAATATCCCATAAATAAAATAAGCATATAACTTTAAAATATATGGTGTTATTATGGCGGATTTCTCTACAAATTTGTATTTGTATTTATTTATTTAATTAGCACGGTTCAAACACCAATTACACTAATAAATCTTGAAGAATACATTTTTGTCACAATATAATTATAATAATAAAACATAGAAAAAAAGTTATGCAGAATCAGCCTCTCATGTTCCTACTGCTGAAACACAGGCCTTCACTCGAAGAGTGGATGGCTCTAATCCACCATGCTGGCTCAGTACATGTTGGTGAATGTCATTAAGTCTTTGATCTTTTGAGTTTCTTGAACATATCGGTTCCCTCACGATGTTTTCCTTCACCATTTTTCAGTGATGCCATCAAACTGCACAATACATAATTGATTTAGCTAAATAAGTCATTGGTGCAGTCAGCGTGCTATGCCTGAAGGACTTAACATAAAGATGGGATCATAGGTCAGAACAATTTTATACTACAGACATATTAATAAATTTTTATGGGAACGACTAGTCTGATTTTAATGAAACATGACAAGTATATTGTAATAAGTGTGAAAAGTGTAAAAATGAGGAACTGAGGAACCTTAGAGCATTGTTATACATTACCTTAGAATAAAGACCAAATAATGTTGGTATAGCATTTTCTTTCAATCTTCTTTGAGCGTCAAAATATTTGTTTTCAAAGTGCTTAGAGCAGACTTTACTTCTGGACCATTCCAGCATGTAACATTTGTTTTTAAGTATTTTTATCCATTTACTTCTCATTTCATTATTTGTTGGACATCTGAAATAGAAATGTTAATGTAACATGACATAACATTTACTGATCGGAAAACATCTTGAGCTAAATACGGCGTGGAGGTGGAAAAATATCCCAAATGCACACTACAACCAATTGTGCAGGGACTTTGCCAAAGAGACTTAACACTTAGATGTCAATGAGCATTGAGCAAACAACATAACATATTAGCCTTCTTTGGAATGTTGCATAACCCAGAAATACATACCAAGATGTATAAAACTGAAAGGCAGACTACTTTGTAGACGGGCAGAACAACCCCCGCAACATAATATGACTAATTGTGGAGGAGTTGCTCGTTATTTGACCAATCATGTCTATTGATGATGCTATAATTATGATTTGATGATTGGTTCAATCATAGTATTCCTCACAACTTTTTGTTTAGGTACACTTAACTATTAGGTTAGTATAATAATCGTAATTTGACTAGTTTGTTAAATAGCAATAAGTATTACAAACATAAACATTATACAAAAAAAATATCAACATAAATCATAACTAAAAAGTTAATTTCTGATGATTTTATATGCAAATGTGACTAATATAAAGATGTTTAGTAATTGTATACTGTGTTTTAATAGTATTTTGTCCTAGGTTGGAAAAAAGATACTTCTTGTTGGGCTACGTGTGTAATTGCGCGCGCGGCTACGTGTGTAAGCGTTTGCGCCTATGGAGTATTTAGGGGTGCATGCATTGACCATACAAAGTTATGCTCATTTAGATGTTATTTTTTTACACCAACTTCGCTTATATTTTTAATTAGGTGAATCTTCACAAAACCAAACGTGTCTCAAATAGCGTAGTAAATACAGATATCTACTATAATGTTTTTATTAGTCGGAATCAGATGAATTTGTGCAGTTACCAGAAAAGTCAAAACTTACGGGTGAAGCGTTACACCAGGACCTTTGTTGTGTATTGTTGTTTTACAATTCTCAATTACACAGTGGTTATTAGCCATATTTGAGATAGAAATGCACCGAAAGTTATGTCGGAAATTACGAGAATGGTTTTTATTAATAAAATTGATAACAAAACAAAGTTGCCTCACAATCGCAAACATAAGTTAACAAAAGTCAAACTGTCAACAGTCAAAGTCACAAATAGTCAAATACTGACCACAGACTTACAATCCCATTTTTTTAATTCTTTCCTCCCTCTGTTGATTTTGGCGTCGCACTTCTTGTGTATTTGGACCTGCCTTAAACTCGAGCTATTAGATATGATCTTTGATTATATATAGAACGGATATGTCTTACCTATAATTTCCCCTCAGCCAAGGTACATGCGTTGGCTCCGCCAACGTATGTCAAACGAGCACACCGTTTTATAAAAACTGTTTCAACGTCGTTCATCCGCCATTTGTCTTCTTACTATGTTACGAAACGGAGCTCCTTAAAAATGGTCATATGTGCAGTAATCCTTTGTAAATCTCGATCACATACTACGAACTTCACTACGCACGGAGTCTCTTATCACAGGTAAGTATTTTTTTAAACAAATAACGTGCTAATTTCACCACAAAACGAGTTTAAGTAAGCTCAATTGAACAGAAGAAAATATTAATCGAAAACCAGGGTTGCCAACTCGATATCACAGATACTCGCTAAATGACGTCTCAAATAGCGCTAGATTAATATAAATTTACAAAATATATAGCAAATTTGTTTGGACATGGAATAAAATTATAAAGTTTCATTATGGAACGTATTGCCTCACCCGAGCAAAACGGTTTAAGTTTTATAGGTTTCTTTAATTCCGAATGCTGATAAACTTCAAATATTCTCGCGTTAAACTCATTTTTGCCAAATACACACATTGTTTTCAAGCTATTTGGAAATAGCTTGAAAACAATGTGCACAATTCTAGTTCTTACTAGAACTACTCAATCAACATACTAAGCTATATAATTATAATGCTACTCTAAAACACTACGGTAAAATAGACATTCTCTTCTCCCCGCAAGCGAACGCGGGGGAGTCATCCGATCCAGTAGGATAACACAATAGCATGTCACGCCTCCATTTTATCAGAAAAACGTTTTAGGGCCAAATTCTATGAATAATAAGGTTGCTACAAAGAAAGGATTATCATATTAAAATTAGACAGACAAACACATCAGTGTAGGACGTAGGTACATCGTCATCTTATTAGTTCCGGAAAATCCCCCAAGATAGTATAGCAAAGCAACATATAAAACTAAAGCGTTTTGTTACTTCTCGCGTGGCTGCGTATTGTTCTACGGTGACCAGAAAAAAACCCAGCGTGATTGCTGTTTAGTGTTAGCTGTTTTATCTTAGATTTCAGCGCTAGACTAGACTTACGAAAATAGAGCCAAATCTAGCACAAATAGTTACTAAGTTGGCAACCTTGTCGAAAAAATGAACTAGTGATGTGCTAATTTATTACTCGTAGTCTCGTACTCGTTACTTATATAGTTACTCGTACGACGTAATATATAAAATCCTTGCGTAATCCAAGTTTGAATGAAGTTTGATAGGTTTTTTTTTTTTTTTTTTGTTATAATTCGCCCATCGGGCAGGCTAAAGCCTTTAAGGCCATACCGCCTATTCTTCTGTTTTGTTCTGTTTTGTATGTTGTTCTGTTTTCTATTTTGTACGTCAAACAAGTCATAGTCACAGTCAGAGTCAAGCTAAGTAAGTCACTGTCAAATCAAACTCATGCCTCTGTAAAGTGGTGGGAACTTTACAAGAGGCTCCTATGGAGTTTTGGAAACAACACGAAAAGACACGTTTCACCTCGTTATATCACTTCCCCACACTCGAGCACGTTTACGAGCACTTAATGAATATTAATTCACCATTTAGTACACATTAACACTCGAAAATACACAAGTTTAGGAAAATAATCCAACGAGCCGACATGTTTTTTTCCACGTTGGCGCCAAAACTCAGTTTGATAGGTATAAATACTCGTATTTTTTGTGTTTTTCGCCCATTTCGGCGCATGCTAAAGCCATACGGCCTCGTCTACTGTATTTACTTTACTGTCATAAATAAGTAAATCTCCAGTACAGTAGGTATATTATTGGTATCGTCTGTTATTGGTATATGGCCTTTGATATTATATGGTTGGGATCGGTCTTTAAATTCGAGCTGGTACCGAAAAAAGTTTGTCAAATACTGAGGGGGGCGAGGTAAACAACTATTGCAGACACTGACATAATTATTCTTACTAGTTCTACAAACGCACACTTCAATATTGAGCGCATACAACTGCAAACGATGTGCTCAAAATGTATACGAATGGACGACCGAGGGGAGGGGGAGGTAAGTGCTAAAGGGGAAACTATAGATGTAGGTGTAACGCTTCCATTTATTTATTTTTTCTGAGGTTATGGTGTCAGAATAATAAATGTGGGTTGAAAATGATACAAAGTATAATTATCATACTAATATTATAAATGCGAAAGTGTGTTTTTTTATCCTCTTTTACGCAGCAACGGAACTACGGATCGACCAGATTTTTTGCATGGGTATAGTTAAAGAGCCAGAGAGTGACATATATGCTACTTTACATCATCATCATCACCATTTTTTATCACTACGCTGGTGAAACCGCGAAAATTTTGTATTACCTTGGTGCTTACCGCTTGTTTTACCATTTCGACCTAAACTGATATTAACCACAGCATAATACCATGAATAGTAATGTGTTAGTGTTCGCTTGTATTTTGTTTAGTTAATGAAGGCTAAAACCCACGAATTTTAATTAGTTTTACTAAAAAATATTGTGAAGAAACATAGTGAGAGTCGCTGGCATCCAGTGGATGCAAAAGGCAGGCTGTCGTTCAGTGTGGAGGTTAAAGGGGGAGGCCTATGTTCAGCAGTGGACGTCTTCTGGCTGATGATGATGATGATGAAAAAATATTTTCTAGATATTTTTTCCTGCGGATGTGGTATTAGCCCGAGCTGCTATGGAAAAAAGTCTGGCACTTTTTGCGGGAGACGAAGTAAACACGCATAGCACACACTTGTTTTCTAAAGCCCGCCCATTCAAGTAATCGAATACATCTCTACAAGTGCACACATCAATATAACCTGCACTCATTGACAAAACAGAACACAAATACAAAATGCGCACCGCTCATTGGTCGCCTCGCTGTGTTTACTTCGCACACATTATACAAAGCTAGTGAAGTGATAAAAATACCAACTAAATATTGTGCTTTCACCAATAGTTACCATACCGATATCGGATACCGAAGAGTGTACTGGAGAAGTTTGATTTGTAACTATGGAGTTACTAATAAAGTATTGTATTGATAATACAATACTTTATTAGTTTCATTCGAAAATCTCACTATGGGCCTCATAAGCAAGCTCAAAGTCGCACAACGAGCTATGGAGAGGGCTATGCTCGGGGTTTCTATACGAGATCGAATCCGAAATGAGACGAACGAAAGTCACCGACATAGCCCACCGGATTATTAAGTTGAAATGGCAGTGGGCAGGGCACATATCACGCAGAACAGATGGCCGATGGGCCGAAAGGTTCTGGAATGGAGACCACGGACCAGTAAGCGCAGCGTAGGACGTCCACCCACAAGATGGACAGACGACCTAAAAGAGACCGCAGGGAAACGCTGGATGCAGGCCGCTCCCTACCGGCCCTTTTGGAGATCGATGGGGGAGGACTATGTCCCAGCAGTGGACGTCCTACGGATGAAATGATGATGATGATTGATAATACCGATAAAAATACAGTGGGTAAATTACACTACAGGAAAAAATCTCTAGAAAATATTTATTAATAAAACGAATTAAAAGTCGTGGTCGTCGTTAAAACAAAAAAAACACACTTTCGCATTTATAATATTAGTATGATATACTTTGTATCCATTTTCAACCCACATTTATTATTCTGACACCATTACCTCAGAAAAAATAAATAAATGGAAGCGTTACACCTACACCTACAGTTTCCCCTTTAGCACTTACCTCCCCCTCCCCTCGGTCGTCCATTTGTATACATTTTGAGCACATCGTTTGCAGTTGTATGCGCTCAATATTAAAGTGTGCGTTTGTAGAACTAGTAAGAATAATTATGTCAATGTCTGCAATAGTTATTTACCTCGCCTCCTTCAGTATTTGACAAACTTTCTTCGGTACTAGCTTGAGTTTAAAGGCCGATCCCAACTATATAATATCAAAGGCCATATACCAATAACACACGAACGATACCAATAATATACCTACTGTACTGGAGATTTACTTATTTATGACAGTAAAGTAAATACAGTAGACGAGGCCGTATGGCTTTAGCATGCTCCAAAATGGGCGAAAAACACAAAAAAACGAGTATTTATACCTATCAAACTTCATTCAAACTTGGATTACGTCGTACGAGTAACTATATAAGTAACGAGTACGAGACTACGAGTAATAAATTAGCACATCACTAGTTCATTTTTTCGAGAAGGTTGCCAACTTAGTAACTATTTGTGCTAGATTTGGCTCTATTTTCGTAAGTCTAGTCTAGCGCTGAAATCTAAGATAAAACAGCTAACACTAAACAGCAATCACGCTGGTTTTTGCAGCCACGCGAGAAGTAACAAAACGCTTTAATTTTATATGTTGCTTTGCTATACTATCTTGGGGGATTTTCCGAAACTAATAAGATGACGATGTACCTACGTCCTACACTGAGATGTTTGTCTGTCTAATTTTAATATGATAATCCTTTCTTTGTAGCAACCTTATTATTCATAGAATTTGGCCCGAAAACGTTTTTCTGATAAAATGGAGGCGTGACATGCTATTGTGTTATCCTACTGGATCGGATGACTCCCCCGCGTTCGCTTGCGGGGGGAAGAGAATGTCTGTTTGACCGTAGTGTTTTAGAGTAGCATTATAATTATATAGCTTAGTATGTTGATTGAGTAGTTCTAGTAAGAACTGGAATTGTGCTTGGAAATAGCTTGAAAACAATGTGTGTATTTGGCAAAAATGAATTTAACGCGAGAATATTTGAAGTTTATCAGCATTCGGAATTAAAGAAACCTATATAAAAACTTAAACCGTTTTTCTCGGGTGAGGCTATACGTTCCATAATGAAACTTTATAATTTTATTCCATGTCCAAACAAATTTGCTATATATTTTGTAAATTTATATTAATCTAGCGCTATTTGAGATGTCATTTAGCGAGTATCTGTGATATCGAGTTGGCAACCCTGGTTTTCGATTAATATTTTCTTCTGTTCAATTAAGCTTACTTAAACTCGTTTTGTAGTGAAATTAGCACGTTATTTGTTTAATAAAATACTTACCTGTGATAAGAGACTCCGTGCGTAGTGAAGTTCGTAGTATGTGATCGAGATTTACAAAGGATTACTGCACATATGACAATTTTTAAGGAGCTCCGTTTTGTAACATAGTAAGAAGACAAATGACGGATGAACGACGTTGAAACAGTTTTTATAAAACGGTGTGCTCGTTTGACATACGTTGGCGGAGCTAACGCATGTACCTCGGCTGAGGGGAAATTATAGGTATGACATATCCGTTCTATATATAATCAAAGAATTTACCCACTGTATTTTTTATCGGTATTATCAATACAATATTTTATTAGTAACTTCATAGTTACAAATCAAACTTCTCCAGTACACTCTTCGGTATCCGATATCGGATTGGTAAAGGCACAGTATTTTTATCTCTTCACTAGCTTTGTATAATGTGTGCGATGTAAACAACAGCGAGGCGACCAATGAGCGGTGCGCATTTTGTATTTGTGTTCTGTTTTGTCAATGAGTGCAGGTTATATTGAAGTGTGCGCTTGTAGAGATGTATTCGATTACTTGAATGGGCGGGGTTTAGAAAACAAGTGTGTGCTATGCGTGTTTACTTCGTCTCCCGCAAAAAGTGCCAGACTTCTTTCCATAGCAGCTCGAGCTTATACCACATCCGTTCTATATAATCAAAGGATATGATTATGAGAACAAGTTATTCTAAGTATGCAATCTTTTTTCGGCACACAACTGCAAACGATAATTATGCTCAAAATGTAAACGTATGGACTAGGTCTATCTACTAGACATTGGCGGAGTTGTGAGGCATCTTCACAAAACTATAAATTAAGAGTTGAAGTTGAAGACGCTCGAATGTCACTGAATGTCCCAAGAAAATAATTGCGTTTCCTGTTAGTCATGATTATCTAAATGCTGTTAAAAGTATCCGAAACTGATAAGGACTGAGTCTTACAAGAAAAGTAACAAAAAAAACTATATAATTAAGTAAAATAATATATTATTTTATGCTATTATGCGATACATGAAACTTAGCTTTAATAGAATACCCCAAAATAAATGACTAATAACATGAATCTATACAATAATAATTATAGATATAATGCGGACTTATTCACGATAGAAAAATATTAGACTAGCTTAACCTTGAATCCATACATTGTTATTCGGCATGGGGGTGATCAGTCTTGCACTGAAGTCCCGAAGTATTTTTTTTTAAATTATAAATAGGCTTGCTTTTGACCACCATCAGAATGCGGCGTACGTTGAAGCACGCTTGCCTAGAAGAAACCGATTCACTCGTGATTTAGATTGTAACCATCGGGGAACACCCATTTAGGCAGAACATTCCACAGACTAGCAGTTCGCACAATAAATGTGGAATCAAAGCGCTTCGTACGGCTTTTCGGAATATCTACCATAAAGCGGTGACGATTTTTCGTGCCCGCTCTGGCAGTCCGATAGAAAAATGGGCAGGAGGGAATTAGATCGTGCAGATCAGATTATAGGTGCAAGCATCTACCAAGCAAACTCAGCTCTTTGAAATACTGTACCGAGGCGCTGACGCAAAGCTTACATTATTCGGGCCAAAAAAGTATCCATGTACCAACTAACTATATCTATGAACGTTATTTTCGGGATTTCGTGATGAGTCAGTCAGTGGTATTTTGCTTTATATATTTAAAGATAAAGATAAAACTATACAGGATTACGCAGAAAGAGTGTACTATTTCGAAAATAGTCCGTTATACCAGGCCTGGCGCTTGCACTTTGGGTATGAAGCTAGAAGTACGTGGCGTGGACGTGGCGTCCGACTTGTTGACCGATTTCAGACTAGTTCGGGAGCCTATGGAAAATCACGTTATGTAAAACTAAATTTATGTCAAAATAAATTACTTTATTTGTTTTGTTTGTTTGATTTAGTGGGCTACCGCGCGATACACAGAGTAGCAACTTTTAGGTTAATCTCTACATAGTATAAATTGAAGTCGCTTTCTGCGTCTGTCTGTCTGTATGGCCGCTAACTCATCCTAAACCACGCAACGGATTTTGATGCGGTTTTCACCATCAGGCCGATACATTAACCACATACATTGGTGGATTGGGAGGTTAGATACATTTTCGAGGAAGGTTTATATATATAACTAGCGACCCGCCCCGGCTTCGCACGTAAATTACACCCGTGCGAAGCCGGGCGGGCGGGTCGCTAGTATAGTATAAGAGATGATTTTGCGGAGTGAATCTTCTGTACTTGTACTATTATGCCTTCCGAGGTTAAACTAATTATTATGAACAACTTTTACTAATGGACCAACCCTTATCGAGAAAAAAATATCAGCTGTTCCATATATTTTATCGAGTGTCAATGACCGTTTTTTTGGAACAGCTGATATTGCTTTCGTGATTTCTGAGTTGGTCTCATAGTAAAATTTGTTTATAATGATGGATAATGGCGTCGATTCTGGCATACCACTCACTAAACTAAACTAATCTGACAGGACTAAAATTATCTGCCTCCCTTTTCATTTTAATAAGTGAGAGAAGGATGGCAACAATTTTAGAGCTGTCAAATTTTAAACACTGTATTAAACTATCACGGTGTTCACTAAAGTTATATTATTATTTTTATAAGTTATATGATTATTTACGGGATATTTACCGTGGTAAGGTGTTCAGTCTTCCCGTGAACATGGTGCATGTAACTGCGCCGAAATATCGGGAGCTCATTCCACAACCTTACCACGGTAAATATCCCGTAAATAATCATATAACTTTACTGTCAAATTTAGTTTAGAGTACATCAGAATCGATGTCACCATGGACGTCTTTCGGCTTAGTATACACCCTTTCTGCGTAACCCAGTAGAATGATTCATCAGTGCTGCCACATATACAGTGGTGATGTGAATTGATCTTGTAGAATAGAAAAGTTTTATGATATGACATGTTAATCGGTGACGCTTATAGCGACAGGGGGTATGAATCTCCAGACGTGACTGGTTTCTGCCGCGCAAGGCTGAATGATGGACGGATGATCGGTGTCCTTCAGAATAGCCTCGTCTATGGGCTCCGTTGACGAACATTGGATGTCGATCTTGTATTCTCCTGGCGTTAGAAACACAACCGTGCATTCGTGGTACGCCTTCGCTGATTCCGGTAGTAACGTTAGCACAATCCTGCAAATGAAGACTTTTACTGAATCATGATCTTTAATGTGTTCATAATTTGAAAATCGTCTTCAACGAAAGTTTAAGTTAATACTGTTAATAATAACTTGCATCCATTAATTACGTAAGCTATTTTTCTTTTAATTTGGACCCCGCCCCCCATGGTGAAATTTGGTGGGCCTCCCTCCCCCTCTCTCACGTGAGAATGGGATGAGATTTAGTGGGATGGGCCACTTTCCCTCACGTGAGGTTTGATTACCTTTTTCAAATAAAAAGAGGCAAATGCAAAGAGATTATGTTTTAATAGCCCGTTGGTCCAGTTGGTAGTGACCCTGCCTTCTGAGCTTGGGGGCGTGGGTTCGATTCCCACCTAGGACAAACATTTATGTGATGAACATTTGTGTTTGTTCTATATCTGGTTGTTAATATCTATTTAAGTATGTATTTAAAACTATATATGTATGTATATCAGTCTCTGGCAGCCATATCACAAGCTTTGCTTAGTTTGGGGTCAGAAGGCCGTGTGTGAAAAATGTCCCGATTTTTTTTTTTTTTTTTTTTAAATCCTAAATTTTTTTTTGTTGTGCTGTAGTTGATAGTGTGGGCGTTTGACCACAGCTCATTCGATGTTAAATGACGGTGTGGTCAAAGATGTGATTTTGCAGATTCCAGACTGTCCTGTGATTGCCTCTTAGTACAAACGTAAACGTACAACAAAATTATAAACAAGGGATATATGCCTAAGTACAATTTTATAAAACTTACTTGTTATTCCCCGCCGTAGCGACCCGATTATCCAGCTTATAGTTGAGCACGCCGTTGTTATAGTCTTGGTAGAACTGCACAGAAAGGCACAGTTTGTGCAGAGGCCTGCTCAGATGGTTAGTGACCGCCACGCCTAAAGAAAGGCACTCGCCCGCCATGCATGGGTATTCCTCTTGTGGTTTGATGTGTTGACTGTTAACGCTTACTTCTGCAAATTAGAAACAGAAAATTAAAGAAATTTACTATTAGCTCCTCAGTGCATAGGTTAGGGAGCATCCATTAATTACATGAGGTGTTGGGGGGAGAGGTGTAGAGCCGAATCTTACCCAATCTCACGTGGATGTGAGGGGAAATTCATCTAGTCACTCACACATCACGAAATCTCGAAAACTACTTGACCTACGAAGCTGAGGCAGGCAGATTACTTATGGAGTGTAGAGGTCCGCTAAGAAAGAATTTTGCGAAAGGGCTGAATTAAGAAAGGCAAAAAGGGGTTGAAATATTATATGAAAGTCTACGCGTAAAATCCGGACGGATGGTAACCCTACGCAAGTTGGGTTTCATACAAGTTGACCTGGGGGGATACCAGAACCACATAAACATTCTTATAATAATCTTACATTGAGTTTTTTGTCTCGCTCCCTTAGCTTAAGACAAAATTCAATGTAAGGTTATTATAAGAAAATTTTTGAGATTATGGCAGCCCACCTGGTCGCGGTATATAAATAAACGCCTGCAAGACATGACAGCACAGGGGCCTTACGGACAACAGCTAATTGCGGCACCTAATCCGCTCAGTTGGAAAATCACGCGACCGCAAACCGTATCTGGGCGCGATAAAGTTCACGTTCGCGTGATTTTCCAACTGAGCGGATTAGGTTCCGCAATTAGCTGTTGTCCGTAAGGCCCCTGGTCTGTTTAGAGCCTTTCAATAACAGACTTCTCATTGAATTTTAAACCTTATTCCCTACAGCATAGGTGATAGGTACGTACCCCAGTTGAGCGGCGACATGCGAACTATGTCCATCATAGCCTGCGAGAGCGTGATGCCTTTAACGCACGCCCGACCAGATATATCGGACTGCAGGAGATGCCAGCGCAGATCTATGTTCTGAGTTATGTGTTCCGAACACATTAGTTCGAGGCTGTTCGTTGAAGTGCCCGTGGTTGTTGATTTTAATTCTGCTAACTCTGAAAAATATTTTTATTTTTTATTTATCCCTATCCCTATCCCTACATAGTATAAATTAAAGTCGCTTTCAGCGTCTGTCTGTCTGTCTGTATGTCTGTATGGCCGCTAACTCCTCCTAAACCACGCAACGGATTTTGATGTGGTTTTCACCATCAGTTAGATACATTTTCACGGAAGGTTTATATATATAACTAGCGACCCGCCCCGGCTTCGCACGGGTGTAATTTACGTGCGAAGCCGGGGCAGGTCGCTAGTTTTATATAAGTTAATACCTTATATTAGACTTAATAGTAGACAAACAAGAGACGGGCCACCTGATGGTAAATAGTCACCGTCGCCTATGGACACCCACAATACCCGGGGCATTGGCGGTGCGTTGCCTACCTTTGAGGACTCTACTCACTCTTCGCTTGAAGCAATTGAGGTTATATTTTGGAGTTAAAACCGAAGGTGGTAAAGCCATTCTACAACTTACAGGTACGTGGTAGAAACAATCGATCAAATCGAACAGTGCGACTTCTACGCGTCTATAATACGCGGATGGCTTTTTTGGCGATGGCGGCCGGTTCGATAGTAAAACCGCGATGGAGGGATAAGGTCAAAGAGTTCATTCCCCATTATAATAACTGTAGAATAACTATTGACACTCTTGTTCCCTGGAAGTTGGGACGCGATTTGTGTCGATACTTTGGCGTCGTTACATCTTCCTGAGATACAAGGTAGGGCTGGTGTGGCAGCCAATTCGGCGGAGCAGCACAAACGTCGCAAATATGTTAATATCGGCAGTGGTGACATATTTGAGGCGTTTGGGGGTCGAGAGATTGGGCTCTGAGGGATTGAGCTCACCTAAATTTCAAAAATCTTTAGCAGTAGTAATTTTTAAACTTTCGCGATTTGAACACATGTTTTAAATGTTTATCGGGACTCATCACGCATTATTTTGAAATAATAACATTTATGACTTTGATTAAAATAATGCGTGATAAGTCCCGATAAACATTTATACCATCCTTCACAGCGCCTGGGCGTCGATTCTGCTAATTTGTAAATGTTTCAATGGAGTGTCGATGGAGTGTCGATGGATTAGTTTTACACATTTGGTATTCTGCTAGTTATTTAAGACCAGTGGCTTTCCAATGACTTTCCATCGAACTGCCATTTAATTTTTTTGGTATTCTGTTCTTCAGTGGCGTATCAGTGTAAATTCAATAGTTGAACATTTGGTATTCTGCTCGTTATTTGAATTTTGTTTCAATAGCCTTCCACACTCCCACGAATCCACCGACATTCCATTGAAAGGCCACTGAAGTTTTAGCAGAATACCCCTTTTGTCACTTTCATAATGGAATCTCAGTGGAGTGTCGTGGGAGTGGCAGGCCAATGGGATTTTAAATAAATTAGCAGAATCGACGCCCAGGTTAATGCGACGCGTGACCAAAACACCTGGCTTAACACATAAGCATTGCCATTCAGCGCGGTAATGCCACCAGCATGCTGGGTGCGCTGCCAACTGGTAGTGGGCCTGAGCGTTTGGATTGTCTTTTGACCTTCTATGGTCTATGGGTAAACTGTTTTTTTTTCCACTTGCTTGTTGTGTAAGCTACTATTATAATGTTATCACTGGTTAATAAAGGTAGCTCACCGTCGTCAACGGCTTTAGCGGAGGTGCTATTGAACGGGCAGCGGTCTAGAGGCACCGGAACACGGCGGGACTCCTTGCTCTCGATCAAGATATGCTTGCTGGGCGCGTACTGGAAATCCATCTCTTCGGACGTTAGGTTTGTTACGTCTAGGACGAGGTATAGTTGGGATGGGCTGAAAATAACATCCAATGGGTTAAGGCGCTCTTTTCCGACTTTTAGCAAGGGTTCGTCTGAAAACCGGCGCTGATCGTCCTTGGCTTTCAGCATTTATGCCGAGACGGACCCATTCGACACTGATTGTATTCTCTAGATATAAGTTTTTTGTAAAGGTGTCGAATAAAATTTATTTTCTTTTCTTTCTTTCTTTCTTTCAATTATGGCCATTCTAATTTAAGTGTGCATACCTCCATGGTTAGCTTAAAATTATAAAAATGTTGTCATAACAAAATTGAATGTTTTTTCTAGGAAACCCATGAGACCGAAACACGATTAAGCACATTTGGCTCGATAGAAAAAAATATATCAAAGTAGCACTAATTTGCGCTTTTATCCCTGTTTTTTTGGATTCATTCAATTACCTATTTATTAAATTATGTCCGCGATATCTTGATATATAGATTTCATAATTATGAAGGAAACCGGTGAGGTACATTTTACATTACAGCTATACTTTTCGAAAAATATGAGAAAAACCCCAAAAATAGAAGTAGCGAAACGCATGACTGTGTGTAAGCGCCATGATTTTGCTCCGCTAAATGCGACTTTAATACAATAAACCAACGATTTTGGTCATCTGTAGTAATAAGCGTTGCTTAAAAGTGGGAAAACCTCGCCTTAAGAAAGATCCTGCGCAGGCATCAGCAACGTATCCCGGGTTCAGACTAAGCTTCTTAGTCTTGAACATCGGCGCAAAGTTGCTAGTCTATCGGTTTTCTATCGGATACATTTCGATGAGTGTGCATCAGATCTGCATGATTTAATTCCCTCCTGCCAATTTTTCCATCGGACTGCCAGAGCGAGCACGAAAAATCGACGCCGCTTTATGATTGATATTCCGAGAACCAGTACGAAGCGCTTTGATTCCACATTTATTGTGCGAACTGCTAGTCTGTGGAATGCTCTGCCTGAATGGGTGCTCCCCGCAAAGATAATACAACCACTTGATCGCGCATGGCGTCATAATGCCCTTTTGCACGAGTAAGCCACGTTTATCGAATGGCAGCTTCCGATTGGAGACTCAAAAGTCATTCATTCATACACACCTAGGATTGGCACGCTCTAAAAAGAGTATGCTGAAAATTAAATACCCTTTTCATCACGCGGGGTAAAGGATGAGCAGTTAAATGGTTAATTGACATTTTTTTTTGTTATTATTTTCATGACCGTGGATTCAATGTCCTTTAGTCGTAATATTAATCAGTTTACATAGTCTTAATAGCGTCAAACAACAAACAGTCAGAGTCAAGCTAAGTAAGTCACGGTCAAGTCAAACTCATGCCCCTGTAAAGTGGTGGAGACTTTACAAGAGGCTCTATGGAGTTTTGGAAACAACACGAAAAGACACGTTTCACCTCGTTATATCACTTGCTCACACTCGAGCACGTTTACGAGCACTTAACGAATGATAATTCACCATTTAGTATACATTAACACTCGAAAATACACAAGTTTAGGAAAATAATCCAACGAGCCGACATGTTTTTTTCCACGTTGGCGCCAAAACCCCGTTTAATTGACATTGCTATTAATGTTGCTATTACGGTTCAAAATATATAGCTGTCAAAAGATTCCAAGTTACACTTATGACACCCGTCTTTTTGCTTCGGGGGTTAATAATAAGTCTGTAGCTTACATTTCAGCGGGCAGCACGTCCCAGTGGGTGATGGAGACGCTCGGCAGCAGTTCTAAGTTGAGCTGCAGCGTCGACTGGCGACAGTGATCCTCCTTGCCCGACCCGCCGGAGTATCTTAGCAACACCTGCAACAAATAGTCATCATCATCAGCCAGAAGACGTCCACTGTTGAACATAGGCCTCCCCCTTTAACCTCCACACTGAACGACAGCCTGCCTTTTGCACCCACTGGATGCCCGCGACTCTTACAATGTCGTCGGTCCATCTAGTGGGAGGCCTCCCTACGCTGCGTCTTCCGATTCGTGGTCTCCACTCCAGAACCTTTCTTCCCCATCGGTTATCGGTTCTTCGAGCGATGTGGCCTGCCCATTGCCACTTCAACTTGCAAATTTAAACAGCTATGTCGGTGACTCTGGTTCTTTGGCGAATATCCACGTTTCGGATTTTATCGCGCAAAGAAACTCCGAGCATAGCTCTCTCCATTGCCCGCTGTGTGACTCTGAGTTTTTCCAAAAGGCCAACAGTTAAGGACCACGTCTCAGTACCATATTTATAAAAGCGAGTCTATATTTATAAAAGTGAAATTCATTCATTCACTCATCACGAAATCTCGAAAACTACTTGATCCACGAAATTGAAATTTGGCAGATTTCTTATGAGGTGTAGAGGTCCGCTAAGGATTTTGCGAAAGGGCTGTATCAAGGCGGGCAAAAGGGAGTAGAATATTTATATGTACCACAGCTAGTATTTTATATACCTGAGTTTCGATCTGTCGACCTCTAGATGGCGGCATCACAGAAATGGGAGCGGACCAACTTGTTGTATGAGAGTTTGTCGATCTGTAATATAATTTAACATATCACTGCAACGGGGGAGATTTCTGGACATAAAATTTTTTCGATTCCTGTTTCCCCCGTGGGGGAATCGTGGGGGAATTTTAGACTTTTTTATACCCTGTTTTCCCGCCAAAGGGGGATTTTCAGGCGGAAAAAGTGGAATAAGTCATGCTCAAAGTAAACAAGGTCTTCTACTCTGGCAGTTGTCCCAGAATTACGTCACTGTCCAGTTGCCACTTTATCCAATCAGCTGTAACGTGGTGTATCGTCATCTCTCTCGAACCTGTTGTAAATTGACATCATGACATCATTGCGGGACGCCCACGTCACATTATTTCTCGGAGTATTATACCTGGCGGAGTATATTATTATACCATGGAATAAGTCAAAAATAGCAATATATAATGGCTTCCGTCCATTTTATTATCGACTATTTGTGTATCATACAAGACTTGAGAAGAGAGAGGTTGGCCGGAAGACATTGGATCTAGTGTAGTTTGTTTAAACAATAAAACTTTCTTGAAACTACAGAGGGACCTTAATTTTATAAGCAATGCTAGCGCCACTTTGAATATTTGCCAACCTCAGATCAGACAAACAGGGGAAATATGCCTAAGTACAAATATCGTTCGTGTTTGAATATCAAATTTTTTTGTAAAAAAAAAATTCTGTATCGCTTAACGCAATAACTGTAAGTACTGCTCACTGTTTGCAGATTGACACATACTTGATTGTTCTTTACAAATAAAAAAAGGCTTGTGTTTTATCGCCACCTTGCCTGATGCTAAGACATGATGCAGTCTACGATGGAGCACGTTTGCTTAGAAGAAAGTGATTCATTCGCGACATGAAAACACCCAAATTGATTCTCATCAGGCTAGAAAGTGGTCGAACTCAATAATAGGCATGATGACTAATTAATAAAAAAATTATTACCTCATAAAATAGCTGATCATAAATAGAGCCCACCAACGTAAACAAAATTAAAATTTGTTTACGAAAAAACAAATAAGATATAAGCATTTTAATTTCATACTAGACAGAGCGCACTATACTGAGCCGTGACGTCACGCCTCAGGTGCGCCATACAAATGCTATAATAACACACGCTTTGCGAGAAAGGGATATAGCATCCCTCTCTATCCCCACCTAAAACGTTAAACGCTCATATCTCAGAGATTTATCAACCAATTTAATTTTATTGTTTCAGTATGTGTATTGTATTTAGTTACATTCATCGCTAAGCCGGTTATTTGCAATAAATTAAACATTAGGACACATGCCTATTCCCCCTTTGCCAAGTTAATCAATTAAAATTGTCTCACCTAAAACTGCCAGAAGTCCTATTCACCATCAAGCCGCTACTAAGCGACGTGTGCGCATTGGAGCTCTGCGTGGGCAGTGACGTTTGCGCGTTCGGTACGGGCGACCCAACTCTCGACGGGTAGTTACTATTCAAGCTATTGGGAAACAAGTTTTCTCCGCCAACTCCTCCCAAGTCTAAGAAGTCGGCCTCCCCGTACAGTTTGATAACGATGGTAGCGGTCTCGTTTGGTTGTATGGGCAGTTGGGCTTGGATTGCCTCGTTGGAGTATTGGAACACTTTGGATTGGAGTAGGCTGTCGGTGTTTGACTGAAACGAAAGATTTTTGGTTACGCATGTTTGTATATTTGGCTAATACCAAGGTTTTTATTCCACTTTTGAAACCGTTTTTTTTTTAAACCACCAATAAAAGAGCTGATAATCTTTCATGAATCATACTTAAGAACACTCTTCATCAAATCACCTTTCAAACAAAAACAACGAAATCAAAATCGGTCCAGCCATTTTAGAGTCCATAAGTCCATACATACACACACATTGCCTTTTATATAATAACATTATATCTATCATACTAATATTGTAAATGCGAAAGTGTGTTTGTTTGTTAGGTCAAACTGATTTTTTGCATGGGTATAGTTCAATGGCCGGAGTGACATAGGGAACTTTTCAGCATCATTATCATTTTTCATCACTACGCGGGTGAAACCGCGGGGCGCAGCTAGTATCTAATATATAAAAGGCGGTGTGTGTATGTATGAATGTTCCTTATATAATCCGTAACGGGTGGACCGGTTTGGATGAAATTTTCAGGCAATCTTCAGAATAGCCCAGCAAGTGAATTAATGGGTAAGTGATATAACGAGGTGAAACGTGTCTTTTCGTGTTGTTTCCAAAACTCCATAGGAGCCTGTTGTAAAGTCTCCACCACTTTACAGGGGCATGAGTTTGACGTGACCGTGACTTACTTTGCTTGACTATGACTTGTTTGAAACTTTTAATACGATGTAAACATGTTTAATATTACGACTAAAGGACATTGAATCCACGGTCATGAAAATTTTAACAAAATCATGAAAATTTTAACAAAAAAAACTAACTATAATAAATAATAAATAAATATTCGCGACATTTTTGCACACACGGTCATCTGACCCCAAACTAAGCAAAGCTTGTGATATGGCTGCCAGAGACTGATATACATACATAATTACATAGTTTTAAATACATACTTAAATAGATATTAACAACCAGATATAGAACAAACACAAATGTTCATCACATAGATGTTTGTCCTAGGTGGGAATCGAACCCACGCCCCCAAGCTCAGAAGGCAGGTTTATTACCAACTGGACCAACGGACTATCTCAACTGTACTAGTACATAATAAGAATACTAACTTGAATAGACAAATCCAGATACTCAATCGGTACGAGACTAGTGTTAGTAATCTTTATAGTACAATCCGTGCTCTCTCCGTTATACAGCGATATGTTCGTCGTACTTCCAATATTTTCCACACTTGTCGTGCTTATATTTCCTGAGGGCGCCACTGTAGTCTCTATAGTAATCGTGGGAAGACTTGATATCACTTCTATAGTATACGACGCCGGAAACTTGTGAGGTGTCGGCATATTTTTCAGCTTGCAGTTAGACTTTACTCCGAGAGTATGGGTGGAGTATCCTAGAATTTGTAGTTCGCCGGTTTCCTTAGGGGTTCCGTGTAGGTTGACAGTGGTTGGTGAGTCGGGGGGTAGGATGATTGTTTCTGGTATGGATTCGAATACGACGCCCGATGTTAGGAGGCGCATGTTGGATACTTTCAGTTCGAAGGGTAGGGGGTTGGTGAGTTTTAGTTGGACTTCGCATATGTCGTCTTCTACCCAGAGGTATTCTGCAAATAAAGAATAATGTTGAGCAATAGTTAGGATTGGTGGCATATGCGCTTTACGTAAATACTTACAAGTGCTAAAGGGGAAGTATAAAACTTTTTTGAGGTCTATAGTGACTGAGAATTCTATGTTTTATCTTGATTTTATAATGGATGGTATGGTACAGGGTCTTTTTTCATCGCGTTTCACTGATAAAACTGTCAAAGTAAAGTGAAAAAAGATGTAACATACAAACAACCCACTTGGAATCTTCATCTTGTTTTTTAACGCGGATAATTCCGCATTTGACTACCAACTCGCCTGTTGGGGAGCGATTATATTATCTTTGTTGCGGATAGAGTTAAAAAATGTTATGAGTATTTTAGACTACATATATCTATTATCAGAAAGTCACCTTTAAAATACCACCGTTTTTTTTCCTATAAGTATGTGAGCAGTACTTGTTAACAGTTATTGCATTAAGAGGTTTTTTTTTTGAGTGTTTTTTTTTCATTAGAGTGAAATATGAATGGCTCGCACTCATTTCAATTTTGGTAAAGATGCAGGCAGATGTTAATAATTTTAGACACACTATTAGGAAAAAAAACACGTTTTTAAGCTAGTTATTGATAACACTTACCCATTTTCCCTTCTTCTTTCTTCGCATTTCTCTCAAGACTACCAAAGTGTATAGGTGTAAATATGAACGGTCCACTCGGCGTTTTCGCCTTAACGCGGTGCGGGGTGCGCGCGGGGGGCAGCGGACGGGGGGAGAACCACGAGCAGCGAGGGACGTGGGTGAGGTTGGCGGGGGGAATCACCTCGCCGGACTCGAGGACCAGGGGGACGGGACCGCCTTCACATTGCGCTGAGAGTGCCTGTGAAATAATAATAGTTTAAAAAACACACAAAATCTAATACTGCAGGTCCTGGTAAGGATAATGGGACAAACTATTAAAGTTATTGAATCATCGATCCTCGGTAAGTGTGCAAAATTTCAATTTGATTCGACGTTCAAATTCAAAGATTCCGATCTTTTAAATCTATACTAATATTATAAGGAGAAAGATTTGATTGTTTGTTTGTTTGCATTGAATAGGCTCCGAACTACTGAACAGATTTAAAAAAAATCTTCCACTGTTGGGAAGCTGCTGTTGCTGCTGTTGTTGCTGCTGCTGTTGCTTTTTAATTAGGGATCCTTACTAAAACTCCAATAATGTAACCCAAGGTGTAAAAAAATACCTAAAATGATTGTTAAATACCCGTGCGAAGCCGGGGCGGGCCGCTAGTATGTTATAAATTGCACATACCTGCAGCTGTATAGCAAGGTCTCGATGTTCCTGCCCGGAAAGGTGTGGCCACATGGTCTGCAGCAAGAAGGTCATGTGCCGGGTGGCGAGCGCTGGGTGCCCCATGCGTCGCGCCGCTACCACTAACTCTTGGAGGAGCTGAATTTGGAGCACTGGCCAACCTGTATAATCAGAAATATATGTATATATATTATTTGGGTATATATCTCTGTATATAGCGTATTCCATAAAAAGAACCATCAAAATCGGTTTACAATTAGCGAAAATATTTTTACAGTCAGATTGAGAACCTAGTTTTTTGAAGTCGTTAAAAAAGAAGGTTGTATATATTGACTAGGAATCTTCTACTCACCAACTTGATGTTGTATAACATAGTTGGGTTCCAAGCTGAGCCGGTGACCGGGGAAGCTGTGCAGCATGAGGTAGTAACAGCACTGCCAGTCCGGGTTCGGGTTGTTGGGGCACACTTGACGGGTGGCAGCCAGGCGCTGGCAAAACGCAGCCTTGCGCAGGAAACCTGGAGATACATAACACAATTATTATAATGAGACCCTTGGACCTATCAATTTTATCCGCCCACTCTACTGGCTTTGCTAGTGTAGTGTAGGTGAAAATGATACAAAAATATCCCACTTCTGATTTTATAACTGCGAAAGTTTCAAAATTACTTTGGTATCAAATTACGACATTATTACTTCTACAGATGCCGAACGAAATTTTGCTGTGATTACATAGAATACTCTTTATCTTCAATGTCTATGTAATGTCTATCTGTTAACTATTTAAATTAATAACATGATATCTTAACTATTGAAATTGTTTCGACAGTTAATTAATTTAATACTTTATTATATAAATAATATTTACGGTATTTTTATACCATCTCTCTAGATTTGTACGCCTACAAAGTAGGCAAAACATGATACACAGTGACTAATATTTTAACCCACTTATTGTGCATGCGTTTTCAAATGTGTGTATGATTTACTCGTGTTTTGTGCAAATAAATTATCTTTATCTTTATCCAGTAGTCCAGTGCAGTGTAAAACAAAGTACGTAACAAAAACAAAGTTCAGTATGGTATTGCAGCTTCTAAGAGTAGGCTAGCCATCAGTAATAGGACTTGCTCTGTCTTTTTATTAGCAAGTCTTTTTATGTGTATGTTTATGTATAGACATGTAAAATTCTCACCTATTTCCTTATAGAGTTCAGCGAGTGTATTAAACCTCTGTATTTTTTCTTGCTCACTCAATGTTAAGTTTATAAAGATGACATTTTGCAGAAATCCGGAAGCGTGCAAGCTGTTATTCTGTTCCACTGCGATCCTTGCTGCTTTGAAACACGCTTCGGTTTCAATAATACCCGCGTTTTGGTATTTACTGTAGTGTATTATAGCTTTGCGGTATTTTTCCGCGATTTCCTCTCCGTTTAGTAGGAATTGGTTGTTGACTTGTGAAGGGGGCTGTCTTGGTATTGAGGGTAGGTCTGACGTTAGATATGACCTGTAAAGTTATTAGACAGATTACATAATTTTATAATCTATTTAAATATCTATATTAAAATCATATGTATATAAAAACCAATTGATGTTTGTTAGTCTCGAAAAAACGGCTTGACCGGTTTGAGTATTCAATAATAATATGCTTTTTGCTTTGTTCGCCTCAATACAGGGATGATTAGAAGAAAAATAAAAATGTAAAATTTGCCCAAAAACATGGAAAATTCGGGAAAAACTGACATTGTTTTTCTATGAAATTTGGACAGGACGTTTGTCGGACAGCTATTAACTTTACTTTATATTACTTCCTAGACAAATTTCATCAGCATCAGCCGTTTAGAAGAAATGAAAAATAAAATAGAGACGGAATTAAGGTGCGTTTCCACTAAAGCGAAGCTGTGAGAAGGGGAGGGCGTTCCCATTGAAGCGGAGACCGTGAAGACGAGTGGACCTTTGTAGCGTCCTGATACATTATTTTATTAGTTAGTGATATGGTATCTGTCAGAAAGCGCACACGCCATGTTGGCGTTAAATAAAGAGAAAGCCCTTTAAATCTTTTTCTGCTAAAAGATGCTACCGCCATGCCGATGTAGTGGCTCCTACATACTCCGCTTTGCTCCGTTCCGCTCGCAGCACACCACAATACTCCTTGCTCGGCACCCCTATAGTCCGCTCCGTTCTGCACAGCTATACTTCAGTCCTTTCCTCTGTGCTACTCCTCTTGCAATGCAATTTGATACAGATACTATCGCTACTGTCACGTCTGTTTCAAACCAACTTTGCTATGTACACACAAGATTGTAATTGTATAGCAGAGTACCATCTATTTCCATAGAGGGACAGCAGAGACAAGATGTGGACTTCAACCAACGTAATAAGTTGGTCGTAATAGCTTGGTAAAGCCGTGGTAGCCCATTTGGGAGACCGCTAGACTTGAAAGCGTGAGGTCGCGGGTTCAAACCCCGGGCCCGTACCAATGAGCTCTTTGGAGCTTATGTACGGATTTTCATACCACTGGCTTTTCGGTGAAGGAAACATCGTGATTAAACCTGCATACGAAGAAGGAATTCAATGACGTATGTGAATCCACCAATCCGCACTGGACCAGCGTGGTGGATATGGCCCAATTACCCTTTCGGGGGTAGGCTAAAAGTCCAGCAGTGGACTGTTAAAAGGAAAGGCTGATTATGATGATGAATAAGTTGGTCCCAGCACGTCTCCTCTCCGCTATGCTTGTGTAGACCACTATGGAAACGCACCTTTAATTTCGCATTTTATACTATTGTGGAATTCATACCTTTGACTCTGATATTCAATATCACTAGAAGAAGCAAGAGATTCTGTATCAGCATTATCAGTTTCCGACTGCCTCGATGACGTATCAATGCTATCAGATGACGTTGGAGTGAGTTCACTAGGCGGGTTCACTGGACTCGAGGCTTTAGACCCTCGTAATGGAGAAGCAGTGAGCTTGAACTTTCTAAATGGGTCAGTGTTGGGTTGGAATAAGGATAGCTTAGTTTTGTTGGGAGAGCTCTCTTGGAGGCTCGCATTGCGTTGGAGAGGGGTGGGGTTGAGGAGGTTCGGGTAGAGCAGTATTGCTGACGCTGCGCAGAGGCCTGAAAGAAGTTACTTGGTTGAATAATTCAATAATTAAAGGATGGTTTAATGGTACTTATGGCCAGATACATTCGCACCGGCCACGCCACCTTACCATATCTCCCTTGTTTGTCTGATCTGAGGTACTTTAAAGCCTTAAAAACCTTTATACATAGAGACTGACAAACATCTTCAGCAACAAGTATAAATGGATTTTTTTAGACCCGATAAAATAGATGATAATCTTCAAACTGACTTTCAGTGTTTAGCTATGTTTGCCCTCTAGGTAGGTACATAACCCTACAATGATGGCTAGTTTATTTTTATTTTTTATAGTAGATAGGCTTGCGCTTGGCCGCCATCTCACCTGATGTTAAGCGACGATGCGGTCTACGATGGAGCACGCTTGCCTAGAAGAAACCGGTTCACTCTCGACTTGAAGACACCCAGATTGTAACTGACGGGGAAAACCCATTCAGCCAGCGAATTCCACAGACTAGCGGTTCGCACAATAAATGTGGAATTAAAGCGCTTTGTTCTAAGTACCTTCTTTAGCAGCAGCAAGCCAGAGCCAATCGTTGACTGACTTCAGTACCTCAGCGGCAGAGTTGTATAAACTAAGACTATCAGCGACAAGGCCGGATTGGAGTGTAAGATCAGCCAGGTTCTTCGTCACGCGGCCCATGCATCGCTTCTTGCTGTTGCGAGATTCCATGTCCAGACCTGAGAGATTGATATCCTTTGATAAATGATCGAATAAACTACAGACAAAACATTTGCGAAATTTTGAACTGTCTATCAAATACATTTTACAGTGAAGAATGAATGGTTTAAAGTCAATTCCCAAACTATAGACTCAGGTCCAATTACTAATCCAGGGGCCTAACGGCTAGCTGTTTTAAGCAATTCAGTTTGGGTGATTAAAAAGTTGCGCGACTGCAAACCGTATCTGGGCGCGTTAAGGTTCACGTTCGCGTGATTTTCCGAACTGCGCTGTTTTAACGTTAGTTTGAGAACGCGTAAGGAGTAGGCCTCAGGTTCTAATATGATATGATGCGAGTATGAAGCTGATGTATAGAAATAGATCTGCACAGTCACAAAGCAGATAATTCATATCAAACAAAATTACCTTAAAAAAATATTACAAATATTGCAATTTTTTTTGTTGTATAATATATAATAGGCTTGCATTTGACCGCCACCTCGTCTGTTGTTATGCGAAAAACAAAAAACCCAATAATAATAAAAACCTAAACGCACAAATATTTAGGTGTGAAAAATTAAAGATTTACGCTCCTCCCTCGCCCAAACATGCCCATCAGATTGACGGCAATCCCACGCAGTACGGCTAGCGATATATCTGATGAGATTTAATTACACCTCCTTGCATTTAGCCTTATTTTAATTCATCATCATCATCATCAGCCAGAAGACGTCCACTGCTGAACATAGGCCTCCCCCTTTAACCTCCACACTGAACGACAGCCTGCTTTTTGCATCCACTGGATGCCCGCGACTCTCACAATGTCATTGGTCCATCTAGTGGGAGGCCTCCCTACGCTGCGTCTTCCGGTTCGTGGTCTCCACTCCAGAACCTTTCTTCCCCATCGGTTATCGGTTCTTTGAGCTATGTGGCCTGCCCATTGCCACTTCAACTTGCAAATTTTAACAGCTATGTCGATGACTCTGGTTTTTTTGCGAATTTTAATTAGTTTTTGCTTAATAGTTAAGTTAAAACATGTTGAATTTACCTACAAAATCCTTTTTCTCAAACGGCGCCAACAGCAAGGAAACCTTTTCTAGCTTCTCTCTAGACCTCTCCAGTCTTTTCGACTCCACTACCCAAAACAGAGAGTTAATCAGCTCAGCTACATTCTGTTCCAAGTCCGGCACTGGGTCATTCTCTCCATAGAACATGGCATGGGTTTTGAAGTTGGATGGAGTGGTGAAAAGCTCATCTTGTGCTGAAGCAGCAGAGGATATTGAGTGTGGGAAGCTTTCTGCTGACGAGATGCTGTCAGGTTCTTCGCTTGGGAGAGATGCTCTGAAATTAAGAATCAAATGATTAAAAAGTTATCTATATATCAATACTAATATTATAAAGAGGAAAGATTTGATTGTTTCTTTGCATTGAATAGGCTCCGAAACTACTGAACTGATTTGAAAAATTATTTCACTGTTGGGAAGCTACACTATCCCCGGGTCACAGGCTATATAATATTTTCAAAAAAAATTGGAATCCTTACTAAAACTCCAATAATGTAACCCAAGGTGTAAAAAAATAAGACTTGCACCCATCCGAAGCCAGGGTGCGTTGCTAGTATTAATAAAAGGCGATGTATGTTGTTCCCTATGGACTCCAAAACGGTTGGATTTTGCCCGTCAAAATCCAACTTCAGCAAGCAGCTTTCAGCAGCAAATTATACTTCTCAATTTTAATTAGTAAGTTGTTAAACTTTTGCCATTTGAACCCATGAAAATTATATAAATAAATCACATCACACATCATCAGCCAGTTAACATCCACAGCTGAACAAGGGCCTCCCTCTTTTTTTTTTTGTTCTTTTGTCGTAATATTAAACATGTTTACATAGTCTTAATAGCGTCAAACAAGTCATAGTCACAGTCAGAGTCAAGGTAAGTAAGTTACAGTCAAGTCAAACTCATGCCCCTGTAAAGTGGTGGAGATTTACAAGAGCTCCTGTGGAGTTTTGGAAACAACACGAAAAGACATGTTTCACCTCATTATATCACTTACCCACACTCGAGCACGTTTACGAGCACTTAATAAATAATAATTCACCATTTACTACACATTAACACTCGAAAATACACAAGTTTAGGAAAATAATCCAACGAGCCGACATGTTTTTTTCCACATGTGCGCCAAAATTAGGCCTCCCTCTTAGAGAGGGGTGTTGCCATAATCCCCACGCTAAACCACGCATATATAAATATAATGAGCCAAATTAAATAAAAATATGTGTAAAACATCCGAATAAACATTTAAAATAATTTTAAGTAGGTTTGTAAAGAAATAACTTACTTATCTCCTAAACTGGTTCCTTCTTTAGAAACTTTGTCCTCATCAAAGATGCTGTAAGTATCTGGCTCTTGCTCAGGCTTCTTCATATTACTGATGGGTCCAAACATGAACGCTCGAGAGTCAAACAAAGTATTTGAGTATTTCACCTTTAAACTTTCATGAACTCTGCAGACTTCATTCAGTTCTATTTGATTGGTGAACTTACTGAGAGTTAGAAGCCCTAGTAATCTCCTGTAAAATTAAAAGTTCAGATTTAATTACTTCGAAATTTGTGCCCAAACCACTGGGTACGTTTCACCTTTGGCAGGAAATTCAAATTTCAAACAGTTTTTTTTGTCTTTGTAGCTGGGTTGGGTTTTTTTTTTTATGACAGTGTTTGCGCAAATTGTTGGTTGTACTTCACATTATCATGTACAGTTGTTTAACAGAAACGCACCATGTTACTTACATTTGTCAATAAACCGTTTGAAACAGCAAAAATTTATTTATTGATAAATGTAACTAATAATGTGCATTAAAGATAAATAGCTTTACACTATTTTGTAAAGAATAATAATCAATTTGCGCAAACATCATGATTGTTTACAATAATTACCCGGCCTAGCTACAAGGACAAGAAAACTGTTTGAAATTTGAATTGCTCACCATAGGTGAAAGGTACCACCTTAAGCTGAATTTAGCTTGCGTAGTAAATCTCACCTATGAGTTTGGAAATCACCCCAGTCATTATTCTCTACTGGGTAATCTCTTACATAGCGGACCCAAATGTCTCTCACCTGGCCAGTGGAATCTATAAAACACAATAATAAATGTAGACTGATTGAGGTAGATAGCATGTCCAGCAGTAGACGTCTTCTGGCTAATGATGATAAGTGCTATACAGCTAGACAACTAGAATAAATTATAAATGTCAAACAGTTAATTCATATAATGTCATAAATCGTTAAATCAATCACAAAATTACATCGAGGTGGCAGGCTTTTTGCACCTATCCAATTGATCTATTACATTCTCTCAGTATGCCAAAAAAACTGTTGAGATAGTTTTTCATCTGCCAAACGTGAATCTCACAATCAGGGTTGGCAGCATTGGGTGAATTAAAGTGGCGGCAAGCTCAAATTAATAGTAATATAGATTGTCCTACACTGTGACTCTGATCCACATGGAATAAAGTCATGCAACTGAATGCATCTATTTGCTACAGCCCTGGGATCATCTGGTACGAACAAAACCCATAACAAAGCAAAAGCTGGCAGCGTGAGAGTACCATGCCACCACGGCCAGAGAAAACGAATGTGGCTAGAGATGGATAATCAATAGAAAAGTTGACTGATCATTCGGATTGATCCTAAATGTTTTATGGCCACTGCCTTCTGCACTTCCTGCCTAGCTGTTTGTACCGCAAAACTCAATTGGGGTGGTGACAGGGCGGACGATCTTGCAAGGGTGTGGTGCAATGGCACTGCTTATTTGGTGATAGGAAAGGAGTATCACACTAATTACTTAGGCTGAACCTAACTACTGAAAGGCGAATATTGCTGCAGTCAATTTCGTTCGAGCGCTCATAGACTGGAGAAGGCTTTCACTCGAAGAGCAGGCAACCAAAGGTACCTTTTTTTTCAATCAATTTTGCTGAAATTTGGCAAGGAAGTACGTTTTTGAGGATATTTTTTTATCGATTAAAAAAGCAAGACCACTGGAAGATGAAAATGTAGATGACGGACAGAGAAATTGCTTAACTAACCAGTAACTTTAATATTGTTGACTCTCTGTATCCGTTCCCAGAGTTTGTTGAAGTTCTTGAGCATGCCACCGACACCTTTCACCAGCACCAACAAGCACGCATGGTGCTGCGCGTGCTGCCCGTAGTCTGGGTGCGACATCACCGACTCTCCTGGGGCGTGCGATAAGATGTAGCTCACTGAGGAGCGCATTGATATCTCATTAGTTTATCATCAACGAACAACACTCGCTCGTATCTTATCAGCTGCAACGTGCGTTCGAGCCATCCGCCTAGGTTTAATCAATTTTAAATTATAAGAAAATATTAAATGAATAAGTAGTTAGAATTGTTTGTATTTGTAGATTTCTAAAGTTGTTTACGTCGCGAATGGGGCGTTTTGACTTTTGACGTTGACTTTGCATTTTGGCATTGACAAAATCCATCAAGATGACACTTTAGTTACAATTATTTTTTCTGTATTTGGAATATTGGCTTCGCGGTGGCTTCGCGTGATTGAATTACTATTTTATGCAGTACTGGCTGCGCCCCGCGGTTTCACCCACGTAGTGGTGAAAATGGTGATGACAATGATGAAATGCCTATGTCACTCTCTGGCTCTTGAACTATTATTACGTTGCAGCGTGAAAGCGGAACAAACATCCATACACCCATACATACAAACTTTTGGCGTTTATAATATTAGGATTATATTTCTAGTAGGATTTTACTTCTTAGGACAGTAAAATACAGAACATAAAGCAGTATGGCCTTAATGGCTTGAGCCTGCTCAGAAAAGGCAAAAAACCCTTTGGTTACTGACAGACAGTTATTCTCAATGTCAAACTTAACTTAACCTCAAAATTCCAAACGAAAACAAAGGTTTGTTAGATACGAAAAATCGTGGATAAATAAATATCGTAGTTTTCAAATTTACTTAAAGTTTCTTTACCAAAATAATATAAAGAAATGGCATCAAAAGAAGGAGGTGACAAAAATAAGGTAATATCAGCCTAATCTGGATTATAGTGATTGCTTTGGTTTATTTTATTTCTATAAAATCATGTTTTCAGTCTCAAGGCGGCGGAGACAACAAAGAGAAGAGGAGGAAAGAGTCTATCCTTGATTTAAGCAAATACCTTGAGAAGAGCATTCGTGTAAAATTTGCCGGCGGTCGAGAAGCGGCCGGCATTCTCAAAGGATACGATCCACTACTGAATCTTGTACTTGACAACACTACAGAATTCCTGCGTGGTATGTTGGTTACTTTGATAATGATTTATTATTTAATCATATACCTACATAATGTTTAAATAAATTTTTAATAATAATTAAATAAGTCTTTTTTGTTATTGCGCTTCTTACTATAGTCACCGCGTTACCAACTGAGTCGTCGAGCAATAAACGTCATACCATAAGACCTGTAAGTGCGAGCGAGATAGACAAATATGGCATGTGGGTGCAAGCGAGATGAGATGAGCAATGATTTATGACCTGACGACTCAGATGGTAATGCGTTTACTACAGTCATAGTGTTACATAGATTGACTTATTTTTTATGGCTACATTTACTGTTTCTTTACCTAGCTAGATAAAACACTAATAAGTTTTGTTTCTATAAATTTCAGACCCCGATGACCCCTACAAGCTACTCGAAGATACAAGAGCTTTAGGCCTGGTTGTATGTCGAGGCACATCAGTAGTCCTAATATGTCCTATGGATGGCATGGAGGCCATACCTAACCCGTTCATTACTCAGGAAGGCTAGCGTTAAGTATAACTTGTACCATATAGTTATCATTAAGATTTAAAGTTAAGTAAAGGGTAAGAAAAACATGATGGGTTGTTTTTGTATTATCTATTAACACTTAAAGTAGTAATAAATTATTGCACACTGGACAAGGTCATAAAGATAAAAATGAAGCCAAAGTATTTTACAAAAGATACTCTTAAATTAATAAGTCTAATTAAACTAAACATAATCTGCTTCATGAGCAAAGGTACTAAAAAGTATATAATGTTATCAACCTTCTTCAACATTGGTAACTCTTCACCAGACTATAACAATTACCTAACAAATATTATTCAAAACCAAACTCGTTTCGTAACCATGGGTATGTTTTAGGACAGTCCATGCAAGTTATCATGTACTTATCATGTTCTAAAACTTTAGAAGACAGTTTGCAGGTCTTAGGTTTGTTACAAGCTATTTCTGCCTCTTCTAAATGGCGATCTTTGCATAACCAAGGCTGGAACTTATTGATTTGAAGTACAGGTGTTGGTCTCTTTATCCAGTCAATAACTTGCTTATATGTTACAAAGAATACATCTGGTAGTTTCAGGATCTCATCCACAAATCGCTGAAATAAAAAGAAATACATTAGAGTAGGTAGAGTGAAGCTATGTTCACAATTGGCTGCGCTGAGCCCCTTTGAAAGCAGCATAAATGTCTCCCTGACCCTACACAAGACATTGGCAAAATTGCAGCAATAACGCAGAAGACACTTCAATGAGTTCTTCCTTATTGGTGCGGCATGCGCGGGATCGTTGCGGCATACCGCATGCCACGAAAATCAGGAAGCACTCATTGAAATATAGGCGCTCGGCATAGAGATAAAATACATATAGTCACAGTGCCAAAAAAATGTCCGCACCAAAACTCGGCGCACGCTACGAAATGCCTTTTTGCTTAGTTACAAGGTAACCTTAATCCGACTATAACGCCGCGCGATGCCAGAGCTACTATGACATAGCGGACAACTAACGTTGAACAGTATGCAAACGACATAACAATGAACAATGACGCTCGGTCGTTTTTTTGACTGTTTTCACTGAGAGGTTGTGACTCTATAGGAATTGTATTTGATGGCGCTCGGTAACTTTTCGGTACCGCTTATACCGAGCATGCCAATACCGTAACGATGCTGCACCGAGACAAGACAGGAGACAGGAATGAGCCATAGTGTGACAAACAGAATATACCTTAAAAGCGAGCATTTTCTCATTATGCCTCAGCCAAGTGGAACTCAAATGGATACCAAACGGTGCTCTGTTCTTTAGATAATGCCTCTTGAAGTTGTTCATCAATATTTCATACACATCGTCTCCGGTGAGGTTAGATTGGCAGTAGTCCAGTGTGGCGCAGGGGTAGTTGCCATTCATCAGGGGGTTGATTACCATCTGCCATAGCCCCGCGTAACTTCGGGTCGGACAGTATTGGTTGTTGCCTGAGACAAATACAGAAAAATAATAATAATATATTGATTACCAAAAAATATTTGTACATGTACAGCATTTATTTTATTTTATTGCATATTGCGCAGCGTAGGACACACACACGAGATGGACAGACGGCCTAAAAGAGACCAAAGGGAAACGCTGGATGCAGGCTCCTTCCAACCGGCCCTTTTGGAGATCGATGGGCCTATGTCCAGCAGTGGACGTCCTGTAGCTGAAATGATGATGAAATATTACTGCAATCGGTGGTAAAGTGACGCGAGTTGTGACTATTCCGCATTCCTTCTATGTGAATCTTGCACGTTATCACGCACAGCGCAGACTGATCGTAGACAATTTCTCCACTATGTTAGTACAACAATTTGCTTTAACAGGGCCATGTCGCATTAGGCCTCAGAAAAGAGAAGTAAATAGAACGGAAATGAGAACGGAAACATATTTTTTTTTAATAATAAAATAGATATACGCGGGCGACCTTCTCCAGAATCGCGCGTATTCCCTGAGGAAGGGGCTCTAATGGCTCCGAACCCGGTCGATCGTCTCGACCGATAAAAACATAACAGTGAGTGCAAACCGGTGTTATAATAATTTAAAATAGATATAAACCATATTATTTTCTTTCTATAGTATTTTCTATAGTATTTTTTTCTCTATTTTTTTTAAAATAAGTTTTTTGAAAATAGTAAACGCGTAAATTTGTCATAGAATAGTTTTTGAAAAATAGTAATAATGCATATTCAGCCATTAAACACCCACTGCTAAACAAAGGCGTCCCTCTTAGAGAGGGGTGTTGCCATAATGTCCACGCTTGGCAGATGGTTCGGGGATCGCAGTACGTTCACCGTGTACTAATAGGACGCAGTTGCCCATCCTCTTGTGGTTCTGGTCGCAGTTTTAGGACCGAGTCCATAAACAATGCTTGCTTACAAGTTAGAAAAAACAACAACATAGTTTTGTCTAATTTGTATCCCTTCCACTCAAAGATAATATAAATTCTCATTGCTTCCCAACGAATTAGTACATATAGGTCGTTGTTGCTTCCACTGATAGCACCGATTTATTTAGACAAAGGCCTAACATAATTATGTGATGGTAAGTAACAACATAGAGCATAGATTGGTATCGTCACCGTTTCATAACATTTTATTACTTAACGGCCTGTTATACCAAATTTGTCGGTTTTAAATCAATTTTATTCAGTTTTTATCAAATTTATTTTATTAATAATAATCAATAATCAATTTTAAGGGCTGAGGGAGCGTTTTGTTGCCTACGCGACTCGGATAACATGCCGTTAATCGCTCGCACGCTCTACTTATTGTATGTCAATATATTATGCATCTGCGTAGCTAAAATATGCAAGTAGGATAACATTTTCCCATAGATTGTCATGTTGTATGATTTAAAATAGATGGTTTATACATGAATTACATGAATATAATGTTGTGACCGCAGATCAGACATACAAGGGAGATATTCCTTAGTATAATTAATTAATTATCGTTCATGTTCGAATGTCTCCATTTTTTTTTTATTTTTATCCACTATGCCGCGCAAAAACTGCGAGACTGGTAACCTTTTTTACGCACTTGCAGCGACACCAATGAACTAACTCTTATAGTCCTCATGAAACAAAGAGCGAAAAGATCGTCTGCAGGGTGAGTTGACTAAAGGCATCCAGCCTGATTTAGGCCAGATGCGTTCGCACCCGCCACGCCACCTTACTATATCTCCCTTGTTTGTCTGATCTGAAGGTGTGTTGTGATTGTGACATTGTTTGCGATGGTTGTTTGAGGTTTATAATATCATCACATTCCACATTGTAAAAGTTGATTATAATGATGAACACAATGATATCCTCGATTATGTCCGTCGTTTAACCGAACACTCCGTATATTATATATATAATATCCCGTATATTATGTATATCTCCGTATATTATTTATATCTCCGTATATTATTTATATCACCGTATATTATTTATATCTCCGAATATATAATATATGTATATATTTTTATGCCATACATAAAAAATAAAAGACGGGCCGCCTGATGGTAAGCAGTCACCGTCGCCTATGAATACTTGTAACAACAGAGGCATTACAATTACGTTGCCGACCCTTAATTATTTATATCTCCGTATATTATTTATATCTCCGTGTATTATGTGATTTTCGCGATATCATTTACCCGTCATTATTGTGCACTTCTTGTGAGTCAAGATATCCCCATTCCGCTCATCTCTGCGTTGGTGCATGGACACCGGATCTACCCTACAAAGTTACTCAAAACCTGTAAAACTTACCAGTACATTTGTGAGGCATCTTGTAGTCGAGCGTGTAAGGCCAGTAGGGCAGGTCAGCGGGCGGCGCGACCACCGTCGCGTCGTACACGAACCCGAACTCCTGCATCATCAGGTACTGGCGGTTCCACCCCACTGATAGGTACGGGACGCGCATTCCCCTGTTCAAAAGACGTTGTTTAGGTTAATTGTCGGGTAGAAACTGATCTCATCTTCACGAATGTGGCGGATATTCGGGAGGGTTTACGTCTGGCAGATGACCAGTTATAAAAGCGATAAGCTGATCCAACCTTGTGGGGTAACAATAGGAAGATAAATTCGTAGTAGATCAACTAGTTTTTCTTCAGGGACAGAGCCTGATTTTGCGTCATTGCGTGTATCTAAAGATTTGGCCGGAATGAAAAGCTTTGCTATCTATTTTGAGGATGTACAAATCACGCTTTAGACTAATATTATAACGGCGCAATTTTTTTTTTTGTAAGAGTGTGTCAGTTCGTGTAGGATAGCGGCTATAACCGCGGGGCGCAGTTCGTTCAAATATACGATAATGATAACAAGTTATAGCTTCTTAAATTATAAATTCAAATAAAATTAAACGTTTATTGATATTCATTAAAGGGCTATATGTACATAAAGATCTTAAGTAGGTAGTTATATGTATACAAATGTTGTAAGAAGAGAGGTGAGAATTAACAATTCTGTACCTTAGTGGAACACTGTCCCCCACACTAGGATAACCTGTGTCGTGAGGTCACAGTTCTCAACTCTGGGCATGACTGTCTTCCCCGCAGAGGTTTTTAAACTAGGTTTGTCATAACAACAGTGTTGATAACGTTAACCATAATAGGCACGTTGTCGAACAATGTAAAGGAGACAATAATAATATTTACTTACATATACAATAGTACCTTTTGGTTAATTACTAACATTCTTTGTCAATTTAGTGTGGGTATGTGTTTGTTTTTATGTGTGTGATTAGTATATTTTTTTTGAGATTATGAGCTTTTAGAGCGATTGCGACAGCTGTTAAATTATTGTAGTCTTAAAAATAAAACAAAGACACACCAATCACTTTATGAAATGTCTAAGCAACTAACCACAAAAGCTTAAGCGAATTTCAAATCTCTATAATTATAGTAATTTGACGGTAATTTGAAACAAAGGGCAAAGGAGAAAAGCAAAATGGAGTCATTACTGTCACAACCTCCGCTTATATAATGTTAATTATTATGCAATGCATACAAATGTGCGAGGCAAGCCACCTGGAAATTTATGTACAGTTGATACCAAACAAAAGTTTTTTTTTGCTGTTGATACCAATATCAATGTCGGAATTTGGGCGCCAACATGAAAAACATCATGTCTACTCATTGTAGTCATTGTATTATTTTTCCAAACCTGACTTCGGACTTCGAGTCTTAATCTGTACCTAGGTACTAATGGTGGAAACATAGTAAAGTCTCCACGTCTTTACTAGGGCATGACTTGAACTTTACCGTGAATTACCTACTTTGCTCGACTTAACATTTTTGACGATATTCAATAAAACTTGTAAACTGGCAAATGCACAAGATGTGCAACGCCAAAATCCTCTCTCGAGAAAAAAACGAAGTCTGTGATAATTTCTTATTTGTCTTATTTAAAAAAAAAACTATTTATAATTTAATAAAACCTCTGATAAAAATTTGATAATATTCCAATGGCTACGTGAATCATAGCTCAGAAAAATCTCGATCAAGTCACCTTTCAAATAAACAACAAAACTATTTCTAAATCGGTTCAGCCGTTTGTGAGCTACGATGCCACAGACCGACACACATACACATGATACACACGTTAAACTTTTGACACCCCTCTGTGTGCGTCGAGGGTTAAAAACATAGGTAAGCACTAAATTATTTTTTTAATTATAGCTATTTGCCCCAGTATCAGTTGGGAACTCAGTTCTTGAAGCTGTTGACGCGTACGTCTACCTAGGACAAACAGTCGAACTACGTAGGTCCAACTTCAAGAAAGGTCAATCGGCGAATCCAACTTGGCTGGGCAGCGTTCGGAAAACTTCGCAACGTCTTCTCGTCCAAAATACCTCCGTGCCTTATGACGAAAGTCTTCGACTAGTGTGTGTTACCAGTGATGACATACGGCACTGAAACGTGGTCTCTCACTATGGGCGTCATAAGGAAGCTCAAAGTCGCACAGCGAGCTATGGAGAGGGCTATGCTCGGGGTTTCTCTACGAGATCGAATCCGAACTGAGGAGATCCGTAGACGAACGAAAGTCACCGACATAGCCCACCGGATTAGTAAGTTAAAATGGCAGTGGGCAGGGCACATATCACGCAGAACAGATGGCCGATGGGGCCGAAAGGTTCTGGAATGGAGACCACGGACCGGTAAGCGCAGCGTAGGACGTCCACCCACAAGATGGACAGACGACCTAAAAGAGACCGCAGGGAAACACTGGATGCAGGCCGCTTCCAACCGGCCCTTTTGGAGATCGATGGGAGAGGCCTATGTCCAGCAGTGGACGTCCTACGGCTGAAATGATGATGATGATGATAGCTATTTGCGAGGGCGAAAGCTGAGCCCGACGCGTAAAATTGCGACCAAGCTGGTCAAGTAATAAAATGCCAAACCTGAAGTCTTCCATCCGCACCCTTCCGAACCTGTTGATGATGTTGGCCTGTCCTACCATCTCATCGAACCAGTCCTCTATCGTCGCGTTCTTGGACCACCAGTCTTCTGGGCCACGGTGGCTGAAACAAAGTCAAAAACCATTTATGTATATGTCGGCGCGTTGACGTTTCAGCACTGTGGCGCAACTACCTTCGGATAGTTTTTAAGGCTTAGATTATGTAGGTAGGCGTCACCTAGCTTTGTTTTGGTGGACTAGTGATGGAGGTGGCGCCATCACTGGTGTAACGCTGCAGTAACTTACTCTGCTGAAGTTCGGTGTGGTGAAGTTGTGTCGTTGACAACCAATCAGAGTTTAGCAAGTTGGTGTACCGTCCGGCAGAGGCGCTAGTGAGGGCGCGTGCGGATACGTGTCGCTGACGTGAGGCTCGGAGGAGCTCACTTTACTTTGTGTTTCGGATGGGGACTGTTGGAAGCTCGGTGGAGCTCACTTTGTTTTGGGTTGTGAATATGGACTGTTGGATGGAGGATGGTAGCGTTCGTTACGAGGCGGAACACCTTGTCCCCAAGTAATTTTCAAGTAATTTGATATTGTAATTAGTAATCATAGCGCTTCGAAATAAAAGCTGTGTCAATGTACGTGCGAAGTCTTATTCTCCTTGGCCACTGCCCACTATACTCACGCCATAGAAACAAGAATAATCTTATGAAAATCGGCCATCCACCGGCGCCGGCCCCCTATCACGCATCGAGGCTCGCACCATCATATATATGGGAGAACTCTTAAAGTACCTAACAAAAAAAAAAAAACGACTTCACAAGAAGTGGCTTTATACAGGGTAACTTTTTTGGAGCGTGAAAATTTTGCATACGGCAAGCTCATTTATAATAATATAAAGACTCAACTTTTTTGGAACAAAATGAAACGGCGCCAGCACGTTGGTCAAACGCGGACTTATACGCGATAAAAAATAAAATATATAGTAAAAGATACAGCGCAATAAAAAAAAAGTTTTTTTTTATCAAACGTTTTTCGTATTATTTTCTGCAAACCCTGAAAGGGTTTTTGATACTCATAACAAGGGGTGCATAAAAAACTGGTCCGCTATATTTGGGAGTCCGCCATATTGCATTTAGAATGACGTCATTTAGCTAATCATGCATTGTCATCTAAACTAAACTTCCAAACTTGTGTATGCAAAATTTCAGCTCAATCGATAACTTTAACTGTTACTGGGATAACTGTTTAAAAGTTCAGTTGCAAGAATTGACCCATACCTACAAACATTACTAACAAGGCAAGTTAAATATAAAAGCTTGTATCGGTTAAAATAAAAGCTTGTAAAAAAGTAGGTAACCATGTATGGGAAATTCAATAAACGAGATTCACCCCTAAGTTTACAAGTTCAGAGATGGAACATTATCGACCAAGATTCGTTCATGCAAGACTAATTCTTCCTGTTCAAAAAAAGAATCGAAAAAACGGAAAGATCAAATGCCAATACCAAAACTCACCAAAATACCTGACAAGGGTATCCTGTAGCTTATCACGATATCAGATGACACAATTGATCTGGTAACACTTTCTGCTCAGAACAGATCATGATGTCGGTTAGGAAGGTGTAAGTTACGTAAATCCAACCGAACGATATTGATCGAAGCATCACACTCAAATATTTGACCAAACTACTTTCCTCCGCGCAAATATTTGTCAAACTTACGTGATAGAGTTAACTGCGATCTCATGTCCGTCATTCCACAGCTTTTGCACGTGTCTATAGTTTGTATATTCGTGGGAAACGAAGAAAGTGGCCTTTATTGGACAGTTGTTTGGGTTCTTCCGGTCCGGCGGGAAGAGTTGCTTGGAATATGCATCCCAGTTCTCGTGGTTTATTGCCCCGGAAAAGGTTAGAGTTATCATTTGCGGGGTCTGAAATAATAATTAGGTTTTTTGCAAAAAAATAAAAACAGTCATTGGGACAAGTGGATGAAATTCAATAAACGGGATTCATCCCCAAATTTTCCGACATGTATCTCGTCTTTCGACAGTTTCGTATCTTCTGATCAACTTACTTATAATGTAAATCTAAACTTTACTTGATCTCAAATCTTGATCTTTTTAGTAAGGGTTCTGGGCGGGTAGGATATTTTGTAGAAAGGTATACGAGATTACGAGATCCAAAGTGGACCCGGTTGCGACACCCGAAATCGGGCCTGGTAGTTCGAATAACATGCCAGAGTCTTACAAACTATCATCATCATCATCAGCCCTGAGTGACGCACTGCTGGGTACCGATATACTGGGTATAGGCCCCCCCTTTGTTTATACCACTCACCCCGGTCTCTCGCTAGTCGCATCCACTCGTTCCCGACAGTACTAGTAGTTTTGATGTCGTCAGTCCACCTCATCCTCGGTAGGCGCGGGTTCCGCCAACCTAGTCTCAGCTGCCCTATATTACAAACTATACCCGACCAAAACACTATGGGGCGTTTCCACAAGGTACCTTCGAGAGTGTTCCCCTTACACCCCGTATTTTGTAAACACGCGCCCCGCACCCGGCGCATCAGGGAACCCATATATGAGCGAACCATCAATGTACCTTACCTGATTATTAACAAGGTTCCCTGGAATGTCAGTGCCATTTTTACTGCAGAAACATTCGGGCAACACACATATGTTTGGGTCACAAGGTTCTGAGGCGTTGGGATCGTAGTTAACATCGCACCAACCCTGAAAATTTGTAAAACCATAGATCAAAAGGATATAATTGCGTCCGTAATCAAAACAAGTGAAAGCTGCATTATCATAGCAGGCTTAATCATATTGCAATTGGTTATCAATTAGAAAACGTAAACCAATTCAGGTGATAACGATTTCACTACGGTGCGAATCATAATCTAATAATAATAGTTATTTGAAGACTACGAGTCGTTTTCTACAGCGGTTCCAAGTACATTGAAGGCAAAAATATTCCTAGATAATTGAACAACATTTTGTAGCAACTGAACGAAGCAGTCGTAAGTTTTTTTTTTTTAAATTAAAGACGAAATCAATTGTAGGAAGAACAATTTAACATAAACCTAGTACGAGAATAGGAAAATTGTTGAGACTGTGACTCTGACTATGACTATAAAGAAGTATTTGAATCGAATGTGAATATTTTTATGACTATCGTTCGAACATCCCCCTCTATGTAGAATACGTTCGTTCTTCAATCTTTTAGTATTTTTACAATCTTTCAAATTCAGGAAATCGGGAACTCATTTGGTATAATGCGATTAGGAACCTGCTCCTCTTTTACACATTTCGACTTACATAAATATTTGAAGATAAAAACTCATCGAGTAAGAATTTTAAAACTGATTGGGCATTAGATACCTTTAGAATTACTTTGAGGATGTAATTTTTGTTCATGCAAATAGTTTTGATGGAGGTCGAAAATTTTTATCGTTCTTTTTCTATCTTCACCAAAAATATCGACATGAAAATTTCTAAAAAACAGTTGCAATTTTGTTACTTCGTCAGATGAGTCATCGCAGTCTATAGAACCATCGCAGAAGTACTCGGCGGGAAGGCAAGCGCCGTCTGCGCACCCCAAGTGGGTTTCATTGGCGCAATCAGCCATATCTAGCAGCGGCTTTGGTATCACCGTCTCTGGAAATAATACATAGAATCACCTTGAGATGGCCCCCAGTGATGCCTCATGCCGTGTATAAACCTAGGGAAATTTAAAATTAAAATGAAATGAGAAGCAAATGCTCGCGTTTGGCGAAAATGTGTTATGTTACCTCTCGTTTCATTTCAAGTTTACTCGGGAGTGTTAGGTCTGTACACAACTTAAAAGGGTAGTGCTGGTAGAATTTTGAGACTCGAAGGGCCACAAATTAAAAATCGAGCTGAAGATTCTTTTTTTTTCGAAGGGGCAAGTTGAGAACCCACTCCTTTTTTAGTCCGTTAAAATAGGGATTTGGATATCTTCTTCGTATTTTTGACAAGTGAAAGTGGTTACCTAAAATTGAATCTTCGGATGACGAGCGTATTCCACTTACCATATCGTAAAAATAAATTCTGGCTCCAAGTTCACCGCGATGACCAAATAGGTAATATTATAAAATATTATAAGCATTGCAAGAATTGTTTTCTTAGTAGTACTAATACATATTATTGCGAAGTTACATAATAACCTGGATGTGGAAGCGGAACCATAATTTAGTTGGAAGTAGGAAGGAAATTACTCGTGCATAACATACGAATAAGTCAGCAATTAATTTATGCAACCGCTGACCGTGTCAATTCGGTCAAGGCTGTAAATTATCATAGAATTCATAATTACTTAATGATCATAGTTAATTTGGGTGATGCACTTGCATATAACAATGAAATTTATCCAAATAATTCCAAATAAATGAAGTTTGCATCCGAGGAATAGTTGTTTTTACCTGACTACCCAAAAAGCCGTCCTTGGGGGAGTAAGGTAAAAACAACCATTCCTAACAATGACGTTTATTACTAAATCGATGATTCCTATAATAACTACGTATTTAATGTTTTTCGGGCGTATATATGGTATGTGTTTGTTTGCATTTTTTAATGTTTCTTTATTATCTCCCTATATTTTGATGTGTAAGGTATCGATACCGCCTTCGGCGCCGCTGCCCTGCTAGGTAAGATGTATGTAAGTTGTTGTGGCTTGTGCATGTAGGACATAGGTATTATTCTTTCTGTGGTTTAAGTGCTTACAAGAAATGAAAGAAATCTTTTTCCAATGATACCTTTACCTGTAGTGAGATCGCAATTCATCACGTTCTGTCGCTTGTCGCATAGCTGTCTGTTAACGTCGAACACGAGTTCCGGTGAGCAATGGAACTCGAATACTTCTCCTTCCACGCAGAGGTAGTATTTTGCGCACTCGTCTGTCGTCCACATGTGGTCGTCGGAGCGATCGGGGTTTCTGTTGAAGAGCTTAGTATATTAATCTAAGAAATATTGCAGGCTTGCTGCGTCCAGCGGGTTATCTTTTAGTTTTGATGATGATTAAGTAGGTAGGTACCTAACCTACCTACATATATAAGTCAACAAGCATTTATGAACGAAAGTAAAAATGTGGGCCAAGGCGTGAGGCCAAAAAATTTCAATTGCCATCAAGACTTGTGTATTACTTTTCTCAAGCATGGCGTGCACATTCATGTAATACCATACTTACTATAAATAAATATTTTGGGGTAATTTCCAAATTTAGCGACTCGACCTATAAAAGTCGAATTTTCGTCGATGTGTGTTCTTGGAAAATTTTACGCATTAAATAGCGTGTTTAAGCAAACCTTAGTTTTAGCAGGTTAGTAATTAAATATGGCTCTCAGTTGCAGAACTTGCAGAACAACATCGTTACTGTAACGTAATGAGCTGTATAACTTCTTGTTATTTTCAGGATTTAACGGAGAGGTGAGACAAATTCGCTTGTGGTAATTTTGTCAGTGGCCACGGTGTCATTGTTTACGTATCTACATAACTATTTCCGTATAGACATTCGAAAAGTATGTTTTCTGTCCGTTTATTGTAGTTAGTCACAAAGGAAATGCCTAGTTGCAATTTCTAAGCTTTCTCCAACTGAAAGTCTGTGAGTACATAAGCAAATTAGTTACGAAGAAATTTCTTTGGATAATTTGTATGAAAAATTGAGAGTCACTGAAACTAACGAATCGATTAAGGTGATGGCGAAATAGATTTAATGATTCTAACTTTCTGCGCGAGCGCTTCTCTTACAAACAATGGTAACTCGGTAATGTTTGCGGATTAGACCAACAGCGAAAGTGAATTTCTCAGGCTCGGCTGTAGGAAATGGTAATGAACTGTGATTACCATCTGTCCGTAAATGTTCGGGTTTCAGCCTTCCCTCCAGCTTTTTAATTTGTCCGGGTTTTTTTACTGAGCTGGATTGATTTGTTTTAAAGTAATTTTTAAATGATATATAATATTTATTTTGAGTTAGTTTTAGGTTTTAATTATATTTTTTCGTAATTCTCAACTTTATCTAAAACTAGCTGACCCGACAGACGAATAATAATGTTCCTTGCGACAGACATTGTCCCGTCTTAGAACTATCAAACGCGCGAAGTTAAAATCGTCGTTAAGTTTTCAGAAATTTTCCAATTTTCTTAATTTTTCTTTCCGTAAGAACTTGCTACAAACTATTATAAAACTTTTAAAAAAAGATGCATGAAATCGGATAAGTCGTTCTCAAGTTATGGCTTGGCTTGAATAAGGATTCATTTTTATATACATAGATAGAAGATAGATATAGATAAATTACTTTTTATTAACGCATTAAATTACCTACTTTGAAATAAAAAAAATAGATTATGAATATTAAATCAGTACACAAACATACGGACATGGAATTCATAAAGACCAAAATATCCAGACTTTTTTTTGTCATGTAAATTTAGAAATATTAATGAAGGCAGTGCTCCCCAGTATTACCATTTCGAGCTTTGTCTCGATCTCTCGGCTAATGAGAGAGCAAAACAAAATTCAATGTAAGGTTATTATAATAATGATTTAGGGGTTGTGGTAGCTCACCCAGATCCTAAAATGTGTGGACAGTAGTAGCTACGCAGAATAAAGTAATAGTAGCTACTGTGGTATCCACAGTCAAGGTTGCAGCGAAAGTCGTGCGGGTCGACGGCCGCGATTCGCGGAAGCACTGCAGTGCATGCTGACTGCAGCGCGGTGCGATTTCAATCGCGTGACGCATCACCACTGTTATGCGATATGATGAAGATTTCAGGAAGGAAGTGTGGAGAGTAGTGGAGCGGAGTCGGAGTAGGTTAGTTTGGCTGTAAGTAGATGATATTCAGTATTCATTTATTCAAACCACAACACTACGCAGCTAAACTATAATAAAAACTAGGTCTTTTTTTTCTTGGCTATTTCTATCTTGGCCGTTTGCGTGTAGGGCATGTGTAGGGGCAATTTTGCCATTGGTGGAGGAGATACTGAAATTTTTCACAGAAAGAAAATAATCCTGGTTTAACAACTTTTCCGTTTTTCTGTATAATATCCGTCTTTTGTTTTTCATTTGTGATTTCCTTTTTTATATATTAGTGTAAACCGGTTTTACACTAACAAAAAAAAAACACAAAATTAAATGAAAAACTAAAGACGGATATTTACTATTGGATTGAATGAAATTAGCTACTGTTTTTTTAAATAAATAATAGGCTTGCACTTGACTGCCAACTGATGTTAAGCGATGATGCGGTCTACGGTGGAGCACACTTGCCTAGAAGAAACCGGGAATGAGAGTCGTGAGGAAATATCTAATGGAAGCGAGTAGATATCACATCACACACACATAGAGTGGTTTAGCGCACTCTACTTCGATGTTACCATGACAAAAAAGTCGCCTTGTGAAAACAGTTTTTTATCACTCTGGATCACAGAAGAGAAAAATTTTCTGGATCACTGAAGCTTAATGAGTGCAACCAAGTTGTGTGGACTCTAGAATAACTACATAATTATTATTATGTGGACAAGTGTCGGGGAATGTGTGACATTGTGTGTGAATGCATATTATTAGGAAGTTAGACTTATCAGTGCCCTTAGTCCCAGATTTGATAGTTTACGTAATCTTTTTTAGTTTTCGTCTTGTTCCATACATTGCTGGGCTAAAAGATATTCGAAAACATTTTTCGTATTAGAGTGAAGCAATCTATACCGCCGATAACTGCCAAATTTAGATCCTCCACGTTTCCGATAGAGGCGCTTTACTAAAATGTATGGAACAATACGTAAACGAAAAAGTTTTCGTAAACTATCAAATCTGGGACTAAGGGCACAGATCCGTTACGACTGAATAGATTTTGATTTGTGTGTGTGATCCCGATTATATATTGACATGCGTCTTGGATGTTTTTATGCCGATAAAAACACTCAAGCCTAATGGGGAAAATTTCTCAACGAATTTCCTGCGCGATTAAAGAAGGGGCATGAATCAATATACACTAATTTTAATTTTCTTTGAAGTAAGAAACGAGAAAAGCCTAATTAAAGTCGCCAACAAGCCGTGCCCAGCGAGTTAGTTGCGCTACCGCTGCCCACCAGTATTACCACCTAGCCGCGCAAATTATCCAGGCAGTTTTCACTTTGAACTTTCTTTTCGGCAAACCGATTGAGAATTTTGATTATGTAGCTGTCTAGATTTCAAATGACGATGATATCTTACTACTTCGGGATATATGTTTATCTATACTACTTCTTACAGTACCTACTACACATCGATCTATGTAGTTTAACTTCTTTGCTATTACATAATACCGTAATAGTCGTAATACCATGGGCTTGAATACCTATATTATTTCCTGCATTTTTCTTTTGTGTTTCATTAGCACAGGAAAATACACTAGATTAGGAAAAGAATACAATGAAGCTACATGTTTTTTCCATGTTGGCGCCAAAAAATCCACGAGAAGTTCAATATGGGATTCATTCTTAATTTTTACCCTGAATAGGATTTATTCACATTTATATGGGACTACCCTCGAGAATAGCTAACTATATCATATAAATATTAAAAAAAATATTAATATAATTAACCTATTCAGTCAAAAAAGAAGCCTAATCCAGTTAGTTTAAATGGTACCACCACAAAAGTCAGGTACCACAAAGGTAATGTAAGGTATCATAAATGTTATGACACAAGTGTAGGTATATACATATAGGTAATCAACGAATAAAACGATTATTTTCACTAAATATAATTGCATCGTAAGAGCATTACATAATGAAATATTTGGCAACAATTTTGTTGCTTTTGAATAGAATTTGAAAAATATAAATTACTAGCGACCCGCCCGCCCGCACACGGGTGTAATTTACAAGCGAAGCCTGGGTGGGTCGCTAGTTATATATATAAACCTTCCGTGAAAAAGTATCTAACTGATGGTGAAAACCGCATAAAAAAACTGTTGCGTGGTTTAGGAGGAGTTAAGCGGCCATACAGACAGACAGACGCGGAAAGCGACTTTAATTTATACTATGTAGAGATAGAGAAGAGATACAATAACAGTGAAACTTAACTCATAAATTTTATTGTAGACTATCCAAAATTTCTACCAGTAGAATAACGACAAAGTCGTGATGGAGTGTTACAATTCAAAATCTAACATGTACTTCCTGATCCATTGCAGGCTAAGACCGTAGCGGAACAACAGGCGGCCAAACTGAACACGCGACTGAATTACCAACCGCGCGACGAATCCGCCAACGAACCGGCTGAGGAGGTGTTCAGGAAGTACGAGACCGAGCTGGAGATCAACGATAGAGATAGAGAAGATAGAGATGTAGCTAGGTCATAGAATATTGCCTACATAGTGTTTAAAGGCAGTGTAAGTTTTTGTAAATTATATCTCCCTAGTTAAGTCATTTGACTTGGACTTGAACCGCGACTTATTATGCGTTACTTTGATAGTGACTGTGACTTATTTGATGATATTTAACAAAAACTTGTATTTTTTTTATTATTATAACACTTACAACAACTCGCAAATGGCGGATAATCGGTGTACATCGTAGGCATGATGCGCCTGGTGCTACAGGTGATCGCTTACCATCAGGCGGGCCGTTAGCTTGTTTGCCATCTATGGCATAAAAAAGGAACAACAAACCTACCTACATAAAAATAATAGAAAATAATAGGAAGCATACTACTACTACATAAAAATAATTTAATAAAACACACCACTGAATTAAATCTGAAGTCGGTTAAAAATAAACAGTAGATCGGTATTTATTTTTTATGTAGGTATGTACGACGATTACACCGGCATCTGTAAACCAATTTGCCTGTTTCTCTTTTTATTAGGTATGTAGAGGAAACTTTCGAGGTGGTCCCACAAAAATTTCATTGATTGCGGCTTAGTAGTTTTTAAACCAGCTCGAATAATATGGGTTTTTCGTGTTGTAATTTTTATTTCTGGTGTACACAATAAAGAGTATCTATCTGTCTATTATTTTACTCGAGCGCCTTACAATTTCGCTACAATATTAGGTACAAACTGTAACTATGGATGTAGGTAAGCATGTTTGTATGGATGTGTAAATAGGTCGTAGGTAATGTTGTTTCACTACAAATTCTAAAATAAAAACCGACTTCAAAAACCACCAAAGCACAAATATTGTGCCACTATAAAGAACAAAATAATATAAACGGATTTTGAAGTCGTAGTTGCCGCCCGACTTCTAAATCCGTGTATAAATATTATTTTGTTCTTTGTACAATGTTTGTGCTTTGTGGTTTTTTGAAGACTATTTTTTTTAAAATACGAGATGAATTGAGAACCTTCCACCTTTTTCAAAGTCGGTTAATAAACAGTAGATCGCTATTTAGTTTTCTGAAACCACTTTTGGTAACTGAAACTTTTTATGTTCTGCGCGCGCATATTTTTTAAACAGGCTTAAAGTGATGATCATACTAATATTATAAATGTGAAATGTTTGTTGGTTTGTTTGTTCCTCTTTCACGCAGCAACAGAGCAACGCATCGCCCTGATTTTTTGCACGGGTATAGTTCAAGGGTTGGAAAGTGACATAGGCTACTTTTCATCATCATCATCATCACCATTTTTCATCACTATGCGGGTGAAACCGCGGGGCGCAGCTAGTGATTAATAAACAGTAGGTACTTTGCATACTTTATTTTTGTTGAACAGTAAACAGTACCTATTGTAGAGCTATGTAAACAAATGAATATGAAAACAGTATACGATAGTGACAAAATTTAGAACCAACCTGTAAAATTTCTCGGTTTCTTCGCATTTTACATTCATTAGACTCCTTTTATTCACTTTTTTTCCTTCCACTCCTGTAAAAATTAATTAAACACCTATAACAAAGCACCACACACTGAGATAACTAATTTATGGACAAAATAATTTATATCTAAATAAATAAAAAAAAACGCGTGATTAGTAAATACCTAAGAAAATACACGCAATTGTAACGTAGATGAGCATTAGTGCTTGTGAAAGGAGCAAAGCCATGTTGCAGGCCCGGTTGCTACGGTGGCACTGATACAAGCATTGCTTGCTCGGACGAATGCAGCACAGTCGTTACTTTCTTCAATGAGAGCCTTGCTTGCGATTACGCGAACAAAAGAAAGGAAATAAATTGTAAATAATGAGTTTCCTTTTTACGCACAAGAAATATAACTTAGTATACCTACTTTGTTACGTAGTCAGATGTTTGCATGTTTTTTAGGGTTCTGTATCTCAAAAGGAAGAACGGAACCCTTATAGGATCACTTTGTTGTCAGTCTGTCTGTCAAGACCCTTTTCTCAGAAACGCGTAAAGGTATCAAGTTGAAATTTATATCAAATACTTGAATCTATCTCTTACAGCCATGAAAAAAATCAAACATACTCGATCAAAAGATATGACCGTTTGTGTCGCAAATGTTCGCACAGGTATTTGCGTTTTTACAAGGGAATCAAAACCTATATGGTATCTCCCGTTGACCTAGAATCATGAAATTTGTCAAGAGGAAAGGTCTTACAGCACATATAAAGGGAAAAATCTGAAATTCGTTAATTTGAAGTTATATCATAACAAAAATTGTTTTGCGATTACAAACTTACATTTTGTAGGTGGTATGTATGGAAGACCCTTATTGTCCACTACTAAGTTAAGTTTGTCCTTAAATATTTCAACTTTTTTTATTGGAACTCATACTATACATATTCCGGCATACGGTACCCTCAGAGCACGAGTCCTACTCGTGCTTGTCCGGTTTAAATATATATATATATATATATATTAGACTGGTTTGGCAACAGATTGAGGGCTAAACGATGAATGAAGTACTTATCTAATTTACACTGAGGTAGTATGTACTGTAAATATTACCTCATTGCTAATTAGTTATAACTTCCTACGTATTAAAGCCACAAAAGTTAAAATAGCTTGGTAGGCTTGGAAGCTTGTAAGTATAAAGAATATAAAGATCTCATACAAATAAAATAAAAATTATCTACTCTACTCCAAGTATTATGTTACATAAACATAGTAATTTACACTGTGTGAAGAAGTACTACTTCTTAAGCCAGCATAGATGCAAGTTACGTGTTTTGAATTGACACGCAGAATTTAAAATTTCATCTACTTAAAAAAGTTTCCCCGCCATCCACTGATTGGTTGATTAGTTACAGAAATACTAAGCTCGCTTACGATTGGTCTGTCTCACGTCTGTATCATCTGTGGCAGCGATTTCGTCCCTCTTCTCCTCGCCTTCCCCGGCAAATTGATCCAGCTGTCAAATTATTGCTGAAAGCTGTGAGTTGTTGTTTCGCGATTTCTGAATAATTACAAAATAAAGACGCTAGCTGCTGAATTACTAAACAATGAAATGCCTAAAGACAATATTGCAAATAGTTTTGTTGCTAAATGTGTGTTTTGCCACGTTATCACCACCTTCTGATAAAAAGGGGCAAAAGGGAGTGAAACCACAAGAGGGTCCAAGGAAGAACAATGTTTTGGACCGCAAGTTAGTCACAGAGACTCCGCTAGTTAAGGATATCCTCAAGTACCACGCGACGTACCATCAAGATGTTACTGCAACTAAATTCCGCGCCACGGTTCTGGGCTATGTTACTCCGGTAAGTAAATCCTTCCTGTTGATAGTAAATAAGGATAAAACTAGTAGGTATCGATTTTCTGGCAACATACTTAACAAGCTAATTATATTGACTTCATTACAAATGACCTTTAATTACTCACAGTTTTATAGCTGTTTTCATTCAAACTAATTAGTAATTGATAAAGTTTGGAATACTTTGACTAAAAAACATCTGTTTAATTCCAATCAAAAAACTCAAACCTTCCTCTTTATGTCTGTAACTATGCATGTTATTGAATGAATTCTGTGTGTAAATCATTATTTTTAGACACAATAAAATTAAACTTACAGAATACATCAAACGCAAAACAGTTTATGATGCTTAGACTAAATTCTAATAAATTATTTACTTGTCATGCATAAAAAATATCCATTTCCTCAGTGGAACAACAAAGGCTATGACGTAGCTAAGACCTGGGCGCCAAAGTTCAACTATGTGTCTCCAGTATGGCTGCAGATAAAGCGGCAGTCTCCCAACATTTACATAATCACAGGTCTGCATGATGTAGACCATGCTTGGATGAAATCCGTCAAGCAGAAGGGGGAGACCAATAATTTAAAACGTGAGTATAATTTTTGTTTCGCCCACTGGGCATGCATAGCCATTAAGGCCATTCCGCTTCATCTTATGTTTAAATGGACATTTACATGGTGTTAGACAGTGCTGTTCATATTTCATACAAATCATGGTTAACGCAATCGATATCGAAGTAGGTAAAGACAATTGTTTGCAGTCCATTTGTCTCAAATACAGAAATGTTTATTTTGCGATAATGAAATTTAAAGACAAAAAATAATCCAAATACAAGAAGAACAGCTCTATCTAAAGTCATGTAACTGCTCTTATTTCATACAAATCGTAGTCGCGATCGAGTACGTAAAGCTATTTTTTTGTGGTCAATTAGTATGAAATAAGGACAGCTCTATTTAACGCCGTGTACCAGGTCTTACTTCATATACAAATCATAGTAAACATTGTCACGATTAAGTAGGTAAACACAATTGGAAAAACTCGCACTAGGGACTATGTTACGGGCAACCATTAAGCTTACCATCAGGCTACCAACTTGGTTGACTCTTCAATCATTAGCATTTCGTAAAAAAACTTTCAAATTCCACATTTTATCATGAGTAAAAAGTAAACAGACTTATAGATCAACATGCTCCATCTTTGGCCACACTGGTGCTTACCATCTGGCGAGTTGTTAGCTAAAAGTAGGTCCCATAAAAAACTAACATGACTATCCATCTTCCAGTTGTCCCGCGCATCCTGTTCGAGAACTGGCAGATCACAGACCTAAAGGCATTTTTCACGGAACCAAGTTCCCACACGGAACAGAAGGCTCTGATCGAAGAGATAAAGAAGGCTTGCAAGCAGTGGATGTTTGACGGTGTAGTGCTGGAAAACATGTCACAGATTGGGAAATACGTCGACCGATCTGTTAAGTTCATTCAGCAGTTTGGTAAGTTTATTAATATGTTTCCCACTAGATGGACCGACGACATAGTGAGAGTCGCTGGCATCCAATGGATGCAAAAGGCAGGCTGTCGTTCAGTGTGGAGGTTAAAGAGGGAGGCCTATGTTCAGCAGTGAACGTCTTCTGGCTGATGATGATGATTAAAATGTCATGTTTGCCGTCACTACTATCCATGGACAATTTGGAAATACATAGTAAAGTCAGTGTTTGTGGGTAGTATGCACTGTAAAACTTCCCGGTGAGCATCAAAAATCTGGCTTCAACTAATGTTTCAACAAGTATATAAATAAGAAAAATAAAAATCCCCTTATAAAAGATCTGATAATCTTCAAACCGCTGAACAGATTTTCTTGAATCATAGCTAAGAACACTCTTGTTCAAGTCTCTTTAACCACTAGCCATGCGTGGGAGTCCATTTAGTGGCGGTGTTTGCACAAAGGTTTTCTAACATGTGGTTGACATAATCCACATAATGTGGTTGAGTGGCTCATCTTATGGACTGTCTAGTCGTTGTTTCCTGCATTAAAGACTTTTTGGGGGAATGATGGATTTGAGTGAGTGTTGATGGCCATTTGTCCGATCAATTGTTATTAACGCCTGTGTACCTCAAGGGTCTATTCTCTCTGCAACTGCTCTTAGAGCTTTTTGTATTGATCTTTGAGTATGCAGATAAAAAGTATCTAATCCAGTTTCTTCTATATTAGTTATGCTTTTATCTTCAGTCACACCATTGTGTACCATCAATTGAGTTGATGGTCAAACAGATTTATTTCCAATAAAAAAAAAAACATATCATAGTTTTCCCAGCATTATACTATTTCTACATGTTTGACTAATTTAACAGATTTTTAATATTTCGCTTTCAGGTCTAGAAATGAAAGAGGATGACTTGAGCCTGATTCTGGTGTACCCACCGTTCCGTGGGTATCCTACTGATGAGTTTTTCCTGCAAGCATTCAACGACATCTACCCTTACGTGGATGCAGTGTCTGTCATGACTTATGACTTCTCCAGTCCACAAAAACCAGGTGCGGTTTCTATCACACTTATTCGAGATTTGGGGCTCGGGATTGTCGTACCGCTAGAAGTGTAGTGTATTGTGCATTTTCCCTGCCATCATCTACCTGCTCCTGGTTCAATCTTCAGCCCTGCACCAGACTTAAGTACATAAATAAATTATATGCTGTTTGGATGCCATCGTTCAACAATGGTGAAGGAAAACATCGTGATGAAACCAGTATGTCAAAGAACCTAAAAAAACACTGTTTTAAACTAGCACGGTTGTTCACGGTTCCATGGTAAATATCCCGTAAATAATCATATAAGTTTAAAAAAAGCTCTAACACATATGATATTCACTAAAAAGCACGAGGCCAGCATGGTGGATTAAGGCCGGCCTTTCTCTGAGAGAAAGCCTGTGTCCTCGCAGTTGAGAGTAAATTTTCTATAACAGATTTTTGCTTTTTCAGGGTTAGTCGCATGATAAAGTTGTTCATAATGACAAGTACTATACAATGCTCCTTTTTTGGCATACCACCATTTCTGTAAAACCTGTAAAACGTCTATCCAAAATAAAAACAGCATTTATTCATCAGATAAAATATTTATATTTCAGGACCCAATGCACCCCTGCATTGGATGCGGTTATGTGTTGAAAAGCTGATTGACAACGATCCAAGTGCTCTGAAAAGATCCAAAATCCTGCTTGGGCTGAATTTCTATGGGAACTCGTACACGGCAAACGGTGGCGGCCCCATAGTAGGCACTGAGTATGTCGAGCTATTGAAAAACGCTAAAAGCAATCAAGCGCTGTCTTATAATAATAATACGGCTGAGAATTATGTGGAAATCAGGTATTGTAACTTATAAAATATACATTATCTATAGTCATCTCGTAAGCTCATAACTGACAAGCATAAAATTTGTTTATATTACATTAAATGGGTTTGTTTGGTTCCTTGCCTGATGGTAAGCTATGATGAACCTGAAGATGAAACCAGAACCATGCTTGGTCAGTTACAGGTGAAGGCCCGATGAGGCCTACAAGGTGCTACACCCAAGTCCCAAGTCAATTTAAAATTGGTTCTGAACTGGATTGGAAGCTTGGTCGAAGTTGCCCACATACGAGAAGTCGTGCCTTCCCAAAATTACGGCCGAGTATTAATCCATCGCTGGCGAGGTGGCGGTCAAACGCAAGCCTAAAAAAGCTAATCTATGTTTTTTTTGTCCATTACTGAGCTAGCTAAAGCCATTAAGGCCATACCGCCTCTTCCGAATTTTACTGTCATAAATATGCCCCAGTAAAGTAGTGGAGACTTTATTACAGGCTCCTATGGAGTTTTGGAATCAACATAAAAATACATGTTTTACCCCATTATATCACTTGAGCACATTCATGAACATTTAATAAATAATAATCCACCATTAGTGCACGTTTAGGAAAATAATACAATGAGGTGACAATTTTTTTCCACGTTGGCACCAAAACTCCGCTAATCTATGCTATAAATAGGTACCAACTTTTCGCTGACGAGAAGCGTTACGTGAGAAAGCAAGACAATTTTTTTTTGAGCTCGTTTTGGTGAATGGTAACAGGCTAACTAATTTACTACCATTTACCTCAAACGTATATTGTTTAAGAAATACCTTTCGTGTTTTATTTAGTAGTTGAGTTGGTGTCCTATTGATATTCTTCAATTTAAATTCCATAATTTTTATAATGTAATAGTCGCAATCCGACAAATTCGTTGTAAAAAAGTTAAATGTCAAATCCGGTGTCACTAGTTGTTTTTTTTTTCTTCATTTTGATTTGGCTTTGTATTTGTTTGTCTAAACACATAATACCTTATATACCTTCGCCGTTCCGTTGTGGGACTTGTGGGTAATATAAAAGATAATGCCCAAGCCAAGTGACATTGCCCACGATAGGAGATGGGACAAAAACCAAGATACTCAAGTCAAAAGGTAAGTGTAAGTGTTAGATTCGTATTTATTTATGGAGAGTCACACTACACACCTACATTTTGCAGTGTTTTTTTTTGTTTTTCTTTAGGCGACGTAGTCTAAATGTTGTTTTAGTTTTCTTTAGCCCTATATACATATTTAAAATAGTTCAGTGTGGAGGTTAAAGGGCAATGTCCAGCAGTGAACGTCCTACGGCTGAAATGATGATGATGATAATATATATTTGAATTCATAAATCAAACTTACCTAAATTAAAATAAATGTATACTGCACTAACTTAATAAATCACTGGTCGTAGGCATTGTTTCCAAAATGCATTGCCGCGTTGGATTGCATTACTGACTCGTTGCATAAGATACCGACCAGCATTTTGGCCACGGGATACCTCGAACAGACGCTTAGATAAATATTTAAAAATATTTTTGGCGCCGGGCCCCAAGGTCCTAAAGTTTACCTGTTAGGTTAAACTACTTCTTAGGATTAGAAATCTGGAATACATACATACCTATATTATATATTTTTTATTTCACAGAACTTCTCAAGGGGCTAAGAAAATATTCTACCCGACGTTATACTCAATACAGAAGAGGCTGGACTTGGCGAGAGAGTATGGCACCGGCGTCGCTATATGGGAGCTGGGGCAGGGCCTAGACTACTTCTACGACTTATTTTAAACATGTGATATTATTTTTAAGTTAATAAATTATGATTTTTGTATGTGGAACTTGTTGCATTTATTTCACTACTAGCTGCGCCCGCGGTATTACCCGCGTAGTGATGAAAAATGGTGATGATGATGATGAAAAGTCACTCTCCGGCCCTTGAACTATACCCATGCAAAAAATCAGGTGGATCTGTTGCTCTGTTGCTGCGTGAAAGAGGAACAAACATAAAAAAAAACGCATTTATAATATTAGTATGATTTCATAATGAAATATGTAATTAAAATTAATGAACTTTAATTACATATGAAATATGTCATTAAAAGTAATGAACTTTATTACATCATAACTTCTTAATTTCCTAATATCTAACATGAATATGCTAGAATGTCACCGGTGTTTTGGTTACAGTTGATTACATTCTACATATTTTATCTGTGAATTGTAAATGCTATTTTTATATCAGATTAAGATCCTTAAAACCCAAAGGATCAGTAGTTTTGCTCAATATGTTACGACTTTTGAAAACAAAATCCAATTTTTGAAGTTATGCTTCTTATGCGACTTGCAACAAGGTTGCGTTAAACGTTTAACGCTACCATGGAGAGAGAATTTTTCTCTCGTATGGTTACGAAATGCGTATCCTTTTTTTGACCTGCGACTAGCAGAACCGGTAGTGTAATGGTGTCGCTAATGGATTGAGAAGCCTAAAGAGCTAGGTTCGAATCTCGAGAAAAGCATGTTATTAAATTGTTTATATTTTTGCCTTAGTTATAATTTTAGGGTCCTTGTTGAAGTATAACTTCTTCCGCGCGGAGGGACTCCACGCACTATTTTTATTTTTTTTAATAGTTGCATACTGTTATACATGAGACGATTTGTAATTTATCTACAAACTACCAATTGGCTCAAATGTTTTAGCCGTAGTTAACATTCTCTATCTTGCTGTTACTGCTACTCTGCGTTTTCCTTTAAACTCCATCATAGACTGTGGCCCTTTCATTACTCGGCTCATTAAGTCCCAACACATTTTGGCTGGCAGGAGGCTAGAACAAAGAAACCACAATTAAGAACATAAATTTTTCGTGTGTCAAAACGCAGGCCATTTTTTAACACTCGTCATTCAGCGGTACTATGTACCGAAAATAAAACATTTATTGGCCATCCAGCGATGAGTCGGTACGTAAAACTGTTTTATACAAAAAAGTTGATCTAATAAGGTTTAACCGGATATACCGGGCGCCACGTACTGGAAAAACCGTAAAAGTATTTTGATAGTTTCAGCATGAAGGTTACATTATCCGGAAACATAGACATTGGCCATCTAGCTATGAGCAGCTAAATCTTTTGTTATAACCGGACGTTGAGGGCGCCCCTGGTGGCAAGTAGCTCGAACTTATTAACAAAAAGTTTTCACCAATGCGGTATTAGTTTCGCTCTAAAAATAATAGTTTTCGTCCTCCGTCCCCTAATGTACCAAATAAGACATTTTTACCACAGAAAAAAAAGCATAAGCAATACTTATCTGAATATATAGGAATTACGTTAGTAAAAGCCGTGGTAGCCCATTTGGGAGACCGCTAGACTTGAAAGCGTGAGGTCGCGGGTTCAAACCCCGGGCCCGTACCAATGAGCTCTGGAGCTTATGTACGGATTTTTATACCACTGGCTTCTCGGTGAAGGAAAACATCGTGAGGAAACCTGCATACGTATATACGGAGAAGAAATTCAATGACGTATGTCAATCCATCGGCCCGCACTGGGCCAGCTTGGTGGATATGGCCCAATCACCCTTTCGGGGGTAGGCTAAAAGTCCAGCAGTGGACTGTTAAAAGGCTGATTGTGATAATGATAGGAATTAGGTAAGTACTAACCACTTGAGAGGAAGCAGGTATCTAACCGAACCCGGCATAATACAGTTGACCTCATTCTTCCTGATGGAGTCAATCATAGTTTCGGCCACATAGTCGGGCTCCAACATCGGCATGAGACGCGGGGTGACTCCGTCAAACATGCCCGTGTTTATGTAGTATGGGCACACCAGGGTCGCGTGGATTGTGTTGTGTCCGTGAGCCTAGAATAGAAGGTGCAAATAATTTAAGCTTTTTTTATTAATAGGCTTGCGTTTGACCGCCAATTCGCCAGGTGTTAAGCGATGATGCGGTCTACGATAGAGCACGTTTGCCTAGAAGAAACCGATTCGTGATTTAAAGACACCCAGATTGTAACTATCGGGGAACAACTATTCAAGCAGTACTTTCCACAGACTAGCAGTTCGTACAATAAAAGTGGAATCAAAGGTACGGGTTTTCGAAATATCAACCATAAAGCGGTTATATTTCGATTTCTGGCAGTCCGATAGATATAAAAAGGGCAGAAGGGAATTAGATCACGCAGAACCGATGTACTCTCTCCGAAATGTAAAACAAGCTTTAGTAGGGTTTAAGTAAAACAAGTTTTAGAAACCGAAAAATAACAATAAAAACTGCTTACACACACGATTATTTTTATCGGTGTTTAAAAGAAACGTATTATCGGTTGGAAGCGCTATGTCGTCTTCCCTTCTAGCCACGTTTCTCTAAGAGAAAAATAAACGCGTTCGTTTTATAGATGCTTCGGACGCGTTGATGTCTTTTATACTAAGCATAAGTTATGAAATTATTTTTGTCCGTTTATTTTTGTTGTTGCACTTACCTGTCCATCAAGTGAAAAGCCTACCTACGCTGTGCTGTTTTCAGTGTGACGTTCTAAGGGGGAAGCCTATGTTCAGATTGTTCAGCAGTGGACGTCCTACGGCTGATGATGATGATGAAGACGGGGATGATGAAATACATAAACTACAGGGGCTTACGTCTACCTGTTTTAAACGATTCTGTTTAGGTGATGCGAAAAGTTGCGCGACCGCAAACCGTATCTCGGCGCGTTAAGGTTCACGTTCGCGGGATTTTCCGAACTGAAGAAGTAGCCGCAAGGCCTCAGACCATAACATTGCTCTAATAAGCCACTTTATCACTATAAACGTTCTCGACAAAGCACTTCAGAAATTAAGATAGCTTCTTATAATAATCAAAAAATCATAACCATATATTAATGAAGCTCTATTGCCGAGACCACCAAACGACTCCATCGGAAGACTAGCGCTGGTTAACGGCCGGCATTATACTGAGTTGGGGCCAATTTGTGACTTTATAACCTGTGTCTTTTAGGGATTTAAAAAAACGTAATCACAAATATACTTTTTTCTTTCTTTCTATTAGAAAGACCTCGATTTTTATTCTGTGCATTGGTGGTGCAACTTACCCTAAGCTCCGTGAAGAGGCTCTCGTGGAAGCCTACAGTGGCGAACTTGGTGGCGCTGTAGTCCGTACAGCGGTAGGTCCCAAGCAGGCCAGCCACCGAGCCCACGGTCACGATGTGGCCCTTGCCGGACTCTATCATGTCGGGCAGGAACGCTTTTACTGTCTGGAATAATAATTAAAATGATATAATTATTTAACAACCTTGCCAATACTTTTGTTGAAAACTAATAAGTGCTTTAGTTGTATAGATACAAAGTTTTTTACTAAGATATAATTTCCATTATTTTGTTACAGTTCACATTTATTCTTTCCCAAACGATATACCGATATAGCTAACCAATGCAATAAATTACGATGTAATTTAGAAATAATTAAAGCTCGGTAAGGTTATCAAACCATCATACTTTGATTCAACTTTTATTGTGCAAACTGCTAGTCTGTGGAATGCCCTGCCTGAATGGTGTTTTCCCCGATAGTTACAATCAGGGTGAATCGGTTTGTCTAGCAAGCGTGCTCCAAGGATACTTTTTATCCCGGAAAATTTATTATAATAAAAATTTATTATATAAAATTTATTAGAATCCCAGAGAACATTTGTGTTTGTTCTATATCTGGCTGTTGATATCTATTTATGTATGTATTTAAAAATATATAATTATGTATGTATATCAGTTTCTGGCAGCCATATTACAAGCTTTGCTTAGTTTGGGGTCAGATGACCGTGTGACAAAAATGTCCTGAATATTTATTATTATTCATGCGAGTCAAACTGCAGGGCGCAGCTAGTTACCTATAATCTACCAGTTGAACCGTTTATTGACTCCTTACCCAGTAATGAGAGAGTATGTTCACTTTGTAGGTAGTTTCTATCGCAGAGTCGCTCAGGTCCAGAAGAGTTTCGCCGAAGACTGTTCCTGCATTGTTGATCAGCACGTCAACTTTGCCAACCTGTCAAATGATAATGATGAAACAAAAAACTAATAAACGGAGTCGCGTGTAGATATGAGGATAATTTTTACTTATTTTACCAACTTCCGCTGCTGAGAAAATATTACCTACTTTTAAGTACTTACTTAGGTATCTTTTTAAGAAGAAGAAATCTATATACCTGCCATTTAGGTTTGAGAGTACCTATTACTACAATATTAAATATATTTAAACTAGCACTAAAATATAAAACAAAGCACTAAACAGAATATTTAATTAGCACTAAAACAAAGCACTTAAATTTATATTTTAGTGCTCTGTTTTATATTTTACATGTATGTACTTAGGTAGTGCATTTTGAGAACGATGCCGGCCGGCAACGGTTTATTAGTTTAGTTTTATATTTTAGTGCTATAATGTAGTTTGTGTTTAATTGATATTGATCTTGAGTATTTTTAGGTAGATATTAATTAGTTCCATTAATTTTTCTTGTTATTTTATGATTTTTCGGTGTGTTATAGTTTTGGCCTGCCTATTGCCACTTCAACGGGCAAATCTCAGCAACTATGTCGGTGACTGTGGTTCTTTGGCGAATATCCTAGTTCCGGATTCTGTCGCGCAAAGAAACTCCGAGCTTAGCTCTCTCCGTTGCCCACTGTGCGTTTCTGAGTTTGAACATCGCTCCAAGAACCAATAACCTATGGGGAAGAAAGGTTCTTGAGTTGAGACCATACGAACCGGACGCGCCTCCAACTAGATGGACCGATAACATCGTGAGTAAACGTGAGAGTCGCGGGCATTCGGCCTAGTGGATGCATATGGCAGGCTGTCGTTCAGTATGGAGTTCTAAGGGGGAGGCGTATGTTCAGCAGAGGGCGTCTTCTAGCTGATGATAATAAATAAAGTTTTGTTCCGATAGTAAAAACTTTGAGATATTGTATTACTTTAAAGTTATTTTGTATATTAAGTACCTCTTTTTTAACTTTTTCAGCGGCATCGTAAACCGCGCTGCGATCAGCGAGGTCTACGATGTAGCTTGCGATCTCGTAGCCCTCTTCCCTCACGTCTGAACAGGTCTTCTTTAAACCTGCAAAACAAACATTTTTTTTTCTTCGTATTGTACGGGAATTAAGTAAGATTAACCCAAAGGCATCCCGGACCCGGAAAGGCATTGGACCCGGGTATGTCTGAAAACTGCGACCAGAACCACCGGAGGATGGGCAGCAGCGTCCTATTAGTACACGGTGAACGCACTGCGATCCCCAAGCTGCCTGCCAAGCGTGGGGATTATGGCAAAACCCCTCTAACAGGGAGGCCTTTGTACAACAGTGGACGTTTAATGGCTGCTGCTGATGAACCCAAAGGCAACGATTTTTGCAAAGCAAGACGGAGACGCACTACCACTTTAAAAAGACTGCCACTTGCGGTTTTTTTTTTAAAGCAGTTGGGAATGTGCGTTTTTTTTGTTGTTTATAATTGGTTTATGACATGCAACAAATGTTTTAGTTCATTCGGGCTTACTTAAGAAAGTCTGCTAATCTATGCTAAAAAATCCTTTGTCAACTTCTCGCGGAAGGAAATTTACACGCACGAAAACGAGACGAAACAAAATTTAATTAATTCACGCTTAATTGACAATTATACAGGTATATGTACCATTATACATAAATTAAGTAAACAAAATACTGTTTTTTTTTACTAATTTTGAATTAATAATGCTTCTCTAATTCTAAAACCGGATCTAGTAGATTTACCAACTGGGCACTAGAGCAAGGTTGTCCACTGTTTAATTTATACTGCACCACAGCTCCACTCTAAAATAATTCTGCCCTTTTAGTGTGGCGACCTGTGGGCTAAGGTCGCCACACACCTTTTGTGTGGTACCCTGACGTTTTTAGTTGCAAGATTTTAAAATGGCCTGAGATGGCTTTGACTCTAACGTGAACTTTGTAACGCAAGTCGGTATGATAAAAAAAAAATATGAGCACACATAAATAAATCATATGATAGCAAGGCAAGCGAATATAGACTTTTACGCTTTTCAATAAGCTCAGATCTTGCGCTTACCCATTGACACAGAAGACATAAAGGAAACTTAGTTTTACTCATAATACTTACAATAACACTATACTCACCATCTTTATTTATATCCCAGACGACTACCCTCGCTCCCAACCTGGCCAACCTCACAGCCAGCAGCCTTCCCACCCCTCCTCCTCCCCCAGTCACCAAAACCACGTCCCCCTTAAGACTTTTCATAGGCCTTATAGCATTGGGCACTAAAGTCCAGAATAGAGATTCTAGCATGTAGTAACAGGAGAGTATCAGAAATAAGACGGTGTCTTTAGCGATATTGAAAACTTTGGACATCTGGGACGGAGTGTTGATTTTCGTTCCTTCTAACATGTTGATTCTGTAACAAAATATATTATAGATAATAGTTTAAAACTTAGTTAAAACATACCAAAGGGTCCCAAACTCGAGAGTTGAATTCGGGTTCTGAACTTTGGTGAGTTTGTACACTTTGGGGACCTTTACCTAGTTAATACTAATTAACAATTTAAAACTAATATCATTAAAATATAACGGTGTTAATTAGAGGCCCTATTGCACAAAGCGATCTTTACCACGAAACACGGCGGTCCTATAGTTACAGAATTTAAAACAAAGTAACATTTTAGAAGTAACAATTTAAATGTTGCGTAATTATAAAATTTGACGACAGGCAGAAATCGAACCTGTGGCTTTTGGGATAACGTCCCGAGCGCTCTAAGCGCGGCCTAAAGTCACGGCCTGTCAACCTCCAAATTCATAAGTTGTTCTTGCTACCAATCGAAGCGTTGGTGACGCCATGTATAATTCTTGCTACCTGCAAGTAAGTTGCAAGTTTTTAATTGTCTATCTATAACATTCAAATAGGCGAGGAAATTTGGGGGAATAAATATTTGCGGAATTAAATCATAGCATTGAAATATTTGCCCGCTGTGCGACTCTGAATGGAGAGTGGAGAGAGCTATGCTCAAGAGTTTCTTTGCGCGATAGAATCCGAAACGAGAACCAGAGTCACCAACATAACTATTAAATCTTGCAAGTGGATGTGGCAATGGGCAGGCCACATCGCTTGAAAAATCGATAACCGATGGGGAAGAAAGGTTCTTGAGTGGAAAACACGAACCGGAATACGCAGCGTAGGTAACTAGGTAGGCCGACCACTAGATGGACCGATGACATCGTGAGAGTCGCGGGCATCCAGTAGATTCAGATGGCAGGCTGTCGATCAGTGTGGATGTCTTTTGGCTGATGATTATGATTGAAATATTTCAGTTAGAATAGCTTATATAACCAAGTTTATCTATTGCATGTTTCTTACAGAACTTCCACATAATTCTTGTGTGTCATCCACACAGGATCAATGTCTAAGACATCTGAAGAATGTCTGGGTTTCAACAGCCTGCCAGTCAATAAGATCAATATTAATAACGACACGCTTGATAGGATCCAGTTACTATGTAACATATCTGCCATATGCAATTTATATTTATACTATGCAATTTATATGGTTGCCTTACTCTTCCAGCAACGGTAACATTGTATGAACTCATATAGACTTTGTACAATGTTACAGTTGCAACATGTTCACGATAAAAGAAGCCAGATCTTAATTATCATCATCTCCTGAGATACAAGGTATGGCTGGTGCAGCGGCCAATTCAGCGGAGCAGTAAAAACTGCGCAAATGTGCTAACCTCAGCAGTTACATATTTGGACGTTTGGGGTCGAAACATTGGGCCATTAGGGACCGGTAGCTCACCTTATTGTCAAAAATCTTTCAGAGCGCCTGGTTAATGCGACGCGTAACCAACATGCTGGCGTTTTTGTGGCTCAACGCAAAAGTATTGCCATCCAGCGTGGTAATGCCGCCAGGATGCTGGGGACACTGCCAAATGGTAGTGGGTTTGAGCATTTGGTTTGTCTCTATAGACCTCCAACAGTCTCCGGGCTGTCCAACTGTTTTTGTGTAATAGGCCAAGTAGTTTAAGTGATTACTATTTAGAGTTAGCGTATTTTGTTTAGTTAATAAAGGCATTTTGTACCTAGTGATTCGATGAAAAATATTGGCAAGAATCCCGGAGAAGAGAAGCCCAGAACGTCAGAGACGTAAATGGCCGGATGACATTAAGAAGTGACCGGATTAAGTTAGGTCACAGCATCAACAGAACGCAGAATGTTATTACAAGAAGTTTTGCCTACTGCCTTTCACTATGAAGATGGAATTCAAAGTTTGTTATGTTGATTAGATGAAAAAAAAAGAGTTGAATAACTACTAATCTAAAAGATATCTATCGTTCACTGGTTTAACGTCGCAATGCTCTGTGCTTGTGTGTGCATTAAGTACGCTATGGTCTGTTTATTCTCCCGACTGTGGAATAATTGACAACAATTTGTAATAGCAGGAAAATATACACCTTAGGTTTTACTTGCTATATACCTATCTTCTAGCTTTAAAGTTGTCTTGCAACGTTACTGTTTGAGCTTGCAGCTTAGAGCTAGCTTGGAACTAGTAATTTAGATATTTTTATTGATTATTATAGGAATTACAAGTCAAACAGCATAATAAATTTAAAATAAATGATACGATATTTTTTTTTGTACAATAATATTATCTTCATATCGAAAAAGTAAGGTAGGTACTCATTTGTGTTACTTAGTTTTTGACGTGACCATATCCATTAAAATAATGACTTCGTGATGGTAATGACCCTTTGCATAACAACCTGCGAGATGGCTGTCGTTCACATGATACCTGGGTAGTAGGTATCATGGTCGTTCACGACTCCGACGCGCGAATTACCTACAAACTGACAGGTACCATTGCAATTACCTGCAGTGGCTCAAAACAAACATCGGTAAGGTAACATGAACAGAAGAGAAATCTGTTAACGCAGTCAACACCATTACCCATGTACTTAGTCTGCGTTGTGATATGTTTACCCACTGAGAGAGTGGATATATTATAATGCGTTTGGGGTAAAAGGTTGTGTGTTCGTTTGTACGTCTATTTGTTCATTGCGGTGGTTCTTTTAGCAGTTTGATCAAAACATTTTTAACTGTTTTAAGATATTACCTTTTCTGAAGCATTTAGTCAATTAGCGATTACGTCAGCAATATTTATTTATTTACTTTTTCTGCAAAATTTACTTAATTCTGATTGGAACAAATATGGCAGAATACTACTCTTTGATGGCAGCTGAACTTGTCTTTAACAATAAAGAAACCTAGATTTAAAAAAAACCTTAAACCAATGTTTACGTAAGCATAGGAATGGGGGGGGGGGGGGAGGGTGCGATGTATGAGGTTTGCTTACAAGTAAATAAGGAGTTTTAAGGTGGTATACGTTTCAGCTTAGCATTTTTTTTATTAGCAAATAATGTAATGTGTATTATAGATAAATAGCTTTACATGATTTTGTAAAGCATAAAATCAAATTGCGTAAACATCATGATCGTTTTCAATAATTATAACCGGCCTAGCTACAAGGACAAAAAAACTGTTTGAAATTTGAAAAAACCAAATTAAAATCGTTTCAGCCGTTCGGGAGCTACGATGCCACAGACAGACACACAGAAATTATATATATATAATAGAATTATAATATAATTCTATTATTTATACATAAATAAATCCCGATATTTATATTATAAATATCGGGAGGTCATTCCACAGTCTTACCACTAGTTACCACGGTAAATATCCCGTAAAAATCATATAACATTAGTGAACAACCGTGAAACAGCGTGTTATAAATTATTTTCATGTTATTAAATTATAGTTTGTCTAGTAATTAAATTGATATTATGTAACAAAATTAAAGCAACAAGCTAATTATATGACCTTAGGCAAAGCATCTGTTGCACAACCTCTGAATGCAGTGGAATATTTTTTGACATTCTAACTATTAGCTAGGTAATAACGGGTAGCGGTCTAAGAAATAACGCTGTGTTGCAACGTTCTAATAACCACTCATAATAATGACGCAGGAAAGGACGCTGGTCTCTGGGGAATTGAAGAAAACCTCGCAGTAGAATATTGATGGCAACACATCAGGGAAAATACCACAATTTCAAAAGCATTCTTATATTAATCATACATCGAGCTTTGTCTCGCACTCTTGGCTAATGAGAGAGGAGATAAATGTCAATGTAAGATTAAAATAACAATGAGTTAGAGGTTGTGGTAGCACCCCAAGGAATTACACTAGTACCTACTTACCATTTATAAAAAAAACACGGTAAATATCCCGTAAATAATCATATAACATTAGTGAATAACTGTGATAGTTAAAACAGTGTTCTATTAACCATTTATCTTTGTACTTTACATAGAACGGAGGCTAAAGTACTCAGACTAAAACTAAAAAATAAGTTTATATTCAGTTACTTTAGGAAGTTTCAAATTTTACGATGGGTGCCAAACATGGAAATCTATAGTCACCTAGGTACTTTATGTCAATATTTAAATACAGAGAGTATGTAAATCTAATTTTTTTTTGTTATTTCAGGGTTGGTCCCGTAATAAAAGTTGTTCGCAATGATGAGTGCAATAACCTCCTTTCGGCCATCCACCACCATCGTACCATGGATATATACCTAGATTAGGTGACCATGGTGTCAATGTATGGACCAAACATTCTGTGTATATATGAAGCAGACTTTGTCTTGTCGGTTATAAATATAAGACCACAGCAGCAACAAAATAAATTTAATAGTAGGTACTTATTATTTCCCTGTAGGTACTAATAAAATAATTATGCACCTCTTGCCGTTGCGTTACAAAATTACTTCATAATTCTAAGATATAACTAAAGTTTACTTAACCGGTAAATGTTCTCGTCTAGAGAAATAAGTTTTAGAAAGTTTGAATAGAAAGTTATTTGTTTATATGCGTATACATTCTTGCATCTATCTTTGGAAGTCTAGGTTTTTTTAAATAAAGAGCGGCAAACAGGCAACCGTTCCGCCTGATGGTAAGCGGTAATCGCCGCCTATGGACACCTGCAACCTAGTGGCTTTGTCAGCCCGGAGAGATGTTTATAGATACCCTTCTTGAAATCATGTTGATGCAGTCCATGTTGAAGCTATGTGGGAAGACTCGGGTTTTAGACTTCTAAATTTTAGTTACTTACAACAAAAAAAAAACAAGAATCTAATGCCATTTTCACGCACTGTATATCGGTATGCTTATTATTACGATTAACTTGAAAATGCGTGATTTTGATCATCAAGTCATAATTGTTTTTGTAAGTCAGTAAAAAAAATAGTATATTAATTTAAGCAACAATAAATAGGTCATTTTTTAAAGTTGCGCTTATAAAATGCGCCCCTTAATTTAATTACAATCTAAACTAATATTAATGTTACGCAAATACGTTATTTAATTCTAACATAAACTTCTACGTTATTTTGTTCTTCTTCTACGTTATGTTATTTTAAAAACGAAGAATGTTCCAAGAAAACGCTTTTCTTATTGTCTATACCAGTGTTTTTCAATCTTTTTAACGACGCGCCCCCCTTAGTATGAAAAACATTTTCGGAACCCCCTACCCTCCACTGTTTATAATATATATTTTATTATATTAGTAATATCAAATACCAGTGGCTTTAGATATAACAGGGATTATGTTTGGCAAACACGAGGTGGAAAAACTCAAAAATATACGTCTCTCTGACAATTAAGTACTATTCAACGCAGGATAAGCGATATATAGCCAAAACAGATCCTCATCATATTTTTAAACTTTGTTTTTTTTCTTTTACCGACCCCCCAGAGGGCGCGGCCCACACGTTGAAAAACACTGGTCTTTATTAAGGGGAAGATATTTTGAAGAAATAGGCATAGACAAAAATTAAAAATATCAAAAATTACGTATAAAGGTCACATAAAATGCTCTATTTTTTATGACTTCCAGTAAACCTGTTACCTTTTTTTTCCGGCACAAAATCCAAATAGAACCAAGTCAAAAGAACAATAAACACAGCCAATCAGAACGCGATTAAAGGTAGGTCGAGTGACGTGCGCGCGCGCCGCTTGGGTGTCAACTGACTGCGCCTGCGTCTAGCGTCTTGCTTTCACCGATAACGGTATAGCTACTGCTTTTCACGTCTTAGACTGAATGAGAGCTATGATATGTAGGTCAAACACGTTTGATGCGTTCGGTAGAGAATGCATTTACTGATTAGTTATTTACTTCACTCTATCTCAATTTCTATATAGGAAAATCTTATGAACAGATAGAGATAAGTTGGTCTCGATTTGCTCAGATTCGTGAGGTAATTAACTGTGGTAAAAAATTCTAACAAAAATTATTTTTTCGTAACAACTGTTCAACTTCGATATATTAAGAATTTTGCCGGATTTTGTGTCATAAAGCTATCACAATCCTTTATTACGAAATTTACGAATAAGGGTGTACGGGACCACCGTACAATCGGTTAGATAATTTTTAGCGGAAGGTTTATATATATAATAAAACTTACACCCGCAATAGCCAGGGTGGGTCGCTAGTTGGTACTAAAATGCTTATAAATGTAAGTTATCGTCGTATCGTACGGTGGACCTGATCGCGTCAACTGCTTTATATCTTTTCTACTCTACATAGTATAAAATAAAGTCGCTTTCCGCGTCTGTCTTTATATCCGCTAACTCCTCCTAACACACGCAATGGATTTTGATGCGGTTTTCACCATCGCGATGGTGAAAACTACTTACATGTACAAACTTAAACTAAAAAGTAGAGTAATAACAGTTAAAACAGAGATTGAATGTCCTCATAAAAACCTTTGCTGATGGGAACCACAAACTAACACGTTATCTGTGTATAGTTTTTTTTTGTTTTTGTTGTTTTGGTGTACGCTGAATCAATTTCAATAAAATTTATATGGGACCCCCTCTGAAGTATGACCTACCAAAAAAAAAACAACGATTCATTATTGGCGGAGTAATCGCGTAACAAATATACAAAAAAACATACTGTCTGAATAATAATAATAATTATTCGGGACATTTTTGCACACACAGTCATCTGACCCCAAACTAAGCAAAGCTTGTGGTATGGCTGCCAGAGACTGATATACATACATATATATAGTAGTTTTAAATGCATATTTAAATATATATTAACATCCAGAAATAGAACAAATACAAATGTTCATCACATAAAAGTTTGTCCTAGGCGGGAATCGAACCCACGCCCCCAAGCTCAGAAAGTAGGTTCACTACCAACTGGACCAACGGGCTGTCAAGAAACGAAAGAAAATGAATTGAGAAGATCTTTTTTGAAGTTGGTTAGAAACAGTGACGTTGACAGAAATAACTTCTATTGCCTTCACAGAGTGCCTTAGAATAACTCGCAGCAGTTCTCTTTTCAAAACCAACGACAATGCTTATTTGAATAGCGTCTAGATCTTTGTGCCAACGCTGCACTTACGACAAACAACGTGAGGACAATGTGCCTCGAGCCTACAAAAGGCTCTGATGAGCCAATTTGTATTCAGTTGCAGTAAAATTCTCATTAACGGAGGTCGCGCGTGCTGATTATGTATTACTTAAGGTACTCAAAACCCTTGTAATAGTAAGGACAATCTGTTATCACCTGAGAATCAAAGAAGATACAGTTTTATTTATTGTGACATGGCCTTTTAACATGCTGTGTTACGGTTAGAATATATTTTATGGTGTTGATTGTATCATGTGGGCTAGAAGACATTATTTATACCACTTGAATAACAAATGTTGCAGCATAATGAGATAAATATAATCTGTTTATTGTGTACACCAAAAATAAAAATTACAAACAGATAGAAAACACTTACGAGCTAGTGCCACGAGATGTGTTGATAAATATTTGATAAATACCTAGATATCGGATCAGCTGATAAATGCTGCAAAAATAGACTATAAGCTCATAGTAACTATTAAGGTAATCTGTGAATTTAATCTACATTTGTTGCAAGCTAAATTGGACATTGTCATAATGATATAAAAAAATAAAAAAATATTCGGGACATTTATGCACACACGGTCATCTGACCCCAAAGTAAGCAAAGCTTGTGATATGGCTTCCAGAGACTGATATACTTACATATATAGTTTTAAATACATACTTAAATAGATATTAACAACCAGATATAGAACAAACACAAAATTTCATCACATAAATGTTTGTCCTAGGTGGGAATCGAACCCACGCCCCCAAGCTTAGAAGGTTCACTACCAACTAGACCAAAAGGGCTATCATATCAAGTAAGGATTTAAATGGTAAAATTTGTATTACACATTATCTAATAACCTTAAACGAACAATTCTTGTGAGTATATATACATTTATTTCGCGTATTTCGGAAACGGCTCTAATGATTTGGATCGTTATGGTATTAAGATAAGATTTTACTTTTTAATTTTAAAGATGATTTTCATGAGAAAACGCAAAAAAAGCCTGTCACCGAGGTACTAACATTTAAATACGACATAAAGATAAAAACTAAAACAAAAACATAAAATGACTTAAAAATAAATACACTATGATAAAAAAAAATAAGAAAAAGTGGGCAGTATGCTGGCAGCATTTACGTGGTATGAGCCACGTTAAATGGCAATGCTATTTTTTTTACCAAAGTAGACGCCAGCTTTCCGATCACCAGCCGTTTCTGCCAAACTTTTGGCCAGCGCAAACCGTAGTTAAGGTTCATGTTCGCGTGATTTTCCGAACTGCGCGGTTTTAACTTTAGTTTGATACCGCGTAAGCAGTTGGCCGTAAGGCCTCAGGTTCCTATACAAAATGAGGTAAATTACTTCCGATTAGCATCGTAGTTCAAGTAGTTTTCGAGATTTCCTCATGAAACAGTGAGTGAATCAAAGAAGAATAAACGTAGTACATTTACATCGATGGAGTGAATGAATGTATTTCTCTTTTATAATGACAGAAGATTATTGCCGTCAAAACTTATTTGAAGCAGAAAGACTATGATACCGTTATAAAGCAAGACAAAGAGTAATTCCGAAGATTGATTTACAATGGAAATACCCATGAGTTCTGTAAATTATGTGCTATAATTACATGAAAATCTGATTTTGATCAGGTTATTAGTTGTAGAGCCCTAGCCATGAAGCCTTTGCGGGTCGATACTGGTGCTGCCATCTCATGTCACATTTACAAACTAGAATATCAGAGTCTTGATCAAGCTCTAAGGTAGATGATAGGTAACTGAGGCTTACATAAACCAATTTTACCGATCACGAAGTTGTTTGAGTAAAACGCAGATGGCGCTTAATACACCTCACCATTATCAACCATCATTCTTTGACGATGAATACATAATAATTATCATGTTTCCACTGCTGGGACAAAGGACTTCTTTCAACACCTTCATATACATACATACCTATTATATCAAATATGAAACTACAGTTTCATAGAAGTTCATAGTAAAATAAAAGATCGAAAAAAACAGCGACTCTCACAATGTCGTCGGTCCACCTAGTGGGAGGCCTACCTACGCTGCGTCTTCCAGTTCGTGGTCTCCGCTTAAGAATCTTTTTCCAGTGGATGCAAAAGGCAGGTTGTCGTTCAGTGTGTAATACACACTCATAATCGATGTTTTATAAAGATTCAAACCGAACAGGTTTTATATTATAACTCTAGATTAAAAAAAAAACTTATTTAATAACTTTTATTTACTAATGTATTTCATATAATTATTGTCACGACAATTTACTTATGTTACATAAATTATGTTGCATAGGATTTTTTTAGACGATCAACTTAATTATTTAATATATCATAATTAACCTAAAAAATTTCTTCAACGTAGCAGGGGAGCACGGATCCCTGAAGCACAAGCAAAGCTTAGTTTAGGGATTCGAAGCTCATTAGTTGATTAAGGCAAATTTCGAGAAATATACTAACCCATCTATTGTGCATGCATTTATAAATGTTTACCTATATGACATACTCGTGTTTCGTGCCAATAAATTATCTTAAATTATCTTAAATAAATTAAATTAAATAAATAAAAAAGTGTGGAGGTTAAAGGGGGAGGTCTATGTTCAGCAGTGGACGTCTTCTGGATAATGATAATGATGAAAAAAAAAAACAATAATTTACAATTTGATCATATTAACAGTATAAAAATTATATCTAAACAAAAAAAGACAATTACACCAACCTTGATAAACTAAATGAAGAAGCAGCCCGTAAAGTACCAAGAACGCTGGCTGCATTAGCGTTGAATAGACAAAATAAAGAAATGTATATTTATAAGTATTACTAGCGACCCGCCCGCCCAGCTTCGCACGGGTGTAATTTACGTGTAAAGCCGGGGCGGGTCGCTAGTTATATATATATATAAACCTTCCGCGAAAATGTATATATCTGATGGTGAAAACCGCATCAAAATCCGTTGCGTGGTTTAGGAGGAGTCAGCGGCCATACAGACATACAGATAGACAGACGCGGAAAGCGACTTTTATTTATACTATGTAGAAAAGAGAGAGATAGAGATGTATATGTGTATTTTTTTGACAATTTGGAATCCTTTGAAATTAATCTCCCTAAAAGGAATATAGACCTTCATTTAATTTTATCAACAAAAGTTTACTCTCAATTTAATATTTTATTGTGTTTTTGACCTTCTCATTTGCAGGAACAAAAGACATCAACGAGCGCGTTTTCGAAAAACTTGCTTTTATTAATGTACATTTTTTTAAAAGGTTATTATTTGAGTTTTCCTGCATTCACTTTACCTTTCAAAACTATTTTAAGTAAAGGTTGCCCTTTTTAATGTTTTTTGTTATTATTTGTGTACATGTCCTTAGCCTTTCGGCCTTGTCGTTTTCAGTTATAGGTAATTTTTGATATTTATAAACTTAATGATATTAAACAATTTTATTTTAATTTAATAAGATATTCCTTCTGTAGGATAATAGCTTCTTCCTCCCTTCGTTCAGGTTTACATTAATAGGGCTAGTACATGGTTAGTACAGACTTGGTAGAGTCCAGGGGCGGATCCAGGATTTAATTTTGGGCATTCTGAGAAGGTTCGCGTCGAAATCGAAAAATTGAGTCGAATGTATGGAATTGCTAGGTGTTTTGGGGGGGGGGGGGCATGGCCCCCATGGATACATGACTCTACCATTGGATCCGCCAATGGTAGAGTCATTTACCATACATCATTATTTTGGTGCCTTCTTTAACTGTACTAGCCAACGCCCGCTCGAGATCCAGTCATCAAGTTAATAAAATCTCAAGCCCGGCGCAGAACTGCCTGACCGGGGCTCTATTTTTAAATCGTTCGTATGATTTTGCAGAAAAATTTCATGCGAAATGAAAGATTTTGTATTGATAGAAAGCAAATTCGAATGGTCGAAACTAAACGTTGCGATAGTGAGTGATATGATTATTTATAAAATCGAATTTTGTTTGGGATTTCGTTTGAAAGTAAGTTATTTCGCATGATTTTCCATGATATTTTCGTGCGAAATATCATACGAGCAATTCAAAAATAGAGCCCTTGGACACTCTGAGCGACTAAGTACTGCGTACATACCATAGTACTGCGCAAGTTGATTAAAAATTATTGCCAGTACTAGTAAATCATTTCACAACATTTCTAGAGACATCCGTCATACAGTCTACCGAGATCATGGACACTGTAGTGTTCGAAACGTCAGGAATTAAAATTATATAATACACGCGATAAATTCCGAAGTTTAATTTCAATGTCTAACAAGTTTCATGGAAAACCTTGAACCGATTTCGGTCCCAAGTGGGCTGAAGTCGGGATACCACGGCAAAATAACCCGGTCAAGTGCGAGTCGGGCTGGTGCACTGAGGGTTCCGTACCACCACATAACTTGTTAGCTACTAAAGTACAAAAAAATTGTGCAAAAGACATCCCATCACCGCCAATTTCGTTATTACTTTTTTTAATTTCCTAATTAATTCAAATAAAAAAAAAACGGTTCAAAAGATACAGCCGTTTGGGTACGGAACCTTAAAAAGCAATTAAAGTTAGGGCAAAGTGCTCAAAGGCTCCGATTCCGAATATCCCTGTAGTGTGAACCCTCAGACAATGTCACACTTGATGGACTGTACACTTACAGAGCGCCCTATACAGCCTGCACTCTAAACCACCTGAATAAGGCAACAGTGCCATTTCGGGTGGCCAAATTCAAGCCCAAAAACGTAATTTAAAATTAAATAAATTGTTCACGAATAATAGACTTTATTTTCTTCTTTAAAACAAAAATAATAAAATTACATTTCTAAATAGCCATAACTTCAAGCGGTTCCAACTTCTATAAAACAAAAATAATTAAATTAGGTTTCTAAAAAGCCATAATTTCAAGCGGTTTCAACTTCTATAAAATAAAAATAATTAAATTAGGTTTCTAAAAAGCCATAACTTCAAGCGGTTTTAACTTCTATAAAACAAAAATAATAAAATTAGGTTTCTAAAAAGCCATAATTTCAAGCGGTTTCAACTTCTATAAAACAAAAATAATTAAATTAGGTTTCTAAAAAGCCATAACTTCAAGCGGTTTCAACTTCTATAAAACAAAAATAATTAAATTAGGTTTTTCTAAATAGCCATAACTTCAAGCGGTTTCAACTTCTATAAAACAAAAATAATTAAATTAGGTTTCTCTAAATAGCCATAACTTCAAGCGGTTTCAACTTCTATAAAACAAAAATAATTAAATTAGGTTTCTCTAAATAGCCATAACTTCAAGCGGTTTCAAATGAGAAGGGATATGGAGCACGGTCGAAGCTTAGGAACCGACTGTTGCACATCAGACCTTCGAATACATCACAAACTATCACATTATTTGATTTTTTTAAAAGCAATGAAAACTGGTTTTAACCATCAAATCAAATAGAAATATCTATAGAAAATTTATATTCTGTAATTCCGTAAATATCTGTATTTTGTATTGAAATATACGGCTTCTTTTGGAACATTTTAGCCTACCCCCGTGATTGGGCTATATCCACCGCGCTGGCCCAGTGCGGGTTGGTGGATTCACAATACGCCATTGAATTCCTTCTCTGTACGTATGCAGTTTTCCTCACGATGTTTTCCTTCACTGAAAAGTCAGTGATATGAAAAATGCATTCTATACAAGTAGTTTTTCATAAAACTAGCCCAAGTTTGAGAGTATAGATTACTAACACAATAAACAATTTTAACGTTGTGGTTTACTTATTTAATATGCCTCTTGAAAAATTACGCCCTTATTTTTTCGTTTACGCCCGAAAATCTAGATACCTAAAATTGAACGAAGCATTTTGTAATAAAAAAACTCCCGAACGAATTAAGTTTTGCAAAAAGACTTAAAACACAAGTTGTTAAGCACGATTCAGGGAAGCTGCCTGCGAGAGCGTGCTTGTAAGCCTGTAAGCGAATTTTCAATGACGATGTGTATTTATTGTCTTAAATAAAAATGAAAATAAATTTACTTCTACTTGTTTATCATTTATTTTTTGCACGTTCACTGAGAAGAACTTGGTGTCAGAATATTAAATAACATAAACATTTGATCTCTGAACTTGTGAATTTCCGACAGGTATTATGATTAGTTGTATTTTGATCTTTTGCTTTGTCTTTATTTAAATACAAAGGAAAGACAAAACTATACCAAAATTGGACGGAGACTGATTAAAACAATAATTAAAATTAGAGTGAATAGATTTGTTATAGATCAACGTGTGCGATTAGTGGCCCAACGTAGACATATCATGCAAAAAAAGATATATTTATTTCAGGTGTTTTAGCATCATTAACAAATTTATATATAGAGTAAAATTATTTATCCCAACTTACTTATTGTACTTAAAGCGGAAAGACACTAGAGATTCGTCAAAAAAGATTTTGGATAAAAAAAGTTTTTAAATCGAGTTTTCAATATTAGAAGATGTTCAAAATTTGGCAAATGCGATGGTAAACATGTTTTGTTTAAGGGCATAAAGTCGAATATCTGTCCGTCTGTCTTTCGGTCCGGCTTAACCTGATAGCCAACCAATTCATCATGCAGGCCGCTAACTAACCGACCGGATCATGCGAAGTGGAGGAAACGGTAGCTGATTACAGCAGGAAAACGATCCTCGGCTCTTGTTAGGTTAAATTAAATTATAGCTATAAATAAATAAAAAGCTATTGTTTAAGTTCAGTATCGATTTATCCGCCACTTTTATAAAAGGATCATAACTTATAATTGCGTTAATCCATTCCATTACAATGAAAGCAACGTCAGACAGACGCCAGTGTTGATGTACCTATTTATCATAGTGACGCACCATGTTCCCCTTTAGGCTTTAACAGCCATTGTATGGGAAGCCACCCCGAATTGGTGTAGCGTGAAGGTCGCAAGCGGGCTCGGATGTCGGCGGCTGCGCGCGCAGCCCACGCCGCGCTCAGTCTATCTGCGGAGTCGCGACCCAGCACCGGCCGGCTCGCTGCCCCACTGGCACCGGCGCGATAAACAAAAACATTCACATTTCGAACACATTTAAAATTCGAAATAAAACCGTTACAGCATTTTCGTTTTAACAAATAGTGGTACGGCCCGATCACAGAATATCGATAAATTTTCATCGACTTTCCCAACATTATCGGTGAGTGATTTTTGTTAATGTTTAATTAAATGTTGATTCTGTGTTAGGTAAACGTTTTCGCATAGTTCACGTGCTTCGAAAGTATTTCAAGGAGATCGTGGGTCCGCCGGCTCTGCCCGTAGTACTCCACTGAACATACATTTCGCCACATATCGTTCAATCCCAATGAAGATTACTTATAATGTTGATATTTGCCGACTGCATTAGCACATGAAATAAAAACGACGGGAATTAATTCAAGGCTGTGGTAATGAGTTATCAGTGTTTTAACCAAAATTGGGAGAGTTATTGTTATGCCTGAAATACAAATTTACTGAAATGAAACTGACTGGGTATGATGTAGAACAACACCGATAAAAGCACAATTTTTACCTATCATTCACCTTCAGGCAATACTTCCAAACAGTAATTCATCGCAATTAATTACAAATTTATCTTCGTGTTTGCTTACTGAAGCTACAAAAAATAAGACGCATTTAAGCAACTTCTTTGTGTAACAAGTTAATTGATAGCCGATACTGTTAACAAATATTAGAATTTGCAGGTTTTCAAGGTTGGTCAAGTCTATAAAATAGCAATCTATACATTTCTTAATCTCTACGCCTATTGCTACCAGCCGATAGGCCAGCCCGAATGGACAGATGCAGAATATGCAGATATCGATTATGAAATAAAATAACATAATCTAGTAGTATTCAAATCGAATCAAGGGCAAATAATTATCTCTGTTCGTAGTTTTCGATCAAGTTTCTGAAATTGCGAAAGTCGTTTCTTTACATTAAATGGCCTTATGCATTATTTTTTTGTGTCTAGGTCAAATCTCATGAGCTCTAATAAGGCATTCAAATATAAACCTACATGAACCTCTGGCATCTTACAAGGCTTCAATGGAATACTAAACATTTAATAGGCTAACAGACAGGTGTTTGTTTTTTTAAATCACTGACTAAATGAAAAAGTACAATAAAATGTAATTAAGTTTAATACTGCTTACAAAATTCTGAGATATAAGCGTTTAAAGTTTTTTGTAGGATTAGGAAGGGATGATCTGTCCCTTTCCTGCAAAGTGAGTTTCAGTACAAAATTTGTATGGCATACTTAAAAGTGACGTCATTTATAAGTGTAGTGCGCTCTTTGTCTAGCAAGACATTAAAATGCTTATATCTTCCACATTGAACACATTTTAATTTTATGTTCGGTGATCGGCTTTTTTTATGGTCAGATTTTTTATAAGACTATAAAACATGATCAATCCGGTAGTCTATTGCATGTTTATTTTAAGCTTAATTAGAGTAGGTATGAACTCTAAAAGATATACGGATTGAGAAAAATATCTAAAGCAAAGTCTTAGGCATAAAGGCAGATTGCATGCAAACTCAACGGCTTAGAACAAAAAAAAAACCTCTTATTCGTTTTAGATTGTAATGATGCACTTGTGGCTGGTTCAGACTAAGCTCTTTAGTCTTGAACATCGGCGCAAAGTTGCTAGTCTGTCGGTTTTCTATCGGATACATTTCGGTGAGTTTGCATCAGATCTGCATGATCTAATTCCCTCCTGCCCATTTTTCTACCGGTCTGCCAGAGGGGGCACGAAAAATCGACACCGCTTTATGGTTGATATTCCGAGAACCCGTACGAAGCGCTTTGATTCCACATTTATTGTGCGATTTTTATTATCTGTGGAATGCGCTGCCTGAATGGGTGTTCCCCGATAGTTACAATCTGGGCCGTCTTCAAATCACGAGTGAATCGGTTTCTACTAGGCAAGCGTGCTCCATCGTAGACCGCACATTAGGCGAGTTGGCGGTCAAACGTAATCCTATTACTATAAAAAAGAGGTTTAATATGTTTTTTGCAGGTACATAGTACCTAAACCTTTTAAAAGACAACGTACAGTTGCGTGGTCAAGAAAAAATTGTGAATTCTTTATATTTTATACACATAGTGCTAATTACGTTGAAACAGCATCGGAATTTTATTATTCGTACTACTTTTGAATTGATAACCTTTATGTATGTTTACCTACACTGTTATACACTACCTGCTAAGTCGTGTTAACTTAAAATAAATAAATAAAAAACTAAAAAACTTAACCGCGTCGCAGGACTGTAGGTCTATAGGTAAGAAAAATTACCACAATAAAAATACTTTATTTATAAACCATGGCATGTTTACTAGTAATATAAAGAACCTTCAACATACTTAATTTTTTGTCATATTAATAGGTATTTCACTGTTCTGAGTCAATATTTTAAATAGCATTAAAGTATATTATTTTACTACGATTATTAATTGCGCAGGACTCATTGATGTACAAAAACATGAATGTTGGGACAAAACTCACAAAAAAGTACCCTGGGGCCTTACGGTTACCTGTTTCACGCTATTCTGTTTAGCTGATGAGAAAAGTTTCACGACCGTAAACCTTATCTCAGTGCGTTAAGGTTCACGTTCGCCTGATTGTGCGAACTGCGCTGTTTCAGCGCTAATTCGAGCCCGTGTTAAGATTTAGCCGTAAGGCGTGCGATCCTTACTTTTCTTATATACCTTTACCGACCAACTAACTTAAGGGCCAGAATACCGGGTGCTCGCGTATTTGATGTTTGTTAAAGAATTAATGGGAAATCTGTTTACCCCGTTCTGGTGTCATAATAAAAAAATATTTATCGTAAATATTTTGAAATATTAACATTGCAAAATGACCGAAGCACTTTTTTCAAAAGTACACAGGAGATTTAAAAAAAAAAAAACGGCGCCGCGCCATATTTTGGATTTAAATTAGGTCGAGTAGAGGTGAGCTCCCGATTCTCAAGAGCCTAATGCTACAATGGTTTAGTTTTGGCAACAAAACGTAGATTCACACTCTACAGATAACCTCATGATAGATTTGATTCGAAAAAATTTGAGCACTGACCTAATATCCATAGTTTTAAATATCATTGGCAAGACTTCAAAAGAGTAGTATCTACGGTGGCGTTTTTAGTTGTTTTATTTACATTATATTCCAGGGTTACGCGGAAAGGGTGTAATAAGCCGAAAGGAGTACACAGTACCCATTATTATACACAACTTTAACTATGAGACCAACTCTAAAATCGTGAAAAATATCAGATGTTCCATACATTTTGTCGAATGTGAAGACCGCTTTCTAAGGATCAGCTAAAAAAAATCGCGATTTCCGAGTTACTTTCATATTAAATATTGTTTATAATGATGGGTACTGTGGACCTCTTTCGGCGTACACCCTTTTCGCGTAACCCGGATGCGTATAATGTGTTTATTTATATTTACTGATGATTTAATCTTATGCTGATGTTGTCTTCTTTTTTGGTTCATACTAGAACGAAATGAAATTGTTGTTGTGAAAATTAAAACATCTTACTCCAAACTGGCTCGCGGTCACTGGCGGTATTGAGAACTGTGTCATTGACTGATAGAAGTTTCGGTATATTTTTGAAAGGCCGCGGACTGCTATTTGCTACTGAACTTGAACATTCGCTTTCGTTTTGCAATCGTGTAACTGACCAGTGAAAACCTTGTAAAGTTGCGTCCCCACTGGGTACGCGAGGCTCCGTGAGACTTGAGCCGCGCGGCTAAAGCCGGGTCTCCTGTGACCTTATTTTTGGTAGAATTTGCCCCTAACACGTTTTCTAACAAAATGGGGGCATGTCCTTACTGTTTTTGTTTATCCAATCCAGTCGGACAACATGTTAGCATGTTTTTGTTTATCCGACCTAGTCGGATAACACGTTAGCATGTTTTTGTTTATCCGATCCAGTCGGACAACATGTTAGCATGTTTGTTTATCCGATCCAGTCGTACAACATGTTAGCATGTTTTTGTTTATCCGATCCAGTCGGACAACATGTTAGCATGTTTTTGTTTATCCGATCTAGTCGGATAACACGTTAGCATGTTTTTGTTTATCCGATCCAGTTGGACAACATGTTAGCATGTTTTTGTTTATCCCCGCGCTTGCCAGAGGGGGGAAGGGAATGTTTATTTTACCGTTGTTTTCTAACATAACAGACGTGTTGGTCTCACTCGCTTATGCGTATGCTTTGTTGCCTATGCCGAAAATTCATTATAAAATAGGTACTCACCTATTTTATAATGAATTTTCGAGATAAAGAAAACACGCTATTTTTGCATTGTATATAAAATAATTTCCAGAAAATTGAGTCCGTCTTCCAAGTCCGAATTTATTTTTACAAAAGAACCTAAGCATTTAACATAAACTTCTTCACATTTTGATTTAAAAGTAGCAGGAGACCGCAATGTTTTGTTAACATGTTATTCTAAACATGTTTTGTTATTTGTTTTGTTAGTATGTTAGATCTTTGGCGCATCAGGAGACTCGGCGAAATAAAGCCGCATGCCTAAGCCACACAACAGCATTCTTACTTTCTCACACTTTTAGCTATAACAGCATTGCATTTTCACACACAGTAGTATCTAAAAAAAACATGTTACTTATTTAGAAGGCGTTTTTACATTACAGAGACAGTAGCATGCGTTCTACCGAAGTTAGTTTTTCTCTTGACTTCACAACGTCACTTTCCATTGTTGTGATCAAAAACTAACCCATTTCATCTTTAAAAAAAATATGAAAGTCACGCACGCAAATACAAAATTTTCAATAGAACAATCAATGAACGCAAGATAAATCACGAGTGAATCGGTTTCTTCTAAAAAAGCGTGTTCCATCGTAGACCGCATTTCAGGTGAGTTGGCATACAAATGCAAGCATATTATTAAAAAAAAATAGATCTAAATAAAGACGAGAATGTCATCAATGCGTACAACGCAACAATATGCGTAATAATGAGAAATGCGCGGTTGAACACCAAAAGAATCTGTTTTCATGGTAAATGTCCCATTAGAATCTAACAAGACTGGCAGAAGTATAGGTACTGGGGCCTTACCTCTAGTATATGTGATGAAAAAATGTTGCACGACCGCAAACCGTATCTGGGCGCGTTAAGGTTCACGTTCGCGTGATTTTCCGAACTGCGCGGTTTTAACGTTAGTTTGATACCGCGCAAGCAGTTGGCGGTAAGGTCCCTGGCCTCGAATATAAACAAAACTTTGCTACACATATAAAATATTTTACTCATTCTGATATGCAACTTTCCCAGTATAATTGCTTCGACAACGTTACTGATCTCGAGTTTGAAACGTAAACTTGGTGAAATATATCTGCTAATCAGTTTCATTATAAATCAGATTTGTTTTATTATTTGATTCGTTGCAGTCGATTTCGAAGCCAAAGAGGGGCTGTCAAAGATGAAATATTTTTACCTTGAAATATTGAGTTAGTGAAACATTAAGATGGCGCTAACAAGAAGTCAAATGTCATATGAATTTTAAATATTCAGGTAGTGTTTCTTCCTAGTTTTAATATTCAGGTAGTGTGTAGTTCAGTGTGGAGGTTAAAGGGGGAGGCCTATGTTCAGCAGTGGACGTCTTCTGGCTGATGATGATGATGTTGATGGTTCTTCCTCGTAGGAGTAGGTACACATACGGTAGGTATGTCCTTCCGACGGCAATACAGCGAGTTGGGTAACAGATGGAAGGCCGCCCGGTCGCTGCGCCCGCGCCGGCGCAAGTGCGCCAGTGATCGATAGTTGACAATCATCTCAGACTCGTTGGGATCGATATTTAGATTAGATTAGAAAAAAATTGATTAGAAAAAACCGGTCGTTTTTTAAATCTAGTTTTTTAATTACATTTTCGTATAGTCTTTAAGGTGCGAGTGTTTCGGTCTCTTTATCAGTTTATTCTAAGCAAGCGTGTTGTATCGTAAATCACATAATCGCTTAATATCAAGCGAAATGGCGGTCAAAAGTAAGCCCATTATTTAATTTAAAAAAAGTTTAAAAGAAAAACCCCTGATGATTTGAAAATTTTACTTTTTATTTTTCGACTATTCTTATTCTTTTTGTAAATACGTAGGTAAACGTACCTTTATACTTACGTAAAAATAAGTTTAAAAATATAAAATAAAAAACGAACTAGAAAATTTGGCTAGCGATAAGTAATTGAAGTTTCTGCAGGAAATTGCAGAAAATGTCAATATAACATACAACGTTTTATCGATACCTTGGAGAAGTTATAAGTAATCTTGGATATATGAAGGCGAGTTAATCGAGTTCTAAAGGGTCGGTAACGTATTTGTGATGCCTCTGGTGTTACAAGTATCCATAGGCGACGGTGACTGCTTACCATCAGGCAGCCCGTTTGCTTGTTTGCCACCTATGGCATTAAAAAAACCTTAAAATATATACTGCCATTTTTCCGAACAACAATTTTTTTTTCATCATAACCCAAGCGTTTGGCACCGGCATGGTAAATTATGATAAATTATACTTAAAAAATTCTTGCGATCAGCCGCTACGGTGAAAGTAGAGAAAGCCGCAAAAAACTCGACATACAGAATCATACAACGGTGATTTGGCCAAACCTCAGAACTGGTTTGTCTTCATCAACTTGGGAAGGTTTGATGGGAGGAGCAAGTGCATTGAAATGACGTCTGTTAAATTGACGTCTGTTGACCTTTGTCTGGTCAAATAAAATAACAATAATGTTAAGCACAGATATACACAACAGATCTGTGATGTTAAGTAATAAACTAACTTTTAGAAGAAAAAAAAAATATTTCAAAGTAATACAGTAATTAATGTATTATGCAAACTTACATTTAAAAGTAGAAAAATTACAGTTTAATAAGAGATTGGAACTCCTCATCAAAACTTTTGGTGAAGGGATCCACAAACATAACGTCATATGTTTGGTTAATGTTGATTTTTTCAAAAACTGCTTAATCAATTTCGATAAAATTTATGTGGAACCACCACTGAAGTATATACCTACCAAAAAAAAACATCAAATCAATTTGGCGGAGCAATCGCGTAACAAACATAAAAATACACAGTTAAATTGAGAACCTCCTCCTTTTTTGAAGTCGGTTAAAAATTCTAAACAGCACACCTACACAAAATTGGTTAATATTAATTATTATTTGTTGGTCAGAAATTATTTAACCTGTCCTTGAATAACAAGGGATCTAGAAGATGAGATTTGATATTTAATTACATTAATATTATATCCATGTCCATTTAGCAGCGCTTAAAATTAAATGCACATAATTAAGTAACAGTATATCTATTAGTTCGTTAGATATCTATTCACGAATGAAACAAGTTTTTATCTGCGATATTTCATATTATCTTAATTTTGTTGCAAACTTAAAGACATCAAAAAAGTTTAAAAAAGAAGTCGAACGTCGAAAGTTTAGAAACTCATAATTTGCAAACGGCACACCTGATTAAAAATATGTATTGAGACTTATTTTCATTTTTAAAAACATTTTCAATGATAGGAAATGGAATGGGGGTGCAACCAAAATCATTTACTTATGTAGTGAATATGCCAGAATCTAGACGAATCTATTGACACCTCATTTATTAAATGGGTTGAAAGACAGTATTGAGGCTGTAGGTGGAAACATAGATAGATAGATAAACTCTTTATTGTTTACACCAGAAATTAAGATATTACATTCATGGCAAAGAAACCATTAAAAAACTAGTGCAACAACTGCGGCTTTATCGCTAAGAGCGACAACATACACATTTCATACGATACCCTGTATATATATCCGTACGTATGTTTCTTTTGGTTTCGCTGTTGTTGCATAAAAGTATAAAGTCTTACTTGCAATTTTATGTTTTAACAAAGTTGTAATTATAGTTGTCTCTTGAAATAGACATCACTCACAGCATTTCGCGTGTCATGTGGAGAGCAAATTAGTGCCTCTCGCGCGCTTTCTCCACTCGCATACTGTCTGGAAAAACTCTATAGTCAGGTAGAGGCTAGACGAGGATTTGTAATCATAAGTATAATTACACACTGACATTAATTCTGTTGAACCACTCTCTCTCTCTCTCTCTCTATCTCGGCACTAAAATATCAGGATTTATTTTTATTTCATAAAGTGAGAAAACAGTGGCAACGATATTAGACAACTAGTCAACCGATTCAAACAACTAGGGCCCCAGGGCACGCACCTCTTCTGCGGCGCCAGGGCAAGTCTGATTCCCCACTCCCGGCGATACAGACAGCCCAAGGTGAGGTTCGTACCTTCTAGATGCCCTTGCGCTAGTCGCTCCAAAAAGTTAGACCCGACACCAATTGCCAACCTAGTCACGATATCGAGGCCATCTGAGGCCAACAGCTATTCATAAAAAACAATTTTAGAGCAGTAAAAAAATGTTAGCTTAGGAAATGATACTAACTACAAAATCGAACCTATTAGTAAACGTCGTCAGATCACACACAGAACGTGATATAGGTACTTTTTTAACATGCATTTACTAAATAAACAAAATACAAGCTAACATTGAATCTCTCAACTATTTAGCTTATTATACAAAAAACATTTGGATTACCCACAGATATGCCTACTAAAAATTCACAGACGTTATTCTAAAATCACCGAAAAAAGGCGAAAACAAATGTCCAATGAACTGGCAACATTTTATTAGACCAGCTAATATTACAATTATCGTCATAATGAATTAAACAAAATCTATTGTAATTCGTTACAAAAAAATAGCCCTAGCTTCGCACGGGTATAGATTATAGCCTGTCACCCGGGGATAGTGTAGCTTCCCGTCAGTGAAAGAATTTTTCAAATCGGTTCAGTAGTTTCGGAGCCTATTCAATGCAAACAAACAAACAATCAAATCTTTCCTTTTTATAATATTAGTATAGATAGTATATATAATAATAAAAAATATACATATAAACGTGGCTTGAAAGGATGACGTCAAAATTTACCAGTAGACAAAAACTTGAAATAATTGGACTAAAAACAATAATATCACATAGCATCTAAGCATAAACATTACCTTTGTACTGTTACATAATTGGTCTCTATTTTAATACACCTAGCTAAGTAGTTATTGAATATTTTCAGCAAGTGTGCATCGCGAAGTCATAACATATAGGAACCATATAGGTAGGTTGATATTATAATTTTATGTTCTATTCGAGTCAGTGCTATTTGTAACTAATGACTGCCGGTTCAAAGCTTCGTAAATATCAGCGATTATATTTGAATCGATGTTGTAATAGAAATTTTAGTCAATATACAAATAATACGAGAATATTACACCTTTGCTTTGATTGTCTCGTTTGTATAATATATTTTTTTGAGGATTCTGACAGCATATCTGCTTTCTTCGTCAGATTTGGAAGAATATCGTATACATATAATAAAGAAAGAAAAAACCGATGGCCCTGTAAAGTACACAGTTCAAAAGTCATCTGTGATGATTGATGTAAATTAAAATCACACAAAAATATGAAATATAATGACATCCATTCTGTTTTAGCCCTCACTAAACTTAATCAATTAGACAGGAAAAATTACTTGCATCTCTTTTCATTTCAATGTGTGAAAAAAGGATGGCAACATTTTTGAAGCTGTTAAATTTGGTTTAGCTTAGAAACCTTAGCTTGAAAATGGTTTAACAGAAACGACTTTATTGGCACCATAGACAAAAAATATGATTCTTGTTAGCAAGCATCGCCTTGAGAAACGTATCTGTCGTATGTTTTTCATCGATTAAGATTCTTCGAATAGTATAATATTGGTATAATAGATATCTGTGCTTAATATGAGAAAAATTAAAAAAAAAAACCCATAAAAACCACGTAACATATTAGATATAGTAAGTAAGTAGATACGTAACTAAAAATGACATTGAATTTAGCACAGCACTTCATACGAATGAAAATGAAAAGAATAAACTTTTTGCATGCGTCTGCATTTACTTACATAAAACCTTACACGTCTATTTGTATATTTATTTATTTAGCTAACAGAGTCTACTTCATGATATTTTAGCCAAAATAAATAAATTACGCACATCGCAGTCTCTAAAACAAGTTTATATTCGTTTTTATATCGCTTCGTTCATCGTTCACGTCTCTCAAGTGATTACAGCAAAAAATATGACGTCTATGCCGAAGTGTAGTTGATAATAAACGACTGGTTTTGCAAGCTTGTTTATACTTATTTGAATTTAAATTTTGAGTAAAGATAGGCTATTCTAACATAGTATACTTAGTGATCGACTTCTACGCCGCAAAATTTCAAAATTCGTCAATTGTTATACATATTTAAAAGCCCGTTGGTCCAGTTCGTAGTGAACATGCTTTCTGCGCTTGTGTGTTCGATTCCCACCTAGGACAAACATTTATGTGATGATTATTTGTGTTTGTTCTATATTTGGGTGTTAATATCTATATAAGTATGTGTTTAAAAATAGTTATATATGTATGTATATCAGTCTCTGGCAGCCATATCACAAGCTTTGCTTAGTTTTGGGGTCAGATGACCGTGTGTGAAAAAATATACCGTTAATAATAGGCAAAAACTTAGTGACCAAACCGATAAATATATCTTTTTGTTTAAAAATCTATAATTACATAAATAAATAACATTCACATACAGAAATCATGTCATAAAAATAAACAGTGTGGACTCGTACTTTGCTTATTGTAGTTATTTAAATTTGCCACGGGCCGGCGGAGAGGAAAAACTCGATTATTGTTATTCGTTTTAATTTCGAAAGTCTGGCCAAATCAAGTATCGAGATATCTTTAGTTTGTAAACACGTTCTTGGTCTTTTATTTCTGCTATTCAGTGTTCATTCCATCTAAATATGGCCGCAGAGGAATTTAATTTTCATGGTCATGTTCACGAGATTTATGTCAGGCACACATTGACAAATCTATTTCTTTGTCAATACATACTCATCATTATTTATGTGTACTTAGTTAGGCATAAAGAACTAGGAACTAATTATGGCTAATAATGTGTCGTGGAAGTGTTTAAGCAATGACGTTCTGTATTTAAAATCTTTTAAGATGAGTAGTTATTCAAAAGCGACCTTAAAGGTTGACTTCCGTGCATCGGGGCCGATCGCAGTCGTCGTGCTCGCACGCGTCTAACGCGCGCGGTTGATGCGATGATACTTCGCACTATGAAAATTTATGGCGCTGGATTCGAGGTCTGCGGTAGACACATGCGGCTGACGATTGACGTCGCCATACATTTTCAGGTCGCATCAGCCACGCGCGTTAGACGCATGCGTCAGACGCACGCGGCTGCGATGCACGAAATTCTACTTTTACCTCTCTTACCGACTTTGTACGCGTTGACTTTCTTATAAACTTTGAAACCCCATTCTATTTGCTCCTTGTAATTCGGCCTTTTCCAAAAGCCTTTCTTAGTGGACCTCTACACTCCATAAAAATTTACTTGCCAAATTTCAGCTTTGTAGGTCGAGTATAGTTTTCGAGATTTCGTGACGAGTCAGTGAGTGAGTGGTACCTATTTTGCTTTTATATGGGTACATAGACTGGATAAGATCGTTTTTTTTTCATTCTATACAAAATCAAGAATATTCAATTCATGGCTTTAAAAAATAATGTAATGTAAGATTTTTTTGAAAAATGCTTCTAAACTCGCTCGTATCATTTTGTAATTTTTCTGTAACATAGTATCTAATTTATGTTAATAATCTAAAGAATCTCTTCTTCGAAAATTTGAATTACAGGCCTCGACCATTGCTAGAGTTGCTACATTGGTAGCAAAGTTTTGTCTCCTCTGATTATCTACATGCGTAAAATACTTCAATGTACAATTTTCTTTTCATATTTACACAGCTGTTCATCAATGTTGTCAAAAATCATTATATTATGCCAAATTGTATGAATAAAGATGATTTTATACGTATCAGCGCAGCTAGGTAGTAGATCTGTGAGCGCAGCAGACGCCTAATCCACAGAACGCGTCGCATTCAACAGAATTCTCACTAGCAACTTTTCTAATCTGTGGCAATTTATAACAATCCAGTTTCTGTCATAATGCCTGGCGACAGATTTTCCTTGTCATTTCCGTTCTATTTACTTCTCTTTTCTGTGGAATAGACTATCGGTAAACGCGATTGGAAAAACTCACACTTGTCACTCTAAGTTCAGACGCTCGCACTCTTATCCATTCCAACTTTTTAGTATCTCAAACTCAAAAAATCATAACAACAAAGCTGCTGCTCTCAATGGACAGCCAGCTTTACCGTCATGGTCTGTGAATTGATGTTGTCATATTGTTGCCAGAAACTCCGCTATCAGCCATGTTCGTGTTTCACTCGCTTTCGTCTGGCGCCGTCACACGCTGTAATTTCGGATTTCCTCATTATTTTTTTGCTATTAGCATGAAAACTATGTAGTAGGTTCATATTTTAAATCATCATCAGCCAGAAGACGTCCACTGCTGAATATATTCCTCCCACTTTAACCTCCACACTGAACAACAGCCTGCCTTTTGCATCTACTGGATGTCAGCGACTATCACAATGTAGTCGGTCCATCTAGGCCTACCTACTGGTTCGTGGTCTCTAGTCAAGAACCTTTCTTCCCCATCGGTTATCGGTTCTTCGAGCGATGTGGCCTGCAAATTGCCACATCAACTTGCAAATTTTAATTATGTCGGTGACTGGTTCTTTGTCGAATATCCACATCATATTTTCAATGGAATTATGGAACGTCATATTATATGAAAAGAAACGGAATGTTCATTTAAAACAATCATATTTTTTTTTAACCTTTTATTACCTTGGATGACATGACAAATAGCAATATTTACACTATTTCCATTCATTTATATTGTGCTCTGAGAGCTGCAATCATCATCATCATCATTATCATCCTATAATGTTTGCACTGTTGCATTTTTTATAATGGCTGTATTTGACTCATTAATTTAAACTTACATACACGCGAATCGACCTCTGATTTAAAGTATATAGGTAGTAATTAGTACCTACCTACTAATTACTTCCTTCATAAACGTCACCTTGACAATCTGAAAACCTTAACCACAATATGTACAAGTCTACAGTCAATTCAACAGACTTCAAAAACGGAGGTTCGCCATTAGATTGCTTTTTGAGTGTACCTATATTACGCGATTATATTCGCGATTTGCAAACCGGATTTTAATGATTGTTTACAGTGATAAGGTTGTGTATAAAGCTCCCGATGTTATTTCGGCGCAGTTACATGCACCACGTTCACGGGAGCGCCATCTACAACATTATCACGGTGAATATCCATTAACAATCATATAACTGTAGTGTACAACCGTGATAGCTTAAAACAGTGTTTTATTTTTATGCTAAATCTCGAGGATGGTCCGAAAATATTTCACATCAACCACCACCCTTAGGTGGAAAACTAGGGGATAAATCTCGTTTATAGAACTTCCCGTAAAAACGGTTGTTATTTTTTAATCAACGAAGTTACAAGAGTACTTTATAGTTTAATAACGTGATCCTTCCCTAGTCGGAACACATGAATACATTATACTTCCTTATGGTCGGAACTAGGTTGAAGGCAAATAGCTGACATATTAGCGTACATATTATCTATCCAGTTGGAATTATTGATGTTGCTCCAAATAAAGTCATATTGTAATATAACATGGGGTTCTTCAAAAGGTCTGTTAATAGAATCTTTAAGGGTCAGAAACGTATCTGTGATGCCCCTGGTGTTGCAGGTATCCATCTACCATCAGTTACCATCAGGTGGCCCTTCAGCTTGTTTGCCACCAATCGCATAAAAATAATAATCATATGACCAAGAGAGAGACAGTTATATGAGGAGCATCTTAGTATTTTCAGAACAGAACAGGGGCTTTACGGACAACTGCTATTGCGGCACCTAATCCGCTCAGTTGGAAAATCACGCGACCGCATACCGTATCTGGGCGGGATAAGATTCACGTTCGCATGATTTTCCAACTGAGCGGATTAGGTGCCGCAATAGCAGTTGTCCGTAAGGCCCCAGGCTCCCGATTCTACTAAAGAAATTGTTTTTAAATTGTAATTGTTTCAATTTTGTTTTTCAAATAATTGCCTCAAAATTGTCAGTTTTACTGATACTAGATTTTAATATTAGGTAGTGGTATTTTTCTAGTATAAAAAAATAATTTAAAACTGTCAGTTATGAGGCAATTATTTAAAAAATTAAATTGATACAATTACAATTTAAAAACAATTTCTTCAGTAGAATCGGGGCTCAGATAGCTTTACCTACAGTTTAATTTTTTAATGCCGTCATTCGTCCACCTCTACTGAAATGTTTTTCTTTCTTTATCATCAGGTAAATTAAAAATTACCTTACATTGAATTTTGTATTGCTCTCTCATTAGCCAAGAGAGCGAGACAAAGCTTAATATAACTTCATTAAAAGAAGGTTTTAGAGGTTGTGGTAACCATCTCTGGGTCTTACATGGTTGAAAACCGCGGCAAAAATACAGTCATTCCGCCGAGATACAGTTACCGGCCACAGAATACAGTTACGATTTCGAAAATGAGCGTATAAAAGTAGCTGGTTAATAGCGACCATTGGACCAGTAACTAAGACCATTCCAACATAAGAACGTTAAGTTATAAAGTTTTAGAGTATATTTTGCCTTGTCACCATCTATAAGGTCATAGATGTATACAGAATCTTTGCAAATGTACCAAAAATACGTGGTAAACAAATAATTGCTGTTCATTCTTAAGTCAAAGTTCAATACTATGTTTTTGTGTGTTTCCAGTCTCTACCAAGGCAACAAAGTCTAGTACCTAGTTACTGGTATCTATGCCTATAGTTACCTAGTAAACGAGGCAAATATAATCAACTAGCTATGTCTAGCTAATTTATTATGACTTCTAATAATTATTGTTATACGAACATTTAAGTATATAGTATGTAGAATTAAATTTTTATTGTTAGACGGCACTGAAACGTGGTCTTTCACTATGGGCCTCATAAACAAGCTCAAACCCGCACAACGAGCTATGGAGAGGGCTATGCTCGGGGTTTCTCTACGAGATCGAATCAGAAATGAGTAGATCTGTAGACGAATGAAAGTCACCGACATAGCCCACCGGATTAGCAAGTTCAAGTGGCAGTGGGCAAGGCACATATCACGCAGAACAGATGGCCGAAAGGTTCTTGAATGGAGACCACGGACCGGTAAGTGCAGCGTAGGACGTCCACCCACAAGATAGACAGACGATCTAAAAGAGACCGCAGGGAAACGCTGGATGCAGGCCGCTTCGAACCGCCCCTTTTGGAAATCGATGGGGGAGGCCTATGTCCAGCAGTAGACGTCCTATGACTGAAATGATGATGATGATGATGATACGAGCATTTATTTTGGCATTTTATTATAATAACCATTGTATTGTATCGGGCCGGATCCTCAGGGCTATTATATATTTGGACAAAAATGTAAGTAGGTACTCTTTGGCATGTAATTAGTTAATCTGGTAGGTACATATTTAAATTTTATAATTATTTAATATTATTGTCTATTATTAGTGTAATTAACTATCTTATAAATTTGAGTAATTTTTATGTTTGGCAATATTTTGTTGGGATCTTGTTTGGGATTTCAGGCTTTTTATATATATTAGATTAGTAATTAGAGAATTTTTATGTATGTTGGGTCCAAATTGTGATGTATTTTTCAATCTTTTGCTTGCAGTAATACTGTTATTACAAGTAAAGTAACTTCGAGGAGTAGGTTCCCACCGCGGTGGCGGCTGTTCTTTCGATGTCTTTCTTGGCGGGCCCCACTACCATGAACCCTGATTCTACTTATGATTTTATTTAAAAAAGATATCGTATGACTTTTAGTGAGATTTTCTAAAATGAATTTTACCTAAGCTTACTTACCTACATATTTAATGGTAACAGAACTTTTTGACAAAATTTCGTGGAGTAATATAAACTGTTTGAATACTCGAGGGGATCGGGTTCCAACGTACTCGACACTCGGTCGTAGAATAAAGTGTTTGTGCCCTTTTATGAACTAAAGGAAATATTATCGAACGAATCGAGACTTATCAATCGGCCACTGAGGAACCATGATAATGAATTAATCGTTATCTGTCAATATATTATCTATGAAATATTTGTCTAATCAGGGTACGAGTGTATTTTTAGAAACCGGTAATGCTCGGTACAGCGCGATGATAGTAAAATACGATGATTAACTTGATATTACGACTGCACAAAATATTACAAGTAATGTTTGATAGCATAAAAATATTGCACAATGTTTTAACACAGTTTTGAGAACATTCATGTCATGACATTCAATATTCAGTATAAACATATAAAAAGGGTTTCTAACCAGACACGGCATTCAGTCGTCATAAAGATGAGCTTCTCTAATAAAGTAGTGATAGTGACAGGAGGTAACTCCGGCATCGGGGCCGCAGCCGCCATCGCCTTCGCCAGGGAAGGTGCAGACGTCGTCATCGTCGGCAGGAACGAGGCGAGACTCGACCGAGTCGCTGATGAAATCGGAAAAGTCGGCAAGCGTCCTCTCACGGTCCAGGCTGACGTTGGCAAGGATGACGATCTCAGAAGAATCATTACAAAAACCATCGACAAATATGGGAAGTTGGATGTCCTGGTAAATAACGCAGGCATCATATATACAGCTACTATTCTAGATGAAAAGCTTCCTGAAGCTTACGATGAAATAATCAACACTAACCTGCGGTCTGCGGTTCTGCTGACGAACTTCGCGGCCCCTCATCTCATCAACACTAAAGGGAACATTGTGAACATATCGAGCATAAACGGGATATCTCCGATGTCTCTAATGGGACCTGGTTTTGCAGCATATTGCACATCCAAAGCTGGATTAGATCACTTCTCTCGAGTGGCCGCTCTGGAACTGGCCGAGAAAGGAGTGAGAGTGAACATAGTGAGCCCCGGCCCCGTGGAGACGCCGATCATAGGGTTCACTGGCACCACGGACTGGGCTCCGCTGGTGGAACGCACTGCTCTGAAGGTACTGACTCAGCCGGAAGAGATCGCTGACATGATTATCTATTTGGCGAGTGATAAAGCGAGAAGCATCACGGGCAGCACTTTTCTAATAGACGGCGGTATGGCATTGAGACAGTAGAATATTTGAGGAACGAGAATATATTTTTCATTAGTCATACTCGGAAAGTAGGTCTGAAGTTGCCTGAGGAGCAGGTTGAAAGTAATACATTTCAGCCCTAGGGAGAATCACTTTCAACTGACAGTGACAGCTGACAACTGACAGACACTCAAATTATAAAAAAATAACTAGCTCTAATTTCACATTTGTATTGAACCATGTTCCAACTTTTTTTTTCTCCTCAGAGGATTATGGTCCCGGACTTCTCGTGCATTTGCCAGTGTCAGGTGTACAAAAAAAATATTGGCGGGAATCCGATCTTCATTGTAGAGTTTTGTTTATACTTCCGTACAGCAGATTTGTATTAACACAATGATTTCATCTGATTCCGATATGGATTTAACCTGATTTCATAAGAGAAGAGGCTAAATCAGTAGTGGAAAATAAATTCAACACCAAAAAAAAAAAAATATGTAAAATAAAATTCATTAAAATTAAAATTCATATTTTCTTTAGTCAGTTCATGCTTTTATTTTTAGTTTCCTTGTATTCGTAATGAAAAGCACAGGGTTTTTGCCTCGGGATTAAAGACGTATTTAGTCCCTCGAACTATCGCGCCCTCCCTACGCTCGGGCGCTAAACCCAGTCTCGGGACTAAATAAGTTACTTTCACCCCTAGGATATAAATGTACGATTTATTAATTTGTGTTTAACCGTGCTAATTGAATAAATACAAATACAAAATAGCGGTTTTATCCGTGTTTTCCCTAATTTTTCGGGGATAAAACGTGTTCTATGTCCAGTATGTCCATCTACCCTCTTGATGCTTGATGTCTTGATTACCAACAAAAAAAAAAACTAATTGAGAACCTCCTCCTTTTATGAAACCTATTAATAAAATTACTAAGCCGGATCAAACCACACTCGCTCAATACTTATGGTTCTAAGTTGCGCAAACCTGCGCTATGTTTGAAGTAAGAAATTCCATTGAGCCAAACCAAATTACAACGTGAGCAACTGGGCACCTACTCATAAACCGAACGACCTTCTAAGGCCGGCCAGCCGGTCACTGATACGAGTAGTAACTATTACCTAATCTGTCGTTACGTCCGCCCTTTGAAATAGTGCAATCACAAACAATGTTATTATAGTTTTCTTTATACATTATTTCATTTGCTTTATCTATCTGGGCCAGTTGCACAATGCTATTTTGATACAGTCCTAATATTAATTATCTAGGCATTTAGTGAGAACATTACTGGTACTAGGTCAGTACTACATCTCGTCGCAGCGTAGGACGTCCACCCCAAGATGGACATACGACCTAAAAGAGACCGCAGGGAAACGCTGAATGGAGGCCGCCTCCAACCGGCCCTTTTGGAGATCAATGAGGGAAGCCTATGTCCAGCAGTGGACGTCCTATGGCTAAAATGATGAAGTAAATCGAACTCTCACAATATAGGTACCTACCGGGTGACTTTATTACACCGAACGGAAAAAAAAAAGTTGGCAGAAACCACAAGTAGAAGCGGCATAGTTGCTTTACATTTTAATCCGGTTTTAAAATCATGTTGTACGAAAAAAAATGTCGATCCTTTATATTATTATAAATCGGATTTAATTTAAAAAATCTGCATACTAAATATGCCATATACTTACTTGACGTCTCATCCTAATTCCTCCGTTCTAAGTTATCCGGTATTTGATAGTATAATGTAAATTATTATAACACCGGTTTGCACTCACGATTATGCGGTATTTGATAGTAAAATATAAATTATTATAACACCGGTTTGCACTCACGATTATGTTTTTATCGGTCGAGACGATCGAACCTGAATCCTCACGCGAGTTTTGATGAAGTATAATATAATATGGAAGATACGAGTAGTCATCGTCATCATCGTCATTTCAGCCATAGGACGTCCACTGCTGGACATAAGCCTCGCAAGGGCTGGTTGGAAGGTTTTATTTTATAATAAAATGTAATAAAACATTTTATTATTTTTATATTACTTCTACAAGCCATCCAACGCGGTAACGCAGCGAGTATTTTGGGTACCTTTGCGCCGGGAACGGTCAGGGGTGGGTTTTTTGAATAGCTATTAGTTTAGTTGTAATTTGACTGAGATTTTAAAGATGTATTTTAATTAATTTAATAATTTCTTCTACAAGTATTCAAATTGTCTTAACAAAATATTCAAAATGTTTTATTAACATTTATATTGTAACTGAACGATAGAGTTAACCTCCATTCAGTCGGTAAAATATTTGATGAATTACCTTGCGGCAGAGGATTTCAACAATCTACTTACATTCAACCGTGGGTATAAACGTTTTATGAATTTCGCCATTGAATTTAATGTAACAAAAGTGTTTTACCACATGTTTTGTGATTGTGACGAATTGTGACACCATAAAGTATGAGTATGTAGTAGGTACCAAGTACCTAATTTCCATTTGTGCTAGCAGAAAACTTACAATAAGTTATCGTTCAGCATTTTAAATATTGTTGATGATATGTCACACTACACGTAAAAACTGGGTTAAAAACTATCTTTGCCAACCTTTTCGGTTTACTTTACACAAGTCCGTCTGTCTGTCCGTCTGTCTGTTTGTCCGTCTGTCTGTTTGTCCATCCGTTCGTCCATCTGTCCTAATCCTTTAGAACTTTCTGATTTCTATAGTTTTTAAGGTAAGAACACGAAACTTTGTACAAATACACTTTTAATATAGATCACAATTTTAAAATTATATGTGTGTAAAGTGGTAGAAAGTTATACCCCACTCCTTCATTTCAAAACTATGAAAAGTAAAAACTTATAATTTACCATCATCATCATCATCATCATCAGCCTTGAGTGACCCACTGCTGGGTATAGGCCTCCCTTTGTTTATGCCACTCTCCCCGGTCTCTCGCTATTCGCATCCACTCGTTCCCGACAGATAATTTACCATGCCGATGTTTATTCCACTTTGATCACCTGGGTGATCAAAGGCGACTCTTTAGTGTCCTTTAATCACCTGGGAATATAATTACCTGGGTGACCTTAGGCGACTCCATTTAAATTATAATTTCGGTATATATACGCTTTCGTGTTGTAGCTTTGTTGATTCAACATGAATAAAATTTATCTGAAATGGTACTCATAAATATTAATTTTATATTACTCCATACCTACTTCCAAAGCTCTATACCTCTTGAGTACAAATTGCGTTCTTTCTCGGTCATACGCCAATGTATTTTTTTAACTTAGTTTACATCAACCACCAACTAACGAATTTACTTTGCTAACGTCGCGCGTCGTTTGAATTGAACTTTGATTTTCTGTTATTATGTATTCTTTCCATTGCTCAGTGAATTTCTTCTCAAAATATGTTTATTTGTATGTCCCTCTAATTCCATAATCGTTTGTTTATTGATGGGCTGACCTTCGAATCGGAATAGTGGTACGGGTCTGTTGCAATGGTTGCATTCACCACGCTTGCGACACGCTAGGTGTGTGAACCACCGAGCTATGGGACTGGCTATCCAGACATGACATACCTAATTATGCTTACTGCTATTTGTGTGCTTTATATGGAGATATTTATACAGGTTACGAATATAGACTATACTAAGCCGAAAGGAGGTTATTGTACTCATCATTAAGAACAACTTTTGCTATGGGACCAACCCTAAAATCACTAAAACAATACAGCTTTTCCATAGAAAACGGTCATTGACACTCGACAAAATATATGGAACAGCAAATTTATTTTTCTCGAATTCCTTTTTCACATTGGCGAAAAAAAACTGCGTTTGCTTTCAATCATAACAAAAATTTACTGTTTATGTACGTGTATTGTATGTCAGATTACACCGAAAACTGTATCATCTGTATTGAACATCGAAAATCACAGTTATTAAAAAACTATACAAGCACGTAATTTATAATTTACAATTAGCAATAGCATGCGAAGTTTTAACACTTAAAATACATTTACATTGCGTACTCTGAAGGTTAAACGCTAAATATCAGACTGGTTTTATCTCAGATCTTTCAATAATTTTTATTTAAATATTATCTATATACCTATATAAAAATTAAGCCCTGATTCCTTGGTCACGCCATAACGACTTGAGAACGACTTTACCGATTTCATTCGTCTTTTTTAAGTTTTCTAATACTTTGTTGCTAGTTCTTACGTAAAGAAAAATTAAGAAAATTGCGCAGAAAATTGAAAAAAAAAGAATCGGTAAACTTAACGACGATTTTAACTCGAGGGTGAAACCGCGGGGTGTAGCTTGTAGTTATATAGTTATTTAATTAATCATCATCATCCACTCCATCCCACTGCTGGAACGCAGGCATTCTCTCAGAGAGAGAGAGAGAGAGAGAGGGAGCGAGAGAGAGAATTCATTCCCTAAAAGGGTTTATGAAAGTTCGGCACTTTTGAAGTTAGAAACTTGGGAATTGGTACTAAGACTTATCTTATACTAGCAACCCGCCCGCCCGGATTCGCACGGGTGTAATTTATGTGCGAAGCCGGGGTGGGTACATAAACCTTCCTTGAAAATGTATCAAACTGATGGTGAAAACCGCATCAAAATCCGTTGCGTGGTTTAGGAGGAGTTAGCGGCCATACAGACACAGACAGACAGACAGACGCGGAAAGCGACTTCAATTTATACTATGTATAATAATATAATATAATAATATACTTAATATAAATAAATTGAAAATTATAGAAGAGATAAGTTTCTAAAAGTTAGTAGTATCGTCGTTTTTAGGTACCCAAAGGGTGTAAACGGCAACGGGGCCCTTTACTAAGCCTATATAGTATATACCTTTTAACGGCTGTATCTTTCGAACCGTAATAGATAGCCTATTGAAATTTTCACAGAATATGTAATGTTACGTGCGTTACGGCGGATTAACTAAAAAACAATAATAAAATGAAGTTTATGACGGCGCGTGTGACTCTCGTGCCGGCAGTAATAAACCAACTACAGCAAAGTGCACGAGTTTCATTTGTCCGTTCATAGTAACTCTAGTATCTACCCCAGTAGTGGCTTCCAAATATTTCATCTGGCGACGAGGATGGGCTGGAAAAGTCAGCTGTATATAAGCGTTTTTGGAAATTCATCCCCTACAGGAGTTAAATAGGGGATGAAAGTTTGTATGAACTTCGTCATGCCCTATTTAACTGATGGGAAATAGGTAGAAACTCTTTATTGTGTACACCAGAAATAAAAATTATAAACATATAGAAAACACTTATATTATATTATTACGAGCTAGTGCCACAAGTGGCGGCCTTATCGCTAAAAGCGATCTCTTCCAGGCAACCATTCCCCACAGCACACGGCTCGTACTCGGAATAAATGTTTATTGTCGATAGTTTATCTACGTCAATCTAAACCAGTTATTTTAAGAACCATCTGGGTACATAATGTTTTGAATAATGTGGCACAGGTACTCAGGTACACTGTAGAGTTACTTACTAAGCTAACCAAAGTTGTTTTTAAAAAACATCGTGGAAATATTTCGTTCGCATAATTAAAACGTAACTTGGTAAGCAAGTTACCTTTTCAAGGCCAGAGTGAATAGGTATATTCTAAGTCTGCGTGATACATCTTCGACCACATCGTCGCTTACAAACAGACGAGTTGATCGTCAAACGCGAACTTAACCGCGTTAAAAAAAAAACATTCTTACCTTTGTTGTACTATTATTTCTTCTGTACCTAAGTTAGCATATAAACTTGTGTAACGCTTTTATCCCTCTAGTATAATTATATTATAATAAAAAAACTAACGCATCGTTGTCTAAACCACCGCTAAAAGTTATTGCTATTTAATCTGTGGCTTAACTAATTCAACCTTATTTTGTTACAGATACAATTCTACACGTAAACATTCATCAAAGTGATGCTCAGTGATTAAGACGTTTGATAAATAAATTAAAAAAACAAAATGTCAGTTGAAACCCAGGAGTACATGAACGGAATGAGGCCGGGACCTTTAACGAGGGAAATACCTGACTGTATGAGGGATAAATATACCGTCGTGCAAGCTATTATAGACATTATAGTGTTTTGCATCGGCGGCATTGGAAAAGTGATATTTGCGATATACAAGAGTATAGTGGGGCAAAAGAAGAAAGATCTCAAGGGTGGTATTGCTGTGGTGACAGGCGGAGGTGGCGGTTTGGGCAGCCTCATCGCGCTGAGGTTGGCTCGACTCGGCGTCACTGTAGTGTTATGGGACATCAATAAACAAGGTCAGTTCATATACTATTACAATGAATTCAATCTTATATCACACAAATCAGCCAGTCCACGTCCACTGCCGAACAAAGGCCTCCCTTTAAGAAAGGGTGCTGCCATAATCCCCACGCTTGGCTAGGTGGCTTGGAGATCGCAGTACGTTCGCCGTGTACTAATAGGATACTGCTGCCCATCATTCGGTGGTTTTGGTCGCAGTTTTAGGACATACCCGGGTAAACATCATATAACAGTAGCGATACATAAACTTAGCCTTATCACATTCGCAAACGACATAAAGTGACGACAGAGCATTGGGTTGAAGTAGATGATAGCAAGAGAAAAGTCTATACGGCTGGAGTATATTTGTGTTCGACATACTATTTCAGGGAAATTGTTACATTGGTGACAATTTACCGATGTCTCGATACTTCGACCCTTGTTACTACGGTGCCTTTTTGTTACTAAATATAGATTACCTTACGTAGATTTCTTAATTTTTTTCATGGTTTTTTTTCGACGTTCGTTTATTCAATGTAATGTAATTTCTAAAATGTTCTCTCCAGAGTCAGACTCGCTCCGCTTACCAATTAACTATTCAACGAATGTAAATGTAGGTATCACTGTGTGTTCACTCACGTCTATATGGATATGAAATTACTATATACTTGAGTTAAATTTAACATTTCTAAGTACATGGATCTATTTGTGCAATAGACATACATCATCAACAAACATAGAGTGCGCAACGAGAGCTCGCTAGAGTTGTAGAGACGTTTCCCAACACATTGCAGATTTGCGCACAACCTCACGCGGTGCCTTCTCGCTGTCTCACTCGTAAACATTGCTGCGAAACTGCTTGATTTAACTATATGGTTAACATAACTGTTGGGATAAAATATACAGGGTTATTTTTAATTAACAGTTCAAATTTCTTTTCATTATATCGTTTCTGCCTCGGAGGGTTCAAGTGGAATTCAAATTTTGAATGACATTATTCTTGAACTGTCTTATCCACGGTCACTTTCACATTTGGTCTGTGGTACCAAATGTGATAGTGAGTAACAGTGGAATCCTCGGGGGTTTCAAAGGGGGTTATCTAAAAACTAATTAAAATTTCGACAATTTGCACTTAAAATTAACCACCACGTGCCTGGTGTGTGGCTCATACAGCAACTTCTAACTTTCCATATAATTTTACTTCCGACCAAAAAACTTTTGGTCGGAAGACTTTCCGGGAGTCAGGAGACTATAAATGAAATAACAAGAGAATCCCGGCCGTACCAGGCCATTTCTCCGTGTTTCAACCACTCTATTCCGCTAAACTGCTTTACGCAAAAACTGTAAGTACGGCACACCAACTAATTTTTCAAGCACACTAAGAAGCAAGGTGGTCTGCAGGGTGGGTTTGAGTATTTAAGCCTGATTTAGGGTAGACTTCCGTGCATCGCGGCCGATTGCAGTCGCGCGTCTGGCACATGCATCTAACGCGCGCGGTAGATGCGACAAGCCGTCGCAGTTCGCACTACGCAAATGTATGGTGCCGCTTACGAGGCCTGCGTCAGACGCGTGTGGCCGACGACTGACGTCGCCATACATTTTCAAATCGCTTCAGCCGCGCGTGTTTGACTCACACGACAGGCGCGCGGCTGCGATCGGCCGCCATGCACGGAAGTCAACTTTTAGGCCTGATGCGTTCGCATCTGCCAAGCTACCTTTCCATGACTTCTTGTCTGGTCTGAGGTTCTGATCAAGAGCATAAAGCTTTACTCATCATCATCATCATCATCATCATCAGCCAGAAGACGTCCACTGCTGAACATAGGCCTCGCCCTTTAACCTCCACACTGAACGACAGCCTGCCTTTTGCATCCACTGGATGGCCGCAAAGCTTTACTAATCCTAATAAATACCCGCAGTCAAATCCAGTACTTTACTTACAGCATTTCTATCTAGAAACTTATTTCAGTAGGCCACTAAAGTATTTTTAATGGATACTGAAAATCATGACTTTGAAATAATATAGACATAAGACATTCCAGTAAAACTTAGCATTATTTTTAGTTCGTAAGTTATTATAACGATTATTTATTTGATTGGTTTATGTTAAGTATCATTTCCACATACGCATGCGACCTTTTCTTGAAGGTACTATTAGCTGTGCAATATTTGCTGTTGTTTTCTAGGGAGTCATTTCGCAACTCTCTAATGCTTGTGCCAACACTGCAGTTAGACCAATGTCAATTTTAACAATACGACCGAGAAGAATAAGTAATATTTTGGATGTTTAATAGGAAAATGTAGGTACTAGGACAGGGCTGAAGCAGATGACATGTGCGTTGTGCATACAGGGTTATTTTTAATTTACCAAAAACCTCTCACAAGCAGCTCCTATACATCAGACTTTTGTTCATGTCTTATCGTAACGAATCAGTCTGTCGGTATTTCTAAAAGGAATAGGCTAACTAAACCTTTTTGGAAATTTTGTACTAAGCCCAATAGGTATATTTGGTATATTCATATGTTTATAGACCAATGGGAAGGTAATTAAATTTAATTGCAGGGTAGGTATAGAGTAAGTATAATAATGCTAACTCTCAAAATCGGCTTACAGCATTTTAAAGATCCATTGCTTTTTTTTTCATTGGTATACCTATCGTAATTGTCTGCGTTAATAGTTTTTTTGTTATTTCAGAAATCGAATGGTGAAATTCTCATTAAATATTTTATTATCTAATGCTAAATACTTCTCACATGTCTGTAACGTTTCACACAATAATAAAGCTAGTGTATTGCTTATGAGTGCATTTTTTTATACAGGCGTCATATCTAGAAATTGATACTTAGTTTTCATAATTATATATTTTATAAAGTTATATGATTATTAACGGGATATTTACCGTGGTAAGGTTGTGGAATGAGCTCCCGATATTTCGGCGCAGTTACATGCACCATGTTCACGGGAAGACTGAAGAATGCGAGTGGTTGGTCGAAAAGTTAAAAAGTTAGGTGCAGACATAACGATCTACCCTCTTTCTAATATCCCGTTAATAATCATATAACTTTAGTGAACAACCGTGATAGTTTAAAACAGTGTTTTATATATTTTATATATGCATGTATAAAAAATAAAAATACAAATATGAAATGTAGGTACGACTTAAATTAATAACTATTGATTGAACGTACTTAAATGATATAACTATTGATATTATTATGTTTTAGAGCTAATCTTTGGTAGTCTCAATCCCTGGGGGAAGGGCGCTGCATGCTGTTACACAGGCTTCGAGCCTAGTTCGGCGGTAGTGTACTTATTTTATTATGTATCAAAGTACTAGTCCAATAACATGTAACTTTTTGTATAATGTTTAAAGGAAATAATGATTTGATTTTGATTTGATTTGATAATTATTTCCCTTTATTTCTTAAAATTCTCGGGTCTAGCCCGGACATTTGGTAGGCATTGGTGGGGCCGAAGCCAACACCAAGAGGCCCCGTTGAGTACAAAATTTACAATTATGGGTATAAAATAGAATATAAAACTATTGTACAGTATTGGATTTAAAATAAATCTGGGCTATTGTGGTGAATTCTTGATGGTATGTTCCTGGTCTATGGTATGAGGTACGGCACCCGCCAATTATGCCTCATTTCAAGATACTTATTATTATTATCTCTGTCATATCTCCACTGGTGGGATACAGACCTTCTCTCAGAGAGAGAGAGAGAGAGAGAGAGAAAAAGAGAGAGAGAGAGGGGCCTTTTTTATTATTTCGGAATAAGCTTGTGGTTAGCCGCTGTCTTAATTTCATGTAAATATCTTTTTTTTAGATTACATTATCCACCCATTTATCCTTAATATACCTACCTATAATCGAGAAATACAAATATATATTTCAAGTAAAACCTTCAAGGTAAGAGTGAGTCTATCTTCTAAGTCTGCGTGTTTCATATTCGACCACATCGTTGCTTACCAATAGGAGAGTTGGTGATCAAAAATTGACTTACTTATTCGCGATAAAAATAAATTATGAAGTCTTACTAAATATAAAATTTTAGATATTTCCATACCCATAATAGTAATTGCGTCAAATTAGACCGATTCTTGCTAGGGATGGAATAATTTTTCGAATATTGCCCAGTTAAAAAGAATTCCATAGTAAAAATAAAGTTGACGTACCCGTATTACGTATATCTAACATATTATGTAAAAATAAAATATTACACAGCGCACTTCATAAATGTTGTGAATATTCATAGCGGCATCGTGGAAATCTTTTGTTCTTGCTTCGTTGTTACAACTTTCAAGTGCAGAGAGCTGTGTCCAGTGTTAAGGCTGGCCTTGTCTGTTTGTTGATCTTGTCCAGAGCCATTAACGCGTGTAATCATCTGTGGTCTGTGGACTAACCTTTAGATCTCTTTGCCTTGACCACGGCGGTGTTGGGCGAAGAACTACGCTCAAATGTCCGAGCTTCTTAACTTTATAAATGTAGGCACGAAAACTGTTTTTTTATTTTTTTATTTAATAATAGGCTTGCGCTTGACCGTCAACTCTCCTGATGTTAAGCGATGATGCGGTCTACGGTGGAGCACGCTTGTCTCGAAGAAACCGATTCACTCGAGATTTGAAGACACCCAGATTGTAACAATCGGGGAACACCCATTCAGGCAGCGCATTCCACAGACTAACAGTTCGCATAATAAAAGTGGAATCAAAGCGCAATAAATTTCACGCGGTATGTATATAATAGATAGGTGTGAAATGAATACCAGAAAAACATCTCAGTAATCCATATCGAACCGTACCTACCATAACATGCATGAAGGCCAAACCGTTTCAGATAGGTTTGAAAGACTTATTATGCTACGAATACCTACCAACCATTCTCAGCCACTATTTAAAATGTCTAGGTACTATGAGGTATGATGAACGAAAGTTACCAACATAGCCCACCGGATTAGCAAGGTGAAGTGGTAGTGGGGAGGGCACATAGCACGCAGAACAGATGGCCGATGTGGCCGAAAGGTTCTCAAATCGAGATCAAAGACCGGTAAGCGCAGCGTAGGACGTCCACCCACAAGGTGGACATACGACCTAAAAGAGACCGCAGGGTAACGCTGGATGCAGGCCGCTTCCAACCGGCCCTTTTGAAGATCGATAGGGGGGGGAGGCATATGTCCAGCAGTGGACGTCCTACGGCTGAAATGATGATGTGGTACTTAACTAATTATTATGGCGCCATATACGAAACCTACTAAGGGCTAGTTAGCCTTAATCGTACAAGGCGACCTAATAGTTAAATGAGATGAATACTACTTGATCTTTACATTTAATTACTATTTTGAAATTAAATGTCAATTAGGTTAACATAGCACGAGAATACAATTAAAAACGTATATTGATACAACTATTAACTTAGGTATAGGTCGACCTGAATTTCGTAGCACAAAAAACAACGATTTTAAAACAAATGAACAGGTAAATTTGTAAAAATCATACAACAGGCAAAATCATAGCTTTTTGTGTCACGAGATTCTATCAATCTATTTGAAGTGAAACCTTCTTTAGCCGCGTCGAGCGATTTTTAGTAGGGGCAAAACTTATGGGTTCGCGTCACTGACATGTGACAGTATTCCAAAGATTTAAGTTTTCACTTCCGTCGGCAGTCCCCCACGACTGCCTATTTTATTTTACTTTATTAGGAACTCAAAATTTTATACTATGCCTAATACTGAAATGTATAAGTAATCCTGAAACATAGTAATACATTCGAATGAAATATGTAATTAACTTTGGTACATTGTAACACGTAAATTACAAGTGCAACTTACTGAAACTGAATAATGACAACCGTGGATAAATCAAATAGCAAGATTACCTTACAAAGTACACAAACAAAGTTCGTGGTTACAATGTTACCATAACAATGATTAGAGCGCAGAAAAGTTTTTTTCTGTTTTTGTAAGAAATTAATTGTAACCAGTTGCACCCATATAAACGAAACGTCAGTCATTCGAAATCAGCAACTGTGATGCGGAGTTCGACGCGTTGATCTAAATAAGTTCAATGAAGGTTCACTCATAATGCCTGGTAATAGATTTTCCTTCTCATTCCGTTCTATTTACTTCTCTTTTTTGTGGATTAGACAATGGCCATACGTATCGAAGTTCCAGTAACATTCGCACTTGTTCTCGTAAAACAACACTATTGTCTGCCATTGTTATGAGCACGAAGAAAAACAATCTCAACCATTACTGGTCAATTGTGTAACACGACCAACGAATGTCATTGAAAAGTGATATAAATTGGCTCAAATTGTTTCATAACATTTTCATGTAAGTATACTTGAAAATAGAAAAAAGAGTAACGGTGACCGAGCGGTAGCATTTTACAATCAAATGACGGCTTCGATCAAAATAAAATGAATATACGGGCCATAACCATTAAACTTGCTAGTAAAAACGAGTCAAAACCGTCTGACATATTATACTTCAACACCTAATTATAATCATGTACACTACATTGTTACAAAGTCGATAGCGGTTTTTTATTGTGTATTTACACTTCGGGAAAGCACACGAAGGCATAATTTTGTCAGATGTTTCGTTATCATGTAACAATAGACACGTGTCACACTTCCTACGGCTAGAGACCGACTGAAACGAAGTAAGCGCCGGCGCTCATTTTGCAATCTACAAAAATGCGCTTCTTCTGTGCCCCTCCTGTCATTTTATTTTGGTCGAAGTCTGACGGCACCCGGCTCGAACCTGCACCAATGACTTATTTAGTACCTAAATAAATTATGTGCAGTTTCGATTGCTTCAAAAACTGTGAAAGAAAACATCGTGAGGAAACCGGTATGTCCAAGAACCTCTAAAGTTCAAAGACATACGACATTCACCAACATGCACTGGGCCAGCATGTTGGATTAGGGCCCATTCTCTCTCTCTCTCTCTCTCTCTCTGAGAGAATGCCTGAGTCCCAGCAGAGTTGTGTTGTTGTTTCAAGTATATTTACTTGCAAATTTCATGAAACTATTTCAGCCAATTTATATTACACTAGCTGTTGCCCGCGGCTTCGCTCACGTAGTATTGAAATCTACTTTACTACTTCCCGTCTTTTTAGTTTCAGTCTCGCATCCATCCTGTAATCCACTCTACTCCTAAACCACCCTTTCCGCTCCAATTCTGCATTCACCCCCTAAATCCACTCAACTCCCGTTCTGCTCTTTCCGCTCCAGGCCCGAATCCGTCCCGAAACCTACTCTTCTTCCGCCCCATCCTTACTGCACCAGTCCTGCATTTGTCTCATAATCTACTCTAATAATACAGTCCCACCCTTTCCGATCCAACTCGGCATCCGTCCCGTAATCCACTTTACTCCCTTTCCGCCTTTTTGCAATCCAGCCCCGCATCCGTTCCGTAATCCAATCTACTTCAGTCTCACTCTTTCCGATCTAGTCCCGCAGCCGTCCGCTCCACTCCACTCCCATACCGTAATCCAATATACTCCTATCGCGCCCTTTTCGCTAATAGTCCCGCATCTGTCCTGTAATCCACTCTAGTTTAGTCCCGCCCTTTCCACCTGAATGGTAAGCCTACTTTTATAGTATTGTTTAGCACAAAACTATAGTTTTTATTTATGTAAAACTAAAAACATTAGTGATTAGACCGACTTCAAAATTAGTAAAATACGCATTTCAAGTCAGGCTCGCGCCACAAAATACAACCATCAGTTATTGTCTGAAATAGTCGAAGTAATTGCGACGCAGTCACATATTTCATTCTTTGCTACAGTGACGCTCGAGTATAACACAATTATAACTAACAAAAATTTGTCACCGACTCGTACTTGACCATTATTTATTATTTGTTGTTAGACTATAGAGTGTGTAGTATAATCATGCCAAGTTTGACGCTTGTACGTATTATCATTTTTACATTAGAGCTATTAAAATAATTAGTAAATAATTGTATGGGAGTTGGAGACCTTTCACTTATTGACTTTTACTATTATTACATTTCCAAGTTGATCCGCCGTAACGTTACATATTCTGTGAAAATTTTAACTGTCTATCTATTACAGTTCGAAAAATACAGTCCGTTAAAAGGTACGACAGACAGATAGACAGAGTAGGCTTAGTAATAGGGTCCCGTTTACGGAAACCGTTTACTTTGCGTACGGAACCCTAAAAACCAAGTAACTGAGAACCTTTTTTAAAGTCGGTTAATAATACCTGTGATCCGCTCCACCGCATCACACCATTGTTGAAGGTAGTCTGGAAGAGGTCGCTCATAGCGATAAGGCCGTTTTTTTGTTCCCGTATTTAATGCAATCTTTTTGTAATATCTTTTTTATGGTGTTGATAATGATTATTTTATTATATTACCTACTAACCACATAATAATGTGCAGCATGAAGGCGCTGCGCGGATTATAATGGTCGCGTTATTTTAATTTTACATTATCTCATGAACTGTGCAACTAAACCACATACTGTAAACGGCAAAATTTATCTACATTAAGTACTCCTGATAATGAATTCATTTATTTTTGTAAAGATTCATAAATTAGATTACAAAACTGCGTCTAAACATGACCTTATAATTTTAATTTTTATTCTGAACACAATAACCGGTTATTATCGTTATTGTGGTTTTCTTATAAGAGTTAGATATATGCTACCGCGGACTTTTTTTTTAAACTACTTAAGAACTACATTTTTGTCAAAAATAGTACTCACTTATCTCAAACCGTTAGGTCAGCGTACGCCGAAAAAGATGCCAATCAGCTAATTTTTCTCCGACATGTTTTACTAATACGGTTATTTAGTGTAGAAAACTAAACATTATCATTATAAAACATAGCCTATGGCACTCAAGAATAGTGTAGCTTTCTATTAGTGAAAGAATTTTTAAAATCGGATGAGTAGTTTCGGAGTTAAAACAGAACAAACAAACTTACAAACTTACAAACTTTACCTTTTTATAATATTAGTGTAGATTAAATCAATATTTGATATTATTATGATTTAAGATACAATATCTTCAAACAAGCCATTGTCATATTAGCATAGCCAAAGTTACGGGTTTGTGTCCACGGATCCCGGTATCGGATTGAATTAGCGACGGATCCCGGAGAGTGGTATCCAAAGATCCGTTTTCTTAAAAAAATACATTACTTACGGCCAAGTCCATGTCGCACGACAGCGAAGTGGTTTTTTACTAAAGGTTTCTATGGTGATTTGGAAACAACACAAAAGGTTTCTATGGCGATTTTAAAACAACACAAACGGACACATTTTACTGCATTATTTCATATGCCCACACTCGTGTATGTTATAGATCACTTAATGGTCGTTATGACACATGAATACTAAATAACAAACACAAATGTTGGAAAATAATACTATGCTGGGACATGAAAAAACAGATACTTTCTTTTAAATACTTTGTACTTTGTCGTATCACAGATCGGTAGAAATCGCACATTGTGCGTTTTACGCGATTTTTTTACCTGTTAATAGATTCTTTAAGGGTTGGCATCGTATCTGTGATGCCCTTGGTGTTGTAGGTATCCATAGACGACGGTAATCGCTTACCATCAGGCGGCCCGTCAGCTTGTTAGCCGCCTATGGCAATATTTTTGTAACTTGTAAAAATAAGGATAGAAAGTAGGTTCAAATTTCAGATCAGACAAACAAGGGAGATATGGTAAGGTGGTGTGGTGGGCGCGAACGCGTCAGGCCTATATCAGGCTTGATACTTTTAGTTGAAGTCGTATTGCTGATGACCTTACCGCCATTTAGCAATGACATTTTAAAAATGAACGATAATTTGTATTAAGGCACTAACTGTACTATTTGTACTAAAATATCTACCTTGTTTGTCTGATCTGTGGTAGCAATTATCCATAGTTAGTAGATTTAATCCTCAGGATTTACTTGTGTTGCGCTCGTGCGAAGCATGTTGCGTTAACTCCGGATTTTGGTAATTTATTCACAAAGAGGTACTAATAATCGAGTTATTCTATTACAAGGTTGACAAGTGCAGTGAGGCCTGCCAGCCGCTTATACCGTGTAACTTTTTTAACGAAGCGTTGTGTGTTTCTTGTCTTGTATTGTCACACTTGTGTGTCACGCCTCAATTTTTATAATTTATTTATTACTAGCTGCGCCCCGCAGTTTCACCCGCGTAGTGATGAAAAATTGTGATGATGATGATGAAAAGTAGCCTATGTCACTCTCTGGCTCTTGAACTATACCCATGCAAAAAATCAGGTCGATCCGTTGTTTCGTTGCAGCGTGGAAGAGAAACAAACATCCATACATCCATATATACCTACAAACTTTCGCGTTTATAATATTAGTAGGATAGTAGGATTATTATGTAAAATAGTTGGACGTCCACTCACAAGATGGACAGACGACCTAAAAGAGATCGCAGGGAATTGCTGGATGCAGGCCGCTTCCAACCGGCCCTTTTGGAGATCGATGGGGGAGGCCTATGTCCAGCAGTGGACCTGCTATGGTTGAAATGATGATGATGATGATGATATAAAATAAATAAAAATAGGCATCTTTTTTCGCTCGACGTTTCGACCATGTTACAATGGCCGTGGTCACGAGCTCACTGAAAACTGCGGATGAGTCCTCCGAGAAGAGCGCGTGTTTTGTTCTTTTACCTTCACTTGATCTTGAAAAATCGCAGGGTTGTCACTACGACACAAAACTGACAAAAAAATCGCCCCTCAGTATGCCATTAACATCAAAGGCTTAGTAACAATATTTTTTAAGGATTTCATCTCATTTTCTTAATCGGTGGAAAAGCGTAGGGAACAAAAACAATAGTTGTTTTTTTTTTCTGGGCTAGCGCCTTTATTAACTAAACAAAATACAAGCTAAAACTAAAACTACAAATACAGTTAGACTGCCCATAGACCGTTGAAGGTCTAAAGACAATCCAAATGCTCAAGCCCACTACCAGTTGGCAGCGTACCCAGCATGCTGGCGGCATTACCACGTTGAATGGCAATGCTTATGCGTTGAGCCAGAAACACGCCAGCATTTTGGTCACGCGTCGCATTAACCAGGCGCTCTGAAAGATTTTTGAAAATGAGGTGAGCTCCCGGTCCCCAAGGGCCCAATGCCTCGACCCCAAACGCCTCAAATATGTAATAGTTGATTGGATTATTTTTCCTGCTATGTAGACCAAACTATTATTGCTAACTCTAGACGCAAATGTAGCTTCTGATTGCCTGTAACGCTGCGATGATTTAGTAGAAATCTTCATTCCGAACGTGATCTAATAAAATATGTAGCTCATTTCTAAGGAATTTCAAGAAATTTTTATATTTTACTTGGGAAATGTGCAAAACTTTTCTGGAAAGTGCATGTGGAAAATATACCGCGAAGGTTAACCCCTCGTGTATTTTCCACAGGCTATGTACACTTAGGCTAGGTATTAGCTGCCTAATATGTCAAAGAGATATTTCTATCTGAAATGCCAACGGAACGGCTGTACTAAGCCGAAAGAAGGTCATTGTACTCATCATTATTAAGAAATGTAATATGGAACCAACCCTAAAATCTCGGAGTTGTTACATAGAAAAACATTCACACAACGAATTTTATAATTTCAGGGTTGGTCCCATAGCACAGAATACATATAAGTACAAGTACAAAAGATTCACTCCGCAAAATAAGTATCGACTTTTGCTACCACATAATAAAGTGCAATTCAGAACGTGCAAGGTCTAACTACCTACAGCTATATTTTACCTAGAAGTTTCCTCTCTGTCTATCGCGAAACTCTTGTCGCGTTATCTCTGTCTATAGCGCGATTCGCGCGGCAGGTCCGACAAGTCGGCTACTTGTAGGCATGCCTATAGTAAAAGTTGCTCATAATAATTAGTAGAGTGGCCTCCTTTCGGCTTAATACCACCGTTCAATCTAGCCCAATTTAGAGCACTACATTCGTCAACTATACAAAGCTTTGGATTTTTAATTATAAAACTTGACTTAATCAAAATCTAAGCAATACAGTTACTTAATGTAATGCGCTGTCATTGATTTAAACGTCTTTGGAGCTAGCATTTACTAGTATTTCTAACTGAATCTATGATTTCTAAACAATTATCGATTTCACGTCATACTTTTTTTCAAAATTTTTCATAATTATGATGCCTTCACAAAACAATAAAATTGTTTGCAAATAATTTGGATGTCGGTATAAGGCATTGGTATAAGGACCACAGACTGGTACCACAGAAAAGAAAAAAAAAGTCGTTTAAATTACTTCTCTTTTCTGTGGTAAGTACATCCCAGGTACCAACTGCCGTGGTAGCCCATTTGGGAGACTTGAAAGCGTGAGGTTGCGGGTTTAAACCCCGGGCCCGTACCAATGAGCTCTTTGGAGCTTATCTACGGTTTTTCATACCACTGGCTTTTCGGTGAAGGAAAACATCGTGAGGAAACCTGCATACGAACGGAGAAGGAATTCAATGGCGTATGTGAATCCACCAATCCGCACTGGGCCAGCGTGGTGGATATGGCCCAATCATCCTCTCGGCGGTAGGCTAAAAGCCTTTAAATACACTCCGGAGAAAAAAAAAACAGAAAAAAAAAGTAGAACCTCAAAGACCTCGCACTTCAAAATCGGCCAAACCGTATAAAAACAAAAGAAAAGGGAACAAAGTACATGAGATAATAAAGGACAGACAAACATGAATATACCCAAAAAACATCACGGTCTTGGGCAGTCGGGGGATTTCACTGAATTTTATTACCACACAGTTCAATCACAAAAGCAAGTTCACGTTCAGGAAGTACCTAAAGTTCTCAGAATAAAGTAATGTCTTTCCATACAATTGGCAGTTTAAGTATCGTTCGAAGATTTAACATTCCTACATCAATTGGTAGAAAGCCAAGTTGTACATAAGAAAATGTTGAATTTCGCTGCAGCATGTTTGACTTTAGGTGCTTCTGACTAGTTCTGACGTTTCTCCAATACAACATAGTCACACATAGAAAATCGGTCCTACAGAAATACGATGAAGTTTGATATTACGAACTGAACGATGATGATACGAACAAGTACATCTACATATCAATCATTACCATTAATTTAATTTAGAATATGCTTTTCAATCATACTTGTGCTTTTCTTCTGAAGATCTTTCTACGCAGATGCTGTGACGCATGATCCAAGAAAACAAGGTCTAGCGCTCCGGAAGTTGTCCCGCAATGACGTCACTGTCCAATTGCCACTTTATTGTAACAAACACAGATATTGGGAAATGTTAATAATCTATTAAATAAAATACAAAAAGCATTTCAATTGTCATTTGGTTTGTCCGCGAATTGAATATATTAAACACAATATTTATCAAACCAACATTGATTTATTGGATTCCCACAGGTATAATATACGGTTATTGGGAAGATATATTTTCACGCTAGTGTTAACACAGAAAATCAGGTGTTACATAGGGAGTCCGCCATTGTTCCGTGTATCGTCATCTCTCTCGAACTTGTTGTAAATTACTTATTCTGCTCTTGCTTGTGCACGTGTACGTGTATCCATGACATTGATGACATCATTGCGGGACACCCACGTGACATTTTTTCTCGGAGCGCTATACCTGGCGGAGTATATTATTATACCATGCTGTGACGGATGTGTTCCGTCAGGTCATGGAATTTATAACCCTTTTTCTGACGAACCACTGTCTGGCAAAGCTCGCTTATGATTTGGGCCACCTCGTGCTCGACACTTTAAAGCGAAGGACAAAGAAGCAAGACTTTAACAAGGCTGCTAATTTCTGCGTAGAGAGTACGCTCGCGTTTATTCCATTCTGTCCGACTAGTAGATCGATGATCTAACTGTTTGGAGAAAAATATTCCAATTTGTTATACTGGCTAGTCGAACAATTTGGACACGCAAATTTTGTTCCAGATAGAACTACTAAGAATATTACGATACAATCAATCTGAAACGGTACTTTTTAATAAGATTATTGAATAGGGAAACAAACTGGCTTCGTACCCTTTAGTCCCTAGATAAATCAGTCGAAGCGAAATACTGCCGCCCCGTCTACCTCTACTGCTGAAACCTGATGGGACGCTGGCTCACAGCGCTGAAGACAAGGCAAATTTGTTTGCTTCTTAGTTTGTAGTCTTCACTTATAGATGCTGGGGCATGATATCTCCAACTTCACCTGGCTGAAAATTCGCATTCGCCAAATGGATGTTCGGAAAACGCTTCGCAATCTTATGTGAACAAAGCCAGTGGCCCGGTGGTTTCCCAACCATAGTACTAAAGACATATCATGCGCCTGAGTTGTCCACCCACCATATTCTCCGGATTAAGCCCCCTGCGACAATTTGTTGTTTCCGAATTTCAACCAACTGCTTATAATGACGTAAATCTATCCTCAACCGCACTTTTCATACAAATTAGTTTGTTCTATGAAAGTGAAGCCGACTTTATAATAATTATTTATTATTTATTAGTTTTTTTTTTTTTTTTTATTTACAATAATTGACAGCAATAATAATAGTAGGGATTTATCCACGAACCGGAACACGCAGCATAGGTAGGCCTCCCACTAGATGGACCGACGACATCGTGAGAGTCGTGGCCATCCAGTGGATGCAAAAGGCAGGCTGTTATTCAGTGTGAAGGTTAAAGGGAAAAGCCTATGTTCAGCAGTGGACGTCTTCTGGCTGATGATGATGATTTATTTATTTATTTATTGAATAATAACAAGAACGGCTAACGCCACTTACACTTATTATCTAATTTACATTATTAAAAATTATAAAATTAGTTAATTATACAATGCTTGATGATGATAATAATAGTCGATCCCGGGCCGCCGCTATAACCGAACTGTACTGAGTAGTTTAAATTTATGCGTTTTTCTTTCTACCTTTTAAATTACATACGTATTTATTCATTTCATATGTGTGGTTGTAATCTGAGAAAACAAAAAACATTTAGTGTAAAAAAGTTGTTGGCAGTTTCCCGTAAAAGGGCATTGTCTCCGAGAACTTTGTTTTGCATACCGACAATACTTTGTGTGAGTATTTACTCGTACTGAGAAAATCATTGTTTAAATATTATAGATACATGTTATCTGAAAATGTTAAGTCTTACTTATACGGGGTTATTGATGCTTAGTTAAGAACCTCTCTCAAGCAGCTTCCCTACATCGTACCTCACAAGTACCTACTCACAACTATTTTCCCATGACATTTCACAAAACTTAATCATCATCATCATCATTATTATCAGCTTATCATGTTCCCACTGCTGCGAAACAGGTTTTCTTTCAGAGAGAAAGGATGTGCCTTAATTCACCATGCTGGCCCAGTGCATGTTGGTGAATGTCATATCTTTGAACTTTTGTGGTTCTTGGACATGGTTTCCTCACGATGTTTTCCTTCACCGTTGTTGAGCGATGGCATCGAAACTACACGTAATTTATTTAAGTACTAAATTGTAAGTGGTTGGTGCAGGGCCGAGGTTCGAATCGGGTGCCGTCAGATTGTAAAGCACACAATACATGCTACCGTTCGGTCACCATCACTCACAAAATTTTATACACATCACACATCAGCAGCCATTAAACTTCCACTGCTGGACAAAGGCCTCCCTCTTAAAGAGGGGTGTTGCCATAATCCCCACGCTTGGCAGGCGGCTTGGAGATCGCAGTAAGTTCACCGTGTACTAACAGGACGCTGCTGCCCATCCTCCGGTGATTCTGGTCGCAGTTTTAGGACATACCCGGGTCCTATAGGTATTTTATACAATCACCCAAAAATGTTTTTATAGTTTGTGAGTTTTGTATTTTGTAGGTGCAAGGGTGAAACAGACTATTACTTAGCTTCGCTCGCGCCACCGCGTTCCTTCCCATTTGAAACCTTGTAAAGTTATTGCCATAAGAAGTCCTACTTTAAATAATTTGTTTTTTTTAGTAAGAAAAAAAAATACATATTCATGGAACTAAAGTTGACAAGCTGCCTGCGAGAGGTTTATCAAAACCGTGTCTAAAGTCAGAGACGCATCAAAGTAACAGATAATGGACAATGATTACCTTCATTAGTAGTTCACGCGTATCTAATGTCTGCAACTGCAAGCAATATTGCTGATTAATCACTCTGCTAACAGTGCCTGCCAATATTAAAGACTACATCGTTTTTTTTTTTACTGTCAGATAAAAACATCAATAGGTGTTACACAGAAATAGAGAGTTTTACCCTTGATAGAAAATACTTCCCTACTACATTTGTCTTCCCAAGCACATTGGTCCTAGATGATGGAACTGGAGGGTGGCTATATCTACCTCCTTGACATGGGTATCAAATGAAAGGGTTTGCTGAGAGGAGTTCGAAAAGTTTGGTTTAAAACTTCAAAAAAATATTCCATTTCAAAATCGATGTACAACTTACCCAAACCTCACATAAGTTTTGCACTGCATTACTAACTAGCATTGTACCTACACCTACTGCATGATAAATCTTGTACTGAGCTTGCTGTATAATATCTAATTATTCTTCATAATAATGACTCTGATCGTACTTGATTGCTTAGGGAAAACAATTCGAAACGAGCATCTTATGGTTTTCTATAAGTTTCCTTTTGCCTCGTTTATGCTTACGTCTACATTCTGTGGTCTACAATTCAAATTATCAGAATGACAGCATATTTTAATTCTTTACTGTTACGGGATGAAATATGAAACACTCAAAGTGACTACTTCATTTATTCATCAATCGAAATGGACAGAGACATGGCCGGCTGTCTGGCTTATAAAATACACTTCCCCTTCAAAAGCTTGGCAAGCTTGGCGTTGATATGGCGTGAGGGAGAGTGACGAGTTGGCGGCCAAGCGTAGCTAGATCTCACCTAGATCTAATTACCTAAAAAAACATGACGGCTGGCTGGCTGGCATTAGCGGATTTGCAGGCAGATGTCACGTCCGTTTTGTTACATTCCTCTTGAGAGGACTTTGGCGTCGCACGTATTGTGCATTTGCCAGTGTGAAGTAAGTATTGAGATTTTAAGTAGCCTATTACATACTCAGAAATATAATACTAACTCTCATATTTTAAAATGTCTCCACTGCAAATAAAACCTCAAAGTCATCAATTGTCCTGAATTATATTCCCATAGGCATCTCGTTGTTACCTCTCCCTATTCCCTAGCCTAGCCAACAACATATCTCAACATAATTATACTAGTCAGCCGAATAACTCAAGCTCTTTATAGCCTCTTTTAAAAACAGGCCAAGTGCGAGTCGGGCTCGCGCACTGAGGGTTCCGTACCACCAGAAAATACAATAAGGTCGTCCAAGTAACCAGTTATTGTTCAGGTTTAACGCCTTCCAAAATAGAAGAATAGCTAAGCAATTTTACTAATTAGCTAAGCAATAGCTAATTAGTAAAATATGGCATTTCGATTCGGTGAAATTAACGACGACGGTCGACGGTCGAAGTTACAATAAGGTCATCTAAATAACGAAATTACCAGTTATAACTTGGTAATGAACAGAAATTTGACACCGACCCGTACTTGCCAATTTTTATTATTTGTTATTATACTTTAGAGTATGTACTATAATCATGCCAAGTTTGACGCTTGTACGTATTACTGTTTTTACATTAGAGCTAATACAAAAATACGTTAATAAAATATGTTTGTTGTATAGGGCCCTTTCGTTTTTACTTATAGTGTTGTTTTTACTTCTTAGGTAATCCGCCGTAACAATACATATTCTGTTAAAATTTCAACTGGCTATTACGGTTCGAATGATATAGCCGTTAATAGGTAGGACAGACAGAGAGACATCGTAGGCTTAGTGATAGGGTTTTGTTTTTACCATTTGGGTACGGAACCCTAAAAGTACTCTTTGATAGCCTCTGGTTGTTCACGACGCCGTAGTTACCGCTTATTTGATTTTGCAAAACGCTTTCGTTTCGCTCGTTGAAAGTATGGCTCAAAGAGAAGGCTCTACGAAATTATATATTATACAAAGTAGCAATTTAATAGATTACATTTAACATCTGTCAGTTGTCATTCTGTCAGTTTAGCAAAGTAAAGTCAAAGTAAATCGTAAAATTGCCTTCGTTGTCATTATTACAATAAATATAAATTTTCTTAAAAAAACCGACTTCAAAAAACTACAAAACTCAAACATTTTAATATGCCAATTTGCCACTACAAAGAACAAATTTTTTTTTGGACACCGATTTGAATTTTGATAAACTGTCAAACAATGTGATATCTATTAAATTTGTCCTACTTACTTTAGAATTGTTGCCAAGAAAATTGGCCGCTTTTCCAAAGTAAGTCATCATCATCAGCCAGAAGACGTCCACTGCTGAACATAGGCCTCCCCCTTTAACCTCCACACTGAACGACAGCCTGCCTTTTGCATCCACTGGATGCCAGCGACTCAAAGTAAGTCAGATTTCATAAAATAAACAGTATTTGGCTTTCCTTAGAAGTAATTCATACTCTTACAACAGTCAACTGCTGGACATAAATTATTGCGGGCTAAATTAAACGCTTCTCTAGGCATTTAACCCGATCTTTGTGAAAGTAAATAACTTAATTCGTTTAATTTATAGCCTGTCATAAGTATCTACTTAATTATTTTAATTACAAGATATGAATGTGGGCCTGAAGAAGCGTTCATAAAATATCAAGATGCCCTAAGGTGAACTGCATCGTAATAGTTCGTGATACAGTTGAGAAGCCGTAGGGTCTACCTTGACCCAATGACCATGCGGCGATCAAGTTTTGGCCCCCGTGACCAAACATGTCTTGTGAATTATACTTATGCAAATAAAGGATGTAAGTTGACTAATTTCAATATTAAATCTTAACACTTTTATTTTATTTAAGTACATAGGTAGGTATAACAAACAAAGAAAATAAAAAAGCCTTAACTATTACTAATTATCACTAATATAATCAAAAAATCTTAATAGTATCATTGATCGAGCTAAGTAGGTATATTGTAATGTTACGGTGCTAACTTTTCTAATATTTTTTGCTGAGTATTCTGGCGTCGTACCGTCGTACGTCTTGTGAACGCGAAATAACAAAAAAATAAAAAATTCATATTATATTTATTTTTATCATATTTAGGAAAATATGTATTATAATATATTATCCATTATGAATAGAGCCAAGTTACTGTATAAGCTAAGTAGACTATAAGGTATGTTCTTTTATAATATTAGTTTAATTTCTTATTTAAATTTAGTAATTATTGTATAGTTGTTACTTATTAGAATGCCATTGTTGGCAACGACAAATATCTGAAATAAAGATTTAAAAAATATATATAAGGAGACATGTTTTTTGCACGTTGTTGGTGCCAAATTTCCCAGTGTTTATTTGCCCTTGACCCTTGTTTAGTTCTTTTTTGTTTTTTGAAATAAATATTTTGAGTTTTTTTTGTTACATTCCCTCGCACAGATAAAACATTTTAGTAAACAACTCTTTTTTGTTATTTTAACCTATTACTGGGCAGGCTAAAGCCATTAAGGCGATACCGCCTCGTCTTACGTTTTTTACTGTGATAAGTATGCCCAAGTAAAGTAGTGGAGAATGGAAACATTACTAGAGTCTTCTATGGAGTTTTGGAAACAACACGAAATTACACGTTCCACCTTACTTTACCTTCCACTGTGCGCCAACTCAATCACATTAACGAAAACTCGGTCCAAGCATTTATTTGCTCTGACAGCTGCAATAACTTTGTAAAAAGCAGAATGAAAACCACGAATTCTTATTGCTTTCGGCTTTAGAACGTAGATGATAACTCTTAACGCAACCTTGTACTAATATGTATTCTGTGACGTAACGCAGATACCCGATATACCTACTTCAGTGTAAAATATTAGTATTAAAAGAATATGTTTTTATTCAGCTTTTTGCAATATTATCGCAGCTGTCAGCAAATAAATGCTTGGGCCGAATTTAATAAATATTAATTCACCATTATTAGGTACACATGAACAGTCGAAAATACACAAGTTTAGGAAAAAACAGTATAGATTGCTGTGATATGTTTTTTCACGTTAGCGCCAAAACTCCGTAAACAAGCAGGTAAATGCCATGACAAACGTTATTACCAATGATTTCATACTTATACTACGGTTCTTACCTACAGTTTTTGTTTTTCGTCATGAAGGGTTTCAATTTAGGTACTTTGGCACGTACTTCCTACTCAATAGTAATTGTTTTGACGGTTACCTTATTATCAAGTAACTGTATACCTAAATAAATAAATATTCGGTACATTTTTGCACACACGGTTATCTGACCCCTAACTAAGCAAATCTCGTACTATGACTGCCAGAGTTTGATATACATAGATTTATGTATATTTTTTAATACATAAATAGATATTAACACCCGGATTATAGAACCAACACAAATGTTGATCAAATGAATTTTTGTCCTAGGTTGGAATCGGCAGAAGGCAGGTTCACTACCAACTGGACCACAGTATACAACTATATTATGCATAACCTCCTATGATTTTTAATTATAAAATAATGAGTATAACAGATTTTCTACAGATTATTTGTTTAATATTTAATAGTGGGATGCATTAAACTTCAACAGCAGAACTAATTGACCGTAGTATGAATGAAGTTGTTAATCGCATTAATTATGTTATCGCCGGGTTAAGGTTAGAGTAACGCCTCAATGCTTATAATCCTTGAAACCAAATAAACTTGTTGCGACAGTCTTTGTAACTTTATGCGCTCCGCGTTTTGAGAGTTTCCCGCTTTTCACGGTTAATAAAAGTCTTCAATGGTGTGTTTGCGAGTTTTTGGTTGCCCCGTACGTGACGTCCACTGCTGAACATAGGCCTCCCTCCCCCTGAACGACAGCCTGCCTTTTGCATCCACTGGATGCCAGCGACTCTCACTATTTCGTCGGTCCATCTAGTGGGAAGCCTACCTACGATGCGTTTTGTAATCTTGTAAGTTCTGCGTAATTTGTTGCAGTCACCTAAATTGAATCGCCACGGTACGGGCACTACTTATTTATCAATAATATAATATATATATTCGAGAATTTTTTGCACACACGGTCGTCTGACCCCAAACCAAGCAAAGCTTGTGATATGGCTGCCAGAGACTGATATACCTAATACATATATAGTTTTAAATTCATACTTAAATAGATATAGAAAAACAGAAATGTTGATCACATAAATGTTTGTCCTAGGTGGGAATCGAACCCACGCCCCCAGATCGGAAGGTAGGTTCACTACCAACTGGACCAACGGGCTATCAATCTACATCCAAAGTGAACGAGATATTCAATGTGAGGGAAAGTAATGTCTTCCTGTATTGTATCATAGGTGTCTGCCGTATTGGAAGGCGTGAAATGAGACGCGGAAGCGTTTCCGACGCGCAGAAACTGCGCGCACGCAATACTCACGTGGCACACTTGCTTGTAGGTCAACACTTACTGAATTGAATACGACAGCACGTGTCTGATAACACTTAATTCTGAATTGAAGAAATTGGAGCAAAAATGAGAATATATTCAAAAAATTTAGATTTTTTATACATTTTTTGCTTCAAATTAAAGGTATTTTTTGCACCTGAAAACCCTGAAATCGTGAAAAAAATTGCAACTCCATAAATTTCCTCGAATGTGTTTGTGTTATGTAGACTTTTTCTTAGGAGTTATCGATTTTGTTGGCTGGTCCCATAGTAAAAGTTGTTTATATGGATGAGTAAAATGACTTCTTTTCGGCTTAACCATATCTTGTAACCCTGTTTATGTAAAAGAACTGCGTATGTATGTGTTTCTTGTAACTTCAGGTATAAAAAATATAATCTTGTATCCACTTTGTTTCACCTATGTAAACACGCATTGAGTGCTTAATCAATTCTTTCATTATCTTAAAGGATATCCGTTTTATTTTTACGTTAGTCTTTCATAACTGCACGTTTACATTGTAACTTAGTACTATACTTCTGTACCTAATTTCCCCATTATTTAAGTAAATGAAATAAATATAAATGGTTGTTTTGTATGATGTTTTGTAATAACTTTTAGAAATATATCTAGGTGTTGCTGGTATTGGTTAGTTATTTTTATAGATATTTTATTTATTTATACAAATACAAGGTTACGCATATAGACTGTACTAAGCCAAAAGGAGGTCATTGTACTCATCATAATGAAAAACTTTTACTATAGGAACAACCCAGAAATCACGAAAATCACTACATAGTATAAATTTAAGTCGCTTTCCGCGTCTGTCTGTATGTCTGTATGGCCGCTAACTCCTCCTAAACCACGCAACGGATTTTGATGCGGTTTTCACCATCAGTTAGATACATTTTCAAGGAAGGTTTATATATATAACTAGCGACCCGCCCCGGCTTCACACGTTAATTACACCTGTGCGAAGCCGGGCGGGCGGGTCGCTAGTAAATAATAAATAAACGCGGAAAAAAACTGCTGTTTCATAAATTTTGTCAAGTGTCAATGACCGTTTTCTATGGAACAGCTGATTTATTTTTTCGCTATTTCGGGGTTGGTCTCATCTTCGTTAATTTTTTTCATAATGATGAGTACAATGACCTCCTTCCAGCTTAGTATAATCTATAATATGCGTAACCCTGTATATGCCGATATTGCTATATAGTATTCCAGTTGATATAAACTTTATAAGAAATTAACTTTGAATGATTAATCATTATAATCATTTCAGCTGTAGGACGTCCACTGCAGGACATAGGCCTCCCCCATCGATCTCCAAAAGGGCCGGTTGGAAGCGGCCTGCTTTCAGCATTTCCCTGCTGTCTCTTTTAGGTTGTCTGTCCATCTTGTGGGTGGACGTCCTACGCTGCGATTACCGGTCCGTGGTCTCGATTCGAGAACCTTTCGGCCCCATCAGCCTTCTGTTCTGCGTGCTATGTGCCCTGCCCACTGGCACTTCAACTTGCTAATCCGATGGGCTATGTCGGTAACTTTCGTTCGTGTACGGACTACGGATCTCCTCATTTCCGATTCGAATTATTAATAAGGACAAAAAAAAATCATCTGCATGTTTTTGGTTAGCCCAAGTTATATTTGTAAACACAAAACGGTGATCACCGTCTACAAATAGGTCAATTAGGTTCGTATATCATAATTACGTTCATTGCAAACTTAAATAAAACCGCACCACATAGCTTGTTAGCTACTAAAGTACAAAAATTGTGCAATAAGACAAAATCCCATCAACGCCCGGGCGGTCACCAATCCAAGGAACCCTAAAAATAACAAGCCAAGTGAGAATCCGCTTTTAACTACTAAACAGCTAAAACGATCTGAACGAAATTTGGTAAGATGATAGTGTACAATCATAAGGATGGGTATAGGGTAGTTACTTTTCCCCCCAGAACATGTGGAAAATCGCATATGGTATAAAAATATTAAACCGGCTCCCGGTTTAAAATTTTTATACAGATGATAAAGATCATCGTCACCCAGTGGTTCAAAAGATTAATACCTTTAAATGTAAGACAGATAGACGCACGGGCAATGTAGGCTTTGTATTAGGGTCCCGTTAACGCTCTTATTGCATCGGACTCCAAAAACTTGAACAAAAATGTTGGTCAATGTTTTCTAATAATTAACAGCACACACAAAACTATCGTAGGTAGGTGAATAACCTATCGGCCATTATAAAACTATCTAAGCTTAAAAAATTAATAAACTTCACAAAAAGTCTTAATTAAGATGGTTTGCGTGAAAGCCTTCTACGGTATATTTACTTTTTGACAAGTACCTTTGTATTCCGTTAGCTATTTCTCATTTAACTAAACGTAGAAAAAATATTTTATTGCTTTTAGTGTTGATGTTGCTAATGAAAATCTTGGTTATAAAATAGGTTTAACGGCCTGTTATACCAAATTTGTCGGTTTTAAATCAATTTTATTCAGTTAAATTACAATATTTGAGCTGGAAAAAAATACATGTATTGTCACAGATACATCTGTGTTTGAGTTTATGCATTTGTTCAAAATTTGATAGAATAAAATTTCCTCGATAAAAAAAATCAGAAACAAAGTCGATTTAGTTTTTTTTTTCGTTTTATGTTCTAATGAAAGCTTGTAGCAACCTGGAAACTGCATGTACTGAAAGGCAATCCTATTCAACATTTTTTCCATTGGATAGATTTTTGATAGTGAATAGTTTCGTTTTTTAGTGAGATTAAAAGCGTAAAAAGATCGCGAGAATTTGCGCGCGCCGCGCTCAGTCCCGCGCCAGGCGTCATCGAGGTCGGACCTATGTTCGTTTTTGTCGTTGAACTCCCCCCGCCGGGCCTCGTGACTCTTGAGCGGCAAAATACATCGTCGATCTAACTTGGCGGGGGCTGAGGGAGCGTTTTGTTGCCTACGCGATTCGGATAACTGGCCGTTAAGTAGAGTTCAACAACACCTTAGTAGATTAGTACACCGTACAGTAATGGTTATTTTTCGGAGTATTTTACTTGGAAATACATACAAACGACCGCACAATTTGTCTAGAAAGAAAAAGCGTACTTAAGATAGTACTAGCTGTGTCCCGCGGTTTCACCCGCATGGATTACCTACTCCTTATATCATCAGCCAATGAAAGTCTAGTCAAAATCAGTCCAGCCGTTTGGAGTCCATATAACATACATCGCCTTTTATACATAAGAGGATAACTAAAACGTGTGAGATTAGTATATTAAATTATAATAAAATATGTAACCCGACTGAAATATATAGTAGGTAACCGAAAAGCAAACACACGTTTTCAATAGGCATGATAACTAATTTTTTTTATTACCTTGCAAAAAAGCTGATCATTAATAGTGCCAGCCCATTAAATTAAAATTAGTTCATTAATAAAAAAGTAGTAAGTATTTTAATTTCATGCTATACTCACACGCTTTGCGACAAAGGGACAGAGTATCCGATCTCTATCCCCACCCAAAATGCCAGAGATTTATCAGCCAATTTAATTTATTTATTTCCTATGTGTAATATATTAAGTTTAAAACTATAAGCTAAAACTGACATATTATCTACCTATTTATGATTTATCTAGACTATTCTAGACCACAGATATAGACTAATCTAGATTATACAGAGTATTTTTACAGATTATTTTATTGAGATAGGTTCGTTATTTACAGGATTTAGGTACGTAGTACATTTACATCGATGGCTTTAGGTTATTTCACATACAGGTATATATCACCACACACAACATAACATTTTAAACCTAAAGTCTAATTAAAATCGAACGTAAGTAATCAATAGAAATTCATGACGGTGCGTTGTTTTTTTCAGGGTTGGAAGACACAGTAAAATTGGTGAAGGGTGTCGGCGGGAAGTGCTATGGGTACATAGTGGACCTCGCCAGCCGGGAAGATGTATACAGGGTGGCCAAGAAGGTCGAGAACGAAGTCGGCAGGGTAAGCTACTTTTTTATTTTCACGATGAGCAAAACTAAAGTTTCTGCAGTTATTTTTTAAGACATGTACAAAATGGATAGGTACAAAGACATAGTCATTATTAAGTTCAATGAACTCGGCTGACATCTGTTTAACTTTATTAGTCATATTTCAGATTGTTACTCAAATAAGTGATGTTTTGATATTTCTTTTCTGTGATGATTTTCATCATCATCAAAATTAGCCTATCTTAGTACACGGCTGGACATAAGTCTCTCTCAAGACACGGCATTCAGCCCGATCTTAAGGCCCGATGCACTTTGATCAGTGCGAGTGCAAGTGATTCATCATCATCAGCCAGAAGACTTCCACTGCTGAACATAGGCCTCCTCCTTTAACCTCCACACTGAACGACAGCCTGCCTTTTGCATCCACTGGATGCCCGCGACTCACAATGTCGTCGGTCCATCTAGTGGGAGGCCTCCCTACGCTGCGTCTTCCGGTTCGTGGTCTCCACTCCAGAACCATTCTTATTGATTAAATGATTATTGATTAATAATTTTGCGAGTGATGAATGTAATACACTCGCACTGATCAGTTATGATCCAAATGTGTTTGTACCAATGAAGATAGACTCTATCTTCCTTGTTAAAGTGCTAATTAAAGTGCAATCGGGCCTTTAGGCTAATCCGAAAAACGGGAAAGGAGAAGTTCGGGCAATGATTGTAGTATTTACGTTAGAGTTCATCTTCCGCGGTACGAAATGAGGCCAAATAATACATAATACCAAGGTAAGACAGATGTAATCAAAATCACACGGGGAAAACTTGCGCCATACATTTTCTCGCATTGTCACCTTACCTTACAATGTTAATTATTTCTATTATCATTTTAATTTGTTAAGCAAACAGACTTAAAGTAGAGCCATCTACATAGATTGACATGTGCCAGTATATTGTTTATTATGTCAAAGTAAATCATAAAATTGCTTTCTTTTGTCATTATAAATAAATATTTTTACTGAAATAAGTTAAGCAATTGTGCCGTTCTAACTTAAATTGAACAAGGGTGGGCTGTAAGTTAAAGTTAAGGTTTATGTAAAATTTGACAGTAACAATAACGCTGACTTTAGCAATTACTGCGAAATGCGTTGCACCAGCGTATTCACTAGTATAGTTAAATTTGTCAGGGTCGCAAGTAAAATGAGACCTTATTTGCTACAGATACATAGCTGGAATTATATTTTATGTATCTCACAGATATTTAAAATAAACAATAGCGAAGCGTGGGCAGTTAAAGTTAACAGTTCAAGTTATGATGTCATTTAACAATTGTCAGATAGTGCAACAATTTTTTTTTGCCTAACCAGTACTTTAATTGAAATGTCGATGTTTGTTAAAGCTAAAGAAAGATGGTGCAACCCACCCATAATCATCATCATCATCATTTCAGCCATAGGACGTCCACTGCTGGACATAGGCCTCCCCCATCGATCTCCAAAAGGGCCGGTTGGAAGCGGCCTGCATCCAGCGTTTCCCTGCGGTCTCTTTTAGGTGGTCTGTCCATCTTGTGGGTGGACGTCCTACGCTGCGCTTACCAGTCCGTGGTCTCCATTCCAGAACCTTTCAGCCCCATCGGCCATCTGTTCTGCGTGATATGTGCCCTGCCCACTGCCACTTCAACTTGCTAATCCAGTGAATAAATAATACATAATACAAAGTTACATTGTTGAATTTTGATGAAGTGTCAATTGTGATCTATTAAATTGGCCCTACTTTAATTTGATGTTTTTTGTTACATTTCAGGTAAATCTCCTGATTAATAACGCGGGAGTGGTGTCGGGACAATATCTGTTGGACACTCCTGATCATCTCATACAGAGGACGTTCGATGTCAACATTTTAGCGCATTTTTGGGTAAGATTATACAGTTTTAGCAAACTAGTCGATATTATTACAAGCTTTTATTCAACTTGCCCTGTTAGTATGTTCGTTCGTATACAGGGTGTAAGGGGTACACTCTCGAAGCCAAAAGAAGGTAATTGTACTCATCATTAAGAACAACTTTTACTATGGGACCAACCCTGAAATCGCGAAAGAAAAATCAGCTGTTCCATACTTTTTGTCGAGTGTCAATGACCGTTTTCTATAGAACAGCTGATATTTTTTTCGCGATTTCAGGGCTGGTCCTATAGTAAAAGTTGTTCATAATGATGAGTACAATTACCTTATTTTGGCTTCGAGAGTGTACACCCCGTATATGGGACAAATCATGTAAACAGAATTTGCTGAAACAAAAATAATGTAGGTACACAATTTATAATGAGGAAAACTTCAACATGTTCCTTATTTTAAAAATAACGAATTTACATACCTATTCGGACCCAACCGAAGTCGCGATAGCGTTCCGTTTTCTATGATGTGGCTTGATGCTTGGACCAAAATAAAATAAATGTACAGGCCCAGAAGAAGCGCATTTTTGAAGAATATAAAATGAGCGCCGGCCTTCACTTCGTTTCAGTCGGTAACGGTATCTAGCTGTAGGAAGTGCAACACGCGTCTTTTGTTACATGATAACGAAACATCTGGCAAAATTATGCCTTCGTGTGATTTCCCGAAGTCTAAATGTACAACAAAAAACCGCTATCTATTTTTTGTAACAAAATAATGTACTGTACATGGTTATAATTAGGTGTTGAAATATATATATGTCCGACGGTTTTGACTCGTTTTTACTGAGCAAGTTCTATGGTTATGGCCCGTCCATTCATTTTATTTTCGTCGAAGGCTTGATGTAGCAACATTCTTGTTTACAATAATTTATGTATTTTTTTCAGACTGTTAAAGCCTTCCTGCCAAATATGATTGAGCAAGATGACGGTCACATAGTCACGATCGCGTCGATGGCGGGCTACGTCGGCGTCGCGAAGCTGGTCGACTATTGCTCATCCAAGTCTGCTGCTTGCGGATTCGACGAAGCTCTAAGGTTGGAGCTAGAAACAAAAGGCATCAAAGGAGTACAAACCTCACTTATCTGCCCATACTTCATCAGATCAACTGGCATGTTCGAGGAAGTTAATTCAAGGTAAATATTAACACTGACGCATGTTTCCGTAGCATCCGGTAGTCGATTTTCATGAACAAGCTAAAAGGTTTCGTGTTGTTTTTCTGTTCGCCTTTAATGAATGGTGTAATTTCCTCGCCAGAATAAAATAAACACCGTCAAGTGTGACTCGGACTCGCGCGCTGATCGCGGGTTCCGAACCCAAAAAAATAATTATTTCTTTTATTCAGTTTGGGATCTTTAGTGCGCCCAACTCACACTTGGCTAGACTGATACAATAATTATAGACTGATAATAGATTATAAATTATTATAACACCAGGGCCCTGATTCTACTAAACAAGTTGTTTATAAATTGTAATTGTTTGTTTGTGTTTGTAGCTTAGTGTAAAAAAAACTGTAAATGTGAGGCAATTATTAAAAAAATAATTGCCTCAAATCTACAGTTTTTTTTAATACTATATAGGCTATAATATGAGGTGGTGGTATTTTTCTAGTAAAAATATATTAAAGCTGTCAGTTTTGAGGCAATTATTTAAAAAATAAAATTGAAACAATTACTATTTAAAAACAATTTCTTTAGTAGAATTGCTAACACTCACGATTATCTCACGCGAGTTTTGATGAAGTGATAATACAAATAACGCTTTTGTATACTTAATACAGTTCTCATATATATGCACCCTTAACAGGTTTTTACAACGTTCACAATTAAAAGTGGTAAGACAAAAAAACATACGATAAAAATTGTATATAGGTGTGATGTGAATACAGTAAGCACTATGGTCTAGTTTTTATGTCACGAGTATCACTGGATTATACCGTGCATACTGTTGTTGAGTAAAATAACAAATAATAGAAACTAGCCTATCATTACGTTATTGCAACTGTCAGAGCAAATAAATGCTTGGACCGAGTTTAGGTATATTTTTATGCAAATACATATTAATTGCTGTGTAATACCGGATCTCTGGCTGAAAACCGCGGCAAAAACACCCCGTCATACTGTCATCCCGTTGAGATACAATTTCCGGCCACAAAATACAGTTACAAATTGTAGGTATTTTTTTTAATGTACCTACTAATTATTTATTCAGATTCGTGCCTCAGCTGAACTCGAACGAGGTTGCAGACCGTGTGATCCTCGCGATACGCACCAACGAACCCTTCGCCCTCATACCAGGCTACTTCAGACTGCTTCTGCCCTTCAAATGGTAAATCAAATGATACTTGAATAACTAGAATAATTAGCCGGTAATTTATTTTTCTTTCAACTACGTAGTAATGTTATACAGCACACTGGTTTCAAATTTACCAGAGGTTTAGTAGTTGATTGAATCAGGCGTATTTTTTTATTTTTTATTTTTTTAGTTTAACCTAAAATCCTTATTGTACTCGAAACGACGTAGAAGCGGAATTACACTAGAAATTCGACATATACAAATTCAGAGCTTTAAGGCTGGGTATAAGGCCAGAAAAATTTCTGATTTCACCCGCGCGTCTCGCATCACCCGCATTAGTGTGAAACACAACCACGGCAGCGCGGCAGTCGCGCGCAGCTAAAGTGTACACAACTCGCGCACTCGACCTTGTAAAGCGGCAAGGAGCAATAACACACAGGATAAGCATAGTGTTGGTGTACTTGGTGTTTTGGCGATTAGCTGAGTTCGGTCGCGGCGCGCAGAACCGTAAATTGTTTATTTCACTTTTCAAAATTGTATTTGTAATTTTATTTTTAGGTTTTCTACAATATAAAAATAATAAAGTATATAAATTAAATTGAAATAACCTAAATAAAACTAAACTGAACTATGCTATGCTTTGCTAGGTTGAACTTGCCGGGATAAGACCAAAAAACCCAAAAACCTCGTGGCACGGGGTACCCGATCCCGGGTCATATCTCCTAAACCAGACCTTTAACCCAAAAAAAAATTACATAAAAAACAGTATATATTTATCTCTAGCTTTATACAATATTTAGATTTTTACTTTTGAAATTAGTGAGAAATACATATAAATAGAAATAAAGAGGGGTGAAAACCACCCCCTACCACGCCCAAATTTTGGATCGAAGTAGTAAAGCTCATTTTTTATTTTAGTAATTTTTTTGCAGATTTTTTAATGCTGTGGTTTAGGAAATATAACTAGTTCTAGTTTTTAGTTTATATTATAGTCTAAGTTAGGTCTTAAGATTTTGACGACCTGAAATACCCGGCTCCTCAAACATTTTGTCCCAGGTCAATCCAGGAAAGAATAGTTAGCTTCACTGGCTATCCAACGATAGGTCACTTAGTATTTTAAGACTCGTAGGTACATAGTAACTTGAGTTACTAAGTAGCGAGGCGGACCATAAATACCCGATTTTTTGAAGGTCCATAACTTTGGACACAAAGGTCCAATCAAAAATCTGACGTCATAGGCATCATTTTTTCTGGCAGAAGAAGACGTTAAACTCAAAAACTCGGCTTTAGGACCTAACCCTAAAAACCCCAAATTGGGTTTGAAATTACGTAACCGGAATTTCATGTTAAAAATAACAAAAAAATTCAACACAAAAAATTCAGTGGTGTAATAAATAGACTATATTTATTTTTTTGGCTTTCTACTCTCACAATTTCAGGAAATAAATAATATAAAAAAAAAAATGTGTTTATTTAGTTGGTAGGCATAAATAATAATAAAATAGAAACACAGTAAACACACGTGTGTAGAAAATAAAAAGACGCGTCTGATAAGCCCAAATTCGGCTATTTTTGTGCAAATGCCTTTCAAAATATTAAAGCGCAAAAATCCGGAAAATTTTCGTAATTTTTTTCAAAAACCATCGATTATCTCAGAAACAGTACGTATGAGGTCATTTTTGTAAAAATGCTATGTATCTAAATAATATATCTATGCTATGCTATGCTATGCTTTGCTATGCTATGCTATGCTAAACTATGCTTTGCTTTGCTATGCTTTGCTATGCTATGCTATGCTATGCTATGCTATGCAGGGCTTTGCTATGCTATGCTTTGCTATGCTTTGCTATGCTATGCTATGCTATGCTATGCTATGCTATGCTATGCTATGCTATGCTATGCTATGCTATGCTATGCTATACCATACTATACTATACTTTGCTATACTATACTATACTATGCTATACTATACTATACTATACCATACTTTACTATACTTTGCTATACTATACTATACTATACTTTGCTATACTATACTATACTATACTATACTATACTATACTTTGCTATACTATACTATACTATACTTTGCTATACTATACTATACTATACTATACTATACTTTGCTATACTATACTATACTATGCTATGCTATGCTATGCTATGCTATGCTATGCTATGCTATGCTATGCTATGCTATGCTATGCTATGCTATGCTATGCTATGCTATGCTATGCTATGCTATGCTATGCTATGCTATGCTATGCTATGCTATGCTATGCTATGCTATGCTATGCTATGCTATGCTATGCTATGCTATGCTATGCTATGCTATGCTATGCTATGCTATGCTATGCTATGCTATGCTATGCTATGCTATGCTATGCTATGCTATGCTATGCTATGCTATGCTATGCTATGCTATGCTATGCTATGCTATGCTATGCTATGCTATGCTATGCTATGCTATGCTATGCTATGCTATGCTATGCTATGCTATGCTATGCTATGCTTTGCTATGCTTTGCTATGCTATGCTATGCTATGCTATGCTATGCTATGCTATGCTATGCTATGCTATGCTATGCTATGCTATGCTATGCTATGCTATGCTATGCTATGCTATGCTATGCTATGCTATGCTATGCTATGCTATGCTATGCTATGCTATGCTATGCTATGCTATGCTATGCTATGCTATGCTATGCTATGCTATGCTATGCTATGCTATGCTATGCTATGCTATGCTATGCTATGCTTTGCTATGCTTTGCTATGCTATGCTATGCTATGCTATGCTATGCTATGCTATGCTATGCTATGCTATGCTATGCTATGCTATGCTATGCTATGCTATGCTATGCTATGCTATGCTATGCTATGCTATGCTATGCTATGCTATGCTATGCTATGCTATGCTATGCTATGCTATGCTATGCTTTGCTATGCTTTGCTATGCTATGCTATGCTATGCTATGCTATGCTATGCTATGCTATGCTATGCTATGCTATGCTATGCTATGCTATGCTATGCTATGCTATGCTATGCTATGCTATGCTATGCTATGCTATGCTATGCTATGCTATGCTATGCTATGCTTTGCTATGCTTTGCTATGCTATGCTATGCTATGCTATGCTATGCTATGCTATGCTATGCTATGCTATGCTATGCTATGCTATGCTATGCTATGCTATGCTATGCTATGCTATGCTATGCTATGCTATGCTATGCTATGCTATGCTATGCTATGCTATGCTATGCTATGCTATGCTATGCTATGCTATGCTATGCTATGCTATGCTATGCTATGCTATGCTATACTATACTATACTATACTATACTATACTATACTATACTATACTATACTATACTATACTATACTATACTATACTATACTATACTATACTATACTATACTATACTATACTATACTATACTATACTATACTATACTATACTATACTATACTATACTATACTATACTATACTATACTATACTATACTATACTATACTATACTATACTATACTATACTATACTATACTATACTATACTATACTATACTATACTATACTATATTATACTATACTATACTATACTATACTATACAATACTATACTATACTATACTATACTATACTATACTATACTATACTATACTATACTATACTATACTATACTATACTATACTTTGCTATACTATACTATACTATACTATACTATACTATACTATACTATACTATACTATACTATACTATACTATACTATACTATACTATACTATACTATACTTTGCTATACTAAGCTATGCTATGCTATGCTATGCTATGCTATGCTATGCTATACTATACTATACTATACTAAAATAAACGAAACACGCGAAAGCCCGTTGGTCCAGTTGGTAGTGAACCTACCTTCTGAGCTTGGAGGCGTGGGTTCGATTCCCACCTAGGACAAACAGTTATGTGATGAACGTTTGTGTTTGTTCTATAACTGGTTGTTAATAACTGAATGAATATTTATGAAATGAATTATTTAATTAAATTTCATTTAATTTATTAAATTATTAATTAAAAAAAAAATTATTGTTAATTATTATTATATTTTTTTATTCAACGAAAATTATATTTTACTTAATAATTTTGATTTTTAGTAGTCTTTCTGACTCTCTCTCTCTCTCTCTTTCTCTCTCCACACGAAACACTTAGACTCTTGTAACTATATTACCGAGCGTACATAATAATAGATGCCCTAATGATAGATGGCCTAGTCGTATCCATAATTATTAATACCTGTAATTTTTTCATAGTAGCTTTACCTAGTCTGTGCTCTAGGTCATTGGCAACACTTGGTTGCCGCATCAAATGGTCGCGTTCAAGCCATAGATTTTTTATGTTATCCATTGTTTGAAAATACAGTAGGTGTTGATATAATCGCACTCGGAAGATAAATCTAGGCGAATAGCAAGCGCGTGCGTCCTTCCCCGTTGGAGCATAGTGCGGTACTGAGGTTGAACGGAGCATGTTTCGCCATTTAGATGCAAAGCGCAACAGAATAAGGTTGAATATCGGACTTGCCGTTTGACCGAATAGTTGCTTAGAACTAAAGGACGTAAGTCTCAAATCGAATATAATTTATTATGAGAGTACTAATTAATCTAGGTAAATTTTGTCTTAGCACTGGAAAACAAACTATATTTTCCTTCGATGAGTATTTATTTTAGATATGTGACTGAAGTTCTATCCAAGAAAAAATCAAAAAAATCAGCAAAAAGGCACCTTTTTGAAAACAATAAAGTATCGAGTAAATATCTCGCTATTATGTTTCTGTCTTAGTGCCGGAAAGAAAATGAATTGAAAAATCACATATATCAATTATTACGTTGATAGGATATTTGGTTTAGTTAGAATATAATGGCAAATTTGCATAAAATTTCGGAGGCCCCCTCTTAATGTCTCCTATTAAGTTTAATATAAAGCTTGTATGCATTAGATCAAAAAGATACTGGCTGAAAATAAAAATCGGCGGAATAAAACCGACTTGGTGATAATTCTAAGTTTTAAATGTTTGAGGAGAAGATGAATTAAACTTTGCTTGAGTTTTTATTTTGAGTAGGTATATTTTATCACGGTAGGTAAATTGGTAGTTGCAAGAATAGTAGATTACACACCTTGCTAAAGTGCACCTCACTTTGCGCTCGATGCAACAATCTCCTATTTACAGATGGCGTTAGCCCAGGGCCCCGATTCTACTAAAGAAATTGTTTTTAAATTGTAATATAATATATTTTTTTTTATAATTGCCTCAAAATTTACAGTTTTTTTAATTTTTTTACACTAAGTTATAATATTAGGTGGTAGGAGGTTTCTAGTATAAAAAAAATTAAACAGAGTTTTGAGGCAATTATTAAAAAAATAAAATTGAAACAAATACAATTTAAAAACAATATCTTTAGTAGAATCGGGGCCCTGAAATCACGGAAAAAAGCTGCTGCTCCATACATTATCGTATCCTCTGCCTTTCATAAGAGCCGACTAAAAGGGGGCCTTTGGGTTTGTGGGTGGCCAGATTTGGGAATCTGACTTCCCATTCAGCAAGCCCAGGGAAGCAACGGCGCGGTGTGGCCCACGCCGTTGTAAAGGAAGGGTGGAAAAGAAGGATTTCCCGGGAGTGTTGCTTCAGGCAGTGTACTAGGAGGGTACCGGTGCGTTTCTATGGATATTTCGGTGCCCTCCGTCTAACACAGAGGTTGGTCACCGAGGGGGTTTTAGTGAGTGTAATCTCACATAGCCCGGCTACACCCCAATGCAGCTGGGTATCTTTTGAAGATTTCCAGCCCGTCAATAAAAGAAGGTTATTCGATTTTCGCTATTGGGACCGCAATAGCGCAGTTATCCGTGGTCTCTTTCAAGGCTCTCCACTCAGCCCGATCTTCAACTTTTAGTTTTCAGCATTGCGTATATTGTCACTCCATTGTGTCGTATGTCGTCCTACACGTTTACGTTGCGAGCATCGCTTTTCATATTTTATGCAGGTGTTTTTTTTTTATCTATTTAGAAAGTGAAAAACCAATCACTTACTGACTGACATCACGAAAACTACTAGGCTGAAATTTGGCAGGTAAATTCTTTATGGTGTGTAGAGGTCTGCAATTTCTTTTTTTGCGCAAGGTTCGTTATTAAATTTATTATTAATTCGAACCTTGCACAGAAATTTTTCGTTATGAAAGTTCACGCGTACGAAGTCTTGGGTGGGCTTTATTTCTAGCTCATATACCTCGTAACCTCGTCATTCTTTTTCTAATGCGTTTCATGAATGTTTCTAGGTTGGTGCCATGGCCGTGCATATCGGACCTCATCCGCAGGCTGGTGCCAGACGCGGTGCCACACGCGCCCTCCCACGGTTCCACACATACGCGTGTCACGGACTCCATCCCTGAGTTCGACCCTGTAGACTCAAAACAGGGTGCCCGCGACCCGCGACCCTCTGACACCTCACCTCTGATGCCTCAGCCGCTCCACGACAGACAAATGTGAACGCCTTTTATTTTGTTAGTTATGAAATAAAGCACGAGGGACTGCGTCGCCTTAGTAGATGCTGGGGAATTTTTCAGGCAAAATTGGTTAGGTAAACTGACATTACTTCTGGTGATAAAGTACTAGTTACAACGGGATAATACCATAAGTATTTTAGTTACAAGAAATACCTAATCTATACTAAAGATTTGATTGTTTGTTTGTTTGGATTGAAAAGGCTCCGAAACTACTGAACCGATTTGAAAAATTCTTACACTGTTGGGAAGCTACACTATCCCCGGGTAACATATGCAATATTATATTTAAAAAAATATATGGATCCTAACTAAAACTCCAATAATGTAACCCAAGGTGTAAAAAAATTAGATTTACAATTTTAACTTTGCGTGTTTGACAGTTCTAAGACAGGACAACGTCTGTCAGGTCAGCTAGTTGATTATAATTGTATTGTTAGTCGAATATGCCTACAACATTTTGACATCTATAGTTAGTACTGGCGAAAAGTTACGCGATAGCAAACCGTATATCAGCGCGTTAAGGTCCGTTCGCGTGATTTTCCGCAATCACCTAAACTGAATCGCTCAAAACAGGTGAAGGTACGGCCTCTGATATGATTTAATTGAATGCAAATATTAGTAAATTCTTAGCCTGTTAACTTTCCTTGCAGCTACAAAAACTATATTTCTGTAGGTTATATAGACGTATCAACCTAGCTACAATCGGCGTATGGGTATGGGATACTAGCCGTAAAATGGCTGTAGATATTATTTTGATACAGTCCCTCGTATTATGTTGGTTGTGGTACCTAAGCTTCATAAAAGTATCTTCAAATTTGTTACTAAGACCCTGTATTTTGTAATAAATACACTACAAATATAAAAACGCGTGACTGCGTGATACGACTTAATATAATAACTTTAAGAAAAAGAAATCTTAAAATAAAATAGATTTTTTTTACATGGATGTACAAAACCGCCGTCAACCAAGTCCCCCACGACTGTTGGGGGACTATTATGTAACACAAAAGTAAATAACATCAGCATTTATTTTATTGTTTTTTATGGCGCTACTATATATATGACGTTACTAGTTTTTTTTTTTGTAATTACTTGCCCATTTTGATGAAATTTGATAAGTATGTAGATATAATCAAATTGTGCAAAATGGTATAAATTTTTAATCTTATTTACTTTTTTCTAAGACAAAAACAACTTTTTCTCATTGGGTTTTTCATAAAAGTAAATAAAGATTTAAATTCATATCGCCAATAAATACTTACTTTTCATACTAAGTTCCATCCTTTCGGAAAAGGTAAACTAGTACGTGTTTAAAAAGTGTTAAAATGACCTGGGGCAGTACCATCAGCTATTTTAAGTGATTCTGTTTAATAATTAAGAAAATTTGCGCGACCGCAAACCGTATCTCGACGAGTTAAAGTTCACGTTAGCGGGATTTTCCGCAATCACCTAAACTGGGGCCGTGTCACATATTTTGAGCGATTCTGTTTAGATGATTGCGTAAAGTTGCACGACCGCAACCCGCATCTCGGCGCGTTAATGTTCACGTTCGCGTGATTTTCCGCAATCACTTAACTGGATCGCTTAAAACAGCGGCCTTATTATAGAAGTTTGATTGTGATCGAGATTGCATGCCGTCCCGTTCGCATCTACTTACTCGCACCAGGTGCGTAAGCGAGATGGCACGCGATCACGATCACAATGCGAATCACGATAAGACATCTATAATAAGGCATCAGGTAACGATACGGCTCCTTATATCCGGGCGCCCTTAACTGTGGTACTTAGTCAAACTAAGTTTGCGTTAAGATAAAGGTTAAGATTTATAAATGTGATTTTAGCGATTAACATTAAGTTAAACGTGTACATACTGTACACAAATTATGTATAACATTCATTATAAGTCTACTTGAGTTTGTAATTTGTGTAATATGAGATTAAAATCGGTTTATTGCTCAGTTAGATATTTTATGTTAAGGGATTGTTTTTCTGACGTTACTCTAAGACTAGGTAAGTCTACTTTTTAAAAAAACTCTAAACTTATTTGTAAGTAAATTCCGTACTTAACGATGAATAACCATGTTATCTCAAAATAAGCCGATTTTCACTATTTTGTATATTTTTTGTAAGATAGTCTGTGCAAAAAAGAGAATCGTCGCAGGTTTGAGGTCGCCCGTACTATATTACTGTTTTTTTTGCGTTGACAACACATCAGCAGCCATTAAACGTCCACTGCTGGACAAAGTCCTCCCTCCTAAAGAGGGGTGTTGCCATAATCCCCACGCTTGGCAGGCGGCTTGGGGATCGCAGTACGTTCACCGTGTACTAATAGGACGCTGCTGCCCATCCTCCGGTGGTTCTGGTCGCTGTTTTAGGACATACCCGGGTCCAACGTTGACAACATCAGATCACATCACATCAGCAGCCATTAAACGTCCACTGCTGGACAGAGGCCTCCCTCTTAGAGAGGGGATTGCCATAATCCCCACGCTTGGCAGGCGGCTTGGGGATCGCAGTATGTTCACCGTGTACTAATAGAACGCTGCTGCCCATCCTCCGGTGTCTCTGGTCGCAGTTTTAGGACATACCCGGGTCCACACTGTCCACCGTTGACAACACTGTTCTGTAATTGCCAGCACGACTAAAAACGTTTGATACTTGGTACTTAATACTTGGAGCGATTGTGGCCGACCGGTAGCATGTGCGCTTTACAATCTGACGGCACCCGGTTCGATCCTCGGCCCTGCAGCAATATATGCAGTTTCGATGCCATCACTCAAAAACGGCATTAAAAAAAACATCGTGAAGAAACCGGTATGTCCAAGAACCTCAAAAAGTTCAAAGATAGGTATGACATTCACTGACATGCACTGAGCCAGCAATGCCAGCATGGTGGATCAGGGCACATCTTCTCTCTCTGAGAGAAGGCCTGAGTCCCAGCAATGGGAACATGATATGCTGGAATGATGAATACTTGGTACCTATACTCAGTTCTTGGTATCTTCTATATATTGTTGATTGAATCAGGCGTTATTTTGCGGAAGTCCATTTTAATTTGTATATGACGAATTTCTAGTGTAATTCTGCTTATACGTCGTTATTAAAAACACATTAAAACAAATTGTTCTGACGAATTTTTTGTTACTAATTTAAATTGCCTTTTGTTTTAGGTTTGGTTAATTTTTCACTTTTATGTTATCAAAATTTTATGTCAGTTTAGGTTTAAATTAGCATCCCAAATATCAATAGAGGAAAATAGTTTATCCCAAAATCCTTATTGTACTTGAAACGACGTAGAAGTGGAATTACACTAGAAATTCGTCATATACAAATCTTATATATATATAAGATTTGTATATGACGAATTTCTATATATATGTAGGTACCAAGAACTGAGTATAGGTACCAAGTATTCATAGCCGTTCTGAATGTTAGTTCACCGTTATGCCACGACGGTTCTCTCTTTGCACTCTACAACAAAATAAACAAAGCCATGGAATCAGAGCTACCCAATGACAATACGAATAGAGCACTTTTCATGAAAGAAGGCCCCCAGTCGCGGCGCTGTCATCGCTTATCATTCACTATAAGTATCATTTCTCGAGCAGCACTTTCAACAACTTTAGGCATCGTACACGACTCTTTAACGATGACAAATTAATAAAAATCTCCCAAGCATCGAAACCACAAACCTGACAACTACAACTTGGAAATTTACTTCCGCTGTTTGCTGTGGGACTTCTTTCACGAAAAGCACTCTACCTAAAGCGCATATTGTCACTTCATTGAATGAAAACATATTAACAGGTATATTATAAAACAATTGGTAGGTATACCTGACTACAAAATGTAAGCTATGACACTCTGAGATTGAAGAGACGTATCAAAAGACACCTCAAAATCAAAATTAACTGATGGCAATCCGCCAAACCATATTTTTGACTTTAAAAGATTAATCAGTGATGCTGTTCATAGAGTTTGATTGTAAATATTGTTATAAGAAATGGAAAGTCTTACTTAAGTTTGTAGTATTTGTATGTATCGGGGAAAATGGTGATTGCTCGAAAAAAAAGAGTTTAAAGTGAAATTACGACTTTTTATTTAGTGAAAACTTAATCATGCAAGCGTGGGTCGGACTCGCTTACCGATTGAGGGCTTACGCTATGTGTGCTTACCGCACACATAAAATGTCTTTTCTTTAATTCAGTTCGCTATCTTTAACACGCCCGACTCGTACTTGTGTGTACTATACCTCATCATCATCAGCCAGAAGACGTCCACTGCTGAACATAGGCCTCCCCCTTTAACCTCCACACTGAACGACAGCCAGCCTTTTGCATCCACTGGATGCCCGCGACTCTTACAATGTCGTCGGTCCATCTAGTGGGAGGCCTCCCTACGCTGCGTCTTCCGGTTCGTGGTCTCCACTCCAGAACCTTTCTTCCCATCGGTTATCGGTTCTTCGAGCGATGTGGCCTGCCCATTGCCACTTCAACTTGCAAATTTTAACAGCTATGTCGGTGACTCTGGTTCTTTGGCGAATATCCATGTTCTGGATTTTAACGCGCAAAAAAACTCCGAGCATATCTCTCTCCATTGCCCGCTGTGTGACTCTGAGTTTTTCCAAAAGGCCAACAGTAAGGACCACGTCTCAGTACCATATGTCATCACTGGCAACACACACACACCCACACACACTCTCACACACTCACTCACTTACTCACTCACTCACTCAGTGAGTGTATGTACATGCACTGCACACCTATTACTTTGATATGTATGGACCAATTTACGTGATTCTTTTTATATAAATTAAAGAAAGGTACTATACCTACTATAATATAATCAAGATAAGTTTAACGCGCGTATGTATAATCGATTTTACACTAGACCTAGAGCAAAGGCAATCTTAAAAAAATACGTATGTTGTAGGTATGGAGTCACACCTTTATTTTTAACTGATTGATTTTATTATCGAAACTGACGTGGTTTTCACACATTTTATCTTACGTGAGTAATTCCCGTGTAACATAAATAAAATTATTGATTTTAATTATTTTATTATTATTTCATAGATAAATCGCCGTAACATTATATAATCTGTGAAAATCTGAACTGGCTTCCTATTACGGGTCAAAAATACAGCCATTAGAAGGCAGGCCACTCACAGAGATTTAGTAATAGGGTCCCGTTGACGACCTCTGGTTACGGAACCCAAAAAACGAACAGGGGCCTTACGGACAACAGCTAATTGCGGTACCTAATCCGCTCAGTTGGAAAATCACGCGACCGCAAACCGTATCTGGGCGCGATAAGGTTCACGTTTGCGTGATTTTCCAACTGAGCAGATTAGGTGCCGCAATTAGCTGTTGTCCGTAAGGCCCCAGCTCCTATCCCTTAATCTTTACTTTGCAGGATCTGACTCGTGCCTTACGGAGGTATTCCGCGTTTGTTCAGAGTTTAACTTACTTCAGAAGTTTAAATTAAAAATAATGTTAATGTACGATCAAAAATTTTAAATAATTTATTAAAAGACTTACATTTTCAAATATTTCGACTTGACTAAACTTAGATTCTAGGAACTTAATTAGGTAAAGTACTTAATTTAATAACCATTATTTAATTTTCTTTTCTCATGATAAAAACTAAAAAGTATCTGATTAATTACATACGTGATATCACCCAGGTGATCAAAGTGGAATAGACCATAAATACAAGTACATAATCATACAATTTAACCGAAGTGTAGGTAAGTGTAGATGTGTGTGTGACAAGACAACGTGAAAAAATGCTAACTATTTGCCTCGCCACAAATAAATACAATAGAAATAAAAACATCTTATTCGTCATACCGCTGAGAAGTGTTATTTTTAACGATAGCATTAAAATACATAAATTATGACGTACCTACTAGCAAATAAATAACTCAGCAGTGCAAATTAATCAGAGGTCAAAAATCAAGAAATACATCTAACACAATATTATGACGTGTTAGATGTTTTTCTTGATTTTTGAGAAGTGTTTTTCTGAGAAGTTTTTAATGATTGTATTAAAACATAATGCAAACTACAAATAAACAACTCAGAAGTGCAATTTACTTATAGCCAAGCATCAGTGGTTTAAAAACAAAATATAAATAAAAGTACATAATTAAAACTGTAATGACTTACCTAATAATTATACCTAGTATAATGAGGTAACCCTGAGTTAAGTTCAAAACTAAGTTTTAAATACAAGAGCAGACTAGTAAATATTATTTGAAACTAACGTTTTGTAAACTCGTATTAGAGTATTAATTATTATAATACCTACGTAGCACCTTCTTCATCTCAATGCTTATCTAAATTATCTGCCTAAATAAGGGTTACTTAAATAATTCAACATAATACAAAACACTTACGGCCTTACTTATAAATGTGACTTAAGTTAAGCAATGCATAAAATTGCTCTGTTTCGTTTTCACTGTGACAATTTCCGTCAATAAGAAGTTGACAGATTAACGTTTATAAGTAAAGCTAGCTAGTACTACAAAATACTTAACATTAAGGTCCAAAGCACATTAGATCATTTCAACACCAACTGAATGACAAAAATCTGACATAGGCACCTCGTTCCAAATTTTGTTATACCTACTTTACGGATTTTGTGGCTAACGATCCCTAAAAGTTAAGAGTATTAAGGCAACTAATCACGCTTAGCATCTTGCTTAACAAAAATTATGGTCTTATTTCGTAGCCATTTAGCGAAGTTAAAATGTGCTAAGAGCTTATTATAACAAAGTTGTCAAAATTTGGTTGTTATCGTTATAAAAAATCTTAATAACCGAAGATGCGTGATTAACTTGTAGAGCCTCTTCGAGAGATTTCGGTCTTTGGGTTTTTTCGGGAGATTTTCGTCTTTATGGAATTTTACTGCACATCCTTTAAACGACATTGACTTAATTTCCTTCTTGTTCGTTCCAGTTTAATGAATTTGACAGTATTTCGTCGGGTGTTGTTGTAACCTGAGGTTGTAGCATTGGTCTTATCATGTTTTTTTTAATGTATGGCTTGCGTTTGACCACCATCTCGCCTGATGTAAGCCTCGATGAAGCACCTATTATAATGGAATTCTAAAACATCTCTAGTTAGTGATGTCATAATTAAATGCAAGCAATGAACTAGTTACTTTAGAAGCCAAGGCCTCCTTGTTTTTCTGCGAAAGTCTCTTCTTTCCTTCATTCCTATCTGTTATGCTCAATCGTGTTTTTGTTTCGTTTTCCTTCTTTACTTGAGCATAAACCATGTAACTAAGGATTCGCAACTCTAATAGGAAGTTACCATAATTAGGTTACTATAATTAGGTAAGTAGGTACTTTTACTTTCTTACTAGGTATTTTAGGTAATTTTTTGATTGGGCTGTGCAGGGTTCTCGAAAATTATTTATCTTACCTCTCGCATGCAACAGACTTTTTTAGTTTTTTTTTTCTTTCTTACAAAAATATATAATATTCATATTATGAGTCGAAATGGCAATAACTTTACGCGGTTCAAATGATAACAAATACGGGGCCCGGACGTTTTTTTTTTAAATAAAAACTTTTAAAATATGTTACGTTTTTTAAAACTCATTGAACAAAAGTTTTTATGTATCATCATCATCATAATCAGCCTTTTAACAGTCCACTGCTGGACTTTTAGCCTACCTCCGAAAGGATGATTGGGCCATATCCACCACGCTGGCCCAGTGCGGGTTGGTGGAGTGTTATGTATAATGTAGGAAATCTGCCTAAAGGTTGGTAGCTAATTCATCAGCAAACCTGGGTACTAAAATGTTCATTGATTGCCTGTGAAACCCATCTAAGACTGTTGAACTTATCTAATTCCTCGAAACTTTTAAAAGCAAACAAATTTTCATAGTTTGGGTTTTAAGTCTTATAAAAAAATGCAACTACTGTGCTGCATCTAATAATCAATATAATTTAACCAAACTACCACTCCCTAATCATTCTTATCCCTAGGATACGAATCCGGTAGTCTGAACTCCGATATAGGCGATATGTACAACGGGTTGAGCTCCTGCATATGCTTTCTACTCTCTTGAGCTTCCTTCAAGAACTTGGCATACGCTCTGCGGTCGGACACGATCTGCGCGCTTTTCACTCCTAGAATAGCAAAAAATTATAAAATAACGCTTCAAATTCATAGCCATTATCAGGATTCACTGTGTTCGGCCATGGAAGAGAGGCAATAATGCATGACACAGATAATGTACGTTATATTACACAACACGATAATGATAATTGGTTAGGTACATGTACATCGAATATCATGCTGTCCAATATCGTGACGTGCAAGATCATACCGTACATTATTGGCTCGGCCATTATATTAGATTAGGTAGATAAGTCAACTTTAAAGGGGCTTTATCATATCTTGCGACATGGAAAATAACAGCTTAATGATAGTTATGTTATAGTTGACAACAAACTACGCGCTGCTGGGAGAATGTAAAAGTCATAGTTGCGCAACATCGGGTATGAACCAGCATAACTATAGCGTAGAAACAACCCGTAAGAAGCACTTTGATTCCACTTTTATTTTGCGAACTGAAGTCTGTGGAAAGTGCTGCCTGAATGGGTGTTCCCCGATAGTTACTATCTGGGTGTCTTCAATTCACGAGTGAATCGATTTCTTCTAGGCAAGCGTGCTCCATCGTATAGACCGCATCAGGCGAGTAGGCGGACAAACGCAAGCCATTAAAAAAAAAGCTTAGCACAAAATAGGGAGACATTTGCTGAGCTGCCGGCCAACCTCCAGAAGTGTAGAGTCACCTAAAAAAAAAAAGGGCCTTTGTAAAATGTACCTAGGATCACAATAAGGCCTGCAGCGACGACGCACGCCATGATGACCAGCCCGCTGGTCATGAGCCGAGCGCTGGTCGGCTGGAAGCACTCCTTGGACCGGATGACGATCTCCATGGCCACCATGGACTGGGAGACGGCGGTGTAAGTGTATTTGTATTCACATTCCAATGCATCCTCTCCGACGCGCAGGATGCAGGAGATCTCGTCGTCAGTTATTGGTTCTGTAAACAAAATTATAGTAAAAATTAACGCGTGGAATTAATTTGTCTGATTAGACACATATATTTTTTACAGCCTTAAAAAAGGAGGGGTTCTCGATTCGGTTATGTTTTTTTTTTTAATAACGGGAGCGCCTTCCACAACCGTACCACGGTATTATAGACCTATAGTGAACAACCGTAATAGTTTAAAACAGTGGTTTATTTTGTTTGTTACCTCAGAACTCCGTATTTTATAAACTTATTTTTATTTTTATTTATAGGACAGATATAGTCTACCTACTTTATACCGACTTTCAGATTGGTCCAATAGAAATTGCATCAAAATCAGTTCAGTTGTTTAGTTTTTATATCAAAATAACTGGGAAAATATGTCATCCAAATAAACGAAACTGCGTATTTGTAGTCAGTTTTTTAAATTGATAATTTTCTCAAGTGAGGTACCACATTCTCAGGTTATCTCAACTCGCCATAAACTAGTATTATTATAGCAGTTCTGTAATTCTCTGCCCGCAGACCGCATACCGCGGTATCGTTAAACTTACTTAGACTTAAATGCACTTTCAACCTTGATGTTAAACAAACCACAAAGATCAGCACCATCATGGTATACCTACTACAATTACGTAGTAACTATCATCTTGATTGCGGTATGTGGTACCACGTGCATATTTAGTAGATGGATAGTATGTTTTTACAGGGTAGATCAGAACGATGGTGTAAAAGCCGTAAGAAGTTTTTATATAGGTAGGTAGGTTATAGGTATAGTGATTATTATGGACACTTTTACAATAGTACCAACCCTTAAGGCACAGAAGACATAATAGCTTAAGGTGCCTGTATATTCCGCAGCTCTCTTGCTCGCGTATTTTCACATTAATTGTAAAGATAATAATAATATCACAGAGTATGATTTTGCAAAAAGTTACAAAATCTGACCTTTTGTTAATTATCAGGGCATTACAAGCAATTTTTTTTGTATCGTTATCTTTTATATGACGGAGTAGAATGGTAAAATGTGTTTTTAACTCTCTCTCTCTCTCTCTCTCTCTCTCTCTCTCTCTCTCTCTGAGAGAAAGCCTGTGTCTCAGCAGTGAGAACATGATAGGCTGATAATGATGATGACCTCTTATACCCATAAACTCACCAGCGCCTTGCATCCGTTCACTGACAGTATAGTTGACATTCCCGATGGAGCAGACGTCGGTGCAGCTAGTGTTGAGGTGGCAGGACACGCAGGGCTCCGCGTTTGCGCACAGAGGGTTCTCGCAAGTGGCACAAGTCTCGCAGAACATGCCGGAGTACATCGCGCCGGTGTCCTGTACGGTTGAACACTCGCAACGACCTGGGGAACGGAGTTGGAGGTGTTAGGTAAAGCTAATTTCCTTACGTTAGCCTTACGCTATCACGCAAAAGTACCGCTTTATGTGCTACGTTTTGAGATGACGACTATGCAATAGTTTCAATTTTTATATGAGCAAAACACGTAATGAGCCTAAAGGCACGTAAAACTTTCGTAAAGGCGCACTGTTCACGAGTACAAACGTTACCGCAACTAAAAGGCGATGACAGATTAGAAGCTTTCCAACTTTTTTTGTTGAAGGCGTCCGGGAGAATCACGCTGCCACTTCGGCTGACCACCCAACCTAAACGAATATCAACATAACTTGATCAGGTTCAATCGGCTCATTTTAGTCCAATGCTGGACATAGAGCGATGGTGGCCAAGCGGTAGCATGTGCGCTTTACAATCTGACATCACCCGGTTTATCTTCGGCCCTGCACCAGTGACTTATTTAGTACATAAATACCTAAATTACCTACGTGAAGTTTCCATGCCGTCACTCAAAAACGGCGAAATAAAATATCGTGAGGAAACCAGTATGTCCAAGAACCTCAAAAGTTCAAAGACATGACATTAATAAATTAACATACACTGGGCCAGCATGGTGGATTACGGCCCATCCTCTCTCTCTGAGAGAAGGCCTGTGTGACCTGTGTCCGAGCAGTGGGAATCATGATAGGCTGAAATGATATAAGCTTACCACAGACACAGTCGCCCTGGCCAGAGCAGACGACATCTGTCCCGGGCGCGATGCAAGTGTCGTTCTTGTCGGTGCAATCGCACGCAGGCCCGCTCCAGCCGTCAGCGCAGGCGCATTGTCCGCAAAGGCAGTCTCCACGACCGACGCCGCCGCACTCTATGCCGTTGTATCTGCGATATTGATAATATAACTATATATATTTATATATTAATTATAACTGAAGGCCCTATACGCGATCTCTCCTACACGGAAAAAAATGCTCGCGAAATTTGTTTCCGACCAAGAATATTTTTATTCTCAGGAATATTGTTTAATATCAAGTAAATAAATGCTTGAATTAATAATAATGTCTTAGAACAACAAAACTGATACTCTTCGCGAAAAACAATATTATTCTCATTATATTTACTACAAACAAAACAATTATTATTCCTTCAAGAATATCTGGGTGTTGGGTAAACAATTTATATTTTTTTCAAATTAAGATTTTTTTGTATCTTAGTGTAAGAAAATAATGTATAGGACCAAGAACTATAAAACTTTGATTCAGAACCTGTGACACTTGACTTTATCTGAAACTTTTAACTTGTTAACTCAAGAATATCTTTTAGATTCAAAAAAATATTGTCTTACTTTAATTAATGTATTATTCTCATAAATCGAAAAGTAGAAACTTCTTATTTAAAGAAAAATAAATTTCGTATGAAGAAAAATATTTTTATTTTGATGTAAATTTAAGTATTGAATTAATAATGTTAAATGATTCAAAATAAGATAGGGTTACGTTTCCTATTAAGTAAACACTTGTTTGGTTCAAGATATATTTTTTTGGGTTAAGTAAGTATTTTGGCATTAAAGTAAGAATCGATTTAATTCTTAACAAGGTATCTAAATGTTTTAGACCAAGATTTGTCTGTTTTGTGGGAATAAGAAGTGGATTGTTCAACTAAGAAACCCTATGATACAAAATAAGATAGACATACATTTTATACTAAGAAAATAAATGTTTAGTTTAAGACAATTTTTATTGGATTAAGTAATTACTATCGTCAAACTAAGAAATAAAATACTTTTAAGTAAAGAAGTCTTATGTTTTAAGCCAAGATTTGTCTGTTTTGAGGGAATGCGTATTGGATATTTCAACTAAGAATCCCTATGATACAAAATAAGATCGACAATAATTTTATTCGAAGAAAATACATGTTTAGTTTGAAACAATTTTTATTGGATTAAGTAACTACTAGCGTTATACTAAGAAACAAAATTATTTGAAGCAAGATGGTCTTATGTTTTTAGCCAAGATATGTTTGTTTTGAGGGAATACGTATTGGATATTTCAACTAAGAATCCCTATATGGTACAAAATAAGATAGACAAACATTTTATTCTAAGACAAATTCATGTTTAGTTCGAGACAATTTTTATTGAATTAAGTAAATACTAGCGTTATACCAAGACACAAAATAATTTTAAGCAAGATGGTTTTATGTTTTTAGCCAAGATTTGTCTGCTTTGAGGGAATAAGTATTGGATATTTCAACTAAAAATCCCTATATGATGCAAAACAAGATAGACATACATTTTATTCTAAGAAAATACATGTTTAGTTCCAGACAATTTTTATTGGATTAAGTAACTACTAACATCATACTAAGAAACAAAATAATTTTAAGCAAGATAGTCTTATGTTTTTAATCAAGTTTTGTCTGTTTTGAGGGAATACGTATTGGATATTTCAACTAAAAATCCCTATATGATACAAAATAAGATAGAAAAACATTTTGTTCTAAGAAAAAATCATGTTTAGTTTGAGACAATTTTTATTGAATTAAGTAACTACTAGCGTCATACTAAGACACAAAATAATTTTAAGCAAGATAGTCTTATGTTTTTAGCCATGATTTGTCTGTTTTGAGGGAATAAGTATTGGATATTTCAATTAAGAATCCCTATATGATGCAAAATAAGATAGACATACATTTTATTCTAAGAAAATACATGTTTAGTTTGAGACAATTTTAATTGTATTACTTAACTACTAGCGTCAAACTAAAAAACAAAATAATTTTAAGCAAGATCGTCTTATGTTTTTAGCCAAGATTTATCTTTAGCTTAGTTTGGGGTCAGATGACCGTGTGTGCAAAAATGTCCCAGATATTTATTTATTTATTTATTTATCTGTGTGTTGGGGACAAGTATGGGATTGTTCAACTAAGAATGCAAATTATTTGTTTGAGAATTTTTATTTTTAATTACTTGATAATAGGTAAAATAATCAACCCATTTATACCAATTAACTGTCCCAATAACGTATATTGTTCCAATAAAATAAATGTTTGTAAACAAGTTAAGAATATTTAAGTAAGAGCCGAAATAACATATGTAACCAATATTTGAAAATATATTAATATTTTCTTTAATAAGTGTATATATTTTATGCCTAATTTTATTCTATAATAGTATGGGTTAATTTATCTATACTTTTTTCATTAGTTAAATATATATTATCCTCTATATAACTCTTTAAAGTTCAAAGAATTGAAATTTTTCTCCAGTTAATAAAAACAAAACCTAGATACTTTTATCTGGATCTTACACCGCGAATTTACTAAGAATCCCCATTATGCTAAATATATTTAGGCCACTAAATAAAATAAAGCGAAAGTCTTTTAGTCTAAGGGGACAAATCGGAGTTCGTATTTTATACCTACCTATGTTTGTTCGACGATAACTCGAGTAGGTAAAAAAACTATTGTCAGCCCTGCACCAGTGCTCAGCCTTTACAGACTTTATTTTTATGTAAATAGCGGTAGAATTTACCATTGAACAGAATCTTTGATCTCTGATAGTTAAATAATCAAACCTACGAATTAACTGCGTTTTAGGATGCCTATGATCTACGATCATCTATTTGCACTGTCGCTATGATTTTTCATTGAATATTAGGTGTCTAAACTTGAAAAGCAATTTATTCACTAAATACGCTTTAATTTTGGTGGTTTTCTATTAGGTTTTGAATTTTAAGGCATCTGCAGTAATTTTATGGCTGACTTGACTACTAGCTGATATTAGTTATATAATCTGAAATATCGTTTTATCAGCATCAGCTGTAGATTTTATTGCAAAATTGAACCTTAACACGTTTTGATAAGGAATTTTTTTTTCCATATCTCCATCTGGGTTCCATAGTAATTTAATTATCATAGGGCTCTCTACCACGGATAAGTAGGCTTTATTATAATATATCGAGTAATAGTCGACCAACTCAAAAAATTTACAATTGTTACACGTTATAAGCCATTCAATATATTTTTAAAATTCTACTTAGTAGGTATTAACTTATCTATAACTAGTAGAAATTGAAAGTCGCGTTTCTTCATCCAAGAATAATTGATTCTTAGATGTAAATCGAATGTCTTGACTAATAGAGTATGTGACTATAACCGGCAACGGAAGGATGGGGGGGACGAATGAGTGTTGTCATATCTAAAATAAATTCCCTAGTTTTAAGGAAAGTGCGAGTTTTCAGAAGAGAATGTGCATTAATACCTAAAAGTATATTAAGAAACTATGTCTTCGCAATCAAAGTGTGAAACAGAACAGTTTAAAATAATACCCAGGTTAAAAAACTAAAAAACCGACTATTGTTTAACTTGAAAGATTACTCTGGTTTCTACCCTTATGGGTGGAATAATTAATTTATATTAGACCACCCTTGAGATTATAACCCTCTAGCTTCACCTGCGTTGTCAATAAAACATAATCTAAGTCACTCGAGGAGAGTGTATCTTTGTATTCGTGAAAGAGTTTTTTGAATCATGACTAGGTAAGCACAACCAATAATACAGGTACAAATATCAGGTCGTACAATTCATCCATGTTTATAATACTGGCCGCAATTTATTGACACGTACCGAAAATATTCACCGATCGATCACCCATTCGCGCATATTATACAAAACCCCGAGAGCTGTCAACTCGAGCTCTCTAATCGCTTCGATTGATTCGATTATAATTTTAATTTAGCCGTTTAATGTTTTGAATGAATTTAAAGAATTTTTACCATTTATAAAGGAAAATGTTTCGGAGCTGGCAACCCTGTATTCGCCAATTCTCTGATTTGTCCTGTCGCGTCAAGTGGGGTTGTGAATCGTATCGAATACATTTTAATATAAATTCCAATTAATGTAATTTATTAAGCAGAGCTGTTGTGATCCATATTCGCCGTACACCAAGAATTGAATTGAACCAAAAAAACTATCGTAAGTTGTCTCTGCAAAAAATCGTGTGATCGTGTGTTGTTTCATTTTCTACTGTTACAGTTTACTTTGTGATTATTAACCTTCTTATTCGTTTGTTGTGATATTAATGCAGATGGCTGATGATGAAACTTCGATAGAAGTTATATTGCACAAATGGGGAGTACCGGAGTCTGTTATAGACAGATTTAAAGGTAAGTCTTCGCTTCAAACCACTCTAGGAAGTCAATGGGGGAGACGTATGTCCAGCATTGGACGTTCTACGGCTGAGATGATGACATTGATTATTAATAAATTTTTTTTCTTCCAGAAAATGTAATTCAGCAATACCAACTAAAACATCTAAGTGATGATTTTCTCAAAAAGCTATGCCCTTTAATTGGCCACAGACTTTTGGTTAAATCCAAAATTGAAGAATATAATATTTTACTGCACATGGTAAGTTACACCTACTAATAATTAGTATTTCATTTATTTTGAATTTATTTTTACCAGTATACATCCAAATCAAATGTGGATGTAAACTGGTAGCCAACTAACTATAATTATTGCATTGAGTATAGGTAGGTATGTTTTTTTATTAGTTTTGATCAGCAGTTTCACTCATTTAGTGGTAAAGTAAGTGAAAAACAATATTATTCTCAATATGTAAACTAAAAACAAGACAATTATTATCTCTTCAAGAATCTCTGGGTGTTGTTTAAACAGTTTATATATTTTTTAAATCTTAGTGCGTGAAGCTGCTAAAAATGTACCATGTGTGTCAATCCATGCTATTGTGATAACAAACTTACACGCAAAATATCGCATATATAATATTAATCAGTGTGGTGTGATTTCAGATTAATTTGGATATCGAAGAAAAGTACAAGGAACTTTGAATTTTTATACAAAGTGGCAAACGTTTATAAATACAATTATCAGTTTGAAATTTATTAATACAAATAAATATGATTCGTTGGCAAGTTTATACGAAGGCATAACACAGGAAACCGATAATGGTGAGTTAGGTACATACTTTTTTCGGTACCTATCTACTACACCACAGCATGGTAGCCACTTAGCCAGCCACTAGCCCTATACACATAAGTACCTATATATAATTTTTCGCATTTATTTTTCAGATTGGAAGGTTCCAGATCAAATGAAACTCCTGTCATCTCATCCCTCCATAAGGGAGACTCGACAGAAAAACAAAATTTTCGACTCTGGAGTGCATCGAGAATCTCATTGTTTATATTGATGTAAGTTTATTTATTTATGCAAGGCGTTATGCCGTAGAAGGTTAGATAAGCCGAACGGGTGTGTTCGGGGAACCATTTGGAAAATAAAAGTTGGCCAAAAAAAACCTGACCTTATTAATATCTGAACGGGTGTTACTCACGTTATATTAGGCCGGATCGTGAATAACACCCGTTCAGATATTAATAATGTGTGAAAACCACGCTGACGTGGTTTTCAGAACCACAACCAACAGAACCAGAGTGGAAACTGATTTCCATACTAATATTCCGGCCTTATTTTTTAAAAGATTTATTTGTTATTTTCCTGGTTTTCACCAAAATTTAATCTATTAACTACCATAACCTTTGTAAAGTCTATTTGTCTGTTGACTAAATATGTAAATTCGAAAATATTGTTATTGAACCAGTCTTCCACAATATTAATATGTTAAGGCTGCAGTCCCGTTTCATAGCATTAAGGCCCTCATTGCTTTCTCTTTTGCACAGTTTAAACGTTTTGTCAAGATAAATAATCAATATGTTTGTATAAAAACAGTAAAATTAAATAATAATTTTGTTCAGAAAAAATTACAAATGTTATAAAGCAATTTTCACACTGATATTTCAGATTTTGGCGAAGATATCGGAAAAGTTAGTTTTTTAAGTTTTTTTATCTGATACCTTTGCCAAAATTAGATGTTATCTCTAAAACGTGCGAAATGGATAGTTTATAGCAGGCGAACACGCCCTTAAAAACTGCATCTTTTTTGTAAGTCTACTATGTTTTTGATCTTATATTTTTGAATAATTTTATTGTATGTACCTAAGTTAAGAATTAAGATTGTGTGTTTGACGTGTTTAAAAATATAGTATTATGATAATAAATATTTTGATAAATGACAACTTATTTTAATTTAAAGTCAGGGTTAAAATAAGATTGATCCATGGCGTAAGTCGTAACTAAATCGATCTAAAATCGATTGTATTGATAATTCTGCTATGTTGTATGTATTGCTTTTCAAATGTGTCAAGTGTTTATAGAGCAATACCAGAATGTATTGCTCTATAAGCACTGCATTTCAGCTTTTGTCAATATGCATAGATGACAGAAATTCTCAAAGCAAGACCAGAATGAAACACAAGATGACGTGAAAGGAGTGTATTAACCCGAAAAGAGGCTCGTAGTACTCATCATTATGAACAACTTTTACTTTGTTGTTAACCTCGAAATCGCGATAAAATATCAGCTGTTCCATATAAAACTGTCAGTGAAACTCGACGAAATGTATGGAACAGCTGTGGTTTTTCGCGAAATCAGGGTAGCCCCCGGAGTAAAAGTTATTCATAATGATGAGTACTATGAGTCCCTTTCGGGATAGTACACCCTTTTTGCGTAACCCTGTGTTTCATTATGGTCTTGCTTTGAGACTTTCTACTTTCCAATTAAGAAAATTATTAGTTTCATCTGAGAAGTAGAATTATTAATGCAAATCTAGAAATTACTTACTTGAAGCAACAAAACATCTTGATAGAAGCAAATATATTCTTCAAATAACGCACAGAAATCGTTCTCCTAAGATCAATCTGTTTTTGATCTAAAACCCCCAATTATTCAGACTAAGAATACCATACTCTCCCTAAGAAGATACATTCTTAATATCAAAACATCAACAGTCTTTACTTAAAATCAAACATTCTTTAGGCAAGTAAAAGGCATTATTCGAACTAAGAACTTTTGTCTGTGCAGAAGATTCTCAGTTATTTAAGGTTAAGATAAAGAAATACTTTACTTAAGAGTATGCATTTTCAATTCAAAAATATTTTATTCTTGACTGGACATAAAAAATCTTAGGACAAGAAAAGTTTATTATTTAAACAGAGATCAATTTAGTTTTAGTATGAAATCCCTGGTTTTTCAAGAAAAGAACATTGATAATCTCACCTTGAAAATCTATATTCTCAGTTCAGAAGTAGTATTAGTCTCTGCTTAATATTTAAAATACTAAATAAAAGTAAATGACATTATTCAAATAAAACGTAGAAAGTATTGAAAGGAGAGAAATTTTATTCAGTATAAAATTTTAAGTTTCTTAAATTAAGAAATATTATGATTAGTTTAAACAACAGAATTCTCAGTAGAAGCTGTTAAAATTTTTGACTCAAATTAAAAGGCTATTTCTTTCTAATAACTGTTGCATTGTACTAACATTCAGTTGTTTGGGTTTAAGATGTGATCGAATCTTCATTCAATGAAGCATGTTTTGAGTTAAACAACGCCAATTCTCAAGTTAAAATGATGTGCGGTCTCAACAAGATGAAACAGTCTCCAACATAATTATCACAATCTAGCTTTAAAACTAAAAATGTATTTAAAATAAAACTTATTGTCTCAATTGAAAAATACTATTATCTTCTACTAATACTAAGATTTTGTTCATTTAAGACTTTTGCATTCTGAGCGCAGAATTCGATTATTTTATTAGAAGATTATTATGTTTTCTATAAAAATTGTTTTGTCTTACTCTAAAAATAAAATAGGTATGCATCAAAAACTTTAACTGTCTTTGTTCAAGAAAACTGTGAGTCTTGAAGAACAAGAAACCGTTTCCTCTTGCATGAAGAAATTGCTTAATTCTTCTATCGATAATATATCATCTTTATATGAGACATTAAAATGTTGATTTGAGCTTATCAACTAAAACAATAAATTGCTTTATTCAAGAAAATATTGTTTTCCCCATATATGAAACCATATTATTCTTGACCAATAGATATACTCTTGATTCGAGACTTTTTTTCTTTCCGTGTAGATATATACCTTCACTTTTTTACAACCATCTTAATGTGCTATAATGATCTTTATAAATGCAGAAACATGAGAGCATCAGCTGTGGCAACAGCGTGTTAATTCACCCGGCTAATTATTCAAAATCGTTAGGAAAATAATAATCTTCCTCCGCATACCTAGGTACCTGCTCAAGACAGGGTCATCCTTGACATAAAGAAAATAGGTACATCTTTAGACATTCGCGGTCAAGCATGTTGTTATTTAGGTACTGCCTACTGTACGTATTGTTACTATCTTTGCTATTCGCTATTCGTTATAAATGAGTAGTTATGAATAGGTAGGTAGGTAGAACCCGGGTATGTACTAAAACTGCGACCAGAGCCACCGGAGGATGGGCAACAGCGTCCTGTTAGTACACGGTGAACGTACTGCGATCCCCAAGCCGCCTGCCAAGCGTGGGGATTATGGCAACACCCCTCTCTAAGAGGGAGGCCTTGTTCAGCAGTAGACATTTAATGGCTGATGATGTGAGTAGGTATGAATACCTAAATATAGCATCGGTACCCGCTAAGTGTCAATCAAGCGACAGGAAAACTTAACACTACAGGAAGTATTCTACCATCGCGGCATTATTTGAATCCGGTCAAAGCTCACTCAACGAATATTAATCAAGCTCCCATACAATTTTGGACACAGTTATCTATGCAAATCAGGGTCTTTGGACGTCTTGCGGTACCAAATCGATTTTATAATTTATTTACAATTGGTAAACAAACAAACAAAGTGAATGTAAAATTACATTCAACTTTGACAGTTACTCGCATGTTCCCACGATACGGGAAAGAATTTTTTTGAAACGTATATAAATACTTTAAAAAAAATGGCTTGCGCTTGACCGCCAACTTGCCTGATGTTAAGCGATGAAGCGGTCTATGGACGCATGCCTAGAAGAAACCGATTCACTCGTGATTTGAAGACACCCAGATTGTAACTAAGTATCGGAGAACACCCATTCAGGCAGCGTATTCCACAGACTAACTAAAATAAAAGTGGAATCAAAGCGCTTCGTTCGGGTTTTCGGAATACCAACCATAAAGCGGTGTTGATTTTTTGTGCCCACTCTGGCAGTCCGATAGAAAAAGGGGAAGGAGGGAATTAGATCATGAAGATCCGATGTACACCTTCCGAAATGTATATACGTGGTGGTCATATAATTAAGAACGCTTATTTATAGGGAAGTTTTTTTTCAAACTAACAAGGATAACTAATTGCATGTATTTTTTTGTATTTCTCTCGGTATTGTAAAACAATTCCATACTAACGGTACATTCGTTGATACACATGATTGGCTAAAAAATTAATAGATAAACTTTATACATTAGATCTGAACCTAGTATTACTACTTACTGGCTGGTCACATAATTAAGAACGCTGAATAATTTATTTTTTTATTCGATTTTTTATAAATAAATCTCTGTGGCTCTGTGGGTGTAGGTCACTATTCGTATAATTTTGGCGCCATTTAGTGCTGTAAAAGTCTCAAAGGTGGTTAATTGATATGAAAACAATGAGGAAAAATAAAAGTTGTGATAAATCTACAAGGTAAGTATTAATAAAACTTCGCGAGAAGAATTGGTTCTATAAAAAGATAGCCGACCATCTGCAATGCTCAAATACGATGGTTTTCTACGCTGTCAAGCCTTTTGCCATGTATTAAACTACTTCAAATGATCCGCGTGTACCTAAACAGAGAAAGTCATCTCGTCGAGATGATCGAAATATAATTCGTTTGGTAAAACAAAATCCTTTCTTAGGGTTTAATGAGCTGAGAAAAGAATATTTTGGTGAAAACAACCCTTCAGCAATCTCGGCACGCATTATTCGAAGGCGTTTGGTAGAAGAAAAGTTGCACGGAAGGATAGCAAGGAAGGTGCCCAAGTTGAAGCGGTGCCATAAGCAAACCCTGTTTGCATTTGCAAGAAGGTATGAAAACTGGACAGTTAGACAGTGGAAAAATATTCGTAATCCCGTTTGCTCTATTCATGTGGCTATTTCATAACATAACTAGTTACTTCTAAGAAGGAACACATAACTACACATGACATGATTTAGTTTTAAAAAAACTGGAACTTCAAATCGTTCTTAATTATATGACCACCACTGTACGTATAAATAAATAAAAAACACGGCTTTGGATCCGTCAGATGTTGTGATGACTTGTTTTGGAGTTTCTTCAAGGAGTCCCGACTTTCTAGAGACTACTGGTTTTGATGAGTATACAATTATGTAGGCTAACACAACCAGAATGTTTAATATGAAAATAGTTCCTAAACTTTGCAATAACTAACCCTACCCATAAACTTTAACAACTGTACGTACCTACTTAATACTAGGTACGTTTAAAGATTGTAAATCAAAATAAAGCACATACGCATCTTAACCTATATAAGTTTCACACTAAAAATACTCTGGGAAAGCGTGTTGAAGATGCCGAGTGTAACGGTGTCTGCGAAACTTCAATCTTGATTAAGTGCATTGTAAGTGGGAACCGTTTGTTGAGTGTTCGATTGATTCAGACGGAATACTTCCGCGATCTGAATTAGCTCGGCTAGTGGTTTGTGTAGTTAGCGGTTCACGAGCTAATTAGACTCGGATTGGATAAGGATGTGGCGAATGGAAAGTCTTATTTATGTGTTTGTGCTGTAGGCTGTAGGTAATTCTGAAATGCAGTGGTGGATATAGGAGTTGGGTACTAATACCTCGTGTAGTGGTGGGATAAACACGTGAAACTGATAATATTTAACACGAGAAAAAGTGCCCGGCTGGATAGCTGGTCACCTGGGTGATATCACCTGGGTGCTAAAAGTCGACTTTGATCTCCTGGGAATATAATCACCTGGGTGATAATCTAGCCTAGCTACCACCCCTCAGATCAGACAAACATGGGAGATATGTTAAGGTGGCGTGGTGGGCTCTTGGCGCCAAGATAGCAAAGGGCGCCAAAAATTATAGCGCAAGCGCCGCATGTCTGTGCGGGTGCGGCGGAGCACACTTGCATTTTTAGTAACCAGCATATTTTTTTTACGTGGAAACAGTTTACATCTTTGTGCTACTTTTTATTCCGGAAAATTATCGATTTCTGTACGATAGTTTTCAGAATTTTAACGCGCCGAAAGACAATCTTGTTCTGTCCTGATCAAAAGCCGGTGCTGAAGTATGGTACTCACAAGCTGATCTCGCAAGCCTTGCACTGGCAGTACCGGCCGCTGTACCCTCGGTCACACTCGCAGCGGCCGCACAGGCAGTCCCCGGCGCCGGAGCACGTGATGGTGCGCGTCGTGTTCGGCTCCCGGCACTGTGCCGCCAGCTGTGCTGAAGCATTGTCATCTTCTATCGAGCAGTTGCACGACGGGCCTGACCTGGAAATTACAGGATTAGTATCAGTACGTAATCTTTTAGTTAACCATATGTCCAGGTGAACCTATACAGGGTCAAAGGTCAAAGGCAAGTAACGCAAAACCTCTTAAGGCCGACTTTGGTGCATCAAAAATTTTATGTGTGTGGTTAATACTTAAGCTACCTTTGTCAGAACTTTTTGATGTTGGTTAAATCTTTGAAGTTTCAGGAATACCATAATAACCTGTAGTACCTTGTACCTATACAGGGTTACGCATAAAGACTGCACTAAGCTGAAAGGAGGTCATTGTACTCATCATTATGAACAACTTTTACTATGAGACCAATCCTGAAATCGCGAAAAAAATATCAGCTGTTCCATAGAAAACGGTTATTGACACTCGACAAAATGTATGGCACAGCATTTTTTTGTGATTTCGGTGTTAGTCTTATTGTACAATGACCTCCTATCGGCGTAGTATTATCGGCTTACTATCGGCTAATCTATATGCGTAACCCTGCATATAGTACCTATTAATTATAATTCGAACTCCGAAAAATCACAATGTTTTGAATAGTTCAAATTTCCTATAATTTTCCCCAAAGTACAAAGCAAGACTTATTTTACTGTTTTTATAAACACCCAATTTTACTGATCTACGTATCGAAAGTTTTAAACAACGTGTCATGAATAATGAGAGGTACAAGTAAAGTCATTCTAAATGCATTCAGATTTTAAATAGGTGCATTAATTCTGTGATCAAGGCATCAATAATATTTTTTGTATCACTCTTCATTAATACGATCGCTCATCCAAGCTCGAATGACAGTTATAATTCAATCATAGGAATGAATCGGTATTTTTTTCGGTTAGAAATCAAATACACATTATCTTTGGATCACCTTTATCTCTGGACCAATGACGTGTGTTAACACACACATGCGTTTGTAGAACACCTACATAGTATGCTCGTCAGAATATGACTTTGTTAATCCCGACTAAGCAAGTTAAACATGTCTAAGGATCCGCACGCTAAGTCGGGATCAGCGGGATTGTTATGGATGTCTGTTCGCGATTCTGATTGTGATTGGGATAGCTCATGCGCGTGGTGCGAGTTATTAAATGGAACGGGATGGCATGCGATCGTGACCACCACAGAAAACTATTTTTTGTTGTTGTATAAATTAGAACGGCTGTCAAGGCATTTTTGTATGAAAATTGTTGTAGCCAGTTGCACCCATATAAACGAAACGTCAGTCTTTAGAAATCAGTTAGCAACTGTGATGCGGAGTTCGACGCGTTGATCTAAATAAGAATTTTCAATCAAGGTTCACTCACATGCCTTGTGATAGATTTTCCTTCTCATTTCCGTTCTATTTACTTCTCTTTTTTGTGGTGATCACAATCCAAATCACGAACGGACATACATAATAAACCTGTAGGTCCCTTATTCACATTTTTCATAACGCCGGTATAACTTTGATATATTACGAATGTTGATAGATTAGGTATGTAAAAGCTGTTTAAAACAGTCATGACGAAATTTATGAATAAGGACCAGAATCTGACACAATTTTTGAATAAAATTAACTAAAAAGCTCGTGCTCTTCCCTCGTATTTATATTGTATTCGGACAGACCCAATAAATGCACATATTTTTATTAGTAAAAAGCCGAAAAAAAAAAGATGAAAATTCTTCAAAAAACTATAAACAGAAACACAAACACAATTTACAAATAGATTAGCCAGTGCCATAATAAATCTACCTAGAGCTTTGAACTTCAAATCCTACTAGTACTTACTTGATATCTATTCTGGTACACCCATGTTACAGCATTATCTATACCGTAAATTTAATAACTCTAAAACTGTTATTATCCCTATTTAACCCCCGACCCAAATAGACGGGTGTTATAGTGTATTATGTGTATGTCTGAGGCATCGTAGCTTCTAAACGGCTCAACCGATTTTATATAGTTTTTTCAAAGGTGACTTGTACAAGAGTGTTCTTAGCTATGATTCGGCTCTTTTATCGAGGGTTTAAAAAATCAATTTAGTATTGTCCATACATCGTAATGAAAGACGCGCAGATAAACTGAGTACTGTGTTATAGAATAATTTAAAGAACAGTACAAGAAAATCCTTGCCTCTATATATCTAGATACATAGTAGTATTGCTAAAATGCTTACCATCCTTTATTGCACTGGCAGACACCGCAGACTAAGTGCGAATTTTTCGGGCAATTAAGCGACATGTCCTTTATAAGGTCGCCTTCACACTTGCACCCGCATTGTATTTCCACCTCCAGGGTCAACGAGTCTTGGCCCAGTTGCGACTCCGAAATGGTGATAGTCTGCTGAGACTGCAATGCACGCAAAAACTTGGAAGAATGTACATAACCATATTGGAGACGAATGCATATTTGTTTATAGTGCGCTCTTGAAATTATTTACAGAAGTTTTGTGTAACTGTATTTTAATGTACAAGGCAGAGGTCCAAATCTTAACAGAGGCCTTACGGCTACCTCTTAACGCGGGCTCGGAACAGCGCTAAAACAGCGCAGTGCGGGAAATCACGCACACGTGAACCTTAACGCGCCGAGATACAGGTTAGATAGATCTGTTTCTTCTAGGCAAGCGTGCTCCATCGTAGACCGCATCGTCGCTCAACATCAGGTGAGTTGGCGGCCAATCGCAAGGATATTATTTATAAGGAACACAGTTTGCGTTCGCGCAACTTTTCGCATCAGCTCAACATAATCGCTTAATACAGTTAGCAGTAAGGCCCTAGGTCAGTCACATATTGCTTAGCGCTATTTCTTTCTGTTTATTACTACGTGGCTCTACTTGTAAAGAACCTAGGTAGCGTTGTAGAACAATCATGAAAGACTTTTAACCACACGTCATCGAGATACAATACGTATAGAGTCACAATCGTGCCAAAAAAAAAACTTTGCAAGTTAACCGCGATCCGACTACAACGCCGCGCAATGCCAGAGCTACGATGACATAGTGGACAACTAATGTTGAACAATGAACACTATGCAAGCGACATAATGTCGAAATTGGAGTAAATATGGCATTGTGAACCATATAATCGATACAATGACGCTCGGACGTTTTTTAACTGTTTTCACTGACAGATTGTGACTCTGTATATAGGGATTGTATCTCGATGCCATACGTGAATCAATAAATCCCCGATAGAAAAGTCATTTTAAAGACCAGTAAACTACAACAATTTCACAGTTAAATAAAGGTACTTCGCGGTCGTGTCGCGACATATAATTTGACACCACATTCAAGTACCCAGTCAAGTGACGAAGAACTCAAGAGCGAACCGTCAAGCGTTCATTCCTCAGATAAGATAAACACGGGAGATATGCCATAGTACAATTATCGTAAGTTTTCAAACGCCTCAGTGTTTCATAAATTTTTCGCTATACCGCATAAACTGTGAGTACGGCTCATTTATTTATTTTTCACGCAATAAGAAACTTGTAACGGCACCAACGAACTAATAGTCCACATTTAAAAAAGGCAGCAAGGTCGACTGCTAGGTGAGTTTGAAGCCTTAGGCGAGACGCGTTCGCACCCGCAGCCTTACCATATCTCCCTTGTTTGTCCGATCTGAAGTTCATACTCACCGTCTTAAATTCCTTACACGAATCGAGGCTGATGTGCGCTTCGTAATTAACCGTCATGCCGTATTCCACTCCGGTACATCTCGTGACTTCTATCAAAGTCCCGCCTTTCACTCCGCAGTCCGTAAAGTACCTGACCTTCAATGGGCCCGAACTGGAGTCGTCCTCAAAATCGACCACGCTCACGATGTCTTCGTACCCAGTCTTTACTAACTTCAGGATGTTAGAACTGTCACTCTCAAGCTTGGCTACATAGGTGAAGTCTTCCAGAAGTTGGTGTAAACTGTCGTAGTGGTCCTTGACGCTTTCCGTCACGGCGAATATTACGTTTACCTGAAATTTAATTTATTTTAGTTGTAGGGCTTTTTTGTGGAGACCTGGGAAAAGTACTGGAGTTACTGGAGATATCAGACTAACCAAAGCGGACACGAAAAACCACTCGACACCACTTTTTGGTTACGCTATGGTAAGGCTTTATGGTTGAGATTCCGAAAACCAGTACGAATCGCTTTGATTCCACTTTTTACTACTGCTTCAAACGAAGGGTGAATGGAGTCCTCCAAAGTAGGCAACGCACTGGCAATGCCCTGGGTATTGTAGGTGTCTATTATAGACAGCGGTGACCACTTAACATCAGGTGGCCCTTTGCTCGTTTGCGAATTATTCTATTAAAAGAAAAACAAAACCGTATGCATATTAAGGAAGCTGCAATGTAACCACATAAATAAGACCATAACTCGACAGTAAACATCGCGCATCAAGTAGTTAGCATTAACATACGGAAAGCAGATTTAACGTTTGTACAGCACATTAAATCTTATTTGCACTATGTAGGTTAGTCATTTCATCCTTATCCTTGTGGTGCAAAGCTTCTGTTGTTTATGCGAAATGTTACGGAAGCTTCCGTATTTATTTTAAGCATGTACTTATTTACTTATTTAAGGAACTTGAAAACCAAAAATATATGTAATGTATTATTTTTTGAGGGTAGAGTCATAGCCGGTATTTAGCAATAAATAATAAATCTACACATATAAAATCGAAATACCACTGACTCGTGAGCTGAGACAGGTAGATTCCTTATATGTAGAAAAGATTTTGCAAAAGGGCCGTAAAGGATCCCCCTGAAAGTTTATATGAAAGTAAGCGTACGAAGTCGCGAGCAACAGCTAACTTGATAATAAAATGTAGTACAAAATTACCTTATAGTCGTCAAGAAGTCTGTATATTTGGGCTACGGAAGGATAATCATAAGTTGCAGCTTCGGAATAGTAGCCGTTCTCGTCTAAATGGCACTTTTCGTCGTTCTTTCTTATTGCTCCACCTGAAAGAAAAACAGTCAAACAATTCTACATAATTATATTCAACATATTTTATAGAAAAAGTTTGCATAACATAGAAACTATTATTATCTCGGTACACTATGTTTATTTGATTTTGTTTCTTTACCATATGCTTGTTACGTAAAATTAATATACATGAAACGAAGAGATGCTAATAAACCTATCCAGTTGATAGTACAAGTGATACTCTGCTAGAATGCTAGATTAAAATACTACCTACCAAGTCGTCCATCCCCAGCTATATGCAGATATCCATCAGAAGACAAGATGACGATCTTCCTACTGCGTGCGGACCAGCCGATCTTATCCCCGCAGGTCAGCACCTGCATCAGCGCATCTAGCTGGGCTTCAGCGTTGTCCAAGTTCGCAGTCACTGAACTGCTGTTTACTTTCTCTATGAACTCGTTTATCTGAAAGATTGTAGAGCTATTTATTGTTCACACCATAAAATTGCATACCTACAGAGGACAATGACTAAATAACAACTGTCATCTTTGTTGGTAAAACTGAATTACGAAATAGGCTAGTACATATCCAAGGTTAGAAAATTGCCACATAATATACTCGAATTCTCTTGCTTGTATATCTGCCACGAAAACAGCCCAGGCCTAAACAAACACTTGAGTCTATAGCCCCGTACTGGATCCTAAAACATTGTTACTCCATAGTATAGGATCGTAGTGTACCTTATTAGTGAGTGACAGATGGTGCTTGTAGGCATAAGTGGGCTCGCAAGCTTCTTCTTCGACAGTACAAGGGTTAGCGCGTCTCCCCTCGTCCATGCTGATGAAAGGCATGATAGGCTTCTCAGCAAAACTGCCAAATCCAAGCCTGAAACCAATTCAGGTCTTTAGCAACATGTCTTTGTGAAAATAGTTTGTTTTAATATAAATATGAAGAGTGACAAACAAGCTTGCGGTCCGCCTGATGGTAAGCAGAAACCACCGCCTATAGACACCTGCAACACCAGCGGTGTTGACGGTGCTTTGCCAGCCAGGAGAGGTAGTTATAGACACCCTTTTGAAGCTCGGCGGAAAGACCTTTGGTCCTTTGTTGATCACTAACTGTAATTTGAGACAGGTGGAGTAAGGTCCGACAGAGTGGTGGCTGAGGCAAGATCAGCGGAGCGTTGGTCGTCCAGCTGCAAGATGGATCGACGTTGTTGTCACCATCGCGGGTTGAACCTAGACTCGATTAGAAAAGGACCGAGGCAGATGGCATAGCAAGAGAGAGGGCTATACCCAGCCATTGGATAAGGAAGGCTGTGGTTATAGCTGAAATATAGAAAAAAGGAAGAAAAAAAGGGCTTAAAATTTTTGAGTTCGACAGTCGATTAGAATACGTACAGAGTGTTGGTAATTGAAGTAATCAGTGTTAATAGGTATTGAAGGGTGCTTCTCTGCCAACTAGATAGGTCTAGATTGGTCTGTGCACGCGATCTCGTGGGTTATTCTATGACCTGCTATTTTCATTATGTCGCTGTCACTCTCATTCAGATTGACACTAGTGTGACAAGGACAGAAACAATATTGCATGCACAAGAATAATCAGCCGGATGAAGAAGCACGTAGTTTTCAAGCTTCATCAGTTTTACCCATCGATTTAAAAACATAGATACAAATCATAGATCGATGCTCATACCTGAAGTTATCAGTGAGATTCTTCAGCAAACCAGGCAAGTCGTCTCTCAACGACACTAGTGTCTCCTTGTCGTCCTTCATCGACCACGTGAGATCCATCAGGTAATACAGATCTAGTGGATAGTTCCGCGCTGGTCTGTACGTGAACTGGATCTTTTTTGTTTCTCCTGATATAACAAAAAACCGGGCAAGTGTGAGTAGAACTCGCACCCTGAGGGTTCATTACAAACTTAATAAATAATATGTATGTAGTTATAGTTCATCCATCCCGGGTAAAAGGTTGAAATATCGATGGACAAACTTAATTTTGTAGTTGGCAAACAACTCCAATATATACCAACTACAAATTTAAGTTTGTAATAACAAAAACATTTTTAGTCTGAAATTAACTGTGACTTGAAATTAATACCTTTAACTTAACCAATTACATATTATGGCCAATTTTTTTTCAGAAATTTAATTATACTGGTCATATGACCAAAACTGAGGAATGGAACAAGTTTTAAATTAAGACAGTTTGATTTGTTCATAGAAATCTATTGATAGTCGCAGCTTAAATTATACTCACGAGGTTTGAGAGAAACTCTAATGTTTTGTGGCTGGATTTGAACCACGTCTTCTTCACTGTCCGGTTGCACATCTTGCAGAGATTTGTTCTGGACCACTTCCCATATCGGCTTCTCAGGCCTTTGAATCATACCTTGACTGCAACCAGTGGCCACCAGGCTAATTGGAAAATTATGCATTTTAGGTGGTTCTTAGGGTTCCGTACCCAAAGGGTAAAAACGGGACCCTATAACTAAGCCTAAGATGTCCGTCTGTCCGTCTGTCTGTCCTACGTTTAAACGGCTGCATCTTTCGAACCGTAATAGATAACCAGTTGATTTTTTTACAGAATATGTAATGTTATGGCGGATTAACTAAAAAATAATAAAAAAGTCATAAAGTCAAAACTACAGGGGTCTTAATAAGGTGGGTCCCCATACAACAAACGTTTTTTTAAATGTTTTTCGAATTAGCTCTAATGTAAAAACAGCATAATGTACAAGCGTCAAACTAAGCATGGTTGTATTACACACTCTAAAATTTAACAACAAATAATAAATAATGGCCAAGTGCGAGTCGGTGACAAGATTCTGTTCATTACCAAGTTATAACTGGTAATTTCGTTATTTAATTTTGTTGTGGTACGGAACCCTCAGTGCGCGAGCCCGACTCGCACTTGGCCGGTTTATTTGGAAACATATATCATATAGCTGCGCCTTGGCTGCATAACTTATAATGTTTTTATTCATAAATAACAGTCATAAACAAAATAAGAAGAATATTTCTACCATGCTGTTTATCATAACAATAGAAAGAAACGAGGTATATCAATAAACGCAGTGTGTGGCATCTATAGGGATCCCGAACGATAATCGACTTACATCGCGGTGATGAAATTATCTCAGCACGTTCCTATATAAAGCTATTGAAAAGCATTTATCCAGCCGTGGCCAGTGTAAGCTCCACAATCAATAATCAATCAAACGACGATCTTTTGATTAGTCAAGCGCTGAGGCCACGAGGCCCAAATGTCGGTCAGCAAACGTGGGAAAGTACAATCGAAATGTAAGAATGCGCTTCTCTTGTACTTGTGGATAAAACTATTGCGCTACGAAAGCGGGATGTTCATTTTGATTGGCATGCTACTTAGTTTATACAAGAAACGTACCTACATTCAAACAAGCAGTCTGTAGTAGGTATGCATCTATCTTCTCGTACCTAATTTGTTAGCGAGAGCCATGTGTTTTATTTCTCTATGCAAATGAATTCGGATTTATAACTTTCTAAGGCTTGCATTTAGTTCAAATAAGGACTGAAGCCCCGGCTTTTCTAAGTACAGTTACAGTCATGAATAATCACTATTAAATTTCAATCTTTCACAGGCTTAAGGTTAAAATGTGCTTAAAATTAGACATGAACTTTCTATTTATGGTCCGAACCCTTTAAGTCGAGAACGATAACTATGTTGATATTTTTAAAGTTAAAATTTACTGCACGTTGACAATTAGTAGTACATCAACGCTAGACTGATAGAATCTGCATACAAGTATGGAATGTGAATGGACTTTTCAAATTAAATTATTAACCATTCCTCATCTTTATGATGATAGAAATCGAGAGGCATAATAGAATTTTAATGGGAGACCCTTGTAACTGTTATTCTGTTACATGGAACTACTTGGAAAGTAATTTATAGTAATAACCAGTCCAGTAGGTGAGTTCTTCAGTTACTTTAAGTATGTCACTTCTTTCGTATAAACCTTGAGCTTTGAAAGTCGTATGAATGAAATTGATGTAACGTTCAGGGTAGTCAAGAAAATTGGAAATTTTAAGTTTTTCTTTTAACACCATAGTTGCATAGATGCCTTTAAACATTTATATCGATAACATATAATAATGAAGAATTAGACATCTTATATAATATTGCCAGTGTTGCTAAGATATATAACCACTTTAAATGCTAACAAAAATATGAGTATTCTAACTGCGTTTATACATAAATGGATTTGTCATTTCCATTCTTTTGACTACCCTTAACGCAATCAATCAATCAAAACAATTTGATGCTGACTGTAAAGAATGCATTTTCAGTTTTTTTCGGGAAGGTTGGTAGGTACGGGATATGACACTGGAGCGCGAACATAGTGGATCGGGAGGGTGTGGAGCTCTCTACCGGAGTGTTTCCGAAAAACTACGTATATACGAGAGTCACGGTTCCTTACAAGTAAGCGTGTTCTACCCTACCTACCCTATCTCTACCCTAGATGACCTAGTCTGTGTCTTTTGTTAAGGCGAGGTTTTCCCACTTTTAAACAATGCTTGTTACTACAGGTGACCATAAGGCTTAATATATTGTATTACAGTTGCATTTGGTGGAGCAAAACCATGGCGCTACACACAGTCGTGCGTTTCGCTACTTCTATATATTTTTGTAGGTACCTAATGTAAAAAGTGCTTTTACGGTTTCCTCCATAATTACGAAATCTGAATATTAAGATATCGTAAACATCATTCAGAAAATAGATATTCGAATGAATGCAAAAAACAGAGAGAAAGGCGCAAATAAGTGTTACTTTCATATTTTCTTGCTATCGAGCGAAATGTCCTTAATGTGTAATGTCCTTTTCGGTATTTACGGTTTCCTAGATAAACCATTGAATTTTGACATGACACAATTTTTATAATTTTAAGCTAACCATGGTAGTAGACAAACTAAAACGAAATGACCAAAATTGGTAAAAGTGTGGGGGAAAAGGGCCTTAACATCAGGCATGATGTGGCCTATAACAACCATGAATTTATTAAATGCAGCTAAGTAATAGAGATCTGCCAAAGAACCAGAATCACCGACGTAGCTATTAAATATTGCAAGTTAAAGTGGCAATTGGCAGGCCACATCGCTCGAGGAACCGATAACCGATGGGGAAGAAAGGTTCTTGAGTGGAGACCACAAATCGAAAGACGCAGTGTAGGTAGGCCTCCAATTAGATATACCGACGACATCGTGTAAGTCGCGGGCATTCAGTGGATGCAGATGGCAGGCTGTCGTTCAGTGTGGAGGTCAAAAAGGGAGGCCAATGTTCAGCAGTGGACGTCTTCCGGCTGATGAAGATGAAGTAATATAGCTTAAATAAACTTCGACCTAGTATAGATTACAATGGTTAGTTACCTCTCGTCATCGTTACACCGAGGAGCTGTAGAGCTGTAGTAAGGGTCAGCGCACCACCGGCAGTGGCTAGCAGCTGAGAGGCAGGGACCGCACTCCTCATGATCTATGCAGGCCAGCTTGTTCAGCAGCTGTTCATGTACTGGAAATAAAGGCAGAATTTTAATTCATTAATGATTAGGTTTACCGTTGATTTATAAGTATTCTGTGTTGATTTATAAGTGTTCCCATATCTTCCCTTTGAATCTTTGAACCCTTTCTTCTCTCTCGTGAATGAACTGGATTTGTATTTCCACATTTAATTCATGGCATACAGGTAACAAGATTGGTAGAGTTCCTTGAAAAAAATCCTTGATTATATATAGATTCCTTGATATATATTTTATCCATTAAAAAGTTCAATAATGTTTATATTTAAAAAAAAGGAACACTACCAATTAAAATAAAAACATAAGGAATGAACGGCGTGTCTGACGCCATATTATGCCCGCGGAACACTAGCTATTATCTACTCCTGCCTTACCTATCTATATCAGACATGGCTACATTGGCTATACCAAAAAACAAATGGAAAAACTTAGAATCTGCCAACAAGGTATAGAAAGAAGTTACATGAACCTTAAACTAAGGGACCGAGTACATAACACACTGATTAGGAAAAGAACAACAGCTAAAGACGTCTAAGCTCAAATGGACGTGGAGTCACATCCAACGGGTAGACTCACAGGTAGACACAGATTGTGACAAACTGGGTGCCTATAGAGACAGAAAGCGTAAGCTCGGCATACCTTTCCAAAGATAGCATGACGATATAGTAAAGGTCGGTTTAAAGCTTTGGTTCAGAACTGCCAGGGATAGAGAAAAATGGAAAACAATTGGTAGAAGCTTTTAGCACTACAGGCGGTCCAGATAATAAATAAGAAACTCATATAATTTAAGTAAATACCTACTCACACACTAATAAAGATAAAACTCTGTATAAATGAGTTTAAGGAACTGAGGAAAGCTTTTTTATGTATTTATTTATAGCTACCAAAATAAGTTTTTATACATCTAGATAGGTAGGTATGTATTTGGAGTGAAACAAATTTCTTCCAAGATTTCGTCTAAGCACATTTATACCAAAAAAGCCATAACTCAGAGAGATAACAGCATAAATTAACTATTCATAGCCGTCATCAAAGCTCGTCGTCAAACTCTCCCATATCTCCAAAATAGCTCGACGCTGTAAGTTAATCCAGCAACATAGCGGAAACGTGGAAACGCGCTGAAAATATCACTGAACATCTCGGAAATGGTATCCAATGGAGCAGACCACCAAATCGGGTGTAATTCCATGTTGACACAATTTATGGGGGCGTTCGCGAGATTACAGCCAGACGCGTAAACAGAACAGATAATCTACACGTACTTATTGCGTGTATGTATATTGATACGTAAGTACATTAGTATCTATACTATGTAGGTGTATACTACCATGGTAACTTATGTTGAACAATCTACATTTTAAATAGAAAACTTTTGCAAACTATTTCTAATTAAGTAATTCTCATTATTATAGCCTACAAATAAATTTACAATAGGTATTACGATAGGTACTTACTTGTATACAAGGTTACGCGGAAAGGGTGTTCTAAGCCGAAAGGGGTCCGTTAAACTCATCATTGAAAATCTTTTACTACCAACTCTGAAATAGCAAAAAATATATAAGTTGCTCCATAAATTTCGTCGAGTGTGAATGACCGTTTTCTATGGAAAAGCAAATTTTGTCCCATTTGAATTAGTCCCATAGTCAAAGTTTTTCATAATTATAGGTACTATGCTCCATAGTACATATAATTATATCTTTTCATATAAATATATGTATTTATTTCATAATACACCCTTTCCGCGTAACACAGTGTAAAAGAAAAAATATCAATCTAGAATTTTTCACCTATACTGCGAAGTAAACGGATATCCCCTTCTCTGCTTCTTTATTTTTTGTATCCACAACTCGTAATAATTTGTTATTTTAGTACGAAGGAATTAATTATAGGAAGATTCCCAACCGTATTTTAGATTTTAACATCTTGTAGTTTTATTTATATTTGTGGCGATAATAACACAGTTTTCGTAAGGGCATTATAACTGACACGTGCCTCAATATTGGTGTTAAGCGATAGCACACAGCGTAACAAATTGATTGAAGCAACGATTAGATAGAAAGCAGCATGAGCTGTGTGCCCTTTAATCAAGAGATGATGCATGTGATAGTTCACGTAGCTTTGATGTTCAAGTTAATAGCTTAACAAATGAAGACATTATTGATGGGGGAACGAGAGAGCTCATTAAGTTCAGGTTTTTTAAATCGGGTATAGTTCGCACCTGGCGTAGTACAAATGCGTTTTATTTTTATTTTAAGTTAGTAAAAATAAAACATTATCTTTTTAGTTTTTTAAGTTTTTTAATGCTTCATGTTATCTACCATCGATTTACAGTTGTTTGGGGAAAATGAATTTTGAGTAATTATACCAATATCGTCACTCCAACGAGTATCAGGTCCTACGCTACTTTTGCCGATTCGTGGTCTCCTCTCAAGAGCACGTCTACCCCAACGGCTATCGGTTCTGCGACAGATATGATCGGCCCACTGCCAATTCAGCTTGCTAAAATGCCAATACGCTGAGCTATGGCTATACGCTTGGGATGAGTGGTGTGCCTTTGGAAAGGCCTATGTCCAGAAGTGGACTAGTATAGGCTGATTATGATGATGATGATGACACCAATATAGCCCGTTGGTCCAGTTGGTAGTGAACCTACCTTCTAAACTTGGGGGCGTGGGTTTGATTCCCACCTAGGACAAACATTTATGTGACGAAGATTTGTGTTTGTTCTATATCTGGATGTTAATATCTATTTAAGTATGTATTTAAAACTATAATTATATGCATATATATCAGTCTCTGGCAGCCATATCACAAGCTTGGCTTAGTTTGGGGTCAGATGACTGTGTGTGCAAAAATGTCCCGAAAATGTCCCGAATATCAAATTTTCGGCCATAATGGCAGAAAAGGCTCTGAAAACATTAATAGACCGCAAAGTCTTTATTACAATTATATATTGTCATAAACTCGTAAAATATGAATAACTAAGTATTATTATAGGCGTCACGACAAGGCTGTTCTAGTGATTATAACAAAGTATGATGTCATACACACAACCCACTTGCACGAATGTTTCTTCAGCTGAAAATTTACCGACTTATTATTGAAGGATCAGACGTGACTGAAATATATTAAGCATATTTACATAAAAACACTATTTAATTTTCATTTATAACATTGATTGATCGCTGAACAAAACAATTCATCGTTGATTAACTACAAGGCTTCAGAAAGCATAGTACAAAAGAAACGAGTAGGTGAAAACGAGGTTTTGTATTCTAGAACAGTCTTGCATAATCGTTAAAATGGTAAACAGTATTTTTTTTATTGCGTATTAGACCAGTCATTTTATATTATACATTTGGAAATGCAAATGAACCGAGAAAGCCAAATTTTGGATATGTCGTGGGGAGGGTCTAGAAAAGCTTAACTTCAAATTGTCGACCAAAATTACCTTGTGCAATTTCCGCCATCTTGAAAAAAGGGTTAAATTCAGTTTTTTCATCATAACTCTGTTCTCCGTTGAGATACGAAAATTTTTATGCGATACTTTTTTGTTGCTTTTCTTGCGATCTACAATTACGGTCCTATACATTTTATACGATAAAATTACGACCTCCACAACAAGAGTACCGCACAAGGTAATTTTGGTCGACAATTTGAAGTTAAGCTTTTCTAGGCCTCCCCACGACATATCCAAAATTTGGCTTTCTCGGTTCATTTGCATTTCTAACCCGTTATTTCCGACGTAATGACTGGACTATATGAGTTCCTGTATGAATCAGATGTCTCAGAAAGTTGAGGAATAGAAAATAGCAAGTGATTTCGGGAGCTGTAGCAAATTTTTTCATAACTGGCCACGGGCATATCGAGCCACGCTTATAGTAGAGTTCCGTTGCCAAAGACATAATAATTGTAGTCACATTTATAGTTCAGTTATTACCTATTTATTAGTCATGCATAGTCAAAATAGTCATTAGTTAAAATTAAGATCTATACACCAAAACGCTAACGGTACAAAGTTTCAAGCACTTGAAGTTAGAAAGGTACAAATCAAAAGAATTAGGACGGACGGACGGACAGATGGACAGACGGACAGATAGACAATGGATGGACAGAACTTATAAAGGTTCCTGTGTACTACGGAATCCTGAAAAAAAGTATAAGTAGAGATACTTCCTGAGCTTCTCTAAATCCTCCAACACTAACGCTTTGACATAACACCTAATAAGAAAAAAAGTATTTCTCAATCCATGTCTAGAAATAAAACTGTCGTTCCAACAATGTTCCGACATAATATATTTCTATTTAGAGAACTAATGTCCAAAACAGGTGCGTTTCGGGCAACCGTTCAGCTATTTTAGTTAGAGTCGACATGAAATAAATCTTCATTTGAGCATTGAACATGTTGAGATAAGGAATTAGTTCTACTTTTACTTTTATTAGTGTATTCCATAATAATGATAAGTGTTATTGGTTTGAGTTGTTGCTCAATGAGTAGGTTGTTTACCTCTGATGTAGCTACCTTATGATGTTTTCAAGAATATCTATACTTACACAAATGCGAAAGTAACTATCTTTATGTCTGTTCTTTTTCTGAACTATGGTTGAACTGATTTTTAAAATTAGGAATCATAAAATATTTATCTATACTATAATATTATAATGAGGAAAGATTTGATTTTTTGTTTGTTTGTTTGTATTGAATAGGCTCCGAAACTACTGAACCGATTAGAAAAAATATTTCACTGTTGGGAAGCTACACTATCCCCGGGTGACATAGGCTATCTTATAATTTAAAAAAAGTAGGGATCCTTACTAAACCTCCAATAATGTAACGCAAGGTGTAAAAAAAAAATTTACACCCGTTCGAAGCTGGGATGCGTTGCTAGTTTAGAATAAACAGAGATTGAAACAATTTTGTTTTTAGTGGCTCGTATTTCTCAAAATCGTGGTATTGCGGTACATCTGAACAAAAAGTGATGCACCAAGCCCCACTTTTCAATGATACCGACAGTCAAATCAATTTATTCATCACCCCTTTACATGTTATTTTATGAAGACGTTACAGCTACACTACAGTGACGATAACTTCTTAGAATCTATCTCTAGAAATCAAATTGACACCTTATTTATCATAATCGGTATAGGCGTTTAAGCTGTAGGTGAGAACTCAACAGCATATATACATCAATTCATCATCATCATCATTATCAGCCTATCAATTTCCCACAGCTGGGACACAGGCCTTCTCTTAGAGAGAGAGGATGGGCAACATACATGCATGTACCGTCGTACCTACCTACACAATACCGGAGAGTATTATTTTTAATTATCTCAGAAAGTTATAAAAACACAAAATCACGGAGTGCTAGTATTAAAATCTAATTAGGTACATTAGTATGGGCTGTTGGAATACTTAGGAATCCTAATATACCTATCTATGTATATTCGGGAATTTAATAATTATTAGTTTGTTAAAATCAAGTTAGACGATGTCGAGTCATCGAAGTGATTCAAAGAACGCACCTATGCCTACCTACGCTTCACCTTTGTAAATAAAACCACATGTTAAAAAACGCTAACCATCGTTATCAGTACGAAAATCTTTCAGCATCGCAAAGTAAACAACTTACCTTGACAATCCACATACTGAAACACTAAAACACAGGTAAAACTGATCACTAATTTGTACATGATACTGGACTGTCATGGGTGGGTATTCGCATGAATCAATGTGTAATGTGGAGCGATCGGTTTCGCGATGGACTGATAAGGGGTGATAAGGGCGCGATAAGGCGGCCGCGGACGGCGACGCGGCCCGCCGACGACTCTCCGCCGCCACATCTGAAACACCTCTACTCTAGCCGCTCTACCGAGACTCTAGAGTGCGACTGTAGTCGCTCTACCGCCTGTTGCCTCTACCGCGCGACTATACGAGCTCTTTATGTAATGCTTTACCGCCTGTTGCATTGCTCTATGATCATTGATCTGCGACGCTGTGTAAGTTTTCGCGGGTTATGGTTTATTCCTCCAGCAGTACAAGTACCGTTCTTTATCGATCGTCAAATTCGATAAAATGCCATAGAATTGATCATAGCGAGTACTGAACCAATGGCGTTTTATCGAATTAGACGATCTCAACAGCCAAATTTGACGCACGATAAAGAACGGTACTTGCACTGCTGGTTCCATCGCATACAAGTCCCATCACTGGGAATACGAGGAAATCCAATTCTAGTCGGGAGTAGTCCCGTACTTACGAAGTAGTTACGAGAAAGTTTTCATGCGGCATTGAGATCCATCGAGGAACTACTAATAGATCTAGTGAGAAAAAAGTTCTTGATAGATCCATTATTTTAAAATGGAATCTAAAGGGAAAAAAATGTCTATCCATTATGGATCTCTCGAGATCTATCGAGAATGATCCATCCAATGTTCGCCACTTGCCCCCTTTCTCATTTCGTCTATTATTTCTATAGCCGTCCATAGAACCGTTGTGGATCTTAGTGGAAATTCTGTACTTTTTACTAGTTTATCGCCCACGTTTCCCACCTTTCTAATATCGGAGGGCTAGGTGGTGCCGTGCATCGGGACCCTCAAGCTCAGGGGTCCTCGGACCCTGACGAGTAAACCTGAAACTGAACTTGCGAAAATTTCTTCCACCTTCAGAATGTAACTCATACACATAATACATATATGTAAAATAACTCATAAGTACCTAAAAAGTAGCGTTGCGCCTTTAAATTATTCAGATAAACTTATATCGTTTAACATCAGGCGAGATGCCGCCATCTCGCCTCGGTAGAGGCACTAGAGGCCAAGCACAAGCCAATTTTTATCCGTAAAAAATATATATATAGTAAGAAAGTGGTACTCTCCACAATACTTCATTAATCGTGAACTTACAGTATCTAGATTCGATTTAAAATACTGAGACCTCGCTGAGACAAAATTAGACAGCACTCACTAAAGTAGATATTTGAATAGCGCAGTTAACTTTGATTTCAGCGGCTATCGCGTCGTGTCCCGCGAATTAGTACGATTGACGCATGCAAGCGACTATAACGTGATTTATTGGCACATTCATACACCTCAGATTAGCAGTTTAGTTTACCTTATACGGTGTACAAGTAGACAAGATACCGATGCTAAAATAAACTAAAGCTTTGGAATATTATATCTTATAGGTATCACTGGAGTATTCGGACATGACGAATCGTTTTCACACCGTTGTGTCACTTGTTCCATAATGGAACTTGGACTATAGTGTAAGTTGTCCCGCCATGAGACAACACGGCATTGACGAAAAAAGGATTTGACGAATGTTGTTTCAACCGGCAAAGTTGTTTCAAAGGGCACATAAGCAAAATATAATCTTGGCTTTTTTGGCTTCGTCGGGTAAAAAATATGAAATTATATTGACTTTTGATACCTTCATAGATGTAAAACATGGACCCACCTATTTACAAACGGCAGGCAGTCGTGTGGATTTGGTTGACCGACCGCCGTCCAACCAACGGGAGAGAAAGAGTGAGAACAACATATTTCCCTCTCTTTCTCTCCCGTTGGTCAGAAGGTGGTTGAGGTCAACCAAATCCACACGTCTGTGAGGGCTATAAGAAACGGCATCTAATAACTTTTAACAACAAGTAGGACGTGGCAAATTAAGCTCTGAAATTAAACATTACCAATAACTACTAACCAACGGAAACTAGCGATAAATCTAAGTAATAGGCAGTAAAAGGTAGCGTCCTTCGCTGCCAATGTCCTTCCGACTAATTAGTGATTACAGATTTAATGACCCCACGAGAAACACGACGCTGGAACACGCAGATTGCCACTCCCTAGCGCTGTGCTTACCTCACCAATTTGTATCTACGTAGGTAGGTGAGCTATCTAATGTCGGTAGGTAGGCAGTGGATGTGAATGTCGGTCCGTCTGTCCATTAAAATACTTTCTTTTACCCACTGATGTCCTTGTTAGAGGGAGAGTACTCAAGTAGAGTCAAACGCAAGTCTGTATACTACACGTTTTTACTGGCTCGTTTTCATGTTTGACTGTAAGGTACAAATTTTTAAATAGATTTTGAAAAAAAAGATACTACATCTATAATTTTATGACACGGGAATTAGGTACTCACGTATGAACTTTTAAAACAGCAGAAAGCCAGTCCAGACCGCCTGAGTAATTCCCGTCTCATATAAATGAAATGTGCGAAAACCACGTCAGTTTCCAAAATGAAATACCTACTAGGTATATGTTATTTTAAAAAAAACCTTAATCTCTAATAAAAAAAAAATCCTTCGAGTGTCATTGATTCGCAGTACCTAATTAGTGGCAAGTAGGTACGTTAGGTCTGACGAACGTTGAAAACACATACCTATCTACTTAATATTCAATATTTAGTAACCTATACTCTAGGTAGGTAGGTATGTAGGCAGTAAGACACATCATCATCATCATCAGCCAGAAGACGTCCACTGCTGAACATAGGCCTCCCCCTTTAACCTCCACACTAAACGACAGCCTGCCTTTTGCATCCTTTGGATGCCCGCGACTCTCACAATGTCGTCGGTCCATCTTGTGGGAGGCCTCCCTACGCTGCGTCTTCCGGTTCGTGGTCTCCACTCCAGAACCTTTCTTCCCCATCGGTTATCGGTTCTTCGAGCGATGTGGCCTGCCCATTGCCACTTCAACTTGCAAATTTTAACAGCTATGTCGGTGACTCAGGTTCTTTGGCGTATATACGTTTCGGATTTTATCGCGCAAAGAAACTCCGAGCATAGCTCTCAGTAAGACACAATTGAACAAAATCTAGCTGAAAAACATTTCTTGCAAGAAGCGACAAATGGGTATGCTAGTGAAATCTAAGCTTCGGGCTAGTACTAGTTCAGAACCGAGAGGTGTCTTCTCTAAATGGCAACGAATGTGGGTGTACATTCGAGGCCGAAACAACAAAGCGGCGACAAGCCTCCGCGCTTGATATCGACATGTAACAAATGAGCCGTGGGCGCACCGGCTCTTCTGCACCATTTGTATTCCATAACGATTACGCAAATGTCATTATTGTAAACACAAACACCTTTTCAACCGACTTCAAAAAAGGAGATTTTCAATTCAACTGTATTTTTTGTGTATGACATGTTACACGATATCCTCGCCGTTTGTTTTTAAGATTTATTCCCCAGAGATACACTTTCCCCGTAGAGACACTTTTAATAAAACTACGCTTTTATTCCTGTAAGATACACTTTTTAAAAATTCTATCAATTTAAATGTGTATATGATTTACTCGTGCTTAGTGCAAATAAATTATCTTTATCTTATTGTGAACTAATTTTATTGATTCTTTTTTATACTTTTTATCTCGTGGGAGCGGTGGAATATTTTCTTCTATAAATGGTATTATTAAGGGTTGAAAATTATGACTTGTGTATCTGTGCGTCTGTCTGTGTTGATCGAGAGTGTTCTTAGCTATGATTCATATTATTTTTCCTACCTATTATATTAGTAGAACAAACGGTTTCTTTTTACATGTTCTATTGGTAGAACAAATGGTAATTAGTTTTTCTACTTATATTGATAAAACAAGGAGTAGAACAGATGGGAACGAACATTCAAGAAAAACTGTTCAGCCGTTTGAAAATTATCAGCTTTATCGGGGGTTTAAAAAATAGAATTTATAGATATCAATGAGGTATCATTGATATCTATAAATTACCTACAATTGAAGATGACTCTAACAGAACCTTACACTTACTACAGAAATCTATCAAACCGAAGAAATTAAGAAACTGACAAACACGCATAGATACATAATACTACACGCCCTCTTTCTGGGCGGTCGAGTAAAAAGACAGAAGATACATTGAGACAAAAACTAACAACTACGCAATAATTTTAGCGACACTGCGAAGGGACACCACCAATTAGCGGTTGCTTGCGATGTCCCATTCGCTTTCTCCAACTTTTTTTTAACGATATTCAAATATTCCCATGCAAGTGCTTAATTCGTGTACGTTGATTGACCACGAGGTAGAGTTTAGAAATACGCAGTTAGTCTATCAATCAAGCGTTTGTGAGCGATTGTATCGACCATGTTTACCGTAAGTGGGTTCAAACGAGTGTCACGGGGTCTGGTTAAGGTCTACTTGAGTGCCAACTGAGTCTACTTAGCGAGAGGGCCTCTGAATACTACGGTATATCATTGACATAAATAGTAAGGTCGCGGCGAAATAACTTTTCCCATGCGAGTAGGTATTAGAGTGCTGATTTTCATGAAAGAAGTCCCACAGCAAACAGCAGAACTAAATTTCCATATCCTATTTTTTTTAATAATAGGCTTGCGTTTGACCGCCAACTCACCGATGTAAAGCGATAAGCGGTCTACGATGGAGCACGCTTGCCTAGAAGAAACTGATTCACTCTCGATTAGAAGGCACCCAGATTTTAACTGTCGGGAAACACTCATTCAGGCAGCGTATTTCACTGACTAGCAGTTCGCATAATAAGATTGGAATCAAAGCGCTGCGTTGCAGTTGTCAGATGTTGTTATTGTGTTTGGACGCTGATGAGATACCTATTTATTAATTTGCCATCGATGCCTAAAGTTGTCAAAAGTGCTGCTCGAGAAATTAATGATACTGATAGTGAATGATACGCGATGACAGCGCCGCGTCTGGCGGAGTAACCAACTTCCCACTCAACCAACTTCAACTAACCACTGGCTTTTCGGTGAAAGGAAACATCGTGAGGAAACCTGCAGACGTACGGAGAAGAAATTCAATGGCGTATGTGAATCCACCAACCCGTAACTGAACCAGCGTGGTGGATATGGCCCAATCACCCTTTCGGGGGTAGGCTAAAACCAGCAGTGGACTGTTAAAAGGCTGATTATGCTGATGATGATGACTCTACCAACTCTGTGGTGCTCATATACTGCTCATCAGTATGAAGTCAGCTGTCATTATTGACATAATATTATATCATTGGATATCCGAGATGATGCTGTCGGGACGGCTGAAAGGTAAATTAATAGTACGCTGCCGTACTGGAAACACCATTATTTTTAGCTTATGTAATAATTTTTAGCTAATGTAATTTGTTTCAATAAATCAAACACCAGTCAACTTCCCTATTGAGAAAAAAAACTATACATCGATAAAAAAATACATAAAACGCACTTTCGAAGATTCCATAAAAAATGTATGGAACGTATGGACCAAACAGCAAACAATTTTTTGTAATATCAGGGATTGCCCCATATTGAAAAAAAATAAATCATAATGAGTACCAGTTACCTTCTTTCGGTTTAGTACCATCGTTCCGTATAACCCGCTGGACGTGCTTGAGAAATCGATTAATGAAACTACATATCGCGTAGCAGGCCGGATGCAGTGTGGAGAGAGCCATGAAACTATAATAGATAGATACTTACTTGTTACCACTTGTTACTTGTGTAGCGGGCATTTTCCGCAACTAGACCATTTACTGGCCCATTTTGCGTCACCCGGCCGCAGCTAATTCAGCCACCCGGTCTCCTCCAGGAAAGCCAGCAGCTCGCTTAATAGATAGATAGAATCTCTTTATTGTGTACACCAGAAGATAAGAATATTATTTTTATATTTTAAAACTAGCTGACCCGACAGACGTTGTCCTGCCTTAGAACTGTCACGCGCGAAGATAAAATCGTCGTTAAGTTTTCTGAAATTTTCCAATTTCGGCGCAATTTTCGAAACTTTTCTATAAAAAAAAAAACAGATGAATGAAATCGGTAAATAAAGTCGTTCTCAAGTTATGGCGCGACCAAGGGAAATAAGGATTCATTTTTAAATATGTGATAGATAATAGATTAATAAACAAAAATACGTAGTCTGTAGAGCCCTTAAGGCTAAGTGAACAAGGTACGTATGGTTGTTTCACAATTTCTTGTTTACACTGATCCTATCTATTGTTTACGTAAATGATTGTAACGAGACGGTACTTTACAGGTTCACGGCACTTCACACCGACAAAACGACATGTTAACTAATTTACTTTTAAAGTTAACGAGCCTGTGTTCTTTCAAAGAGTAAAAAGTTAATTTGGGAGACGTTAAGCGTTGAATTCCTGCTGCTGCTAACCTATAGTTAGCTAGTTAGTAGTGGTAAACAAATAGTAGCAAATCTCCCAAAAACGTCTAATCATTTTGATGCACTATAAGACGCGACCATCGTTACCACACTATTTGAATAATCGAGACTTTTTTTCACACACTGTGAGCTGACCTATGGCTGCCAAAGACTGATATATAAACTATTATGTATATGTTTTTAAATACATAATTAAATAGATATTAACACCCAGATATAGAACAAACACAAATGTTCATCACATCAATGTTTGTCCTAGGTGGGAATCGAATCCACGCCCCTAAGCGCAGAAGGCAGGTTCACAACCAACTGGGCTAACGGGGCAGTTATCTTTACTATTACAATTTATCTTTACTGTTGCATATAGACTGTACTAAGGCGAAAGGAGGTTGTGTACTCATTTTATGAACAAGATTTATTATGTGCCCGCCCAACCCTGAAATCGAGAAAGAAAAAAACAGTTGTTGTTGTTCCATAAAAAACGGTCGTTGACACTCGACAAAATCTATACAACAGCTGTTTTTTCCCCACGGTCTTAGTGTTGGTCCAATTGTAAAAGTTGTTCATAATGATGAGTACAATGACCTCCTTTCGGCTTAGTACAGTCTATATGCGTAACCCTGTAGGTACATGCGTTATTTATCGAACAGCTGATATTTTTCGCGATTTTGTTAGTCACATAGTAAAAGTTTTTATCATGATGAGGATGACACATCTCATCTCTCTCTCTTTTCCAGCATTCCGTGGATCCCTGCATATATAAGTCAATGTATACAGAATGCACAATTTGTAAATTACGTTTATTACCAAAATTAGTATACGTGCCTTGTTCAATAAGTTTCTATAAATTAAATTACATAAGATACTAATATAATTCAGTGAACCGACAACATCACAGCAGCGGCTGAACTGCAGCTCTGCGTACGAGTACCTATATATTATACTAGCGGTCCGCCCCTGCTTCACACGGGTATAGATTATAGCCTATGTCACCCGGGGATAGTGTAGCTTCCCGTCAGTGAAAGAATTTTTCAAATCGGTTCAGTAGTTTCGGAGCCTATTCAATGCAAACAAACAAACAAACAATCAAATCTTTCCTCTTTATAATATTAGTATAGATAAGTAATACTAGCGGGCCTCCCCGGCTTCGTACGGGTATAGATACCGATGTACAGCCTATGTAACCCGGGGATAGTGTAGCTTCCCAACAGTGAGATAATTTTTCAAATCGGTTCGGTAGTTTCGGAGCCTATTCAATGCAAACAAACAAACAATCAAAGCTTTCCTCTTTATAATATTATACTAGCAACGCACCCTGGCTTCGCACGGGTGTAAATCTTTTTTTTTTACTTGGGTTACGTTATTGGAGTTTTAGTAAGAATCCCTATTTAAAAAAAAAAGTATTTAATATGTTACCCGGGGATAGTATAGCTTCCCAACAGTGAAATAATTTTTCAAATTGGTTCTGTAGTTTTGGAGCCTATTCAATGCAAACAAACAAACAATCAGATCTTTCCTCTTTATAATATTAGTATAGTTAAGCATCAACAAAGTTACGTATTTTGCAACTCTACAGTTTTACGCCGCCGCTGCTTCATCTTCGGCGTCTCTCTCTTGTCCAGCAGCGTGTAGAAATGATTGACCGGCTCGAACCAGCCGAACCCTTGATCCGCCTTCCCCAGCCAGGTGTGTCCGTTGGGATCGGTGAGGGTCAACGGACCAGTAGGGCAGTTCTCGCTGAAAACGTTAGTATACTATCTCATCTACGGTAGCAAAGCGGTCAAATGCGTCATCATTTCAGCCTATCATGTTCCCAATGGAACACAAGCCTTCTCTCATAAAGAGAGGATGGGCTGATCCACAGAACTATATCTAAGTATAACTATATATCCTAAACTAACTTAAACCCGCTACTTCGTACGCGTAGAGCTCGGCCTTCGGCCTCGCTACTACAACCCGTTATAGCCTATGTGTTATTCTAATGTATAAGCTATATTATGGTGAACTTTCATTAAAATCCATTCGGTAGTTTTTGCGTGAAAGAGGAACAAACATCCATACATCCATACATACAAACTTTCGCGTTTATAATATTAGTAGGATATAGGTCTGTGGGCTGATCTATGCTGCATGGGAAGTCAATTAGCAGCACGTATAAAAAACTAAACATCTATATGAGAAAACTTATATTACACAGAATGTCGCAGTTCAGAAAAAAAACAGCCTATTCGCTGCCTAAGTGGGTGTTCCCCGATAGTTACAATTTGGGCGTCTTCAAGTCGAGAGTGAATCGGTTTCTTCTAGGGCTCCATGGTAGACCGCATCATCGCTTTACAACAGGCGAGTAGGCAGCCAAACGCAAGCCTATTATTAAAAAACAGTCCATTGAGCAAAAACATCTATTGTTTTATTACGCGACTACAGCAAAAGGAGAGTTTTAAATTCGATAGTCTAAGTATGTATGTAATATTATTATGTATGAAAACATGTTCAAAATTGTAATAATGATCTTGCGTATCTCATTCACACATGCTAGTAATCGTAAAATAGGTAAACATCAGGCTTATAGGCAGACTTTCTATTTGGGGTTTTTTTTCTTACCTTACTAGATTCTACTACTGGGCAAAGGTCCATTTCCTTCAATTTTTCACGCTCCACTGCCAGCTGGGACCAAGCCACGACAAAACGCACCCGTCAACGCTTTCAAGGTCTTCTTGGCGGCCTATCCCATCCCCATCTTCAGGCACCTAATGCGTCAGAACCTTTGCCCACCCTTCGATAGACTATAGACGTGACCAGTTCATAATATCTACCTAAAAATGCAGGACATGACACTTTCGTCCGGGTACGTGTAGTTTCCGCTGCCAGCGTAGCACCAGTCTTTGAAGGTGCCTTCGTAGGTGGAAGAGTCATTGAAGGCAATGGTGGCGGGCTCGTTGGCTCCTAGTTTGTCGGACTCCCACGTCCCGGTGTACACGTCGCCTTCGGCTGTTGTGTACACCCCGTGTCCTGCAAGTAAGGTGATCATAGAAAATAGGTTAAGGGTTTTATTTCTGTTACACGGGAATTACTCACGTAAGATTAAACCGGTTCCTCCGACTATAGTTTCAACCGCATTAGGCGGTCTTTTTCAAGGTGAATTCACGCGCAAGCCTGCATCTCGCTTTGCACTGTATGCAATCTTACGTGAGTAATTCCCGTGTAACTTAAATAAAATGTGTGAAAACCACGTCAATTTCCATAATAAAATAGTTGACAGTTATTAGATGAGGCAAGCCGAATAAAGGAGAAAGAACCACTAAGCCCAGATATGGCAATCGTGACCATATCGGCTTATGAGAGTTTTCCAGATCGCACCGGGCTAGTTACTCACACCCTGCAATTTCCCATGGGACAGTGTCTCTCAGCACCCAGCCTCAGCAAGAAGGGCAACCTCGAAGCCGATGCCCTACCTTCCAAGAGTGAAAAGGAAAAATAGGAAGTCAGCTACGAGTTTAGAACATTCTGCAATCCGCAGCCTTATCCACAATTTCCCTGATTTCCTGCATTTTTCCTGATAAAAGTATGCTATTTCCATGATATTAATACAACACATGGAAAAAAATTAGATACGTAATAAATTATGTGCAACTGCAACGCATAAAACGGTGAAGGAAAAATCGTGAGGAAATCGGCTTGTCCAAGAATCTTAAAAGACATAACATTCACCAACATGCACTGGACCAGCGTGGTAGATTTGGGCCCATCTTCTCTCTCTCTGAGATAAGACCTGTGTCCCAGCCGCGGGAACATCATAAGCTGATACTATGTAGGTACCTATTGTATGGCAAAAGAAATGATACCAAATGATGATAGGTATTCAACCTATTTAATTAAAATACCGTCTACTAAGATACCGCCGTCATCAATAACATAGTTTAGCGAACTGCTAAATAACCCTCAAAGAAACACAAGCATTCCAATTAATTTCTCTAACTCGTAAATAAAGAGCCGGTAGAGCTAGAGCAACACTCGTACAGATTACAAACGCATTGCGAGCAATTAGAGCGTATCACTTACGGGCCCATCGGATGCGATATGGTCCATTAAATCCCACTCGATAAAAGACAAAAATGCTCAACTCAAATCTACTTCACACACTTTGGTACCTTGTCACATTAGTTTGTTCGACTAAACTTCTCCCGCAGAATATTTCGGAACCAACAAACTTTTCATACTTATATTAGTTTTTGAGTGTCATTGTCTTTGAATAAAATATTTGATCGAAGTAATATATATCAATTTAAAACGCCGACTGTCGTTCACTTGAACGACATCTTTTTCCAGTTATTTCGATTTAAAATCAAAATAATAATCCGATTTATATTAAAAAAAAAAAACACATATTAGAATATGAATGAATTTTCTATGGGACCAATCTGAAAGTATGTATATCCTACTTACAAACGAAAAAATATTTCCAAATCGGTTTATAGATGACGAACTCCGGTGGTAACAAATATTTAAAAAAAAAACGAATTGAGAACCCCCTCTCTTTTGAAGTCGGTTAAAATATATGATATTCTGCCGTCCGATTACTAAAAGACCGTTAAGTGATATGGCCACAGTGTCACATAACGGTCTTTTAGTAATCGGACGGCAGTATTGCAGTGCTGCTTTAATTTGAACCAACCCAAAACTCTATGACCCATTTATTTCAGTTCAGTTCTTGAGGTAGGAGAATGCGTTGACTGAGATAGAGTACTAAACTGTACCTAGTTGAGTCAACATGGCTGGACAAAGGTGAACCACCTCGTGGGCTGCACTTCCTAAAACGACAAGGAGCTGACGTTTGTGTGAACTTCGTAGGCGAATTAGCGGATAGTTTGTTTTACTCATTAATCTATTTTTGTATAGTTACGAATCTAACCAGACTCACAAGTAGGTACGTACTTTGGTTCTTAGATCATCTTAACTTCGTTCAAGTATTTATTTGTTCTGACAGCTTGCGATAACATTGTAAAAAGCTAAATGAAAACCATGAACTCACCTCTTTCAGTAGGTTGTTGAACTTAAGTCTAGCAGGTACCTACCCGATATACTTCAGTGAAACATTAAAAGATGATTTAAAAGGCTTTATAAAATACTAGCGTTCCGCCCCAGCTTCGCACGGGTATAGATTATTATAGCCTATGTCACCCGGGGATAGTGTAGCTTCCCGTTGGTGAAAGAATTTTTCAAATCTGTTCAGTAGTTTCGGAGCCTATTCAATGCAAACAAACAAACAAACAAACAAACAAACAATCAAATCTTTCCTCTTTATAATATTACTAGTGGTCCGCCCCAGCTTCGCACGGGTATAGATTATAGCCTATGTCACCCGGGGATAGTGTAGCTTCCCGTCAGTGAAAGAATTTTTCAAATCGGTTCAGTTGTTTCGGAGCCTATTCAATGCAAACAAACAAACAAACAATCAAATCTTTCCTCTTTATAATATTAGTATAGATTAGTATAGATAATTGCAGCTGTCAGAGCAAATAAATGCTTGGACCAAGTTTATATGCATAAAAGCTAAATACCAGCCAAGGGGGGATCCAGCTTTGGTGCCAGGGGGTCACAAAGTCGTGGTCAAGTTACAAGAAGTTATAATTTAAATTTTATATTAATTTGTGGTCCACCTGATAGCCGCCATTTGTCATGTAGATAAAAGATTTTATGTTAAATGAGAAATGTGGAAGTATGACAAATATGAAAATATGAAAACGTTGCCTGGATATGAATCAGTTCAGAATCATCGGACCTCTGGAGTACAGGGGTCCTCTTATAGGAGTTAAATGATTGTACTAAACCTATCCTGTGCTAAGGGGATGCGGAAAATAAATTAATGCAAATATTTGAGGTTGATGATAGCCCGTTGGTCTAGTTGGTACTGTTGGTGGTAGTGAACCTGCTTTCTGAGCTTGGGGGCGTGGGTTCGATTCCCACCTAGGACAAACATTTATGTGATGAACATTTGTGTTTGTTCTATATCTGGTTGTTAATATCTATTTAAGTATGTATTTAAAACTACATATATATGTATGTATATCAGTCTCTGGCAGCCATATCACAAGCTTTGCTTAGTTTGGGGTCAGATGACCGTGTGTGCAAAAATGTCCCGAATATTTATTTATTATTTATTATTATTACCTAGGTCCTGGACCCAGCCCAGACCCCCCCCCCCTGGATCCGTCTTTGATACCAGCTAGCCAGCTAAATTCCAGCTATATATCTTAGAAATAGGGTCCCGTTTACACGTAGTACGTAGTACCATCGGTAGTACTAGACTGAGATTAATGTTACGAAATCTGTTTTGCGCCTTATCCAACAACTTTTCTATGTGCAACAGCCTTCAAACTATGTAAACATAAATTACTGCGCGCGCGCATATCTGCCATATGCTGCTAAACATTACACTTGTGTTACACAGACCCAGCCAGCCACATGCATTTGGCTTGCAATTTAAAGATAATAGATAGGTATGCATTTTAAGTTATATACAATACATATATGGTATATGTATGGTATGTGTATGGTATATGGTAGATGTAAATGTCTAACAGTATTTTAGAAAAATAACAGGTTTATTTTTTGGGGTTTCGTACCCAAATGGGCTTAAACGGGGGCCGGGGCCGTACTACTAAGCCTACGCTGTCTGTCTGTCTGTCCGTCCGTCCCTCTGTATCTTTCGAACCGTAATAAACAGCCAGTTGAAATTTTCACAGAATATGTAATGTTACGGCGGATTACCTAAAAAACTAATAATAAAGTTAAAATGTATAAACTAAAAGTTTTTTTACTCTATATATAAGTAGTTTGTACTTTTTGCCCCCGATACAACAAATTATTTTTGTATTTGTTCTAGTCCCTTTTTCCCAATATCATCATCATCAATATCAGTAGGTAGAGTTTGACTAAAAGTAGCTCCGATCCCTCCGGTAGGGACACACAGTGACGACGGCAATCGCAATAACACTGTGCTCGCGCAGGAGATGTGTAAACTACGCCACGAGATGACGTCCATGAGAGAGCAGTTTAGTAACGAGATAGCAAGTTACGACACTAAGCTAGGTCGATCCATCCTCATAATCGAGAGCTACGAAAAAAAGCTGAGTGAAGCTGTTTCCACAATCACCAGCCACGAGTCGCTGATTACAAAATACGCTGGCCAAATCGAGACACTCATCGGGGTGATGACCAGGTATGAGGATCTCAGCGCTTCAACTCTTCAGGCTATCTCAGACCACTCTACATGCTTATCACGAAATATAGCAGCCGAAGTCACGTCGCAAATCAGCCCCGCGGATGTAACAAAAGAGTCGATTAAAAAAACAGCGAGTGCAACTACACCCCAGGTAGCGCCGAAATGTCCGCGCCGAGAACGCGCACGAGAAGAGACGAAATCAACAACACTGCTCACCCCCACCGGAGCGAAGCTGGCTGCCGACACCGTGGGTGCTCCCTCCAGTGGCAAGCGGTCCGCCACCCCCCTCCAGTCGCCCGCGCGTGTACTACCTCGCCCTGATTCCCTGCACGCTTTGATAACAACGATAGGTACCGATGTCGATGACGAAGGATGGGAAAGGGTGGAGAACCGTAGAACCAGAAGAAGCGGTCAACGACGACGGACCGTGATCAAAGGAAGCGGAGCGAATGATGACGAACTCAAAACCGTTGAACGAGCACGTAAAATCCACGCATGTTTTTTTACACCGGAGACCTCAGCTGAAACGATATTATCGTATATGGTGAGGAAGAAACAGTGCGATAATTACCAAGTCGAAAAATTGAGGTTGAATCACTCCTACTACTCGTCGTTCTGCATCTCGGTTCCTAATAGCCACTTCGAATTCTTCATGTCTGCCGAAAACTGGCCAACCAGCACTCAAGTCAGCGAGTGGTTTCGTAGGAGCGGCGGGCGCGCGGGAGTCGCGCCCCGCTTACACTCCGCGCCGCACCGATACCCACGTGACCGCGACAACACTAATGCCGGCACCGCTGCCCCCAGGACATCGGAACAAGCAACCTGCGCCACTCCGCTCGCCACCGAGCAATCACCCGCGACAATGTAAATCGACGTCCCTAACAATTTGTCACCAAAATATTCGTTGCATAACGAACAAGACAAAGCAACTCGAGGTTCTATTGACAAAGGAACTTACCTGCGACTTAAATAATTATCACCGAACACTGGTTGCGTAAACACGAATTAGTTTCTGTTACCCTATGTAACTATGATTTATTATCTTTTAGTTGTAGAGAAAAAATATCACACGGTGGAAGTTGTATCTACGTGCGGTCGGGCATAATAGTGGTCAACAGACAGGATTATTGCGACCTGACGCAGGAACAAATTTTTGAAGTGTGCGCCGTTCATTTACTAGATGACAATATCCTGGTTGTCGGTGTGTACCACTCTAACTTGACTAGCCATAGCGACTACCTTCAACTATTCGAGACCCTCCTCTGTAAAATAACTGACGAAGGCCTGGATTGCGTCATCATGGGCGACGCGAATATTGATCTCCTAGACAGTTCTAGCGCTCAAAAGCAGTTGGTGGACATGCTCGGTAGTTTTAATTTCTCACAATTAGTAAACTTCCCTACTCGCGTAGATGTGGGTGGCCGTAAGTCGCTTCTAGATCACGCGTACACAAATATGCCTGCGAAACGTGTAAATGCAATCGCTGGAGTCGACACACACCCGCTAAGCGATCACGACGCCCAGCGCCTTACGCTTACGAGGGTCGCCGCATCTGCGCCTGCACCTACCCATCGCTTAGGCCGTAGCTTCTCTGCGGCGAATGAGTACAACTTTGTCAATTCTCTAGAATCAATCGATTGGGATAGTATCATCGATAATTCTAACAGATGTTGCCACTCGTTGGCCGATAGTATAATTAAGATTTTATCCAGCAAATTTAACATTTGTTTCCCACTAAAAAAACAACTTGCTCACATTAAACACTGGGTCGACGAGGATGTCCATAATTTCAAACATCTACTACAAGAGGCAATCCAGTTAAAGAAAACCTTTCCCACTGACGATTCACTGCGTAGTAAGTGCGATGAGCTAACAGTTAAGTATCATTCCCTATTAAAAGATAAACGAGTTAGATACTACTCTACAATAATAAGTGACGATCCGAGACGCATGTGGCATGTAATCAATACCGAGCTAGGTCGTGGTACTCGAGAGAGAGTTGATTTTACTGACCTGATACGTGACGCCAGCGGTCGGTCGTTCAACACGAAAGAGGAAGTGGTTGAAGCGCTCAACACAGAGTTCGTTACGGCGGCGAGTAGGTGCGGAGCACCCGCTGCTGACAGTGCAGGTGCCCTAGCTGCACTCGGGGTTGAAACATGCGCGAGCGACGTGTCAATCAGGCTAGAACCGTTCTCCCCCTTTGAAGTGTTTACAATAGCGACAAAACGTGTAGCTCCCAAAAAGAGTACCGATCTCTATGGTCTATCCGCGAGCATACTAAAAACCGCTATAGGGCCGGTGGCTCCCGTTGTCAGCCACTTGTTTAACTCATGCATGCGGGAAGGTATTTATCCTGCTGCACTCAAGAGGGTAAAAGTATGCCCCTTGTACAAAGGAAAAGGCAAAAAAGCGGACCCCAAATCCTACCGCCCTATATCCCTCGTCCCTGCCGTCAGTAAGCTGTTCGAGGTTGGTCTCAACAGGAGGCTTCTCAACTTTGTTGCGGACCGTGAAATCCTGTCGGCGAGGCAGTATGCCTACAGGGCCGGTATGCGACTACAGATTTAGCGCGCGAAGTAGTATGGCGAGTGTTGAGCGCACGCGAGGCAAAACTGCAGGTTGCCGTGCTTTGCTGCGACCTATCGCGCGCGTTCGATACAGCTGATCACGCTCTCCTAGCAAACAAGTTACAATTTTACGGAATTCGCGGTCCGGCCCTATCCATACTGACTTCCTTTATGTCCAGGCGAACGCAGGCTGTGGTGGGTGACAGAGGCCGCGTCATGTCACCTGAGATGGAGAGCGAGATGGGTGTCCCGCAGGGCTCCTGTCTGTCCAACACCCTGTTCAGTCTCCTCCTCAACGACCTACCTGGCACCATCGATGACGCTGAGATCTACATGTACGCTGACGACGTCGCTGCAGTAATCACAGCACCGACGCACGCTCAGCTCGAGTCAAAGCTGAACTCGGTGGTGAACGAGCTCAACGGGTGGTTCAGGTCGAATGGGTTGGCGCTGAACAAAGACAAAACCTGCTTCATGGCATTCAACCTCAACGGCCACTCGACGAGATCCTATTCGGTAGCGGTCGGCAATACCACGCTCCAACAGGTCCACAGTACGAAACTACTGGGCTTCCACATCGACGGTGCGCTGACGTGGGAGACGCACATAAACGAGATGTGTGGCAAGCTGAGCCGCTCGTGCTTTGCACTTCGGCGGCTCGCTACTACCGCCACACGCGACGTCGTGCGCTCCTGCTACTTCGCAACCGTCCATAGCAACCTGACGTATGGCCTGGAGCTGTGGGGCCGCGCTGCCGACTGCAATAGAGCGTTCGTCATTCAGAAGAGAGCCCTGCGCGCTATATTTGGAGTCTCCGATGACGTCTCGTGCGTAGACTTGTTCAAAGAACTCGGAATACTTCCGCTGCCATGTGAGCTTATCCACCAGCTGGCTTTGTTTACGCATAAGAACTTGCACATGTTCCAAATGAGGGGCACTAACACGACGGCTAACTTGCGCAGCAACAAAAGGAGCAAACAGCTCGTAACACCTTTCCATAAGCTCGTGAAGTCAGAGAGGTCTGTCTACATTGTAGGACCTGCGATATATAACCGCCTGCCTAAACACGTACGTGATGCACCTTCCACCGCGTCGTTTAAAGTCAGGCTTAAAACTTGGCTCCTTGACCAACAATTTTATAATTTTGATGACTATGTTAAACTGCCTGAAATATTAATGGATTCGTCCATAAATATTTCAGGCAGCTGCGCTAATAAATAATTATTAATGAATTAATTTGACATATGAAATACTGACATAATATATTGTAATACATTTTTGTTCATAATATTTTTAATTGAATAAGATTATTTAATTTGAATTATGTACACATAATAATATTATTAACATATACTGTTTATATAAGTTTATATACATCGATGTAGAAAGTGTACTGGAGAAATTTGACTTGTAACTATGGAGTTATTAATAAAGAATTGTATTGTATTGTATTGTTTGTAAGTATGGCCACAGAAGACATAATAGCACAGTATGGCGTACTTACAAGTGACTTCATTTTTAAGTATAATGCGCTCTCTGTTTAGCTAGACATTAAAATTCTAAAATTTTGAACACATTTTAACCCGTTGAATGCGAGCGAAGGAGTTTTTTTATGGCTAAAATGGGGAATTTCACCTACCTTTCAGATAATAAAAAAAAAGTATAAAATACGTGCATAAGTAGGTATTATAATTACCATTGGTATTGTGTAAAAATCTTCTTATACACGTGTTATACACAATACGCTTTTTTTTAAGTTATAATTCGCCCATCGGCAGGCTAAAGCCTTTAAGGCCATACCGCCTATCCTTCTGTTTTGTATAGTCTTAATAACTTCAAACAAGTCATAGTCACAGTCAGAGTCAAGCTAAGTAAGTCACGGTCAAGTGAAACTCATGCCTCTGTAAAGTGGTGGGAACTTTACAAGAGGCTCCTATGGAGTTTTGGAAACAACACGAAATAACACGTTTCACCTCGTTATATCACTTGGCCACACTCGAGCACGTTTACGATCACTTAATGAATAATAATTCACCATTTAGAACACATTAACACTCGAAAATACACTAGTTTAGGAAAATAATCCAACGAGCCGACATGTTTTTTTCCACGTTGGCGCCAAAAAAACTCTACACAATACGCGCGTCGGAGCACTTTTCGCTTACGCCCACATGCAGTGCGTAATCGGAAACGCTCTTAACTTTGTTTTTGTGCTCGGCTATAATAATGGCCAGCTTTTTTGTAAGACAATAAAACCTACAATGTTACCCATCATTTTAGCAAGGAGATCCTTCTTTTTAATTTCAAAGCCTCCGTCGTAAGTGTCGCCCGTGGAATGGATGAAGAAGGCCTCGTCGCGAACTACGACTAGTTCCTTCATGGGCTTGACCGTGGTCTCTAACGTGTCTTCAGAACTGTCCGTCATCGTTAAAACTTGCAGAAATAATTATAGCTGTAAGAACGAGTCTATAGTTATAGTCAACTTCTTAATATATTTTTTATTATTCTTACAAAAATTGAGATTCATGTTGAAAGTAGTGGCTAATACCTACGTAGTATTGTTGTCTCTACGCCTACCTCTGATAATGTCGTGTAATTTATACCTACTCCATGATTTTTCAGTTTCCGGCTTGTTTAATCGGATAAAACATCTTCCTCGTGATTTAAGCAGTTGCATCTGCACCATTTTGAATGGTGCAAACGGAGAATCGGGCACTTTTTTATTAGCCTTTTTAAGTGTAAATGCATACCTTTCGCATAGGTACCTTTTTAACAGACTTAAAAAGGAGGAGTTGGCTCTCCATTCGTTTCGTATTTTTGGTGATGTGATGACTTACTTATTCCTCGAGGAAAAAGCCTATGAGGTAGCATGTACCTATTTGCAACAGCCTTGAAACGACTTGCTCGTCTCGTCACTGAAGATTAAAGGCCTATTTTCAGCAGTGGACGATGATGATGATGATGAAAAGTAGCAGATGAGACTAACCTTAAGGTGCGGTACCTAAACTTTACAATACGCAAATAATTCTTTGACGCAAATACTTAACAACTATCTATAGGTCCTTTCAGCTATTCATTACTTAGTTGAAATAATTTAATTTGCGAAAATTGCGTGACAAACAGCTCATGACCTGTCAGAAGCTATATTTTTTTCGCACGCGAACTATTTTCCGGCCTTGACCTAATAAAACATAAAACCTTGTTCAACGCTTGAAGAGCTATTAGTTTATTCTATTAGGGATCGTACACATCACAGACGTCGGTCGAAGAGTTCTACGTTCTTCTGTGATATTGCCTTCTGTGGTTCTAACAAGGACGATCATAACTACAGGGGCCTTACGGACAACTGCTATTGCGGCACCTAATCCGCTCAGTTGGAAAATCACGCGATCGCAAACCGTATCTAGGCGCGATAAGGTTCACGTTCGCGTGATTTTCCAACTGAGCGGATTAGGTGCCGCAATAGCAGTTGTCCGTAAGGCGCCAGATCGTCCTAGCTTCTGGTCAGCAAGTTTTTCAAATTTACGCCTTTATTTCAATCGCGTTTGAGATCTCATCCTATGAGCATACTTTAAATGTTGTTTTAGTTTGCAACATTTTTAGTGCAAAGCGATTTTCATGTCGCACTCATACAATTGCGTAGCAGATGTGAATGGCCTGCAATATTGTATTACCCTTTGATGACCAATACACCTACCAAAACCAAAGTCAACCATAACCAAGCCATAACTTACTTGTGCTGTAAACACAAATATTGAAAATTATTTATTTCTTGTCACAACGAATTTTTGCTAGTTTTCCTGATTACTGTACGCTTAGTCCCAGATTTATAGTTTTTGAAAACTTTTTTCGTTTACGTATTGTTCCATACATTTTAGTAAAGCGCCTCTGTCGGAAACGTGGAGGAACTAAAATCCGTAGTAATCGGCGGTATAGATTGCTTCACTCTAATACGAAAAAAGTTTTCGAATACCTTTTAGCCCAGCAATGTATGAAACAATACGAAAACGAAAAAGTTTTCGAATACTATCAAAACTTGTACTAAGGGTACTGGGCTTTGGAGTTATGGCGCCAACGTGAATTAATTGTATTATCTTCCTAAACTCAACCAGTAAGGCTGGTTTCACAGCGTAACTGTCCCCCGTACGGGCTCCCGGAGCGGAGATATAACTTTGTAAAGCGTCTAGCAAATTATAAGCCATACAAGAAAATACTTTTGATCTAGCATTACCTCTTTACAAGGTTACGTCAACTTGAAAGCAATATTTACAAAGTTATGTCGTCAACTTTGTTAAGAGCAAAGATAATATAAATACTACATAAGAGTTAAGAGCTGTCAAAAAGAGAACATAATGATTGAAAATAATTTTATACCTACCATTCCCCTCTAAAAAGCTTATTTTATTCACTGAAAACAGTGAATAAAAGCACTTTAAATCACTATTTTGGTGTTTGAATTTAGAACACATTAATATCCTCCTCCATCTCAATGCCATACCTGCCTCCTTGCGCAAAAAATACTCTCTTTAAATCTTTCCTTTTCTCATAGTCATGGTATAAAGTATAGTATGCAACTCTTGAATAAAACGGATTTATATCGAAGGGCCATGAATCACTTGCGTCGCTCAGGGTCCTAGCACTTGAATCACTCCCTACGGTCGTGATTCAGTCGTTAGAATCCTTCACTTTCTCGTGATTCATCTATGGCCCTCGCTTTAAATCCGTCCTTTATTCACTAATTGCATAATATAAAATGTTTTCGTGAATGGACACCTTATACTAAGGATGCGGCTTAATTGAGATTGTCTTGTATGACTCAGAAATAAAAGTCTTTAGTACTATTAGTAAAATATATTCCACTAACGATCATAAATCATCTGGCATCATCAAAACATTTCAACGGTAACAAAAAGACTATAATCCACTTTTGTTTTGCGCAACCTGTAAATTTACATATTATTATTTACAATGACTGCCCAATACTAGGACATCTCAAAATAATTCCACAATAAAAGCAGAAATAAATAATGATTATAAACGCTACATAGATCTATACTCCAGAAACTTACAAGGCATCATTTGTAAAATTAAACAAAACAGAAATAAATGGACTTAACAACGTATCGCGTGATACGATTGCTAGTTTCTTGGGCTGTTGTATAACAATTGTACAATAAATAACTATAAACAAAGACGGGGTTTTTAATGTTAACTTTGAACATTCATATATCGGCCATAATTCCTTACACTAAATAAATAATTACTTATTAAATGTAACTGCACATCTATCGAGTGAATCCACGTTTTACTTCGCAACTTTATAATTGTAAAATATACAAAAATGTACAACTCTATGTAACCCGATCACAGCATATGATTTTTAAAAAGCTGTTAAAAATAAAACGTTAATCTCAAAAGATTACTTGTAGAATGCGCATAGTCGCGCCATCTTTGCAATTTGATGATTGAATGCTCGCAAAAACAAATAAAAATATAACCAATAATAAATAACACTTACAAATACATTACCCTTATAGTTGAAAGAAAAAAATATTGGTTGTAGTCAAAGATTATAAATCGTCATTGGTTTTAGTAGCCATGACGGCGGGATAAAAGACTAAAAATAAAAACTCGAGTTGAATCTACCGATAGTAGATAGAAACAAGGTCCATTGCTCTTGTCAATTGCCAATTATCAATTCTCTCTAATTGCTGTTAACTTTCCCGATTACGTTAACTTGTCTATAAAAATACGCCTGTCCTATTGATTAATTCATTACAAACAACAAGTTTAGCGTAGGATATAATTAAATACATTGCACATACTGAAAAAATAACTCATTGGCTGATAAATTTGAGATGTAAGCATTTAATTTCTTTGGTAGGGATAGAGAGCGAATGCTGTCCCTCTCCCGCAGAGCGTGTTAGTATAGCATTTGTATGACGCGCGCAAGGCTTGACCGTCATTACTTGCTATAGTGCGCTCTCTGTCTAGCATGAAATTAAAATACTTATAACTTACTTATTTTTGAACAAGTTTCATTGTTTTCATTATTGAGTTATATTTCTGATCAGCTTTCTATGAAGCAATAAAAAAAATTGACACAGGTCTGTACACATAGCAATTTGATGTTCAATATCTTAACTAAGCATGTAAAATATACAGGTATATTCAAAGTTTCGAGACAAATCGCGCCAAAGCAATGGCAAAGCAGTCAAACTGTGTAAACAGACAATCACAAATAACGTCATATGGTACAACTATCAATTCTGTGCTCTAATAATGACGTCACCATTGCATTGGTTCTTATTGGCTATTAGTCCGCCATTGTTGTTTACAATACGTAGGTCAAAATGTGGGACTAACGCTGCTGTTTTATTTTCTCTTAATTAGAGACATAGTGCTATTAAAACTTATTTTTTATAATAAGTCGCCCGGCTTTTTGTTGTACTTAACTTTAAACTTTACCCGACTTCTCAACCTAGAGCCAACGTCAGCTAAAAGGATAGCTCTCCTATATGAGGAAATATTTTGACAGCTCGAAAAAACTAATTATAACAAAAGTGTTAATGCCAATAACATGCGTAACCCACATTCATAAGTCATTGATACTTGTCAGACTACATAGTTAGAAATACAGACTATAGATTCCGTTGTTTCAGCAGTGTCCAGTCAACAAATTGCACGGGGTGGAGGCAAGCGCTCAGAGGATGATGTTCGCAGGATCTTCCATGTTCTCCTTGAATGCCTTCATGAATTCAGCGCCAACCGCGCCGTCTATCACTCTGTGGTCGGCTGAAGCCGTGAACGTCACGAACTTCGCTGTTCTGAACCTGTGTAAAAAATAATGATTAAATCAGTCTACATTAATTTTTTTGGGTTTCTGTTCTATCTTTTGAATTCTGATTTTAGGCTCACATCAAAAAATACTTATATTTTCATTTTTAGCTTTAAAAGTTTGCTTAAAGTCTGATTACATTGATAAGAAAATATTTTAATTGATTTTATGAGCAGCACTTTGTACATGCAACAAAAATTAACCCTATAGATTATAATTATTAATTAACATAAAAAAATATTTAAAAAAGTCTGTCTTTTTTTCTTGAAAATTCGAAAAATTGCTCTAGTTTCTACAAAAGCAAACTTTGATCAGAAAAACTATTTTTTCCTTTATTTGTAACATAAGAGAAACCAAAATGAGATGTCAAACCCAAAAATCGTGTCAAACGGTTATTTATTTTAAATTAGGTAAGTCAAGTTAACGCCAACAAGGGATGGAGGGAAGAGAAGCATGTTTCACATTAAGCTGAAGGACAGACTAACCAGAATTAGGAAGGCCACAGGTCTGACAGATGTCTCACGGAATATCAAGAGACTAAAATGTTTCTAAATAAGCCCTGTGGTTAGATCCTCTAAAGAAAAATGGACCAAAGAGCTGATATCTTGACATAGGATTAAAATTAGATTGTAGATCTCTGGACCTGGGTATGTCGTAAAACTGCGACCAGAACCACCGGAGGATGGGCAGCAGCGTCATATTAGTACACGGTGAACGTACTGTGATCCCCAAGCCGCCTGCCAAGCGTGGGGATTATGGCAACACCCTTCTCTAAAAGGGAGGCCTTTGTTCAGCAGTGCACGTTTAATGGCTGGTGATGTAGATATCTCTAAACCTGGTTATCAATAACCCTGTATAGTTAAAAGCAGAAACATTTTGTCGTGGATTTTCTACTAGAGCCAACCCCCAGTGTTTGTAAACAAATCTATGTAATATTCACTGGTAAAAATAATAAGGTATAGCTCACCCTTGAGGTTCGTTCTTGTCAGGGATAACCAGCTCCTGCAGGCCGCCGCAAGCGATGATGAGGGACTGGGGCGGGTTGATTATAGCGTTGAACATTGTGATGCCTGAAAACAAACACTTGGTTTATACCATGAGCGTATATCGCCCTATCCGTAGTAACGAGCCACTATTGCAAAACCACAGGTTTTCAGGAGGAGGTTTTTTCGAATTTTCTCTAAAATTTCTTAGAGAATGTATGTTTTATGGTATCTTAAACGATTAGATCATGTAACAAGCATGCGGTGATATATTTTTTTATTTATTATATCAGTTTTTATATTTATTTTGTCCCTTAAGACTGTATTCCGCGGAATTTTAGCACATTTACGTGAGTTTCATCGCCATAAGGGCCACGGAAAATGACGTGCACGCGTTAATTTAAAAGACGTTAGGACTTTTTTGCCGGAAATAGCGAAGTGGTGGCTTTTTACGGGCAAAATGTAAAGTTAAACGGCATATTTTTGGTGAAAATTAGAGAAAGAAAACAATTTTTTTCCTTGTACGGACTGATTGATATACTATATTACCTTTGTACCATACATACAGCTCAGCTGTTTAGGTCAACAAACTCTGTTACACTCACCAAACATTCCTAGGTTGGAGACAGTGACAGTGCCTCCTTGGTACTCATTAGGTGCTAGACGACCTTCTTTAGCTTTAGCAGCTAGTTCCTTCATGTTTTTGGAGAGTTCGATAACACCGCGTGAGTCTGCGTTGAAGAGAATCGGCGTTATCAGGCCGGTAGGGGTCGCCACTGCTACACTTACATCTACGTTTGAGAATCTGGAAAAGGACAAAGATTTATATATAAATTTTCATAAAGATAGGTTGGGTACAAGTAAGTATAGCACTGTTTTAAAATATCACGGTTGTTCACAAAAGTTATATGATTATTTACGGGATATTTACCGTGGTTAGGTTGTGGAATGAGCTGCCGATATTTCGGCGCAGTTACATGCACCATGTTCACGGAAAGACAAACGGACAGCGGGACAAATACCTTCTCTCAGAGAAAGGATAAGCTCTAATCCACCAAAGTTGGCCCAGAGCATGTAGGTGGATGTCTTATTATGACTTTGAACTTTCGAGGTTCTTGGAGATACCGGTTTCCTCACGATGTTTTTCTTCACGGTTGTTGAGCGATGGCATCGAAACTGCACATAATGTAAGTACTAAATAAATCATTAGTGCAAGGTCGAGGGTCGAACCGGGTACTGTCAGATTGTAAAGCGCACATGCTACCGCCCACCACTGCCAGCTGCTGTTACGGACATTGTGACTCCATCGAGTCTCATGGTATCTTAAGCTTCACTAATTCGTGGAATCCATTCTAGAGAATCACGTCTACCCCAGTGGTTATAAATTCTGGGATATACATATTACCAGCCCACCGTCATTTCAGCAGTTATAATTATTTATTTTAGTGATTATAGCAGGCCCTTAGGTACATGTCAAAACAAGTGCCAGTGCCAAGATTATTCCTAGAATAGACAAAACATAAACAGGACGCAATTAGTAGGTAAATAGACATACTGTCTAATGTATGATTCCATCCAGTGTGCATTGACGGAGGGCACTCGCTTGCATGCGGCAGCCACGGCTTTTACTATGAAGTCGTTCACAGAAACCTGAAATGTAGAAATTTATCAACTGAGAATTTTCAATATGGGAATCACATTACTTGTAAAAATCAAAAATGTAACGGCAACACTTTCCAAACCCACTCAAAACCCACTTTGGGTCTCAGCCGGTTTAGATGCTAGCGAAGTAAGTAGTACAACACTCAAAAAATTTGTTGTTTGTAAAGAACATCTACTCTGCGTATACCTAGTACACACATAAAAGGGTCGGCAACGTAGTTGTGATGCCTCTGGTGTTACAAGTATCCAAAAGCGACGGTGACTGCTTACCATCAGGCAGCCTGTCTACTTGTTTGCCACCTATGTCATAAACACACTCAGCCATAAGGCTTTATAAATAAAATAAAATAAACAACCAATTTCGAAAAGAGTTCAAAACATGCCTCTGGGCTTAGTTTCATTTCAATCATACCTATAAATCACCACCACAATGAAACAAAAAAAAAAACATATTTAAATTGGTCAACTCGTTTTGAAACAAACGGTAACAGCAACACACAAATACCTTCTTGCCCCAAAATCATACACCATTTCTGTTCTTTTGTGGGTAGAAAATATAAAACATTTTACTTATTGGTAATGTTTGCAATTTTGCACATGTCACAAACAGTACATTCATTATGTTTGAACGCAAAGTAACTTCCACAGTTATTTCCGTCTACTAACGTCATGCAAGGGGTGTGTTTACGTAGTCAGCGAATTTTTCACCAGCTAAAAATTAAACTAATGGAGGTTCGCTAAACGGTGTCATGCTTTATGTCAATACTAGCTGTCAAATTCGAATAAAACAAACAAAAATGTCAACCACAGCTCAACCTGCTCAACAGCTGTCAATCTGACAGCAGACGAAAATTTAGCGACCTCAAAAGGTCGATAAAATTTAATCTAGTCAGGCGAAAACTTATACAAGCGAACGCCCGTAAACGGGTCAGTTTAAATTTTAACCGGTTAAATTTTTCACCTCGTGGATTCTGTGAACAGGTGTTTTGACGTTTATCTAGTATAAGTTTTAGTCTGGAGAAGTGCCGTAAACGCACCCCAGTATCAATCAGGGTTCAGTAAAAGCGCCAGCCATAGATGCAGTTGTCAGAAGAATTTGCATTGAAATGAATTTGACATTTTGTTGCTAATCTTTCTAGTAGTATAAAATAACGAACCTTAGCGCTAGATTTCTCCGCAGCCAACTTGTCATTGACCAGCTTCCTCATAGCCAAGGTCTTCTCCACATTGACTGTAGCTGAAAGCTGATAATGCGGGATGTTCTGCTTGGCAGCCGTCAATCTCTTCGCAATAGTCTCCCGCATGCCTGAGAGAGGTATGTCCACGAACGAGGCACCGGGCGCCGGCGCAGGGGCGGTGAAGGAAGCCGCGGGGGCGGAGGCTGAAGGTGCGCCTGCGAGATCACCACTCTTTAACGACCCGTACAGGCCTGAGCCTTCCCCTGTGGATGGTGTGAAATAAATTAGCCAAGTAAGAACTAGGTAGATTGATCTTATAGAGATAGTTGGTGCTTTTTATTTCATACCATCTTCCAAGGTTTCCATTTGTACACCTCGATTTTTAATTAAGCCCTTTGGGACAACCAAACCTTACCCTTGTTGACACCTTATTAGATGAAAAGGGTGGTGTGAACTAGGGGGCCTCGTTAAAAATCAGAGTTACAATATTGATAGTCCGTTGGTCTAGTTGGTAGTGAACCTGCCTTCTGCGCTTGGGGGCGTGGGTTCGATTCCCACCAGGGACAAACATTTACGTGATGAACATTTGTGTTTGTTCTATATCTGGTTGTTAATATATATTTAAGTATGTATTTAAAACTATATATGTATGTATATCAGTCTCTGGGAGCCATATCACAAGCTTTGCTTAGTTTGGGGTCAGATGACAGTGTGTGCAAAAATGTCCCGAATATTTATTTATTTATTGAATGTCTTTAAGCATTTAAGTACTTGGCGCCTCATTTTAATTTTCACCTGGCAAAACTTAAAATTGCTTACAAATTGCTTAAAATTAAATGCATTACTTACCGCCGGGTACTGTATTTGAATCACGAAAGCAATATTTTTTATCAGTAGCATTATCAGAGATTTGTGCTTAGGGCTGTCATAATAAGATCACGCATGCGTCATATGAACACAAATAAACCTTGCATAACATTCATCACTTTGATAATGAAGGTCAGTTTGAGGACGACAGATAAACGTGAACTGCGGATATTTACCAGGAACAATAACATTAGAATCAAAAGCAAGGTCAGTGAACTTGGAACTGGGAGTATAGGAAGTATGATGTCGATTTCACAAGTCTGAGCCAAACTTTGTGATCACTCTTTTTGTGGAGTACTACGTTACCAATTAATGAGTTTTGGCACATTTTATTTATATTACACGGGAATTACTCACGTAAGATTAAGCCGGTCACTCCGACTACAGTTTCAACCGCATAAGACGGTCTTTTTCGCTTTGCACAACGAGACGCATCCGCGCGCGTGCATTCACATTGAAAAAGACCGTCTAATGCGGTTGAAACTATAGTCGGAGTAACCAGCTTAATCTTATGTGAGTAATTCCCGTGTAATATAAATAAAATTAGTTTTGGCTCAATAATAATTATGCATTTTATTATAAACAACTTTTGTTTATTTCGTAGATCACCAAAAACAGACAGCGCATAAAAACGAAATAACAACAGGTTTATCTATACTAATACTAATATTATAAGGAGGAAAGATTTGATCGTTTGTTTGTTTGCATTGAATAGGCTCCGAAACTACTAAACCGAAATGAAAAATTCTTTCACAATTGGGAAGCTACACTATCCGCAGGTAACATAGGCTATATTATATATTTTTTTTAAATATATCCTTACTAAAACTCCAATTATGTCACCCAAGGTGTTAAAAAATAATATTTACAAGTTTGACTTAGCGTGTTTGACAGTTCTAAGACAGGACAACGTCTGTCAGGTCAGCTAGTGCTAAATAATATTAAAGACTCATTGGTGGGATGTGGCCAGCGGGTTCCCAAGCGAGATTCGAGAGTATGAATCTTGCTTTACAGGAGGAACCACCAATGTAAGAACGTCTCGCTACCTCCAAGCCAAGTTTATACCATCAATATAAGCAAATATACATCCTTCCTACCTCCAAGCCTTAAGTTCTTCAACTCTGCGATCCTCCTAGCGAAGGGGCTCGCGTATACGCGGCTGCTTGTGTCGTGCGCGGGGGCAGGCGCCGCGGCCGCGCGTGCCTGTGCTGCCGGGGCTGCGGGGGCAGGGGCTGCAGCCGCGGGGGCGGGCTCTGCGGCAGCTGTAAAACGAATCAGTTATACACCTGTTAGTTAGCACCTGAGTAAACAAAAATAAACAGTAGTTATATCAAGTAATATCAAGAGACTAAAATGGTGCTAAATAAGCCCTTTGGTTAGATCCTCTAAAGAAAAATGTACCAAAGAGCTGTGGGCTTACTCTTGACACTCGATTTCAATCGAATTTGGGATTGGGATCGAAAACATGCCATTTTGGTACTCTTGAATTCTAAACTAGCGCACAATTGGAACCGATAATGGTGGAATTTTATGGACCTAAATAAAATCGACTCAACTCGACGCTTTCGGTCTCTTGACGCGATTAATGAGTACCAAATGGCATGTTTTCGATCCCAATCCCAAATTACGATTGAAATCGAATGTCAAGAGTAAGCCCACTGATATCTTGACATAGGATTAAAATTAGATTGTAGATCTCTGGACCCGGGTATGTACTAAAACTGCGACCAGAACCACCGGAGGATGGGCAGTAGCGTCCTATTACTTCACGGTGAACTTACTGCGATCCCCAAGCCGCCTGCCAAGCGTGGGGATTATAGCAACACCCCTCACTACGAGGGAGGCCTTTGTTCAGCAGTGGACGTTCACAGGATGTGATGTGAAACAATAGTAGAACTTTAGCTTAATCTGACGGCACCCGGTTCAATCCTCGGCACCACACTTATTTAGTACCTAAATAAATTATCTAGTTTCGATGCCATTGCTCAACAAACCGGCCAAGTGCGAGTCGGGCTCGCGCACTGAGGGTTCCATACCACCACAAAATACAATAAGGTCGTCGCAAGTAACCGAATTACCAGTTAACGCCTTTAAAATTTGTCAAAGCAATTGCTAACAGTCACATAGTTATTTTTGCTAGTGTCGCTCGAGTATAACACAATTATAACTGATATTTGTCACCGACTCGCACTTGGCTATTATTTATTATTTGTTGTTATACTTTAGTGTGCTATAATCATACCAAGTTTGCCGCTTGTACGTATTGCCATTTTTACATTAGAGCTAATACAAAAATACGTTTAATAAAAACCCTTTCGTTATTAATTTTTGACTTATTTATTTTTTCTTATTTAATCCGCCGTAACATCACATATTCTGTGACAACCGTTTCAAGGTAGGACAGACGGACGGACGAACGGACTGACAGACAGACATCGTAGGCTTAGTAATATGGTCCCGTTGTTACACTTTGGGTACGGAACCTTAAAAAATAAATAATAATAATACAAAAATTAACCTTGTTTCTTTTTGTCCGGCTTCGGCGGTGGTCCAGTAGCTGTAGATGTGACAAACTGTTAGTGAAATCCATGCAAATAAAACCAACAATAGGCTAAAGGACAGGTGTTTGAGTTATTAAAATATAATTAAATGGTATTTAAAACAACTGAAGATATTATTTAAATCAGCTAAAAAAGGTCCAAGATACATTTATTGTTCGGGTTACGAAGGGATGCTCTATCCCTTTCCAGTAGTAAGTGACAGTATGGAGTTTGAATGACATACTCACAAGTGACGTCATTATTAAAAATAGTGCGCTCTCTGTCTGTAGCAAACATTAAAATGCTATCTTCCTTAATTTTACATACCTATCTTTCTTAATTTTAAACACATCAGGATTTTGTTTTCGGTTATCGGTTATATTTATGGTCAGCTTTTTTATCATCAAGAAGACGTCCAGTGCTGAACATAGGCCTCCTCCTTAGAACTCCACACAGAACACTCACTCAACACTCCTGCATCCACTGGATGCAGGTCGTCGGTACATCTAGTGGCTGGCCTCCCTTTTACCACTTCAAATTGCTAATTTTGATAACTATGTCAGACTGGTTTTTCGGCGAATATCTACATTCCGGATTCTAACGCGCAACCACATGTCAGTAGCATATGTCATCAGCTTGTCCAAAATTGTACTGCAGCGTTTACGCTCCACATAGTGCTTTAAACACTACTCAACTGTTCTAAACTCATGTAAATAAAGTACAATTTTGAACCTAGCGTACACATAAAAGAGTTCGCTTTTTCACGGCCACTTGTACGCTTGTAACTCTCCAGTCAAGTTTTTGGCGTTCATGAATGTTAAAATGAATAAAAAAAGGCATGCATTTGGGAACCAACAACTTGTTATTCATTTGCAAGCAATATTTATATGTCATGAAATGTTGCTGGATACAGTTTCAATACAATATTATGTATCAAATGGCTATTTAATCTAACTTTAAGTAAACCAGTACCAAATGGACACAACTGTCATGACAATTATCAAAATTATTTTCCTTCAGATATTCCCAGCAAAAAAATTTATTTTGTCCATTATTCTGATATATACAACTTATTTGGCATATTTCACAAACCTACATCCAAGTAGAACCCACAAGTCAACCTACATTGCATGCCGATTTATTGCCAGAGTTGAGTCCAGATGAAGCCATTCTGCTCAATCAGTGCCACAACAACATGTGTCCGTTGGAAACGATTTTTTTTAGTTGTGCGATTCTGAGTTGTAAGAATACCACAAATACTGTTGGCCTACAGAATAGAGATATTAATTTTATTAGTAAGTGGTTTAAGGTACGAAAAAATTTACACACTTGGTTTTCATACTGTTTGAACCACTTGTGGAGTCTACTTGACGCACGTGGCATATTTCATCCAGAATGGTTCAGCAGTTTTGTTGTAAAAACGTAACAAACAGCCAGAAAAATGAGTTTCAAATTAATAACGTAGTGTGATATAATATCAACATTTAATTCCCACATGTTAAGAAAACGCATTTCAAAACCAAAGAAACAGCCCAGACAACTCACAATCATCCTTGAAGTCCTTAAACGCCGCGACATCGTCTTTATTTTCAACAATGATGCAAAGGAGCTTGCCCACTGGCACTCCCTTCGTGCCAGCTTGAATCAGGATCTTGGCTAGGTAACCTTCCTCAGGTGTCTCGAAACCCATGGTGGCCTTGTCTGTCTCGATTTCGCAGAGGAGATCGCCTGAAAAGAAAGAAAATTAAGTGAGAAACCACAATAGGGTTATTCACTGAAAACAGTAAACAGCCTCCCACTAGATGGACCGACGGCAAAATGAGAGTCGCTGGCATCCAGTGGATGCAAAAGGCAGGCTGACGTTCAGTGTGGAGGTTAAACTAGTGGACGTGTTCTAGCTGATGATGATGAATCGATTTTATAATTATTAAGTAGATTTACAAGTTTTTTTTTTCGTTTATATTGACGATGTACTTTTAATCCGTCCTTTATTCACTAATTGCATAATATACTATTACCTTCCTCTTTATGCTGTCTTCTACTTTGTGCAAACATCAAACACACAGGGTTTCAAACTGAAGGAGTTCAAAATTCTATCTAGTACTGTTATAAGCAAGCAAAGCGCTTACCATCAGGGAGGCAGCATGCTCGTCTTGTAATGCAAACAATTTGCCAGATGAGATAATTTGGTTATACAAAGGAACAACATACCCTCACTGAGCTTATCCCCCTCTTTTTTCTCCCAGCTGACGATGGAACCGCTCTCCATGGTAGGAGACAGAGCCGGAAGGTTCACCTTCGTGTGTGTTGGTGAGCTGGAGTAGTACCTCGTCTGGACGGACCATGGTGCATGCGGAACCTTCTTGTTTTCTGGAGATAGTACTCTGAAAAATATTTTTTACTAGCTGTAATTGTAGATGTAGCTGTAGTTTTACCATGCACAGTTATTCACCATTTTCCAAATTAAAAAAAAAATATTTTCCTGTTAGTTTTTTTAATTTAACTTTTTTATAATTTTTTAGTCAATCTGCTGTACCATTACATATTCTGTGAAAATTTCAACTGGCTATCTATTACGGTTCGAATGATACAGCCGTTAATAGGTAGGACAGACAGATGGATGGACAGACAGACATTGTAGGCTTAGTAATAGAATCCCGTTTTTACGCTTTAGATACGGAACCCTAAAAAACGGCTTCTCCATACAATAATGTGAGTCACATGATATTTTTATTGCGGGCTCGTCCCGTAGTAAAAGTTGTATATAACGATGAGTACAATGACTTTGTTCAGTTGTACAATTTGAGAATGATGTGATTCTTATCATCTTATCAATGTTGCTCAATGATAAAAGATCAAGTAAACTGGTAGAGTAATTATCATTCAAGTGTGGACATTCATCTCATGATTTTTATTTTATAGCCTTCTATGCTGGTCAAGTTTCTTGCTTCTCATCTTGTCATCTCTATCTAATGATAATCAAGATTTGATTGAAAATACATACAAGAGATATTTGTAGGGAAAGATACCATTTTAGCTAAATCGAAAGGTATTTATCGTGAATGGTCTGCAAAAAAATAGATAAAGAGTTTCTCTTTAGCAGACATAATTAAGATAGCAATAATTTTTTTTTTTAAATTGGTAGACTTTTGTCTGTAGTACAATAGATAAGGGAGGTAATGTTTTATGCATAAGCAATCTTATTAGATTAAGTTCCAATAAAACCAACGGCCAAATAAGAATCAACACAGCAGAAAGTAATGTCTCTTCGTGCCGCATTGGTTCCCATTGATGCAGTTCGCCTATATTGATATTATTATTAAGGATGACGATGCATGATGATAATATTATACTGCACTATGCCTTTGTTTTGAAACAGATGTTAGCCATAAGAGATGGCACAACAAAGTTATCAACACTGGAAAAGTCAGAACAAAACTTAGCAGTTTTTTTTAATACATTTCATTATTATTTAAACAAAGCTAAGTTACAGTTTACTAAATTAGCTAAAAGTTCTGTTACATAGTGTGTTATACCAGTGGACCCCAAACTAGACGATGCCAGTATCTTGGAGGCCCCGTTCCAAGGGATTACAAAAATGGTTTACATGCGACTATGTGTTCATATATTTACATTATAGCCTAGCATTGGATTCAACAGCCCCCACAAGATAGAATTCCCTCCTACCTATTTTTCTGAGAGCACAAAGAGGCGACACAGTTTCATAGACAAACATTTATGCGATGAACATTTGTGTTTGTTCTATATCTGGTTGTTAATATCTATTTAAGTATGTATTTAAACTATATATGTATGTATATCAGTCTCTAGCAGCCATATCACAAGCTTTGCTTAGTTTGGGGTCAGATGACCGTGTGTGAAAAAAATGTCCCGAAAATGTCCCGAATGTCCCGAATAGTTGATTTAGAAAACCCATAGGAAGCACTTTGATTCCATTTTTATTGTGCTGTCTGCTAAGACTGTAGAATGTGCTGCCTGAACGGGTATTCTGGCCATGATAGTTACAATCTATATTACAGATTGTGATGCTTCATCATAGACCATGTCATTGCTTAACATAAGGCGAGGTGGCAGGCAACCACAAGCCTATTATCCAATAAAAAAAGAAGTAACACTATATTATTCCTTAAACAATCTTCTATCTTGTCAATGAAAAGTATTATGAAACTGGAAAGCAATTCCTCGATTATACTCTCGGTATACTGGAATGTTTTCATGATACCATAACATGAAGACCTACTAAACATATTGCTATGTCAGATCTAAAATTATGTTGACACCGATTTTTCATCCATATTGGTTTACCCAATGTATGTAAACAATATAAGAAAAGTATAAAGATACAAATATTATCTAAAGCTTTCTATGAAGTGTCTAATTAGACCAACTCTCAACAAGCCTGGCATGATATACTAACATCAAGTACAGATAAACAGAGCACTGATGAATGATGGGACATATGTATGTGCATCCTGCGGTCAGTGTTGACTCTTGACTGAACTATCAACATGCACGTGGAATTGCCGGCTGCGTTCCTATGACAAACTGCCAAGGTGAAGAGCACTGACGTTTTGGTTATGCAACGAGTAGTTGTGAATTCGGCACACGGAAATAATGATAGCAGCTGCGCCTACCTACGATACGAATGTTTAGCGGTCTAGTTAGTTTACTATCGCAGCGTAAATAGAGAAATTGATACAGTGCACAACTTACTTGTTAGAAAGTTTCCTCCTCGTCAGTTCCGTACTCACACATCTTGCGATATTTGACCGGATAGCCTTTTTAAGGCCATCATTTAGTAACTGATTCTTTAATACAATCGTTCGCAACATTTTGATATAGTTGTGCTAAAACTAGCCCGTCCAGATCGGGACGGTTTTATCGAAAACCTAAAAAATCAAGATCGACCTTTTACGAATTTGTAGGTCGTTGATGGAACAATCACCACGGGTTTTGTTACTGTCAAACTGACAGAAACTTATCCAATTAAGACAAGAATATTTTGAAGACCTTTTCTCTGATTGGTGCAACAGGGAAGTCTTCCAATCTTATTGGTGGAACACCGAACAATCAGACTAAGCTCAAAAATTGTAAAATTTTCTCACAGAATACTAATGATCCAGATCTGTGATCCAGAGTAATAATATACCATGAGAACCATGAGAATAATATCCCTCGCCCCCAAAGAAGAATTATGTACCTAGAAACGTTCTTCAATATCAAGAAGTGTGTACAAGACGACCGGCGCTGTCATTCGCAGGGTGACCAGGTTATAAATTTTACGAAACTACCATAGTCAACTAGACAACTAAAAATAATACAAACTTATCATCACAAAAAATTACCTAAACACCAGAACCTTTTAACCGACTTCAAAAATAGAAGCAATATAGCCGGATAAAGCTATATCGCCAAATGGCCTAGCCGTGTTCCGACATGTTTTACGGTGACGCCCTTAGGGAAAACGAGTCGGCATAGTTACTTCACTGAAGAGCTTCTTTTCGTTCTTAACATAAAAATGTTATTTCACCCAAAATATACCAAACCTACCAACTTTCGTTAATAAACCAATAAAAATAATGATGTTCAAATTTTATGAATGATAAATTATTATAACACCGGCTTGCACTCACGATTGTGTTTGATGAATGGTGTTCACAAAGTAAAAAAAATAAATACAAAAACTTATAAAATATTATCACTGGCTTGACGAGTGTTCTCACAGATTATGTATATTATTAATTAGGCATTCCCTGATATTTCTCGATGTATTCTTGCAGTATCGAAGCACGCAAGACATATTTAAGTATATTTGAGCAATATATAACCTAAAACAAGATCAAAACTTATGATAATAAATAATTATGTATATCGTAATGACAGAGAAAAAACAATATAACAGATGAAACAGAAAGGGATGATGCGGTCTAGGGTCTCCGTCAATTTGAAGACCCCAGATTTTGTATCCTCTTTGCCCAGATTTTCTGTGCTCTGGGTCCTGGTGGACACAGAAATATAGAGATAATTGTCTATGGCTGTGTCTACCGGTCGCACAGCGGACATGAGAAGACAACCAGACTCACGGAATATCTGATTAAGGCGGCGGATGCGGCTAAACTAAAGTATCCGGCCAAAAACAGCCCAATTTGTGTTTAAAATAAAATCAATAAAGTAATAATAGACTATATTCAAGAAATTCACAGAAATCGGTATTCGTAGGGATTATCGATAACGGTCTACGGTCGGTCTACCAAAAAAAAATATTTTGCCCAAACCTTTTACCAACCTTCGTTAATAAACCTATAAAAATACTAATGTCCAAAATGTCATAAAAAATTACTAAAAATTTCTAAAATTTTATCCCTGGTCACACTGGCTTGCTGCGAGCTCTCAAAGATTAGGAAATTAAGCAGAGATACTTCACTTCCGATACTACGAATTGTGCATGTTATTATAGGGAACATTAGTTCGCATGGTACACTTATCACTACCAAGGTATCCCTACTGGTAGAGATAAGTGGGGAAAAAAACCTTGGACAAGTTTGTCATTAAATATTTTAATTTCTTTTATTTAACAAACTTAACTGTGTAGTTGACAAACAGCTGCTCCCATACATACCAACTACAAAAATTAAGTTGGTAATAGCAAAAATCATCGTCTGGACTGAAATTTTTGAGTCAACATCTTCGCGATATATAATTTAACACATTAAATTTGATATAAAATACTTTTCATCAACTAAACAGATGGGTGAAGGTCGGTCTTTACTCGGGTCTTAGACTAATACTCTGCATATTAATTATTCTGTGATAATTGATGTCATAGTTGATGTATATGTCAAGTTCGGTTTCGATCGGAAAAAAATATTTGTTTATTCACTTATAATACAAAATTCTAATCTAATTATTAAATAAATCAACTAATAATATTGTGTTACTTACGACGTGGATGGTTAATTCATACTGAGGTACGTATTTTACCGGGTTTTTTCACTAAATATCTGCCGCTCTACACCTATGCACGCCAAAAAGACAACTGAAGACTGTCAGACTGGGGTGTGGGGACTAAGGCACAGCAACGTTTATCGAAGTGAGGATTCAGTACATGACGTCTAGTACGTAGTACATATAGGTCGTTGCTCGCCCCCTTTAGTTTTTGGCAGACTTTTTTCGATACTAGCTCGAGTTTATGGCAGATCCAAACCATATATTACAAAAGGCTCGTGACGTGAGCACGATTTAATTAAAGCGTAATAATTTATCCATCTACCACTGTATACTTAGTCTTTTATTATTTAAAGAAATGCGTTAATGCTGAAAATAATTTAATAGATTTAATATATAGTTATTTCAATCAATGTAACCATGTTTCGTATTTTGCAGTAATTATCCGATTTCGAAAAAGGAGGAAGTTTTTTGATAATATTAAACCTTGCAGCTCGGAATCACGCACTTTTACAAGCATCACGAGTCACACAGCTCAGCTTGTCGGTGTTTGCTGCGCAGCATGCAAGTTAAGAGTACCTTTAGGCTTTAGCGTGCTGCTACCGTTTTGTATTCAATTTGGTAGATTTTATAACGTAACAGTCGGTATTCCTGTTCCAAAATGCTCCGAGAGGTTTATTGGCGCCAAAGTGAAAAAAAAACATGTCAGCTCGTTGTATTATTTTCCTAAAGTTGTGTATTTTCGAGTGTTAATGTGTAATGATGGTGGATTAATATTTATAAGTTTTTGTGAATGTGCTCGAGTGTGGCATAGTGATATAACGAGGGGGGAGGTTTTTTCGTGTTGTTTTCAAAGCTCCATAGAAGCCTCTTGTAAAGCCTCCATCACTTTACTGGGGCATGACTTTGACTTGAACGTGACTTATTTTGTTTAACTCTGATTGCCATTTTTTGTGACTCAATATAATGTAACTTGTCAAATATAACGACTGAAGGACTCTGTATCAAGGGTCATGAAAAAAAAAACATGTTCTGAGAGAGCTGTCACTGTCATAATAAGTTCTTATTTCTTCTTTTCTGTCAACTTTTCTTGTAGACAGGTTATCAAAATGGTGAGATTTTAATTTTAAATAATTACAGCAATCCTTGCAATGTTGAATCGTGTTAAATAGCGAAACAAGCTTCAGTGATGTGCTTAACTTGGTGGTGGATCTATTTCACACTTATGATATCTACTTTCCGTGAAACTTGTAATATCAGTGATAGTGGTCTGTGAAAGCAGTACAAACATGAATGTTATATTTTCAGGCCAAACGCACGAAAAAGGTTGGAATTACTGGCAAATATGGCACACGTTACGGTGCCTCCCTCCGTAAAATGGTTAAGAAAATGGAAGTGACACAGCACGCCAAGTACACTTGCTCATTCTGCGGCAAGGTTAGTGTTACAATTAATAACAAATCGCCGTTAGTAACTATCAAAGTTCATCGCTTTCATCCCTATTATCTAAAGTTTATTTTGGTCAAAAGTACTAAGGTGCTAATACATCACTTCATTGTTGATGTTGTAAATACATAAACATAACCTCAATTTTGGGTCCTGAAAATCTATAGTAGCCCAGCTAGTCCTGAATACAATCAGGATCAATAAAAAATAATCTTAAACTGAAAAAAATTATTACAAGTATTGGATTTGATTTTGCAGTGAAAGACTAATCTGTAACCACCAAAAACACCAGGTTGTGAAGTTCTATTAAAATTATCTGTTTACTTATGTTAGGTAAGACATGGATTGAATTAAAATGTACTGTTTAGTTCAATTCACTCTTTATTTAGTAAAAAAACATGTTATATCTACTGCAAATATAAAATTGTAATTTGGGTCGGTAGGTACACAAATATGTCTGAACCAAAAGTCCGCTAAATAAATTTAATAACCTGTCTTAATTTTAAAACTAAATTAGACTGTCTAAATTTGATTAATTGGCCTCTAATCTAAATGCCAAAATTTTACCTCCTTTTCTGATCGTATGATAAATAAAATCCTAATACAAAGGATTTGTATCATTTATATTAACTCGGGAGACTTTTTTAAAATATTGTGCTAGATCCAACATCTGTGTTGGTAAATCAATATTTATAGAGAGACAAACTCATACGTAAAATAATATGGCCAAGTAAACTACTATCTATCAGTCATCAGTTTTTTTTTCATATAAAAAATGATGGTAGGTTGCCCAATCAACTTTCAAGTTGGTCAGACTGAAACACAGCATAAATAAAATTATACATAGCCCCACTGGTAGGTATAACCGGTATCATCATCATCATTGTCAGCCTGTATTAACCCACTGCTGGGTATCGGCCTCTTACTTGTGCCATTGATCCCTGTCTCGGGCCAGTCTCATCCTCGTATGACCTGCTGTCACCACACCTAGGCACTGCCCTCCGACATCCGTGACTTTTGTCCTTCAACAGATTTCGGATAACCGATATGGCTAAGTGTAATTGGCGACATATTGTAGTGTTATACTATGAGATTTAAAATCAATTTTATAATACTTAAAATTCAATAAGTTAACAGTTGTGAAAATTTATTCCTGTTTATTCACAATTGAAATTTTAATAGTATTTTTCTACCCATTATGTAAGATTTGCAAACTTCTAACTTGGTTCAAGAATCCATACAAACATAAGTATACATAAAAGTCCAAATTATGTACATGATTACAAGGCTAGATAACTGAATTTTTGAACTAATACTATATTAATTATTTTCAGGATGCCATGAAGCGTTCGTGCGTTGGTATCTGGTCATGCAAGCGCTGCAAAAGGACTGTAGCTGGAGGCGCCTGGGTCTTCTCAACCACCGCTGCTTCTTCCTGCAGGTCCGCAGTCAGGAGATTGCGTGAAGTCAAGTAAACATCTGACATTAGGATAAGATAATAAACTAAAAAGCTTACTATTTGTTTTATTTAGAAATGTGATCAAACTTATCTAAAATTAGGAGAGTAGTGAATTTTACAATAAATTAAAAAGAGACTTCAAAACTTAGCCACTTATTAAAATCGGTTAATGGGTAGTAGGTGATTTTCAACAAACGGAATTTATCCCCTAATTTTCCACCGTTAAGGTTAAAGCACATATCAAATGAATTGATTATTTGACAAGTCACGTTTTTGGCGAATTGAGTTACCTAGAAAAAACCATTCAGTAAGGTCTCTGCGCTTACATTTTGCCGGCGCTCCGCTTAGCCTCAAGCGGCCTGCTCGCTCAATCATGTGCTGCCGCCGGTGTTTACCAAGCAACTTTGACGTGCCGGAGGTGCTTATCCAATCCAGTTTAGTGGATGTGTTTAGTTTTGTTGAGGTGGTGACGTTACGTTTCCTAGTTTATATGTGTGCAATACCTACCTTGGGGATGAAATTTTTCTTCAAATCTAGATAAATTTAAATTTTAGATGCAGGCCGCTTCCAACCGGTCGTCCCACAGAAAAGAGAAGTAAATAGAACGGAAATGAGAAGGAAAATCTGTTGCCAGGTATTATGACAGAATATTGCTTGAACATTCTCATATATGTCAACGCATCGAACTCCGCATCCAAAGAACTTGGCCCTTACCTTTTTGGGTTACGTCTCAAAGTTCTTTGTCCGCATCACAGCTTCTAACTGATTTCAAATAACTGACGTTTCGTTTATATGGGTGCAACTGGCTACAAAAAAAATCTTACAAAAATGCCTTGACAGCCATTCTAATTTAAACAATTATTTTTTTCTTTTCTGTGGGTCGTCCTACAGCTGAAATGATGATAATGAGATAAATCTACCACAGAGACCAAATTCAGTTTAAAAAAAAAACAAATAAGAATGTTTAGGAACAAACAAAAAAAAATACATTGGAATAGTCTTAAAAATTTGCTACTACATTGCACAACAGAATGCAAATGGAGAAACATTTTTTTTTTTGCTATGATATGCAGTGTCGATATAATTATTCCTCATACTGAATAAATAAAAATCTGGAGTTACACATTTAAAAACATATAATTCTATATATTTTGAATGTGCACCCAATCTGGCCGCAATTTAATAGAAACAGAACAATAAAACTTTCTAATAATGTCACTAAAATTTCATTTGATTATTAAGCACTTTAGGTCTATACATGGGGACGAGATGATGGATTTATAAATAATAAAAAGGAATGTGCAACAAACACATTTATTATACTTTTTTGTATAAATTATTCCTATGACTAATTAAGTAGAGAAATATCTTTTGTCTTTTTAAGTTATAGCACCAGCCAATTTACACACTAAAAGTACAAAAATATGTATATACAATAGAATAGTTTACAACAATTTACTTAGATAATATAATGATAAGGTAAAAAAATCTATCACAGCCGCACTCAGAGACATTACTTAAGTTAAGGAATACTTAAAATTGCTCTGTCAACTTCTCGTTGACGGAAATTGTCACACATGAAAACGAGACAGCAATTTTAAGTATTCCTTAACTTAAGTAACATCTATGAGTTGAGTTGTGTTGAGTTGATTGACATTTCTAAACAGTCCTGTTTAGAAATGTCAATCAAGTGTGATTAAGTTTTAAGTATAGATTAACTTAACTGACATTTTTAAATTAGGTCATGATTATGTGCATACATACATATTACACACATGGCAATTCTAGCAGTCCATACAAAAACATAAATGTGTTTAGTGGAGGTTTATAGGTAATTAATTTAACTAAAACAACAATTATTTAGCATTACAGGTAAAACTTATCAAAAAATAAAACACCCTAGCTTCATCTGTGTAGATAATTAGTTTTCAGTCGCCTAGATCACTATCTTTGTCACCTATAGCATATAGAAAACTAAATGCTGCGCCTAGGAGAGCTGTGCCTAGTAAATCGCCTAGTGCAGTCAAGTAAGGTATTGCAGAATTGTCAGGGTCCATCCCCATCTTCCACATCCACACAACCATGAAATGACTGATGATGAGTAACAGAAACACCTGTAGTAATGCAGCACACATGTAAACTAGTATGAATGTGGGTGTTGAGGAAGTGTGTCCAGCTCGCAGGTAGCCTATAGTGTAAATGAAGATGAGTTGGCCAGGTATGACCATCAACAGCAACAGTCTAGTAGTGCTGTTCATAACAGAGCCCTCCTTTTGTCCTGTGTGTAGTGCTGTGGATAGTCTTGATGCATGAACCGCCACCATGTTGCCGCCTATTCCATTTATGACTAGCTGGTAAACAGCAATGCCTCTATATACAGACACGGTATGATCCAATATCAGTCCTCCAGCACTGCTGATCACCATTGCAGAAACAACGGGCACCCATCCCTCGTCTAGAGCTTGTCTAGTGAAATTATTTTTCCAAGCAATGTACCCACACACCGGCACTAAAACTGCGCCAAGAATTATAATAATAGAAGGTAATATCACACTTGTGCCAACTGACTTATACAATATAGACGCTATCCAAGATAACAGTGCCAAAGTTGTTAAATCTCCCAGACTGGCTGCAATAGGTGTGGCAATATTATCTGGATTTATGTAAATTTTTTTTGATATCACAATTACTCCGATCATTATGACCCCGAGTACAAAACTGGCAGATGAAGCGGTTAATACACTAGATGCACACAACAGTAATGCATGATGGATGTCAAATTGTCCTTCTGGTATCCAGCCCATGGCAACAGCAGCCATTGCAGCAAGGAAGCCCACCAGCACAGCTTGACATTGTATGAGACACAAATTGCCTACCACAAGCGAATTCAAACTTGTTTCCAGATGTCCCAAATGAGCATGAGTTGATAAACGAGCTGCTAGTGTCATTTCTAAGTTACCTTTCAGGCCTAAAAGAGCTGGTACCAATATGTATACTTCTGATACTTTGATGAATACATCCCAATGCTGCACCAGATCCAACAGTAGACTGGCAGCCACCATGCCAAATCCAGCCAGCAAAAAAGATACAAACATTTGTACACCAGCAACCCACGAGTTCTCTTTTTCTAACTTAATATCGGGCGGTTTTTCTCCATTGATGAGCCGATATTCATTTGTCGTTAAGCTCGTGTCCGCAACGAGCTCTGTGGATCGCGCCATCCTAGAGTTATTGTTCTTGTTTCTGTTCATAGTAAGTGATAAGGAAATTTAATAAGTGAGTACGTATGATTTATTCCACGTAAAAGAAAACAGACGTACAGGTCAATTCACTCTTTGAGCTTCCATCATTGATTTTATGTGGCAATAACAGAAACAAACTGCAGCTTTCACGATTTGAATAAATATGTCTGTCTACATTCTACTCCAAATTCCAAGTTTACTCGCCGCGCTACTTGGCAATTTAGTAAAATTAAAATAGGAACAGCTCAACTCAACAACAGTCAATTTAATGCCAAAAGGAAAACTAAAATGACAAATACATACAGTGTTGCCAACCTCGACTAAGCGTCCCCCCCTAGCGTCGTCTCGAAATCCCCCTCTTTCCCCCTAACATCTCACTGACCTCTAATAACGGTAACGGCTCTAACACTAACGAACCACATCTTCGCTTTTTGCTCAGTCGGTTACTCGTATTTCACTCGTCGTCCAATTGTTTGTCTTATCATTTCAGTTATTATGCCCGCTTGAGTATTCGCTGGTATCGTTTAATTTTCATCTTAATTTACAGAAAAGATTTTTCTGCTGATGTCTATGAGATTACACACCTTCATAAAATTTAATTCATCAATTCAATCAATCATCTTCTAATTTACGTTACAAAAACCGCTACATAAGAATTTCCCCCTAGAAAATACCCCTAAAAAAGGTAAATCATGAAAAATGCGTAAAAAAATTATACCCCTAGTGTATGCCCCTAAAAAAATATGGCCCCTAAAAATACCCCTCTTCATCTAACTTATCCCCAAATTTAGGGGGAAAACCCCCAAGTTGGCAACACTGAATACATAAATGATTTGTGACAATTATCGTGATTTTGACAGTTAGTAGTAAAGTATACCTTTTTAATTTATTTATTTCATGACCATAGATACAGAGTCCTTCAGTCTGGATAATAATTTGGTATATGCAAATGCAGTGAGTAGTATGTGATAAAATCTATAATAATAATTATAATGGGTTAAACTTGTTCAACGCTATAGTATATAAATACTATGTAAACTTGTATAATATTACGACTGAAGGACTTCGTATCAATGGTCATGAAAAAAATTTACAACATCAATAAGTCACGCGCGAATTACGCGCGGGTCCTTATAGTGCTAACACACGAGACGTACTTGGTTGACAAACCGCCGTCCAACCAACGGGTGGGAGAGAGAAAATTTTCTCTTTCTCTCCCGTTGGTTGGACGGCGGTTCGTCAACCAAGTACGTCTCGTGTGTTAACACTATTAGTCTGAGTAATAGTATGATCACGTCGTCCATCTCTCTTTCTCTAATTTAGAGAATCTATCAATTCTTTCTTCTATGATAACTACTAAATAGTTCTACCATTCTTGATTTCATTCCACACCACAAAGTCAGTAGAGTAGAGCGATGACTTCAACTTGGCTTGCATTGCTTGACTCTGACTATGACTTGTTTTACGCTATAATTATAAGACTATGAAAACTTGTTTAATATTGCGACTGAAGGACTTTGTATCCATGGTCATGAAAAAATAAAACAACGTACACTTCTTTTCTTGATTTCATTCTTGCTTGACTTGACTGACAAGCTGACAAGGCAAAGAACAAGCTTGTGCCGCGTCGCAATGTTCCAATGTTACAAATACCCGATGCAAATTGAAGATTAGTGAATTAGTGATAAATGTGATAATGTTTGCCTGGAGGAGCGGACCTTTTTAAATATAAAAACTTAAATTGCCGTGTGTTTTGTTATGAAGTTATTAAAGTAAACGGTGTCCAGTCGTCAACATCCGGAAACCTACTTGTGTGCTTATATTTTCTATTCATAAATTTTAATTTGCTATTAAGGTTCGTCCATTCGAGGCAATTAGCTATAGATTATCGTGTCAAAGGTTATTGCGAGCGCACCTGAGTCATAGTTTTCTAGTGCTTTGTTCAAAAGTGAGAAATCGCGTGTTACAAGTGGACAGGAGCGTGACTTAGTGTCGAAGTTGTCATGAACTTTTGGAGGCATTGAACTGAGAGACGTGAACGTGATACTAAGTAAAATGTTTCGGAGTAAGATAAGGATACACACATGCCGCATTATACTGCTCACTTCTCTGGTGTGGCTGCTAGTTGATGTGGCCCTGCTGGCGATGTATTCTGACTGCTTTGGTGAAGGTTGCAACAAGAAATCCGACAGCGAAAAGGTCATACCGGTAAGTACATAATATATGTACCTTTTAGTCGTTGCTCACGACTTTGTACACATACTCTTTCGATAAACTTTCAACCTCGTTTTGGGCCCCTTTAATTTGTCCCTGTCGTAAATTCCTTTCTTAACAGATGCCTATACTCTCTACCTGCTTTTATCCTTCATAGGTCACAGACGCGGGTATAGGATTTTGTTTAAGGGCGCGTAATTTTTGTGTGATTATATCTATATAGATCTTCCAGAAAAATTATTCTATCTTTGTTCAAAACAAAAAATACAATTAACTTTTGATTGTTATATGTAAAGTAATAACAGTTATTTTATTGTTATTACTTGTCTTATTTGACTAATTACGGATACCGGATTAAATTCCATTACTTGTTTTTTGTATGGAGAAAAACCAAGCGCCCCTTGCAAAAGTAAGGCAAACTGCAATATCTCCATACAAAAAGCACATAACAGAAAGTTTTCTGGTTTCCGCAAGCTTGCAAGTTTACATAATAGGTATACCTTGTCAGTTTATAAATATTAGGAAATGAAAAGTTAATAAACAGAAAAAACTATTTATTTAGAAGTATGTATACATAACAATAATTATGATTCTTAATGTTAAACTCTTATCTCCTCCTACAGCCGGCTTAAGCAAATCTTGTAATTACTTTCTCAATAAAAAAAATAGTTTTTTGATAAAGTAGTTGCTGATGTTTAACAATGATGCGGTCTACGATGAAGTTCGCTTGCCTAGAAGAAACTGATTTACCATCACTTTGAAGACACCCAGATTATACTATCAGTGAAAACCCATTCAGACAACAAATTCCACAGACTAGCAGATCACACAATAGATGTAGAGTTAAAGCGCTTCGCATAGGTCTAGGTCTTACTTTTGGCCACCAACTTGTCTGATGGTAAGCGATGGTGTGGCCAAGGATAGAATATGTTAATCTAAAATAAAACATCACTCTAACCATGAAGATGCCTAGATTGTAGTTCTCAAGAAACAAAGAGATTGGCATGAGTTCCATTCCAGTATACATATCATAAACGACGTACGAGTCAAATCATTGTGTACAATTTTTTGAGGTTTCTACAAGGAACGGTTGGTAGTGTGCAGTCCTTCTACTTGTCCTGTAGTAAAGGGGGGAGGGTGAAATAATGTCATGAAGCACACTGGCCGTAATGCATCTGGTAGAAAATACACAGACAAGCTACTTTGCAGCGGTACTCTTTGCAATTTTTTGGCGACTAGAATGTTGTCAGCAATCAGCCTCATCATCTGGTCTACCGAATCTAAAACTCCAGGTGGTACTTGTCAGCTCCATCAAATAGGTGGCAGCAGTACTCATTACACTATCTGGTTTGTGCTTGATACAAATGAAGCAACTGCCCGGTCAATAGCGATATGCCTATGGATGTGCATAAAAGTATGATTCCGAACTGGGCTGCACGCAGCAGTGCTGCCGCAACAGTGCTGCCGCAGCACTGCTGGTCCCCATTTATTCTCTATAGGTTTATTAGAGATTACATCCCGACCTATGCAGCAATGCTGTGGCAGCAATGAAGCCTCAACCTCAGAATGTAATCTCATATAAACCTGTAAAGAATATACGCCATGGGGACCAGTAGTGCTGTTGCAGCACTGCTGCGTGCTGCATGTGTTCAGAATTGTACCTTAAGGGCAGAGGCAGAAGACTGAGGAGACGGTTTTCAGTCATGTATCATATTGATAAGGTAGAGACCTGCAGTAGGCACGTCACTCCGAGCATTATAGTGGCGTCATATGGCATCATTTTGTAACTATTCGAGCTATCAGGCCCCCGATTCTACTAAAGAAATTGTTTTTAAATACTAATTGTTTCAATTTTATTTTTTTAATTATGCCTCAAAACTGACAGTTTTAAATATTTTTTTATACTAGAAAAATACCACCACCTAATATTATAACTTAGTATTAAAAAAAAACTGTAAATTTTGAGGCAATAAAAAAAAAAATTTAAACAATTACAATTTAAAAAAAAAAATGTTTAATAGATTTGGGGCCCAGGCAAGTCTCATTTCACAATTTGTGTAGAAATATACTATGTACTTACCAATATACTGATGCTACTGATATCATCATCATCATAGTCAGCCTTTTAACAGTCCACTGCTGGACTTTTAGCCTACCCCGAAAGGGTGATTGGGCCATATCCACCACGCTGGCCCAGTGCGGATTGGTGGATTACTACTACTTATATATCTATGTAAATTCAAATTTTATCACTCAATTAAACAGTTGGAATTTGATGTGAAAGTAAAATGGAAAATCGTACGATGCTAGTCAATTGAAAACATTTACATATATACTATTGAATAAGAACATCTACCATCTGTGCCCGCTACCATACGAAACTGTTCATTTATAAGGGATACTTAAATAAAATTATTACGCAATATAAAAAATATGAAAATTATTTATTTTATATATATATTATTTTTGTATTATTTCAGCAAATCATTTCATTTGATACCCATCCAAGAAAATAGTGTCCGCCATCTTGGGGCGTCCGCCATTAAATTTAGTGTGACGTCATTTAATTTTTTCGTATTCTTCTGAGCAAACCCTTTCATTTGATATATGAGACGGGACTATAATGGGAGTGCATAAAAATTACTGGTTTATCATCTTTGGGAGTCCGCCATATTGGATTTAGTATGACGTCACTTAGCTAATCATGCATTGTCACCCAAACTAAATGTGTATGCAAAATTTCAGCTCAATCGGTTGAGGATTGGTCAAAAATTCAGTTGCAATATTTGTCCCACACATACATACATACTAACTAACAAGGCAAGTTAAATAAAAGCTTGTAAAAACCTGTTCTCTATCATATACCGTGTAAAAACTGTCAGTATACCTGTCATCCATTTACATTCTGCTGTTACGAAACTGATTCCAAACACGGTAAATAACACCTAAAAAAACGCATCTCTACATAGTATAAATAAAAGTCGCTTTCCGCGCCTGTCTGTCTATATGGCCGCTAACTCTTCCTAAACCACGTAACGGATTTTGATGCGGTTTTCACCATCAGTCAGATACATTTTCACGGAAGGTTAATATATACGAATAACTAGCGACCCGCCCCGGCTTCACACGTAAAATACACCCGTGCGAAGCCGGGCGGGCGGGTCGCTAGTTTATAATATTAGTGTGTTGTAAGATAGGTCATTAACATCAAAAGGTCATCAACTCTTTATGAGCCTCATTCATAATTAATATTTAGTGATCACCATGATGTAATTAATATGTATTTGAATAACTCGTTAAATAACACTGTATGCTGAAAATCAACCAATCAAAAACAATAAAATGTCTGGTAATAATTATTACATTATTAAAAAAACACATTTATGGGACTTGCTAAAATAAACCAAATGACCATAAATTTTGAGTTTACCAGTACCCAGTTGAAGAATTCCAATTATACACTTCCTAATACCAAATTATTGTATTGCCATCCATATTACACTTGAAAAGTTTCACATCGATACTACATTTAGAAGTAGGTTAAAATCGATTTGTTTACATTACTTTCTTCATCTTTATTTTATTTCATCAAAAATAAACTTGTCACAAATAAAATAAAATAACCTAACTAGCCTAACCTACTAAATAAACCTTTTTTTATATTATATTATGGAAACTGACATGGTTTTCACACTTTTTATTTATATTACACGGGAATTACATTACTTTGTTTACATTGCAAGTTAAGCTTATAAAACGTGTTATGTAAAAACGATAAAACGTACAAGCGTCAAACTTGGTATAATTATAGTACACACTGTAATGCAAAAAATAATAAATAATGACCAAGTGCGAGTCGGTGACAAGTTTCTGTTCGTTACCAAGTTATAACTGGTAATTTTGTGGTGGTTGGAACCCTCAATGCGCGAGTCCGACTCGCACTTGGCCAGTTTATTAATAACTTCTATACAAAATATACAAAAATTCTATGAATCTTCAATTTATATAAATCAAGAGAGATAAAGTCTGTAAACACCTACATTTATCTGTTTGTTAAACTTGTTTTATGACCTTAGCAACTAGTCTTTAACCTATAACATGAGAATGAATGTCATTGACCATGTTAGTTTACCGAGATATTAGCAAAAAGAGAAATAAGTATGTGAGTATTTATACCAAAAAAAAAAACATCGTTATTACAAAAAGGATCACATTAATAGAAGGGTGATGCACATGAATGTGAATGGTTATAGCGGTAGGGGACGACTTAATAATCCAATTAAATTAATTTATTTACCAATATTTATAATTGAACAATATTAACCTAACTTTTTTAACATGACTTAAATTAATAATTCATTAAAGAGTATATATAAGTACCTTTCTATAGGTGTCTCGTAAGCAGCTGTTCTAGGAATACCTGCGTTACAGCTCCTACGATTCCAACCTGCGGCGTCTGTCCAAAGTTATTCATTTAACTTGTAGGGTAGTAATAAAGTTTGCATGACCTGCGTGAAAGATGCAAAGTGCGAGTCGGAACCGCGCACCGAAGGTACCGCACCCAATTTTTTTTTTACCCTCGACGCAAACTGAGGGGTGTTATAAGCTTAACGTGTGCATCTGCGTGTCTGTTTGTGGCATCGGAGCTCCCAAATGGCTGAAACGATTTTGATTGAGTTCTTTGTTTTTGTTTGATAGGTCAAGGCTTTTTAATTGCAAGTGTTTGGTAAATAGGTCTTCTGTATTCTTTTTTCTTTCTCTGTCCGTAATTAGCTGTGCCATAAGTAGTATGTGTGTTAGTCTTGAGGTCTAACGACATCAAATCCCAATGCGCTGTAAGTACTTGCATTTCAGCAACACAATGGTAGACTTTATTCTTAAATCATTCTACTTCTGCAGGTAAATCAAGAAGAGTACAGAGGGAAAAAGGCAGCTATCGCGGCGGCATTACAACATGACATAGAGGATGAAGACACCAATCTAGAAGAGAATGAGATCAACCATGAGATCAGTGAAAATGGACTGATCCTGCCTCCATATCCGAGGTCAAGACTGAAGAGGTGGAAGCCTGCGCCTACTGTGAAGCCTCTGGGTGATGGCCCTGGTGAACTGGGTATGTACCAATTAACATACTCTTTGAACCATACTTGATCCAAGTTTCTTTGTAGATCTGACAGCCTTTTTAGATTATCTATTAGAATACCCACATGCCAAATGGCGAAAACCTCCAAACGCAGCGCAAAAATCGCTTCTATATATTTTATATGACGCATCGCACATTATGCCGGCCCGCAGCGGGGCGGATTTCCATATAAAATTTATGAACGCAATTTTTGCGATACGCCCCGGCCCGCTGCGGCCGGCATAATGTGCTCGATCCTTAACAACAACCTCTTAACAATGTCAGAGGCCTTAATGTGGCCTCAAATGCTGACATTAGGGCTGGCTACTAAGCTTATATTATACCAACTTATTTGCCTATTTAGAAATAGTTGCCTAACTACTAAAAATAATGACTATGTCACAATAACTTTCTACTCTCGTTTATTTAATCTTAAAGTTAATCACATCCTAACCTATTGTTATGCTTGTAATCTTCTATCTTCTACTTCCATTGAACACTAAATACTCAATATTTTTATGGTTAGGCTAACAATGGCATTAAAACTGCTTTGTTAAATACCTATTAAAATAATATACCTATCTATAAATATATATGACGGTATAGAGTTATAATCTAGAGGTGGATTTTGTCGCTAATTTGAATTAAAATTGCATTATCAATGTGACCTATAAATTCGGTAATAAATTATTACGTCATGCTTTTATTCGACTACATACTTAAATATTTTGTAAGTTAGTTTTTTTTAAATTATTTTGTGTGGTTATCCTGATTAGTTAGTAAAACAACACCATTCAACATCATCATAGGCCTTCTTGAATCTCTGACAGATTATTAAATTGTCATTGCTTAGTATAGTAACGCATCGTTCACATGCGCAGGTTGATGCGTTCTACTCACTGAATTTAATACATTCTTCTCATTATTTCACATTTGTTTAGTCGCTTAACCTCTCTCTCTCTGTCTCTCATGTTGCACATTTTGACAGTACTGTACAAACTTTGGCAGTTTTGTGTTTGGTTTTGCTTTTTGCAATTTTTTTTTGCGTAAGTGCTATAAATTTAAATTAAGTCGGGATCGAAACAAACTCAGAGCGATTCGCGGTAGAACGCGTGCAAGTGTGTCTGTAATGTAAACGATGCCTCATATAAGTATGCTCCTGTGTGCGCAATATGAATATATTTTTACGTGCGTTAATACGAACTGTATTTCGAAATCGGTATTTTTATAAATCATATTCGATACGTTTTTATTCGTATTTCGCACTCAAAATAGCATCAAAATTCAACTAGACATTCTCATCTATAGCATACGTAATGATATTTTAAATATGTCTACTCCACAAAAATATCGCTCTGAAACTCCGATTTATGGTTCCATAACCGTCATTTTATCGTCACATTTATTTACGTACAAGCGACATCCACTTATCTGAATTGCCATACTTTATGGCTTTACTTTTTATGAGGTTATTAACTAAAGTTTACGTTTCAGGTAAGGCGGTCAACATCCCCATAGAACAAGAGAAGGTGATGTTGGACAAGTTCCAAGAGAATCAGTTCAACTTGATGGCCAGTGATATGATCTCGCTGAACAGATCTCTGACTGACGTGAGATTTGAGAAGTAAGTGCACTATAATTAAGTATTTAACATAGCCTTGTCCGCACTCGAATATCTACTCTAATCACCTAGTTTATGGTAGAAATCTGAAAAGTTTGGTCCGGGTCGTGCGGTTGCGTGCGTACCCGGAATGCTACCGTATAGTCAGATTATTACGGTAGATATTGCCGTAGGGGCTAAGCGCCACTGCTGTCGCACGACAAGCGTCGCAAGTGTTTGGGAAATTCATCATAATAGTAAGCCCGTTATCGACCTCTGCCTAAGCATAGGTCTTTCATATACGCGACTCGTAAAGGTTCGACTGGCGATTTATTAAGACATTGACTCATTAAGACAGTGTGCCCAATAACAATAGCACAAAATATTACATAATATGTCGACGCTCTAAAATATTGAAAAATAAATAATATTTAAATTTGTTAAAATAGCCCTCTAGAAATTCTTAGGAGATGCACGGAGAGAGGCAGTGCGTTCGTACCAAAATCATATACGATTATACATGGGTGTGTGGAACTAATTGCTGGAATAGAAATCGAACAAAAATTTCAAAGCAACGGGCTCGAGGTGGCAGGGTAGAACCCGTACAATTTTGTCCGTCCATGCGTCCGAAACTCGGAAACCTGTGTGTCCGTCCGGCTGAATTCAGAAAACTTGTAGAGAACTGTTTTCCCCTGACGTTTTCAAACTAGAACAAATCATCCAGGGGAAAACTTATAATATTTCGTATCCTTTCATAATGGTCCGGGAAGCAGTTTTGGTTACCTAAACAGTTGAATTGGCTTAGCATTACTTTGTTAAATCTTCTATGGCACTTATCTGGTAAAATATGACACATTGGAATGGCACGTCTTATCAATACAAAAACGGAATAAATACAATCACGTGCCTGAAACTACAAAAAATTATAAATAACAAAGACAAGAAAAAGGGTACAGCGTAATTTCAAATCAATCTAGATGGTATTACGATACCTAAATCAGAATCAACAACTAGACATATCGATAAGAAGTTTAATCAAATTGACAAATCTTATCACATTTAATTAAAGTACCGCAATCTTATTTTAGTGTTAGCGCCAAAGCACTTCACTATCTCATGTTCTTTACATACTTTAAGAAGATAAATAGTTACTCAGTAAACATTGGGTAAACAGTAACTGTTGTGGAATCTATGGACGAACACAAAAGCGATAATTGGCCAAGCATTTCACCAGTTGAAAGTTTCGTCAGTAACACATTGATTTTGTCGATGTTATGGAATGACATCGTGGTTTACTTGTAATATTTATGCCAATGCAATATGGTTCAAAATGCGGTGGAAATGGTAGAGTGTTTCTCTGACTATTCAACGGTGGGCGTAGTTTCGCATTCGTTCTCACTAAACGCCTTTCAAAACCACTATTTTGCTGAATAATACTTTACCGATACACTTGTTCCATGCAGACATGATGTAGACTTTATAGCTTTGATAGCTGCAATAATAATAAGTTGAATAAAACAGTTTCATTTAATACGAGTTCAAGCCAATTTTCCAATTTTACATAGCTTTACGATTCTAGCAAAAGTGATCGAAATTTACGAATTTAATTTGCATGCTCTACCAATAACTTTCTTTCTTTTGTTGCTAACTATACTTTAACCAAATTTAGGTATGAAGGTCGAAACGAGAACGATATATCGAGAGGGACGAAACAATAATTTTTAAGCTTGATGGCCGAAACATCGGAACGAATCGGGCATAAATAAACTTTTCACAATTCTACTGAATCGATGACAGACCTTTAAAAAAACTTGAACCAGCTCAGTGTATATCAAGGACGTTATATATACCCTAAAGGGACCGTGTATATTAACTTTTGTCGCTTGTTTGAAGTGACTTCTGGAACTGTCAAACCTCACCTCTTCCACCATTGACATCAAATTGACACCTAATACCTATAATGAAGGCACGCGGGTAAAATTTTTACAGCTCCAAAGCCTCACAAAAAATCGAATCGAACTAATCTATACATAAATCCATATAAAGTTACTAAAAATAAAAACATAGACTTAGGCTGGTACTGGTAGAATAAAAACAATAAATATTTATAAAAATATCAACCTACTTCACGGGAAGTTCAATAAACGGGATACATCGCAAAATTTTCCTCCCTTATAGGTGGAATATTTTCTTCATATTTAAATGGGATCGCCCTTGAAATATAATCTACTAGCCGACCTGACAGTCGTTGTCCTGTCTTAGAACTGTCAAACACGCAAAGTTAAAATTTTAAATCTTATTTTTTTACACCTGGGGTTACATTATTGGAGTTTTAGTAAGGATTCCCTATTTTTTTGAAAATATAATATAGCCTATGTTACCCGGGGATAGTGTAGCTTCCCAACAGTGAAAGAATTTTAAAATCGGTTCAGTAGTTTCGGAGCCTATTCAATGCAAACAAACAATCAAATCTTTCCTCTTTATAATATTAGTATAGAAAATATAATATAGCCTATGTTACCCGGGGATAGTGTAGCTTCCCAACAGTGAAATAATTTTACAAATCGGTTCAGTAGTTTCGGAGCCTATTCAATGCAAACAAACAAACAAACAAACAATCAAATCTTTCCTCTTTATTTTAGTATAGATAGATATATTAATTTAAAAAAAAAAACTATTTCCACTTTACGATCAACGAAGATGTCGCGTAAGATCGTCGAATTGAGAACGTCTTTTTTAAGTTAGTTGTAAAGAAACACAATATCATAACAACTTCATGAATAAAAATTGATTGTAGCCATTGTAGGCAATAAATAACAATGTCATAGTACGTCCGTTAATTTGCATAAATCATTAGAAAGTGCCATAAAGCTCTGTTCCAGATATTAGTCACGACTGTTAAACGATTTATATAACCTTTATTAATCTTCATAGCAGCCGTACAGTGTATCGTAAGGAAAAGCCATCGAGTACACCACTCAATAGAGGGGCATACATAGGGTTACCAGATAAAAAAAACTCTGGGCAAAAATCCCTATGCCGCGCCCGTGCATTTTCGATGGCATCGCTCAAAAACGGTGAATGAAAACATCGTAAGGAAACCGGTATGTCCAAGAACCTAAAAAGTTCAAAGACATATGACATTGGCCAACATGCACTGGGCCAGCATGGTGGATTAGGGCCATGGCCATTCTCTCTTTTTGAGAGAAGGCCTGTATCCCAGCAGTGGGAACATGATAGGCTGATAATGAACACCTTTGTTTGCATCTTTGCTAAACTTTTCGGGTCAACCAGCTTAGGTATTAATATTTATATTACGTCTCCAAACATAATGTATACTATCCCACAGCTGCTTGGTGGAAAAAGTTCACCTGTGTCCAGGCATTTCTGTCTTCAAAATCCGTGTAAAAATATTATTTTTTTCTTTGTAGTGGCATATTAACTTAGAATGTTTATGTTTTGTGGTTTTTTGAAGTCGGTTTTTTTAAAAGATAATTTATCTTTCAGTCCAATTAAATTTCCCAGTGGTATAAAAAAAAAGATAAACAAGCTGAGAACATATTTTTTTTTTTTTTTTTTTTTTTTTTTTTTCATTCATTACAACTATTTTTACAGGATAAACCTAATACAATAGTGTAGTTTATAAGTTAACATTTTAAGAAATTAAATACAATTATAAAATAAGTCAAGTAGTTAAATAATAATACATGCATTAGATTAGATTAAATTAGATTATATATGTCATTATATTCAAGTAGTCAATAAAATTAAATCAATTATTCAATTATTAATTTTTTCATAACATAAATGATACAATACCGCCTTTTCAAATTCTACAATAGAACACACAAACAGGTCTATTTTCTTTGCAACTTGATTTAGTGCTTGCAACATTCGAATCAATGGGCTCTTAGCAAGTAAGTTAGTTCTACCGCGGGGGACCGAACATTTCTCCTCTATTACGCTATGCAACGAAATAAGTCGCCGCCGTTGTAATGGTGCGCGTAACCAAACACGAAGCCTTATCGCCGTGTAAAATAAAACGTCTCGGTAATTAACTTTTATTACTTTATTAGATAAGTATACGTTGAAACTGAAGTTTTCAGGAAATTGTATTTGTTTGACTAACTTTGCCGTTTTATCACTTGTGACATTACCCTATTAACTACGTATTCCGCACTGGTATAAGGCCGCGTCCACACATTAGCTGTGGTGGTTCAGTTTTTATTTTTTTTTATTTTGCATAAGCTTCCGCCACCTCGCCTGATTGAGGTCTACGATCGAGCACGCTTGCCTAGAAGAAACTGATTCACTCGCGATTGGTTTCGTCCATTCTTTTGTATCGAGCAGTATCACGAAAGCCTATTTGGAACCGGAGTTAAATTAAAGGGTCTAAGCTAATATACAGGGTCAAAGGTAACCAACGCAAAACCTTTTAAGGGCAACTTTGGTGCATCAAGAGTAACAACTTTTGTTCTACGACTTATCTAAATTCGCAAATAAAAAAACAACTGTTTCATACATTTTGTCGGGAGTGAATGCTTGTTTTGTATGGAACAGCTCGACTTGGTGCATCAAGACTAATAACTTTTGGTGTACGACTTATCAAAATTCGCAAAAAAAAAAAAACGCTTTTTCATACATTATGTCGGGAGTGAATGCTTTTTTGAATGGAACTGCAGTTTTTTTGCGAATTTCGAAAACTCGAACAAAAGTTGTTAGCCTTGATGTACCGAAGTCGCCCTTAAGAGGTTTTGCGTAAATTACTTTGATCCTGTATACGAAAAGAAAATATCACAATGATATGCCGATACGATTTAAATTAGAGGGAAGGCTATGGCCTTTCTTAGAACAACGATTGGTAAGCGATGATGTCCTAAAAACTGACACTAGAGTCGCCCACACTAACGAACGATAGTGAATGATGTAATTGAGATTTATAATTGTTTTGTATAAACAAAAACTACGTAATAAAATCATAAAAGGTAGAAAGATAAAATCACACAATGATAAAAAAACAGACAATGATATAAACGTTACCGTAGGACAGCCGGAAATGTCTGCCTTGGCCCACTTTCGGGAGACTGTCACGGCCCAAACGCTCACCGCCATTCTCAATATTATACAATTATACACATTATAATTAAAAGATTTCATATTAAAAGGCAGTGACATAGAAGTCAGAGTTCGGTTATTACGGTTCGAAAGATATAACCGTTAATAGGTAGGACAGACAGACAGACATCGTAGGCTTAGTAATAGGTTCCCGTTTTTACCCTTTGGGTACAGTACCCTAAAAATAGTACCCTAAAAATATTGTGCTAGTGAGATAGCGGCGCGCCATATTCTGGGCCTTAAGACGGGTTGGTGATGAGAGTGTCTACTTACTGAGCCACGGCCTTAATTGGCCGAGGGTAGATGAAACATGGGTAGTTCTTCCATCGATCAACTTACAACACTGCAGTGCAAGTACCGTTCTTTATCGATGGTCAAATTTGACAGTTGTGGTCGTCAAATTCGATAAAATGCCATTTGCTCAATACTAGCTATGATCGATTCTATGGCATTTTAACGAATTTGACGATCGATAAAGAACGGTACTTGCACTGCTGGATCATAAAAGAAATTGTCTGCAACATAGCATTGCTCGATGACATGATTATGACCTGCGACAAAATCACTCACGTATTCGAAAGCACAAATTTTGAGACATGCTATTTACAAGAGCACGAGCTGTTATTTCACGGCTTTTTCCATGACACGGAATTATGATAATGCCCGTCAGTGCCTGGGCGTTAAATAAATAATTATGTAGTGTCATGGTCGGTCACGCAGACAAATTTTCTATGAATATTTTAATAGCTAGAATCATTTGCACATTTATGAGGTTGAGTCGCGGGGGAGGTATTTAATAAACTCGGTCCAAGCATATATTTGCTCTGACAGCTGCAATAAATAATGAATGAAGACTACGAATTCTGATCATTTTCGCTAGGTTTTTGAACGTAAAACTGTCCGATACACATACTACAGTGAAACATTTAAAAAAATTGCTGGAGCAAATAAACGAATGTCAATAGCATAATAATTATATAGGAATAACATCATCAGTCCGAAGACGTATACGTAGGTACTTCGTTTCAATTTATGGCGATAAAGAAATGTTTACCAAAGCTGAAATGTGCACGTAAATTCGAATTTTGATACGGCCCCAGGAAAGCCTTACGTAGTATTTATATTCTCTTTGGGAAAGCCCACTGTCTCTTTAAAAAATCGCTATAAGTGTCGTCACAATATGACTGCTTGACGTTTGGCCATGCCTGTCAGAAAAGGATAGTTTGTTCCCAGATTTGCTATCTAATTTGGACCCGTTTTCTCTGTGATATATATTTCTGTAGCCTATTTGGATCTTTAACGTCAAAGTTCATAACAGAAGTCTATTTTTGACCGAGCGAAGAGAGGTCTTAGCTTCTAATGGGACCAAGTCGGTGTTTCTATGTATGTTTGTATTTATATTTGTTCGACGATAACTATGATCTTAATGAAACTTTGTGGGCAAGTCGTTAATTTCAATACAATGTTTAAGGTCCAATATGGGCTAATACGGTCAAGGGGTTGCGAAGATATGATCGCGAGGTCTCAGTTCGGGCGAATAACTAGTTTATGTGCGTAATCCAATTATATAAGATCCTTCTTATTCTTATTCGAGATGGGGGCGATAAGTCCTGCACTGACGTTCCGCTTGGGGTGTATTGTGCATTTCCCCCTACCAGCACCTACCCGAGCCAACCCAACACCTTGAAATATCGGAGTGAGGCTCGGGGGCGCTGGCACAGATGCTCCAGTGGCGTAGATGGTAGTGTAAGTAATGATGATGAAAAGCAGTCTAGCTGTTGCGGCCATGTGCATGAAAGAGGCAGCGGTGCCCCGTATAATATCCTTGTAGAAATATTTAAATAATATATTAGACTACGTTATAACAGGCGGGGAAAACTATGATGTTATATTACAGCGTAGTGTGAAGTTAATTTCATATTTTTTTCGGCTACATGATTAAAACGACGCGTATAGATTTTTTTATTACTAGATTAGGCTTGCGTTTGACCGACACTTCGCGATGATGCAGTCTACGATGGTGCGGTCTTGCTTAGAAGAAACCGATTTACTCGCCATTTGAAGACTTAGTCCGTCTTATTACAAAATACGGTTTAACTTTAGTACTGGGATTAGTACCAGGTTTTACCATGGACTAAAATAAACGTTATTATAAAACGAAGTTTTTCTCTAAACCACGGATTGTCTATGGTACTAAAGTTAGACCGCCGAGACCCCTAGTTTAACTATGGTACTAACTTCGGTACTAATAGAATTTGAGGTTATAATTATTTTATTTAGTGTTTTTATTATTTACACATCGTTTAAAATGGATTTAAACACGATTGACATGATGGATTCAGAAGATTTGGACATCCTGGAGGCATCGCGGCGATCTGATAGACCTCGTCATCGTGTGAATCCTTTCGAATTGAGTGACGAAGAATTAAGATATAAATATAGGTTCACAAAACGCTTTGGCTCAAAAATTGTGCATGTTTTACGTGAGGATCTGGTCCACGATCCTAGAGGAAGCCCATTAAGCCCTGAAGTTCAAGTGGCTTGCGCTTTATGCAACTGGGCTCGCCATGAATAAAGTGCTTGTTTATAACCTTGGTAGATTACAATATAGCTATAGGTAGGTACTTACGCAAAAAGTAAAAAATATACACTGATGCATTAAATTATTGTTTTCTTCGTATATTCAAGATATTACAGCCGATTTGCATAGTGTATCTCAACCAGTCAGTAAAACTTGCAAAAATGTAGCGGGTATTATGGCAAGGGATGTTCCATTTCATAGATAATTATAAAATTGCAAGCTACATTAAATGAACAGGAGGAAGCAATGAGAAAATTTAAGAACATTGCTAATTTTCCCACCGTAATTACAAAGATTTCATTAAACTACTTAATGTCTTTTATCTGACTGCCTCGAATTACGCGGCACAGGCGCATAGCTTTTTTCTACGTTAGGATTTTGGCGTCGCACGTGATCGTATTATGCCATGATTTTGAAAAGTGCTCAAAATAATAAGTTATGCTTGTTTAATAGATTGAAACCTAAACAAACAGCAATTTAAGATAGCTAAATATCTTAAATTGCAATAATAAATAATTATTTAAGCTTTTGAAGTGTGTTTTAAACCTGCAGGAACGAATGAATGATTTCAATTTTTGTTTCTTATCTGTGGCTAATATTGAAACCATGGACTATCTTTGGTATCAGTTGGTCCTCGATTAGTCGAAGATTTGTAATAAGGTCAAGTTCTAATCCCTTAGTACCGTAACAAACTCGGACTTTTTAGTCCTGGTTTAAACCTGGACTGATGGACTTTTTTGTAATAAGGCGGAGTGTGTTTAAAGTGTCTTCTTAGATCCGTACTATCGGAGAACGCCCGTTGTGGCGGCAGTTATTTTTAAAAATATTGTTCCAAAGAAGAAATCTAAAGTCATAGCTCAAAATTGTCATCGTGATTATAACAGCCAGTTTCCAAACCATGCCGGCTATCTTTTGCTATTCCAAAGAAGAAATCAAAAGTCATATTTCATTATTGTCGCGTGATTGTTGCCGTGATTATAACAGCCAGTTTCCAAACCAGGCTGGCTATTCTTGTGCATGTTCGTGGTGTCTCTCATACATATTTATTGTTGTTACTGAAAGATCTGACATTAGTTTGGTCACCTGTTGCTCTTATTCGGATTGACATAAGTGAAACGGGGACAGAAACAATATCGCATGCACAAAAATACCCGGCTAGAACAATATCGCATGCACAAGAATACCCGGCTAGGCATCTTTGACCTCACAGTCACATAACATCACGTCATCGGTGATAACCTAACTATCTAAATCAGGGGTCGGCAACCTTATCTAGCTTAAGAGCTCATTCTAAAATAATTTTCTCCTGAAGGGCGCATGAATGGTTGACGAAAATAATATGTTACTCAAAGACAAAACAAGATGTAAAAACTGAAAAAACTGTTCTTCCCAATCTGTATTAAAATAGTAAGTTCTTGGTCTTTTACTCATGTTAAAAACACAATTTAACAATTGGTCTACAAATTATGTAACTAAAGTAACGACACAATAATGCGGCTACTTAACTCAGAGTATCGCAGCACGCTGACTCCTCTTGCGCAGCAGAGGGAGATTTAGGTAGTTGCACGCTTTATTACGGGTGCTGTCACGAAAGACTTGCCGACTTGTACAGAAAGCCAAAAGATTGCTTATTCAAAGAAACGACGTGATTTCTCGGAGGGCGCATCAAACGGCCACCACGGGCGCACGTGCGCCCGCGATCACAGCGTTGCCGACCCCTGGTCTAAATAGACCCTTATCTTTCATCAGACAATAAAGATCTTCATTATTCTCAGGTGCAAAGACAAAGGCTACCCTGACCTCCTGCCCACAACGAGCGTGGTGATAGTCTTCCACAATGAAGCTTGGACAACGCTCATTAGGACTATTTGGAGCACTATCAACAGGTCGCCTCGGCCGCTGCTCAAGGAGATCATACTGGTCGATGATGCTAGTGAAAAAGGTGAGTTCGTACAGTCAGGCCGCTGCTGAGAGAATGCGTCTCACAGCTGCAATAACATTGTAAAAATATGAAAAAAAAACTTTTTTTTTTTAAATCTATTTATCGGCTTGCGTTTGACCGCCAACTCGCCTAATGTAAAGCGACGATGCGGTCTACGATGGAGCTCACTTGCCTGGAAGAACTCGCTCGTGATTTTCGTTTATAATATTTTACTGTATTAAATTGGCTACTAGCTATAATTTTACGATCAACAAGCTAGCGAAAGTGATCAGAATTAGTGGTTTTAACTTGTATTTGGACAATGTTACTGAAGCTGACAGCAAATAAATGCTTCGATCTAATTTAAACATTTTTTTATCGCCAATATGTCCGCGTTTGACCACCAACTCGCCTGTTGGTGACCGATTATGTGGTCGTAGATGAAGCACGCAGACTTACCTATTCACTCCGGCCTTGAAAAGGCCGACTAAAGACTCGGCTAGACTAATCTTACAGGACTGAAAAAAAAGGCTTCTTTCATTCAAAATGTGATAAAAAGATGGCAACAATTTTAGAACTTTCAAATAAAATTGTACAAAAGAATCTACGCCATTAACGTGACTAAAACCACAGACTAAATAATAAATTCTCCTAACATACTTTTCAAGTAAGTTATTACTTGGTGCATAAATATAAACACCGGTAAGTAGAAAATCGTAAAATTCATGGCAATGGTTGCAATTACTATTTGGTTACATTTAATTTTTATGCTGCTTTAAAATTCCATCGTAACGACTGCCTTCATTAGGTACTTTATCATTAGTAATAGTGTTGTAAAGTATTTTATATCGCAATTATTATTAATTGAACCAATTAGGTCAAAATAAAACAACAAAAAATATTTCTGGAAGCATTTCCGCAAGATTTCAAAGTACAGTATTGTGTGCGGTTTCCGCCGACAGAAATAGGCGTTTTTACAATGCCCTCTGATCATGCATGACTGCGAAATCTATCTAGTTGCCATCCAGTTGCTATTACTTAAGAGCCCTATTACAAAATGCATAGTTTAATTTTAGGTTTCTGGATTTTCGAGCATAAAACAAAAAAATATAAAGCTTTAATTGTCGAGACAAATATAAAACAAATAAACTGTAATATTAAAATTGTTTATTCATCATCATCATCTTTTCAGCCATAAGACGTCCACTGCTGGACATAGGCCTCCCCCATATATTTCCAAAAGAACCGGTTGGAAGCGGCCTGCATCCAGCGTTTCCCTGCGGTCTCTTTTAGGTAGTAAATTGTTTATTGCATGGCTGTAATTTAACAAAATCCACTCTCAAACTTTCCCTCCGAGAGTTTTGCGAAAAACTACTTGTAAATTGGAGGTAATAAGTTAATATGTTGAGTTTATCCAGAAGCTGTTATTTTCAATATAAAATACAGATCAATATATTACAGAAATTTAATTTTCTATGGAAGATTCTAATTGCTAGAACCAGAGCCCCAAAAATCAAGTTTTCAGAGCTTTTTTCGTCATCAAATGTGAGAAGGCTCTTAATGGATGGCTTATTTGATGAGCCCTTATTTTGTAGTTTTTTTTTTTCACTTTTTGCCTTATTATGTGGAGTATATTAACAGGACCTAACTGAGCTTTTAAAAATGTTTTTCTTCGCGAATTTAAGTTTAAAAGTTTCATTATGTAGATACTAAACATTTCGTCACTTAATAGGCGTAATCAGAAAAGAGTTTAACTACACAATGCATAAAGCCATGTTTTTTTATGTTTTTAAAAAACTGGCGAGCTGTGACTCTACTGTTTTATTCGTAATTTTCCTTTCCCATGATATTAAAAGACAAGTATTCTATGTTCCTGCTCATGATGGATACAAGGGTCAGGCGCTCTTCGTGGATTAGATTATCTTTATGTTTTTCATACAACTTTCATTAGTGAGAACTAGAAAAGTACATATTATTGGTTAAACCATGACTTTCTCATACACATAAAATGCAGTAAAATAAACCCATTTTTTTTAATTCTTCTTTTTATGGCAATAAAATAAAATAAAATCTTTATACCTTTGATTAAATATGCCGCGCTCCGCGGTTTCACCCGATTGGAGCTCGTTATAATCCTTATATCATCAGCTATCTGCCAGTGAAAGTCCCGTCAAAATCGGTCCAGTCGTTTTGGAGTCCATATGGAACATACATACATACACACCGCCTTCTATGTATAAGAAGAAGAAGGTAGCAAATATGTTTTAATTTTGTGTTGGTAATCAAAATTTAATGGGTATCAATCTATACTAATATTATAAAGAAGAAAGATTTGATTGTTTGTTTGTTTGCATTGAGTAGGCTCTGAAACTACTGAACCGATTTGAAAAATTCTTTCACTGTTGGGGGGGAGGCTACACTATCCCCGGGTAACATAGGCTATATTATATTGTCAAAATAAATAGGGATCCTTCTAAAACTCCAATAATGTAACCCAAGGTGTAAAAAATTACATTTACAATTTTAACTTTGCGTGTTTGACTTGACAGTTCTAAGACAAGACAACGTCTGTCAGGTCAGCTAGTTGTATAAAAATTAGGAGCTGCTTTTAACAAAATAATATAATTCGTTATCAGTTGCCAGCATCAACTGTTACATTATCAGTTGGTTAGACATTCTCTTATCGCGCCATTATTTCCGGTCTCGATTCAAGCTAGACTTTCTAGTGCACAACTCTCCAAAGATGCTTCACTGGCCACCTTCCACGTTGTTGCGCATCAGTGATGTAATGAAAACGAATGGCTATTTACTAACAACACTGTCTGTTTGTAATAGAAATATATCTTTGACTAAACTTTTGACTTTACTTACTAAACTGATCTTTAAAAAATAAAGGTGTTGATGTTCACATCACGAGTGAATCGGTTTTTTCTAGGCAAGCGTGCTCCATGCACAGGCGAGTTGGCGGTCAAACGCAAGCCTATTAATATATATTTTTTGTATTATAAAAGCACATGATATTTTTCGTCGTGGACATCAAAATGAAGAAAGAGAGAATATTTTTGTTGTGTACATCAAAATGAAAATAGATGGCTGAACAGGTCTTGATGAAATTGAGTAAGTTGTGTGTGAAGTGTGTGTGAGTAAATGAATATGAGGACGGATAGGATATTTTTTGTTGTTGTTTACATAAAATGAGGAAGGACGTGGCTTAACAAATTTAAGTATACCTAATTGGGCAAGTTGTGTACATCCAAAGATAATTTGTATATTATATTATATTATATTATATTAATGAACACCAACATGATGTACGCCCTTACTTTATATGACGGAGACAAGGTACAAGACTTAAACTAAACGCCACCACAATTATAGGTGCAGACTACATGGTTATAAAAAGCGAGAGTTTTTGGAATAGAAGTTAGTACATTATACATTAAGAATTCAATAAATTATTGACTGAGTACATAATACATTAAAAATTCAATAAATTTTTGACTGAATAAAGGAATCAAGAAAAAAGAGAAAATCATCACTTATTAAAACAGTTTGATAGTTTGCTACGAATAGATAGTTTGAACCTACCCACGCCACTAGCGAATAAGTCCACTACATCATCTCGGCAGAAAACATTAAACTCCCTGGCTAGTCTGTTAACAGGGGCATTTTTGCCCAGATTCGTTTTCCAGTTAGAGCAGCTCAGAAGCTTGTAACGCGATGGTCTAATCGACCTAGTTGGCGCAGAGAAGTTCAAAATAGCTAATAGTTCCGGGGTATCAAGTAAACCATTAGCGAGCTTAAACAGAAACTGTAGGTCCAGCATGCGTCTTCGATCAGAAAGGGAATCCATATGAAAGTATTTCAATCTGTCGGGGTAGCTTTTTATAGATTTGGCTAAATTACACGAGTAAGTGAGATGCCACAGGAAGCGTTTTTGTATGCTTTCGAGTCTTTTGGTATAGATGTCGTAAAAAGGGTTCCAGGCTACGCTGCAGTACTCCAAGCAACTGCGGACCAGCGAGTTAAAAATAAGTATTTTAGTTTTAGGGCTTTTAAAGTCTTAGTCTATAGTCATAGTGTACATCGATATGAGAAAAGACAGGATATTTTTTTGTGTACAGCAAAATGAGGTCCAGTTGTTTCCGGCAGCCTTACTTGAGAGCCGGTTCCTAAAACAGGCTAGGCGTGTTTACCATCTTCGAGTACACCATCACTTTACATCAGATGAGTTTAGTCAAACGCCTAGCCTGTCAACCATAAAAAACATGGCTAAACCGATCTTAGTAAAATTGTACAAAAATGGTAATGTGAAAATGGTATAAAAGAAAAGAAAAGAAGAAAAGAAAATAAATTTTATTCGACACCTTTACAAAAAAACTTATATCTAGAGGATACAATCTGAGAACGAACAGGGTTGTTTTTATTGTGAAAAATGTGGGGAAAGTAGGACAGCCCAGGTAAAGCTGCAGAGCGCAGCTAGTTTAACTATAAAATATATTTCAGATGAAGAAATCAGTATTATCTGATGTGTAACTTTACTTAGCACTTCAGTAATCTTTAATGTTATTAATATAACAGACGGAATTGTGTTTTCATTTAGCTTACTTGAAGATTGTTGTGAAACTATAGTACACTACAGAAACTCAAAATATTTATAGCCACGACTTCCGCTTCTGTTTCCATTATTGAAGTGGTGGCGGTGTATATGATGTCTCCGTTCCCAGGACATTGTGCTATTTATTGTAGGACTAGCTACGTCCAATCACACGTTCAACTTTTTTTATTTATTTTTTTGATTAAAGAAAAGAAAGAAAACTGTCCTTTTCCGTCTTCTAACCGTATAGTTGAGTTGGTCTAACTCTTTTTTCTGTATTAATTTATTTAATATTTCTTTTTTCATCGCCACATTTTTTTTAATGATTTCTGAAGTTTCATCATGATCCATGATCCATGAGTTAGCCATTTTGTTGTGTGACGGTAACAACCAGATATACAAAGAGAGAGACAGGATTGCTTTCGAATTAAACTATTTAAGGGGCCTGTATACCCTCTGCAGCTTTCTCTCTCGCACATTTTCACATTATTGAAGTTATAAAAACAATGAGTGTGAATTTCCAATAAGTAACAAAATCATGTCATGGTGTCTATCGTAACATTACAAACAAAGAAATTGTCAATTTGATATATTTTAATTCGACACAGTAAAATGGTAACAAGTGATTTTTATTTCTCGTGTCATTTTATTCCATCAAATTACAAGATATCGAAGCAAACATTTCTTTGTTTGTAATGTTACGATAGACACCATGACATGATTTTGTTACTTTTTGGAAATTCACACTCATTGATTTTATATCTTCAATAATGTGAAAATGTGCGAACGAGAGAGCTGCAGAGGGTATACAGGCCCCTTAAGTCAAAATGCCAAATCACATTAAAATCGGTGACAAGGTCATCAAAAGACAAAGATGATTCTCAACTTTCGATTTCTTTCCATTAATTCTTGTTTTTATGCAATTTGTCCGAATTATTAATACTTATAGTTTGCGCCCACGGTTTTTGTTGGTAACATACTAACTTGCGTTCCCAACAGCACAAATCTATAAATCTCAATTTCCTACCACATAATGGTCACTCAGTTCAAACAGACTCAAGCAATGTCTGTAACCTTGACGTCATATGCGCCAAAAATAACATTTTGTATTACCATTTAAAATATACCTACATGTCGGAAAGTGAAAGTCTTTGGTCTTCGGAGAATTCATTTCGCTACGTCCATTCGCCTGAAGTCTGACATGGGCAAGTGATTCTAATGCACATTATGTGCGACTGGCTGCCTCTACAGGGTTATTGACAATTAGTTAACAATCTCTCGCCGTCAGCATCCTTACATCAAAATTAACAACTTTTGTTACATAATTTTTCACATACCTTATGTATTCACCAAAAATATCTTCAAGTTTGTATGGTTTTTTTGTTGTGTATTTGGAACGTACAAGTACTCATTAACTCATTCCAAGCATTTATTTGATAATTAACATTGTACAAAAAAGCGAATGAATACCATGAATTCTGATTACTTGCGCTAGATTTTTGAACGTAAAACATACTTCATATACTTCAGTGAAATATTAAAAGAAAACATTTTTATTCATCTTTTTACTATGTTATTGCAGCTGTCACCAGAAATAAATACTAGGACAGAAAAAAGGTTCGCCCGGCCACCGCGCTCTTTTTAATTTGCAACCGTGTAATGTTATTGCCATTTAGAACGCTAATTACCGCTAGATTTATATTACCGATTTATTTATTTGTTTTGTGTGCATAATTTAAATATTTTTGTTTACATATGATTATTTAATGACGAATTACTAAAAGCATAGATAAATATACTATACTAGAGCTAAAAGTCATGGAACTACATTTGCTTGATAGTGATAAGGATATGCCTGCGTGAGTTAACTACCTAATTGTCAATAACCCTGTATACAGTCTACGTGAATGTTTTATCGCTCGTGTGGAGATCGATTTATTTCTATGTGATTTTACGGTTAGGGTTTGTTCAACGATTTCCGCTACAGAATTTAGTAGCATTGTTTGCTGTGTCGAGTTTTGCAAAGTCAATTGTTCACGGATAGTGGAGACGTAACATGAGCCATTGAAAAACAAACTGGTTGAAGATACAATGTTGGTCTACATCTAGATGAAAGATAGTGGTTTTTGGTCGAAAGTAAAGATAAGGTAGGGAGTAGTAAGGTACGGTCAAGTGGTGGGTGATTCTTACTCCACATCATCACACTTCATGATCATCATCATCAGCCAGAAGACGTCCACTGCTGAACATAATTATGCCTCCCCGTTTAACCTCCACACTGAACGACAGCCTGCCATCTGCATCCACTGGATGCCCGCGACTCTCACAATGTCGTCGGTCCATCTAGTGGGAGGCCTATCTACGCTGCGTCTTCCGGTTCGTGGTCTCCACTCAAGAACCTTTCTTCCCCATCGGTTATCGGTTCTTCGAGCGAAGTAGCCTGCCCAATTGCCACTTGAACTTGCAAATTTTAACAGCTATGTCGGTGACTCTGGTTTTTTGGTGAATATCCACGTTCTGGATATTAACGCGCAAAGAAGCTCCGAGCATATCTCTCTCCCGTTGCCCGCTGTGTGACTCGTGAGTTTGCCAAAAAGCCAACAGTTAAGGACCACGTCTCAGTACCATATGTCATCATTGGCAACACACACACACACACACTAACACACACACACACACACACACACACACACACACACACACACACACACACACTCACTCACTCACTCACTCACTCACACTCACTCACTCGCTCGCTCGCTCACTCACTCACTCACTCGCTCGCTCACTCACTCACTCATTCACTCACTCACTCACTCAGTGAGTGTGTGAGTGACTTTGATATGTATGGACCAATTTACTTGATTCTTTTTATGTAAATTAAAGGAAGGTCTAGGGGAGGTCCCGTTTTTTTTAAAACTTTGGCTGCCTTTTTTTATGCAGCGCTTAAAGCTTATTAGCGCTTACTAATTTTGAAGTCGGTTTTCATATTGATAATTATACAGTTAAAATACAAGTTATCTATCCAAAACTGTGGGTTTCATAGAATATTAACAATTGATTTATTCAAATTAAGATCTGTACCACGTTTTGGGAGCGGAATACATTACTAGTTTGACCTATATGCTAAGCTAGCCTGATTTTAGTCGGCTAGTATAAATTGAATTTGGTTTCGCTTGGTCGCGCATAGTGATGAGATAGAGCAAAGCAGAGATAAAACTACATTCGAGCGGAGCAATAAAGTATTTGACTGTGTTTTCGAAACCATCTCAAATCATACTAATATTATGAATGCGAAAGTGTGTTTGTTTGTTGGTTTGTTTGTTCCTCTTTCACGCTGCAACGGAACAACGGATCGACCTGATTTTTTGCATGGGTATAGTTAAATTCAAGAGCCAGATAGTGACAGACTACTTTTCATCATCATCATCATCACCATTTTTCATCACTACGCGGGTGAAACCGCGGGGCGCTATACTAATATTATAAAGAGGAACGATTTGTATGTATGTTTGTAACGACTGGCTCAAAAAGTACTGGACCGATTTTAAAAATTCTTTCACCATTTGAATGCTACATTATCACTGATTAATATAGGCTATTTTAATAGGCTATATAACTACCCGTGCGGATCCGGGGCGTACCGCTAGTATTTCATACTAGGCGCTACCTCGCTGATGTTAAGCAATCTAGTGATATAATCCTCATAGTTTTCAGTATTTGTATAATGGACAATCAAAATTCAAATTACATCTAACGCGTAAACGTTCCCTTTGATTTTATGGTGCCCACGTGACTTCAGTGACGTCACAAGCAAGCAAACAAGTTGTCACTCGCCATTAAATTGTTGCCTGTGACGTCATAGAAACTGGAAGCAGAAAGATGAAGATCGTGCTCAGTGGCGTAGGTACATTAGGAGAAGCCTATACATCTAGCATATTATAACGAGCAGATGACGATTTCTAGGTTACAGGGGTACTAAACCAAAAGTAGCTCACTGTACTCATTGTTTATTTTTGCGTTGTAACCAACCAACCAACCCTGGAATCGCCAAAAAATATCAGCTGTTCCATCTGTGAGCGAAGTACGAGTACTCGATACGTAAAATGTGCATGGAATTCGACAGAAATTTCAATTTCGAAATACAAAATTTGTATGAGTAGTTGTACGTATTTTACGCATACCTTAAGAATGTAAGTAACGTAATACAGTCTCGTACTTCGCCCACTGTTCCATACATTTAATAAGCATGGTATTTTTACTCCATAGAAAAATGTCATTCAAACTCAGCTCAATGTATGGGCCAGCTGGATTTTTTCACGATATCAGGACCCCGATTCTACTAAAGAAATTGTTTTTAAATTGTAATTGTTTCAATTTAATTTTTTAAATATTTGCCTCAAAATAGACGTTTTTTTATATACTAAGTTATAATATTAGGTGTTGGTATTTTTCTAGTATAAAAAATATATTTAAAACTGGCAGAATTGAGGAAATAATTAAAAAAAAAAAAAAAAAATTACAATTTTTTAGTAGTATCGGGGTCCTGATATCGTGACCGTGATAATATGGGACCAACCCAGGGCGTTGGTCCCATATTAAAACGTGTCAATGATAAGCACAATGACGTACGTCTCTTCGGTTTGACACCACCGTTCCGTGTAAATTTGTATAAATGTCAAACAAAATAAAACATTTAAAATAGGTCATTAAAAATAATCTCTATGCACTTCAAATCTGAAGAGTTTTGATAACAAGGTGGACGGTGGAAACTAAATATTTCCCAAGGCACACCCAGGTGAACAAAGGTGAGCCGTTGTAAAAAATACTTTCCACGGTTCACCCAGGTGGTCTCAGTAGGTGGACGGTGGGTAAGAACTCAACTAATCATAGTATTACTATTTAAACTTATGTACTGTTTACTGTATACGGTGTGTTATAAAACAAACTGTGCATGAGAATGAGTGCTCGGCTATATTTGCCGTTGTATCTCATGCAAAATTCAAACGGCGACGGCGAGTGCAGCGGCGCGTTGGCTCTATACTTGTTGGCTATGTTTATCACTTGACATTAACTTTACCGGTTTCGAGTTTTCATGTTCAAACTATCGATAATGTTTGCGTTTTTGCTTGAAACGGAAGTTTTTATGACATCGGGAATTAAATTCTAAACCGACATCAAAAAAGGTGGTTATTAATTCTTCTATTTTTTGTGTGTATGTCAATCGATATCTTTGTCGGTAGTGAACCGATATAATTTTTCTTGAATAGGCAAATTTTTAAAGTTAACGGGCGGTTATCCGAGGCGCGTAGGCAACAAAACGCTCCCTCAGCCCCCGCCAAGTTATAGCGACGATGTATTTTACAATGCTAGAGTCAGGACGCCCGCGGGGGGAGTGCAACGACAAAAACAAGCATAGGTCCGACCTCGATGACGCCTGGCGCGGCACTGAACGCGGCGCACCAAAATTCTCGCGTCCTTTTTACGCTTTTAATTTCACTAAAAAACGACACTATTCCCTATCAAAAATCTATCCAAATAAAAAAGTGTTGAATAAAATTGCCTTTCAGCACATGCAATTTCCAGGTTGTTACGAGCTTTCATTAGAGCATAAAATGAAAAAAATAAACTAAGTCGACTTTGTTTCAGATTTTTTTTTGATCGAGGAAAATTTATTCTATCGTGTTTTGAACCAAATCATAAACTCTAACACAGATGTATCTGTGACATGTATTTTTTTCCAGCTCAAATATTGCAATGTAACTGAATAAAATTGATTTAAAACCGTCAAATTTGGTATAAGAGGCTCTTAATTACATTCAAATGTGACGAAAGTATTCTACCTGTAAGGGTGGAAAAGATAAGTCTTTAAAACAAGGATAACCTATACATAAACATAAAACTAAATTATCTAGGCTTTAAACAGGTGACCTTATCGCATAAAGCGATCTTTTCCAGGCAACCGTGAAAATTAGGGAATGAATCCGTAAATTTAGCTTTTCGTAAAGTTTTCTTTTTTTTTGGTTAAAATATAAATAATGGAGTCTCGGTTTTCCCATCGTCGAACTAACCCAACCTCCTAAGACCCAAGGCTCAATATTGCTTGTACTCATAAATAACCATTGTACATAAAAGTGTAAATTAAAATATTAGCTGTCAGGTCCAATAAAAAGTGTACCCTAGGTCTCTATGATTAGGTACAAAGTCAGGATTAGTGTAGGGCCTGACTGAAGTAAATTATTTCGTATAGAAATATGTACGTGGGGTCTTAGGAGGCTAAACTCGGTCAAAGCATTTATTTGCTATGACAGCTGCAATATCATTTTGAAGAGCTTGTAAGGATAGGCCCTAAATCCAACATGATGGCTCAGTGTATGTTGTTGATAGTCAAAGGCACATACGGGTTTCTTCACGATGTTTTTTTTTCACGTTTGCTAGCGATGGCATCGAAAACTGCACATAATTTATTTTATTAGGTACTAAATAAGTGATTGGTGCAGGGCCAAGGATCGAACCGGGTGCTGTCGGATTGTAAAGCTCACATGCTTTCGCTCGGCCACCATTGCTCATAATACTTACACAGCTTTTATTTCAATGTCAGGGCCCGCATGTGGATCAACCTAAGCATAAAGTATACTCATAATTGTTTTTTTTACTACAGGATCAATCCTGAATTCACAAAAAAACAGCTGACTGACATTGCGCTGAGTGTGAATAAAAAAAATCCATGGAACAAGTGATTATTATCGCAAGTGGATTACCACTTGTTCATTACCACCTGTTCTACTGGTTGTTCTACCAATAGAACAAATAGCAAAAATATTTCCCGGTTCTATTTTTGCCACCTGTTTTATGTTTATTTTACCAAATACAACAAGTAGGAAAAGATCAAACAAAACAAGTAGAGAAATAGTGTGATCACGGGTCGCGAGGGGGAAAACCTCTTCATTTGGTCCCGTAGTAAAACTTGTTCATAGTAATGAGTACAAAATAACCATAAAATCTTTGATGGAGTCTATTGAAAAATTTCAACTGCTAATTGAATTCAAATTACCTCTAAAGATCTTCAAACTCGAGTATGTTGAAATCTTTATTATTGAGACCTAAGATAAAAATGTCGATAAAACTGTATACTCGTATTTCAACGATAATATTTCGCGTGTTTCGTGTTACGTTTGATTTTATTTACGCTCTTAATCCAAACATACTCAAGCAACCTAATCAGTAAATATGTACTTCATGCTTAATTCTCAACCTATTGAGTTAAGGACGTTTTTGAATAGAAAATTGGGTTGAAAACTTGTTATCATAATATAGCAACTTCGATCAAAAAATTAAATGTAGGTATAATTTTTCGAAGTATAGCTAATGATCATAAGTTATGATAATTAGTGATAGCTATACTTTGAAAAAGTAAGTTTAAGTTAGTTGTGATTCATAACAAACTCTTATTATGATCGCATGTATTTGTGACCGCTATGTAGCGCTCAAAACAAAGTTTTAGCGTAGCTCGACTCCGATCATGACAGAATAACAGGTACTGCGATCTCACATTTTATCTTACTTTCGTTATCTATACTAATATTATAAAGAGGAAAGATTTGATTGTTTGTTTGCATTGAATAGGCCCCGCAACTACTGAACCGATTTGAAAAATTCTTTCACTGACGGGAAGCTACACTATCCCCGGGTGACATAGGCTATAATCTATACCCGTGCGAAGCTGGGGCGGACCGCTAGTTCACAAATAACGACAGTATTGTTAGATTGAAAAATTAATGCTCTAAGTTGTGGTAGAAAGACCATCTGTAGTCTTCAAAACCACAACGCAGGTTGTTCACGCAAGTTTCCTAATAAAATATTGTTTTTATTCTCACCAGACCACCTGGGCAAGAAGTTGGAGGACTACATAAAGACGCTGCCGGTGTCGACGCGTCTCTTCAGGACCGAGAACAGATCCGGCCTCATCAGGGCGAGGCTGCTGGGGGCGAAGCACGTCAAGGGTGACGTCATCACTTTCCTCGATGCTCACTGTGAATGCACAGGTACACATTTCCATTTATTCTTAACCCGTAGCGTGACAGCCAACAATCGGCCTTATCGCTAAGAGCGATCTCTTCCAGGCCACATACAACAAGAATCAACAAGATTCATACAGGTTGTAGAACGCCATTATCGGACCTTTGACACAATCTTACTAATCATATAAATGCGATAGTGGCTTGTGTTGGTTTTTGTTTCACGTCAAGAGAGAACAAAATAGTTATATAATATTTACGTAATATAAAAATAAAAATAGTAATTTTTGGTAAACTAAAGCACTGTTCTTTTTACACGCTTTATATTAGCTTCACTTGTACCTAACTAACAAGCTGACTGATTAAATAACTAACAATGTTTGTAATCAAAGTGGGTTAATATCGACTCCCAAGAGGAAGTCGATTTTAACCTATTTCTAATTGTTGTATCGGTTTGAAACTTTGTTAGTATAAGTATATGTATGACAGCCGTGTTAGCCCATTTGGGAGACCGCTAGACTTGAAAGTGTGAGGTCGCGGGTTCAAACCCCGGACCAATGAGCTCTTTGGAGCTTATGTACGGATTTTCATACCACTAGCTTTTCGGTGAAGGAAAACATCGTGAGGAAACCTGCATACGTACGGAGAAGAAATTCAAAGGCGTATGTGAATCCACCAGTCCGCACTGGGCCAGCGTGGTGGATATGGCCCAATCACCCTTTCGTGGGTAGGCTAAAAGTCCAGCAGTGGACTGTTAAAAGGCTGATTATGATGATGATGATGTTAAGATTGCTCATAAGTTAAATAGACACTGTTAATGAGAGAGACTTATGCTCTGAGGGTAAAACTCGTTGTTGATATATGTCACGATGTCGTTTGTTTAAGGAATGATTTATGCATCTTCTTACTATAATTTTCTATAGTAAATAGGAAAACATCTACATAGCAGATATTTATAGTTCCGTAGGTATTTTTCTTTGCTATTGAAACATGGTAAATAGGTACACTACTGCTCAAGTAAACACGCTTTATAAACTTCATAACAATAGGCAGACGGTATCTGGCTTCAAACTATACAAATATCTTTTTGTTTATATTATAGGGAATTACTAACGTTAGATTGATGCCCGTTTTCAACCAGCGAAATAATAGCTAATTTCGCTGTATAACTCATCCGTTTAGTCGTTATGGATTAGGGGACTTTTTGTGCGTGCGCGCGCGTGTGCGTGTGTGTGTGTGTGTGTGTGTGTGTGTTTGCGTGTGTGTTTGTGTGTGTGTGTTTGTGTGTGTGTGTTTGTGTGTGTGCGTGCGTGTGTGTGTCTGTTCCCTAAGTCAATTGCATATTTTTGTGTAAAAAGTAACATAATTTAATTGGCAAACATGGCATTAACTTTACCGGCGTGCTATAACTAAAACATTATTCATTTATTTTCTAGAGGGTTGGTTGGAACCGCTGCTGGCGAGAATAGTAGAAGACAGGACGACAGTGGTCTGTCCCATCATCGATGTTATATCTGACACCACCTTCGAGTACATCCAGGCATCTGATATGACCTGGGGCGGCTTCAACTGGAAACTCAACTTTAGGTGGTAAGTAACAAGCGTCTGGTTTTCTTTTTGTGGGGCTTTCTAAAACAGTAGACGCCCAGAAAACAGAGGTATGACTCATCATCGATGTCATATCTGACACCATATTTGAGTGCATCCAGGCCTCTGATATGACCTCAAACGGCTCAACTTTAGGTGGTAAGTAACGAGGGTCTTGTTTTTACTTTGTGGGGATTTCTGGAACAGTAGAAGACCGGAACACCAGTGAAATATATACAATAGAATCTGGATATCACGACCTTCAGGGGACCGGCGATACTATGTCGTACTAACCGGATGACGCACAAAACGGCAGGATTATTTCTTGAGTACATTTATTATGAAACCTAATTTGAGTAAACAATATCGTCGCTAAAATAGGTTAGTCGTTATAAGCGAAGTCGTTATATATGAATTCTACTGTATTTCTAATGACGATGAAATATTGTCTCTTAGATGAAACTTCAGAATATTTTCTTGATGGATACAATATGGAATTATAAATACTCATGCAAATGACAACTAAGCAAACACAAATGCACTATAGGTATATTACCAACTCGGGAATAAATTATTGAATTGCTCGAAAATATCATGCGAAATGACTGACTTTCGAACGAATCCCAACCAAAAGTCGCATTTTTTAAATAATCTAATCGCTCGCTACCGCATCCAGTGGTTTGAAGCTTGAATCATTTGAATTTGTTTCTATCAATAGAAAATCTTTAATTTAGCATGATATTTTCGTGCGAAATATCATACAAGCGATTCAAAAATTGAGCCCCTGCAAACTATTCCACCTTTATGTCAAGCTTTAATTAATTATATTTACTAATTTTCATGTCATAATTTATTTTCTAAATTAATTAATAAAATGTCATATGACGTGGGTTTTCTATTAATGTAAGGTAGCTGAATAAACTTATGACGATAAATATTTGACACTTACAATGGTTATTGGAAGTTTTACGTTGAACTATAATTAGTGGTGTTTGTACAGGTGCCTTAAAGATAAGGTGGCAAAAGTATTCTCGCCCAACGCATATGACAGACTTGTTTGGCCAAAATAAAGTCTTCTAGGTTATATGGTAAAGTCGGTCCGTGAGAATTTAGTAAAAAAAATTGTGCCTACCTTTATACAGTGGACCATTATCTCTATCTCTACATAGTATAAATTAAAGTCGTTTTCCGCGTCTGTCTGTCTGTATGTCTGTATGGCCGCTAACTCTTCCTAAACCAAGCAACGGATTTTAATGCGGTTTTCACCATCAGCTAGATACATTTTCACGGAAGATTTATATATAAAACTAGCGACCCGCCTCGGCTTCGCACGTAAATTGCACCCGTGCGAAGCCGGGCGGGCAGGTCGCTAGTAACTTTATAATTTATTTATTTTTTCCCGACTGCGCAATGAGGGTTAATTATGTTATTTGAATCGATTTAATAGTGGAAGTAAGTGGAATACAAGATGGCGTCCGCGAAAAAAATATTGGGGAGAAAATTGTTGCTTTTCAGTTATCTACTATTTATACAACGCAGTCGGTCTGTTCTGTCGTTTGCGTTATGCTAACAGTTCTATGCAAAGGTTATATTTTGTCGTGGAAGCCATTATCTCGCCAACTTATGCGTACAAAAAGTCTTTTGTGTTGGCCAATATTGATGTACGTACGTAACATATACGCACGAAATGCATGCACGCATGTTTGCGTATGCGTCATTCTGCGTCGTCAGACATTGATTTGCGCGTTATTGTATGGCTTTCCTTAGCCACGTTTGGTTTCTCTCATTAGCCGTAGACAATACCTAATTATAAAATCTAGTACCTAACTAAAGAAATAATACCTGTCAAAGCTGACGACCGAGCTAAATTTGTTAAGAGACCGTAAATATTTTATTGCTAATTATGACTTGAGCGTTACATAGTCGTGTGACGAATGAATGAATGCCAGTACGGTTATTATTGGCGTCGATTCTGTCATACCACTCACTAAACTAAACCAATCTGACAGGAAAAATAGAGACAATTTAGGTGTACTGAAATGTCATTGTATCTACATATTTTTAATACCTCTACAATTTACATAATTATACCCTTTTACACAACTTACTAAAATAACATCGCGGGCATCCAGTGGATGCAAAAGGCTGGCTGTGGTTCAGTGTGGAGGTTAAATGTCCCCCTATGTTAAAGGCATATGTTCAGCAGTGGACGTCTTCTGGCTGATGATGATGATGATGAATAAAATAAAAGTTATCTCACCTAATAGATAAGTGTCAGTCCCTGCAGATAGGTTTCTGAGAAAATCGATAAATAAATTAAAAATACGTATAGTTTTAATGGGATTATATTGTTTTGTAATGATAAAGGTTAGATGTTGAGATATTATCGTAACAGTGTTATCCGATCGATCATCAAGTAAAAACAACACTACTTAGTATTTGACAGCAGGATTTACCGTCAGGGACGAAAGTCTTATACAAACTGTAAGGTTACATTATGTAACCTTTGTGTATAAAAGGAATTCTTTCCTGGAAAGAAAACACGGCAAGACAAACTCTTATAGGGCTACTGCATTAAAGGCGGCATCAGTACATAAAAAAATTAAAAAAAAAATTGTTATACGACTTATCAAAACTCGAGATAACAAAAAAAACTACCGTACCATAAAAAAAAACATTCACTCCCGGCAAAATGTATGAAACAGCAGATATTTTCGCGAATTTGATAAGTTGTAGAACAAAAGTTGTTTGTTTTGACGTATTGAAGCCGCATATTAAGAGGATGCTAACTGATTACCAGTAACCCTATAACTTACCTAATAAAAAAAATCGGAAGTTTGAATAATTGTTTGTTTGGCCGACCAATTATTTGGATTAAAATATAAACACCTGAGCGCTCGTCAAGACCGCTAGCATGAAAAAAACTCGAATATATCTTATTTTCATACTTAAAAATTTCAAGTCGATAACTTTAGTCATTGCTTAGAAAGTTGGGTGTGTCATAACAGAAGGACAAACGGACGGACAACGAGCTATATTTTTACTTTTATGCTAAGTTGGGTAATGATGTTAGGTTGGGTAACTTTTATATTAAAAGGCAATTATTATTTCGATAAAGGGCAAACAAATCGCCAGTAAATCAGCAGGGTAGCTCTGTATAGTCGATAACTCGATGGTCGATAAGCTCTGCTATAGAAAACTTATAAGGATCTATCATAAAGCCCAGTTACTTAGCTATTAAGGGACCTGTATACCCTCTGCAGCTCTTTCTCTCACACATTTTCTGAAGATATAAAATCAATGAGTGTCAATTTCCAAAAAGTAACAAAATCATGTCTTGGTGTCTATCGTAACATTACAAACATAGAAATGTTTGTTTCGATATCTTGTAATTTGACGGAATAACATAACACGAGAAATAAAAATCACTTGTTACCATTTTACTGTGTCAAATTAAAATATATCAAATTGACAATTTCTTAGTTTTTAATGTTACGATAGACAACAAGACATGATTTTGTTACTTTTTGGAAATTCACACTCATTGATTTTATATCTTCAATAATGTGAAAATGTGCGAGCGAGAGAGCTGCAGAGGGTATACAGGCCCCTTAAGCAAACTTTCTAGTTTATTTTCCAAAGAACTACAAATATCGTTATATTCTCAGGTACCGTGTGCCAGACCGCGAGATGTCGAGGCGCGGCGGCGACCGCACGGCGCCGCTGCGCACGCCCACGATGGCCGGCGGCCTGTTCGCCATCGACAAGGACTATTTCTACAAGATTGGCTCCTACGACCAAGGCATGGACATCTGGGGAGGGGAGAACCTCGAGATGAGCTTCAGGGTAACGTATTGAGATGTTATGGTGATAGGTGGTATAGGGAAAGTTTTAAAGCAGATTCGATCAATATTTTGGGGATATTTTAAATAGTGAAAATTGTTTTTAAATAGGGCCCGAAATAATTTAGAAAGTAGCTCAAAATATTTGAAAATACGTTTTTTTTTTAAAGATATGTTTCTAACTGCTCTTTAGAAGGTTGTACTTTAGGTTGTCTATTCTATAGCAATGTCAAAATAAACTAAGTAAATTGTAGATCACGAATTCACGACTTACATACGTCGTATTATCTGAATCAAAGAGAAAGAGCTCTGTTGTAGGTACATTTTTATTCTCGAAAGTACCAATTAGTGTAGCTAACGTAGAACGTGAAATAAGTGACATACTTAAAGCACTTGACCACGAGTATTTCAAGTACGCCCACTTGTTCTATTAAGAGTTTATATGTCGTGAACTCGGGTAGCGTTGCATCAATTTACGCGGTTATGGCAAAGAGAAACAAATTCATATTTTGGTTATAAATAGTTAAGTATATTAAATGTAATTTTGGAAACATGATTGGTGAAACTTTTCTCGACAGAATAATTCGGCGAAAACAGGCTTTCTAAAACACGTTTTAAGTTTTTTCTCCGCGTCTGAAAGTTCGTAACAATTTATTTAAGGAATTTAATGTAAATTCGTTTTATTTAAAATTTAAATAGTTCTTGAGTAATTTGAAGTTTTTAGCATATGTCGCTTCCGTAATTTAGTTCTGAGGCGGGTGCCGATCCGTGCGCATATGTTCCTGCAGGCGTAGATAGCATATTTTTGTCACTGTTTCGCACAGAAGCAAAACTTGAATTTGAGTTGACGACGTATCGACTCTTAAGAGTAATTCACAGTTCACGATAGGCAAACGCTAGGTTCCCCGTTAGGCCTCTGTCGTATATGACAGTATAGCTAATGAACGTGGCTGGGTGGTAAGGTGTGGCAGTGCGGCGGCATCCTGGAGATAATCCCGTGCTCCCACGTGGGGCACGTGTTCCGCGACAAGTCCCCGTACTCGTTCCCGGGGGGCGTGCAGAACGTGGTGCTGCACAACGCGGCGCGCGTCGCCGAGGTCTGGATGGACGAGTGGGGGCAGTTCTATTACGCCATGAACCCAGGTTCGAACTTTGCCTCGTTCGTGCATAAGCTGCTAGCATTTTGACACCGAACTGTTAAGAGCCGTACTACAAAGTTTAATCATTCAATTTAGGTATCTGGATAAACAAAAGAAATGGTTTTATAAATATTGACTTAGCAGGGTTTATGCTTGAGTGAAAGTATCTCTCTCAAGCATAAACCCTGCTGAGTCAATATTTATCAACGTCACATTTTTTAAATTGAAATAACAGAACGTGTAAGAAAATAACATAGAACCTTGTAATAGTGAGCCAGCGAAATGTTATCGCGCCGCGCATGCTCAGGCCGAGCATGCGCGCCGCGATAACATTTCGTACTTGTGTTTAATTGTTATAAAAATCGCTTTCTTTTTATTCAAGTTAGGCCTCTGTATGGTCACTATATTGTTATCCAAAGAATTATGTGGTCTTCGATGGAGCATACTAGCTTAGAAGGTAAAACATGTCTGTGTACGTACATTTTACTACTTAACCAAATACGTGGACAGAACGACTGTATGGTAAATTTAATTTACCACAATTTAACAAAATTTTAACAGGACTATAGTGAACATAAATAGTCGATGAACCGAACGATCGCGCGGCAAAAATTTATGAATGGGAGCCATTTGCTTATGCTCCCCTTTACTGCCTATGGCGCGTCGGTCCTGTTTTGCTTACGCGGCATGCACTGCGTAAGGCACTTCGGGGGTTAATAAGTGTGCAGAGGCCAATTTATCGCGAGAGGTGCAAAATGTTAGCAGTTTTAAGCACAATTTTAAAGTTTTGTTGTGGCTTGGGTAACTAACGCGAAGTTAATTGGATTATTAATATCTAACGTAGTTTTAATTTAACATATTAACCATTGCAACTGCATTCATTTGTTTTGCATGTTCATTAATTTTTTTCCATGCTTCTTTATTCTTGTCTCTATGTTGTTTGTTCTGTGTTTCTTTCTTATTCAGTGTTTTTTTTACTTATTTTCTAAAGGAATGTGAAAACTGAACTGCGGTCTGTGGTATATCCTGCTCACACATTGAGAGTTGAAAAAGGACCGTAAGTTTTCATAGTCCCTTAAGGTAGACTTCCGTGCATCGCGGCCGGTCGCAACCGCGCGCGTCTGATGCGACAAGTCTTCGCAATATGAAAATGTATCGCGCCGTTTCCGAGGTCTGCGTCAGACGCGTGCGACAGACGATCGCCATACATTTTCAAATCTTCAGCCGCGCGCGGCTGCGAGCGGCCGCGATGCACGGAAGTCTACCTTTACGTTTGATTACTAAATCTTTTTATATTTTCAATTTCGTGTCTTGTTTATTTTTACTTTTCCTTTCGCTTCTTCTACTGCAGAAGCAATGAGGATATAACATAATTGTACGATTGAATTGAAATTTAACGTGATACCACAGCAATCCTTTCTAGGCAAAGAGTTATCGTACAAAACAGTATTGTTTATGCAATGCAAATTAAAAGGGTCAAGTAATTTGTTTCTGGCTCTTTGTTTATTCATGGCTTAATAGAATATTTCTAACTCAATGTTTCTTATCTTCTGATTGATAAATTTATTACTATATTAATACTAACTGGTATTTCGATAACATCTCTAATATCAACGTCATATCCTGTGTTGAAAATATGTTATAAACCACTCGTTGATGTTATATAGTTCTAGGAACTTACACATATCAGCAGCGTTTGTAATGGAAAGATTAGAAGACATGGTAGATAAAGATACTTAACTTAGTAATTTAGGTTGAAACATATGAGTTGAAGGTATTTAGGAATACTATATTTCTGTGGGAACAATAATACTAACTAAGCTTTCTTTTAACATTTTATATTTTTTTTATAATATTGCAAGTGTCAGACAGTACAGAATGTAACAAACTAAATGATAAATAAGAAAAATATTACTTAGAAAGAATTACTGTCATAAAAACAAACTGCAGCCATATTATAACGTATTTAATTCTGGTAGTGGCCTTCGCTTTCATGAAACCCAGACTGGGCATCGTGAAAACCAGATTGGGTTTCACGAAGGCTATGGAAAATTTGGCTAAGGGAAGTTGCTTTCCAGATAAGTCATCTAATAAGGCCGCTAATCTTCCTTTGCTACCAAAGTTGTTTAATGATCAAGGGGCCACCCACTAATCTTCATACCTGCTGGACGTATTAAGCAAAATCCATACAAATTGAGTAGCCTGCTATTTAACGCCGTATGCATTACCGTTTCATCTGTATGGATTACACTTTTCAGCAGGAATGTTAGTTAATGAGTCGATATTTTAAGCATCAGCTAAAAACAAATACAGTGTAAACTCTATATAACGACAAACTCCATAAAACGTCGAAATTACTTGACTTTGGTTGATTTACCTTGTTGTCCATAAAATGATACACTATGTAGCATCACACCCATTCTAAATAACGACAAAAATACGTCATTATTAAGCCATAAATAGCACATTCTAACACCACGTATTTAAAATAAAATAAAATACTAGAGCAGCAAGAAACTTCTGACGAACATAACATACTATAAAACGTAAACGTTTTACATCAATATTAATGTTTGTTGCTTGTAAATTTTATACCTTACTAGTAAATACATATCATAATAGTAAAATAATATAGATTTTTCTTCTTTCCATTTAACGACAACTCTCAAAAACGCGCAGTCCCTTAAGTGTCGCTATATAGAGTTTACACTGTAAAATCTTTTTCTAATGTGGAATTAATGATACCTTCTTCGGTCGCAGTGGAAGACCACCGTTTAATAAATCAAGTGGCAGTTAAAGGGTTTGTTACATAACTGTACTATTTATTAATGTGTTTTATGTGTGCTTTCTAACACGACTGTATTTATAGCCGGCGGCGACTTGACCAACAACAATGTTCACGGACGAAGTTACTAAACACTAAGCGGGAGTTGTTTTGTATTACTACTAACTACTAATAACAACCGCGAGTGTTGGGTGAGCCTAGGAACGTAGCTGATCATTTGCATTTGCGAACTTTGAGGATTCTATAATTCTGTACTTATATAACTAATTTTCTTGTTACATAAGATCGTCAGTTTACATTTGAAGTTATATCGTATATTAAAAATATTGTTTTGCGGTCACAAACTTACATTTTGTAGTTTGGAAGACCCTTATTGTCCACTAGAAAGTTAAGTTTGTCTATCAATAAAATAAAATATAAGTTGTCTGTAAAGTCGTTTTATGGACGATAGTTTAACGGGACAATGAGCGTAACGGGACACTTTTTCGTGCGTGCAGCCGGCGTTCATCGATTTAATAGACGTTGTCACGTCAAAAATATGTAATTGCACATGACAGGACAACGTTTTTCGGGCCAGCAAGTCATCAATAAAAATATCGGAGGCTTAGTTGGTATTTGCAAATGATCAGTACGTGACTGGTTGCGGGTAGGTGTGGATGTGCGGCGGACGGCTGGAGATAGCGCCGTGCGCGCACGTGGGCCACGTGTTCCGCAAGACCACGCCGTACTCGTTCCCGGGCGGCACGGGCCGCGTCGTGAACCACAACAATGCGCGCCTCGCCGAGGTCTGGCTCGACGACTGGAAGCATTTCTACTACAATATTAACCCAGGTTCGCGGAGGCAACGCAACCAATGTCAGTCGACATGGAATTTGATTCTATTTAAATTGCAGTTTGTATAATTAAAATTATACATATTGCGGTTTGCATACACGTTGCTGTACTTTTGACGACCTTTTATTTAAATTACAGTTTGCATACAGGTTTCTGCACTTTTGACGAGCTTATATTTAAATTGCATTTTGCATACATCTTTCCGCACTTTTTAAGATCTATTATTTAAATTGCAGTTTGCACACAGGTTTCCGCACTTTTAACGAGATTTTATTTAAATTACAGTTTGCATACAGGTTTCCGCACTTTTAACGAGCTTATATTTAAATTGCAGTTTGAATACAGGTTTCCGCACTTTATCGATTAATTATTTAATTTGCAGTTTGCATACAGGTGTCCGCACTTTTAACGAGCTTTTATTTAGTATGCAGTTTGCGTACAGGTTTCCGCTCTTTTAACGAGCTTTTATTTAAATTGCAGTTTCCACACAGGGTTTCGCAGTTTTTACGACCTTTTATTTAAATTACAGTTTGCATACAGGTTTCTGGACTTTTAACGAGCGTATGTTTAAATTGCAGTTTGAATACAGGTTCCTGGATCTATTATTTGAATTGCAGTTTGCGCACAGGTTTCCGCACTTTTAACGAGCTTATATTTAAATTGCAGTTTGAATACAGGTTTCCGCACTTTATCGATCAATTATTTAAATTGCAGTTTGCAGTTTGCGTGGTCCGCACTTTTAACGAGCTTTTATTTAGTATGCAGTTTGCGTACAGGTTTCCGCTCTCTAAACTAGCTTTTATTTAAATTGCAGTTTGCATACAGGTTTCCGCACTTTTAAAGAGCTTTTATTTAAATTGCAGTTTGAATACAAGTTCCGCACTTTTTACGAGTTTTTATAAAAATGGCATCGTTTTTGTATAAGGCCAAAAGCAGGCCGCTGTATGGCATCATTATGAACAAACTACTACAGCAGTGCAAGTACCGTTCTTTATCGATAGTCAAATTCGTTAAAATGCCACAGAATCGATCATAGTAAGTACTGATCAAATGGCATTTTATCGAATTTGACGTTCGCAACTGTCAAATTTGATGATCGATAAAGAACGGTACTTGCACTGCAGGACTTGTATGGGACCAACAACAACGGACAAATTCTTTTCTTAGAAAAGTATACCCTAGAAAGTAGTATACGGGTCAAAGTTGTTGTAAAAAGTGTGTGTAAAACCCTTAAATTTAATAATACAAAATATATAGTTCTGAAAAATGATCGTAAACGGCACAAATAAACGGTTTAAAAATTAACACATTATTCGTTTAAACTATCTACCACCTGTGATAACAAAAACAGAATAAACATATCAAAATTCCGTTTCGACTGACTAAAATAATTTCTAAAACGGTGTGTTTTTCAATTATTGAAAAAAATAAAATAAAAAAAGTAGATTCTAATGCGATTTTATTCTAATGATATAAGATAACAAGCTGAAATAAATTATCAGCTGCTAATGAGTAAGTAAAAGAATAAATAAATTAAACATGAAAACAATTGTACCACTATTCAATGTTACAAGTGTTTTCATTAATTGCACGACTGTAAAACATTTTTAATGTATTTACTGCTAATAACGAATTGTGCTAACTGTTGGCTATATTAATTATTGATCATAATTGCTGTAATGTAATTAGCACTTTATCATTCATTCGTCATTTTGTATTGGGACATTACATGCTTTGCTATTAATATTAGTGTCATTTTTGATCAATGTGACTTTATGCGTTACAATGACACGAAGGACGCGCCAATGACACCAAGCAACAGCGCAAATAAGTATCGGCACGGCATGTAGTTGAACCGATCCGGCATGAAGAAATATGAGTTGGTTCTTATTAGCGCCTTTGATGTTGTTGGCGGTGTTGGCGTGATTTGGAACGGGCCTCTTTGGTATCTATATAAGCATAGTTTGTTTTGACTAGAACGGAATAAGGATTAGAGATGAAACGGACATCCTGTCACTATCCGGTATCCGGCCTATCTGGCTTACCGGATAATAAGCGAGTATTCAGCCGGATACCGAAAAAAACTAAATATCAAATGTAGGTTATTTATTTATTTAATCCACATAACAAACATAATCATTAATCACCATAATATTTTCATTTTACAACATTAATACTTTTATAATAACTTCAAAATACCACAGCAATTTTACAATAACCTCGAGTGATCGTGTTTGTAATCAATTGAACAATCAATGAAAACCTTGCTAATATTGCTAACTGCGCTCATGAATAAAATTATACGACCCGATTACACCCGAGCCCGTCCGATCGTTTGTGCGCCATCTACGCGATACTTGCTTGTTACTATGGCCAATCGACAAATTTCGGCCGGATATCTGGCATCTGGTATTCGGTAAACAAATATCCGTTTCACCTCTAGTAAGGATACATCTCGTGTCCCATAGACCTCCCAATTTTACAAAGTTTCATGTATCAGGCGCACTGAACGTGCCCGTGGGCGACGTGACCGAGCGGCGAGCATTACGCGAGCGGCTCAAGTGCAAGAGCTTCCGATGGTACCTCGAGAACATCTACCCGGAGAGTCAGATGCCGCTCGACTACTACTACCTGGGAGAGGTGAGAACAATTTCTATAAGTCACTTGAAACTGTCTAAACTCTCTGCAATGAATTGCAGAAGTCTGAATAAAAACGTTATTTTAGTTTTATCTTTTAGCATATTTAAATTAAAATAATTTATGGAGACGAATTAGCACAGTTACATTTATCTTTTTTCTTTTTCATAATTCACTGGTATAGTCAGCAATCGCCTGATGATAGCAAACAAATATGTTAAGATAAAGAACATTTATTTGCATACGACATAAGAAATTTTATGCATTTCTATGCACAAAAGATGTTAAAATATCGAAATGTTTCCTTAATCACGCTGTCAGAGCGAAGGCACTATGCTCGTACAAAATTTACAAGATTTTGAATGATAACTATAGTAACAATTCATAAAGATGATTACAAAAAAAGATACAAGTTGAATATAAAATATTAATATCGATAAACCGGCCAAGTGCCAGTCATGCTCGCGCACTGAGGGTTCCGTACCATCACAAAATTTAATAACGAAATTACCAGTTTATAACTTGGTAATGAATAAAAACTTGTGCACTGTGGCGCAGCGCGTATCTGCATACTAACTGATAACGCGCGGTACTAAAGAGATCGGTCAAAGCGGACCATTTTTGACAAATAAATATAGGGTAGATATAAAACAAAATAAAATATATTATTATATAATATAATAACGTTAATTAGCTTATACTTATATTTATGATACTGTTAGACATATTATTATTTTAGTTTATTTAAGTTTACCAACATGTGGAAGCATTAGTTACTAAATCAATTTAATTTCTCACATAAGTGAAATTGTAAATTTCTTGTTGAGAAAAATAAAGTTTTTTAACCCGAACTTGTAACATGACAAATAGTAGTGATTTGTAGCTTTTGGAAATATACAGAAGAAATTTATCTATCGTAGTTGCATTAAATTGTTAATGAAATACCATGATTTAATGTTGCCCTGCTGATGTATTTCAGATTCGCAATGCTGAGACGTCTAACTGCCTGGACACACTCGGCGGCAAAGCTGGCCAGCCTCTCGGCATGGGATACTGCCACGGCATGGGCGGCAATCAGGTTAGTTTTTTTTTTTTTTACACAATATAACACTTACAGCAATGCGACATATGAATACAGCTCGGGATAAAGATAATACACGAGTGCCACTACGAAGCCAGTAAGCAGTTACGTAGTTTTTTCCAAGAGTAATAGCAAGCCCTGGGCTAAGACAAGCTGGGATAGGTCGCCAAACTTGTATTTTAAACAAAAATCTTATTCTTACCACTGAATTACCTTGCCAAACTACTATGTTTATATTTTAATAAAACACTTGATCCTACTACCACATTACCTTGCCAAACCCCCATGTTTGTATTTTAACAAAACACTTATCCTTACCCTACATTACTTTGCCAAACTCCCATGTTTGTATTTTGAACAAAACACTTGTTCCTACCACTACATTACCTTGCCAAACTCCCATGTTTGTATTTTAAACAAAAATCTTATTCCTACCACTACATTACCTTGACAAACCCCCAGTTTTGTATTTTAACAAAACACTTGTTCTTACCACTACATTACCTTGCCTAACCCCCATGTTTGTATTTTAACAAAACACTTGTCCTTACCCTACATTACTTTGCCAAACTCCCATGTTTGTATTTTGAACAAAACACTTGTTCCTACCACTACATTACCTTGCCAAACTCCCATGTTTGTATTTTGAACAAAACACTTGTTCCTACCACTACATTACCTTGCCAAACTCCCATGTTTGTATGTTAACAAAACACTTATTCTTACCACTACAGTACCTCGCCAACTCCCATGTTTGTATTTTGAACAAAAATCTTATTCCTACCACTACATTACCTTGACAAACCCCCAGTTTTGTATTTTAACAAAACACTTGTTCTTACCACTACATTACCTTGCCTAACCCCCATGTTTGTATTTTAACAAAACACTTGTCCTTACCCTACATTACTTTGCCAAACTCCCATGTTTGTATTTTGAACAAAAATCTTATTCCTACCACTACATTACCTTGCCAAACTCCCATGTTTGTATGTTAACAAAACACTTATTCTTACCACTACAGTACCTCGCCAACTCCCATGTTTGTATTTTGAACAAAAAAACTTGTTCCTACTTCTACATTCCCAATTCACACAAAATAAATAAATGGCATACCTTATAAACTAAGTATTCTTGCAGAAAAGCCGTGTTGAAAAATTAAAGGCCATTAAGCAAGTATGTTTCACTGTTTCTACAGGTCCTATCACTAGAATGTGACCTATATTTCATGTCACATTCAACACAATTTCAAATACACGTCGCATTTATCATTTCGCACGCCACTTTTGTTTGTTTGTTTGGCTATGCCACGTAATCTGTAATTGGAATTATTGCAGTAATTGACAACATAGTGATCATTATTCTATGGGAACTATCCGAACCCGAAGGTAGTCCGTTTAGTGAGAATCTGTACCGTATTTCATGTCACGTACAACATAATATCAAATGCACATCACATTTATCATTTGTTTCACACGGTCCATGTAATTGGAACTTCTGCTGTATGTGATACAATATTGGTCACTTTTCAATGTCAAACTAAAGGGAAGTCAGTATTATGTAAATTAATCACCCATCCGTTCCAGTATTACCGGTAAGACTACTGGAAACATTCCATTTCTACACGCTTATCAGTAACAAGTGAGAGTAGTTTTACTTTAACTAACAAGAGATAATTATTTGAAACACTGATGTATATTGCCATAACGGAATGAAACATTATATGCTTTTTGGTACACTTTTTTGACTCACAGATTTTGCAATTACTAATTTAATATAATGGGGGAGTTTGGAAATTTATTTTTTATTCAGTTACGTAAACGGGATGAAATTGTTTGGGTGTGATACATAAATGGTTTAGAGGAAAGTGGTCCAGGTTCTGTTTAACGATTATTGAAGTTTGACCACTACCCCTTACTGGAGGCCAGTGGTCGAACATTTTTAGTTCTTCTTATTTAAATCAAATTAATGTTGAATGAAACGCGACAAGAAAACAAATGAATCTAGGAAAAACAAATATTGTGACTCGATAAAAGTGAGCTGGGGCCATAACCTATAGAATATAAAAAAAACACTTTCGTTACCTATAGCTAAATCCAAGTGACACATGAAAAAAAAAACTGACTAACCTAACCACATAGAGGGCGCTTCAATTTAGATACCACAGACTAATAAAATCACCACGTTCACTAGCAGACTGCTCAACTAGCCGCTCCAAAACAATTTCTACCTTCATGATTGTTTATTTGCTACGGTTTTATTTCTTAGGTGTTTGCGTACACAAAGCGTCAGCAAGTAATGTCTGACGACAACTGCCTCGACGCTGCACACCCGCGCGGGCCCATCAAGCTCATCCGCTGCCACGGCATGCGGGGCAACCAGGAGTGGACTTACGACTCCAAGGTATAACTCCACTCTAATAACAATATACTAAGTAAGCAAATAATGTGTCAGATGCCTACTGGAGACATCATACTCATTTTTTTTCATCATTTCCTGGTGCTTTTCTGAGCTACCAGCAATTAGTTTCGTCAAAAGATCATTCTTTCCTCATTTGTAACTGGTTACGGAACTACGGTTACGTAGACGGCCGAAGGGTCATACGCTCAAAAGCCCCTTCGAAGAAAAAAAAGCAGACGTGTGCAATTCGCTTTTTGCCTCATGGATACACGGAAAGATCAGACACCATTAGAAATACAGAGTTTTAGTAATTACATATTATTATAGTAAAATAATTATGTTTTTTCTTGTTTCCATTTAACGACAACTCTCAATAACGCCGTAAAATGCTCAGTCCCTTAAGTGACGCTATGTAGAGTTTACACTGTACTTATCAGGACTTTTCAGGTTGTTCAAGATAGTTGTCTCAACATCGCAATGCCACTTTGATGATATGTGTCTCTTGTATCTTTTAGATAATGGATTGTGCTTGTTTAATTCCAGACGCGCGCTATAAAACACACGAACACTGGCATGTGCCTCGACAAGCCAGAGTCGAGCGACGTGTGGAAGCCAGTGCTGCGGGCGTGCTCGCGCGCGCGCTCGCAGCAGTGGCTGATGCAAGTCGACTTTAAATGGCAGACGAGGCGGCACCGCGACACCGACAGCTAGTGACGTCACTCAACACACGGTACGCACACTTCACCCCACCACACAACTGTAATCGTGCTAACAGATGTGTGAATATGGTTGACGGACCGCCGTCCAACCAACGGGACAGAAAGAGTGACAATTACATATTCTTTCTCTCCCATTGGCCAGACGGCGGTTGAGGTCAACCAAATCCACACGTCTGTTAGTACTATAAAATTTACTAACTTGTACAGGGTGACGCAGAAACGGTGTAATAAGCCGAAACGAAGAGCCGATTTTACTCATCATTATAAACAACTTTTACTATGGGCACAACCTTGGATTCGCGGGGGAAAAATAGCTGTTCCATACATTTCGTTGAGTGTGAATTTCATTTGTCTGTAGAAAAGCTGATATTTTTCGCTATATAAGTGCCCATAGTAAAAGTTGTTCATATTAATGAGTACAATGACCCCGTTTCGGCTTATTACACCCTTACTGCGTTACCCTGTATAGAGATGGCCAATTTATCTAAAACTTTTATTTACGATAAATCTATATCTATACTAATATTATAAAGAGGAAAGATTTGATTGATTGTTTGTTTGTTTGCATTGAATAGGCTCCGAAACTACTGAACCGATTTGAAAAATTTCCCTCACTGTTGGGAAGCTACACCATCACCGGGTGACATAGGCTATAATCTATACCCGTGCGAATCTGGGGCAGACCGCTAGTGTTGAATAATAGGCCAGCGTTTGACCGTCACCTCGCCTGATGATTTGGTCTACGGCGGAGCACGCTTGCCTAGAAGAAACTTGATTCACTCGTGACTTGAGGACACACATTGTATCTATCGAGGTACACACATTCAGGCAGCGCATTTCACAGTCTAGCCGTTCAAATGTCATTCTCGATGTTTTTTGTTTCTCAGATTTTTCTTAAGTACATAAATGTTGGAATAAGCGAAATAGTAAACGCACGTGGCATAAGCCCATTCAACACATTTCACAACACACTTCTTCACCTTTTTTTTTAAGGCAAAAATACTTTGTTGATAAATTATATTTTTTTTTGTTTCCAGAAGTGACAACGATAGACCATACCAGTCTTCCCCTCTCGTTAGATATCAGATTATAATATTCCTTATTCCTATAACTGAAATTTTATATCTATTAGATTATAACTTATCGACACGAATATGTGCTCCTGTGAATCGTTGACAATACATAAATGTATGTAATAATTTGTATTCCCTCGTAAACATTGCTCAACTAAGTATTGCGTCGTAAATTTTAGTGTTTTTATTTGATACGTTTCGTATTCGGATAGTCGTATTTAAGAGAGTTTTTCGTGTGTTTTTACTATCGAGGGCTAGCTGTTTATTGAAATTCTTAAGTAGCATTTTCAAGTATGGTCACAGTATATATATAAGCTAAAGCAGTAGGTTGACTTTAAATAAACGCCCGAATCGAGTGACTTTATCAAACAAGCGCACCTTTCCCCGTCCGCTACGATACTTCACGGTACGCTCAGAGCTCAGCGATAGTCAGCGCACGCGTCCTTGAGATACGTCGTATGTCGTCAGCGTGGAAACTAAAACTATATAATGAAAATTTCCTTAACTCGATAGTAGCAACCCTAGCCCTGTGACAGACAGTATTTAGGTTATATATCTACTGTGGTATGATTTTGCCGCCATTGGACTTGTGCCACTTTTACGCCATTAGATAATTTTATGTGCATTTAGGTAAATTTATGTTTTAAACGTTAATAAAGTGTGCATAAGTTCAATAGCTGCCAGTAACGATACTCCAATGTAACGCCATGACGAGGTATTTGAGAGATGTAGATTGTGATGTAAATTATCATTGATCCTCGAAAAAGAATTTAATATTGAATTTATTTTTATTTTGAATTGCATCGGAGCTGATTTTAAAAACAAATATAAACTGGAATGGTTTTGCTAGGAAACGCAATCTGCACACTAAATTTGTACGCTAAATGACATTTGTGGAAATGCCTTAATTTGCATGGTAGGTAGAAACGTTATGAAGCTGTTACTTTTTTTTACTGGGCAAGTGCCTTTATTAACTAAACAAAATACAAGCTAAAACTAAAACTAGAAATACACTTAGACTGCCCATAGACCGTCGAAGGTCTAAAGACAATCCAAATGCTTAAGCCCACTACCAGTTGGCAGCGTACCCAGCATGCTGGCGGCATACCACGTTGAATGGCAATGCTTATGCGTTGAGCCAGAAACACGCCAGCATTTTGGTCACGCGTCGCATTAACCAGCTGTTACTTAAATTGTATAACCGGTGTAAAATATCCGTGCAAAAGATGGCCCCCGGTCAGTAATGTCCAAATAATTTTTACCAGCTCACACTCCTCCAACATTCAAAATAGCTGCAAATAATAATGACGAACCTTAATAATTACTGCCAAATCCATACCATTTTTTAAATTAACAACCGCCGCTCCAAAGTCTTCCTACCTACCATGTTACCTACGTTTCCAAAAGAAGATACAAAGTATTGAGTATCCTTTTTAGAATTACTCCCTCAATTGCTACATTTTACATTCTAACCTAGAGTTATTTTGAACTGCCATTTACGAGATATATTTCAAAGTAATCTGTATGTATTCCACTAGTAGTAAGGGTTGTTCGATTGAAATCTTGTACTCTCACTGTGTACTCACGGTTGTTGTGATATCTGAGCACTGGCACGGTCTGTTTACGTTTTGATTCACATCATTTGTGTTGAAATAGATAATAACTTTGCGACCAACTTACTTGTACAAGTGCCAAATGGAGTTACCAAAATGGTTGAAAAATTGCTGTTTTATTTAAAAAAATACTATGGCAGCTCCTCCATTCATCTCTACAAGTTGTTGGTTTCACTTCAATAGCTATCTTGCGAATATTAGAAGTTATTTGGATTCTGTACTTAGACTTACATCTTAAAGCCCTAACAGTCGTGTGGATTTGGTTGACGGACTGCCGTCCAACTAACGGGAGAGAAAGAGTAAGAATAACATATTACCCTCTCTTTCTCTTTTGTTTGTCCAACGACGGTTGAGGTCAACCAACACCACACATCTGTTAGCACTTTTACAGCTTCATAATCGTCACAAAATACACAACGATGGGTCAAAATGTAAATATGAAAAATACTTTGTGAGATTAGTTAGAGCTGATATTTCTTAAACTTTATTGTTATTGTTAAATCTGCAAAGATTTTATAAGGGTTTTGTCGAAATTAGAACTTTTTAGATAGATAAACCGCTAAGTTTTAATCTTGTAGATATAACAATAGTTATTATTACTAGGATATTTATTTACTATTGTCTTATTTGCGAATTACGTTATATAAGGGGTTGGGCGGTAACTTTTTTACAAATAGTCCTGGCATAGCTTTCATACCTCTTTATATGGTTTATTTTGTTTGAAAAATGACAAATGGTATAACGTCATTATAAAATGAAAATTCCAAGGATCTACCAATTTGGATTGCATAGGTACATTAAAAAAACTTATATTAATCTGTTCAAGGTCAAAATGGCATACAAAATTTTCAGAGAGAAAACCGGTCCAAATTTGCACCAGACTTGCAGGTAAGGACTCCATATAAATGGTCCAGTAAAATAAAATGGCTGAATATGTCGACTCAAAAATGCCATATTGCGATATTCTGAAAGAAAGAGACAGAAATATGATTTCACTTCTGCTTTTTAGCTAAGGATAAGTTTCTTGCGAAATTCCCATTACTATGCTAGTGCCACTATCATAATCAGCCTTTTAACAGTCCACTGCTGGACTTTTAGCCTACCCCCGAAAGGGTGATTGGGCCATATCCACCACGCTGGCCCAGTGCGGGTTGGTGGATATAGTGCCACTGTAACAGTTGCCAACCCCATTGTAAAAGCTGTGCCTATTAATAGGTATTTATTATTTCTAATCTTCTTTATTTGGTCTTCTATTTCCACATACGACCTGTATGATAAATGGGGCCCATTACAACGAAGATTATAGGTACTTTAAAAACTTAAACAGTTAATCATAAAATATACGCACTTTGTTGGTCTATAATTTACTAGATTCTTATTGCAAAGTAAAGGTTTTAGAAATGCCGAAACCTGGCAATGCCGAATTATTATTTTATTATTCATTTGGTTAGTGATTTATTTATTCAAAAATTACATTTATTTACTTACTATTAACAACAAATTCTATCATATCACTAAGTAAATGTATTCGATAGTTATAATAGGAATTGGCAAGTTATACATAATATACTATACATCACCGAGTAGCTGTATAAACTATGATCCGTACATTATATTTTGAAATTATGATTTTATTTTGTTTTTATATAATTGATGTAATAATTATTTTTTTCTTCCTGTAATGTGGGTTTATGCCACAAAGTTAAAATAGTCATGTAGACAGAATATTTTGTAATTATTGTAAATAAGTTGTTACGTGAAGATTCGTCCAACTGATAAACACAAATTATTGTTGTGTTCATCGAAGAAGCATTTATTTGTATAAGATCTGAATCTCAGAATATTTTTATATAGTTGATGATTAGAAGTGCCAAATTCGTCACTTTGTTATGTTATTGTAAATCCCCAACACCATTCCAATAGACAAAAGTACTATGACTTATCAAAAATTAAATTATTTGGACTGAATTTTACATCTTGTTTTTATTTACATCCCTATTTATTCCCGGTAAAACAATTTACTAGGCACCACAGCAATTCACAGGACATACATGGGACAAATCGGCGTTTCTATTCTGTTTGTATTTTTGTTCGACAATAACTTGCCTACTGCTTTGATTATACCTATTATTACATGAGTAAATGATTCCTTAAGTAGTGCTCGTGGATTAGCTTGCTTCATCATAATCACCATCTAGATAGAATACGTCCACTGCTGAACATAGACCCTTAAAACTCCACACTGTATGTACGACAGCCTGCCACCTGCATCCACTGGATGTTCGTGACTCTCACATCGTCGGTTCATCTAGTGGGAGGCCTACCTACGCTGCGTCTTCTGGTTCTCAAGAACCTTTCTTCTCCATTAGTTATCGGTTCTTCGAGCGATGTGATCTACCAATTGTTACTGGACACTAGAATAGAATGGCTTAGTCGTTTGTAACAAATAGTAAAAGGAGTTTAATATTCGTTTGGCAAACTCATTGTGAACAGACTATAATTATATTAAACTTAACTTGAATAGTTGACGGCAATTAGTGGCATTTGCAGCAGTTTTCCCAACCGGTGGTTGGTTTGGGTGGTCCGTTAGGAACTAATCCGACCGATGACTGCAACAATTAGTTTTACCCGACTACTCGAGTTTGCATTGGCGGATCCAGGGGCATGGGGGCCATGCCCCCCCCTTCCCAAAACACCTAGCAATTCCATACATTCGACTGTTTTTCGATTCGATTCAGGTGCACTTTTACACAGCATACTCATATAGGTACCTATACTTGTCAGAATGCCCCCCCCCCCAATGAAATCCTAGATCCGCCCCTGCGAATTTGGTAGGTCTGTGTTGACTAAAATTGCGATCTTATTATAATACTGCTTTCTGAATTTCGAATTCTGTGGGTAATATAAAAGTAGAAACAGATACATACATACGAAAAACATTACCCTCTTGGGCAGTAGTCGGGTATAATAAAACTGCATAGCTCAGTCTGGGTGTCAACAAAATTTGAATAACTAACTCTAGATTTTAGGTATGAAGTTTCTTAAAAAATGAAAGCGTATTATAACTTCAAAAATATTTATTTAACTTAACTGCATATTACACTTATCTAATACTGCTAAACTTATATCTATACAAATAATAACAAATGCATACACACGCTGAAATTAATAATATAAACATAAAACAAACAAGGACTACAAAATTTGTGCTGTTTCAAAAAAAAGGTGCATTATTTATTATTTTTAAATATGTATGTTAATTTATTATCCAAAAATAAGTTGGTAAGAAAACTTATTCAATCGTGATTTACAAAGAGAAAAAAATTCCCCCAATGGGTACCTCAATTTGCTGATGTAATAACTTTTTTAAGTAGCACCTTTTTTGAAACTGAACCCTTGACTACACAACTCATAACTAGAATTTGTTCACTCAATATAAGAGCAAGCACTAAAACGTGCTTTCATACTAAATAATATACAATGTCATAAATTCACATTTGTCCATAGGGATATGATTAGTAAACGTAACAAAAGTTTGACGGTTAAGTACAAAAGGGCAACTACAGACTACAGACATTTAAACAGCTGGCGCATAAATACTTCGAAAAAGCGAAGAAAATTCCTGCGCCAATTTGAATAAAAGCCCGTGATCCGGGGTGAGCGAAAATAAAGTCGATAAAAATAAACATTACAAAGGTAAAAATGTTACATAATCAGAACATATAGGTACGAACGACTAAAAAACCTGTATACAGCAATAGTTGAAGGCTCGTTTGGTGTGTTGAGATCAATGGTACAAGTACTTGGCCTCCGAGACCGTTCATTGCACTACACGAGTGGCGGTGGAGTGTGACGTCACGATACAGTCCGGACGCCGGGTGTGACGTCACGACACAGTCCGTACGCCGGGTGTGATATCACAACATGGTCCAGTCTCTGGGTGTGAAGTATACGCCACGACACAGTCCGGGTGTGATATCACACAGTCCGGACGCAGGGTGTAATACCACAGCAAAGCCCAGACGCCGGGTGTAATATCACCACATGGTCCAGAAACTGGGTGTAATATCAGGATATGGTCCAGATATCGGTGTGACGAATACGCCACCACACAGTCCGGGTGTGATATCACGCCATAGTCGGAGCGCCGGATGTACCGGCAAGACACAATCCGGACGCCGGGTGTGATATCACGACATGGTCCAGACACTGGGTGTGACGTTTACGCCACGACACAGACCAGGTCCGGGTGTGATATCACGCCACAGTCGGTACACCGGATGTAACGTCACGACATAGTCCGGACGCCGGGTGTGATATCACGACATAGTCCAGACACCGGGTGTGACGTTTACGCCACGACACAGACCGGGGTCCGGGTGTGATATCACGCCACAGTCGGTACACCGGATGCAACGTCACAACATAGTCCGGACGCCGCGTGTGATATCACGACATGGTCCAGACACTGGGTGTGACGTTTACGCCACGACACAGTCCGGGGTCCGGGTGTGATATCACGCCACAGTCGGTACACCGGATGTAACGTCACGACATAGTCTGGACGCCGGGTGTGATATCACGACATGGTCCAGACACTGGGTGTGACGTTTACGCCACGACACAGTCCGGGGTCCGGGTGTGACATCACGTCACAGTCCGCCCACCGCCCCGAGTGTATATATGCGTCACGACCCAGTCCGGAGTCCAGGTGTGACGCCACGATAGAGTCCGCGCCTGGGCCGGGAGGCGGTGCGGGTGTACGTCACTCGTGCGGCATCTCCTCGGGATGCAGCCAGCTGTCATTCTCGACCCGCGCCAGCTGCTTCTTGAGGCTGCAGTACAACTTGATCAGAGAGTCCTGGAAAAAACAAACGCAACACATTATTATATTATGATCATAATTTTTTTTAATTTTGAATGCAGGCCGTTTACAACCGGCCCTTTTGGAGATCGATGGGGGAGGCCTATGTCCAGCAGTGGACGTCCTATGGCTGAAATTATGATGATGATATAATTTCCAAAGATACGAAAACTGTCCGCCAGTAAAACTCGAACGAGTAACACTGCCTCAACGAGACAAAGTTAAATACCTGGGACTCAACCTAGACCGTCGTTTAACTTGGAAAGACCACATAACAACTAAGAGAGAGGAACTCAAAATAAGATACAACAGGTATTCTTGGCTGCTAGGACGGAACAGCAAATTGTCAATAGACAATAAATTATTGATTTACAAGAGCGTACTTAAGCCAATATAGGATGTATGGTGTTCAATTGTGGAGAACCGCTTGTAACTCAAACATTTATTTTGAGAACCATTAGCGAAGTGTCCTGGTACACAACCAATGCAGAAATCCACCACAACCTTGAGATAAGCCCTAACTTCTGATGCAAGATTGGGGCACCATTCTTAATAATAAAAACTGGCTTCTTGTATGGATGTTTTGGTCAAGCACAGTCAACTCTTAACGCGACCCCGAAGCAGCGTAGTGCGGAAAACACGCGAACGTAAACCTTAACGCTCAAAGATACGGTTTGCGGTCGCGCAACTTTTCGCAATCACTTAAACATAATCGCTTAAAACAGGTAGCCGTAAGGACGCAGATACTATCAGTTCAATTGTTTTCTTCTGAATTTGTTTGCAGGGCCTTGAGGAAATTGGGAAAAACAATGACCAGGGGCCTTACGGCCTACTGCTAACGCGGTATCAAACTAACGTTAAATACGCTCAGTTGGAAAATCACGCGACCGCAAACCGTATCTGGGCGCGTTAAGGTTCACGTTCGCGTGATTTTCCAACTGAGAGGATTTAACGTTTATTGATACCGCGTTAGCAGTTAGCCGTAAGGCCCCAGTTCCAAAAACTTAGACCTATCATTTTAAATATATTTAAGACAAATATTTAAAGTAGATGTTACCTTCTCATTCTCTAGCTGTATGATCTCTCTTTTCTGACTTAACTCGTCGTCGTCCATTTTCTCCTCCAATTCTGATTTGTGATTACTGAGATACGCCAACTCCGTTTGTATCTGGAATACACAATAAAACTGTCAATAATCTTAACGGCCGGTTATCCGAGTCGCGTAGGCAACAAAACGCTTCCTCACCCCCCGCCAAGTTATAGCGACGATGTATTTTGCCACGCTAGTCAGGTCGCCCGCGGGGGGGAGTGCAACGACGAAAACGATCATAGGTCCGACCTCGATGACGCCTGGCGCGGTATTGAACGCGGTGCGCGCAAATTCTCGCTACCTTTTTACGGTTTTAATTTCACTAAAAAACGAAACTTTCAACTATCTCACTCATTTCTCATTCATTCATTCTCATTCCCTATCAAAATTCTATCCAAATAACAAAATGTTGAATAAAATTGCCTTTCAGTACATGCAATTTCCAGGTTGTTACGAACTTTCATTAGAGCATAAAACGAAAAAAATAAACTAAGTCGACTTTGTTTCAGATTTTTTTTGATCGAGGAAAGTTTATTCCATCGTGTTTTGAACCAAATCATAAACTCAAACACAGATGTATCTGTGACATGTATTTTTTTCCAGCTCAAATATTGTAATTTAACTGAATAAAATTGATTTAAAACCGTCAAATTTGGTATAAGAGGCTCTTAAAGTCGTAACTATTATTATTTACGGGATATTTACCATGGTAAGGTTGTGGTTGTGAGTCTTCCCGTGAACATGGTGCATGTAACTGCGCCGAAATATCGGGAGCTCATTCCACAACCTTAGCACGGTACATATCCCGTAAATAATATAACTTTGGGTGAACAACCATAGTTGATAGTTTAAAACAGTGTTTTTGTCAATAATATTGTTCTTATTATACACAGCTTTATTAGGTGTTACTTTCAAGATAACTTTTAAAATTTTCCAAACAGGGTTTTTAATGAATATACATTCAAATAAATAATTTATATAATTTCTTTTCAATAAATAGACACAATTTGACAACAATAATTCGACTTTAACTTAGCCTCGAACTTTGCTTTTGTTTAATCATCTTGTATGTGAGAACAAGTTCTTTTTTTGTTTAAATTAGCACGGCTGTCAAGGCATTTTTGTAAGGTTGTAGCCAGTTGCACCAATATAAACGAAACGTCAGACATTCGAAATCAGTTGCATCTGTGATGCGGAGTTCGACACGTTGATCTAAATAAGAATGTTCAATCAAGGTTCACTCATAATGCCTGGTAACAGATTTTTCTTCTCATTTCTGTGGTGAGTACAATTATTTTTTGTGCAAAGAAGTTTTTTTACATTTTTCCACTCAAAAGAGGCGAATGCACAGAGGTCATGTTAAAATTTCCAAAAAAACACAAAAAATGTTTTAACGATGGTGTCTTTGATTGCCTCGTATTAACAAGCCATGGCCATCTGGCAATGTTGTTTAATAGAGCGGGCACGAAAAATCGTCACCGCTTTATGGTTGACATTCCGAAAACCCGTACGAAGCGCTTTGATTCCACATTTATTATGCGAACTGCTAGTCTGTGGAATGCGCTGCCTGAATGGGTGTTCCCCGATGGTTACAATCTGGGTGTCTTCAAATCACGAGTGAATCGGTTTCTTCTAGGCAAGCATGCTCCAACGTAGACCGCATCATCGCTTAACATCAGGCGTGATAGTGGTAAAAAGCAAGCCTATTATATATAATATAAAATAAAAAATACCTTAAGGTACTCCTGCGCGAGTTGCTTGTGCTCCTCGAATATCCTCTTACTCTCGTCGTTGTTCAAGTCGGGTGAGATGGGCCGCAGGTGCGGGTCCAGCATCATGTGCATGGAGTCGAGCGCAGGGTCGGGCGCCGGCGGCGGAGCGCCCCCCGCGCCTGTCGCCCCGGACCCGCTACTGTTGCCTGGAACAAGGAACACAACAATGGGCAACCTTGGTTGGATTGGTATGAGATATAACCGGGTGTAAGGAAAACGCTATCGAAAACAAAGACTGATGGTAGAACTAGTGATTGCTTTTTTAAAATATATAGAATAGATCTACGTTTTGCCAATTTTGCTGACACGATACCACAAAAAATTGGTTTCCTTACGATGTTTTCCTTCGCCGCTTTTGAGCAATGGCATTGGAAAAATTATTATTACCTGCACATATTTTTTACTATGATACCCAAGCATAATTTTAGCTAGTATTTTTTTTATGTGCTACATAAAATATATTATAATTATAATTATATAAAATATAGTATAATTGTACTTAATTTAATTTTGTTAATTACCTTTTTATTAACTTATAAAGCTTAGCTTTTTAGCGCTTGTTTGCAATACATATATGATTTTTAGAAGTGATTTTCCACGACAATGTTCCTTACTATCACTAGTATAGACCTATTAATGGCTGTAATTTAAAATAACTATGTAAAACTAATGTATATATTTTTGTTGGTCTTGAATAAAGATAAAATAAAATAAAATGCTATGTTTTATTAGTATTAAAAAAAAACAACTGACGCCAGCGGTCAACGAACGATCAACGCCGCGCGCACGCTTGTACGCTTTATATTGCTGGTTTGAAAAATTCCAAACCACAACAATAAGTATAAGGCAAAATAGACGTTTCTCCACAAGTTGCCTATTCGCTCTGGTCGTGAATAGTCCTATATATTGTACTTTATATGGAACACCGAGGTAGGAGGTGCATGTCAGTTCTTGGCAGTTCGTTCAGTATTGTCTATAAAATACTTAAATATTTTGGCCACATTAGACTATTTGATTTGCGAATGATTCGAGATATTTTGTGATGTCTTCTACGCTTAGTAATTTTCCAGTCAGATGCTATAAAATTCATCGGCAATAAGAGTTTGGCAGATAAGCTGGATCAAGTACGTATATGACGTGAGGATACTTCTTACTATTGTTTGAACCACACTCAGAAGCTTTTCTGCCTTTTCATGGGTGCAGAGTTTCAAGTATATGTGAAACGGAGACGAAGTGAACATGGGAGTGAAAACGACGTAGATATCAAAACCACGTTGGTTTCAATAAAGAGGTTATTTTTAGGTATCAATTTTTTTATTCAGTGATACATTATTAAAAATTGACCGAATTGTGACTGACCGGATGCAGTTCCAGGTTCGTTTTCCTGTTTCGGACTTATATAGATAGAGTTATTGAAAAGTCGCATATCTTACAAAATTGGCAAATTCAAACTTGAAATGATTTTTTGGCAGTTTGCGATAGCATTTTGTAACGCAGTTCAAAGAATGACGAGACGAGATCTGATAATAAAATGTAATCAGTCTCATTCATAAATGATTGCGCTAATCCAAGCTGTACTCAATGTTACCAAGTCTAATAAAAGAGCCAACTTATAATTGAACCAGATGATTAGATACATTATGAGTAATAACTATGAAATCGATAAGACAATAAAACAGAACTATGCATCCCAGAAGAAACATAAGATTAAAATGCCACGTGCCGTGTGACTCACCACCAAAACATGATATGCAGACAATAGCAGATTGTAGGTATGCATTTCATAATCAGATGAGTATAAACAAAGCGCCAAAAATTCTCTATTTAATGCCAACCATGTTTGATGATTCGCAACACTTGGCCGCTTTGTCTGTTTCTTAGCAGAGCTGCAATGTACTCATCTTAGATTATTCTCATAAAAAGTGTGCGAGATGAAACCCAGACTCAGTGAGATTGTAAACAATGATTGGGATATAAGAGCGGGGCCAAAGAGTGAACATCTTTAATGCTCTTTAGGGGTAGTTTTTAGGAGGGTTTGAGGTTTTTAGTGCAAGACCTTTGCAGTAAGATGGTCAAGTGTGTACATACTTGTCCACGAGCACATTACGAGCGCTCTTTGGATACTTGGGTTAGTGGTACTGACAATAGTTCGCACATACTCCGATTTTTGGCCCAGGAGGAACAAAACATTTGAAGTTATATTGCGCGTCCTCTCTACAGTAACACCAATTAATTCGTGGTAAATTTTACATCAAGCAAACGCAACGGACATGATTGTAAATATAGCAATCAAACACGCTCGCACATTAAAATATACGCAGTTTGCGTGCGTACGACGGATGCTCTCTGACGCGGAGTTGCGATTGTCTCTACCGCGAGAACAATCGTGGCTTTGGTCCGTTTGGAGGAATCACGCGCACAGGGTTAAATACGTCAGGAGTTAAATTTACTCCGGTTGGTGATGTGATGTTAGACGCTTCACCTACATTTCTGGTTGCAACGCGTTCTTTATCAATCGAACAGATGGCAGCAGCGTGACGTGAAATCATCATTACATGCATTATTGATGTATGGATTTCAGGACCATAAATCAGATCTGATTATTGTTGGCTACTTTGTTTGTACACATTGCTTAGCTTCGTGAAGTGACTTTTCAGTACGACGAACAAAGGTGAGTTAATTTGAACCCGGAAATGGATTTCCTATTCCTTGTTTGTACACTGGCAACACACTTTATTCGTATATTAATTTAGGTAAAATTCACATAAATTCACGCAACAAAAGAAAAAAGTGGAAACCCGGAAATGGTGAATGAAAAAAAGCGTATAATGTGTAAACGTAGGGAATAAAGTAATTATGACGCAAGACGCTGCGGCAGCGAAGGGCCGCCCTGGAGTTCCGCGTAGGGCGGGCGGTCCCTGGTGTGGTGGTGGGAAGGAGGCGCGCGACACTCACTGTAAAATATCCAACTACAGCTGACCGTGTCCCTGATGGTGGTGACGATGCCAGCGGCGGCGGCGTCGCACGCGTCCAGGCGGCGCAGGCTCGCGGGCGGCGCGGGCAGCGGCGGCATGACGTGCGCTCGCGGAGACAGTGCGCCGAGCACTGCCCGCTCGAAATAATCGGCGGCGGAGCCGGGCGGCAGGCGCGAGCGGTGCAACAAACAAACCGCCGCTATTCGCGGTGTGGTGACTCACCACGTCAGCCCGAGCTAAATGCGGACTCCGTGTGCTGCCGCCCTTCGTGAGGTTTTCTGCCGTTTTCGCTGGCAGGGCGCGCACCGCACCGCTCTCTGCACCGGTCGACGACCTGCGCCCACGCCGCTTCTTGCACCCGGCACCGCACCAGCCGCCGCAGCGGCGCCCCACGACACAAGCAATTCTAACCCGCAAAAGATTCCGCCTGCTTCCATTCAGCAACGCGGTCGCATCATCACTGCGATCATTTTCTCGAGTACACTAGCCGAAGCGTATGTTTATGTTTCGCAGATGTTGACGTGTACAAGACATCAAACACGCGTCGCTAACAACGCGGCGCCACTTGTGTATGTGTCATTATTAAGGGCCCAAACGATTACAGCATAGTAGTAATGCCCTATTTCTTACAACGATTGCGCGTTCAGCAGCCTCGCCAAGAGCAGTGCGCAAAACAAACGCACGGCCGACGCATGTGCATGTGACAAACTTCGTATGGTTATATATGCGATAATAATAAGAATTAGCGAAAGCTTATTGACGAACACAATAGGGAGTGCACGCGTCTGGCTATGACGACGCTGTAAACAAATTACATCATAATTGTGTTGTCAACTGCATTACACGTTCGTTGAATCTTCCTTTAGTTAAGAAGTAATAAATAATACAGAACACTATTTGTGTTGTACATTGTACAGGTCAAATATAAATGAACTGAAAAACCTAAGGGCTAAACAGTGCCTATTGTGGCGGTATTAGGACTCTTTCGCAGATGTTGCGTGGGGAAGTACCACCCAATTTACAGTAATTTAATATAAATTGAATTACTGTGTTCCAGATTGAAGGGGAAGTAGGTCAAGTAATAATTACAGTGCATAAAGAGATTGAACACATATTATCTCAGGGTGATGAGCGCGTTTCAGCTTTCAGCTTCAGCTTGCTTAGTGAAAGTGGCAGTAGTAGTACTTAGTAGTACTTCCACCACTTGCAATAAGTAAAACGTTGCAGACGATGTGTAGTAGCTACTTACAACTTCTACTTGCCACTTGTACTACGCATCGTCTGCAAACGCCCTTATAATCAGAAAAGCGACTTGCCCTTCTCGTTCCTAAGTTACATTCGAAAATAACCATAAAAAGTGAGTAATTCCCGTGTAATATAAATAAAACCATAAAAAGTTTTCGATAACATTCGAATGGCTGGTCGGCTGGTCATGTCAGACGAATGTCGGAAGAACGTTGGGCCAAAACCACAGCACAGTGGCTACCACAGAATGGCAAACGACCTCCCGGACGGTCCAGACGGAGTTGGAGGGACGAACTGGACTCTTACTTGAGGGACTGGACTCAAATTGCTCAAAACAGAGAGAAATGGAAGGAGGGAAGGGAGGCCTTTGCCCTGCAGTGGGACGATGCAGGCTAATATAATAATTTGAATATGAAACATCACGACATCGTAACCAAAATCCAAAAATCCGACGCTTGGAGAACAATCAGGATGTCATCAAGTGAATAACACGGCGCCCTTAGAAATAATGTAACCGGCGCCGTGCCAACTTCACCGTTTTAATAGCTCATTACTCGCGGAGCATAACTTTCCTAGTCCTAAAGAGAGCCCAGAATAATCTCTCGCATAAATCATGCCGCGGCGGAAGTGCGAGCGAAGTATTTGTTTTGAACCTTAGCGCCTAGACTCCCGCGTGAGGCAGCTTGGTTAGCGTAAAAAGTACTCGAAGGCAGCGTAGAAGAATATCAATCATGTTCGTCGATTGGCAAATTTTTTTTTTTCTTGTCTTTTCGTTCTTATTAACTTTCAATAGGTGGAATCCACCAAGTTATTAGGTGAAATAGGCAACATTCGTCCATTGGCAAATAGTTTTTTTTTTTTGTCTTTTCGTTCTCAATAACTTTCAATAGGTGGGATCCGCCAAGTTATTAGGTGAAAAAGGGAACATTTTTCTATAAAATTTTTATTTAAGTTTTATGAAGTTTGACCGACAATAGTTTAGTGTAGAACCTTGTTGGCTCTAACGCCTCATTTCGTGGATTCTTTTATATGTTCGTTTTCAATAACTTGCAACATATTTATTTACGGTAAACAAACAGCTTTATAAATGTAAAACTATAATAGCAAAAAAGCTATGAATAACAAAAAAGCCTCAAGGTGAATAGAGGGCAGGAGTGGCGCCCTCTTTAAAAAAACATAACAGGTAGACTGAACGATAAGTAAATAAAAATTCGTCTGACTTCGTATGACTTGTGGAAGTCACAAGACGTGACATGGTTTTTGCCCACAGGTTATCCGACATTAAACTGACGTGGCCGGCCCAGCAGGCCTAGCACGGGTCGTGGACAAATTGTCTTTCCACCGTTTTTATCCCGCGAGAAAAAGACAAACGTATTCATATTCTAGCTTTGTCGCGTCTAGGCGTGTATAAATACGGTGGAAAGACAATTTATCCACAGCCCATGTTAGGCCTGCTGGTTCTCGAAAAGGTATGTTATGTTTTTTTTAATGAGGGCGCAGCTTCTGCCCTCTATTCACCTTAAAAAACAATAAATTTTGGACGGGGAACTCTTTCGTAAGATTTCATTTAGCGTTATTTAGCAACGCGTGTGATGGTCGTTATAGTAGAAATATGGAGCTCATTACGGTATGAGAGTGATAATGAACACGGCCGCGAGGCGCGGACAGCGCTGCGAAGACTGGAGCGTTGACGGATCGCCGGACGAGCTAGCGTGACTAATACTAACCACGTTTTACGACTACCCATCGACCGTAAAATACAAAATGGGAAACTACGTCTCGTTTCAGCGCAAAGAAATTGAAACTGAGAAATATTAAAACGGGCTCTATGCGTTTAGTTTGGCAACAGTTCAGTCATTGTGGTTAAAATGTTCGGAAACTAGTGTATGCAATTGACTGATGGACCATCGCAGTGCTTTTCATGAAAGAAGTCCCCCAGAAGCGGCGCTGTCATTGTGTTTCATTCACTATCAGTATCATTTCTCGCATTTTGCAAATATTGCAAGTTGAAGTGGCAATGGGCAGGCCACATCGCTCGAAGAACCGATAACCGAAGGGGAAGAAAGGTTCTTGAGTGGAGACCACGAACCGGAAGACGCAGCGTAGGTAGGCCTCCCACTAGATGGACCGACGACATTGTGAAAGTCGCGGGCATCCAGTGGATGCAAAAGGCAGTGTCGTTCAGTGTGGAGGTTAAAGGGCCTATGTTCAGCAGTTTACGTCTTCTGGCTGATGATGATGATGATCATTTCTCGAGCAGCACTTTTAACCTTTAGGCATCGTACAAACGATGGAAAATTAATAAAAATCTCACTAGCGTCCAAACACAGCAACAACATCTGACAACTACAACATATGGAAATTTAGTTCCGCTGTTTGCTTTGGGACTTCTTTCACGAAAAGCACTATTTATAATTATCGTGATCAAGCGATGACTGTACTAACATCAGACTGAACGTGTACCCCTACACTATCAATTAAGCCAAGATATGGGTGACATAATTAGAATTTGCGTCAGCGACTACTTTAGCCGTCACGTTTTGACAGATCAGCTCAGGTGTCACGCTTTCAGTCATTTAGATATCTCGCCGGTGAAAAATGACAATTGGAGAATCTTGGCACAGGCGGCGCTCTTATCAGATCGTGACCTCTGTTTATCACGTGCTTTCCACTCAGGGACGTATGGGAGACAACGATTGTCTTCACCTCTGCTGATGATTCAAGATCAGTCAAGAAGAGCTGAATTTTTTGGATTGATAAGCTATATAAGGCGCGGTGATGGCGCTTAGATAAGGTTCGCAAAATGAACTTAAAATGTACACCGAAAATGTAGAATAGAGTAAATCTTTCAAGGCAGCTGCAATGTCAATCGAGTTATTTCTAACTTTTAGGCCAGATGGAGGCGTTAATGCGTATAACGTGGACGGTTCGCTAAACACTCGGGTAATTCCATAAATCCGGCGCGTGAAGGAAAGCTTGCTTTGATCGGCGCGTTAATATGTTATCGATTTAGCGGCGGGACGCGCGGCAGACCTGCGCCGGCGTCGTTGCGTCAGCGGTGACACCTCGCGGAAGCCGACGGCCACTCCGCGACACTTATTCTATTAGCGAGCCGATTTATGACCGCGCACATGACAGCCCGATCTCTGTCTACAAACTCGGCTAACTCTCTTTGACGTTGATATTTCGCAAAGATGTGGAAAACGGAATTAGAATTTTTCACGTCCGAATATACCTAAGACATAAATAAGTGACACATGAAATCCCCTGTGTGCCAAAAATTTAAACCTCCAAAGTTTTAATCTCGGGATAGCTTTGAGCGAGTGACAGGGAATTACGTGGTACATCCAACGTTTAAAAAGAGTCTGATTCACCAGAGACACTTTCATTCGATCCGGAAATATCCACGGAGCGGATTTAGGCGTCCTTGTGTACGGATTTAAAGCTGCGAAAGGACACTGATCATACATTCGAGTCTGTAACGCAAACGCAGACAATCTCACTGACTCACGGCGGGTTATAAGTGGATTAGACATGTTTATCATTTTTATTTTTTTCACAGCTGCGTTAAGTAAATCGTAGCGGAACTTATTGCTTTTATAATAAGACATGAAGTCAGAGAGTGGACATTAATTCCCACGCGAGGACACGAGACAGAAGACGGATGGCGCGCGAGTTTTCTATTTCTCTACTTCGTCACTATTTGGATATTCAGCGTGTATAGTAAAGAGGGCAGTTTATAATTCCGTGCCAACTTCAACGAGCGGGAACTAGGGCAGTCACAGTTAATGCGCTATGTAGGTGATCTTATCCAGATCACATCAAAGAATTGCCTGACGAGGGACGCAAACCAGGGCTGCCTTGCGGGACAGACACGCATTTTATTGTTTCTGTCTTGGTAACAATTTACAGTGGTTCGTTTTCTATTCTTGAGCTTGGTTGCGCAACTAATGGATATAGATGTTTTATTCGTATTTTGAAATTATCACTACTTTTATTAATGAGGCTATCAGTCCCAGTCTCAGTGCCAATTTACTGACTTTGTTTACTATCTCACAGATTCACTACAAATTATTATGCTACTACGCAATACCCCCATTATTCAGGAAATTAGGTACACCTAGGTAAAAATACACGCACCAATCTGTTTTTTCTTATTCGTCACTTGTTTTTCTGAGCAACAAAGTTGTAAATAATTATAATTTTTTTTTTGTAACAAAAATACTGACTTCATTAGAAGTGGGTGAAAATCAGTAACGAGATTCATCCCTTGGTTTCCCAGACTTAAAACAATATTTTCTTTAAATTTAAATGGGACAGTCCTCGAAATATAGTCTATTCAATAAAAAAATGTTAGTCGGTCAGAATCAGCGATAACGAGTTTAAAAAAAAGCAGTGAAGTTATCAACTTTTTTGAAGTCGGTAAGTATAGCAAAGTATACTTGAGATAGCTTCGTTAATTAAGAGCTGATCAAAACAGGTGAATGTAGTTTATGTGTTCCAGATTTTCAGAATTACTGAACTTAAGAAAACACAATGTATCTAGGAGAATCACGTGAAAGGCCGTATCATGGGTGCGGAATGTTGTTGTGGTTCGGTTTACTACGCGCGGGCGGGCTACGGAAGAGGATTACATGCTGAATTATATGGCGACGACGGCCTGATAGTTACTGCGCGTACTTCAAGTAGGCAGGGCAGTTTTTAATCGTTATGATGTTGCATTCCGTTGGCTGACGTGAGATACCCGAAAGGTGGTATGGGAGGCTTGGACAGTGCATGTTAAAAACATCATCATCATCATCATACTCAGCCTTTTAACAGTCCACTGCTGGACTTTTAGCCTACCCCCGAAAGGGTGATTGGGCCATATCCACCACGCTGGCCCTGTTGCGGATTCCTTCCTTCAAAAATAAATTCCTTCTCCGTACGTATGCGGGTTTCCTCACGATGTTTGTCCTTCACCGAAAAGCCAGTGGTATGAAAATCCGTACATAAACTCCAAAGAGCTCATTGGTACGGGCCCGGGGTTTAAACCCGCGACCTCGCTTTCAAGTCTAGCCGTCTCCCAAATAGGCTACCACGGCATATTTAATAATAAAATAATTAAAAACAATGTTGCATTAATATCTACCAAGCTGAGCTGGGCATGCAGAGCGATGGTGGCCGGTAGCATGTGCGCTTAACAATCCGACAGTTCAATCCTCGGCTAAGCACCAATTACTCATTTAGTATTTAAATAAATTGTGCAGTTTCGATGCCTTCGCTCAAAAACGGTGAAGGAAAACATCGTGAGGAAAACGGTATGTCCAAGAACATCAAAAGTTCAAATACATATGACATTCACCAACATGCACTGGGCCAGCATGGTGGATTAAGGCTCTTCCTCTCTTTCTGAAAGAAAGCTCGTGTCCCAGCAGTGATAATAGGCTGGTAATTATGATGAAGTACAGCTTTATTATGGTAACAATTCAATTCATTCAATTCAATTCATTTATTCCAATATTTATAATTTTACATTTTTTAACCTAACATTTTTAACAAGTCTAAAATTAACATTTATAACACCCCTCTTTTTGCGTCGGGGGTTAAAAATTAAAGGATTTATCCCGTTTATTAAACACTCTGTGAAGTCGGTTGCTATTTTCTGTAAAACCACTGTTGGGCATAGACCCGTCTGTTTCAGCCAATCTCTTTGGTCTTCTGCTAGTCTCAACCATCCGGTTCCTACTGCCTCTCTGATGTTGTCAAACCACATCGTCTGAGATTGGCCTGGAATCTTTATTACTGCTAAGCACTATAAAAGACGTAGGACCATGGACGTATATACCAGATTTGCGTGAACTTTTATTCACCATAAAACAATTCAAACCAAGTCTTGTCCTTTCTATACATATTGAATTCAAACACTTTTATTTAGGAATCTTTTATGAAGGTACTAATCATTCTGTATGGCAGCGAAGCGCGCCTGTGAAACTACACAGAAGATGTCATAGCTGCTTGGTGGAAGCAGTCCGTAAATATATAAATAGTGGAATTATTATCAATGAAACTAAAATATTAATATTTTGCGCGGTACGCCGGACGGATATGAATCGAGGCTGTTATTTCGCCGGTGTTTCGTCTGTGTGCTAATTTCCAAGAGTTTATAAATTAATATGAATCAGATGGATCTTTTACAGAAAGCGAGTTCGTAGAGGCTAAATGACCAATCCATTTTAGACCACCTTAAAGCCCCAGATATATCGTCCAATTGTGATTTGAAATCAGAGAAGAAAGATCTAGAATTTTTAGGAGCCCACTTGGTTTTTTGGCGTTCTGATTCTGTCAAATAGAAAACCAATTTTTGTGTATGGAGTGTATTTTTAATTGAAAATAACGGTTTAAAATAAAAATAAAAAAACAACTCAACATATCATCTTTTAATTTAAAAAGTAGTTTTTCGTAAATCACTAGGAGGAAAAGATTGAGAGTGGATTTCGTGTGTGTTTTACTTGTTTTATATTTGTCTTGGCAATTAAGTATGTTTTTCGTTTTAAGCCCTAAAATGTATAGCTACCTAAACCATTGCATTTAGTAATACTGCTCTCAATGTAAACCACAGCAACTTATGAATTGGGAGACGAGAAAGACTTTAAAAGTATTATGCAATTGTAATAAAGTACATAACAGATTTGTACATTATCTGTGTACAGAAATTAGTAACATTAAATATCCGGTTTTTTTTTATTACAAAGAAGCAAACAAGCTAAAGAGCCGCCTGATTGTAAGCGATCACGGTAGCCTATGGATACCTGTAACACCACAGATACGTTGCCGAACCTTGAAGACTATTAACACCTCTTTTGAAGAACCCCATGTTATAGTTACTCAGAAATGCCCCAGGAGGGCTCATTACACAAAGTGCAGATGTGCCGCAAAAAAGATCGCGTAAAACGCACAGCGTGCGATTTCCACAGATCTATGGTATGTGGATGAACTTTCACTTCTTGAACTTTCTTGTTACTTTGGTATTAGGGAATAAGTAGATATCTTTGACAGAATATTTTGAAACAACATCATTGCGGAAGCTTTCCGGTGTCTACGATTCAGCTTTAAAATAGAGCAAGCCTCGTTTACACACCAACAAATCACAATCTAAACTTGGCGCATCATAAAACTCTTTTAAAGAGTAAGATAAAAGTACCGAACAGCATTAGGAAGTAATACAAAAGCTATTGGCAAAGGTATCGTTGTGAAACGGCGCGCTGACTCACAGATGTATTTCTGACTGCCGACCGCGAGTGAGTCCACAACATAAACGCTACATCTCTCGTAAGTATATCTGTGCGTACTATATTCGTATTATATCTAGCAAAGTGTGTGTTATTGTCGACTAAGTGCCTTTTTCAGGTTCTCCCTGGATATCGAGCAATTCTGATATGTCTACAAATTAGCTGGTCGGACTGAGCAATGATGGTGACGCTCTAACACCCTTTTCGCACAGATTTTCAAGTTTCTGTGATAAGATTGAATATGGACAGTCTGGGTATAACGTTTGATGGTGGCCGAGCGGTAGCATGGGCACTTTACAATCTGACGATACCGGTTCGATAATCGGAAATGCACCAATGACCAATGACTTATTCAGTATTTAAGTAAATTATGTGCAGTTTCGATGCCATAGCTCAACAAAGGTGAAGGAAAACATCGTGAGCAAACCGGTATTTCCAAGAACCCCAAAAGTTCAAAGACAATTATGACATTCAATAACATGCTGCATGGGCCAGCATGGTGGATTAGGGCTCATCCCCCTCTCTGAGAGAAGGACTGTGTCCCAGCAGTGGGGACATGATAGGCTGGTAATTATGATGAAGTACAGCTTTATTATGGTGACAAGAAATGACTAATTCTTTACAGGTAATCTACCTAGGATTCACCTAACTTGTATATCTGTTATTAAGAGACAAATAAATATTTTTGTATTTGTATTTGCCATAGAAGACGACATAAATGATAAATGTTATTACATACTATAACATATAAAATGGGTTAGCAAAATCTCACTATTACCTCCTGTTGATGGCAAAATTGCCCCAACAACCAAAGGGGCAGTAGCCAAGTAAAAAAAAATTGACGTGAAAATTGCATGATTGATTACGAAACAATTGATTATTTTGCTACTTGTTAGCCGGTTGCTACGTCGGAGTTATACGAAGCTGTAGAGGTAGATTTCGGGTGTTGTACAATGGCAGGCCATCGAGGTCTTGAGGAGCGTAACGCCTTCGCGTAAACGTAAGCGCACGCACGCCGCGCGCCGTGGCCGCCCGGTGACGCAGGGACGGGCCCCGACCTACTTATGTCGTCGGAAAAAATCAGCAGATGTTTAACTTTGAGGCGGGATATATCGAGCGGGGCAGAATGTGTTGTTCCGAATAGAAATAAACTTGTCACATATTTTGATTGTATCTAGAGCGGTTAGTCATGTCGCGCTGGCGATGCCAACGGCCCGGCGGCCGGCGGCCTCCTACCACAGCTATAAAGGCAATCGTAGTCCAGACTGAATCACGATCGCGGCAACGGCAGGCGCCGTCTGCAAAATGTCTCACCGCTGCCTCATTTACGTCGAACACCATAATTGTTATTGCGATTGAAAACGCAGCATTCCAGCCGATTTCTGTTCTCAATGTGGCTAACGACACCGTCTATCTCTTTCGACGTTTTTATGTTGGACAGCGCACTATTATTTTAGTCCTTGTTATACGACATCTTCTAAGGATATGGGGCCATTCAAGCATTACGTAAGCAAAATTTTAGTATTGTTTAACCCCCCCCCCCCCCTATAGCCCCCCTTATAGCAAAAGTAAGCTAAGTAAAGACCCCTCCTCTTGGTGCTGACGTAATACCTTGAATTGTACGCGTTCTCAGTAATAACAGATCTTTAGCCATGTTTGACGCCTTATTTTCTGTTGATAAGTAAACTAATTGGTCATTAATTCATTGATCGATTCATTGTTTCAGAGATCAAAGCTCACGGAGGCAACAGAAAGAGATACAACCGTATTTTTATGTCCGCAGTGAAACAGCGCCGATGGAGACGCTAACAAAACGCCATCACAGGCTCTTCCCATCAAAGGGTTCCACTCGTGAAATCATCGCGATACCGGCGAGTTGTAAACAAATTTATTTTCGTATCTTCAAAGAAGATTGTTTATTAGCGTCGCTTCAAGATCTCCGTTACAACAAAAGAGTTAACATTGGGAATAAATGAAGTGGTGATTTTGGACAGCCGCCGAGCTTGCCGTAGCTTTGTTACAAGATAGCCGGGCGGTGAACTAGCTGTAAGCAATTGTTTACATCGCGAGCGGTCCTGCCCGCACCCGCGGCCGTGTCGGCGACTCGTGCTCCATGAAATAATTAGCGGTGATTCAGAGGCGCGTCGAAAGCGTCACTCCACGTTATCATAGCAGTTACTCGAGAGCTTTTGGCATTACCCTTTGACAGGCGATTATTTCACTGTCGACGATCGTTAGCGTTAAATTTACCGCGTGATCGCGGTGCCAGTCAATTTATATTTTTGCAGTGATTGATGGACGCGCAGGAGCCGGTACTGAGCAAAACTCCACGACATTGAAGGTAATTTGTTAAAACAATAACATTTCGCCGGTTCCACCGGAAGTCCATTAGTTATTTCGTACGCGAAAAACAAACAAGTCAACGTTTTTCAATTCTTACTCTTTGGGAAACAGTTCTACTGATCTACATATGCGACCTGGAAACGTAATTTCAAGGATTTTATATGAGCCATGACAAGTTTAGAGACAGTATTAAGAAAAGCAACAAAATTGTTAACGACATTACTAAATCATAGAAAAAGTGTGTTAGTTTCCTATTCAATATTTTTTTCCAGAAATATGAATATAAACCACTTTAGAGTTCTTGCTTATCTGAAGAGTTTCGCACTAAATTGTGTTAAAACTTGCAGGTTTTTTTGAACAATTCTAAGCCAATCAGATGAATGTCTATGCAACCACATAATTATACCTGTACACGGGGAAAAAATTACGTCATTATACGAACTTAAAATAACGTTTAATGATATTTTTATCTAATACAAAATAATTTTCATTGTTCAATTAAATCAGAAATTGGTAACAAAAAAATGCTTTGAGCTGTCCAAAAAACTTACTGCATTAGCCAAATATATAAAAATCCACTACTCACTCATGAAAACGTCAACGAACACTTGTAACTTTTTGTAGTCGGGTTGCACTGTTATCGATACTTGAACGGAACAGTCCGTCTGAGGCATTTCACCGGGTGTCACAATGTCATTTGTATCCGTACACGGAAACTTGCCACAAGAAACAAAAAGACGGAGCTTAGAAAACGTCCGCAAGTGCTAGCTTGAGAAATGTGCGCGCGAGCAGGTTCGGGGATTTATGCGTGCGCGTGCGTGCGCGAGTGCGTGTCGGCGCGCGACTGCAGCGGGCCAGTGCAGTGCGAGCGATGCGCCGCGCCGGCGGGCGTGAGCGCCGCAGACTGTGCGACGACCGACACCACCTCCCCGATAACCTTAAATTAGATTAATTGTATCGCTGATTCACCGCCCCGCGGCCGCGACGTTTCTTTTTGTTGACACCGGACAAATGCGCTAGCTCGATATAGCGCAATATAGCGATGATTATTATGAAAGGTGAATGAATTTTTTCCGCGTGCACCGCTATGTCACGACGTGTTAATGTCCGCATAACGTCATGAGAAGGAAAAAGTTTTATGATAGCGGCAAAAAAATCTGTAAATTATAAGACCATGACGAAATAAAAAAAAAACTGAGCATTAGATCACGGTTATGCTTATGCCCAACCATATAACATGATTGATAGCGGCGAGCGGTGAGACGAAAAGGTCGAAGTGCGGCAAGTGTAAAAAGCCGTGGGATATGATACCTGGTATTCTAGGTAAGAATATTAACTGGCAGACGTTTTCATATATTGATAAATCGATAGAGGATGAATCGGCGATGTTGTTACTGAGGCCGGCTCAAAGGCCGGTTACTGTATAAAAATCAACACGTTTGTTTATTTGAGCGACGCATAACGAGCGAGATGCCTCGCCGAGGCGGCACCTATGAAAATATTACGACTTACAATATTTGCTTTACCGCTCCACTACTTTGATAACTAGAAGTATTTATTATTATTATTTATTTATCAAAGACTAAAAGAAAATTACATATATTAAAAATTAATTAATCTAAGCGACGAGGTTCTGCTCGGTAAAAAAACTACAAAGCCTCGAGCAGAAACGCAAGGTATGCGTCTCTATGTTTTTTATTGTCGGCGAGTGTGTTTAGGTGTTCCAAGAATTTCGTCTCCTCCTCAACAACCTCAGCAAACCGTACAGGTTGTCCTGTTCATTCCTTTGCAATCGATTTGCCATATTCGCACAAACCGCTTCACAAACTTTTTATCATTCGCATTGCAAACATCTGGAATACTTTACTTGGATGATTTAATTCCCTCCTGCCCTTTTTTCTATCGGACTGCCAGGGCGAAACGATCGACATCGTTTTATGGTTGATATCCCGAAAACCCGTACGAAGCGCTATGATTCCACATTTATTGTGCGAACTGCTAGTCTGTGGAATTCGCTGCCTGAATGGGTTTTCCTCGTCAGTTACAATCTGGGTGTCTTCAAGCGTGCTCTATCGTAGGCCGCATCGTAGCTTAACATCAGGCGAGATGACGCCCAAGCGCAAGCCTATCTACTATAAAAAAAAAACTTGCAGTTCTATTTGTGAACTCATACAATCTAAAATAAGCGTGACGCTTACCATCAGGCGAGCTACTTGCTCGTCTCGACATGCAATGAAAAAATTATATGTATCTTGGACGCATGATTCACCTTAGATCTATAATTTTTTTAAACAATATGCCTTACTATATGCAGCTTAAATGGCTTCCATCCTAGCTTAAGCACAGATTTTCACGAACATGTTATACCGATGATAAAATTTGCAACAAATTATTGTGCAATGGGAAACGCGTTAAAGATATCTTTAGAATTTATATAACAATGTAAGAAATGGTTACAACTATGTATTTTCGTTTCAGGTAAAAGCTGGCACAATAAATTGCGCAGTTTCATCTTTGCATCTCTCGTAATAATATCGTCTCGCAATGACGCGTGACTGAGTCACCAAGACAAAGGCGAAGTCTGGATTGAAGGAAATTGTCACCAAAATGAAGAATTTGTGCGTGCATTGTTTTGGATATTTCCGATTCCATATTTTTATGTATTTCTGTGTGGCGGTGGCAATAATAGCCATTATATCGGTGATTTGCAAGTGTTGTAAGATGCAATACGACCAATACGTGTGGCGGAGCCTGCAGTATCAAAAGAGAAGGCAAGAAATGTCATCTCTACCTCATCGAGTCGTATAAGAATAGCAACAATGGCTAAATATGGTGCTAGGGTTATTGAGATTTATCCAAAGCTCGATATTATATATAATTTTTAAATAAAATACTAGTGGATGTTCTTTTTAATTTCCTCACAATCATTAACACGCAATATTACAAAACGTAGGAAATTTTGTCTCGTTTCTTCGTCATCATCATCAGCCCGAAGACGTCCATTGTTAAACACAGTTTTTTGTTCTCGTATCTTAGTTCCTTGTTATTTTTATTCTTCTCACGAATAAACGATTAATTAGTTTTGATTTGATGATGAATAAGAGCAAAGAGTATGCATCTTAAAGACATACTTTTTATTTCACTACACTACTAAGGTAAAGTTTGTTTGTAGGGATTAATTTCCGAACTAATGATCCGATAAAAAAACATACGAACTAATATTCAAAAGCTTTTTCGATAGAAAAAAAAAGTGTGTGCACCACCTAATACAGAAGTGAATACTTACTTCATTAAAGTTGACTATATCTATCTCGCTCCCTTAGTCGACTCGAGCCGACTTTACCTGAACGAGTATCTGAGCGTGACGGTCACGCGAGTTTAGCGCTTTTTCCCCATCCCAAAAAGTGCCCAACGTGCCTAAAGAAGTTGCACGTGCAAAAATAGAAATTCTATAGAAACTTACCATTACTGTTATACCTACCATACATAGGCTACATTTTGGTTACAACGCGGAGGAAGCTTCGGGCAATACCTAGTCAATAATAAATGAGCAATAAGTAGATCAATATAGACGGAAGCGACGGGTAAACAGTCGTCTCGCCATATGCGCAGACGCACGCTTGCGACATTATTGATGTGTATAAAACTTTCATCGGTTCATGACTTCAGAGGAACGTTGATGCGACTATACTTCCTAATCATCTGTTATCGAGTTTACTAGATAAGTAGGTACACCCAATAATCTAGTTTTGGCCATTCATGAAAGTTTTTTTCTGTCATCAAAGATATTTAAATTTATGGACTCCGCATTAGTCTCAGAAATTTCTAAACCAAAAGCAGACTTATTAAGGTAACCTGTGCATTAAGTCTACCTTTGTTGCAAACTACATTAAATGTTGTTATAACGACATAGGTTTTTAAATTATTTTTTTATAGTAGATAGGATTGCGCTTGGCCGCCATCTCGCCTGATGTTAAGCGACGATGCGGTCTACGATGGAGCACGCTTGCCTAAAAGAAACCGATTCACTCTCGACTTTAAAACACCCAGATTGTAACTAACGGGGAAAACCCATTCAGGCAGCGAATTCCACAGACTAGCAGTTCGCACAATAAATGTGGAATCATAGCGCTTCGTACGGGTTCTCGGAATATCAACCATAAAACGATGTTGATTTTTTGTGCCCGCCCTGGCGGTCAGATAGAAAAAAGGGCAGGAAGGAATTAAATCATGCAGATCTGATGCACATTCTCCGAAATGTATCCGATAAAAAAACCGATAGACCAGCAACTTTACGCCGATGCTCGAGACTAAGAAGCTTAGTCTGAACCAGGGATTCATTGCTGATGAGTCGCTTGGCACGTTTCTCAATAGACTCCAACGCCCCAAGCTGGTGCTTAGCTGATCCATCCCAAAGGTGAGAGCAGTACTACATGCACGACCGAACTTGTGCTTGGTACAGTGACAGCAACTGCTCCGACGTGAAGTACCGTCGTACCTTCGATAGGATACCCAGCTTTTTGGCAGCCATTTGAGCCTTGTTTTCAATATAGGAGCCAAAGTTGAGGGTAGGAGACAGAGCAACGCCCAAAAGCTCAAGCTGGTCAGTTATCGGAATGGATACATCCCGGAAAGTAGGAGCCAGTTGGAACGGCGTCCTTTAAATTAGGATTTAAATTAGTCATATCTAATACGACCTCAGTTTATATAGTCAAACCTTTTTCGTCAATTTTATATTAGACCCAATATCTATGTAATTGTAAATCAATAACTGTTATGCATTATCTAGATAGACAGGGGTGTTACGGCACAAAATAAATAGTCACTACTATAGAATTATTTACGTAAACACACAACAGCTAAGTAACCCCCCCAACCCCTAAAAAGTACTATTACAAGTCCGCTCACAATCACGAATGCTTAATCATAAAAGCTTCCCAGAGACGACCGATTCGGATTAACGAGAATAAACCTAGGAACCGATGCGGTGGTGGATAAGCAACCCCGTTAGCGATCTAACAATACATCTGGGCGCGATCGGTCGTTGGTCCCGCTACACCCGGTTCCTAGAAAGTAAGCGGACACAGTCTAAAATAGTCGCGGCCTCTTCCGAGAAGCGTGACTCACTCGGGACCGCCGCATCTGGACCGCACTATACATAGCGGTAATACTACGGTGCATTTAAAAATTGGATCAAGGAATGAACAGATCGTACCTAATTACGTCATGAGCAATTGGCTGTGTATAAGCATAGAGGTACAATTACTTAGTACATACCTCTATGGGTATAAGGCAGTTGTGAAGGAGTATTTTTGAGAACTTACAGCGAGCTTTAGAGGCTGCGTCAAAAGCTTACGATGGTATGGAATTTCAAAAAAATTAAGGCACCTTTTAACACTGAAGATTTGAGAAATGAGTTGAAAAATGAATAAATTTCATTGCAAGCTGCATGTCGTTTGAGAGTGAATGAACAAATTGTCGATATGTTTGAAGGTTTTTTACGTTGAAAAGTGTGCCAACTACTTAGTTTGACCAATCAATGCCACAGGCTTGTCATTAGGAGCTGAAAGAAGATAAAATCATACACAACGCAACGTACGATTATCTGATTAAGGCTGAACTGAAAATAAAATATTACTATTGACATGATTTAAGGCCTTTTGATCCAACTGTTTAAGTAAACAGGGGAATTAAGCAGATTGTGTACGAGTTTGGTACACTTTACAAATAACAACAACAACCCAAGTTATGGTAAACAACTTCAAATATAAACTCAACCAAGCGATTAGACACTAGTGAAAACTCTACAAAAGTACAATGACAAACAAGTACTAGTCCAAACAGATTTTATGCTAAAGGCAACTTACATGAGTTTGCGTGAATGTACTGAATACATTCCTTGAAACGATACATTTGATTCAAATATTAGTTCCGAAGTTAGAATTCTTCGGATTCTGGTCTGTTCAATCATCGCCCTCATAATGTTTGTTTCGAGAATTGGGCCCAGAACCTGCCTTCAAAAAATAAATGTGTCTGCGTGTCTGTTGTGGAGGAAAACTGGGAGTTTTCGAAGAATCGTTTTTGTTTATCTTATTTTTATGATGAATATTCTAATGTTGAGGAAGACAATTCCATTTTCCTTATGATGAACTGTGGATTGTTTTTTAACTTTTGCTTTGGGCCTTTATCGGGACTTGGCCAGGCGATTGGTGGAGGCGTCAGGTGTTCAGAATGCTGGCTTCTATTTCGCACAGTATTTGAGCATTGCCATTCAGCGTGGCAATGCCGCCAGCATTCTGGGGACCTCCACTAATGGTCTTTTAGTTTAAGTTTTTAGTTTGTATTTAGTTATTTTAAGTTTTAGTTTTTAGTTATTTACTTGAGTTTTCGTTAATTTTCTGTTTTTTAAGTTGTGCATAACAAAGAAAAAAACTTTCGCTCTGATAGACAAACATTAGCCTGATTGTATGACGCGCTTGACTTTTTTTTACAGATTTTTAAAGTGAATCAGCAAGTCTCAAAATACACAATAATATGAAAAAAATAGAGAATACGTACGCAAACAATCGAGAGTTATAGAATTTGGAATGCCACTGAGTTGTAAATTGTAAAACGTTGGAAGTGTAATTGAAATTTTAAAACAACGCAATGGAGTAAAGTGGTGACTCAATGTTGTGCATTCTGCAAAACGAAACGCATTAACGCCCCCTCACTGCATGTTTAATAAAAACGCATTTGTTACACTTAAACGTGGAGTGTTAATTAATGATTCCATATCACCTTCTTACACCACGAGGTCTAAAATATTTTACAGTAGGGGCAAGTATCCTTTTTGAAAGAAAGAGTACCAACGAAGGAGACTGAGAGAGAAATATAATAAGGAAAAAATTACAGTGAAATGACTATAGTACGCTAAAAGAGCAAGGCAAGGAAACAACTGATTTTGCAAGATTGATTTCATATTAGATTGTAATTTACGAAGTAAAAATGTATTTCAAAAATAACGACTATAGCGCTATCTCTTGACAATCTAGCTTTGGACCATCCTCTGATTTGTATATGGCAGTATACCACGTGGCCTAGTTACCAAAATGTTTTTTTTTAGATATATACATGTACATGGAGTAAAGTCTATAATTTTTTTATTTTGCAGTTTTTTAAGGATTTTGAATCCTCTATTGAGAATTATAGAAGATTGACTAATTTGTGGATGATCTTGCCACACAACAGATGATTTCGAAAACTGAATAATTTGTGAAACAAGTATGCCATAGGCTTTTACACCATGTCTCAGTCACACCATATTTTTTTTGCATCGATAAAAAGGGCACCCGGCATTGAAGTGTTGTAGGTCTAGATCCCCGTTTTCTTCATTGCAAAACCATACTTTCTGTATTTTGGTTCAATCAAACCCGAAGGCGAACACTATCTGCACAATAAACCAAAGACTCTGCGATGACTAAGCCGTTGATATTTGAAGAGGTATTCGCCGTTAAATGGCGACGCGACCGAAGATGTACTTCTCAGAACTGTTGCTGTTATGTAAGCGCACTATAAATTAATTCATGTTCGGGCTTCTAAATAGATGTGTCAAACACAGGATTAGATAACACGATAAGTTATGTACTAAACTGCAGTTCAAATTGCCACAGTACTTGCACAAATGCACACTGCTGTAAGGCGGAAGAACATTGCCACCCCGTTAATACCCGCCAACTTTAATAGTAATTAAATTTAAAACCGGGTCTTTTTGTTGGGACTCCCTTCCAGACGGAAATTGGTGGAACAAGACATCTAAGCTGAGAAGTCGTTGAGTCGGACTCTTTTTTAGGGTTCCGTACCTCAAAAGGATAAAACGGAACTCTTATAGGATCACTTTGTTGTCCGTCTGTTTATCAAACGTCCGATAAACTGACTGTTATATCAACTCCTAGCAGATGAGAAACGTCATGAGCGAAAATGAGACAAAGGAAAAATATGCTTTAAATTGTAACGCATATTTTTTTTATATTAAAAACTGACCACAGGAAATGGGTGAAATTCAATAAACGGGATTAATCCCCCAATTTTTCACCCTTGAGGGGGTTTTAAGTTTTTAAATTTAAATGAGATAAAACTCAAGGTCTATTCATAAAAAAAAACCATTAACTAGGTGCACAATTGGTAAAAAAAATCACGTAACATACACACACAAAATACGGTCGAATTAAGTATCTTCGTTTTTGAATTCGGTTAAAACAGGCTTATTTGAAGTATCTAGTATAGTATCTTATTTATTCGAGTAGGCGGTCAAACGCAAGTATCATAAAAAATAATTGAATATGACCGTAGATTTTTTTGCAGCCGCTAAAGTGCGGTTTTTGAGCAATTTTTAGTTTTGAACAACCATTCTTCAGCATACGCGCAACAGTGGAATGTCAGTTGTGAAGAATTTCTTTTGTCCTGAACTACAAATAAACAGCACCAGCCGAGTGACTCAGGATGGTCCAGGACTCTGGACATTTGTGATGCGTTACTCACGCTCTGCAATTAGTTTTATTGCTTAGGTTTAACTGCATTAGGATCGGATCAGCAGTTCATGTTTTCCGATAAGTAGTTAAGATTCTCTAACAGGGAGAAGTAAACTGTGGTGAGTCAGCAACTTGTCCTTGCCAAGGACTAAGCTACGCTTTTCAACGGTCAAAAAGATACACTATAATTTTTGTACATAGAGGCCAAAGTAATCAGACAACCAGGGCCCCGATTCTACTACACCGAATGTAATTTTTTATTTTTTTCATGAATTGCCTCAAAATGTTTTTTTTTTATACCTTATGTGTCATTAGTGTCAATTTTAGGGCAATTACCCAAAATTGAAACTTATGGCACTAAAAGTATAATAAAATTAAAAACTGTAATTTTGAGAAAATGCAAGAAAAAAAAAACAATTGGTTTAGTAGAATCGGAGCCCTGTTTGTTTGGCTTAAACGGATGCATCATTCGGATCTGCGCATCATTTAAAATTGAGCGCACACATTGGACTGTGTTACTTCACATTTCAGGGGCTACCTGTTTTAAGAGATTCTGTTTAGGTGATGCGAAAAGTTGCGCAACCGCAAACCGCACAGAAAAGAGATGTAAACAGAATGGAAGTCAGAAAGAAAATCTGTCGCCAGGCATTATGACAGAACCCTGATTGAACATTCTTATGTCAACGCGTCGAACTCCGCATCCAAAGAACTTGGACCTTACCTTTTTGGGTTACCTTTTAGGTCTCAAAGTTCTTTGTCTGCATCACAGTCGCTAACTAATTTCGAATTACTAACGTTTCGTTTATATATGGGTGCAACTGGCTACAACAAAATGTCTTGACAGCCGTTTTAATTTAAACAAAAAACTATTTTCTTTTCTGTAGCAAACCGTATGCGTTAAGGTTTACGTTTGCGTGATTTTCTGCACTGCGCTCTTTCGAGCCCGCGTTAAAAGGTAGCCGTAAGGCCCCAAGTGGTACAAAAGAAAAAATTACAAATACTGGCCTCTGATCTACTACTATATTTGACACAATAATGGTGCCCGATATCAACAGAGTACTCCAAGATAATAGTGCAAATTCACGAATGAAATTGCGACTCCGACCTAGCTGGAATCAAAAGTGCTTTATTTCAGCAAAATGGTTGAAAACTCAGTATTAACGTGTGAAACTGCGAGCCATAGCTAGTGCCAAATAAATTCTCCAGGCCAAAACGAGAAATAAACGGTTGAGTCAGAGAGCCGAGCATATCCTGCAACAGGACTGCTATTTGTGCCGCGTTACTCATCCGCTGCAATGATGCACTGGATCTATAAGAAGTTGTTCCGATAGACTGGTAACGGACCAGATTATGATGAGGTAAAAATAATGCCTATTGCATTATTAAAACTTTTAACTATTGCATTATTTTTACCTCATCATAATCAGCCTTTTAACAGTCCACTGCTGGACTTTTAGCCTACCCCCGAAAGGGTGATTGGGCCATATCCACCACGCTGGCCCAGTGCGGGTTGATGGATTCACATACGCCATTGAATTCCTTTTCCGTACGTATGCAGGTTTCCTCACGTTTTTTTTTCTTCACCGAAAAGCGAGTGGTAGAAAAATCCGTACATAATTTCCAAAGAGCTCATTGGTACGGACCCGGGGTTTGAACCCGCGACCTCTAGCTTTCAAGTCTAGCGGTCTCCCAAATGGGCTACCACTTTATGGAGCTATATACAGGGTTACGCATATAGACTGTACTATAAGCTAAAAGGAGGTCAATGTACTCATCATTATGAACAACTTTTAATACCAACCATAAAATGACGAGAAAAAGACAGCTGTTCCATACATTTTGTAGTGTCAATAACTGTTTTTTTTTGGAACTATTTCAGCTGATATTTTTAAGTAAAAGTAGCCTAATGATAATCATGTACAGTACATTTGTTACAAATAATATATAGCGGTTTTTGGTTGTGTATTTACACTTGGGGAAAGCATACCAAGGCATAATTTTGTCAGATGTTTCGTTATCATGCAACAATAGTCTTGTGTCGCACTTCCTACAGTTAGCGACCGACTGAAACGAAGTGAGCGCCGGCGCTCATTTTGTAATCTTCAAAAATGCGCTTCTTCTGGGCCCCTCCATTTTATTTTGGTCGAAGTATGGAGGTGGCTTATACCTACCTTAGATTACCTTATAGGCTACATTTTATCTTAAAAAATTTACGGTAAGGATAACGGTTGAAACCGCGGGACGCTGCTAGTTCTTAAATAAAGAAAACCGCATTTAAATCGGTCCAGCCGTTTTTGGAGAAAAAAGATATACACACAACCTCTTATACAAACGCATATATCTACTCCGTTCCATCTTAATAATGCACCTCTAATAAAAGCAAATAATGTCGTTAGAAAAACAGTGCAAGTCATAAATATTAAACAATTCCAGTCTTGAGTAATGAGTGCAACAGAGCATCTTTTATTCTGGTGTCAACTACAATTTGCACAATAATAATTTAACGACCGAAAATAAAGATCGATTCAGATTAGCGGGACCGCGTGATCGAGAGATAAATTGCACGCGTCATAGAACATTTTGTGAATCACGGCCGTATTACTATATTCCAAGGCACAGAAATAACATCGGCGTATGCATCGGTACCGCTCGTAATTTTTACAGCATTTCAAGTACCTACTCATCATTTTAAGAGCATAACAACAAGGTTTCTAATTTTGTTGGCAAGACAACTGCGTTTAAAAAACGGCACGGTTTCCTAGAAGTGTCTTGGTTTTTTTTTTGGCTAGTGTTTTGGAACCTTGCATTATAAAATGGGAGTTGAGTGGCGGGTGGCTTTTCACTTGGTAACAAGGTGACACACGATTATTTTTTCTTCGTTTTTTTTATTTTTGTTATTATAAATAGGCTTGCGCTTGGCCGCTAACTCGCCTGATGTTAATCGATGATGCGGCCTACGATGGAGAACGCTTGCCTAGAAGAAACCTATTCATACACCATTATCATTATTTTCAGCTCATAAGCTTTCTGCTTAACATGGCCTCTCCTTTTGTATGCCACTCCGGTTCTAAGCAAATCCTCGCGGTGTTCATATTGTTGAGACAAAGAGCTGGTAAAATTTCATTGACACCATCGAGATACAATACTGATAGACACAAAAGTGAAAAAAAAAAAACTAACCAAAACTCGGCGCACGCTACGCATTGCGCCGACTTTTTGGTTAGTTGTAAGGGAACCGCGATCCGACTACAACGTCGCGCGATGCTACGATGACAGCGGAGAAGCGATGTTGAACACTATGCAAGCGAAATAACATCTAAATTGGAGTAAATTTGGAATTGCAAACTATATAATTGACTAGCGGTCCGCCCCAGCTTTGCACGGGTATAGATTATAGCCTATGTCACCCGGGGATAGTGTAGGTTCCCGTCAGTGAAATAATTTTTCAAATCGGTTCAGTAGTTTCGGAGCCTATTTAATGTAAACAAACAAACAATCAAATCTTTCCTCTTTATAATATTAGTATAGATGAATAGGTATGTACGAGGCTCGGAAGATTTTTGACTGTTTTCTCTTAGAGATTGTTCCTCTATAGGGATTGTATCTCGATGATTGACACACAAAGATTAAAGTGAACAAGTATGACTTTAATATTGAAAGCGCGTGCAAACTTACCTGTTACTGTGTAGAAATATTTGTCGAATCCAGCAAAGTTCTTGACTCCTTCATACTCATCGATTGGTACGTCGATAAATTCCCACGCATTCTGAAAATCGTAAACACAAACATTCAGAATCAGACTCACTAAAAAAAAAACTTAAGAAAACACATTAACATGAGCAGAATGTGGGGATGTAATGCAAGATAAATTATGAGAAGCAAGAAAGTCATTCAAGCATAATAGATTATACTATACAAGGAAAATGTACATACATGCTAAATACGGGAAAAAAAACATAAATACATAGACATAAAATACAAATAAACATAAGTACATGTAGATAATTTTGTCAGGTCACCCATACCGGAACAAGGATACATTAGAGATTAATGGTTATTTATCTTTGGTTGTGAACTTACGGGATCCACTTCAATCTCTAGGGGAGTTTGGTAACTGGCATCGGCCGGCCTTCGGGGCTCGTTTCCATTGACTTCCCCGGCGGGAGACATGGGGCTATTAGCAGCGCTCAATCTGTCGCAATAGTTCTGATTGTAGTCCTCTTTTCTAGAGTTGACGGTGCTAGTGACAGACGGGCTTCGTGCCGGAGAGTATCGGTCTATATCTATGTGCCTGGGATTCATATTTCCGATGTTGTAGTTATGAATCGGGGATAATCTGCGAGGTGAGGAGCTTTCACTGAACACGTGAGGGCTCACAACTTGCAACGAATCCTGCAGAGTGGAGATACTGCCTTCGCTCGGGACGTAAGTCGACGGCACAGGTGAGCTAGAGGTCCTTTCGATAGCGACAGGAGACCGTCCTGCTTCAAGCTCCGTGAACTGCTTTGGGATTCTGACGGGTCCTATTCTCGGGGTCGCATTAGCGTCCGCTTCGTCTCTGTACACAGCCGCGGTTCTAGGATGCGCCTCGGCGGCCATTTTGGTCTGCAGTCTACTCACTTGAGTCTCGACGTAGCTGGGGCGCGGGCGGGGAAGTGTTTCCGGGCCGGCGGTGTCGGTGTAGTGTGTGGGTACTTGGGGCAGCAGGCTGTCAGTATCCGGCAGACTGTCGTGCGAGTAGGTCGTGTAATCGTCGTCTGAGCATTCAGAGACGTCAACCTCGCAGTCATCGTAGTTGATGGGCGTGTCTGCGCCAGGGAACAACTCGCACAGGGCTGACATTATATCCATCACCTGGAATTACATATTTCCTTAAAAGTAGTGCCAAAAAGGTTGAGATTCTCATCTAATACTAGCTGCGCCCCGCGGTTTCACCCGCGTAGTGATGAAGCTGATGAAAAGATGTCCGTCTCCTGGTTGTAAGCTACCTCCCCACCAATTTTCAGCCAAATTAGTTCAGCCGTTCCTGAGTAATAAATAGTGTAACTAACACGACTTTCTTTTACATATATATATATATATAGATTATATCTATTTAAAACTTCAATATTGGGAATCTATCACATATACATATTTGGACGTGACTTTATGTATGGAGTAGTAACTTGAACATTGCTTTCAAACAATAACAGTTATAAGCAGAGGAAGTCGAAGTGATGTTTTAACGGTTCAATCACAAAACATGGGCCGAGACGGAGTCAGGCAGGCAGGGACTTGACAAAGTTCATAAATATTGGTACAGCCGTTTAGTTGTGAAAAGGTAACAGACCAGAGTTTCACACCACGCTTTGACTTGATTTTCCAGTTCTGTCATACTTTTCCAGGGGAGAGCATTATCGGAAAAGCATTCTAGACATAGAATGCTTTTCCAATAATGCTTCAATATTAAATTTCATCAAGAACAGTCCAGCCAATTTGTCGTAAAAAGGTCACAAACAGATAAGACAGGCGAACAGAGATACTTTTATTTTTTATTTACCTATACAGAGTTACACAGAATGCTGGTCATTGTAATCATCATTATGAACAACTTGATGTGCGATCTTAATTTTTAAGTGAGACTAAACTGATTGAAATTAAACACTTAACGGATTTTAAATATTCTTCTATTTAACTTGCTATTGCTTCTATTTAACATTATATTAATTCTTGACGTTTCAAACACTTTGCACTGTCTTTGGTCACAGGTAGACTAGATCACAGATGTCTATAGAAATCTTATGAAATTATTTACTATTACCGCCAATGACAATATAACCACTTGGCTGCTCATCCTTTACCCCGCCGTAAGCCAAAGGTTCTAAATTCTCAACCTAAACTATTTCGAGTGGGACAATCCTAGATGTGAATTGAATAAATGACTTTTGAGTCTCCAATCACAAGCTGTCCCCCGCGACCGACGTGGCTGAATTTTGCAAAAGGGAAGTTTGACTACATATGCGATCAAGTGGTTATATTATCTTTAATTACCGCCAATGATTTTTAGTTAAATCATTCCCTATCTACGTAGTAGTCGCTCATGGTGTCCAGAGGTCTTGCAGTTCTGCACCGGGCTTGAGTTTTTGTTTGTTTTGAAATAAAACAATATCTATTTAAGTATGTATTTAATAACATATGTATATCAATCTCTGGCAGCCATTTTACAAGCTTTGCTTAGTTGGGGTTAGTACTTAGATGAGGTTAGATGACCGTGTGTGCAAAAATTTCCCAAATCTATCTATCTATATATATAAAAATGAATTCCCATATACCTACCTTGGTCACGCCATAACTTGAGAACGACTTTACCGATTTAATTCATCTTTTTTTTTAAGTTATTTAATACGTTGTTCTTATAGAAATAAAAATTAAGAAAATTGCGCAGATAATTGAAAAATTTCAGATAACCTAACGATTTTAACTTCGGGCGTTAGACAGTTCTGAGACAGGACAATGTCTGTTGGGTCAGCCAGTATTTATTATTATTTATTTATTATACACGCGATCAAATCCGTTAAATGTTTTTGCTTTAAATGTGTTGCGTTTGTGCTAATCATTAACATAAACTGTTTTTTTCGCTATTTCAGTTCATCAGTAGTTCAAAATGATGATTACTATGACCTTGTTTCGGCTTATTTATCATATAGGGTTATGATATAAATATATATGATAGATATATGATGATAGATATGAATATGGTGGGAACCATTATGTGTAACCCTATATGATATAAATGTGAAGTGCGACGATTCTGATAACCATACCTTAGCCATGCTGGGTCTCTCTGCAGGGTCTTTGTGCCAACATTGTGTCATCAGTCGCTCTATTGGCTCCGGACACCCCTCTATTAGATTAGGTCTTTGACCTGGAATTTGGCACACAAAGCACAATTAACTTTTGCATTGTAAATATTTTTAGCAACAGTTCTGTAGGCGTACTCCCGTCTTAGCCCGATTAAATATAGGCTCTCAAACAAATGCCATACTAATTGTGGCTTTAGGTAATATTGAATTATTGATTTTGACTTGTCACACATTATTAATAATTAACAGGAACATAAATATAATTATTTCTTTTTCATCAGGCGAGGAGGCGGTCAAGCGCAAGTCTATTATATAATTTAAGAAAATAGGGAGATGAATTTCATAATTCTAGATGGTACTAAGCTCTTATAGGCAAGTGCAATGCTTACTATCAGGCGAGGTACTTGCTCGTCTTGTCACACAGTTGCTTAAGCGATGAACAACACTTGCCTAGAAGAAACCGATTCACTTGTGATTTGAAGACGCCCAGACTGTAACTATCGGGGAATATATTCAGGCAGCGCATTCCAGACTAGCAGTTCGCACAATAAAACTGGAATAATAACGCTGTGTACGAGTTTCCGGAATATCAACCATGAAGCATTAGGGAATCGTTACTGCCTCTTAGCACGTTTCTTAATGCACTTCAACGCCCAAAGCTGGTACTTAGCTGATGAATTCCAAGGGTGCATACAGTACTCCATGCACAATTGCACTTGTTCAGTGAAAGCATCTGTTCTGAAGTGAAGTACCGTCGCACCTTTGATAGAATAACTAGCCTAGCCTGTCTAAAGCGGAATAAACGGAAGTTAAGCGCTATTTGTTTAAGAACTTACATTGAATCGTGCGAAGAGATGGCAGAAGCCTACCTTTTCGAATCACAGAGGTTAAAATTTGATACACAACGACTTTTAAATTCACAAAAAAATTTGGTTTTGCAAAAACCCTTAGCAAGGATAAATTAAAATATATGTTTAATATGAGATTTGAAGATGTGTGAACTCAAACAAAACTGCCAGTTAAATGAACGACCATGGTTTAGATCTCAAAGTATGACTCATATAAATGTTATGATATCATATTTTACCGAGAAGTGACTCTGATGCCTCAATTAAGTATCAGGTAGATGGTAGGGTGTTATCAATAATCTGCAACAGGTGATGTAGGATATCAATAACAATGGTTTTATTATATTTATGAGATCACTGGTCAGAATTATAGAAATTAATGTTTTTTTATTTTTATTTTTTATTTACATTGTGACAGGCTGCACAAAATTGCTCTGGAGTGGTAAAGGTTAATATATAAAGGGTTATTATGGTTTGAGTCCTACAGTGTACTACAAACTATAGTTATGTTAATTAGATACTTTCATTTTTAAGGCATCCCCGGACATCTATTGATGTCCGGGATGTCTGGACACCAGTGCAGGTGGGTAATTCCAGTACCTGCGAAATTATTTCTGTCACCTGTCACTTTAATTCAGATTGACATAAGTGCAACGGAGACAGAAACAGTATCGCATGATAAATAGTACCAGTGTTTGTTGCCTCATATTGAAAAAGAATGGTGCTTTATAGTTAATAGACAGCAATTGTATATTATGTAATTAGTGAATAAATAATTTAAAGCGAGGGCCATACATGAATCACGAGCGTAGTGAGTGATTCAAGTGTTAGAATACTGAGCGAAGCGAGTGATTCATGGCCCTCAATATAAATCAGTGTTATTCAAGAGTTGCATACTATACTTTATACCATGACTACGAGAAAAAGAAAGATTTAAGGAGTTTGTATAGTATTTTTTGCACAAGGAGGTTGTATAGCATTGAGATGGAGGTCAAATATATTGGTGTGTTCTAAATTCAAACACCAAAATAATTATTAAAAGTGCTTTTTATTCACTGAAAACAGTGAATAAAATAAGCTTTTTAGAGGTGAATTGGTATAAAATATATTTTTATTGTATACCTGTGTGCACAGCCCACATTATCCTATATGCTGACCCTCCTTCTTCAAACGGCTTCCTTCTAGATAAAACCTCCCATAGTATGATACCCCACGAGAAGACATCACATTTCTCTGTATATGTTGAACCTTCAAATACCTGAAATGAGTAAATTAAAACTAAATACATAAAAGAGCTGATAAACTCAACTAAACAAATTTTCTTGAATCATGGCTTCTTAGCTAAACTCTGGATTAAGTCACCTTTCAAACAACAAAAAATACTAAATGAAAATCGGTTCAGCCATTTGGGAACTAAGATGCCACAGACATATAGATACACATGTTAAACATATAACACATTTTATTTATATTACACGGGAATTACTCACGTAAGATTAAGCCGCTTACCCCTATTTTTTTATGTTTACTCATATTTTTAAGTTACAATCCAGATCTGAACCGATAATAGATATAATGTTTTGTGAGATTGTAATTTGTGTTGTGTATATAATAAAATTAATAAATAAATAAAATGTGTGAAAACCATGTCAGTTTAATAAAATATAACATCTTTTTACATTGGATTCTTTTTTAAATTCTTTATTTACTTTGGGGAGTTTTGCCAACAATGACGTGTCATGTCGGACCCATGTGTTTGTTCAGCCATTTGAAGATTACAAGTTCTTTTATCGGAGGTTTAAATATTATTTTAAATTTGTACTCGTAAATATATATAGATATGAGTGAGTATCGTAGGATGAATTGGTACCAACACAAAATTATTTACAGTGCACATAACACACACACACACACCACACCATCTGCCATTAAATGTCCACTGCTGAACAAGGCCTCCCTCTTAGAGAGGGGTGTTGCCATAATCCCCACGCTTGGCAGGCGGTTTGGAGATCGCAGTATGTTCACCGTGTACACACACAGTAACACACACATCAATGACACAATACACATAACATCAATGACTAATTCAGAGAACAAATTTATTTAATAGAAAAAAATATATACATATTTTTTTGTCATAATAGGTATTAAGCCAACTTACCTCAGGTGCCATCCAAGCAGCACTTCCTTTGTTATTAGTCATGTATGTAGCCTTATCGGCGGCAGTCCCAAAATCACATATTTTTAGCCTCACACCACCCCCAACTAACAATAAATTTGGTGGTTTCAAGTCCCTGTGTATTAGTGGCTTTGGTTTCATTGAATGGAGATATGCTACTCCCTGAAATTAGATAAAATTAGGATAGTATCAAACTTTGTGCCTTGAAGACTATTCAGATTATTCTGTAATGTAGCAATATTTTATTACGAAGGTCATGTAAACAATAATATGTAAAGTTGACTAGAGAAAATAAAATAACCATTGAACTGGGATAAAAGGTAAATGATGCAATAAAACAAGGCACCAATTATGGCATTACCCTTATCTTAGCATACCAATATTTTTTTTTGGTAAAGACATGAGAAGAAAATAACCTATTGTAGGTACCTCAGCGCATTGTCGTGCCCAGCTCATAGCGTGAGCAGCTGTGTACTTAGGTTTAGGGCGGTTGTGCAGGACATTGTACAAGGAGCCTCCCTCTGCATACTCCATCACCAGGCAGACATGGGCGCCCTTCGTGCACGCCCCGAACAACCGCACGATGTTCGGGTGAGACACGCGAGACAGCTGACGCACTTCTATTGAAAACTCCTGCTTCTCAGCCTCCGAATTTATGTGTTTCACCGCAACAAACGTGTTTCGCCATAGACCTTTCCATACTGCTCCGAACGCGCCTTTCCCTACGAACTACAAAAACAATCACTTTATAACACAATATTTCTAACGTAGGTCAAATGATAATAGAAATACACCAATAACGCAATATTTACCGATAATTCTTGTATTTCACTGTAATCTATCTCCTCGACAAATGTCTGCTGAACAGGCGAGTCTTGCACATTAGACGCCATCGGTACACTTGTTATCACATTATCAAAATGACTAGCAGTAATAAATTAACACTATTTACTAAAACCTTACTAATTTTCTTTACAAATAAGTAAAAAATGGTTATCTTAAATTTCTCAGTATTGTTTGGCAGGGAAAAGCAACTGCGACAAGGCCGCCATCTTTGAAACAATTTTTTAAAAATTAATTATTTTTATGACCATTAGTACGGAGTCCTTCAGTCTGAATAATGAGCCAGTTTACTTGGTATTAAATAGCGTGAAACAAGGCATAGTCACAGAGTAACGAAGTAAATCACGTGCAAGTCCAAGTCAAGCCCTAGTAAAGTGGTGTAGAGTTTAATAAAGGCTTCTGAGGAATGTTGTGAATATGTATCACGAAAATACATGTTTCACCTCATTATATCACTAGGTAGTAGATCTGTGCAATAAAACGACGTTTTTTCACGTTTGCGCCAAAACTTTTTTTGAAACTTTATTTTTGTTAAAATTTTCATGACCCTGGATTCAATGTCCTTTAGTCGTAATATTAACCAGTTTACTTATTATTATTATTAGCGTCAAACAAGTCATAGTCTCAATCAGAGACAAGCAAAGTAAGTCACGGTCAAGTCAAACTCATGCCCCTGTAAAGTGGTGGAGACTTTACAAGAGGCTCCTTTATAATTACTTTTTTCACCATACACAATTTTAGGAAAATAATCCATTTACAATGAAAACACCATTAGCTTTGTTTGATATGATTAAATTATTTTAAACTTGTACATAAGGTATTCTGAGCTTTATTTTTTACTATTTTAGAACATAAGCACTCATCGCCATCGAGAAAATATATTATGTACCTGCTAGTATGTACCTACCTATATTTATATATATTTTCTCGACGCTGTTACCTATCGCTAACAAAAAAAAATATCGAGGCTTATCGCACTTAACTACCTACTCATAACAAAGATGAGTTTAACTGACAGAAAAAAAAACAATGTTTGTTTAATTAAATTGTAACAACTACACAACTAAAAGTTCTTAGATTAGATTACTAAAGTATATTTAACTTAGGTTGTAGTATTTATAACTACGTTTTAACTAACTTCTCAAGAGAGGTTCTCAGTTCAACCCGTATTTTTTTAAATTAATAAAACCAACTAGGTAACTAGGTACAACGTTTTTAAGGTGTTTATTTAGGTAGGTACCTATATCACAAGGGAATTACTCACGTAAGATTCTCCGACTAGGTATATATAGTTTCAACCGCATTAGGTGGTTTTTAGGGTTCCTTACCCAAAGGGTGTAATCGGAACTCTATTAGTTTAGCAGTGAACAATTTATATGGCATAGTAAAATTATATTTTTACTATGCACTAGATACCTATGTGGTGTGGTGTACGGAACTTCAGTGCGTGAGTCCGACTCGCACTTGGCCAGCTTTTAGCGGCATTCTGTACGTACTTATCAATAAAGTTATGTATTTAATAAATCACCCATTGAACGTAGTATAAGTAAAAGATCGTTGAAATCACCCCTTTCGACTTAGATACCTAGGTACCAAGGTACCATGTAGGTACGACTAAGCATTTACTTCCATGTGAATAAATAGTAGGTATATAAAAAAGATGAAGGAAGAGTTAGGGCTATTAGGGCATAAATTTAGGGTACAGTACGACATAAAATAGTAGAAATGGACCTAACATTTTAATATGTCAAACGTCAGCGTAAAATCCATATTAAATACTTATTTGTCGTGCGCTGGTAGGTACTAGGTAGGTACCTATTCGGATTTTCTACTGAACCAGTGTTCAATGTAGGTACCTCTAAAGCTGTCTTCTTTATTTGCGATAGTGCGGCATCCTGATTATTTCCTATTCGTTTAGGTATGTCGCACTTTACCTGCCTACCTAAATATAGCCTCCGTTATTTGAATGATGCTAGGTCGTCTTGGTTTGGTATTTTTGTTCGTCATAAGTAAAATAATGTTTCGACTCTTCTTTACTTCGGCTTTGTTCTTTAGCACCAAGACTCATCGGTTTTTTCTGACGATGCATCATCGTACTCGTCTAATAACTCGTAAGCCTCTTTACTTTTGAACAGCAAAGCGAAATCTTTGGGAGTTTCACCCCTTACATTTTTTACATTGGTTTTGGCGCCGAGTTCAATGAGTTTCGATATGAGTAGGCAGTTGTTGTCCATGGCAGCGATGTGAAGGGCCTGCCGCCCTCCTGGTGCTTCAGGGTCGTTGACAACAGCGCCTCTCTTCACCAGTAGTTCCAGTAACCGTTCATCTTCGTAGGTCGGTGTGCACATCGCTACGAATTCTGAAATATGAATCAACTTATTGTAAGTATCTTTACCACCTTAATCTTGGGGTGTAAGTAGTATTTTTTTATCGCGGATAAGTCCTTGACCACCTACTCGCCTGTTGGTAAGCGACGATGTGGTCGAGGAACACGCAGACATAGAAGATACCTATTCACTCTGGCCTTAAAAAGTAGTACTTACCTACTTGTAGGTAGGTATAGTCTCAGTCTGATCTTCCTTGGTATAGTTGAACAAAGAACAATGCGTGCGCCTGCTTAAAATGGCTTGCGCCCCCGTCAGCCATCTTGGAGTCATCTTGAGCGCGGTAATCATCTTGGAGGGTCCCGGCCGCACCGGACCACAGCGGGCGTTTGAGGCGCCGCAAAGCACTCACGCCCTTGAAACCAACTTCCCTGGGAACAGTCCTTCCCCAGAGCCCAGCCTCGGCAACGTGTTACCTCGACGCCAACTCCTTACCCCTCCTACTATAGGGGGGGAGGGGGGGGGGGGGAGACGAACCGATGATGATGATGATGACCCGACCCGCGCCACCTCGCTTGACAAGTTTAGCTGTTTCTTCACGGAGTAAAAACGCGAGTGTACCTAATAATATTTACTAAAATACCTAGGCGATTTCCAAAATTAGGTAGATAAATCATAGTTGGTAGGTATGTACCTACTTACCTATAGGTACCCACTTACGTTAACTGTTGGCCTTTTGGAAAACTCAGAGTCACACAGCGGGCAATGGTTGCTCGGAGTTTCTTTGCGCGATACAATCCGAAACGTGGATATTCGCCAAAGAACCAGAGTCACCGACATAGCTGTTAAATTTGCAAGTTGAAGTGGCAATGGGCAGGCCACATCGTTCGAAGAACCGATAACCGATGGGGAAGAAAGGTTCTTGAGTGGACACCACGAACCGGAAGACGCAGCGTAGGCAGGCTCCCCCTAGATGGACCGACGACATTGTGAGAGTCGCTGGCATCCAGTGGATGCAAAAGGCAGGCTGTCGTTCAGTGTGGAGGTTAAAGGGGGAGGCCTATGTTCAGCACTGGACGTCTTCTGGCTGATGATGATTTACTTACGTATTTCTACTTCTACTATACCTACACTTACCTATACCTACGTAGGTTTAATAAAACCCCATATCAGACAAACAATAGGGAGATATGCCTTAGTACAATTATTATAGTTTGTGTTCAAATGTCTCTATTTTTCATAATTTCTTTTCACTACATTGTTGAACGCAAGCCTCTTATTAAAAAAAATGCAACTGTAAGTTCGGCTCATTCTTTTTCACGCACACCAAGAAACTTGTAGCGTCCGACACCAATAACCATAGCTATCAGATGCAATGGGCTACAAGGTCGACTTCGACTGAAGGCTTCAAGCCTGCGCATCTGGCACGCCACCTTACCAATATCTCCTTTGTATGTCTGATCTGAGATTATAACAAAGTAAAGAATACAAAATATTAGCAGACTAAAATATACATAGCGGAGTAGGTACCTACCTAACTAATAGTACGTTGACCCCATTGAGATAATGTTGACCCAGAATAGATAGGTAAGTACCTACATACTTATGTAGGTATATGCATTTAACCACGGAACATCATCGAGATACAATAGTATATAATAGAGTCACAATGGTGCCAAAAAAAAATCCGAACCAAAACTCGGCGCACGCTTCGAACTGCGCCGACTTTTGGTTAGTTACAAGGTAACCGCGATCCGACTACAACGTCGCCGCGCGATGCCAGAGCTACGATGACAAAGCGGACAACTAACGTTGAACACTATGCAAGCGATATAACGTCTAAATTGGAGAAAATGTGGCATTGTGAACTATATAATTGACGCAATGTATGTACAAACTACAATGACGCTCGGACGTTTTTTGACTGTTTTCAATGAGAAACTGTAAATAAATAAAATAAATAAATATTCGGGACATTTTTGCATACACGGTCATCTGACCCCAGCCAGACTGAGCAAAGCTTGTGATATGGCTGCCAGAGACTGATATACATATATTAGTTTTATATAGAGACTTAAATAGATATTAACAACCAGATATAGAACTAACACAAATGTTCATCACATAAATGTTTGTCCTGGGTGGGAATCGAACCCACGCCCCCAAGTTCAAAAATTAGGTTCACTACCAACTGGACCAACGGGCTATCAAATTGGACAAACGATGGTCCAATCCGTGGTCTCCATTCGAGAACCTTTCGACCCCATCGGCAAATACTTATGTTCAAGTATAATATCAAATTGTGACTCTATAGGAATTGTATCTCGATGCGGACCATACTTATTTGTGATACTCACGTATGAACAGTCCCGTATCTATAGGACCGACGCGCGGTAAAATGGACGCTCCGTGATCGAACAAAAGATTTGCAACTGCCCGCGTCGGACTGGAATGGAATCATGTAATTGGAAAGGTTAGTAATGGAATGATTGCAGGGACTGACCACGCGATCGTCTAGCTACTGATTTAAATGAATGTTATCCTATGCAGCTATTGACTTAGTAGGTATTTACGTAAGAAATAATAGGCAAATACTTATCATCATCAGCCGTAGGACGTCCACTGCTGGACATAGGCCTCACCCATCGATCTCCAAAAGGGCCGGTTGGAAGCGGCCTGCATCCAGCGTTTCCCTGCGGTCTCTTTTAGATCGTCTGTCCAACTTGTGGGTGGACGTCCTACGCTGCGCTTACCTACCAGTCCGTGGTCTCCATTCGAAAACCTTTCGGCCCCATCGGCAAATACTTATGCTCAAGTATAATTCTAATATCAATGACACATTACTTATAGTGATTTTAGAAATCTATGTCATACAAAAATATGAACTTAGATCTACTGAGTCTCACTAAGTTTACGATTAGTTCTCACAAATCGTTGACAACTAAACCCGCCTAATAAAAGTAAACTAAGTAGGTACCTACGTACACACAGGCAAATATTTGACTAACTAAGGCTAGTAAGCAAACACAAATACTACTCAGTAACTAAATAATAGTTAGTAAGTAAACACAGATGCTAATTAGTAACTAATTGAAGTTACTAAGTAAACACAGATGCTACTAAATAATTTACTTAGGCTACTAAGCACACACAGATGCTACTAATTAACTGAGGTTACTGAGTATACACAGATGCTACTAAATAATTATAACTTACGCTAACAGATGCTACTGAGGTTACTAAGTATTATACAAATAGATGTTACTCAGTATCTAAGCTACTAAGTAAACATAGGTATATGCTCCTAGTAACTAACTTACCGAAGTAACTAACTAAACAAAGATGCTACTAATTAACTAAATGAGGTTACATAGTAAGGTATGTACCCAGATGCTATTCAGTAACTAACTGATGTTACTAAGTAAACACAGATGCTACTATGTAATGTAACTAATTGAAGTTACTAAGCAAACACAGATGCTACTAAATAATTGTAACTTACACTAACATATGCTACTGAGGTTACTAAGTAGGTATTATAAGTACCTACATAGGTGTTACTCAGTATCTGAGGTTGCTAAGTAAACACACATGATCCTAGTAACTCTCATGTATATAGTATCTATGCTAGTAACTAACTGAAGTTATTAAGTAAACAGAGATGCTACTGAACAACTGAGTTTACTAAGTGTACACAGGTGCTACTTAGATACTAAATAACTAAGGTTACCAAGTAAACAGAACTGCGCACAGTAGAAAGTTTAATTAAAAATTTAAAGAATTTTCAACTTTTACACAATATTAATAGAATAGAATGCTCACTTTCTCATTAAACACAGCGATAAGGGTGTCATGCCCAAATTATCCTTTACGTCAGGGCAGATGCCTGCAGCCAGGAGCAATTGTATTGAACGTTGGTTCCCATAACACACGGCTAAATGTAGAGCAGACCTTCCGAGGTGATCCTTTTGATGTATGTTCGTTTCTTTTAGACTAAAACAATCATCATCATTATCAATCTATCATGTTTCCACTGCTGGGACACATTTCTTTTCTCAAAGAGAAGGGATGGTCCCTTATCCAACATGCTGGCCCAGTGCATGTTGGTGAATGTCTTGTCTCCCAACGTCTGAGGTTCTTGGACATATTGGTTTCCTCGTGATGTTTTCCTTCATCGTTGAATAGCATCAAAACTGCACATAAGTTGGTGCAGGGCCAAGGATAGTACCGATTGCCGTCAGATAGTAAAACTTACATTCTACCACCCGGCCACCATCACTCTTGCTATCAGACTAAAACAACGTAGATATAAGAGTACCTAACGTACACTAGGCCCATTTTTTAGGTAGGTGAAAGATTTTTCAATTGCTCTGATAGTTGCAATAAAACTTTGGTAAACAATATGAAAATATTTTACTTCATTAAAACTCGCGTGAGGATTCATTATAAACTTATATACTTTTTATATTGAGATCTATACAAAAACTGTGTTTCATGCATTTATCTAAATAACTATAGAAGTTAGGATAGAATTAGGATTAACGGACAGGCGGACAGACGGACGGACAGAACGAACTTATAAGGGTTCCTTGTAGTACGACGGAACCCAAAAAAAATACTGATTAATAACATAGGTACCTACTAACTTTAGTAACTCCTCCAAGCGCTTATCATCTCCAAGCTCTGCTGCTTCCAATAAGGCATTGTCAGAATGGAGATAGTTAACAGCTTGTCTCAGTTCCTCATTTCTTTCATCATATGATTTATCGGAGTTCGATGAGAGATTTATAGACCTTGGCGATCCCGGAAAGGACGGTATGTTTGCGTCTAAGGCTGTCTCCGATATTTCTGTCAACACAATTTTGAAATTTATCTTCTGGAGCCAAACTGTAATTTTATGGATGACTATTTAAACGTAGGGTCTTATAATTTTATTATGTGGATAAATTAAAACGCTGAATGAAGACCACGAATTCTGATCACATTCGCTAGGTTTTTGAACATAAGGCTGGAGCAACTAGATGGTAACAGATAAATTTACTTCAATGAAATATTAAAAGAAAATGTTTTCTTTCACATTTTTGCAATGTTATTGCAGCTTTCGAGCAAATGTTAATAAATGCTTGCATCGCGCTTATGAGCCTATATATTTTAAACGGTCCATCCTTGAACAACAATTAATTGTGCCACAATATTTTGTGGCTACACATCAGACGTATTCGCACTACGCAATCCGGGGAAACAATACAAACCCAGCAACACACGATTCATGCTCTTTTTTACTACGTCTCATTGACGGAGTTGTGAAGCATCTGCACAAAAGCTATATCAGCAAAGAGTTGAAGTTAAATCAACTCAGCTTTTTATACCTACCTTGTAACTTGAAATGTGCGTAGGTAGGTAGTTAAAACAATACATTAATAAGTAATGCCATTAATTTTAATAGAAATCTATTTAAATATCACATTCTCAACAATTTATTCTTAAACACTTTTGCATTAGCATACTCCTTATGGGTAAAGGCCATTCGCATCGCGTTAAAAATCTATTCTGGTTCATCTTCTTTATACTCCAATTTAGAAGGTAAATCACTAGTGGAATTCGAAGGAAATGAGCAAAATTGTTCGCCTTCGACTATTGTCTCCATTTTAGGCACATCTTCTAGCAAGGAAGATTTCTTTTTAGTCGACAATATCGTGCCTTCCAAGTCTGAATGTGCATCTTTATTTCGAAGGTAAGACACGACAATCGATTCTTCCTCTTCCTCTCTCTCATCGACCGGTATTTCATTTTCACTTTGTAGATTTATATCTATTACTTGCAATTCATCGCTGGAATCTGAACGCTTGAACGATAACGCTATATTATTCCGGAAATCTCTACTGGTCGAAGGCATGTCAATAGGTTGGACGTTCTTGTTATAATGTTTTCTCGGTATTGGTTCACTGATTTTTTTTTCATCAATGAGTAGTTCCTTGGAACTGGGGCTACTGACGCAGCTAGAGTCCACAAGAACAAATACCGGTTCTCTGTCTTTAAGCTGGAATGTGCCGTCAGAGGTAGACAGCGACTCCAAGTAGTCTTCACTGTAAAGAGTAAACGACTTGAAAGCGTTGACCAATTTTTCACTGTTAGCCGTAATTTGGACTCGGATGGATGGGTCGTGCGTTTTCTGGTAAGAGCGAACTAGTTTGAATTGAGCGTTCGTGGAAGGACGCACTGCATTTACGCTTGATCAAATTATACCTCCTGTAAGTAACCGTTTGCGATTCGCGGTCGGAACGAAGGCTTCTTTGAATGTTCATCAGTTCCAAGATATGGGCAGGTAAATTTTGATGACAATAAATGTATCCCAAAAGGGTTATGAATAAATCACTCAGAAATCGTTTCATGAACATTCTAATATAGGAGAGTATACAAATAAATGAGTCATACGTCGACCGTGGTGAGACTTGTCCATCATTCAGTCGAAAGCTGCTTTCGGTAGACACAGCAACGTCTTTGTGAGACACTTCATTCGAATTCCTTACACTTATCAAATTATTACTTTGCCTTTTCTCATTCATAATATCAACATCAATAAAACTAGAATTAAATTATTTTTAGCTAATCTTGACAATGTTGACTTTACAGTTATTTTTTGTTTATTTTCTAAACTCATTAAGCCAGTGCGGGAACAACCTTTACGACTTAGCAAAAAGTTTTACCTATTGTTGTTTAGGATATATAGGAAATACTAAGGATTTAAGTAAATAAAAGTCAAATTCTAAGTTAATAAATTAATTGCTACTTTAATAATACACCGAGTTTATCATTTACACATAAGTTTATTTAATATTTAAAGACTAAGCATTAAAACATGAAGTTTAACTTCAAGATAATCTATTGAAGTTACATAAATAGTTTTCTATCAACTACAGAGACAATCGTTTATTTCATGTAACTAATTACATATTTTAGAAAAATATGCAGTAACCGAGGTAGAAGAGAAACAAATTAAAAAAAAAAACTTGTCGTTTAAAATTTGCTTACTACGACTTAGATTAGGCCATAAAATGTGTATGAAGAAAATTAAAGATATTTCACGTACAACAGTATTTTCGATTTAATTATATCTTCCCTATGTTTAGTTAATATCCGCTACAAACTGCGAATTAAATGCACGACTATCTCCCGCCCCATAAAAATGCCTATTAAGGCGTCCACCTGAAAACTGCTCAGCCTATTCGACGGCTGCTAGATAATATGATTGGTGGCAATCAAGGACTGTATGGATGGACGCCCGAAGTCGATAAACTTTTTACAGTATAAGCCGTCGGTACACTGGAACGTCTTGCTCTTGGACTCGAGGCGCAGAGCGAAGGAGCTCTGCCAACGTGTACAAATCATCACGGGGTCTGTAGTTGTTCTGCAGCATCATATTAGAGTCTGAACGCTTCCGCGCGACCATGAACCTCTTCATCTTATTCGCATACTGCCTCTTGCGACGAGCTTCTTCGTACCTCTGAGCAAGCTCATTGGGAGACATTTGGTTCATCGGGTACATCTCGGGGTAAGGCCTTGGAACAGCTACGCGGTTTTGCTCGGAGAAGTAAGAGTGGTGGGGGAAGTCTCTTTCCCGAGGAGCGATAACAACGGGCTCATTGTACCAAATGTCTCCATTTTCATCAACCTCGGGCTGGTCCTCTTCAGGGTTCACCCGTCCAAAGTAACGCTCAGCTGCCAACTGGTTGGCGTTCCACTCCTGCTTTCTTCGCTCTTGTGCCTCCCATAGGTTCAGTAGAGCGCGCACATCACCAGCACTGAGACCGGAATCACGCTTGCGACGTTCGGAGATGGGCCTAAACAAATGAAATGTAAGATATAAGCAAGATCACCAAACTCTAATTTAGAGGTAGGTGTTGTGCTGGTTTTATTTTAACCTGAAGTTCTTTTTATTGCCACCGGAGTTCTTGGTAGCAGTCTTGGCAGAAGCCGCTGCGCCGCCCACCTTTGTACTGCCGCGCTTGCGGCGATGAGTGTCGTGATCGTGACTCACCAATTCTATTGGCGAGAGATTATGTTCCTCGGGCCTAAAAAGTATAGCACAATTAATTTCGTCCGCCTATATTTAAACAGAAGGTGAATATATTTAAAAAAAGAATACTGACTTTAGGTTTTTCTTGCCAGATCCAGATTTGGTGGCGACTTTAGTGGCAGCTCCAGCGCCACCAACTTTAGTGCCACTGCCGCGCTTACGGCGCCTGGAGTCATATCCCGGAGATAAGCCTTCCATAGCTGGAGGCTCACCATACAGCTCTGGCCTCATGATGAGATTATCAAGTTCCCCATTGGATGAAGGGTTTTCGAACCGTTGTTCTGGTGATTGCTCAAAGCCTTCCGAATTACCTGTAAAATACCATTCCTCAAATCCCAAGTTTTGGGTTACGTAAACCGTAAGTAGGCGTTGGTGTGGGTCTATTACCTTCTTCGCTCAGAGCTAGAGGGTAGGGTTCCAGATCGTTTTTGTCACTCTTGTTGAGGAACAGAGATTGCGTATCATCTTTCGTTTGGTCCCAGTTTTCCGGCAATTCGCCAATCGGACCACCATCTGATAAAGTTTTAGTAAATTTAAATTGGTATATAGGTGACAAAAACATTTTATTATTATACTGAGGGGAGCAATACTACAATTATACTACCGAATAAATAATATTGAAATGTTTTTATCGTAATATCAGTTCGTATTTCATTTACAATTGAAGTAGTCACTAGGTACCTATACGTAACTAAATAAAATATCTCAAGCACGTTTTGTTAACTTCTTGACGTTTGTCATTTATTTAGTTATTGAAGGTTCAACTATTATTATGCTATTGTATGTAAAAGGTCACGCTTATGCCTAGTATCTAGTATCTAGAGAAAAGGGGAACTGCGCGGCAAGAGAGCGCAGACTGGACACCTGTTGCTAAATATAGAACGCACCCCGGCGCGCGCCGAATAATCGATAACCACCATCACAACATCATTCACTGAGTAGGTAGGTAGGTAGGTACCTACCTCAAAGACTTACGTAGTAGCTATACCTAGTCTGTGTACCTACCTACTCATTGGGAACTACAGCAACGTCAATAAAAAAATAATTTGTGGAGAAAATGGAGGTGTATTCTTAGTTACAATCTGGGTGTCTTCAAATCGCGAGTGAATCGGTTTCTTCTAGGCAAGCGTGCTCTATGGTAGTCCGCATCATCGATTAGCATCAGGCAAGTTGGTAGCCAATCTCATAAATAAAATTAAAAAAACAAGTTAGTTTAAGTTTAGTATTCAAAGGCTATGTAATTTTAATGAATAATCAGATCTCTATGACGAAGTCGGGAGGTTTAATAATAAAGATTAGACAGTGCTGACCAGGACAAGTGGAAGGATATGGGGAAACCTTTGCCCAGTAGTGAGACAACACAATAAAAAAAAAATTGTCATTGGGAGGCGAAGCCGGAAAATCCAAATATTCGTAGATGTACATCGACATTACTGATACGATGATTTGGAATGTTTATTTATTTATGGAAGCAAATTTATTAGAAGGATTTGGCGTAGGTGCAAGAGTTCTGTGTGGGTTTACGGCCTACCAATGATGATGATAATTCAAAATATCAACATAACTGAGATAATACGAGGATGCTGGAAGCGAGACTAAAATGGCTGCTTCAAATGATAAAACAACTCACCTTTGCTGTTAGGTGTTGGCTGAGCATTGGTGATGATGAAAACCGCGGTAATCGCGGTGAGGCCGAGGAGTAACATTACCACGTATTTAATCAATGATTAGGCAGGTATTATTAATGAACAATGGGTTAGTGTTACAGCAAGGATGCGACTGTGAGGTGACCGCGGAGGGGAACGAGTGTCGCACGACAGAGCCAGCCTGGAGAGAAAACCCAGTGGTCCTGTCGATAAATTTGCGACATGCGCAGTGGATTATACAGAGATGAACTAGCACAAGGCTTGACTTGACATAATATGGACCCATAGAAAGAAAAACACGAGATAAACTGGTTTATAAATATACATAGGCTGAGTGGAGTTCCTCGAGAGAGGCCTATGTCCAGCAGTGGAATCAGCGAACTAATAACTAGCTAGTGGAATAGTAAAGGCTGATTATTATGATGATAATGATAAATACGTTAATATTGGGACCGTTGTTGTCACTATCACACAAATTAGAATAATCGTATTTAATACATTAATAAATCCTTGTTGTAAATGGGTTTTTATTATTGAGTTGATATAAAACCACCGTTTATTTTAAAAAGTGCCATAGATTTCATTTTATTGATACGTAATTGGTACTTTTCTTCCGAAATATGACCTGATTCTAGAGATCATAATAGAGGTTTTTAATAAGTACTAACTCTAGTATAGTATATTTCTCTATGGTACTAATTACCTACATAATTACATAGGTTAGGTACGTAGTACATTGACAAGAAAAAAACCTATTTTACGATTTAGTCAACGTTACGTTTTAGTTTGGTAAGTACACGGGATGGTGGTTCAAAGCCGAAAGTAGCTAATTGTGCCTACTCATCATTGTGCACAACTTTTACAATCCTGAATTATATTTTAAAAAATACCGACAAAGTGCGTGTCGGGCTTGCGCATTGAGGGTTCTGCAGTATGCACCACCACAAAATACAAAAAGTAGTGTAAGACAACATCGATCACGCCCAGATGGTCACCCATCCAAGTACCTACTGACTGCGACCGATGTTGCCTAACTTGGTGATGAACAAAAATTTGTCACCGACTCGCACTTGAACATTATTTATTATTTTACTTTAGTGTGTATAATTATATTCATGTCAATTTTGCCGCTTGTACAAATTACCTACCCTTTTTTACATTAGTGCAAATACAAAAATACCTACGTTTATAAAAAAATGTTTTGGGACCTACTTTAGTTATTTATTTTTTCTACTATATAATTTCTTATTTAATCTTCTGTAATATTAGGAACATATTCTGTGAAAATTTCAACTGGCTATTATGGTTTGAAAGCCATACAGCTGTTATAAGGTAGAAAGTAGGTACAGACAGACATCGTAGGCTTAGTAATAGGTTCACATTTACATCCTTTGGGCACGGGACCCTAAAAATAAGCTTTCGCGCAATTACAAGAATTCAGCACTATCTGAAAGAGCTAACGGCAAGCGTGTCTTTCGCCCCCTGTTTCGTCCCTGCTCCGTTGACGTCTGTCTACTGCTCAGCTAAACAGGCCCTTCATAAAACGAGCCTTATTGAGTGGAAGATGAACCGAGACGGCAGTGGCGACGTCTCTTATTAATTACAATACATTAAACATGTCCCAGCTTGTTCCACTATATAGGTAGGTACAGTTCTGAAAGCGAATGAAGGTTGATTGCAATCCTTTATTTAATCTCTAGATTGGATGCACTTAGGTTGATTGTGCGACCCTCAGATCAGACTAACAAGGGTGGTATGCCGTAGTAGTTATCGTTCGGGTTCAAATGTCTAAATTTTTAGGGTTCCGTACCCAAAGGGTGTAAACAAGGGCCTTACCTCTAGCTGTTTAAATCAATCCAGTTTAGGTGATTTAAAAACGTTGCGCGACCGCAAACTGTATCGGGTGCGCTATTTGTACCTATTCTCTTTGGCGCAAATGAACAAACGAATAGTCCACAAGCAAAAAAATGCCCACAAGGTCGTCTGCTGGGCGAGTTAAACTAAAAACATCAAACCTGGGCCTCGATTCTACTAAAGAAATTGTTTTTAAATTGTAATTGTTTCAATTAATTTTTTTTTATAATTGCCTCAAAACTGAGAGTTAAATATATTTTTTTATACTAGAAAAATACCACCACCTAATATTATACTTGTCAAAAAATTGTAAAAAATTTGACAATTTTGAGGCAATTATTTAAAAAATATAATTGAAACAATTACAATTTAAAAACAATTTCTTGAGTAGAATCGAGGCCCTGATGTAGGCCAGAGCGTTCGCACCCACCACACCTTAAAATATCTCCTTTGTCTGTTCTGAGACAACCGATTTTGAATATTATTTTTTTCACTGATATAAAGCTGATCTATCCTTGACTGACATTGGCTATGTTGCTGTTCACAAGGCGGGCGAAGCCGCGAGCAAAAGCTATTTTGACGTATTTTACAAAGTTCGTCATCATCATCATCGGCCAGAAGACGTCCACTGCAGAATATAAGCCACTCCCTGTATGAAAGACTCATTACTTACAAAGTTATTTTGCTGCTATTTTATTACATTCACGGGTCTAGCCCGGACCTTTGAGAGGCATTGGTGGGGCCGAAGCCAACACCAAGAGGCCCTGTAGAATAAAAAATACAATTATGGGGGTGTGTATAAAATGGAATATAAAACTATTGTAGGTAAAAATCTGGGCTATTGAGGTGAACAACTTGTGGATAGGAAAACAGATCTATAGGATAAGAAACGGCATCTGCCTTATCCTGTTTCATCTCAAAATAAATTTATAATTATTCACATTTATAATTATTTATTATTATGGGATATAAAAGTAAATTTTGGCCGATATTGTTATTCCACATTGATACTCCTGCCACACAGGGCGGGCGTTTACTCATCACAATAGAGTAACTGCTGGCATCTCCTCGTTAGTTTAAGTGTTGTACAAAAGACCAATAGAACGTTCTCGGAGTCAACAGAGAAACGTTCTGTAACCAGTGCCGTAGCTAGGCAAGCAAAGGCCCTGGTGCAAAAAAATATATATTATTCTCATCCGGACACCATCACGGTTTAAAAAAAACGAAACGAGAAGCGCGCCACCGTCTCGTCAGTTGGCAACTAGCCACAACTTCACTTCGGTGCGCTTCCGACAGAGCCAGTGTTATCCTTATCGCTTGACTCGGTGTTAGGCATTCACTACCCGACGACCGTAAAGTGATATCCACTACCTTGTGAATTCGTGATAAGCTCAACAGTGTTTCCTCATTTTCATGATGATGATGATGGCCGACGAGCAGTCTCTTCGACATATACCTAATATTAAAAAAAAAAAACAAGCAGGTACTTACCACAGTGCCTCAAGACGAAGGTCTTTGACCAGTGTGTGTTGCCAGTGATGACATATGGTACTGAGACGTGGTCCTTAACTGTTGGCCTTTTAGAAAAACTCAGAGTCACACAGCGGGCAATGGAGAGAGCTATGCTGGGAGTTTCTTTGCGCGATAAAATCCGAAACGTGGATATTCGCCAAAGAACCAGAGTCACCGACATAGCTGTTAAAATTTGCAAGTTGAAGTGGCAATGGGCAGGCCACATCGTAGGACCCACAAGGTGGACAGACGACTTAAAAAGACCGCATCAGGGAAACATTGGATGCAGGCCGCTTCCAACTGGCCGTTTCGGAAATCGATTGGGGAGGCCTATATCCAGCAGTGGCATATGATGATGAAACTTAAATGTATTATTGAAATGAACTACTTGCCTACAAAATTACATGAAGATCGGATAACAATATCATCGAACAAATATAGGTACAAACATACACAGAAACGGCAACTTGTCCCATTGGAATCTGGGACCTCTATTCGTAAACCAAATAAAAAACATTTTCTCAATTACTTCATCTTGTTTAATGGCGAAAAATAACTTACACTACAAGTTTAACAGAAATTATTGCTAAGTTAACAACTGTATAAAGTGCTCAGGGGCCTTACGGCCAACGGCTAACTCGGTATCAAACTAACGTTTAATCCCTTTAGTTGGAAAATCACGCGACCGCAAACCGTATCTGCAGGCCTAGCACGGGCCGTAGAGAAATTGTCTTTCCACCGTTTTTATCCCGCGAGAAAAAGACAAACGTATCCATATTCTAGCTTTGTCGCGTCTAGGCGTGGATAAAAACGGTGAAAAGACTATTTATCCACAGCCCATGCTAGGCCTGCTGCAGGCCTAGCATGGGCTGTGGTTTGTCTTTTTCTCGTGGATAAAAACGGTGGAAAGATAAATTGTCCACGGCCCGTGCTAGGCCCCTGCTGGGCGCGTTAACGGCCAGCTATCCGAGTCGCGTAGGCAACAAAACGCTCCCTCAGCCCCCGCCAAGTAATAGCGACGATGTATTTTGCCACGCTATAGTTAGGACGCCCGCGGGGGGAGTGCAATGACATAAACGAACATAGGTCCGACCTCGATGACGCCTGGCGCGGTACTGAACGCGGTGCGCGACCTTGTTACGGTTTTAATTTCACTAAAAACGAAACTATTCACTATCAAAATTCTACCCAATTAAAAAAAAAAATGAATAAAATTGCCTTTCAGTACATGCAATTTCCAGGTTGTAACACACTTTCATTAGAACATAAAACGAAAAAAAAAAAATACTAAGTCGACTTTGTTTCTGTTTTTTTTTTTGATCGAGGAAAGTTTATTCCATCGTGTTTTGAACCAAATCACAAACTCAAACACAGATGTATCTGTGACATATATTTTTTTCCAGCTCAAATATTGTAATTTAACTGAATAAAATGGATTTAAAACCGTCAAATTGGTTCGCGATTTTCCAACTGAGCGGATTTAACGTTAGTTTGATACCGAGTTAGCCGTTAGCCGTAAGGTAGCCCCTAGTATGCAAATTTCTGATGTCAATGTACTATGTAATTACAGTAAAAACTACTGTATAGCTAACTACTTTACAATCCTGTTGTAACTATGTTTGTTATACAATCGATCGCGCAAACGTAAACGCGCGCCTTCACAAGTTTTGTTTCCACACGAATTATTGTACCTAAGTGTAAACGCACACTTACCAGCGCATCAGACACAGAAATTCATATTAACTAATTACTAATCTGTGTTACATTTTACATTTAATCTGTGGTACGATTTATGCGATCTTTTTTGCCACACACCTGCAACATGTGGAAAGAGCTCTAATCCTGCGGCATTTACGAGTAACTATAACACGGGGTTCTTCAGTAGAGCGATGGTGGCCGAACGGTAGCATGTGCGCTTTACAATCTAACGGCACCCGGTACGAACCTCGGCCCTGCACCTACAGTTTCGATGCCATTGCTCAAAAAAGGTGAAGGAAAACATTGTGAGGAAACCGGTATGTCCAAGAACTTCAAAAGTTCAAAGACACTCACCAACATGCATTGGGCCAGCATGGTGGATTAGGGTCCATCCTTTCTCTCTGAGAGAAGGCCTGTGTCTAAGCAGTGGGTATAATATTATAGGCTGAAATGATGATAAGGTTCCATGTATCCATAGGCGACGGTGAGAGCTTACCATCAGGCGGCCCGTTAGCTTGTTTGCCATCTATGGCATATTTTTTACATTAAGTAGTCAATAAGAATTTCGTTAAATGGGGTGCTTATCTCTACATAGTACAAATTAAAGTAGTTTTCCGCGTCTGTCTGTCTGTATGGCCGCTAACTCCTCCTAAACCACGCAACGGATTTTGATTAGGTTTTCACCATCAGTTAGATACATTTTTACGGAAGGTTTATATATATAACTAGCGACCCGCCCCGGCTTCGCATGTAAATTACACTCGTGCGAAACCGGGCGGGCGGGTCGCTAGTATTATATACGGCGAAACATAATAGTAAGTAGTCAATATGAATTTCATTAAATGTAGTGCGTACTGCAAACAGCGCGACTTTGTGATATTTATTAAAACTAAATCCGGTTATAACCAGGGTTGATAAAAATCATGTGCATTTATGGCAGATTTTATGAATAAAAATATATATCAAAAAAACATGGTTTTTGATTTATTTTTATATTTCTACTATAAACAGTAGTTTTGGCTTATTATAATACTTTCTAATTAAAAAAAAATAATATTACACTATCAACACGTCGATCTAATAATGTTTAATTAATTAGTGTTTGAAAAATTCAGAGATTTTTTATTTGTAGTTTGATAATATAGGCAATAAATATTTAGTAAAACAAAATATACATACCTACATATTTTAAGTAGTATTTATAATTTCTAGTCCTATAACGTTATCATTTTAATTCATTTACCAACAGGCTAGTTGGTGGTCAAACGCGGAATTACCCGCGATAAAAAAAATATGAAAAAAAAACAAGTTTGATTTAAATAACTGATTTTAAATAAAAAAATCATAATGATTTAAATCAATCAACCCTGGTTATAACGATTAACGACGCCAGGGCCAGCCGTCTCGAAATGAGATAGACCATAAAATGGTCGTCGCTATTACCTACATGCTTTCTAGTCTGATAAATGTAGACAGTCTAGGCACATTATGTACTAGGTATGCTTTAAAATATACAGCGTATTCATTATAATATAATTCAGTGTCGCCCTCTACCAGAGTTTTGACTTTTAGCCATGGGGTTTGCGACTATCAGTGGCGCTAGCATAGCTTGTACGATCTTCTTCATGTACAAAAAAACCCTAAAAGTAAATCCTAACTAATAATATAATAGCGAATGTAATTCTGTCTCTGTCTGTTTGTTCGCCTTTCACGACTAAACGGCTAAGCCGATTTTAACGAAATTTGGCAGGATGATAGTGTTCATTATAAGAACGGACATAGGTTTTTCCTCCCCTAAAATTGCGGGTAACACCGCGGGATTCAGCCAGTATTTACATAAAAATAAAAACTTCACAGAAAATGCGTCAAATCTAATAAATGAGAATTTCCCTCAATTTTCCAACCTTAGCAGCGGAATCATTTCTTCAAATAGAATTGGGATCATCCACAAGATAATATAGTGTATTCAATAATAAGTAAAAAAAAAAAACTATTGGTGAACATAATATTGTGTAACTAAATAAAAAAATGCGTGTCGGACTCGCGCACTGAGTGGGTTCCGAACAAACCGTTCATAAACTATGAAAGCACCGAACATTGCTCTAACAAAAAGATAACTGGAATGAGGGACAAACTGAACTTTGCCCTTGGAAAACTGTTGTCATACATAAACAATTGCAAATAAGTATATAATCGCAAAAACAATTGTTTTTTGAAACGGTTTTCAGATTTTTCCGTTTACTTGTGCTATAGACATTCCTTCTCGGATAGTTTTATGATTCTAGGTCAACGAAGTACCCTATAGCTTTTGATTCCCTTGTTAGTGTCAAAATAAGCGGCATAAACGGCCGTATAATTTGATGGCGTTGACTTAGAAGTTTGATTTTCTCACAGCTTCAAGGCATTACAGACCTAAGTATTTGATATTGGTTTCAACTTGATACCTCCAAGCGTACCTGATAAAAAAAGGGTCTTGACAGACGGACATTGAAGCGATTCTATAAAGGTTTTTTTTTCCTTTTGAGGTACGGTACCCTAAAAAGTCAGTTAAAAAGGTACATGCTATGCTAGCTCTATTGATAATAAGTTTCTTCTGGCTAATCCCATTGCTTGCTACAAGTTACTAGCGGTTGCTAGGGCACTGACTAGTAATTATAAAAGGATGTACAGTGCGACAAGCTTATCATTAGAGGTGGCCTAATGAGGGGACTAAAACCTTTCAATAGGTGATAACCACTTTAGTTGAGAAAATACGATTGAGGCTCCCCACTCAACTCTTTAGATAAGTTCGTCACACTGTAGATAATGATAGCAATTTAACTAATATGTCACACATTTTAATACAACCATATCATTTCATAAAAATATTAACCTGATAAAGAAATGTATAAAGCACTTATAACTGCGGTTTGATAATTCTATTTTAACACAAAATACAGACATGAAGTCTAGTCCAAAATACTTAAATCTATTTTAACTATGTTCTATACTGTAAAGGGGATAAACCAGCTCCCAATTTTTACACAACGTTGATTATCCAGAACTAAAAAAGTATACCTTTTTTGTTTTGTTTTAGGATTAGTTTCAAGAAAATCAAGAAAATGCCGTTTACTAAAAATAAAATTCACAAAAAAATATTTTGAATTTACGGCAAGTCTTATTTGAATTATAAAGGTTCACAAAATATATATTTTTTTTTATCATGGTCTATCAGTTGTATTAAATTAGGTACTAGCTTCCCACCTTAACTATACGGCAGTCAATTTAACAGAAATTATGTCCTATAACTTCTTTTTATTAGTCTTTTTACTCTTGTCTGCTTTGGTACTGACAATCTTCTTACGTTTCCTTTTACTTGGTTCGCTATCAGAACTTGAACTAGTGCTACTTGAAGAGCTTGAAGAGCTAGAAGACGAAGAAGTACTACTGCTGCTGCTAGAGGATGACACTTTCTTCTTTCTTAGTTTACCAGCTTTCTTCTTTCTTTTATCTTCGCTCGAACTTGACTCACTGCTGGAACTAGATTCCGATGAACTATCTGAAGATGAAGTAGAGTGTTTACGTTTCTTTTTCAATACTTTAGAGTTTTTCTTTTTGTCATCAACCTTTTTGGTGGTTTTACCTTTTTTGTCCGTAACTGGTGTTGGAGTTCGATGATCTTTTTCTTTGTGGTGTTTATCGGTTTTTTCTTTTTTAGGTCGATCTGATTTTCTGTCTACTAGTGATGAACTCTGTGATTGTTCATCCTGTCTTTGCTTTTTGGTGTCTTTATTAGTTTCCTTCTTTTCGACATTTTTGTGGTGTCGCTTGGGAAGATTTTCCTCAGAATCACTTTTGTGTTTCTTAGAATATTTCAAAGAGCTTTTATTATTAGACTCGTATTTCTGTGCCCTATCATGAGTTTGGGTATGAGCTTCAGGATCAGAATTTTCATACTGTGTTTTCTTATCCTGTATTTCATAATTGTCTTTTGTGTTATTAATTTGTTTCTCCGAGGACTTGTGATATCTATCATCGGACTGACTCCTTCCTTTATTGCTTAGAGAGTCATCTCTTGATTTGTAGCTTTTTGACTGGCTATTGCTTCTTTCTAATTCATTTGTAGCTGATTCGGAATAAGGTATTTGAGTCCAATAGCTGTTGGTATAAGTATTACTATCTCCATGTTTTTCAGAATGTTCTTCTTGGGATTTTTCACGTTCTGTACTCCTATCCGAAATACTATTAATCCTATCTCTGTGTTTTCTGGACATATCATCTATTTGATCTTTTCCGGATCGCCTTGAGCTTTTTTCTGTAGTAGCATCTACATTTTCTGTTTGAAACTTTTCTTTCCTGGCAAGGCTTTCATTTTTATCTTCTTGGCCTCTTGACTCATCCCTGGACCTGCTTGTATCATTTCTAGACCTATTAGTCTGGGTTAACATTTCAGTTTTGTCTTTATGCTGTTTTGATTTTTCCCTGGAGCAGCTCCTGTCTTTTCTCGACCCCTTAGGTAAGCTTTCATTTTTATCATCATGGTGTCTTATTTTATCCCTGGATGTCTTGTCTTTTCTGGAGGTGTGTTTCTCAGGTAAGCTTTCATTTTTATCTTCAGGTTGACTTGTCTTATCCCTGGACCTACTTATGTCTTTTCTAGACCTATCACTCTCAGGTAAGCATTCATTTTTATCTTCCTGGTGCTTTGGTTTATCCTTGGACTCGCTCCTGTTTTTTTGAGGTCTATCTCTCTCAGCTAAAATGGCACTTTTGCCTTTGTGATGTCTTGTCTTATCCTTAGACCTACTCCTGTCTTTTCTTGATCTATCTCTCTCTACTAAAATGCTACTTTTGTCTTCATGGTGTCTTGACTTATCTCTGGACCTACTCCGGTCTCTTCTAGAACTGTTTTTGTGAGATTTCTTTGTTCTTTTAGATTTGTCATTATCAGATTTTTCTACACTCCTATCTCTTTTTGATCTGTGTCTGTTAGTATCAGTTCGGGACCTACTTCTTTCTCTCCTAGTCTTGTCTCTGTCACTCTTATGTCTGTCATGCCTATCACTTCTTTCATGTTTGCCATCTTTGTCTTTTTTATCTGCATGATAACCACGATCCCTACTTCCATGTCGTCTCCGGTTATTATCCTCAATTCTACCATTAGTGTGGTCCCCTCTGTCATTGTCTTCATTAGGAGACTTTCTTGAAGAGTTATTATTTCCATATTGCTCCTTAGGTTCTTTATTATTGAAGTATTTGATACCTTTACCTTTCCCCATCCATCGCATTCTTGATACAGACTGGGAGAAGTCCACATGTATGCGCCTGTCATCAATCAACACATTATCCATTTTGAAATAAGCATCTTCACAAGATTTTTTGTCGGCAAACTCAATGAATGCATATTGTAGCGAGTCACCGGTCTTTTTATCTCTGATTACTTCGCAACCCACTATTTTGCCAAAACGACTGAAAATAATTTCCAGGTCTTCATCAGTTGTAACAGGGTTGAGCTTACAAACAAAGAGTACATTTTCAGGTGGCGCTATGTCAGCATCGGGTAAGTCCCCCACAATTTCTAAGATTGTCGCTCGAGCCTTAGCTTCCTTTTCATCAATAATTTCTTGAATCTCCTGCGCAGACTTGCCTTGAGCTTCTTCAATGTCTTCGTCCGGAGCAATCCTGCCACCTTTCAGACGTTCAGCACTTGGAGATGGAGATCTTGAAGGTGCTCGAAGGCCAGGAGGGTCGTTAAACGGATCCTCTAGAACTACAGTATGAGTGATCCTTACATCACGATACGGTCGGTGGCTCTCATCGCAAATGACGTCGTTTAACATTCTCAAAACGTCGTGGCCTTCTGTTACTTCACCAATTACACAATGCATACTGTCTAAAGAATCCAAATCAGGGGCCAAAGTAAAGAAAAACTGGGAACCAACCATCATGTCTCCAGTACAGACCATTGAGAGAGTGCCAGTGTTTGTGTGTCGAATTTTAGGCAGCTTCTCGCCAGAAAAGAAACGCTTATCGGGGCCTTCAAGTAAGCCGAAAATGGACTCGCCGCCGGATCCTTCAGCTGTGGGGTCTCCAGTCTGAGCTATGAAGCCACTTCTTATGGAATGAAAAAGGTTAAAATTGTAGTGTTTCATCTTGCACAACTTCAAAAAGTTCAAGCACGTCACAGGTCGTTGATCCAAATACAAGTCCACAGTAATATCGCCAAGAGTTGTTTCGATTACTACAGACATCTTGATTGTTTAGTGAGAACGTTTTTAATTATGGATATACTAATATTATATTACATTTAGAAAATCGGAAAACTATAATAATCTTAACACATCACTCACTCACACACAACATGTTATGTTTGTCAGTCAGGTGACAGATGACAGTCAGTCATTCGTTTTTTTTTGTTTGTATTTTGCCCATTACTAAGGCTAAAGCTATTAAGGCCATACCTCCTTGTCTTCTGTATTTTACTTATGTCACAAGCAAAAATAGGTCACAATGCCCACAGAATAATGACTATAAATGTATGTGTATCACATCATCAGCTATTAAATGTCCACTGCTGAACAAAGCCTCCCTCTGAGAGAGGAGTGTTGCCATAATCCCCACGCTTGGCAGGCGGCTTGGGGATCGCAGTACGTTCACCGTGTACTAACAGGACGCTGCTGCCCATCCTCCGGTGGTTCTGGTCGCAGTTTTAGGACATACCCGGGTCCTTATAATAACGTCTAGCAAAATGTAAACGAATGTACCGAGGGGGGATGTAAGTCACGGAACACTATTACTCCTATGTACGTGCTAAAGGAGAAACTGCTAGTATAAGTGAGTATAATGCTTCCTTTTATTTATATTTTCTGAGCTAGTGGGCAAAACATAATGTGGACAATGATTTTTGATTTTTTTACTGGGCAAGTGCCTTTATTAACTAAACAAAATACAAGCTAAAACTAAAACTACAAATACATTTAGACTGCCCATAGACCGTTGAAGGTCTAAAGACAATCCAAATGCTCAAGCCCACTACCAGTTGGCAGCGTACCCAGCATGCTGGCGGCATTACCACGTTGAATGGCAATGCTTATACGTTGAGCCAGAAACACGCCAGCATTTTGGTCACGCGTCGCATTAACCAGGCGCTCTGAAAGATTTTTGAAAATGAGGTGAGCTCCCGGTCCCCATGGGCCCAATGTCTCGACCCCAAACGCCTCAAATATATAACCACTGCCGAGGTTAGCATATTTGCGCCGCTTGTGCTGGCAGCCGCACCATTTTTGATTGAGGCCAAAATAAAGAAAAAATATATATATATATGATTGCGATCATGCGATTTAATTTTGTGTATCAAGGTCAAGATGTTATTTTTTAATTTTGTAATCATAGAAAAAAGAAGTATAATATTTCCCCTTTCCTATTTCGTAATAATTAAAATAATTATTATTGTCAAGGCTAAGTTTAACGCCATCTGACGTTGAGATTATGAACTAAATAAACATTACAACTGGTTGTGTTGTATCAAAATGTTTCAGAACGAAATCAAAAGATGGCTATTTGAATTTGTATTCGTAGATTTTACATCTTCTAGCTAGATGAGTAATTCTACGCGCTTCGGCTCCTTTATAAAGGAGCCGAAGCAAGCAAATTGTGCGTAGCAGTTTATTAACAACCTTACATCACTGTTTTGGTAAGCTCAGGTTTCAAGCTAATCGTTAAGCGACAGCGAGCCAACATGTTTTTTCCACGTTGGCGCCAAAACTCCAGGGCCGTGATTCCGTAACTTTAACACGCACGTAACGCGCCACGTTAAGTTAACCTCTTAAAATTTGGACTCTATTCCCTAGGAATAAAGATCAACTTTTAGAGGTAAACTTAACACGGCGCGTTACGTGCGTGTTTGTAGTTACAGAATCAGGGCCCATTAAATTTTTTATTTTTTAAATATAATTCGCCCATCGGGCAGGCTAAAGCCTTTAAGGCCATACCGCCTATTCTTCTGTTTTATATAGTCTTAATAACGTCAAACAAGTCATAGTCAGAGTCAAGGTAAGTAAGTCACGGTCAAGTCAAACTCATGCCTCTGTAAAGTGGTGGGAACTTTACAAGAGGCTCCTATGGAGTTTTGGAAACAACACGAAAAGACACGTTTCACCTCGTTATATCACTTGCCCACACTCGAGCACGTTTACGAGCACTTAATGAATAATAATTCACCACCTAGAACACATTAACACTCGAAAATACACTAGTTTAGGAAAATAATCCAACGAGCCGACATGTTCTTTTCCACGTTGGCGCCAAAACTCCGAATCAGGGCCCAGTATGAAATCTTTTTTTTATAATTTTCATGACCGTGGATTCAATGTCCTTTAGTCGTAATATTAAACAGTTTTCATAGCATTAACAGCGTCAAACAAGTCATAGTCACAGTCAGAGTCAAGCTAAGTAAGTCACGGTCAAGTCAAACTCATGCTCCTGTAAAGTGGTGGAGACTTTACAAGAGGCTCCTATGGAGTTTTGGAAACAACACGAAAAGACATGTTTCACCTCGTTATATCACTTGTCCACATTCGAGCACGTTTATGAGCACTTAATGAATAATAATTCACCATAATTATAGAATATATTATTGACACTCGAAAATACACAAGTTTAGGAAAATAATTCAACGAGCCGACATGTTTTTTTCCACGTTGGCGCCAAAACTCCTGTATGAAATCTTTGGAAGTAAGGTTGCCAAATCACATTTTGAAAAGTGCTGACGTAAAGCCGGGTATTTCAATAAAATTCAGGACATTTTAGTAGGTAGGGCTGATTTTATATAATTATCTACCTACTAGCTACGCCCTTCACCCGCGTAGTGATGAAAAATGGTGATAATGATGATGATGAAAAGTAATTACAAATTCACAAATAAATCGTATTACATCGCCCAAACTAAAAAAGCCGGACAAATGACAAAGCAGTAAAAAGACCCAGTGGACGCGTACCTACCTGTCAAGTCCTGACATGTGCGGAATCCGGATAAATCTGGACGGATGGTAATCATAGGTACCTACCTATTAGGCGAACACTGAACAACTAACATTACTAATCTAGCATTTTTTATTGTTCCTGTTTGTAGATAGATCAAAATTTACCTTGAAACGTCTACCTACTATTTAATAGCGGTATCTGCAATATTGTAGTAGGTACCTGGCTATGTAGATGCTACATCTACGGGTTGACTATTCCAATATCGAGGTGTCGGAAGCAGGCAATGCACTACCCTACCTACCTCACTCACGTTTCTAGAAAATCTAATAAGGACCGTTTCACCCTCCTTCCGCCCTCGCCCCTAATAAAGTGAGTATTGAAAATTTACCAACCATTCTTCGAAGAATATAAGGTTAGCCCGTTTTGACGATCTTGCCAAAAACGCACATCCCATTTAAAGCCCTATTCTATTAACATAAGGCTCTGTCTAGGAGTAAACTTATAGGTGGTGGAAAGTGGTTTAAAATTGCTCTGGCTAGACGATACTTCTAAATAACAAGTCTGTCTGATGGAAAATATGAAACAAACAAGTTACGCCACCCTCTAAGATGCAAGCTGACATTTTTAAATCAAAGTTCTGTAAGTACCTAATGGGTTGGAAATTCAAGAGAGTAAAGGCTGACGTGGTTAAGTGGCTAACCCTCATCATCATCATCAGCCAGAAGACGTCCACTGCTGAACATAAAATGTCTCTCCCGTAGACCTTCACACTGAACGACCACTGCATCCACTGAACGAGTGCGACTCTCACGATGTCGTCGGTGCATCTATAGTAGGAGGCCTACCTAAGCTGCGTCTTCTGGTACGTGGTCTCTACTCTCTACTCAAGAACCTTTCTTCCCCATCGATTATCGGTTCTGCGATGTGGTCTGCCCATTGGCACTTCAACTTGCAAATTGTTTATCGGTCTGGATCTTTGGCCAATATTCACATTCCGGATTCTATTGCCCAAAGAAACTCCTAGCATATAGCTCCTCTCTCCATTGCCCGTTGTGTGACTCTGAGTTTTTCCATGCAAAAGGAACCAACCCTTAAGGACAGTACGATAATATAAGTCATCACTGGCAACACACATTGGGTAAAGACCCTTGTCTTTAGGCACTGTGGTAATATGAACGAGCTGGTTTTAGCCAACCCTATAATATAGGTAGGTACTGGTTGCGTGTTGACCCACAGGAGAGCTTCGAAATGGCATAAGGATTGTTGTTCTCTTCCAGGCCAAATCAGTATAACGTGCATTCTGAAACAATGTATTTAGCATGTGAACAGAAAAAAAATCCTTGGACTGTTCAAGTCCAGCAAGTTTTTACTAGCCAAGCGTGCTTTATATTCGACCGCATCACCGTTTTCCATCAGGTGACATAACGGAAAACGTTAGCCTAGTCCAAAGTAAGAAAGGTTAAAATAATACCCGTAGGCCGCATCATCGCTTAACATCAGACGAGTTGGCGGCCAAGCCCAAGCCTATTAATAATTTGAAGAAAAAAAAATACTACTGATATAAAAACAGAATCAAAACAAAAACACACTTCTAGTTGGGAAGTACCTCTGAGTAAGTGTGCCGAAGGCGCGCCGGTACGGTACCGGAGGCACGCGTAGTTACTGCAAACATTTGCACTAGTGATTGCGCGGGATGTTTGTCGTTCCAGTGGCGGAACTGTCTCTTTCGCGGGCACGCAACTACACAATACCAAACATCGACATACCTACATAATAGGTATATGGTTGGTGGGTATATTTTGGAAGCTACAGGAAGATTACGACGTGAAGGAACCTTTGAGGGTGAGTATGACTTGTCTGACGATATTCTTAGCAAAAATTTAGAAATATTTAGTTATTTGACACTGGCAAAAGCATAAGACGTGCTAAAATCCTCTCAGGAGAAAAATAGAACATTATTTTGTCCACCTAGGTGAACTACGGGTAGGGTTTTTTTAGGCAAGTTCCTAAATTACCTATGTAAAACGCACTGAAAGGATGAAAGATTTTCGGTCTAGTGTGCTTTTTTTTTTATTTATTTTTTATTCGGATCTCCATGGACACCAGCGTCCGAGACTTTTATTAAACTTGATTAAAATTTTTGTTAACTTAAACGAAATTACTTAGTTATTGCGTAACATTACATATTCTGTGAAAATTTCAACTGGTTAGTATCTAATACGGTTCGAAAGATACAGCCGTTAATAGGTAGAACAGACGGACAGACGGACAGACAGACAGACATCGTAGGCTTAGTAATAAGGTCGCGTTTTTACCCTTTGGGTACGGAACCCTGAAAAGCATTAACATAATAAATAATTTCCTCAAGATTGGCTTAGCCGTTTAAAGTGCGGCCAATGAGCGAATGCTTCCTAATAGTTGCCAAAACCTTAAAAAAGCTGAAAGAAAACATGTTGATATAAACGCTAATCACTTTTGTTAGCTTTTTGAACGTAAAATTGTAGCTGGCAATAATATATATTTTCATTCAGAAATCACAATGTTATTGCAGCTGTCAGACGCATTCTTTAAAGGGTAACAGAAATAGATGAGTGTATAAAAGGTTTTTTAAACCTCTGTTTAAACACCTGATAAATCTACAAACGGCTTAACAGATTTTCTTGAATCATAGCTAATAACACTCTCAATCATGGTCACCTATTTATAAAAAGATACTAAATCATAATCGGTTTTGCCGTTTGGGAGCTACGATGCTACAGATAGATACACAGACACACAGTTACATACGTTAACTTATAACACCTCTTTTCGCAACGGAGGCTAAAAATCAAGGACAGAGAGATAAGGTACCTAGCTACAGAAGGACAGAGCAAAGTAGTCTTTTGCATTTATTGTAGTTTGAATTTCATGCCATTTGAAGGAGTATTTTGATAATTTTAGTAAGTTAATCCTACTTAGGTAATTATGTTAGAATTAGATGTTTAGGTAGGAATACAAAAAAAGATATAAGAAAACTAAACAAACTTTTTGCTATAACCTTTCCTGTTTTGAATACGTATAAGAGCACAGATAATATAACAAAAGGCAGTAAACCATCTCGAGGCGTAACATAACGCGATAATTATGTACAGAGCGACAACTTTTTAGTAGAGGTGGTCAAATACGAGAACAAAATTTTTCCACCGAAGGTTATTTTTTAACGCGATGGTGGCTCCCTCACGATAAGTTAGGCGTATACGTATCTACATGAAAAAGCAATCAAATCCGCGAGTGCGCATCAAACCGAACCTACAAATAACGCCGGATGTATTTTTAAGGAGGCTGAGGCCAGGGGCGACGGTCGCTCCTATTTCCATACAAATGTTGCATAATTTAAAAATAAACCGTCTTGGCGTGCCGTTCGAGTTATAAAACCAGCGTTTTATACGTTTCATTACAAAAAACTTGAGATACAACGATGTGTTTTTATGTTTAGTTGCGAAAACAAACAGATTTTATTGGAAGTTGATCCAGGGTCCAGATTCCAATTTATAACCTTTGTTCAGTCTATACAGGGTTGCGTGGGTTATACTAAGTCGAAAAGGCTCCGTATAGAACTAGATTACCATATCAGCGTTATTTTTCCTATCGATTTTTTTTATTACTTTACTTAAGAAGTTAAATATATTCGTATTAATGTTAAATATATACTCTATATACGTCTCTGTAGGAAAACCTCATCCTAAAATTACATCTAGGTATGGCTTAAATTAAAAACACTACATAAATTATCAACTTATTCGCCGCCAATTTCCAAAAGTAGTCTTTCGTAAGACTCTAGGAACTCTCTACGTTCGGGGATTTGACATGAAATAAACAATTTTAATGTTTTGGTTTACTTGTTTTATATTAGTCTTGACAATTTCCTACGGCTTAATTTTTTCGTTTTATACCCAAAAATTAGACAATTTCTTTTGTTTGAAAAATAGGCCCACCACAAACTAAATCCGTATAGTAATGACACTCATGTCGATTTGTTCCTCATAATCTCTACATTTAGTGGTAATATTAGCTATATCCGATCAAACCGGAATATTGACAAAAGCCGATTATTATGGCCACTGTTGTAAAATATGGTCTATTTATTTTTGTATAAAAATTCCTAAGCATGCATCCTTTTTCGTATTAAAAACGTTCCGGTGTGAAAAAAAAGTGACTTTATAAGGGAAATGAATGAATTGTGGTAAAAATTACATATATTATTCTGTATATTATTATTCCGGTTTCATTTTTACCTTATCTTTCGTCCGAATGGTACAAAAAAAAAACGATGAATTTTATAGTGTTATACCCATCAATATACGGTAAATTCGGTGGGCCTAGAAAAAATTGTCTTCTTTACGATTGTATTTTGTTTTACGGCTCATTAGTTTCAGCTTCTATACGAGTGATTGGATTTCCAACTGACAAGTATAGCTAAAGAGTAGAAAATGAATCCAGCAGCTCTATGACGATGCGGATCGCGATAAGACCGTGTGATTTTATAAAAACCAGGATACAAGCCAATAAACGGCGAAACATCCCCGGAAGACGCCCCACAGATAGATTTAATCTGTTTAGACTCTGCAGTAAAACGTTGTCGATAAAATAAAGTGAGAGGCGCGCAAAAATCTCCTTCTTATCGCCACCGAGCGAGATTACACATAAAAATGTTAAATGATCTTGAACGGGTATTGAAAAAATACGGGGGAAATGGCGGGGGAAATTGAGAGCTGTTTGTACGATGGACGACGGTGCGACGTGACGTTGCACAGAATGTCTTAGTATTTTATGGAGTTATCTAGTGTGGTGGAACACATTTAACTACACTACGTAGTTAACGGCCTATTATCCGAGTCGCGTAGGCAACACAACGTTCCCTCAGCCCCCGCCAAGTTATAGCGACGATGTATTTTGCCACGCTAGAGTCAGGACGCCCGCGTGGGGAGTGCAACGACAAAAACGAACATAAATCCGACCTCGATGACGCCTGGCGCGGTACTGGTACTGTTAATTTCACTAAAAAACGAAACTATTCACTATCAAAATTCTATCCAAATAAAAATAAAATTGCCTTTCAGTACATGCAATTTCCAGGTTGTTACGAGATTTCATTAGAACATAAAACGAAAAAAATAAACTGAATCGACTTTGTTTCAGATTTTTTTTTGATCGAGGAAAGTTTATTCTATCGTGTTTTGAACCAAATCATAAACTCAAACACAGATGTATCTGTACCTGTATTTTTTTCCAGCTCAAATATTGTAATTTAACGGAATAAAATTGATTTAAAACCGTCAAATTTGGTATAAGATGCCGTTAAAATCAGTGCCGGTTTTAGCATTACCAGCGCCCTGGGCGATACTCCCTGCCATTCAAACCGAAAAAAGGCAAAGAATAGATTAGATAGAATATATCTATAGATTTTTATATACCTGCGGCGCCCTTTATCGTTGCCTATGGCGCCCCTTTTTAGCTGGCGCCCTAGGCGGTCACCCAACCAGGCCCTACCCTAACGCCGGTACTGGTTAAAATACTTAGGTACGTACTTATAGTCAGGTCATGTCCATCTTGAACTCTATGCCCACAAGACCAAAGGTTATCTAAACAAAGATTTGTTAGTTATCAAACATATATGTTAGTGTTGAATTGTTTTGGGACGAGCCTTAAGCAGTGTTTGGTGATAAAATCAATCAGTTGGGTTGATGAATCACAAAAAAAAACTTTATCCGCGTTGAGCGATTTTTGGTAGAGGCAAGACGTGGGTTCGCGTCACCGACATGCTAATCTGATAACGTTATCGACATGCACATGTTTTTATGTTTTCACTTCTGTCGGCAGTCCTCATGGCTGCTTATTTTTTATACCATTATTTTTGTTTTTTTCACCTTATTACCTAAGATGACATGTCTTAAAACCTGTGTTACATTTGAAACAACTAGTTCTCGATACTTAATAATAACAAATAAAAAAGAGTTTAAGGAATATTTGAAGTAATTAAATTCAATCAATTGTTCCATTCTATGTTTAAAATAATATTACGAAATCCTTAAAGATTAAGGTATCGTCCCGTTCTGTGCAATCAACTAGATAGTACTTAATTTTTTTAGGTGGCCTGCAATGTACTTTTTGTCATCGCACCATATTTTATCACTTGTTTTGTACCTTCACGATGGGGTCGCGAATTGTTCGTGACAGCGGCAGCGCGACACGCCGCTGACTTGTCGCCTCTATTTTATTATTATCTATTCTGTGTCGTTGAAATCAAATTTTTGATTTACCATCAAGTTCAAAGCACTTTATACTTCTAACATGAGTATTCAGTATACATACTTAGGTTTATGTATCTGTCGAAGTAACATAAGAAGTTTCCAGCTTAAGCAATAAAAATGTTCAGTAAGTACTTACATATATTTCACCGGAACACCATGCCCTTCAAACTGTTTCAGCGCGCCTAAACCAACTCTAAAATATTAAACTCTCCCTAAGTGCAAACAAATCACAGTACCAACATTACAAAATTATAGAATCAGTCCGTGTCTAGGAGCAAATAAAATTATATTTTACGATATTACCATAGAGTAATGGTATAAATAAAGAAAGTGTCGTGTAAGAGCGTTTGGTAGGCCGATTGGCTTCGATTATGGGCCCGCGGAGAGTAATATCCTTTCTTTCGCAAATGTTTTTTTCGGGGAATGTTATTTTTTGGCGCGTCGGTCGCAGCTGGCGGGGTTCAGTCGTGAAATTGAGGCGATCGGAGTGTCTCCGAAGGCGCAGTTGGAGGGTAAGTGGGGTCACTTACGTTAAGTGGGCTCTTAGAGACGCACGTGCGCTGCCATCGGCAGGTGTGCAGACGATTGTGATTGGGATTGTGATGGCGAGGGACGATTTTTATTGCCCGTGCTGATGGTATTGCTATTTTTATGTAGTTTTTCTAAGCTAGGTACTTATCTTATGTGGTAGCTATAATTAAAAACTGGGTGTTATCCACAAATTACAGGTAAGATAACATCGGTCTTAGATTCTGCCGTAAATCTCCGCCAGCCATTCTGCATAAATGCAATTTGGTCTGCAATCTTGGGTGTCTTCAAATCACGAGTAAAGGTTTCTTCTAAGCAAGCGTGCTCCAACGTAGACTGGCGAGTTGGCAGTCAAACGCAAGCCTGTTATTAAATAATAATAGAAAAAAATCTAAAAAGTATTTTTCAAGGACGTCATAATTTTAGTTTTGTTTTAATTCTGTGGGCTGAATGGTCAGACAATGCAAAACATTAGCAACAAAACTACTAGTCTAAAATTAAAATCTAAGCTGTCTAGCTTTTCCATTCAATAATAGCAATAAAAGGCAAGTGCTTAGCGGCTAAAGTTCAACATCGCATGTGTAGCTGCGCCAAGCTAGCTATAATCGAGCGCATGCAGCTGCGTTTGAGAAACGAGCAAGTAGCTAGGGATTGACGGTACACTTATCGATAAAAATTACTTTCGGAAATTGTGAAACAATTGGTCGCCTTAACGCTATAAGCGATCTCTCCCAGGAGTAAAACTAACTTAGTATGGAGAGGACACATAGAAGAAGTAAAGGACGAATTAAGATTTATCATAAAAATAAATGTTTGTTCTTTCTTAAAAACCGTAGCACTTTTCGTAGACCCTCTACGAATCTACGATATTAGGTATAACTCTACGAATAAGATAATTCTGACTTGAAATGCGTTGCTTTGGCGGTCAAGCGGAAGCCTATTATTTAAGTAAAAAATATATGTGGCGTCGATTCTGTTGAACCGTTTTCTAACTAAACTAAATTTGACAGCTGCAAAATTGTCGCCATCCTTTTTTCACAGACTGAAATTAAAAGAGACGCAATTAATTTTAGTCCTGTCAAGTTGGTTTAGTTTAGTGAATACAATTCAATTCATTTCTTCAATTATTTATATTTTTAACAAGTCTAAAATTAGCACTTTATAATGAGTACCTCTGTAGGTGTCTAGTAAGCAGCTGTTCTAGGAATACCTGTGTTACATCTGCTACGATTCCAACCTCCGGCGTCTGTCCAATGTTTTCATTTAACTTGTAGGGAAGCTGTAGGGTAGTGAATGTTACAACAGAACCGACGCCAAAATGTAACACTAATTGTTCTAATTTTAAAATGTTAAATCAACAGCTAACATTATCGACTGGGATTCCGGGCAACCCTTCCCACCGCCATATGCCGCCCCCGCCCTTAAATTACAGAAGTTCGCGCTCATAATAGAGAGATATGCCTTTAATATCTGCCGGAACCGTTCCTTGTTTACTTTTTGCCCCGGTTCTTATATTAGAACTCCGATATTACTGCTAGTAATTCCGGGATGCGCTTATTACAAATCTTCATTGCTTATATTAAGTGCCTATTGGGGTGATGTTTTGTTAATTGATGATTAATTTGGTTGTGTAAAGGTGAACTGAAAGTGCACAAGGAGTGCGAACTTTTATTTGAACTTTTGAGTCAACTTGATTTTTCAAAACCAGAAACAGTAAATGTTTTACTGACCTTATGACTAGATAATTAGTCGGAGTTCTTCAGTCCACTCGAAGGCTTCTGACGCGACTTAACGATTGTTGTTTTAAGACGACCTCGTGGTAGCATTCTGTTGTGAATGACACTCGCAGTCACCTATCTAAGTGCTGCCAGCCGTCCGTTGCTGTTGAGATCAGCTTGTTGGTAAGTGCGCGAGTACGCAACGAGTCACAAAAACGAGAAGTAAATAGAACGGAAATGAGAAGGAAAATCGCCAGGCATTATGACAGAAACTTGATTGAAGATTCTTATTTATGTCAACGCATCGAACTCAGAAAAGCAGGCTGTCGTTCAGTGTGGAGGTTAAAGGGGGAGGCCTATGTTCAGCAGTGGACGTCTTCTGGCTGATGATGATCGAACTCCGAATCCACAGAACTTAGACCTTACCTTTTTGGGTAATGTCTCAAAGTTCTTTATCCGCATCACAGTTGCTAACTGATTTCGAATGACTGAAGTTTCGTTTATATGGGTGCAACTGGCTACAACAAGTTTCTTACGAAAATGCCTTGACAGCCGTTCTAATTTAAACAAAAACAAAACTTTTCTGTCCAACGAGCCTTATGGTACCTTATGCATCGCATCGGAAAGTAAAGTCATCTTATATCAGTATGCAAGTTGGACAAAACGTTTTTATGTACATTATCATAATTTTTTTGATATTTTTTTTACGCGGATATGTCCGCGTTTGACCTTGGTGGTCAACTCGCCTGTTGGTAAGCGAAATCATTATCCTCAGTCACTGTCATTAACATTACCAAACTGGTCTGATAATGGAGGCAGACGTGGACAGTGGAACGCCTTAATGGCTGCTAGAAAACCTTGACTTTGGGCTTTTTTTTACAAGTACACTATGTGACGAGGATCTGATGATGGAGCTGGAACTCTTCAATAGCTAGTAAATCCCCTCTAGCTTGGGCTCTATTGGTTAGTTTTAACGAGTCATTGTTTTAAACTATAAATATTGGTTCTGTTAGGTTGGTAGTATTTAATCCTTTTACCAAAAAGCAATTTTAAAAAGTGAACGTTTTAAATGACGCATTTAAACAACCCAAGCGCAGAGTAAACATTCAGTTTGCGCAAACAACACGTAAAATTGGTTGTCAGAAAACATAATGTCGGCAAGAAAAGGGTTGGGTCGCGTGCCCTTTCCCTATTCTTGACATTTTAAATTGTTTATTTGCGAACAAGTGTCAAGTTATTTATTCAGCGACAGTGTTCGCGTTTTGCTTCGTACCGAACTGTGTTTACAATTTAGATGAATTTAATAATGCAGGCGAATATAGGTTCGATCTTGTGTAGATTTTGCTTTATGTTGGTATTTATTTTATTATACTGCGTGCTTCGTCCTCGAGATTAGTAACGTCAGAGTATTATTTAACACAATGTAGTATCGCATAGGTGTCACCACTTCAGCACTATAGTTTAGAGAAAAGTTGCCACACCAGGTGGCAACATAAAAAAATCTACCCTCTACCCACTTTTGCTTACTTATCTTATGGCTCCGTCATTTCTCTTCATTCGCAATTTAGTGCTCGACCACTTCACTCGTTCGTTCAGTGCCAATCTCGCACAAAATAGATTAACATGCGAAAAGTGCTAACGAAAGTAGTTTGGAGTTTATATCTAGCTAAAAATTATAATAATTTAGAAACCAGAAAAGGAAATAAGACGTTAAAAAATTTAACGTCTACTAAGTTCGTTATCAGCATCAAGCCAGTCTTCGGATTCATCATCAAATTCGTCGAGGTCAGCAACGCCTTCGGAATCGCCACGAGGAATCATAGAATGTAAGTACCTGATATATTGTCATTTCAAACAAACTATACGAATGTATCAGAATAGTCTGCGGGATTTTTTCGCCACATTCAGTAAAATACCTACCTTACAAATAAATAATAATGCATTAACCAGAGAAAAATGCTTTAAAGTAGTCAACCGCATTTTAAATGCAACGGTTGTGACATACCTAACCTTAAAAGTGCATCAGAGTAGTCTGAAGGACTATCTCGCCGCATTTGAATCGTACGGCTGTAAATGGTATGGCCTGTAAAAGTGCATCAGAGTGGTCTGTGGGACCATCTCGCCGCATTTGAAATGTAACGGCTATAAATTGCCAAACTTATAACAATGCATCAGAGTGGTCTGTAGGACCATCTCGCCGCATTTGAAATCCGATGTACCTATATGCCTAACCTACATAAGTGATTAAGTGCATCAGAGTGGTCTGTGGAACTATCTCGCCGCATTTGTAATGCAATGGCTATAAATTGCCAAACCTATAACAATGCATCAGAGTAGTCTGTGGGACTATCTTGCCGCATTTGAAATGCAACGTATATTCCGAAACTATTCTTATAGTTATAGTTCTTATTCCTGTTTTGACTCTTGTGCATCAGAGTATATAATGACTATCTCGCTGTATCTGAAGCGTACAAATACAATTGCTTATCGGTTGCTTCCTAGTTTTAGGTCAAGAAACAACTACGATCCTTACTAATCAGAATTATAAAATCTACTTAGAACAGTCATTGGCAGGAACTAATGAAATTCCCGAAATTATTATATCCGATAAGCCATCAGAATAACCGATCGCTTCGAATGTTCTTAATAAAGACACTACTAGCGCTGAAATCTTGAATGTACCTACTGGAGCAAACCTTTATTTAACTGTCAAATATGGACTTGACATTAAATTAACAAAGAAGTGACATCTAGATTTCTCACTTCCGGTTTCAACAGAGAATGTTGAAAAATGTTCGAAAAGAACTTCTATGAGGTAGAGACTGCACGAGTATAGCTGCACTACAGCTAAATGTTTTAATTAAATCTGCATTTTCCGAAAAGGTTGTTTAAAGAGATAGCAGCCTGTAGCTCATCCCTCGGAAGAATAATATCTGATCAGCAGCTATGCGCCAGCATTTTAACAAATAGCGTTTTGATCAACTATCTTATGGATGTTAGTCAAAATTTTTGTGACAGTCAACAATCACAATCTGAATCAAGGCATAATTTTGCTCTTTGTTAATAAAAGAAAGTTTTCTACCCTTAAAATTGTCAAATTCCTATTTGGTAACAATTTACCAAGATACCATTAAAACAACAAAGGTTTTTTGTGTGTAAAGCGAGACGGCGCGCGCGCCATCTCCCCTTGAAGAATACCACCGAATGTGGTTAAAACTATATAGTCGGAATAATCGATTTAATCATAGATGAGTAATTCCCGTGTAATACAAACAAAATTTGTGAAAACCACGTCAGTTTCCATTATAAAAGAGCAAAGCAAAAAACTGGATGGCGAGGGATGCAACTCGCAGGCAACCGTCGGGCGTCGGACCCGCCCGCCACCACGTCATCAGCCGCTTGCCACGCAGAGCGTGCTGCTGGACGGGAACTCGTCTCACGGCTACACGCAGTGTGTAGAGACTCGAGCAGACCCGCCGCCAGCTGTAGGAGTAGACCCGGTACACAGCGCTGGCCGCCTTGTCTAGTTTTATAACACGTGGCCTTACTATCCTGTCGTGTTGTTGTAAACGGTTGTCAAATCTAATTCGATAATCCAGTTCATCAACCTTTTTTACGGCAAATAATTTTACATACCTATTCTGAAAAATTTCATTTAATCTCTATATACTATTTAAAATTTGCTGACTATTGGAGCTATTCCCGAATGTGAGCCCTGTTTTGACCAATTCTTATAACGTTTGTTCTTGGTACCGAAACCAAATGGCAAGATGGGGCTCAATAGCCAGCATAGATTTTAAGGACACATATTTTTTATTAAAATTCACCGAACTCACGAGAAACCTCCGTTTCGTAATGACAACAAAATACCATTTGGTATCTCTGCGGCACCGTTTATTTTTACTAAACTGATGAAGCCGGTTGTTAATTTATCACAGTCAAGTGGTTTATCATCATCATCAATTCAGCTTATCATAATAATATCCCACTGGTGGGATACATGTCTTCTCTCAAAGAGATTTTATAGACATATAATTTATAATTATCATCTATATACTTAGATGATCTATTCTAAACTGGATTTTTCTATCAGTACTCAAAATTAAAACTCGATACAACATGCAAAATAAGAAAAGCAAAGTTGATAGGTTGTTATTCTCTGCTTGTCCTGTTATATAATAGCATATAATATATATATATATTTTTTAATACGAAACAGAAAGCTGAAGTTTCTTAACATGCAGTGTTATTATTATGACACTACCACTTACACCTACCAGGAAACATTTATGACACTACCATAATCATTGTTACCTGATTCAAATTGGTGAATGAATGCCGTTGATCATTCCTTCCATAAAATCAGAGACGATAGCCATACCTATACTAGAAATATTCTCTGTCGCCTCAACAACGGGATGGGACGTAGGTAGCTAGTAATTGTCAAGAGCTAGTGGACGTTGATCTAACAGTAAAGGGATATTCCACATACATATCAATAATCTCGAACTTTAGCTGATTAGTTTATATTAAAAACATTTGCATTTCAATAACTGACAAATATTACTTAGGTTAGGGTGGACCTGCGAGCTACATTAGCCGCATGGGAGGCATTAAATACCCTCACTTGATCAAGGTCATCAAAGACACATGCATGGCAGTGGTGTGAATCTCACAAAGTAATGATAAGTAATGGTCCTTGCTTTGTAATACTATACAAAAGATCATCAGATAACGTAATCACTGATCGAGAGTCCCGTCGAATCCATCCTGATGCAGAATGGGAGATAACAAATTTTGAGATCGAAAATTGATTGCTGAAATTTCCAGTCCCACAAATTGAATATTATTTGCTACCCAAATTAATAATAAATAATAAATATTCGGGACATTTTTGCACACACGGTCATCTGACCCCAAACTAAGCAAAGCTTGTGATATGGCGGCCAGAGACTGATATACATACATATATAGTTTTTAAATACATACTTAAATAGATAGTAACACCCAGATATAGAACAAACACAAATGTCCATCACATAAATGTTTGTCCTACGTGGGAATTGAACCCACGCCCTCAGGCACAGAAGGTAGGTTCACTACCAACTGGACCAACGGGCTATCAATTAATAGAATGCTACAAATACGTCTCTGGGTAACAGAGACTCCGAAGCTTTCGCAATTGATTTACATTACTTATAAATCAAGAATTATTTATACCTTACCGCGCCTGTTGCGGTTATACTTAAAACTTTTGCGCTTTGCGTTTGCGTCTGCTCAGTTTAGGCTTAGTTAAATTTATATGATGTCGTGTGTTCTTCCAGCAACCACAACATTCAAACCCACAGTATCCTGGTTGCAGGAGTATTGTCCGGCTGGACTGCATTGCTACAGCAATGCGTGCCAATCTCCGCCATAGATATAATGATAGCTTCATAACAACCAACTCGTTTAAGCAGTATAATGTGTGCCTAATACGTTGGTATACCTACTGAAAACGAAATAAACATTTACGAAACATCAATCCCAATCATCATAGAATTTCAATGGTGGTAAATACATGTAAATACGGAACTATCAATAGTCACAGAGCTGCATTTTCAAATAAATGAAAATGAATGAATCCAAGGAAATGTATCAGACCATGATATCAATCGTACGATTTTGTTAAGGTGCTTAATGTTTATAAACCAAGGCCACCATTACCTAACTTTAATGACACGTGGGATGAAATTGGGCTTCATTGTTTTCTATTGAAAGTCTGAAAAAATAATAACTTGTTATGAAAAATTTTTAACAAATGTACTAGGTACTTTGCTTATACGTGTGCCTGCACAGAAAGTGCAAACACTGTCACACATTTAAATTGATCCAATAATATTATTCAAAAAGACCAAATAATTACAAAAATTACAAAATTGATTACGACTACAAGGTAATTACGATACAAACAACCCTGCATTTATGTCATGTAATAGATGATTATTCTATCTAATGAGTACGTAGATGCCTAATCAAACATCAATATATGCTACTATGAGATGTCAATAAGTGTTAATTCACAAATAAATAATGTTTCATATCTAGATTATGAAATTGTATAGCGACGTTCCCTCCACTCTCTCTCAACATCTACATTGTGTTAAATAATACTCTGACGTTACTAATCTCGAGGACGAAGCACGCAGTATAATTAATGATTAAACGAACTTACCTGTACGTGAAGTTCTATCATAATTATACGAAGTGCTTCGTCCGAAGAGATTAGTAACACCCGCCCACCCAGGGTAGCCCATAAAGTTGCGGGAACATCGCAATTCTCTAAACTAAATGAAGAGAAATGACGGAGCCATAAGATAAGTAAGCAAAAGTGGGTAGAGGGTAGATTTTTTTATGTTGCCACCTGGTGTGGCAACTTTTCTCTAAACTATAGTGCTGAAGTGGTGACACCTATGCGATACTACATTGTGTTAAATAATACTCTGACGTTACTAATCTCTTCGGACGAAGCACTTCGTATAATTATGATAGAACTTCACGTACAGGTAAGTTCGTTTAATCATTAATTACAAAGAGAATATAAATACTACGTTTTATCAGTTTGAGATTGGAGATTTTATAATGTCAACAATTAAGATAAGTTTTTTTTTTAATTAAAAGATCACGTATACAAAGAAAACAGATACCTACATCACAATTCACAATGACACTATCATCTAGGCTTCTAACAGGTGGATTTATTGCTTAAAGCGATCTCTTCCAGGCAACCGTGCACGGAAAGGAACAATTTTGTCCACAATTGACGCACGACACGAAGTTTTTTTTTTCTCGAATTTAGCAAACTTGTGTTCTTGAATTTATTCACTGATAGTTTAGAATACTTTTTAGATTATTTCTAAACCAGCGAATAGTTATTATTTCATTGTACTAAACCTTTTTGTTACACGCTGTAGATAAGTACCTAAGCAAATCATAATTTTTTTTGAAGGTTTTCCTAACGTCCCTGACCTCAATATGCCTAAACTAGGTACAATCTTGTGTTATTATGTACTCTGTGGTAGAATATTGGAAGAAAAAAAAACTTTCAACTGTCAAACCGATCTCGTTTTAATCATACCATCATCAAGCTATACGAAGGTCTTAGAAAGTTAGTGGCAGAACGAATTAAAACTATTATTCCGTGACACGAAGGTAGTTCGTCAAGGCACCCGCAGCGGCGGCGGTGGTGGTTAGCCAGAAAATGGCGGCGCGTGATTAGGGAGCTACACGCGTTTGTTTTGATATGCCGTGGCCACACCGCGCCGGGCCGTTCGTTGGTCGCTGTGGCCACACGCCTCAGAGTATCGAATCTACAGATGCGCAACTCCGGAAATGTATTCTAATGTCGACGATCGTAAGCCGCAACCTCCTGCACTCCGTATTGTAAATTGTACTGTCCGTATTAGCACACGAATAGGGTATATGTTTGCGTGCAGTCATGTTAATCACCGCCACGCGTCACAGTCGTGATTACTTGAAAATAGCACATAATATCATAGCTCAGAATACAGTTTGTGTATTCTGAGTATAATAGATTATTTAATTAAAATACAAATATTTCGACCATTTTGATCATACAATTATAAAAAAAAATAAAAAAAAATTGGGTAGTTAAAATTAGATATAAATAATAATTATTACTTACAGCAACCACCGTTACCACACACATTTCACCATTTGCTTGTACCTCCCAATTTATGTATGGATACCTACTTGCGATAGAAGAATGAATGACATAGCATGCGATATTATGTAGGCTAAATTACTCTATGTTATGCAATATTTAGTGTTCGACTTAGTGCTGGGATTGAATTGTAGTGAATGTGTAACTGCCATTAAGTACATGAGCACCCGGCGGAGTCGCCGCACCCGCACCCGGCATGTCGGAGTAACCAGCTTAATCTTACGTGAGTAATTCTCGTGTAATATAAATAAAATGCCATTAAATAAGACTGAAAATGAGTCTACTAATTCGCAGCACAAAATCGAATAGTATGTATAAATAAGTCACGTGAAACGAGGCGCCAGCATCTCTGCTTTAGCTTCTTACGTGAAAGTTAGTGAGCCCAGCATGCTCACACCGCTACGCATGAATGTCATACCGTGTTAAGTTGTCAGGAGTTTTATCTCTGTATATTTCCTACTCGGTGGTCCCTCGCCATGTAAGTTCGACCCGCGGTTACGGACAGTTTGCGGCCGACCTTACACTCTAGTGTACCACGTCACTTGTTCGGTTAGGTTAGGATTTTGTTGCGGTTTTGAGGTATCGGGAACATCAACTGTAGGCTCATTTCGGATATTATAAATATTTTTTATAGATAGAAACTCTTTATTCTGCACACCAAAAAGTTACGAATTAGTACCACAAGTACCAGGTTTACAATTTCCTGAATGCCTAGTTTGCCACTATGTCCATTTACATCCACCTCTGAATGTATTGAGAGATCTTCATAAGTACAAGCGTCTTAAATTATTACCTTCCTTAATAATTTGACATGACGTCAATAGCTACAAAATATAATCTACGTATTTCTTTATCTTTATCAGCTTGGAACACATACCTTTCTATATCGATGCTATTTTGGAATAATGTCTAGATGAGCAAATTTATATACTTTGCTGTTTTATTAACAGATTTTGCGATGTAAATGCATAACAATAAAATTGATAACTATTTGATTAATTACAGTTGACGTGCGGAGCCAAAATTCAAGAAAATAAATTGGTTAAGGCATTAAGAACCTCCGCTCCTGTGTCCGCTCCGCAACACCAGCCGCTCGCGAAAAGTTCCTCCAACAACTGTCAACTTTCGCGCGCATTTTCCTCCTTCAGCGCATGCGTAGAAGAAGAGCTACAAAACATCCTTCATCTCTGTCTTACCGAACGAGGTCTGCGGGTAGCGGCTAACCCCCGGCGCGAGGTTTGCGGCGGCAAAAATGTGTGTTTCGGTGTGCCGATAGCGGAGCGCCGCAGCCCCGCCCAGCCGGCCCGCTAACGCGTCTTGAGCCACTTAGCCGGTAAGACGGAGCGCACATTGTCTTCTCGAGCGGGGATTTCGAAGGAGGTTTGGATATTATACTGGAATGTTGTGATGTTTGAGATGGATATATATTTAGCGACTGTACTAGACTATACACTGCTGAAGTTTGCCAATGCTCCGAAAGGGAGAATGCAAATTCAAGCGAAGGAAACTCATAAGATAAATCGTTCTAATAAACAATGTTAGTTAGTATCATTATTTGAAATATCAACGACAATTTCAGATTTAGCTTCATGGTGTTGTCGTTAAAGAAAGTATGTATGTAGGTATGTAGAGGCAAGTAGCGCTATGCGTGTAGTTTTCTAAAAAAGTTTTTCTGAGTTATAAAAGAAAGAATAAGATGTATGAAAAAAAAAAAGGTCAAAAATAAAGGTACGGTTAGAGATGTATTTCAAAATGTTGACAATCACTTTCATTAGAGAAACAGAGAAAAACTTTTTGAGCTGTGATGTGAACTTTCAGTGAATATCAAAAGGTAAATCCTTTGTGAACACCGTCTTATTTCCGGCCAGATATGGAGCCGCGAGCTGTCAAAATGGAGTGGGAAAAAAGGCGGGAATGTGGCCTCGCTTTATGTGAAGCTCGTCATTGCGCTAGACAGAGAGATCTCTATCACCCGCCACGGGCGAAAGCGGGACAGCGAACACAACGTGGTTTATAAGAAAACCCAAGACGTTGGGCGTGTTTGGCGGGTGGGCGTGTGGGTTTTACATTCGTAGTGGTGAGGTGGCCATGTGTGGGTGAATGTGGACATCGTGTGGCTATGCGGTCACAGGTGTGTGTGTGCCTTTGCGGGTCGAGAAGTTCTCCGCACTCATCCTTTTGTCAACGATACGACGCTATATCGGGCTCAAGCTTTAGTTATTAAAGTGGGCAGTTAAATTTTATCGTGATATAAAATTTCCATTGTCGACCGGCTGGAGAGCCCACGACCCTTTATGTGGGAACCTTTGGCATTGAAAACTCACCTGTACTCAATACCTATAGTAAAATTAACTATGTCGTTTGTAAACTAATTAGTAAACAAGGATTCGTAGACCTTTCGTAGCTGCGTAGCGATATGCTACGGTTTCACGCGTAGTAACTACTTTATAACATCCTAAATGGTTAGTAGTTTAACTGCCTGTCTTAATACAAATATTTTTGGAGCCAAATTGAGATCTATTACAACATAATTATGAGTAGGTAGTAGGTACAAGTGTAATAATAAAATATAGACAATCATGAGAAAAAATATGTTTAGTTCAACCAAAAACAAATGAAGGTCATAACAAAGTTTTAATTTGGTAATCGATTAAACATATTTTTCGATACAAAATCTAAAAACTGTTTTGAAGTACTTTCGTAATAAATATTTCTATCACATACATGTACCTACTTAATACACGTGGACAGTGAATGTTTGAAATTCACGCCGTTAATGTTGATGCTATAGAGTAGATTAAAGTAGTTAGGAGTAACCGCAAAAGTGAGGCAAGGCAGTCTGCAGACTAAGAGGCGCTGGCAGTGGCAATGCGGTTAGTCTTGGCTCAAATAATACCCGATTCAAAAATTTATTTGTTACATACCGATTCGTATAGCAATATTTAGGTACACACTTAGCATCAGCAATATCGTTATTTGAAGTTCAGTTGAAGGGACATTTGTAGGATTGTTAAATTTTCTTGAAGATTCATCATCATCATCATCATCAGCCAGAAGACGTCCACTGCTGAACATAGGCCTCCACCTTAGATCTCCACATTGAACAGCCTGTCATATGCATCCACTGAATGCCCGCGACTCTTACGATGTCGTCGGTCCGGGAGGATAATTATTTGGCGCTAATTGAAGAGATAACATTGCCGGCGTATTTTTACCCATTAAGGTGAGCTTGATTGAATTACAATCTAGTCCAATGTTAGTAAGTAAAATAATTCTAATTTAAACTTCTCCGTATATATACGGTATAACTTAAACAAGATTTGATTCCCACAACAAATTTAATATCTTAAAAAAATACCTACTTCCATGTGCACCATGATATGTATTCATTTAAAGATAAAACTTTCCTTAGATAAAAATGTCACTTTACGTAGACGATTTTTTCTTAGTGGTGACCATGCGTAATAGTTTCTTTGTAAGTCAGTGTACAATTTATAAGGACTTGACATGAAATGTGAAAAATGTTGTAGGAAGGAAAATGTTGTTGAAAAAAATGTTTGAAAGGATGCTAAAATACGACTTTTCTGAGGCCATAACATGGGGCGGTCGTATAACCCTCTGAATTGCGAATTTCTCAGCCCATGTACGGCATGTGGCGACATATGGCAACATCGTCGGGGTAACACGTTTCGCGTGCTTGTCCCGCACCTAACTATCTCTTTTAATACTTATTTGTCCCACGCACACATCTCCACCGTCCCCCCGTGTCTTCGATGCAGCTTTTCCAAGTGTGGGTGGACTTCTTTCGCCGTGCCCCTGTGTGCGCGCGAATTTCTTTCGAGACGTAATAAGGGGACCGTTTCTTTCCCGCTAAGGTTTTAATGTCGACCACGGTTCGGTGGCGGACGCGCGCGCTTTTCCGCGGTTACCGAACGGAAACTTTTTCTTGATTCTTTTTTTAATCGAGTGTTGTAGTGTTGTGTCAAATTAGAGTGGATTCGATTTTTACATTTTTGAAAGGTTTGTTCTCAAGTTGGTGTACCGTACGTAAATTAATTAGTAGAAAGTTTGTTAAGTCCGCAAACTTGAGCGAGGCGCGCGGGCGTACGGTGCGTTGTTTTCCCGAAACCGCAGCTCATTAGCCTGTGCGCACACTACGGCCGGAGATTAAACTCCGAGATAAGGGCACGTGTTGTGATAACGTTGCCATATGTGGCTTTTGATCTAGATAACATTTTAAGATAATTTCACTTGGGACGGTTTAGAGATGGGGTGTGTATTAGTAGTTTTGAAAGATTTGATAGTAGAGTTTTGAGTGTAAATATTTTTTTAATCATACCTGCTAAATAATTACGCTTTATAATCACTTTTTAATATGTATAATAAAGTTTTAAGGTTTTTTGTGAGGTTTTTATTTTATTTTATTTTTTTAATAAAAATCGTGTGATATTACTACCACGTCCTACCTATTAAAACAAGTATTCCAAATAAGAATATCGGTCCAAAAAAAAGTCCATTTAAAACATTATCAGATTAATCTTTAAAAACTGCGATTTCTTTAACTATAAAATTTCTTTATACAAACCTAAAATTCGGGCCGCATTGAGAACCTTCCCCCTTCTTCCTTCCTTTCGAAGTCGGTTAAAAAGTAATTGTGTACGTGAAATAAGCCCCTCCACACGCTCGCTACTCGCTAACATCTCAAACCCATTATCTCCCACTTTATTAGCCGAGCGGAACTTGTTAAAAAGTGCGCGCGAACTCCCATTAGAGATCCCTAAACTTCCACCTGTAATTGTCGCGCGTACGCTCGTTACAAACTTGAGTGTGGAGACGCCCTTACGAAACGGTGCCTTCTAACTTTATTTAATCAACAGTACCTTGAATGAAATTCAATCGTTATGATAGATTTTTAAATTGCTTAGACATTAATTTGTTGAAAATTTGTTGATGCCGGCGTCGCGGTTTTACTATCGCACTAGCCGCCATCGCCTGAAGGCTCATCCACACATCATATATCAGTGGAAATCGCACACTGTGCGATTCACACGATCCTTCTTGCCTCATACCTGCAAAATGTGAAATGAGCTACCTTCTACGGTGTTTCCGAGAAGCTACAACATGGGGTTCTTCAAAAGGCGAGTTAATCGAGTTCTAAAGGGTCGGCAACGTATTTGTGATGCCTCTGGTGTTAAAAGTATCCATAGGCGACGGTGACTGCTTACCATCAGGCAGCTCGTCTGCTTTTTTGCCACCTATGGCATAAAAAAAAAAACACAAAAAGAGGGAAAACTGTATACAGGTATATATTTCGCATAATTATTTAATGACGGGCTGGCTGGTTGCTGAAGGCAAGTAGTTACCGTCGTCGGAGATATCAGAAATTCGAGAAAAAATACGTATAGAACAAATGGGAAAAATATTTCCCGTCTGTTCTACCAATAGAACAAACAGGGAATATAAGAAAATTCTGTTTCAGAAGACAACTGAGGCCTTATCCAATAAAAATAAATAAACAAAGATTGTATTTTCTTGCAATATTCACTAAGAACTCGAAACGGTTTACAGCGTAACACCAAAGGAACATTATTGTCTCTTAACTCCTGATTCCTGATTTTTACCTAAAATAATTAAAACAAATATGCACATCTAAGTAAATATATATATCTCATCATCATCATCATCAGCCAGAAGACGTCCACTGCTGAACATAGGCCTCCCCCTTTAACCTCCACACTGAACGACAGCCTGCCTTTTGCATCCACTGGATGCCCGCGACTCTCACTATGTCATCGGTCCATCTAGTGGGAGGCCTCCCTACGCTGTGTCTTCCGGTTCGTGGTCTCCACTCAAGAACCTTTCTTCCCCAAATTATCATATAATTATATCTAAGTATAATTTATAATTTCACGTCAATAAATATTACCTATGATGAGTAGAGAGGGCGAGATAATTCTACAGCGCATTCGTCAGATGGGGTTGGCGGCATTGTTCACGCGCCTCGCCTTGTTTGCACGACGCTGACATCAAAATTTCGAATATGAAACGATATAAATTTTACACGCGCTTTTGACATTCAAGATGACAAGCATATACGAATATTTTTTTTTATGGGCAAGTGCCTTTATTAACTAAACAAAATACAAGCTTACTAACATTACAAATACAGGTAGACTGCCCATAGACCATTGAAGGTCTAAAGACAATACAAATGCTCAAGCCCACTAATTAATATTTTTATATAAAAAATAATTTAATCTTAAAATTTTGTAACGTTTTGGCCATTCGTTCTGGTAGGCTCGTGATAGTATTTATCGTATTAGTAAATATTTTTTGCTGTTTATCTTAAACAAAAATTTATTTATAAAATAGGCAACAATTTTTTTTTATGAAACATTGCAGAAGCATAAACCAAGTTAAGCTGCATTTAGCAATCACAATGTATTGATTTACTTAAAAAATATTCAATTAAATGGCATTAAATACCATTTATCTCTTGAAATTGTACACATACTAGCGACCCGCCCTCCCGGCTTCGCACGGGTGTAATTTACGTGCGAAGCCGGGGCGGGTTGCTAGTTATATATATAAACCTTCCGAGAAAATGTATCTAACTCATGGTGAAAACTGCATCAAAATTCGTTTGGTGGTTTTTGAGGAGTTAGCGGCCATACAGACAGACAGACGTGGAAATAGACTTCAATTTATACTTATGTAGAGATAGAGATAGAGAAGAGATGAACTAGTCTCTCGCTACTTCAGAACTGGTCACTTGACAAATTAATGAAAACCATAATAGCAGGAAAGGTAAAAATAACGAGAGGACTAGACGACCGAGGATCTAGCGAGCATTTCTAGACCAATTAAAAGAGAAGTCAAATGTCATCTCGTACATGGAGGAAACAAGGACATTTTATACCCTGGTATCTATCGTTCTTGGGAGAAAACGCTGGCAGAAGACTGTAAGACCTGGAAGTTATTTCACCGGCAATAGTACGCTCTTAAATTTTGAACGAAATCATCCATATGACATCACGTAAACGCCATCAACCAGTAAGTAGAGTCCCGTTGCTTGTATCTCAAAATAACCTCTCCAAAGGAATGTTCTGTAATCAAAAATCTTGTCTTCAAACTGTCGGTTTCTATTTTAATAAAACCCATCGCATTCCGAGCCATTCTTATTTAGCTGCTTGATTGCACTGACGTTGTTTATTGTCACCAATATTGCGAAAGGGTCGGGGGCTGAATATTTTTTGTTGATTTTAAATTGGTTTTATAGTACATGTGTGTATATAGTTTGTGTTGCCAGTGATGATATGGTGTGTGTGTATAGGTACTAAGACGTGGTCCTTAACTGCAGGCCTTTTGGAAAAACTTAAAGTCATACAGCGGCAATGGAGAGAGCTATGCTTTTAGTTTATTTGCTTATTATTTATTTATTTGAGTTTATTTAATCCAGAACGAGGTTATTCATCGAAAAACCAGACACCGACAAAGCTATTAAAATTTTCAAGTTGAAGTGGCAATGGGCATGGCATATCAGTTGAAGAATCGATAACCAATGGGGAAGAAAAGTTCTTGAGTGCAGACCATAAACCGGAAGGCGCATGCAGCGTAGGTAGGCCTGCCACTAGGTGGACCGACGACATCATGATAGTCGTGGGCATCCACTGGATGCAGATGATGGCAGGCTATCGTTCGGTGTGGAGGTCTAAGAGGGAGGCTTATGTACAGCAGTTGATGTCTTCTGGCTGATGATGATGATGGTGATGATGATAGTAAGGGGGGAAAACAATGCACATAATATTACTTTCTCAAACATGATATTTAATGTGTATATTTGTTGTGTAATAACGCTTCTACCAAAATTGGATTTTAAGGCCTCGACCGTTGCTCAAGTAAAATAGGTGGCCAATTTTTGTCGCCTTTGATTATCTAGCATGTGCGTACAATATTTCTATGTAAATAATTATATTTTGCTACTAAAAAGAGGCGAATGCCTAACGATTGAGTTAGATTTTACAAAAATAATCCCTTTCAGGATTGTGTCCATGTTACAAGGCATGGCAGTGTCGATTTTATTGAAGTTTTGTTGCTAGGTAGGCATTAGGTGTAAATTGTAATGAAATGTGGAAGTACCTCAAAATATTTAATTTTGTACATTTTTACTTGAATATCCACGCAATGGTTGAGAAAAGTACTATACAAGCCTTGTAGCCACTCAGCATTTTATGGCCTCACGTATGATTTTCACCGTCATCCATAAATGCTTATGTTTTATGTCGTTACACTAATGTACTAATAAAAATATTAAAGTACTAGCGGTCCGCCCCTACTTCGCACGGGTATAGATTATAGCCTATGTCAACCGGGGATAGTGGAGCTTCCCAACTGTGAAAGAATTTTTCAAATCGGTTCAGTAGTTTCGGAGCCATGCAAACAAACAAACAATCAAATCTTTCCTCTTTATAATATTATTATAGATAAATAATTTATTTTCACTGTAAGTAGGAACTATCTGTTAATCTATCTGGAACAAAATTTGTGTGTCCAAATTGGTCCACTATCCAGTATAACAAATCGGAATAGTTTTTTATCCGAACGGTTAGAATATCCAACTACTAGTAGGACAGAATGGAATAAACGATTTATTAACGATTATTGTTTTCCAGCAGAGAAATTTTTTTTCTTCGAAAATTATGTTGTGTTTTTTTTTTCATAAAAAAAAAAAAGTAACTATCAAAACCACAATTCGGTATACAGGTTACACGGAAAGGTAGTAGTAAACTGAAAGGAGATCATTGTCTTAAAACTAAAATTGCCAAAACAATAGCAGCTGATTGTGAATGAAATTTTTCTTGGAACAGCTGTTTCCTCTATTTCAGGAATTATAAAGTGAAAGTTGTCAATAATTATGAGATCACAATAACTTCCTTTCGGTATTATTAATACATCTTTTGTATAACCTTGTAGAATGACGTAACCCTTACATTTGGCATGACAATACTAAATTTCTGCGTTTGCTGCGACTAGTTTCCGAATGAATTAATTGATTAGTTTTTAAATTACTTGGCGAAAAATTGTTTGTAGACGTCACATAACCTTTGAAAGCCATAATAAAAAGCAGCTTCCATCACTAGGCACGGTTGGTTAGCCGCCACGTCGCGTTCCACCCATCTACTCTTTGATCTTGGAGACTAGACAATTTCTTACTGAGATGTACGTTGAACTGGAGGTGACATTAAATTTCTAGTTCAGATCTCAGAGCAAATAGAAATACAGAGTCACTACGGTGAACACGAAAAGTGAAGGCACTTTTTGAAACATGTGTGAATAGTCGAAGCAATTTTCTGACCAGAAATTCACGTAGTGTTGAATCCGTATGTGTGCGTGAGTCGTGTACTTATTGGAAATTCACGTAGTGCGATTTTGGCGTCACTGGTAGTGCGCCGTAGTGCCTCTGTATTTTTATTTGCTCTGAGGTTCAGATGTAAATATTAAAGCTAAAAAATTTACAATGCGTTGCCAAGCTCGTTTTATGACCGATGTGTCATTTCTACTTCAGATATAAATATGAATAGTATATTGTTACACAACATAATACATAATAGATCAGTGGAAATCGCACACTGTGCGTTTCACACGATCCTTCTTGCCTCATACCTGCAAAATGTGGAATGAGCTATCTTCTACGGTGTTTCCGAGAAGCTACAACATGGGGTTCTTCAAAAGGCGAGTTAATCGAGTTCTAAAGGGGCGGCAACGTATTTGTGATGCCTCGGGTGTTACAAGTATCCATAGGCGACGGTGACTGCTTTCCATCAGGCAGCCCGTCTGATTGTTTGCCACCAATGGCATAAAAAAAAAAAAACAAGGATGTAGGTGATCTTTTACACACGAAATATTTTGGCATCCGACGAGCGAAGTAAGGTGGGCGCTAATAGTTTGAGGGTGTAACGGAAAAAGAATGGAGTCTGTATGGCGTACTTACAAGTGACGTCATTAGTAAGTATAGTGCGCTCTCTGTCTAGTAAGACATTAAAATGCTTATATCTATATATATTTAAAAGAAAGTCGTGTTAGTTACACTATTTATAACTCAAGAACGGCTGAACCGGAAAAAAACCGATTTGGCTGAAAATTGGTGGGGAGGTAGCTTAGAACCAGGAGACGGACATAGGCTACTTTTCATCAGCATCATCACAATTTTTCATCACTAAGTGGGTAAAACTGCGGGGCGCAGCTAGTTTTAAATATATTTAGACTTTGTTTTCGGTGGTCAGTTCTATTTAAATGGTCAACTTTTAAAAAGATATTGAAAACAATCAGTCCGATAGCCTATAGAGAATCACCTCTTGTTCTGTAGTTCGTCAAATATAATGCCACATCGCCTTACCCTTCGTTGATCGTACCGCCATCGCCAATAATGTTCAGGATATCTCGGGCCCCCAAGGCGTACAAATAGCCCGTTACACGATACGTCGATTGGGATGTTAAACTTAATTCCGGCAAGGGGTGACGACATGTCTTTTACTGCCTTACATGGTGTTTACTTTGATTCTGAGATATTGGCGGAAGGTTATGTTGGTTTGAAGGAAAACGTGAAGAAATACAACTTTAAAAAAAAGTGTCGCTGTCCACCGGAACAGACAGTAGGGAATAATAATAATAATAATAAATATCTGGGACATTTTTGCACACACGGTCATCTGACCCCAAACTAAGCAAAGCTAGTAATATGGCTGCCAGAAACTGATATAGACATACATATATAGTTTTAAATACATACTTAAATAGATATTAACAACCAGATATAGTACAAACACAAATATTCATCACATAAATATTTAGTTGATTGAATCAGGCGTTACTTTGCGGAAGTCCATTTTTAATTTGTATATATGTCGATTTTATGTCTGTTGTTGTGTGTTTTTTTTTTGTATATATGTCGTATTCGACATATATACAAAAAAAAATACATAAATATTTGTCCTAGGTGGGAATCGAACCCACGCCCCCAAGCTCAGAAGGTAGGTTCACTACCAACTGGACCAACGGGCTATCTAATATAAGATCATTATATTAAGTATTGTAGTGGTATTTCAATTTTAGGTCTATAGTTGTAGAATCCAAAGTTGCTTTCACTTTGTTTACTTCTTTTATTAACTTCAAATTCAAATTCAAACTTTAATCAATTATTAACTTCTGATAATCTAAAACAAAAAAACCCGTTTGAGTTAGTGTGATGAAAAAGTGTCAGTGTTAAGTAGTGTAGAGCAATCTCAATTTTAGGTCTCTAGTTGTAGAATCCAAAGTTGCTTTCACTTTGTTTACTTCTTTTATTAACTTCAAATTAAAAATTAATCAATTTAAATTAACTTCACACAAATTACATGAAAAAACCTTACATTAGTGTAGGTAATAAAAAGTGTCAGTGTTAAGTAGCTTGGTCCACAGTTTTTTTGTATTTCTCTTTTCTTTGGTGTAGTCAAATGTAGTGCTAATCTAAAGAGCACGTGAACAGTGTCTTTCCCTTAATAGAGACAATAGGTAACATGTTATCGGATACATTATTAGTGTTTAAAATAACATACGTTGAAGTGAATATTAGAATTACATTTATAACTAGCCATTAGACTAACATTAGACTAGATTTTTTTAAATTTATTATTTTGAACTAGATCTCATGAACTGGCAAAAATACTTACATAATAAATGCAAAAGGTCTTATATAAGCCATTTGTATAAAATATTTTTACTTGCAAAAAGCGTAACGTACTCCACCATCAGCCGTGATTCCGGGTCGGATTTAACTCATGAATAGCATGGCCATAAAATCTTAGCGTAAAAACATACGTAAAGGGCTCGCTCGTAAATAATAAACCGTGTAAGGGCGGCACAAGTGTGTGTTAAATTGCAGTAAGGGATTTCCTGCTATATGTAACTCTCTAAAGTATGTGATTATATATACCTACGGAACGCAATATATACCGTAATCATACTGTTTTAACTTTAGTGAAAACCGTGATAGTTCACGGTTGTTCACTAAAGTTATATGGTTATTTACGGGATATTTACCGTGGTAAGGTTGTGGAATGAGCTCCCGATATTTCGGCGCAGTTACATGCACCATGTTCATGTCTTCCCGTGAACATGGTGCATGTAACTGTACCGTAATCATATCGCAAATACAAGTCATTTTACAAAAATGGAAGGATTTTTTAATGTCTCTGAAACGTCTCCGTTCTCCTTCTCGATCGAGTCCTGAGCATCTCATCTGTATAGGTACTATGGTAAGGTAAGGTTATCTATATAGGATAGGTATTATTAATTTCCCACGTACATAAAAACAGTTTCGATTTTACATTTTTATACCCACAGCGTGGGAGTAACCCTCTGATGAAGTCTGTGTTCTCCGAAAAGTTTAAGCTGTCTTCAAATCGAGAGTAAAAAGTCTCTTTCTAGGTATGCTTGTTACATTACCTACTCCACGTCTTTGCTTAACATCAAGGATGATGTGAATAAGGGCAGGGAAAATATCTACTGATGCAGGAAATCAGATTGAGGTGAAATTCTATTTAACCTGACTTTCTTCATTATGTCTAAATTGTACCTGCAAGAATTACTAATTGAAAAGAAACGAGAGGCGACGCATTCACGTTCTCTTTCGCTAGGTCTTTACACGGTATTTAGCAACTTATGTTCGTACCCAAATATGTGTATAGGTAATACTTTATACTTACGTATATACTTTTATTATGGAAAGTAACGTGATTTTCACATATTTTGCTTATATTAGACGGGAATTACTAACGTATGAATAAACGGGTTACTCCAACTATATTTTCAACCGCATTTGGCGATCTTTTTTCAATGTAGGTAAGTGCGCGCGACTCCGTTTCGCTTTAAAATCATACGTGAGTAATTCCCGTATAATATAAACAAATTGTATATACGTACGTTGGAAGAGCCAAAGTTTGTTAACTGTCTTATTACGCCACAAAATTAAAGATCTTGGCATACAACTGATAGAGGTAGTAGTGTATTCTGCATCTTCATTCTGTATCTGTATTAAAATACATATAACTTTAGAATTACTTCAAAGAACGTTTTAGGTAGGTACTTGTAGTTTTTTTAAGTCATAGGTCATAGGAAACAAGCTAACGAGCCACCTAAGGTAAGCGATCACCGTCGTCTATTGATACCTGTAACACCAGGGGCATAACAGCTACTTTGCCAACCTTTAAAGACTAGTAACAGCCCTTTTGTAGAACCCCAAGTTATAGTTACTCGGAAATGCCGTAGGTTGGAGCTCATTCCACATACTCCTGGTGTGAGGCATAAAATATAGCTTATAAAGCAGAACTATGCTATGGATGTGCTTTCAGGTAGAGGTGGTTAGTGCGACGGTACTCTTTTTTTGTGTTGGTGTAGTACCCCTACTGTTTGTAACAGTGCGACAAGTGAGTACCGCTCGTTACGGGCTGCACCCTTCCACAAAGGAGCCGGGGAACGGGGCAAAGATACATTACCGACCGTTTCTGTTTCACTGCTCGCCAGCTTTCGGACAATATTTTTAATAAAACCTTCACGCATCGGCAGTGTGCGTAATGGTTTGTTTTAGAGAATTGTTATAAACCATTGCAGAGATGTGAACTGTGTAACTTTGTTTTCATTATGCTTTTCGTCAAGATAGTATTGTTCGAAACAGTCGTCAAGGACAAAAACGTTCGCTATAGCTCATCATTGTTTTTTTTATCAGGATTATTATATCTGCGCTTGACTGGCAACTCGCCTGTTGGTAAGCGACGATGTGGTTGCAAAAGCACACAGACTTAGAAGATACCTATTCAAGTATTCACTCTGACCTTGAAAATTCCCTGATTATATATCTTAGGAAACAAGGAAGCGGGCAAGTGTTATTAGCTTTTACTAATCCATGTAAAATAGTAGTAAATCTTTGCCTAATAAAATGACAACACAAAAGAATACAGCGATTCTTGACTCAAGTGAGAGTGAGTATTGAATCCCGCGGATTTTGTTGCAATATTACAAGTACAATAGTGATATCTATACCTACATGCGCTAGATTCTGATAATGAAATTTGAATCTAGCATAAACTGAAAAGAGTTTTTTTTCAACTGCCATTTGTACGCATTCGACCTATATATACGTTAGGTCGTAGAATGTACAATGACGCTAACGTCTGTGTTCCAATAGAAAGCGTCAAGCTCAAGCCTATCTCCAATAACATCTATTACCAGCCCAAATTTAAAGAGGACGCATTTTCAATCAATAGGGGTAAGATTTGGGCAAGTATAAACGCGAATGGATCAGATGTAGGAGTCTACCTACAGTAAAATTCAGGAATGAAATTCACCAAGTACCTATCTACCCAAAGCTAGCTTTAGCTTTCGCTTAAGTAATTAGGTAATCTTTAAAGTTGAAAACGTGTACTTTAAAAAAAAATTGGGATAGGTAAATATTGCAAGCGCCTAATGCCTTTTGTATTTTTTGCAATCCTACTAGTTTCGCATGGTCAAAGAAAAAATGCTTATTTTTTTATTAATTTATTTTTATTTTCGGTGTGTCAAAGTTTTGTGAGAATTTAGTTACCACCTCAGATTAACCAAAAAAGGGAGATATAACAATAGAGTCCATGTTTCTACCAAAAAAAATTCTGACCATATATTTTTACCAGTTCCGTTGCCATAAGAATAATAAATATATTTTCAATGTTAACCGATTGCGTTGAGATTAGAATTGAGATGGATATAACATGGCATAAATATGTTTAAGGTGGATATGACAAAAATATGGCTAAAGATATTGCATTGGAATTCATGATCAACAAGATAGTGGTATTTTCAGTAAGTTTACATATATCAACTGCAAAAGCCTTCAAAATGCAATTCTTTATATTATAATTTATAAATAATACCATTACGATGTCGTATAGTTATGAATTAAACCGTTCAAGTTAAAGCCCGTTGTCCGGAGTTGTCCATCTATATCTTCCTAGCCTGTCTCGAAGCAAGTAACACGAATTCCTGAGGGCCATCCTTAGGGGCCGCCGCCCGTAGGACATGTATAATGATCGTCAGCCGACGGTTACAAATGGTTCGGATGGTGCGAATGGCGGCGACGCAAATGGGTACCAAATGTAATATCCGACGGTGTCCAAGCCAAGATATTCAAATGAATGGTCCTGGGTAACACGGTCACCGGACTTCCTGAGTTGAGACGCGTCTTGAATTAGGATCATCAAGATTGAGAATTGTGCATGAGTCTATTCAACAACCGATGAACGACATGTGCCGCGCTGCGCCGCTCGCTCGCTTGTACGCTTTACATTCCTGCGGTGCAAGTACGGTTCTTTATCGATCATCAAATTCGATAATATTTTGACGCTAGATAGTAGTATATAATTGGGGTTTCTGGATCAAAAGTACTTCAAATAGGCCCAGTTATAAACAACTAAATCTATTCACGCCATCTATTCAAATAGATGAATAAAGTAGTTATTGAATAGAGAAATAATTTATAAAAAACGATAGTTTTCGATAAGAAGTCATACCTGGCGCAGAGAAGCGCCGGTCTTCTTATCAAAACTGTCGTTTTTTATAAATTATTTCTCTATTCAATAACTACTTTATTCATCTATTTGAATAGATGGCTGAATAGATTTAGTTGTTTATAACTGGGCCTATTTGAAGTACTTTTGCTCCAGAAACCCCAATTATATCCATGTGATGAGAAAATACTACTTCGCCAACAGCAAACAAATCGGAAACTGATGCATTTTCATCAACGGGTAGGGAACTGGTGTGTTTCAGCACCAGTTCAACATAGCAGTTTACCATGGTTGTCTACATCAGTTCATCATATTCATCTAGAGTTATTTATACTCTGTATGCATTTTTATGTTCTGAACAATAAAGATATTGTATTCAATCAATCACCAACTTGCTAACTGTGTCTTTTCATATAGGTATTTATTTTAAGTAGCCTCCATTATTTATAAATAGTTCTTTTCAAATTAATGAAATTATTTATGTATGTATAAATTTTCGTAATTAATTATAGCTTACAGGCGCGGGTAGGTATAATTAAAATAATCAATTTATTATGTACTTAACTTTATATTTTCCATATACCACTTATTTAACATGGTTACATTTTTCATTGCACAAAAATTATAACCAGGCAAGTGAAGTTCAATTGGTAACCTGTTTATTAAATTATTGAACAGTCTATCGTTTACCATAACCACACATAGAATGATTGAGTCAAAACATTTTCATATAATTTATACATTTCTCGAGTAAAAGTATATTAGTGCTATCTATCCAACTATTTTCCGTAATTGGTAATCCAAGCCATTATACAAAAACTTGATTTTTTCGTCTTTTTATAACTTTCTCTACGAGATAAACATCATGGTGTTTAGTTTTTTGAAGTTCTTGCTTATAAAATGCGCCTAAAATAGGTTGATGTTTTCTATCTTCTAATAAATAAGTTACAGGATTAGTATTCTGTAAGAGAATTATTTTAAATATTTCTGTTGACCAATTAGGTGTGTACCCTTTTTCGAAACAGCCTTTGTATTTACTAATTCGAACAAAATCTCCTAAACTAAATTTATTTTTATATTTTGGTTTTGATTGAGCGAGGGCTATGTACCTTCTTAAAATTTTATTTTTATTCTTTTCGCTTATCTTTGCAGGTTGTTTTCCTATAGTTCTATGAACTGTGTGATTATATTTATTTACGATAGACTCTAATATACCACCAATCCATCGATAACTCCCTTGAAGACTAAACTGTTTATAAAGTTTGCTCTTCAATGTTCTTATTAGTCTTTCTACAATTGAAGCCTTTTTTGTAGAGTATGTAGAATAATGATTTATATTGAAATGTTGTGTTATTTTTTTAAATTCATTATTATAAAACTCTTTTCCTAAATCCGTTTGCAAGTTCTTCGGATTACGCCCCCTTTTTAATATAGAGTTAAATGCATTGGAGACTATTTCTTTGGTTTTATTTTTTAAAGGAACAGCCCAAGCAAATTTAGAGAATGAATCAATCACAATTAAAACATATCTATAGTCTGCGTTTTCTTCCGAAAAAGATTGCATATCTATTAAATCAGCTTGCCACAAATCATCGATATCTTTTAAAATAACATGTCTTCTGGGAAAATGTATTCTTGCATTTCTATGGATTTCATTTACTACGTCCTTTTTGCTCATGTTTAGTCTTTAATAATTCACATATTTTTTCAAGCTTTGTTAATCTCTCATTCATTGCTATAACTCGTTCATTTAGAGACGAATAGCTTCTTGTATAATCTGCAAGTTGGCTGTCTACATACTCTTTTGTACAAGCATCAAATGATTCAATGGGTGTCAATATAAAATCCTTGGTGTCAATAGATTTCTTATATTTTTATGCTGTACATCTAAACACTTATCACTCTCTGACAACTTAAAGTGACACCATGGGAATGTAATTGGTACTTCATTAGTTTTTTTTCGTTTAAATATATTTAGCCCGAATTTATCAACATCCATGTTCGATAAACAGATCACTACTAAGTACGTCAATCGTTTGAAACTGCTTTTATGGTTTTATTATACCAGCTTCTTTCAGTTCTTCTATTATTGAAATAATTTCATTGTCATGATTACAATTGCCAGCGTCTCTTGAAGCAACCAAAAGTTTAAGTCTTTCAACTAATTCGTTGGGATCATCCCAATAAATTAAATCAGTATTCTTTTTATACATTTTCAGACTTGGTAAACTACCTCCAGATTTCGTTGTAATTTCATAAAACATTGGTTTTATAATTTCACGATATTTTACACCTTTATCACCCCTTATTTGTTCGTTAGGGTTATAATTTCTTTTATGAACACTCGTATTTACCAAAATATCTTTGTAAATAAGTTTATCTTCCTCAGTAATTAATTTTAAATCTGGTGTTTTATGTAATAAAACCTCTTTTAAGCCAGGAGTTAATTCATATGGCACACCATCAATTGTTATACATGTCTTTTCATAATCGTCATCTTTAACAGTAAATTTTGCTATTGAATTTCCGATAAAAATTTCATGACCCTTTTTTCTTACACCGAAAGGTATATTCATATTTTCATATAAATCGGCTAAATCATTTTTACTTAGTGATGTTTCCATAAACTCCTTGTTATTATACTTAAACGCTTCATCAACATCTTCTTTGTCATAGCTCTTTAACGATGAAATACTTTCATCCGAATCCACAGCATCTTCAAATTCAGATGATGGAAAAGATGTGTTATCAACGCTTTTACTTTCATTTTGTCGTTTATACATTTGATGGTTGTTATCCACCAGAACTTGCAAAGGTGCTGTTATAGGCTTAAACATTTTATTCATTTTTAAATTTGTATTTTGTTCTTCATCTCGCATTTGTTTCATCTTGTGTTTTATTGAATTAACCGATTTAATTAGCTGTTTTTTGATATTGTGTTCCATGATTTACAATCTTAGCAGAAGTAGAAACCACTGGTATGTTAGAAGTAACTAACAGTGATGAGAAAATAAAAATATTTCGACTTATATGTACCAATGAGATATGACACAGACTATGTAGTGTAATTAGTTAAAAGAAATAAAAGTGTCGAATGCTTTTCTATATCTTCCATTGTCAAGTTCACACTCTTTATTAACTATTAAAAAATTGTGTGGTTTATGCCATATACTAGAACACATGTTCTTGAATTGTAACCAATTCATGTCAGTGTTAACATGTTCTCTATAAATATGCTTTAAATTAATGTCATCCTGCTTGAATACTATCAGAAAGTTTACATTGTCTCTTAATAATTGTTTCGGAATTTTGGAATATGTTTGAGACAAATAAAAGCAATCTATCTGCTTATGCCTACCCATAGAAAAGTAATTACGAATGTTAGCCTGATTTTCACAAGCAATGTCATCAAATATAAAAACAGATTGTGATAAAGCTTCGTTAGGATGAATAACATATTTATCATCACTGATTGTAAAATATCTAACTCCTGGAACTCTTTTCAATACTTCATTCAGGAACTGGTATTTTGGTTGAAATGTAGTTTTTGAATACAAGTAAACGTTTCGAAATTTCAGCCCATTTTCATGCATTAGTAATGACAGCATTACATTAGTCTTCCCACAGTTGGATGGTCCACATATAATACATCGAATCCGGTTGGGTAGAAGCAAACTATGGTTTACATAATTGATAGAAGGTTCTAAATCAATGGCTTGTACTTCTAAGGACAGAGGTTGCTTAACCAACTTCATGGTAGCGTGTGAAACACTAAAAAAAGCCATCCTTTATATAAAGAAATATTATGGTTCCTAAATAGTTCGGTAAGGCAATGAATAAATAAAATGTTCTTAGATATTTATAATTTTTTTATTTATTATCAAGCTTAATAAAATATATGGTACACTTTACACGCTTATTATGTAATGCACTCATCTATTATGACTTTATAAAATATTTTAACTACAGAATCAAGACATCTCCATCCATACAATACATCTTATTTCTGATAGGTAATTCTCCTACCACGTTCAAGGGTAGCTGGGTCTAAAACGTAACTTTCTTAGTCCATGATATAAAAATATCAACAGCTACCCTTTTCAAAAATGTGTTATTATGTATGATGATGATGTTGCTGATGAACACACCTTCAAAATACAGTGTGACAATGTCCCCAAGGTAGCGTGTTAACTTGATTTGGAAGAATTTGTCTCTTATCATCGTTTCTATTCAAGACTAGCTTGTTAACTTCCTGCGTATATAAAACATGCTTTATGGATTTTATCATGTTCATTTTGCATCTCAAATTTGTATTTTTTACGAGTGTTTCATGATAATCTGTTAAGTTGAGCTTTTTAGTTACAGTTTTTGATATACCTTTCGCTTTTTTAATTTGAACCTTTACGCTTTTTATACAATAAAGTTTAGCTCTTAGTCCTATAAATTCAGCAATCACATCACCGCCTAATTCATCCTTGAACAGATCGGGAACTTTAGCATTAGCTATGGGTATATTGAAAGGATTATTAAGTTTGAAATTACTAGTATCAAATACAGACAAATCTTCTTTCATGTCTTCATAAAAATCATTGTTGAGTAAGCTGTCTGTGTCGGTGTAGCATAATTCTACGTTGTTTTTATACTTTTTTTTATAAAATTATAGTGGAACTGATAAAGGTGAGTCTTTGCATATTCCAGTACACTGAACCCAATATAGATGGGGCGATCTAGCTTTATTTTTTCGTGTTTAAGCTGGATTGCAGCAAAGTTTTCAGAAAATATCGTTGCACTGTGAAAGTTTGGCTTTGTAATAAGTACCTTTGCGCCGATTACTTTATTCGTTTTGTTATTACTATCACTCCATTGGGTGACCAACTTCACATTTACATGCTTTCTTTTGTTCTCGATAGTTTTGCCGAAAATAGCATTGTTAAGTAATTTGAAGAAATCTTTTTCAAAAGCAGACGAAGATTTTTGACGTAACTGAGTATTCAAATCTATGTACTTTTTTAAGTAATTATCTTGACGAAAGCTTAAAATTTTATGAATTTTTGTTAGTAGTAATCCATGTTTAATACATTCTTTTAAATGTGTATAATGGATTACATAATGATATTTATCATAGAGATTTGCTATCAGTTTGGGATTTTTACCACCAGGCGGTATGAGTTTCTCACTTGCGAATGGTAAATCGCTGTGAAAACCATGTAAGTAATCACTATATTTCAAATCAACTTCAAGAATGTATCCATAATCATCATCTTCTCGTGTATTCATAATATCAAAATCATTAATTTCGCTATTATTTAAAAATCGGAACTCTGCAATAGGCATTTTTTTTGTCATAGCGTATCCGTATAGATTGTTACAATCAAGGTATACTAAAAAAGAAGAATCTTTTCGTTCATCATAATGGGGAAGGTATTTATTGTTTGCTTTTGCATGTCTAAGTGAACACTGAGCTAAACCTCCACGAATACCTTTCTCGAGTAACTGATAAATTTCTATATCATTAATTAATTCCAAATGTACTTTTGAACATAACAACATTGAATCCCAACTAAGACCAGGCGAGGTCATATAATAACCTGGATCTAATTTATAATATCGTAAACATGTATTTCGAAAATTCTCAAATATATCACAAAGAATTAAGACATCACTTTTTAAATACAAATCTGTGTATTCTCCAAGCGAGTGAATATTAAATATATTCCAAACATGTAAAGCTCGAGCATAGTCTTCTTCTGATATATGCTCTTGTGTTAAACTATTAAAAAACATATTTTTTTCTGGGAGTTTATCATTCTTATACTTTGACCATGAGTCTACATAATCATATGGATAAACTCCTTTCTTCTGCATTAGATCAAATTGATCTTTCTTTGTAAACTCTTGAGATAAATGTATAAAGTCTTTCTCGCATAAGGTTTTACACAAATTATCTAAACTCGAGCTGAGAAATTGAAAAGAGTCCAAAAATTTTATTTGAATGGTCTGTGGTGAGTTTTCCGTAGTCAAATACTTTGTTATACTCAAGTATTTTTCCTTTGTTTGGGGTATAATTTTAATTTCACCCTTATAGTTAGCTAATTCTTTTATAAATAGGTGGCTGTCATAACCGGATAAATTGTGAAAGACCACTGGTACGAAGGGGCAAACTCTATACAATAGATTACATTGGTTGTGAGCTGCTCCTCTGTATTCACCCGTAATATGATCATGATCCATCACTTTATCATCAAAGAGGAAGTTATTACAGATGTGACATACACTTTCCTTTTGATATTCTTCCTGCTGGTGTTTAGATAATTTTAACATCGATTTTTTACATTGTATAATACTACTTATCTCTGTCACATCTCTGATTAGATACTCTATGAAAACTTTGGCACAGTCGGAACCCCTATACGTTACATATTTATTCAGGCTTGAATCATGTGAACAGCATATGTAATACCCGAAACAAGAAGGTTCGTGTTTTTTAATCGTTTTCGTATTAATACTCAAATCATTATTTTCTGGACAATTAATTAGAATGCTTTCAAAATCCGCATATATTACAAAGTTTATTTTCTGTTGCCTTTCGTAGTGTTCAAATTTTAGTACGCTATTCTTTGGCGGTAAAACCGATAACACTTCAGAACAAGAATGTGTAGTATACTTAGAAACACTGGAAAAAAATTGCAAGCAATTTTCACACAAGTACATTTTGCCTTTGTGTCCGGAAATTTGTCTTCGTACAAGTTTCAAAAGATCTTTTATGAGACAGTAGTGAAACTTGCCACTTTTTTCTATGCACAGCAAGTTCACATGATTAGATTTTCTTGAATCAGACTTGTACAGAGGCCCAGTTACATTACACTTATTACTTAATCCATAGATATTTACACTCACATCAGAATTGTTTTTTTCTAAAATTCTTACATCACTTAATGTGGGAGGAAAATTCATGCCCTCGATATTTAATACGTTACTATAGTGTGGATAAGAACTTACCCTACAAGCATTTCGCTCGCGTGGGTGTAAGGCAGCCACTATAGACCATAACAGGCAGTGATTATCATTATTCTGTATGTTTATACAACTTTTTGTGTTTTTAACTTTGGCTGGTAAATCAATATAAGAACCACCTCGCATAGGGCAGTATTTGTTAATATTGATTTCTAGATGACTTATTGATAAAAAAGACCACCCGGACTCACAGTGCTCAAACTCTGTTAATTTCTGTTTTATCGTGCTTAATGCATCCATATATTTCTCTTTTAGATCCGTATGTTTTAAAATAACAGTATTTTTAGTATTAAAAGACTTGAGCTGCTGTTGGTCTGAATGTGGTAATATAAAATTAGCAAACAACTCTATATTCACTTTTAAGCAGCTATGTTTTGATTGAATCATTTCAACTAGTTTTGTCACATATTTCATACTGTCATATAAAAATGCTTCAGGTGTCTCAAAGTGTACTTCATACGGATTCAATCGGTATGTAAGGATTCGATTCTTAAATGCTGTTGCAATAATCTCAATATTTTTAAATACAGTTTTTAACAAGCAATTTGATTTATGCACATTACTTCTCAAATGATACTTGAATTCAGATTTTCGTAAAATCTGTTTACATTTGTGGCATAATATGGTTTCATTGCTTTGTGACTGATACTCGACATCACTGGTTGGGCTCGCTGTAATAAAAAAAAAAATACAACATAATTAAGACAAGGAAATGATATTTATTCAATTTAACTTAAAACTACGATTACATTTTGATTACATGAGTATACAATTATAAAATGATAAATGAAGTATAAAAATTAAGTATCTATTATTTTTACTAAAAATAATTTGATATGAATGTGGGTGATATGTTTTTAAACTCTTTTCTACTAGAACATATAAATTTTGTTAAATTGCTCCAGACTTCTGTGTTGTCATTAGTTTTATATTTTAATGACATCACAGCCTGCCGCCACCTATTCATAGGAGCAATTTTTTCAATATCCGAGACTTTGTATACTTTTAATTCGATATAATGCGTCCCCTCTTTATCGGGAAAAATTTGTCGAGAGACGCCGTTGGCTAACCTTCTCGTTATAGTAGATACCAAAGCGTTTGGTTTTTTTGAAGATGAAGCACAGGCCGCTTCCTGCGCTTCATCTTCACTATCCGTACCAAATAATTCCCTAGCCGTCGGCCGGGAGACAGGGTGAATCTGGGTTTTCGTTTTCTTCGAAACTCGCTGCGCGCTGCGCACTGGTGGGTCCGAAAGGCGTCGTGATGAATCCTTTGCAGTTTTTTCCTCCCGCCGTTTTGGCTTCTCTACTGGCTCCTCCGTTAAAGGCGGCATGCTTGAGCATGAAGAACGAGACTCGTCTCGGGATTGTTGCTTTGTCGCCTTCTTTTGAGGGCGAGTCTCTTCAATGCTTTCATCGGAAGAGCGCGATTCATCCCTGGATCGTTTCACTGCTTTTTTTGAATGGCGTGTCTCTTCAATTTCTTCTTCTGAAGGAAAAAGGTCGTCAGCGTTCGATGATTTTGACCTGAAAATAAGAAAAATAAACTATGAAATGATTTTTAAACTATATTATAGTTATTCTCTTTTTACACTCATATAAAATTTTAATACTATGAAATAAATTGTAACGACATGACTACAAAAAGATCGTACCCACTTCTAATAATGCTCGTTTGCTTTGAATTATTATAAACTCAATTGATTCACGGGCCTTTAGTTTTGAGATGCAACAGTGGGGCTGAAGCCAACAGGACAAGAGGCTCTGTTCAATATAAAATACTATTATGGAATGTGAATGGATATAAAACTATTGTACATAATAGGATTGACAATTGATTTGCTATTGTGGTGAGTGAGATGGAGTTGAATCAGTCTATGGTATGTGGTACTGTACGTCTATGTACATAATATGGTTACTAGGGTATTATTATTATTTAATAACTCGATACCTAAGTAAAAAAGGTCACATTAATTTGACTCTTTTAAAAAACTATCAGACTTGAAGTACTTACATTTTGTTTAATTTGTGGAATTGAATCACGCAGCACTGATGATTGAAAAACGAAGTGCAGCGTATAGGGCTGAAATGAAAAAAAATATGTTTTTATTCAGTTGTCAATACGAGCTTACTATTTATTATTTAGGAATAAGTTATTTTGGCTATTCATTCACTCAAGACAGTACAACTTTATCAAGACACAATTAATAATGAAGAAATAAAAAATAAGGATGTCAGTAAGTTCGGAATACCTATGTAAAAAGTTGAAATTTTAATATGTTGAGAACATGGGATATTTCACTTATCAGAGTAGTCACATAAAGAAATTTTCTTCTATTATTTTTTATGTTTTTAAAATCAAAACATAAATATGCAATGATACTCACAATTTATTGAATAGATGACTTGAGTTCAATCCGACCGAGCAATCTGACACGCACCCACACACGAATGAAGATGACACTGAAAAAAACATTTAATAAATTTAAATATGTATAACAATTAAATAAAAAAGTGTTCTTTAGAGAATATGCAATTTGAACTAACAAATTGATGTCAAACATTCAAAGTCTTATCAAGATACAAATGATCAATGAATAAAATACTAGGGCAGCATGAATCAAATACAAAAGTTTAACGGATTTATAACTTCAAAAATGAGAACATTTTAATGAATCGTTAGAGTAATCACTAATTCAATTATATAGACGTTCATTTTCTTTTTATTTCTTAATCAAAACGTAAATATATAATAATAATAATACTCACAATTGATTGAATAGAAGACCAGACTGCAATCGTAACACTAGCACAAACACGCACAAAATACTTTTTCTACACCTGTTGTCCTTCAGGAAGCAATTACTGTACTGACTCAGGTTTTCTTAAGCTTTATATAAATATTAAGGATGTCAATGTGTACGTTCACATTGACGTTAGTGTTAAACAAAAATAGTTTGTCAGCAATTTTTCCATATCGAGCTAAATCAAACATTTTAAACTAGCTGCACCCTACAGTTTCACTTGCGACTTTTTGGTTAAAAATGGTACCTGTTATACATTATGATCTAGGTCTCAATACAATACCTCAATACCTTACGAAATCAATTCAACTATTTTGATATTTTAAAGACAAACAAACCAACTAGTATTTGCTTTTTTATGTAAGGACAATTACCGCATTAACAGGACTGTTTAATCTGTGACACATACTTAAATAGTTCTCCGAAAATATTTAATCAATATGCAACTTTATTACTACTCTATAGAAAACAGTATTGTACCTACCGATATTTACAATTGAGATGTTTTGATAATCATTACTATAAACACAGACGGATCATCTGACGCCCGGCGCCTCGCTCAATGCATTCCTCCCGTTTAGGAAAACAACGGAATTATTTGGTTAGACATTTAAAAAATTGTCTAATTTTAGACCTTAAAGTCATTTTAAGCAATTATATAAAAGACAGATAAATTAATATTGTGAAATTATTATTTTTTCGACCTTTGCAAAGAACACAACTAACGGATTATGTCGGTAAGTTTAAATTATTTTACCTATTAAGTATAATAAATTAATTTGGCTATTTACATACTCAAATAATTTTATTCCTAGACATGATTTTAACGTAAATAGTAGTTCACTGTGTTGAATAGGTTTAATTAATTAAATACGTTAAAATAACTCACTAAGCTGCTTGTTTCAGGAATCTGGAGACCTATTCAACTTCTTGCCGAACAATCAAGAGAAATCGAGAAAAAGGCCACACCGAGATGACATGACTTACTCCTGCGTGAGAACGCCGTCGAAAGGAACAAAAATTATACGAATAGAGTTATATGACGTGGAAACAATACCTGAAGAATTATTAACATGCAAATGTAATGCTGATCTATGTGTACAACACGTCGTCAAAAACTTATACATGGATGATGTATATAGATCATTTAGAGATATAGTATCCCTTATAAAAGATAAAATCAATGTTACAAATTAACTTAGATTATAATTGTTAGCTTATTAAATATTAAATAATTATACTGAAGCATTAAAAAAAATGATATAATTGGGGTTCCTGTTTTTTTTCGAAAATTTATACGTACATAAATAATTTCATTAATTTGAAAAGAACTATTTATAAATAATGGAGGCTACTTAAAATAAATACCTATATGAAAAGACACAGTTAGCAAGTTGGTGATTGATTGAATACAATATCTTTATTGTTCAGAACATAAAAATGCATACAGAGTATAAATAACTCTAGATGAATATGATGAACTGATGTAGACAACCATGGTAAACTGCTATGTTGAACTGGTGCTGAAACACACCAGTTCCCTACCCGTTGATGAAAATGCATCAGTTTCCGATTTGTTTGCTGTTGGCGAAGTAGTATTTTCTCATCACATGGATATAATTGGGGTTTCTGGAGCAAAAGTACTTCAAATAGGCCCAGTTATAAACAACTAAATCTATTCAGCCATCTATTCAAATAGATGAATAAAGTAGTTATTGAATAGAGAAATAATTTATAAAAAACGAGAGTTTTGATAAGAAGACCGGCGCTTCTCTGCGCCAGGTATGACTTCTTATCGAAAACTATCGTTTTTTATAAATTATTTCTCTATTCAATAACTACTTTATTCATCTATTTGAATAGATGGCGTGAATAGATTTAGTTGTTTATAACTGGGCCTATTTGAAGTACTTTTGATCCAGAAACCCCAATTATATACTACTCTAGATAAAGAAACGTAAATTTTTTTTTTTGGCCTAGCCTCAATAAAATAGAATCGATCATAGTAATTACTGATTAAATGGCATTTTATCGAATTTGTCGATTTCAACAGTAAAATTTGACAAGTCTTGTTCGTCCATTTGATGACATTTGATCATCTCGTTTGCAGTTGTGTGCCGCTCAATATTGAAGTATGCGTTTGTAAAACTAGTAAGGATATATCATTGTGTGCAATATGTATTTACCTCGTCCCCTTCAGTTTTTGGCAGACTTTTTTCGGTACTAGCTCGAGTCCATACTGGCAAATCCATACTATATAATATGATCAAAACATTCGTGTTGATGTGAGTCATCATCATTTCAGCCATAGGACGTCCACTGCTGGACATAGGCCTCCACCATTGATCTCCAAAAGGGCCGGTTCGAAGCGGCCTGCATCCAGCGTTTCCCTGCGGTCTCTTTTAGGTCGTCTGTCCATCTTGTGGGTGGACGTCCTACGCTGCGTTTACCGGTCCGTGGTCTCCATTCCAGAACCTTTCAGTTCCAGTTGATGTGAGTGTAAAGTTAATAACCTCATATTTCACAGTATCCGCTTGATTTGTCAGCACGTATCCGCCGCCCTATAGCCGCCCTACGACCGCGCGTGTTCCAACGCGGAAGTCACTTTGAACCTTTGAACCTTCACACTCCATTGTCAAATTTGTCAATTCTACTGAGTTCAAAGAATTTTTTGAATCACGTGTTGCACGAGGGAAGTTTTTTTTTTAAATTGAACTTTTTTTAATTTTTTTATATGAAACTTTATGTGGCATCATCAAAGATGCAGCAGAATGCAATTTACCTGTTTTATATCTAACTTAATTATTTAGAGACGTCTTTACATTATGGGCTTAGCACAAGGTTTAATTTTCATACACCGTTTGTTTCGTTCATTAGCTTATTTTACAATTTATTTACGCGTTGAGTTGAGCCCCAAAGAATAATTCTAAATAATTCTAAAAGATGATCACGTTTGCCAAAGAGCTGTTTTGAAGAATCTCTAGTGCGTTGTATTATGTATAATAAGGAATTTGGGATCAATAATTTTTGTTTTAGTCTACAGAAATTTCTCAATGATGCTAATGTAACCAAACTTGAAACAAAAATTGACTAAATCTGATTTTTTTTACCTGTAACTTAAAGAACTTTGTTAATAATACTAATTTAACCTGACCGCAAACAAAATTGAATTAATAAAAAAAAAAAATATGTCTGGAATTAATTTGTACGTAACTAGCAATCGGCCCCGACTTCGCACGGGTGTAATTTACGTGCGTAGTCGGGGTGAATTGCTAGTTATATATATAAACCTACAGTGAAAAATTATCTAACTGATGGTGAAAACTGCTTCAAAATCCTTTGCCGTGGTTTAGGAGGAGTTAGCGGTTATACAGACAGACATACGCGGAAAGCGACTTTTATAATATGTAGAGATAGAGATAGAAAAGAGACTAATCTGTAATAATACTAATAATTATTATAAAATCTGAACCAATAAATTAGTTAAATGTGAAATAAATCAGTAATTAATATGTAATGACAATGAATTAGAAAATAACAAAAAAAGTAATAACCAATTAAAACTTTATCCCTACAGCTCTTTGTCGACACGATTTCGCCTCGACACGAGGCATTCTCAAGACGTGTTGGCTCTTGAGGAAATTTTAGTATCTAATATCGAAAAGTCAATCGCAATATTAGTCTGAAGCGTAATAAAAGTCTCTTTTTCAGGGCCTCGCACCACCATGTTACCACCAAAAGAAAAAAGGCGCCTACCACGAAACATAAAACACGACTCCAGTCGAAAGAAGACTGTAAAAGTTATGTGACGGATACTGTGAATTTTTAAAGACAAAGTGTGTGTTCGGACTAAGATGCATCTGTCGAGTGAAGTGAGTTCGACTACGAACGGGCTGGGCCACGAAGCTCCATCTTCGAGTTACGGTGGTAGTCTCAGCCAGCCGCTTACGGCAGAACTGTTGGCTGAAAGAACGTTGGAAGGATTGTTGGCTAACCACCCAGGAGAGCTGGTGAAGACTGGTAGCCCCCATGTGGTTAGTATACTAGTTAGTTAGTAAGTTGGGGCGCCCCTTGTATGGGACGCGACTTGTATCGATACTTTGGCGCCGTCACATCTTCCTCTCACTCACTCATCACGAAATCTCTAAAACTACTTGACTTACGAAGCTGAAATTTGGCAGGTAGATTCCTTATGAGTTGAGATCCGCTAAGAAAGGATTTTGCGAAAAAAACAAATTAAGGGAGGCAAATGGGGGGTTGAAAGTATATATGAAAGGCTACGCATACAAAGTCGCGGGGAACAGCTAGTATAATGTATAAATGTAAGGCAAACTTTTTCGAAAACTATAAAAATTGATGCTTATTTTACTGACCACCACTGTTTGACCACCTAACTACTTATTTAAAACCACCTGACTATTTATTTTAGACCACCAGATTAGTTGTTATAGACCATCTGCCTACTTATTTAGACCACCAGACTACTTATTTAGACCACCAGACTACTTATTTTAGACCACCTGAATACTTATTTTAGACCACATGAATACTTATTTTAGACCACCTGAATACTTATTTTAGACCACCTGAATACTTATTTTAGACCACCGACTACATATTTTAGACTACTTATTTTAGATCACCAGACTACTTATATTTGGCCAACAGACTATTCATTTTAGACCACCTGCCTACTTATAGGGATTTCTATTATTATTACTGACCTGAAACTTATTTTATCTCTATTTACAGGTTTGTACAGTGTTGCCTCCACACTGGCGGTCCAACAAGACTCTACCAGTCGCGTTCAAAGTGGTTGCCCTGGGTGACGTCGGAGACGGCACGCTGGTCACGGTGAGAGCTGGCAACGACGAGAACTGGTCCGCTGAGCTCAGGAACTGCACCGCGGTGATGAAGAACCAGGTCGCCAAGTTCAACGACCTGAGGTTCGTCGGGAGGAGTGGGAGAGGTTAGTTTTTTATACCAATATCTAGTAAAAAGCATTAAAAAAAAAATTGCGCACCACTGCGCTAAATACTGCATACTCCATTATAAAATGATAGCGATATTTTGTTTGCGTGAAGATAAACTTTTTACCCGCCTTTTTACCTTTTTAATTACGCACGAATATTTTTTTTTGTAATAATTATAACGTTGTTTATTATCAGAGAAAAGGGCTTAAAATTCAAATATATATGATTTTCCAAGGCTATATTATTCTTATTAATATATAATTTGTCGAAGGTTTTTAGTTTTTAGCACCCTTTTATAAGCTTGGTATGTATGTTTGTTTGTATGTATGTAACGGAATCTTTGAACGTGACTTTCACACTCTTCAAAATGTCGGATTAATTTCAAACGTTGCACACTTATCAAGGAGCGATGGCAATGCAATCATTTTAATAGTTTGTCTCATTATCCTTACCAGGATCTTCAGGATAAGCGTGGTTTTTACTTTTTTAAACTTTTATTTAACCTTTATTCTTTATCTCTTTAAAGATAGATGATACACATTCCCTGATGAAATGACAATCTGAGAGTATTTTATCCAAGTTTATTCGAGTCTGTGTGCTAAGAAGTGGGAGTAGTGGAGACACATTTCTAAGAAAACGTCTAAATGGAACATTTTATCCTTTCTCCCGGTCCGTGCTATGATAATCTATATGATAATATAGATAAATAGACACATAAATTATTTATTGTTCACACCATAAATTACATAAAATAAAATAAAAGTGTAAAATGGTGGAAATAAAAATTGTCCACGACCAGTGTTGGCCACTCTGGGCTATTCTTGTGAAATGCGATATTGTTCGATGCGAGGCTAAAATAATGATGACGAAATAGAGGGGTCGCTTTGTTAGTCCCGACGATCTCTACCTTAAAACTCTGAGGAACCGTTCTAAACCTTTTTGTTATGAGAAAATGTCAGCGTATACTTTTTCGTCTATTTATTTATGAAAAAAGCCATGTATGCTTTTACAAATTAATATATTAAGTGTATAAAGAAATTAACTATTGTTTTAATACAATATCTTACTTGTGTCTATTAAACTATTATACCTATTATAAATAATGTACAGATATAAACAAATTAAATCCTTACAAAAAAACGTATCTATACCTACCAGTGGGAATCGTTCCCAAAATGCTCGCTCCATTGCCGCGTTGTATAGCAATGCTCACCCTTCGAGCAAAGTAGAGGCCCACATTTTGGTCACGAGTTGCATCAACTACACAAGATAATAATGTATCTATTTAATTTCTAAGCAATCTTTGTCAGATCTGCAGAAATTAAGTTTTCGCACAACAATGACCTAGAAGATTAGGTCCGAATAAATAAACGAAACTAAGCCGACTATCCATCAGCCCTAATTAAAGATTAACGCATAGATTCCGTACACGCCTTAACAGATCAATTACCCCCATTGACTTAATATTCCAACAAAGAGAAGACCTGTTGAAATATTCACAAGTCGAGACGCCTCGGGCTTTGTTTTTGAGTGCTCGCTCAAGGGAGAGGGGGCTTTTTTATGAGTGGATGTCTGCATTATCGTAAACATTCGTATATGTTTACAGTACGGAGATATGAATGTTTAAATATGTTTTGGGTGTATTGGTTGTGTGTTTGAGATTTAATCTCAAATGCATCGCCGAAGCATTCTACAAATTGGATGACATGATAGCCGAGGCATGATATACGAGGCCACAGTAAATTCTTTAGAGTGACCTTCAACGTGTTTCGTTTTCGGCCACAACATAGCTTTCCATCAGGTGAGTTGGTGTCCAAACGTAGGTTGACATATATTATAAAAAAATACTTCAAAGTAACTTAAAATTATTTTTTTTAATTTATAAATTATTTAATACTAGTAGGCCGCCCCTGCTTCGCACGGGCGAAGCCGGGATATATAAGCCTATGTCAACCGGGGATAGTGCAGCATCCCAACAGTGAAAGAATTTTTCAAATCGGTTCAGTAGTTTCGGAGCCTATTCAATGCAAACAAACAAACAAACAATCAAATCTTTCCTATTTATAATATTAGTATAGAAGTATAGATATAGATTACTTTCGTGCATATATGTAATTGTAATTGTTATTAATTTTAAGCGGAGCTTAGTTTTATATTTTAATGTTAGTTTGTTTATATTTGATTTTAAGTTGTTTTCATATAATTGGTTACGTCTTTACTAGCATTTTTATTAAATATTGAATATTGAAAGCAGATACCGCATTATTACATTTATGCTTATTGGGTTACTTACAACTAACTTACATAATGGTGCGGTCAATCGCCTCTTGACGTCGGTCTTCGGCGTTGCTACGCCTACACTTGTGGTGATTCCGAACGTAGTAGACGATTAGTGGCCGATTAGCTGATCCATTGTACAACTTGCTCTTTCACCTAACGACTAAATTGTGCTAAAGACAGATATGACGTTTGATTGACGAGTTTTCTTATATGAGTAAAGTTTCGTCATTTGTGTTGTAGGACGATTATTAAATAATAGGCTTTCGCTTGACCACCACCTCGCCTGATATTAACCGATGATGTGGTCTATGATAAAGCACAATTGACTCGCGATTTACAAGACATCTAGGTGGAATAAAAAATATCGTATGTTCTGAGGAACTCACATATTTATATTGCGGTGGCTCTCTAGAGATAATGTGTTATGTGAACTTTATTCAAGACTTGCGTCCCGCGGTTTCACCGGTCTGGAAATTTCCTCAGTAACCATTATTTGTTTGGTATAAAAAGTTACATAATGTCACTTTCGACCCTCTAATTATCACTACGCAAAAGATCACGTCGATGCGTTGCTTTGTAACAGCGTGAAAAAGAAAGAAACCGACGAACTAACAAAAAAAAAACACACTGCATTTATAATATTAATATAATCATTACAATTTGGGTCCGAGTGAATCAGTTTCTTCTAGGCAAGCGTGTGCTCCCTCCGACGTAGACCGCTAAGAACAGGCGAGGTGGAGGTCAAACGCAAGCCTATTTATTCAATAAATGATTAAACAGTAAGTGTATGTAATAAGTATAGTAGGTAAGTATGAAGTATGTTAATTGAAAGCAAATGCATAAAAACACATACTAATTTGATTTCAGGAGCATCTCAAATTATTACCATTACACAGTAGTTCTACTTCTATCTATTTTCTGTTTTTTGAGTAAATTTTCCTGAAAACTCAATACAAATGTTTCTTTAATTACTGTGCATGTAAAATCGTCTTACGCACTTATACCACTTCTAAGTAGCTTATTGCGCTAAAACTGATACTTGCGCGTATAACCCTTGGTAACAAACACGCACACAGTGTCGAGCGATAATCAAGTTTCACAAAAAGCACGTAAAAATAAACATCTTGCTTTGTTTCTCCTTTGCGAATATCCCTTTCACCTCTTCCTTTAATTATTTTAATGGATTAACCGAGTTAACTTATTACAGCGTGAAGGAAATGTTTTGTAAACAACATCGATCGTCACAAATGAGCAGCGAAAGGCGAGTTACTCGTAAGTTTGGGGTAGCAAACAGAACATCCGAACCTCGCATCTCATATTCAAATAGTGAAGGGAGGGGAATAGAACTAACGAAGCGGGTGGAGGGGGGAACGACACAACGATACTTATGTAGGTAGTAGCAAAAGTCTCGTCAATTTCAGAGACAATGAATAGTTTTAAGGCTTCCACAAACTAAAAGCAGTAGCAGTGGCAATGCAGCTTGAACACGAGCCTGCGTGGTTTGTTATATAAGGAATTGTATGGAATGAGCTCTCACGTGCCTTTATCAACTAAACAATAATTAAATAAAATATACCACGGAATCTCTTCCACAAGCTACAACATGGGAGTCTTCATAAGGCGAGTTAGAGTCTTAAAAGGTCGGCAACGTATTTATGATGCCTCTGGTGTTACTGGTATCTATTGGCGTCAGTAACAGCTTTCCACCAGGCAGCCCGTCTGCTTGTTTGCTACCGATGGCATAAAAAACCAGCAGCGCTTAAGCAGCACAGCCACGGGATAGTAAAGTTCGTGCGGTATGTAGTACAGTTCATACAGCTTTTCTATTACAAAACGCGCGGACCTGCGTTCAAGCTGTGCTTCTGCTGACACGCGTTTGGTTTGTGGAAGGCTTTACGGAGCACAAAGTACACGCACCAAACTACTGATATCCGTTTCAATTGTTTTCTTTTGAACTTTTTGTTTGCAGAGCCTGGGGCTTTACGGACAACTGCTATTGCGGCACCTAATCCGCTCAGTTGGAAAATCACGCGACCGCAAACCGTATCTGGGCGCGATAAGGTTCACGTTCGCGTGATTTTCCAACTGAGCGGATTAGGTGCCGCAATAGCAGTTGTCCGTAAGGACCCTGTAATGGACAATGTTCTTTCAAAACTTCTTTGTAGAGAATATAAACAGAATGTCTCTATGTGTACTTCCAACATGTATGTAGCTAATTCGCTGCTTGAAATCTATATGTTGCAAAAAGGGGGCTCGGTTTAACTTGTAAGAAATATCAACTTAACCCTTACCGGGGGAACAACTGTGTCATGCGACGTCGATACGACGAAAACAAGATGTGAATAAATATTTTATGTGGTAGCTGCGAATTGTCAGTTTTTGGTAGGTACAATATGAAGCGTTAAGTTATTTATAGTCAAAGTCAAAGTTTTTATTTGCTTGCCAATGGGCATATTTAAAATATTAAATGTTCATCCATTAACAGCCCTAAGGGTAGGGCGTGCAAAATTATATTAATTTACAAATATGTCAAAAGTATTAATAATTATTGAAACTGACGTGGTTTTCACACATTTTATTTATGTTACACGGGAATTACTCACGTAAGATTAAGCCGGTTACTCCGGCTACTGTTACCGGTTACTGTCAGAGTAACCGGCTTAATCTTACGTGAGTAATTCCCGTGTAATATTAATAATTAATTAAAAACTACATATAAATTTATCAACAAGCATCATACGCATAAAAACGACATGTCGTTTTCTTTAAGAATTCTTCAGTTTTATAGAAGCACTCCTTTACCAACTACTTCTTCAACTGTGCACAAAAACGCCTATATGGGACATCTACCACTACATAGAGAAGAAGGCATCAGATATTGCATGCCTAATGATGTTACTTAATCTGTTTTCAGCCCTGTTAAGGTATTAACTAGGGCAGTAACCCTCGTTACAAGGTTAGAAATGCTTGAATAAGATTGTGTAATGGACCAAATAATATTAGAGTTAAAATAAAATGTAACGTGCAAATAGAAAGTCGTTCTATAATACGTTCTAAATCATTAATGAAAGAAAATAAACATTCAAAAAGTTAGCATTGATTTGTGTCCCCAAAGCTTTACAAAGAAAACCCTCATTAAAAATTCCTTAAACAAACAAAAGCTTTCGGCTAGCGTGTACACGAAAAAACCAATATAGCCCTGAGCGGCGGGAAAAGTGGAAAAGAAGTTAAGAGGTGTCTATTTGTCACGTTCCTTCCTGAATAACGCTCTGCTTTCCAATTAAGGGTAAGCGCTCTCTTTGTTTATCTTAAATTGCGAGAAAATCTCACTCAAATTATCGAGTGAAAAGACAAGGGGAGATTGGGCACTGCGGGACATAACTTCGTTGGATAAAAAGTAGCGTATCTAACGCCTAGGGACGGGGCGAAGGGAATTTTTAATAAGCGAAAAATTTAATGAGAGCCTCGACCACTTTTTGTTACGGATCCCTGTGTCAGCTGGATGGGGAACGGACAGCTTTCAATTTTGATATTGGAGGAGGATATTAATTAATATAATTTTCTTTGTCATCGTCGTCTTGGCTATTCTCTTTTCTCTGCCTTTGCATCTTACTTTTAATTCATCACCAAATTAATTAAACATGGTGGCTATAAAGTAAGTACAATGATTCGTTGCATATGACCCGACTCCCGGTGTGGTGCAGCGCATCTACGGTGCTCGCACAGGCGACGATAGCGTACCGTACCGTGATTCCTGGGGCCTTACGGCTACATTTTTTAGGAGATTCTGTTTAGGTGATGAGAATAGTTGCGCGACCGCAAACTGTATCTCGGCACGTTAAGGTTCACGTTTGCGTGATTTTCCGAACTGCGCTTTTCAGCGCTAATTTGAGCCCGCGTTAAGAGTTGGCCGTAAAGCCCCTGATCAGCCAGCACTAATTAGACATCATTGCCAGATTTAGAGCAACAATTCCTTAGTCTGGTAATAAGACTGTATGGACTAATACGACCACTGTGTTTGCAAAAATATTGGCCCAGTTAAAAGAAATAAAAAAAATTTAGGGTTCCGTACCCAAAGGGTAAAAACGGGACCCTATTACTAAGCCTATACGATGTCTGACTGTCCGTCTGTCTGTCCACCCGTCCTCTGTATCTTTCGAACCGTAATATATAGTTAGTTGAAATTTTCACAGAATATGTAATGTTATAGCGACCTAACTAAAAAAATATATGTCAAAACGAAAAAAGGAAAAGAAGGAACAACAAACATATTTTTTAACGTATTTTGGTAATTGCTCTAATGTAAAAACCGTAATACGAACAAGCGTCAAACTTGGCATGATTATAATACGCACTCTAAAGTATAACAACAAATAATGAATAATGGCTAAGTGCGAGTTAATGACAAATTTCTGTTCATTACCAAGTTAAGCAACGTATTTTTCTACTTAGATGACCTCATCATTCGTCTCACCGAATCGATATGCCACCGCCCACCATATTTTGCTCCTCCAGCCGTTTTGAAGTCCATAGGGAACATACATACATACATACACACATCGCCTTTTATATATAAAACAAGTTATACATAAAAAGTAGATTCGTATTAGTTGACAAAAAATAATAAGTCGACAAAGGCCATGGACACGACAACCCCAGAGTACGTGGATATGCACAACAAATGAAAAAATAAAATAAGTTAGTCTTAGTTCTCTGAAACAAAATGATGCGATGGTTATTATTATAAAACATGAATTGCCCAATGACGTTAGATGGGTATTAAATGTTTTATTTAACCAAGTAACTTTGTTGAGGTAGCAACTCAAAAGACACTTCAACGTTCAATTTGTATGGATATTTGAGTCCATCGCGGACAGATACTGGCTGCTTTTTTTTTGGATCTTGTAGTTTCCTGGGCTGGAAATCTGAACTGTCTTTTGTCTTGTATTTGATAATGCCTTTTAGTATTAGGAGCATCAGAAATATATTAATTATTTAACGGTACACTGAACTCACCTAAACCTTATAGGTACTATTCTCAAAAATATCTAAAGCACCAAAGGTAAAAGGAATTTAAATTAAACCTTACTTTATTATACCTTCGGTACAGCAAGAGAACAATTTACCGCACCAGTAGTCAAGAAGCGACATCTGCTAATCGATTGATTGACCCTGCCTTAGAGCCGCGATAAAAAATACGACAAATACGGCCCCAGCTCGTTTGTCCCCTCTTTCCCCATGCGTAGTCTCTTTAATTGCCCGCGCCGTGTGACTTTAATGCGAAATGCGATTGAGAATTTTATTGTACTTTTATAAAAAGTAAGCAGTTTTGTCGATATCGAAAAAAAGAAAAGAAAACGAACCATACGAAGTGAAGATCAAACAATTTGATCATTTAACAAGCGAGATATTGTATCATCAAATAGGGTAAATCAGGGTATCTAGACCACTCGCAGCTGAAAACTTACAGTTAACTTTTTTGGGATAAAAGTAGCTTAGGTGTTAATCCAGAAGATAAGCTATACCCAAACCAAATTTAATTCAAATCTGTTTAGAATCTATCAGATAAATCTGTCAGATTTGAGTGGGAATAATATACACACACAAGCTTTCGCATTTAAAATGTTAGTGTGATGTATTAGAGTGATGTGATAGAGTGTAATAGAGTCCTAAAACGGCAACCAGAACCACTGGAGGATGGGCAGCAGCATCCTATTATTACAGGCTGAACGTACTGCGATCCCCGAGCCGCCTGCCAAGCGTGGGGGTTATGGCAACACCTCTATCTAAGAGGTAGACCTTAGTACAGCAGTGGACGTTTACTGGCTGATTTGATAGTGTAATGTGATTTAAACCAAAGGATTTAGTCACATACGCTGCCAACTTTTTCTAAAACAAAGCGTCAACAGTTAACCAATCTTCGTTGGTAAACGACACAATAGGCTCGCCCTTAGTCCTTTCACCCTCGTAGATTTTTTTATAAAGCGGCGGAAAGATTCCTGCCTCACCTTTCGTTATTAACTCCGAGGGCCTTTGATGCACTTCACCCGTCTGCTCTTACCAAGTAATGATTTTAAGCCTGCTTAAAACCTATCCGACGAATATGTTGCGTTGTACGGTACCTATATAAATTTAGCTTTGAACCACATTATGCTAATGGATTCGCTATTAAAATTTTATAAAAGCTATTAACTGAGTATTATTTTAGGCTTATGAAGCTTTAATCGAAATAATTTTCAGAGAACTGAAGTAAGTACATTATGAGATTGATAGCTTATTTTTAAACGAAACAATTTTGAAACGTTTGCTTGTTGAATGTTATAAATTTTAATGAGATGCAAGAGAATAAAGAAAAAAGAAATAAAGGGGGCCGCGATGTGGAGTTGCGCCGCAATTAACGCAGATAGCAGCAGCTTCTCAGTTTGACTGTCTTTTGGAGTTTCTCTTTTCCGTTTTTAATTATTGAACCACTCATTCCTAATTATTGTTATTAGCGCCGGGGAGTGGTGAAAATTGAGGGTCTCGCGGAGTAATATTGACCGCTCGGCTTGAGGTGCTTCCCCGGGGAGGTTTTTAATTGTGCGCGCTTTTGACTTTTCCTCTTGTTCTTTTGAGACGCTTCAATAAACTTGGATTTTACGGTGTCTCGTTGTATTAGGTACGTTTTATTGTTGAGGGGTAAAATTTTTATACTGCTTCAATTTTTCGGCAGAAACCAGCTTGTTTATACCTACGTATACAGTCAAGTGAGTGACACATGGGGTGGATGCAAGAATGAATTCACAGTCAATTCGCTAATGCGCATCGGCCCGTATTAGGTAGGTAAGTATTTTATATCCAAATTGGGCGAGAGAGCCGAAAATCCCCATGCCTTGAAACCGAGATCAAAGAAGCTCGCAGCCATTACGATTGTGGCTCATTTTTTATTTAGTCCGGGAGAGAAAACTCTTATCTTAACGCTCTGCGTACTTTATGATGTTATAAAGCTGATTTTTAATCTGAGGTGAACAGGAAAATTCTGGAAATAATTCCATTCCGTTTGCGCTAGGCCGCGTAATTATATTTGGAAGCAGAATTACGTTCTCTTTGTTTGAATATAGGTAGGTAGTAGATACATAGTGTAAGCATAAATCTAATAACTAAAGTTACCTACAAAATAATAATTTGTAAATCCGTGATAAGACATGTATTTTTTAAAACACATTTTTTTTTTTCAAAGACATGTATTTAGTTTTGAAATGTTGATGACGTTGATACATGGAGTATGTAAAAGACATGAAAAGTACGGGAAAATGGTTTATTCTTTTTAAGTAAATAATATTTTACGTATGCCTACTTTATTTTTAGAATTACCTGCCATAGACACCCACTTTTTTTTTCTGTGGTGTGACCAAGTTTTCTTTATTGTTTTCTACAACTTTCCACCACTTTCTGCAAAAAGTACTGCCACATTACAGCAGATGACGCTACTAGTTAAATTTTCTGTGTTATTGTCATTGACGTAGAAACATGGACATGGCCATAGACATGGTGCTCAAATAAAAAAATAAAACATTTGGTTAGGTTTTCAGTTAGATATTATATTATTGTTTCTAATTATCTATCCATAAATGTTAATCATAAATCGATGTTATATATAAATTGAGGTAGATACCTACGTTTAACCGAGGTGAAACCGAGAGTGGATTTCGTAAAATTACTGACAAAATAAACAATTTATATGTTATGGTTTACTTGTTTTTTTCATCTTGACAATTACGGCTTTATTTATTTTTTTATGCTCGAAAATACAAATACCTAAAACTGAACGATGCATTTTGTATTACAGCTCTCTTAGTCAGCAGATGTTTTTCAAGTTGTTTTTCTGTGAGATGAAAATCTTTTTCATTTTATCCCCCAATTGGCATGGCTATAATATTTTTTATGAACAATCAGTGGCGCCCCCTTGCGATCAATATCAGCAGTTTATGAAGTGTGTCGCACGTGCTGTGCAATATGTTAGCGTCGTGCCCCGTCTCTATTTGGGGGAAAGGCTTTTTTATGAATAACTCTATGATTTATGAAGTTGTACTGACTTCTGCGCTTTCGGTGTTAGCCTTTTGTAGTTAGCTTGTATCTTTACTAATAGTTTGCCCCGAACTGCGACCTCACGATGTACCTTTAAACAACGGTATTTTATAACTTAAAATCAGGCGATTGGCAGTCAAACGCAAGCCTATTATTAAAAAAAAAAAACTTTTTTATTTTAATACATATCTTTATAACCCCTGGATTAACTCATATACTTAACTTAAACATTATATTTACTTGAACTACTTGCCAAAAAAAATTCATGAAGTTCCGATTTGTCCCATTGTAAACTCTTAGACCTCACTTTGTTCGGTCAATGATATTATTATAAATAATTATTTAAAAAAAATACACAAAAGACTACCATCAGCTTCAATTGTTTAATCATAGTTGTCGACGTATCGTGAACAAGTGTATCATCATCGTAACCCATGTTTAGGTTTTGGTAATTTAAATGAGACATCTTATCTCATAATGTAAAAATATAACTAAGGCCCTCTTACATTTTTTGACGAAAAAAAGAAAAACTGGATTTTTGGCTTTTTGATTCTATCCAAATAGAAAGAACCACATAGTAAATTTGATTTCTGCAATAAATAGATTTGTATTTTTTATTGAAAGTAACGGCTTCAAATAAAAAAAAGGATATCATCAGCTACTTACCTCAAATTTAAAAAAAATGATTTTTCATAAAACTATACGGGAAAGTTTGAGAGTGGAATTCTTTAAATTATTGGCATATAATAAACAATTTTAAGTTACGGTTTACTTGTTTTATAATTCTCTTGACAATAACGGCTTTATTATTTCGTTTTACGCCCGAAAATCCAAATACCCAAAATTCAACGATGAATTTTGTGACACGCCTCATAGGACATTCCACTTTTGAGGTCAATTAAACATATTTTTTTAAGACGTTGAACATCCATATAGAAGTCGATGCCCCATACCAACCCCCTATGCATAACGATGCCTGTTTTTAGATCTAGCTTAAGCAAATATATCAAGAACCAGATATGTTCGCACAAAACGCCTTGATATCTCTCAAGTCTTTATGCGGGTTTTATGAAAATAAGCGGGTGGCCGCTCATTTCAGGTCTGGGGTGGTAGGGGGTGTTTATACCGCTTTCATGGCTCGCAGGACCACCGCGGCTTTGGCTTCAGGCCAGACGCTGGGAATGTAACCATCTCTTTTGTTTTGTGCAACGCGGTAGAATCGTATAGTTTCTTTTCTTCTATCTAAGTAATGATTTCGTTTATATTATTCAAACTTGTTTTGTTGTTTTCAGCATTAATCTTGTTTATCTTGTTAATTTGTTGTATGGGGACCCCTCTTTGTTATTTACTTTTAAACATTTTTATTAGTTAATCATTAAATTTAGTTAATCCGCCATAACATTACATATTCAGCGAAAATTTTAACTGGCTAATATCTATTATCGTTCGAAAGATACAGTCGTTTAAAGTAAGGACAGACGGGCGGACGGACGGACGGGCAGACAGACAACTTATAGACTCAGTAATAGGGTCCCGTTTTTACCTTTTGGGTACGGAACCCTAAAAATACATATAGCCTCATTGTATTATTTTCTTAAACGTAAATTTTCTAATGTTAAGTCCAATAAATACCCGTGCGAAGCCGGGGTGCCTAGCGGTGTATAATAATGGTGGAGTGTTTGTGACTCTATACGAACCGACAACATCGTGAGAGTCACGGGCATCCAGTGGCTGAAGATGCTGTGTGGAGGTCTAAGGGGAGGCCTATGTCAGCAATGGACGTCTTCGGGCTGATGATGATGAAATGTTTGTGAACAAGCTCGAGTGTGGGCGATATAACGAGGTGAAACACGTATTTTCATGTTGTTTCCAAATTTTCAATATTAAAAGCCTAAGCCTCTAGCAAAGACCACCATTTTACTAGGGCTTGGATTGGATTTGATCGTGACATACTTTGTTTGACGCTGAGTGTGACTATGACTTGTTTGATAAAACTTCAAAATATTTTAACACTTGACAATAGCAAATGCACAAGACGTGCAACGCCAAAATCCATTCAAGAGAAAATAAATGATAAGTCTTCTCAGCGTTCCAAGCAGTGACTTTGGAATGCACAGCAATCGTCACGAGCCGCGTTTGACGTTGAGGCTGATTTGTGAACCGCCGGTACCGCGCGAGACAACCGCGCTCCAACACGGAGCCCCCGCATGCCTCGCTGAGAGATTTTAATAAGGATGGGGTTGTAGGTATCATTGCTTTCGGGGTTTGAAAACAAAAATGCGCTGATGTGTTTTTTCCATCTGACTTGGCTAACGTTTGCGATGATACGGCCGAAAGACGTGCGTGTACTTATACACCAAAAGAAACCAAACTCGCGAGGCTTACTGGTAACTTCTAAAGAGTTCTACTACCCACCTTCCAGACCCTCGTCACCAAGTGTAGTTCATGGCACTCGTTCAAATAAAACAAAAGAACTCAAACTATAGTAAACGCATTACCATCTGAGTCGTCAGGTCATAAATCATTGTTTGTCTATCTTGCTCGCACCCACATATCATATTCTACCTATCTCGCTCGCACTTACAGGTCTTATGGTATGACGTTTATGGCCCTACAACTCAGTTTGTAACGCGGTGACTATAGAAGAGTTTTCAACCCGAGTCCCGATAAACATTTAAAACATGTGTTCAAATCACGAAAGTAAAAAAAAAACAATACTAGTTTTCAACTAGCCATTGAAGAGTTTTATCAAGATCAATGATACCAAATTATTGTCATCCAGATTAGTTACATTTTTTTTATATGTATCTGGGGCCTTACGGACAACTGGTGTTGCGGCACCTAATCCGCTCAGTTGGAAAATCACGCGAACGTGAACCTTATCGCGCCCAGATACGGTTTGCGGTCGCGTGATTTTCCAACTGAGCGGATTAGGTGCCGCAATAGCAGTTGTCCGTAAGGCACCTGATCTACGTTTGATACCTATATCATGATGATGGATAAGAAAATTTCGTCCGCCATCTAGGACTTATTATTTATTATTATTATTAGGCTTCATATTAAATTTTGTGTGACGCCCGGAAGATGTGAAACATGACGGCATAAGAGAGCGTCATGTCGTTTGCCATCACAGCATGTGATTCAGTTTAACAGCCAAGGCGCGCCAATAGATATTTCACATCAATAACTCTGACATTAGGGCTGGACACTCTTTACCAATCTACTTGAGTACCTACCTACAGTAGAGGTTGCTCAAATATTCGAACAGCTATCTTATTCCTCTGCTGAGTATTGGGCGCACGTTTGCCTCGGTCGGTGCTAATTGGGTTTAGATTCGACCGCGGTCTGTAGGTACTTCTGCAAAATAGTGACGCATCAAAGATTTCCTACAGAAATAAATTAGGAACGTGTTATGGTTATTCTGACCTAGATAAAAAAAAAATTAAACAACAATGTTACTGTCCAAAAACTAGCATTTAAGTACATATATTAAAATATTTTGATGTACATGTTGTAGTCAAAACTATTAACCAGTCAAAACTACAAAATGAGTCAATAGTACTTTTGACTGATTTTGTTAGTCAAAAGTAGTTTTGACTGGTTAAGAGTTTTGACTGCAACATACATGACATCAAAATGTTTTATTTCATTTGTTGATGAGTCAATAGTACTTTTGACTGATTTTGTTAGTCAAAAGTAGTTTTGACTGGTTAAGAGTTTTGACTGCAACATACATAACATCAAAATGTTTTATTTCATTTGTTGACGCTCGCGTTGTCGTAAGATAAACGACGAACAATTAGTCTTTCGATGTATGACCGTAAGTAGCATTTACAACTAAGAGCTACCGGGTCGATGATCTACGTAAATTGTAGGTTCCGGTTGTTTTACTATAACAACAACCACCTAGCCATATTAGGCCTTCAGCCGGCCTAAAAACTAACATAGGCATCCAGCCTATACGAACTTACTATTTTGAAGTATGATTTTTCACTGAAGCGGAATTTCCATTATTTTAATAAGATATTATGATTGATGAATCATCAGTAAATATAGTACGGTTGAGCGTGTTATACCTAAAACCGGCTGTTAGTGTGTTACCGAGGCAGTCAATATGCCATACATATTGACTGCCTCGGTAACACACTAACAGTAACACAATAAACAATTTGTATTGGTAATCATTTAAGATTGAATTACAAGGTTATTTAATGGTTTCCTTCAGACAATGGCCAAGATTAGGTGATTATAGTAGCGAAACTAAAACGTTATAATTATTACAAATTAAAAAAAAATAATAAAATAAATATTTATTGCAGGTTGTTGGTAATTTGTTAACTGAAAAAGAAGGAGGTTCTCTAGTCGACGCGTACAGAATTACCTAATAAGTCATGATATCTTCATTCTTCATAGTATAGGTTTCCTAAAATTTACCATAGTAAGGTTTGGCGAATGAGCGCCCCACAACCTTACCACGGTAAATATCCCGTAAATATTCATATAACCTTAGTGAACAACCGTGGTAGTTTAAAACAGTGTATTAAAGGTTTTCTGTAGAATAGCAGGTATAACCGTAGGGCACATAATATTAACAACAAGTTGTTTTAAACATACACTAGATTAATTAATTATATATACTTTTTAAAACTAATTTAACACCGACAGGATTTGTGTCTTTCGAACGACTCGGGTAAACGCTCTAGCCTTTATTACTGTCGCTTTTTTACAGTCGGCTCTCTTGAAAAGCGATGATTGCCCGATGACAAGGAGATTTCATCAAATATCAGTTTCAATTGTTTTTTTTGTGACACAAATCACTCGAACTCGCGTACTAATAAACTAATACTCGTATCAAGTGTTAGTCGAAATGCCATCGAAACACAGCCGCCGCAGAGCGGCCACAAACAGCGGCGGCGTTTGAACAATCAATGGCATATCGACACGGACGGTTACTGGTGAACTTCGACGGTTGATTCCCGCCCCGCATGCTAATGATCACGCGTCGGGCATGGTTTGTATTAGTCTAGTCTGGGAATCGACTGATAGGATACTTCATCTATGCCAATTATTTATTCATCATAGTGACGAGAAATACTAGACACTGTTCTGAGTTCGTTCATCTTATAACATTTTGTTTCGTTGGATAAAATTTCGCGGACTACTTTAACTTCAAATCATAATAGAAAAAGAAACTAACAACTCGCTATTTATGTGAATCGCGCGCGTACACACGGGGAGGTGAGGAAAAACGGAAAAGGTGGGTCGAGACTGCGTTGTGCATGCGGCATGATAGTTGGCGTGTTTCCCGATATGGTCCGTGGTCTCCATTCCAGAACCTTTCGGCCCCATCGACCATCTATACTGCGTGATAAGTGCCCTGCCCACTGCCACTTCCACTTGCTAATCCGGTGGGCTATGTAGGTAACTTTCGTTCGTCTACGGATCTCCTCAATTCTGATTAGATCTCGTAGAGATATATATATCGCAGAACCTATAAACGTTGGGGCTTATAGAGGTGTCCAGTGTGGAAACCAAGAATTGGCAAACATAACGTAGGATGCACTGAGACTCGATAGCATGACGATATACATAAGGCAGAGGTTTGAATACAGATCCCGGAAATAACGCTGAGTGGCGTGCTTCGGCAAAGGTCAATTTCAGCAGTGGACCAAAATACGCTGATTAAAATGATGAACAACTTTTCCAACTACTGTCTGAAAAAGTAATTTTTTTTACACACGGTCATCTGACCCCAAACTAAGCAAAGCTTGTGATATGGCTGCTAGAGACTGATATACATACATAATTATATAGTTTTAAATACATACTTAAATAGATATTAACAACCAAATATAGAACAAACACAAATGTTCATCACATAAATGTTTGTCCGTGGTGGGAATCGAACCCACGCCCCCAAGCTCAGAAGGCAGGTCCACTACCAACTGTACCTACGGGCGAACTATTGAAATTAAATCTCCTTTCTCTTTTCAGGAAAATCCTTCTCCCTCACAATAATGCTGGCAACATCACCTCCTCAAGTGGCCACATACCAAAAAGCCATCAAGGTGACGGTGGACGGACCCCGCGAGCCTCGCTCCAAGACTCGTCATCACGGCTTCCATCCATTCCACTTTGGGCCGAGGTTCGCGCCGGATCCTCTTATGGGATCGCTGCCCTTTAAATTGTCTGGTAAGTTCTTTAAAAGTGAAGTAGAAAGTACCAGAAAAATAGAAATTTGGCACTCCAGAATCACCATACTCTAAAAGTATTCCGAAACACGCTGCTTTAGTACCTTTGTTCTTTTGTTTGTTGTCGTCGTATGGAACGCAAAATATATCCGTACGCGCCAAAGACGTTAGTGACGACGTCAACGTAGGAGGAAATCAAGCCGTTTAAACTCGGTCCAAGCATTTATTTGCTTTGACAGCTGCAATAACATTGTAAAAGCCGAATGAAAACCACGAATTCTGATCACTTACGCTAGGTTTTAAAACTTAAGACTGTATCGGGTGCCACAATATACTTCAGTAAAATATAAAAACAAAAATGGTTTTTATTCGATGATTTACAATTTTATTTTAGCTGTTAAAGCAAAAAATTAATGATTGGACCGAGTTTAATTTAAGTACTATACTAGTAAACGTCATATACTATCGAATATTGACGTGCCAAGAGGCTCATCAGCAACGAATCCCTGGTTCAGACTAAGCTTCTTAGTCTTGAGCATCGGTGCAAGGTTGCTAGTCTATCGGTTTTTTATCGGATACATTTTGGAGAGTGTGCTACAGATCTGTATGATTTGATTCCCTCCTGCCCATTTTTCTATCGGACTGCCAGAGTAGGCACGAATAATTGACATCGCTTTATGGTTGATATTTCGAGAGCCCGTACGAAGCGCTTTGATTCCACATTTATTGTGCGTACAGCTAGTCTGTGGAATTCGCTGCCTGACTGGGTGTTCCCTGATAGTTACAATCTGGGTGTCTTTAAGTCGAGAGTGAATAGGTTTCTTCTAGGCAACCATGCTCCATCGTAGGCCGCATCATCGCTTAACATCAGGCGAGTTGGCGGCCAAGCGCAAACCTATTTATAATAATAATAAAAAAAAATGGCGTAACAGACCTACCTACCATCTTGTATCCGTCAGCTACATTTACATCCAGTTATTAAATTGTCACACCGGACCTTTGTCACTCCTCCAAAAGGGGATTTCGTTTCGGCCGACAAGTTTCGCGCAACAATTAATTATCAATTTCGCAACCCTCCTTGACACCTGGCAAGGACAGAGTTCGGGATCAACTTTATAATAGAGGTGTAGCCTTGATGTAGCTTCTTGGACTCTATTGTTTATACTTGAAATAGATAAGAAAAACTAGGCTTAAAATGTTCTGGAGTATATCTTAAGTTTTTCTTAAACTCCTTTTCATTCTTAGCGGACATAAGGAATTCGCCTGCTAAACTTTTGCTTCGTAAGGCAAGTAGTTTTGGAGATTTTGAGATGCATTGTCAGTCAATGGCGTAAATTTTGTGATACCACTCACTAAACTAAACCAATCTGACAGGTCTAAAATTATCTGCCTCTCTTTTAATTTTAATATGTGAGAGAAGGATGGCGTCAATTTAGAGCTGTCAAATTTAGTTTAGTTTAGAGTATATCAGAATCGATGCCAATGAGTGACCAACTTAAAATTCGCTTTTATATAAATAACTAGCGGTCTGCCCCTGCTTCGCACGGGTATAGATTATAGCCTATGTCACCCGGGGATAGTGTAGCTTCCCAACAGTGAAAGATTTTTTCAAATCAGTTCAGTAGTTTCGGAGCCTATTCAATGCAAACAAACAAACAAACAATCAAATCTTTCCTCTTTATAATATTAGTATAGACTATAGACAATGAGAACAAATTTTGCCCTCCTGCTACGCGCTACGCGTCTCGTAGCGACGGCTACGACGGGTGTCGCTAGGCGGCGAGTGGCGTTCACTATGGCGGCAACGATTTCCACCCTACGTTGAAGTTTGCACCTAGTAAACTGGATTAAACTTCCAATTACATGAAGTTCATTTGCAGTCTTTAAGAATAAAATAACTTCACAATAAAAAAATATGGCATACTGACAAATAAAAATGCACAAAGATAAACAAAACAAGTCGGCCACAATTAGGGGATTTTTCGCCGCCCAATATTTTCTTTGCTTGTAATAACTAAAGGTTCATTGTCATATGATTGATAAAAGAAAAACCTTCATCAGCTCTGCCATTGAATCGGTGCATTCTTTACATAAAATATTGCGTACGTGGATAGCAAAAGATTATATCCCACCAAAAAGATAATAGCAGTTGAATTGGTTTTTTTTCAGAAGTTTTTGTTCCTTATTCACAAATAAATGACAATATTATTGACAGCTTTACCAAATCTATGAAAATTCGTAATATTCGGGAATTTCGGGACATTCGGGAAAAATTTCGCCCACATGGTCATCTGAACCCAAACTAAGCAAAGCTTGTAATTATGGCTGCCAGAAACTGATATACATACATAATTTATAATTATTATACTCAAATGGATACACCCAGATATAGAACAAACACAAATGTTCATCACATGAATGTTTGCCCTAGGTGGGAATCGAACCCACGCCCCAAGAGCAGAAGTTCACTACCAACTGGACCAATGGGGCTATAATATCATTAGATAGTTGATTGAATCAGGCGTTACTTTGCGGAAGTCCATTTTTAATTTGTATATGTCGAATTTCTAGTGTAATTCCGCTTTTACGTCGTTTCGAGTACAATAAGGATTTTGGTTAAACTATTTTCTCTATAGATAATTGTGATTATAATTTGAACCTAACCTGAATTTAAATATTAATTACATAAAATATCAAAATTAACCTAACCTGAAACAAAAAGTAATTAAAACTGTAACAAAAAATTCGTTATAACAATTCGTACTAATTAATATTTAAATTCAGGTTAGGTTCAAATTAGAATCACAATTATATATAGAGAAAATAGTTTAACCAAAATCCTTATTGTACTCGAAACGACGTAGAAGCGGAATTACACTAGAAATTCGACATATACAAATTATAATATCATTGTCAAACCGGGGTTATGAAAAACGTGAACACATATAAAAAGAGATATAGGTACTATATCTTGGAAAGTTAAAGTCTAGGGTCAATAGGTTATTACTGGGCAAACATGCTCCATCTTCGACTGCATCTTCGCTTTTCATCAGGAGAGATCGTGGTTAAACGTCAGCCTAGTCCGATGTGTAAAATAAAATAAAATATCTTTATAAAATAAAAAAGATACAATCGTATTAAATATAGCGTGTCCTATGAATAAATAAAATATTTCATTCAATAAAGTAAATATTATCTAAGAGGAAGAAACTCAGTCCCACTTAACCCTACACGACTTTAACCATTCGTTGTAGGTGATTTTAAGAAGTTCAATGTCAAAGATCAACTTAACCCTTCAATATCCGAAACTTATCAAACAGAGTCACATCCCAATCTCATTCCGTCGGATTACTTGCATTATCCAGAGTGTCGCAAGTCGCACGCAAGTGCCGGGAACCTCGTTAGAACGGGTGTCAAAGGGCTCTAACTCAATTACACACCTCGCGCCTTGCAACTGAACGTGTACGGTTGACGGAATCATCCTGTATTAATTCTATTTGGATAGTAATTACACTTTTAAGTTTTACTTGAGAGTGGTGACAATCGAATGTACCATTGTGCCTACATTTTTTTGGGGGATATCTATCTGCTTCTTCTCTTATACGGGGTGTAAGGGGAACACTCTCGAAGCCAAAAGAAGGTAATTGTACTCATCGTTAAGAAAAATTATATTGGAAAATTTGCCGGGTAAGACCCGCACTGGGCCAGCGTGGTGGATATGGCCCAATCACCCTTTCGAGGGTAGGCTAAAAAGCCGAGCAGTGGACTGTCTAGTCGTCTAATTGTTTATGAAAAAAAAAAACACAAATAAACAAAAGACAAACACAAAACAAAAAACATGATACATCACATCATCATTTTATCATGTCCCTATTGACAAGTAAAAATAGAGTAGCTCTGCCTTAATTATTCCAGCAGTTGTATAAGTATTTCTGAGCTGTGGATAGTGAAAAAGCATCTACTAATTTTAAAACGCACGTAACACTTCACACCTTTCCGAAATTCCCCTAAGTACTAGATTTCAAAATTCAAAATTAGACAATCATGTAACAACTTCTAACTCCTTCACACTGAGCGAATTCTTGTTTCGCGGCTGATGAGCGGAGTGGAATGAGCAAAGTGAGCGGAGTGAGCGACGGCCGGTGCCCTCTTAGCTGCGAGTACCAATAACCCAGCGGAATCATGATAAATTATACACACTCACGTTCACAGATGCTCTTATAGACGCAACTTTCAAACAGGATGTAGCAAAGTGTGGAGGAGACGTGAAATTAGGTCGAATACCAAAAAATATATGCTTATTAAACTACGTTCAAGCATTTATTGGAGCGATGGTGGAGAGGTAGAATGTGCTCTTTACAATCTGACAGCCCCTGGTTCAAACCTCGGACATGAACCAATGGCTTATTTAGTAGGTACTTAAATAAATAACGTGCAGTTTCAATGCAATGATCAGCGTGATTATAAGTATCATTATCTATTCTATTAATGCTCTTAGTTAAGTTCACCAGTTTCGATATGCTGCTAAAAAGACGAGACTATAATATGACCTCCTAAGATTTTTAATAGAACCCCTTGAAGGTGCCGGGCCTTGGGAGATACATATATGTCCAGAAGTGGACTAGATAAGCTAATTATATTATGATAACTAGCTGTTGCTCGCGACATAACATAGCCTGTACTTCGATCTGGTCATAGCTAAGCATATTCGTGAAAACAGCTTTTAAATCCGTCCAGTGGTTTAGATGTGCGTGAACAAACAAACAGACAAAAATACTAAAAACTGTCTTAACGTGTTCAGCTGCTTATATTAAGACGCCCTGTGATTTTCTGTTGATATCTCGCAATTACAGTTTTTTATCTCTACGTTTTTATTATAAGATAAAGCTATTAAGTTTCACCTACGCTGACATCTTAGGGTGAGAGCCGAGAAGTTAGTAGATTGCAAGTTTTTCACAGGTAAAAACTAGTTCTAGTATAAATAAATTTGCTTATCTAACATCTCCGAGATTACATAAAAATATTAATTAGACTATGAACACCTTCCCCGATGCGACATCCATACATTCATATTCGCGCATCTTTAACCTCGTCGTCGTGTGAGCGCCACTTAAAGTCGCAGCTTTCGCATTATTAATGAGGGAGCCTTAGAGAAAATTAAATATAGCATTAGGCCCGGAAGCAGGGATTGTGGGGGGAGAGGAGACGGGGGCAAACAGGCTAACCCTTCCCCCGCGACAATGCGGGTGCATAATTACGCATTTGTAAATTTTAAATGTCCCTCCCACCTCATACAGGCTTTTGTATGACGCGATTTGCAGTTTTACACTGCCTTTAAACCTGAAAATTACGCGGCGGTAGAGATGCAACGATGCTAGCTATTAAGGTTATCGTTGTTTTAACTCTTTACGTTCTATTTTATATGCCTCTGACATCCGAAATCTGATAATTACAATAAGTAACTTCGCATAGACTGCGTGGCTAGTCGGAGGTCTCTAAATCAGCTTAATGGGTGCTGTTATGAAACAAATAATCAGGATTTACAATTGAAGGGCGCGCTCAAAGGATAGAGCTATGTTTTACACACACTTAAAAAAATAAGATTAAAAATTACTAAGAGAATAAAAAAAAAATTAGTTCTATCGTATATATCCGACCCACAGTTGTAAGTAATTCCACTTACACTTAGATACGTATACTTAGATTATCAAAATATTTAAAACACTCAAGCATGATATTATTTATGAGTTTTATTTTTAAGCTCCGGTCGAATATATCTTGGTAGAATAAAAGAGAAAACTTTTCCTAAATGAAGAGCATAATTTTTTTCCACATTCATGTCATGTTTGGAAAAGTTATTGCCAAAACATGCGGGTTCGATTTATCGATGTTAGTAAAAATGTCGACATCATTGTTCATCGATACTTGAACATCTCTACGCGAAATGAATTCGCGCAATGATGAGTTGTGCGCCATTAACTCTAAATGCGATGCAATTTTCATAACTCAATATTGCCTGTCGTTTGCATGAATATATGAAACGCGAATAGTTCATTTGCGAATCCGTTGAACGTTAAAAAGTATAGGTACATACGAGTAAATACTGTTGTGTTATAAATTAATTACGTATTTATGTCAGTACAGATTCTTTGCTTAACTCTATGGTTTTTATTTACTTGTTGCGCTTCGAACCCGTAGTTTTCTATTTCAAGTTAAATAGTGTCTTGTTTCCATCCACACTAAATTTGTTGCTGAAATTTCATCAAGACTAGTTTAGCCATATTTGTCGTAAAAAGGTAGGTAACAGACAAATGGACAGAGTAACAATTTTTATGTCATTAAGAGGATTGTCTACCGCGTACTTGTCCATACAAAAGAAAAACCTTTTTTCTCCCTCCTAATATTATCCGATTTCGGTGGTTTTTTTTTCATGTATACAGCTCATTATTTACTAGGCTTATACATCTTATTTTTTCCAATTTGTTTTATCACTGTAATGTTATAAGCATTTTAACCAACCATGTTTTAGCTAAACGAATCGAATTGATTGAATTCCAACCAATGAATTCAATACATAGGTAGGTACATATGTCGATGACTCCAATAGATAATTTTGGTCGGTTAGTAGAGTAAAATGTATATAACTTAATATCTTCCATCAGAAATAGCTCCCAATCCTAATGAAGTCCTCTTTTGTCACTACAAAAACAAACAACCTTAATAACCCCCTGTCACGGCTACTATTTCCACGAAAGGTTAATTAAGCAAAACAAAAAGGGGTTAAACAAAATCAATAGACGCAAATTCATTAAGCGCTAAGCAGATTGAAATCCAACATGGCGAGCAAGATGGCGGCGGGTAAGGCACGTTGACAAAGCGCCGTCGTTAGTTTGGGAGCCCTCTTATTAACCTTATGATGTACGACGGCATCCGTCTTGGTAGCTCCTGGCTATGACGTCATCGCTCTTGCTGATAATATCTTTACATGTTTATGGCTATGGCCATGTTTAGTAGTTCAGGAAACTTTTCCTGCTGTTATGTCGAAAGAGTTTATTTTCTTTTGCTATTTTTATCACTCATCATCAGCCTATCATGTTTCCCGTGCTGAGAACAGAGTGAGAACACAGAGAGAGAGAGAGAGAGGGAGAGAGAGAGAGAGCAATAATCGGTCCTATTCCACCATGCTGGCCCAGTGAATGTTGGTGAATGTCATAATATGTATTTTTTTAAAGATCTTGGACATTCTATTTTCCTCACGATGTTTTCCTTCACCGTTTGAGCGATACTGAAACTGCACATAATTTATTTGGATCATTCTCGATAGATCCAATGCAAAGATCCATTAAGTGGCGATGCGCAGTACTCGTGCAAGCTACTGCGCATCATCTGCAACTGGTTTTCTCATATAAATACTCAATAAACTTAATACATACCGACTTGTAACTTGTGAATTCACGAAATGCAGCGAGCAACTTTATGTACTAAAAATCTATCAAAACTCATCAAGTTATGTGCTTAATTTTAGAACACTACGTCTAACTCTAAATTTAACACCTACTCAGTTTTAAGCCTCGCATGTGATCCCGACACTCGAAACTACCAAAATTAATTTAAGTGGAAACTTTCTCTGGGTAACGATATTAAACGCGGCACGCCTTTGGAACAAACAAAACGGCAATCTTAGTAGTTTGCTCGAGATTATGTGACATACTGCTACGTAAACTTCGTTTAATTGTCTGCCTGAGTGACTTGATGTTACGTAGTTATTTGTACTTACCGTGGGTGAAGAACGAATACTTAAACGTATGTAGGTTACTTATAAAATATTTATGGAGGTGAAATAAGTTTAACGCGTCTGTGTATCTGTGGATCTGTCTGTGGCATCGTAGCTCTCAAACGTCTGAACTGATTTTGATTTCGTTTTTTTTTTGTATGAATTTAAAATCTACATACACTTGAGACTAATTAATTAAAGTACATCCAACTGTAGTAGAATAGTCTAAAACGCTCTGCATGATAACATGCCAACAAATAGTTATTATTTTGTATGCAGTAGTTATTATTTTGCCTTACCATGCAGAGTTTTTTTATATTAGTGTATATTACTTAAGTAAAAAAAAAAGTCTTATATCATCACTTCATCACTTTGAAAAAAGGTTTGTATAATAGACGAAATCAGAAAGGGGGCAAGCGGCGGACACAGCTTTATCACTACTAATTAATTCTGCCAGTTAATGACCTCTATTCTATTAAAGTATTGGCAACTATGTTAAAAAACAAGACCGGCCAGCTCTTGATCACGGTTATTGATCATGGTCGAAACGTCGAGCAAGAGGTTGATGTTTAAACCTAAAGAAAATAATGCACGGTAGGTTCAGACAAATCGCGAAAGTTTAAAAGTTAATTATGTTAAAAAAGGCAACTTAATAGGCCATTTTTACATAATTTTCTAGGGTTCCTAAAATAACCCCAGCGACAAAAAAGGGAAATCATCAAAACGCTGCACAAGTGGATGCTTCAAGAAATGTAAAATAATTACTCCAAAGAGCTTTTACTAACCCTTTCTCTAATCACGGAAGGGTCTCGAAGTGTCGTTGAAAAAATCCGCCATTTGCCCTAATCTAGGGACATCGGAATCACACTAAAGCGTAAATACTTTAATCCAGTTCTTTTCGGCCGTCTTCGCGGATTATCACGGGATTAGAGGAAAAATGCAAGACGCAATCTAACAAATGGCATTAAAATGTTTGGATTCAACCCTCTCGCGGCGCGGCATGGCATGATTTTTCAAAGTCGGAAAAAACCCCTTCGTCCGGAGCAATGTAGCGGACTGGCACGTCTTTGGATGCGGCCAATCTATTGATAGCGTCAACCTTACACTTTGATACTTTAGATGTTTGTTTTTTTTTTGTTTGTATCAAGATATTTTAATATTACAAAAAAGTGTTAAGGCCCTCTTTTCATCACGTGGCACCACTTTTTTACTAGACATGTCTAAAGCCATTTCATCGGCATTTTTTACCCTGATTTTCCGCCCTGGAATTTTGTAGTTACAAACAGAAATACACTGATAGTTCAGCAGCTAATTAAGCCTAAGGAACCTGCCTCAATCATCCCAATAGATTATGTAAATACGAGTACCTACACAGTTATGTATCACTTACTGAGCGCTAACAGACGTAATGCCATCCTATCTAATTAGCACGGAATAGCTAATTTGCTTTATCACCTCTGGAATGTACCGCCTAATGACATGATTGCTGACATGGACGTACTCAAGGCTTAATTTAGGGTTGAACAAAAAGTATCCAGTAACACGAATATGAGTGAAGACATTTTGAACTATAGAAATGAGCTGAATTGACAAAACGATCCACAAGTTTAAAAAAAAAAAAAAAAAAAAATATGACATACAAGCTGTGCTCCGTTGTAGGTACATAGTTTACGTAATCTATAGATACCTATGTGATTCTATTAATATTCTAAATTCCAGGATGTTTATAAATACCTTATCTATGTACATACACTTCAACAAAAAAACAAGGCTCAGTCTAGTCCTTTCAGATTTTACGCTAATAAGCCCGTGCTTCAAAAGAAAAAAAAAACAGAATTTTGCACAAGAATTTTATTTTCTAAAAATGTCAAAGATATATTTACCAAGTTGCTGCCGCTTCCTAGATACGCCCTCGTTAGTTAATTAAGGACGCAGACTAGTCGGTCGCGCTACACTACGATTACACAAAGCTCACAATACAAAGAATTCCAACATTTTTAACGAATAGAAATCGTCTGTAACTGCCCTTTCTTTTGCATCTTTCAACGGGGAATACGAAATGAAACGTTGCCTTGCCATTTTTCATGTCATGGGTAAGAAAAGAATCTTAAATTGTCTGGTGTCTTGTGTCTATTCTTTTTGTAAAGTTTGATACACAAAAGTTACTGCGTTTTTTTTCTGGATAGTATTCTTACTGCTCTATTACTTTTTATCAGAACAAGACTGTTACTAGAAAGTACAAGATATAAAAAAATACACCTATTAATGTTGTAAAAAATCTTATACCGAAAATTAGGTTCTGTTTTTTATAAATAAATAGGTAGGTATTTAAAATGGGTTTTTTTACCCACAACTTTACAGGCATTTGAGGTAAGAGGATAATATGCGTGTGTTTGTATGTCTGTTACCATTTTACTCTAAAACAGCTAAATTAATTTGTAGTAAATTTCATTTGGAAGTCGGTTTCATTGCGGTGGTTTTGAGCTATATTACATCAAAATCTGTCAAGCAGCTTAAAAGTTATGAGCCCTATAACAAATCGATCGTGTTTTTATTACTACTATAACATAAGTCGATCTAAACACATCGGTTGACCTATTAATAAACACATTTATGAGATTTTTATCAAAATGCTTCGTCGAATATTTATTTCTCTATTACTCGCGCTGTGCAGTCTCTGTGTAGCCTTAGCGGTAATCTTGAGTTTTATTTTTTGCTCAGCCTGGAACGATGCGGATATTGTCTGCGCTGCGGATGCTCTTAGCTCGAAGAAAGCCTTAAATACCGCCTCTTGGCTACTCGAGCCAGAATTAAATGCCATTCAAATTGCGCGATAAAGTGCTGCATTTTATTAAACTCCATTGTACTCTCTGCTAAAACGACGTACGAAACAAAGTAGCTTATCGACCGAGATTCGACATCTCGTATCGTTATCGTAAAAGCCAGCCTCGAGACAGGATTAACCCTGGCTTAATCCTTAAAAGCAGCTTGTCTAATTGCAGCGAACTCATAAAGCACTACACCTATAAAGGCTAAGCGGTCGGATTCAAAATAATGTGTTTTACATTTTCGTTGCGACGGTATCTGCGACATAAAACGGCCTGTAATTTATTCTATTGCTGAAAGGGTCGGGTTGGCTCGGGGTGGGAATTACCCAAGGTGGGTGCTAAAGGGTTAAGCTGAATATACGGGGTCGCGTTGGCGAACTTTGTTAATTTATGCGCTTAAAAATGTCAACTGAAAATTATGACACCAAAACACATTTCCTATTTTTGTTTTATGGCCGTGATTGGAGCTATAAAAATGTAATCAACGGACCTTTTGGTCACACGAAAATATTTTACAGTGCTAATAAATCATGATTTTACCAATATGGATGCCGATATTTTTTCTAAAATAAACACATACTTTTTGTTATAATAAACAAACAACTTTGCTCTACTTATGGATACAAGCTAAACCTGCGTATAAAGTAACGTTAATTCCTCTTCAGAAACATTTCAAAGCAGACGTCAAAGAAGGCGTTTGTAGGTAACAATTGAGGAGTGCCACAGTCGAGATAAGGCGCCAAGTGTAACAAGCTTGTGGTACAGTATAAATCAGTACAGTAGGTCTCGCGTCTACTTTATTGGGCCACACGTACACGTATGCATACGCGAGAACATGAAGAATTTACTTTAGACCTTTGCCCTGAAATTAAATTTGTCATGGCTTCAAAAATCGCTGACAGATTATGATTCAACATAGCTCAAACAAAATCACAACATTAAATGAAATAGATGTTTAGAAAAAAATTGCTTTCAAATTGGTTCAGCCGTTTTAGACAACCTCTAACGTTCCGTTCCGTTGGGGGTAAAAATATAATGACTGTCCTGAATATACCTATTAATTTATTTATGTTTCATAAACTAATTTTTCTCAATACGTAACTGTGTTTACCAAGGACGCTCCATAAGGCATGGACGCGCCACAAAGTAACACAATCTAGGATCTCCTTGCGGCACACATCAGCTAAGACGGCAAAGCGGTACATTAGCTGCTAAAAATAAAATCCCTAGTAAAAGACGCTATTTTGAGCAAATATCGAGCCGCATATCACGTGACTTTGTTTCCTATCCACTGCCACAGATAATCCTTAGTATTTCTAAAAAAAATACAGAAGATATATTTAAATTCATCATTTATAAATCTGCCTAGCAAGGAATTGAACCCATAAGATAGACGCTCTATGACTGAGCCATACTGGTCTTCAATGTCAGTATCTTGTGTACTGTGTACTCCGTCTATAAATTAATCGGGGGGAGATGCGGCAAAGTCTGCTCACTCATTATTTAAATATTCTGATGAGTGCGTTAAGCGGCGCGTTAGCGTTAGTGGAGCGTTTCGTGATAACTCTTAGCGCTATTGTTTTGTTGATTGAATTTTGAGCAGGTTTTCAACACTTGCTTTTATACTATTGACGGTTGGGTTAATAATGTTGGTCGACGGTTACAGTTCTATATTCAACATTAATACAGGTTACAGTTCTATAGCAACATTCTTGCGTTTCTTTTGTGTTCATCAACATCATCATTATCATCATTTCAGCCTATCACGTTCCCACTGCTGGGACACAGGCCTTCTCGCAGAGAGAGAGAGAGAGAGAGAGAGAGAGGATGAGCCCTAATCCACCATGCTGCCCCGTGCATGTTGATGAATGTCATTAAAAATTTGAGGTTCTTGGATAAATGGACATACCGGTTTTCTCACGATGTTTTCTTTCACTATATTTGAGCGATGATATCGAAACTGCAGATAACTTATTTAAGTACTAAATAAGTCATAGGTGCAGGGCCGAGAATCGGTGCCGTCAAATAGTAAAGCGCACATGCTACCGCTCGGTCACCATCACTCTCAATCTGTGTATTATTAAGGTAAATTAACTAATTAATTGGTTTAAGTGCTTAAACCAGAAAACCTTTGGATTTAATTTCAATTGAATATTTTAATAAAATTTGATTTAGACTTATCTATCTCCTATAATATATATAAAACCTCTTTGGCTTCTCGCCCCGAACCCCTGATGTTGCGGGTGATATCCAAGTTATGCGGCCAGTCCATAGTATTCGTAGAGTACAATAGGTCGGCCGTTTTTATGTCTAAATAACTGAGCCCGCAGTTTAACTAACTTTGCGAATTACCCGTGCAGTACTGGTGGGTGAAGTCAGTGGGTGGCTGGGGCATGACCAAAACAGGCAATATATATATTTACTTAATATAAAGTAGCCAGTCGCCATCACACTTTCATGACAATCAGTTTAGCCGTAAAAGAGTCAAGTTGATAACCACAAACCATATTTCCACACACAATTTCGAACTGTAGTAAGATAATAATGAATCTTCTGCAGGTATAGCCCACCAGCTAGCCGGGTTGCCTGGGGGCGAATGGGGTGCTCTAGCGCGGCATTACCCGCCCCCGCTGCTGCCTTCACACCCTCACTTCACGCCGCACGTGCTCCCGCCGGCGCACGCGCAGCCGCATCATGTGCCTCCCCCACCGCCTGACACAGGTATTAAGATTTTCAAACTAAATTTTTCATAATGAGTCGCTTATCTCAGTCCGACAGTTCAAAATGTTTGATGATGAAAGTCTTCCTTTTTGTTGTGTAAACTAAAACGTATCATTGTTTGCAGAAGTGACGTCAGACAACCCGATAACAATGCACGCGCACAGCACGACGAGTCCAGCCAACTCACGTCCAGAATCTCCTCAAGATGACGATATATCCGTCACGGCCTCAAGCAGCCCTCCTCCCGATGAGCGCCCCGGCGCCTTCACCTCCGTGACTAGAAGAAAACCGCTGCAACCGCTGCCGGCACCTTCTAGTCTCTTCCACAGCGCGCTGGCAGCGCAACTGTTTCTAAATTCGCCGCTGTTACCCACGCCCCCCGCGTGGCTTTACTCACAACTATACGGGGGCTACGACTGGTGGCTTCGACCGCCACCTCCTCAGGAGGACTCTAATACCTCAAGCCCGGAGAGAGAAGACGAAGCCTCTACCGCCTCCGCATCGGGCAAGAAGAGACCCGCGTCTCCCGAGTGGAGCGAGCAAGGCGTCCGAACTCGTAGCAAATCGCTCGTCACTCCCGAGAGACGGCCCGTCGACGTGTGGCGTCCGTATTAGTGTGTTAGTGAATACAGGAATTTTGGATTCGGATTTATCAATTGGCTATTTTACCGCAGTTTACCGTCCCGTGTTATTGACGTTTACGGTACTCGGACGATTTGTGGTCGTGTAACGTTGATACGATTTCGGTCATAGTGATTGTCATAGGTGTTTTTACGTTAGATTTTAATGAATGTGAATCTTAATTTGTAATGTTTAAAATTGTTGACTGTATTATAAGATAATGCAAAGTCTGTAAATAAAGTTATCGAAATTTTTTACTGCTTAGTTTGAAATTGAATTCCGCAATGAAAAATTGTCGAACGAAAATGGCGCGAGTTAAAAGTTTTGGATTGTATCCATTATACTGGAAACCACATCGAGCTATTTGGCACAGGTCATTGCGTTCAGAATATGCCTAGTAATGTATGTAGCGATAAAACGTTAATGCGTATCAAGTGCCTACTTATTAAATGTATTATCTCTTACATCATTGCAGCGGGCTTATTTAACAAAAAGATAATTTTGCTGTTTAATATTGTATATTGTGAAATGGTAAAATCTTTACAAACAAATCATGATTATGCTTTAGCAAATAAAAAATCACCGAGATATAAATATTGTATAATAGTCCAAGTAAAAAAGGTAATCCATCCTATGAAAAATATCTGCTTTAACGCGTACCGAGTAAATGTTTTGTTTACGCTTTTAGAAACGGTGCGTAGATAGCAGTCTAGTCATTTAGGACATATGCATGACTCTGAGCTTCGGCATCTCCTGTCAACAAAGTCCATGAGCCTCGTAACTCCATTCAGGACCTCTGTAGCAGTGGACGTGATTTCTTCTTTGGGCAGGAGGAACCTGTGATGTTTACTTCTGAGTTCTACCATGTATGAGTAAGGGATATTGGCAACGGCATAAGCCCAGTCAGTGCTAGTGCCCGAAGCGTAGTACATGAGGTCTTTAGTGCTGCCCACTTTGTACGTGTGACCACTGGTGGAGTGAATGGCCTGAAATAACAGAAGAAAATAGGTGAGTAAAATATATTTTAGGTAGATAGATAGATGGTCCTTAGCTGTTGGCCTTTTGGAAAAACTCAGGGTCACACAGCGGGCAATGGAGACAGCTATGCTTGGAGTTTCATTGCGCGATAGAATCTGGAACGTAGATATTCGCCCAAGAACCAGAGTCACCGACATAGCTGTTAAAATTTGCAAGTTGAAGTGGCAATGGGCAGGCCACATCGCTCGAAGAACCGATAACCGATGGGGAAGAAAGGTTCTGGAGTAGAGGCCACGAATCGCAAGACGCAGCAGTAGGCCTCCCACTAGATGGACCGACGACATTGTGAGAGTCGCGGGCATCCAGTGGATGCAAAAGGCAGGCTGTCGGTCAGTGTGGAGGTTAAAGGGGGAGGCGTATGTTCAGCAGTGGAAGTCTTCTGGCTGATGATGATAGATAGATATATAGAAAGAAACTCTTTATTGTGTACACCAGAAATAAAATTAATATAAAAACCTTATGAGCTAGTGCCACAAGTGGCGGCCTTATCGCTAAAAGCGATCTCTTCTAGGCAACCATTGGATGGAAAGAATTTAAAGGTATTGTTTCTTTAAACGTTTTTTTAACCTATTTCTAATTCTGAGTTAGTCCCAGTTATGGCTAGCGTGCTTGGGTCGTTGGCATAACTGTTCCATTCCTATTTTGCCAGATGTTGTAGTATTGGCGACTTGTTGTTGAGTTTATATAAGACGCGACCATAAGCGTGTATTTTCTGCGTTTTTACAGATAGCACATGCTTCACTGTCTCATTTTCCCGCATAGACCTCGGCACAAAGCTGTTTATCAGCATGTTTGTTTTTGTAGTCTAGCTAAGTTTGATGTTTAGTCGTGATATTACAGTTTGTTTTCAGGATAAAAAGTATCCTATGTTCATACCTTTTTTGGCAAACTTCATCAAGATCGATCAAAGTCGCATTAAGGTTACAAACAGTTACATCTGAATTTTCAATACTAGTGTGATTAGAGAGAATCTTTGATTGAACCAAACCTTTGAAATATAGGGCAACGCCAATAGACTATACCTCATCATCATCATCATCATCATTTCAGCCATAGGACGTCCACTGCTGGACATAGGCCTCCCCCATCGATCTCCAAAAGGGCCGGTTGGAAGCGGCCTGCATCCAGCGTTTCCCTGCGGTCTCTTTTAGGTCGTCTGTCCATCTTGTGGGTGGACGTCCTACGCTGCGCTTACCAGTCCGTGGTCTCCATTCCAGAACCTTTCGGCCCCATCGGCCATCTGTTCTGCGTGATATGTGCCCTGCCCACTGCCACTTCAACTTGCTAATCCGGTGGGCTATGTCGGTGACTTTCGTTCGTCTACGGATCTCCTCATTTCTGATTCGATCTCGTAGAGAAACCCGAGCATAGCCCTCTCCATAGCTCGTTGTGCTACTTTGAGCTTGCTTATGAGGCCCATAGTGAGAGACCACGTTTCAGTGCCGTATGTCATCACTGGTAACACACACTGGTCGAAGACTTTCGTCTTAAGGCACTGAGGTATTTTAGATGAGAAGACGTTGCGAAGTTTACCGAACGCTGCCCAGCCGAGTTGGATTCGCCGATTGACCTCTTTCTTGAAGTTGGACCTACCTAGTTCGACTGTTTGTCCTAGGTAGACGTACGCGTCAACAGCTTCAAGAACTGAGTTCCCAACTGATACTGGGGTGGGCACAACATGGATATTTGACATGACCTTTGTCTTGTCCATGTTCATTTTAAGGCCCACCTGTTGGGAGACTCGGTTGAGGCCTTCGAGCATTATGCTGAGATCTTCCATCGATTCTGCCATGACCACAATATCGTCGGCAAACCGAAGGTGAGTGATGTACTCGCCGTTGATGTTGATGCCTAGTCCTTGCCACTCCAGGAGCTTGAAGGCATCTTCCATTGTGGCAGTGAACAGTTTCGGAGAGATAACGTCTCCCTGTCTCACGCCTCTTCGCAATGGAATTGCCTTCGAACTCTGCTCCTGTACTCGGACCGACATGGTGGCGTTATTGTACAAACACTTCAGCACTTCGACATACCGATAGTCAATACGGCATCGCTGGAGAGACTCGAGCACCGCCCATGTCTCGATCGAATCAAAGGCTTTCTCATAGTCCACAAACGCTAAACATAGTGGCAAGTTATATTCTTCGGTCTTCTGTATAACTTGGCGTAGCGTGTGGATGTGGTCTATGGTACTATAGCCTTTTCGGAAACCGGCTTGTTCGATAGGCTGGAAGTCATCGAACCTGCGATCGAGACGATTCGTGATGACCCTGGAAAACAGCTTATAAACATGGCTCAGAAGCGAGATGGGTCTGTAATTCTTCAGCAAGGTTTTATCACCTTTCTTAAAGAACAGCACCACCACGCCTCTGTTCCATGCTTCTGGCGTTATACCTTCGAGTAAGACAGAATTAAAGAGCTTCTGAAGGACTCTGAGTACCGGTATTCCACCCGCTTTCAGAAGCTCTGATGTGATGCCATCTTCACCCGGCGCCTTGTTGTTCTTGAGCTGTTTCAGGGCCATCCTAATCTCGTACAGGCTGATATCCGGGATATCTTCAGTATAGTGTCGGGTCAGCTTGGCTCTTGGGTCTTTGGCCGAGCTGCTGACAGGTTTAGCAACCGAAGTGTATAACTGTCCATAGAACCTTTCGATTTCCCCTAATACCTCGGCTTTGGTCGACGCTACACTACCATCTTCTCTCTTCAGCTTTGTCAACTGGCTTTGCCCAATAGACATGCCTCTTGCAAACACTTTGGAGCCTTTGTTTTGCTCAATCGTCTCTTTAATACTGTTTGTATTAAAGGTACGTATGTCATGCCGCAATGACTTCTTAATTTGTCTATTGAGCTGCCTATATGATTCAGCGTCATCGGAACATTGTAGTTGTAACGAGCGTCGATTAGCCATTAGGTTACGGGTATGGTCGGATAATTTTTGAGTTCTATCTGTGCGCCGGCCAGGTTTAAAAAACTTAGAACCTACCGCATGGACAGTTTCCACTAACCTGTTATTAATCTCATCCACCGAAGCTAAGTTCTCTAGGCAATCAAAGCGATTAGACAGCTCGAGTTGAAAGCTCTCGGGGTTTTGAATATGGGCATGGTTTGGTCGGAGCGTGGACTTCATTAGATGGGACCTCTCAAGTTTAACGTTAATATTCAATGTGCCTCTTACTATTCGGTGATCACTACCGGTTTTCACCCTGTGAATCACAGAGACATCATTGAATATTTGTCTCTTGGTGGTCATAATGAAGTCTATCTCATTTTTCGTAGAACCGTCGGGGCTCATCCAGGTCCATTTCCTGTGAGGCGGCTTCTGAAAGAAAGAGTTCATCATAAAAAGTCCCTCTTTCTCCAGAAAGTCGGCCAGCCTCTGTCCCCTAGGGTTCCGTTGCCCACAGCCAAATTTCCCCACTTTCAACTCATCATCACTTCTCTTGCCCAACTTCGCGTTAAAGTCCCCCATAACAACAGTGAAGTGGGTCTCGGACGTATGTATGGCTCTACTAATGTCCTCATACATAACCTCCACTTCATCATCTGGGTGTGACGAGGTCGGTGCGTATACCTGAATGACCTTCAACGAATACCTCTTGGATATTCTGAGTATTAGGTATACAACCCTGCTCGAAACACTGTCGATGGTGATAATGTTGTTAATGAGGGACTTGTGGACGAGAAAGCCGACACCACCTTGGGACTGTTGGTCGCCCTCCCGGTAGTAGAGTAGGTTACCGGATTTCAGGGTTATCGTGTCCTCGCCCTCTCTACGGACTTCGGATAAACCCAAGATATCCCAACGTACCCTACTCATTTCTTCTTCCAGCTCAACAATCTTCTCATCAGTCCTCATGGTGCGTATATTGTGTGTTACCAGGGCCAATCGTCGTCGTTGGGGTTGGTAGCCGGGCGTCTGCCGGGGATTCTTAGCACCCCTGGCCCCGCCGTTACCATGACCGCTACCGTAGCCAGGAATAGCGGGGCTGCCGGGGACTGGGGGCCTGGTCCTTTTTGTACTTATCATTTTGGGGGGGATTGCCAATACTCGCCACGCTTGGCAGGCGGGTTGGCGAGCGCAGTCGGTGTTTTCATACTCAGAAGACGCTGCTGCCCGTCTTCTGGTTGATCCCTTAGCCGACTTCTACGGCACCCACGGGAAGAGAAGGGGGAGGTCTATTCTTAAGCCGGGCCTCCACAGCACTATACCTACTAAGCCAAAAGTATAGGTCTGTTATGCTCATCATTATGAACAATTTTTACTATAAGATCACCCTAAAATTAAAATTGCGGAAAAAACAGCTGTTCCATACACTTTGTAGAGTGCCAATGACCGTTTTCCATGGAACAGCTGATATTATTTTTGTGATTTCAAGGTTGGTCCCATTGTAAAATTTGTTCATAACGAATCTATATGCGTAAACCTGTGTTTGAAATGATGAAACGATGTCTAACCTTAGCCATGGCGGTGCCTCCTTCGAGTAGTTCAACATAATCAGGGCATGGGTCTCCAGTGTAGCCCCACGGGAATATTATCACTTCTCCGTAACTATGAAATGATATGAACACCTTGAAAGTTGAGTCAGAGTTCCCTATTGCTCGCTGGAAAATAAAACAAAACACGATTACACAAAAAAACTTCAGCATCATGGATGTTAACCACAGATTTTTTGTTGTTTAAATTAGCACGGCTGTCAAGGCATGTTTGTAAGAAATTTGTTGTAGCCAGTTGCACCCAAATAAACGAAGCATCAGCCATTCGAAATCAGTTAGCGACTGGGACGCGGAGTTAAACGCGTTGATCTAAATAAAAATGTTCAATCTAGGTTCACTCATAATGCCTGGTAACAGATTTTCCTTCTCATTTCTATTCTATTTACTTCTCTTTTCTGTGATGTTAACGTAACTTTCCATCAAATGACATTATGTTGTTAGGTACTTACTTTCACAGCAGCAGTTTCTGGCTCAGAAAATGGTTTGGCTCCTCTAAAAAATATATTTCCAGGGTCTTCAGATGAACCTTCTTCCCCTTTCTCTCCCCACCCATAGCTGAAGAAAAAAAAAGAACGTATATGTATTTTTATTTCTGGTGTACACAATAAAGAGTTTCTATCTATCTATCTATCTACAAATCAAAGACCTAATTTGCACACAAGTTTGGTGTACCAAAACATGGAAAGCAGATCTTTTAATTTTATGTCCAATAAATGTTTTGACTTAGCCTTTATTTATTTCGAAAAAGCCCGCGTATTCTTTTTTTGTTTGTTTGGTTATTCCACAAATTTAACATTTCCAAGGACATGTTGCCAATTAAAAGTTTTATAAATTATATTTTCACTTTTTAAAATAAATTAAAATTGCTTATGTGACTAAGGTTTGAGTTAAAAAGCATGTGTTACCTGAAATTTCTGTTGAGATCTACGCCAACGCATTCCCCATATTGTGCTCTATTTTTCCTCCACATGCGGTCGTGCGTGTGAGTGTATTCATAGCCATCTGGGTTTAAAACTGGGAGTATGTACCTGAAATTATTATTAACCATTCTTCAAATACTGGGTTACGCGAAGAGTGTACTAAGCCAAAAGAGGTTCATAGTACCTAACATTATGCACAGCTTTAACTATGGGAGCAACTCTGAAATCTCCTAAAATAAACCGGCCTAGTACGAGTTGGGCTCGCGCACTGACAGACAGACAGAGAGCGTAGGCTTACTAATAGTGTCGCGTTTTTACCCTTTGGGTACGGAACCCTAGAAATATCAGCTGTTCCATAGAAAACTAGCATTGACACGGCAAAATGTATGGAACAGCTGATATTTTTCTCGTGATTTCAGGTTTGGTCCCAAATTAAAAATTATTCTTAATGATGATTATAACGGAACCTTTTTGGCTTAGTACACTCATTCTGCGTAACCCTGTATAGAAGTATGTATTTTACTCAAGAAACTAATACATAGAGAGAAGCGTTCCTAAAATTAAAATTTCCGGTTAGGATCGAGGAACTCTTTTTTATTTCTTTCAGTAAATCACAATAATATGACGTGATATGCTTACCAATCCTTATTAGTGATACTATCCGGCTGCTCGTGGAAGGTCCTAACCAGCTTTTCTGCGATGTAGGTGACCACAGCCGAGCTGATCCACTCTCGAGGGTGGATAGCACCGTCCAGCCACACGCCAAAGTTACCCGATCTGCCGTTTGATATTTTAAGCATCTGAAATTTTCGACTGGTATTAGTTATTTTATAAACACTTTATAACTGTTTCAAAAATCTTAGGGTGCGTTCCGTATCAACGTCAACAGCGTAATGAGAACCAAGACGGCACAATATTTATTTGCTGCCTTTGGCGCTGTTGGCATTATACAAAAACATGCGTAGAGACGTTGGGTCTCTCTGTATCTTTTATCGCATTTACAACGGGGACTGTTCTGAAGAACTGCTTGATTAGATGCCGGTGACGCGGTTTTATCATCGCACTAGCCACCAATCGAAAGATCATTCACATATCATAGATCAGAGGAAATTGCATGCTATGCGATTCACAATATCTTTTACCTCACACTTGCAAAATGTGGAATGAGCTACCTGCTTACCACCATACAAATTACACCCTCTGGTTGCAATGCAGTGCCTACATTTCTTTACGAATCCAACCACGCCATTGGATGTTCAAAATTAAAGAAAATGCCTTTCAAATATAACTTACGCCTCAGCAACTCTCAGCAGAAGAAACATTGAACCGTGATAAACTAACCAATGACATAATTCGATAAAGGTGGTGCGGCGACCAATTCGGCGGAGCAGCACAAACGGCACAAATAAATATGCCAACCTTGGCAGTGGTTACATAGGTTGGGATCGAGACATTGGGTACATGGGGACCTGGAGATCACATAATTAAAAAAAAACTCTCATAGCATCTGGTTACCTAAAAAAGCTGGCGTGTTTCTGGCTCTGCCATTCAGCGTGGTTATGCCACCAGCATGCGTGGTTACGTTGCCAACTAGTAGTGGGTTTGAGCATTTTGAGTGGCTTTAGACATTCAACAGTCTAGGGGCTCTTTTTGTAGTGTTAGTTAACTTATATTTTGTTTAGTTAATAAAGGCACTTGCCCTTAAACTATCGACAAATGGCGTGGTAGCTACATTAATCTCGATTCTCTACCATTGTACGCTAAGTGCTATATTAGCTGTTAGAAATGTCTGTAGTTAAAAATGTTAAACAAAAAAAAAAACAATTTATTTAACAAAGAAACAGTTTAAGCACAAGGCCAGAGTCAATAGGTATCTTCTAAGTCTGCGTGCTTCATCTTCGACCACATCGTCGCTTGCCAACAGGAAAGTCGGTGGTCAAACGTGGACTTATCAGCCTTAAATTATAAATTAATAAGCACTAACCTTCAAGTCTCTTCCTTCAACAGATTTTCCGATGACTTCCACAGAACATAGATACGGAAACTCCTGCGCAAGATTGTCCATAAAGGAATAAATGATGTCCAGTCGGTGGTAATTCTTCCAATCCATGGCTCGATCTACGAAGTAACGCATTACTGACGTCTCTATTAATACTGACAGATAGAAGCATCATTATTTAAATCATACTTACCTAAATCAAAATGATGATGAGTCATTTGATGGATTATTATTATTTGGACCTATTGTAATAATTTAAGTTAATTAGCATAATTCAGCTCATCATGCTATAATAATTACTATGTTATTAAACTAATGTGTAATTAAGTATTTAGGTGTGAATAAGAGACGTAAAAAAATTGTTAGTAAAATACTTAATATTTGATGAATTTATATGAAGTATATTGGAACTAACGACGGTACTTCACATCGGAACAGTTGCTACGAATTTACTTTTAAAGTAGGTATTATATCGCATGAATTTGACGTTTCGCACACTGCAGTGTCTGTGGCCTTTTTCAAGGGAGTGCGCGCGCGGATCTATCTCTTTCTCTCTCTCTCTTTGTACTCTGTGCAATGCAATGTTCGAAAACCATGTCAGTTTCCATGTTAGAATCAAATATTAATGAAATTTTTCTTACGGAAAGTACCAGCGTTTCCAGATCTTCTAAAAGTTTTCGAGATAGTTCCCTGTTCTTGTTCAATCATTTGATTGACATCTGGAACGGCGACTGTGTATGATATCTCTCTTTCGTGCAGCATGCCAGCTATCTGGGCAGCTCGACGACCTTCCACCATAATGTCCATCGTACTACGTTCCTCTTTCCATATGTTGATCGCTGGAAACAATACATACCCGTATTGAGACCTTCTTATGATAGCCAGACAAACATTTACCCGAATTGAGAACCTTCTTCTAATAGCTAGACAAACATATACCCGAATTAATCACCTTCTCACAATAGCCGAACAAACATATACCCGAATTAAGAAACTTCTCATAATAGCTGAACAAATATACACCCGAATTGAGAATCTTCTCATAATAAATCAAACAAAACGGCTTACACTCGCGTTATCTTTATCGGTCGAGAAGGCCGACCACTTTCGGAACTATTAGAGCTCCTTCATTAGGGAAAACGCGTGCTCCCGGTTGCGGTTTCGTACGCGTAAATATTTTTTATAAGAATAGAATAGAATATCATTTATTGATCGGCCGACTACAACATCTTAGTATAATTAAATATTATGAGTTGGGAATCACACCGATCTAGTCGTGTCACAAAATATACTTATAATATCCGAACAAACATATAGGTACTTGGAAAAAAATACCAAAATTAGTATCTTCTCTTTTTCAAGGGTTGAAACTCATAATCATCTGCATAATCAGCCTATTTTATTCCAGTTCTGGACATAGACTTTCCTTGAGCCACTCAGACCGATCTTCGGCTTTTCGTTTCCAGTCTGCCGATTGCTTTACGTATATCGTCTCTCTATCGAATCTAAGGGTTTACTAGACTGCGTTTGCCGATTCAAGGGTTAAAAATAAATAATTCTTACTAACATTTTGACGAATCGGAAATTGTACATGACAATATTTTTTTGCAATAAGTACGGCTCAGAAACTTTGTCTTTAGCATTCTCTCTTTTATCGAATTTATAGAAAATTACCAGTAAGTACACACGAAGTGACTTGCTTCAGCATTTATCAAGGAGTGGAAATTGGAGTCTGATTTAGAATAAATTTAGGCTGCAAGCGTGCTCTATTATCGCTTAATGTACATCCTACAACAATAAAAAAACCCAATAAAAAAATTATATGAAGCAATTTTTGAGAAATACCTGCATTTATATCGGTAAACAGCAATGTATAGAACAGTTTAGCTACAAGATAGGCAAAAACCGATGAAATACTGTGATTTGTATAAAAATAAAGTTTGAAAAATTGTGATTCCGAACACGCAAGTTATACTTCGCTTACTACTACTTACTGATCTTTTTTTTTTTTTTTTATTGGTTACGCCCCTATGGTTGTTGGGGAAATTCTGCCATCAACAGTGAAGGAGGAGATAGTTAAGTTGTCGAAAGACAAGGTAATGTTGACTTGTTGATGACACTACTCCACTAACAGAAAATAACAAATGGAAAAACTAAAGACGGATATTATTAGATTTAATGAAATTAGCTAAAGAAAAAATTACTTTTTGTTTGGGAATGAAAGCAGAGAAGAATAAATAATGGAAGCGGAACTTTACAACCAGTGATGGTAGAATAACAGGATGACCTACTACGAAGAGGAGATTTACAACTAAAAATATATTCGGTTTTTTCTATAGGCAAGCGTGCTCCATCGTAAACCGCATCATCGCTTAACATCAGACGAGTTGAGGGTCAAACGCAAGGATCATTAAAAAATATAAGAAAACCTACAAAGATGTACAGATACAAAGATGCACTAAACTTGTGTTAGATGTGCTATAGCAAAAGATAATGGTGGTGTAGTAATGATACCTCCAACGGTGTCCAATGTTTTAACAAAGAACCTCTGTCCTTCCCTAATTAATGTTACCTCCCATACTTGGGTAGGGCTTGTAGAGGGGGCCACCTTGACCACTTTCGATAAACACAAGAGCAAACGTTTTATTTCATCGGGATTCAGCTTGATATAATTTTCCTTTACAGATTACATTGAAATTTTTGATGTTGTAATATAATTTTCCATTTTGACAATGGCAGCCACTCGTTACATCTTAGAAAGAAGTATTGATCAAAAAGTTACAAAGTGACTGAGTATCATGTAAAAAGGCGATGCTTTAAAATATTACGTATCAATAGTCATATTTATTTATTTCCATTGGAACACATTAGAGCACTTGGACACGTCAACAAAATAATTCAGTAAATAAATACTACGATATATCTTTAGATATTATATTCAGAGTTTTGGCGCCAAAGTGGAAAATTAATATCACAGCATTGTATTAAAAAAAACCTTTTTAGAGAGTTTATTTATCTAATAATATTATCATGTCGATACTTTGGCGCCGTCACATCTTCCTGAGACACAAGGTAGGGCTGGCGCGGCTGCCAATTCGGCAGAGCAGCACAAGTGACGCAAATATGCTAACCTCGGCGGTGGTTACATATTTGAGGCGTTTGGGGTCGAGACATTGGGCCCTTGGGGACCGGGAGCTCACCTCATTTTCAAAAATCTTTCTGAGCGCCTGGTTAATGCGACGCGTGACCAAAATGCTGGCGTGTTTCTGGCTCAACGCATAAGCATTGCTATTCAACGTGGTAATGCCACCAGCATGCTGGGTACGCTGCCAACTGGTAGTGGGCTTGAGCTTTTGGATTGTCTTTAGACCTTCAACGGTCTATGAGCAGTCTAACTGTATTTGTAGTGTTAGTTTTAGCTTGTATTTTGTTTAGTTAATAAAGGCGCTTGCCCAGTTAAAAAATAACATTAAACGAGCAGTTGTTGTAGGTACATAAATTTGTTTCGCGTATCTCGGAAACTTTCATTGATCATTTGATTTCGTGTAGTGAATTGCGTCATTTTAGGTACTTTTTTTTCAACAAATTATATCACCGATTCAAGTGTTAAAAATAAATATCAAGAAATATTATTCTAATTAACAATCGCTTACCATATGGTGCCGTATGGTGCCTGGTGGTGTGGTGGTAGTGGTGGCCCGTTAGCTCGTTTGCCACTTATGACATAAAAAAACTGGACACTGGCAAATGCCTTATAAAGCGATTCCACATTTATTGTGCGAACTGCTAGTCTGTGGAATGCGCTGCAAGAATGGGTGTTCCCCGATAGTTACAATCTGGGTGTCTTCAAATCACGAGTGAATCGGTTTCTTCTAGGTAAGCGTCCTCCAACGTAGAACGCATCGTAGCTTAACATCAGGTGAGATGGTAGTCAAAGGCAAGCCTGATATTTATAAAAAAAAATAACAAACAAAATGCATAAGACGTCCGACGACATAATCCTTTTAAAAATATTCATAAACTCACCTAGCGTTGCGCATTATTTAGTGCTTCTAAAACTTCTAGTACTTTTAGTAGTACTCCTGGAGCCTCTGGTACTCATACTCTTGATACTCTTTCTGTCTTCTTCATCAAACTCATGGACCTTTTGAGCTCCAATTTTCAACGGAATATAATTATCCACGAATTCCATCAATGCAATAACACTACTTAAAATTTCTTTGCCCGTTTCTTCTATTTCTTCACTGGGAACTATGAATCTGTGTTTTTTGCTTCTCAACTCTAGAAGGTAGCAGTAAGGAATGCCAGCTACTCCGTAGGACCAATCGTTGCTGGTGCCAGCTGCTCCGTACATCACGTCTCGAGAAATGCCCACTTTATATGTATTGCCATTACAGTTGTAGATAGCCTACAAAAGAATACGATAAGATAGCAAAGGTTTGCTCAGACAAAGAAGTAACCGTGGGAATGAGACAGATTAATAGGTAATCACTATGGGTAAAGCATTTTTAAAGCGTGTGTCATTAACGACATTCGTTAGCAACATGACACATCTAAAATAATATTATAAAGAGGAAAGATTTATTTTGATTGTTTGTTTGCATTGAATAGGCTCCGAAACTACTGAACCGATATGAAAAATTCTTTCACTGACGGGAAGCTACAGTATACCCGGGTGACATAGGCTATAATCTATACCCGTGCGAAGCCGGGGCGGGCCGCTAGTCTAAAATAATTCCCTTACGAGCGTCAAAATATTCAGCATATACGGCGGTATCTTTTGATTGCGTTGACTTTTTCACAGCTCCAAGGTGTTGGAGTCTTGAGTATTTAGCTCTACGCATTTTTAAGATAAATCGGCCAAGTGTACAATATGTAAATATGTGAATACAAAAATACGGTTGTGCGTACGTTGGCGAATTAATTAAAAAAGTCAAAACGAAATGGGGGTCCCCATAAAACTTTTAAGTATGTAAAATCTCTATCTCTATCTCTATTGTAAAAAACGATAATACGTACAAGCGTCAAACTTGGCATGATTATAGTACACACGATAAAGTATAACATTTTCATAGTATTTTCTTTTGAGGTACGAAGCCCTAGAAACAATCATATTGAAAACGTCATTTATGGAAGTTGGTTGAAAATAAATAGGTTATAACTTACTCTGGACATGATTGTGGCTCCTTCCAACAGCCTCACATAGCTCGGACAGAGCTGGTCTTTGCACGCAAAAGGGAAGAGGATCACCTGTCCGTAACTATGCAGGGTTAAGTAGACCGTGAACTTCGTGCCGGAGTTCAACAGCATGTCCTGTAATATAATCATCATCATCATCATCATCATAACTGCTGGACTTTTAGCCTACTCCCGAAAGGGTGATTGGGCCATATCCACCACGCTGGCCCAGTGCGGGTTGGTGGATTCACATACGCCATTGAATTCCTTCTCCGTACGTATACAGGTTTCTCCTTCACGCTGTTTTTCCTTCACCGAAAAGCCAGTGGTATCAAATTCCGTACATAATCTCCAGAGAGCTCATTGGTACGGGCCCGGGGCTCAAACCTGCGACTTCGGTTTCAAGTCTAGCGGTCTCCCAAATAGGCTACCACGGCTTACTAATATAGTGTTATTGCGAATAAGAAGTATGTTGACTGATTATTTTTAGTCATAGGATACGACACGGAGAACTATGAAAAAATTACCTTGACCCCAGAGGTCATTAACCTTAAGCTCTGTAAATCAATGACCTTGACACCAGAGTTCGTTGACCTTGACTTTGATGACTTTTACGTCGACATTTTTTTACTGTTAACCCCCTTTTATGTCATCGATCGATGGGCAGTATGGTGGGTTGGTAACGTACGGGGGGTAACGGCATTGCACTAAGTACTTTGACCTCAGGTCAACTCTCGTTGAGCTAGTCAGGTGAAGTCCCATTTCCTTAGTGCCCCATTTCGTATACTCTAACCTTATTATTACCTCATAAAAAGGTGATCATAAATAGAACGAAAACAAAGTAAAATATATTTAAAAATTAATAAACAATATTAAATTATAGTATTTTGATTTCATGCTAGACAGAGAGCAAACTATAACAAGTAATGACGTCAAACCACACACGTGACACACAAATGCTATACTACCACACGCTATGCGGGAAACGGACAGATCATCATTACTCAATCCCCACCAAAAAACTTTAAAAGCTTTTATCTCAGAAATTTATCTGCCTGCTTTTATGTCATCCAACTGAATTGTCTTTCGATGAAAATATCATTCTGATAGAGACAATTTGTAGTAGTACCTAGCTAGCCTAAATTAAGAACAAGAAATCATCTAATTACCGTGTCTGTACAATGTACAAATCTCATCTAATTGATTCGGACTGAATAAAACTAAAGGCACACAGACTGCACTGAATAATACTAAAGTTGTATAGCATCAGGCTTAATCATTGAATATCCACGCTTAAAATAAGTGTCAACATCATTTGGCAATAAATGTGCGATGATTTTGAGTTCGTGTCGATACCATTCCACTCGGAGATTATACGGCAAACAGGATTCACTCGTAAATTGAATACTTATCTATCGATGCAGTTGTTTTATGCGAATAATTATACTACATTGTATATGGTTGTGGCGCATCGCAAAAGTCCTGGTATATGCAAGTATACGTCATTTTAGGTTAAATCCAAGAAAGAAAAAAAGAAAATCCAAGAAGACGATAGGTATCTCCCCTTTTTTCTGCCTGATTAGCTATTTTATGGCTACGATAGTTAGTTACGCAAAACTAAAACACCAGCACACCGCACCTTAGTGCAACGTGGACACCGTACAATCCGGAGGGGAGACAGCGTTTCCAAAGCAATACATGTTTTCTGTCGTTTTTTGCGTAAGTATATCCACGACTGTCTAGAACTTCGTTCTATCGTTATAAATGCATGCATTTAAAAATAGAGCAACACATGAACTTTGTACACACTCATCAATACTATACGTAAGTGACACGCATGGCCACGCGAACTTGTCCTTTGTCTGAAGAGAATGCCTGTGCTTGGCATCTTCCCTCCATGTTGCTTTAAGTACTTCGCCCATGATGACATGGGCTAAATCGAGACAAACAAGCTCCATGGCTCGAACAGATTCAATGGATAGAAGAGTGTCGGGCTGTCAAAAGAGCATACTTGGGGTGATGTACATGGCGTCCCAAATACCGCTGCTGACGAAGTGGAGAGGGATCTGCTTGAATTCTAGCGGCCCGAGTAGCATGAACTTACACCTTCTTTTGGGTCATCGTGCCAACATAGTAAAGTAAATAAGCACACTTGCAATGTCAGTGATTAGGCAAAATGGTGGGGCACTTTTTCATAAATCAGACTAACTTATACGTGACAGAAAACAAGTAGGTAATATATGTATATAAGTAAATAGAAATAAAGACAGGATATTTCCATAATTACCCTGATGACTTTAGGGATAGCTCAAAGGCCTGGCCAATGACATCAAGAATATGAAGAAAAAAAACGCCATTTTGTACTCCTTTTATAAGAGCCTCGATCTTGTAGCTGGATTAGTTTCAAGCATTGTATGATCTAAGTACAAAAAATATGACAGCTTCATCGAATAACAACGCAACTTAAAAAAAAAAAAACTAGCACTCACCCTGACAGCGGTAGATTCTGGTTCGGAGAATGCATAAGGTCCATGGTAGAACACGTTCGTTGGTTCATCCGAAGATCCAAAGCCACCCCAACCATAGCTAAAACATTTTACTTTACCAGTAAAACCGATAAGATTGATAACGAAAATATTCCTGTATTTCCTGTTGTGTCATTCATTATCAGCCTATCATGCTCCTACTACTGGGACAAAGGCCTTCTCTTTGAGAGAGAGAGAGAAAGAGAGAGAGAGAGAGAGGGGATGGCTCCTAATCCACCATGCTGGCTCAGTGTATGAGTGCGTGTGTCTTTGAGGTTCTTGGAGATACCGGTTTCCTCACGATGTTTCTCCACTGATGTTAAGCCATGGCATCGAAATTGCACAAAATTTTACTAGTTACTAAATAAGTCATAGGTGCACGGCCGAAGATAGAACTAGGTGCCGCCAGATTGTAAAGTGCACATGCTACATACTGCGGTCGGCCACCATTGCTCATAATTGAGTAATTATTCAGCTAGAACTTTTACAGGCCCCAAAGCTGACTAAGAGATGACGCTTTTTTACTAACTCGATGTAGTAATATTATTCGTGCTGATTTGCTTTGCTCGTGAGCCATCCCGCGTGCGTGAGCAAATCCGCATGACATTAAAACACTGTTACAGGCATAATTGTTTAGTTACCTGAAGTTTCTATTGAGATCTACTCCGACAAATTGGCCCTTATGCCAGGCCTTGTTTTTACGCCACATTCGGTCCTTCGTGTGCGAATATTCGTACCCGTCTGGGTTCATCACTGGTAAAAAGTACCTAGAAGGTAAATTTAATTATAAAACAACTAAAAAACCTACACCTCATTGTTTGAAGAGATTTCAAAATATATTTGTAATTTTTAAATTATGTACTTGTTTTTTTGTTTGTAGCTAAGTTTGTGACATTCATAATATACGTATAATATATGTATGTTTTATCGAGGAAAAACGTATTTGGAAATAAGTATTAGTTTGTAACAGCCCATTTTTCTACATATTGTGTTTTGGCAAATAACTTGCATTTATTTGCAATGTACGATAACTTACTAACACTTTTACTAAACTAGTAGTCTCCTACAGCTCTTCCGGGATTTTCCAATCTCCTGATTTTTTGGAGATAAAAACAATCTTATGCATATGCTAAATAACCATGGTATACATTAGTTTCATTATAAATTTCATCACAATCAGTATAGTCGTTTCTTTTGCGAATATAGACTGAAAAACGTAAGAGTTGAAGTGTGAAGTATGATATAAAGAGCTCTACCAGTCTTTATTGGTTATGAATCCAGGCAATGTGTTAAAGTTCTTGGCAATGTTGTCTGCAAGGTAAATGGCCGTGGCAGGAGCAATCCATTCCCGAGCGTGGATGCCGGCATCTATCCACACGGCAATATTATTAGCGTTGCTGTTTGATATCCTGAGAATCTACAATGAATACATTTTAACAAAAAAATAACAACCAACTTCACAAGTTTAGTACCTAAACGAGATCCATCGCTTAATTTTTAACAATTAGAGGTGTTTTGTAAAAGTAACCACCCGTGCTAAAAAAGCTTTCATTAAAATCGTTTTACAATCGTCGAAGATATTGCGTAACATGCACACAAAAACAAGTATGAGTTGATTTTTTTAAACCTCCTTATAAATGACTTCAAACGGCTGAACAAATTTTCATTTCATACAGAGTATATTATTCTCCAACCAACCAGTACCAACCAACTGAACCAACCAACGTAGTCGATTTTTGTTTCAGAGCGCAGTATTGAGTTCCTAACCATGTTTTGATCTAAGGTTTTGATCTTATTTTATTTAAAAAAAATACCTTTAGATCACGCCCTTCAAGCGATCTGCCAATGGAGCCAGTAGTACATATCGAAGGATAATCAGATTCCAGTTTATCCATGAAAGAATGGATTACTCTCAGCCGATGGTAGTTGTTGTGATGTAAGGTGCAGGTTTCTGAAGGTTTCACTCCTAATAAAATAAAGTGTGTGTCAGGGTGTGTGCATTGGATCTGCATGATCTAATTCCCTCATACCAATTTTTCTATGGAACTGTCAGAGTGGGCATGAAGAGGTGAGGCTGTTTTATGGTAGATATTCTGAAAACACGTACAAAGAGCCCTTTGACTCCACTATTATTTTGCGAACTGCTAATCTGTGGAATCCGCTGCCTGAATGACTTTTCCCCGTTTACAATCTGGGTGTCCAATAGCGAGTGAATGGGTTTCTTCTAGGCAAGCGTGCTCCATCATAGACCGCATTATCGTTTAACATCAAGCAAGGTGGCGGTCAAACGTAAGCCGTATTATTACATATTATATATACGTATTATATATTACGTATTATATATAGTATATATCCGTATTATTAAATGAAAAGAAAAAAGTTTTTTTTTCCTAATAGATGAACCCATAACAGAGATACAAAATAAAATGATAAGCCTGAAAATAAAACCGGCCAAGTGCGAGTCGGGCTCGCGCACTGAGGGTTCATTACCACCACATAACTAGTTAGTTAAAAGGTTCACGTCCAGTGGTAGACAAATATTTATGTACTACGGGGCCAGCATGTTCAATTGATTAGTAATATTTGATCCAATATGTCCTGAGAAAAAATGTGACACGAAACGGTAGTCCTAAGCTCAAAAAGCTCAGTATACTCATAATTATGAGCAACTTTTACTATGGGACTAACTTTGAAATGGCAGTTTCATGACATTTTTCTATGAAACAGCTGAATTTCTTCACGATTTAATGGTTCCATACTAAAACTCCTTCCTTTCAGCCTAGTACTACCGTATATAGAGCAATGGTGCTTGCGGTGAGGTTTTGATTTCAATAATACTCTACCTTTAGTCAGTGATGGGAATCTAATCGGTTTCTCCAAACAAATAGTGTTGACAGTGTAAGTTCTATTCTTTAGAACATTCTGTTTCTGCAATCCATTTTTACTCGATTGCAGGGTCTTACTATGCTTATCCTTTATTTCTAAATCAGATCCACTGTCTTTGAAGATATTTTCTTTTCTGTTCTTTGGAACATTCTGTTTCTGTAGGGATGATGATTTCTTGGAATATTTTTCTAAATCAGATCCACTGTCTTTGAAGATATTTTCTTTTCTGTTCTTTGGAACATTCTGTTTCTGTAGGGATGATGATTTCTTGGAATATTTTTCTAAATCAGAGCCACTGTCTTTTAAGGTATTTTCTTTTCTGTTCTTTGGAACATTCTGTTTCTGTAGGGATGATGATTTCTTGGAATATTTTTCTAAATCAGATCCACTGTCTTTGAAGATACTTTGTTTTCTGTTCTTTGGAACATTCTGTTTTTGTAGGAATGATGATTTCTTGGAATATTTTTGCAATCTACACTTGCTCGATTGCTGGTACTTACTATCTATAGTCTTTATTTCTATATCAGATCCACTGTTTTTCAAGATATTTTCTTCGTAAAATGGGTGGTAGAAGTGGTAAGGGCAGTCTCCGCACCGAGATATAGGATAACGCATGTCTTCGCAGGCCACAGTCGAAGCTAGAGGGTATGTCGACATTTTGAGTTTTCTTGTGATTATTCTCGCATACTTTTAGTTCATCGTGGACGGACTGCGTGGAAGAGGACATGAGAAATAAGTATTATACACCGAACTTGAGGGGTTAACCATAAGCTATTGAAGAGCTCCACTATCTACATCCCCACTCCATTATCAGATCTTGGTCACTAAATGGAATGTACAGGACTGGTTAAACAAAGCAAATGAACTCGAGGGGTTTCCTAGTTCGAATGTAATTTTTTTTGTCAAGTTATTCAGATTACATAATTATACTTGCAATTTCAAATCGATCTGATATTAGAAGTAGGTTCTGTGTATCTGTGTGTCTGTCTGTGGCTTCGTAGCTTCCAAACGGCTGAACCGATTTAGATTTAGTTTTTTTTGTTTGTTTGACAGGTGGCTTGATCCTTAGTGTCATTATCTATGAATCTATGGTTCAACAAATTCTGCCCGGTTGAAGATTATAAGCTCTATTACCGGGGTTCAAAAAAACATTTTTTCTTATCTCATTGGCAATCGACGATGTGGCTATCGTCGCTTGCCAAAAGGCGAGTTGAGGAACTAACCAAAAATCAAGGACAAAAAAAAAAACATATTTTTAAGAAGAAAAAAATATAGAAGAGTTTTGCACATAGCGCTTGTTGGTCGCAAAAGTTGAAAAGGATGAACGTACCATTACATTCTTGTATCCTGCTCTTGCAAACGCGCCCTTAAGGCCCATTTGCACTTTAATTAGTGATTAGTGCGAGTGATTAATGCAGGTGCTTAGTGATCAGTACTAAACACATCAATAATCGTAAAATTACCAATCAATAATCACTCGTACTCTCACTAATCAAAGTGCAATCGGGCCTTATTGCGCAGGTAACTTGTCTATACTAATATTATAAAGAGGAAAGATTTGATTGTTTGTTTGTTTGCATTGAATAGGCTCCGAAATTTGCTCCGAAACTGCTGAACCGATTTGAAAAAATCTTTTTAAATATCCCTATTTAAAAAGAATTTTTTTTTGGAGTTTTAGTAAGGAGGGATCCTTACTAAAACTCCAATAATGTAACCCAAGGTGTAAAAAAAATAAGACTTACACCCGTGCGAAGCTGGGGTGCGTTGCTAGTATTTAATATGCAAGATGTATTACACAATTACAAGCTTATTGGAAAAATACTCAAACTAAGCTTTTGCTTTGTACCGAGTACTTACTTTTTTATGACTTACGGCTGTGGCCAACAGTGGAGAAAATAAGTTTAGCTACATTGATGCCATTTTTGTGATATGTAATTTTTTTGTAATTTTTTACAAAGACTGACGTGTTTACTGTAAATTAAGCTCAAGTGAAGTTTGTAAAAATCTGACATTGAAGTATTCTATTGTTCTTGATGTTTGGTATCGGCTCAGAAGAAGGTTAGTCTTTCTTCTGAGGGTATCGGCTATAGCACAGACGCTTCTGTATTACACGTCTGTGGTGTGAGTCTATAGCATGTTTCAAGTTTCAAACTAGCGTTAACCCACAATCTATGCGTTAACTAGGTTAGCGTGGTCCTTGACCGATTAAGGGTTGGTCTTTTGAAAAAACTCAGAGTCACACAGCTGGCAATGGAGAGAGCTATGCTCGGAGTTTCTTTGCGCGATAAAATCCGAAACGTGGATCGCCAAAGACATGATGAGTATAATGACCTCCTTTCACACGGTAGCACTCAGTTGTAAATAAGTAAACCTCGCGGTCACTACTGGCGCTGATAAAAATGATTATCATTATCTCTTAATAGTTCACACAGGCAGATCTGCCACACCTTGCAAGCAAGACTAAAACATCAAAGTAAACTTTTCCACCCTAAAAATATAGTCTATTTTCACTCGCGCCCAAATAGTAAGTTTTAGGGATTAACAATTAGTAGCTAAACGCAGAAGGGAGGGTAGGGTGGTCCCTGCTTTGTTTTTCATTAGAAGCTGCTTATAGCCCGCCACTGCCGCCGGCGTCACCGTAAACTTAATGCTAACCGAGAATTAGTATTCAGACGAACGTTTTAGAGGTTTAAGGAATTTAAGTATTTTTACTAAAGGTGAATGTTAATTTCTTAGTAGATAAATAAATAATTTTAGTTATGCGATGGCATGGATGGCATTAGAGGCAAACTGTATATTTCACAAGTTAACCCTTTTTCTTTCTTTACCCGTGATATTGATAGGTATATTATATTTATGCAAGAGTATGTTTGTTTGTTCCTCTTTGACGCAGTAACAGATCAACAATGTAATTTTTAGATAGATTTGATAGTTGGAGGCTAGCGATGGCGGCCGAGCTGTAGCATGTGCGCTTTAAACTTGGACGGCACCCGGTTCGATTCTTGGCCCTACCAATGACTTATTTAGGATAATTTATGTGCAGTTTAACTTCACCGTTGTTGAGTGAAAACATAGTGAGAAAACCGTTATATCCAAGAACCTCAAAAGTTCAAAGACTAATGGTGATGATGATGATAGTTGGAAAGCGACATATAGGATACTTTTTATAGTAGACTAGCTGCGGCTTCACCCGCGTAGTAATGAAAAACGGTGATGATGATGATGAAAAGTAGCCTATGTCACTCTCTGGCTCTTGAACTATACCCATGCAAAAAATCAGGTCGATCCGTTGTTCCGTTGCGGCGGGAAAGAGGAACAAACATCCATACATCTATACATACAAATTTTGGCGTTTATAATATTAGTAGGATAAATGTACGCATTCTGAGGGAATGTTCACGCGGGTAAAACAGCAGAACGCAGCTGGTTAGGTATAAATATAAATCCGTAAAAGATGCTGAAAATATTCAAACAGCTGAACAGATATTCTTGAATAGATAAAATAACATATAACCAAGAACATTTTCGATTAGGTCACCTCTCAAACAAAAAAATCAAAAACAAAATCGGTTTTGTTTGGGAGCTATGAAACATGTCACATTTATAACACCTCTCTTTTTGCGTTGGGGTTAAACATGTCCGAAGAAACCTACAGACCTATAATCAAGCATCTTATAACAAAAATAATGAAACATACCTACTAGGTAGGTACAGATAAATCTAGCCAGCAAGCAGCCACCCTGTAGGGGAGAGTGGGGGGGTATAATTAAAAAGATAAACGCGTATAAGACCGAGTCGAGGCGACACTTGGGTGGCGACGGGGCCCCACCGTCTGGTTAGCGGGCTACCGAGAGATCTGGGTGTTACTTATTGTTTAAGAACTCTAAATTGTTTTTATTTTATGGTACACGCCTTTGTATTTAAAAAGTGGCAAACAAGCATGTGGTTCGTCTGATGGTAAGCAGAAACCGCCGTCTATAGACACTTGCAATACTAGCGGTAGTTGTAGATACCATTTTTGAAACGCTAGTCATGTTGAAGCTCGGCGGAAAGACCTTATGCAGCGGGTGGGTCAGGGGGGGCCTCACTTTTTCTGGTATTAAATAAAGTAGGTAATATTAGATAGCTATGCTAAGTTACAATGGAGCAATGGAGAGAGCTATGCTCGGAGTTTCTTTGCGCGATAGAATCCGAAACGTGGACATTCGCCAAAGAACCAGAGTCACCGACATAGCTGTTAAATTTTGCAAGTTGAAGTGGCAATGGGCAGGCCACATCGCTCGAAAAAACAGATAACCGATGAGGAAGAAAGGTTCTTGAGTGGAGACCACGAACCGGAAGACGCAGCGTAGGTAGGCCTCCCACTAGATGGACCGACGACATAGTGAGCTGTGTCGCTGGCATCCATGCAGTGGATCCAAAAGGCAGGCTGTCGTTCAGTGTGGAGGTTAGAGGGGGAGGCCTATGTTCAGCAGTGGACGTCTTCTGGCTGATGATGAAGCTAAGTTAAAGTTTAAATATCAACGAAATTCGGTATAGAGGCTGTGATAGAGGAAGATTATACTCTGTAACATTTCTGTAGCATAGCAGGTGAAACTGTGTGTGTATGAAACATGTAATATGAAAAAATGTATTCGTCACAGTTGACTTTGGACTTCAAACCTGTTAATTTTGCACAGTTAAACATAACATACGTTTCTATGTTATCGCAAAATTTGGTGCTACAATAGTGTGATTTTTCCATGGGTTTTTCTAGTCATTATGAAAAAATTATGCCGGTAGAACCTTTATACAGATAACGCTAGCGCTAGCGCTTTTATAAGTTTTCTTTTTGTAATTATAAAATGTCAAATCTTATATTCTTACGCACTTCGTTGGCGCAATGACCCAAAATGGTGGATTAAGGCCCACCCTTTCCCACACTGAGTGAACGCTTGTGTCCCAGCTGGTCCCAGCAGTCGGAACATGAAGCTAGCGGAACAAGCATGGCTGATGATGATGATGAACTGCATTAAAATAAAGACATTTTATTTGTACATTTCAATTTACTTATTATTTATTTTACCTTTCCGTTTATTTTATAGCAACATCCAAGTGAGATCGAATCGAGATTTCTTCAGAAACGAAATCTATTCGACATGCAAAGGGTAGCACCATTGTTTCATTAAAAGGGAGTGCATGAGCGAGACGAGAGCGACCGTCGAGGCGTTTCTGAAAATATCTGATTACACGTAATTATCGAGCGAGTTCACGCCGAGAGGTAGCTATAGCTTCTTCTGTGGCTCGACTTAGGGTTCTTTTCCATCGAAACGGAGCGATTATGATCCGGTATCAACCAAAGCTCAGAAGAGCTTTTTTTTCTTATAAAAAAGTGAGACGTTGAACAATTCTTATTCACGAATTGCGATTTCACTCCCAGGCGACGCATCGTCATTGTCGAGATGATTTTATCTTACAATCAGTACCTACATTTTGCTTCTATTTTTCAAATTCATCGGTTTCTTCTAGGCAAGCGTGCTCCACCGTAGACCGCATCATCGCTTAACATCAGAAGAATTGGTGGCCAAACGCAAGCTTATTATTTTAAAAAAAACTGGGGCTATAGCGTCTGAGATTTTTGGGTCTAGCTATTAGATCGCTTATTATGTAGGTACCGATTTCTTACTTTCTTCTTCTTGTGTTACTTGTGGGTTCAATAAAGGTGTTATTGCAATTATATGATTGTTAACGAAATGTTTACCGTGATTAGGACAACCTATTCCAGAGATTAGAGTTCCATCCACAAGGATGGAACTCTACATTTTGATGTATGTACCATGTTCACGGGCACACTTAAACGCAATACCATCACCACCACCACTAATTAAACCACCACTACTACTAACTAATTAAACTATCATGGTTGTAGTGAACATACATGATAGTATTGTATTGTATTTCGGTACTTAGTCGAGCCATCTAGTTTATATACAAGAAGACCGATAATTATATATATAATATAGATTAAGTATTAACTTTTATAGTTATAGTTTACAGTAGAAATTACAAGCAATGGGTTACATCATAATCAGCTTACCTTAGATCACTACTGGATATATGCCTCTCCTAAAGCTTCAGCGTTCGCTGTAAAGTAGCGGTAACTGGCTGGTGCTAACTGGCAGCAAATGTCAAGAAAAAATATAGCTGTAGGCACCTTAGGAGAAGTTATAAAAGAAGTAGAAAACGGGGATGTGTGATAGTGGAGATATATATCGCACATCATCACTTAACCGACCCATCGAGATTTTTTAGAATGGCTGCTTCGTTGATCTTAGTTCTTAGCCGTACGGATCTGAGCGGAGACAAGTTTTTTATACACACACGCATCTCAACAAACTCCGCTAATTCGGTTCACTTACTCGCTCCTATTTGCTCTGCTTACTCGCTCCCCTTCGGTGGACAGTTATCTTTAGAGCGCCAATTTGCTTCCAAAAGTCGCAAGGCTATTGTTTGGGAGACAGGGCTGGCAGGATGTGATTATGGATTGACGAAATCAGGGCAGTAATGCGAGGATTGCACTTAATTGAAGTTTCGGAAGGATTTGTTGGGATGAGACAATATAATAAAAAAGATAACGATAATTTATTTGTACAAATCTCGGTAGCAGACGAGAAAATGAAGTACGATTTCCAAAACGAACAAAAACGTCTCTAATGTTAAAAAGTGTGTTTTGTACGGCATCAATAATATATAATAAATTACCACGATCAATTCGTGACTGGAGCGATATAAACAGCTTCAAATATAGGCTGACTTTATTTCTCCTTTCTAAAACATACTATTCCCTAGATGACTTCTTAAACGATAAAAAACTTTGAATTTTTGCTTGTATTTTAGTCAAATTATTATTAGACATTATAATTATCAATTGTATAATTTTAACGTAAACTGACATTTTTAATTTTATTTTCATTGATGTTCCTGTAATTTGTTTGTATAATTTTAAGGTAAACTGTCATTTTTATTATTATTTTAATTGATATTATTGTAATTAGCTTAAGTAATTGCTTGTATGCTGACAAAGCGGGACCTGGAGAACTTTAATTTTCTTACACATATAATACCAACTTTGTAATCCAGGCTCACGGGCCCATTAAATTGAATTTGAATTTGAACAAAACACGATTATATCATACGCGTATTTAAAAATGCGCAATGGGTGTTCAAACAATACTAGTCACTTTGACTAAACGACTAAGCCTATCTTGACTAAAATTAGGAAAAAGATAGTGTGCATCATGAGGATGGACATAGGGTACTTTTCTTTCTATTCGTTTCTAATACATACGGCCAAGGATTGGAACCACCTGCCGGCTTCCTTGTTTCTTGAGAGATATATTTTGGGCCTTTTCAAGGCCAACTCCAATAGGCATCTTCTAAGTCTGCGTGCTTCATCTTCGACCACATCGTCGATTACCAACATGAGGACCATCGCTTACGAGTTGATGGTCAAACGCGGAGTTGTAGGCAAATAAAAAAAAATAAGGAAAAACTAGAAAATCGCGAAATACACAGTGCGTTCAAATAGTAAAAAAAAAATAAAAAAAATCGAAATAATTTCAACAGCTTAAATATCATAAATATTATCGTTATTATAGTATTGTATTATTACTTGCATTGCACGTCGTTTCACCCACTACCGGACAGGATTTATGAATTTTTCAGGAGAAAAAGTAGCCTATGTTCCTATCCAGGCTACCTCCATGCCAAATTCAAATCAAATCCGATCAGCTGTTATGGAGTTGAGTGCATTCAAACATACACACTTACACACAAACTTTTATTGATAAATAGGCTTGCACTTGACCTCCATCTCGGTCTACGATAAAACACGCTTGCCTAGAAAAAAACAATTCACTCTTTACTTAAAGACTTGGTATGGTGGTATGGCTTTAAGACTTGTAAGAGGTGTTGTAACTATCGGGGAACACCCATTCAAACAGCGTATTCCACAGTCTAGTGGTTTCCTTAATATAAGTGGAATCAAAGTGCTACGTTTAGGCTTTCAGAATATCAACCATGAAACGGTTAAAATACTATGTGAAGAATGTAATAATTTTATTTCAAACTAATAGACAAATCTGAGATTGTTTTAAACTATTTTGAACCAATACATAGTAATAATCTATGATTCTGTAAAAAAGTTGACAAAATGCTTGCCAAAAATGACGTTATTGTGAATTCATATAAAAATGTAAACCCATTGATTTATACGTACTTGTGTTAACCCAAATCTATTTGTAAAAATTATGTTGTAAAATTTTGATGTAGCTCTTTCGTTTACGTTTGAACAAAATTAATTGTAGTCATTCAAAGTGGCACAAAACAGATATCAAATATGGAACGTAACCTGTTCAAAAGACGGCCAAAAAGTATTTCTGAAAGGCTTGTGTACAAAAGGCGGTAAGATGAATCTTAAATTGTTGTGCAAAACCATATTCATAATTATCTCTGTAACTTTATTAACTAGAATAAAAATAATTCAATCCACATGCTCAAGCCCACTATCTGTTGGCAGCGTACCCAGCATGCTGGCGGCATTACCACGCTGAATGGCAATGCTTATACGTTGAGCCAGAAACAGCTAGCATTTTGATCACGGGGCGTTCTGAAAGATTCTTGTAATCTCCGTAATAAAAAAATACCTACGCAAATAATCTAATTGAAATTCTCAAGTTAACATAATTATGTATTGACAGTCGTTTTGTAGATGAAATAATATTTTCTATAAGTACATGAAGTCAGTCAGCAGTTTCGTTAGTTCTAGTCTATTTCAGTACCTGTAGATAGGTTGTGTCCGCCACTATATTGACTAGACGAATGCAAGGCTGGCTGCCCGACTTCGTTCAGCCGTCTCTCAGTCACGCACTCCGAGAATAAGTCTTATCATGTCTTATTTCGCAAAATGCAGATATAATGCGTAGGTATTATGTAAGTAGATATATGCTGCGTCTCAGTTTTTAAAGCCGTGTTGTTCGCATAGCGTGTCTATTATTACACCTCACTGGTTCTAGTAGTAAGTAATTTTCCTCTAAAATCCTTAAAATAGGGAAAATTATACCCCCTTAAAAAATCCTGCGGTTTCATTCAGAGGTTAAGTGAACATGTTTTTAATTCCCTCATAATTTACAAAGTGTGTTTTACGCCTTGCAGTAATGTAAGGCTACTTAATAACAGCTTTTTTACAAACAATAATGAGATATACGTCTTATCTATTTAACACTATCGAGAATTCACCAGAATAACTATTTTTTTTCAATTATAGGTATCCTGTATATAGTTTCAGCATTCTATAATTGTATTTTATATTTTCAACCGGGCCTGGTATTAGTTTCGGCCCCATCACCTCTCAAATGCTCGAGATAGACCCGAAAATGAAAATACGTACACTAATTTATTATATTAGACATAATCTTTGGGTAATTTGGAACTTTGACTGCTTAAATTGCGTCACATACCTTATTTTATCTTCTGTTTCCTACTTCTAACGTCATCTTAATTATTTTCACAGCTATAAGTATCTGCAGAGAGCAGGATATGATGATAGACGTGATGGTGGACAGTAGCAGGACAATGCAAGTGGGGAAAATGTTAACCGAACGGAACATATCCTACGCAGTGTCTGTACCTGAATGTGCGGCCACAACAACAGTTGGATCTCCGCGAAGGGTGCTTAGCCCAGTGATGGCTGGTCGACGCGGCAAGTCTCCTATAAGTAAGTATCTTTATCATCACCATATCACCATTATCAGTACCATGTCCAGGCTGTTTTTTTAATATCAATGGCTTGGCTTCTTCTACCACATTCTCGGTGGTCAGGATCTTTACTGTACAATCTTTGGAGATAGAGGGAAGACCATGATGTGCTGGTAATTGGTTGGCAACTCCGCAGTGGCACTATATTAAGATGTAAGATGCCCAATCTAGCCAAGTTCTCATCACAGTATCTTTACTCTATTGGTAGTGATGAGACAAGTAAGGGTTCAGATTAATAAATTTAAATTTAGTAAATAAAGGCTGAAAATACACTGCTCAGTAATCTTGCTTAGCGAGTCATCCGGATACTCGTTCAAAGAAACTTTTTTTTGTTATCCTAAAAAGGCTTGCGATTGAGCACTATTTTGCCTGATGTTAAGCACCGAATGGTCTATGACAAAGCAGGCTTGCACAAACATTATTTATATTATCCTAAAAAGGCTTACGATTAACCACCATTTTGCCTGATGTTAAGCACCGATGTGGTCTACGATAAAGCAGGCTAAAAAAAGCGGTCGGTAGACGATAAATCGGTTTGTGCTTGCTAGGACAAACCGATTTGCTCGCGCTTTGGAGACATTCAGATTGTAACCATCAGAGAATACTAACTCAGGCAACACATTCCATGTTACAGTGGAACGAGGTAAAGAAAAAAAAGAGACGCTGACGCTTTAAAGAGACGCTGCTTATTTGAACATCGCCTGTTGCCGCGTCAAACGCCACTTATTTTTTGCACCCAAATTTAACAGTTGTTTTTGCTTTCAGAGCGAACAATAGATTGGAAAGATTTTTATCCTCTAGACGCCGTTTATAAGTTCATAGAATCCCTTGAAATAATGTATCCATCGACATGTACGGTTATTGTTATTGGAAAATCAGTAGAAGGAAGAGATATCAAGGTAAATCATCCAACGAAGGATAAATAATTTTTTGTTTCTTTTATCTTTTTTCTTGATCCTGAAAAAAAATATTTTGAAATTTTAGTTGTTAAAAATATCAAATAGCGATGCTAGAAACACTGGTGTTTGGTTGGATGGAGCCATTCATGCACGAGAGTGGATCAGTACAGCTGTGGTCACCTTCATCGCCAGCCAAATAGCACGGAACTTCGGTACTCTTGGAGATTCCGTCACGAACAAAGATTGGTACGTAACTTCTATCACAAGAGGCACACCACACCGCCATAATCAAGAACTAAAAAAGAAAACCAGAGAAGGTAGTACAATATTTTCGTGCCAACTGTTCTTTTACAGCAAGGCTGAAATGTTGAACTAAGAATTCCTTATTAATGGGGTAGGTGCCCAGGGTGTTATTAAACAAACGTATTAGTCAAATTGTAAAATTTTTACCCAAAAAAGTAGGTAGACAAGACTTTACAAGACTACTTTCGCGGCGCGCATGCCTTGCACATGTTTTGCTTGCCTTTTATGTCTTGGCTCCTGATACCAATACACTTCCATAATAATTATAATTATCTTGATGGCTAATTAATTCAAGCCACAAATAGTATTCAGGCCGAACGTGAACGTCCAAGTTCCTCAGATATTTTTCCTATAGTGTCCACTAGCTTATGTCTTAGCGGGTATGTCCTAAAACTGCGACCAGAACCACCGGAGGATGGGCAGCAGCATCCTATTAGTACACGGTGAACTTACTGCGATCCCCAAGCCGCCTGCCAAGCGTGGGGATTATGGCAACACCCCTCTATAAAAGGGAGGCCTTTGTCCAATAGTGGACGTTTGATGGCTGCTAATGTGTCCACTAGCTTGGAAATTTGGGAGATTACGCCATCACGGCTTACTTGGGACTGCCGGAATTTCAAAGATCCGACGGCTGAACCAAGTCTAGATAGAAAGATGAAATAGTACATCAGTAAATATTTATTTGTGTGGGTAGATTGTTTTAGATTATGATTTATGTATTTTAGGTATTTTCTGCCAGTAGTCAATCCAGACGGTTACCATCACACTTTCACGGTGGATCGCATGTGGCGTAAAAATAGAGCTCGGAATGGAAATACTGTCGTTGGTGTAGATTTAAACCGAAATTTTAGGTAAGAAAATTTACTTAGTTTATAACAAGCGTCCAGAAGCTGTCTAAATTTTGCTGGCCGACTAATACACCATACTAGAAATGCGAAAGTGCGTTTGTTTGTGTCTCTTAGGCAGCAACAGAGCAGCGGATCGACCTGATTCTTTTGCATAGATATAATTGGAAGGTTGGAAGGTTGGAGAGTGATAATGAATAATTTATAGCTCGAAAAAAATTACGGTTCCAGAAGGAAAATCCACGAGGGTATAGAACTGCGGGACGCAGCTTGTTGATATAGCCAAATAAGTAACAGTTTTGTGTGATTTTAGCTACCGTTGGGCGTTCCATGGTTCAGAGATGTCGTCCCATGACCCAAATCATATGAACTACCGCGGAACGATACCATTTTCCGAACCTGAAACTACTGCAATCAAGGTTCAACGCTGTTTTAAACTATCGCACTTGTTCACTAAAGTTATATGATTATATACGGGATATTTAGGGTGGTAAGGTTGTAGAATGAGCCCCCGATGTTTCGGCGCAGTTATATATGCACAATGTTCACCTTACCTGTAAATTTTTATGTTGACGGTACATATTACATATTAAATACACACGGTAAATATCTCGTAAATAATAATATAACTTTTATTAAGGTTCAATATAATATATTTTTTTACCCACGATGCAAAACGAGGGTTATGTTTAACGTGTATATCTGTGTATCTGTGTGTATGCCTGTGGCATCGTAGCTTTGAAACGGCTCAACCGATTTTGATTTAGTTTATTTGAATAGTGACTTTATAGAGAGTGTTCTTAGCCATGATTCAAGAAAATCTGTTCAGCCGTTTTAAGATTAGCAGTTCTTTTATACCGGGAGTTTAAAAATAAGGTAGATAGTTTCAAGCTCATATCAGACAAGTTTAGTAAAATATGGTAACGTGACGTGATGCGAACGCATTAGGCTTAAATCAGGCTCGATTCCTTTAGTTGAACTCACGCTGTCAGATGACCCACGACGACTCTATTCTAGGTTGCCGCGTTGCTCTAATAACCTTAATATGTGGATTTGGTACGCCGGACCGTTGTCTGACCAACGGGAAAGGAAGAGACAATTTTTTCTTTCTTTCCTTCTGGCGTTGGTTGGACGGCGGTCCGTCAACCAAGTTCGTCACGTCTGTTAGCTACTTTAGCATATGAACGATGGCGAGCAAAAAGTCTGTTTTTATATATTTTTATGTGATAATTCTAATATAGAAACAAGAAAAAAAAAACTCGGTCTACAGACGGACGGATGTACAAAATAGCTGCGTGCGGACGCGATAGCTTAGGCGTGCCACTGATTCAGCGTTATCTTTACAGGATATCATTTTATATTCAGGGACGCCGTTCAAGATGTTTCTGACGTTTCACGCGTACAGCGAACTGATCAGTTTCCCTTGGTGCTACTCTTCAGACCCCTGTCCTGATTATGTCAACTTATTAGAAGGGGGAACTGCCATGGCTAAGGTAATCTAAACTTCATGTTAACAACTGCGAGATCATCATCATCATCATCACCATCTACTGTCTTCCTTATCCCACTGCTGGGTATAGGCCTCTCTCTTGCTGTGCCATCTGCCTCGGTCCTGTACTACATCTAGCTTCACTTAGAGATATCTTGACGATACCGTTAACACTGCAGATTAAATCTGCGGGTTGTTACACTCGGTAAATGAACCTGTCACTAATTTTTTTTACAATCTTTGATTTACCTTGCAATGTTTGTTGTTTTACGGACCGGTAAGCGCAGCGTAGGACGTCCAACAAGATGGACAGATGACCTAAAAGAGACCGCAGGGAAACGCTGGATGCAGGCCGCTTCCAACCGGCCCTTTTGAAGATCGATGGGGGATGCTTATGTCCAGCAGTGGACGTCCTGTGGCTGGAATGATGATGATGATGATGTTTGTTTGTTTGTTCTTATACATACGGCCAAGGATTGGAACCACCTGCCGGCTTCCTTGTTTCCTGAGAGATATATTTTGGGCCTTTTCAAGGCCAACTCCAATAGGCATCTTCTAAGTCTGCGTGCTTCATCTTCGACCACATCGTCGATTACCAACATGAGGACCATCGCTTACGAGTTGATGGTCAAACGCGGAGATGTAGGGAAATAAAAAAAAAATAAGGAAAAACTAGAAAATCACGAGTTACACAAGTTTTGAAGATCGATGGGGGATGCTTATGTCCAGCAGTGGACGTCCTGTGGCTGAAATGATGATGATGATGATGATGTTTGTTTGTTTGTTTGTTTGTTAAGGTCAAATCTTGCAAGCTGAATTAGAACCAGTTGCTCCTAATAGATTTTGCTGATATTTTGCCACATTTAGTTCTGGTGATAATATAATATGGAATACCCAATATTGCAATATTTTCAAAATGGCTGTTGCTACAAGATGGTGGATGGTGTATAAGTATATTTTTTGTCAACCTTGTTAATATGGGTTCAAATGAAAGAGCTTAGAAGACTAGGAAACGATAAAATGACATCACTCTAAATTTAATATGGCCGCCGCTCTAAGACTTACTTTTGACGAGGCTTACTTTTCTTCGCAAAGGCTAAAAGGTTGTAATAATGTATATAAAATCATCATCACCAGCCACCATGGTTAGTGAACGTAAGTGAACAACCTACCACCTGATGGTAAGCCAACAACTTACTACCCAACTAAAAACCAAGCTTCAACCAATTCAGAGTTCTCAAATTAGTTGAGTATAAAGGAGATCAAAAAAATGTAAAAATTATTATTAAGTATTTTTGAATACAAATAGTTTATGCGCTGAAAGAAAGCCTGTGCTGATTACTTTTTCATGAGTTTTTTTGCATTTTCAGGCGATTTACGAAACTAACGGCCGCATGTACAAAGTTGGCAACTTCAAAGATATCATGTACTACGCATCAGGCACGAGCATAGATTGGAGCTATGGCACCGCTCGCATTCCTTTCTCGTACCTCGTTGAGTTGAGAAGCAAGAAAGACAAATTCATATTACCAAATACGGAAATAAAAGATTGTTGCAGCGAGATTTACAATGGCGTATTGGCGTTATCTCGCTTCGTAGACGGCAAAAAGTGCCTGAACTGCACCATATTTGAGAACAAAATTAACTAGTGTCCGTTTGTAATTAGTGCTTTCAGTTTTGTTACGTTTGTGAAGTTTTGTAAATCAAAATAATAAACAAACCAAATCGAAATATAGAAATCGTGTATTGATTTACTGATTCAACGTTTGTATAAAACTCTACAAGACTTTCTTCACAAAAACTTTGAATGTTTTCACATGAGCACAAAACAACCACATAATCTTTTAAAATCTTAAAAAACAACCAATCTTTTCGCATTTCAAATTGGTCCAGCGTCACGTTCAAAATATGTGTCCTATGAAGAAATGATTTGGTGAGTAATATACATCCTTTTTTGTATCTGTCATTAATGATGCCACTGATCACCTATAATCATCATAGATGCCAACAGATTGTCCTGAAAGTAACCGCTTGGGAACAATTCTACGTTCAGCAATAAGCCTGCGCTTAAAAGAGGAGAAGATACAGGCTTATCTTAGTGGCTGTTTACGTAGTTCATAAAACTTTTTAAGCCGTTCCAAATTTCCAAGCAAGTATCCATGATTTGATCCTTAGGGAGTTTGAATTTGTGCTTTTTCCCTCTCAGCTCTATCATGTAAGAGTAGGGGATCTTGGCTATCGCATAGCTCCAGTCTATGCTGGTCCCGCAAGCGCTGTATGTGAGGTCCTGTGTACTTCCTACCTTGTAGGTCATACCAGTTGTCTCTTGTATAGCCTGAAAGGGAAAAAGTTGGTTAAGTATTTGTTAGTTATTCGATAAAATTCTTCGTCAGTGAATTTGCTTTCGATCGAGTCGATGGGTTAGTTCTGTAGGACTGCATAATCTAATTCCCTCCTGCTAATTTTTCTATCGGACAGTTATCGGAGTGGGCACAAAAAGACGACACCGCTTCATGGTTGATATTCCAAAAACCCGTGCGAAGTGCTTTGATTTCACTTTTATTGTGCGAACTGCTAGTCTGTGGAATGCGTGGCCAGAGGTGTTCCCCTATTAGTTACAATTTGGGTGTTTTCAAATCTTGCGTTGATTGGTTTCTTCTAAGCAAGCGTGCCCCAACGTAGACCGCATCGCTTAACATTAAGCTAGGTGGTGATCAAACGCAAGCTTATTATTTAATAAATTGAAAAATACTCATATTAATTTAGTCAAACAATCAGCTTACTTGCACCTAATCTTACCATCTGAGAACTCTAGTCTCAGACTGAAAACCCACTGGAAGGTTCGCTTAGCGCCAAGAGATGTTGACTTGCCTGCCTTCTCGCTGGAAGAAAATAACATCCAATACTCGGGTTCAATACGCCCTTAGGGCGTTTGTAACGTTGTAATACAAGGCATCTTGCTCAGGGCTAAGCAATCCACCTGCCATTGAGTTCTCCGCCTTACAAGAAGTTACCCTTGACATCGAAGTACCAGCTGCCAGCAAGTTCAAGTAGTCAGGACAGGGGTCCTTTTTATGTCCCCAGGGAAATATGATCAGCTCGAAGTAGCTATGGAAGGACAGGAACACTTTGAAGGGAGTTGCTGATCCTAATATTGTGTCCTATGAAGGAAATAATAATTTATTAGAATCATTGTTACGTCGCTGCAATAAATGAAAACGATAATTAAAAATCATTATATAATTATTTTTTTCCTGGGTAAGTGCCTTTATTAACTAAACAAAATACAAGCTAAAACTAAAACTACAAATACAGTTGGATTGTCTTTAGACCGTTGAAGGTCTAAAGAGAATCCAAATGCTCAAGCCCACTACCAGTTGGCAGCGTACCCAGCATGCTGGCGGCATTACCACGTTGAATGGCAATGCTTATGCGTTGAGCCAGAAACACGCCAGTATTTTGGTCACGCGTCGCATTAACCAGGCGCTCTGAAAGATTTTTGAAAATGATGTGAGGTCCCGGTCCCCAAGGGCCTAATGTCTCGACCCCAAACGCCTCAAATATATAATCACTGCCGAGGTTAGCATATTTGCGTCGCTTGTGCTGCTCTGCCGAATTGGCAGCTGCACCAGCCCTACCCTGTGTCTCAGGAAGATGTGACGGCGCCAAAGTATCGACACAAGTTGTTATAATTAAAAGATGTTACATACGATGGTGTACATACACCTCTGTTATTATTTGTATATTTATTACCTAAACCTGCTGTAATCAATTATCTTAACATCTTTTAATTCTCGTTTTCATTTATTACAACGTTGTACGGTCTATGGGTGGTCTAGCTGTTTTTGAAGTGTTAGTGTTAGCTTGTATTTTGTTTAGTTAATAAAGAAACTTGCTCTTTTTACAAAATAGGTAAGGGAACATAATATTGAAACAATCATTTTCAATATAAATAATAAACTTACTTCACAAGTCACAGAAATTCAAAATACGTAATTTCGTTTACTCTGATGATATATTATATTTTTTCAGTTAATTTGATTAAAAAACCAAACTATCAGTAGTTTAGTTCAAAATGGGTTCAAACCCATTTTGAAGAAATTTCTATGGGACCAAGCCAAGGCAACTAAGAATTTTCCTTATCGGTTTATATATGACTAAATAAATGACAGAAATCAAAGGTACAAACAAAAAAAAATTGAACTCTTTTAAAGGCGGTTAAAGATTAAAAGGATCTCTTGTTTCGTACTAAGCCTTAAAAACTGACCCTCACAGCAGCCGTTTCTGGTTCTGAGAACGGAGCTGGTCCTCTGAAAAACACGTGGTTAGGATCTTCTGACGATCCCTGATCACCATCGTTGCCCCAACCATAGCTGAGAAAACACAAAAATAGAAAGTACCGTTTCCCTTTTTTATAGTATACTAGCGGCCCGCCCCTGCTTCGCACGGGTATAGATTATAGCCTATGTCACCCGGGGATAGTGTAGCTTCCTGTCAGTGGAAGAATTTTTCAAATAGGTTCAGTAGTTTCGGAGCCTATTCAATGCAAACAAACAAACAAACAATCAAATCTTTCCTCTTTATAATATTAGTATAGATAAGGTAAGAAACCTAACATTATATAAAAACCTAATTTTAATAATTATTTTGTTACTGTTATTATGCCTGTTCTATACATATAAAGTACCTAAATCAACAAATTATTAATGGTGAAAGTGCTAACCTAAAGTTCCTATTGAGGTCAACACCCACACATTCCCCGCCGTAGCACGCTCTATTTTTCCGCCACATGCGATCGTGTGAGTGTGTGTACTCGTAGCCATCTGGATTCAAAACTGGCACTATGTACCTGAAATATGTATTGTTTAAAGTTGACGTACTGCTGGCACTAGTTTATAAAGTTACGTTTTCTCTTAAGGTCTCAGCCCATTACACCCTTATAAAATGAATAAATAAAACTGACTTTTATTTCCCCAACTTATAAAACAATGGCATCGATTCTGATGTACTCTAAACTAAACAAAATTTGACAGCTCTTAAATTGTTGCCATCCTTCTTTCACACATTAAAATGAAAAGAGAGGCCTTTGTGGTCATTCGTGAGACTCGGCGATGTCCACAAAAAATTTACTAGGAATGGGGACACCTTGACTATGCCCATACAAAGGCTAACCAAGTCTCACAAATGTACCCGAATATTTGGCATAAAATTATTTAACGCCTTGCCTAAACCCATAAGGGACGCCAAGTCGCTGTATTTATTTTAAAAAAAACTTCTCCATATCATATCAGTCATATCAGTCTTTCTGACTGATATGGCGCCGTATAGCATAGAGTACATTCTAAAACTGGAGTGAATAATTGATGCCTAATTATAATTAGAATGACATATTATTATTATTTTGCTTATTATATTATTAATTCTGACGTATTTTTTTTTATATTTTAAGTGTTGACATGTAATTATTATTATGAATAAAATTATCATTATCATTATCATTGTTTAGTTTAGTGAATGGTATGACAGAATCGACGCCATTAGCATGCATTATGATTTTGGAAAAACTCAGAGTCACACAGCGGGCAATGGAGAGAGCTATGCTCGGAGTTTCTTTGCGTGATAAAATCCGAAACGTGGATATTCGCCAAAGAACCAGAGTCACCGACATAGCTGTTAAAATTTGCAAGTTGAAGTGGCAATGGGCAGGCCACATCGCTCGAAGAACCGATAACCGATGGGGAAGAAAGGTTCTGGAGTGGAGACCACGAACAGGAAGACGCAGCGTAGGGAGGCCTCCCACTAGATAAATTAAATTAAATTAAATTAAATTTATTTATTGAGGAAAAAACGATGAACAATTACATTTACCTCACACAGTAACACAGAAAAATAATAATTAGCGACAATAATAAAAAACAATGATTAAAAAAAAAAACCTACAATTCCATAAAAGTAAACAATGTCAGACTTATGATCTAAAATAATTAATAAATAAATAAAATAATATCCATTACAATTTTCAAAATGTCAAATAAAATATTAGTACTAATGATTTCCTAAATGTCAAATAAAAATAAAATTAAGTCATGAAGTCCAAATCTCTATCGGGTTTTTTGCCCCTATCCCATTGATCGATTTGGTTCTCGGAATATGTCAAAAAAGTTGTCATAACAGTTTTCCAATTGTCACAAAAAATGTCAAAATCAGAGTTGGCAGCAAGGAGTGCATTGAAGTGGCGGCGGGCGCGAATAAGAGGTGACATTGAACGCGCCACTGTGCGATTGTCATCTATGTAGAATAAGTTATTCCGGCGACCACGCCTGCTGGCAGGAACCCCTGGTTCGTCAGGGACAAATAGCCTGCCAACCAAATCGTGCAGACTGACTGAATCAACTGCACCTCTAACTACCTTGCAGCAAATAGTGAGTTGGTCAGTCATTCTTCTCACTTCTAATGAGTTGTACCCGAGCTGCCCGAGCAGGAATTTGGTCGGGTATAAGAAGGGGTAATAGCCATAGAGCTTCTTGTACAACATCCTCAAAAACACTTTTTGCACCTTCTCCAGCATTCGCGTGTAGGTCACGTGATACGGGTTCCATACACAAGCACTCGCTTCAAGCTTACTTCTGACAAGTGAGTTGTATAAAGTCCTAACTACTTGCGGATTTTCAAAGTCTCTGGCATTCCGTAACACGAATCCTAAGCGACGGTAGGCCTCTTTAGCAAGTTCTGATATATGATCATGAAAAGTGAGTCCACGATCAAAAGTAACCCCCAGATCTTTGATACGACCAACTCTATTTACTGGGAAACTGTTCAAATTGTAATTAAAAATAATTGGATTCTTTTTTCGGTCAAAAGTCATAACATTGCATTTATTTGTGTTAAATGTCATTTTATTTCTAACGCTCCATTCATAAATTTGATTAATGTCATTTTGTAAGCTTTCGCAGTCATCGGTAGATTTTATTTCAATGAAAAGCTTGAGGTCATCAGCATATAATAAACATTTAGCGGTATCCAGTACCTTCGGGAGATCATGGGTCATAATCTGGAAAAGTAAAGGGCCAGTAATCGAGCCCTGGCTTATACCAGATCTAGTATGATACGGCTGTGACAGATGAATACCATACTTTACAAACTGGCGCCGGTCTTTCATGAAATCCGAGAAAAAATTTAAGAGACTAGGAGAAAAACCAATCGTGTCTAGTTTGCCCAACAAGATGTCATTGCACACTTTGTCGAACGCCTTTTGAAAGTCAAAATAAATGACATCAACCTGTGATCCACGATCCAAGGCACTGGAAATGAAGTCCACTAAGCCCAGCAGATTCGTGTTCACGGAGCGGCCCGGTCTAAAGCCATGTTGCTCTTCGCCTATCTGGTGTCTGACTTGTGTATATATTTCGTTGTGCAGAATATACTCAAAAACCTTGGCAGGCGCACAAAGGATGGCTATTGGACGATATTCCTCTACCAAGGTCCTGTTGCTACTCTTTGGAATTGGGGTCACCCTGGACAGCTTCCACTGGTCAGGGTACTGCCCATTTTTCAGTGAGAGATTGAGAATATGGTAAAGTGGAAGAATTAAATGCTTTTTACCAGTCTTAAGGACGAAGCTCGGCAAGTTATCGGGGCCCGGTGAGCTACCTAACTTTAACTTATTAAGACCGCGCTCAATATCTTCGGGTAACACAGAAGGTATACTAACATAGGCACCGTACCCGTCCTGCTCTCGACATGCGCTTGCGTTTAATTCCGGTAATTCATTTAAGAAGACACTTGAAAAGTAGTCTGCAAAGGCCTCAGCGGCTTCCACACCACTAAAAGAATTACCCTTGTAGGAAACATAGGGCTCAAACCCGCCCTTAGACCTGAGGCTATGAACATGATTCCAAAATTGTTGGGGATGTAAAACTAAATTATCTTCAATTATGGTCATATGAGTTTTGTATGCCAAAGAAATGCGCATTTGTAAGTCTGCCCGTAAATCCGAAAACAACCTGTATGTATCAGTACATTTTGAAGTCAGCCAGTACTTGTGCAATTTAGTTTTCCGCCGAATGTCCTTAATAATACTAGCGTCGAACCAAACGGGATATCTATTGCTTTTGACCGTCTGTCTTTTTTTTTTAGGAACCGATAAGTCGAACAAACTATACATAATATTATAAAACGTGTCAGTAGCAACTGTTACATTATTACATTCAAGTACGGGCGCCCACGAGATGTCAGCAAGCAACGAGATAAAAAGGGAAACATCCATCTTCTTGAAATTCCAGTCGCGCGACGTGTCGATATTAGTCGGATGTAGTCGAGCACAGTTATTATTGTGCAATCTGAGAGTCACCGTGATCTCAAGCGCAGGGTGGTACAACTCATCAAGTGGAACGAACCCGGCGGCGGCTTCGCTAACCCATACATGTCGCGATCCCGACTCAGTGCACTCCTGCGCCAACACCACGTCAAGAATACCTCCATGAGAATTTACTATTTCATTATGGTCAACTAGATTACAATATGTCAAAAAATAACAATAATAATTTTTAATGTTATAAGTAGAACTGTTCATGTTTAGATCGCCAAAAATATAAAATTTCATGTTTGAATTAGCCAAGAAGGACTCAATTTTACAAAAGACATTCATGTATACAGCATCTGTAGCCTTTGGTTTTATATAAACAATGCATACGTTAAAGGAAAAGCCACGGTAAGTGACAGACGCCCACAAGTCTTCGCCGAGTTCAGACTCGAGTTCCCGTCGCCGACGCACGGTGACACCTGGCCTCGCGGCCAGCAGCACCCCGCCGCCGGGGGACGCCCTGTCACGGCGCAGCAGCGTCCAGCCGTCAGGCACCACCTCGGCATCTTCCACCGAACTGTCGAGGAACGTTTCCGTTGCGGTGACAAGTAAATGGTCGGAGACGAACATACTGGCCCGCCAAGTAGGAAGCTTCGTCTTCAAGCCTCTAACATTTTGGTAGAAGATGTTTATCTGCGAAGGCGAAGGTGAAACGGTACACGACTCACTGCGCACCGACTCCGCGCCGAAATGTCAGGCCGTCCGTAGTTGCAGACTTGCGCTTTTTGTAGTTTATCCACGGCTTGACCCGTGCATTTTCTGGCCAAACGTCGACTGAAAAACACTTGTCATAACAGTCTTCTGGGACTCCGATTTTAAACGATGTGTAATGATTAGCGGTCTTCAATTGCTCTACGGTAACTACTCTCTGCGGTAAAAGTTCGCTAAGATACGTCTTGATTTCTTCCTCTTCGGATAACATATTCCAGAGGTGAAAGTGTTTTCGTGACTCCGCGGCTTTGAGTGATGTCACGGCCGGTCCAGCGATGCAGCGAAGCGAGAGGGATTGGCGCGGTTTCGTAATATGTCGTACCCCTGTCCAATTCTCGTTGACTGGTTGGGTCGGGAGTGTACCTGCTTCCGTCGACGGCTGCTCGGTTGAAAAGGCCGGTTGAAATTTTGGACCGATAAGATGAACAGTCTGAGATGGTTGTGTGGGAGCCAGAGTATTATACGCTGAACTCTCTTGCTTTTTCTTAAGGGTGTCAGAGTACGAGATATTCGAGATATTTGCTTCCCGTAAGGGTGGACTCAGATCTAGATGGACCGACGACATTGTGAGAGTCACGGGCATCCAGTGGATGCAAAAAGCAGGCTGTCATTCAGTGTGGAGGTTAAAGGGGGAGGCCTATGTTCAGCAGTGGACGTCTTCTGGCTGATGATGATGATGATGATATTCTAAAAATGACTAGATTAGTATTTTTTATTAATTTGAATTCTACATGGATGAACTTATTCATTACATTTCTAATACATTATTATTTCCTATAGCTATAGCCAATTATTAAAAAAATCGGTTAAATTATAACTATTGCATTTTTTTACAGCTTTTGAGTATTATTAAGATGTACCATATCGCTATTTAAACTTTGTTTTCAGAATGCTTACGGAGAAGTTAATACCGCTACATACTAGTACCATAAAGGTAACTGTTTCGGCATACATATGCAAAAAAATACTTTGCATAAATTGATCTAAGAGAAAGCCTTCTGGACCATTCCGTCATGGACTAAAACTGTAGCGAGCCATGACAGTGAATTCACGACTTTATTTCGTTGTTGATACGGTTCTAGTAAATCTATCGAGTTTCATTCGTGTCTGACGTTTATAGCATGTTCATAGTATGGTCCAGTGTAGTGGACAGCGACCTTATATATGCGTAAGATTATTTATTTTGTTTTAGGATTGCTGGTCATATTTTGTTTTATTTTAAATCGCGTTCGTTTTTTGTTAACGTGACGTTGGCCAAAGTGCCCTAAATGTAAGTGGTAGCCATTAATTAAAAAAAAAAAATGCTTAGCTAACAAACTAAAGAACATTTGAAATGAATTTTATAGCATTTTTAGAATACCTGGCTCAATCTAATCTATTGGTACGCGATAGGATTAATCAGTTAAGACTAGAGCAAATTCAAATCAGATAGACTTAAGGCAAAACTAAGGGTTTGTTTCAGAATGTGCTATTAAATTACCTACTTTCTATATATCACATAAATTATGTGGCAGATAAAACTTACGGTTATCTCACATCGCGTTTCACAATCCTTTTTTATCGTCCGGATACTTACGAGTAGTTCTATATTACTCGGGCTGCGAAATGGCATCGCCGCATTTTAAGTTATTTTTTTTGTGTTTTTTTTTTCGAACTCCCTAACCAACTAATACATTTTATTAGCAACTAGATCTGACATATAAATTATAATGAATAATAATATAATATAATTAATTTTAATAGAAACTTTATCAGATGGTTAGTCCTTTTTAATGATTGTGAAACGCAAGCACAGGGTTTATTTAGTAGATACATTCTTATTAGCTTAACTGGAACGTTAATCGCATATTCTGAAACAAAGCCTAAGCGAAGCTCCTGTATTATTTGATTTCAATTAAACCAATAATTCCGGCTTATAAAACTATGCAGTAGGTAGTTAACTATGTTAGAGGTTAGACCAGATTTACATGATATTTTTTACTTACCAGTCTTTGTTAGTGATGTCACTGGGTAGATTATTGAATTTCTTGATAATTTGGTCGGCGATGTAGGAGACAACAGCTGCGCTGATCCACTCTCGAGAATGTATGGAGCCGTCCAACCAGACTGCCTTATTGGATGCGTTGCTGTTCGATATCTTTAGCATCTTCACAAAAGATATTGGTTATCTAGATACTGAATTATGCCGCTGGAATGACGTAGTCTAGGCCTGGATGCCTATCTCAACTTTATAGGCTTTTGAATATTAATGTTATGAACTTTATCTTTTCTCTGTCTACTGTAGATAGTATAGTAGTATAGTATAGTATTTAGTAGTAGTATAGGATAGTATAGTATTTTTTTTAACGAAGGTTGAAATTTTGAGCTTAAATTTCTACGCGTACGAAGTCTAAGTGTTGCAGTTTTAATATTACCACAGTTTCAACCATCGATAATAAGTAAACCCTGGCCCTGGCTAAACATGGCCTCAATCACAATAAAAAAATATGATCGGTATACTATGGTGGTAGGTATGTGTGGTGGTAGATATTATCGCATTAATTACACTAAACATAAAATATTTGTTCTATTGAATGTGGTTTGAAATATTTAGAGATTACCTAACAGGAAGGAATCAATCGGTCAAAATAGAGGGAGTTTGTAGCTCGGATCAAGACGTGACTCATGGTGTCCCACAGGGAAGCGTAGTGGGGCCTACTCTCTTTATTAATTATATTAATGGCTTATGTACACTAACCTTGCCGAACTGTAGGGTTTTCACATATGCAGACGACACAGCTCTATTGGTACATGGTAGAAACTGGGAAGAAACTCAAAAAAATGCGGAGAGTGTCTTAAAAACTGTGATAGCATGGCTTAATGATAATGTACTGACGCTCAACGTTGAGAAAACTAAGTTTATCGCATTTTCTGCTAGCTCTCGATCGCAACCACCCTCAAATTTCACCATTAGAGCACATACTTGCGGAGACAACAAGGAATTTCAATCTTGTACCTGCTTACACATAGCAAGAACTTCACAATTTAAATATTTAGGCATATTTATCGACAGTTCACTTAGCTGGAATAGTCAACTGCAGGCAATGGTCCCAAGAATAAGAAAACTTATGTGTGTTTTTAAGAAACTCAGGTCTGTTGCCTCGTTTGATCTACTTAAAACCGTATATTTTGCCCTGGTTCAGTCAATTTTGTCCTATTGTATCACAGCTTGGGGTGGTACTTACACCACCGAATTGAAACAGCTAGAGATAGCTCAGAGAGCTGTCCTCAAAGTCATGACGTATAAACCCATCAGACATCCGACGAATCTGCTGTATGAAGAGTGTTCCGTGCTGACAGTTCGTCAGCTCTATGTACAGCAAGTGATCCTTCGAAAGCACACTCAACTTATCTACGACCCCAGCTTTCTTACTAAGCGCAAGGGCCATAACGTATGCGACTACTTAAAACATAGACTTGCCCTTGCCAGCCACCAATTTGAAGTAATCAGCGCTCTCCTTTACAACAGAGCCAACAAATGCCTGAACATATACCCTTTATCGTCAGCTGACTGTAAAGCATCTTTGGTACAATGGTTAAAAAGACTGACTTATGAAGAAACTGAAGATCTGCTAAAATCCATTGAGCAGCAAAATTTCGCTTTAAACTTAGACTGGTTATAAATGTAAACACACGGACTACACATTCACACATTGCTTTCATTCTTTCACACCACTTATAATACTCACCCACACTAACGCTCTCACACAATTTGGCGAGAACAGTGTAAATTAAATGTCTTTATAATAAAAATTCCTATATACCTGTGCCTTAAATCTACTTTAAAAATGTATAAAATTTACAGTTCAAATAACAGGTAACATAAAATATAGTCTGCAAACAAGCAAAATAGGATAAAGTTAACATTTAAATTAAGCGCATAAAAATTATAAATGTGGGGTAACAGACTAGTGTGAACTGTGAATAACACAAATGTCTATTTTCGTATTTATTAATGTCTTTTTTTTTTTGTCTTCTTAATGTGTTTTTTAAATTAACGTGTGTTTTACTAAATTTACTAAAATTTTAATAGAAATATACTTAATAAATATAATGTAAGTTAATAATATTCATGCTAAATATTGTTACATATAAATGGTAATTAACTTTTTTTTTTTTTTATCTCTTTGTTTGGTTGTATTTCATATTTCTGTTCAAAATTGTAACTATCACTAATTCTAATTCTTATATTCTTGTACAAAATTAATGATCATGATGGGAAGGCTACCCACCAAAATACAGGTGTTGCCACACCTAGTTTGGTGGCTATGGCTGCAATCTTAATGTGTTGTACCTTAATGTAATAAAATGATTTTTAATTTAATTTTAATTTTTAAATGTACCTTTATATTTCGGCCTTGGACAGATTTACCGATGACAGTGACTGTACAAATCGCTGGATAATCTTTTTCCAATTCATCTATGAACGAATATATCACGCTGAGTCGGTGAAACCTTTTCCAATCCATTAATTTTACTGAAATCACGTAAATAAAGTTAAAATAAATGTGCAACTACTTACAACCTGAAATATTTTCTCAAAAAAAATTAAGAATTTTTAATTTTCTCGATTTTCAAATCGAGAGTGAATCGGTTTCTTCTGGGCAAGCGTGCTCCATCGTAGACCATATCATCGATTAACCTCGGGCGGGTTGGCGGTCAAGCGCAAGCTTAAATTTAATAAAAAATATAAAAAAACAATTTTCAATAATACTATAAGTAGTTAATATATGTTTTAGAAACTAAGATGCCACAGGCACACAAAAAGGAAAGACTTCCAACTTTAAGCAGTTTTCTTTTGTTTTTCATGTATGTAAGTATGTTTGTCTGTTCATACTGTATACTTACCTAATGGTGGATTGTGGAATGTGTGTTGAGTTTTTTTAACCACCGTGTTAACATCTGTATGTCTGTCTGTAGCATCGGATCTCCCAAAACGCTGAACCAAATTTGTATCAGTATTTTTTTTATTTGAAAGGTAACTTGATCGAGAGTGTTCTTATATAGCTATTTTTCAAGAAAATCTGTCCGCCTTTTGAAGAATATAAGCTTTTTTATCGTTTTTCATTTATACTTGTTATTTGTCATTTCGGGAATTAACTTGATGAATAATTGGTATACATGATAAATGTTAATAATCTTACGCTTTCTTCTCTTTGGTTTGTGATTTGGTGTTATATGCCTGACGCAGCATTGTTTCATTACAATTGTAGGTGATCCATACAGGCTAGTTGGATATTTGACTGAAACAAGCAAGTGATCGTTATGATACAAAATCTTTAGTTTAACAATAGTACATTAGGCTTTACACGGGAATATATGAACGAACAGATTTTAACGAGGGTGGCAGAAGTGCAGAATTTTTCATGAATTTTTACCATTGTTTATCTATACTAATATTATAGAGGAAAGATTTGATTGTTTGTTTGTTTGCATTGAATAGGCTCCGAAACTACTGAACAGATTTGAAAAATTCTTTCACTGTTGGGAAGCTAAACTATCCCCGGGTGACATAGGCTATAATCTATACCCGTGCGAAGCTGGGGCGGACCGCTAGTAGATAATATAATGGATATAAAACAAAAAATAAATATTTGGAATCATAACAATCTTAACTAAATTAAAAAATATATATATTACTAGCTGCACCCCGCGGTTTCACCCGCGTAGTGATGAAAAATGGTGATGGTGATGATGATGATAAAAAGTACCCTATGTCACTCTCTGGCTCTTGAATTATACCCATGCAAAAAATCAGGTCGATCCGTTGTTCCGTTGCAGCGTGAAAGAGGAACAAACAAACCAACAAACAAACACACTTTCGCATTTATAGTATTAATATGAATATCTAATAAACCGATAAACCTACACTAATCTAATAAACCGTTGCCCGTCGGTATCGTTCTCGAAATGGTAGCCGCATTGCCGTGTTGGATTGCAATACTAACGTTGCGCAAGATACCACCTTTTCGCGATTTTCTTTAAAATTTTTAGCTCTGCCCTGTTCGTGACAAAAATATAATAACTACTGTTTCACGTAGCAATGATCGTTGTGTAAGTATACACACGTTTATTTCGACTGATCTTCGTCTGTGTGCAACTATCGGCCTTATCCGGTCCATCTGACTGTTCGTCATCAGTAGATTGGATGAAGATGTCATTTTTACCGAACACATTTACAATGAGTTGAGTCGGGTTTCCATCTCCAACGCTCATTTTGAACTGCAAGTATTTCTATTCTTTCTGAAACTTTAATTATAGAGATTACTCAGAAATGTCATCATCATTATCATCAGCAAGCAGCTCCATCTCTTCTGCATGACACAAGACTCAAGTGTTTAGCCAAGATAGGAATTTACTCGCAACTACATAAGTTATGAGGTGGGATTCAGGGAGTTGGGTCAGTTTTCAGTTTAAAGTCGTGCGTACATACGATACACGTCGTGCTGCACTTCAATTAACCAGGATAAGAACGCAAACGCTAATCAAACCACACACATTGACACCTTCGTGCTGATAAACAGCTGCCCGTCGTGCTGGTAATAAGCTGCCATCATTGTCACCAACACGTTTGCGAAAAATGTGACCGCATCTGTTGGCTTATTCAGCTTCGAGCGCAGATGTACTGGATTTTGGACGTTACCAGGGGCTTTACGGTTTAAGCGGTGATTGCGAAACGTTACGCGACTGCAAACTGTATCTTGACGCATTAAGGTTCACGTTCGCGTGATTTTCCGCTCTACGCTGTTTCAACACCGCGTTGAGTGGTAACCGTAAGGCTCCAGAAACACGAAATGACTAAAATAATTATGAAAAAATGAAGAGAGCCAAAAATGAAGACGCAAACTAGAGTATGGAGTGAAATTACTAAAAGCCATACTTACTAGTGTAATTTATACAAGCTGAAGCTTAAACTAACTACAACAACGATTCTTACTTTCTAATATCATAGTTACTTTTTCATTTTTTACTAGAATTTGGATTGCAAATTATTTATTATTGTTATTTTAGACCACTCTGGGAGCTATTACTGACAGGCGCTGTCAAATGAAAATGACGCCTACTTGACTGTCATTACAGATAAAAAATTACCTATTAGAAAAGAGTTCTTTGAGAAATTGATTTTAAGAACTATAATAACTGTCTTTTATGAAATTCAAAGCGGTTCCTACCCTCATTCCACCTAAGCTATATAATGCTACTGTTTTTTTACAACGAACTAGGCACGCGTTTGACCACAATATATAATATCAACTGGTGGGAAGCGATGATGTGGTCGAAGTTGTAGCAAGATTGCCTAGGAAATACCTGTTTGCCAGTTTTTAAGGTACAAGTGAAATTCCAAGAAACGAAGACTCGAAGAGACTAAGAAAGAGGATAGATCGTATTTTCTGTATTGTTCGACCAACCACCCGCATTCTTCAGTATTCCCGTGAACATGGTGCATGTAACTGCGCCGAAATATCGGGAGCTCATTCCACAACCTTACCACGGTAAATATCCCGTAAATAATCATATAACTTTAGTGAACAACCATGATAGTTTAAAACAGTGTTCTATCTATTATGGTTCAAAAATCAATGTGTGTGTGATACAAACTGAGTAAGATTTTCTGTAGTCCAGTCATACATCATCATCAGCCAGAAGACGTTCACTGCTGAACATAGGCCTACCCCTTTAACCTCCACACTGAACGACAGCCTCTTTTGCATCCACTGGATGCCCGCGACTCTCACAATGTCGTCGGTCCATCTAGTGGGAGGCCTCCCTACTATGCGTCTTCCGGTTCGTGGTCTCCACTCCAGAACCTTTCTTCCCCATCGGTTATCGGTTCTTCGAGCGATGTGGCCTGCCCATTGCCACTTCAACTTGCAAATTTTAACAGCTATGTCGGTGACTCACCAGTCATACAAAGCAAGGTAAATAAAAGTCTGTAATTGACTTCGACTTAAAAGTTCCACATAGAGATAAAATAATTCAGACAGCGCCGGAAATGTGAACAAATTTCGGCGCTCGGATTAGAAAACCGCGGGCAGAAAACTCGGTGTGGCGTCGTTTCACCGCGTGCGGTACCAACCAATCAGACGGGCACGATGTCACATTGTAGCCCTATTATGGTAGAGCCAGCCATATCGCAGTAGAATCGAACTAGCTATCTCGTCTAAATATTTCTAGTCCACGTCCTATTTCCGAGTAACTATTACAAAGGGTTCATCTTCAGGCAGAAGACGCCCTCTGTTGAACATATGCCTCCCCCTTTAACCTTCACACTGAGCGACAGCCTGCCATCTGCACCCACTGGATGCCTGCGACTTTAACATTGTCGTCGGTCCATCATGTGAGAGGCCTATCTACGATGCGTCTTCCGGTTCTACAACAACAAGTTAGATAACAAAGGGTTCTCCACGATATTTCTATTGAAAGAGTTGTAAAATTTACTTTGATATATCCACGCGCGACCGCCACTTGTACCTGTCATAGAAAATTCATCATCATCATCATCAGCCAGAAGACGTCCACTACTAAACATAGGCTTCCCACTCATACTAGAACATCACACATATTACATATTACCCTAGATAGCGGGTATATATTTGAGCCTTTTGGGGTTGAGTCGCTTAGACCGTGGGGACCAGGAGCCCATCGAATATTTAAGACCTATCAGGGCGACTGGTCGAAGCAACTCGTGACCAAAATGCTGGCCTATATTTTGCCCAAAGAATAAGCATTGTCATACAACGTGGCAATGCTGCCAGCATTTTGGGAACGCTGCCCACCGGTAGCGGATTGTTACATTAGTTTTAGTTTTAGATTAATTTTAGTTTTAGATTAGTTTTAGTTATGAATTTAAATTTAAGATAGTTTTTATTTTACTTGTAATTTTTATTGAATAAACCACATATTACATAAAAATATATTAAATTAGATAATTTTTTTTAGCAAATAAAAAAACTGATTTTTGACTGTTCTTAAATTTTAAAATTAATATTACATACCAGATCGTTGACCTGGGACCCGCCGCTGGACGCACCTGCACCCGCGCCTTCAGTCCACAATTTTAGTACGGTTTATTGATACTATAGATTCATCTATAATTTTAATGATCTATGGATCGGTCATAAAACCTACTCTACAACTAATAATTATTGCCATTGCACTTGACAATAAAATCTTTTCTGTAGACAACAATGATTCTGCAGACTGCAACTGTGGAATCCGGTTTGTTTCAGTAAATAGCTTTCAATTCCAGAATAAGCCGCTTAACTTTCACCGTTCAACTTTGATCTGTACCAGGCAGACAGAAACTGCCGACGAAACCTCTCTAATTGCAGACAAATGAGATTGATTGTAACGGACATGTGGATATACCTACTCCATATAAATATAGTACTAGATGGTCTCCACGTAACGTAGTAGTAGTATTTTTACGTTGTAAAATCACTAGACGTAGCCCAACGAGGTGTTCCTAAAACATGTCTGATGTTAACACGTTGAATGTACAATGTACCTACCTACTTGCTTTATATTTTATGACAGTGCATGACGATCTGTCTGTGACGTACCTAATTTAATTTAATGTATGAGCTAAAGCCAAGGACGTTTTATACCATATTTAGGGTATAAAACGTCCTTGGCCAAAGCTAACTTTAAATGAAGTTTTCTGGAAATAATGAGGTAAACTCCAATGACATAATTAAGCTTCGCGTAAGGATCCATTGACACAGGAAACTGTGACAAAACGGCTTACGGACATATTAATATGATTAATGATTAATCATAAGGTAAGGTAAGCCATTTGTGTCATATACAGTTTAAAATCCACTGATAAGTTATTTTGTGTGGGAGTGTAATTAAAATACTTTTCAAAAGTATTTTTAGGAATATGGCACACAGTTTAATGTAAAAAAGCTACAGACGTGACGGATTTGGTTGACGGAGCGCTGTCCAACCACCTGAGAGAATGAGAAAATGTTCTCTTTCTTACCCGTTGGTCAGACGGCAGTCCAGCGTACCATCCACACGTCTGTTAGGGCTTTGTTATTGGGGGGTCAAATACCTACAAGGTTTGATAAAACCCAAATTGGTCAGAATTTTAACTGTTAACCTACATACTCGTATTCCGCATTTTCAAAAAATAGTAACGAGTTTGCATTGTCCCTTTTATCCCGTTGACCTCTTCCCAACTATCCTCCCCTCAGGGCATTCCGGCCTTTTTCTTTGTGAAGTGATCCTTCTGTACGCCTTTGTCAATTGAGTGAGGCCTCACTGACGCATGTTTTAACATTTCACAGAAAAAAGCCGAGTAAGAGCTAAGCAAGGAATTTTCATAACCCATTAGGTTATGAAACGTCCATGGAGCTAAGATCTGCATGCATGACCTAAGAAAATCAACAACAAAAAACACACCCAGACACACCAGAACATCCAGTTGCCCAGAACCCTGAAAACACCCAGATTTCAACTATCGAGGAAACCCTATTCAGACAACGTATACTAGTCTGGTTGGGTGTGGTTTGGACAATGAGGGCGGAATCAAAGCGCTGTGTTCTGGTTTAAAGAATATCAACCATGAAACAGTGTCACTTTTTCGTACCACTGGGGTTCGATGGTTGAATCGTATGATTTCGCACTAAAAAAATCGTGCGAAATAAATTATTTTCTATTGATAGAAAGCAAATTAAAAATTGCAACCCGATAAAAAAATGGGCAGGGAATGTATATATCCGATTAAAAACTAATAGAGTAACTTTGCGTTGATGTTGAAGACTTTGAAACTTATTTTATTAAAAACATTGTCTTGGATAACCCTACATCAAAAGAAGCCCGATATAATGCTATATTAAAATAAGGGTGAGTGTACACCGAGGCATGCAGGCAGCAGGCAGGTGTCGTTCACGCTTCGCGGCTCGGCGGCTCGGCACACAGCCAGCCCTACGTTACTACGGCGACGAGGCACAATTAACTGAGCCTGCTGCGCCTATAGCGTAGGTATGTACTTGGCCTTATGTAGATGTTCTTAGAATGTATAGGTATGTCATGCATACGAGAATAAACTTATTTATTATTATAAATGCGAATGCGATGGGAGCGATGATGGCCGAGCGGTAGCATGTGCACTTTATAATCTGACGGTACTCGGTTCGATCCCCGTTCCTGCACCAATAACTAATTAATAAATTATGTGCAGTTTCGATGCCATCGATCAAAGACGATGAAGGAAAATGTCGTGAGAAAACCAGTATGTCGAAGAACACCAAAAGTTCATTGACATATGACGTTCACCAACATGCACTGGGCCTGTGTGGTGGATTAGGGCCCATTTTCTTACTCTGAGAGAAGGCATATGAACATGATTATGATGATGATAATTGCGAAAGTTTGTGTGGAATTTTGTGTGTTTGTCCCTGCTTAATCCGGTAAAGGCTGAACTAATTGAGGTGAAGTTTATAGATATATCATAGAAGTAGTAACCTAAACTAAATACAGGCTATTTTTTATCCCGTAAAATATACGATTAGGTTAGGGGGGTGAAACCGTGGATAAATATGAGAATAAGTGTAGAACTGTTTTGTATTTAATTATGTTCAACCTTTGTGTTGTGACTTGTGACTCACGTTATCATTCACTTAGGTGTATACTTAAGGTACATTTTTGGTGTTTATTTTGTTTGATTAATCATCGTTCTGCGTGATATGTTCCCTGCCCACTGCCACTTCAACTTGCTAATCAGGTGGGCTATGTCGGTAACTTTCGTTTGTCTACGGATCTCCTAATTTCTGAATTTTTTCTCATTTTAAAAGAGACCACAGGGAAACGCTGTACCTATTTTCTTTGGAGGGCAAGTCCGTAGATTAGGTAATTAAGTATTTCTATGTACTAAGTATATATATGTAATTGGGATCATTTTAATTACTTATGTGGCTGTCGTGACTTATGAATACTTTAGGCAATCCCCAAGTAATTCGTTTTAGTATGAAATCAGATAAAAAAAATATATTAGAATTATGGAAGTGGCATGGGCGAATATCTTTTTTGGTGCAAATGTTTGATCGGTTATGTAGTGGGATAGGGGGACTGCAGTAGTTCTCGACACGGGTCATCAAAGTGAGGACTGCTTCGGAAAGCTTACTATTTTAGGCTCTCTTCTTTGTTATGTTAATTTACCAAGCTAGTCAAGATGAGTTATTATTTAAGTTAAGGTATTGTATCTTTTAATTATTTTGTGTGTGTAAATAAATAAATCAACAAGACTTCTTTGTGATAATATAATTTATTGATAATGAGCAAAAAAATACTTATTTTGTTGAATAAAATCTACTATTTTATTCGATATAAATCGTGTACTAGTCCTGTTGATCTATTGTCGTATTTTTTAAGTTACTATTATTTTGGAATGAAGTGCTACGGTCTCTATAATAAAATTGTACAATATTATAATCAAAAGAACAACTTTTAAAATAAATCAAACCAATATTGGCCGAATGAATAAATGCCCTGTTATCCGGTGTTTAACAGACCCGGGCTAAAGGGCATCGGCCCCTCCCGACTCCTAATCAAAAAATTGAACTTTCAATAAAGGGAATCATTAATTCTGCTTAGAGAGGGGATCCCGTATCCTAACGAACTCCGCAAGAATCTTGGGATGTTTTTGTCGGATAATTATTTGAAAGAAATACTCGGGCACCGGCCGAAGCGGACCACTTGGGAAATTGTTTACGAAGGTTTTAAAAAATGTTCGCAGTAATGAGATTGGTATGCTACGTAAATTATGTAAGATTCCATTTTTATTCTGTGCCGTAAAGATGGTGATGTCATGTATTTTTACTAAAGAAAGCCTAAAAGTCAAGTAAAAGTAATAAAAGTCTTTATTTTGGCAAATTATTTTGTACCCTGGCATAAATATACAGACAACATAACACACTGCGCCTCGCGGTTTTACCCGCTATACAGTAAGAACCGTATTTTTTTATAAAGTTGGTATGCTCGGTCCTAGCATTTATTTACTCTGAAAGCTGCAATACCATTGTAAAAAATCTGAATATAAACATATATTTTTAATATTTCACTGAAGTATATCGGGTGCCTGTTACCGTCTTATGTTCAAAAACCTAGCGAAAGTGATCAGAATTCGTGGTTTTCATGCCTCTTTTTACAATATTATTGCAGCTGTTAGAGCAAATAAAAGCTTGGGTCAAGTTTAGTGGTAGTATAATAAACCAGCCAAGTGCAAGTCGGGATCGTGCACTCCGAACCACCACAAAATACAAAAAGTAGTGCAAAAAGACAACATCACGCCCAGGCACTCAAGGCAGTCGCCATCCAAAAGTACCGACCGCGCCCGTGGTTGTGAACAGAAATTAGTCACCGACTTGCACTTGACCATTATTTATTATTTGTTGTTATACTTTAGAGTATGTACTATAATCATGCCAAGTTTGACACTTGCACGTTTTATCTTTTCTACATTAGAGCTAATACAAAAATACGTTTGTTGTATGGGGCCCCCCCTTTCGTTTTTACTTTTTATTATTTGTTAGTTAATCCACCGTAATGTTACATATTCTGTAAAAATTCAACTGGCCATCTATTACGGTTCGAAACATACAGCCATTGATAGGTAGGACAGACAGACAGACGGACGGACACACAGACAATGTAGGCTTAGTAATAGGGTCCCGTTTTTACCCTTTCGGTACGAAACCCTAAAAAAAGAGCTATCCTCACGCTCAACCGGATCAAAATCTTCTAAACTGTTACAAAGTGCACTCTCTTCATTCACTTAGACACAAACTATCACAACTATAAAATTCATGTTAGAAACTAGCTGTTTATTGCAATAATTATAAGATTTATAATATAAAATTGTAATAGCTCTAATCTCAGCGTTTAACAACAACATATTAACCCACAACAAATCCATTCCGGATATTGATCCGTTTCTCGGCAGCCATTACAATCCTGGCATCTCCGGCGCCGTCGACCGGCGAGAATTAATGATGTCCTTTATTGGAGACACAATTTTTTCAATCCCTCCAACGCCTGCGGCCCTGTGTAGTGGAGTCAGTAGCTAAGCTCTACATCGCTGTATATTGCCCTCCGGATCACTAGTCCAACTGGTTGGGCTAATAATGGCCAAGTGCTTCGATTTCATGCGGCGTGATGATACAGAGAGTAAGGACAAAGAAGGCATAAGCAACTGATCACTGTGACTTCTAAGTGTATACACTAGTAGCACCTACTTTATTTTGTTTAGTAGTGACATATTAAACAAAAGAGGGCGCCATTGTATTCGCTGTTTGGGCATTTCGATTTATAGACAAAACTAGCTGCATCCCGCGGTTTCACCCGCGTAGTGATGAAAAATGGTGATGATGATGATGAAAAGTAGCCTATGCCACTTTCTGGCTTTTGAACTATACCCATGCAAAAAATCAGGTCGATCCGTTGTTCCGTTGCAGCGTGAAAGAGGAACAAACATCCATACATACAAACTTTCGCGTTTATAATATAATAAATAAAGTAGGATGATATCTAGGCAATCTCCTCTGTCAATTAGTGCCATAGGTGTGATGCAGCAGTGGCATCTTTTATTTTAAGTACTGAGCTCAGAAGAATCGCGTTAAACCACAAAAAGCCACATAATATATATAAATTTAAACACGTTCTTATAGGCACGCTACCATGTTAGTTGAGAGTTCTACAAACTGAGCATATTTTTTATGTATTGTACGAAACTTGTTGGGACGCAAAATTCGGAACACCCCTCTCTTGATATGTAGCTCTATGCGTTTTACACATACCTCTACCGCACTTTGGCTTGATTAAAGATTAGTCTAAAATTTTTTCAAAAATGTGTGTTACTTAAATATTTTATATTATATAAAACGAATATGAAGCTCACTTACTGCACCTCTGTTATGCCTCCTACGTTGGAGGAACCCAGAGTCGTGTTTACATGCTCTGGGGTCTGGGTAAAAACAGGCGCTTTAAGGCATTATGCGGATCTGTCAAGGCTTACGGCATTACGTCGATGAAAGGGCTCAGCTTTTTATTATTATGAAGTGCTTGAGGCTTGTTGGCAGTTAAAAATCGGAGGGGTATGAAGTCGGCTTTAGTAAAGCTTTTCAATAAGCCAATGATGAAACCAATATCTTTATTTCGGTATATGCATCGGTATTTTTGACGGATTTTATTTCGAAAATGGTAGGAAAAATCTGAAATCTGAATCCAAATCTCAAAAATAACCTATTATCACTACTACGTAGGGTTGCCAGATCCTGGCTTATCAATTCATGGTCATTTTTGGGGTTAGGACGCTTAATTCATTTTATTTGAGGGACTAAAGTTAAAAACTTATTCTAAATTCCATCACGGCCAAAATCATACTTGTCTGCCAAATAGTTGATTGCTCTATCCAGGAAAATGTGTCCCTGTAATGTGAATTTATGAGTTTGGTCTTCTCTGAGGTTTGCCAGCGCGTGCGTAGTTTGGTGTCCGAAAGTTAGTAAAAACCATAGTACTCGCGAATTCCGGGACAGTACAGTGAAATTACTGGACACTGGACAAGACACCTCATTCCGGGACAATCCCGGATTTCCCGTGTGTCTGGCAACCCTACTGCTACGTCACATGTGCAATTTTATTTATACCATTCCTCCTCTAAAAAACTTATTTTATTCGCTAAAATCATTCAATAAAAAGCACTTTTCTATTTTGGTGTTTGAATTCAGAACACACTTAATATATTCCACCTCCATCTCAATGCTAGACAACCTCATTTTTACTTATAGATAGCCCGTTGGTCGAGTTGGTAGTGAACCTGCCTTCTGAGCTTGGGGGCGTGGGTTCGATTCCCACCTAGGACAAACATTTGTGTGATGAACATTTGTGTTTGTTCTATATCTGGGTGTTAATATCTATTTAAGTATGTATTTAAGCCTATATATGTATATATATCAGTCTCTGGCAGCCATATCACAAGCTTTGCTTAGTTTGGGGTCAGATGACCGTGTGTGCAAAAATGTCCCGAATATTTATTTATTTATTTACTTCATTAAATGTCTATTTTCGCTTAAATCTTTCTTTTTCTCGTAGTCATGGTATATAAAGTATAGTATGCAACTCTTGAATAAAATTCACACTAAATGATGCCATTTTTGTAACATATTATTCTCTCAACTCTACTACGCTTTAACATGTATCAAACTAACACCAGTCTATAGGCAGACTCACTAATGACATCGCACTTTGACCAATCACCCCCGGGTCAAACGTTGGTGTAACGCAAACACCAACTGGACCTGTCGAGACCTAGTAACTGCACCTAGACACTTCGTAGGGATGGTGCTAAACGAAAAGGTCCTTAGTTATAAGTATAAACATTTCGTGAAAAAATATCTAACTGATGGTGAAAACCGCATCAAAATCCGTTGCGTGGTTTAGCAGGAGTTAGCGGTTATACAGACAGACGCGTAAAACGACTTAAATTTACAGTATGTAGAAGAAGGTAGAAGAGATAACAATTAGTAATATAGTACCATTTCAACAGATTTTGTTGTAAATTGGTATGACAGCGTAGATTTGAGTCGTTTATAGACATTTTTATCGCGGATAGCAAAGCGATACAAAAAGGTATTTAGCCCTTTCTTCAACACAAACTTGCCCTATGTAAAACTCTCTAACCATTTTTTTTTAAATTATAAATAAGCTTGCGCTTGGCCGCCAACTCGCCTGATGTTAAGCGATGATGCGGCCTACGATGGAGCACGCTTGCCTAGAAGAAACCTATTCACTCTCGACTTGAAGACACCCAGATTGTAACTATCGGAGAACACCCACTCAGGCAGCGAATTACATAGACTAGCAGTTCGCATAATAAATGTGGAATCAAAGCGCTTCGTACGGGTTCTCGGAATATCAACCATAAAGTGGTGACGATTCTTCGTACTCACTCTGGCAGTCCGAAAGAAAAATGGGCAGGAGGGAATCAAATCATGCAGATCTGTAGCACACTCACCGAAATGTATCCGATAAAAAACCGATAGACTAGCAACCTTGCGCCGATGCTCAAGAAATCTATCTCTAAAACTGTGATACAAATTCGCACTTGGCGAATATGGCGGGCGCGGCGGGTTCGGTTATCCGGGGAGATCAGCGGTCCTATATACCGGGAGGCTAGCGAGAATCTAATTTGGCTCGTAGCCTGCGCTCATTTGTTCGCATTATCCCGGCCGAGACGTGTCCGAGACACTGCCCGGAGATTGGGGTGTCGAAAATGTTACAAAAGAAAAATATCTGCTTTTGAACGATCGATGGACTGAAAGGTAAAATTGCTATTTGTGGTGGATGGTCCATAGCTAGGTTGCCAAGAGATAGTGCTAAAGTAATTATTTAAAAAAAATATTTTTACGCCTTCCATATATTTCAAATATTTTTTTTTGCAATCCTATTTGAATTATATCTTAAATTGCGACCTCAAACTAATACAATGATTATAAATTACTTATATTTTTAATTACCTACTAAACGAACACATTAGAAATTTTCGTTTCGAAGTTTTGTCTCACAAAAAATTACTTCATGATCATCACCTACTTAGAAAGTTTGGTGCAAGAAAATTTACAAGGTTACGTTGAGATAGTGGCCGCCCCTGTGTGTGTTGCTAGTGATGACACTGAAACGTGGTCGCTCACTATGAGCCTTAGGTATATACAACCTCAAAGTAGCACAACGAGCTATGGAAAGGACTATGCTTGGGTATCTCTACGAGATCGAATCAGAAATGAGGAGATCCAAAGACGAACGATATAGCCCACCGGATGGATGCAAAAGGTCGTTCAGTGTGGAGTACACTGAACGAGAGCCGCCTTTTGCATCCACTGGATGCCTGCGACTCTCACAACGTCATCGGTCCATCTAGTGGAAGGCCTACCTACGCTGCGTCTTCCGGTTCGTTTTGCATCCACTGGATGCCCGCGACTCTCACAGCGTGGTCGGTCCATCTAGTGGAAGGCCTACCTACGCTGCGTCTTCCGATTCGTGGTCTCCGCTCAAGAACCTTTCTTCCCCATCAGTTATCGGTGCTTTCCTAATTCATACATATACTCAAAAACATAACGCTCCTTCTGGTGCAGTCGGGTAAAATCGCCATTGCCCACGACACTGTGCGATCTCATGCCAATCGAATCTTTAACCAATTTAACTGGTTTAAATTGGTTAAAGCTCACGTCATGCAGATCAGTGTCCAAGCAGTACTTCTTAAAACTAACTCACAATATTGCCTCGGGCATTGGCAGTAAAAGCCTTGAGATGTTTCCGCTAATCAGTGTAAGAGACGCTCCAATACTAATATTTGACTGATACAACTCCCGTCTTATTGCAGACTAACGAGGGCAAACATTAAAATTCAACGAGATTAACTACGACGCTCAATATGTCTTGATACTTGCAATATCTGCTTTGTGTTAGCTACTACAATACAATACAATACAAGCTCACTGGAAAGTTAAGAGAAAAACACGGCGAACAAGCCGTCTTGGAAAACTCAATTCTTACCGTACTGTCAGTTAATATAGACGGTTTACCGTAGGTTCAAAATTGCCCCGCAGCGCTTCCACTTCCCGTCGCGCCTTAGCCACGCCTCAACTGTGCGAGACTGTTCTAAACTCTAGTAAAGGAGTACCCTTTTTAACCCTTAGATTATTTTAACCTAGTGAAAACTGAAAAAAGTTGAATCTTCAAGCTCCTCTTCTCTCCGCTCCTGTCTTATCTTCTCTTCAGAGAATTTTGACTACATCTCACGTCGTGTGTAATTGTCAGTGTCAAGTATTAAAATATTTTCAAGTTTTATTCTATTTCGTAAAATAAGTCACTGTCAAAATCATAAGTAATGGTCTATTCAATTCACCCTAACAAAGTGGTGGAGACTTTACTAGAGGTTTCTATAGAATTTTGGAAACAACATGAAGACTTATATCACTTGTCCACACTCGAACACGTTCACGAAAAGTTAATAAATAATAATTCACCATTACCATCACCATTCACCATTTAATTTTTAATTTTTCACCATTTTTTCAGGCGAGTTGGTATCTTGGAGTAATCAGCGTAAAAAATTTATTACACATCACTCGAAAATATTTAGAGTTACGAAAAAAACGCGTTAGAGCCAAACCCCCATTTAACTCTGGTACAGTAATAATAACATTACATTCAGAAGTAATATTTTCATACCTTGAATTTATAGATAAGAGGAAAATAAAACGTACATTATGATAACATGAATAATTTCAAGTATCAAGTGCTTTTTTACCACAGAGAAAAACAACCTAAGAGAGCAATGAACTGATGAGCTTTACGCGAATATCAAAATACTTTTCTTTTCATAACAATTTAACAATTAAAATGTACCACTCATAAATGTACTTGGGTCCCTTTAGGGTATATAATTATAAGATCTTTGGTACTACTTTACTTGAAATTATTGATTACTTACTTGAAAATTCCACAACTTGACACAAAAAAAAAAACATTAAAACAAAAACATCTTGTCTAAATTGGCAAGATGTCTCGAGCTTAAAACTCAAAAGAAAAAAAGTACTAAGCTTGCACTTGTCTATTAGCAAGATCAATATTTTTTTTTTAAAACAAATGAATATAACCACAACAGAGAAAGGGAAAAATATTTTCTGTGAACGAAACGAGCTAAAACTTTTATGCCATCTCAGTAAATTTTGAGTACTGTCGCATATTGAAGATTTTAGGTAAATTTAGGAATGAAAGTTCCTTCAAAATAACACCATTATACGAGTTCCAATTAAAATAAGTGACAGTTTCCAAAGGGAAGTGCACATGAGAATAGAGAGGGTAAGTACAATGTTATAGTTTAACTTTTCATATCTATTCCATCCGGAGAACTTTGTCTATATCCTGCAAATGTAACAAGCTATGTTTTACGTCCACTATAAATTTATCTCTTCTTTCTATCTTTCTACTTGGATATTGAGGTTCTGTTTAAAATGGTCCTCTGGGTTAACAGTGGTAATGCGTGGGGTGTGTTTTTGCTTTATGTTGCGTAAAATTTTACTGCCGCGGACGCGGTGGCGGCGCCTCGCCAACCGATCGCTGTTTTTATCAAAATAGTTGTAAATATTGAAATCACAAAATGAGTAGTAATTATAAATTAATATACCTAGGAGTTTTGGCACAAACAAATTTGTCCTGGCATTTTACAATAGAATAGAATAGAATAAACTTTTATTGTGCATAACTGTGTTAACAAAGGTCTTAAAATTATTATAAGTGTCAACAGTCACTATCCTTACGGACATACAATAAATAAGTGCGTACCTACTTGTAGAAACTAAGATAACAATACAGATACTATTGAGATCAGCAGTTACATTACACTAGCTAGGTTTACACTAAAGTTTTAGAGAAATGTATTATCCTAAGTTATAAACGAGTCAGTCTTTAAACTAAGCTAACCAAATAAATGATTATATTGGCTTGTACAATCAAAATACTCATTTAAATTATAAAATACTTATAATTAAAATAAATATTTTTCAAAATTTGTTTTTTTCAAAGATTCTAATTCTCCATAGAAGTAGGTAGGTACATGTAAAAGTTTCAGCACTGGGGCGTGACTTGGACTTCATCGTGACTTAAGTTGCTTGATTATAACTGAAACTATAACTTATTTGATGATATTATAAAACTTAAACAATTAAAATATTAATAATACTTGACGCTGGCTAAATAGACAAAATGTCTGTGAATAATAGTTTGATATAATTTTTTTTTATAATTTGAGATTGTTTGATCTGTGAATGCATAGAATGTGTGAATAATGGTTTGAAAAAAATATACATTTCTTTGATTATTAAAGGTTTATTTGTTGAACTTGAAGACTTGGTTTTGTTAAGTCTTAGTATCTGACAACGGCCTGTCATTTTAGCTATACGTATGTTGGGATGGATATACCGCCATCGGTCGGTTTGCCAGAGCCTCGATTGTTATCTTGCAGGATGATCGCATGCAGGATTCTTATGGCTACCTTTTAATGTGGCTCGTAATAGCGCTATAACAGCACAGAAGGGCTGAGATACGGTTTGCGCAACTTTTCGCAATCACTTACAGAATCGCTTAGCACAGGTAGCCGTTAGGACCTTGTTGTGTTTGGCTTGGAGCATTTAATTGCAGGTTATTTCCTTTCATCTCATGGGAAGCCATTAAATAAAAATATAGAATTTGAAATTCAACATACGTATAATACGTACCTAAAATATCACAGTATTTACACTGGAAATCCTAGTATTTACTTAGCATTATCCAAATGAGACAGAAGCGGGCTCGTCGGACGTCTAACTTCGTAAATGAGTGTTGCACTGAGCAAACACTGGAAGAGACCGGTGGGCAAATACTCTGACCGGGTCCAAGCCGGACAGGCCGGATGGGGTAAGTTAAAGGGAAACCGGATTTCAATGGTTTTTACTGACATCACGGCCACTCGTTCTATATTATGTTACTTGATGGTTTTTACTTGGTATTTGGAAATGTCAAAAATAATGTTGTGTTAATTCTCTCGATGTAATCCGAGAAAATTAAACCAGCCTGGCGAACCGGACTGGTGGACCGGACCGGCGAGCGGTCTGGGGCAGGGTTTTGCAGAATCGAAGTTCTCCAAAACCTCGACACCAGGAATACCAGAAGCCGGCACAGGTCCCCGAAAGACGTGTCATAGAATAATTATGTTTTATTGTCTCATCTGAAAACTAAGGTAAAATAAGTAATCACTGGCGGAGGCCTAGGGCGCTTTCACTCGTGGGAAACCAAGGTTTGCCCCTTCACCTTAAGGAAGCTGTGGGCACCATGTACTAAAGAATTTATAAAAACAAGATCAAAAAATAGACTGCCACGAAATGGCCTAAAGTTCCGCTCATAAAGCTTTTTGAGAGTGTTCTAGAACTTTTTCTAATATTCTAAACAACCAGAATTATCTAAAAGTTCCAATTACCAATGAAGAATGATTATAATCTATACTAATATTATAAAGAGAAAAGATTTGATAGTTTGGTTGTTTGCATTGAATAGGCTCCGAAACGTCCGAACCGATTTAAAAATTATTTCCCTGTTGGGAGACTATATACACTATCGCCGTGTGACAAAGGCTATAATTATTATATTTTCAATAAAAATAGAAATCCTTACTAAAACTCCAATAATGTAACCCAAGGTGTAAAACTTACACCCGTGCGAAGCCGGGGTGCGTTGCTAGTGTTTTATAAAATCCAATTAAACCTAACGATAGAAACTGTTCAAAGTCTAGAAACAATCCCAATGCTCAAGCCAGCATTAAACCTGGTTTCTTCTTTAAGATTTTTGAAAATGAGGTGTGCTTCCGATCCTCAAAGACCCAATGTCTCGACCACAAAAGCCAAAAAAAAATTCAATTATTTGATAAGAGAAAACCCCAAGACGAAGAATAGGTACATCTAGATACTTTTACATGTTACAGGTACATTTTGGTCGATTGCGTTACTACTCTGTGTAGTTAAAGAAATCCGTTTGAAATCGATTTAAATCCTAAATCTTTGCCTAAAATCTACAATTCAGCAAACCGATTAACGTTTCGCCTAACATTTCCCATCGAACGACCGATCACAGGAGCCCGAGGGACGGTGTTCGATCACCGTCTACATTGTCGTCGGATAGATGGCATGACGTCAGTAGAATTAAAACTCATTGTAAGCGGGAGTGGGTGCCAGTGAGTTGAGTTTTTAACGTAATTATTTGACTAGATCGATGTGAGATGATATCTAAAATTTGGAATAAGAAATTAGAGTAAATAGTTTCACTATTTACTTTACTTATATAGGTTTCTTGTATTATAACGGAAAATGAAAATAAGACTTCAAAACAGTTATATTTATTTATCAGGTAATACGCATTAGTCATGAAAAAAAAAATAGGAGGCTTTATAATTTAATATTTTGGGCCCCTATTTTTATGCACTTGTAAGTATTTTGGCCATTTTCACTGTCGTCGTGACTTTTGTGACATTGTATATCTATTGATTATTAACTGAGCCAATCTTTTTTATTTTAATCTTTATTTTAGAAATTTGTCGTTGCCGACAATGGCATTCTAATAAATAGCAAACTATACAATATGTAACTAAATTTAAATAAGAAATTAATAATCTTGAACGCGTAAAAATAGGGGCACCGAGCATTGATTATAATATGACTGTCAAAATCAGCCAGCCCACTTAATAAAAGACATGCATAAATTTTCCTAATTATAAGATACTAAGCTTGAACCAAACCGTCGTGAATTTGCAACGAAGCCTGCCTAAAATAACCCATAACTTCGATACCGAACTTGGCAACTACTAACGATTCCAAGTGTCCCAACATCACTCATAAGCGAAGATCCCTCAAACTTGTCACTAAGTTTCCAACTTCAACCTCTCGGATATATTGGGAATATAAATATCCGCTGTAGCCCTTTCACTGCCACTTAAGACATCCGCCGTGACCCTCCTGTCCCCTAGCTACCCTTTACTAAGTACATGTATGGAAATGTCACCGGTAGATGCCCGTGGGAACCGGAGGATGGCCGAGAACTTTTATGGGATAGGTATAATTTAAGGGTGATCTTGGAAGACATAGAAAAAAAAAGAAAGAAAATTTTACCTCGCCTATCCTTGGACGCAAGAAAAGGTAAGGTCAAAATCTACTCCTCTTTTTGCATTGCCTGTTGCTTGTAGCCTTATTACTTTTGGCTGGGAGCAACCAGCTCTAGAATCATCATCATCATCATCATCATTTCACCACCACCGTAGATCTCCAAAAGGACTGGTTGGAAGTTCTAGAATAGTAGGGCTCAAACTTTAACTAACTGCTGTTGCTGAGTATCGTGAATGGAAGCAAATATGATAATTGTACACATGGAGGCTCCATTCATGGTGATATATGACACTCAGAGCTTTTGTTTTGTAGTAAATACTAGTTAATAAATAGATATTAAGATGTCTCTACGATAAAATAAAAGAGAGAAAAAAAAGCAATATTATAATATTAATTGTGTGTACTTGTATAATATATATGTGTTTATCAAACTATAATATAAAAAGTGATTACCTCGCCGAGAATCCATAAATTATAGTAAACTGCTAAGCAATGTTTGGTCTAACAATGTCTCCGGCATGTGTCGGAGGAAGTATAGACGGAACAACAAAAAAAAAGTATATTAGATATATAGATAGAAGCTCTTTATTGTGTACACCAGGAATAAAAATTACAATACGATAGAAAACACTTACAAGCTAGTGTCACAAGTGGCGGCCTTATCGCTCAAAGCGATCTCTTCCAGGCAACCATTTTATGAAAAGAATTATGACGTTATATTTGTAACGTTAAGCAACTATAATTAATTAATTTTAGTATATTTGTTCGACGATTAATTCCGTATCGTAGATTAGATCTTCATGACAATACATGCAAGTGTTATGTTTCAATTAAATTTATAAGACACAATATTAAATAAATCGGCCAAGGTGTTGCGAAGTATCGTTCAATAAATTAAAAGCAAAAATACATAGGAACAACGATTTGTTCCATTAGAATAATATGAGACAGTAAAATAGAAAGTCAGTTCGTACAGGCTGATCAGCCAGAAGGCGTCCACTGCTGAACATAGGCCTCCCCCTTTAACCTCCAGACTGAACGACAGCCTGCCTTTTGCATCCACTGGATGCCAGCGACTCGGTGATTGGCTAACCCTAATGTCAGAGTTTTAAGCCGCCTGGAGGGCCCTGCCTATATACACATTATATTGTCCCACTTATACTGGCAAAAACAATCCAGATAATCTCATTTCAGGCGATTGCATATTAGAGTTGAAGGATATTAATTCTTTCGTCCTCTTTGCCATTTACGTCGGGCGACCAGACAAGCATTTAATTCAATAAGTATCACGGAGCTACGAAGAAACTGATATTTTAGAAAGAGAATTGGACTAGCTATATTTGTAACGTAACAATAATAATGTTACATATAAAAATACCTTATTCACATTCAAATTAATTTATCCGTGTAGTTAAATCTATATCGATATAAATATAAAACTAACAATCACTCACTCACTAACTTATTACGAATTTTCAAAAAGCACTTGACGTACCAAGCTGTAATTTGGTAGGTAAATTCTTTATGGTGTGTAGAGGTCCACTAAGAAAGTATTTTGCGATAGGGCCAAATTAAGGGAGCCAAATGGAGGTTGAAAATATATATGAAAATTCTATGTTTTATTTAATGTTATAGATAAAGTTTTGAATTCAGGGTGATTGGTTACAATAAATAAATACGGTTGTAAGTTTTATACAAAAAGGACGGAATAAGGAGATGAAATTGGAGTTTGAATGTTGTGTTGAAAGTTATACATTTACGAACCTGTAATTTGGCATGTAGATACGCGTACGAAGTCAAGGGCTAGTGTGACATAATACAGTGAAACATTTCTTTTCGCGTGTTGTGTTCATAACACCATACAATCCTCTTATAAAGTCTTCACTACTTTACCAGGGCATGACTTTGACTTGGCCGTGACTTACTTTGCTTGACTCTGACTGAGACTATGACTTGTTTGACGATATTTATTAAAACTTGGTAATATTTATTTTAATACAGTCATGTCACTGGCAAATGGACAAGAAGTGCGACGCCAAAATCGTCTAATACTTTTCCTTACTGGCATCTTTATTTCACGTTGGCGCCAAAACGTTTGGTTTAGAATATTGCCTGCTTACACTTTATTTTTCTCGTTACAAAAACAGTCAGCCAGTATTTTCCAATAAAAACAAAAGAGTGCCGCATCTACCGATAAGTTCTAATTTGCCAGCAACACCGGATTCCGGGGTCCGGTCGGCAAACAGCTACTTACGCTGATTGAACAAGTTTTTCCCATAAGTCGGACAGGGGGCGGCCCGCTCTTGTGTGAAATTACCCAAGAATTCTGAACGGTCGGATTTCTTGAATCGTTCATAACGAGCCTGCTACTAGTTACAGATTAATTTCTGGTGGAATGAAGGAAAGTTGAACTAGACAGACGTAAATATGTAATCAATGTTGCTAGGGTTTGTAATTAGTTTTTGTAGGAATATTTACTAAGGCAATCGTCACGAGCCTGAGTTATACGTACTTAGAACTTTTTTCGACTTAGGTTTTATTATATTAGAGTTTTCTGGCGCCAACGTGAAAATAACATGCTTTGTCATCCAAACTAAACAGAAATAAATAACATTTCAGCTCAATCTGTTGAGGATAACTGTTTTAAAATTCAGTTTCAACACACCCATACTAACAAGACAATAAGTTAAAAAAAAGCTTGTAAAATATACTAACGTACTTTGTGAATAGAGAGCCCGGTTACGTGATGTTAGTTGTCTCTTTATCGAGGCATTGCAGTAATACATCATGCGCAATAATATATATCTGCATTATCTTGTTTACCCAAATACTTAAGTACAATTACCGTTAAAGTCAGACAAATGACTTTGCTGAACTAATTAATGCCCTATTTACAGAGCATTACTAGGCATTAAGAGCTGTCAGCTGTAATTACAGGTTAGCCCGTGGTAACTGGCAGCACACTGACAATGGCATGAACTATAGTCAGCTTAACTATCATACTACTTCTATTTTTTTTATTAGGTACTAGTTATTATAAATGAGAAAATGTGTTTGTATAATCCTCTTTCACGCAGTAACAGAGCAACAGCTTGACGTGATGTTTTTGCATACAGATAGTTAGAAAGCCGGAGAGTGACATAAGATACTTTGAATGTTCAAACTTTTTTCAAACGTTATTTTACTGTGTTTTTATTTCCTTTTTAATATGTATGGTATGTATATTTGTAGCAAATAAAAAAAAATGAATTTTTCATTTTCATTCATTTTCATTTCATTTTCAATATCAGACAATTTACGTTTTCTGAGGAAAAATAAAAGCGGGTGACAACAAAAAAACGCGTATTATAAAATAAATCACTGTTTTAAACTATCACGGTTGTTCACTACACTTATATGATTATTAACGGGATATTTACTGAAGCATGCGGGTGGTTTGTCTAACAGTTTTAAGTTATGTGTAGACAAAACGATCTACCCTCTTTCTTAATCTTTCGCTACGGCTATCACTGGAACTCGAACTCATATCTTAGTCCCAACAAAACACACTGTTCAGTGCGTATGGTAATTTAAACATATTTAAACACGCATTTTATTTATAAGGGAACTATATACTAGATTTTACGAACTGCCGAATTGGAAACACCTCGATTGAAATTTTGGCATTTCAAGATCTCAATAGTTTCCTTCACCAGCCTTGGTATGGCGCTCGATGGAAAGAATTTTAGGATTATGAAATTCAATTCTATGGTAATGGCCTGGGTCCAGCAGATGCTCAGCTATGGCAGATTTGTGTCCATCCAGCTAAGTATCCAGTACAAACTTATCACGGCAAATATCCCGGTAATAATGATTTAACTGTTATAAAATAAATGTCCGCTATCATTTTTATATTTAGTTCTCTATTTCTGCTTTCTTTTGTCTACCTACGTAATAATCATACCTCTCTAATATCGACAGGTGATACACAAATATGTCAAGGCGTAAACGTGTAGAATTCCACGCACGTGCGCCTCTGTATGCCCGCACCCTATCATTCACTCAACTTACCTATTATATAGTAATACTGTACTATATGAGAACTATTTTGCACCTAAACTGAAAATGTAAACAGCCTACGGAATTTTTCACTTAGCGATTTAGTTATCTACGTGAGTAGAGAATGATCGGGTCATTCGATTAAAATCAAACTAAAATGTTAACTTTTAAGGTGGTTCGTTTCACAATTTGTGGGTAATTCAAATTTCAAACAGTTTTCTTGTCCTGGTAGCTAGGCCGGATAATTATTGTAAATGATCATGATGTTTGCGCAAATTGATTATTATTATTTACAAAATTATGTAAACCTATATGCACATTTTTTGCTGTTTCAAACGGTTTATTGAAAAATATGGTGAGTTACTGTTAAATAGTTGTACATTATAATGTAAATAACAGCCAACATTTTGCGCAAACACTGTGTTATTTAAAAATAATTACCTGGCCCGGCTACTAAGACCAAAAAACTGTTTAAAATTTGAATTTCCCGCCATAGGTGAATCGTACCACCTGAAATAAATTTCATATAAATTGCATATCTATTAGTATATTTATTTTAAAGAATTTTAAGTAATAGTGTGTATTACTATTAGAATGTATGTGTATGGTATAAGTAAAAAAATATAGTCTATCCTCTATTGCACACCCCGTCTTCTACGTCTATATAAATCCTTTCCATCCTAAGGTTGCCTGGAAGAGATCGCTTTTAGCGATTAGGCCGCCAGTTGTTACATTAGGTTTTTTTTAGGAGTTTTTTTTTGTCCTCTGTATCAAATTTAATGGTGTGAACAATAAAGAGTTAATCAATCAATCAATAAAAGGCTCAGTATTCCGATTAATAGATATTTGTTGTATTAGGCTACAAAGTTGTTATTTGACGCAAGTGACTGGTATTGAACTATAAGCGTAGCAATCGATTCAATTGGCACGAGACACAAATACATTTTGCAGCCGAGTGAATCACATTACCCACAACTTACATCTCACCTATTTTTTTCCCTCTTTGCCAGAGAGAATTTTGGTACCGCACGTTTTGTGCATTGCCAGTGTCAGGTTCATTCCAGCTTAGCGAGGAAAATATTGTATTTCTTTTGAGTTAAGATAGGAACCTCTTTTAATCAAGCTATATGGGTTAATATTCAAAGAGGTTGGAATGGAATGGGAACAATACGTTCGTCAGGTTTGATTTACCAATTTACTTTCAGCGCTAGCGGATAAAAGCCACTTTTATGCGCATAATTCAATCCCATAAGTCTTATTGCTTGCAATCTGAAAAAAGCCTATCCAAAATGGTAAGATGAAATTAATTTATCTACTGATTCAGGCCATCTCAAAAATCAATTCTGGTCCAAACAAATAGTGTGACATTTACCATCAGGCGAAATCTAGTTTGGCTTGTTAGTCAAGTATGTAAAAACTTTTGAGTAATTTTCGGACATTTAAATTAATTTTTCGGAATGACCCAGAGGTAGACTAAAATCGTTGTAACAATTTAGTAATCCGTGCATTCAGACTACGCGGTACGATTGTTGCAAGCTAAATTGGACATTGCCATGACGACGTAAGATGTAAAAGTTATTAGTTTTTCGGAATCTTTAACTTTAAATAATGAACTCTCAATACACTTTTTCGTGATTTTAATAATAAAACCATGTGTTTGTAAATCTACGGTAATTAAATTGTAATTTTGAGTGCTACGACCAAGCTACACCGTAGCAAATTCGTAGCTACTCTACACAATTTGTGTATAGCGTATGTATGGCGTAGCATAATTTTCACCAAAGATCCACAAATGGATTTTACAAATAACTGACGATACGTGAGTCTGCGTGTCTTGAGGCAGACGTCGGCGAAGTTTGGCCGGTGATGTCCCGCGTGTCAACCCCATGATCACGCCAATATAGCCTGCAACTTTTACACTTAACGTCTACCAAACGAATATCTACTCTATCGGTAAGAAACATAGTTTATTTTTGCCAGAAAGCTAAAATAATGCAGTGTTATATTTCTGAGACTTTTCACGTGGCTGGACAGTGTTTGATGTTATTAAAATGGGCTTTATTTTTCTTATTCTGAAAAGGTTTTCTTATTCATTGGTAAAACGAACTGGTACGTAGAATGCCTTTTCATCAGTACTCGCTATGCTCGATTCTATGGTATTTTATCGAAATTTACGATCGATAAAGAACGGTACTTGCACTGCAGAACAAAGTACCCGAAAATTTGTAACACAACATTTGTACTACAACTGTCTCAATTATTGCTTTACTATCACCAATTTATAGTGCCACTAGCGGTCCGCCCCGGCTCCGCACGTGTATATTTATATAGCCTATTAAAATAGCCTATATTAATTAGTTATAATGTAGCATTCAAATGGTGAAAGAATTTTTAAAATCGGTCCAGTACTTTTTGAGCTAATTCGTTCCAAACATACATACAAATCTTTCCTCTTTATAATATTGTATAGATATCACATCGTATGACGTATGTAATGACGTCATCAGGATGCCGATGATGGCGGGCGGGGCCGCTGCGTGCCAGGCGAGCGAGGATGTTATTCAAGACATGCCTCCGTGAAGGAATGTGCTAAGCTATTGTTTGGTGAGACTAGGTATGACGGCTATCACAGCTATGTAAACATAATATATATCCTTCCTACTATATATCCTACTAATATTATAATCGCGAAAGTTTGTATGTATAGATGTATGTTATGTTAGATGTATAGATGGATGTTTATTCCTCTTTCACGCTGCAACGGATCAACGGGTCGACCTGATTTTTTGCATGGGTATAGTTCAAGAGCCAGAGTGACATAGGCTATTTTTCATCATCATCATCACCATTTTTCATCACTACGCGGGTGAAACCGCGGGGCGCAGCTAGTGTAAACTGTAGCTAAGAAGCTGAAATGTAACTAGACATAACTAAAATGATTATTAGAACGTCGTAGGTACTGAGATGCTTTTTATTAACCTAAATATATTCACGATGCATGACATGTGATTTAATTTGGTTTTTATTTTTGTTCATGACTAGCTACCATATCACCCACGTAGACATTAAGCCTCTTATACCAAATTTGACGGTTTAAAATCCATTTTTTTCAGTTAAATTACAATATTTGAGCTGGAAAAAAATACATGTCACAGATACATTTGTGTTTGAGTTTATGATTTGGTTCAAAACAACATGGAATATACTTTCCTCGATAAAAAAAAATCTGAAGTCGACTTAGTTTATTTTTTTCAATTTTTGCTCTAATGAAAGCTCTTAACAACCTGGTAATTGCATGTACTGAAAGGAAATTTTATTCAACATTATTTTATTTGGATTGATTTTTGATACTGAATAGTGTCGTTTTTTAGTGAAATTAAAAGCGTAAAAAGGACGCGAGAATTTTGGCGCGCCGCGTTCAGTGCCGCGCCAGGCGTCATCGAGGTTGGACCAATATGCTCGTTTTTGTCGTTGCACTCCCCCCGCGGGCGTCCTGACTCTAGCATGGCGTCGCTATAACTTGGCGGGGGCTGAGGGAGCGTTTTGTTGCCTACGCGACCCGGATAACCGCCCGTTAATAAATGGTTTCTAATTGTTTATTTTTCCGGGATCAAAAATAATTTCCGGCGTTCCAAATATATCTATGCAAAAATATCATGTCAACCCGTTGCTTAAGTAAACCCAGGGTATAAGCTACCTCAATATTTTTATTTCATACTAGATCGTTGGCTACTGCATTTTATGACTTAGATCTGCTTAGATCTAGATGACATTGTTTAATTTTATTTACTGTTTCCAATTTTCTAAGTATTCTACACATTTACTATAGGTATGTAAATCTTTGTCCACATGAATATGCAGTGGACCAGTGCTAGACTAGTCTGAATTAATAATTAACAGCAAAAGCAGGCTTAAGAGCTCTCCAGGTTTCTGCCCAGGATTGTCTGTGATGCCACTGGGTTTATTTTTACTTACCTCTGTGAAACTGGAATGACAGTTCAAGTAGAATGAAACCGAGTTTTTTTTCTTCTTTCCTCTTGAGAGGATTTTGGCATCGCACGTCTTGTGAATTAGCCAGTGTCAAGTATTGAGATTTTTTCAAGTTTTATATCGTCATTTAAGTCATAGTCGCAGTTTAAGTCATGCATAGTAAAGTGGTGGAGACTTTCTATGAAGTTTTGGAAACAACACCGATAGAACATCGCCGTAAAGTAGCGAGTCTGTCAATTTTCTACAGGATTCATTTCGGAGAATGTGCATCAGAGCTACATGACCTTATCCTGCCATCCCTTTTCTACTACATGACAAGTAGTAAAACGGCCCACTACCACCCATACATTGTGGATTTTCCTTGGATACGTACCAAACATTTCGATTCTACGTTTCTAATCCGTACGGTCAAAGTTTGGAACAACCTGCCAGCTTCCCTGATTCCTGAGAGATATAACCTGGGCCTTTTCAAGGCCAGAGTGAATAGGTATCTTCTAAGTCTGCGTGCTTCATCTTCGACCACATCGTCGTCTACCAACAGGCGAGTTGGTGGTCAACGGCGGAATTATCTGCGTTAAAAAAATAAAATAAAAAAACACGAACAGACATGTTTCGCCTCATTATATCTCGAGCACTTAATAGTTAAATAATAATCCATCATTATTACACTTTACACACGAAAATACTCAAATTAAGAAAAATAATAATAAAAAAATAATACCTTGAGGTGAAATGTTTTTTCTACTTGGCGCCAAAACTCCTTGTCTCAGTACTACCATCGACGTCGTGGACTAACCTAACCCATTAAAACATGACGTTCATTTTACACACGAAGTATTTATATTCTTTTTGCTTCACACATGCTTATTGCACAAAGGACCAAAACATAAAAAACCTAAGGGAAAAGCTTTCTTCCTTTATCCTTTAAGAACTTAGTGGAAGCAAAAAACCTAAGCCCGAAAGCTATGCAAATGTACAAAGGTCTTGAGGGTCGGTGCCAAGGGCAGGGCGAGGGGGGGTTGAAGAGGGGTAAGGGGACTGGACAAGGGGCAAGGAACAAAATGCCATCGCTTTGTACCCGACAGTAATCCTTTAATAGCAATCGAGAGGAGTCTATGCAAGCCAAGCTTAAATAATGCTTGGAGTAGGTTTTTTTTGGAGAGAGATATTTTTATTTGAGTATTCCTTTGTTTGTGCCGTTTGGAATTCTAGCAGCTTTCTTTTGTAGATCAAAAGAAAATTGCAATATTAAAATCTGTATTGTAAAAGTGCTAGTTATAACTAGCACTTTTACAATACACTTATAAAACAAGTTACTAGTACTCACTTATAAGTTAATAGTGAAATAATCTACATTTTACTCAAGTAGCAAGCGTACAGGACGCAATTTCGCTTAAAAAGTTAGATGTCAAAAGAAGGTTTATTATGAATAAATAAAACTGGCCAAGTGAGAGTCGGGCACATGCACTGGAGTTTCCGTGCCACCACATAAATTAATAACTACTAAAGTACAAAAAAGTAGTGCAAAAAGAAAATAGGCTTCTGTTCTAATGCTTCATATATTACAAACTGCTACTACTGCAACGGAACAACGGATCGACCTGATTTTTTGAATGGATATAGTTCAAGAGCCAGAGAGTGACATAGGCTACTTTTCATCATCATCATCACCATTTTTCATCACTACGCGGGTGAAACCGCGGGGCGCAGCTAGTAATATTATAAACGCGAAAGTTTGTATGTATAGATGTATGGATGTTTGTTCCTCTTTTACGCTGCAACGGAATAACGGATCGACCTGATTTTTTGCATGGGTATAGTTCAAGGGTTGGAGAGTGACATAGGCTACTTTTCATCATCATCATCATTACCATTTTTCATCACTACGCGGTAAAACCGCGGGGTGCAACTAGTTTTTATATGTATAGAAGATATATACCGGTATAGTTTCGGTATACCGTCAGTTCCGATTTTGCAACATAGCTACATATAAGTGGGTCTCTTTCCCCCAACTAGTTGCTGGCTCGTTTGTACCCAAGTCACAGATTAAGCAGAAGTGTCAGGGGTCCCCGCGTACTATATCATATCACGAACATAACTCATACACACGCGCGTTATTTATCATTTCTTTGTCCACCCTAGAGATTTATTCACACACGTATCTTTGATAAATATAATGTTATAGATACGTTGTACATAAGTTCTTTATGTTGGCCTTCGATCAAATAAACAGAGATTTTTACTAAACGACGCAAAACAAGAAAGGGTATATATTTATATTCATATGTTTATATATTTCCTATATTTATATTTGTATGTTTGTCTTCTGTGTCAACGCCTCAACTGATTCTGTTAAATTAGATGTTGATAGGTTCGAAGTTCAGGGATGATCACTGACGATATCTGACGTCATGATTCTCTGACGATTAATACAAGATAATGTGAGGACTAAAAAGTTTGACTACCCAACTCCACTCCACTCATGTGAAATATTACTTTTATATTAAAAGTGAGTTTTGGTAATACATTATGTATTGAGGTGTGCCGTTTGCGAAATATGAACTTTAAATTACTATTACTACTATAGTAGTAGTACTCTTACTATAGTAACACAATTTTGGTTTACTATCACTTGACCTTGGAAAGTGACTAGCTACTGCATTTTTATTCGATTAACCTCAGAGCATGCGGTAAAATTGACCACAATAAAAAACTGGTTGTAGGTAAAATGTAAAATTATGTCCAATGGATTTTGCATAGTATGTAGGTCATGAATAGTTTTGACGTATCTTTGCATTTTGTTAATCTATTCACACAAGTGATATGACCCAAGCTAGAGTGTGATATGAGGACGAAAAACGTTATTTATGGACTTCTCCGTCTTGGGAGCTAATTTGGCAAAAGATAGCTAGTTTTAGATGGAAGATTTAGTTGTATGGAAGGCAAAAGGTGCGTAATATGTTGGTTCATACACGAAATGTATGGAACAGCTGATATTTTTTAGTGATATTAGGGTTGGTTTTTTCGTAAAAGTTGACTTTCTATAGCTTAGTAGCACTGTTCTGTGCTACTAAGCCATATGTAACTTATTATAGAAATACTAGATGCGTTTTGTGATTATAGCCGCAGTGGTTTTGATTCCACGCAATAAAAAGTATTAGATGTCTGTACCATATTATATTTATATGTATTTAGTTCATAGACATAAATAGGTAACAGGAGCCTTACGGACAACAGCTAATTGCGGCACCTAATCCGCTCAGTTGGAAAATCACGCGAACGTGAACCTTAGCGCGCCCAAATACGGTTTGCGGTCGCGTGATTATCCAACTGAGCGGATTAGGTGCCGCAATTAGCTGTTGTCCGTAAGGCCCCAGATCTAATAATTAGGTATCGAAAAACTAAGCTGTTCGTACCTATCTATATCTTAGCTTTACTACACGCACTGACACATTAGCACAAACCTAAAATAAATTTCAAACGTATAATTTAAAATACTTCCTATACAAATAAATAAGTAGGTACTTACCTGTATTACAATTTACAATTTTCAATGAGCAAGAATCTGTTCATCCCGGTAACAGCATCTATTTAAATCTGTAATAAGCTTGGTAAGTTACCTACCTATAAACTACCCCATTCTACGAACAAAATCTCTAACTGTTCTATTTTCCTATGCCAAATTTCATCATGATCGATTAAGCAAAAAGTTACAAACTCAGAGACAGAACTACTTTTGCATAGGCGTTGCAAAATAATTCAAAAGAGGTTGAGAAAAAATAGCAATGCCAAAAATAATGTATATACATTAAAGTTAAAATGCCAACAAAATTGAAATATCGAAAGTATCTATTCTCGAAAATCCAAAACTTCTCTATTAATTAAAGCTATTAGCACATCTGAGTTCGGGTTGTAATTTTATACTGTGCAACCAACATATTTGGACAGTTGAATAGTGGACCCGCCATCGTAATTCTAAATGAATCTGACAGCTTATTGTGGAACATTTTAGTTCCAACATTTGACCAACTGTACAGATAAGTTGGATGGGTTGTACTTTGTTGTCGATGCCCTTCCAAGGACTGCTGATTAATTAGTAGGGCTGATATGAAAGTACCTGCAAGTTTCCTGCCCTTAATAAGCAAAGTTGGTACAAAACGTCTTCCTGAAAGTTGGTCGTTTGAAGACGGGACGGGCTTCTTGATGGAAATATTTACGTGTAGGAGGTGGATTTTGGAGAAAAGTTTTAGAAAATTTTCCATAAGTACTTATCGATTTTGTTTGTAAGTACGTCAGAATAAAACACAAGTATATACCTACTTACTCCATTGATTTAAAAATTACTTCGTAAGGACAGGGCCAGTGAAGCTGTTTTAATAATACCTGAGTGCTCACTTGTGAGTTTACCTATTCGACCACGTTAACGTTAAATACGGTTTATATAAATCTACATGGCGCTAGATGACGCTGCTTCTTACATTATACAGATTGTAATTACTTACTTTATACGTTAACACGATCGAATAGGTAAAGGTTGGAAAAACTCACACTGTGCACTCTGCTCAGTGGTGAGCTCGAGTATATTGCCCACCAGTTTGAACACTTTTTGCAAGCAGACGTTGTTGGTGAGGTTGCCACGTAGTCATAGTAGAGATGTCACCGGATGACGCAAATTTTTCAGGTCCTCGAAATACTGGGACGCAAATATTCGGATGAGCATATCCATACTTTTTCAATCTTCGTTATACGTAAATATTTTTTAATGTATTTTGAAACTTGTCGCAAATGTGCTAGCTTTATCGTTACACATTAATTATATTACTACCTTTCGCTATATACGAGTATGTATATACACGTACCTACTTTAAGATGGTGGTGGTATGGATGGATGGTGGTTGGATGGTAAGATGGTGGTGGTGGATGGTATAACTGGCCAATAACATGGGAGCTATTTCGATTGCAAGAAATATGTAATGAGGACAATGGTAGGGAATTCTCTTTGTGGATTAATTAACACATCATCATCATCATTTCAGCGATAGGGCGTCCAGTGTTGGACATAGGCCTCCCCCATCGATCTCTAAAAGGGCCGGTTGGAAACCGGCCGGTTGGCCTGTATCCAGCGTTTCCCTGCGGTCTCTTTTAGGTCGTCTCTCCATCTTGTGGGTAGACGTCCTACGCTGCGCTTACCGTTCCGTGGTCTCCATTCCAGAACTTTTCGGCCCCATCGGCTATCTGTTCTGCGTGATATGTGTTAATCTAGTCTACACAATGAAGCTTAATTCTTAGTTTGTGTGTGTGTGTAAGTTTTTTCAGTAGCAGATAGTCAGTAGTTGTTGCGGTCGAATTTCATACCGCAAGGTGCGGGTTCAAATCCCAACAATGAGGTTGAACTGCCAGTGAAGGAATATATCATGAAAAAAGTAATAGCATGGTGGTAGGGCACTGTGAAAGTTGCGGGCATCCAGTGGATGCAAAAAACAGGCTGTCGTTCAGTGTAGAGGTTAAAGGGGGAGGCCTATGTTCAGCAGTGGACGTCTGGTTGATGATGATGATGATGATGAGGGCACTTTCTGCTGCCTGGCTGGCAAGCTATGTAGTAGCAAGAGTCGCTACTTATTTAAAGGATTTTGCAGAGTGAATCTTCTGTACTTGTACTTATATGTATTCTGTGATAGGTACTTACCAGGGAAAAATCCCATTGCTATACGTCAAATGGTGAAGATAACCCGTGTTCACACGAGATGCGTATCTTCCGTAAGGGTCACCCGTGGGACGAGGAATATAAATCATAGCCCCGCGCCCAGGGGCAAGAGATCCCGTCTTAATATACTGCGAGAAAAAGTAACCCGATCCCTCACCGGACAACGAAATACACTTACCTCTTATATATCCCATGCTTTATGTGTTGAAAGTTGCTTATGTAGCCTGTAGCCTTTCTGTATATAAGTATTTTGGGATTTAAAAACCAAATATGAGTAAGGAATGTCAATAGATACGGGATTAGCTCAGGTCTTCAAATTCGAGTGAATCGGTTTCTTCTTTTTTTTATGCCATAGGTGGCAAACAAGCAGACGGGCTGCCTGATAGTAAGCAGTCACCATCGCCTATGGATACTTGTAACACCAGAGGCATCACAAATACGTTGCCGACCCTTTAGGACTCGATTAACTCGCCTTTTGAAGTACCCCATGTAATAAATCGTTAAAAATTTATTGTTTTTAAATCTAGCAGCAACTGGTCAGAAATTTAAATCTAGTAACATTCCAGCCTACCGAGACCAACAAAAAAGGTTCCCGCAATCCTTTAGCTGCTCTGAGGCACGCTCGCGACCAGAGGCGACAATAAATCAAGCCTTGAGGAAATTGCCGACTACCAGACTAAGGTTTAGGGCGACACAGTACAGCATTGTTACAGTAGAGAATATGCTGAAAAAGTAGGTTTTATAAAATTATCTATATAAAAAACAGACTTTAAAATTACTAAAATACGCAATTTCATTTATACATGGATGACAATATTATGTCACCCAAGTAAACGAATATCCAGTTATGTTGATTTTAAAACCAAATTTACTGTTTTTTTTAACTTTAGTGGGACAAATGTTAAATTAGTAATTCCTTATAATAGTATTTCCTTTTTTTCATATTGTTTCATAAACAACTGAGTTCTAAGGTAACAAACATATAAAAAACTGATTGAGAACTCCCTTCTTTTTGAAGTCGGTTATTTTTTTTTACACAAAGTACATGGTACATGCCCACAGGTCACAAGTAGCGGCCATTTCTAAAATGTGCAACTGTGAGAAACTGGCATGCTTTAAGCCTAATAATACAAGGTTACACAGAACGGTGGTATTAAGTTGAAAGGAGGTCATTGTACTTATAAATATGAACAAAGTTTGGGGAAATCGCTAAAAAAATATCAGCTGTTGAGTAAGTAAGTATGAATTATTTGTTTAGTCTGCATCTAACTTTGAACTGTTTGACCAACCACCCGTATTCTTCAGCCTTCCCGTGAACATGGTGCATGTAACTTCGCTGAAATATCGGGGGCTCCTTCCACAACCTTACCACGGTAAATATCCCGTTCATAATAGTATCATCATAATCAGCCTTTTAACAGTCCACTGCTGGACTTTTAGCCTACCCCCGAAAGGGTGATTGAGCCTTATCCACCACGCTGGCCCAGTGTGGATTGGTGGTTTCACATACGCCATTGAATTCCGTCTCCGTACGTATGCAGGTTTCCTCACGATGTTTTCCTTCACCGAAAAGCCAGTGGTATGAAAATCCGTACATAAGCTCCAAAGAGCTCATTGGTACGGGCCCGGGGTTCGAGCCCGCGACCTCACGCTTTCAAGTCTAGCGGTCTCCCAAATGGGCTACCACGGCATAATCGTATACTTAACTGTAATAAATTATTTTTTTCTATGGAACTGAAGATTTTAATTGAAAACTGAAATTAATTTTGCCATCTCCACTTATCTTTCAGGTGGATGAGAATAAGACCATACTGTATTCGTTCTAAATGTTGTGTTCACAAGGCAGGGGTAGAGCGGAGAGACGGGAAGAGGAAGTCACTTCCCGCGGGGAGGGGGTGATTTAATTAAATCTTGCATCGAACTCCTGAGGCCGCCTAACGAACGGCCATTGTATTTAAATAACGCGTGTGTCGACTTTTGTGATCTAATCATGATGGCACAATGGATTAAAATTAGGTGCCTGGAGGTAGGAAAGTAGATGCGTATTTGACAATCAGGATTTTGAATGGTTCTGAAAACTTCTATAGGCTTTTATTTGATTTATAACGATAGAAAATTAAGTTTTATTATCATATTCATCATCATCCATCATCATCATTTCAGCCATAAGACGTCCACTGCTGGACATCGGCCTCCCCATCGATCTCCAAAAGGGCCGGTTGGAAACGGCCTGCATCCAACGTTTTCCTGCGTTCTGTTTTAGGTCGTCTGTCCATCTTGTTGGTGGACGTCCTACCCTGCACTTACCGGTCCGTGGTCTCCATTCGAGAACCTTTCAGCCCCATCGGTCACTTGTTCTTCGTGCTATGTGCCCGCCCACTGCTATTCAAACTTGCTAATCCGGTGTTTTATTAATTCTAACACAATAATCGAATTATATCTTACCTAGAAGAATACCTCCGTAAAGTTAACGGGCGTGCTTAGTACTTATTCTCTTCAATGGCTCATATTTCATTTTGGGGGTGCTAAATAAGGCTTTATTACGTAAATAATATCCCCCAAAATATTCTGCTAATTAATATAAGGGCTCGTTCGGGAAGGGGATGAGGGCTTGCAATGTGGTACAATTTTAGACCTTTTACCTCGGTATTTTGTAAGGGTAATTTTGGAAGAATTTATTGTGACGGGAATCAAGATGTTTTGGATATTTCTGAATATCCAAAACACTCTATCTAAAGTTTTATGTAGTTGACATGATTTTTCTATACAATATTATAAAGAGGAAAGATTTGTATGTAAGTATGTTTGTAAAGAATTAGCTCAAAAAGTACTGAATCGATTTTAAAAATTATTTCACCATTTGAATGCCACATTTTCACTGATTAATATAGGGTATATAAGTATACCCGTGCGGAGCCGGGGCGGACCGCTAGTTTATAATAATAATAAATAAATAAAAATTTGTGTCTTGACGTTTATATTTCACTTGTTTTACGAGCTTTTATCCAACTTGCCTTTTTTGTATGTAAGTATGTACGTTCGCGGTATGTGTCGGACAACTCTTGCAACCGAATTTTAGACCAGTTATCCTTGTGAATTTTAGACCAGTTATCCTTGTGAATTTTAGACCAGTTATCCTTGTGAATTTTAGACCAGTTATCCTTGTGAATTTTAGACCAGTTATCCTTGTGAATTTTAGACCAGTTATCCTTGTGAATTTTAGACCAGTTATCCTTGTGAATTTTAGACCAGTTATCCTTGTGAATTTTAGACCAGTTATCCTTGTGAATTTTAGACCAGTTATCCTTGTGAATTTTAGACCAGTTATCCTTGTGAATTTTAGACCAGTTATCCTTGTGAATTTTAGACCAGTTATCCTTGTGAATTTTAGACCAGTTATCTCAACCGATTGAGCTGAAATTTGGCATACTCATGTGAGTTCGGTAACAATGCAATGTTATGGTACCATCCCTCTGGTCTGATAATAGAGACAGGCCATTGGAACTCCTAAGCTAAACGACGTAACCTCGTCGTGTTTGGGTTCGTTGGATTTGTTTTTCTAAGCACTTTTTTTTCTAACTTAGTACTATCATTACAGGTTATAACCCAATGCGATAGTGTAGCAAATTTACATTTTAACAACAACATTGTGACAACAACACTAAATTAAGTACTAAATTATTTATAATAGTCCTAGATGATGAGCGGCCTAAAAACTTGTTTTTTATTATTATAATATTTAATTTTCTTTAATTTCCTTCACGGGTCTAGCCCGGACCACTTATAATATTTTATTATTAGCTTTGACTGCTGCAATGAAATTATGAAAAGCCGAATGTTTTTTTTCTGTTAATATTTCAATGTAGTAATTCTGTCAGTTACAATCAGTTAGATCAGAGATTACCGTTTTCATCTATTTAAAACCACGTGGCGCTGCTAGTATCTAAATATTACGTTATAGAAAACTAGGGTAAACCTGTAGGATTCTTTCCATCCATTGGTTGCCTGGAAGAGATCGCTTTTAGCGATAAGGCCGCCACTTGTGGCACTAGCTCGTAAGTGTTTTCTATCGTGTTGTAATTTTTATTTATGGTGTACACAATAAAGAGTTTCTATCTATCTATCTATCTATCTACCTCCACCCATACATGCAACAACAAAAAGACATGACTTATGAATGATTTTACGAAATTACCAAAACATATTTGCATAGGTAAGCACGATCTTTGAGGCCCCATCCACCTCATGTCCTCTGATGAATAGTTAATACGCACTCAATTCACAATAAGAACTCTCAAAGGAGGCTCGGAATACAATATGTGAGGCATTAAAACTGTATTACCTTTGGAAGTCACCAGTTTACGAAGCACTTTGATTCTACCTTTCTTGTGTGAACTGCTACGGTGGAATAAGTTCCCTGATAGTTACAATGTAAGTTTTCAAGTCTAGACAAGCGTGCTCCATCGTAGACCGCCTCATCGCTTAACATCAGATGACGAGGCGGTGAAGCGCAAGACTGAAAAAAAATAGTGAATAAAAAAGCGATTTTACTTTGTTTCGATGCGAAGAAAAAAATCACTATCCTCATTCTGGTTGAAACTGCGACTTCTATAAATACCAAGCGCACGTATATCAGCATCAGTGGTTACTATCAGATTAGCTATTTGCTTATCTAGTTTCATATTTAATCGTTTCTAGGGTTCCGTATTCAAAGGGTTTAAATAGGATCCTATTACTAGCCTACGCTGTCTGTCTGTCCGTCTGTCCGTCCTACCTTTCAACGGCTGTATCTTTCGAACCGTAGTAGAAAACCAGTTAAAATTGTCACAGAATATGTTATGTTATGGCGGATTGATTAAGGAACAATATTGAAGTCAAAATGTTAAAACGTTTTTGCTTATACATATATAAAAACGGTAAGTACCTACTTAATATGTAGAGGAAAGTCACCAAATATGGAATACCATTTTGTTTTAGGGAAATAAAAAAAAAAGTTCACAAATTTTTTAACAGTTTAATGTTATTACTAATCAGTCATATATTTCTTTGTAGTAATTAACGGTCTTTAATCAAATATATCAGTAATCAAATTAAAATCTAACACAAAAACAAAAATCACAAATGAGTAACCAAATATGGAATAGGTACCCATATATGGAATATCAACAATCATTAACAAAAATAGACGGAAAAATCTATGAGATCAAATAAATGCAAATAAAATGTTATGATAAATGAAAGAAGTGACTTAAGTCACTTGCAAAAGTCACAGATCCAACTATCAAACTCCGGACCAGCACAATCATAATGTGCCCAGAGCCCACACGTTAAGAATTTTATCCAGCTTTCTCCACGTTCATCCATAGAAAAAAGTCTCGAACAGAACATACATTCAGCATCAGCAGAGTCAGGAGATACTTGGTCCATCAACTCATCATGTTCACTGCCATCATCAAACCGGATATCGTCCTGTTCCTCAATATTCCATAATTAGACACCGACGACTGTCCATATTTGGATTTTTATACTAGTTCAAACTCGTCTGAATATTTTTTAAGTCACAATATTTAAATCACAAAATATCACAAAATGTTAAAAATAAACATGATATCGATATACTAAATGGTTTAATAATAATATATACCTACCTAATTACAGATAATACTAATTTTTTACTTACCTTTAAAAATTTCTGTGGGACAACAAAACAAAACACGCCTGCCACACGTGCAGCGTTCGCGCAACTTACACAAATGGTATGAGTGCGATATCAAATAGACCGAATAAAACCGTAGATATTCGTGTTTTGCGTTTCATACTTATATTCTTAGAGAAATTAAGAAATTCCATATTAGGATACTATTCCATATTTGGTGACTTTCCTCTACGTACAAGCGTCAAACTTGGCATGATTATAGTACACACTCTAAAGTAAAAATAATAAATAATGGCCAAGTGCGTGCGGTGACACATTTCTGTTCAAGTCGGGCGCGTTTGATACTTGGATGGGTGACCGACTGGGCGTGATAATGTCTTTTAGCACTAATTTAAGTATTTTGTAGTGGTACGGAACCCTCAGTGCGCGAGCCCGACTCGCACTTGGCTGGCTTATTTTTTTCATACAAGCTTTGAGGAATGCTATCATCGAATAACAATGTAGAGTAAGAACACGAACTGGCTGAACTTAATACTTACGTATCTAGTTTTTTTCAGATTATCGCAAGTGGCATCGATCCACTGCGGTTTAAGCCGCACCACTTAATGAAATAGAAATTTGCGACCTCTCGAAGACGACCTCCTAACCTTCGCCCGTCCCTCTCCTTCCCTTGCGATGGCCCGATCAAGTACCGTGCGAGCGAGACAAAATATATTTATACGAAGTCAAAGACGAGCGGCGAGTGGGATAGCTGTATTCATTATGAATATAATGCGGTCGCGGTTGTGTCCGTGCGTCTCCACGCGATAACGTGCGTGTGTGCGGCGACTCTCTACAACGCGGGAATCAATATTTCATCTTTGCGAAGAACGATGCTTCGTTCTAAATTTGAAACACTTTTGATGAACAACTTTTTTTAATAAACCTATAATACTTGATTTGAAATAAAAGCATCTTTCAAATTGCTTTTATTCGTCTGTTTTTGTTAGATTCTTGAATTATTTTAAAATATCAAGCCAGCTATAAAGTAGGGTGACTTCAAAAAAAGAATATCATTAGTAGGATCGATGACGAGTCACGGTCTCGCGTTGTGGTTGGTTTGCGGTTAACAGGGCGTGGCTTGCGGTTATATTTACGAGATCCTATTGGTCGATCACCTGACCTTTGCGGTTAGTCGTGTGGTTTCTAAGATTTTCACCCTCGGAAAAATAGATAGAGGAAAATATATGGCGGGAAAAGCTGTGATTGGTCGGTTGGTAATTTTGCGGTTAACCGCGACATGCTATTCGTTAAGATCGTAATAGGTTGTGATTGTGGCTGCAATTGGAGATTTGTGGCGGGTTCGACGGTTATTTTACTGGTCGCTGCGGTTTGAGGGTGTATTTTATATGACATGGTTTAACAAATCAGCAGAAAGGCCTATATAAATAAGGGCTAAGCATTGGTAAAACCAAAGGGGTGATGCGTTGATGTCTTTTTCTAAGTAACAACTGTTCGTACTTTAAAAGAATAATCCATCGCACACCAAATTCGCTACCTTAGTTCAATTCATATTCAATCTCAATGCGTTATGCTAAAAGCAAGACGTTCGAAAACTTCCCTACAGCTCTAAAGCTGATACACACTGACAGGATAAAATGTTTTTATGTACTGGTTTTTCTTCAAAGACGTGAACGCGCCCTCTCGTAGCCCAGCGCCGAACTTTGTCGTCACTATTTTTCACAAAACACTCAAGAGCGAACCTTTCCGTTTTCTTCGCGTTCTTAAGAAAGTACTCCTTAAGAAAGTTCACGTACACCAGTTTTACACACTCACTGATAACTCGAACCTTCCCCCTAAGAAATAGAAGCTAATTCAAGTCGAGAACGTCTTAACAACCTTTGCCAGAAACGAATTATAATACCTTTCAGCTTTGCAAAGCTTTCATCGTTGCCGTCTAAATCCAAAACGTCTAAAGTCTCGTTCACTCAGGATTTACTTAAAACTTTTTGTATCTGTGGCCAAGTTTTCCCGCCGAGCAAAAACAACTGTCACTCGTTACAATATTATAATTAATTTCAGCGTTGTTTCAGGGCAAATAGAGTTCATATTGGTTTGACGATTGAATTAGTTTAAAGCAAAAGTTGAGTGTCGAATTTTTGGCACTTTTACGTGGTCATTGTGTGGGTGAGTATGTTTACAGGGGGATAAAAAGTGTGTGTTGTCTGTGGCGCTAGTGTGCCGTCGGTGTGTGGATTCACCGCTAGATGGCGTAACTCGGTGTTGCGGTTGGAATGAGTTCCTGAAACTGGAGCGTGCGTTTGAAAGGCGAGTGGAAAACGCTTTCAAAAGATTACTGTTCATATAAGTAGTTGGAAGGAGATTAGTTTAATTTGAACGATCGTGCTTCGTTTTGATGTGATTATATATTATTATATCGTTGGGTGGTTATAGTAGTTTTAGGTATCTGTAAGTTTTTGGCTCTACGTAATGTAGAGAAGAATAAAGGAGGGCATGTGTAACCGATTTAACTCAGTGGTTACCTACGCGTCTGCCTTGTTTCAAGTTGTTTCTTTTCCCCTTCATCTTTCTTAAACAATAAATATGAACAAAATATGTGAAAACCACGTCAGATTTTGGTCGAAGCCTTACCACGGTAAATATCCCGTAAATAATCATATAACTTTAGTGAACAACCATGATAGTTTAAAACAAAATCCTTTCTTTCTTAAGTTTGCCTGGAAGAGATCGCTCTCAGCGATAAGGCTGCTGATTGTTGCAGTAGTTTAGCTGTTTAATCGCGTATATGATATTTATGGTGTTAACAATAAAGAGTTGGTCTATCTATCTAATAGGTACTCTTTTTACCCGACTGCGCTAGAAGTATGTTTTTCGAGTGTAGGTATTTATGTATGTATGATGTTTTTTTGGCATGACTTACAACCTAAACGGCTTTATGGATTTCAACATGTGAGGTGTCTATGGTATCGTTTTAATAGAGGAAGTGGTAGGTACCAATCATTCAAACCTACAAGATTTGAATACAAAGAGAATTATAGTAGGTACCTAAGGAAACTTTGTTTAGAGCACTGTTTTTAACTATCGCGATTGTTTACTAAAGTTTTTTTTTATGCCATAGGTAGCAAACCTGAAAACAGGCTGCCTGACGGTAAATAGTCACCGTCGCCTATGGATACTTGTAACACCAGAGGCATCACAAATACGTTGCCGACCCTTTAGAACTCGATTAACTCGCCTTTTGAAGAACCCCATGTTGTAGCTTCTCGGAAATACCGTAGAAGGTAGCTCATTCCACATTTTGCAGGTATGAGGCAAGAAGGATCATGTGAATCGCACAGTGTGCGATTTCCACTGATCTATGATGTGTGGATGAGCCTTCAGGCGGTGGCGGCTAGTGCGATGGTAAAACCGCGACGCCGGCATCAATATGATTATTTACGGGGTATTGACCGTGGTAAGCGTGGCTGTGAGTGCAGTGAGTGTGTTTTGTCGGGACTTAGGTTCGAGTTCGAGTTCCAGTGATAACCGTAGCAAAATACTAAGAAAGTGGGTAGATTGTTTTGTCTGCGCACCTAACTTTTTAACTGTTCGAAAACCACCCGCATTCTTCAGTCTTCCCGTAAACATGGTGCATGTAAAGAACTGCACTGAAATATTGAGAGCTCATTCCACAACCTTACTACGGTAAGTAAATATTCATTAATATAAAGTTATATGATTAATATAAATATTAATCATATAACTTTTGTGAAATAGGTCAATATTACCATCATTATGTAGAAATAACTCAGCAGATTTCAAAAATATATTTATAATGAAAAATATTTATTTTGCGCGATAGAATCCGCAACGTGGACATTCGCCAAAGAACCACAGTCACCAACATAGCTGTTAAAATTTGCAAGTTGAAGTGGCAATGGGCAGGCCACATCGCTCGAAGAACCGATAACCGATGGGGAAGAAAGGTTCTTGAGTGGAGACCATGAACCGGAAAACGCAGCGTAGACCTCCCACTAGATGAACCGATGACATAGTGAGAGTCGCTGGCATCCAGTGGATGCAAAAGGCAGGCTGTCGTTCAGTGTGGAGGTTAAAGGGGGAGGCCTATGTTCAGCAGTGGACGTCTTCTGGCTGATGATGAATTATAATGAATGTAATGGTGTCTCCCTACGACTCTATTTAGTTTACAACTATTTAGGTACCTACTTGTTTCCCTTCGACTAGTAACATTACCGTGCATCCATTACTACGGGTCATATTAACTTCCTAGTTAATATCGCGTGTAACAGTCCTTGAAAACTAGTGAGCAGGGGAACTGTGCTTTAGTTTGTCGTAATCGTTAAACTTAGACGCTATTATCGTATAAGTATTGTAAGATACGGTTTGTAACATGTACCTTGTATGACTTCGTCGTGGAAGAAAGTCTTAAGTTTTTTTTTTAAATAGTAGATAGGCTTGCGCTTGGCCGCTATCTCGCCTGATGTTAAGCGACGATGTGGTCTACGATGGAGCACGCTTGCCTAGAAGAAACCGAATCACTCTCGACTTGAAGACATCCAGATTGTACCTGACTGTCTTTCATCATCATCATCATCATCAGCCAGAAGACGTCCACTGCTGAACATAGGCCTCCCCCTTTAACCTCCACACTGAACGACAGCCTGCCTTTTGCATCCACTGGATGCCAGCGACTCTCACTATGTCGTCGGTCCATCTAGTGGGAGGCCTACCTACGCTGCGTCTTCCGGTTAAAACTTTTAATAAACGTCAGTTCAGACCAAATGCTGAAGCCTTTGATCAAAAAATACAATTGTTCATAGGCTGAAACCCGCTAGCAGTTGCCAACGTCGTGGCAATGCTTGTGTTAAGCCAAAAAAACACCAGCATATTGGTCACGCGTCACGGCTAGGAGCACATGGGCCCTGATCACGCACGTAACGCGGCGAATTATATTGACTCCTAAAAATTTGAACTCTATTTCCTATGGAATAAAGGCCAACTTTTAGAGGTTAACTTAACGCGCCGCGTTACGCGCGTGTTTGTAGTTATGGAATCAGGAATGGCCCTGAAAGTTTTTTATTCTCCCAATGCAAAAAGAGGGATGTTATAAGTTGTACGTGTGTAGGTATCTGTGTCTGTCTGTGCTAACGTGGCTTCCAAAAGGCTAAACCGATATGGATTTAGTATATTTTGTTTGAAAGGTGACTTGATCGATAGTGTTCTTAGCTATGATTCATGAAAATCTGTTCAGCCGTTTGAAGATTATCAGATCTTTATTAAAGGCTTTAAAAAAAAGCATACTTGTTATTACTGTTTGTCACTTCTGCACCTTTGAATCTAACTAATATATAAAATCGATCTGTATATTTATGTCCCCTATGGACTCCAAAACGTATGGACCAATTTTGATAGGACTTTTACTGGCAGATTATAAGGGCAACGTGGGTGAAACCGCGGGCCGCAGCTAGTAGTTAATACAGTAAATCTTATTATCTAAATTTAAAGATATTGTACGAACGAAATTATAAATTCGTACTTAGGAATGCTTATCTTTACAAGGTTTCTTATTAAAATGATCAGTGCGTCGTGAGATGTTCAGTAAAGAAGGGTTGAATCAAGGCGGGTGTAATCAGGTGGCGACCGCGTAATGGCCCCTTGGGACCGGACTCGACGACTTGAGCCATTGCTGTCTAGGGCTGCCACTCAATGTGAAAAATACTTTCATTATTTTCATCAGCCTACCATGTTCACACTGCTGGTACACAGGCATTCTCTCAGAGGGACAGAATGGGTCCTAATCCATTATGCTGGACCAGTGCATGTTGGTGAACGTCATAATGGCATCGATTCTGATGCACTTTAAACTAAACTAAATTTGACAGCTCTAAAATTGTTGCCATCCTTCTCCCACGTATTAAAATGAAAAGAGAGGCAGATAATTTTAGTCCTGTCAGATTGGTTTAGTTTAATTTGACGTATGACAGAATAGGCCTCAATGTCTTTCAATTTTGAGGTTTTTAGACAAACCGATTTGCTCACGATGTTTTCCTTCACATTTTTTACCTTACTTCATGTTTACGTTTATAGGAGCGATGGTACTGAAACTGCACATTATTTAGCTACAAAAAAAGACATCGGTCAAGGCCGAGGATTGAACCATGTGCCGTCAGATTGTAAAGCGCACATGCTACATACAGCTCGGCCACCATAGCTCATAGTTTTTTTATTATATTTTTTTTATTTTCGCACTCATAAACCAATAAACTTATATTGATATACGAATCATGGAAAAGTTGTCGGCCAGTTATTTTTGACACTCATTGGACGGGGACCGAAACAATGTAAAGTACCAGAATCGTCACGCTTTTGGAAATAAATGTATGCTTTTCGAATCAATAAAACTATTTACCTATTGAAAGAAAGAAATGACATTTAATTTTGTAACATCAGTAACATTAATACGTGTTGGCAGTTATTTATTTGAAACTCTTTAACTAAACAAATAAAAACGTGGTAATAATATAACTATCATACCAATATTTTAATGCAAAAGTGTCTAATTTGTTGATTTGTATGTTCCTATTCCGTGCAGCTACAGAGAAACGAACCAAAAGGTTTTTTTCTGGTGATAAATGGAGAGCCACAGCAGTGTAACAAAAGATTTTTTTATCCTGGAAAATTCTATGGTTTATACAGGAATGCACTCTGTAGCAACTCGGATGAAACCGCAGGGCGTAGCTGGTCTGATAGATATTTTTAACAACTTGTTTCCCAAGTTTGTGAAGTGGCAGCCCTACTCTGCAGTATTTCTTAGCGGGGTTTAAGACAACGGCAATGTTTATTCTTTATAGCAGTCGTGGGAAATTTACGCGCTGGTTGGTGATAATTAAAATATTCCGATTCAGGGCTGCGTCTCACCGCTTTAATTAAAAACAACAATCACTTTCGCGATGGCTGAAAATTTAAATGTTTATTTTCGTATACTAAAATTATCTTCCGGAGAAGTGATCTTTATTTTTATTTTTATTCAATAATATAATTATAGCGTTTGGCCCGCTACTCACCTGATGTTAAGAGATGATGCGGTCTACGACGGAGCACGCTTGCCTAGAAGAAACCGATTCACTCTTGATTTGAAGACACCCAGATTGTTACTATAGGGGAACGCCTATTCAGGCTACGTATTCCACCGATTAGCAGTTCGCACAATAAAATTGGAATCAAAGCGCTTTGTTTGGGTTTTTGGAATATCAACCATAAAGCGGTGTTGAATTTTCGTGCCCTCTCTGGCAGTCCGATAGAAAAATGGGCAGGAGGGAATCAGATCATGCAGATCCGATGAACACTCTCCTAATTGTATCCGTAAAAAAACGAAAATTTAGCAACTTTGCACCGACGCTCTAGACTAAGCAGTTTAGTTCTAACTGCTTAGTCTTAGGGGTTCGTAGCTGATGAGCCTCTTGGCACGTTTCTCAACAGACTCCAACATCCCAAGCTGGTACTTATCTGAGTTGGGAAAGGTATGGGTGTCGATCACCAGCGGGTCAAAGGCCCGTCGTCTGTCCCAAGTATATACCTTACCTAGGTATATACTTGGGACAGACGACGATGACGATGGAAATTAAAACTGCGGAAACTATTTTTTGCATATACTTGGACAAGATAAAGAAAACGTGGCCTTTTTGTATCCGAAGCTAAATTGATACGAACATACCTACATATGTTGTTCCGAAAATTGTTAGCCACACAATATATACAATCTCTTTTTTCCTAAAACTACATATTTTGAATTGACGGCTAATTATTTGAATATTTCGGGAGTACGAATGTTACCCCATCTTCCGTACAGCCCAGATTTACTTCCATGCGTTTTCTTTTCTACGGTAAAAAAACAGCTTTCTAGGCGAAAATTTAACACTGCAGAAGAGGCAGTCGAAGAATAATGGTGTTTTTTTTTTCGAAAGATATTTTTTTTATTGTCATCATGAAAGCTGGTTCACCCGAATGCATCAATGCATTGGGGTTGAACGGAAATATTTTGAAAAGATATAAATAAACTTTTTTCATATTCCAACTATTTTTCATTTCACTAACAATATTTGAAACAGTCCACGTAAGTATTTATTGAAATACGGATATCTTTACTATAACATTCATCACGATCCACTGCCTAATCAATTCAAAGAATTTGTCTCACTTTCAACCATATTTTGGCTGAGATACAACACAATTTCGAAGGACACATTTTCTACGTACCCATTTGTATGAACGTCTTTACATTTTAGTACAAAGGAACTGGTAATTAAAGGGTTCGTATGAAAGCGCCTTATTACATACGTACAATTCAATACAATAATGGATTTAGCTTTCACATTGGCAATTAGAGTAGAACAAAGAAGTATCTCAACCGCAGACAAATAATACTTTAGAAGCACTCGTCTAAATGTTTTGTGATCGCTAAGGTGCATTGAAACATTGAATATTTTTTTATCTCTACTGTGATCTACACCTATATCTTGTGGCACTAGCTCGTGTTTTCTATCTGTTTGTAATTTTATTCCTGGTGTACACAATAAATAGTTTCTATCTATCTATCTTATCTACACCGCATTTATACTTAGTTTATGTTTTTTTAGGTTTAAGTTGACTTCAAGTTGAAGTGTCAATGGGCAGGCCACAGCGCTTGAAGAACTGATAACCGTTGGGGAAGAAAGGTTCTTGAGTGGAGACCACGAACCGGAAGACGCAGCTTAGGTAGGCCTCCCACTAGATGAACCGACGACATTGTGAGAGTCGCTGGCATCTAGTGGATCACATACCATATAAAGCTGGGTACATACTGAGCCAGTATTCAGGTACATCGCATTTGCCGGTGTCACGTGCCGACCGACTTCCACTTAATTTCGGCAGGGGCGCGGTGCGGTCTGAAATTACACGTCGCCGTATTTGATAGTTCTCTGGCAAATGTCTGAGTATGGTAAAATTGTGTTGTTTATAACAAAAGTATGCATTTTAAATTATTATTCAGTTATTACTTATCATTGGAATATTTCATGATTACTAGTACTTACGTGCTGTCAAAATATTTCAATGAATACCTACTTGTTATGCGGACCCAGGAATGTCCTAAAATTGCGACCAAACCCACCGGAGGATGGGCAACATCGTCCTATTAAGTACACGATGAACGTATTGCGATCCCCAAGCCGTCTGCTAAGCGTGAGGAATATGGCAATACCCCTCTCTAAGAAAGAAACCTTTGTTCAGCAGTGAACGTTTAATGGCTGATGGTGTGTGGTGACCTATTTGTTGTTGAAACCAATAGTAAAATTTTAGAAGAATTATCTGGAGAACTGGAGCCTTACGGACAACAGCTAATTGCTGCACCTAATCCGCTCAGTTGGAAAATCACGCGACCGCAAACCGTATCTGGGCGCGATAAGGTTCACGTTCGCGTGCTTTTCCAACTGAGCAGATTAGGTGCCGCAATTAGCTGTTGTCCGTAAGGCCCCTGTTCTGAATTCTCGATGGGCACTGAAGTAATATCGGAAAGCGTAACGCATACGTATCATCAGGCAAGCAAGTTGTTAAATTTGTGTACGATTTATTACTCGTGTTTTATGGAAATCAATTATCATTATCTTCTATATTCGTATATTTTCCACATAAGTACGCGGTACATGATTCAAAATGGCGACATAAAACATTAACATAATTATTTCTTTCGGTTCACTGAGCGCTCACTGTCCCCGTATAATTTATTATCTACAAATAAAACTCGTCACCCAAAACCGAACCTTATATCTGAAGCATTAAGTGCACATATAATTTCAGCTCATTATTGTAGTTTAAACGCATTTTCATGAAAATATTTCATTACGACGTCGTAGTTACGTCAATACGAAAAACGTGCTTTTAACTGATATGCGCTGTGATGTTTACGTGAATTTCAGGTTTTGCAGAGGCGTGATTTCAGGGGAAAACCACAAACAATTTTGCTATTGAACTTGTTAATATAATGGACTGATTGATAATTGTGTAAATTCTATTAAAATTTGAAAATAGAACAAAACTTACCTATTTTGTAAAATAACTTCTTTATAGGTACTTATATCGATTATGATAAAGCGAATAAGACGCAATAAAGCATAAGTATTATAAAAGCTACTCACTAGGTGACGTCATAAAAATACGGATCGAATTGAGAACCTTCCTCCTTCTTTGAAGTCTTAAAAATGTATTATCTTTTTGGTGGGTGACGTAATAATTTGTGAGATTCTAACTAGAGTGAATAAAAAGAAACTTGCCCAGCGATAAGCTTGCTTAATCTCCACCGGTACCATGAAGACGATATACCTATGTGAATGTAGCCTGACTGTAAATGAGACTGTAGGAAGATAAAAAAATAAACACCAATTTAAGTAGTTTCCGAGTTAAATTTTGTCAAGCAGAAAGTTAACGTACTATTTAACATTACATTATCTTTGTATTTTAACCGAAAGTCGATTAAAATTATCTCTTCTTCTCGGAAAAGACGGAAAAATGAAATTATAATTATCTTTATAGTAATTAAATAAAAAAAATATTCAATCCGGGCCATTATAGTGGTTACCAACTCCGTGCTCGTTTTGGATTCTTATTAATACTTATTAGTTCGAATTCGACAAATTATGTCTTAAGCTCTAGTGCTCAAGAAAATTGTGAACGGAAGGAGTGAGCGCACGTTATTTACCTTAGTAAGACTAAAACATACATGGTCTTAACGTAGTAAGACTGACACGCGCAGTCTAACCGTAGTAAGATTGAAACGTACACACTCTTATCGTAGTAAGACTGAAACGTACACAATCTTACCTTAGTAAGACCGAAACACACGCAGTCGAACCGTAGTAAGACTGAAACACATGCAGTCTTACCGTAATAAAACTGCGCGTTACACTCCCTCCTTTCACAGTTGAAGCGGCCGATAAGTAAGACAATGCTTAAAATAATAAAGACCATGGCCCGACCATCTTGTAAGAGATGTAGATTAGCTGTAAAGTTTGTAAAATATAGTCTACCATGCCTTTAAAACTCACGAACAAAGTTCCAAACACAACTCTTGTATCAAATACATAGAGCATAATAAATCAATGAGTAACCTACCAATTTAAGGTTCAAAGTTGAACTTCACTTATCTGATAAACATAATTCGAGCGCATCGTATATCCCTATCATCGTATAAATCAGACGTCCGGTCGCCGGCCAAAATGCGCACGTATTTAATGCTAAAAATCAATAATTAAGCGTCGCATGTAATTAATACGATGTGTTTGGTGGCGCGGCTCGCATGCATTATAGAGAAGGGCTAAATGCGCTGCATTATGGAAATGACGATGATAAGCCGTTGTGCACGCTCAGCTGCCTAGATTGTGGGGCTACTCGAGTTTTAACATGAAAACGACATTAAAAAGGCCAAGGGAATGGAATCTTTATATATGTGTATGTGTATACTGAGGTCCCGCCATAAGGCCATATCGCTCAAAAAAACCGGGGGGAATGGAAGGTTCTTGAGTGGAGACCACGAATCTATGCAGCGTAGGTAAGCCTTCCACTAGATGGATCAACGGCATCATGATAGTCGCGGGTATCCAGTGAATGCAGATGGCAGGCTGTCATTCAGTGTAGAGTTCTAAAGGGGCCCTATGACCAGCAGTGGACGTCTTCTGACTGATGATGATGAAGGTCCCGCCAGAGTAAGCGATGAGAAGCTTTTGTTGTCGTAAAAAAAAAACTCGTAACTCAAGGGTTGTATCGCCGAATGTATATTTATATAAATAGACCGAAGATAGAAATAGATAAGTAACATATGTATGTTGCTTATTAGTGCAATAAAAAATATATTTAAAAACTATATTTAGTTAGTTCCAAGAGCAAGTAGCTAGCCCCGATGTCAAATTTTATAGAATGACCCAACGCCTCAGACATTTATCCATCATTCATCATCATCATCATATTTTCAGCGTATTAAATGTTCCCACTGCTGGGACTTAGGCCTTCGCTCTCAGAGAGAAAGAGAGAGAGAGAGAGAGAGAGAGAGAGAGAGAGAGAGAGAGAAAGAGGATGGAGAAGAGAATGTCGTGTCATTGAACTTTAGAGGTTCTTGGACATATCGGTTACCTCACAATGTTTTTCTTCTCCGTTTTTGAGTGATGGCATTGAAACTGCTCTCAATTTATTTAGGTACTTATTAATTAAGTCATTGTTATAGGGCCGTGGTTCGAACTCGGTGCCGTCAGATTGTAAAGCGTACATGCTGCCACTTCGCCACCATTGCTTTTTATCATAACTATCATTAATAATAATAATAATAAATCATTATCATTATCCGGAGATATAACTGATCTATACTCAGTATTGTAATTTATTATGAGTTTCATCATCATCATCATCACTTCAGCCATAAGACGTCTACTGCTGGACATAGGCCACGCTGTCATGCTGGATTATGTGTTTATCCAATTATAAAGATACTCCAATATATCTGCAACGCAATTCATCAGGGAGGGATAATCGCTAATCCTCATTAATTACCTCGCAATTTTAAATCTCATTATAGTCGTTCAAATCGGTGGGATCGATTTTTCCCTCAGTGCCCGTGGATCCGACGGAGTCGCATATGTTATCGCTAGCGCTACGGTGGCCATCATAATTTATAAAATACGTGGATTGCATATGTAGCTATTTGTAAATGCTTGTCAAAGTATAATCAGTCTGGGTGTCTTCAAGTCAAGAGTGAATCGGTTTCTTCTTGGCAAGCGTGCTCCATCGTAGACCGCATCGTCGCTTAACATCAGGCGAGATGGCGGCCAAGCGCAAGCCTACCTAATATTTAAAAAAAAACTATCCAAAAGGTCCAAATCCATTCAACCAAGTGAAGTTTTGTGGGTATAAACATACTTAAGCCTTACCGACCTCAGCGACCTTACCGATGTCGCGGTTTTACCATTGCACTAGCCGCCACCGCCTGAAAATTCATCCATGTAAAACATAGATCAGTGGAAGTCACACACTGTGCGATTCACGCGATCTTTGTTGTTTCAAATCTTCTTAATGTGGAATGAGCTACCTTTTGCGGTGTTTCCGAGAAGCTGCAACATGGGGTTCTTCAAAAGGCGAGTTAATAGAATCTTAAAGGGTCGGCAACGTAGTTGTGATGCCTTTGGTGTTACAAAAATATATAGGTGACGGTGGGTGCTTACCATCAGGCAACCTATCTGCTTGTTTGCCACCTATGCCATTAAAAACAACCTCTCACATTTATAATCTTACTGTGGCAAAGTCTCTCTTTTCATCCTAAGCTATTGAGAAATGTCATTTACTGGGTTCCTCTATTCTTCTACCAGTTTGAACCCCATTTTTTCATTACCTCTACTCTACCCATGTCTTTTAATTTTATCCATACTACTTTACCCTTATTAGGCTTAGAATAACTACTCAGAGAAGGTAGGTTTCCAAACAACGCCTTCTCAAAACGTAAGCTACAAATTCGCTTTGTAGCTTACGTTTCGATTGGTATTTTAAACGATTTAAGCAAGAAAATTAATGGATTACCTGTGGAATGTCACACCATAACTGTTATGCTGCTTTTCTGATTTGTTGTGGTACGATTTCACCGCGCAAATTGTCATAGTTTTTTTTTTTTTTTTGGAGGCATATGTTACCCCATTTGAATGGCTTACATTTTGCGAATGTACTTGGTTTCTTTGTGTAGTTATTCTAAGTTATTAGGCTTTTTACTGTTGGTTTGTTTTGGATTGAAAAAAGTACATTGAACACAATTAGACTGAATATTTTGCAGATTATAGCGTACTAGCTGCACTCAGTGGTTTCATACGCGTGGACATTCTTACAGGAATCTTAAATATTATTTTCGGAATAAAACCACACCAACTATTTCTTTGCATAAATTCACGTCGATCCGTTACTTTGTTGTAGCGTTACATATTTTCACATTTACTTTTCTTTTTACAATGAATTTGTAAATTGTAACTAGTGAATCTACTTTACTGTATACTGTATTACTGTATAAGTACCTCACAAATACCTCAAATACAAATTTCTAACCATTTTAAAAAGCGTGGGACAACACTCATTATAAAAAAATACGGTCCAAATTGAGAACCTTCCTATTTTTCTGAAGTCGATTAAAAATTATTTCGAGTTAAAAAGGTGTCATCGACAGCTCAAGCATTTAGAGGCCGACAGAAAAACGAACGTAGCTTAGCGGTTAGAGCGCTTGGGGCATAAACTCTGATAGCGTAAGTTCAAATCCTGCCCGTCCTGAAATTTTTGAACTTGTTTTAGTTTTGTAAGCCATTATTTTTAGCAGAAAATCTCAAAAATTATTGAAATTATGGTGAGCATACACGCAGTAGGCGTGCGTCCGGTTGTCCATCGCATCGCATTGGCGCAAATTAATGAGGCCGGGATATTTATTTCAGTTTCGTTCACAAATATCACTACTACCGTATAATGAGATTCGTGACAGTAGGTAAGTAAGCATAATGAAATATTTTACAATCATTATTATAGTTAAATGGACAGACGACCTAAAAGAGACCGTAGGGAAACGTGCACGCCGCTTCCAACCGGCTCTTTTGGAGATCGATGGGGAGGCTATGTCCAGCAGTGGACGTCCTATAACTGAACTGATGATGATGATGAAGATTATAGTAAAAAAAATAAGACTTATGCAAGGCAAAGAATCCCAAACTCAGGATTACTTAAAGGTGTATGCAAAATATCAGCGAAATCGGTAAGGAGGAACTTAGTCTAAATCAGCTTGCAAGATTTGACCTACATAAACTAAAAAAACATTGTAAGTTAAATGAAAGCTTGTAATATGGAAAAATATTAAAAGTAGTTGTGCGAAAGTGGTTTGGTATGATGTAGGGAAGCTGCCTGCGAGAGGTTATTAGTTAATGTTGAAATAGACGCAAGATAGCTGCTGATGATAATGATGACGACTAACTGTAGAATTACGGGAAGGGAAAATGTTTTGGTGTGGAGATAGCTTATACACTGGATTGATAAGAAATATTATTGTTATTTAAAAAAAAAAAAAACTTTACTTAAAAACTGTTTCAGAAGGATACTTTGTGAATCCGCAGAACTCTGCCAGTTTCTTATACAATAAAGTTATCTAGAAAACATTTTCTAACTTTGTTTAGTTTGGGGTCAGATGACCGTATGTACAAAAATGTCCTGAATATATAATCATATTCATATTCATTTATTTCAGCATTCAGCCGTCGGGCACAGCTGAATGATATGGAAGAGAGAAGGACAGCAATAAGTACTAAAAAATATTTTTTTTTGTTAAGTATTCGTCAATGAATCTTTTAGTATTTGCTAAATAGATTTCATTACCTATCCAAAAATACTTTTTGTATCGACATTAGGAGTAAGTAGGTACTATATTTTATTAATTTATTCCATTGCAAGTCTCAATCTAAATGTGTATTCATCAGTATTTAAATTAACAAAACAAACATGATGTATTTGTAAATTTTATTTATTTCCATCGAATTCAGCTAAGGATAATTAACAGAAATAATAGCAACGATAATCAGGCAAATACAAAATTAGTTGCTACGCAATTAATTAGTTCACAAATTTTACGTGATAAAAATAATGATATTGCGCTTATGTAAATAACAACATTGGTATTGATTTAGATTTACTTAAACTGAAAAGGTTTAGTGAAAAATCAAATAATTTAAAGGTAGAAAACAATACATACAAACATTTTCAATTCAGACTTGATTCGCATTAAACCTCTCGCATTGGGCCCTTTTGGGCATTAAACTGAAGTATGAGCCCAATAATCGTATTGCATACGTCAGAATTTTCAAAGACAAACTTAGTACTTAGTAGTATTTATAATTCGACTAGTTTTATATGAAAGTCTACACACCAAAAGGAGTTTACCTGCCAAATTTTTGTTCCGTGGTCAAAAAAGTCGAGATTTCGTGATTAGTCAGTGAGTTGTATTTTGCTTTTCACAAGAACAAAGCGATGTAGTTTGTCATTGAAAATCAATTTTCTGGTCGAAAATTCTGCTGTACTGTCCGGGCCCATTTGGGCCTAGACTGGACCCGTTGTAATATGAAATAAGCTTTATGTTGTAACTTTCGATAAGCACAATTAAACATACATAAAAAAGTAACTCAACAAAGACAAATATCTATGATATCTACAAATGGACAGACTTGACATAATTCAACAGATATCGTTACTTAAAACTAGTTTTAGTATACACCTACTCAACTTTATAATTGCACATCTATTGCACTTTACAAGATGCATTTACAACAAATTATTCACAGTTTTTATTTACACGAAAATTAAAAACATTTTTGATGTGTTCTGAGCTAAAACTGCGCGAGTATAGTACTGAGTACTAATACTCTGTTGAATATTTAGTGAAAGGGTCGAAAGGCGCGCAGTGATAGCTTAAAATATCTGTTTATTAATTTAATAAATTAAATTACTATTCGTTTTATTAATATCATAATGATTTTGGGTTTAATTCGCAGTTTGATAAAACAAGGCGGACTTTTTACTTTTCATGATTTCTTACTTTCTATCTTGCCCTACTATAAACAAAAATCGTATAATCTCAGGACGGGAGTTAACATCAAAAACATCATACTTTACACATACCCTTAAGTCATAATTACAATTATCTATTTACTTCATCGAGGTTTATTTCGTTGCTTTCAAAACCCTATCAATTGATTTATTGACAACTTCTTTCTCATGATAATCTACTGCTACTCTTTGCTAATCGCGATCATAGCCATAGCTCTAAACATCCTCTAAGACAGAAGACTATTATTAAGTCCCTGTGCATCACATTTTACTCTTATTATCACACTGTGGCAATGTCTCACATAATCAAATCGGCGAAAAGAAAGAAGTGTCACACTGATTTTAGTAGGGTCTCCACACCGCGTTGCTGTCTGGTTGAGGACCTCTTTGTCCTATATTATTCACTCGGCCATCGTCTCCTCTGTTTGCCGCTGCTGCACAAGAATTGCCACCGCCCAATAAAAGCTCTTGACCGTGATTGTGTTGCCTATGATTGTTAGTCGTCGAAGAAATCTGATCCATCATAGTTTGCAACTCGTTATGGTGATTCTGCGTCGAATGTATAGAATTCGAGTGCAGTGGATGGAAATTGTGGCTCTGATTGGCTGCCGTATACAATTGACTATATAGTAAACTTGCTGGTAGGACTGGGTATAAGGAGTTGTTGCAGTTACTGCTTCCATATGAGGTGTTTTGTGAGCCCATGAGTGATGGGAAGTTGGAGCTGTTCGTATGGTTATGCCCTATGTGCGTGGTGTTTGAGGTGAGAAGATCATCTTGCACTGGTGATTCTGGCTGTGAACTGTTGTCGCTCAGTGACCGGGGGCCGGTAGAGAGGCTGTAGTCGGTATTGTTGTTGTAACGGGGTAGTAGGCTGCCGTGATGAGACGGTGAGGAGCCTACTAACCCGGATAGCTGCTGGTCGAGGTCCACGCCCGTCGTATCAGGAAGAACTGCACAGACAAACAATCAACGTTAAGAACCTTTTCTGAAATACTTAGATTAACCATCATCATCATTTCAGCCATAAGACGGCCACTGTTGGACATAGGCCTCCCCCATCGATCTCCAAAAGGGCCGGTTGGAAGCGGCCAGCATCCAGCGTTTCCCTGCGGTCTCTTTTAGATCGTCTGTCCATCTTGTGGGTGGACGTCCTACGCTGCGTTTACCGGTCCGTGGTCTCCATTCCAGATTCTTTCAGCCCTTTCGGCTTACTAAATACTTAGATACTTAATACATCGATTCACTAAACAAGAATTACATGAAGTAAATTGAGTGGCTAAAAGTCACAGAAGAAGGCCGAAATATTGCAGTAGTGAGACTACAATCATCGTTACAGGCAATTTTTTTTTTAATCTATTCGATCCCATTGCTCAGCAACGGTCTCCCTCATTTACTCCCATTTTTAAGATTACTAGCTCTGACCATTCACAACTAAAAATATTACCATGCAAAGATTAAATGATGTTTGTTATTCTATTACGTTTCTCATTGGTCATTTCTTTCATTTCGTCAATTCTTTATATTACCAGTTTCTGTACATCAAACCTGCCAGGAAATGTGTTAATTCCTAGACCAAGTCTAAACATTTACCTGATACTTTCTCGTTTGATACGTTTCGTTACCTACGTTCAGGTTAAATGTTTACATCGAAACAATGTTCCATTCCGGCTACCAGACAACTACTCATTAAACCAGGGTGAAATTAAATCTACCAACAGTTTTACGACTTACATCCTCCTCGATATTGTTGCTATAGATAAACGCACAGCAAGCGATGCAAGGCTAAAATATGTCTAAGCGATATAACAAGAATTGACTGAACTAGAGGTCATTCTGATTTACATCAGTTGAAAAAAGTAAAATAATAAGTCAATGGCGAAGGACCTGGCAAGGGGCACCTATTTGTGGATACGGCTAAATGAAAAGCGTTATTATCTAAAAGATTGCTAACGTTTTTGGATGGTAAAGTATGCAACCAAAGCCCCGATTCCCAACGAGTGATAGCAAATAAGCAAGCGCGCTCTGTAGAAGAACTTGAAAATTTTGTCAGGTTTTAAATGTCTAACCCACAAAACGGGCCGTTCTACTGTTTCTGAGAGCGTTCCCAAAAAAACTTTTTGCCAATTGACTGAAAATACCATCACTCGGTATTTCTATCTCTATCTCTTCTCTTCTCTACATAGTATAAATTGAAGTCGTTTTCACGCGTCTGTCTGTCTGTCTGTATGTCTGTATGGCCACTAACTCCTCCTAAACCACGCAACGGACTTTGATGCGGTTTTCACCATCAGTTAGATACATTTTCACGGAAGGTTTATATATATAACTAGCGACCCGCCCCGGCTTCGCACGTAAATTACACCCGTGCGAAGCCGGGCGGGCGGGTCGCTAGTAATGTATGATTTCAAGTACAAGTTGCAATATTATAATGGCAATACTAATGGCGTAAAAAACCGCATCGCATCGCATTCTCTTTGTAGGACAACTCGTCGCTCAACGACCGGACATCAACCGACACTCATTATAATTTACAGCGCTCGGACGCGTCCGATACAGCGATGAATTTATTGCCGATGCGAGCCCAAAATACCATACTATAGCCATGTTATAACAACACTGAAATGATGTCGTTTAACTATAGATTGAAACCGTGGCAGGAGTCAAGACAAAGGAAACGAAAACAGATCTGCATTTGGCGTATTTGAATCACTAGTATACTAAAATCAAAGAGGAAACAAAGTTTGTTTCGACTAAAAGAACGAAAAACTACACATAAACTTGAACACAAAAACGACCACAAGAATTAATCTAAAGATAAAGCTGTAAAAGCAACATGTAGACTAGGTCGGACAAACGACAAACGTTTAGCCATTTCGTAAACTTTCGATGACCCAAATTAATTATTTATAAATTAAAAAAATATATAAAACTACAAATTAACTCAAGTTATTGACGATACATACATAACAATTTTTCGTCTCCCATAGGCTATGGGGGTCCCCCAATTTTTCGTCCCCCATAGGCTATGGGGGACAAAAATAGGCCAATAGTCCATTATCTATTGCTCCCGTAGAAAACGCACAACCACGAGCCTAAGATTTGACGATGGCACGCAAGTAATAACTAGATCGCCAAGGTTCGTTAAAAGTGACATGCGACCCTGATGCACCCGTATCCATGAATAAACGCAGTTAAGAAAAAGAAGGTGACGAAGAAGTTACCAGTATTGTTAGCTGTGAAGTCCTGCGTAGGCGCCTGTTCTGACACGGATGTACCGAAGCCAAGCGCGGGAGGGTTGAACTGCGTCGCGGCTGGCGCAGCGCAAGAAGGCAGGTACGCTGGGTATGCGCCCGCACCGCCGTACCCCCAGTGCGAGTTGCTCGAACTAAGCCCAAATTGGCTCATATCTGTAGGAAATTAATTTAATAAGAATTTAAGATAAAACGCTATGCTTGGCTTGGTGCAGTTTGTGGCAGACCTAACAAAATAGCACCTTTTCGTTATCTTAGTCACCTTTAATAGAAGCAGGAGTCAGCATATCAGGTTAATTGCAGAAGTTGAGGTACCTCTTAGCCCTGTAGTAAAACCTCCCATGGTTAACCACATTAAGAAGATTGAGTGAGACTACTTCTTTTATAACGGATTTTAAGATTTTTATCTTCCAAAGCAGATTGAAATAAATCTCTCACGCACCTATCTTACTAAAGATCGCTAACATAGGTCTGACACGGTCGCGTCTTTTTCTTTTTTTGGACCAAATATTATTTGTCAACTCGTATCAAAATCAGAGTGAAACGGTTAGTAATCGAAAACAATACTCGTGGCAGCGTCCACTTATAAAGATGTCGAGTGGTAGCAATAGCCGTCCACGCTTTGCGTACACTTTATTTTTTCAGTGTATTTCCGGCTTTTATTTGTCGGTATCGCAGTTCCGTTTTTGGCCTGCGAACGGAGGCGGTTTTTATACGATATGCGCGTGCCCGAAGCGTCGATTTGTGAATGTTTTTATTTTTTTTCCGTGCCGCATGAGTTGTTTTGGGTTAGTCGTGGATTTAGCCGGGTTCGGTGCATGCTTGTTCGATTGCGTCCGGACTCCGCAGTCAGTTCACTTCTTTTTTTGTAGAGGGCTGATTGAATCCGCGCTTTAGTGAACGTAGTTTAGCGTCGCCGCACGGGTTGGTGACTCATTCACTTTTGAACTAACCGTTCCGTTCGTGCAGATTTAGATTTTTGGTTTGCGGTCATTTCATTCTCTTTAAACGGATTTCTTTTTAAACGATTTGATTCTTTATGTTACTGAATTTGATTTATAAAGCGATTTGCCTTTGCTATGCCTATGCCACGCGATGTTGACATAATTATTCAAGCAGAGATTTTTCTCTAATTTTTATGAATTGAGAGTAGTGTCTGCTTCTGTAGCCTGCCTATTTTATCCTTGCAATTGTAAAAGTGTATAGTAAACATCGTAAATATCAAGTGGCAAAGAACGGCAAGTTGCCCTGGCAAATAAGCACCTAAATACTGTTCCAGCAGCATCATCTGAGAGCCAAATCCTATTCAAAACTAGGTCATGTTTACTTTCTGTGACTATATCACCACTTAAGAGCCTCGGTCAACCCACAGTCGAGGTATCGTTTTCGCACATTTTTAAAGATAAATAAGCATAAAGTTGTAAAATCTGATCAAAAAATCTCAAAAAAAATCTACTTTTCCATGCATTTTGTTAAGGGTCAATGACCGTTTTCGGAACAGCTGATATTATTATCGCGATCTCAAGATTGGTCCCATAGTAATAAATATAGATAATTATGAGTACAAAGACCTCCGTTTGACTTAAGCACAGTCTTTGTTTACTAGTACAGTCTATATGCGTAGTCCTGTATAACTGTGTTTAGCCTTAGAATGCACCGATATGCACAGCTGGATAACGTAGTAGGAATAAAGGGGTACTTACTTTGACACGTAGTAATGGGAGGCATTCTGAACCCCCCGAGCGGGTCAGGCGGGAAGGGGAACGGCCGCTGACCAAACGCGAAGTGGAACTGCTGCTGCTGCCCTAGGAGAGACAACACTACATCAGTACGATACTAGCTGCCCTTCGGTACTTCTAATTGTTTTTAAAATATTACACAGATTAACGGGCGGTTATCTGTTAACAAATTAACAAAACGCTCCCTCAGCCCCCGCCAAGTTATAGCGACGATGTATTTTGCCATGCTAGAGGCAGGATGCCCGCGGGGGGAATGCAACGACAAAAACGAGCATAAGTCCGACCTCGATGACGCCTGGCGCGGTACTGAACGCGGCGCGCCAAAATTCTCGCGTCCTTTTTACGCTTTTAATTTCACTAAAAAACGACACTATTAACTATCAAAAATCGATCCAAATATTTTTTTTTTGAATAAAATTGCCTTTCAGTACATGCAATTTCCAGGTTGTTATGAGCTTTCATTAGAGCATAAAATAAAAAAAAAAACTAAGTCGACTTTGTTTCAGTTTTTTTTTTGATCGAGGTAAGTTTATTCTGTCGTGTTTTGAACCAAATCATAAAATCTAACACAGATGTATCTGTGACATATATTTTTTTCCAACTCAAATATTGTAATTTAACTGAATAAAATTGATTTAAAACCGTCAAATTTGGTCCGTCATTGGTATATGAGGCTCTTAATAACATTCATCTATGAAGAACATTTGTAATCGTAAGACTATGGGCCAGAATACCAGGTGCAGCGACCTCGTTGTGCATTTAATGTGTCTTTTTTTCTCCTGCAGTAGAAAAGGATGGTAATATAAGGTCGTGTAGCTCCGATGCACATTTTGCGAAAAGAATCCTTTAGAAAAACAGACTAGCTACTTGACAGCAGTATTCATAATCATCGTCATTTCAGCCTATCATATTCCCACTGCTGAGCCTTTCTCAGAGAGAGAGAGAGATAATATGGGCCCTAACCCTAATCCACCATGCTGGCAATATATGCTGGTGAAAGTTATATCTTTCAACTTTTGAGGTTCTTGGTGATGTTCGGTTTCGATGTCATCGAAACTACTGCACATACGTGATTTAAATACTAAAAAAGTCATTAGTGCAGTGCAGGGCCGAGGGTCTAATCAAGTGCCGTCAGATTGTAAAGCGCACATGCTACTGCTCGACCACCAGCGCTTTACGGCGGTATTCCAGACTAAGAATTACTCTATTATTATTACACACTAACTACTATACTACGCTCCTATTAGATTTTCCTCGTCGGACTGTTAGATAAAAATAAAGAGGCCCTCCCCCAACGTAGGCATTGAAACATTAAATCTAACCGCAGTCTCCAAATAGAGAGTCCTTTAACAGAACGGGTTGTCGGATTCGTACCTGCGCTAATTTCTAACATTTCAAACATGTGCTCGGGGAGTGTCGCGCGAGTGTCGATGAATTATCGAGTATCTCGGGACAAATCGAAGGGTGTCGGCAGAAACGGTGCGTTCGTACTGAATATTAACTTACTGCTGATTGCATTTTAGGGGCGTCGAACTTGAAGGATTGGTTTATCTGGGGGGTTAGACAAGACCCATTTGCTGTTAGCGTTAACACCTGCGGAAAGATGAAATTATATGTAAATGGCATTGACAATGACATTAGCTTGAGAGATGTTATCTCAAGCTAATGTTATTTTCATACAATGTCATGTTTCCGCAGGCGTTAACGATAACAGAAAGTGGGCCTTGTCTAACCCCCCAGATAAACCAATCCTGTTACCACTGTTATGTTCCGTTGAATAATACCGACAAGAAATGACTTGCAAAATCTCCATTATCAATTGACATCTTTACATTGAAGTTTGTAGGTCAGTAAGCTAAAGTATTACTTTTAGACCTTATCCCTCCATCCCGGTTTTACCACTGAACCGGCCGCCTTCGTCAGAAATGTCATCCACATATTATAAGATACGTGAAAGTCTCCCACTGCTCGATTTAATCCAATGTTTCTGCCACGTAACTGTAAGTTGTGGAATGTTTTACCACCTTCGGTTTTTCCTCCGAAGTATAATTTGGACTGCTTCAAACGGGGAGTGAATAGAGTCCTCAAAGGTAGACAACGCACTGACAATGCCTTTGGTATTGGTAGGTGTCTGTAGGTGGCGGTGACCACTCATGAGGTGGTCCGTCGCCACTTATTCTATAAAAAAAACTGTGTGCGATCCAGTTTTTAATATCATCCAGCCATTTATGTCTCTGTCGTTCCAGGCTTCACTTCCCCAGTATAAACCAATTGCGATATTAGGGTAAAAAATAATAGTTTTAAGTCAGCTGCGCTCCGCTGTTTCACCGGCGTGGACTTTTCCTTCTGAACCGTAAATTTATTGGTATAAAAAGTACCCCGTCTCCAAGTCATGTCTCCTGCCCTCCAACAAAAAAATGGCATAAAACACGTCAATCCGCCCATTCAATTTTACGTGAAAAAAAGTCAAACAGACAAACACACATTCGTATGTATAATTTTAGTAGAAAGTAGAAACCGAATGTTTGTGTGTGTTTTAATATATTTGTTCCCCACCTAACTACGTAAGGCTAAACTTATTTGCTGCCGCCGTATAATAGTTTGCTTGAGCATTTGCATTGTCTTTACACCTTCAACGGTATATACAGTCCAACTGTTTCTGTGGTGTGTGTTAGCTTGTATTTTGTTTAGTTATAAAAGACATTGACGATTACTTTCTAAATTATTAATTTACAATATTTGTCTCAATAATCATTTATCATTGTCAGTCAATTAACAATTTACCGCAATGTATTTTCTTTTTACTGAAAAAAAAAACTATCATGATTATGTAAAAAATAAAATAAAAATACACGTATTTCAGTAAATTCAAGTTTAATGAAAAAAAAAGTTTTTCCACTTTGGTCTATATCATTATCATCATAATCATCATAATCAGCCTTTTAGCAGTTCACTGCTGGACTTTTAGCCTACCCCCGAAAGGGTGATAAGGCCATATCTACCACACTGGCACAGTTGCGGGTTGATGGATTCACATACTCCATTGAATTTCTTCTCCGTACGTATACAGGTTTCAGAAAGCCAGTGGTATGAAAATCTGTACATAAACTCCAAAAAGCTCATTGGTACGGGCCCGGGGTTTGAACCTTCGACCTCAGGCTTTCAAGTCTAGCGATCTCTCAAATAGGCTACCATGGCTACATCATACTAATATAATAAATGCGAAAGTGTGTTTGTTTGTTGGTTTGTTTGTTCCTCTTTCACGCTGCAACGGAACTACGGATCTACCTGATTTTTTGCATGGGTATAGTTCAAGAGCCAGAGAGTGACATAGGCTACTTTTCATCATCATCATCACCATCACCATTTTTCATCACTACGCGGGTGAATCCGCGGGGCGCAGCTAGTGGTTTATATTTATAGCATAACAAAATAAGAAATTCTGTTGCGAATTGGTATGGTTCATATTATACCAAATTGGTATGGTGATGCGGTAAAGGGTTAAGTTAGACAGGTTTCAATCTATGACGGTTGGGGCTATACATATACATACGTTCATAATAGGCAAGTATCTGGTCCTTGATTAGTGTAGATTGGCTTGCAACGCAATTCGGAAGTGCTGAGTCGCGAGTACTGAATAGAGAATCAGGGGTGTTCATTTGTGAATGTGTGCATCTATTTTAGGGTTATGTAACTACTATAATTGAGATGTCATAATCGCATTCTGTTTTGAATAATGTGCACCCAGTCAATGGTGTACAAACTGCAATCTTATGTAATGTAGTTTTTTACTGTATGATTATTATTGATATATATATCTTCTATATCTATATACGTCATATATCGTCGGCTTTCCGCGTCTGACTGTCTGACTGTCTGTATAACCGCTAACTCGTCCTAAACCAAGCAACGGATTTTGATGCGGTTTTCACCATAAGTTAGAGAATTTTTCTCGAAAGGTTTATATACATAACTAGCTTCGCATGTAAATTACACCCTAACGAAGCCGGGGCGGGTCACTAGTATCTATTTAAAACAAATTCGGGTTTGTTACACCATTTATAACTCAAGAACGACAGGACCAATTTTCATGATCTTTGATTTGTTGGATTTCTCTCCACCTCGAAGTTTCTGAGAATTATTCATATTTTTCTCTAGTTTTACCTAAAAAATTCAGTAAAATATAGAAAACAGCGATTTTACAATCAAAAATTAATTAATATCTAGTATTTGGTAAAATAGTTAATAATTACCCGGCCTAGCTAGGACAAGAAAATTGTTTGAAATTTTAATTTCTCGCCATTTGTGAAACGTACCACATTAACTAGTAAGTTCTATTATATAGAAACATAAAGAGACCTCTAACTAACAAAGTTTCGCTTGGTAAAGAGCTCTAAGTAGATAATACTCGACTGTACCAACCTATTTCAAATGATGCGTCTAAAGAACCTCTACTATGCAATCTTAAAACCCTGCACTTAAAATCGATCGACACCCGATGCTCTTAAACAAAAAGCATTCTCAGGCGAACTAAACTCCGTCTGGACGCACGCACACATGGACAGCTAACTATTACAAAATACTTGGCATAATAAATCTAACTAGACCGGACGGCACCCCTTGGTAATCCTTTAATCAGGTCCACACGGGTACAGTAGCCCTTGCCCGCACAAGTCCGCACAACGCACCCTATTTTTCCCTCCATTCAACCCCCAACCCCCCCTACTTCCCCTCGAACGGTGCAAATGACAGTTTCTAATTCCAACTTGCCATGAAAGTGTGTAATTGTTGCGCCGTTGATTTATACACTCGAACCTTTTGCGCGGGAATTGAGCATGTGTGCTCCGTAGGGTTGCTATACCTGTTTTGTGATCAGATTTTGATGGAGGTTTCATTGTATGCTGTGATTTAAGAGTTCATGCTTTGTGCGTTACATGTCTCTCGAATCTCTATCTTCAAAAAATTATGAATGTAAGAATTAATGCAAAAGATCGCTGTTAGCGATAAGGCCGCCAGTTATTTCACTAGTTTTTAAGCCTTTCTTAGCATGTATTATTTATGTTGTTAAAAATAAAGAATATAATCTTTCTATTTCTTTCCATTAGTTAGTCTGCTTGATTGTCGGCTATGGCATAAAAAGGGTAATTATTTGCTCTCGTTATTTTTGACTACGGTGGAATTTTATCGATTGTAAATCTACCTAGTATATACTAGATTTGGAGGTCAGACTATGCATGTTTTTTTTTGTAAATTGAATGTGTTTATATCGTGTGATTTTCACTGAAAAGCTGCTTGCGAATAATCGCTTCACGAAAGTTAGCAACATTTAGTATGTTTCAAACAAAATGTAAAATTTATATTCGCGTTATAAAAGCTAGAGTAGATAGGTAGATATATTGTTAAAATTAACTTTTTTCTCAGTCTTGGTTTTTTACCAGTATCAGTGCCATCCCTGCAGGTTTGGTGGGGTCACCAAAGCGTGTGTTGGGTGCGTCGGGAATCCAATTGTACGTCGATGTGTGCGTCTACATTTGTCAATTGGCGCAGCAGCCGATGAGTGCAATCGTTTATGCATTTTCTAATTATTTAAACCTATGCTACTGTTTGTTATAGATTATAATTTTTACAAGCTTTTATTTAACTTGCTGTGTATGTATGTAACTATGTTTGTTCGGGTGGAATCTTGCAACTCAATTTTGAAGCGGATATCTTCAACCGATTGAGCTGAAATTTGGCATATACTTAAGTAATTTTGCAACCGAAAGACGCAGCGTAGGTAGGCCTCCCACTAGATGGACCGACGACATTGTGAGAGTCACGGGCATTCAGTGGATGCAAAAGGCAGGCTGTCGTTCAGTGTGGCGGTTAAAGGGGGAGGCCTATGTTTAGCAGTGGACGTCTTCTGGCTGATGATGATATGGATGATGTAATTTCGGTGATGCATTCGATGCAATGCAATGTTATGGTACTTTCGAGCTGGTCTGATGATGGAGACAGAAGGTGGCCATAGGAACTCCTAAATGAAACGACGTAACCCCGTCGAGTTTGGGTTCATTGGATTTATCTTCCCAAGCACTTTGGTCCTAGATGATAAATACGGCGGACGCCCCACGATGATGGACAAAATGTTCACATCATGATATGGGCATCAAATGAAAGGGTTACCTGAGAAGAATACGAAAAGTAGAGAGGTTGAATATTCTACAGGAAGAGCGTAAATAGCCCCTTCTGCTTTCTATTGGAAACGGCAGAGGATTGAATTATGTCTCGTGCCGTGAAGAATGTTAATAATGTAGGATTCATGCTTAGATTATCTCCTATACGATGTCTGGTTTATTATTGTGTAAACATAGTAGGTTTGATAGATAATATACGTTCGAATCAGATACTCTCGCTTTTCTCTATAACTCTACATATTATCAAAATATCTATCTACATAGGATTATTATTTGGATTGACATAAAAGATACGGGGTATCCAACTTAAAAAAAACGTTTATTTCTGATAGTTAAATTAAACTCGTAAAAAGACAAGTTATACTACAAGTCAAAAACATTATTTAAATTCAAATCAAAGGTCTTATGTCATGTCTACATGAAGTATTGTTGTGCTATTATGTCTTCTGTGGTACTCCTAGTCTGTGGAATGCGCTGCCTGAATGGGTGTTCTCCGATAGTTACAATCTGGGTGTCTTCAAATCCCGAGGTAATCGGTTTCTTCAGGGAAGCGTGCTCCATGGTAGACCACATCATTGCTTAACATCAGGCGAGTTGACAGTCAAACGCAAACCCATTAATGTTTTTTATTTCTTTAAATGTATATTATTTTTTGTGCCAACAACAAAGGGTTTATGTTACAGAGCAAATGGAAACTTTCGCTGTTCTAACAGAGCAAGTTCCCATTTTAAGCTAGACAGATTTACCATCGTCTTTAACTTTAAGTATGGTAAAATCAGGTGTATTAGGCTAGATGAGCCTAAACAATTGAGTAGAAAAATCAAAGTTAGCTTAAAGGTTTTTAGCGTCTTCACAGTAGATTCAGATCTCAAATCAGACCAACAAGGGAGATATGCCACAGTACAATTATTGTTCGTGTTCAAATGTCTCCATGTTTTACCCACGCTCTTCAGTATACTGCTTAATGAAAAAACTATAAGTAAGTACACGTAATATTTTTTTACGCACACTAATAAAATTGCAACGACACCAATGAACTAACATTCCACATAGATAAAAGGGCGCCAAAGTCGTCTACAGAGTGAGTTTGACTAAATTAATCAAGGCTAGGCCTAGGCCTGATACGAGGCTACTAAAAACCTTCAGGCTCGGTATGGTAACAGTTGGGGCTCTGACCATCCACATAAGCGTGCCCAGGGAGAGAACGACAACGTTGTGTGTCCAACTTTGTCGTGGGCGGAGGGATTGAGACAACACGGTTGTCTCGGAAGGTGCCGTAGCAAAAGAAAAAGAAGGCCTGATGCATACGTACCCGCCACGCCATCTACCATATCTCCCTTGTTTGATCTGAGATCTGTGTATAGGTATACCTACCTATACAAGAAAAGTAGCATACAGGGTTGTACAAGGCTAGGTTAGTGTAATTTATATTTTCTTCATATCGTTAGTGATATGAGGGACAGGCCAGATCTGGTCCATAAACTGCTTATTACCAACAGTACTGACCCTTTCCCTATTTTTACCGGCCGGGTGGGTGGCTCGTTTTACCGCCACCGCTGGCAGCCAGTAGCCGCCTACAATTTAATATTCATCGTTAACGATGTTTTTCCTAAGGCAGCTATTTTGGGTGCGCGAGCGCAGACCACCCGCGCTTGGCGCTTGCCAGGGCATTGTTTACAAGGATGCGCTGTTTATTGGATAACTTGGACTAGGATATTGATGTATGATACATTGTTTGAGGTAGATGAACTGTGGGATACTGTAGGTAGTTTACTAGTTTTGTTTTTACTAGTAGACATTTTGATTCGTCTCTATATCAATATAAAATAAATCATATAATACAATAAAAGCGCTCGAACAAAATAAAATGTTGTTCGCTTGAGCGCTTACTAATTTTAAATTCAGTTTTATGTATTGATAATTACAGTGTAAACTCTATATAGCGATACTTAAGTAATTGCGCATTTTATGGCATTATAGAGAATGGTCGTTATTTAACGACCATTCCACCATGGACCATGGATGGTCCATTTGACCATGGTTGTTTTTTTGATTTTTCTTCTCTCTTCATTTGGAGAGAGAAGAAAAATCAATATTATTCTACTATTATAATAATCATATATTTTAGTAAATACATAATTCAAAAATGTTTTTTTTTTATAGAGTGTATCATTGTATGGGCAACAAAGTAAACCAACCAAAGTGTAGTAATTTTGACGTTGGGAGTTTGTTGTTAAATCGAGTGTCGTATATAGAGTTTACACTGTATATGAAATTACCCTCAACGGCGCACGCTCATCACTCACTTCGTTTTTCTGTCGTTTCGTTATCCCAGCACATCAAGCACATAACCCATACTTGTCTTACCTACAAGTAGGTATATTACCTATTCCTATCGATTCAAGTATACCCATGTTAACATGCGTCGTAACTTACTAGAATTAAATAATTTATCGTCTCGGGCTTCGCATAATAAATCAATATGCAGGGCATGCACACACGGCGTGGGGGGAGACCCCACCACCACCCCCAGCCCTTTCTTGACTAATTAATTAAACAACCGATTCATTACAGCAGCCTCCTTTGTGCCCTCACATTCGTCTAGTGAGCTAAAAGTACAGATAGCAGAAAAACCAAACGATTTATAAGTACGTCTGCACTTTTTTAACAATCTTTTTCTTCCAAAATATATAAATAATTAAAACATTTTTTTTACAAGGAAACTAGTGAGCAGGAGAACTGTGCTTTAGTTTGTCGTAATCGTTAAACTAAGAAGGTACAAGTATTGCAAGATACGGTTTGTAACTTGTACCTTGTATGACGTCGTCGTGGAAGAAAGTTTTTTTTTTTATAGTAGATAGGCTTGCCTTTGACCGCCAACTCGCCTGATATAAAGCGACGATGTGGTCTACGATGCAGTACGCTTGCCTAGAAGAAATCGATTCACTCGTGATTTGAAGACACCCTGATTGTAACTACCGGGGAACGCCCATTCAGGCAGCATTTTATCTAAACATAACTAAAATTATCAAACAATATTTTTGTTTATTCTGGTTAAGTAATTCGTGACTAAATAAAACTAGGTACGTGTACATGCACAGTTTTAGCTTATACATAGGTGTCATCTATAGTATCCAATCACTATCACGCGAATGTAAAAGCAACCCCAATTTTCTATTTACATTAAGCAACTGTACAGTGAAAATGCGCCATATTACATTTATGGTAAGTAATTTCGACCGCGAGCTTTGGTTGTAATGTGTGTATGTGAAAGTATACATGCCCCAAGTTTCCCTCGCTGCCCTGTTTTTTTGCCCCCGGCGATAAAAGAGGTGTGTTTTAAGTTTAACGTGTGTACCTATGTATCTGTGTGTCTGTCTGTGGCATCGTAGCTCGCAAACAGCTGAACCGATTTTGATTAAGTTTTTTTGTTTGTTTGAAAGGTGACTTTATCAAGATTCTTTTTATGCTATGATTCATGAAAATCGTTTCAGCCGTTTGAAGATTAATTGCTCTTTTATTAGAGTTAAAAAAATACCTGTTTCCTAAGTTGTTTGCCGAGAGGAATATAAATCTTAGTGAAACGTGACATGAAATTAGAATTCACGAGAATGGGCATAGCTATCTATGGACGGTACGAAGGTATGGTATTCATCTATACTAATATTATAAAGAGGAAAGATTTGTTTGTTTGTTTGTTTATTTGCATTGAATAAGCTCCAAAACTACTGAACCGATTTGAAAAATTATTTCACTGTTGGGAAGCTACACTATCCCCGGGTAACATAGGCTATATTATATTTTCAAAAAAAATAGGGATCCTTACTAAAACTCCAATAATGTAACCCAAAGTGTAAAAAAATAAGATTTACAATTTTAACTTTCGTCAGGTCAGCTAGTTTTATTATATAAATAAATATGGATAATCTCTGGTAACAGCAGATCACAGCTAGTCGAACTAAAAAAAAATTGTAGCATTTATTTTATTTTTTAACCTACCCTAGTTTGTTGCTGACGTTACTTAACCCTTCAACCTCCCTGAAAGGCCGGCACTATCCCGCGGCGCGCAATTATTTTAATTTCTTCCGCGCCACGGATTGATCGAGCGTTAGGTGAGAGCCGACACGTAATGAGGACGAGATGGGAACGGGACGGGGCTGGGACGAGACGGGACTGCGCCATTTGTTATTGTCAATGTGGCCGTCGCTAACTATTCAAATTGTTTTGTTTTGTTTACCGTACGTTTGCAAATATCCCAGGGTAAGATTAGGTTGTATTGATATTTGTTTATATATAGCTTTTACATTAAAAAAAAATTAAACAACTTTACGGGAGTGCACTAAAAGGGAAGTTCACTACCTTATTTTTCCACCCTCAGATGGTTAACCTTTACTGTTTTTGAGCGATGGCATCGATACAGCACAGTCGCACATATTTATATTATACTATAATAATATTAGTATCAAGGACATTATACATATCCTAAAGATTAGTATAGACTAGATGACCCGACAGACGTTGTTCTGTCTCAGAACTGTCAAACGCGCGTAGTTAAAATCGTGTAAACTTTCTGAAATTTTCGAATTTTCTTATTTATTTTTTTCGTAAAAACCTTCTATAAAGAATTAGAAAACCTAAAATCAGTAAAGTCGTTCTCAAGTTATGGCGTAACCAATGTAAATATGGATTAATTTTTTATACATATAGATGAGTACTAATTAAGTCATTGGTGCAGTACCAAGGATCGAACCGGGAGCCGTCGGATGGCAGCCCTCTAAAAATAATTATTTATGTGTAAAAACAAAGCTTTGCGATAAATATGTATAATAAGCTGATGTTGTTTTTAAGAATAGTTATTTGTATGAACCGAACGCCCTTTTAATCGTATTTTAAAACATTTACATACATTAAGGCTTGTCATGTTACGGTTGTTAAAGGAATCCGTCAACCCTCCATATTTTCACGGCTCGTAAACATGAAAAGGCAAAGCATCAGTTTTCTCGCAAATTATTAATAAATTACCACCATTAGGGCGGTGTTTTCGAATGTTTTGCGGTTTGCTTTGTTTGTTGTGAAGTGTTCTAAATAACCTTTCATGTTTGGAGGACGGAATGCGAATAGTTGCTGATTTGGGTGAAGTTCGTTAATGTTTGATAACAACTAGTTTTAAACTTTCAAAGCTAATTTAAGTGGATTTAATCTTAAAATAATATATAAATATAAATGTATATTTCCTATGGACTCCAATACGGCTGGACTAATTTTGACGGGACTTTCACTGGCAGATAACTGATGCTATGTGAATAATCCCTGCGGGTGAAACTACAGGATGCAGCTAGTAATATATAAATTGGCTAGGACGTTCAGTCAAATCTATCATAAAATGCACGATCCATTAAAACAAGGTCTGACATTCCGGGAATGACACATGCCTACGTCACTGTCCAGATGCCATTTCATTGTAACAAACACTGAAATTGGGAAACAAATCTCTTACAAATCGTTGACCCATCTAGTGGGAGGCATACCAACGCTGCGTCTTCCAGTTTGTAGTCTCCATTCTAGAACGTTTCTTCCTCATGGGTTATTGGTTCTTCAAGCGACTTGGCCTGCCCATTGCCACTTCGACTTGCAAATTTTAAGCCTGAACATGAATCTAGAGAATTATTGTGAACTGCCAAGTTCATACTAACTAGTTTTAGAGCGAGGCTCCCTGGGTCCGTCGACGGTGACTTTTATCGCCTTGTTGTAGGTGGTCACTTGCGGTGGCGTCGTTGACACGGTGATCGTCAAGGTAAACGACTTGCCTGAAACAAACGAGACATGTATCAACATTTTTTAATCTGTGGAGATATGGCTTGAGAAATGGCTTCAGTCAAGCAGGTGGTACTAGCCATTCTTTGACAATGTACAATATGTACATATCAAAGTAGCCAACCATTTTCTAATTTTTTTTTTTAAATTAGATAGTATCTCGTATTTTCCTTCCTACCTGTGACCACGGAAAGAAAAGTAGAATAATGTAAAATACACGCGTTAAACCTGTAAAAAGTGTTTCCGTATACGTGAATAAAATTCCCATTTCCAAATTCCCATAACAAAACGTATACATAAATATTTTTTGTTTAGTTTGATTAAATAAAAGGGCGGTTTGACGAAACATAAAATTGAAAGTTTTTCCCGGAAAATTTGAAAATTCAGGAAAATGTAGTGTTTTTTTTTCTATTAGGATTTGAACAGGCAGGACAATGGTTTTTAAGTCAGCTAGTCATTTATAAAATCGTCGATAAAGTAATAATTTCCACGAGAATTTTATTTAAACAAACTTTTCACTACGAGTGAACGTAAGCAATAAATTCAATCTGTGGTCGTTCTCTTTCGGCGGCACCCAGTTTTTGTAGTTCGATTTTGATCACTTGTTCGAAAAGTTAAATATTTATAGCCAGCTCCATTTCAATTTGTGTTCCGGATGAAATTTGTTCAGATACGCGAGCTATCCGCAACGAAAATAATTGTCAATCAAAAACCCATCCGATTTTTGTATAAAGCAAAAAAATATAGGAACCATGTACCTCAGCATTACTTCATTTGATCGTCATAAAACGATACAAACGACTGCCTTTAAGACAATACAAACGCCTGTTTGTATAAAAAAATACAAGTATAATTAAATAAAAAATTAAGAGCCTAACTGTAAAATCCAGTTATAGAAGAGGTTTGCTAATAATTGACAAACCCAACACAGGGTTCAACTTAAAAGTTTGATTTCACGCACATGGAAATTCGCATAGAACTCAAAAAAAATATCCGTGACAACCAGTATCAGACAAATACAAAATAACAATCTGTGTTAATGTAACTTTCTCTCTCTAACTATCTCTATGTAAAAAAATCACGTCAATTTATTGCTTTGTTGCTGCGTGAAAGATGAGCAAACAAATAAACTAATATCTCAACAAACAAACACAATTTCGTAGTTGTAATATATTATTATTATAGCAAAAGACACCTCATTTCTCAAAATCAGCCAAAGCCAAGGCAGCAGGAGTTAATAGTATAGGAACATATAAGCGTACATACTAACATACAGTCCAAAACATTGCTTTCCTTCTTGGGCAGTCAGGTAAAAACAAATACTCGAAACGAATCGTTAGAATACGAGCAATGTAAAAGAGCAGCTCGGCCGCAACACATCAAGGCGCGTCACAAACAGCAGGCCAGCCACTTTATCACGACGTTACATTGCCAATAAAAAAAACATTTCCATCTGCGGAAAAACCACAGTTAATATTAAATGACCGTCCGTCAAAGCTGTATTGTAGAGCGCTTTGGCGGCCGCTCTCACTGCGGGAAGCGGCCAATACCGATTTTGTGATTTTTCCTCCCTCCCAGCTCCCCACACGTAGGGGGGTTGCGGGAGAGTGACATGTAAGCTTTAATGGGTCCGGAGCGGCATGCCGCCGGCTACACCCGAAAAAACTGAAAAAAAGCCTCATTCATACGTGATTTCATGTGTAGGCTACTTTCTGCGGGCTTGGCGGTAAGGCTCGTTAAAAATGGAGCTGGTACACGCAGCCAGCTTGTTGCGGACGATCGGTGTTTATTAACGCGAGTGGAGCATGCAGGTTCGATACAAGTGTTTACGGGTTAGGGCTCCAATTTGTAATCATTTCGTGTATGGTTATCGTGTTGGTGTACTCTTAGCGGTACAATGACGCATCGTGGAAGCGTAATGAAACATGTGTAAAGGTTTTACGATAAGCTGCATGTTTTGACATTCCAAAAATACTTTAAGCAACTCTTATCAACGTTACTTCTAAAGGGGAATTAGTGATATGGAACCGGGTAGCAACTATTAGTATAAAACAAATATATGCATTTTTGCTGACCACAAGTTGCTGACCAAATTTTTTTGGAACTGCCCAAAATCTTTATGCATTGCTATTTCAATCATGTTTCAATGTACCTACGAACATCGATAAAAGTTTAATACAAATAAGTAAGTGAGTAAGATTGTTTGAAAAAGTTCAAATGAATAAACGAAGCCAAATATCAAATCAAATTCTCCTAACACGAGTGAAAAATCCAACACAACACAAGACACGAGAGTGATGCGCGTTCAAGGCGTACCAGCCGCGGCTCGCCACCGCGCTACCTAAATAAATAACCCCTACTTAATGTACCCAATGCACGATACCGTTTATGAGTTCACATTTTGCTAGACTTTTTAAGGTTAGACTATACTCTATGCGGATCGTCATGACATGGCAAAATATTTCTTAGAAATTTTTCGATGCGCAACTGCACTCGAGTTTAGGTTGTAGAGTTTTGAGTTTGTACGTTCACAGTAAATGCTCGCTTAGTGATTGACTCGTTGGCGGGAAATATGCAGGGTTTTACGGAACTGTGGACCTACTTCGTCGAAAGGAATTATAGTTGTAATCTGGTAATTTATCTAGTATAGGACTCAGAGATTTGCCTGTCTATTATTTTTTAGTGTCAAATAAATTTGTGTATTTTGATTTTTGTATAATTGTAAACAACTTTTAATATCATATATTATGTATGTTTATCAGTATCTGGCAGCTATATTACATGCTTTGCTTAGTTTGGGGTCAGATGACCGCATGTGCAACAAAAAAAGTCTAGAAAAAAAGGCCCGTGAAAAACATGGCTAACCGTGAATTCCTGTTCCTGTCAAGAACAGCAATATTTTTTGAGCTCAGCTTTGTTCAGTGTTAATGACATTTTTTTTTAGTGGAACAGCTGTTTTTTTCATGAATTCTGGGTTGGTTTCTTGGTTGTTCATAATGACGAGTACAATGACCCGCGTTCAAATTAGTAACACAGTTCCATGTGACCTATAAGTTACGATCCTTTTATATACGTAGGGTCGTAGGTATATCGGTCGATGATTATCGGTGAGACACTATCTATCTGCCTGACTGATTTTACGCGTGTGTCGTCTCTTAAGTTAAACTATTCCTAAGTAGTGTTTATATAACTTAGTATTTTATTTCTACAAAATTGGACTCGTGTAATAAACTTTTGGAGTAACTCTGTCGGCAACGAAACAGCTATAATTTCTTGCAAAAAAAATAACATTTACGCGCCAAGCTTTACCTATTCTAGCCTGACCTTTATGGGCTCACAATTTTCTCGCCCCTTTAAACATGCTAAACGATTGACACGACAAGTTGAGGAAGTTTTCTTTGATTTGAGGGCGCCGCCGCCGCGGGCAATGTCGTGGACGAGTGTGTACTTCACGGTTCAGTGTGACTGTAGTTTGGGTGGTGTTTATGACGGTAGAAATAAAGTATAAATACCCGTATAAGTATGTAAGAAGACACGATATCGGAGGTTTATTAAATCATGTTTTATTTTCTTGTAGCCTTGAGTAGAGTTTCTCAAAGTTGGGCACAGGAACCCTTAGGGATTCGCCGTATGATTGTACGGGACTCGTAGCATTTTACGTTATGGTGGCTACCCGTCACATATAACAACATATTTCTTTGTCACTGTATTTTACCTATTATCAAAATAAAAACCCTTCGTTCGTTATAAAGTTACGTTTTATTATTTTCTATCCGTCTTCACAAAAAATTTTGACACACACACACATACACACATCGTCAGCCATTAAACGTCCACTGCTGAACAAGGCCTCCCTCTTATAGAGGGGTGTTGCCATAATCCCCACGCTTGGCAGGCGGCAGATCGCAGTACATTCACCGTGTACAACAGGACGCTGCTGCCCATCCTCCGGTGGTTCTGGTCGCAGTTTTAGAACATACTCGGGTCTAAAACAAAAATCCAAAAAAAAAAAACAGACTTGTCCAAAAATTTAGACATGTTATAATTATTCGGAAATGCCGCAGCTCATTCCACACATTGCAGGTATCAGACTCAACAAAAATAACGAAGGTGTGCGGCAAAAAAAAGATCGAATTAAACGCATAGTATGCTATTTCCACAGATCCAAGACATTGAGTTTTCAGGCGGTGGCGGCTAGTAAGATCATAGAAAGGGAAAAAAAAAACATTATGTGAGTGCGACGATAAAACCAGACTGAATAGTTGTATAGTCTTCAGAACCCCCTAACTCCCTCCCTCTCCCCTCTATTGTATATGCAATGAAAGAGACAAAGATTATCAGATGATATCATTATACGAGTACTAATAATCTTGCTCCTAGAGCTTGTCTTCATTTTGAGCTGATAGTTGGAACAATTAAGTGAACTGTCTAGTCTCGCGAGCGTGCTTGCGTCGACACTTGCACCACTTTAGCCGTGCGACACAATCCCATGCGATATTGGAGATACTCCATTAGATTTTGATATTCCGCTCGAATAAATGTGATTTCAATAAATTGTACTAGGTATTTTCAGTCATCAAATTTAATAGAAGATCAGTGTTGTCCGCGCAGGATTTTAAAATTTGGAATTTTGATTTCGGACCCGGGTATGTCCTTAAACTGCGACCAGAACCACCCGAGGATGGGCAGCAGCATCCTATTAGTACACGGTGAACTTACTGCGATCCCCAAGCCACCTGCCAAGCGTGGGGATGATGGCAACACCCCTCTTTAAGAAGGAGGCCTTTGTCCAGCAGTGGACGTTTGATGGCTGCTGACGTGTTTACATTAGAGGTACCACAAAAATACGTAAAAAATACGTTTGTTGTATGGGGACCCCATACAACATTTTTTGGTAAAAAAAAAAAACTTTTTGTTATACTTAGTGTGTACTATAATCATGCCACGTTTGACGCTTGTACGTATTACCGTTTTTACATTAAAGCTAATACAATAATACTTTAAAAAATACGTTTGTTGTATGGAGATACCGCTTTTGTTTTTACTTTTTGACTTTTTTATTATTTCTTAGTTAATTCGCCGTAACATTACATATACTGTAAAAATTTCAACTGCCTATCTATTACGGTTCGAAAGATACAGCTGATAATAGGTAGGACAGACAGACAGAGAGACAGACAGACATCGTAGGCTTAGTAATAGGGTCCCGTTTTTACCCTTTGGGTACGGAACCCTAAAAATTAAACATTATGAAATATGGTGTTAAACTCTTCATGCATAAATATTTTCAACTCAAATTAACCTCAAAAAAATTGCCTAAACCATTGATTAAACAGACAGGTGAGAACTCGCAGCGATATCCACGCTATGCTTTCGCCGGCGACATTCCCTAATAGCTGGATGCAATCCAATTTGACAGCTGTCAAATACAGGCCGCGCCTTGTCGACGCGATTACGGGAGAATGTAACGACGTGCTAATGCTTGATGGTAATCGGCAGAATTAATATACCGGTAAGGTGCTGTGATTATGACGTGAAACGAGAAAGGTCACACGTAATGATGTTGAGTGTTCGTAGGGTCTAAGAATTTATTTTCTCACTAGTTGCGCCCCGCGGTTTCACCCGCGTAGTGATGAAAAATGGTGATGATGATGATGATGAAAAGTCACCTATGTCACTCTCTGGCTCTTGAACTATACCCATGCAAAACATCAGGTCGATCCGTTGTTCCGTTGCAGCGTGAAAGAGGGACAAACATCCATACATCTATACATGCTAAAACTAAAACTACAAATACAGTTAGACTGCCCATAGACCGTTGAAGGTCTAAAGACAATCCAAATGCTCAAGCCCACTACCAGTTGGCAGCGTACCCAGCATGCTGGCGGCATTACCACGTTGAATGGCAATGCTTATGCGTTGAGCCAGAAACACGCCATCATTTTGGTCACGCGTCGCATTAACCAGGCGCTATTAAAAATGAGGTGAGCTCCCGGTCCCCAAGGGCCCAATGTCTCGACCCCAATAGCCTCAAATATGTAACCACTGCCGAGGTTAGCATATTTGCGTCGCTTGTGCTGCTCTGCCGAATTGGCAGCCGCGCCAGCCCTACCCTGTGTCTCAGGAAGATGTGACGGCGCCAAAGTATCAACAAAAGTTGCGTCCCATACAAGGGGCCGCCCCAACCTCCAGGGCACAAGTGTCATACCGTCAGGCCTCCTTCCATCGTCGCGCGCAAGACCACTCTGTTCGAGCACAGCTGCGACATTGGCGGTGGAAAGAGCCCTGCGTATGATGTCGTTCAGGCTAGCGTGTCGGCCAATACGACCAGCGCTTCTCGAGCAAGAGAGACCATGGTGACCGAGCTGGTCAACAGCAGTACCACACTGACAGCGATGGGCCTCACAGCACCTTGCACCCAAGCGTAAGCAGACAGCTAGACGAAATGCGGTATACATACAAACTTTCGCGTTTATAATATTAGTAGGATTTTATTTATATTACACGGGAATTACTTACTTAAGACTCTTACTTAAGTTACTCCGACTATGGTTTCAACCACGTCAGTTTCCACAAAAAAAAGTAATTTAAAGCAAAGGGGATTGCTGTCGCTACCAAGGAGCTTGCTTCAAGGAGGTATAATTATAACGCGAGTGAAATCGCTGGGTGCAGCTAGTAATAATAAAAAAACTACTAGCAACTAATCTAAAATTATCATTGTACTGCAGTCTAAAATCTAAATTGCACTGGTGTCATTTCTCTGACATTTCTCGTGTTTTTGATGCCCATAAATGGCAGGTAGGTACAGTTGTCAAAAGTAGCGCAACGAGGGCTGGGCTTTTGACAACTATGATCGCTACAAACACAGGCTACAAATGACCTGTCCCGCTAGAGTAGACAAACACACTGGTCGTGCGGTGGTCCTGACTGAAGCTCGTTTTGGTTTAGCTTCCCCGCTATTTGTATAAATGTATAAACTACTCACTGTAACGCTGCGCCAACATCATTGTATCATTGCACGTCACATATTTGTGAATGACTGACAATAGTTTTTTGATATTGACTTGTAATGTTGGCCTTTTGGCCTCTACAGATGGACCGGACTAGTTAGCGAACGCAGAGTGAGTTCGGCATAACTTGATGGTTTAAGTTTTTGGGCGACTAGCGCAAGGGCACCTCGAAAGTACGAACCTCGGCTTGGGCCGTCGCCGGGAATGGGAATCAGACTTGCCCAGGCACCCCAGAAAGGGTGTGCCCTGGAGCCCTAGCGGTTTGTTGAACTGAATGATTATTTGGAGAGAATCTAACCGATCTTCTAACAGATCCTGAGGGTCTACGATCCCGCTGGCGGGATCGCTGTGTGTGTGTGTGCCTCTGGTAACCGACGCCTGTACCAAAAACTGAATATTTCTTATTGCTAGGAGCAGTCGGATCGGGGTGACAATAGTCGTGCCTTACGATCTTTATTCTTATATATCTCTGTACGATTACTGTTTTTATTTTATTTTACAGGGGGTTTGGCCTCTCCTGTTAAGTTTTGACAACCTGTATTAAGTAGAGACCGCTCTTTCGTAGTTACATAATATTTTCACAATCCTTACTAATATTATAAAAGCGAAAGTAACTCTGTCTCTCTGTCTTGATGTTTGTTCGCTTTTCACGACTAAACGGCTAAGCCGATCTTATCGAAATTTGGCAGGGAGATAGTGAGCATCATGAAGAGGGACATAGAGTACTTTTCTTCCAAAAAAAATGAGGAAAAACTGGAAAATCTCAGGTAGCACCGCGGAATTCAACTAGTAATTTATATAAACAGTTAACATAGTTAGTTTTAGATTTAAAATGTGTGGTTTGTGTTTAAGTCATGTTTGCTCGTAATAAAATATTTTTAAATTAATGAAGTGATATTTTGTAATAAAATATTTTTGAGTATATTAATTTTGATTGAATGTACTGAAACTTGTTGTTCTTTAAATAGAGTTCTTACAAATGGGTGCTTAGGTGGTTCCCGAATTTGGCTTATATAGCCATGAGCGCAGTTGTACTTCGGACGCTATATGAACCTCTCTCGTAGATGGAAATGGATCAGAGCCAACACAATAGTTTAATATTAAAAAAAAATACCAATGTCAAAAAGAGTGTTTTCAATTCAACCAGTATTTTTGAATGTAGGTATGTTACGCGATATTTTTGCCGATTGTGAAACGAATAGGCTATTATACAGGGTGTAAGGGGAACACTCTCGAAGCCAAAAGAACGTAATTGTACTCATCATTATGAACCACTTTTAGTATGGGACTAACCCTGAAATTGCGAAAAAAAATCAGCTGTTCCATACATTTTGTCGAGTGTCAATGACTGTTAATAAGAACAGCTGATATAATTTTCGCGATTTCAGGGCTGGTCCCATAGTAAAAGTTGTTCATAATGATGAGTACAATTACCTTCTTTTGGATTCGAGAGGGTTCCCCTTACATCCCGTATATCGAGAGTGGTCCCGCTTAATTTTGAGGAAAATCAGAGGATGAATTCTATATATTTAACTTCTCGCAGCGAATATACATTTCGTTATTTTTCTTTTTTTTTTTGCATAAAAAAAAATTACAACAACAAAGACAACACAACACAATAAAGAGTATCTATATTTTTTTTAAACTAAATGAGTCTTACGTGTTATCATGTTTTTTTTAAATTTAATTTAGGTTACGAGAACAAATGCGCGGTAAAACTGAACAACACAAATTTTCTTGTCCTATTTATATTGGTTATCCAAATTTCCGATTAGCATTAATAACAAAACATTGGTTAATCGCACGTGAGTGAGCCCGCGTGACGCCGCAAAGCATAGTTACGCAACTTGCGGCTTCCACTGTTAGCAACTACCCCGAAACCAGGGGGCGACCGTAAATGAAATGGTAGTTTTCCATCGCGGCTAACCGGCTTGGTAAACCGGGCTGGTAGACCGGGCGCCGGGTCGGCCGGTTAACCCGGTTGCGGGCGCGTTATGGTTGACAAGGGCTGTTATAGTTGACGACCGCGGCCGTGCGTGCCACAGCCCGTCCGCCTACACGATGTTTGCGTGCCCGTGCCGAGAGATTTGCGTTCATCGCCGCCTTTTATTACTTTGGCCTGCTAGTTGCAGTATGTAGCCACCTTTTGTTTCATTGTTAAGGCGACGTGAGTCCCAAAATTAGCAGATCAATACGTGTTGACAGAAACATCGATCGTAAGCTCGTAGACTTTAAGACTAATTCATTCCGTACTTCAGAGCGGCAGTTACGGTGAAGAATTTATATTTCGCTTCCTAGTAACATAAAAAAATAGCCCGGGCGGTCTCCGTGACAATTATTTGGGTATTAAGTTATGTAAAAATAGAAGATATTGATCAAATAAAACAGAAACAAAAAGTCACAAAAAGAGTAATTTTTTCTACGAATTTATTATTTCTATGAACGAAATATTACAAATCCTGTTTCGACTCCGAGCGAGCCTTAGCTCTAGATCGGAATAAAAATTATCAAATGTTTTTGTAATTGAAATCCGTGTCTTAGTTTTAGTATTTTCATCAATTATGGAAGATTTTGGAAGAAAAGCATTTTGGAACTCATTTTGCCTTAACGGCTTTCTCTTTGCTTAAATTAAAGTTTCGATGAGATGTGCCGTTTTCGATTGTCTTCATATCGGAGTTCGTTGCGTGTTAACGTTTTCGGCATACCACCCACGCGCCTCCTTTGAACGTATCCTTAACGATATAAAAGCGCTCATAAAACATCTGCCGTAATTAAAGCGCAGTGCTGTGCCCACGCACCGCAATATATTCAAAATAAAGAACTGTTCAAAGAAGAAATTTTTATTCAAATGGTTGTGCGACCGCAGCGCGAGCCCCGCCTCTACAGAAGAAATCGTTTTCCCGGCATTTTCCATTGGCTGGCGAGTCAAGAAGGCGGGCCGTTTCTTCAAGAACGCGGCGTCTAACTTTTCATTTGCACAGCGCAGAAATATAGCCCTGGATTCTCGAGATTAAAGCGCAACTTGGAACTTTGGACTGCGGTTTTTCTGCAGACGGTAGATTTTTTTATTCGCATGACGGACTCGCCAATGCAAAGCTTCCAATTTCCTTTGATCTTCTTGTGAATATTTTTTCTGATTCTTATTATGTTTGCTTCAAAAACTACATAGTTTTTGAAACATGTTTTGTGTGTAAAAATTATCACATTCATTGGAATTAACTACCATGTGACTTATGAATAATCTAATCTAATGAAGTTTTGGAAAATTATACAATGAGGCGATTTTTTCCACGTTGTTGGAGCCAAAACCAAAATAACATATTACTACAGCGGCCGAGCGGGTCCAGGCATAGCCGAGGCCAGCATACGTAGGAATGCAAATGCTTATATGCCCGCGGGGTTGGTTAATTCTTTTCTCAAATGTTGCGAGGATATTCACGTAAAAAAACTACATAAATATTTTAAAGAAAAAACCTTTTCGTCATGGCCATGGCTTATAATATGAGAAACTATAATAGGGAACATATAAATTATTTTATGTCTGTAAATTTTAACATACCTTCACATAGCATTCACCTATTTTAACCGAGTTCGAAAAGGGAGGAAGGTTCTCAATTCGGCACTTATTTTTTTGTTTCTTTTTTATGATGTGTAGCGATTACGCCAGCTTCTGTAAATTAATTTGCGTGTTTCTTTTTTTATCATGTAGAAAAAACCTTTGAAATGCTTCCACAAAAGTTTTTTAACCAGCTCAAATAATATGGATTTTTGCTGAAGCACCTACGAATTTCGCGATAACAAATCACTACAATACTTTTGTTTTGTCTTTTGTTCGAGTCAAAACAAGGAGGTATTCATGCATGTATGTATAGGTAATCGTATCTATAAATAAACTAGTAGTTCACCCCGAACCGTATTTCTCTATGCCCCGAACAGAGTTAAAGAAGGTTTTAAGGTTTAAAGAAGGTCCACTATAATAGATGTTTCACTAAAAATTTCTAAAATAAATTATCTTTTTAACAACCGACTTCAACACACCATAAAACACAAACATTTAATTTCAAGTTAATTATGCCACTACAAAGAACAAAATAATAATTTTACACGGAGTTTGAAATCCACCGTACAATATTATGATTATTAATTTGTGTTATGCAAATAATAATAAAAAAAATCGTTGATTTACTGCAGGGTTCTTAGCGCGAGCCCAACTCACATTTGACCGAATTTTACCATTGAGCTTTCGCACAAACACGAGTTAGTATACATAGCTATATACTTTAATTTTTACCATCGACTGCGAGAAAATAAATAGTAGGTAGTGTAGTTTTTTATTTATCACATTTATCTATCCTAATATTATAAAGAGGAAATATTTGATTGTTTGTTTGCATTGAATAGGATCCGAAACTACTGAACCGATTTGAAAAATTCTTTCACTGTTGGGAAGCTACACTATCCCCAGGTGACATAGGCTATATATCTATACCCGTGCAAAGCTGGAGCGGGCCGCTAGTCGGTAAGTAAGAAGAGAACAAAAGATTAAAAATTTATTGTGCAATTCGTTTTTTAGTAGGTATATTAGTTTATAGGGTTCCGTACGCAAAGGGTAAAAACGAGACCCTATTACTAAGCCTACGATGTCTGTCTGTCTGTCTGTCCGTCCGTCCGTCCGTCTATTAACGGCTGTATCTTTGGAACCGTAATAAATAGCCAGTTGATCACAGAATAATAATTATGTATTGTGGATTAACTAAGATATAATAAAAAAGTCAAAAGGTGAAAACGAAAGGAACCCTCCTTCCGTTTGTTGTATGATCTGTTTTTTAATGTGTTTTTGTATTAGCTTTAATGTAAAAACTGTTATAAATACAAGCGTCAAAATTGGCATTATTATAGTACACACTCAAAAAAATAACAACAAATAATAAATAAAGGCTATGTGTGAGTCGGTATCAAATTTCTGTTCATTACCAAGTTATAATTGTGTTATACTCGAGTGCGTATAGCAAAATGGCATCCTAAGTCACTGATAGGTTTAATTGTCCCATCATGCACCAACAAATCAGGGCCCCGATTCTACTAAAGAAATTGTTTTTAAATTGTAATTGTTTCAATTTTATTTTTTAATAATTGCCTCAAAACTGACAGTTTTAATTTTTTAATACTAGAATAATACCACCACCTAATATTATAAAACTTAGTGTAAAAAATAATAATCTAGAATCGGGGCCCCGGGTAATTGACATAATAATAATGTAATTTCTATTGTGGTAACTTATTTCAAGATTGACAGTCAACATTAATTTTACAATCCCGATTTATTTATTTTTAATTGTTATTCTTTATGGAACTTGTGTCTGATAATAAAAATTATTTGATTTTGATTTATACATTATGCAGGGTTGTAATAATCATAATCATAGTCATTTTATTGGTAACTAATAATTACACGTCAAATTTGTTACTAGTATCAAGGTACTAAAGTAAATAATTATACATATCTATTATAACTTAAACTAATTGGTAAAAATGTACTAATAGTGTACCTATCGTTTCTAACAATTACAAAAACAAAACCAAAATTATGTCAAAGTAATATAAATTAATAAATAAAGAAATTATAATGAAAAGAATTAGCATAATGTCAAAAAATTTATATTAATTAGCATTATGTCGAAGTAACCAAATAAAAACACCATATCAATTTAAACATCATTGCCGTACATAATTACAATTTTAATTTAATAAAGTCATCATAGCTGTTGTACTATGTCAGGCTGGTGTATAATCCTTTTTTTCCACTAAATACTAGATTTTGACTCTGTGTGATATAGACACATCAGCATAATGCTACTCGCCTATCATTAAATAAATAAACACATAATTTACTTTTCAGAATCATGAATTTAAAAAAAAATGTGAATAAATTTCATTTCAATTCATTGTCGTGATCGTGATAATTTATAAGTAATCTATCTGTGTGGAATCTCGTATATTTTCAAGTTTTTCAACAATACCTTTAGCGTAAAATATGAGCCGACGCGTATTTAACTAAGAACAGTCATTTAAAAAATTAAGAATAATAGCAAAAGAAATAAAGATTATTAACTTTTCAACAGCACAAAACAACAGCAACAACAACTAATTTATTTGCTAAACGAGTAAATCATAACATTTAATAACGCATGCACAATAGGTGGATTAAAATATTAGTCACTTTGTATCAGGTTTTTTGCCTAGTTAGTAGGCCGTGCAATAATCTAGAAAGATGGCGTAAAAATACCGACATAATAAAATAAATATAAAAAATAATAATTAAATTAAATAGTCGAAACACTTTCTGTACTTAAAAAATCATGTTATCTATGGACATTTCTATAATTGCAAAATAAACATTTTGACCTACTGGCGTCATAACGAAAATTATTTTTTTTATCAAATCACTAAATTTCTAATAACATTATCTCGACTAAAAGTTTTTATGACGAGGTAATTTTTTTCTTCATTCTCACCTTTACCTACGCGTTTTTTTATGTAGAAAATTGCATTTTTTTTTTAATATTTTGTATACTTAGTAGCGGACATAATTATCCATACGTGTACTAAATTTCAGCTCAAATAATGATGTTTTATATCGTAGTGCTAGTTTCTTTATATTTGATTTTAAGCAGTTTTAGGTATTTATTAGGTTTTCTTCATGCATACTATTATTTTGCCTAGCCAATAAATTATTTCATATTAAAGTGCAAATAATAATCAATTTAATAACATAATTTTAATTTACTAACATGTTTTTAATTTTGTAGTTTTAGTAGGTACTACCTAAATAACAAAAATCGACGGAGATGGCTATACCACAATGGTTTCTTAGTTTTCTACGGATCCCTGTCTGGTTTTTCCTGATTTAAGAATATAACAGGTGGTTACCAAGATTACTGCGCAACGCAAAGTAACTTCCACCCCAAGTAAAAAGTAAACTTTCTCAAGAAAGGGCGGGCAGCCGTCTGGGCGGAAATAGCCGCCCAATCTCTCCCGCCTTCGTTATTTGACGTTCAAGTTAACTTCCTCAAGGAAAAACTTTTAAGCATTTTCCAATGTCAAGGACTCTTTCCCTGTTTAAGAAGTTAGCAAAAATTTTTGTTCTTGGACCTCGTGGTTTTATTTTTTATTGACGTTTATTGTAAATTTCTTTGTAAAATATATTTAAGTATTTTGTAAAAGATAACAATCAGCTCTTCAAGAAAATTCATATTAACAGCCGGGTGATACGTGTGCTTAGTCTATGGCATAAGTCCATGGTTACTTGAAATAAACAATTTGAATTTAGGCTTGATTTTGGCTCGATACGAATCTTAAGCATTTTACAGTTTTCTTTCAATGGCTCAAAAAGTTTTATTATTACCGTGCTGAAAATAATTTCAAGAACGAGTTTTTATTTCGAAGAATAAAGGGTTATTCATATAATTTAGCTAATCATGCAGGCACTTTTCCTACATCATATTTAAGAACTGATGTTCCATGACATAATAAAAAACTTTATACACGTGAAACAAAAAAAGTGTGTGATTTTTTTTAGTTTGGTATTTGTAGGTACAAGTGTCGGCTCTGAAGCTTCAACCGGATCCGCGTAGGCTTCTCATTTGAATTCGCTTATAGTTATTGCTATTCAGAGTCCTTATTAAAATATTTTTGTTTGCTTTTGTATTGAAGAATAAAATAACGAATTACTAAAAGTAATTGAACTAAATTGTTGGGAACCTACTTGCAGGAGGTTACCCTGTATAGTTGATGTTGATATTTTTATTTTTGTTATCATAGGCGTTAAGTAATTTGTGCGTTGTTTTCCAGTATACAAAAAAAAATCTGTGTTCTCAGGAAGTATCTGCCCTTATTAATAACAAATGAAACGTGTCACAAAACTGCACCTTCGGCACTCACCGCGACCGCTGCGGCCGACGAACCTCAAGTCGTTGAATTTTGCCACCTGGTTTTTCATCACCGCTGAGCTGTTCCTCAGCTCAGCGCAGCAGTTTTCGTCGTTCCCCGCGCGGACGGTCACCATTGTGCCATCGCCGATGTCGCCCAGAGCGACCACTTTGAACGCAACCGGCAGCGTTTTATTCGACCGCCAGTGAGGAGGCAGTACCGTGCAGACGAAATGCGGGCTGCCAGTCCGCACCAGCTCCCCCGGGTGCTCCGACAAGAAATCGCCAAGAGTCCGTTCCGCGAGGATGTCTGACGTCATCTTGGTGTAGGTTTCGTGGAGCAGGGTAGAGCTGGTGTCCGGCGACACGGCACCGCTCGTCGCGCCCGTCAGGTGCATCCTTGACACCCGGGCTCGCTGCGTGCTGCACATAGAATCGGATTTTGTACACTCCTTTATCACACTCTGCCCACACTTATATCACGTCCTCCTTCGGTACAGTCTTCACTGTTACACGACGACATCACTGATCAAACCACGCACTTCACAATGTAACGTTATGAGGTAGCGGGGATGAGATGTGACGATTCGTTGCTAGGGAACGTACGCGTGGCCACTTGACGCGGTGACGTCACGGCGGCCTTGCCACACTTTTTTCCCCGGTGAATGAAAAGTTCGGCGGCGGGCGGACGAGGGACGCGAGGGGTTGATTTTTTCCGGCGCGAAGGGGTGGTTCCCCCGCGCGCGGCGAAAAAACTTTTCACTAGTTTCAATGACGGCGGCACTTTTTGCGCGAGGTGTATTTACGTGACGGACGCACGCACGCTTTCGATTTCGTCGGTTATTTTTTTACTGTTTTGGTGTTTCCGTTTTCAGTTTCTGTACGCGTGCGTGGATGATGATGTTTACGTGCGAGGGTGCGTGCGAGGCGTGCGCCTGTCGCCGCGGCCGTGGTTCGACTCGCGGCGTGAGGGTGGCCTCGTTCGCTTGCGGTGACCGCTCGCGGTGGCTATTAATACGCGCGTACGTCCGCGCCCGTCGACTTCGGACAAAGTTTCGCGGGCGAGTCGGTGCGGCGTCGGCGGCGAGCGAGAGGCGGCGACGGCGCGGGCGCGGCGGGCGGCGGAGCGCACTTTGCGGTCAGGGTGGGTTGGGTTTAAAGCCGCCGAACGATAAAACATACAAATAAACACGTGTTCGCGCCGGCGCGAGCGAGAGGTGCGCCGAGCGCGGCGGTGCAAGCGGGACGGAGCGCCGCACTTGCGGCATTTAGCTGCCTCGCCGCGCTGCGCTCGCCGGAACAGGCGCCCGCTGCCGCTGCCGTCAGCTGATACTGCCTCACTTACACCACAATCATAAGCTCAGTGGGATGTTTTCAGACAAAAATAAAGTGTCATTTCAAATAAAAAAAATATTTAGAGATGGCGGATAATTTATGTTTAACAAAACTCTAGAATATATTTCAAAACGTTTACTTCAGAACCGCGATTGCAGTTTTTTGGGATCAAAATGGAATTTCATTATTAGAATGCATTGGCTGAAAAAACCCGTAAAATTAAGTTTCGTCATACCAACATAATTTAAACTACCTACGCCAAAAATCAGTGGATCCTTGAAACCGCTAAGTCTAAAATACGCCTCCATAGAGGTTTCACTCCAAGGTAGGTGACGTTAATTAATGAAACACTTTGAGCTAACTAACGACGCACTTCCTACAGGAGCCGGGTGATATACCCTTCGAGGATAGTCTCAGCAAACTGGAATATTAGAACGAGGGCTATTGATCAATTTTATTACATTGTAAAATCTTTTGCCATAGCCAAAATCCTGTCAAACAAATACACTTACTTAACAGCGAAAATAAACGGGCAGGTGGACCAAGAATAATATAAAATTTTGGTGCTATTATTATTATTATATAAAATTTAATTATCATTGTTAGCTGTGCCTGTCCATTTAGTGGCCTTAAAAACTTCGCCGTACTTTTAAAAGTTAGATTTTTGATACGCGATAAATAAGTGAAATTTAAAGCTAGATATTAAGCACTTCAAAAAGTCTCCTTGCTTTAAGCACCATTGAGCGATAGTGATGGTACCATGTGCGCTTTACAATCTGATGACAGCTGGTTTCCCTTCGGCTTTGCACCAATGACTTATTTAAATTATGTACTGTTTCAAAATGCCATCGCTCAACAACGGTAAAGAAAAACTTCGTAAAGAAACCGGTATGTCCAAGAACCTCAAAAGTTTAAAAACATACATGATTGTCTATTCAGAGCAATGAAGAAGAATAGAGAGAAGAATGTTGGCAATGTTGAGTTGGTATACAGTTACATGCACTGGGCCAGCTTGGTCAATTGGGACCCATCTTCTTCTTTCTGAGAGAAAGCTTGTATCCCAGTAGAGGGAACATACAGGCTGATGATGATTAGGCACAAACAACAAAAAAAAAACGAATGAGCCAAAAAAACGTACCATGTTTTTAAAAGCTCGAGTAATTAAACGCACCGGTATCCCACGCCTGCAGGGCGAGGTTCCCCACATCGTCCCGAGTTACAGATTAGTCCACAGTCGCTAGGCGAGCAGTGGGTCGGGATCTAGTTAACGAAGCCTATTAACCGGGCCCGGACATCCGTATCTCAAAATCTGCTTAGCGGATAAGTCTAGTTTCAGCTTAGGGATAGATATATTGTGATGCTATAATATTTTGAAATCACTACATAGTATAAAACAAAGTCGCTGTCGCTGTCTGTCCGTCCCTATGTATGCTTAAATCTTTAAAACTACGCAACGGACATTGAAGCGGTTTTTTTAATAGATAGAGTGATTCAAGACGAAGGTTTATATGTATAACTAGCGACCCGCCCCGGCTTCGCACGTAAATTACACCCGTGCGAAGCCAGGCGGGCTGGTCGCTAGTAAATAATAATCCGAAAGGAGAATAACATAGTAACGAAGATGTCGGTGAAATAAAAAACCTGTAGATCTGGGTATCTTCAAACCACAAGTGAATCGGCTTCTTCTAGGCATTGGTGATCCATCGTAGACCGCATCATCGCAACATTAGGCGAGTGCGTGGGCTGAAGGAGCTCTAATGGCACTGAAACCAGTCGATCGTGTCGACCGATAAACATAACGTAAGTTTAAGCCGTTTTGTAATAATTTATAATATCGTAGAGGTTCATCGCTCAATGGCGTAGCAAAACGCGTAGACCTCTACGCACTGTAGACAGCTCTCGTATTACGTAACCAGCTATGATTCTAAAATTTTATCTTATAAAAACTTTTATAATAATTTATTTTGAAACATGTTATTGAACAATTGGACATCAAAGCATTACAATTATATTTTCGTAAAACTTTTACCTGGTTATTTTGATGAGTAAGTAATAAAAAGTAACTAAACATAACTTAAGCAAAGAGGTCGCCCGAAGAATCCAACTCGGATGGGCAGCGTTCGGGAAATTGCGTGACATCTTCTCGTCCAAGATACCACAGTGCCGCAAGACGAGGGTTTTTGACCAGTGTGTGTTGCCAGTGATGACATATGGTACTGAGACGTGGTTCTTAATTGTTGGTCTTTTGGAAAAACTCAGAGTCACTCAGCGGGCAATGGAGAGAGCTATGCTCGGAGTTTCTTTGCGCGATAAAATCCGAAACGTGGATATTCGCCAAAGAACCAGATTCACCGACATAGCTGTTAAAATTTGCAAGTTGAAGTGGCAATGGGCAGGCCACATCGCTCGAAGAACCGATAACCGATGGGGAAGAAAGGTTCTTGAGAGGAGACCACGAACCGGAAGACGCAGCGTAGGTAGGCATCCCACTAGATGGACCGACGACATAGTGAGAGTCGCTGGCATCCAGTGGATGCAAAAGGCAGGCTGTCGTTCAGTGTGGAGGTTAAAGGGGGAGGCCTATGTTCAGCAGTGGACGTCTTCTGGCTGATGATGATGATGATGAAACATAACAAAATTAATGACCTAGCTCCGTGCTTATAATGAATTTATATTGGCTGAGTTTTCGTAAATGCAATGTCAAACAGATAGCATTGTCACTAACAGACAAGTACCTATGTCTTCGTCGGAATAGACTCTCTAGTGATAGCCTAATGGCTATCACTAGAGAGTCTGCAGAGAGGTGCAGCTGTCATTTTCGCAAGGTTTGTAGCTCTTTGTGGAGAATAGTGTGCCATTGTGCCATATAATTGTGATATTCTTTCAAGTGTATTTTATTTATTTATTTAATAAAGGTATATTTATTTAAACAATAAAATTACACATATTTGGAATAGAAACAAAAATAAAACCTAAAATTACTTACAAAATTAAAAACTAATACTAAACTAAATTAAATTAAATACGCTAAATAAAAATATAAATAAAAGGCTTGCGTTTCAGTAATTTTTTTGAATCTATATATAAAAGGCGATGTGTGTATGTTACATTTCCCCTATGGACTCCAAAACGGCTGGGCCGATTTTGAAGAAAATTTAACTGGCAGATAGTTGATGATGTAAGGAGTAAACTACGCGGGTGAAACCGCAGGTCCCAGCTAGTTGTCTATAAAATTTCAATCACTCTTTATGCTTTGTCAGTTTTTCGGTAGTGACGGGTCACGCGAAACCGAGACTAGCCACATTTTTTTATAACATTTGTCTATTGGTTTTTTTATATTTTATTAAATTATTAATAGGCTTGGTGTCGACCACCATCTCGCTTGATGCGCAATGATGCGGTCTACGTTGGAGCACGCTTGCTTAGAAGAAACCGATTCACTCGTGATTTGAAGACACCCAGATTGTCCTAGATTCTTGAGTCCAAAAAGATTTTGTAACATAGGTACTTAGTGTCCCCTCACTAGCCACCTCTGGTGATCACGAGCTGCGCACGATTTCATCCCAATGAAGTTGTTCCGAAGTATTGGCCGTGCTTGTATGATTTTGTTTACGTTTGTCGTGTAACGGTACATCTGGTACTTAGGTATAATTATATTTTACAAGCTTAGAAATAGATAGCTTCAAACCAAGTTGATCAATAAAACCTCGTTTATCTATTTTAACAATCTCGCAAATATCCAACTTCTAAACGGCTTTGAATTATTAAATCTCAATTTTCTAATCGTATCTGCTTATCCTTTGGTCAAGGGAAAGGGTTGTTGAACTATCTCCCCGGCTCTCGGGCCTTGCAAACAACGCGCCCTCTGTGTGCTTGGACTTAAATAAAAGGTTTGATTTTGTGTTGTAAGGGAGCTATGATCAATATTTGAAGAGAGGACCGCTGCATTGCTTTATTGTAATGAGGGTCGGTAGGTACCTGGTAGGTATTAAGGGCGAAGAAACGTTTTACTGTTTTTTGTTTGTGTCATTGTCTAGTTGACGGAGGTACGTTACGTTTTTAACTCCAGAGAGCATTTTGGCGTTACACGTCTTGTTCATTTGTCAGTATAGTAGCAGAATTAGTATATATTTAAGTATGTATTTAAAACTATATAATATGTATGTATATCAATCTCTGGCAGCCATATCACAAGCTTTGCTTAGTCAGATGACCGTGTGCAAAAATTTCCCGAATATTATATTACTATTATTATTTTTTGTATATGTCGAATTTTTAGTGTAATTCCGCTTCTAGGTCGTTTCGAGTACAATAAGGACAAAGGACTAAGGACTTCCGCAAAATAACGCCTGATTCAATCAACTATTATATTATTATATCTAATCAATATTATTACAGATTTAACATTTTGCTTTTGTTGCTTTACTACTGATAAAAATTATATCCTACCTGAAGAAACTATACTCTACGGCATAACACCATTATTCTATAATTATTAAAAAATAATCACCAAGCGCAGCGCAACGTAGGACGTCCGGTATAAGATGGACAGAAGACCTTAAAAGAGACCACAGGGAACACTGGATGCAGGGCGCTTCCAACCGGCCTTTTTGGAGATCAATGGTCTATGTCCAGCAATGGGCGTCCTATGGCTGAAATTATGATGTTGATGAATTACCTAGAAGGAACCTGCTTACTTTCGATTTGAAGATACCCATTTTGTACTTATCGAGGAACACAGAAACAGAGAGAGTTTCATTTTAATAGTTATTTAATGATAATCAATTTCTTATAAACCCAATCAATATATTTAAATAAGGCATATTTCCTTGGGATTTATTTTCATTTCATCTTCAGCATAATTATAATATTACAATTCACTGTAATACTATTTAGTTTTACTAAGATTTACATCTAAACTAAATTTATAACAGGCGGGCAGTAAGCGGGTAAGCAGACGGGCATTTAACCGCCAGATTGCAATAAACATGGCGCAGTGGACGCGTAGCAGCGCTACGGTGGACACAGCTTGCTACGGAGAACACTAAGAGCCGTAGAGACGCCATTAAATACAATACGAATGAACAGCGCGCAGTGGCCGCGTAGCAACACTACGCTGGATCAGTTTGCCTACGGAGAACACCGGGAGCGTTGAGACGCCATCAAGTACAATAAGAATAAACATGGCGCAGTGGACGCGTAGCAGCGCTACGGTGGACACAACTTGCTACGGAGAACACTAAGAGCCGTAGAGACGCCATTAAATACAATACGAATGAACAGTGCGCAGTGGACGCGTAGCAACACTACGCTGGATCAGTTTGCCTACGGAGAACACCGGGAGCGTTGAGACGCCATCAAGTAAAATAAGAATAAACATGGCGCAGTGGACGCGTAGCAGCGCTACGGTGGACACAACTTGCTACGGAGAACACTAAGAGCCGTAGAGACGCCATTAAATACAATACGAATGAACAGTGCGCAGTGGACGCGTAGCAACACTACGCTGGATCAGTTTGCCTACGGAGAACACCGGGAGCGTTGAGACGCCATCAAGTACAATAAGAATAAACTGTGCATAGTGAACGCGTAGCAGCGCTACGCTGGATACGTCTTGCTACGGAGAACACTAAGAGCCGTAGAGACGCCATCAAATACAATACGAATAAACTGTGCGTAGTGAACGCGTAGCAGAACTACGCTGGACACGCCTTGCTATGGAGAACACTGAGAGCCGTTGAGACGCCGTTATATAAAATACGATTAAACAAGTGCGCAGTGAATACGCAGCAGAACTACGTTGTACACAGCTTGCTACGGAGAACACAGAGCCATAGAGACGCGATTAAATAAAATACGAAAAAACAGTGCATATTAAACGCGTAGCAGCCCTACGGAGTATAATGAATGTTGTGGAGAAGTCTTGATATACCTACAAAACACACAGTGAAGTTAGACGCCCTTTGCGAAGGCTGGATGGATGGACAAAAATTTGCTACGAAGAACACCAAGAGCTACGAAAATTTCAAATTAGATTATTTGTTTGATAATACTCGTAAATAAGTAAGTACATAGTACATGTCTTAAATTAAAATAATTGTAGCACAATGAAAAAGAGCAATAAATAAACATTAAATTTTATATAATAAACATTATGGCCTGGAAGCACTACGCTGGACGTACCTTTCAGAGAAATAGTTCTTCTAAAATGTAAGTCTTCAGTTTAATTAAGACCATTGCTATATTTATTTCGAGTGAATAACCACTCCACTTCATCTTATGTCCAAAGGTCCTTTCAAACGGAGCGTCCGTCGCCCTCGTTAGAGAAGCTCAAATTAATGCAGGCCATTCTCCTGGTGACGCCGCCCAGTTGTTCTTAAATCTAATTACCGCCCGCCCAAGCCGGCCAAACGCACACACTGATTAATTGGTGTACTCAATGTACCTGGAAACCTTAAACTACAATAAAAAAAAAAAAACTGTAGATTACTGTGCAATATGTTTATACATATTGCATGTACATATTGCAGGCCTTCGTTCAGTATGGCGTGCTAAGAGAGAATGCCTATGTGCAGCAGTAGACGTGTTTTGGCTGAATTATGATGAGGATGAAGACTGTAGATTGTGCTGAAGATATTTTTTGTATTAAAAAAAAGGTAATTTACCAGACGTAAAACACTGTCCTGTTAATTATCATATAACTGTAGTTTCCAGATGTAGGTAGTCGGCTTTTTCACACATAGTAAAAAGCCCCCGCGTCTGGTCGTATTACGAAGATGCAAACATTTTCTGGAGTGTGAAAATATTTTTTCAAATTTTAATTATCTGTTATGTGGTGTGTATAATGTTATAAATCTACGGTTCCTGGAATCGTCTGGGTTATAAAATAAAATGGTTTAACTTCAGTTTTATGGGTTAGAACACGGTTGCTGTGTTCGTCTGGCCAATTAAAATATTGATTTGTATTGTCGCCGTACTACGCAGTGGTAGAGCTTTGGAGAACTGCAGTAAACACATTCGTGTTTACTATTCAAGCCTTTTTTTCGAGGGGGAAATCTTCCAAAGATACCCGGCTGCATTGGTGTGCAGCCAGGTTATGTGGGATTATACCCACTAAAACCCCCCGGTGACCAGCCTTAGTGCTTGACAAGAGGGCTCCGAGATCTGCAGAAGAACGCACCGGAGCCCTCGACACTGCGCTACGGCTCCTCCCGAGACAACGTGTTGTCTCAGCCCCTCCGCCCACGACAATGTTGGTCACACAACGTTGTCGTTCTCTCCCTGGGCACGTTTAAATGGATGGTCAGAACCCCAACTTTGACCATCCCGAGCCCGGATGTCCTCTTTTAGTAGCCTCCTACTACAGGCAGGGGTTACCAGTGCCGTATTCTATTGCCCCGGCGCCAGGGCTATACTATTCAAGCCTAATGAAATAGCAATCGTACCTTTTTTTCTCTCTCTCTCTCTGAGAGAAGGCCTGTGTCCCAGCAGTGGGAACATAAAAAGCTGGTAATGACCTTTTTTTATTAGTACTAGACTTGCGTTTGAACGCCAACTCGCCTAATATTAAGCGATGATGCGGTCTACGATGGAGCACGCTTGCCTAGAAGAAACCAATTCACTTAACCTAAAAATTAGTTTAATGGCCTTACTTAAAAAACGTGACATAAGACAATGCTTAAAATTACTTATGTCTACTTCGCACTGAAGGAAAATGACACACAGACAATTTGAAACAGAGCAATTTTAAACATTGATTAACTTAAGTCATGTTTTTTAATATGGCTATAATTAAGATTCTGTGCTTCGTGCGTTCTCTATTTCTCCTATCTAAATAAAATAATGCGTGATAAGTCCCAACTAACATTCAAAACATGTAACAGTTAATATATTTTTTTGAATAAAAATCTTTGTATCGAAGCTCTTCTAAAAGACGCAAGTTTAAACTCTGTCTACACAGTAATGCCGTATTGTGGGGTAAAATGAAACGAATTGCCGTTTTAAAGGAACTTTTTAAACTTCCGCAAACACGCGAGGGCGCCCGGCTAAAATACAAGTTGTTGTCGAGTTTAGAATTGTTCCAACGAAAAAAGAAACTTTAATTTCTACATTTTAAAACAAAAGTCGGACTCGTGAGGGATAATGGCTTGAACATGTTCACCCTTCGCGCGCTACTTTGATATGTGGGTTGGTATGGGATTAGCTTTATACTCGTACCTACTTTCCTCAAACGCTTTTCAAGTGTTGGTAATGGATCACATATGTTTGAATTTTATGCAACTGAAGCAGCCTCCTTGGTAGCGACAACAACCTCCTTTGACTTAGATGTTTCTTTTTCTATGATATAATATGTGTATTGACTGTTTTTTGTAGAGAAAATATTAAAACACTGTGAAAACACAAAAAATAATAATTGTTGATTCGATCGCTATCAAACTTCACATGATCTCTCGCTGGGCTAATCTGAAGATTGTCTGAAATTTCATAAAAATCTGTCCAGCCGTTTTGGAGTCCATAGGAAACATACATACATACATACACACATCGATTTTTATGTTTATAGATAGATAGAGGTAGATAAGTAAGTACTCGAGGGTGGCCCTATTTAAATAAGAAGAAATTTTCCACCTCTGTGTGAAAAATGTGATTATGAATGTTGTTAATTGAATCCAAACTGAATTTTTCAAATCGCGGGTGAATCGGTTTCTTCTAGGCAAGGGTGCTCCATCGTCTCAAACGAAGTTCTAGATCATCCATAGTAGACCGCATCGTCACTTAACATCAGGCAAGGTGGCAGTCAAAACACAAGCCTATTACTTAATACGTAGTAAAATAACAGTCACAGCCCACCAATAAAAAAAATACTTGTTTTGTAGCTATGTCTTTCGGTGTTAACAGTAACTTTACAGTTTTTCTGCATTTTGACGACCAGTATGGCTCATAACACGTCTGTCTCATGAGACAGACGATCCTGGGATCGATACTTGACTGGGAAGATTTTAATTTTGATCAGAGTATTAGTCGGCTGTGTCCGTCCTTGCGATGCAAATTATTTTTTATCCAATTTTTATCAATAGCAGCCGTTTTATCGTGAAGAGTATGTAGCAAACATAATTTTGAAATAATATCTGTATGACTATGATATAGTTTAATTTTTGTTTTACAATAGTTTAAGCAGAACAGTGGTATTAAGCCAAAAGAAGGTTATTCTACTCGTTATTATGAACTACTTTTACGATAGGTTCAACTCTGAAATAAAAAATAAAAAAACAGCTGTGCCATTACTTTTCGCTGAGTGTGATCTTTTTTAAAGAAATAATTGTATTTCAGGGTCTATAGTAGAAGTTGTTCATAATGATGAGTAAAATGACTTCCTTTCAGCTTAGTACCACCGTTCAGTGTAACCTTGTATAATCACTATTCCAACAAGAGGAAGGAAAACATAATTTTGTAAATGAAAAACTAACAAGAATTTAGTAACAGATTCTAATCGGAATAGCTCTTCTGGAGCAATATATATCACCTCAAAAGACCCATGAGAGTGACAGGCAGAAATAGATTTTGACAGTTTTTCATTAAAAAGTGTCACGTGTGAGAACGGGCCTTATGCCAAAGAGCTTATGGAAGACTAATATTTTCTCAAAGCCTTATGCCTAACTCATTACGTGGGACCAAACTAACGTTAAAACCGCGCAGTTCGGAAAATCACCGGATCGTGAACCTTAACGCACCCAGATATACGATTTGCGGTCGCGCAACATTTTTTCGTCACCTAAACTGGATTGCTTTAAACAGCTAGCCGTAAGACCCCTAGACAAACAGTCCTGTGAACTACAGGACGTTTCTTTATTTGTTTCTAGGTATCTACTTATAATAGTAGTAATCCATTATAATTATCTTTACTAGACCTCCATATCCTAGTCATATATCGCCTTTTCAGAATGCTTTGAGTCTTCGACGTGGAATGTAGGTGCAGACAAAAAGTGCCTCTCCCTGGCTTCAAACGAAAGGGTTGCCGGACTCACAGTGCGTTCTCGTTAGCTTGGACTGTGGATCTCAAACTTTACTAATGAGAGATTAAACAATTTCAGCATTTAGCTGGAAAAAAATACTAAATGGTTTAAAAAATACTTGTTTAATCATGTCGATTCATTGTCTCATTTAATATCTGATTAGAGTTTGAGATCCACAGTCCAAACCAACGAGTTTACACTAAGAAACCGGTTGTGTAATTTGCTACACTAAATTAAACTTGACAGGTATAAAATTATTATTATCCTCTCTCATGTTTTGATATCAAAAGAGGCTGATAATTTTGAAGCTTTTGAAAATGGAACAACTACATAGACGTCATTCTGCAGAAAAATTTAAATGGCCGTAAATAAAAAAAGTTAACGACGGGAGCCTTTTTTTATAGTAGATAGGCTTGCGCTTGGCCGCCATCACGCCTGATGTTAATCGACGATGCAGTCTACGATGGAGCACGCTTGCCTAGAAGAAACCGATTCACTCTCGACTTGAAGACACCCAGATTGTAACTGACGCATGCATTGCAGTGTAAACATCGAACTAAAATGGTTAATATTATAGTCCGTTTATTTATAACACTGGACTCCTGAGACGAAAAAGTCTTATCAGTCTGATCATACACACGGGTCTGTCTGGTAGTTACAATCTGTGTGTTTTCAAATCACAAGTGAATCGGTTTCTTCTAGGCAAGCGTGCTCCACCGTAGACCGCATCATCACTTAACATCAGGCGAGTTGGCGGTCAAGCGCAAGCCTATGATTTATATTAAAAAAAACATCGGGACTACTGATAATAGGCCGTTAGTAAGACTTTGTAGAAGTATATTTTCAGTAGAGTATAGCACCATTGTCAGGTTGAAGTGACTGCAATGAATAACGGAGATTAGAGATGTGCTTGTTTTTGGAAAGTTTACTACTAAATTGTAATTTGATAAACTGGAAGAAATCGGAACTGGAACAAAACCGAAACTAGAATATGGAACTTAGAAACACACAAGGAGAAGAAAAAACTTAACACAGAAGAAAATACTGGTTACCAAAGATCAGGCTTATTAGTGTGTACATACATACGTTCATGCAGTCACGCTTCTTTCCCATTGGGGTAAGCAGAGTCCACATCTCTCCACTTGCTACGATCCTGACACACATCTTTCGCTTCTTCTACTTTCATAAGTATTTTCATTCAAATTCAAATTTCTTTATTTGTCTGTTTTTATTTTATTTTACAGGGGTTTAGCCTCTTCTGTTAAGTTTTACAAGCATCATACACGAGTACTTTAGTAATGTATGTCATAGTTATAAAAATAACTATGTTTGTATTATTTGTTTATTCGTTTTCTATGCTTTCGTTTATAGTTCAGATTGAGATGAAATTTCGCGAGGCCACCAGGCTGAATCATGATGTTTCTGCTTTATCCACGTGGGCGTAAACGCGGGTAAAAAAGGCCAATAAAGTTAAAACGCGGGTAAAGTTTGTTTTAAACACTAAAATTGTTCTTTATAATTAAGAAAACTTTGAGAACCCAACCAGAGGTTAGCTATTTATATCTATATGCAACTACGTAATGAAAATGAGCCCTTTCTTCCACGGTCAAGCGACCCTCGGACATGCCAGTGGCCCCTAATGTGGCCCGTGTGTTAAATGGAAAGCACTTGCAATTTATGTGAAAGGGTTAGGATTCTTCCCTTGGTGTGTTTTACGCGTGTACCGAAGCTAATTTCGTGCGATTTGGCCATTGTACAAGACTAAACAAAGAAATCACCATATTATTTTGTGGTGCTTATGTGATTGAGAGTTCAAGAAATCTGAGATTTCCCATCAATTAAATCATCATCATTTAAGATAGGTGAGAAGCCTGACTCCCGTCTTTTGCTTTACTCGTCCATATCAAAATTAATATTAACAACTGGGAATAAATAAAGTTCTACCAGCAAAATATATTCAGTTACAGCATTGTTATAGCTAAACAGCATCTAAAAGTAAAACAAGTCTTTTATTTCTATGAAATTTGACAAAATCTTTAACATCTATATTACCTCACACCTATAACATCTATAGGTAGTCGGAATATTCCCGAGTAATATAAACAAAATTACAAAAATGGATACGCAGGAATGTTTTTTTGAATTATAAAAAAAATAAAAATCTGTGTTTTCTGTCTATGTATTTTAGTCTTAATACGAAAGATGTCTGATACTTTTGTTACCGGTATGCGCCCACCACAATCAAACTAAAAATGTTTTGTGTTGAGTAAGTATCACAATTATTAAATACTAATCCGTGATACTGTTAAGTGCATTCACGTCTTTTACATTCAGTCATACTAGCAGCAAACTGTTGAAGGTGCAATCTCATAAAACTAATTATTATTTTGTACATAGCCTTTAATATAACGTACCATATCATGCACATTTGATAAGATTGCAAAAGATGAACAGCAAATAATCCCATTTGCAACAAACTTTTATTAAAAGTTGAGGTATTTTCGGTACGGCTTAAAAGGCAATCAATTTATTAAGCATAGTTTGTTAATCGATAAGTTTTGAATCGTTCATCCCGAAAACTAATTAGCCCCCTAAAGCATAGCTGCTTCTAATTAGAAATTCCAATTAGATATTTGAGCCTTTATTTGGGCCGTTGTTTGGGCCGTTTTGTTGAATTCTCTGAGGTCCAAACAACAATTGTTATCGGTGGCCATCCAAGCACGAGGGCCTTTGATTCGCCAGGAATTATTTCGTAACTTTCTAGGTACTGCCGATGAGAAAATATTTAGATTCCTGAACGTGTAAAATTCGAGGGTTTATCTAACAGTGGTATAAACAAGAGACCAAACTAATTGGCCAAATGTTTGATGAAGACGACTAGTGAATGCTGGCGCCTACTTTGGCCAAAAAATTTGCATTGCTATTCAATCTGGCAATGCTGGCAAAGCATACTGGCCACTTTTCCTTTCACCAAGGGGTTTTAGATTAATTTAAAGTATATTTATTTGTAAGTAGTTTTAGGTTTTATTTTTGTTTCTTTTCCAAATATTTGGAGGACGTATACCTATTATACTAAGCTAGATTTTAAATATTTATTTCATCTAATTAATATTTCAAAACATTTTCTGTCATGAATCTCAAGTTTTTTTTTTTTGCATTAGGTTTTAGAGTAAGCAGTTTTAAAGATTAATGTCAGAAAAGTAACTTCTTATTCAATAAATTTGGAATATTTATTTCATTCATCACAGAAAAAACATTTTTATCTATTTTTTAAAACATCAAATTTTCCCGTACAGTATCCGGTGATAAATGCAACATTTGATTACAAAATGTACTTTAAGCATTACTTTACATGGTACGGTTATGTATTTTGTTCTCGATTGTACTTGAATCTCCCCTCTTGCCATTCACTGGTCCATAACGTGAAGACGGAACAGATCTCTTTTTGATGTGTTACCACTTCCGCGACGTTAAGTAGGTCTGCCATTAAACGTATATTTGGGTTATTTTATTTTTTGTTTATGAATAGCATACGAGTAGCTTTACTGAAACTTTAACGAAATGGTCGATTAATATTTCGTAACAAGCTTTAGGTACACAAAATAAAAATTATAATTTTTACTTTCATCATCATCATCGCAGCCCTGACTGACCCACAGCTGGGTATGGGCCTTCCTTTGGTTATGCCACTCTTTCCCAGCCCCCCCCCCCCCCCGCTGGTCTCTTTTTAGTCACATCGACTTATTTCCAACAGTTCTTTTGATGTCGTCGATCCACCTCAGCTTTGGTCAGAACGGGTACCCCTGGTTTTAGCCACCACGTGGTAACTTCTGTAGTACACTACATATCCATCATCCACATCCTTCCAAATTTTTTACGTTACCTTTTGTTTACTAGATTTAAGTTTATTAAAGTCGAGAAGACCTAGGTAACAATCGATTCATTTCAAAGTCATTAAAGCAATTAGGTTTCATGATGAGTCTATACAGGGCTACTAGTAATCCGTTAGCATCCTCTTAAGGTGGTTTGATTCACAAATGGCGGGAAATTCAAATTTCAAACAGTTTTCTTGTCCTTGTAGCTAGGCCGGGTAATTATTGTAAACGATCATGATGTTTGCGCAAATTGATTATTATTCTTTACAAAATTATGTAAAGCTATTTATCTCTAATGCACATCATTACTTACATTTGTGAAAAAACAAATTTTTGCTGTTTCAAACGGTTTATTCCCAAATGTAAGTAATATGGTGCGTTACTGTTAAATACTTGTACATTATAATGTAAAGCACAGCCAACATTTTGCGCAAACACTGTGTTATTTAAAAATAGTTACCTGGCCTGGCTACTAGGACCAAAAAACTGTTTGAAATTTGAATTTCCCGCCATTTGTGAATCGAACCACCTTAAGGGCAGGCAGTACATCAAAACAAACAACTTTTGCTCTACGATATTTTGAAATTCGCGTATATAGATATAATTATAAATGTTAGATATTATCAGTAAAATGAGGTGCATTTAAAAAAACTATACTTATAGAGCAAACATTTAACCACATTTAACTGCCTCGAGAATCACTGCACCTCTCTAGATTGTTTATTAACTAAACAAATGATAAACAAGTGTTAAGGTGCTATAAACTTGAAACGGTTCTATCGGTTTTATTATAGGAACTTCCATTATAAAAATATACAAATAACTACTTCCTCGCATTGGTTTGCTAATGATGTTTTTAATGTGGAAGTTCGTAACGAGCCACACACAACAAGTCACAGTGTTACTCGCTGGGGGGTTTTCACATTAAATCACACTGTTACCTTAGATGTGACTCGCTGGGAATCCTTCTGGAAAATTAAGTAGCAACAGGTCATACTGTTCACTGAATAATTTAAGGAAATATATCATTATGATTTTGTAGCTAATAAATACCTGTTCTGCAGATGATGCCTATGTGCCGAGCGAGATCCACACGTCGCGGCGCGCTAAATGCACCCTTCTACACAATGACGATAATTATAAATTATCTTTGATTCTACACAATCTTGGATCTTACGACGAACTCTTAACGCGGGCTCGAATTAGCGCTGAAACAGCACAGCTTCCCGAACAGTTTTCCGAATAGCACTTAAAGGGTTTACTAAAGCGATTAAGGTCCGTTATACTCATCAATAATTATGAACAACTTTTACCATGGAACCAACTCTAAAATTCGCGAAAAAAATATCAGCTGCTCCATACATTATATCGAGTGTGAATTGCCGTTTTTTGTGAAACAAAACGATATTTTTTTTGAGTAAAACCTTTTCATAATTACTTCTACCTCTTACGGCTTAGTAAACCCTTTCCACGTAACCCAGTATAAATTGTAGAGAATGTTTTTTTCGTGTTTATGGTGTTAAGGTCCGCCTTTGACCACGAATTCGCCTGTTGGTAAGGGAATTGTGTTTGAAGATGAAACACGCAGGCTTAGAAGATATCTATTCACTCTGGCCTAGAAAACCCCTAGATTAGATCTCTTAGGGGACAATGAAAGGGTAGGTTGTCGAGCCTAGCCACGTTTAACATACGCGCTGCCTACAGTTTCAAAGATTACTTTAAAAGTATTAACGCAAAGAGCCCCTACGTTAACTCAATATCCAAAACAGTTCACTATCCAAGATGCTAAACAAAACATAAGTTGCCATATTATCATACAGAGAGCCAATTGAGCATCTATTTTCTTGACCTGTTCTTACAAAATCATATCTTCTACTATTGCTGTTTTATTTGGAACTTTAGTTTAGGTCAGAATAAGGGTTGTTTTTAGATAGTAGGATGTAAAAGTTACGAGAGTTATGGATAGAAGGAGCAAGTTTGTGAATTTGCATAAGACGCTGTCAGGAGGTCCTTAGAAGGGTTAAAATCTCGAGGGCTTTCCAAGTTGATCCCGTAGGCTTATCCTGATAATTATTTCAATTGTTTATGCCTGTCGACGGTGCATTTAGATGGCGTATTATAGTTTGTAGGAGTGTTGTCTTCATTACGGAAGCAGTTGGCCTGTCAGCAAGTGATCTATGGAAAGGGAAGACGGTATAACCGATATTGCTGGCTTGGATTGAGATAGATCTCTTGAGGATTAGGATTATTGTTGTGCTTTTGAAATTCATTTCGGTGTAAGGTTTGTACATCTTTGCTATCTTTTCCTTGAATTAATCCTATCAGTGTCTATGTATCGTTTTATTGGCGTTTTTTTTAATGTGTTATCTGATCGACGATATTTAGACGATCCAAACGCTTAAGCCCACTACCACTTGGCATCGTACCCAGCATGCTGGCGGCATTACCACGTTGAATGGCAATGCTTATGCGTTGAGCCAGAAACACGCTAGCATTTTGGTCACGCGTCGTATTAACCAGGCGCTCTGAAAGGTTTTTGAAAATTCCAACCAACTAGTAAATCACCAATTTTATTGGTTGAATATAAACGAAGATAGAAAGATGGCAGACCTAAAAACCGCCAACCTAGAGACTGAGGTAAAAATAAATATGAATCGATTGTCATTCTATTAATCGATTCCATTACTATTAAAATATGCGTGTTACCAGAAAACAATTAGCTCATATAATAATTATCGATCTTTAATTGTAAGTATTTTTTTGTAAATATTATTGAAGACAAATATATTTGTTAAGAATTATCTAAACGTCTGCTCAAAGCATCCCGTGGCAAAAATGCTGTTTTTCTTTCTATGATGTAATAATATATTATGTCAATGTATATCCGTTCCTTACAAAATCTATGGGGGAAAAAAAAACTTATTTTTTTTCCACAATCTTATCAGATATTTTGTTACTTATTCTGCTACACCGGTGGAGAGGAATCCAACAAATCAAAGATCATAAAAATCGGCCCAGCTGTTCTTGATTTATAAATGGTGTAACATACACATCTTTGTTTTATATAGGTAGGTATATAGATTTAAGTAAGTTTGATATCATTCCAAATACCTATGTACACGTTTCTTGTTTTAGTTAATAAATAATTTTATTACTAACATTAAACAATTTAAGCCTATTATACAAAAAAGTGGAAATAAGTACCCATTGACTGTAGAAAGTCTAAATATAATCCATATTCAACCTATACTACTAGTTGGCCACTTCCCCAGCATACTGGCGGCAAACCTTGTAACTAAAGACAAAATGCAGAAGACTTTAATCTTCCTTCCATATTTAAAGACAAATACCGTATGATTACTCACAGCATTTAATAAAGGTATTCACACACGGCACATAATGAACTGTTTCCCCTCGCGTCATTAGCAACGTCGATTCTTCAGAAGTTAAATATGAGAAGCTTCCCTAATAATGTCTCATTATTGTTCGGAATTATTAAAATTAAGACTCCATATGTGTGCGTAGAAAACCTCGTTTGGAAGATTTATCTCGATTATTAATTATTGTATTATCAAGACATCAAATAGGTACTGGAACTTTATTTTAGATATCGCAAATGACACAAGCTTTTGGGCAAGTGTTTGTAAGCTCAATCATCATCATCATCATCAGCCAGAAGACGTCCACTGCTGAACATAGGCCTCCCCCTTTAACCTCCACACTGAACGACAGCCTCAATAACTACATGTAATTATAAAAAACTTACCTACATTACCTTGTCTATCATTATCATCATCATCAGCCAGAAGACGTTCTCTGCTGAACATAGGCGTCCCCCTTTAACCTCCACACTGAACGAAAGCCTGCCATCTGCACCCACTGCAATAATAATAAGTACATAATTTTGATAATAAATTTAGTTTGGATCTGCATTATACACAAGCTTGTACCCAGAAAAGTCTGCCAAAAACTGAAGGGAGTGAGGTAAACATCCTTACTAATATTATAAAAGCAAAAGTAACTCTGTCTCTCTGTCTCTCTGTCTCTCTGTTTGAACGTTTGTTCGCTTTTCACGACTAAACCGCTAAGCCGATCTTAACGAATTTTGGCAGGATGATAGTGTACATCATATGGACGGACATAGGGTACTTATTCTCCCAGAAAATGCGGGATAATTGGAAAATAGCGGGTAGCACTGCGGGATTCAGCTAGTATTATTATATTGCACACACTGACATATTCTTACTAGTTTGTAATTCTATAACGCTTCGATTAACAAACTTTTCTGAGTTATATTCACTATCTGGAAAGCCAGATTTATAAGATACAATAGTTAGCAATAGAGGTGACGATAAGATAGCAGGCATAAAAAATTACTTACCTGCGCCTTAAATATTGGCTTGCAGAATTGAGTCAGTCATCATAAGTAACACGATGAGATGAGTTCACAGCTCAAACAGATTGTACTTGTACATTGTTTGCCAACGCTCATAACATTTGACGTATGCGCGTAATGAAATGGAGTGTGTATTTATTAAGTTAATTAAACCATTCTTGAAGGCCCGAGCCGAGGGTTGGGACGGGATCGAAAGATATCAGATTTGGTAGATGTGATGTACGTTGATGGCTTTGTTTTGCGGATTTGATGTATCATTTGAATAGAATTTACGAACTTTATTGGGCAGCATATACATGTTAGTTCTACGTAATAAAAATATGAAATTGACGGTAACTAGCTGCGCCGCGCAGTTTTAGCCGTGTGGGTAAAATTCAACACTGAAATCACGAAAAAAATATCTGCTGATCCTACATTTTGTCGAGTGTGGATAACCATTTTCTATGGAACAGCTGAGTATTTTTACGTGATTTCGGTGTTGGTTCCACAGTAAGAGTTGTTCATAATGATGGAATCATTATGAACAACTCATTGGAGTCTATAGAGAAACGTGCCAAGATGCTCATCAGCGACGAATCCTTAGTTATGAGAGTGTGCATCGGATCTGCACGTTCTAGGTAATTCCCTCCTGCCCATTTTTCTATCGGACTGCCAGAGTGGGCACGAAAAGTCGTCACTACTTTATGGTTGATATTCCGAAAACCCGTAAAAAGCGCTTTGATTCCACATTTATTGTGCAAACTGCTAGTCTGTGGAATGCGCTGCCTGAATGGGTGTTCCCCGATGGTTACAATCTGGGTGTCTTCAAATCACGAATGAATCGGTTTCTTCAAGCCAAGCGTGCTCCAACGTAGACCGCATCATCTCTTAACATCAGGCGAAATGGTGGTCAATCACAAGCCTAATATTTATAAAAAAAAGAGTTAAAAAAACCATCAATTTTTACATGTTCATAAGGTTATGGAATGTCCTGTCAAAAAAAGTCGTGTCATCTAGATGTAGTAGGTTTCAATATGATCAAATCAAACTTATTTATTTCACCTTGTGCACCAAGGTAACATCACCCAGTTGCACAAGGTGAAATAAACTAATTTTACCGTCAAAAAAACTGCACACTGTATCAGACCTCCCCCGTGTCTCCACTTCTTGTAGTTTGGAATCCGGAAACCGAAAAATATCAAATGTGACCCTTGCAAAAAATACTCGGATAACATCACGGCAGACAGCTTGGCACCAAGTTTTTGCGCCCACATGTGCTGTAGAATAAACAAAGTGGAGTGTATCGACCGACGAGTGACCAGATTTTTTTTAAATACCAGTATTCATGTCGGTAATAAATCAATTTGTCGGATATGGTCACGCGATCTCGTGTGCTGTAAAATTATGGGGTAAAAAATTATATTGGCAAAGATCTTAAAAGTAAGGATATGCCCATCCAAGCACTTCCGTCCCTGTATTTCTAGTACTTGAAATTATGCACCATCTGACGAAATTTCTTATAACTACGTCGCATCCTTTTCCATAGCCCACTTTGTATGATGTATCCTTTTATTATCATAATAGCTGTAGCCCACGATTTCATATGCGTAGACTTTCATTAAAACCCCCGCACCATTTTGTTCCTCTTCTCATCTACAGTTATCTCACTTGCAAATATCAGATTTTGTGATTTTACCTTAAATAACGTTGTCCAGGGAAAGGTGGAAGGCATTAGACCGCGCGGGAGGTCACCCATGCGATGGACCGACCAGATCAAGTCTGCAGTGGGTGGTCCCTTAAACGAATGCAGCAGGATGACCTCCAGCAGAGAGAGATGGTGAGACATCGTGAAGCGCATCCTATCTGCCCCGTCCAATACTACTTCATGACGACCACGACCGCTGTGCCAAGAGCGAAACAACTAAGAAGAACGTACTTTTTTAATGCCATAGGTGGAAAACAAGCTTACGGGCTGCCTGATAGTAAGCGTTCACCGTCGCCGTCGCCTATATATGAATACTTGTAACACCAGGCGCATCACAGATACGTTGCCGACCCTTAAAGACTCTATTAACAGCTCTTTTGAATTACCCCATGTTAAAGTTACTTGTAATAATTTTGAGTAAGTATAGATACCTAACCTTTAAAATAATTTTTCTATCGGACTGCCACAGCAGGTACGAAAAATCAACACTGCTTTATGGTTGATATTCCGAGAAACCATACGAAGCGCTTTGATTCCACATTTATTGTGCGAACTGCTAGTCTGTGGAATTCGCTGTCTGAATGGGTGTTCCCCGATAGTTACAATATGGGTGTCTTCAAGTCGAGAGTGAATCGGTTTCTTCTAGGCAAGCGTGCTCCATCGTAGACCTCATCATCGCTTAACATCAGGCGAGTTGGCGGCCAAGCGCAAGCATATTTTTAATTAAAAAAAAAAAACAAGTTACCTTAGAATATTAACTAGAACAAAATCATAGTGAAAATTGCGTTCTTAGCTACTTATACGTTGTGTAAAGTCTCTCGGTACAGTTTTGTTGAACCACTTTGTACCGTTAGCAAAACTTTTGCAGCTATTTGGACTTCAGATCAGACAAACAAGGGAGATATGGTAAGGTAGGTGGCGGGTGCGAACGCATCAGGCCTAAATCAGGCTTGATACCTTTAGTCGAACTCTTCCAGCAGATGACCTTGATGCCGTTTTTTGCATGTTATTAGTTAGTTCATTGGTGTTGCTACAAGTTTCTTAGTGTGCGTGAAAAATTAGTAAGTACTTACAGTTTTTGTAGTGTTATTTTTTTAATGATAAACGGATATATTACCAAGAACGATAATTGAACTAAGGCATATCTCTCTTGCTTCTATGAATGAAAAGTTCGACTTAGTTACGGGGCACTTTCGCTGTGCAAATTGAGCTAGGTACCTACTACCTCCAGTCGCGCACCAAGCTTCATACAACACGGGGTAATTTCCCCTAATGGCCGTTTCATAAAAACTTTAACCGACCGCGTACAATCACATCCGGCTAAAACAACAAAACCCGGGCGGGTCGTTAAATAAAACGATTACGGTCAAAACCTAACTGCTCTTCAAACACCCGGGGAAAATTACTCGGAACGAGTAAACAGGATCATCATTGTAACACGTGTAATTTCGCGTTCACCGGTCGTTACTTCTGACCGGGTTTTTGACTGGGCTTCTGACCGGCAGGGTGAATAATTGAGCGCGCGTGAGAGATGGACCCGTGGAAATATGAAATGATCCTGTCTGGAGTGGACCGGGTTGTGATTTGCCGACAAATGCTCAGCATTTGTTTGGTACATCAATTACCTCTGACGTGAACATAATATACATCGAGACTACGAGTACGAGCCGTTTTACAGATGGAAATATGTATTTGTAAATAGAGGTTTACACGGTACGGTAAGGGAACTCATCTTTAGAACAACTATTTCTATAGTAAATTTTAAACTTTCGCGATTTGAACACATCATGTTGTAACAGAACCAAGTTCATCGTTCATAAATAAATAATTAAATAAATAGATGTTTCGTTTAAAATTCTAACACATTATTAATTTGTACATGGTGCATGGCAAATACCTAAATCACGCGAATCTAAAAGCCAAGGAAAAATAGAAACAAAGTTTTGCAATGAAAAGAGGGTCAGGAATTAAAATAAAGATTGAGTATCAAATGCGGTCTCATATTATAAAGGATTTTGGTAACTACATGATAATAAAATAAGATTAATAGTATCCTTACTTCATCATGCCTAGCTAAATGGGGAACAGGCATTCTTTTAGTTAACCTTCAGTACAGCAAGTTACGTACATTGTCCGATGTTTGCATTGAGTCAGGCGTTAAGAAAGAATGCTTTAAAACAACTTAGCTGCTATAAATTAGTTCTGAATATTATAGTGATAATAAAGCCCGGAATTTTCTACATCTAAGGTAATACTTTTGTATCAAACTAATCGGAAATATCAGCGAAATTCATCTCATAAACAAAATCACTAAAGACAAATGGTTCAACTCTTAATAAATATAAGATGATTGCTTGGCTGGGGTTTTCTAGATTTAGTTTGTTAGACTGCAAATAAGTACCTACATCAACCGGTAATTTTATTGGTTATCTAAAACAATACGCGTGCGAAAACTAATAAGTTGGAGGTAGGTAGAAAATTAAAACATACGATAATTTCTCGGAAAATTGATGTTGGAGAGGGAAGGCTCTGTGCGCGAACAAAAGGGCGGCGTAGAGTAGCGTAGGGGCATTCGTTCTCGGGGATCGGTCGAGAGCGGACGAGTACTTTGGATAGGTAAATTCAGTGACTTGTGTTCATATTTTTGCTCAATCGTTTTAAAATTAAAATTGATTTTATTTTATAAAATTTTAGTGCCTGGACTAGCCTAGATTTGTAGATGGTTACGCATCTACGAATTTCGGTGTCGTTCGAGTACCTTTGTATGTCCGCGATTTAAATTCACGCGTGTTTTAATTTTATAAGGAGTTATTCGACAGTCAAATTGTACTACCAAATAACTCTGAAATAATTTAACGTTTTAGGATCTTTTTGTGGGTAAATAGTGATTCAGTGTGAATTTATGTGAGCATCGGTTCCATTCTCATGTTGCATGTCTGGGAACGGAACCGTATTTGATTATAGAGTCATTTAACCCGTTTCGGATTATAGTGTTGGTTTGGATCCTTTTTTCCGTTAAAAGTTTGGGTATGCGCTTGGACGTATTCACCCATTGGGATGGTGGTCATACCCCTAGTGGTAGACTAGTGCCACCGTCCCGGCTTTTGCGGGGGAATGGATTTGAAACAATACCTTTATCGCGAGGGGAAAGCTTGAAGGAGGAGAGGGCTTAGAGAACACAACGAATTAAATACGTTTTAGGATCTTTTTGTGGGTAAATAGTGATTTAGTGTGAATTTATGTGAGCATCGGTTCCATTCTCATGTTGCATGTCTGGGAACGGAACCGTATTTGATTATAGAGTCATTTAACTCGTTTTGGATTATAGTGTTGATTCGGATCCTTTTTCCGTTAAAAGTTTGGGTATGCGCTTGGACGTATTCACCCATTGGGATGGTGGTCATACCCCTAGTGGTAGACTAGTGCCACCGTCCCGGCTTTTGCGGGGGAATGGATTTGAAACAATACCTTTATCGCGAAGGGAGGGCTTAGGGAACACAACATCTGCAGTTTAAGGAATGGTGGTTCCAAAGCAACCAAGTTCCGGCGTAAAGTCACTCTCCGAGTGGTGTTGCGTTTTTCCTGTGGGTTTTAAATATGTCGGTGGATTGTGACGCCACCGGGGTCGATGTGCTCACTCCGTTGTGGGTTTTTGGCCTTCGTCACCTTCGGGGGTATACTCCTTTTCCTATGGCGATGGGACGATCTACCTGGAGCTGCGGGAAGGTACTTCATGCATTGTGTCACCATCGTATCTGGATTCAGAGTTGCTTCAGTTGTCCCGGGCGGAGTGGGGCGATGTCTGTGGAAGCCGGCGCGAGGACCAATTGTAAGCCTTATGATTATTTTGATATTTGATATTATTTACTTGCATAGAGTAATTGTTAACCGACTTCTAAAAAAGAGGAGGTTATAGTTCGAATGGATAAATGTTCCTAATCGAATTGAAGACAATGTAGTCATTTTATTATTTGATATTATTTACTTACATAAAGTAATTGTTAACCGACTTCTAAAAAAGAGGAGGTTATAGTTCGAATGGATAAATGTTCCTAATCGAATTGAAGACAATGTAGTCATTTTATTATTTGATATTATTTACTTACATAAAGTAATTGTTAACCGACTTCTAAAAAAGAGGAGGTTATAGTTCGAATGGATAAATGTTCCTAATCGAATTGCAGACAATGTAGCCATTTTATTATTTGATATTATTTACTTACATAAAGTAATTGTTAACCGACTTCTAAAAAAGAGGAGGTTATGGTTCGAATGGATAAATGTTCCTAAACGAATTACAGACGATAGTCATTGCTATTTTCTTATATTAACATAAAGTAAATTCAGTTGCAAAGGTCAACTTGTTTTATAAATAAAGGTTCGAATGGACAAAGAGGTTCCGTAACTAATTATTAAAGTCATTTAACTGCTTTGAGCTGATTGTGCTGGGCTGCCAGGTCATACAGGTTCTATCAAGAGAAAATATAGTTCTCAGAACCGAGACGATGACGAAAGAAGTTGATTTGTCTCTTCGAGTTGAAAGTCAATATAATGGGCTTACTTCAATATCACACTTTATTATGGCTTCCATAGAAGGAACCTTAGGCTAAGTATAGCTGAAATATACATGGAGCGATTGTCTCTGGGTTACCCCTTTAGTTATAAAAGACAACAAAGGGCGCCTTTTACTAATGTCACTGAATTTAGTGATACTGGCCTAATTAATATAATCTCACTTGAAGGAAGGTCCTGTTTGAGATGGCCAATTTGAAGAGATAACGGGAAAAGTTATTAACTTCATTACACTAAGAATGTGTATGACTTGATTGTCTAGTTCATCAGTATTCGGTAAATTATTCCGAAGTCTGCATTATCAAATGTAAATGATAAAGTTATGCAGTCACATAAAAATAAGATAACATTATTCAGGATGATTTTCTGTTTCAGGTTTAGGTAGGGTTGGGCGTGTGCCTAAAGAGTACCTTGATTTCCTAATCTTGGGAACTCATTATTTGACCCTTTTGCTGGGGTTCGCTGGGGTTGCTAAAAGATTATGCCCTCTTGTCCCACCTTTTGTTAGACACACAGACTGACTCCGAATTTTGACTATTAGAGTTCTTTATTTAAACGAGTATTTATACTCGTATGGGGGAGGTGATGACCAGTAAGGATGACGAAATCAATCGATCGACGCGGAGGAGGGGCGCCGATCCTTAGCCCCATACGAGTTTGTTTCAATTAATATATACGTTACATAAAATACTAACCAAAAGTTCACTTAACAAATATCTTAGCGATATGCTTAGTATCCGCATTTAATATACACATAATCTATTTTACTTCTATTCCTAATATTATCTACTTACCTTCGTTTTAGGTCATTTTCCACAACATTCTTACATCTTCATTAATTTATTCAGTAGTACGGATATTGTAAACCTAATAACATTTTAATCATAATATTAGATTAGGACCTCGTCACACAGCTCATACCTATTCGTATACTTGGGTTCTATGATCGCAAAGTAGGGTTCTTCCACTAGACAATCATCTGGCCAAAACGAAACTTGTAGGTAAATATTAAAGACGCGAGTAGGTAGGCATACATTAGATAAAGTAACTTGTTCTGTGTTAGTAGGACTTTTACGATTCTAGATTTCTCGATCGGAAGTAGCAGTTATACTGTAATACTTTAAAGATACGAATAACATAATAGTCATACTCCAATATAGGTTTAATATACGCAGCTAATATTTAGGCAAATAAAAATATACTGGATTAGGCAACCAAATATAAAACAATTAATAAATCAGTTAAATAATAAAAGTTAAAAATAAACAAATAAAGAAAGGTTAAAAACAAATAAAGATAAAAAAATAAATTTTAAAAAAGAGGAGGGTTTTTTTTACAATGTTTTAAATGTTTATCAGGACTTATCACGTATTATTTAATTTAGGTAAAAATATGTTCCTTTCGCTTGACGTTTCGACCATGTTACAATGGCCGTGGTCACGAGCTGCCTGAAAACTGCGGGTGAGTCCGGCGAGAAGAGCGAGTGTTTTGTACTCCTACCCTCATTTGATCTTGAAAAATTGCAGGGTTGTCACTACGACACACAACACTGACTGTATCGGTAAATGTCCTAGTACCTACACCGCGGTTTGTACACTTGCTTACTATGGGATTCCACGACACCGCTAACTTAAATCCATCTTCCCGGATCTTCTATTTCTATCCCTGAAATTGTGAAAAATATTCAAGCGTTTATTTAACTTGCCCTGGTTAGTGTGGGGCAAATCTTGCAACTGAATTTTAGACTAGTTTTTACAACAAATTTCAGCTCAACCGATTGAGCTGATGTTGGTGAATGTAATGTCTCATAGGTGGCAAACAAGCAGACGGGTTGCCTGATGGTAAGCAGTTACTGTCGTCCATGGATACTAGAGGTATCACAACTACGTTGCCGACTCTATAAGAATATATTAACTGGCCTTTTGAAGAACCCCATGTTGTAGCTTCTCGGAAACATCAACCAACCAAATCAACCTGTTGATCGTCAACCAACTGGCGAGTGGTGTACTTATGCGGACTTATTTGCTATAAAAAAATGCGGTAGTTAGCTCAGTCCACATTTTGCAGGTATGAGGCAAGAAAGATCCGCGAATCTCACAGTGTGCGATTCCCACTAATCTATTTTTGAAGTTCTTGGACATACCGGGTTTACTCACGATATTTTCCTTCATCGTTGTTGAGCGATGGCATCAAAACTGCATGTGCTTTTAATACATTATGTAATAAATAAATAAAAAATAAATATTCGGGACATTTTTGCACACACGGTCATCTGACCCCAAACTAAGCAAAGCTTGTGATATGGCTGCCAGAGACTGATATACATACATATATAGGTTTAAATACATACTTAAATAGATATTAACACCCAGATATAGAACAAACAATGAAATATTAATAAATATTAAAATATTTATTAATATTTCATAATATTTATAAATATTTTAATATTTAGTACCTTTTAATGTATTAAAAGGTACTAAATAAAGCCATTGATGCAGAGCCGAGGATCGAACCTGCTGCCGTCAGAATGTAAATCGCACATGCTGCCCGGCCACCATTGCATCAGTATGTACTACACTGGAAAAATCCTTGACTCTCCTAATCGAGTCTTGCCTCCCAAAAACGATTCCTTCCATAATAAGACCTTTTCTTTCCGAAACTGCGAAAGGAAAAGGTAATACTTATTTTGTAAGGAATCGGTTTTGAAACTCAAGACTGCAGGAAAGTCAAGTTTTTTTTTCGGAGTACTGCATTTAAATTACCCAACATTTTAACACAATTTCAGAAGCCAACAATCTCGTCAGATTTCACCTAACACATCAAACTAACAACCCGTGTTAATCCCACGTTATAAAAATAATCCCATGGCACACGTCGAGTGATCATATTTCAGGAAGCGAATCTGACACCGTGTCACGTTTCCAGTCATAGTTACTACGCACCTTCGCACAGGTTGAGCAACAGTTTCTACGCAGTTCACTGGTGATGGCATAGTTACTATGACCAAATGAGAGATTAGGAAGTAGTCGGTGCACGCTGGGCCACCAACGAGCCTTGCCTAGTTTTTGTTGCGGTGGATTTATAGTTCCGGCCACCTTTGGACTGGACACGTGGGTAAATATAGGCACGAGAAAGTGGATTAGCCAACTTGGCCATCTTCAGTTATTTGTAGCTGTGTGTGCCAGAGTTTTTTACAAGAGTGTTCTCTCTGGATAAATCGAATGAATTTATTCGCGTTTCCGTAAAAATATTGTAGGGACTTACCTATTTTACACTTTTCAAATCATCCGCCAAACCACGCGGCCAAAACCAGCGTTCGCGCTTCGACCTTCGAGCGAAGACAACAAAGAAAACCTCTCTGGTTTTGAACGGGGTGCCTTCATAGTGATAGTTACACTACGCGCTAACAAACATCAATGTTTATTAACAAAAAAAAAAACATCATTAACCATCTAAAATTGTATATGGACTGGGCACTGCCTCTGACGATGTGCCATTAGTTTGCGAGTGAAGGTGTCGTACTTGGATAGAAATACGTCTTATACTCTTCATATATTAGCTTTTTGGGTGTAATCATAGACATCAAGTACACTTTGTCTATGGTGTAATACAGTCTTAATTTTTTTTCTCATCGAACAACGCGACAAAATATATCTTTAGGCACCTGATGGGTCTGAACCATCTGTAAAGTGGGTTTGAAGCGCCTTCGAATTTTTACTGAAGCGCGAGTACAAAGATAATTTAAAGTTAAATTATTATTAACGGGATATTTACCATGGTAAGGTTGTGGAATGAGCTCCCGTTGTGGATTAGTGAACAACCGTGATAGTTTAAAACAGTGTTAAAGATAATTTAATTATTATTTAATTTATTTTTTATTTTATTTTATTGATAACCCACTGTCCTTGGTCGGATAGCATCATTTCACGATTTACAACGACAATGAATAGTAGGTATCCAGAATTGATTTAAGTATGTCCAGAATTGACAAGTGTAGGAATTCGATCACAGCGAGCTTAGCCGACAAACTGCTGCTGTTAAACGTATACTGGGTTACGCGGAAAGGGTGTACTAAGCCTAAAGGGATCTACAGTACGCATCATTATGAACAACTTTGACTAGGGGCACAGAAGACATAATGGACACTAGGGGCCTAAAACTGAAATCGCGAAAAAAAATCTGCTGTTCCATACATTGTGTCGAGTTAATGGCCGTTTTTCTATGGAACAGCTGATATTTTTTCACGATTTCAGGGTTCCCTAGTATATCCTTTTCACGTTACCCATTATAAACGTAAGACAATGGCTGAAAATAGTCAATTAATATTTTTATTTTTATTTCGGACTAGTAATATTCCAAACACGGAAAAATAGGAAAATCGCGGGATTCAGATAGTATTATGTAAATGTAAAAGTCTGTAGGTATTATAATATGTATATATGTCAATTTTTGCGCATTAAACTCTGTCACAGTTAAACTGATTTGACTGAAATTTGGTACAGATGTAACCTTATAACCTTGAAATAACACATAAGCTTTTTTATACCGGAAAATTCATGGATCCTGTGGGACAGCGGGTGAAAGCGGGCGATGCTAGTATAATATAATAAACAAATTCAGGTATAACAAGTCTATAATTATGTAATTATGTATGCACTTAATACTGACGTGAATACTATGTATAGTTCGACCTATAAGTATATAGATAAGAGAGATACCTATTTAGGTAATGTAGGTTATAATAACCGCAAAATGCAATTTCTCAATATAAGTCAAAAACATAAACTTGGGCACTTTTTATGTATTTGTAGTATTTTCAATAGTTTCATTAATTTTTGATGCATTATTTTATCAGATTTTCAAAGGTTAAATTAAAACTTTTCGCTCTCATAGCGCCATCCCTGTGCTGTCGATTAAACGTTGAAGCTTTGTAAGCTTTCACGAAAAGCCATCTAGTTCTAAAGTCTTCGCACAGATGGCAGTATTTAAGTTTATTTTATTTTTAGTGAAATAATTAGTATTGTCATAGAGAAATATACTATAGTTATAGTTAACAATACCTCTAGGTATTGTTAATGTTTAATTTTAGATGGAGAATTTAAGATTTTAGAACATAATTGATTTTAAATTAGAATTTGATTTCATGCATTAACCCAGTTTTTTTTGTTTTATACTATTTACGTACCATACTTACCTACCTATTTAATATTTTATTGCTGAAAAGCATGAATGATTTTAAAAATGTTTTCAAATCACAAATGTATTTGATATAATCCACTACAGTGTTTTAGTAGCTAATCCTGCCAGACTTTTTGAAGACTAAATGTCAGTATGGTCGTGCAAATAAAAAAAAACTAAGTAAGTACATAAATACAAATAGCTACTATTTCTATCCTCCAATACCCAAATACACCAAAATGCTATCGCAAAGTAAGTACATAAACACTATTACATAAGCTAGTAAATAAAATGTAAATAAGTCTGGCAACACTGAACGAGCGTGAAATCATTAGTTGCGGCCCGTTTTATATTTTATTCGGTAGTGGACGTGCTAAAAAGTGGAGCTGCATAATTACCTCCCCGGATTGGACAGATAAAACTGTGGAGTCGTGGCATACTCTACTATTTAGGTTATTATTATGTTAGACTGTAATTGCTCCCTGCCATGATTGGTTACTATTTTACATTAGATAAATAATTAAAATAATGTATTTTTTTATTGCAATTTCTTTTTTCTTGCTGTGAATTCTGATGTCATGTCAGCCAAAACGAACTTAATAACGGTAGATTGGCATAAACTTAATAATAATGGTGTTGATTCTATTGAACCATTATCTAAACTAAACTAAATAAATAAAATAAAATAAAATAAAATGTATTTATTTCAGGCATGGAACCCATATTGTTACACATATGTTACAGTTACAAAAGACAATTAGAAATAGATCATAGTTAAAAATGCAATAATAATATAAAATTGTTAAAATTATAGAAATATCACAGTCATTTTCGGTTCGCACTCCGGTGCACTGTCAGCCACGATTTAAAAATCGGGCTACCAAGGTAGTCCCCCATGCACTGCAATATGCCGTTCTTCGAACTCCTCAGCCCAGCCCAGAAGGAAGCCACTCAGGATCTGATGACAGCAAAGAAATCCGGAACCCGTGCATCGGCGAACATGCCCGACGCGCTGCAATAACGTGCTTTGTTCATGAGGATGCGAAAAGCATCATTGTATTGCACCCTTATGGTATGATACGTTTTGCGTTTAAAATTAGTCCACAGCTGACACGTGTATAGACACAGACAGTATGCTTTAAACAATGTTGTTTTGACTTCTGTGTTGCAGCTGGAAAATCGGCGCGCGAGCATGTTACACCTGATGGACAGATTCCTTCTTTCTCGTTCCATATCCATATCATCACTCAGATCCTCTGTCAAAATGTGACCTAAATACTTGAACTGCCGAACGGCCTTCACCGGCGAACCCCTCAAAAACACATTCGGTATTCTCTCCGGTCCTTTCCCAGCCCTAAAAACCATCATCTCTGTTTTGGCAACATTATATATGAGACCGTGCTCAGCAGCGTATCTTTCACATATAGCCAGCAGTTTTCTTAAACCGTTGATAGAGGGGCTGAGAAGCACCATATCATCCGCGTAACTAAGGTTATTGACGCATACATCACCAACGTGACATCCTATTCTGGTGCTTCTCAGCTCCTCTATGAGTCCGTTCATATAGATGTTGAAAAGGTCCGGAGAGGTCAAACCCCCTTGGCGGACACCGCAATCCAGCCTATATTCGCTGGAAGTCGAGTCGCCCCATCTTACTGCATTAGTTTGGTTGCCATACCAGTATCTCAACAGATTTACAACATTTTTTGGTACTTCTGAGTCGGACAGTTTGTTCCAGAGAATTTCATAATTAACTAGATCAAATGCCCGACTCAGGTCGAGAAAACAGGCGTACACAGAAGTGTCTCTGCTTGTGTAATAGTGTGCCGTTTGTTTCAAGCTAAATATCGCGGCATCCGTTGAGAGACCGGCACGGAAACCAAACTGAGCATCGTCTATTTTAAAGTTATTTACCAGTGAAGGCCTCAGCAGCCTTTCAAACAATTTACCTATGACTGTTCCTAATGAGATGGGTCGATAGTTCGCGATGTTGCCTAGATCGCCAGTCTTGTTCTTAATAACCGGGATCACTATAGTCTTCATAAGGTTGTCGGGTAGATATGAAAATTTACAACATAGGTTAAATAAATTACTCAGTTTACTGTAAATCAAATGACTAGCCCACTGAATGTGTTCAATGCTCAAGCCGTCGTGACCCGGCGACTTGCCTCTCTTCATGTCCTTAACAGCTCGCATGACGCTAAATTTAATAGCTCTAAATCTATTGCGTTTGTTCTGTCACATATTGAAATTATTATTCTAAGTATATGTATTTAGTGTTAGTTAGCTTGTATTTTATGTGTTAAATTCACTTGCACGCAAAAAATACGTAAAACACTTAGAATATTACACAAAAATTGTTGGATAGTCTATAGCCGTAATGAAATGTAATTTACTTTAATTTAATACCTAACAATTATTTAATTTAACATAATTAAACTCTAAAATCAAATACCTCTGACAGAAATTCTTGATGACATATATAAAGCAAAACTAACACGTTTTCAAATATTCATGGAACGTATCGTCACCAAGGATGCTTCTGTCCACGCTCGACGTTTTTATATGCGTTTGTCAGTGAATTACAACGACAGGGCTGTAGTCAGTGAAAAACTGTTTATGCACTTACTCATGCCTATGTAATGCAGTACGTACGTATGTAACAGCTTCGTATTACCGCATGAACAATTTATGAGCATCCGTGTAGAGCATAAAAATCATACAAGCTGGTTCAGTGGTAAAAGTGTATCTACTGATAAATAAAAACAATATTCAAATATTATAATTATAACACAAATAAGTCTTTATAACAACGGGGGCGGCCAGTCCGCCTCAAAAGAGTTCGTCATAATAAAGACTCGTTTTTTTATATAATTATTAAATCTGATGCAACAACCGTTAGGTCAGGTTAAAGGTCTTGGAAATGCCTGGCAGGTTACTGCACAACTTGCCTGGTGTTAAGTTACGTTGTGGTTAGATAGATCGTAAAGATATCTAGACTGGAATGAGAAAGTTATATGATTATTTACGGGATATTTACCGTGGTAAGGTTGTCGAATAATCATATAACTTTAGTGAACAACCGTGATAGTTTAAAACAGTGGAATGAGAAATTCATACTCATCACTATTACTATCACTACATAGTATAAAACAAAGTCGCTGTCGCTGTCTGTCCGTCCCAATGTATGCTTAAATCTTTAAAACTACGCAACCGATTTTAAGCGGTTTTTTTAATAGATAAAGTGATTCAAGAGGAAGTTTTATATGTATAACCAGCGACCCGCCCCGGCTTCGCACGTAAATTACACCCGTGCGAAGTCAGGCGGGCGGGTCGCTACTAGTCGCTAGTATATTATAAATTATTACAAAAAATTACAATTGTAACATTAATATTGACTAATGATGAGTTTGCGTACTTATAAGATATATTGTTTTTTTTTTTTTAAATTCAAGATTGACTTCCGTCATTTTAAGGGAAGGAGCACGCTTGCCCTGCCTTGAAGAAACCTGATGTGTTAGATTTTAGGACATTCATAGTGATACTAAAGGCAGATAAAATCAGAGCTGAAAATATATTACTTACTATACCTATGCGTACCTATGGTGACGTTTTTTCATAATAATTACACTCTTGGTTACTCTTTTCGATGGCATGATCACAAATAAATGTATTTGCTTAGTCTGTTTTTTAGAAGTACTCTTTGATAGATGTGATATTCAATGTAAGCTTTTGTTTTTATGCCACTAGCTTATTTTTTTTAAATATTCACGCGTATTTTTTGTAGAAGTTAATAAATAGATTGCTCAAAAAGATGGGTACCAAGTTTTAATACGAGCGTTAAATTAAATATAGCTGGGATCGCAAACAACAGCAATTACCCCGAGCCGGCTGGTGACAAAATAATTTGATCAAAGCGAAATAAAAATGGAATTGAGAGGAGTAAGCCACGAGTGTAACCAAATTATCGGTGCCTAGGGCGCGCCGGCATTCATTAGCTAGGTTTGTATTTGTATAAAGCTACTGGTAGCAAATGAAAATATTATATATTTTTTTTTTTATTATATTTGGTGAGTGTGTGCGTATTTGGTGTTAGACAACCAGGTGAAAACAAAATAACCGCCAAGAATAACAAAATAACTGGCGAAGATCAACAAAATAACTGGCCAAGAACAACAAAATAACTGGCCAAGATCAACAAAATAACTTGCCAAGAACAACAAAATAACTGGCGAAGATCAACAAAATAATTTGCCAAGAACAACAAAATCACTGGCCAAGATCAACAAAATAACTGGCCAAGATCAACAAAGTAACTGGCCAAGGACAACAAAATAACTGGCCAAGAACAACAAAATAACTGGCCAAGAACAACAAAATAACTGGCCAAAAACAACAAAATAACTGGTTAAAAGCGTGTCGAGACACGCATATGTTAGGGTTTCCAGTCCAAAGTCATATAATTATGTAGTCACAATCATAGTTCAAAAATTGGTAATAATAGCAAAAAAAAAATGAGAGAGAGAGTCACAAGAGAGAACAGTTTTTTTGTACGGTCGTAAGGCTAGGCATATCACCACAGCTCACCTGAGGTTACGTGACGATATGGTCGAAGATGGGTTTACTCACAGATCATCTTTGAAATTGTTGGTTCAACATCCACACGCCAAAAATTGTTTTTTTTTTTGTGAATGACCGTTGGTGATACACAGACGGCTCGGAAATTGCAATATGAAATTCGTACTATAATTATGTCTTAAGAGGCTTATTACAAAATGAACCGTTAAATTTTAAGTATTTGCATTTTCGAGCATAAAACTAATAAAATAAATCAAGCCGTAATTTTCAAGATGAATATAAAATAAGTAAACCATAACATTTTAATTTTTATTTTATGACAGTAATTTAACAAAATCCATTCTCAAACTTCCTAAAGTTTTATGAAAAACTTCTTTTGTAAATTGGAGGTTACAAATGGATATGTTGAGTTTTACCAAAGCTGAAGCCGCTACATTAAATGAAAAATACAGATCTATTTAATAAATCAACTAAATGTTCTACAGATTTTATTAGTTGTAAGAAAAATTATACAAAAAATCCAGTTTTCGATGCTTTTTTCGTCAAAAAATGTGATAGGACCCTTAAGAAACGCTTTGCCATCCAGTGTACTGACGTACTCGCAAACAAAACTTGTGCTCTAAACTATTTCAGTATAGGCTCTAGACTAGACCATACCTAATCACCACTAGTGTGCAGGGCCCCTTAATCAACCCGCCAGCGGCCGCTGAAGGCAAACACACGCTGTCTGTGCGAGATACCGGCTAATTACACATGGATTTATAGCTGTGTGCATATAAATAGTTTCAAAATATTTGACACCATCGGCGCTAATCCTACAATTCGTCAAAACTTAAGGATAATATACCTTTTTTGTAGATTTAATTTGGCATTCTACTAGTTTCAAACAAACAAGGAAATGACCACTGACTATACAGGGCTACGCAGAAAGGGTGTACTAAGCCCGAAGGGGTTCATAGTACCAGTCATTATGAACAAGTTTTACTATGGGTATGGGTGAATACATAATAGTGTTAGCTACTCTGCCTGTACTAACTTATTTACTTTACAGCAACATAGAATAGGGATATATCACACTTTACACTAATATTATTAATGAAAAAGTTTGGGTGTGTCTAACTCAGTATATAAGTGTAGGTAGTAATACGTCTATTACTCCAACGGCAAAATTCAATAACGAAATTACCAGTTATAACTTGGTAATGAATAGAAACTTGTCACCGACTTGCACTTGGCCATTTTTATTATTTGCTGTTATACTTTAGAGTATGTACCATAATCATGGCAAATTTTACGCTTGTACGTATTACCGTTTTTACAATAGAGCTAATACAAAAATTTGTTGTATTGGGGCCCTTTCGTTTTAACTTTTTGACTTTTTGATAAGATAATTTCTTAGTTAACCCGCCGTAAAATTACATAATCTGCGAAAATTTCAGTTGGCTATCTAGTAGGGTTCGAAAGATATAACCGTTAGTAGGTAAGTAGTACAGACAGACAGACATCGTAGGCTTAGCAATAGGGTCCCGTTTTTACCCTTTAGGTATGGAACCCTAAAAACGGTTTATCCGTTTGGCTGCGATGCCACAGACAAATACACAGAAGACACCTCTCTGTTTGCTTTGAGGGTTAAACAGCAATTTTAAGAAAATATGATTTTAAGATTTGTTTAAATGAGATTAGTGCTATAAAAGAATTAAAGTTATATGATTATTTACGGGATATTTACGGTGGTAAGGTGCACCATGTTCACGGGAGGAGAACATTGTTCTTCCCGTGAACATGGTACATGTAACTGCGCCGAAATATCGGGGACTCATTTCACAACCTTACCACGATATTATAATATCCCGTAAATAATCATATAACTTTGGTGAACAACCGTGATAGTTTAAAACAGTGTTTTATATAATAATCGGTTCTAATAGAACGGAAACATAGAAAAACTTGGGAAAAAAACAACTGTGACGAAACAGACCACCTACCGGCTACGAGCGCTGACACACCGCAAACCCAAAAACCTACATAGACGCAATATCACAAAAACAAACAAGCAGAAAACGAATAGTCGAACTAAATCGATACCGTATCGAACGACTCAACTATCAAACTTTTGTAATACGGGCACCGCTCGCCCGACCGAACGCAGACCGAAACTACACAACTAAATATTCCTAAACATCGGCCCGACAAAAGAAAATATAACTCGCATTCGGAACCAAAAAGCGTGATATCTCGACGGACGTTTTTTGGTGAAATATCCCCAAAAGTAGGTTAGTAATTCGGGTTTCAACAAAAGGCCTTGTTGAACAATACACGTCTCCGCCGTATTACATGGTGGATATAATTAGTTATGGTGTATGGATTTAGATTTTGTTGCGATAATTTTTGTGAATGCTCTGAATAAACATCTGCTCGAGATTTGCAATCCGACAAGCGAGCAATCGCATTGAAATGTCAAGTAGAAAACTGATCCGTGTATTTACGCAACAATGACGCCCAAAAAATGGTCAGTTGTGTTATCGAATAAGTTTTGAGAATATTTCATTACAAATATTTAGCTACAAAATATAAAAAATAATTTTTATTTTAAGTTCAACAATATTAATCCGCAAAACGAAATTGTTTGTTGATATGTTATAGGACTTGCATTTATTTGTTTAAAGCTTCACATCATATTATAAGAGTTACACGTTACGGTGCTACCTCAGAATAGGTGCTACTCAGTCTAAAGATCATTGTACTCGTCATTATAAACAACTTTTACTACGGGATCATTGTTGAAATCGCGAAAAAATAACTGCTGTTTGACATATCGTTAAGTGTGAATGACATTTTTCTATTGAAACCCCGATATTTTAACTGTTTCTGGGTCCGACAGCAAAATTTGATCCTATTGATTAGTACAATGACTTCCTTTCGGCTAAGTATCACAGTTTCGTCACACCTTATAGTAAAGACGTAGTGTTTAGGTACGCGCATACGTACTTATAATAATACATCATCTTGTAAAATCCAATAATATTAACTAATCTCTAAAGTAAGGCCTATCTTTAAAAGAAGTATAACTCCATTAATGGTCCATTTCCGCCCTTGTCCGATACCCCATATTTACACAAACGGAGAAACAAAACAGAGCAAAAAAGCTAAACGAGTATGTTCCGGCACGCGTCGGGCACGTCACCGGTTCGTGACCTTCGTCAAATTGACAGATTACTTGCATATCTATGCCGTGCAGCGTCTGTGGACGTGGTCTGTTCGTAACCAGCTTGGACGTATATGAAAGGACATGATACGCCCAAAAATGTATCAACGATTGACACCACACACACACGCACACACACATTAAAAAGTTTCTATAGGCCTACATATTTTTGCCAACAAATTTCGCTGCTGCTTCAATTCTACTTAGTAATGTCACTTGAACATTACTGCATACTGGTATTCAAGTTTACGACGTCATGAACGACAATATGTGACCATTGAACTATCATGGCAGTCTTAAAATCATTCTACAATATGAAAAACCTAACTAACAATTTTATTTATTCTTGACTAGCGACCCGCCCGCCCGGCTTCGCACGTAAATTACACCCGTGCGAAGCGGGGCGGGTCGCTAGTTATATATATAAACCTTCCGTGAAAATGTATCTAACTGATCGTGAAAACCGCATCAAAATCCGTTGCGTGGTTTAGGAGGAGCTAGCGGCCATACAGACATACAGACAGACAGACGCGGAAAGCGACTTCAATTTATACTATGTAGAGAACAGAAGAGATAGAAAAGAGAAGATAGAGAAGAGATAGAGATAAAGAAGAGATGCTGCGTCCTAACTCTAGTATAGTATATTTCTCTATGGTCCTAATCACGAATCTTTTTGAAACCAGGCTGGGCGTACGGAACGGTTTCTTGAATACTGAAAGGTTTGGGACCTATTACTGATATAAAAAAGCGCTGATTCAGTCTAAAACCAAAGATATAGGTTTTATTCAAAAAGTACAATCATGTTGACTGGGCCGTGGTTGTACTGTGAGAGCGCGATGACACTTATTTTCAAACGTCATTTGTTAGTTCCTGATAATTATACTCTGACAGTGACATCTGTGAATGGATTACGTTTTCAATATTTCATAATGCAAAGGACATTATCAGAATAAGTTACTCAATAAATTAAAGTTATCCCGAGTTAATGTAAGGCGAGACAAACGTCCGAGTGACGGGTCCCTGGGCTTATTTTTCGGTTCGTATCCAGTCGACTCCGGCCGGCTTTGGGGCAGTTATTGTACCACCCATGGCACTATAGCAGTAGTATACGTCACTGACGTGTTAACAATCGCTACCCGCCACCCGTACTTGTAGAGGATGCATGCTTCATTAGATTTTTGCAAACGTTATGCAATTTTCAGTTGAGATAGACGTTTCCTGTTATTGTAAATATATGTTGAAATATTTCTCCACAGTATTGTTCAACAGTTTCGTATTAACATTTGAGGATTTTTTTTAACGGGCAATTGCTTTTATTGTCTAAAAACGCCAATGCCTAAACTGCTTGATTATGGTATACAAAAAATTAGGATTGCTCATAAACCATTAAATCTAAAGGTCCAAGTACTCAAACCCACTAGCAGTTGTCAATGTATCCAGCATGGTCACAGATATATCTGTGAGCATGGTAGTGGCATTACGTTATGGCAATGTTTATACTTTGAATCCGAAAAAGCAACATTTTTGTCTAGCGTCACTTTGACCAAGCGTTCTGAAAGATTTAAAATGACAAATGAGATTTAAAATGAAGATGTAAAAGACTTTTCCCCACTTTGATGTTTGCCTTCTTTATAGTATTCCAGAAGTGTTTTCTGCTGCTCTACGGAGCATAACCGCAAGTATTAAGATCGTTACTATTTGCAAGCTTTTAAATCTAATATTCGGCAAGGGCTATTAAAAGCAGTTATTTTGTAACGCTATTTAAAAACATCATTGTCTAGTGTCTGTAATATGTCTAATCACCTTGCTTATATATATTTTTTAGATGTATAATATTAAGATGATTTATGTATTAAAATTATTTGTATTACAATGTATTGATATATAATTTTAGTCATATAAATATTTGTTATACCTGTATAACTATTTCATGTAAAAAAAATACTCTTGTTTATTTTCATCGGTTCACCAACTTTTTGTCTTTTACTTCAATAATTTCATATAAAATAAAAACACTAAACTAACTAAATACACAATTTTTAATTAATTTTTATTTTTTCTTTCACTAATAATTTTTGATGCACGCCTACATACCATATTATGTTCCAACCTGGTATAAAATGTTACAATTTGTGCATTATTTATGAGTGTGCAATAATGTTGACATATTTAGTTTGATTATTTTAAATTTCAATTCTTAGTAATTATTATTAATGTAATGTGACTAGCTACTATTATTATTATTTTCCATTGATATTGTTTTTTGATTTGTATGAGTCTATGTTACTTGAAAATAAATTATTATTATATTATTATTAATAATGTATATTTTAATGCTTTATTTAAATAGTAAATGTCTAATGTAAATTAGCGTGCATGAAATGCAGAAAAAAAACTTGGAAAGTTTTCCATGAGAGTTCGTAGATATCCGTCAATCATTTCTGCAGCGAGCGCCAATCAGCGTGCCTTCGTTATCGCGGCTATAAAGTCGCGCCACCGAATGCACGGATTGCTAGATTTTTCTGTTTTTCCCTCTTTTTTCCTTTATTTTTACGTTTTTGCTTTCCCGCTGACCACATGAAAATTCTGTTGGCCTTTTTTATTCAGTTCACGTGTATCTGTATGCTCGTTCCTTTCAAACGGGATGGAGTTAACGAAACAAATATATTATGTTAGTTTTTGTGGTGTATTAGGTTGCACTGCAAAAATCTATTGATGCAACGATATTTTATTTTGAAAATTAGTTACAAAATTAATTCACAGGTTTTTTAATTTCGATGATAACATGTAATATGATTTGAAAAATATATATATTTAAAGGTGAAATTATCGACAGTTCTTAACTATGATTCAAGAAAAACTGTTCGCTGTTTTAAAGATTATCAGCTCCTTTATGGGAAGTTAATAAAATGGAAATTGTTTTTTTTTTAAGTATGGTCTCCATTACTCCATTTGTGAACTAATTTGCAGGGTTTTTACTATGTAGAGATAGCTTTCGAAGTGGCCCCACAAAAAATATTTATTTATTTGATGTAAGGTGAGCAGCATAGGCTGATGTGCCTATATCACACAGTGTCAAAATAAATTAATTTTGGTTCAGTAGTTTTTATTCAGCTCCAAATACGAATAAGTTCGAGCGCTTAGTAATTTTGAGGTCAGTTTTTTAATTTATAATTATTTTTAGGACAAGTTTATCAGCCAACACCGAAAGCAAATCCATTCTTAACCTTTTGTTTATCCATCTAGATTCGAGTCTGAATAAATAATTCATTGCCACCCGAAAAAATCAAACGTGAAAGGCCGCACGTTAACATAATGTTAAAGCAAATGGAGCACCTCCGAGCATCGTATCGTGATACCCCTCAGAGCAAGTAGAGGCTTGGAGTATAAATCTCGAAGTATCGAGAGGCAGCGAGTGTGACAAAGTTGTTTTATCTTCTAGATAACGCTGAACCTCACTCACGGAACATCTGGCAAAGATAGAATGGCTATAAGAGTGTTATAAGACTAGACCCCTCTGTCTGTCTGGTAGATATTTTGTCTTACAGACAGACGTGTCTATAAGGCAAAATAGCTACCTCCATACCAAATTTTACTCAAATTTGAAAAAACGAGTTGAATCACGACTTGGTAACATACACAACTTTCGCTTTTAGAATAATAGTGTAGGTATTAGTTTGTCTTGAAGCATGTGAAATGTAGAATGAGCTCCGCGGTGATTCAGCGAGAAGCTAAAATATAGACTTATTCCTAACGCGAGTTAATAGTCTTAAAAGCTCGACAACGTACTTGTCTTGTCTCTGGTCTTAGATACAGGTAGCCATAGGTGTCGATGACTGCTTTCCATCAGGCAGCCCGTTTGCTTGTTTACCATTTCATCATCATCATCTGATCATTTCAGCCATACGTCAGCCAGTGGACGTCCATCCACTGCTGGACATAGGCCTTCCCCATCTATCTCCAAAAGAGCCGCTTGGAAGCGGCCTGCATCCAGCGATTCCCTGCGGTCTCTTTTAGATCGTCTGTCCATCTTGTGGGTGGACGTCCTACGTTGCGCTTATCGGTCTGTGGTCTCCATTCGAGAACTTGTTGGCCCCATAGGCCATCTATTCTGCGTGCTATGTGCTTTGCCCACTTCAACTTGCTAATCTGGTGGACTATGTCGGTAACTTTCGTTCGTATATGAATCTCCTCATTTCTGATTCGATCTCTTAGAGAAACGCCGAGCATAGCCCACTTATGGCTTTAAAAAAGTTTATTGCTCATACTTGCGATGAGCCGTTAATACATTGGCATTGATTGGCTTCTAGCTTGTATTATTCTGTGGTAGCATTGTGTAGAACCGATCGGTAGCGTCGAGCCGTGAAGATGAACCCGCGACGCGACCGCGCGCCGCCCGCATCGGTTTATGACTCTCCCTGGAGGTTACTGGGAAATGGGATAGCGAAGCGTTTTCCTTCACTGAAAATCACTGCTGAAAAAAAGATTGGTTGGTGCGGACGAGTACTTAGTCTGCTGACAATGTACCTTGAGTTAATCAAAGAATAGGTTTGTGTCCTTGGTGACGGGCGCATATTATTTTTTTGTTTAAACTAGAACGGCTGTCAAGGCATTTTTGTAAGAAATTTGTTGTAGCCAGTAGCACCCATAGAAACGGGACGTCAGTTATTCGAAATCAGTTAGCGACTGTGACGCGTTGACCTAAATAAGAATGTTCAATCAAAGTTCTCTCATATGACTGGTAACAGATTTTCTTTCTCATTTTCGTTCTATTTACTTCTCTTTTCTGTGGGCGGGCTGTATTTTAAATGCGTGGAAAAATGTTGTATTATACGAAGAGATAGTAGGTTAGCAACAAAAAATAGATGAGCACTAAAGCTTTGCCAAAACACTCATTTTGGCGGGCACGGCACTTCTCGGTCTTCTGGGACAGCAGCGATGCTATTCAGCTAGGATTGCTAATCACGCACTGGACAGAGTGGGCAGCAAACAAACACAACACGGCACGGGGATATGCAGGATAATGTCAAGGTAATGAAAAATGCCTGTAAAATTTTGCGCAGGCATAAAAAGGCGACAGCCGTCATATATAACAAATAACAGGCAGCGATTGATATAATAAAATACATTACACATACTGAAAAAATAATTTATATTGGTTGATCAATTTCTGAGGTTTAAGCGCTTAAAGTTTTTGGTAGGGATAGAGAGCAGATTCTCTGTCCCACTCTCGCAAAACGTGTGTTAGTATAGCATTTGTGTAGCAAGCGCACGACATGACGCCATAAAATGCCATAGTACCTACGCTCTCTATCTAGCATAAAATAATAATTCTTATAACTTATTTATTCTTGTAAAAAAAAACTATTAATGTCGTTGATTTGGATTGATAATTGTGGGGTAGAGAAAATTTGTTTTGAAATCAAGTACCTACCTACTATTGTTTTATTACCAGCATCATATGGGAGCCCTATCAATTCAAAACTACCTAAGTCGGCATCTCCGATCGTCCGTTCCAGCTGTTAATTCTCCTTCATACGGATACCATATTACACTTCTGGAGAGGCAATGAACCACAAACACGGCAACGGTCGGCGGGTGTAACGGACCGTGTAATTTCGACTTTATACGCCCATTAGGACCAGCCAGCTTTGTTTGAGCATCACAATTAATGCTTGAAAAGATAATCGGTGCGTAGACGCGGTAATCGAACTTGCATCCGTTTTGACTTGGAGTTAATTTCGTCAAGACTTGGTAGTGGCTGTTTTATTAAACTGTGCTTTCCCACTGGGCAAAGTAACCTGGTCTCCATCTCTTTGCAAAGAGTAGGTATAATCATACAATGACTTAAAGTGGCAACTCAGCGTATATTTTACCCGACAAAGCATTACAAAAACATTTTTTCACTTATTTTTAATTAATTATGTGTAACTAATATAATTATTATGGACATGATTTTAAGAGAAAAAAAATATACATAATAAATAAAAATAATAAGGATGAGTATATACTCATCCTTATTATTTTTATTTATTATTTTTAGAAATATAAATTTTGACCCGGTAAAACTTGAAAATAATGCAATTGTAGGGAGGGATGTTCCCAATTTTTTTTAAATATGAACTTACCTTGACAAAAACAAAACGTTTACTGTAAGATTGTGGGTAAAACAACGGGGCGGCTCTAATACAAAAAAAAAATAACGCAAAAATATTTTTGTGTTATTTTTTTTTTAAACGTTTTGTTTTTGTCAAGGTAAGTTCATATTTAAAAAAATTGGGAACATCCCTCCCTACAATTGCATTATTTTCAAGTTTTACCGGGTCAAAATTTATATTTCTATTACAAAACAAAAAAAAAACTTTGGACGCATAAATAATGTGCCTACATTTTTTCATCTTTAACAGTCGATTAAAGCAACATCCCGAAGTTTCAAAGAAGCACCTACTCATTCTTTCCCCTCAAGTGCGTACCGTCATACGCATTGTTGCCGAGATTATCTGTTTCATGACATCAGCGGAAGCTTTCAATCACGCCGCTTTTTCCTCCGCACAGATAAGATTGTTTCCTTGGGAGGGATGAAGGAGGGATGGAGAGGGAGGGTGAGGAAGTGGCATTTGGCACGGGCAATTGACGCCACTGATAGGATCGCGAGCTGAGTAAGCAGATATCGAGGCTGAGAGACGGTGATGGGGAGGCTCTTTTATATAAGGTTTCTCGGAAAGCTTTGATTTGCTTAGGTACTTTGATTCCATAACAATCAATGTAAGTAAGAACAGTAAGACAAGCAAAAATGATATTTTTTTTTACTTTAAGAATTTTTGTTTCTTAAATCTGTAAATGTCAATTTTGCGTGCATCTATCTATCTATCTAGCTTGAGTTGTTCTGCTCAGATTAAGTTTCGCACATTTTAAAATATGATAAATAAAAAAGAATGAAAAATCCGATTGGACATTCTATTTACAAAAAGTACAATGCAAAAGTTATAAAGTAATTTTTATCTTATTGATGTATTTTAGGTTTGGGTGTTTTTTTTTAAATCTCAATTTCAATATCAACACGGTAATTGCGTTATCTCATTGACCATGATATTCTAAAGATAATGTCTATGCGTTTTTTTTAATCCTTACTTACTAATTTTCCTTTTGTTCTTCAATATTTTTTTTTTATTTGCAGAAAGATAGCCTGTGAGTGCGGCCTTAACAGCCGAGTCTACTTGATCATATCCTGTTAACTAGTTCTATCGTACCTTACTAGTTCTTAACAGGACTAGTGGGGAATATATTATATTGTAAACAAACAGGGCTAAGTATCTACTGTGAAATAATGTCTCTCGACCTAATAGGAAATAATTTGTACTAGTATTTTGGTCCTGCGTCTTATATTTTCAGCCACCGCCAAAATGTTATCGTTTGCTATATATTGCTATAAATTACTAGCAACGCACCCCGGCTTCGCACGGTCTAATTTTTTTACACCTTTGGTTACACTATTGGAGTTTTAGTAACGATCCCTATAAAAAAATATTAATATAGCCTATGTCACCGAGGATAGTGTAGCTTCCCAAAAGTGAAAGAATTTTTCAAATCGGTTCGGTAGTTTTGGTGTCTATTCAATGGAAACAAACAAACAAAATAATCTTTCCTCTTTATAATATAAAAACTCTACTACTCTCTACTCCACTACTACTCTACTATTCTCTTTACTCTTTTTATTTCCTTTTTTTTTTTCTTTTTTTTTTTAAATTAAAAGCACCTTGACTAACACATGCCTGCCTCCTAGACTATCCCCTGTTAAAGTGAACGCGGTGCGGTGTCGGCTTCCCGCTACACCGCTTCCGATAGACTATACTATTGATACACTGTACTGCCGAAGCTTATTGTCTTTTCTATAAACTGCGTAATAAATTCTAAGAAGAAAGAGAAGAAAAAGTAACTTGGGAAGCTTGGGAGCTAGTCTATAGACATCGACTTATGTGTACCTTAATATCATCCGGTGAGCTGTGGTCAAACGATTAGCGTAAAAATAAATACTAAGCTAAATCATTAATTCGAAATTAATAATGATAAATTATATACTTATCTTATCTTATCTAATCTGGTAATAAGTACATGAAAAAAAAGTTATTAAATAGATACCTAACTGAATTAAATCTAAATTAAACTACCTATCTTAAAATATAAATAAAAACTGCATTTAGATCGCTGTCTTCGGGTAAGGTGCCCAAAAAGCTAACGATTATTATTGATTAATATTTGATATTTATAATTTTGTTATCTTACAATTGTTGCATTCTGTTGAATAAATGAAATTATATGAGAAGGTTTTTCAAATAATGAACGAATATACGATTTTCATTATATTTTTTACCATATAAAGCAGATGCCTTATTATAGATGTCTTATTGTGATTCGGATTGTGATCGTGATCGCGTGCCATCTCACTTACGCACGTGGTGCGAGTAAGTAGATGAAAACGGGACGGCATGCAATCTCGATCACGATCAAACTTCTATAATAAGACCGCAGGTGTCATACCTAAGAAAATATGTATTTATGAATAATATAAAAGACTTTTATCTAACGACAGAAATACAATATACGACATAATTTATATTAATTAAGGTACTAGAAACTGATGTGGCTTTAAATTTTGATTAAAATTTTCAGTTTAAGGTACTACCTATTACTTATTTGTATAAATTAAGACAAAAAAAAACTAAACAATAAAAGCCTTATTTTGCTACCCATGCAGCTAATAGTATATTATGCAATTAGTGAATAAAGGATGGATTTAAAGTGAGGGCCATAGATGAATCACGTGCAAGTGAAGGATTCTAACGACTGAACCACGACCGTAGGGAGTGATTCATGATGATTAAATCACGAGCATAGAGAGTGATTCAAGTGCTAAAATCCTGAGTGACGCAAGTGATTCATGGCCCTCATTATAAATCTGTTTTATTCAAGAGTCGCATACTGTACTTTATACCATGACTACGAGAAAAAAGATTTAAGGAGTTTGTATCGACAATTTTTTTCGCTAGGAGGTTGTTGTGCACGAATATATTGGTGTCATCTAAATTCAATGCTTTTTATTGACTGTTTTCAGTAAATAAAATAAGCTGTTTAAAGGGGGAATGGTATAAACTATAAAGAATATATTTACAGTCAATGCATAACGCAGAAGAATAATTGAACGGCTTGCCTCCAAACAACAGGTTGGTTGTTAATCGTCGTTAATTAGAAACACTTTGATGCGCCAGCTGACGTTCTTTAAGACAAAAACGGATAATCCACCTGTTACAGTTATATTCAGATATACAGGCTGAGGTTTTTAATACAATTTAGTAAAAATTAAATAAACGAAAACTAACTGAAACTAGATTTTTCTAGTCGTAAATTTCTTGAATTGTTTCTAACATTTAACCTTTGTTGTCCCACAGCTGGGCAAAGGTTTCCCCAGCTCCTTCCACTTGTCTCTGTCATCTATAATAGACTTGTGTCCTAATGTTTAATTTTATACAAATAACATGCTTAGGAAGGATATCATTAAATACATTACACTCATCCTGACAAAATAATTTAAATTGGCTGGATCATAACTGAGATAATAAGCGTTTGAAGTTATTGGCAGGGATAGAGATCGAATGCGTTGTCCCTGTCCCGCAAACAAAGTGTGTGTTTAGTGTAGCATTTGTTTAGTATGGAGCGCGCACGGCATAACGTCATAACATGCTATAAAGCGCTCTCTGTCTAGCATGAAATTAAAATACTTATAAATAATAATTTTTTACACAAATTTTAATTTAGTTTTTGTTGATGGGTTGGCTCGATTGCCCGTTGGTCCAGTTGGTCCCACCTAGGACAAACATTTATGTGATGAACATTTGTGTTTGTTCTATATCTGGTTGTTCATATCTATTTAAGTATGTATTTAAAACTATTATATGTGTGTATATCAGTCTCTGGCAGCCATATCACAAGCTTTGCTTAGTTTGGGGTTAGATGACCGTGTGTGAAAAATGTCCTGAAATATTTATTATTTATTTATTTTATATATGATTACGTTTTTAATGAGGTAACATAAAAAGAAACACAAAACGCCTATTTATTGCCTAATTCTCTAATTTACTTTGATGGAGTGAAACATTAAAAAAATCACCCCTTATACAGATTATATTCCAAAGTTTACAGCTACGAGATACACATTTTATTTGTTTAGAGCAGCATTAGAACAAATGCCGTCATTAGGTAAGCCGCAGGAGATGCGCGTTTATGTCTTTATTGAGCCTTTTATTAGGATTGTAAAAAGCGACGCGTGATCGAATGTCCACAGCTGACGCGATTTGTTATATATGTGTGAAGATTTTTATTTTAAAGCGCCATTTGTAACAAAAAAATCTCCACTTCTTTTAGGTGCAGAAGACTTATAGATGTCTTATCGTGATTCGGATTGTGATCATGATCGCGTGCCATCTCACATACGCACGTGGTGCAAGTAGATGCGAACGGGACGGCATGCAATATCGATCACAATCAAACTTCTATAATAAGGCCGCAGGTTCTATACTGACCTTCGTGTTGATTCGGACCTTATACAGACGTACTTACTGATTGGTAGTGTATCAGAAAACCTAAAGTTACTAAAAACAAGTTAATAGAGTTTGAAAAAATGGTCGGCAACGAATTTTAATTAATACCCCTGGTGTTTACAGGTACGAATATCTATAGGTGACGGCAACTGCTTAACATCAGGCGGCCCGTCTGTTTGATTGCCACATACTTACAGCATAAAAATTTGATATTTTAAAATTACTATGGAATGATGGTGGTTATTTGACCTACAGTTTATAATAACTAAGTTTAATATGTCTCAACTAAAAAGGACTAACTAACTGGAAGAAGGGAAACAAAAAATCTAAACTTTTTTTTTTTGTTATGCAAGGTTATTTTTTGGCGCGATTAGTTACTTGTGTTGCTCATACTTGTATTAACTACTTGTACTTGTATTTATCATCAAAGATACAAGACGCAAAATAACTTTGCTGCCGAGCGCAACACACAACTTTTCATCTCACCTTAGCGAGGCAAATATTGTATTCTTCTAAGTTAAGATCGGACCTTCTTGAAACAAACTATTTGAGGTCCTATTCAACGAGGTTGGAATATCTTAACACTAAAAAAATTACAGTTTTAAACTTCGAATTTTCTTTTCACGCTAGCGGCCAAAAACGCGTTTTGTGCGCAGATTTTAAAAGACAAAGAAAGCATTTCTGAGCGGGTAATACGAAAAAATATAATTTCTTTTTAATCTTACTTTACTACATACATACACACTACAACACCCTCCATATGCACTGTAGTAGGTGTAGCTACATTTCTTTTCCCACATAAGAATCGAATGCGGTACATAAGTGGTACTGACCCCAACCAGCGAACCGTGCCATGGTTACGAACCACTGCCTCTGTCGACCATTCCACATTGGTTGGACATAATTGCCGCTCGAACAATTACAATATTTTATGTAAAATGTTTTTATTATTACATATTATTAAAAGTAATACTGTGAAAAAAAAGGAAAACAGTACCTACAAAACACACATTTAAAATTTTAACGCAATTAACTGTTACGTAATAACATAATATAACTAGTAACTTTCCCCGAACTGAAACCTCGCGACCTCTCATAGCAAAAAAGAGATCTATATCATAGTTTATGAATCGTTTGCCTCGTCGTGTGTAATTGGTTCTAGGTTTGATCCGCAGTTTTGACAATATTTATCGTCGACCCATTTTTTTTATAGTAGATAGGCTTGCCCTTAGACGCTATCTCGCCTGATGCTAAGCGACGATGCGGTCTACGATGGAGCACGCTTGCCTAGAAGAAACCGATTCACTCTCGACTTGAAGACACCCAGATTGTAACTAATGGGGAAAACCCATTCCGGCAGCGAATTCCACAGACTAGCAGTTCGCACAATAAATGTGGAATCATAGCGCTTCGTACGGGTTCTCGGAATATCAACCATAAAACGATTTTGTGCCTGCCCTGGCGGTCCGATAGAAAAAAGGGCAGGAAGGAATTAAATCATGCAGATCTGATGCACACTCTCCGAAATGTATCCGATAAAAAACCGATAGACTAGCAACTTTACGCCGATGCTCGAGACTAAGAAGCTTAGTCTGAACCAGGGATTCATTGCTGATGAGTCGCTTGGCACGTTTCTCAATAGACTCCAACGCGCCAAGCTGGTGCTTAGCTGATCCATCCCAAAGGTGAGAGCAGTACTCCATGCACGACCGAACTTGTGCTTGGTACAGTGACAGCAACTGCTCCGACGTGAAGTACCGTCGTACCTTCGATAGGATACCCAGCTTTTTGGCAGCCAATTGAGCCTTGTTTTCAATATAGGAGCCAAAGTTGAGGGTAGGAGACAGAGCAATGCCCAAAAGCTTAAGCTGGTCAGTTATCGGAATGGATACATCCTGAAAAGTAGGAGCCAGTTGGAACGGTGTCCTTTTGGCAGAGAACAGATACGCCTGGGTCTTACCAGCATTGAACTTGACCAGGTTGGCATCGCCCCATTCGGAGACTGCCTTAAGGGACAAGTTCATGCGCTCGACCATGGCCTCTCTCAGAGACTGGATTTATGGTCCGCTGGTTCGTGCTGTAGATGTATAGCTCTCTACTACTGTGCTGTCGTCTGCGTACCCAAAGGTACCGGGCTTTAACAGATCGTTGATGTGTAGCAGAAAGAGCGTTGCAGAGAGCACCGACCCCTGGGGGACACCGGCATTAATTGCCATTCGATCGGACGAGCAGCCGTCAATGACTACTCGAATCGATCTATCCCTCAAGAAGTCCGATATCCACACAATGAAACCATTAGACAAGCCAAACGAGGAGAGCTTGCTTATAAGGCCGTCATGCCAGACCCTGTCGAAAGCCTTCGAGACGTCGAGAGAAACGGCGAGCGCTTCTCCGTATTTCTCGATGGCCTCACTCCAGATGTGTGGCATACGCTAAAAGATCCCCAGTAGACCGGTTTCGGCGAAATCCGTATTGCCGGTCACTGAGGAGAATGATGATGATAATTTAAAAAAAAAAAAGTCTGGGTATGATGATGGTGATAAAGATGAGCATAAATATTTGTAACCAGAGAACCAGTGTATAAATTCGACACTAATCAACATAATTAAGGTCTGTGCGAAACAAAAGTGCGGACTGAAAGGCGTCGCGTTGGCAGCACCGCGTGAGCTCAGCGCGGCGGGGCGTCAAAGCATATTATGGCAGGGTTGGCACGCAAATTTCGAAAAATTCAATCATATGGTTTGCAATCCAAAGCAATGTAAGTTGCAATCAGAGCTCATTAAATCACTTTTATTGTGCGACCTGCTAGTCTGTGATATGCATTGCCTGAATGGGTGTTCCCCGATTCATTTGTTTTAGTAATAAAAATATTCGTAAACGATATTCGAGAAACTCAATGGCCGCGCCGAATGTGCCAATGCCACTGAAATGGTTTATTCCCCTATAATTCCACCAAGTTCGCTTTACCACTGGAATAATGGATGTGTAGTTACGAGTAGATCTGAGTGAGTAACCATTATTGTTGCATTTAAATTACAATATATTAATATTAAAAATTACAGTGACTCGCAATTACAATGGTGACCTTATACAGCTTGCAACATTATTACGTTAGCTGGCACTTGCTATCGCTATCATGTCGTTTCACTCCGTATCGCTCACGCCAACTTACTTGCACCATGCGCACGAACGAGATGATACGATAGCGGTAACTTACGTCAGCTTGCGTAATAATCTGCTGATCTGATTCCGTTTGATCCTTGTGTTTGTAATTTTTTTTCTTTTTATGCTGGCAACCCTGAGCTGAGGCATGCTCAGACAACACTACGGACCTCACGGGGCACACACAGAACCAGTCACGTTAGGGGTGTCACTGAGTCTATACACTGTGTTTTGTCGGTGGCTGGTGATGCGGAAACTCGCGTCTGACAACCCTCGTGGGGAGCCGCGCTCGCCGCTGCCTGGTTACTCGAATTTATTTTCAGTTCATTTTTAAATAAAAATTGTATTTTGTTGGTACATGTACGACTGTACGTTTTCATTCTGAATGCTTACATACTCGTAAAAAGCCAGTAAACCTTTTTTGATCATCTTTCAAAAACACTACCTATCAAAAAATATCTTAGATCTTATCTTATCTTCAGCGGTCTATGGGCAGTCTAACTGTATTCGCAGTGTTAGTATTAGCTAGTATTTTGATAATTTAATAAAGGCCCATTAAAAAAACTATCTAACGATCACGGACACCTGAGTAAAAGTCCCTGCGTAAGCGTATAAGAAAACTACTTTTTTAAACTAGCTTTTTCTAGTTTTCCCTAAAGCACAAAAGTGACAGCTACTAGGTATATATGCGTACAAGATACTTACTTACATTATTTTGTCAAACATAATTTTAATGTGTCTATTATTTCAAGAACACACATCGAAAATTTAACTTTGCCTTTTTGTAAGGTATAATTGACAGCCAATTCTTGTCTCTGTTAATATCTTGTACGTGCGTGCAATATACATAATATGCAAAAAATATTTCTCTGCATAAATAAGCGAATGCATAGAATTTACAGTCCAAAAATAATTATCATTTTTAGATGGCTTGGTGTCATATGGCTCATAGTGAAAACTATCATCATCATCATCATCATCATCATCAGCCAGAAGACGTCCACTGCTGAACATAGGCCTCCCCCTTTAACCTCCACACTGAACGACAGCCTGCCATCTGCATCAACTGGATGCCAGCGACTCTCACTATGTCGTCGGTCCATCTAGTGGGAGGCCTACTTACGCTTCGTCTTCCGGTTCGTGGTCTCCACTCAAGAACCTTTCTTCCCCATCCGTTATCGGTTCTTCGAGCGATGTGGCCTGCCCATTGCCACTTCAACTTGCAAATTTTAACAGCAGTGAAAACTATGTCCATCTGGAAATGTTTTTTTATCGAAGTTTTGTTGTTAGGCAACGTTTTAATGAAATGTGTAAATTACCTCAAAAAATATTCGTGTATACTATTTTTGTTAATATCTACTCTTAGTTTGAGAAAAGTACTAATACAAGCCTTGACGGCAACTGAGGGGAATCGGGCATCATCATCATCATCATCATCAGCCAGAAGACGTCCACTGCTGAACATAGGCCTCCCCCTTTAACCTCCACACTGAACGACAGCCTGCCTTTTGCATCCACTGGATGCCCGCGACTCTCACAATGTCGTCGGTCCATCTAGTGGGAGGCCTCCCTACGCTGCGTCTTCCGGTTCGTGGTCTCCACTCCAGAACCTTTCTTCCCCATCGGTTATCGGTTCTTCGAGCGATGTGGCCTGCCCATTGCCACTTCAACTTGCAAATTTTAACAGCTATGTCGGTGACTCTGGTTTTTTGGGAATATCCACGTTTCGGATTTTATCGCGCAAAGAAACTCCGAGCATAGCTCTCTCCATTGCCCGCTGTGAATCGGAGAATCGGGCATACTTGTACACAATTTACTTCAGAACATAAATTCTTACGTTGTTTGCCGCTGCAGTAATAATGTAGATACTGTATATTTAACCTAATAAAAGTCCTAAACAACAGCTTAAAGTTCGCTATAAAAAGTCTACTAGAGCTAAAACATTGCGTAACACCATGTTGGCAGAGTACTCTCATCAAAGCTTCATCAGTTGATGCAGTTTCCAGCCAGCGCGCACATTGTAGCCCTGTGCATTGTACGCACCCAGAACCGAGGGAACTTGAAATGGGATAGTGTTTTATCATAAAAAACACATATTACGAAGCATATCACAACACAACATCATCTCTAAAAAAACTCAGTTTAAAAGCCCGTGAGAGATTTCAACTTCAAAGCACAGCAAAGAATAACAAATGCACGGCTCCACGCGTCTATTTAAAGTTATTACGCACTCGCTATTCTTCAATAAACTCCAAAAATCGATTACTCATTGTGATAAAAAAGGAAAGAGGGGTAAAGCAGCGCGGCACTGTAGAGGCAGTTAAAAATCGCGGATGTGAACATTTGTAGCAATAATTGGGGCCGCAAGCCCGTGGGGTGAGCCAGGGCTGCTGTTGAAAGAATGATACATCATCAGACCAATAATAAATCACATATGATTCAATTAGAAAAATACGGCGTGCGGGTGAAACGGGCTTTGTCGCGTCGCGGCACACATTTGTAGGGTAATTTGACGTTTGTATTGCGTCATCAATCAAGAGCAATTAACAATGAGCGGTTGATGACTCGCGATAAAGCTTCCTCTGACTAAATGGTGTTTTAAGTCTTTTATGGAAATAATTGTTGTTATCAGTGCCAACTTATCAAATTCCTAATTACTATAAATAAATATTCGGGACATTTTTCACACACGGTCATCTAACCCTAAACTAAGCAAAGCTTGTGATATGGCTGCCAGAGACTGATATACATACATATATAGTTTTAAATACATACCTACTTAAATAGATATTGACACCCAGATATAGAACAAACACAAATGTCCATTACATAAATGTTTGTCCTTGGTGGGAATCGAACCCACACCCCCAAGCTCAGAAGGTAGGTTCACTACCAAGTGGACCAACGGGCTATCATTAGGATATCAGTAAGAGTAGCAATAGTCTAGTAGGCGACGTACTGCCAATGCCCCGTGTATTTGTAGGTGTCCATAAGCGACGGTGACTACTTATCATCAGGAAGCCCTTCGCTTGTTTGAGTAGATACATAAAAAAAACTACATTACATTTAAAAAAGTTTAAATTTTAACTGCTGTACTTTAATTAGGGATACCATATTTATGGATTTGTCCGGCTACGTCCGTGTTTTTGTCCGGAATTTTTGGATAAACCTCAAAAAACCCAAATTTGCTTCAAGTAAGCACAGAAAAGTTTCAACTTCTCGTGGCAGTCAAGTTTTCTCTCCGTGACGATGTTATGGCGCAGTCGCACATCACTGTCTTAGCCACTTTATTATTGGTGTTATAGATACTAGACTTCTTCATAGGCAACTCTACGACAATTTGGGACAAGTAACCGATACATATTTAATTTACCCGGTAACTCGTCAGAGCGCAGCATTAATACTGGTTAACACATGAGCTTCCCGCGCTCTCAATAACTCATTGTCGAGTCGAAATATAACAGTGTCGAGGGGCGAGTGGGCGGTGAGGCTGTGTCACGTGCCTGTAATGAGTTCCGTGGCGAGGATTGATTACGGTATTACCGGTATAACGGGTACCAAATATCAACTCTATTTTGACAGTTGGTTGTTTTACCATAGCTATTCTAATGTAAAATAAACATTAATACTTACATAAATGCAGTGATGGGATCTTCAAATACATAATATGATTAGAAAAATCACAGTACTCTTCATTTTAATTAGTATCATGTAAGTAAAAATATTCCTTGTAATTTACCCGCAAAATAATGTGTAATTCTTGAACTAACGCTAGAAATTTTATGTGAACCAATATTGTAGCATGTATTATTTTGATAAATCATAATGAAAATACTGAGTAATCTATAAAAATATATATAGAAAGAACCGGTAAATCCGGCAAAAACGATGATAACACATCTTGTTGTAATTTTAATTTTAAGGTTGTGTATGTATGTTTTCGTGGACTCCAAAACAGCTGAAGCAATTTTGACGGGACTTGTACTGGCAGATGACTGATGTGATAAGGAGTAGTCCACGCGGGTGAAACCGCGGGGCACAGCTAGTACTTAAATAATAAAAAGCAAGGCAATACAAACATCAACACTAGCCTTACGCGTGTACCGCTATTTCAAAGGTTCGTAATTTACGGGTTATGCAGTCCCTGGTCTACTGTTCTCCTCTCGCTATGGAATTTCACACTGTATGTGTGCGCCTCTCATTACTCGGATTTATAGCATTTTTTCGATAGCGAAATATTTATGCGATGTCGCGAGTCGCGGGTTTATTTTTAATGGTATTTCATGCGGCGTTTTGGATCAAATATTTTTGTAATGTCAAAAATTGTCATCATCAGGTTGTTTAACGTTCTAATTTTTATTATTCAATATTGGTTTAAATGTGGTTTTTAAGGATAATTTAGACAAGTTTTAATACATAATCTAATCACCTATTAATTTCATACGAAAAAGTATACTAATAAAGCTGGTTCTATTATTTACTTTTCAGAAGCAAAATAGAAATTATATTATGTATACGTAGTTCTATCACACTCATACGAGAGCATTTTTAATCCCAAAATTACCACACTTACCGTTCACTTCCTGCAATTTAAATCTTCTTACGTAATTGCTTATATCCTGTTTTTTTTGCAAAGGTTTCTTGAGCAACCTCTACCGTAGATTGTGCCATTGAAGAAACGTTCAATAAATTCAACGGTATTGACATTAAATTGTGCATTTTAAATGTGGCTTAAGGCAAAAGTCACAAATATGTATACAATTTATGAAAGCTAAGAGCGTACAGAGCAATGATTTTATAGATAAACTGATGTAGATACGTTTTGTCGAGGTTTGTGTGGCAATACAAACACAAGTTAATTAGCTTGTGAGAACTCAGTCCATCCTGTGTCTTGCAACGACGCAAATGTCCGAAGCGCGATTATAGGGAATGAAAAAAAAAATTGTGCGTGGAGTCCCTCCGCGCGGAAGAAGTGAAATTCTCGCTGTCTCTTTCTATTCCCCCTCCATGGTAGCGTTAAACGTTTAACGCAACCTTGTTGGAAATCGGATAAGAAGTTTTACTTCAAAAAATGCCATGTTGTGTGTTTAGAAAGTGAAATACTTATACTGGGCGGCTATAAAAGGCTGTAAGGCTGTTAAGTTCTATGGGTTCTATGAAGGCACTCGTAGCTATAGTAAAATACCGCCATGTTTTGTTATGACGTCTCTATTGGTAAAACCTCATTGGTCCTTCACAGAGTTTGCAGACTGAAGTTACAGTTGAAGTAATATTATGTTGTATTCAGTACAAAGCACTGTATGATATGGGCATGTTTTCGTTTTTAACTATAACAATTTCTTTTTTTTTCTTTTAGTATTATGTCTGTCAGTGAAAAGTAAATTATACAACACAATACATGTATTCTCCCATGCCTTACCTATGGGTGTAAAACTTGGCCTGCCACAAACAAAAACAACCAAAAACTTCTAACTTGCCAACGCCACATGGAGCGAAGTATGTTAAGTATTTGGCTACGAGACCGGTGGACTATTTCAAAAATAAGGGAAAGAACAGAAGTAAATGATGTTTACAAAACAATAAAAAAATTAAAATTGAACTAGACCAGGCACATTATGAGGACATACAGAGAAAAATGGACGAAAGACATTATGTAATGGTATCCCAGAAATGGGAAAAGACAAAGAGGACGCCAATTTAAGAGATGGGAAGATGATTTGCCAATGGGATGGAGAAGATTAGCTCGAGACAAAAAAGTGTGTGAGGAATTAGGGGAGGCCTATGTCGAAGGACAACCTGACAAATAAACTGGTTGCTGAAAATCATATTATCTACATATTATTTACTATAGTTTATATTTCATTTTCATTTTATATTACATAATTTAAGATAATCATGGTCAGCGTCCACTATTATCTTGATAAGTTTGTGGACTATGAGAAAGCCTTTGATCCAATCGAGACCTGGGCAGTATTGCAGTCCCTCCAGCGTTGTCATATCGACTATAGGTATATCGAAGTGTTGAAGTGTTTGTATAGAAACGCCACCATGTCGATCCGATTACAGGACGAGAGCACGGAACCAATCCAATTGCAGAAAGGCGTGAGACAGGGAGATGTTATATCTCCGAAACTGTTCACGAACGCATTGGAGGACGTTCTCAAGCTCTTGGACAGGAACGGATTAGGCATCAACATCAACGGCGAATACATCACTCAACTTTGTTTTGCCGATGATATAGTCATCATGGCAGAGTCGCTGGAGGACCTAAATACCATGCTCAGCGACCTCAGTAGCCTTTCCCAACAGGTGGGTCTTAAAATGAACATGGACAAGACAAAAATCATGTCGAATGTCCATGTTGAACCCGTGCCCATAGTCGTTGGGAACGATACTCTAGAAGTTGACCATTACACCTATCTTGGACAGATTGTTCAGTTAGGTAAGTCCAACTTAAGCAAAGAGGTCGCCCGAAGAATCCAACTCGGATGGGCAGCGTTCGGGAAATTGCGTGACATATTCTCGTCCAAGATACCACAGTGCCTCAAGACGAGGGTTTTTTGACCAGTGTGTGTTGCCAGTGATGACATATGGTACTGAGACGTGGTCCTTAACTGTTGGCCTTTTGGAAAAACTCAGAGTCACTCAGCGGGCAATGGAAAGAGCTATGCTCGGAGTTTCTTTGCGTGATAAAATCCGAAACGTGGATATTCGCCAAAGAACCAGAGTCACCGACATAACTGTTAAAATTTGCAAGTTGAAGTGGCAATGGGCAGGCCACATCGCTCGAAGAACCGATAACCGATAACCGATGGAGAAGAAAGGTTCTTGAGTGGAGCCCACGAACCGGAAGACACAGCGTAGGTAGGCCTCCCACTAGATGGACCGACGACATTGTGAGAGTCGCTGGCATCCAGTGGATGCAGATGGCAGGCTGTCGTTCAGTGTGGAGGTTAAAGGGGGAGGCCTATGTTCAGCAGTGGACGTCTTCTGGCTGATGATGATGATGGTTAGCGAATAAAGGCTCTATCTATCTATCTACTGTATGATATATCAAGAGCGTGATGACTGAGAGATCACAAAGCTAGCTCAAGAAGCCCCAGAATAACTAATAGTTAGTATGCATCACCTGTAATGGGTTGGCTTAAGGCCGCGGGCGCTTACCAGATTTGCTCTATTTGCACAATACTTATACTGCCCTCCGGTCCGGTAAGTACATAGAGCTTAGGCATTTTAGAACTGACGCTCAATTTATTTTTTATAGGGCGTAAAAACTTTAGGATGGATAATGTGCCTTAGTTAAAAAATTTAACTTTTAATTTTAATAATTGTATCAGGTAGGTACAAAATTAATAACAAGTTTTATAAGTTTTTGTAAAAAAAAAAAAACACTAAGTAGTTTAAAGTAACCCCTATAGTGAGTGCTCTAGGCAACTCATATCCGAATTAGCAATATTCCGAATTGATTATGATCAGGTAAGTACGATTATCATACGAATTTATTCGATACATCACAGTAATATAATAAATGCGAAAGGTTTTATGTGAGTGAGCGTTGTTACCACTTAGCTTGCATGCAAGTTGGGTACTTGCATAAATCAGTGTTTTTGAAGCGATTGGTGGGTACCATACCTCATACTATAGACCAGCTCAATACCATCAAGAAGTTACTAGAATATTTATATCCTATAATGTAACGTATCGTATACGTACTAACAATTCACATCCCTTTCACACACATTTTTATATTCAACAAGGCCTCTTGGTGCTGGCTTCAGCCCCAACAATACCTCTCAAAGTCCGGGCTAGAAACGAAAATGAAAATAAATCAATGTTTTATTAGATATTTCTTTAATCGCGAATAAGTACGCGATTGACCAACAAGTCACCTGTTGGTAAACGACGGTGTGGTCGAAGATGAAGCACGCAGACTAAGAAAATACCTACCTATTCACTCTCGCCTTGAAATGGCCATAGAACTATCCTTAGAAAACAAGGAATCCGTCAGTCTCTGTTCTTTTCTATCGCCTTCTTAACTCTCTGAATCAACCTTCCCTTTCCGGTATCCCTTAAAACTCAAGTGGCCAATTACGAAGTAACGTTCGGTCCATACATCCGTGGCTAAGGACCCTCGTCCTTTGTCGTGCAACATTCGTGCAACAATCGTGCAACGTTTAGAAACATTGCGGAATGAGTGGAGTTAAAGCAGCGGGGAAGCTGATAATGGAGTCTTTGTCGCACCTTGGTTTGGTTGTTAAATATTGAGACGTATTAAGGACGTATTATGGATGTTCATAGTGTAATACAAACCTGCACAATCCCAGGTGCAAGCTAAGATCTGTGTTTAATTTCAAGTAGGTCCCTAGTCTTATTAATCTGGTTATTATATTTTCAACTGACTTAAAAGAAGAGGTTCTCTAATAGATTGTTTTTTGTGGGTATCTTACTTATAGCTTTGCCGATTTTGAACAAATTTCAGTCCTCTTTCAAAATTTCTTACTAATTTATACTTCTATACTAATATTATAAAGAGGAAAGATTTGATTGTTTGTTTGTTTGTTTGCATTGAATAGGCTCCGAAACTACTGAACCGATTTGAAAAATTCTTTCACTGCTGGGAAGCTACTCCATCCCCGGGTAACATAGGCTTAAGATTTACAATTTTAACTTTGCGTGTTTGACAGTTCTAAGACAGGACAACGCGTAGGGATAACGTCTGTCAGGTCAGCTAGTAATATTATAAAAGAGAAAGTAACTCTGTCTCTCTGTCTGTTTGTTCGCTTTTCACAACTAAACGACTAATCCAATCTGAACGAAATTTGTCCGAAAGATAGTCATGGGGAGAGACATAGAATGCGGAAAGCAGGAAAAAAATTGCGCGTAACACTGCGGGATTCAGCTAGTGTAAGCGAAAATTTGTGTATGTTTGTTACTTCTTCACGCTGAAACGGCTGAACAAATTCAGATGAAATTTAGAATAGAGATAGCTTATACCCAGGAGTAACACATAAGCTTTTTATTTCGCAAAAATTGTCTGATCCTGTAAGATTTCGTTAGACAATTAAACAAATTATACAAAATATAATAAACTAGCTGACCTGACAGACGTTGTCGTCTTAGTACTATCAAACACGCAAAGTTAAAATTGAAAATCTCATTTTTTTCACCTTGGGTTACATTATTGGAGTTTTAGTAAGGATCCCTATATTTTTTTTAAATATAATATAGCCAATGTTACCCGGGGATAATGTAGCTTCCAAACAGTGAAATAATTTTTCAAATCGGTTCAGTAGTTTCGGAGCCTATTGCAATGCAAACAAACAAACAATCAAATATTTCCTCTTTATAATATTAAGTATAGATAGTATATATAAAATGTTTAGTTGAAATAGAAGGTTTTTTTTCTCTCAGTTAACTATAGACTCAATTGAAAACCAGTTAATTACCAGAACTAATAAGGGAAAGGTCCATAAAACCTCACAGCCGACGTAACCCACATAACCCTTCGACATTTGTCTGCAATTAACAGTTACAGTCGATTCGGCAGCAGTTGCTGCATTTCCGCCCGCTGACGGCCGATTACTGTGCCAGCTCGTTTGGACATGTGTTACTTTTTAACCGACATCAAAAAAAAGTGCTCTCAGCGATATTTACATCGTTTTAGCTGAATATGATTTGTGTATTATTATATCTAATATATGTCTATGTCTTATAAAAGGTTTCGCATATATACTGTACTTAGCTGAAAGGAGGTCACTGACTATGGGACAAACCCTAAAATCACGAGAAAAATAACCTGCTGTTCCATACATTTTGTCTTGTCAATCACTTTTCTATGGGACAGCTGATATTTTTTTCGCGATTTCAGGGTTGGCCCCATAGTAAAAGTTGCTCATAATGATGAGTACAATGACCTCCTTTCGGCTTAGTACAGTCTATATGTGTAACCCTGTATACCACGTATTTCATTAATACAGCACACTCCGTCCTTTACCATATTAAAGTTGCCTGAAAGAGATTGCTCATAGCAATAAGGTCGCCAATTGTTTCACTATAAGTCGTTTTTGTCATAATGTATGTAATTTAAAGTGTGATAAAGAGTTATCTATTTATATAATTATCTACGATTATAATCTACAAATATGTGTATTATATAATGCCCTAGCAACAACTCTTGTCGATTTTATTTTGGTCAAAGTGTGGTGGTATGTTTTACAATAAATTATTATTATGTTTTAAAATATGTGTATGATTTATAAGATATAAATGATTACAATCAAGACTTACCACTGATATTAAGGTAAACCTAATTAGCTTACAATCACCAGAATAATAACTCCACCAAATGTAACAAAATGAGAATAAATTGTTATTTTCGGAGTCGATGACTCTATTCATCAATTCGGATTGAGACCAAATTTTTTTCTATCCGAGCGGCTTTTTGACATCCCTTCAATGTAGCCCGAAAGTCGGTAAATAGCTGACAAAAGGGCTACAATAGCCCAATGCCAATGTTTGGCCCAACACAAAGGGAGTCTTAGAAACGCATTGTGCGCCTGCGCATTGTTATAGCTACGCAGTCCTTGCACAAAACCGCTCGGTAGCTACCGGCGCGCACTTCAAAGGTACCATGTTTGCCTACAATTTAATTTTTATTGCAGTAATTGAGAGAAATTCTTTGACAGATCTGTGAGAATCGACTTATCTGTGGTATCTGCCCTTGATGCTTTCTATAATTTTTAAGTATTTTTTCCTTGTCGTGCTCTATTTTTTGCTCTATTTTATTCTTATTTTTTTGGGACCCGGGTATGTCCTAAAACTGCGACCAGAACCACCGGAGGATGGGCAGCAGCGTCCTATTAGTATACGGTGAATGTACTGTGATCCCCAAGCTGCCTGCCAAGCGTGGGGATTAAGACAACACCCCTCTCTAAGAGCCTTTGTCCGAGTTTTGGCGCCAACGTGGAAAAAAACACGTCGGCTCGTTGGATTATTTTCCTAAACTTGTGTATTTTCGAGTATTAATTTGTTCTTAATGGTGAATTATTATTCATTATATGCTCGTAAACGTGCTCGAGTGTGGGTAGGTGATATAACGAGGTGAAACGTGTCTTTTCGTGTTGTTTCCAAAACTCCGTAGAAGCCTCTTGTAAAGTCTCCACCACTTTACAGGGGCATGACTTTGACTTGACCGTGACTCACTTAGCTTGACTCTGACTGTGACTATGACTTATTTGACGTTGTTAATGCTATGAAAACTGTTTAATATTACGACTAAAGGACATTGAATCCACGGTCATGAACATTATAACAAAAAAAAATTGTGTTTTAAATAAGAAATTGCCGTCATTTAGTCAGATAGACGGTTTATGTAAAAAAAGGTTTAAAAAAATAAAAGATAAACACTGTTTTTTGATTTATTTAATTTAATATGGAACTCCACGGACTCCAGGATTTTTAAATTTTTTGTTAACTTTTAATGATTTTACTTAAGCTATAGGTACACAATACTGGGAGAAGAAAGTTAGATTGATCTTAAACCAAGGTTAAAACTATTTAGTTAGTTATATTATTACTAGTTTGCGTGTATACTGTGAGCTGACCAGTGACCCAGCAGCGCCTAATCACGAGTATTTAGGTATGACACATGTGCCAGCCATCGCACTCTTCAACCATAATTCTGATGGAAGAGAGTGACCCGACACACGACGCCACCGTAAGAAGGTGCCTTCGATGGTGAGCATGAATGCTTGAGAGGGCTCAAGGCAAGCAACAAAGACGAGTGTTACTTACTAAATTCGTAAGCAAAAAATAGCTTTATTTACTAAATTCGTGGTTCTTTGAAATTTATGAAATACTAGTGGGCCGCCCCTGTTTCGCACGGGCGAAGCCGGGATATATAGCCTATGTCACCCGGGGATAGTGTAGCTTCCCAACAGTGAAAGAATTTTTCTAATCGGTTCAGTAGTTTCGGAGCCTATTCAATGCAAACAAACAAACAATCAAATCTTTCCTCTTTATTATATATTAGTATTAGTATAGATTACATTTTTTTTGTTGATTTTTTTATTGCGGCTGGCTCTTCCAACTTAACCAAAGAAGAAGAATCAAGACTCAATCAGTGATTACCAAAGAACTGTTAAATTATTGCTTACCATTTACATAGGTATAAAACCTATAGTCTAACTATATACTTGTTATTCTATTTATGACCTTACCACCAGTGACTATAGTTCATTTTTCCGACAAAATTGTATCGACTATGTTATGAGAGTATAGTACGGACTCAACTTCCTCCATTAAACTTGTATAGCTCAACACTTATTTTTTTAAATTCAATTAATAAGTAATATTGCAACAAAACTAGATTAGATACAAGAATAAATTAGACTTTTCTATAGTATAAGGGTTATAGGAACCATTTTTTTTTCGAAAGGTACTCAAAAAATGTTATCCATACTATCTCTAAAGTTTAATATAAATATATGCGTCTAATTATCTGATTACCGTTTATTACTTGTTTACTCAGACATGTAAAATGATAAGGTATAAAAGAAGTCAATTTACAATCATTTGCTTAAATGTGGGAGGGAAACCAACCCATTACCCAAAATCTACACATTTTTACCCCAAACTACCATCAATATACCTAATAAACTTTACAACCCTACCCGCAAAAGCAAAATAAAATAATAAAAACTCAAATATTCGCAAACTTTTGCGGCCATAAACCTCGCTGTTTTTTTTCCCTAAAATTAGTAGCAAAGCCTGTTATAGACAATAGAAAACTTTACCTCGCGGGGTATTATGGGCTAACAATAGAGATAAGAACTATTCACAAGTAAACCTCAAAAGGTGCCGGCAAAATGTGGTCTTTGAAAAACGTATAGGGTTTATGGTCTTAAAACAATATACTTGTTTGGGAGGTGGGTACCTAGCTTTTTATAACAGGACTTGTAAAGTTTGTGTGGCGGAATACTTTATAAATACACTCGATGTAGATAAAATATATTATATCAAGACCGCATAAAATTTGAGAACTAAAATAACTTATCTATCAGTTGCTTGGTAGTTCAAGTTAATTATTGACTATGTGTAAAGATAAGAGAGTTTTGGAAATCAAGTAGGTTAAGTTACGAATAAAGTTTTAATAATTTTAAAGTTTGTTAAGTCAACCTAATAATAGTACAGCAAAGATTTTTCCGTACTTTAGTTTTAATATTTCTTACGCTTGAGTTTGAAACTTTATGTTTATGTTCTTAAGACAACAGAAGTTGGTAAAAGGCGTCTTTGAGTAACACTTTGGCATCGGGAACAAATTAATAACAATAAATTATTTTTATTTGCCCAGGTATAAGTAGAATGAATGCTACGCATCGTAGCGCTCTACGCGCTGTAGACACGTGGGCGATCCGTAGTGTCGCGGAAAGCGCGGGAAACTCGGGAAAGTTGCTCGCAAGTTGTCGCCCCGCCTCGCCCCGCCCCCTGCACGAGCCGTCCCGCTCGCACGAGCACCTCTCGCTCTCACCGCTAGCGGCTAACCACACGCGGACGCGCCGCGGCGAACTAGTGGCAAGTCACTTTCGTTTGGTTGCGATTTCTTGCACAAACTGTTTGTAAAGTTTTTTTCATTATATTTTTGGAATGAATGCAATGAAATGTCTGAGTAAGTGACTATTTAATTTTAAAGAAGATATTCCTCTCAATAATTTTACAGAATGTATTGTTAAGCTTGGTTATGAAATTAAATTAAAATTAAAATAATTTATCCCAGATTTACATCCATATATGTTATCCATTTATTATTGTAATTCTCAAGGGCAGTGGTTTAGGCTTGATGAAATAAAAAAAAAAAAAATTAACTCCCTACTGTTGGAATGCGGGTAAACCAGAGGGGTTTCAAAATATCAATTTGCTCAATACTTACGCTTCGTAAAAAAGTGTCAATCAAAATCTCTGTAGAAATTCCTGGCATGCTTCAGCGAAAATGAAGTGCCACCCTGAGTTCTCGCTCCCGCCGACTCCAAACATGAAAATCATAATTTTTCATGAGCTCGTTGATAGGTTTTCGCACCGGCCGCGGTTTCCCGCCGCCCCGCGGGCCTAATTACCGCCGCTTCGCGATACGTCACCGAGGTGATTCAAAAAAATCCACCCATCCTACTCCCTCCCGGTGGAGAGGCGCCGCGGCGTCCCACTCCGACAAGCATTTTTATAAAAACGCCGCAACCGCGAGCGGCCGTCCCGCTCGTTCCCGCCATGCGGCACCATCACCCGCACCCTTCGTCTCCTTCCCGCTTTTTACGAGACGAAGGGGCCGCCACCCGGGTGGGGCGGCGACCGCGCGAACGCAAAATATTGACCATCGGAAAAAGTCGCGTCGTATCACAGTCATCAGTCGAAACGGAGTTCTCGCCCGCGTTCCTCGGCCGCCACTCGGTGCGAGTCGTGAGTCTTCGGGTTGCGGTCTCGAGTCGCGCTCCCGTTTATTTTTCCATCTCCCCGCCCGTCTTGCGCCCAACAAGTGGTGTCGAGTAGAGTAGACGCGACCGCGGCTCACACGGCGTCTCGCGCCCGAACTTCCAACAACTTCACCGCGCGCACGCGACCCGCCGCCGCGACTTTCGAATTCGTTCGCGTGTTTCCAAACTTTTCCCGGAGTGTGTATAGAGTTGGAGAGACTATAGAGTAGGTGCGTGTTGGAGGGTCGATTGACGTCGATGCACCTCCCGCACGCAAGCCCCCCGGCGGCCACGATGGCGGAAGTTTATTCCCACATCCACGAGTACTACCGGCAGAGCCACGGAGAGCTGGTGCCGACAGGCTCACCAGCTGTTCTTTGCTCGGTGTTGCCTGGACACTGGCGCTCCAACAAGTCTTTACCAGTCGCCTTCAAAGTGGTCGCATTGGACGATGTTCAGGACGGCACTCTAGTCACCATCAAGGCTGGGAACGACGAGAACGTGATGGCTGAGTTGAGAAACTGTACTGCGGTGATGAAGAATCAGGTGGCCAAGTTCAATGACCTGCGGTTCGTGGGTCGCAGTGGACGGGGCAAGTCGTTCTCCCTCACCATCACTATCAGCACGTACCCGAGCCAAGTTGCCTCGTATAATAAGGCGATCAAAGTCACGGTGGATGGACCGAGAGAACCTAGGACTAAGCAAAGTAAGTTATCACTCCTTCCTCATCTTCTTCTTTTGGAAAAGAATATATTTTTTAAACGTTTCTAGTAGGTTTATAAGTTCCATGGACATAGGGTATCTCCACGTAATTTTAATGGTGTAGCATATTTTTTTAACGTTATATTCAATGTTTTAAAATGCATGGATGTTGCGTCTAGTATAAAACTCACGAAAAAAGTGTCATCCCTGTATCTATATAAAATGAGATGTATTAGAAATAAACTAATTTAAATCCTACGTTGTTTTTGCAATGTTTAATTCTGCTTGCTATAGATATAGATTAAATGCAATATTAATTAAATATGTTTTTAGTTTATTTTTTGCCCGGTATTTTTTGGTTGTAGATATTTGCCTCAGTGTTTTACTAGAATACTAGAGTATACAGCAAGAAAGTAGATAAAAAGGCTGTAGATGACGAAGATGATTTAAAACTGGATATCAGGATATCCATAACAAATAGATAAAGAAGGCTGTAGATGCCGAAGGTGATTTAAAACTGTATATCAGACATCCAGTATTAAATCATCTTTGTCATCTACAGCCTTTTTCATCTTCTCTATTGCTGTATCATCTAGTACAACACTTAGGCAGATGGCAGAGCTAGAGAAAGGGCTATACCCAGCACTGGGATAAAGAAAATTCAGGTTTGACCCGCGATTTTAACAATATCGTCAACCCATATCCCTGCTGGATGTATAATGGTTATCAGTTTTAAATATATTTGATTAAATAATTCGATCAACATTGATAAAATTAAACAAATTTTCGATTGATATTTGAATGGTGGCTAGCCTTATTAGTTCCAAATTAAAAACAAAAAAAATATTAGGTTAAATAATTTGTATACGTTTTTCTATTGAAAAAGAATATGCTTCAATACATTAGAATATGTTTCATTGCAGAGCAACGATATAATACTAAATAGATGTAGCAGATCATAAAAATTTGGCTTGTTTTTAAAGTGAGAAATTGTATTTGTTATTTTCCTGTGTGAATGGGAAAGTACAAACTAATCTAACTTTCTAAGCTAGTTAGCTTAGTACTACCTACCTAAGTGCATAAACATTGCATTACTCATAGTCCACTGAAAGTCCAAAGATAATCCAATGAACAAACTCACACCTGTTTGGCTACATACAAAAAGTACTAACAGCATTTCCAAGATTTTATAAGAGAATTCTTAAACATCGCAAATATACGTGTTTGATCAACTTTTCCCCAACATTTCCATCATAAAAAGCAGAATCACAAAAGCAGCTGGTAATTTGAATCATTCGTCATTCGACTAACACCATACTAAAACAATAAAAAATAACAGATTCACACGTCAACGATCTGCGAATGAAAGTGTGGATGCGCGCGCGACTTTGCCTGGCTCGCCGCCAATCCATCGAGGTCGATTTTGCGGCGCCGCAGCATCTGACCACACTAAGACCAGCGTCTGTTTTATTTCTGAGTTGAGTCTAGTATTTAAAATACAACATTCAATCGCCGATAAATATTAACACGTCAGCGTCGCATGACTAAACAATGCCGATGCCAAAAAACAATTTGATAAGTCTTCAGTCGAGTTACACGATCTCGTGTTAACAAAAAACAAGCAAGCTTATTTTGCTATACAAAGCGCCTGAAAGACGTTGCTTCACTCAAGTTCACTCATCATCGTCATTTCAGCCATAGGACGTCCACTGCTGGACATAGGCCTCCCCCATCGATCTCCAAAAAGGCCGGTTGGAAGCGGCCTGCATCCAGCGTTTCCCTGCGGTCTCTTTTAGGTCGTCTGTCCATCTTGTAGGTGGACGTCCTACGCTGTGCTTACCGGTCCGTGGTCCGGTATTGCTTCACTATTCAATCTTAAATTACGACTTTAACTTTAAGGGTCCTGTATACCCTCTGCAGCTCTCTCGCTCGCACATTTTCACATTAATGAAGATATAAAATCAATGAGTGTGAATTTCCAAAAAGTAACAAAATCATGTTATGGTGTCTATCGTAACATTACAAACAAATAAATGTTTGCTTCGATATCTTGTAATTTGACGGAATAAAATGACACGAGAAATAAAATTCACTTGTTACCATTTTACTGTGTCAAATTAAAATATATCAAATTGACAATTTCTTTGTTTGTAATGTAAGGATAGACACCATGACATGATTTTGTTACTTTTTGGAAATTCACACTCATTGATTTTATATCTTCAATAATGTGAAAATGTGCGAGCGAGAGAGCTGCAGAGGGTATACAGGACACTTAAATTATGTATTAATTATCTTAAAAGCAAAACAGCTGGTTCTACCTATGGACATTGTTTTTGTCTCCATCTATGTCATGTCCATCTTATAAGTGACAGAAATCATATTATATTGCCTGAAGATAATAAATAAAAAAATAAAAAAATCGGGACATTAATGACACACGGTCACCTGACCCCAAACTAAGCAAAGCTTGTAATATGGCTGCCAGAGGCTGATATACATACGTATATATCATAAATACATAATTACACCCAGATATAGAACAAACACAAATGTTCATTAAGTGAATGTTTGTCCTAGTTAGGAATCGAATAATGGCATCGATTCTCTCATACCACTCACTAAACTAAACCAATCTGACAGGACCAAAATTATCTGCCTCTCTTTTCATTTTAATATGTGAGAGAAGGATGGCAACAATTTTAGAGCTGTCAAATTTAGTTTAGTGTACATCAGAATCGATGCCATTGGCGTCGATTCTGGCATACCACTCACTAAACTAAACCAAACTGACAGGACTAAAATTATCTGCCTCTCTTTTAATTTTAATGTGTGAGAGAAGGATGGCAATTTTAGAGCTGTCAAATTTAGTTTAGTAGTGTACATCAGAATCAATGTCCTATTAAAAGCCTAGATATTATTTTTATTGTAATGTTTATGTTATTCTTGTCTTGTGGTATTTTAATAAAGAGTCATTGTATTTTATTGATGCCAATGTGTAAATATTTCGAAAACTCTGCACTGCAATCAATGCCAAAAACATCCAAATAACACTGCAATTGAATGAAAATAAAATCTCTGCCGGCATGTGTGCAATTGCTGGTACGTGAGAAACAGTCAATCAACGAGACATTAATTGCTACTCCTCTAATCTCGACTACTCGAAGAATCGCTGTAAACGTGGACTCTTCCCGAAATAGCTCCGATTGTAGTCTGCTTTTACGAGGAGGAATTAACTCTTAAGTGAGCGTCATGTTTTGACGTGGGGCTTATAAATGGTTATTGGTGTTTGGAGGACATGATTTTATACTTGGTGTAGTGTTGTATTGGATGTAGTCACCCTTTCTTGGCACGTGATCACTCTGAGGAGTACTTTTGAAATACTGGCGTCGATTCTGTCATACCACTAACTGAACTAAACTAATCTGACAGGACTAAAATTATCTGAGTCCCTTTTCATTTGAATATGTGGGAGACGGAAGGCAATAATTTTAGATCTGCTTAATTTAGTTTAGATAATAGTATAGCAACATAGGTTTTTGAAGTGTCAACACTGTTGTAATTCTATCCGTAACAAATCGTTTGTAAAAATAGTTAGAAGGTACACTTAGATATCAACACTAGTGCAAACAACGGCATTAAAGCGAAGGAAGACCTAGAACAACTAACTGTTGCATATTTGTCAAGATTTAACAAAAAAGCGAAGCTGGACATTCACATCAATAATTGAGGTTAGAAACTTGCTCATCATATAAATCATAAATCCTTAACCCACCACCCGACGTCAGTGTGACAGTCGATAAAATAAACATCAGTCAGCTGTCAGTTTATTCGGTTGAGTATTAACTACGGTGCTGCCAGAACAAGAAAACTATTTTCTACCAAATTTACCTTTACGTTCCGTTTCACACAACTAAACTCGATAATAAATGGAAGGGCAATTTCAAATACTATTCGATAAAATGAAGCTGGAGATGCAGAAACAGACAGCTGAACTAACAGAATCTCTTACGAAAAATATAATGGATAAGATGGAAGAAAAACTATCTCCAATTATTGAAGAAAATGAAAAACTAAAACAAAAAATTTGTAATTTAGAGAAGGAATTAGAATATCTAATAAGAGATAAGAAAAGTAATAACATAATTATATATAGATTGGATGAAACAGAAAAATCAACATCGGAGCTATTTCAGAGCATCAAGGAAAACTTTAAAAATGATTTAAACATGATTATAAAAGAAAACGAAGTAAACAGATTATACCGCTTAGGAAAAAACAAAGTAGAGGACAAACCGAGACCTGTAATGTGTTCTTTTACAAGCGGATGGAAAAAGGATGAAATTATGCAGAACAGAAAGAGTTTAAAGAAAATCTATGTATCGGAGGACTACTCAAAAGAAATTTTAGAGAAAAGGAAAGCTTTACAAACACAATTACAAGAAGAGAGAAAAAAGGGAAACACAGCCTTTTTAAAGTATGATAAACTAATAATCAAAGAACCCAACACCGAAAAAAGGAAAAGGGAACAATCTACTTCACCACAATCGCCCTCAAAAACTCAACCAAAAAAAACAACAAACACTAAATTCTTTTAAAGCTAATAGGACAAATGTATTCGATGCATTTAGAGCCCGATCAAACTCTTTAACCAACAACTCTATAAACAAGAACCAATAGCAATCCACTGAGTTAGTATGTACTACTAACTCAGTGTAGCAATCAACAACCGGCAAACGGAAAACTCAAACAAACCATGAAAATCAACCAACCATTAAAAACACAAACTTCCCCAAGCCGACTGGTCCTCGTGGGGAATAGAGACCACAACCCTCCAACAATACAAGAAAAGGAACAGCAAACACTAAAATTATGTCGCAGCCTTCAATGTACCTACTCACACTGAAAAACAAAGAAAACAAAGAAAATTTCACGGAACTAACCTATGCGTTGAAATAAAACTAAACAAATCAAATGAGACATAGATGGCCTGAGCGAATTAAAAGGTTGGAGGAGGCCTGTGCCGACTGGCAAACAGATCTGCAGAAAAGAAGCAACAAAAAAAAAAAATATATACACAGTTATACTAGAGTAAGTTTAATTTTTAATCATTTATTGTAACATGATCTGAATAAAAGGCTATATTATTATTATTATAGCAGCATTAACACCAATTTCGGTCGAACTTGGCTGGTTTTTCTTAGTCCTGTTTTACGATCCAGTAATAAAGAGAAAGAGAAGCATTTTTTTTTTCATAAGGATATTATGGTCAGTCAAAAAAAATATCTTCTGAGGACTCTTGTTACAGTTATTATAATAATCTTGACACGTTTGCTACGCAAAACAATTTTAACTCATTGTCTCTAACAAAATCTATATGTGACTAATTTTTCATGGTGATTAACCATGGTGGAAATCTATTTAAATGTTAGACAATTCTAAAATTTGACAACCGGCGGGATTCGAACCTATTACTTCCGGGTTCACGTCCCGAGTGCTCTATCCGCAACCGTTGTTTAGCGGATAGTGTCAAATTTTAGAATTATTTAAAACATTTTAATAAGAAATCTTAAAGTGTAGACAACTCTTCAAATATTTATGAAAAAAATACAATAATGGGAGTGATCTGAGAGGTCTATCCCATTATTCTAGAGTTATTCTAGATGCGCAGTCCCTAAATCAATTGGTATCCTTAAAGTCAAAAATCAATTAAGAATAAATTATCAGTCCGTTTAATCTATATTAATCGACGAAACTATAAGCATGTGAAATTCCGACGTAAATACAATCACAAAAATAATTTGAGACATCTAAAGATATCAATCCAAAGATCGAAACAGTTCATAACGTTTTGACACCACAAATCTATTTTGGAAGCTACAACATTCACCGAGACCGTCTGTGTAAACAAACAGTTGCGCCCAAACTTCGGCCAATAATAAAAACGACAGTATGCGGAAAAACTAACATCCTACCATCATAAACATCAAAGGCTCAAGTTCATAAAGCGATCAATGTGCACCGACTTAATAGCCGTTACAAACGCACTAATTATAATTAACTAGTTAGTAAAACGAACTCGGTTTTAGCTGCAGTATAAATAAATTTGTTTTTCACGACACGGTAAATTTAGTGTGCTGCGTTTACTGTTTACGCATTCCTTGCGAATTATTACTCGACTGCAATGTACGTGTCGTGACATTGAAACAAGAAGCTACATAATTAATAATTTAATTTCTAACAAACTAAGTCATCAAATACAATGAGTTTAAAGAATTGAACAAATTAAAGTATGTCCAGAATTGCGTGAACCTTTAAAAAAAGCTAATTCCACATATATATTTTAGGAATTGATTTGTTTAGCTATAAATAGATAAAATATTGTAGTATCGTCGTTATTAGCTACCGTATCTTAAATTTAAATTTAGGCTATTGCTTTTTATTCTAGTGTAAAAAATACGCGAATAAACCTAAAGACCAGTACCTACTTAGGGCCTAATGAAGCCCATAAAAATCGTTAGTATGCCATAACTTTAGGGAACAATCCTTTCTGACCTAATGAAACAATCGTGGAGTTTAGAGCCACACTTGCATCGGCAGCGGTTACCAAGTTCCTCGGTGCGGCGACGGAGTAACAGATGTAAACAATCTCTGGGCCGCGTCGTAAACTCCCGTTTGATCTCCCCGCGGCCCCGCACCCCGCGCACACACCCCCGCCACTAAAATATGGATTTTATGTCCCTGCTAGTTGCTAAAATACCGCATCCAGCGACCCTCATAACCAACTGGCTCACTCGTGCCAAGGATCTAGTTATCAACTTTGACAAAATTAACGCAGAAACAGAGATAATAATTAGTACCACTGCCAAGATTACGTGCCGAAACCGATATTGCAATAAAAATGTTCATTAATAATTATATATTATCAGTAAATGTACAAGTATTGCTCTACTTTCATTGTTCTCTTTTCTCGTATTACTCACACTCAAATTGAGAGTGTTTTGACTATAAATCAATATACAACAGGGACAATTAAACTAGCTCACACCGAAGCGCTATAAATGCGGCTTGGACGTCGCCACCCTGCCCGCCGTCCGCCCGAATTATGAGCTATAACTCTGATTCCATTTAACTCACGCACATCTCCTTACATTAATTTACGAGTGACAGCTCAGCCGGCTCGCATCTCATCTCGCTACAGTTACTTAATGCCCATTTTGACACTTATGCGTCGTATCATTCATTAGTTTATTGTCCGAGCGATACCGATTTGGCCGCGAGTCTTTTGATTCGAGCCACATTCTTAACCCATTGTAAATTTTTAGGTCGGTGATTAACTGGTACGGAAATAGTTTAATAGATTCGACTGTGATGTTAACTAAGAAATAAAACCGCGTTCCTCGACCATTGTCTCCTCATAACTCAAAGATAAATGATGCAATGTGTATTAATTTAGTTCTCTCCCGTGCGTTTTAAATTGCTATTTGGAAGCGTAATGATTAATCATTCACAATTAGAGACGCTCTTAACCCTGTTAATATTCAAAGCCCCGCATGTGTAACATTTTGGGAACTGAATTAAATTGAATACTGGCATTAACAAATGGAGCGACCGTTTCCGAGCTGTACATTTAACTTATTACTGCAGCGATACTCCTTCCGCGGCTCCTGGATGCCGCGTGACAGCGCGACGTCCCATCCATCACGCACTTAATTTAAAATACCCGCGATTTAGGAAACCCGCTCTCACAGCACTCGCTAATCTCCCGGCTGAAGGGTTCAACTCTAAATAAACTAATTGTTTTGTAAACACCCATCACAAAAGACTGTTTACGATCAAAATTAGCCTACTCAAAACAATAACAAACATCAGATAAAGAGTTCAAAACAAAGTAGACGAAGTGCCTCGTAAACGTCTTAATCCCATAATAAAAACGCCGATACACCTGATCGACTCGATTGAGATTAAAAACGTTGTTAACCTAAAATAGACGTCGGCCGTAGCGTCTTCAGTAGTCTATCGATTAAACAAATAAAAAATCGTTTCGCTATGAAAGGCGAAAGGCAACGTGACGGTGGAGGCTCGTAAAACCGTATGGCACAGAGGAGCCGGCTAACTGCAGTAGTAAAACTGCTCGTTTTGTATACAGGACTCTTGTTATAGTTGGCGGGCGCGGTAAACAGCGCGCGGCCGTGTGTCGCCGCCTTTATGGCAGGTCTTTGTGAGTTTAGTACTCGCTACGTCCGCACAAGACGCTGGTGACCTTTCAGAGACGGCACTTATTCGTAAAAACGCAAATCACACAATTAGCAATTCTGTTTGGTTGAGAAGATTCATTGGCTACATAGACAAGAGTTTGTCCGGACGAAAAAGACCCTTGTTTCCCCTTTTTTTTTACTATGTTGAGAACTTGAGATATGATTATATTCCTTACCAATCAAATACGCACCACTATACAAGTAAAACCATAAGCTGATAGTTGCCTCCATTGTTTCAGGTTACGGGTACGGAATGCCTGGAGCATTCAGTCCGTTCTTCCTCAACCCCGGATGGCTAGACGCTGCCTACCTAAACTACGCATGGGCGGACTACTTCAGAACGCCGACCATAAGAGATCCGACCGCTGCTCTCGTCAAAGGTGTGTATTATTTTTAATGCGTATAAGTGCACCGCTAGTGTTTCAGGGGGGTTAGACAAGACCCATTTTCTGTTAGCGTTAACGCCTGCGGAAAGATGAAATTGTATGAAAGTGACATTAGCTTAAGAGAATATCTCTCAAGCTAATGTCATTGTCAATGTCAATTTCATACAATATCGACTTTCCGCAGGCGTTAACGCTAAAAGAAAATGGGTCTTGTCTAACCCCCCAAGTGTCCATAGGCGGCGGTTTCTGCTTACCATCAGGCAGAATGCATGCTTGTCTGCCACTTATTTTATGTATAAAAACAAATCTCTGTGCACCAATTTACCTATTGGTAAGCGACGATGTGATAAAATATGAAACACACTCGTAAAAGATACCTCTGTTAACTCTGACCTTGAAAAGAGCTAGCTTATATCTCTCAGAAAACAAGGAAGCTGGCAAATTATTAATTTCCTTAGCTATGCGGATTAGAAACGTATAATGAAAATGTATAGAGCCTTTCTACTTATCTTTCTACTTATCAAATTAAAAAGGGGTGATTGATCATGTTTCATCCATCGATTTTCTTGAGCTCTTTCAGTTTTTTTATACTTTATGTGATCAATTATTAGATTTAAAAATATACCGTCATCTATTAAGAGAATACCAACGAACCAATTTGTTTCTACACTTAAACATTTAAATACTCGTACGTAAGATAACCAGTGAGACCAAACTCAATCTAGCATAAACTTTCCAACTAAAAGCAACGTACAAATACGGTATTTCTTAAATTAAAAATTCCGCATTCAACGAACAAGTTAGAACACTCAAAAACATGTTGCTCGCAACTGAGCTGCCCCTCAAGGCCGTGCAACGCAAAGCGGCTCAAATAAAAGGAGCATCTCTTGAGCTCTGCAAAACAACACCGGTCCGACCGAAGCAAAACCACCCGCTGAAGTACGCCGGGTGCTGAGGGGGCCCAGAAAACGGACAAAAAAGCACTGCCTTCGCGTTCGAGAGAGTGTGGAGTCAATTTTATTCCAATGTAGGCGACCACGCCACCGGCCACTTTTTGCTTCCGTCGCAGAAACGCGAGTAGCAATGTACTCAAACACCTACGGAGTTTTATTAAACGTGCGCGCCGGAGTGGCCGAGCAGCGCAGATATTCATGAACTTTCATAATTGGACTGCATTATTTTCGGGTTTCCTTTTACCAGTATCGCATGGACAAACGAGAGTACCTACAATTTGCCAAGGCAACACTTTGCAGACTCGTGTGCATATAAATACTGGTAGATATTTATGACATTAAAGGTGTAGACATGCTTTCAGCAGAAAGGTATATTTTATATGATACAATCAGTATAATTATAAGTATTTCTTCAATATTGATTAAGTGAATATGATCAGCAGATAACAATAAGGCTAAAGAAAGCAACAAGGCTTAACCCAATAAGCTCTAATTAAAAATAACGTCCAAAGCAAAACAAAATCAAATTCAACGATCGGGAATCACCTCAATCAGGCGCGACGCCGATATTGGCCCCCACCTCGCCAAATTACCCCCTAGTTACGACCCTCGCCACCCTCGCTGCCTTTTAAAGTGGTCTGCGCACTGCCACTGCTGCAAACAGAAAAAGTGCAAAAGAGTAACGAACGTAGCACCACCTCCGAGCTCTTTGTGGCCCAATCTGCGCCTCAGTCATGTCCTTTTTATACGGCAGCTTCTCTTACACGTTGTCGAGAATCAAAGGTGGCACGGGAAGAACTTTTCAACGGCTACTAATGAAAATTTCACGTTTCGAGGTCTCTTTGTCCGCGCCCGGAGATAGCGGTGCTTCCTTATCGCGATGGAGCTTTGTGGAGCACACGTGTACTCTTACCTCGCAGTCTCGCACGTGCCTCGCATTCGTAATGCAGCGATGCTCTTCGCAAAGACTTATCGTGTCGAATTACGATGTCGTGTCCGCCTCGCAAAGAACTATGACGTGCGCGGATAAATAAATACCTCTTGCACCCTCACCCTCCCGATGTCGCACTAAAAAAACATCCCTTTCGGTGAAGCCGCCTTTAAACGCCTACAGATTGTACATTATCCTTAGTACGATTATGCACCCCCGTGTACTGGGAATCGACAGAGTGCCCTGTGCTTCGGGACATCCCTAGGGGCTCGTCTCTCATATTACGTCATGTTGCCGAATCAGACAGCGGTGGCTGCTACCGAATACGTTACATTTTTACATACATCCATTAATCCCATTTTTCTTTGTCAACAGGTAGTCCAGCATCATTACAATCGCCACCGATACCATTACCAGGAGCAGATCTATTTTCGTTCCAGCCGGCAATGACAAATCTTCCACCGAATGGATTGCTCCCGCCGCCTGGAGCGTTCCTGCCTCCAAACGGGATTTTACCATTTGGACCACATCCTGCTGATCTCGCACTTAAATCGTTGCCCCCGGAGATATCGCTGAAAAACGGCATGAATCCATACGACGCTCTGCGGCATTTACAAAACAATGGATCGCCGATGGACACGTCTAGTGCACGTCTCTCTCCCACAAGCAGTAGACAGAGCGGCAGTCCGCGAAGCATGGCGAACGCTAGTCCGGACAGATCGAAAGCCGACTCCAAATCGGAAGTGAACTCGATGCACGATGCGACAATTACTGACGAATCGGACGAAGAGCCTATTGAAGTGGTGAAGTCTGCGTTCCACCCGACGCGACCTGCGAACGTTGAATTGCAGGAGATGAAGCGTGTTCAAGCGGCGGATTCGACGGTGGCTGACCGACCGCGGATCCGCAATGAACTGAAAGCTCCCTCACAACGAAACACAAGGGTTCTTTCCACGAGTCCGACTTCAACTAAAATCTCTAACGGGACGATATCAACGCACAAGTCGGTTTGGCGACCGTATTGACGTTGTAGTGCTAGTTTTCTTAGTCTTGGTCCGTCTTTACTTGGCGGATTCGGTAACATGTGATAAACCAATGAGCTTGTAAATATAAAATAGTTATTATCCAAAGTACATTGACTTATATCAGATATTTATTCATAGATCTATTAAGGGTTTCGATTGCATAGTTTAGCGATGGATAATCAGTTGCCTAAGATATTGTAAATATTGAGATTTAGGTATTAATATTGTTAGAAATTTTATTGCAGATGTGTTCATGCTTATGAATTAATATTTTTATTTGTATTCGATAGACCCCTATCAACATTATGGATGTAAAATTTGTATAAAATATGTTAGGTACTTTTAGATATTTTCTTATTCTTTGAAAAACGACTGATAACTTTTAACGATTTCTTGTCATTGAGAGGAAATAATGCTGTACTTTTAATTGTAAAATTATACTGTAAAAGATATATGAGATATATAAAAGAATTCGTATATGTTATACGAGTACATCAGTCAGTCTATCTAAGTTGGTGTATATGTAATTATTGTATGTAATTAGAATAGAGAAAAATCAATATAAAGAAAAATATCCAAAATAAATTTAACTTTTTTAATTACGCCCTTAAAGTACATTTCAAAAAGTTATAGTTCAGTAGGCCAGTGAGTTATCACGTCTAAACAAAACAATGTGCAATGCATATGTGTTTACATTGTGACTCCATGTTTTATGGACACGCCTCGAGTGCTCATGAAGTAGATTCTCAGAGTAGGTACCTACAGCACACATGCTTACTTATTAATCTCAGCATGATGGGTACGCTGCCAACTGGCAGTGGGCTTCAGCATTTGGATTGTCTTTAGACTTTCAACGGTTTATGGGCAGTCTAACTGTTTTTCTAGTGTTAGTGTAAGCTTGTAATATGTTTAGGAAAAATAGCACGTGACTTTTTTTTAACTAGTCTTTATAATACAGGGTAATTAGATTTGGACATTATGATTCACTTTTACTATGAACACAACCCTGAAATCGCGAACAAAAAACAAGTGTTTCCGAGTATACGAATATGTCACATGGGTACCTTTTTCTTTGTATTTTTTTTAAGATAACACTTTAAATGCCTTTATCGAGCGTCTACATCTTATTTGGTAGTATTTGATTCATTAAGAAGGCGGTCCTTAACTTAGTCAAAAGCTGGCACTAGACAAAATTTATATAACAGCAGTTTTTTTCCCGCGATTTTTCCCATAGAAAAGTTGTTCATAATGATGTGTATACTGACCTCCTTTCGGCTTAGCCTTAGCTTTAAATATAGCAGCTAACAAGGACCTTGCAATGAGGTTACCGACATCATTCTATGATTTTTAGCGTTCCGTACTCAAAGTGTCAAAACGGGACGCTATTACTAAGCCTACATTGTCTGTCCGTCTGTCTGTATGTCTGTCTGTCTGTCTGCCTGTCCGTCCGTCCGTCCGAACTTTAAACGGCTGTATCTTTTGATCCGTAATAGATAACCAGTTAAAAATTTCAGAGAATATGTAATATTACGGCGGATTAATTAAGAAATAATAAAATAGTCAAAAAGTATAAACGAAAGGTACTACAAAGCTCATACTACAAAGGTATTTTTTAACGTATTTTTGTATTAGCTCTAATGTAAAAACGATAATACTTACCAGCGTCAATCTTGGTATGATTATAATACACACTCTAAAATATAAAAACGCATAATAAATAAAGGCCAACTGCAAGTTGGTGACAAATTTCTGTTCATTACCAAGTTAAGCAACGTAGGGCGCGGTCGGTACTTGGATGGGTGACCGCCTGGGCATGATGTCTTTTTGCACTACTTTTTGTATTATTTGGTGATACGTAATCCTCAATGCGCGAGCTCGACTCGCACATGGCCAGTTTATTTATTATTTATTTTCATTCGCGTGTCTAGCCCGGTCTTTTGAGAGGATTTGGTGGAGTCCCAAGTGAATCGGTTTCTTCTAGGCAAGCGTGCTCCATCGTAGACCGCATAGTCGCTTAACATCAGGCGAGATGGCGGTCAAACGAAAGCCTATTACAAAAAAAAACATACCGATATGAGATTCTCAATTCGGTCTGTATTTTTAAGAACCTCTCATCCTGAAGTCGATTAAAAATTTGGCTGCCTGCGTGATGTTTTTGGAACATTATAAAATCTTATAGCGGAGTATGTAGCGCATAGTTTTTTTTTCCTGTTGATTATATAGGTAAGGCTGCATCTAATCATGTCAACGCGCATCAGTGTCACGGTGTACCGATTGTGTTTGCGCGCAGATCCGGTTAGCTGATTGCCAGAGTCGGCCGCGGTCTCCCGGCGCTCAAACAACCCGGACTGGGATGTAGAAACCAACTACTGGAAACGATTTCAAAGTATTACACTGCAAAGTGTTCGTTCTAAACATTGAAATTAAACACTTTAGTACAATTCCCCCCTCTAAAAGTTTATTTCATTCAGGAATGAAAACAGTAAATAAAAAGCACCAATATATTCGACCTCCATCACAATGCTATACAACCTCTTTGTGCAAAAATACTCGATACAAACTCCTTAAATCTTTATTTTTCTCGTAGGCATGGTATAAAGTATAGTAAGCAACTTTTAAATAAAACGGATTTATGTCGAGGGCGATGAATCACTTGCGTCGTTCAGGATTCTAAAACTTGAATCACTCGCTACACTCGTGGTTCAAACATCATCACTCCCTACGGTCGTGATTCAGTCGTTAGTATCCTTCACTTGCTCGTGATTCTTCTATGGCCCTCGCTTTAAATCCTTCCTCTATTCACTAATTGCATAATGTACTATTAACAGATTTTATAGCGTGTATTTTACTTTATTTTAATTTCTGACGTTTCAAACACTTTGCAGTGTCCATGGTCACGGAAACACCAGGTATCTATTATAAATTTTATATTAATGCAAGTGAAAATATAGATTGTATTGTCCACACAATCGAATCAAACTACAAGATCGTAGCATAAAAGTAAATTAATATAAATCAACGACCTCACAAACGTTAAAACACTGTTTTAAATTATCACGGTTGTTCACTAAAGACCAAGAAAGAGGTTAGATCGTTATGTCTGCACCTAACAGTTCGACCAACCACCCGCATTCTTCAGTCTTCCCGTGAACATGGTGCATGTAACAACCCCGAAATATCGGGAGCTCATTCCACACCTTACCACGGTAAATATCCCGTAAATAATCATATAACCTCACAAACTTTAGTGCTAAAAATGTGGTTCTTTTCACATTTTTCGTAACGACGGTTTAACTTGAATAGGTATATATGGAATTTGGGAAAAACTGTCGAGTCAAAACTTGTGCAAAGAGGGCTCTGTCTGTTGACTTAACTTCTATTAATTTATGAGGTAACATGCTTAATTGATGTGATGTGATTTTATACCACTGTAAGCTTCCTGTCAACAGAATTTAATTTAACCTAATAAATAATGATTACGTTTTTAGAAGTCCAAAGTGATATCTCATTCAGTTTTTGTGAATACATTCCCCCACTCATTAGCAGCGCACTTTTAATTCAGGCCCATGCGTGCTTCAGCTTATGATTCGCTTTTGGTGAACACTGGCCCGAATATAGTAAAAGAGATAACGAACCAATTCATTACGAGTATAGTCTCGTAGTATATTCTATCACTAGGTAACCCCCAGTTTCTTAAAGACAATTTAATCTATTATCAAAACTCATGTCGAGTGACTTGATTCAACTGAAACTGAAAATGAGATTTAACTATGTGTTAGTTAATTTTTGTGTTGATCAGCCTTACAGAAACTGGGGGTTAACTATTTACACTTCATTTTATCGTCATAAAAAATGTTGACTTCTTTGGTATACAAAAAACTGATTCGGTCTTCATCATAATCATAGTCACATATTAATCCACTACTGGATATAGAACTTTCCCAAGGCATGCCAATCAGCATGATCTTTGGATATTTTTTTGGTGTCATTGTCAGCTTCCTTACGTTTATCGTCACCCCAGGTTTTAGGGTATTCAATGCCAATGCTTTTCCAAAAAACCAGTTACGTATTAGCAAGCTAAAGTGGCAGTTAAACGGCATAGTAGGACGGTCATATTTTTCGCAGAACCGATAACCGTGTGGGTAGAAGTGTTCTGGAATGGAAACTACGAATACGCAAACGTGGCGTAGACAGATTCGTTACTATACAAAAAATTATAAACGCCCAGTTACAATTGTGACTCATTTAGATACTACATAATTAACATCGTCTTCTAGTGTGACAGCTCTATCACTACACTAGAAAAAAGCTGTGAGTGAGTGAGAATGAGTTAAGTAGATACTTACCTACGTATGGAAATTTAGGTCAAATTACACTATGAATTAAAAACAAAACGCAATAAAAAGGTGGGTTTCTCTCCATTTGTAACAAACTAGAACGTTTGCTGCCCAACTATTTTATCACACACATAATGCACCGTGCTATTTGGCTGTATTAAAAAGCTGTGGCCAGACGGCTGCGGCACTACGTTGAATTTGAAAATTTGTTTGAGCAGACGCGCAAATGTTTCAATGGATGAGTAATTACGATATTATCAGTATACGTTCAGAGACGGTGTAAGTAAAGTTTGGTATCTGTTTTTTTATTCTTTCCAAGGTACTTCTAGCTGCCAAACAATATTGACGAAACCTGTCTCGAGGCATTAATGACCACTGTTATAGGCATAAACCCGACAATAGGGTTGACAACTGTCAAATAAAACCGGCCAAGTGCGAGCCTGGCTCGCACTTTGAGGGTTCCGTACCACAACAAAGCTTGTAAACGACTAAGTACAAAAAAAATGCGCGAAAAGACTAAACCCCATCAACACCCAGGCCCGATGTTGCTTTACTTCGGTGATCGTACGAGAACCGGTGGTGAACAGAAATTTGTCACCGACTCGCACTTGGCCATTTTTTATTATTTGTGTTATACTTTAGAGTGTGTGTGTACTATAATCGTGTACGTTTTACCGTTTTTACATTAGATAGAGCTAATACAAAAATACGGTAAAAATACGTTTGTTGCATGACCCTTTCGTTTTAACTTTTAGTTTTTTTATTATTTGTTATTTAATCAGCAGTAACATTACATATTATGTGTAAATTTCAAGTTGCTTTCAATTACGGTTCGAAATATACAGGTGTTAATAGGTAGGACAGACGGACGTATTCGGTGAAAATTTCAACTGCATCCATTTAAATTATATCGGCTGTCACAGCATTTTTGTAAGAAATTTGTTGTAGCCAGTTATTTTTTAATTAATTAAGCTTATTTGTTTGTATATGACGTAATATTTTCGCTTATTGATTGAGATCCAATTGCCGCGAATGCGGAATACGCTGCCTGAATGGATGTTCACCAATAGTTACAATCTGGGTGTCTTTAAATCACGAGTGAATCGGTTTCTTCTAGGCAAGCGTGCTCCATCGTAGACCACATCATTGCGTGAGTTAGCGGCCAAACGCAAGCCAAATAAATTACTTGTAAAAAATACTTCACTTCTAAGGGTGGAAAATTAGAGAATGACTCCTGTTTATTAAATTTGCCCGTGTAACGTGCAAATGGTATTAATAAAAAAACTTTCTTAATATATTATTTTATTTTATAGAGCTGTTCTATATACTATACTAAATAAGTCCATTTAAGTCAATAATGATTCCCAATAAGTATAAAATAAATAAAATCTGGTCTGTTGCTGTGCAGAAACTGCGGCTTAAAATCCGTGCCGCGGGCCATGCTCCGACAACACGTATCGATAAGATCCCTTGAGCAGTGTAGCAATATAAACAGTACATAAGATCCTCATATCAATATTTAGAAACTGAAAAATTATTTAACAAGGTCCTATAGCTGTAGCATCATACATAGTTTTTATTTAACATATTAAAAAGAAATGGTTTATTATTCATATAAATTTCTATCGATTGTCTTGCACTACTACATTTGTATTTATGTGTATATTTTTTATAATGAACAGATTATTGTAAAACTATTTATAATTGTACCTTCGGAAGACGCTGCCTTTGCAACACAGTGTTTTCACTAAAGCAAAGGCAGAACCACTAATTTTTTTGTACGTAAGTGTTTACCCATAAATTATGTTGTTATGTTTTTTTTTATGTTTTTAATAAAAACGAATTCATTGAAAAATCATATTATTTTTCTAAATAGCCATATTATTTTTGTCTAATCGCCAAAATTTTATGGAATCGTTAAATATACTACACATAATATAATGGAGCAAAAATGGGTTTATTATGTATCTCAGTAACTTAAATAACATCCCATCTTTAACTTCGTAACATTAAAATTGAAATAATAAACCGTGGTTCGAAACTATAGGGCCGTGGCGAACGGGAGCCAAAAAAAATCTAAGATTTGTCTTCACGCCTGGTCGATGCAACTCGTGACCAAAATGCCGGCCTCTACTTTGCTCAAAAGATGAGCATCGCCATACAACGTGGTAATGGGGCCAGCATTTTGGAAACAATTCCCACTAGTAATGGTTTAATAGATAAATAGTTAGGTTTTAATTTGTTGTTTTTAATTTTAATATAATGTAGTTTTTTAAATGTAGAAAATTGAAATAATTATATTTTGGATCTAGTTGTTGTAACTTTTAAACTTTCGCAATTTGAACACGTCTTTTATATTTTTATCGAGACTTATCGCGCATAACCTATTTTTAAAATTAAGTACTATTTTAACCTAAATAAAATAATGCGCGTTTAGTTCCGATAAACATTTAAAACAATTCTAGTAGTTGTAGTAAATTACTAAATACAACTAAATGGATATATGTATTCACAACAAAAATCGAAGATATCGATATAAACAGAATACTGCGCTCCAGGCCTCAGAATGCCGACGTATCACAGAAGGCCGCTGCTTGCCTAAAGTTGGACTGGGCCAGTCATGGCAGTCATGCCAATCGCATGTCGGAAGATCGTTGCGTTAAAACCACGATAGCATCCACAGGATGGCAAACGGCCTCACGGACAGCCCAGACGATGGACAAACGAACTGGACTGGACTACTTAAATAACTAGCACAAACTGCGCAAAACAAAAAGAAAAGGAAGGATTGGATGAAGTCTTTTGGCCTGCATTGGGACGGTGCAGGCTGAATACATTATGATAACTAATGAAAACCATATTGATTCCTGCCATTTTTCACATCTGTGTTACTAATGCCTAGTCTTATTCTCTCAGTACAAAATACGCGAAATATATTAAACTAGCAGTCCGCCCCAGCTTCGCACGGGTATAGATTATAGCCTATGTTACCCGGGGATAGTGTAGCTTCCCAACAGTGAAATAATTTTTCAAATCGGTTCAGTAGTTTCGGAGCCTATTCAATGCAAACAAACAACAAACAAATAATCAAATATTTTCTCTTAATAATATTAGTATAGATTAAACTTGACTAATACAAACAAAAGAGACAAAGTTATTCGCGTTACAGTTGGGTCCAACTATGTCTCTTTTAATCTTTTAGCAGATTGACAGACTGATAACGTTTTCTTGAATAACTTAACGTTAGTTTCGGTTCTACTCTTGATTCTCTCGTATTTTTATTGTTTCGTCCGGAAGACTGAGCACCGTAGCACTCTGTAGGTGACGCTACGCCGTAGTAATGTAGGCCTGCCCACAGGCGTTGAATCATCGGGAAAAAATCTAAATTGAGACCTTTCTAAATTGCGATTTTGTGTATAGAAAAGAAAGGTATAAAGGGTTAAAAGGATGTCATTGTACGGGTATTGAATTTGATGTAGCTAGGATCTTTTTAACACAGTCCCAGGTTGTTTTAAAAAGATTCTATCTACCCAAATATCGTCACCGCTTTATGGTTGATATTCCTAAAACTCGTACGAAGCGCTTTGATTCCACATTTATTATGCAAACTGCTAGTCTGTGGAATGCGCTGCCTGAATGGGTGTTCCCCGATGGTTACAATCTGGGTATCTTCAAATCACGAGTGAATCGCGTTTTTCTAGGCAAGCGTGCTCCAACGTAGACCGCATCATCGCTTAACATCAGACGTGGTGGTGGTCAAACGTAAGCCTATTATTTTTTAAATATGTATATATAGATATATATACCAAAGGAAGCTTATTTAAATCAAAACTTATTTAATTTAAATCATGCGGTCGAGACATTGGGCCCTTGGGGACCGGGAGCTCACCTCATTTTCAAAAATCTTTCAGAGCGCCTGGTTAATGCGACGCGTGACCAAAATGCTGGCGTGTTTCTGGCTCAACGCATAAGCATTGCCATTCAACGTGGTAATGCCGCCAGCATGCTGGGTACGCTGCCAACTGGTAGTGGGCTTGAGCATTTGGATTGTCTTTAGACCTTCAACGGTCTATGGGCAGTCTAACTGTATTTGTAGTTTTAGTTTTAGCTTGTATTTTGTTTAGATAATAAAGGCGCTAGCCCAGGAAAAAAATTTAAATCAAATAAATCAAATGTGTCATATTTGTATGAAAGTAGAAGTAGAACAATATAAAAGATAATTCGTCTATTTATCATCCTGTTACATTTTGCATTGTTTTTCTCTGCCTGGACATATCAGATAACATTCTCGAAAAACAACAAAAAAGCAAATACTTTCCAGCTACCGAGATTTCAGCAATAACACGTAAATCCCTGGTATCATCGCGCTGGAAAGTCAAATGGGGGTGACAGGACTCGACTGGACAATGGCGTAGAAAGAAATCTCTCTGATAAAATTTTAATGCCTGTATAAAAAGGCTATAAATTTGATTTACGTTCCCCGAACCCCCGTAAAACGGGGTAATATCGAAAAATAACATGAGATAATGTTGGCTTACAAAGTGGGGTGGCCAGGGTGGGATTAGGCGATATTTGCGTTCCGTTTGTACGGCGGTCGCCGCGTACCGCTCCACCGCCGGGATTCGTTTTGCCACTTTTTACGATCCTATAAAATCGAATATTGATCTTTTTAGCAAGACAAGTTGCAACTTCTCTATTTGCGATTATCCTCAACTTGATTTCTGTCAATAAAAGAATAACAAGGCTTAGCGTGAGTAGGTACTTGTACTCGTTTCTACTAATTACGCACCCTCCCGTAAATCCGTCGTGAAAGCGGGAAAAATCCAAACAACCCAAAAATTCACCTCATAAAACACATAAAAAATTCGCAAAGAACTCTCTTCGAAATAATAAATTCCTTATTGGGCCGCGGCAGAAACACAAAATGAGTAGAAGAAGCCACTTAAAAAGATTGGCACTCAGCGAACCGGCATAATCCATGTAAATTACGTCAAATTAGGAGTCGTCAACACGCTGTGCCTTCTCGCCGTAATTTGGAAGGCAAACCCTCTTTTATTATTAATATTTATTCCGTACCATCTCCGCACGAATTGGGAAAATTTTAAAAATAACCAAAGGAGTCTCTCCGATCGGCTGACGAATCGAGTAAATAACGAGACGAAACATGGCCTTCGCTGATTAAAATCACTTGGTACCAAATGTTAAGGACTCAGGTAGACAGAAAAGTAAATATCTCGTATAACTTAAATCATATTTTCATGAGTTATAAATGCAAAAGTTTTCTGTGTAAGTGTGTATGTTTGTCTGAACTTAACTCCGTAACAGCTGAACGGATTTTATTGATATTAATTTGGTGAGGAGGTAAAACGTCTGTTCCATGAACTGCTAGACTGTGAAATACGCTGTCGGAATGGGTATTCCCCGATAGTTACAATCTAATCTTAGGTGTATTCAAGTCGCGAGTGAATCGGTTTCTTCCGGGAGAGCATTCTTCAACAGGCGAGGTGGCAGTCAAACGCAAGCCTATACAATAAAAAAATAAAAGTGAAACCGCGTGGCGCAATAAGTAGGCACTAACTATGCATGTTTTCTAGATTTATCAGTTTTAGCACTTTGTGGTATTACAAAATATACCACTAATTTCTCTGAAGTTAGTTTACCTGATAACAGAGCTGCTGATAACATATACCTAAAATATTAAACAACACAAGACAAACCCACCTTATGGTTTCATACAAACATTAAAGAAAGTCGGCGAGTCTTTCAAAAGCGGCGAGATAAAAGTTTGGGGCAATAAAAATCATAAAATGACCCAAAATAGTTTATTTTACCCTAAGTAATCTTTATTACTCGGTTTTTTTTGGTAAAGAAAGCTACTGTGTCTTTAAAGACAATATCGGCCTTGCCTGGTGAGATATTCAAAGAAATCTGTGTTACAATAAGTTTTATTGGAGTTAAGTAAAATTAGTTGACAGTTCTTGCCGACACGTTTTTAGCAACGAGAGAAATGGCAAAACTTCTTGGAATTAGCATACACAGCCCTGATATGACATTGAAATTTGTTATACAATTTAAGACTGAAACGCTGGCCTATTTTGGCCAAAAAATTTCATTGCCATCCAGCGTGGTAACCCTACCAGCGTTCTGGCCATTTTTTCCCTCCTTGGATTTTAGACCATAGAATAACATACCAGACCATAGATAGCATATTTTAGATTATAGATAGGTACATAATATAAGTGTATATATATGTTAATATAAGTGTAGTATATATTGAAGTGGCAATGGGCAGGCCACATCGCTCGAAGAACCGATAACCGATGGGGAAGAAAGGTTCTTGAGTGGAGACCACGAACCGGAAGACGCAGCGTAGGTAGGCCTCCCACTAGATGGACTGACGACATAGTGAGAGTCGCTGGCATCCAGTGGATGCAAAAGGCAGGCTGTCGTTCAGTGTGGAGGTTAAAGGGGGAGGCCTATGTTCAGCAGTGGACGTCTTCTGGCTGATGATGATGATGATGATGACATAATATAATTTAAAAAAAACAATTAAAAAAAATCATTAATTTATATAATTACACTAGCGACCCGCCCGCCCGGCTTCGCACGGGTGTAATTTACGTGCGAAGCCGGGGCGGGTCGCTAGTTATATAATTATTTAAATCTCAAGTTGGATCGAACTGCACATGGTGTGCGAATTTTATTATAATCGGTTAAGTGGTTTAGGAGTCCATTGAGGACAAACATTGTGACACGAGATTTATATATATTAAGATAATTATGTCTATTAGCCTTGTCAAGACATGGAACTTATATAATAACTAGCGGTTCGCCCCAGCTTCGCACGGGTATAAATTATAGCCTATGTCACCCGGGGATACTGTAGCTTCCCAACAGTGAAAGAATTTTTCAAATCGGTTCAGTAGTTTCGGAGCCTATTCAATGCAAACCAACAAACAAACAATCAAATTTTTCCTCTTTATAATATTACTAGTAGACCGCCCCTGCTTCGCACGGGCGAAGCCGGGATATATAGCCTATGTCAACCGGGGATAGTGAAGCATCCCAACAGTGAAAGAATTTTTCAAATCGGTTCAGTAGTTTCGGAGTAGGCTCCGAAACTACTGAACCGATTTGAAAAATTAATTAAGGAACTCGATCTCATTTTGTACCCACCGAATATGGACCATTGTTCTCTGAAATAAAGATTTATCTATACTAATATTATAAAGAGGAAAGATTTGATTGGTTGTTTGTTTGTTTGCATTGAATAGGTTCAATGCAAACAAACAAACAACCAATCAAATCTTTCCTCTTTATAATATTAGTATAGATAAATCTTTATTTCAGAGAACAATGGTCCATATTCGGTGGGTACAAAATGAGATCGAGTTCCTTACATTTATTTTTTTACATCGGACGAGGCTAACATTTGACCGTTAACGTTTAACGTTTTTATTGACAACACTTGTTGTATCTTCAATAATGTTCGACAAACCAATTAATTAATTAACGTTTAAATGGCTCTCGATAGAGTACCTATCATCTTTTGCGTACCTAATCGTACAAAACGTTTTGGTTCCACAATAATGACGCGTATTGCCCAAGAATGGAACTTCCTGCCATCCAAATTGTTTCTTGAGAATTACAATCTATATGCATCTTCAAGACTGTAGTGAATACATTTCTTCTTTAGCGACGTTCTTCATCTTTGGCCACATGTCGCTAACTATCAGGCGAGTAGGTGGCCAAACGAAGCTCTTATAGTTCCCATTTAAAAAAACATACAGTCGATTTGACTACCTCCTCTTTATTGAAGTTGGAAAATAACTTTGGTTTAGTCGATTTTGAGTACTGACCAGATATAAATATGTATCTCTGAGATTATCTTTATAGTTATAAATATCTCTCAGATTTTTCAAACTTGTAAACAGCTCACACATTGTTTGATGAAAAAAGGAACGAAAACTGGTTCTTGGCTTTCTGATTCTATCAAATAGAAATATCTATAGAAATTTCAACGTCTGAATTAAATAAACTGTAGTTTTATTAAAAGTAACGGCTTCAAGTGTTGGAAAATCTCATTATATTATTATCAATGTACAATAACAAAATTTACAAAAGGGTTTTAATTCATAAAGCTCTCAATGGAAAAGCTTGAGAATGGCTTTCGTTAAATTACTAACATACAACAATGATATTATTATGGAATACTTGTTTTATGTTCGCCTTGACAATTAATGCTTTTTTTTTAATTTTATGCCCGAAAATCCAGATATCTATAATTGAACAATGCAATTTGTAATGGGACTCTCATTGCATTTTGGAAATTTTCCTATGTATAAGACAGTCTTTTGAAGTACATATATTGAAACATGAGTAACACAGACACTTCTCCGTTCTCCCAAACGTAATTTCTATCATCTTAAAACACCTAGCTATACCTAGTAAATCCCCGTCACCAAATCCAGTCGGCTAACCCTGCATACACAAATTGCATACGCCTAAATGGGTTTCGGCGTCCATCCACAGGGCGGCTAGTCATTAAGTCACGGAAGCGAGTACAGCGACCAATTTCCCCTGGTCGTCAATTAACGGCACTTGGGCGCGAGTGGCCGCCGCCCGCGCAAGGGTTAAGATGTTTGTTATGATTTACGATCGAAAGAGGGACGTAAACTTTAGGGTTAAGGGCTTGGACCGTTTTGATCGGAAATGATGTTATGGGTTTGCGTTCGAGCGTGTGAAGCGTACTGTACACTCATGTAAGTAACAAAGTAACACCCGATCACATTCTCGAACGAGTACATTATACATACTTATACCAGGGACCTTACGCCCAACTCCTTACGCGGTCTCAAAGTAGCGTTAAAACAGCGCAGTTCGGAAAATTACGCGAATGTGAACCTAAACGTGCCCAGATACGGTTTGCGGTCGCGCTACATTTTTTCATCGCCTAAACTGGATTGCTTTAAACAGCTAGGCGTAAGGCCTCAGGCCTGGCGCACTCCGCACTTTAGGTATACAGCTACAAGTAGCCGACTTGTCGGATAAAGCTTCCGCTGCCGTGCAAGATACAGATATAACCAGACAAGAGTTACACGAAAGACAGAGAAGTATAGCTGTAAGTAGTTAGCGCTAGCACGTCCTGAATTGCACTTTATTTTGAAGTAGCAAGAGTCGCTACAGTGAATCTTCTGTACCTGTACTAATATGTATTCTATGCTTTTACTTACTTAGTTATACCTAATCACAGGACTACTGGTAATTAGTTAGCATCATCATAACGTAAATAGTACATCAAAACAAACAAATTTTGTTCTGATCGAAATTCGCTAAAAAAGGTTATCCATACAAAAAAATCGTTCAATCCCGTATTGAAACAGCAGATTTTTTTCCCGCTTATTTTTATAAGTTATAGGAAAGTTGTTTGTTTTGATGTACTGAGAGGATACTAACTTATTACCAGTAACCCTGTATATTACTTATACCTAACACCACAGATGACTGAAATACACTCGGAGCATATTACAATCATAATCTTGTACAAAATTAATTATAAACGCCATTAATTATTAATAAAAGCGGCGTAGCTTTGCAGTTAGTTGCTCCAACGTTAGAAATGTAGATCAATTTATAAAATTTCAGGGGTGAAGAAGTCAACACATCCTGTATATTTTAAGGCAACTGCGTTTTTTTTTACAGACTTCAAAAAACGAGAAAATTTCTCAATTCCATCCATATTTTAATAAGAGGGTTTGATTTAGTACTACGGCGATCAGAAGGTAACCGAACCACATATGGATGAGCATAATAGTGTGGGGCGAGCTGTGGCGTTGCTGAGGCCATCATACGTCTATAAATGATAAATTGCTGCCAGAGCTTGTCTAGTTCTTTTCTCAAATACTGCTTGGTTGCTCTCGTGAAAATATGCATAAATATTTTGGGGTAACATTTCCAAAAATCGTAGCTTGTACGTTGTATGACCCACTCGCAGGACACCACCCGGGAATGTTTATTTTTTTTGTTTATTGGATCATAAACTCTGAGAATTTGCTTCTTTTTAGTGGAAAAACGTAGTCAAGCCTACACACATTGAAATATTGTAAGCATGTACTACCTACAACATTTTAGGCGAAAAAAATTTGTCCTGAAGCGGATGTCTAGGAAATACCAAAGATGATTCTCAAAAATTAAAAAATATCTGTTCTAAATAACAGCCAGTAAACGTAAATTACGTTATACCCACTATCGCTTTGTAAAGCCCAACATTTTGCTAATGGTCTGCTTTTTAATGTGCTTTTTTTGACGGCAATATAAAAATGTCTTTATTTGCTTAGGTAAAAGTAGGCCGACCCAAAGTTATTGCTCTACTATCGTTAAAAAGTAGAGCCCAAAAGTAAAGCATTTTTTTCGGACCTTTCGCTAAACTTTTACAGTTACAAGTTAATGTTTGTGCAACTTAAATAGGGCAAGGGAAGAAATTGTCGCAAAAAAATAAAAAACGGTTCTGTGACAAAAGGTTCCTGGTAAAGAAATGCAGTTAGAAATAATCATCTGTAACAACACAGTTAAATATTTAAATTGACTGGACATTGTAAGCAAATATAAATAGTTCTTTTGTTCAAGGTTGTGTTCTATTATAAAAGCACCGTAAACAATAGTTTATTAGATCTCACAATTTGTGAATTTAGTTATCTAATATGCAGTAATAGTTTTTTGGATATACATATTTCTGTTACATAGACATTATGTCCAGACCTCTTCAGGTGTAAGTAATAAGCTAAGAAAAAATGTGTATTTAAAGAAGTCTCAAGAATTATTATGCTCTTATTCAATCCTCACACGACATCTACAGAAGGTTTGACTAAACGATAGGGTTGGTTGGTAAAGAATAGTCCAAAATGTTTTTTTTTTTTTGTGTTGAATATACTTAGATCTTTTTTGCTTCATTGATAGACCATTGCATGTGCAAACACAATTTATTCATCCTTTTAAACATTTATAAACTGTTTTCATTGCGGTGTACAAGTGCGTGTATGCAATAACAATGACAAACAAAACCGAATAAATAATTTCAATTGGTCATCGTACAGCATAAATTATATTTATTTGGTTTTTGATGCTATACAAATACAAACACAAATTAATTTATTGGGCATTATAAAAATTTACATAATAATATATGAACCCATTGACTCCGAACTAGTAATAATAGCTATCAAAATAAAAGTAGATGTAAAAACCTATAAATCTATTTAATTTTGTTGTTGTTTACCTCTATAAAATTAAAAGGTTTTCTTTTTATAAATAAATAATAGGCGTTTGACCACCATCACGCCTGATGTTAAGCGATGATGCGGTCTACGTTGGAGCACGCTTGCCTAGAAGTAACCGATTCACTCGTGTTTTGAAGACACCCAGATTAATTATTAGGTTTCCGCAATAAGAACATTTCTTTTGTTCTCCAGCTATTTTTAACATAATGGTACTTATAACCTTTACATAGCTACTGGTTAACTTTGCAGTCATCCATTGGTATATTTATAATAGCAGATGGTGCATAAAAAAAAACATAAAACTGCGACCAGAACCACCGGAGGATGGGCAGCAGCGTCCTGTTAGTACACGGTGAACGTACTGCGATCTCCAAGCCGCCTGCCAAGCGTGGGGATTATGGCAACACCCCTCTCTAAGAGGGAGGCCTTGTTCAGCAGTGGACATTTAATGGCTGATGATGTGTGATGTGTGCATAAAAAAAATGGTATTAATTTTTCTAACTTGATTTAGTAAAAAAATGCATTTATTCTGTTTTACCAGTAAGCAAACGGTATATTAAAGAGCGGCGTCTGAAATAATGCATCTGAATGTTATCATAATATTGTACAAAGGTGAACGAAAACAGTTTGTTCTGATTACTCTGACTAGCTTTTTGAACGAATAGCTGATAGCCACTACGTACAATATACAACATAATTATACTACATTAAAATATCAAAGAAAATGTTTTCACAATGTGATTACAGCTGTCAGACGCATTCTCTCAGCGCCGGACTATAGAGTGATGTGATGATTAAAATTACCCCTCCCTGAAACTGTGTTATGTGTCATCACAAAGTTTAGGCTGTATCTACTAAACAAATGCTCGAAGTGTATTCCACGCAGTTCCCAATTCGCGCCCACAAACCACTCGGCTGACGGGCGAGTTGTCACGCGCCGCCACATCCTCGCCGCTAGGGGCGGGCACACCGAGCACAATGCTAACTTCCATTTTAAACTGTACTGGCATTGATATAATAGTATAGGAAATCTTTGTGTACAGGATATTTGTTTTAAACTATCACGGTTGTGCACTAAAGTTATATGATTACGTACGGGATATTTACCGTGGTAAGGTTTTGGAATGAGCCTCAACCACAACAAGCCGCATGTCATGCCGCATCAAGGAACACATTAAGGCAATAAAAAATAAGGAGAGACACAACTGGACGTGGGTCTTACCACTGTATTGAATTCCACAACCCTAAAATCTTGTCCACCGAACGCCATTACATACCAAGGCTAGTAAAGAAACCTATTGAGATCTCGAACTGCCAGAATTTCAATCGAGGTGAGGTATTAGGTTGTTTTAAAAATAAAAGCCCGCTTTCAAAATACTATACGCAGTGATACAGTGAGGGTGTTTTGTCGGGACTTAGGTTCGAGTTCCAGTGATAACCGTAGCAAAAGACTAAGAAAGAGGGTAGATCGTTATGTCTGCACCTTACTTTTTAACTGTTCGACCAACCACCCGTATTATTCAGTCTTCCCGTGAACATGGTGCATGTAACTGCGCCGAAAAAATATCGGGAGCTCATTCCACAACCTTACTTACCACGGTAAATATTCCGTAAATATTCATTTAACTTTACAGGATACTTGTACCAAAAAGCTAAACTTTTAAACTTTGGTGATTTTAGCACATGTTTTCTATGTTTATCTTATCACTAATCGTGCATTATTTTATTTAGGTAAACAAGACGTTTCGACCATGTTACAATGGCCGTGGTCGCGTGCTGACTGAAAACTGCGGGTGAGTCCGACGAGAAAAGCGGGTGTTTCTTCTACCCTCTCTTGGTCTGATGGCGAATAGTGCGATGGTAAAACCGCAACGCCAGCATCAGATCAAATTGTTCTTCAGAACAATTTCCCCGTCAGTTACAATCTGGGTGTCTGCAAGTCGAGAGTGAATCGGTTTCTTCTAGGCAAGCGTGCTCCATCGTAGATCGCATCGTAGCTTGACATCAGCTGTCATCAGGCGAGATGGCGGCCAAGCGCAAGCCTATCTACTATAAAAAAAACTCTCCCCGTTTACAAAGGCGATAAATGATACAGAGAGACCCAACGTCTAGCTTGTTGTTTGCTAGTATGTATGCTTATAGTAATCATAATTTTTATATTAAAACCTAAACAGTTGGTACAAAAAAATATAATGTTTGTTTCTCCAGTGTAAACCAGCCGTATCTCCACTTCGCCACTTTCTGCAGCTACACTCGAATTCATAACTTTCCTTTCGCGCCGCATTATTCAATTTAGCAGGTGAATACGCGAATATGAATGAAGCGGTTGTGGCGTGTTACTTGGAATAACTTTTTCTTACAAACAAATGTTTAGCTAGTGTGAATTGTAGAAGTTGGCATTTTATGAAAGTTTGTGAATTGTTAACGACAAGGTATCAAATTTGTCTTGAAATTAAACACTTTTAATGGATTTTAATGTCTGGATTTGCAAGTTGAAGTGGCAGTTAGCAGGGCACATAGCACGCAGAACAGATGGCCGATGACAAATATTGGCAGCCATGTTAGTGACTCTGGTTCTTCGACGAATATCCACGTTCCGGATTCTATCGCGCATAGAAACTCCAATCATAGCTCTCTCCATTGCCCGCTATGTGCTCAAAGTGCATACAAGCATACATACACACTGACTACCATACCTTTCTTTTGGCTTAGCCGTTGTCGGGTAGAAACAGGCTTGCGTCGAACCGCTAACGCTTGATATTATGCGGTCTACGATGGAGCATTTTTGCCAGATCCGATTTATTCCTGGCTTTAAAACAGTAGATTTTCATTTATAAGAAACTATCACTCCATAAACGTCATCACCAATGCGCCAACTAATCATGTAGGTACTCATCGTTAAATATATGCAAAAATAACTTTCTTATTTTCAAGCTTGACGAGTCATTAGTCTCTCTCAACCACAAACGACTATTTGAACAAAATGTTGTTAACAACATCAATTAAGATACAACATCCACCATCCACCGAACCCATATCGCTGCTAAATTGACAGCACCTCCAAAAAAGCGCTCTCTAATGCTGCTCTGTTTTTTCGACGGCCGTCAACAAATTGAAATTCATTAGTCGGCCGCGAGTCCGCCGGGCGCGGGCGTTAAGGAGAATTAACGAGGCATATATGAATTAACACCCACATACACAGCTGCAGTGGTCGGCAGCGAGACGGGCGCGGATCGATAAAGGCCAATCCGCGACAGTTTTTTGAAATGGCACAGAGCACTGAGCTGCGAATCGAGCGTGGCTCGCAATTGCGCCCGATACCGGCCGCGATATTTGACCGCCGGACTTTACAAACTGACGGTTTTATAGGCTTCAGCGGCCGCTTAGTTTATGCGACAGATTATGTCGAATAGCTTTGATTTTAGAACAACATGATTTATAAAAGTATTTTGTATGGAAATTGTTTTGTATTATGCGTTGTAGCATTATTGAAGTACAGTTATATGCTTATTAACCGGATAGTTAGGTTGTAGATGGATCTCCCGGTCCACAACCAACCCGATAACCGTGATAGATTAAATCTCAGATCAGACGAACAAGGGAAATATGCCATAGTACAATTATTTTTTTTCCTTAAATGTCTCAATTTTGTCATGAATTTTTTTCTTCATAAAATCCTATCCTATATCATCAGAATCACAGAAGCTTACACCGGCAAATCAAAACATCAGCCTTTACAATGATGCAACAAAGTATATCCAGAGTTCTTAATCTGTGAGTAAATCCGTCCCCAAATAGCTGAGATCCGACAAGCAGGAATAAAGACGGCGGATTATGTCGACTTGTCTTACTCAACGGCTTACGCGTTTAGCCAAAATGGTCTGATAAAACAATGGGATTTTGTATGTAACTTCAAATCTACATCATCAATAAAAATACACTATGTAATAGGGAAAATTCTGTGATCTTTGTAGGAGGTAATGAAGAATTTTAAGAATCGGTTCAGTAGTTCTAGACGAACTACTGAACTTATTCTGAAAATTCTTGCATTGCTGGAAAGTTAAACTATATTTGAGTGAAATGGACTACGACTGTTATGCCTACAGCGCTGGTGAAGCGCCAGGCAAAAGCTAGTTTTGTGTAGAACTGCCAGCAGTTAGATATTATGTTCTAAACTATTGTGACATATAAATTAACGCAGCTTTAACCGAAGGTACGTAAACGAAAATCTTTACGATTTATTGAAACTGAAACTTCGACGATCTTCTTATAAATTTAATATTATAACAGCCTGACAGCTTCCTTGTTTCCTGAGGGATACAATCTAGGTCTTCTCAAGGTCAGAGTGAATAGGTATTTTCTTAGTCTTGTACCATTCTTTTCTTACCATTTTTGAACACATCGTCGCTTATCAAAAGGCGAGTCAGTGGTGAAACACAAAAAATACGTGGATTAACCGCATATTCTATTCTATTTTTTATTTTCCTCATTCACGCAACAACAGAGCAACGAATCAACTTTTTGAGATAGCTGAGCACCTGGAAAAGGACATGGATACTTCTATCCCGGAAAAATCCTGCTAGTGCAGTAAAGAAAATTATAAATAGCTAGGTAACTATACCAGTGGCAACAATTAAATTAACAATTTTGGTATACATTCACAGCAGTATCATCTGAGCCATGAAATTAACCTGGCCGTTATTATAGTCGGGCCTGCGTCAATATTAGCCACTATATCAAGACTGGTGGCGCCACGTGACATCTTAACTATAATGTCATCGAATCTGTGCAAACAGGCGGTAATCTGTGCTAATCTCGAGGACAAACTATGCTTAACATACGTATCTACATTGTATATCTGACAAGGTAGGAAAATACCATGAATAACGATGTTAATATCTGGTTATCCTTCTACAATACTAATTCACAACGAATAAAAGTTATGGTTTACGATCTTACGGAACTAAAATAAGCAATTTTAGTACATTATGTGAGGCATTTCTATGATAGGTACGCGTACTTTTCTGGTATTAGTATACTTAGCTGTAGCTGTTAGCTGTTTCTTTATTTAATTTATGATCACTTTTACGAGGTTGTTTAATGATAAATTGTAGCTGGTAGCCGTACTCATCATCATCATCAGCCTATTATGTTCCCACTGCCGGGACACAGGCCTTCTCTTAGAAAGAGAGGATAGGCCGTAATGCACCACACCATGATGGCCCAGTGCATGTCAATTATGTAGTTGAAGTTCTTGGATATACCAGTTTCCTCGCAATGTTTTCCTTAACCGTTTTTGAGTCTGAACTGCACATATTTTATTTAGGCACTAAATACGACATTGGTGCAGAGCCGAGGATCGAACCGGGTGCAGTCAGATTGTAAAGCGCACATGCTACCACTCGGCCGCCATCGCTTTTCACCGGTAGCCGTACTATAACGAAATAATAAAAGAAAATGTTTCCATTGAGCTTTTCACAATATTATTTCAGCTGTTACGGCAAAAAAAGCTTGTACTGAGTATATGGCCAACAGTTAATTTGTCGGTTAGAGGCGGTTAAACCTTTACTGGAATAAATAATTTTGAAAGTTTGTTTTAAAAGACGTTACAGTAACATTTTAATTGTATTGAAAATAATAAAAAAATTGCTTAATCTTGAACGTTTTGGGGTCTACTAATACCGCACAATTTTCAAACAAAATGCTACAATTTCAAGCAACGGTGCATCCAAATTCGTCACACAGGACTAGGAAGTGAATACCCTTTCACGGAGAAAGTCCATTGTACTTTCTTCCAAGGACGACTAACGTTATTCTTTGTATAACTTATACTGCCCTTTGTATAACCACGAACAGTAATACCATTACGGTGTCTTGTGTAATTATTCATGACGTGAAAGGGTTGGTAAAATGGACCAGTTAGCCCGTTATTCGATGGTTTATGGTGGTAACGGGACCGGGATGCCGCGGGATGAGCCCGTGACGTAGCTGGGTACCGTTGTGGGGTAATAAAAGAAATGTAAACAGTTACAGTTTTGTATAATTAGGGAAAGATGAAAGGCGATGTTCCGTTATGTTTGATTTGTTTTCTCATTGAAGTGCGTTGATTTACAAACTCATCGATGTTGAGTCTTTTTTTTCCTAAATTTTAATCATCATTATTATCAATGTCAGCCTATCATATTCCCACTGCTGGGACACAGGCCTTCTCTCAGAAGTTGGGCCCTAATCCACAATGCTGGCCCGGTGCGTGTTGGAGAATGACATACCTATTCGTCTTTGAAATTTTGATTTTCTTGGACGAGACATAGTGGTTTGCTCACGATGTTTTCCTGCACAGTTTTCGAGGGATAGCATCAAAACTGTACATCATTTATGACTCAGTTTGCCTTAATAAATTTAGGTACATTTTAAGAAATTCCGACAAAATGATTTAAGCATATAATTTATAAAAATATCTCATATAGCTTGGAACAAAAATGTAGATTAAATGCACAGATTACCTTTTTAGTATAGTTTTCATCTTCTGACCGCGCTGTTTGACCGTCAACTGACTTCAACTATCTATAAATCTACTTTTGGTTTGGAAAATTTTGTGCACTCACCGGATATCCTTAGTTTTCAATATTTCAGTTGAAAGTATCATATTTTACTTAAGTATTTTAAGTTATCTGCTATTTGGTATTGCCATTTAGTTTTTAAAGAAAATGTAATTAATAATATTATATTATATTTATGGGATATTTACCATGGTAATATCCCGTAAATAATCATATAATTTTGAGTGAACAACCGTGATAGTTTAAAACAGTGTTTTATGTAATTAGTAGATATACGCAAGATTTCAGGGGCATAAAACTTACTTAATAAATTATGAAAAGTTTTTACGCTGATTTTCTGCAATGAGTTTATAGCTCTTACAAATTAAACAATTCAATAACAACGTTTTAGAAAGTTGAAATATTGTAAGCCATTTTTGCGTTCGGGTCCCATTTTTTGCGCTTCTAATTTTATTGTCAAACAGCTTCTGTTGCCATAAATAATATTGTCTTTGAACGGCCACTGGTGTTACTTGATTGTTTGTGTCTTTGTCTTATTGGCAACGTTGCTTGGGGTATAAAAACTTGACCCATTTTGGTGTATTGTTTAGAAGGAAGGTCTAAATAAAATATGCTCTTATGTTTCATAGGAATAAGTTTTTCTAAAAGATTTCTATACAACTAAGACTGTAAACGGCAAAATGTTTGTTAAAATCTATTGCACACTCTATTTAAAATAAGATGAATTCTATGATAACAACTCAAGTCATTTTCTTAGATTTAGCATGAAACAGTATTGGTACTGTTAATTGCCCTTTTTATTTGGATTTCTTCTATAACAAAAAGCAATCGATCGTCTCGAACGTTCTTTGTTTCTTTCACTATCGTTTCAAAAATGGGCCATCCCGTAAATATCCTTACCGTTTTCTCTGACGTGCAAATAATGGAACACGCCACAGGATGTGCGATAAAGGTGATGACTAATAACACAGTGGACACCTCAATCCCAACGACAGGTCCCGTCGACTCTCATAAACGTCGTTTCTATGCATCTACAGAACCCAAAGGCCTCATGTAGCTCCGTGAAATCGGATACAAAACCTTCAATAGACTTAACTACATTTAACTTCCTAACAATCACACAAAGACGACAAAACAGTAAAAACAATAACACAATACACGGTCAACAATGACTGATTTCTTTAAGGTTCCCCGTATAGTCGTCAACATAAAAGATTTCTTGGGCTAATGACAGATCTCAGGCTTGCCGCATTGTGGCCCATTTATGGCACCCACGCGACTAAATAATGGAATTAGTTCCAGTATTTTGCCAACACCTCTGGTTCTTCGAAGGAGCTAGAAATTGGGACAAATATGTGAGTTAAAAAACTAAGAGCGCGTGCCTCGGTTTACTTCTAGCTACTACTGATGCCCAAAAAATATTGTAAAAACTATCACAAATCATTTGTACTTAGATTTCTCGTCACAAGTAGGCAAGTACTTTACGCAAAGCAAAAAGGAGGGTATAATATTATATGTATGCTTTTATGTACCCACCTACAGCCAAATAAACGCCTCAACCAATTTTGATAAAAGAGATTTCGATGGATTCGTGTAAGCTCGCTGGGTAGCTTGTGTGATCATAAATACAACATGGTGAGAAATGTGAAAGTAAAAAATATATTCTACTACACCTACCTACATGTGACGTGTCATTGAATAGGTCTTTTATACTAATATTATAAAGAGGAAAGATTTTATTGTTTGTTTGTTTGCTTGTTTGCATTGAATAGGCTCCGAAACTACTGAACCGATTTGAAAAATTCTTTCACTGACGGGAAGCTACACTATCCCCAGGTGACATAGGCTATAATCTATACCCGTGCGAAGCTGGGGCGGACCGCTAGTTTAAAATAAAAGTGAGGATTAGTACATTGACATTTCACGAATAATTTATATTTCACAGTTGTCGGGTTTTTAAGTTTTTTAAGATATCAACTTGTTGTTGTTAAGGTGATATTAATTATTTAGAGAGAATTTGATTGCAAACAGAAAAGATTTTTGATATTGTATTTTACTACTAGCTGCGCCTCGCAGTTTCACCCGCGTGAATTATTCTTTTTAATATCAGCTGCCAGTGAACGTCTCGTCAAAATCGTTCCAGCCGTTTCGGAGTCCATAGGGACGGAGATTGGAGAGTTTCTTGATCTCTTTTGCAAACTTCCAATGTAAAGTTGCGGCTACTTTCTACACTCTCGGGTTCCTGGCTCGAGGCAAGCCACGAAGACCAAACAAAAGTATTCTTTAGTACACGAGTCTCAAGAAGTCTAAACAAAAGTGTATAGCTGATATTATACTACTGCACGAAGCCTTATGGCTTACTGTCCAAATCGGTGACGATAAATTTGTCTCGTCATGCAAAGTTCACTTTACTTTTTACTCCCGGTTCGGTCGGATTGCAATTTGCTCGGCACTCGTTACCCCCGAATGTTTGCCGGGCGCCGGCGACGCATGTCGAAAATACTTAGTGGGGTCGTGCCTCATTATAATCCCTGCATCACGCCGCCCGCCCGCGCACCGCCCGCCCTGCGATTCGACCGATATATTTACACGTCCACGCACGATGTTCGATAACGTGGATGCGTCCTATGCTTTTATTAACCGACTTCAAAAAGGAGGAGGTTATCAATTCGACTTTATGTTTTTTTTGTCAGTTTTGGTTGTGTATTCGAATACATATACTTACTGTTGTATAAGCGTATTTTAAAATACGTGGTAATATTATGACAACTTTTTAAATGAAATGTTTATTGTAACATTTTTATTGTCATCATCATTGATTGATACTGATTGTATCCTCTAGATATAAGTTTTTTGTAAAGGTGTCGAATAAAATTTATTTTCTTTCTTTTCTTTCTTTCTTTATCATCAGCCAGAAGACGTCCACTGCTGAACATAGGTCTCCCCCTTTAACCTCCACACTGAAACCAATACTTTTACGAATATTTTACACTGAATATTTTTATTGTAGTGAATAATAATGTTTCGGATTTTGTAGCGTTTAAACTGTCATCAATAAACACGATGTTTTTTAATATGCCTGACTGTGTTTTACAGGGTTGCACGGAACGGTGATACTCAGCCGAAAAGATGTGGTTGTACTAATCATTATGAAAAACTTTTATTATGGGAACAACTATGAAAAAATCCGCTGTACCATATAAAAAATTCGTTCACTCTAGACAAAATATACAGCATATCTGATATTTTTAGCGCATTTTTAGGGTTGAACACGTGGTAAAAGTTGTCATAAAAACATCATCATTATAAGGACTATTGATTTCCTTCCGGTTTAGTACCATGGTTCCTAGTTTTTATGGATGAGCTATATAGTCCTATTTTCCTTAGAACTTTTTTGTATCTTTCCTATAAGTAGGTGATGTGAAATTTTAAAAAGTTTGTCTTTAGTAAGTGCACGATATTTCGAGATAAGATAAAAACTAAGCAGCATATCCATTTATGATTACCGAAATCAGTGAGTGTTAAGAGGGCGGCGTGCGCGCGGTGTGCCATTGTTATAATTTTCAATAAGGGGCGATAGAGGGGGCATCGATCCATTACTACTTGGGGCGCATCCTGAGGGCATCGTGCAGCATCCTTGCGGTGTGCATTCAACTATAAATATCCGCTGCACAAACTCTCGTCGTTAGTTATGATGGAAACTCTCTGGTTCCGAATGTTTTTATGTAAAATATTGGATGACAAGTATTTAGAAAAGTTGACAAAAAAAACATTATTTAAGTAAAGTTAATCATTTTTGTTTTTACTAAAAATCTGCATTTAATTGTAGGTACTCGTTGTTCAAATGCATCTTGTATCTATCTTTGTAGATCATTTGTACCGATGAAATGAAGAGAACATCAAATTTCAACTTTAATTCGATTTCAGTTCAACAACAGTATGAAATTCACTAAATAAATATTTTTTAAACGTAACTTAATCTATATATGTAACTCGAAAGTCATTTTTATATTTGAAGTGTTGTTCCACATTTAAGGTTAATTTTCAATAACAATTAAGTAGTTATTCTGTATTTTTTACTAAATTTTTTAACATTACCTAAGCTCCGATTCACTTTGATGTTGAAATGTTAATATAATAATTACGTTGGTTGCCTGAAACCTGGAAGAAATCGCTTATCGCTATAAAGCCACAAGTTGTAGCACTAGTTTTAAGTAGTTTTTGTCCTATGTATGTAATTTCTAGTGTAAACCACAAAGAGTTATCTAAGGTTAAGTTTCATTAATTAAATCCCTGAAAAAACGCCTGTTGCCACGTGGTTCAACCACATGGTTCATCCATCGGTCTACGTCACCTTTTTCCAGTCACTGCGATCTATTGGACTACTTGAGAAACGTACAGATAATTATTTGTAAGTTGATTTAGTTTTATCACCAGAGAAATCAAACTTGGTCTCGCTAATCCCGCTTACATCGTCAACAGAAGCCCCTGCGAGCAGCCGCGGCATGCGGCACCCCTGTCCGTGAGTACAGCCGCCCGGGGCGCAGGCGAATTCTATTAAAATCCAAACAATACTCGCATCCCCAACTAATATCTGGACTAAATCCCTAATAAGTATGCCATTGTGTAAGAGGGACGCGGCTAAAGCGACAAAGAACACGTTATAGCGATCGGCCGCAGGTCTCAGACATGAAATATTGTTACTACCAATTTAGTTTCATTGTATTTTCAACTCTATTTAGTTTGGACTACGTGGTGAAATAGTTTTAAATGTGAAAGGTGAGTAGGTCTTTTTAGAAGTGTGTGTAGCGGGAACAGAACACGCCGGAGTGTGGTGAGCGACTGGCCATGGAGGCTCACCGAAGCAGCCGCACTCCCCTACAAACTAGATTTGCAGTCCGGTTATAATGCCGGGGCCATTCATTATGTTCGCACTACTGTTTGACGTGAACTTTACAGTTTTATTGTTAAACGTATAGTTGTAGTTTGTTAGATTAGCGATGGCAGATGTGATTTGGTTAGGATTGTTAGTTTTGTAGTAAAAGGTGTGAGAGGTCATTTGCCATTGAAACTATATTGTAATCCAGTTGTTGACCGATGTTCACAGTTAACTTTAAGTACAAATTAAAGAAACTGACCAACTTGTTTATCGGGACTTATCACGTATTATTTAATTTAGGTAAAAATATGTACTTTTCGCTCGACGTTTCGACCATGTTGCAATGGCCGTGGTCACGAGCTGACTGAAAACTGCGGGTGAATCCGGTGAGAAGAGCGGGTGTTTTGTTCTTCTACCCTCACTTGATCTTGAAAAATCACAGGGTTGTCACTACGACACACAACACTGACTGTATCGGTGTATGTACTTGCTTAGTAACTGCACCTGGTTACTTTATATTCCCATGAGCTTCCAGTTTTTCCGCATTTTCCGGGAATTTTTTTAGTGCTCTATGTCCGCTTTGAAGTTGCATACTACTTATTGGACAAATCTTATACAAATTAGTTCAGCCATAGTCATGTAACTATCAGACAACCCTCTATCTGTAACAAAGTACAGAGTTGCAGAAGTTCAAAACATTTCTGAGATAAAAATATCGTTTTGACTTTTTGGTAGAGCACGTCTCATAAAAATATAGTTTTGACTTATTGCTAGAGCACGTCTCATAAAATTTCATTTTGCCTTGTTGGTAGAGTACGTCTCATAAAATCAATTATCATTTTAACTTGTTGGTAGAGCAAGTCTCATAAAAATATCATTTTGACTTGTTGGTAGAGCACATTTCATAATAATTGAATAATTGAAGCAAGATCTATTCTATGTAATAAAAAAGAAGTAAATCAAGCGCATCATATAAAAGTGAAACCAAATACTCAATCTTAAATTGAATTATCGAACTTGGGCCCAGCTGCATAAAAAATAAAATGTTTAAACTAAAACACGCCATTCACATCAGCGCAATCACAACGTTTTACTGCAATTGTAAACAGCAATGACGGTGAATGCGCTCCGAGTGAATCGTAAGCAGAATCGGCAGTAAAGTGTAGTGTCAACATTGCTTAGTGTTTCCCGTGTCTTTGTGGGGAGACGCGGCGACTCACTGCTATCCGCAGGGAATGAGTATCTGGTAAAGTTTTGAAAATAAATGGTGATATCCGAGTCGCGCTAAAAACGTTAACAGTTATTAAAAACTGTAAATTCTGATCAATTTTCCTGTTTTTTTTAACGCGAGATCGCAGCTGTTGGCCGACATACTACAATGAAATGTTAGGTGAAAACGTTAACATTAGACTTTCAATAATTTATTGCAGCTGTCAAAACGCTTCTTAGAGCGGCTCGAGTGAAGTGAATTTACTTAAAATATCAAAATAAAAAACCGACTTCAAAATTTGTAAGCACCCAATCAAATTTATTGATGACATTCTTGTGGGATCACTTCGAAAGTTTCCTCTAACATAGTAAAAATGCAATTGGTTCACATATGTCAGATACCTGATCGCTTTATATACACAAAAAAACCGGACAGAATTGAGATACTTGAAGCCGATTAAAATGACATACCTACTTAAATATCTATAAATATTTTCTTATTAATCCCCGACGCAAAAAGAGGGGTATTATAAGTTCAACGTGTGAATCTGTGTGTCTGTCTGTAGCATCGTAGCTCCCAAACGACTGAACAGATTTTGACAAAAATAATAATTGAAAGGTGCGTTGAATAAAAGTGTTCTAGCTTTGTCTCAAGAAAATCTGTACAGCCGTTTAAAGTTTATCAGCTATTATATCGGGGATTTCTATGAGATAGAATCATAAATGAAGAGATCGGTAGACGAATGAAAGTTACCGACAGAGCCCACCGGATTAGCAAGTTGAAGGGGCAGTGGGTAGGGCACATATCACGCAGAACAGATGGCCGATGGTGCCGAAAGGTTCTCGAATGGAGACCACGGACCGGTAAACGCAGCGTAGGACGTCCACCCACAAGGTGAATAGACGATCTAAAAGAAGCCGCAGGGAAACGCTGGATGCAGGCCGCTTCCAACCGGCCCTTTTGGAGATCGATGGGGGAGGCCTATGTCCAGCAGTGGACGTCATATGGCTGAAAAAATGATGATATCGGGGGTTTAAAAAACAATTTTTACTTGTTAAGGTAAGCATTCACGGGCCCCATATGCACGCATTGGACGGATCGATTCGCGCTAAATTCATACTAATAAATAGATCAAAATCAGTACAGTTATCAACGTATCGAAAAGTATCATTTACCGCGTTCTACAGTGAGAGAGGTGAATGCTAGGGGTGTGAGACAATAGCGGCTAACTACCCCTTTCTTCTAACGGCCAGGAGGCGCGGCGCGGGCCTAACCAAGCGCACACTGCGTTTTGGGGTGCCCACTGCGGGGACTGCCACGGGCAAAGGTGGCTTGGGAAATAAATCAGAGGCTAGCGATGTGCTTATTGTTATGATAACCTTTTTAGCAGTTTTTCCATAGAAGTCATATTTCGCAAAAGATACACTTGATAAAACAGTAATATACGAAAAGGACCAAAATTTTAAAAAGATTTATCCAACGATACCTAACAAGAGGGGGTGAAGCAAAAACTAAAAAACAAGCCAAGTGTCCAACGCCACTTGACTTACAGGACTGCAAACCGTTTTTAATATTGTCGCAAATACTAATACTAGCAATTGAAACGCGAAAGTTTGTGTGTATCAATTTCTAGGTGAGTAATATTTTGTACCATTTACAAATTCCATCATATGACAAAGGTCACAATAGACATGTGTACGCGACTATCCCCAAAACTACTACTATATGGGGCCCCACAGACCCACAATGCAGATTTGAAACGGGGGTCGTAACCGGATCTCCAAATTGAAATGTTTTATTCCATGCCCCCAGCTCGCGTAATGCCGACTTTTATATTGATATGAATGCGTATGCGCGACTCACATGACAACTACTCAACTTTTTAAGGTTCCGTAATAAAACAAGGAATCAAAATATATTTTAAAGTCTCAGTAAGATTCCCGAAATATATTTTGTCATCCTGGATAGTCTATCCAACAACTTTTTTTTTTTTATAAATAATAGGCTTGCGCTTGACCACCATCACGCCCGATGTTAAGCGATCATTTATACATTATACATTGCATATACATTACACACATTTTATCATTTATACTACATTTATAGATTGTAATGTAGTGACAAATCCCTGGAATTAGGTCCAAAAAGATTCAGTCTAGAATGTTGAGAAAAAAATAAAGAAAACTCTAGTCTATAGAAGTTTTAAATAACACTCACGGTAATTCATTCATCATGATTTTCTGATGTTTTGAGTTGCCGATACTTCTTCGCAGTTTTTTATGCCATCGGCGGCAAACGAGCTAACGGGCCGCCTGATGGTAAGCAATCACCGTCACCGATGGATATCTGTAACACCAGGGGGGGCATCACTGATACCTAAGTTATCGACCTATAAAGACTATTCAGCCCTTTAAAAGAACTCCATGAGAAAGCCCGCGATAGCTAAAGTCTAAAACAATATCTACGGAATCCTATCTTACGCGCGACACGCACTGGGCTATTATTATAGTTATTTATAGTTAAACGTTTTGACGAATGTTTGGTTAAAAGTTTAACCGTATCGCCGTTTAAAGGCGACATCTTTCAAAGCTAATTTCCATACTTCTCCGGCGGGTTCGGTGCCTATTGTCTGGGAGATGATTTGCATGTTTTGTGAGATAATGTTTGTTTGTGCCACTGACTTACCCAGAAGTTGTTTTACTATGATTGATAGGCAGTTAGCGTAGCGTTTCGCACTTCATAAAAATCCGATTTCTCTTTTATGCGGCGGCGGTAGAACATTGGAAAACAGAGTGGGTGACCGACGTTGAAAAAACGACAACAAATTATTGAACTAAACTATTGAGTATGCATTGATGTGTAGAAAAATAAGTATCTAATCCTACTATATATATTAATATATATAGCGCAGCTAGTATGAGATAAATGTTAAAAGACTTGAATCACAGAGTAGGTAAAGCTACCTATAGAAAGTCTTCGACATGAATAATATCATAGGTTCTGAAATGGCGTGCATTGAAATAGGCATATTATATGTCTAGAATTCTAGATGATTGAAAAAGTTTAATTATAAAACGGAACCATGGTAAGCCGAAAGGAGGTCCATTGTATTAATCATCACTACTAAAAACTTTACTACATGATCAACCCCGAAATTGTAAATGTCTGCTGATACGTCCATGTATGTGTGAAGTCCGCCCAGGGGCCTGAACATATTTAAAATATTTGTGTACAATTGGACTAAAGAAAGGTCATAACTTATAAGACATACACAGATTGGTCTTTAGTGGGTTACAAAAGTAGATATAATAGGTACATTTCATGGAATATTAATAAAGTAAAATGAAATAGCTGTTTTTACTCAGTTTTAGTGTAGGCCTCGTAGTAAAATTATTCATAATGATGAGTAAAATAGACCCTTTCAGTTTAGTACCTTTGTTATGTGTAACCGTATATTTCATACAAACACTAATTATACAAATTCTAGACCTTACTGTCAAGAGATATTTTACTTATGAGTACATATTACAGTTCTTCATTTCCACTAATTAACCAGCACAGCGAACGTAGCAGAAAGCGCGATGATAAAACTGCCCAACATCGGGCGAGCGAGGGCCAGCGCGAAAATTCTCATATTGGTTCAATGCCCCATAACGCTGTAAAACATTTCTTTATAACACACGAGTACGTAAGTAGCGTATTGGCCGCGATGGGGGTCTTTTTGTGACTAAATACTGTGTTGAGACAGTTTTAGATTACACAATTTCATATTCAAGTCTATGATGGTGCGGAGCGTGGCGCGTGTACCCTGGGACACTCCAGCTCGTCCACATTTCAAAGAGCTGGGTATCCTGACGTTACCTTCCATTTTGATTTATCAAGTGGCAGTGTACGTCAGGGTAAACCTGGATGCGTACGCGGAGCGCGGCTCTAAGCACGAGTACCCGACTCGCGGTAGGCACAAGTTGTTGTCCATTCCGCGATCCTCGGTGAAGTCCTCTAAGTTAACACATGTCATGGGTCCCACCGTGTACCTGCCAGACGACGTCACTGCATCCGTCAGCCTGTACGCCTTTAAGTCACGTGTCAAAAAATGGCTGATCGAGCAATCTTTCTACACATTTGACGTATTTTATAAATGTATAATTTAATTTTTAATTTTGTATTTAATGGATTTTATTACATTAACTGTAATTTTTATTTTATAACCGACTTAATTTTTTATTATTTAATTGATTAATTTTTTATTTTATTTTAGTCTAAATTATTATTGTTTTATCTAATTTATTATTTGATTGATATAATTTATTATTTGATTAGTTTGACACGTAAAATAACATTTTATTAATTAATGAATATGAATATGATTATGATAAGTCATGTTCATAATTATACATAATTACATAATCAAAAATTCACGTCTCTCCTAGTCCTTCAAGTACGATTACTTTTAGGACTTGCCTTCAAACTCAGAATTAAAACCAGGTTTACTTCGACACTCTTGAATTTATTGCAAAAACGTGTTAATTGATTTACAGTTCAGTTCAATATCAAGTCAAAGAGAATATCAAGTGTCCTGCCTGTGTCAGTTTTAAATCCAACTGACCAAGCCGTGGAGGGAGAAAGCAATTTACATATTATTATAATATAGCGTCAAACAAGTCATAGTTACAGTCAGAGTCAAGCAAAGTAAGTCATGGTCAAGTCAAATTCATGCCCCAGTCAAGTGGTGGAGGCTTTACAAGAGCCTTCTACAGAGTTTTGGAATCATGACGAAAAGACAGGTTTTACCTCGTTATATCACTTAAACACGTTCACGAGCATTTAATAAATATTAATCCAAAACTATTACACATTAACACTCGAAAATGCACAATTTTAAGAAAATATTAGAACGAGTAGACATGTTTTTTTCCACGTTGGCGCCAAAACTCCTCAACAGTCAACGATGCTCGTCACCATAGAGCATGAAAACAAAGGTCTTGTATACAGGATGTAAGGGGAACACTCTCGAAGCCAAAAGAAGGTAATTGTACTCATCATTATGAACAACTTTTAGTATGGGACTAACCCTGAAATCCCGAAAAATAAATCAGCTGTTCTATAGAAAACGGTCATTGACACTCGACAAAATGTATGGAACAGCTGATATTTTTTTCGCGATTTCAGGGTTAGTCCCATACTAAAAGTTGTTCATAATGATGAGTACAATTACCTTCTTTTGGCTTCGAGAGTGTTCCCCTTACATTCTGTATAAGGTTCAATTAAAACTAGCTATATAGACACGTAGTTGTGATAATGGTACCTATATTATGTTACACAAAGCTCACTGTTCTTACATATTGGAACAGCTTTTTAATATGTATAATTTAGTAGTATTTATTTAATGGTATCATTAAAGTGTTTTAGCATCCCCCGTCGATCCCGTTACGTAAATTATTTCCATCCAATGGTTGCTTGGAAGATATCGCTTTTAGCAATAAGGCTGCTACTTGTGGCACTAGCTCGTAAAGTGTTTTCTATCTGTTTGTAATTTTTATTTCTGTTGTACACAATAAAGAGTTTCTATATATCTAACAGCTAATTTTGAAAATCTGTCACTGTATATATACTCTAGTAACCATTATTTTATTCAGTATCCATGACTTCGTCGCACACTGTATGATTCGGTTCCAGAGTGACATCGGGTGCTTTTTTTATTAATATTTTTAGCAAAATCGTTTATCTTTTCCCACCATACACATATTTGTATCGCAAATGCTTAATCAACGCTATGTATTATGCAAAATAGTGCGCGAAAAAACTTGTTTTTTTCTACACTTTCCTTATTTCCTGATTGCGACCAATGAGTGACAGCGACACAGTCCCACTTCCCTCCAACACGTCGCACGTCACTGCGACTAGTCAAATGTCAATTAGTGTTTCATCGAATACTATCGTAGTAGTTTCAGTTATTCATGCGAAGCCATAGAATCTTTGCGCGAAACCTTTTATCACAGAAATAACCGAATACACCGTAGCTTCTAGTTTTACTAAAAAAACTCATTTGTGTCGTGCAATGGGAATACAATAAAATACTTAGTAAGATTAATGCATGACATGTAACATATTTAAAAATGGAACAGAGCCTTTAGAGCCTTCATAAGTCATAAGTAATTTATTGATAAAATGTCAATTTACAGGTCAAATAACAAATGTTCACTTAAAGTGAGAAAAATTACAATAATAATTACTTAACCTTCAGGGCCCTAATACATTAAAATAATCTACAACGCTGCAATTTGTCGTCTTGTCAAAAATATATCTGTTACGTTCTGATAACAACAATTTTGGCATAGGTATGAGTAAAGTACAAACGTCATTGGAGTAAAGAATGTAACATATTTAATTCGTTTATTCTAAATTAGCACTACTTCTATGCTTTTGTCCATTTTCTGAGTTTGTTCATCATAGATTCTAGAATTAACAATTGTTTTTTTTTTTTTTTTACTAAATTATTTCTAGCTAAGAAAGTGAGTAGTATTTTGAAGCTACCTGAAATCCCGAAAAAAAAAACCCGGTAGTTAAAAAAATCTACAACAGTATTTTCCTTTGATCAAATAAACAGGTATTTTCAAATTAAATGTTTTACATAGGTACTACATATAGTGTAAAATTCCACGTATTATGTGAGAAAAATACTAAGCCGCAACTGAACATTCACGGACTCGGGTATGCAAGCCTCTGCTACGCGTCGGCCCACATTTTCACATTCGTTTCATACATGCTTCTATTGCCCGCCGCTGCATTTATGGCTGCAGTATTGTACTATAATTGCCTATCGGGAAGTATCCCGCATTATTATTGTGTAGCTCGTAGCTTTGGCCATTGTAACATAGTTAAACGTTGAGCGAGAAGTTCCTAATTATTTTACCTAAACAATTACAATGCTCGATAAGTCTTGATAAGTAATTAAAACATGTGTTCAGATTATTAAAATTAAAAAATAAACAGATAAAAAAAATTGTGCGTGGAGTCCCTCCGCGCGGAAGAAGTTATAATTTAACAAGGACCCCTAATATTATAACTAGGGCAAAAATATCAATAATTTGAAAAGATGCTTTCTCGAGATTTGAACCTAGCTCCTTAGGCTTCTCAATCCATTAGCGACACCATTACACTACCGGGTCTGCTAGTCGCAGTACGAAATTTTCAAATATTATGAAGCATGTAATCAAAATCAACGTCCGTATAGGTTCGAAGCTCGAATGCAAATGCCGAGTAGGGTGGGGTGGGGTGTGTGAACGCGCAGTTGGCTGCATTGTGTGCCCTCCGCCTCACCCCGGTGCACCGACACATCCCGCGAGAGTTTGTTTTTCGGGGCAAATAGCTATAGGCTTGATAATGGCCTCGCGGGTCACTGGTATGACATAGAAGTTGCTCTACATTATCAATAGTACTATGAAAAAAAAAACAATCCCTGAGTGTGATTTTAACAACCGATTATGCACTATCTTTGGGATATTTAATGTATTAAACCAATTTTCACGTTTATGTTTGTAATTTTGTCTTTTTTTAGATTTCATTGAAGACCTATAAAAACCTTTTTAGATTTTTTTCACCTAAACAAAATGTTAAAAACGTGCTACAGAAATAGTTGTACTTTAATAACTAGCGAAGATAAATTATTTATTAAAAACACGCTTTACCGGCATTATGCTGAGTTGGGGCCGGTTTGTGACAAAAAAATATAATAAGTTCGTATTTAGTCTTATTTTTTACTTTATTTTATTTTCCATGTATATTGTGTTATTGTATTTTTTTGCCACAAATAAATTATGTCTATGTCTATGCTTTTTACAGACAGCAGTCAGAACGAAGTCCCGAATTTCGTATGGGCCGGACGGAGAGAACTAAGTATGTTTAAAAAAAAAGATCTTCGTAGATGATAGTGGAATAAACCAAGTAGAGCACTTGACGAGCCATCGCCACTATATCGGAGTGGCGGATGGGTTTTGATTTTTGTAGTTTCGTATTATTTGCGTATTTATCCGCCCGCCGGCCGGCAGATACATTTATTTGCGCCATTCTGCCCCCTGCGCCCCTTTGCCCCCTCGTTCGATTGATCGCGATATCATTGCGATAATCGGAGCAGAGCGATCGAAGCGCGGTTCCGTCACGCAGAAATATGTGCTGCGGAGCGCGACGGATTGACCATAAAGCACCAACAGCATTCGACGTCCATGATCATCACATGTCCATTTTCTGAGTTTGTTCATCATAGATTCTAGAATTAACAATTGTTTTTTTTTTTTTTTTACTAAATTATTTCTAGCTAAGAAAGTGAGTAGTATTTTGAAGCTACCTGAAATCCCGAAAAAAAAAACCCGGTAGTTAAAAAAATCTACAACAGTATTTTCCTTTGATCAAATAAACAGGTATTTTCAAATTAAATGTTTTACATAGGTACTACATATAGTGTAAAATTCCACGTATTATGTGAGAAAAATACTAAGCCGCAACTGAACATTCACGGACTCGGGTATGCAAGCCTCTGCTACGCGTCGGCCCACATTTTCACATTCGTTTCATACATGCTTCTATTGCCCGCCGCTGCATTTATGGCTGCAGTATTGTACTATAATTGCCTATCGGGAAGTATCCCGCATTATTATTGTGTAGCTCGTAGCTTTGGCCATTGTAACATAGTTAAACGTTGAGCGAGAAGTTCCTAATTATTTTACCTAAACAATTACAATGCTCGATAAGTCTTGATAAGTAATTAAATTATTATTAGTATTAATTTAATTTTTGACCAGTGTGTGTTGCCAGTGATGACATATGGTACTGAGACGTGGTCCTTAACTGTTGGCCTTTTGGAAAAACTCAGAGTCACTCAGCGGGCAATGGAGAGAGCTATGCTCGGAGTTTCTCTGCGCGATAAAATCCGAAACGTGGATATTCGCCAAAGAACCAGAGTCACCGACATAGCTGTTAAAATTTGCAAGTTGAAGTGGCAATGGGCAGGCCACATCGCTCGAAGAACCGATAACCGATGGGGAAGAAAGGTTCTTGAGTGGAGACCACGAACCGGAAGACGCAGCGTAGGTAGGCCTCCCACTAGATGGACCGACGACATAGTGAGAGTCGCTGGCATCCAGTGGATGCAAAAGGCAGGCTGTCGTTCAGTGTGGAGGTTAAAGGGGGAGGCCTATGTTCAGCAGTGGACGTCTTCTGGCTGATGATGATGATGATGATGATGATCATCACATACTTTCACGATCCGGGTTCAATCGCTTTATGTGCTAGTTTGATGACATAATTATGGTACTGAGACGTGGTTCTTAACTGTTGGACTTTTGGAAAAACTCAGAGTCACTCAGCGGGCAATGGAGAGAGCTATGCTCGGAGTTTCTTTGCGCGATAAAATCCGAAACGTGGATATTCGCCAAAGAACCACAGTCACCGACATAGCTGTTAAAATTTGCAAGTTGAAGTGGCAATAGGCAGGCCACATCGCTCGAAGAACCGATAACCGATGGGGAAGAAAGGTTTTGGAGTGGACACCACGAACCGGAAGACGCAGCGTAGGGAGGCCTCCCACTACATTTATTTAGCAGCTGATAGCCTTTTCTTTTAGCTAGACACTGCGTCATTGCATTTCATAGGTAAAGTTAGATAAATCAACCAACAAATTCCATACAAATCAATATTTAGACTGATCTCTGTAATCTACATATTCAGTTCTACCAACACAATAAAAGCGTATAGCACTCCACAACATTCAATAAAGGAGCACAAATACACATAAATCTGGTCGGGTGTACGTTCGTTGTCCAAATTATGCCATCAAATGGCACCTCCGGGCGATAGCTCCCGACGTCACCGTCCAAACGACGGCTCCCGACCAAATTTCCATACAAATCGGTTTGCCACGGTGCCTTCAACGGGAGTCACACTTCATAAATTCCGATTTTAATATTTACCCCCACGTTACATCGACCCTGTATTGTGCTGGGGCCAAATTGTCGTGAAAACGTTTGTTTGATGATCAATAAACGTGGATGGATGACATAATTAACTAGGCTCATCCACGTTCTGAGAATTCAATAGAGTTTTTAATAGGCGAAGTTTTAATTAAAACGTTCAGATTTTCACGAAGTCGTCAATAGTTAGCGTACGTCTGTGAAATGCGTTTTTTCAACTAAGTGCGTTTTTATGGATACTGTGACTAGATTTTCTCAAAATTATTGAAGTAAGGTTAAGTAAATTTGCAAGTTGAAGTGGCAATGGGCAGGCCACATCGATCGAAGAACTGATAACCGATGGGGAAGAAAGGTTCTGGAGTGGAGATCACGAACCGGAAGACGCAGCGTAGGGAGGCCTCCCACTAGATGGACCGACGACATTGTAAGAGTCGCGGGCATCCAGTGGATGCAAAAGGCAGACTGTAGTTCAGTGTGGAGGTTAAAGGAGGAGGCCTATGTTCAGCAGTGGACGTCTTCTGAAGGTGAAGGTGATGATGAAGGTTAAGTACCTACATATGTTGTCATTGAAGTTAGATGTAAATAAGGTCGTAAGAATACAAATGAGAACCGTATGTGGCAAACAAATCCCCCACAAAAACTAAAATTTCAAAACCACTCCAGCTTCACAACGCACACACACACTTCACATCACACACATCACATCTTGACATCTTTCACATCTGAAACAAACGTCAGACAAAATCCTGGCAAAATTGCTAATCAAGTAACTATATTATTTTCCCTAATTTCGTGAACAATAATCCCCTATGAAATTCATCATGTTTTTGACACAGTAAAGTCATCATTATCAGCGGGTTGCTGGCAAGTTATTATTATTATGCACATATATTTATTTTTATTCTTAAATTTAAGTTTTTTTTACAATAAAATATAAAAACAAAATATTATAAAAAAAACCTAAACCTAGAGTGCCGCCGGCAGCGGGGCAGGGCCCAAGCTACCGGTGGTTAGGGCTGCAGAGTGAGGAACCTCCTGACAATACGTGCCGTGTCGAGGATTACCGCCTTCTGCATCTGACCCTTGACCCAACCATCTAGCGAGAGCCTCTTAAGGTGTTGGTCGAGGCTCTTCGCTATAAGACCGTTCACCGATACGACTATCGGGACAATGATCGTCGAGTCAACATCCCACATGGCGGTAATCTCGTGAGCCAAGTCAAGGTACTTGCTGAGTTTGTCCTTCTCGGCCTTCACGAGGTTCTCGTCATGTGGGATGGTGATGTCGACGAGCACTGCCCGGCGCTGGGACCGGTCGACCAACACGATATCAGGCTTATTGGCGACAATAGTCCTGTCCGTGATGATAGAACGGTCCCAGTAGAGCAAAGCACGACCATTCTCGAGAACTGGCGCTGGTGCGTACTTATAGTACGGCACCTCAGACTCGACAAGGCCGTATCGAAGGGCAAGTTGCTGGTGGATGATCCTGGCCACCTGGTTGTGCCTGTGCAAGTACTCGCCGTTAGCAAGATGCGAACAACCGGAAATGATATGTCGGAGAGACTCTCCAGGACGGTGGCATGCCCGACAGATGTCGACCGTACCGTCCTTCATGATATATTTCCGGTAGTTGTTCGTCTTGATAACTTCGTCCGCAATCGCACAGGCAAAACCCTCGGTTTCCCCAAAGAGGTCACCGAAACGTAACCAGTTCACCGACGGTAGCAGGTCCACATCGGGCCCTGTTAGGGCCCGATAGAACCGCCCGTGCAGCTCCTTGCCCTTCCATACGTCCTTGCGATCCTCGATGCTCAGCACCGATGGTTTGCGCCAATTCTCGTTTGCCAAGGAGAGCGGTGTGAGGCCCCTGTCAACAGCCACAACATCACGATGCATCCCACTCTCGCTGTTACGGAAAAAATCCCTGAGACTGCACACTTCGCGGTTGTGTAGGTTCTTGGCATTTAAAAAGCCTCGACCCCCCCACTTCCGCGGAATGTACAGTCTCATAACAGACGAGCGTGGGTGTAGCATGCGATGTGATGTGAGCAGTTGACGGACCCTCCTGTCCAGGGCGTCCAGCTCAGTTTGAGTCCACCTCAATATGCCAAAGGAGTATATCAGCAAAGGCATCACCCAACCGTTGAAGGCACGCACCTTGTTGCCGCCAGACAAAAAACTGTTAAGTACTTTTGTTAGGCGACAAAAGAAGCGCTCCTTCACCGATTTCTTGATGTCCTCTACCGATATACCCAACGACTCTGACATACCGAGGTATTTATAGGTTTCGACCTCGGAGAGAGATCTGAGAGTCATCGCCTCAGAGAGCTGTAAATTTGGAGAATTTACAACTTTCCCTCGCTGTACATGCATGACCGCACACTTGTCTACACCAAACTCCATCCTGATGGCGCTGCTAAAAACCTGTGTGATTTTTAGCAGCTCCATCAAGTCCTGGCGTTTTGATGTAAACAGCTTGAGATCGTCCATGTACAGCAAGTGGGAGATGACTTGACCATCTCTTCGAAGCCGATAGCCTAGTCCTGAATCCCTCAGCAGAGTGCTGAGAGGGTTCAGAGCCAGGCAAAACCACAATGGACTAAAACTGTCACCCTGGAATATGCCTCGCTCAATCCTTAACAAGTCCTGCGGGCCAGAGGCACCATCCCCACCACCTGGTTGACGAAGGACTGTGGTCCATTGCCTCATACATGCGCCTAAGAATGATTTTAGAGTTGCATCAATTTTATACAACTCTAAAACCCTCTCTAGCCATGAATGAGGCACTGAATCATAGGCCTTCTTATAGTCAATCCAGGCAGCGGAGAGGGCTCCTCTATTTCGCCGGACTTGCTGGCTAATGGCCGTGTCGATGAGGAGGAGCTCCTTAGTACCACGGGACCCAACCCTACATCCATTTTGAGCATGGGCCAAAACATTGTTCGCAACGACGTGCGCGTTAATTTTATTTCTCAAAATGGATGTAAGGAGCTTGTAGATGGTAGGCAAGCAAGTGATGGGTCTGTAGTTTTTGGCTTCCGTGGTACTACCGGACTTGTGGAGCAGGAAGGTGACACCGGTGGTCATAAAGCTGGGGAGGGAACCGAGCTCAAGGGCTTCTTGGAATTGTGTCGCCAAGCGATCATGCGAGCATCGAATCCATTTTATCCAGAAGTTGTGCAACCCGTCCGGCCCAGGACTTTTCCAGTTCTGTGCCGTACGGATCGCACAACTAACGTCTACGGAGTCTATTAGAATAGACCCCATGGGTTCGATGGACTCGCATTCCCGCTCGACAACACACATCCAATCACCCTCCGTGTGCTCGACGGGCACCGACCAGATACCGCGCCAGAAATTAATCATGGCGTTTGCATCCGGCAGCTGCCCGTCAGTCACACGTTGCTCAGTTTCTTCCCAGCCTCGGTACACCTTCCTTTGGTCACTTTGGAAGAGGCGATTTTGCCAGTATCTATCCACACGCTCTCTGTAGCGACGAATACGGTTTGCCCATGCATAGACTTTCTGCTTCAGATAGTCGATGCGTTCCGTGACATTGACTAGGTAGTGCTGGGGCCTGATATCGGTCCCAGCGAATGCCTGAGTCACAAAACGCATTACTCGGGGGCGATTATTCCCCCGCCTGAAGCAGATTAGCTTTGCAATGAGAGTCCTGAAAGTGCTGATACGCCGCTCGATCCGCACTTGCCATGCGGGTACCCCCCCGGCGGTTCGCGGTGCACGGTTAGTGTCCGGGAACTTAACACGTGCAGCGCGACACGCCGCGATGGCACCGCAGTACAAGATCGAGTGGGTATCAACTAAATCTTTGCTAGCCCTCAAATATGGAGCTAGCAAAGCATTCAGGGCTCCCATTAACGCCAAGTTACGCCTATGGGTGGGCAAACGTGGTAGTCGCGGCCTAGAATCAGGTGTGAACCGATACTGTGAAATCGCGTCCTCCAAAGCCCCCCTCAATTGCTCTTTTACCTGGTCGGAGATACCACTCGCCAAATCTCCCTCGTCGACTACGGGATCAGCCAATGCCGCTAGTGTCACCACCGACGCCGGCACTGACGCCAATGTCGGGGTAGACGACGCGACGGGCGGATTCCGCGTCGAGGCAGGAGTCGGGCGAGTACGTACTTCTTCCAGGCGGAGCCGATCAAGCACAGAGTCATCCAGCAGCTTACACCGGTGGATAGCCCGCACTTGATCCGATAATCGCTGGGCGGATACGGTGACGGTCGGTTCAAGGGCCTGGAACAAAGGAAGCATCCTAACACGGTACGCTGACAGGTTAGTTCCCCCCTCTGTAGCCCTGTAGTATGCGCGCATGCAGTTCTCGTTTATAACGGGAGTCCATCGCATGCGACGCACTACACCACCGGTAGCGGGGGCCGGGCATGAGGCAGAATGCCCCACAGGCCCCAAGCGTGCCGGCAGCGGGGGACGTCCCCGTCGCGCAGGTGGAAGTGGCGGCGGTGTCCCGGGCCCGCTCGTGTCGCTCGACGAGCCGCTTGCCTCGCGGGTGGTGTGGTACTCCTCTTCACCCGACGAGGAGCTCGGAGACGACGACGAGGCGGGCGGTGGTGGAGGGCGTGCGTTTGTAGAAGCCGCTGCTGCTGATGTTTTCGACCGTGTGATCATCGTAAAACTATTTCTCCATTGGTATAATATTGCAATTATTGCATATCATATTTTGTAATTTTTGACAGTTGCTGTCAATGTGGTATTCCGAACTGGTTATTGAACTCATTTTTATTTATTCAGGTTTGTTTTCGGTGCGTATGTTATAATTTCACTTATTGGTTTTGATTTTAGTGATAAAAGATGTATTTAAAACGGTATAAACAATTATAAGGAATAAAATATTTGTAGCAGAAAAATAAACGTCAGGTCGTGACAGCGGTTGTTATTATTATTATTATTATTATTATATAATACTAGCGACCCGCCCGACCGGCTTCGCATGGGTGTAAATTACGTGTGAAGCCGGGGCGGATCGCTAGCTATATACAGGGTGTAAGGGGAACACTCTCGAAGCCAAAAGAAGGTAATTGTAGTCATCATTATGAACCACTTTTAATATGGGACCAACCCTGAAATCGCGGGAAAAAAATCAGCTATTCCACACATTTTGTCGAGTGTCAATGACCGTTTTCTATAGAACAGCTGATAATTTTTTTCGCGATTTCAGGGCTGGTCCCATAGTTAAAGTTGTTCATAATTATGAGTACAGTTACCTTCTTTTGGCTTCGAGAATGTTCCCCTTACACCCCGTATATAAACCTTCCGTGAAAAATTATCTAACTAATGGTGAAAACCGCATCAAAATCCGTTGCGTGGTTTAGGAGGAGTTAGCGGCCATACAGACAGACAGACGCGGAAAGCGACTTTAATTTAAACTATGTAGAGATAGAGATAACAATCATAAGTTTTTTTTTATAATAAATAAATATATTTTCGGGACATTTTTGCATACACGGTCATCTGACCCCAAACTAAGCAAAACTTGTGATATAGCTGCCAGAGACTGATATACATACATATTATTATATATTTTTAAATACATACTTAAATAGATTTTATTTATTTATTTATAGCCTTTTATGCTGGTCAATTTTCTTGCTTCTCATCTTGCAATGATGTCAATTATCTATTTTACTGTAAAATTAATTAATTATTATTTTTATTATTTAAGTATTTTAGATGTCAGATTTTCATAATATTATTAATTAGTCGTTGACATCGGCTCCTCTGTATTCTTTCCAGCTTGCCTTCCGGCATAGACCTCTTCCTGGGACTTCCATTCATGTCTCTTTTGTGTAAGTTGTTTCCAATTTGTGCCAGCCACTTTTTTAATTTCATCTTCCCATCTTACTTGCTGTCTTCCTTTATTTCGTTTTCCCTCTCTTGGGTACCATTCTAATATATCCCTATTCCATTTTCCCTGTTTATTCCTGAGCATATGACCTGCCCAACGCCACTTTTGTTGTTTTATTACATATGTTATGTTTCTAGTTTTTGTATTCTTTTTGATTATCCCCAAATTTACTTTGTCGATTAGTTTTATGTTAAGTATACTTCTTTCCATGTTGTTTTGGCATACTTGGATTTTCCCATAATTTTGCTTTGTCAGGGACCATGTGGGGCAGCCATAAGATAAAACTGGGAGGATGCAGCTGTTAAAAACTTTTATTTTGTTTTGAAGAGGTACTGATTTTTCTTTCATAATCTCTTTCAGTGACCAAAACCTGCGCCAAGAGTTTCCAATTCTTTCTTCAATTTCTTTATCCATCTGTTTTTCGTTAGATATAATCTGACCTAAGTATTTATATTCTTCAACATATTCAATCTGATTATTTTCTACCAATATTGGTTTCCTTGTTTTATTAGTCATTAATTTAGTTTTATCCGTATTCATACTTAAGCCAACCTTTCTGCTTTCTGTTGCTAGTTCCTGTAGCATTACTTGTAATGTTTCGGGATCATTTGCAAGCAGTATGATGTCATCTGCAAAGCGTAGGTGGTTTAGCAGGGTCCCATTTATATTTAAACCATAATTCTCCCACTCGAGTCTTCTAAATACACTCTCCAAGACCGCTGAAAAAATCTTAGGGGACATTGGGTCTCCTTGTCGGACTCCTTTCCTTATTCTGAATGTTTCCCCACTTCTTTCCAGTTGTATTTTGGATGTACTGTTTGAGTATATGTTTCTTATGATTCTAATATATTTATTTGCAACACCTTGCTCTTGTAGGGATTCCCATATTTTGTTATGTTTTAGCGAATCAAATGCTTTGTTATAATCTACAAATGCTAGATAGTAATTTCTATTATACTCTTTGTACTTTTCTATAAGCTGTCTTATAACAAAAATATGATCTATTGTGGAGTAGCTATTTCTGAATCCTGCCTGTTCTCTTGGCTGATTCATTTCCAAGGTGCCTGTGATGCGTTTTAATATGACTTTGGAAAAGATTTTATACAGTGTTGACATCAGGCTAATAGGTCTGTAATTGTTGATTTGTTCTTTATCTCCTTTTTTGTGCAATAGGACAATTGTAGTTTCATTCCACTGTCTTGGTATGGCTTCAGTTTCTATAATAGCATTGAATAGATCAGTTAATGGCTCTATTATGGCTTCTGACATGGTTTTTAGGAGCTCATTTGGTATCTTATCTTCGCCGGGGGCTTTATTCTTTTTCAACGATGCAATTGCAATTTCTATTTCGCATTTTAAAATTTTTGGTATATCTTCTTCTGGTTTCCCTGACCTGTCCACTGTCTGAGGTGTCTCTTCTTCCTCATTATATAAGTTTTGATAAAATTCTGTGGCAGTTGCCAATATATTCAAGCGTTTGGTAACAATTTTATTCTTTTATTATTTAAATAGATACTAACACCCAGATATAGAACAAACACAAATAGGCTAGCCTTTGACTGCCAACTCGCCTGACTCACTTGATTTTGTAAACAAAATATCAAGTCAAGTTGTAGCTAAAAAGCCTTTTTTGGCTATACTACTACCTTTTTGCAATATTCAAAGCTGATGTGTAGACATCGTTGCGTCTGCAATCTCATTTCCACTAACAGATATATCTACGCCAGTTGTTTAAAAACTCCTTACACTCTATCGCTCAGCCAAGAACAGTATGGACAATTGGCATTTTTTTTAAACTAGCTGCTTTCAATGGTTTTTCTATATTTTTGGGACTAAAATAGGTGTTCTTGAGACACAGGATACTTTTTTATCCCGAAAAAAGGATTGGTAGGTTTGGATTTATTTTTATTTTTCGGGGAAAGTCTATTGCACGCAGTTAAAAACGTTTATTCATTAAATAAATATTTAAATATTTATTTTCTTATCTTTTATCTTTAGCTGTTGGCGACTTTGTACGTGTAAATTTTTATATTAACTTTTAACTTCCGTTTGACTTTAACGCCCTTAATTCGTCCGTGTCAAAAAATCTTTCGTTGAGCGCGGCCTTTTTTGAAATCCCCTTTTAGAGCAATCTGTCTTTTGAGGACAATAATCTTTATTATGAACTGTTGTTTTAAGTGACGCGTCTTGTGTGAAATACGCCCATTGACGCATCCATCCATCCTCATAATTTTTCTTATTTTGTTAAGTCTTGTATCTTGTTTTAAGCTTCTTGGAGGACTTCTTGACATCAACATCTTTGCTTATTGATTTATATGATTTTGCAGTCGTTTTTGATAGAGCGCGGCCTTAAAAAATCTGGGACAGTGTCCTTACTAGCTGTATTTTTGCGTTCCGAGCCAATTCCTCCCGACCATAAGCCGCGTGCACACTGGCAATAACAGAGATAAGGTGCCGGCTGCGGAGACGCGATTCTATCTCCTTATTGCTATGTAAATAACCTCCATTGAGACACAGATCGCAGATACGCCGCCGATGTGGCAGCGGCTTTATGGTGCTCTTATTGTCCTTCGGGACTATAAACCATTGATATGTATAGAACGTAAGCAGCGATAATGTAGATCTATGACGGTTTCTTTTGAGTTCTGTTTGGCTTTACGGCGTTGGTAATAAAGTCGTCTATACCTAGTTGATATAGGATACGTAAAGTTGTCTATAGTTGCTATCTTAATACTTATAGGTGAAACTAGCAACGCCCCGCAGATGTAACGCTTTGCATACATATGCAGGTGTCGCTTACAGTAATACTAATGAAAATAAATATGTTTATAATAATAAATATTCGCGTAATTTTTGCACACTCGGTCATCTGACCCCAAACTAAGTAATATGGCTGCTAGTGACATTAACATTAACACCCAGATATAGAACAAACACATATGTTCATCACATCACATGAATGTTTGTCCTAGGTGGGAATCGAACTCACGCCCCCAAGCTCAGAAGAAAGAATCACTACCAACTAGACCAACGGGCTATCTAGATTCACACGCTATCGTAATCGTAATCGTAAATTTTCCTGGATAAAAAGTAGCCAATGTTAATTTAGGGTATAGTTGTTTTATCCAAGTCCAATCACAAGATAAGTGCGGACAGACACACTAAAACAAACACACAAACACATAACACAAACTTTTGTATTAACGTATTGTGATTAAAAATTTATATTTTTATAATACATAGGTAATATAAAATACCTGCGTTCAAATCATGAAAATTAATAATTATTTATTTTCTTAAATAATTATACCTACACACTATCTTATATTTTTAATATCTTATTTTTTTGAGGAAATTTGTCACTAAAATAAAAATAAATAAAATAAATAAATAATTATGTATGAGTAATTAATATTTATAACTTTTTATTTTATTATTATTTATTTAATTAAAATAATTATTTTAATTTTGTTTTAAACAGTTTTTAAAAGGATGGCGCTTTTATGTAGCGGAATATAGAACAGGGATTGTGATATTTATTTTGTGATAAGCTGACCTTAAAAACAATTACGTTTTACTTCTTTATATTCAAGCATATTCTACTTTTTTCATCAGAAAATCTGTCCATTAATTTGTTTTCTATACAAACAATTTCAGCTAAGCCTACTGAAAATATCCTTAAAGAAAAAATCTAAAACAAATCTATGCGATTTAGTTTTATAAAACGTACACGTATCAAAAATATGTAAACAGATCCATTACGGAGTAAACCGAGTCGGTCCATTCAACAACAGGTCTATCTCTCATCGCCATAGATGCACAAAGATAAAACCGTATCATTTGCTTAAAATACCCCATAAAATTAAACAACGCAACAATAACCCGGAATAGCGTGGACAAAAAAAATACAATGTTTATTTTTTTTCGTCCGCATTATGGGATGATCCGTCATTGTGCCCACGGCACACAGATGGCGCTGATAAGTTGGCGCATCGTTTTATTAAAATAATATAGCCAGAATTCGTTGACCCACCAAAACTGACAACTTCGCCTATTTTCATAGAACATCCTTAGTTTGATAGGGGAGTACAGTTCAAGTTAGACTGGTAGTGGTCGTTTGTAACAACAGTATCGGACGCTCGAATCTAGGGGTTTCATTCAGAAACAGAGATGTGCACTGATTCGAGATATTTAATACCTTCCCACGAGTACTAGCTGTGGGCACACGCGCGAGGAATAACGTGGGAAATGTAATACCTGTCTATGACCATCCCTAATGTTAACATAGATATTGTACCTACTTTATACCCGGTCCAAAACTTACCTGATTTTCCGATCTAAAGAATAGTGATGTTCCAAACTATCTAAACTACAGTTTATCCAACATGTAATTAGATAATCGATACCACATGATAACAATGGACTTCCAACACGTCACCTGACTTTCACGAGATCCATTTTTTTAAAATATTATTATTCGCCTATTGGGCAATTCACGAGATCTAAGGGCGGATGGAACAAATTAATGTGTATAACAACCTCATTTCAGAAATGTTACAACCTCATTCTTTAATTTAAAGCTTTTTAAATTTAACTATATATTATGCGTCCATATAAATACGCGCCAAGTTTTGAATCCAAAAGTGCTTAATGATTTTTGTTTTATTTTAACCATCGATATTTCTAATTTTACGTTATATTTGTACGTTACAACTAGTCATCATCATTTTAGCTTATCATGTTCCCAAAAGAACACTACAACTGCTACTGTTACTGCTGATACTCGGGCTTCGGGGACTTCGCGGACTTCTCTCAGAGAGAGAGGATGGGCCCTAATCCACCATGCTGACCCAATGCATGTTGGTGAATGTCATTATGTCTTTGAACATAACGCACTCTTAATAAAACAGTGACCGAATCCAAAATCGCAACTTTTTGGGAATCGACAAAAAACAATTTTTAACTGAGTAACAGCGCGCAAGGTGAGGGGCGGATAAAGACTCAAGTAGTTATAAACCTTATTGCATATAGAAAACAGATGTTTTTAATCGCCTAGATTGTAGAGCATGCTTTTTTAGGTCGATATTTTACTAAAACTCAATTTGCCAAAATTTCGAGTTCGGTCATTGTTTTATTAAGAGGAGATAAGGTTCTTGGACACACTGGTTTCCTAACGATGTTTACCTTCACCTTTTTTGAGCGATGGCATTGAAACTACACACCATTTACATTTTGTACAGAATATAAATTTGCACAACGTTGCTTCAGTAAATAACGATCCTTAAAATATTAATCTATACGTACCTAAATACATCATCATCATCATCAGCCTCTAACTGTCCACTGCTGGACATAGGCCTCTCCCAATGCACGCCACTGAGCTCGGTCGGCAGTTCCTTGCATCCAGTTTTTACCAGCCGTTTTACGCAGGTCATCACTCCACCTGGCCACAGGGTGTCCTACACTACGTTTGCCTAAACGTGGTCTCCACTCCAGAACTCGTCTACCCCATCGGTTATCGGTTCTTCGGGAAATGTGGCCGGCCCACTGCCACTTCAGCTTGCTAATCCTTTGAGCTATGTCGGTAACTTTGGTTCTATCCCAAAATACGTTTTGTGTACCCAAATACGTTTTGTTACAAAATATGCCTTTTTAAATGTAAAAGAAGTGTCGGCCGCTCCCGATGGCCGGTAAAAAGGCGAACATCAAAGCATCTACAAAATGAAGACCATTACACCGCATTATACCCGTAATCCACCAACACGGGCGTACCGGGTGTGCTCCCGAACATTTATTAAAAGTTACAGGGGTAGGGAAGCCGCATGAGGCCTAATTAAGCCTCTTTTTACAAAAAGCTTGATACGGAGGGTCTCTACTTTTTACCCTTCTGACTCCTTAATGAGCTGTTGCCGGTCACCTACTAGAATGTATGAGGCTTACAGTAACACAACTTTATCTACAGTAACGCTACAAGAACACCAGTTTGTAATTTGAGTGTAAAGCTAGAAAGAAATAATCGGACGCGTCCGGAAGCCGATGCTAACAGTCACGAAAACAGAAAATAAAAAAATACTTGTTTAAATTAGAACGGCTGTCAAGACATTTTTGTAAGAGTTGTAGCCAGTTGCACCCATATAAACGAAACGTCAGACATTCGAAATCAGTTAGCAACTGTGATGCGGAGTTCGACGCGTTGATCTAAATCATCATCATCAGACAGAAGACGTCCACTGCTGAACATAGGCCTCCCCCTTTAACCTCCACACGGAACGACAGCCTGTCTTTTGCATCCGCTGGATGCCCGCAACTCTCACAATGTCGTCGGTCCATCTAGTGAGAGGCCTCCCTACGCTGCGTCTTCCGGTTCGTGGTCTCCACTCCAGAACCTTTCTTCCCATCGGTTAGTCGTTGATCTAAATAAGAAGGTTCAATCAAAGGTCACTCATGATGCCTGGTAACAGATTTTCCTTCTCATTTCCGTTTATTTACTTCTCTTTTCTGTGGTCGCGACGGACTAGTATGCACGGTTGCTTTGACGCATCATTGGCTGGCAAAAATATGTCAGATCGTCTTGGACCTGTGATAACTCAAGGACGGCCCAAAGTTACGTCCGCGGCTTATAACCAAAAGTAGCGGTCTAACTAATTCATTCCTACCAAACTGTGTAGTTTAGTGGTAATGAATTAACATAATGTATTATAAGACCAGCTTGCACTCACGATGATGTTTATTAACATTACCACTAAACTGCACAGTTTGGTAGGAATGAATCGTGCAGTTTAGTGGTAATATATTAACATTACCACTAAACTGCACAGTTTGCTAGGAATGAATTAGTTAGATCGCTACTTTTGGTCATAAGCCGCAGACGTAACAGAGCTAATGCTATAGGCTGCCTCCGTCAGCGGCCAATACTTTATTTGTGGCTTTAATTATTATTTTTTGTAAGCTGTACACATTCACTACATTTTTCTTGATAGCATGAGCTGATCATAACATTGTGTGCAAAATGTTTCCCACTTTCTTCTTTTATATGACTGGTAAAGAAATTTTAATAGACCTTAGCATTATTTGATTAACTGCTAATATTTTATACTGTTCGTAGCGTGGGTCTCACAGGACCTTTGTTTTGATATGATGCGGTGAGAGGCGGCCAAAATTTTTGCAATTATTATGTGCGGAGAAGACGGCATATATTAATACGGAGCATGGTCCAGCACTCAACTCTGTAATGGCCTTTACCTTTTGACTACATTTTCATTTTGTTTGTTACCCTTAGACTACGGTAGACCCGGTTTCGAAGAGTAACCAATTCACAGATTACTCACTGACTGTAGTGTTTCGTTCCAAATTTTATCGCGTAAAGAAACTCTCTGCGTTGCCCGCTGTCGGACTCTGAGTTTTCCAAAAAGCGAACAGTCAAGGCCACGTCACAGTACCATAATATGTCATCACTGTATGGCCATAATATACCATAATATGGCAGCACACATTGGTTATGACCCTTGTCTTTAGACACTGTGGTATTTTTGACGAGAAGATGTCACGCAATTTCCCGAACGCTGCCCATCCGAGTGGGATTCTTCCGATTAATAATCGATTCTAATCATGAAGGCCACGTTACAAGCGTTTTCAGTATTAAAAAAACGCATTAATATTGTCATTTTTTAAACTAGTTCTCATAGTGATATTTTCTTTATGGCGAATACAAAAAGAAAACATATATTTCGTTTTCCTTTTATGATACTACCTGATATAATTGTTCAGTAAGTATTTTTGTCAATCTTTAAAAAAAAATAAACGTGCGATCGTGATTGATATGGTGGGGAGTGGGTTCTTAAGAGAGAGTATAATATCTTCTCTTAACAATATGTAGGAAAACAGGTAGACTATCTACCACCATCAAAATGTCTAAATTACAAGATTCACTCGAGGTAATCCCATGGACTTAGACGCTTACGTTGAGCAGCTTGACTGGTGTGGGCGGGCCTTGGGCGGTGAAATTAAACGGATCTCGGGGCGAAACCAAACAGAAGGCCCTTTGAGGATGGCAGTGGTGGTCATCGGACATTGAGGATACAAAGGTTTATTTTAGGTATATACCTTTAAAAGCTAATACCTGCAACCAAAGACGTATTGCAACTTATTTATATTAAATTTTATGATTAAGAACCATATCACAAAATGCAATCGATCTATTACAGGTACTTAGTTATCTGAATTTTCGAGCATCAAACGAAAAAATGAAGCCGTAATTATAAGGACGAATATAAAACACTAGCGGTCCGCCCCGGCTTCGCACGGGTATAGATATATAGCCTATGTCACCCGGGGATAGTGTATAGCTTCCCAACAGTGAAAGAATTTTTCATATCGGTTCAGTATTTTTGGAGCCTATTCAATGCAAACAAACAAAAAAACAATCAAATCTTTCCTCTTTATAATATTAGTATAGAAAATAATAAAATAATTTATTTTATGTGTGTAATTTAACTAAATCCACTTTCAAACTTTCCCTACAAGAGTTTAACGAAAAACTAGTTACTACTATTGTTTGTAATCAGTTGATATGTTGAGTTTTCCCAAAATTCTAAGCCGTCATTTTCAATAAAATACAGATAATTTATGCAGATCTATTTATTACAGCAATTGAATTTTCTATCGATCTTTTTATTTTATTGAATTGGAACACCAAAAATCCAGTTTCTGTAAAAAAATTGAGAGGGCACACTGTATCAAGCCTTAGCTCATACCCTAGAATCCTTTTGTATCGATAAATTAACGTTGCCGTAGGAAAACTGTATTAAACATAAAAACAGCAGTTGTAATTGGTATTTATATATAAAAAGTTCTCCATTAACATGACTGAAGTAAACTAACTAAATTAAATTTCAGATCACACAAGATCATAAAGTTCAATCTCATGGCAGCACCTTTGAGGCACCGCGGAGGGGGGGAGGTATCAAACGTCTTGCCCCCTCCACCTGAATGTGGCCAAATTGGACGACCGGAAGCCGAGAGCCGCCCGCGACTTGACCGGAACTGCGCCGCCCGCCCACGACCTTACCCGCCTTACGGGGTTGTTTCCATTGTACTTTTGAATTTATTATTAATTATTTATTTCAGACAGTCCATATACATTTTGACACAAATTACATAAAAAACGGATAATAAAGTAAAACAAAATTAGAATTAGTTACATGTATACAATAGTAACAATAATTAAATAAATTTATATATTTTTCGTTTGAGTTTGAATTTGAATTTATTTAAAAAAAAACGAATGAATGCAAAGGGCATTAAAAAAACGTCACCAAAATAAAATTAAGTAGTACAAAAGAATTACTGATTCTAATTATAGCGTCATCGTATTATGTTTTATAGACCACTAGTGACCCGCCTCGGCTTTGCATTGGTGTAATTTACGTGCGACGCCGGGGCAGGTCGCTAATTATACATATAAACCTTTCGTGAAAAATTCTCATCAAAATCCGTTACGTGGTTTATTAGAAGGAGTTAGCGGTTATACAGACACATAGACGCGAAAAACGACTTTAATTTATATTAGAATTAAGTATGTAGAGAATACAATCCAGAAAGGTTCCTTAGGTTAAGCAAAGTTTAAAATTGCTGTCTACTTTTCGTTGACGGTAATTGTCACACATGAAAACGAGACAGAGCAATATTAAGTATTCTTTAACTTAAGTAACGTCTCTGAGTGCGGCTGGTAAAACTTAGTAATGTATGTTTGATAGCCAACAAAACCCGGTTTTTAAATTTTTTGAAAATTTATTTTATATCTACAATCATCATGTGATAATGTGCAATGGAGAGAACTGCTGACGGGAAAAGCTCGAAGAAAACGAGAAACCAAGCCTGTGTAAACCTTTTGTAACCACCTTCCCAACATTTTGGCCAAACGGTGGTGTAATGGAAACTCGACCCTCACCCCGTGTCGGGTGGCAGTTTGCGCAGGTGAAGTAAGCGAGTTTACACCAGACAAGACCCGGCTTATTGAGGTAGGGCCACGTTACTCTAATCACATCATGAGGCCTGATTTGGGGCATTTCTGACCAGTCTTACTTAATTTACTCGTGTTAGTTTACATGAAGTTTTAACATCGTTTGTTATGGTTTAAAGCGCAAAAAACTGCAGGAAAACTTTGGATGCAGGCCGCATCCAACCCTCCTTTTTGGAGATGTGGGAGGCCTATAATGCTTAGCAGTAGACAACCTATGGCTGAAATTATGATGATATTATTTTTCATAAGAATTATAAATGAAAGCGTCGTGTCAATGAAGTTTATATAAAATTAATTGTGTACAAGCGATTACTATATACGGTTTAATATATCAGCTATCTGCCAGTGAAAGTCCTGTCAAAGGTGCAGCCATTTTGAAATCCATACGGAACATAATTTGTACATACTTATAATATATATAGAGAGATAATAAGATTTACCCGCACTTTCGCTCCCCGCTAAAGCGTAGTCTGAGCTGAAATGAGAAGACTGATCAATTCAATTATCAAATGATTGTTTCACCTTAGATTAGAGGTTTATACTTGAATACCTATCTAACGTAATTACTCAGAGTGTCCAACATTCCCCTTTATCCTTTACTTACGTGTGTCCATGTCCACCCGAAAATTACTTCCGAATTCAAACAGAACAAGGGCCGTTTAAACAAAGCTTAGCCGTGAGTCGTCGTGAGTAAACGGCCGTCAAATCCCTGCATCCATTGCTCCGCACACGATCCTCCCAGATGTATGGCCGCGTCGTCCGAATGGCCTTTTGTACGGCTATCTTGAGCCATTGACCGTCAAACGAGTGGTGGCGACCCTCACGGGTTAAGCTTGATTTATTTACAGAGTTTAAGTAGGCACATGTCAAAGGTATTTAGAACGATGAGATGCTTCGAAGACTTCTAAGATCTTTAAAGCTTTTGTTTGAGAACTCGTTTTAAAAGGTCTTGGCATATATAGTTTTGAACTGAATGTGGAATTAGTTTTAGTTTTCGTGACAAAAACAAAACCGTAAAGTACTTACCTTTTCTCGGCACTATAACAGCAAGCGTACAAAATGTAAAATGCATCTCCGGGAATCAATATCATCCCTGAAAAATAAGCAAAACCGTTATAATGCTGATAGTGCGTTCGAAAGCCTTTTAACTCCATGCGATCGACACAAAAGCGCCTCATCAAACGTCCATCTCCCTCCGGCTGTGCGTCTTCGTTTTGCCGTGCCGAGCGTCGGGTGCTCTGCAAAAAGAACAAGAGTATGTGCTGACCCGATCATTAAATAGATTGATGGCACCTGGGCGCAAGGCTCGAGCGATAAATAGTGGCGATTCGGGTAATCCTCCCGGCGGCCGGTGCCTGACGATGGGCGGCATCCATTCTCTTTATTGCACCGTGCTTTATAGCGACCTCCGGCTCTGATGTCGCCTTGACGCGCGACGTTCAAGCCGCCTAACGTATTGCCGATGCAACGAGCCCAGGGAGATAGCGCCACTGCAATCGCTTACTCTATATTGCAAACGCTTTTGGTTGAAAAGATTACTATAGCTTTTCTGTATAGTTTTACACTAGTTTTAGGGAACAAATTTGCGAACTGAATTTAAAAATTGTTTGCCTACAAAGTTTCGTGAAAATCGGACCAAAGATACGATCGTCAAACAAATAAACAAACATGCAAAGAAACGCCCACTAGTATCAATAGAATCTGAGACCTCTCTTCCTTCGGTCAATCAAAACGCGTAATCCGGAAATCAATAGTAAATAATCTTATTATAGAAACTGACGTGGTTTTCACACATTTTATTTATATTACACGGGAATTACTCACGTAAGATTAAGCCGGTCACTCCGACTATAGTTTCAACCGCATTAGGCAGTCTTTTTCAAGGTGAATGCGCGCGCACGGCTGCGTCTCGCTTGGCTTGACTGTAGTTGGAGTGACCGGCTTAATCTTACGTGAGTAATTCCCGTGTAATATAAATAAAATGAGTAAATAATCTATTTAAAAAAAAAAAAAAACATGTCTTTGCGCAAATATGCAACTTCTTTAAATCTACTTAATATCACTAATACTAATCAGCATGCTAAGATCATAGTCTAGGTACCTAATCAACAGCTAAGGCAAGCTTTACTTATATCCAAATTTTTCTGAGGTTGTAACGTATTCGAGGCGTAACAAAAACAATGCAAACTTCATTAGCACCTTCTCAGACCGACATGCTAATGATAAATGACCCTCACCTTGTCCCTACCCAGAATATGCGATCGGACATCACCTCTAACGTTTATAATCAATTAAGGTTGCCCAAAATAACAAAAAGCTTATCTATTTTATGGTTTTAGCAAAAAGCTGGCGTCAGGGAAAACAATGGCAAATTAGCGTTGACGGGTAAAAATGACGCCAGTATTGGTAGGGCAGTAATGCCGTGTACAGACCTAGTGAACGAATTCCAGCTAACACATAATGAGAAACGTATGTATAAGGTAAAATAATAAGATCTTGTTAGTTTAAAAAATATCGAACAAATAAACAAAGGATATCCCAGGCCGTATATCCTCTGCGAAAATAGTGGCATAATTATAACCAACATCAAATATATATACAACAATTAAAATAGGTTCGTTGTTCGTTTCAAGTAAAGCATGAAATATAAGCACGTTAAAAGAATAAAAATAAGCATTTTAACAAAAGAAAAAAAGATTAAGGACTCAGTGCCTAACATATTTTCGCACAACTTTTTGTTTTTATCGATTTTATTTTTATGTTTATGATACTGCTTGTTTGCTATATTGCTCGCTACGTTTCCAACGTTCGGCGACGCGAACGTATCCTTCGTACGCGTTTATTCGCTTTCGCTGAAACGTCCACACTGTAGTCCATACCAACAAGTTCGCTTGCGTTCAGTAGCGTTCGTTAGGTCTGTACACGGCATTATATTATGTCTGGCGAGTATGAGGTGACTGGCGACGGCACTGCACCATTAAATTATAAAATCCTGACATATGGCATGATTTGGTTATTTCTTCTGGAATATTGAACCAAAAACAGTTTGGTTCGTCCGGTTTTCAAAAACAACGAATTTTCACAACAATTTATAAAAGTTATAAAAATCCGTTATGACAAAAACTGTGAATATTGCCCCTGATATTGAAAAGAAATTGGCAACTCGGCCAGTAATTTTTTACATATTTTTGACCCGGAAAATCTTTAAAATTATACCCTTTGGTTTTCCTTATTATCATACAAATTTCACCTAAATTTTAGGGAATGCTGTTATCTGGAAATCAAATAACTGTTTTGTTTATTGTTAACTTTTCATTATGATGGCGTTGCCTTGTTTATATTAAAATATTAGGCTGACAAAATGAAACAAAAAAGATATATTTTGGAAGTAAAACATAAATATCTTCAACCGTATACATGCTTTCCCGCAAAACGAAGCTAAACACGTCGCCTCTGCCCAAAGGTACCTACTTAATTAATGATGTGTTTTGTGCTGATCGCACGCTGATAGGCAGCAGACATCAGCTCGCGCCATCTTATGGATGTCTGCTGTCAACTCCCGTGTACGGAAGTATTTTTTACATTTTTTACCTATGAAGTTATAAAAGATACGGCTTCTCTTTACTGAATTCAGCATCATAAGTAACTCTTGTCTTGATTTTATAATGTTCTGTTCAAATAGGCTATTACAAATAGAAAACGGTCATTGACAATCGACAAAACGTATGGAACAACAGTTTTTTTGGGGTCATGGTTGGTCCCATTGTATAATTTGTTTATAATGACCTCCTTTCGGCTTAGTACAGTCTATATGCTTAACCCTTTATAAAATTTCTGATTACATATTAGCGTAATGGACAAGATGGTTAAATTAAATAAATAAATATTCAGGAAATTTTTGCACACATGATCATCTGACTCCAAACTAACCAAAGCTTGTAATATGACTGCCAGAGACTCATATATATTTTTAAATACATACTTAAATAGATATTAACACCCAGATATATAACAAACACAAATGTTCACCACATAAATGTTTGGGTTCTCCCTTGTTTCACATAACAACTTTTCATATAATTTTTCTTTGTGTATTTTCAGTTCGTATAAATTCAATAACCATAATTATTCACTTCAACTAATATTTATTTACTATATTATTATTTGAAATAAACATTTATTTGACGTAAATACGATTGAAGTGATTTTCATTTTGAATAATATTATTTGACCGAATATTTATTTCACAAAAATATGCTTGACCTAATTAATGGTTATTTAGCATAAATAGTTTTTTTTTTTTTATGAAACCTAATGTATGATGACCTAATACTATTGTATTGACTAATATTGCTGCAATGTATTTTTTTATCTATTAATAGGCTTGCGTTTGACCGCCAACTCTCTGCTCTGATTGGCTGTTGCATCGTTTTAACGGATCTGTCACTAATTTTGAACCTAACCAACTCAAGTCTGACTCCTGGTGGGCTCCCGCCAGAAGCTCTTACGGTCACTCCTGAGTGTCGCTTCGCCACGCTCGACCTTCGCTCCACTTGGTCTCGTATAGCTCACTCTCACTCAGGACCTCCCTTGAGCTTCTGGCTCCCGCGCTTTTTATATACACTCTAGGGGTAGGGACCACAAGACTAGGTGGAGTCGGGGTGCTCTGTGTCGGTTATGTGACCCATTTCGAACCTAACCTACTCAAGTCGGGGTGCTCTGTGTGCCAGATCTGTCACTAATTTTGAGCTAAGAAGGTTCAGTTTTGAATGTTTCGTGGTCATCAATTATCATGCTGTACAAAATCGGGGTGTGCATTACTGAACTGAGTCAATAATGTACGGCATAATAATGTCCGACACAACATTGCACAGCATGATAATTCGTGTACTTGTACATCAATTATCAGTCTGTACATTATCGTCTGTATATTATTGGGCCGAGCTGATAATGTACGGCATGATATTGCACGGCACGATATTGCATAGCATGATATTCGATGCACATGTACACCAATTATCATGCTGTGCATTATTATGCCGTACAATATCATGTAGTACATTATTGCCTCCCGGAAATTCGATTAAATAATTATTATATAAAATAGGATTCGATTAAGCAAAAATCATATCAAACGACTATTATCTCGAACAAATATTATACTATTTGAATATTATAGCTACCGGTATTTTATCAAACAAAAGTTATTTAAAACAAAAAATATGTGAACAAAAAATATACCTACATAATGATTATTATACCAAACGTTGTTAGGCCAAGTGAAATTATAGGAAACGTTGTTATGTGAAACAGGGGAGACCCGAATGTTTGTCCTAGGTGGGAATCGAACCCACACTCCCAAGTGCAGAAGGCATGTTCACTACCGACTGAGCCAACAATAGGCACTAAATCGTCATAGAGTTAAATAATTGTATCACTTAAATCATTATTATGTAACCTACTCAATACAACAAACATTGTTATAATAAAGCTTTCAGTCGAAATGATCAAAACCACGTATGAAACAATGTAGTTTTACCAATTTCGTCCATAGGCGCGCTAGATAATTCACAACTGGCAAAAATGGGCGATTGCAGAGCACGATGATCCCATTCTCTTGTCCGAAAAATCCCAATCGCGGTCAAAATAGTAGCAGTGCAAGTTTCAAAAGCCAGCAGGATACATATTTTATAAGTTAGCTTCGATTGTTCCGACGCGGTTTTGGCTTTTTTTCTTTTTTTTTCGTTTTTGCGCGTATCCGTATCATACAGGGCGCGTTCGATGCGTCCATCGACACATGGCCGGATTTTTTCTTGTTTTAAAATACCGGGATTGTTTGTTAGTACGATCATTGTGAACGCTGGATGAGGTGACGTCACGACCAGCATAATTTATGTAGTATGCACACAGACTTTTCAAAGTGACAATCTTAACACGATCTTATTTTATTAAGGCTGCGTGCGCCCAACGGTTTTGAAACACAGTTTTTGGAAGAGATGCTTTGGGAAAAACTCGAATAAAAAACTCTCCGCCAACTTACTATTCTATAAAATATCACCACGAAGAAAGAGTTCATCTTGCATTTTTTATTATTATTATATTCTTTTATTCACAATTTAGTGAATAAAAGAACTATTTGCAATGTTATTCTAAAAGTAATGCTCAAAAGTTTTTTTTTATTCTTCATAAACTTTAATGTACGTGAGTGAAATAGCTATTTTTAAGCTAAGTTTATTTAAGCTAAATGGTTGATCTGCTGTAAAAATAAGAAATAAAATATGACATTTAATTATGTTCTGGAAAATTTTAATTTTATGATTTGACAATGTACCTACGCACAAAAAATTGCCTCGTCAGTCGTTGTTCATGCAGAAAAAAGTTTTTTTTTTTTTAAATCAACCTTATGTCGTTTATTTTTATTGATCATTTGAAATGATAACTGCGAAGAAAACGAATGTTTATACTTATTTTTAATAATAAGTGAGCTTGCCAACATTTTCAATGATCAAGATTTTCTCCCTCACGCACAAAACAGAAAGAATTTCACGCATGGATATAAAAAGAGCATCGTAGGTATTACTTTTACGCAAAAAACAACAATGCAGGATATCGATGGCAAGATATCGCCTCGGGCTTCGATCCCGTATTCCCGGTGTATAGATCCGCGTTGCCACTGCACCGGAAGCTCTTCCTTCTCACACGGTATTCATACCCAAACAAAGGCGCAGTTTCATGACAAATTCGACACGGCCGATTGTCGTCCCATTCAATCACAGGCTCTTTGTCCGTATATCATTTAATAAAATTTATTAACATCTATATTTTGATACCGACGCAAACATTCCGCGCTAAGTTTTTCTGTTTACGAGTGTTTACTTTAGGCAACGCACAAAGACTAAATCCGGCCATTGTTCGGATGTGGAAGAGATATTAAAAGCACGTGTGGCCAAACAAAGGTTGCGTTATGCGGGGGATTATTTGCCAATTTATGGCGCTTTTTGTAAATTCCGTTGAAAGCTCCGCGCCGGAAATTTGGCTCCATTTCAACAAAATGATCTTTTAACTATAAATATTACCCGAATGTTATATTTGTGTCACAAAAATGTTCGTATGAAAGGATATGTCGCACTTTACTCGTGGGATTTGTTCGTTCGTTATGTTTTCCATATTTTATAGGTGCTAGTAGCGCCCAGCGACTTCACTAAAAAAAAGTAGCCATACAGATCACTTATAAGCTAAAACAAAACAAGCAAATAACAGGACGCAAGTAGCATAGACGGAATCGCTTTCGAATTTAATCTTAAAAGGATAATTGTATCAGCTCATTTAGGGCTGGAGAGACGTGGTCGCTACAGATCACCGCGAGCGACCATTAGAGGTAATAAAATTTTATGGTTGTTTGGTACATTTTATCGCATGCATGCCGACAACCGGAACAAAACGCATCGTGTGTCGTGGCTCTTACACTCAAACTTGCGACTTACATGGCGGTGTATAATTATGTATGTTATTCAATAAGATAAATAATAAATGAATAATAATAATAGCCAATCCATTATTGGCGTTGTATAAATAGAAACAATCCATCACATAGCTACCTGTTAAATACGGCAATTGGCTGTTTTAGTAACTAGCTTTTGCTTTAGTTCCTTCATTTCAACTTCAGCGCGCAGGCGACTGTCGCGTATTTCCTGATGAAGGACCTCTAATGGTCTCGAAACCACAACGAAACATAACGTGAGTGTAAGTCGTTTTGTCATAGTTTTTTGATTCAGTGCCAAAAGGCCTGGCCTAAATGGTCCATTAAGCCTGCTTAGGTATAAAGCATTTCGCTGAAACCTGTTTTCATTTCACCCCAAACCATTGCATAATCCGTCTGCGTATTAGGCACATCACCTACAAAAACGCGGCGGTGCGCCACGGTCATGTCATTCCAACATATTCGATCACACATCGAATTCCGCGTTATTGCATTCCAAATAAACCCCGTACAAATCTCGCGCCGCCAATAAGCCCGCGTCTAAGTTTATGTTGCGTAGAATATCAGTTTTCCGACTTTACCCAATAAAGGGTAGCCCCTGATCCGTTAAGTAAACAGAAAAAAGGAAGGCTGGCGGGCCGCGAGGCGACGTAACGAGTAAATCACGGGTAAGCCCCAATACGAGACGCGCCGCGCGGCGGCACTCGTAAGCTCCGTAACCCCTTTAAGTTCCACCAGCTCACCTTCCGATACCGTATGTGCTAAATAAACGAGTCGAGCGCTTTCTCGCCTCTTTTTCCGGCGCGTTTTTTATGAGCCAATGTGGCAAACTCGCTTGTAGTCGAATGTCTAGGTGCGCCGAATTTGCATTTTAGATTTTAGCCGGTAATGCAATATGCGCTTAGCGCTGCTCCGTGTTCCGATAAGAGCAGTGAATACTACTACAGGTTCCTTTTACTTTTTTTTGGTAGTTGCTATGCTATCATCATCAGCCTCTAACAGTCCACTGCTGGACATAGGCCTCTCCCAATGCACGCCACTGAGCTCGGTCGGCAGTTCCTTGCATCCAGTTTTTACCCGCCGTTTTACGCAGGTCATCACTCCACCTAGCCACAAGCTACTATGCTAACTAAAACTTAAACAGATTTTTATAAATCTTGCCAAACAGACAAACTTGCTACCTTTTTTTTACCAACACTCCCTTGTATCAACCTACAAGCGATATCTCAAAATCGTATTGGCATATAAAGTTTTCCATAGCTACCATAATCTGGGACCTTTTGATTCTTAGGCGATATCGTAACAAAGTAGGCAACAAAGGCCAGTATCGAGGCAATTGGCCCACGCGCGTGACCGAGGCCGTGGCGGGCTAGAGGCGGCCGCGGTGACCCGCCTGGCCTCGCGCCGCCGCCTCACACAACTACTTTGCCCAACACCCTTTACACAAATTGATTTTAAATGGCGATTTATTTCCGCCTCATATCGCCGATCCGATCTTCCTATGAGTTTTACGGGCGGCTTTACGTGGGGTTAAGAAAGTCCCAGTTATAAAACGGTTTATTTCTTTTCATGGCGGTACTTAGCCGCCCTCTAATTACGCTGGATTAACCCGCCGAATACCTTCATTATACGGGATAAAACGCTTCTCAACTTTATCGCTGCGATCGAGTTTGAAACGTTGAACTCTTTGTAAGGACAGTCCACGTTTACTCAGAAACAAAGGCTAAACGAGTTGTTAAACCGAAGTCTAATGGTGACAGCCTTTTTTATTCCATAATTTATACAAATAAAGGGGGTTTGGAATGAAAGTTGGGTTGTTGCAGAATTTTTAACCTTTGCGAATTTGCACAAATTGCTTTATGAGCTCGTTTTCAATAGGCGGTTTTTTGTTGAGATAGTTTAGGAACTTAAAAGTCTGTGGAGTAAAATCCAACTACGTTCCGGAGGGCCCGAGTTTTATGAGTTCCGCGATCCGACGCGTACAACACTAAACCGTCGTATAATAGAAAATAAATAGTAACCCTTCGGTGGCGGCGCGTTTGCTGCCGAAAGGTTTACTTTTATTGCCGGTGACTTTCTTTTACTGAACCCCTTCATAATTGCCAGGGTTGAGGGTAAAAAATAGAAATCGCTGTTTCTTCGCGAAAACCCTTTTGTTAAACAAACATAAATGTTTTGGCAAATTGCGTGCTTATTGTTTGAAAATTGCAAGAACTGCATTTTTTTCGCGGACATTAAGGCAACTATACATTTATCGCAATTTTTTTAAGAAATAGTGAAGTCATTAATATTTTTTGCACATTGCTTTCAAGAAATCTCAATTAAGGGTTGGTGAAAGAGGGTAGTTTTAATAAATGTTACTTCCCAGCAGGGATTTTACCTGCAGGAATGGCGATGCAAAATGAACTATAAATATAACTTTTTTCCCTTTAATGGTCGTTGCGAGATTGAGACATTTGTGACCGCAAAGGCCTTTTCCAGCGGGGGGTGTCACCGACTGACGTGTTTTTTTTCGTTTCCCTAGTAGCTGTCAGTGGTAACAAAGCGACGTGAGTACGCACTGAGTTACGACGTGAGATACGTAATAGAGACATCAGTGAGAATTCGACACTGAATAGGTACTTGTAAGTAGAAATTTTGCTGTCGTAATGTTTATAAGTCAGAAAGTGATACAATTGTAGCTTTCTGACTTTTTGTAGCATTGAGATCTGACTAGTACAGGTATAGTGACCGAAAAACATCACATGTTTTTCAAACGTAAAGAGAAAAGTTGTACATAATTATGCACAAACTGCCAATCGCGTATTCGCACTCAGTCGAAATCCTCTTCTAAAGTGACATATAAATCAGTTGCATAAAAATCACGGATGTCTTAAGTAAATTGACGATATAGTTGATTTTGTAATACCCGCCGTCGCCTAGTGCTCACCTACCATCTTTTTTTCTGAGCAAAGGGGTATGCCGAAAACCAGCCCTGCGTGACCCTTCGGGACCTCGCAGTACAGCGCTGAGCTTACCCCTATTGCCAAACGCTGTTTCTCCTTATGTTTCTTATAGTACATGTTCATTGTTTTTGTTTTTTTGGCAATAAAATATATCTTATCTGTACTTCCTGTATGGTTGAGTCTTTGTATCATAAGTGGACTTTGTTTTAAACAAAATAAGCTCAGTTACGCAAAATTACTTAAAATTTTAGTTACAGGTGAGTTAAGACATTGAAACATCGAGTTACGACATGTTAGAGCTAGAATGGAGCCAAGACAAGAAGTGATTCAGAACAATCTAAAAGAAGACTATGAAAGTCCGAAGTATGAAATGATCCTTACTTTAACTTTCGATGCAATGAGCAAGGTTTTAACAAAATTTTAAATAGTTTGAATGTACAGATTAAAGTAAGCAGTTAATACATTATTAAATATATCGGTTCAGGCGATAACGAAAATAACTCATGGATGCAGTTTATGCAGCTCTAAAATTCGTGTGACTAACAATAGAGATGCGTTTACATGGTGCCGGCAATAAAAATTTCACTATCGGACAGGTCTTTGAAAAATAACTGGCTTAGTGAAAATACCGCGTCTCAGCCGCGTACCAGTCTCAAGCGAGAGACGAAAGAGGCGAGTCAGTATAGGAGACAGCTCAGGCGCACATGTTTTCAGAACTATGGCTGGAATACCATCCGGGCCACTGGCCTTGTTCACGTCGAGATTGCGAGGCGTTTTTCGAACCTCCATTTGGCGAATGCGAAATTCAGACATAAATGTCGTACAGCCAGAAGAGGCTGGAGCTATCGCACTACCAGTATCAAGACGCGCAGACTCCGCAAACTGAGAAGCAAACAAGTTTGCCTTCTCATCAGCAGTGTGAGCCAGTGTCCCATCAGGTTTCAGCAGTGGAGGTATTGAGGGGCGGAGGTATTGTGGAGCTTGAGGCATTGGAATCTATAGAGAAACGGGCCAAGAAGCTCATCAGCAATGAATCCTTAGTTCGGGCTAAGCTTCTTAGTCTTGAGCATCGACGTAAAGTTGCTAGTCTACCGGTTTTTTTATCAGATTCATTTCGGAGAGTGTGCATCGGATCTGCACGATCTAATTCCCATTTTTCTATCGGACTGCCAGAACGGGCACGAAAAATCCTCACCGCTTTATGGTTGATATTCCGAAAACCCGTACGAAGCGCTTCGATTCCACATTTATTGTGCGAACTGCTAGTCTGTGGAATTCGCTGCCTGAATGGGTGTTCCCCGATGGTTACAATCTGGGCGTCTTCAAATCACGAGTGAATCGGTTCCTTCTAGGCAAGCGTGCTCCAACGTAGACCGCATCATCGCTTAACATCATAGCATCATAGCGTGATGGTGGTCAAACGCAAGCCTATTATTTATTTAAAAAAAATATATAATCAAATTAAATACTTAAATACTTATTGAACAAACTATTTCAATTGGCTAATAAAGTACTGAGATATAAACGTTTAAAGTTTTTGTTCGGATTAGGAAGGGATGCTCTATTCCTTTTCCCGTTAGGTGAGTGTCAGTATGAAGTTTGTATGGAGTACTTACATGTGACGCCATTTGTAAGTATAATGCGCTCTTTGTCTAGCAAGAAATTAAAATTTATATCTTTTTAAATTTGAACACATTTCAAGTGTTCGACTCTATTTATAGTCGTTTTTTTTTGTAAGGCAGTAAAAAATTATCAGTCTGGTAGATGATTTTGGCGTTTCTGTTTTAGCCTAGTACGCGTTTTATGTAAAGAAATCCTTTTTCAACCGACTTAATCTTACCTTTCTGTTGTATTGCGTGATATCTCATATTCACCAAATTCATACATATCTGTTTTGTTTACGTCAGAGGCATACATTTGAAGAAGCGTACCTACGTCCTACGTGTTGACGCGTACGTCTACCTAGGACAAACAGTCGAACTAGGTAGGTCCAACTTCAAGAAAGAGGTCAATCGGCGAATCCAACTTGGCTGGGCAGCGTTCGGTAAACTTCGCAACGTCTTCTCGTCCAAAATACCTCAGTGCCTTAAGACGAAAGTCTTCGACCAGTGTGTGTTACCAGTGATGACATACGGCACTGAAACGTGGTCTCTCACTATGGGCCTCATAAGCAAGCTCAAAGTCGCACAACGAGCTATGGAGAGGGCTATGCTCGGGGTTTCTCTACGATATCGAATCCGAAATGAGGAGATCCGTAGACGAACGAAAATCACCGACATAGCCCACCGGATTAGTAAGTTGGCAGTGGGCAGGGCACATATCACGCAGAATGGACCGGTAAGTGCAGCGTAGGACGTCCACCCACAAGATGGACAGACGACCGAAAAGAGACCGCAGGGAAACGCTGGATGCAGGCCGCTTCCAACCGACCCTTTTGGAGATCGATGGGGGAGGCCTATGTCCAGCAGTGGACGTCCTACGGCTGAAATGATGATGATGATGACCTACGTCCAGCAGTGCTATTTTGTTATATGCACTTGCACATGCTGATAAAGATGATTTATAATTATACAATTACATATTATTGTTACATAACTCTTCCAAACTGCATAGCAGTTTGTAGGCAGATATCTAAGTAGAATGGCTTATCAAATGGCCTGCCATAACAAGCCCAACATTATTTTGTCAAGAACCTAACAGAATATTCCGCTTCGCTTTACAGCGAGTTCCCATTCCAGGCTTTGTTTGCTTTGTTTGTTTATTATCTTCTACCATGCCGTTACCAACATCAGATGATCCAATGCCTATAGCATTTACTAGAACTAAGAATGCATAGCCATCAGCCCTGAGTGACCCACTGCTGGGTCTATACCCAGCAGTGGGTCACTCAGGCCTACGACTTCCTTGGTTTAAACCACTTTCCCGGTCTCTCGCCACGTTTCCAACAGTTCTTATGAAAGTATATATTTTTTCTTTTTTTTTTACTTTCGCGATTTGAACACATGTTTTAAATGTTAATAACATTTAAAACATGTGTACAAACATACAAACATAGGTAGATATTTTTTACCTAAATTAAATAATACGTGATAAGTCCCGATAAACATTTAAAACAGTTCTTTTGATGTCGTCGGTCGACCTCAGCGATCAGTCCGCGGGTTTCGCAGACCTAGTCTCAGCCTCCACGCGGTTACTGCTTTACTCTACCTCCCATCATAACGTCTGGTCATGTGCCCTGCCCAGCTCCACTTTAGTTCCATCACCCTCTTTACGATGTCTGCAGCCTTGGTGTGACATCGTTTCAGTGTTCGGATATACGAATACGAAATAAGAATTAAAAACACACAATGTTTTTAGAATCTTGTCCTCCAATATTTTTAGTAGTGATTGTCCAAAATAATGATTTAATACAAGTCAACTGAACAAGCTACAGATTTTAGCACCTAGTAGCGTTTACAATGGACAAGGTCGTTAATCAAGTATTGAACGAGTTTGGCACGTAAGCACAAGCAAAACACGTCATTTATCAAATACCCCAAGAGGTTTCTTAAATACCCCATAAATGCCCACAATTCCTTTATTGAGAGCGTGAAATTCGGAAATCTAAACAATTATGTTCACACGATTTAAACTTTTTTTTAGTAAGGTTGTCTAACATAAGTGTACTTATAAATCAAATTTGAACAAGATATCAGAGGCGACGTTCGAAGTGGCAAAACTATTGTACGGAGTAGAAAAAGTTCGAAGCAGTTAGTATGCACGGTCTAGATTCCACTTTGATCACCTGGGTTATATCACCTGGGTGACCTTAGCGACTCCATTTAAATTATTATTTGAGTATCCTTTGATCACCTGCACCTAGGTGACCATAGGCTACTCGATTCAAATTATTGTTTTGGTATATTTTGATCACCCGTCAATATAAAAAAAAAATGGCACTGATTAGAAATTTCATCATCATCATCATTTCAGCATATCATGTTGCCACTGTTGGGACACAGGGCTTCTCTCAGAGAGAAGATGGGCCCTAGCCCATGATCATCATTTGCAAAGTACCCTTAAAAAATTCATCATTTCAGCCCATCATTCTCACTGCTGGGACACAGGCCTTAGGCAAAACATCTTATAAAGTGACAAATATTCAATGTATAATTATGAATGCGTTCTTTTAAATGTATGATTTACCCGTGTTTTTTGTGAAATAAATTATTATATTATCTACTCAGCTATTTTATTATTATTATTTAGGAATAGGCTTGCGGTTGACCGCCTTCTCATCTGATCTTAAGCGATGATGCGGTCTACGATGGAGCACGCTTGCCTAAAAGAAACCAATAATAAATACATAGAGATATTCGTCATGAACTTAAAATCAACTATTCACCGTCTCCTAATCCTGTCAAACACATAAATAATCAAAACGTAAAAAACCAAATTAAACAAAACACTACAGCCATCTGTAGATAGGTACCCCCACCCAGAACCTCGATTGCAGAAGCCAGCCCCTGTACTGTGTTTGCACACAAGGCACCCCGCGGTGTTATTTTTTACAAATCAATGAACGAGATCCATTTTTTATTCGTATTTTGACAAAGAAACACGACATGCCTCTAAGTGGATTACACCGTACCTTCGCATAGAAGTGATTTCACGTCACATTTATCCTAGTATAGTGTACAATGCGTCGTTACGTAGGTGTTGTTCCAATGAATAGTTTAACTTTTTATCCTAAGAAGTTTTTAAAAAAGATAAAGCATTGGACATCTGTCGCTGTTTCCGCGGCTGAAAGGATCGTTATCTCTGAAGAGACGTAAAAAGGGCAAACTTTTTTATCTTGTGCATGTACGAGTAAATGTTTTGAAGGTTTTTTTCTTTTAGTACTAATCTACTCATGGCGAGCTGGCGTTACGTTGGCGGACTGAAGCATTTTTAAGGTTCCGTACCCAGAGGGTGTAAACGGGACCCTATTAGTAAGGTTACGCTGTCTATGTCTGTCTATCTGTCCTACCTTTTAAAGCATGTATCTTTCGAACTGTAATGAATATTGGACAAGTGCAAGCAGGTGATAAATTTTTGTTCACCACCAAGTTAAGCAAAGTATGGCGCGGTCGGTACTTAGATGGGTAACCGCCTGAGCGTGTTATTGCTTTTTGCGCAACACTACCTTTTATATTTTGTGATGGCACGGAACCCTGCGTTCGCGATCTAGACTCACACTTGGATGGTTTATATTGAGCAAGTTCTGAACAAAATACAAGTTACCTAACCCTAAATACATAAACTAATTAGCCTATTATACAAAAACAGTTGGATTAGCCAATTATACAAAAAAGGTTGGATTGCTCATAGACCGCTGAAGGTCTAGAGTAAAGTAAAGTAAAGTAAAATTTTATTGCATAACACTGTGTACAATGGTGGAGTAAGTTAAGGTAGTCTTAACAGTTTATCCTCTCGGACGTGCAATAATTGAGTGTATTATATACATCTCGATGAGTACAATAATAATATTTCATTAACAATTAGGTACTGACATACATAATCTAATACACAAGCTAAAAAAAGAAAAACATCCTATAGGTACATTTATACAAACTTAAAATTAGGTACATAGATAAAACTAAACGAGATCAATGAAACTAAAGAATAATTATATAAGCAAAAGTTTACACAAGCATAATAATAAATTAATAAAATGATAAATAATCTTTATTACTATCATTAAAATATTCCTTTAGGTCATAGAAACCCTTCGACAATAGCCATTTCTTTAATTTTCTGTTAAAAATAGGACCTTCTAAAAGTTTTATATCATGAGGTAAATTGTTAACAATTTTAATTGCAGTAAAGTATGAGTTTTTGTGATATAGGGCGTTATTTGCTTGAGGAATGAAAATGTTATTTTTGTATTTAGACCTTAAAATATCAATTCGGTTTGAAGAATTAAAGAAATCACTACGATTATGCTTAACGAACAGACAAATTTCATAAATATATAAACAAGTGAGCGTCAGGAATTTGTATTTCTTAAAAATATCACGGAGAGTATCAAAACTACTTATGTTGAATATTGCTCGAAGACATTTTTTTTTGTAATAGAAATGTTGATTCGACTTCAATGGAATTACCCCAGAATATTACCCCATAGCTTAAAAGAGGATAAACAAAACCATAGTATGCATTTATTGCAATTTTTTTGGAAGACACGTTTGTTAATACGTATAAGGAGTGTATATGCTTATTTATTTTATTGTTGATTTTACTGATGTGTGCTTTCCAATTTAAGTTGGCATCTATAGTTATGCCTAGGAATTTAGCTTCATTTACCATATCAATTTTAATACCTCTATTGATTACGTTTAACTGCAATGGTGTTCGTTTGTAATTTCTGAACTCGATTAATTTGTTTTTTTTTAATATTTACTTTAAGATTCAAATTTTGATACAATCCAAATGATCAAGCTCACTACCAGTTGGCAGCGTATCCAGCATGCTGGCGGCATTACCACGCTGAATGACTTCCACTGAACGCATGCTTATAGTAATACGTTGAGCCAGAAAAACGTCAGCATTTTGGTCACGAGTCGCATTACCTAACTAAAGTATTGTAGGGGAAGAAGGGGAAATGCTCCAAGTATTTCCCGGAAGTGTTGCCTCAGATAGCATGCTAGCGTGCTAGGAGTGCTGGTGCGTTCCAATGGAGAGCCTGGTGCCCTTCGTCGGGCACAGGGGCATACTCATAAACAACTTTGACCATAGAACCAACCCTAAAATCGTTAAAAACCCTCCTATTCCATAGAAAAAATTCCACTCAGCGAAATAAATAGAGCACCTGATATTTTACGCGATTTTAGAATTGGTCCCGTAGTAAAAGTTATTTATAATGATGAGTACGATAACCTCTTTTTGGATTTGTACCTCAGTTCTGTGTAACCCTGTACCTATTCAATTCACATAACATTTTTAATTCACATAGCGATAATGAAATTGATGCAACGTGGACGCAGCGCATTTTATTTTTGGGATTACGCAATCATTTATTTTTTACACCCAAAGACGCAAAGGTAGACCGAACGTTGACTCATTCATACCATTTGATTCATGGTCCTCGCTACACCTTCTGTTTTCATCAGAACTGCTGCCTTCGGGTCGGAGGCGTTTCTTCACGTGCAAAACAAACACATTTCGCGGCTGCCTATAAATCAAGTATTATTATAAAAGGGCATGTTCGAGTGGCCGTATTGTCGCTTTATGGATGTTATGCCATTCATTACACGCCATTAAACGCATTATAATCCACTGACCAGCAGTTGAAGACCCATCTCACCGCTCCCAGGAGAACTTTTTCATACGACGCTAATAGAAATGAAGAGGTCAGGGTGAGGTGGTAGTTAATACCTCAGAAAGCTTTGTTTGGGCGCGATGCGACAAGCCATTGATAGGAGATAATAAATGGCAAATGTTGCCATGGTTGCATGCCAAGCCTGGTCGGTAGATTCTATCTTCAATGACAGTATCTATTCAGGCGGGCGTGGTGCGGATATTCATCTGATTTTTACGTGTGAAGTTTGCCTCTTAAAGATTTGGTATGTTACAGGGAACCATCAGGATTTTCACCAGCATATATATTTGAATCAGCAATTGTGGGTATCTTCATTTTTCGACCACTGAAAAGTTACAGAGTTGGAAGGAAGGTCCTTTCTATCCACCATGCATGGGGCTTTTAGCTTCCTAAATAATGATGCCATCCGCACATTATAGATGCGTGGAAGTCTCGCACTGTTCGATTTAATTGATTGTTTCTGCCACGTACATGTAAGTTGGGGAATGGCTTACCACCTTCGGGTTTTCGTCCGAAGTATAATTTGAATTGCTGACCATTTGACTATCAGGTGGCTCTTACCAAAGTTTTTACACATAATATATAAAATTTGGCCCGTAGGTTGTTTGCCACTTATTCTATAATAAAAAAAAACATAAGTTTAGAAAAGTTCGACCTCATTGGATGGCTAGAAATTAAATTTCAATGACACACCTAGGCCCCAATTCTAAAAGAAATTGTTTTTAAATTGTAATTGTTTCAATTTTATTTTGTAAATAATTGCCTCAAAATTTACAATTTTTATTTTTTTTTATATACTAAGTTATAATAATTATTAGGTGGTGGTATTTTTCTACTATATTTTTTTTTACTAAAACTGTCAGTTTCGAGGCAATTATTCAAAAAATAAAAAGAAACAATTACAATTTAAAAACAATTTCTTTAGTAGAATCGGGGCCATGATACATTGTTTTTTGTAAAAAAAAAACACGTGGCAAAAACAGTGTAAGTAATTATTAATTAAAAAAAAATACTAGAAAAATTCCACCACCACCATTTATTATAACTTAGTATACAAAAAAATTAAAAACTCAATTTTGAGGCAATTATTTATAAAATAAAATTAAAACAATTACAATATAAAAACAATTTCTTTAGTAGAATCAGGGCTCTGATACATTGTTTTTTGTGTAAGTAAATATTGCCGCATTTCATTAGATGACGACGGCCTGTCTGCTATTTCTGGTATAAAACGCAAACTGTCATACCTACACATAAAATTCCGAAGAAGACATCAACTTTTTGCCATCAGCAATAAAAGTAAAACTCATTCATAGAGGAAAGATTAATAGTCGTAGAGCAAACTGACTTCTTTTTATTATTAAAGAGAAACTTTTAGAAAACTTTATGGTGTGGAAATAACAATTTGCAGTTTTGGTGATGTTCCAGGGTTTGTATTGTGCGATATAGAGGGCGTGACTGCTGCCCGGATCGACGAAAAAATGCATTGAAAAATATTGTGAACGCACTATCCAAATATTGACTTGGGCGAAATATCTTTATTTATTGGCTGGTCGGTGATTTTTTTACTTGATTTCAAATGTAAAGTTTGTGATGAACTCGATAGAGTGACGATATACGTAATGCAGCTAGTAGTGATTTTATATTAATTATTTTAAAAAGGTCATCAATTATTATTTCATAAAGTCCTAAACAGATGTTCCTATGATAGTTTTTTTTAACACCACGTGGACGAAGTTGCGGGTCTGTAAAATTAAACACATTTAACAAATTGGCTTTAGGTATAACAAATCATCATCAGACAGAAGACATCCACTGCTGAACATAGGGAGAGCCCTTAGAACTCTACACTGATCGGCAGCCTGCCATCTGCATCCACTGGATATCACGATGTCGTCAGTTCTACAAGTGGGAGGCCCATATACCTACGTTCATCGAGGCATATACGCTGCATCTTCTGGTTCGTGGTCTCCGCTCAATAACCTTTCTTCCCCATCGCTTATCGATTCTTCGAGTGATGTGCAAATTTTAATAGCTATGTCGGTGACTCTGGTTCTACGACAAATATCCTCGTTCCGGATTATATCGCGCAAAGAAACTCTAAGGCTTCTCCATTGCCCGCTGTGCAACTCTGAGTTTTTCAAAAGGCCAGCAGTTGAGGACCACGTTTCAGTTCCATATGTCATCACTGGCAATACACAATGGACCCTTGACTTTGAGCACTGAAGCGGCATGCATGCAGCGTTTTCCTGCGGTCTCTTTTAAGTCGTCTGTCCATCGTGTGGGTGGACGTCCTACCGCCTACGCTGCTCTTGCCGGTCCGTGGTCTCTATTCGAGTACTTTTAGGCCCCATCGGCCATCTGTTCTGAATGCTATGTGCCCAGCCCACTGCCACTTCAACATACCAATCCGGTGGGCTATGTCGGTAACTAACTTTTTTGCTAAAGTTACCGAGCTTTGGGGTATAAATCGGAAAATATCGATCCTAGGAAAAAAATTATGAGAACTAAAATTGTAGGAAATTTAATTCTAAACAACATTTATCGGAACCTTTTTTCGTATGAAATTAATAATAAACGAGTTATTTAATTAACAACGTATCCAAAAAAGGGGGATAATAGATCGATGGGGGAGGCCTATATACAGCAGTGGACGTCCTATGGCTGAAATAATGATGATGATCATCTGTAAGAAAAAATAATTAAACAAAAATCTTAAACCATATTAAAAGAATACATTATATTAATTCACAATTAGACCAGGGTCGAAGCCTTCAAAAATGGTAAAAAGTGAAAAAAAATAGTAGTAGGATGAAACCTATTAGAAAAGGAGGGGAATGTGATAAAAATGAAAGGAAAAATAAATTACGGGCGATCTGAGTTCGGGAAGTGGGAGGGGGTGAGTTTTTAAGGGTAAAAAATGGTTTATCTTGATTTCCGGTAAAACTACAAGTCCTATGAAAAAAAGTTAAATGGCAAAGTTGTAGGTAATAAAAAGATCTACAACTTTTGATTTTACAATTTTTTTACATAACCTCAAAATTTATGTGAAAAATTCAAATAACCAAGTTTTTGGTTTTTTAATTTTATTTTTTTTTAAATGTTTTTTTTTTTCTACGAAATTTGGTGAAAACTTACCTTTTTATGTCCCAAATACACTGTAATTTATTTGATTTAAAATATTTATTTTTTCACCTTATTTTACCTTAATATCAAAAAAAACACCCTAATTTTCAATCGAAAATTCTGGTCTAAATAACAATACCAGAAAATAAACTTTTACAACTAAACAGCTAACGCCATCTAATAGATGACAACCGAACTTCGTAGTTAAGCGCCATCTACCATTTAGCTTCCTAAACGGTAAGCTTTTGAGCTTACTGGAGTTAATTTTCTTGAACTTACATCGTACTACACTTTTTTTACTGCAAGAGCTTTGTGTTCGTATAAATAGTTTGTACAAAATTTGATAGATGGCGTTGCTTACCATAAATGAAGTATCTTTTGGATGCTGTTAGACGTTCGATTATAAAAAGGAGGATTTAAGACGCCAAACCATACTATTACCTATTTTTTCACATTTGAATAGTTTAAAAAAACTACACGACACATAATTATTAATAATTCTACGAGCACAAATACGATTACATTAATTAGTAGGTACAAGCTACGAGTAAATAACTATAGGTACAGTAGGAGGTATTGTCGAGATATTTCCAAAACAAAAACCAATGCTATTTACTCTATTTAGCCAACTGTGGCATCAAAAAATTTACCTACCTATCTCATACACATATTACCTACCTACATAAGTTTAGAAGCTGTTTAAACAAGTATAAGGCCAGTATAAGGCACATCGATTATTTTCATCCTCGTACACAAAAGAATAATAACCATTACAATACGTTATTATAGTTTAAAGGTCTCTGCACACTACATCGGCCCATACTATAACCATAGGTACCATAATCAAACTGTATCGGCACTCGACACATGCAATTTTTATTTTATTTTGGGGGCTATTTATGTAGGTAGGTGGGTATCCACATAATATTATTAATTTGGTAATTTGTAACTATCAAATGAAAGAGAGTAGGACACGATAAAGTGAGTCTCATCACACTAAATTCAATATGGCCGCCACTCTAAGATTACATTTTCTTTGCTAAAACTAAAACCTTGTTTAAAAAATGTTTGATGTTGTGGACATACTGGTTTCCTCATGATGTTTTCCTACGCCGTTTTTGAGTGATGGCATCGAAACTGCACAGCTCTATCTCTTCTCTATCTTCTCTTCTCTATATCCTCTACATAGTATAAATTGAAGTCGCTTTCCGCGTCTGTCTGTATGTCTGTATGGCCGCTAACTCCTCCTAAACCATGCAACGGATTTTGATGCGGTTTTCATCATCTGTTAGATACATTTTCACGGAAGGTTTATATAACTAGCGACCCGCCCCGGCTTCGCACGTAAATTACACCCGTGCGAAGCCGGGCGGGCGGATCGCTAGTTGATACTAAATAAGTCATTGGTGCAGGGCCGAGGATCGAACCGGGTGCCGCGCCGCGCATGTCATCGACTAGATGGACCGTCGTCATCTACCGGAACCGGAAGACGCCGCGTAGATTTCAAAGGATTCCAAGTGATGCCAAGTTTGTATATAAATATTTATATATTTTAACCAGCTTACATAAATTAACATACCTACATATCGGTATGTTAATATAATTATAAGCCATAATTAAGCCTATTCATTTTTGTCCTCCTATCAGTATACCAAAATTCTACACTAACTATATGAGATATACTTATACTTATAGACGTAATTCTTCGACGAATATAAAATGAATGGACGGGCCCAGATTAAGCGCATTTTTGAAGATCACAAAATCAGCACCGGAACTCACTTGATTTCAGTCGGTCTCTAGCCGTGGGAAGTGCGACACGCGTCTACTGTTACATGATAACAAAACATCTGACAAAACTAAGCCTTCGTGTGTTTCAAAAAAGCTTCTATTTTTTGTAACAAATGTACTGCACATGGTTATAATTAGATGTTGAAGTATATATCCGACGGTTTTGACTCGTTTTTACTTAGCAAGTTCAATGTTTACGGCCCGTCTACTCATTTTATTTTGGTCGAAGGACGTAATTCATATGTTGAGAGTGAGCAAGAACTTTAACACCATCGATAAAGCGCTTAGGGTTGAATCTATTCTGCATGAGCGTTGTATGTAATTTATATTTTTTCGACAATCGCATATTCTGTAACTGCGTAATGGCAAATGGTCACTAAAAACGTTACTTTTCCAATTTTTATCCGCAAGAACCTATAATTAGCTCCTAGATATGTTTTAAGGCCTTCCTTTAAAAAAAATGTACAATGCTGTCAAAGTCATGAAGGTCTTTAAAGATTTATTTCGATCGAGATAGTGGCTTGACTCGGGCGGCCACAACTGCTCGCTTCAGCAGCACAAAAACCCGGTGTCACTCCACATAGCACCCCACAAATTGACTCCGTAGGTACGTCAGCATAGTACGACCCAGTGTACTTGGTAGAGTGTAATAAGTACCAATTTAGGTAATAATAAATACAAGTCTTTGCGGTTGTGACGTCGAATTCTAGATAGCATGGCGCACAATAAACAAAATGCTGAAAGTTATTATTTAGGTATACCATTATATTAATTACATTAATTATAATAGGTAGTCACAAAAGCTGGAAATCCCAACATTTATTGTACCTAACAAGTTGACACGTAAAATGAATCACTATTACAATAAGGAGGAATAACGTGTCAACGTCAGGCCTTTTAGGGAAATCAGTGAATCATCATTTTAATTCATTGTGTGTCGACTAAAGGAGTTATATTGAGTTTCGAAAACATAACTACCTATTTATCTATTTCATTTTTAGGGTTCCGTACCCAAAGGGTAAAAGTAGGACCTTATTACTGAGACTACGCTGTCTGTCCATCTGTCCGCCTCCATCCATCCATCGTCCATCTCTGTCCTACCTTTTAACGGCTGTATCGTTCGAACCGTAATAGATAGCCATGCATACTAGAATTTTTTACAGATTATGTAATGATACAGATTATGTAATGATACGAATTAACTAAGAAATAATAATAAAGTCAAAAAGTAATAAACCGGCCAAGTGCGAGTCTGAATCGCGCGCTGAGGGTTCCGTACCACCACAAAATACACAACCGCTAGTGACGCTCGGTATAACTTGGTAATGAACAGAACACTGTTTGCACTTGGCCATTATTTATTATTTGTTGTTATACTTTAGTGTAGTGTGTACTATAATCATACCAAGTTTCATTCCATTCCATTCAATGCCATTCCATTCAATTCAATTTCATGGAGTTCTCTTGGTTCCATTATCAGATCAGTTTGATGGTGTCAAATTATTGTATTATCAATTTAATTATATTCTTGCAAAATTCAAAAATGGGGTGTTGCGGTGTTCATTTTTCACTATATTTAAAGAGTTCATAGCTACGAATATCTATCTATCTATACCTAACTTCTACAATTAGCGTTTTATTAATAAGAGGGGTGATGTTTATTTGTTTTTCAAAACAAAATAAAAGAAACGAAATCGAATCTTACCACTGGTTTTACATTACAGCTGTGTGGGACACCCGTGCGGGTCGCCCGTACTACGGGAGACGGGATCTACGCGGAGGCATGATCAAAGAAAACCAGGTCTTCTACTCTGGCAGTTGTCCCAGAATTACGTCACTATCCAGTTGCCACTTTATCCAATCAGCTGTTAAGTTGTGTATCGTCATCTCTTTCGAACCTGTTGTAAATTGACATCATGACATTGCGGGACGCCCACGTGGATTTTTTTTTCGGATTGCTATACCTGGCGGAGTATATTATTATACCATGCGCGGAGGCAAGTCCCGTATACGGAACAATCCGCGTCGCTGTGAAAAGATGTTTTAGCGCCATGAGGCAATCACGTACGTATGTCTACTCCGAAAGCCCATACGGGCGAACCGCACGGGTCTTTCGCACAGCTGTGAAAGTGTCTAGCAACCGACTGAATTGTTTTTGATAAAATGTAGGTAGTATACAGATAATTACTTGTCACCTTGATTCAAAACCGCGATACGTGGTGTTTGAATAATAAACTCCGGCCAAGTACAAGTCGAACTTGCGCACGAAGGATTCCGCACCCGTTTCACACAAAAAAAATAACATTTCTTTCATTTAGTTTGGGATTTTTAGCACGCGCTCGACTTGCCTGTGCTTACTATTTTTTGTCTTATTCTAGAGTGTGCCAATTATTTTAGAATCATGTCAAGTTTGACGTTTGTGCGTATTACCATTACTTACCGCATTTTTACACTAGAGCAAAAACTAAAATAAGGTTAATAATTATTTTTTTTGAATTACCCTTTCTTTATTTTAATTGGATTTCTTAGTTAATCTATCGTGACTATTAAGTATAATGAACATTTTCAACTGGCTATTTATTGCGGTTTAAAAGATACAGCCGTTAAAAGGTAGGAAACTAGGAAAGATAGACAGCGTATATAGGCTTAGTAATATGGTTCAGTTGACACCCTTCGGGCACGGAACCCTAAAAAAGCGTTCCTCGCCACTTGCTCGTCATTCGGAAAATTAACAAGGTTGGGTTGTGGTTATTGGTCCGCACAATAGCAAATAGCACCTACTTAGGCCCCATTCACATTACATACGCTAGCTGCGTATGTAATGTGAATGGGGCGTTGATACGTTCTTCTCACTGAGTTTATATAATTCTATCTTTTGTTTCAATCACGCTTAAAACCTTATTTGTGGTCGTAAATCGTTTAGTCTCTTATTTTTTTTCATCTGTGAGGATTTTGGCGTCGCGCTATTGTACATTTGGCAAATAAACTATTATCATCAAGTTTGATGATATGTAGTCAAACAAGTCACAGTCAGAGTCAAGATAAGTAAGTCACGGTCGTCAAAGTCATGCCCTAGTAAAGTGGTAGTGACTTTAAAAGAGGCTTCTAATTGGAGCTTTGGAAACAACACGAAAATTCATGTATCACCGCGTTATATCACTTGCCACACTCGAGCATTTCCACGAACACTTCATATATAATAATGCATATTATAACGCATTAACTCTCGAAAATACACAAGATTAGGAAAATAATACAATGAGATGAGACGACATTTTTTTTCACGTTGGCGCCAAATACTCGTTTTGTCTCTTTTTTGTGGTAAGTATGTATGTACCTATTATGGCAATTTTGTGTTTGCTTTTGTGAAATCTTTAGTGCTATTGAGATAAGGTCAAGTATTGAACAAACTCAAATCAGATTTCACGTGGAACGCATGAAGGTGCGTTTGTATTGTGAACGATTCACTTATATGCATAGCGCGCACCGAGTTTTGGATCAGGCATTTTTTTTGGCACGATTGTTACTCTATAATGTATTGTATCTCGGTGACAATTGTGCAAATACCTAAATTTATATTTGTCAAAGGACCTATCAGATAAGTTTGTGCTTATTTTGTGCCTACCAATACTGTAGCAGTTATAAATTGTCTTGACTGTACATTTCGATTAATAAAGGAAAATCGCAGCTCCTCGCGGTTTCTTTCACCCGCTATTCTACAGAAACCATAAAACTTTCCGAGTTTTTACTGAGTGTCTTCAAGTCATGAGTAAATTGGTTTCTTCTGGGTAAGCATGCACCATTGTAGACCGCATCATTGCTTAACATCAGGCCAGTTGGCGGTCAAACGAAAACCTATACTTAATAAAAATAAAATGTGTCAATCCAGGGTATAAGCTACCTCCAAACCAAATTTCATATAGGTAATATTCATCATTATTACCTTATCATGTTCCCACTGGGACTGGGATACAGGCCTTCTCTCAGAGAGAGACAATGGACCCTAATCCACAATGCTGGCCCAGTGCATGTTGGTGAAATATGTCTTATATCTTTGAGCTTTTGAGGTTCTTGAATATAACGGTTTACTCACGATGTTATCCTTCGCCGTTTTGGCGATTCAAATTCAAATTATTTATTGAGAATAAAAACGGACAATTCCACTAACATTTATCACACATAGTTAAACTAAAATAGATTTCCTAGTAAAAATAGGAATAATATTATAAAATTACTAATAATATATTTTTTTTTTTTTTTTTTTTTATTTATTTATGACATAATATTACATATATTACATGTAATATTATAATATAATAAATACAACAAATTGCTGTGTTCTCTTTGAATTGCTGTAAAAATATGCCAACATAAAATTAGTATGTCATACAAATTGTGATTATAGTCATCGGATTTTTTGCCCCTGTCCACGGAACACTATTACTCCTAGCCCCTGTACCATTGATCAGTAAAATTTTCACAATAAGTCAAAAAAAGCTTTCGTTACAGTATTCCAACTGTCACAAATAATATCACAATCAGTGTTGGTAGCAAGGAGTGCATTGAAGTGGCGGCGGGCGCGAATCAGCGGAGACATGGAGCGCGCCACGGTGCGGCTGTGAAACACGTGGAAAAACTTGGGCAATTTTCCACGCCGGAAACCCGGGTTTATCTGGCACAAACAAAGTGCACAATAAATTGTGCAGATGCAAGGAGTCAACCGATCCTCTGAGCACCTTGCAGCAAGTAGCAAGCTGATCCGACATCCTTCTTACTTCTATTGAGTTGTAGCCGAGCTGGCCGAGCAAGAATTTAGTTGGGTACATGAATGGGTACCTAATAACCGTGAAGCTTCTTATACAGCGATTTTAAAAATGGCATCAAAACTGCACATACCTAATTAATTAACGAAGATATTAAATACATTGGGTGCAGGCAGGGGCAAGGATCGAACCGGATGCAGTCAGATTGTAAAGCGCACGTGCTACCGGTCGGCCACGATCGATCAACTTAAGTTAAAAAAACTAACAAAATTAGTCACAATTCATGGTATATTTCACTCTTTATATCACTGCAGTTTCCAGTCATCTTCTTAGCGTAGCTTCAGTATAGTATACATAATATCAGCTAGTCTAGCGCTGGAATACGTCATTGTGACGCTGTTGTCACCCCATTTCCCGTACAATCCCGCGTAAAGGTTCGCGTACTATACCTATTACCATTTATGACGCAAATATGTCTGGTCAACTAATAAAATTATTATTGAGTAGGCATTGTGGCTAGTAAACTGTACCTAATTCCATTTCAATCAGATTCAACAACTCGCCGGTAATTTCTTGGTGTTACTGTTATTTTTGGGTATATAGCATCATCGAAATATACCAGGGAAACAGAACATGCAGGCGGGCAGGGTTTTAGGTTCTGTTTAACCTAAAAAAATATCGGCGATCCACTTACTATCAGATCAGCCGCCTTTCTGTTAGCTATCTGTTAAACAAAAAAAATATGTAGGTTCAACTGGGTTAAAGTTTTGTTTATGTTGTGTCTTATGAAAACGTCTCAAATGAATCATAAAAATGTACGATAAGCTAAAACTAAAATTGCCTTGTTTCCAAAAAATACAATTTATTATATATTACAGTTGCTATCAAATTTAGAGGTGCCTGATGTAAATAATAAGATGGACAAAAAAGTTGACCTGCAAACCATTCGATCGATTCTTTTGTAAGTCCAAATTTTTTAATCGACCACAAGTAGCAGTTCGAATAGTTACTAATTGATCCGAGGGTACCCTGCGGTCGGTTCCTTGCGCCCGGTGCCCGCAAAAATCGACGGTTACGGGGTGCGGGATGGTTGCGGGTTGCGGTTGTCGAATGACACGCTACTTGTACAATTACGTCACGTGGTTTCTTTTTGTCGTCTAGGATAATGAATGAGGTTAGCATTGGGTCAGGTCGGTTTGTAGTAATTATTTATTAGGTACAATTACTTGCTTGGATTTTTATTTGATAAATAGATGGTTAACCGCAACCTTTTTGCTGTCCCACCTACCAATGCGTCTTAATCTACGGATACGTAAATGTATATCATGACGCTGTTTTAATCAATTATCACAGGTGTTAAAATATGATGATCCGTGTTATTTAATACAGAATTACGAAGCAGATAGATAGCCCGTTGGTTCAGTTGGTAGTGAACCTACCTTCTAAGCTTGGGGGTGTGGGTTCAATTCCCACCTAGGACAAACATTTCTGTGATGAACATTTGTGTTTGTTCTATATATGGTTGTTAATATGTATCTATTTAAGTATGTATTTAAAAACTATATATGTATGTATATCAATCTCTGGCAGCCATATCCCAAGCTTTGCTTAGTTTGGGGTGAGATGACCGTGTGTGAAAAAATGTCCCGAATATTTATTTATTTATTTATAATGATGAGTGCAATGATCTTAGAGATCCTAGAGAGGCTTAGAACCACCGTTCCGTGAAACTCTGTACCTGTACCTACTTATAACTTTTGCTGGCAAAAAAGCTAGCGGACTGCCTGATGGTAAGAGATCACAGTCGCTGGATACCTGAAACACCAAGGGCATCACAGATACGCTGCCAAAGCTTAAATACTCTATTAAAAGCCCTTTTGAAGAGCTCCATGTTATAGTTACTCGAAAATGCCGCAAGATGAGAGCTCATTCCACAAATTGTAGATGTGTGGTTATTGGTTTCTTCTAGGCAAGCGTGCTCCATCGTAGGCCGCATCATCGCTTAACATCAGGCGAGTTGGCGGCCAAGCGCAAGCCTATTTTTTTTTTTTTTATCGCAGAATACGCACATTGTGCGATTTCCACAGATCTATGATATTTTATTAATTTATGTATTGATTTAACGTACATATATATACGTACGTATAAAATTATGTGGATGATTATTGCTTTAATGTCTCACTGTATTTGTATGGGTCACAATTTATTCTGTGTTGTTTTTTATTGGATAATATAGATAAGTTTGCGTTCGATCACCACCTTGCTTGATGTTAAGTGATTATGCGGACTACGATGTAGCACGTTTTCTTTCCCTGGACCCGGCACCGTCCTATTAGTACACGGTGAACGTACTGCGATCCCCAAGCCACCTGCCAAACGTGGGGATTATGCCAACACCTCTCTCTAAGAGTGAGGCATGTGTTCAGCAGTGGACGGCTGCTGATTGATGATGATGATACCCATTTTTTATCATCATCATCGTCATCAGCAGCCAGAAGACGTCCACTGCTGAACGACAGCCTGCCTTTTGCATCCACTGGATGCCAGCGACTTTTACTATGTCGTCGGTCCATCTAGTGGGAGGCCTACCTACGCTGCGTCTTCCGATTCGTGATCTCCACTCAAGGACCTTTCTTCCCCATCGGTTATCTGTTCTTCGAGCGATGTGGCCTGCCCATTGCCACTTCAACTTGCAAATTTTAACAGCTATGTCGGTGTATCTGGTTCTGGAATATCCACGTTGTGGATTCTATCGCGCAAAGAAACTCCATTCTCCATTGCCCGCTGTGTGACTCTGTCCATTTTTATAACCCTGTGTAATAGTGCTAACAGACGCTCGAACGCGGCTGACGGACCGCCGTCCAACCAACGGGAGAGAAAGAGTGAGAATTTCATAATTCTCTTTCTCTCCCATTGGTCAGACGGCGGTTGAGGTCAGCCGCGTTCTAGCGTCTGTTAGCACTATAATACAACACAACAACAATTCTTCCCAGATTTCCGTATCGGACGTAGAGCAACAAGTGCTATGAGCGCGGCAGGCGAGAGTTTACGGCGCGGTACGGCTGCGGTGCGGTGCGGAGCGGAGCGGTGCGGAGCGGCGCGACGCTGCATTTTTCCGGGCGCGGGAATGCGTCTTCGCGACAGTAGGCGGGACGCCCCGCCCAGTCGAGCACACGCCCATCGCCGCTTCTTGAGATAAACAGCTCACTTCACTACTTTACATTTACCTACGGTTGCACCAAACCATACTTACCATTTATGCAACAAATAAAATACTATTTAAATCGAATGAACTGTAATTCATAAGCTCAAATAAATATCAAATAACATTTATTATTTCGGTGGCAATCAAACCTCATTAGCAACACTAATTTGGAGAGACATTGACCACTACTGTCAAACAATATCACATTATGTAATATGTAAATTACTTCTGCGGTTGAATGATAACGTACCTACTGACTTTTAAATTTATCTGCATTTATTCATAAACTAGAAAAGTCGTTAAAAAAATACCTAGAATATATCATTGATTCTTTATTCAAACGCTTTTTTTGTCATTTGCCGCAAACTCTAGCGCACCAAAAAAAATGGGCTACAAAACGAAAAACGTCATAATATTTTCTTTTCAACAATGGAGCTAAACAAAAATGTTTGATGACACAAAACTTGCGTGCATCTCGCTCGCACCACTAGAGTGAAACAAGCGGGAGAGCGGGAGCGGAGCCCCGCGCATTTTCCCGACAAATGAAGCATGGCCAAACCGCAGATTGACCGCAGAGAATGGAGGCAGCGAGTGACAGAATGGCGGCGGCTCAGTAGTAAAGAGTCGCGCGAGCAGCGAGCACGTAAGCAGAGCGCTGAGTCACCGCCGCGAACCTGCTGACCGACTATCGCCTACCGCGGGGCATTACGCTACAAACACACGCGGCACGAGAAAAAACGCTTTGCATAATCACACCGGCTTCGTCATCGACTGACGCGCGGGAAAACATCTTATTTAATTAAACTCAGCTGATGTTGACACACTGTTCGCGCCTCCGGACCTACGCTCGTTCTTTATAAATCCTCCGGAACTTTAAATGATCGCGAAAAATTAAACGACCTAGACTGGAGCGGTCGTGACTCATCTAAAATGACGAAAGTGAAGTTGAAGAAATCATCGAGATCCGCTCTAACTTTAAACTGAGTTAGAACTCTACAAGTGAAGTTTGAAATAAGGAAAAAGTTTATTTAATACTAACGTTTGTGACATTCAGGGCCAATGTGATATATTGTGTTCGATTACATATTTGTTTGTTTACTAACTTTGTAAAAAAACACAGATAAAACTATTAATCAAGTGAGACTGATTTATAGTCCAAAGATTGCCTAATCAGTAGTAAATTATCGCGTTATCGTAAATATTAAGGTTCAGTAAACCCCAGTATTAATTCAGCAAACAGCTATCGATAAGTATTGGAGGTGTGCCAGCAACACCTTTGTGAAGGATAGTAATCTCGTCCCAAAACAAGAATCCACTTGACCTTGACACGAGCGCGAGCGACAATTCTAACTAGTGACGTGTCGATTGAAGGCTTAGTGTGACGGGTCAGAGGAGTGGTGAGGTCGCAGCCGTCGTGTGATGGTGTGAAGGATGCATTTGCCTTACGAGTCCCGGGGCCGACGCCGACGGGAGATGGCCGAGTTGGAGCCGTGGTGGCAGCAGACCTTGATCGAGGAAACCTTGCAGGAGTTCGGACCGGATCTTGGTAAATACTTACATTTATGCGTTACATTTTAGAAATCTTCCATTTATCATATATACAGTTGACAGAGTGACTAACATTAAACTTGGAAACTAAACATAATTAATGTTTAAACTTGTTCGGAAACGTTTGCTAATATTTGAATATATCTACTTAAAATCATTTGAATAGTTTTGTTTACAACTTGAAGTAAGTAGGCATAATTCGGAATTCGCGGCAATATTTAGCACCTATTAAAAACAATGCCAGTGTGTAAATGATTTACTATAGACTAGATTTTTCCTTCATTCTTCTCAATACTTTATTTAATACGCTAACTCTTCAATGCCTGTTCCTTTAATTAACGCTAACAAAAAACTGCAGCCGTAATGGCGCTTCAAATACACACGAGTACTTGAGATTACATAACAAACCCACAAGAGTCAAGATGATATAACACCTGTCAAAATTCGGTCCTAGAGATAAGGAAAATGAAACCGCAGCGGAAACTCTCCTAATAAAAGACTTCAACGCGTACGTAGAGAAAGTCACTGTGCAGTTTATTTTAAATACTTATATCTGAAAGTTATCAACTAAGGCTTAAATGTATCTAGAAGATGTTTATAAAGATTCAGGCAAAGTTATACGGTATACAGAAGATTTTTTCAACACAATTTTTTCTTTGATATTTGCCGAAATAAAATAAACGTGGAAACAAAAGTAGATAAATATATAAACAATTACACAAAATGCATCCATCAAAAGCCTCGCGGTGCCATGAGGATAGCATATAGTGGACAACACGCTTTGCCTATTCGCCTTAAATACTGACTTATCGAGCACACGTTTTATGACTTTGACATTTTCAAAGGAGCACAAGTTTAATTTATTATTAAAAATTTTTTTTACTCTATAGTATTAAGTACATAACTTTGATTACCATTTTTATATGACATTTTATTAATTAAAAACTATTTTTTTATTAATAAGTGTTTAATCTGTATTTGACATGTATCTTTCTGATATTAATAAAATAACTATGAATTATTTAAAACACCAGAAATGGACATAAAATTTAATATTCTGGAGTGATCAACTTGCTTTTCTTGGCTTTTTTCTATCTCTACGTCGACTACGAAGTCGTTTTCCGCGTCTGTCTGTCTGTATGTCTGTATGGCCGCTAACTCCTCCTAAACCACGCAACGGATTTTGGTGCGGTTTCACCATCAGTTAGATACATTTTCAAGGAAGGTTTATATATATAACTAGCGACCCGCCCCGGCTTCGCACGTAAATTACACCCGTGCGAAGCCCGGCGGGCAGGCCGCTAGTAAAATATATAATTTACAAATATTATTATTACAGATAAATTACAGATAAATTATACTAAAGTAAATTGAACATGCTTATACAGAGATTATGTGCCCTCGATAGAATTATCTAACGGTCCTCACACTAGGCACAGCCTGTATCGTGAGGACCTGGATACGATTACAACGATTTACGAGTTCGCAATCTCAGCTGACTTAATTTTACAATTACTTTAAAAAAAAAAACATAGCTACTACTTAATTATGTAATAATAATAACTTGACGCTACTAAAAAAAAAAAAAAAACTAAATATATAGAATATGGCTAGATAATTTTAACAACAATAATTATTAGGACTCATGACAGTAATATGATATAAGTACATAGAGTTACTGGGAATCGAAATAAAAGCTATTATTGTTATTTACCGAAATAAAATTAACCTTGAAGCAAAAGTAGATCATGTACCTGATCTAAGAAGTAGATACAGATATACATAAAAATAGCAAAAACAAAAAAAGCATCAAAAACTCAGTCTTGATGCTTTTTTGTTTCTGGCTCAAATACTGGCGTGTTTCTGGCTCAACGCATAAGCATTGCCATTCAGCGTGGTAATGCCACCAGCATGCTGGATACGCTGCCAACTGGTAGTGGGCTTGAGCATTTGGATTGTCTTTAGACCTTCAACGGTCTATGGGCAGTCTAACTGTATTTGTAGCGTTAGTTTTAGCTTGTATTTTGTTTAGTTAATAAAGGCACTTGCCCGTTAAAAAAAACTCAGTGGCTTTAGGATAGCATAGTATTTGTGGTGGACAACATGCTTTGCTTATTTAAATCACCAGACATGGACATGAAATCAGCAAAAAACTGTATTATTAAAGTGTTAACACTTTCGCTAACCAGTGGAAAATACATGGGTTTTCCTTATTTTTGTTTGGTTTAAGTATACCTACTTCCTAGTGCAAAAAATTATACACGTGACTACTCTACCGAGTGTTTAGTTAGGTCCATGTTCACCAACATTATTTAACACGATGATTATTTATTCAACTGCTATTTTACTCATATAAGAACGACACGAAGAGTTGTCAAAACAGTTGGTCAAACATTTTAATCGCGTTGTTAAGTTTCAGTGAACTTTGCCAATAAAACCGGCCAAGTGCGAGTCGGGCTCACGCACTGGGGGTTCTGTACCACCACTTAACTTGTTAGCTACTATAGTATAAGAAAATAGTGAAAAAAGATAACATAATTATCATCAACGGCCAGGCGGTCACTCACAAAAGTACCGGTCGCGCCCGACGTTGCTTAAATTCGGTGATCGTTCGAGAACCGGTGGTGAACAGAAATATTTCACCGACTCGCACTTGGCCATTATTTATTATTAGTTGTTATATTTTAGAGCGTGTACTTATAATTATACCAAGTTTGACGCTTGTACGTATTACTGTTTTTACATTAGAGCTAATACAAAAATACGTTTGTTTAAAACCCCTCTTTCGTTATTACTTTGTTTTTTTAATTAAGGTTTAGTTAAAATTTAATTTTTTTACTGGCTATCTATTACGGTTCGAAAGATACAACCGTTAATAGGTAGGACAGACGGATGGACGGACAGACAGACAAACATCGTAGGCTTAGTAAAAGGGTTATTTTTTACCCTTTGGGTACGGAACCATTAAAAAGTTGTTTTATAATACAAGATAGATGTTTGTCCATATCACGCCCAATGCTAACCAAAGCCGTCTTCTTATCTCTCTCTTCATACATAGGGTTCCTAAAATTTAAAGTCATAATTTAGCAACTATACTTTAACCTTTTATTTTAGTTTATACCACAAAGTAAAATACCAAAAACTTGCTGTAGTAAAATGAATCCCACTTATGTTTCTAATATGTTTTATTGGCATAACATAATTCTAGAGTTACCACGATTGACCACACACGTAGTACTGAGGGCGTTCAATGTAACCTAATGAGGGCAGGGGTGTTAGAACTGTGATGTATATTTTCACATTAACATTAAAAGTTATCACAATTTACAGTATCATACTTCACACAGCACACTAACTGTATAATATATGTACGAAATAAATAAATATTATAACTGCGAAAGTATGTGTTAGTGTGTATGTATTTCTCCACTGTGTAACGGCTGAAGACATTTCAATGAAATTCGCTATGAACGTACAGAAGCAATTTTTTTTAATACACAAATTCTGTATGATAGCGGGTGAAACCGTAAGGCACAACAAGTAATACTATAAATGCAAAAGTAACTCGCATGTCTCTGTAGGTTTGTGATCATTTCACAACATGGCTGAGTTCATTTTGATACAATTTTGCTAGGAAGATAAGCATCATAAGAATACTTTTTAACCGACTTTGAAAAAGGAGGAAGGTTTTCAATTCGGCCCGTATGTTTTTTTATGTATTTCGTTATAACTAAATCACAGGAAAAGCCCGGAAATATTATAAATAAACAGTAAATTTCTCGCTAAAAGTTACAAATGCAATAATTACTAAACAGATTTTTAGAGCGTTTTTTCATGGTTATCAAGTTAGCCGTTTTGACCACAGCTCACCTGGTGTTTGTTTCTAGTAGTATATCTTTATATTGTGTCGCAGAAAGTGTGAAAAGTAGAGTTTTCTCCTCGGGGATAAAGGTGTCTTCTTCTTGGACGTGCTTGAATCCCGTCTAAACCCTATCGCTACGCTCTTATCCCTCGGATCCTTCATTACGCTTGGGATTCAATATGACGCTCGTGACATAAAACACTGCTTTATCCCCCTCGTTGAATAATCTAATATTTAATAAAATTACAATTATGTGTACATATTTATCTTTTAAACAAGACTGTGGAATGCAGTAGCGGTATAATTAAATTCAAATTATAACTGCAAATGATCATTTTCTTTAACTGATGTAACCACACTCATTATGGGACAAGTCCGTGGCAGGTTTTTATTATTTCACCATCCATTCATTTTACGTGTTAGTTTTAATTGCACAGATAATGTTCCGATGCTTTTGAGAAAATATTTATATTGATTTCAATTCTATTATAGTATTATACCTACCGAAAGGCAATATAATTATTACATTCATGGATAATGCACACAAACAAAGCATCCACCTAACATGCAGTTACATAATTTACATTACAATAAGTAACAAAGATGATCCAAAGAAACCCATACCCACAAAAAAATGTTCCGCAAGAAAGATCCGCCCGCAAACATCAAAGTTCAGTTTTGGCACCGCAACAAATTGGAGAACTGCGAGGATGATTCACAGGGCGGCTCGATCTATAGATCTATAGACCTTGTTTAATAAGGCCTTGATCATCTGTTTAGGAAACGGGGAAGACTCATCAGTGATCAGTGTTACTAAGGAACGTAAATTAAATTAATCAAACTTAAAATTTATCATGTCGGAAGCTGTCATGCGCGAAACCGAGTAAAAATTAAATGCAGCATTGGTTTTATTTAACTAACATTTCTAAGTAACGCTGTAAAACACTAATCAATATGTACTTACTCGTAATAATGGTTCAGAAATAATGATGTCGATTCTGACATACCATTTCCTAAACTTAAACTATATTTGACACCTCGAAAATTGTTGCCATCCGTTTATTAAGTACACATTGAAATGAAAAATTACACAGATAATTTTGGCGGCAACATGAAAAAAACATGTCGTCTCGTATTATTTTCCTAAGCGTGTGTATTTTCGAGTGTTAATGCGTAATAATGGTGGATTATTACTCAATTATGAAGTGTTCGTGAACGTGTTCGAATGTGGCAAGTGATATAACGCGGTGAAACATGTATTTTCGTGTTGTATCCAAAGCTCCATAGAAGCCTCTTGTAAAGTCTCTACCACTTTTCTAGGGCATGCCTTTAACTTGACCGTGACTTACTTTGCTTGACTCTGACTGTGCCTGTGCGACTTGTTAGATGGTATTTCATCAAACTTGTTAATAATGAAATATTTGACACTGGCAAATGCACAGGAGTGCAACGCCAAACTCCTCACAGAGGAAAGATAAAAATAATACACAGATAACTTTATTCCTGTCAAATCTAGTGAGGTCTAGTGAGTGCTACAACAAAATCGATGTCAATGGCATCAATTCTAATGTACTCTAAACTAAACTAACTTTGACAGTTCTAAAATTGTTGCCATCTTTCTTTCACATATTAAAATTAAGAGAGAAGCAGACAATTTTAGACCTGTCAGATTGGTTTAGTTTAGTGAGTGGTATGACAGAATCTACGCCAATGCCTTACTACGGAACATATAAATTTACATTCTACTTTTAGGTGGTGTCACAGAACATATTTTTTTTCATAAAGTTAATAGGAGTTCGGATAAAATTTTGTTTTGTACATTCTCAGTGTCCTGGTGACAGGTAGACGGTCAAATCCCGCGCCGTTAAATCGTGTAACCGCATCTTTAATTGCGGGCGGAATTTTGGATTTTGATCTTGGTTCGTTTTGTAATCGATTAAAACATTCTTAATTGTTGTAAAAAAAATGTATTGAATTTTTGTTCGATTTCTTTCTTTTATTGCGGGTTCTTTGCGCAGTCCATTCGTCGTTCCCGTGATAACTTTTTGTTGCTAAATCTGCTAAATATAATCTAATTTTGTCATATAACATCTCTAAAACCTTGTCTATTTACTCGTACACAGTGAAATGTCAATAATAAGAGTCGATTTCCGCTTAAAAACTGCTGCGCAGTTTGGCAGAGTAGGTAATGTAATTCTAACGTATGTTTTTTCACTAAGATGTACATATATATGACTAGGATAAACAAATAAAATAAAACCAGTCAAGTGCCAGTCGGGCTCGCACACTGGGGGTTCCGTACCACCACAAAATTCAAAAACGAAATTACCAGTTATAACTTGGTAATAAACAGAAACTTGTCATCGACTCGCATTTGGCCATTATTTATTATTTATTATTTATACTTTACAGTGTGTACTATAATAACGTATTGCATAAGGTTCTAAAACGCAGAAAAGCTAAAAAACGGCTCGGTTTATCGGTTTTATAATAGTTTTCTAACTATATAATACTTACCCAACTTACCTTATAAATATTAATAAAAAATACTTCATTACATTCTAGAGAACCTGTGAGTGTCAAATTTATTTACTTTTATTTACAATAATAAAAATAAATTTAACGTAATTACACTTCATAATCATTTATATTATAATCTGTTATATTCATCTACTAATGTATAGTCAAATAAACGTACTACATTACATATTATTAGAATTACTAAATAAATACTTATTTACTTATCTTTTAGTATATCGGTTGTCTTTTTTTTTGTAGACGTCACTTTAGGAATCAACATCTGATTAGTATAACGGGCTTAATCCATCTAAAACAGCATTTTTTGTCGACAGTAAGAACGGGCAGCCCAGACTACATGTGTTCGATATTGCCAACGCACTGGCGGTCCAACAAGACTCTACCCGGCGGGTTCAAAGTGGTAGCCCTAGGAGAGGTCCTCGACGGGACCCTGGTGACCGTTCGAGCGGGAAACGATGAGAACTGCTCCGCTGAGCTCAGGAACAACTCGGCGGTGATGAAGAATAGAGTTGCCAAGTTTAACGACTTGAGGTTCGTCGGAAGGAGTGGGAGAGGTGAGTTACTTTGCTATCGATACTTCTAGCGTGTAGAACTCTACTGCTTGGTAAAAAAAAAAAAACAGAAAACATCCCAGTCCATACCAAAGGAGTTAGGTATTTAGACAACCACCAGGCACCACCGCTTTTTCAGGCACCATCGCTCGAAGTACCGATAACCGATGGGGAAGAAAGTATCTTGAGAGGAGACCACGAACCGGAATACACAGTTCATTGTTAAGTTCAAAGAGAGAGACTTATGTTCAGCAGTGGACGTCTGGCTGGCTGATGGTAATGATTATATTATATGGGTATGCTTGTAGTAGATATTTTTTTGCTGTGGGTTTTAAAAAACATTAGGTACCTACAGTATTTTTCAATAATTTATATCCAGGTTGAAGTCCAGGTTGAATTTACAGGAAATGTAACTGAATTAGTTTAATATCCTGGAGTTTATATTTATCCTTTTTAATGGGTTTTAATAATGGTTATTTCCGTTTAATTATATCAATGAATTGTCCATTGTAATCAGTTTTTACCTTGACACACTATTATACCTACAACCATATGAATAATACCACTTTCCTTCAAACGTCGCCAACATCTTCTATATATATATTATATATAAAAAAGCGAAATTCATCTACTCACTCACTCATGAACACGAAATCTCGAAAACTACTTGGCCTACGAAGCTGAAATTTGACAGGTAGATTCCTTATGGGGTGCAGAGGTCCGCTAAGAAAGGATTTTACGAAAGGGCCGAATTAAAGATGCCAAAGGGGGGTTGAAAGTTTATATGAAAGTCTACGCGTACAAAGTCGCGGGAAACAGCTAGTATTACATATAGATAGCGCTAATAAGTGATACATTAGCGCGTGCAGAAAAATAATAATAGTGCGTGTGTACTACATAGTGTGTACTCTAGGAACCAGGTAGTTACAATCTGGGTGTTTTAAAATCACCAACGAATCGGTATCTTCTAGGCAAGCATGCTCCATCGTAAACCGCATCATCGCTCAACATCAGGCGAGTTGACGGTCAAACGCAAGTCTGTTAATAAATAAATAAAAAAGACATCGAAAACCTAGTTATAGAAATTATTTTTCTGCTTGGTCTAAGTGTTTTTTAGCTTTCCAAGCTGCAGTAGGTTAAAATAAATGCTAATTGTAACTTTTGATTGCTTTTGTAAGATATTCGAATATTGAAAATATAAAATAAAAAACGACGAAAAAAGGGGTTGTCTGTAAAGTCGGTTTACGGACGATAATGTTACGTGATAACGCTTAGGCCGATCATGCCTCTCTATCGCTTGTTCCCCGCTCTCTCTCTTGCACGCGCGAATCAGGCGGAACGTGACAATTTTTCGTGCGTGCATCTTGCGGTCATCGATTTATAAGACATCACGTTAAAAAACTTTAATATTCCTGGAAAATTTTCAGTTACTGTATGATACCGAATCCTATGGACAGGTCCAGATAGTCAGCTAATGCTGACTTCAGATGATGTAGTAGTAATCAGGTCATTACGCTTCGTTCTGCGTTCACAAATCACACCCCGGCGGCGTTGATTAGCCAATTATTGTCCTAGAGTACAGAGTTATGGTTAACTGGGCTTGCTGGGATTACAGGTGTGCTTACTTAGTAATACGGCAGATAATTGAATTCGAGTAGGTAGAAACTTTTTACATATTTATCAGTTGACTCCAGTAATGAAAGGTGTTAGAGACTAGCTTAAAATAGAACTATTCAAAAGCTAATACGCGTTGACAAATGTTTAAAAAACGTAATTTTGACATTTTTGCTCTGTTTTTGCTCTTTCATCAATTAAAAAAACAAAAGGCACAGAAACTACTCCTCGGCTTTTAGTAGGGAGATAGATTCTCGAGAAGTAAAACGGCAACAAAATGAAGTACCTACCAGGGGCCTTATGGACAACTGCTATAGCGGCACCTAATCCGCTCAGTTGGAAAATCACGCGACCGCAAACCGTATCTGGGCGCGATAAGGTTCACGTTCGCGTGATTTTCCAACTGAGCGGATTAGGAGCCGCAATAGCTGTTGTCCGTAAGGCCCCTGTACGTTATAATATAGGTGGGAAGCACGTTATTAATCACAATCGCACATTAAAAAAATTATGCCTAAAAGTAGGTACTTATTAGGTTAGTTTTGTGAATTTTAATACGATTTATTGGTATGATAAATCCATACTTTGATAAAAACAAACCCCTCTTACCACATTTATTATTATGTTGTTTGCTTTATGCTTTATCGCTAAGAATAATCGAAGTGAATGAAAGAGTCGCTAAAGAGTGGAAGTTACTTCCTTACAAGTAATTCTTGTACCACCACCAACCAAGTAATTCTACCATAATTATTATCTAGTTTTTTTTTTCTGAGCAAATAGATCAGAACGAGAGGGGAAAAGCATTTTATAAATAGAGCTAAGCCTACTCCGACAAAAGCTGGCTTCGTCAAAAATGATTACGAACAAAAAAATTGGGGTTTTGATTCGCTATAATCACTTGTTAACATATCGTAGTAGCAACGCACTTTTTGCTTAAACACTTGACCTCCATCGAGCACTCGTAACAACAAGTGCCATTTCTCGAAAAGGTCGGGGAAAAACATGAACGCGCAAAAAAATCTAAAAGTCCTAGTTAAATACGTCACAAAAAAGTGGGAAAATATGTAGGATCAGTGACGAATCAAGATTTCGATAACGGTGACGGAGCTTCGAGGCTAGATCATGAACCGGTTTCCCTTGTTTTCGTAATAATGTTTTATGTATATACCTACCGCGTTCTTGGTTTTCATTGAATATTCATACAGCGGTTATTGTGGCACCTTATTGTTTTTACCTGACTGCGCAAAAAGGAGGGTTATTTTATTTATATTACACGGGAATTACTCACGTAAGATTAATCCGGAGAGCCGGTGAGTAATTCCCGTGTAATATAAATAAAATGTGTGAAAACCACGTCAGTTTCAATAAGGAGGGTTATGTTTTTCGAGTGTATGTATGTAAGATGGTTTCTTCTTTGGCACACCCTACAGCCTAAACGGCTTAAAAGGTTTCGACATGCGAGTCATTTGAATCGTTTTAACAGTGGGAGTGACATATGGTACCAGAATTCAAATTGACGTTCGCGAAAAAATTAAGCAAAAATTGTAAGTAAACTTTGCCAATTACGTCAATATTACCATCATTATGTAAAACTCACTCAGCGGATTTCAAAAATTATGTATCACTACTATGAAAATAATCATTATATAGCGAGATACAGCGGTATGAAAAAGCCCTGTACCTACTACCACATATACATATATGTATAGATAGGTACGCAGCGCGCCGCTGTTAGTTTTCAGTTACCTACTATTTATACAATGCAGTCGGGTTATACTTTTTAAGTTACTTGTTATTGTTGGTACATTGTGACGTTTTGGGACGATGTGACGCTCCCATTGGAAAAGTTCTTCCATTCAAACAGTTTGTCCTTATTTGTACCGATGAGTTCGATGTATCTACTTCCAAAAGTAGTATTTAGCGTCACTGTAATTTGGCCAGGAAGGAAGGAAGTATGCTGTGGAATTACCCATCAGGGCGTTTTATTCTATCAAAACATTCATTATTTTAAACTATCACGGTTGTTCACTACAGTTATAAGATTGAGAATGGAGCTCTCGATTTTTCGGCGCAGTTACATGCACTATGGTCACGGGAAGACTGACGAAAAAATAAAATAAAATTATAAAAACCTGTATCACGTAATAACCTCCCTTTACCCTAAAAACACCTTAGATCATCTCTTCCATTTTGTAATAATTTTCCAGCTAATTCCGCCTAATTTCCTTACGATTTTTTCTATCCGTCACTGAACTGAAATAAATTGATAAAAAATAAAAATAAAACTAAGCGATCACGCGATTAAGGCCCGTTCCATCAGAGTCCCCTTCATAAACAAAATAATCGTTTGCGGTGAGGAAACGCGCATTTTCTAAATCACGAATGTGAAAATGCATTTTGCCACTCCGTTACGCTGCCGCGTCGGAGTTGCTAAGTGATCATTTGTTAGCTGATTGAAAACTGAATGGAACATTCTAAAAATAGTTATTGTTAAACACCTCTACTATATAGATAAGTAGGTCTAGGTAGGTAGTTATGGTGACTAATTATTTCAGTTTACAATACTAAAAATACGCATATATGAGTTGTTAAAACATCAAAAGAACCTTTACTCGAGGAGCTTACTAGCGGTCATTGAAAAGTTTCACTATCTACTTCCTGGTAGGTACCGTTATCAACCAGTTCAATGGTACCAATTTATTGTATTGTCATGCACCTGGATTACATTAACTTACTTTTTTTTAAATGAATAAATAGGTTGGCGTTTGGCCGCTAGTGGGCGAAGTAAGAATTTTCGCTACGTAAAATACGTATCGCACACATCATCAGCCAGTAAACGCCCACTGCTGAACAAAAGCCTCTTTAGAGAGGGGTGTTGCCATAATCGCCATGTTTGGCAGGCGGTTTGGGAATCGCATTACGTTCTCCGTATACTAAAAGGATGCTGCTGCCTATCCTCCGGTGGTTCTGCTCGCAGTTTTAGCTTTACTCGCATCCTTACTTCGCTTACAAGTTCAAAATTTGTTTGAAATTTCGATATGTATTTTACTCTATCTTTCTTTTGCTAGTTTACTATGTATTTTTCGAACACTCGTACTCACCCACAGCTCACCTGATGATGGTAATGCTGTCTACGATGGAGCACACTTATGCTTAGAACAAACCAATTCACTCGCTATTTGAAGACACCCAGATCAAAAGTTCAAATTAAATCGATACAACTAGAAGTAGTTTAAAATTGACTTCCAAAATTTTTTTACGGACGAATCTGAGTTACAAGGGAAGCAATGGAATTTTATTATGCACAACTTAAAAAACGGAAAATTAACGAAAACTTATAATCATCATCATCAGCCAGACGTCCACTGCAGAACATAGGCCTCTCTCTTTAACCTCCACGCTGAACGACAGCCTGCCTTTTGCATCCACCGGATGCCCGACACTCAATACTAAAATATTAATTAAAAACTAAAACCTTAAATAACAAAAAAAAAACTTAAACTAAAAGGCCATTAGTGGTGGGAAAAGACTCCAGAATGCTGGTGGCATTGCCACGTTTAATGGCAATGTTCAATTTCTGTGTGAAATAAAAGCCAGCATTCTGGACACCCGACGCATCCACCAATCGCCCGGCCAAGTCCCGATAAAGCCCCAAAGCTGCTGGCCCCACGGACCCATCACTAATATAGGTAAATAAAGGTAAAAATAATAACTCAAGGGAAGATAATATATAAATTTTTAAATAAATCAAACTACCTACTACTACACCTTTTATCATATTCCAATCTCGCAAAGGAAAAATAAAAATGACCGTGACCTGTCTCAAAAGAGGAAACTACTCACATTCTTTTACAAACGAATTGCTCGAATGTAAATTAATAATGTGATGTAAAATGATTAAAAACTAAGTTATATATATTTCCTTGTAGGTATCCTAGAAACAAGCTAGTTTCCTTTATAGTCAAACTATATTCTGTCATAAGGCATTTCTGTAGAATAGCCCGCAGATAACGGAATACGTAGCCATATTTTTGTCTGTTAGATAAGTCAAACAAAATTTCTTATTTTGCCGCCCGTTTCTTGAGACAATTATATCTAATGCGCTAAATTGAATACAATAAAACTTGTTAATAAAATTTACTGCCTAAAATTTTTCTTTCTTACTTTCTTTGCCGAGATTTATTTGAAAAACATAAACGTGATAAAAGCCTAAAAAACCATTGAACTTTTGCAGCTGCCTTTGGCATTTAACATAGTTACAATTAAATTTCCTATGTTTATTCATAGCAACTACATGCACTCTTATTTCAATAACACATTCACTTATTTTTCCACTAATTAGGGAAAATTACCGCAACACACCAGTTTTTGACGTCACCAATGCAAACGTCCTTTTTCTATGAAATGCCAGTAGATTCGTGAGGACAACATAGACGTCATACAATTATAGACGAACAAGTTTTACAACATGCTGATTATTTATAGATTAAATTTAAATATATAAGCTACCTTCGTATTTATAGTTGCATAATATCGTCGTAAACAAGGTGTTATACGTGATTCACGCTGTCTCTTGCTGTTTAGGTAGGAATTTCCGTTTTTGCAATATGATCGTGCCTTTTGAAAGATACTTAAAATGTCTTGCAATCTTTTAAAATCAATCTTATTCATTATTATGCTGTGTTTTTAGTGTACTTTTTAATCCTAAAAAACAATGGTAGAGCATAATGCTATGAAAACAAAAAACAATGTTAAATACTGGGAACGTAAAAATGAGCTTGTTTAAATGATTCCTTGAGACTTCCTTTTTTTGTATCTAAGCTGAGAGAAAGTTTCCTAACCGCCTAAATAAAGTGCGTAAAAGCGGATGAAAAACATGAAAAGAAAAAGCGCGATCTCTAATTTATTTTATATTCAATTTGATAAAATAAAGTTTTTCTAATAGTACATAATATCTTCGACCAGTGTGTATTACCAGTGATGACATACGGCACTGAAACGTGGTCTTTCACTATGGACCTCATAAACAAGCTCAAAGTTGCACAACGAGCTATGGAGAGGGCCATGCTCGGGGTTTCTCTACGAGATCGAATCAGAAATGAGGAGATCCGTATAGGAACGAAAGTCACCGACATAGCCCACCGGATTAGCAAGTTGAAGTGGGCAGGGCACATATCACGCAGAATAATGGCCGATGGGACCGAAAGGTTTTGGAATAGAGACCGCACGGACCAGTAAGCGCAGCGTAGGACGTCCACCCACAAGATGGACAGACGATCTAAAAGAGACTGCAGGGAAACGCTGGATGCAAGCCGCTTCCAACTGGCCCTTTTGGAGATCGATGGGGGAGGCCTATGTCCAGCAGTGGACGTCCTATGGCTGAAATGATGATGATGATGACAATATCTGCTGTGAGCTTTCACGTGGACACAACATGCCATGGGATCGACGCAGTCTTGATTTTAATTTCGAAACCGCAGGCATTTCCACGGCATAAACGACTCTCGTACTTTACTGTTCCATTGTTGTTCGTCCGCCATTACATGCCCTCATGGATGGATGCTGTAAATCGAAGAATTCAGCTGCAGACGTGCTTGTCTCTCCTTCATACCTAATACGTTCCTTTCTAAACCTTCGAAGAATATTTGAATATTATGCAACTAGCTTTGTACAGTACATTTAGTTCAGTAGTACATTTCCAATTTAAACAGAAAGTAGACATCGAATGTGAAAATTATTAAGTTCCGAACTGACTTACGTAGACTGACCGTTTTTACCCAAGACACAAAACCAAAACGATAATCGTTGTAGTCAGCGTATTTGTATGTTTGTCTGTTCCAATGACACAATCACCTACCACCTAAATACACCTAAATACGCTTCCACCGAATTTCATAAATAAGTTGTCACTATATTCGTGTAAGTTCAGGGATAGTCACTGTGTAGGTGACGTCATCGTGGATACAAGATGGTTTAAATATTTTAAGTCGAAGACGTAAAGTCCTTGATTTATGTAGAAAATGAAGAAAAAAACACCCCCTTATGTGATAGAACAGATTCTCATTGAACAGGTCCTTTAATATGAAAGCACGATATGGCACATATTTTTTTATTCAGGTGTACCGTTTGCGAAATATATACCGCCAAAAACGCGTTGACGAATTTATACCATTTTTTTTTAAGATAGAATCTTGTTTTTGGTTTATGTATATTTTCGTAAATAATTTAAACCACAGAAAAGATCGAAAAAAAATATTCTGTGATTTAAACGAACTTTACATGTTTTAAATTACATAATTGTTATTTTTCTTCTTTATAATGTCAAGATAATGTATTGGTGTAAAATTTCCCAGTTTACTCTTCGCTCTTTGTGTAAACTAAAGTTGGAAAACGAGTCCTTGCGATGATGAATCAATTAATATTGTTTTCGTCTGACTCGACTGAGAGATAAAGCTAAGTATACAAGCCCTGTGTTGGAAGTCCCTCGTGTCTATTTTAGTGGAAGTAAACAAGATAAGAAGTTATATTCCCACTGCGTGTACACTCAGACTATCCCGAGACAAACAAACCATAGAAAAAGGAGTATTAATCATTCATGAACAAACATTATATTATTATAAATCCCAAACAATAAGATATGTCTTTGAGTCAGCACTCAGTGTTCTTTAATATTGTAACTAAATTAATATTGCCCATCCCTTCTCCCGAAGTCGACGAGATTCTTCCGATTTATACTATGTATTTCAAACTATAGAGATCATATTGTAAAATTTAATTTTAAAACTTAAGATTAATTAATCCATTATTTTTTCTACATTTTATACAAATTATTTTACCTGTTTACCTGTTTACTTGTCCGTTAACGTAACTTTTTCAAGGGTGATAACTATTGACTTGCCATATAACTTTAAGACGACAAAGCCCAGGTGCATTTTTTTTCTGAAAACTTTACCGTTTGATTTTCTAATCCTCTTGAAATTTTACTACGATTTTCCCTCATTGTTATTATTTTTGTGTTTCGGTAACACTGCTTAGCTTTAAAAAAAGAAGCATAAGTGATTGTTGCTGTATTAATACTCAATTGCGATTAAAAGTCTTAACGGTTTTAAACCTTGTGTCCAAGCTGTAGGTTGTAAAATACCGGAAAAAAATATTTTTTTCTGGGATTTTACAATCTGTGTATACTAGGTGAAACCCCGCTAACCGTCCAGTCGCGGGTCAAACCACGGGGCTTACCTAGTTAAATACCTATATGAAACCTGACCTATCAATAAGTAAATTACCTAATAAAAAGTTTGAAGTCAGTGAATGAGACTGTTACCGTGTAACGTGACACCGGTAGTTGAGAACCAAGGAGTTCGAACTTCAATGTTGGAACTTGGATAAGCTGTAGTGACGTGCTCATCTAAATAACTTTAAAAAATAACTTGATTGATGTTCTATGACATGAGATTCATTATGCCACAGCACTAAGATATGAGCAATATGAGGCACAAACTGGAAAGAAAACAATCAAGCTAAGATATTTATTTTTCTTTTCCTCCTGTGATCATTTTGGCTTCAAACGTCTTGTCCATTTGCAAGTGGCAAGTATTTATAACCAAACCAGCGCATTTTGATTGTTGAAAATTCTGTAGACAACAACCACCGAAAAGTTTTTTTTTAATTGTTTACTTCTCTTTTCTGTGACCACAACATTAAATGTAGCAGTAAAATTTTGTAACTGTTTCTTTGACATTTAACCTATGACGTAGTTAGTCTTCCATAAGCTCTTTGCATTTAACATATACAAATGTGTATAGCTAGCGCACTTAGTCCATTTTCTTAGAGCTAGGTCTAAGAAAATGGACTAGGTGTAAAATAAAGTTATCAACAAAGAGATTTAAAAATTTACCGTAGTTTTCTTATGACAAAATACGCCGGTATATATAATAAAGTTGTTACATTACCAATCCGTGCATTCACGGGTAATCCTAAGATTCCTCAGCGTTTCGTAAGTGACTGTGACTAACGTCTTGCTTTAATCTGCCCGAGTTGTGTCGAAAGACATCTCTTTCGTTGCTTGTCGTCAAATTGAACATATAATTAGGGGCGAAGTACAGTTACCACCAATCTAAGCTCTCTCGATTGTGTCCCGGTTTCACCATCGAAAGTGTCTTGATAACTTTTGGTTAAAGAGTAAAGTAAAAAAAAACTTACCTATATCATAAATAATGTATTATATTCGACCACATCATTTCTTCCAAGATAGGCCAAGGCCAAATGGATTCCCAAAAAAATGTTCTAATAATATAAAAAGTACAGGTGAAAATTAAAAAAACGTTTTGAAGGAAAAATTGCCTTAGTCTTTGAACGATAGGGTTTGGCTTATCAAACAAATTTTACTTCAGGTATTAAAATAATGTAAAATACACGTGATATTACAATCCGTTAAAAGGAGTGAGATTTAACTGTTTAATTAAAATTTGCACCTTTAAACTTTATCCGTCAGATAATACTTATCAAGAAGTTGTAGAGCTGAATTTGTTCATATTAAGTCATAACTTTATTCATACGATGTTTGTACGTAAACGGAACGACCAGGCTTTGAGCGCTGTGACCAAATGATTTCACGTAGCGAGCTCATCAGAGTATCACGTTGTTTCAATATTTTTTCTCTCATTTTGTCGAGATTGCGCTCGCTTGTTTGGCTTCTTGAAGTCTTTCGAATATAATGCACCTGCAAAGATATCACTATCATAATAAAAAGGGTTTTTTGTTTTTTGAAATGAATACATATTTATTTAAGATTATTAAAAAAATATGTACGAAGAAAAAGCAAATGGAATAGGTACCTACGAAGAACGTTTTATACCCGTTATGTAATTATAGGGTAAAAAACATCCTTGGAACCTACTAATCCACTAAAAGTTACAAAAAAATAACAACTTTTTCTTATTTGGTACCTTATACAGATTATATTATAATATGATTACCCACCCTATCTATTACAAACGGAACGGTTTGCCACATTTTTCGTTCACTCGTACTTTTTTCGAACCTAAGATATAATCATCTAAAAATAGTTGATTGAATCAGGCGTTCAAAAAAATAATAATCATCTAAGTTTCTGTCTGTAGTAAATTCATATCTAAAAGCTCTTCTCACGTGAGCTTCAAAGCTTTTTCTAGTGACTTTAACCCGTATGAAATATTAAATGTACCTAAGCAGTCTTGCGGTTAGGGTGGCAAACTTGAAATATCTGTGGCTTGACTTTTTCGTAGTTTAGATAATACTAAGCTCTATCAGTTTATCATTAAATTTTCCTTTGAGAGATACACAAACGTAAACTTAAGAAGATATAAAGTTAAGTAAATACGTATAGTAACTAAAGGTAACACTCAGCCAATTTTCTAAAAATAAGAAAACCAAAGCTCCAACTTGCCTGTTCGCACATCATGAAGCTAATAACATAATAACATTACAAGTTTATGTACATACAATATTGAGAGCTCATATCTGATTCGTCCACTGAAAATGATGCAAAACTGATGTATCTACTTCATTGCATGTGCAAGTCGACGTTAGTCGCGAATACGCTATATTAACGCAGCAATATAGCAGTAACCGCAAGCGAGTTTCCTGAAAATCGTCTCATAGTGCGGCGCATAAGAGACGGCGCACGATTCGTCTTCACTCACAAATGTCACTCAGGATTTACGTTCAATCGTAAATCAAGATGGCGGCCGTCCCTCTCGCCCCTCCCTTCTGAACCCACCACCTGCGTCGGCGCACAATAATTGAATATTTCACGCGTTGCACTCAACACCTCCCGAAGACGTTACAATGTATATTTTACAACTCCTCGGGTATTGTGTTAGGTCCTAAACTGCTGATGAGTGATCATGTGAAATGCATTAAGTTTAATAGCGATTTTAAAAGCAATATTTCACATCGTTCTAGACACGCCTTTAGCGTTTAGTGACCAACGTTTATGATGATTTGTTGTATTGTAGCGAGTTTAACTCCTCTTTGTGACAAGAACGACACCGATATCGCTTAATACATTATCATGTAGCGTGGTATTGCAGTGATTCTTACTACCTACTCGTCTCTTTTGTCTAGAAAACATACAAATAAGAACTAAGTGTCAGTCATCGCTTTCAGTTTAGTTTCCCACATGTTTAATCAAGTATTATAATTCGCTGGCTCACTATTACAAGGTTCTATGTTATTTTCTTACACGTTCTGTAATTTCAATTTAAAAATTTTGACTTTCATAAATATTGACTTAGCAGGGCTTATGCTTGAGAGAGATACTTTCACTCAACCATAAACCCTGCTAAGTCAATATTTATGAAAGTAAAAAAAAAAAAAACAGAATGTGTAAGAAAATAACATAGAACCTTGTAATAGTGAGCCAGCGAATTATCAAGTAACTCTTGATAAGAAGTTTAAAGCCTGACAGCGGTATTTTTTGCATCATATTTCGCAAATGGGACACCAAACAAAAAGTTATGTAGGTACCTACTAAACTTCATTTTCATTTTCATTTTAAAATACCTATTCAGCAAAACACGGCATAGTACCAGTTCTCTGGTACAGAAATTTTAACAGAAATTCTTAGTAACTTGGTTCCATCCCACTGCTGGGAAAATGTATTTTCTCCGAGTTTTCCAGTGTTTGTTTGTTCCTGCTAGGCTGCTGATCAATCGAAATCGCACCGAGCTGCATGAGAATATACTATACTTAATAGTGATTCTTGCCCAAAACTCTTCTGAAATGCGGATAACATGGCTGGCCCAGTCTATACCATTTTTCTATTAACCTATTAGATCCCACTGCTGGGCAAAGGTCTCCTCCATTTCCGTTCATTTCTTACGCTCCATTGCTAGCTAGGCCAGTCATGACCAAACGCGTCTCGCCAAAACTTTCTGTACCTTCCTGCAGGCCTAGCACGCGAACAAATTCTCTTTCCACCGTTTTAACCGCGCGTAGATGCGACACGGTGGAAAGATCATTCGGCCACGGCTACGCCTGCTGGGGATCTATGCCCGTCTACAAACGTGAAACATCCAATGCGTGAAATCTTTTGCTCACCTCTCCGGGTGCATTCGATTCATCATCAGCCAGAAGACGTCCACTGCTGAGCATAGGCCTCCCCCTTTAACCTCCACACTGAACGACAGACTGCCTTTTGCATCCACTGGATGCCGGCGACTCTCACAATGTCGTCGGTCCATCTAGTGGGAGGCCTACCTACGCTGCGTCTTCCGGTTCGTGGTCTCCACTCAAGAACCTTTCTTCCCCGTCGGTTATCGGTTCTTCGAGCGATGTGGCCTGCCCATTGCCACTTCAACTTGCAAATTTTAACAGCTATGTCGATATCGATGTGCATTCGATTATCTATACCTAAAACAGTCAAATTGATGAACACATTTGACCGTAATCAGTCATTTATACTCTACACATGAATTATCTGCATTAGACATGTTAATCCACTCATTTTAACTGTAATTTTATCCGGTATTTATCGGTGCATTCATTATTGGTGACCGCAAATCGGCGCCCAAAAAGCTCGCTATTTTCCGTTATTCAGGATCGGCAGTTAGGGTGCAACGGGAACCCTTACTAGTACTACGTATTATTTATTCTGTGTCGCTACTATAAATTCGTGGAGTTTCACCTTTATGTAGGCTATTTTACACGACTGTCGAAAAAGTAGTTAATATACCATAACTCTTGAACGTCCGGACCGATTTTGATGTGAGTGGTATTATTAGAATCCTTGCATTATTCCAAGTGTCGTAAGCTAATCCAAATTAAATGTCATACTTAGTTCGACTGCTATAGCAATCGAACTAAGTAGGGAAAGAACTAAGAACATAGGCCATTTCGGGCCTATGTTCAACCTGCCGGCTTCCTTGTTATGATATATATTCCAGAGAGGAATAATCTACGCCTTTTCAAGGCCAGATTGAATAGATATTTTCTAAGTCTGCGTGCTTAATCTTCGACCACATCGTCGCTTACCAACAGGGTATGTACCGGGTGATTAGGGTCAAACGCAGACATATACGCGTAAAAAAAACCCAAAAAAAACGGGCTGACTTGAAAACGTTCCTCCTTTTTCGAAGTCGGTTAATACGTTTCTTTTTTTTTAATGTCACAGAGTTCTAACTTTCAGTGGTGTATTGTTTCAGGGAAAAGCTTTTCGCTGACTATCACTGTGTCGACAAACCCGCCACAAGTGACAACTTACCAAAAAGCCATCAAGGTGACCGTGGACGGGCCGCGGGAACCAAGATCTAAAACAAGTAAGTTACAACTGTGCACTTTTGTAAAAACGAGCAGCGTATGACGTCCACCCACAAGATGGACAGACGAACTAAAAGAGACCGCAGGGAAACGCTGGATGTAGGCAGCTTCCAACCGGCCCTTTTGGAGATCGATGGGTGAGGCCTATGTCGAGCAGTGGACGTCCTATGGCTGAAATGAGGATGATGACTTATAAAATTAAAAATGTAGGTTTCACTTTCAAAGAATCGGAATTAACCTTGTCTGCGTCTATTTGTATAACGTGAAAAAAACAAGTCAATTGTCGCTTCTTTGTATTATTTTCAAAGACTTGGCTACGTAGTAGCTTTATCTAGTCTGTGATTATTTTCCGAAACTTGAATATATTTGAGTGTCATCATCATCATCATCAGCCAGAAGACGTCCACTGCTGAACATTAGGCCTACCCCTTTAACCTCCACACTGAACGACAGCCTGCCTTTTGCATCCACTGGATGCCAGCGACTCGACTCTTGAGTCTCGACTCGACTTTGAGTGTCAATGTGTAATAATGGTGGATTATTTGAATATGCTTGACTGTAGCAAAGTGATATAACGAGGTGAAACGTGTATTTTCGTGTTGTTTCTAAAGCTCCATAGAAGCCTCTTGTAAAGTCTCCACCACTTTACTAGGGCATGACTTTGACTTGACCGTGACCTACATTGCTTGACTCTGACTGTGACTGACTTGTTTGACTACATTATCATCAAACTTGATAGTATAATATAATAATTGACACTGGCAAATACAAAGGAGTGCGATGCCAAAATACTCGCAAAGGAAAGAATAATAAAAGTTACTTATTTCGTAGGTAGAATCGTACAAATACCAAAAGGTACGAAGACAAAACATGAATTGTAATACTTTATTATATGACCAAATTAAAATAACTGACAATAGAATAGTATAAATAGGTATTCTCTTTGTGTAGAGTTCTTAATTGCAAAGAAATGCAGTTTTTGCGTAAACGAAATTGAAAAACAAGCCTAATAAATAAATAATTTTATTGTAAAACTAATGTGACACGTAATTCGCCCGCGTCACGAGCACAATTTGTTATTATTCGACGGCGCAAACCGCATGAGGGACGCAAATAATTAAAATATTTATTATTATTAACGTAACCATACTTTCAGGGGTCAGTGAGACTCTCTCTCTCTCTCTTTAATGATTTCTTAAGTTTTCATAACAGATTGAAATTAAACAGTTTAAATTGATTTAATCGAATGTATTACATTATCAAATCGTTTGACGTTTTGAACACTTTGCACTGTGGTCATAGGTAGACTCCACTTTTCCCTCTCTCCTCTTTTTTTTGCTTTCTTATTAGTTTAGGGACATAGCATCAATGTTTTATGTGACAAAATTGAAAAGCTGGTATCTACGGTTTTATGTGCTGATATACATATCAAGTTATGACAAAGGCACAAAAAATCTTCCCCTCTCCATTTCATGGTGTCAAAAAAGTATTGCCAATAATTTTAGAGCAAAAAAACAAGTCGATTGTCGCTTCATTGTATTATTTTCCTAAACTTGAATATTTTCGATGTGGATTATTATTTATGTGTTTGAATGTGATTGACTGTAGGAAAGTGATATGACGAGGTGAAACATGGAGTTTCGTGATGTTTCCAAAACTCCACAGAAGCCTCTAGTAAAGACTCCACCACTTTACTAGGCCTTGACCAAAGATTGACGTCTATTGGCTTGACTTTGACTGGACCGTGACCTACTTTGCTGACTCTGACTGTGACTTGTTTGAAGGAATCTGATAAAACTTGAAAATATTTCACTGGCAAATGCACAAGACGTGCGACGCCAAAATCCTCTTAAAAGGAAAAATTTACAAAAAAGCGTCATTATGAACGCTTATACCTACATCAGCGTCCCATATTTGAGTAAAGTAGTGGTCAAAGCAGTATTTCTATTATTATCGTCATGTATAATTGTATTGTGCGATAGGAGTAGATACCTACCAATGCTGTGGTGCGACCGCGATACCGTGATAATGGCCGTTTCTTCCCACGGGACCTGCTGATAGCGAAGATATACCTAAAGGTTACTTGTTTATCGGACTTCTATTCACTTTGATTATGTTATATACCTATAACACATAATATATACATACATACTATACATAGAAATGTGAAATACATACTCACTGATTTACCACGAAAACTACTTTAACTACAGAGCTGTAATTTGACAGGTAGATTTCTTATGGTACGTAGAAGTCAGCTACAAAATGATTTTGCGAAAGGGCTTACAAAGGAGAGCAAAAGAAAGTTGGAAGTTTATATGAAAATCTACGCGTACTAAGTCGCGGACAACATCTAGTCTATCTGTATAATATTAATAAAAAGCGAACTACTTACCCTACAAAGCAGAAATTCGGCAGGTTGATCTATGGAGCGTATAGACATCTGCTAAGAATGGGTTTTGCGAAAGGGCAAAATTTAAAGCATTCAAAAGAGCGTTGAAAGTTTGTATGAAAGTTGCGTACAAACAGCTTTCATTACTTTTGCCCTCCACTTCGCTCTCTTATGCCCTATAGCCAGATATATTTCCACCTTGTTTTGGATCTGCCTCTGAAATCTGAATTTTCGATCGAGGATTGAAAGTTGTAATGCAAAGTTCCCTGTAGTCAGAAAGCCTTCTCTATGGTACGATGGTACCAAAGCCGAAATCACGAAAAAAGAACTGCTGTTCATAAGCATCAGTACATTTATGTCCTTTCGGCATATTACAGCAAAATATTTCTGTAGATATGTGCTTGATCCATTAATATAAATAAGTTCTTGTATCACGAATCGTGCCACCACGTGCCCCCATTGTATATAGAGACCAGAAAACGATTGTTTTTGCTAGACACGTCTTACAAAATCTATGGTAGAGACATCTTCAAATTTATTTAATTGCCAACATATATTTTTTTACTAGACGTAGGTACAGCCTAAATAATTGTTGTCTAATAATAAGTATTTCAAGTCTCACCATAACAAAAGGAAACTTCTTTAAAGGTTAACATTTCCAAAACGATTATATTTTATATGAACTTTCAATATTCGAAACCGTTTTCAACCCCCGTCAACTAATTAATATCATAAAACATCGTCTTCCGGCATCGGTCACGCAAAACTTGGGCCCCTTCTATAGGAAACAGAGGCTTATCTTCAGTAGCATTGCCTGATCGTCAATTTTCTCTAAGATGTACTTATTACAAACTTTAAATTCAACTTACCATCTTAGTTTTGGTCAAATTTTGCAACAGTTACCCCAACCGATTGAGCTGACATTTTGCAGACACGTTTAGCTAAACGACTAGCTAAATGACGTCATTCTAAATTCAATATGGCGGACTCCTAAAGATGGCGGACCAGTTATTTTTATGACCTCCACGATATGGATATCAAATGAAAGGGTTTACTGAGAAGAATACGAAAAATATAATTTCGTCAACATTTTCTTATTTACCATCATGATACGGCTATCAAATGAAAGATATTAAAAGTTTGTTTAAAAAATTGTTTTTTAATAATAATTTTATTTATAATACAGTTGCATTTTCATTTTAAAATATTCAAAAGTATAATTTTTACAACTTTGTTTAGTTAGCTTAGTAATTAGATAAAAACTATTTATGTCTCATTACTCTAACAAGGGTTTATGTTTGAGCGAAAGTATCTCTCAAGCATAAACCCTGCTAAGTCAATATTTATGAAAGTCAAAAATTTTAAATTGAAATTACAGAAAGTGTAAGAAAATAACATAGAACCTTATAATAGTGAGCCAGTGAAATATGTTTATTATTCGTAAAACAAAACGCAAAACATATGATATGATTTAGTCTCGATTATGAAGGTATTATGACAAATGAGGTAAATCTTAACAGACCTATAGATAGCACCCGGCCCGCGTACTTCCTTCAGAATGGAGTTCGAGCTATCGACGAAATTGGCTGACAGGCGAAAAAACACGTTACGTTACGCCATATGGAGTAGCAAGCCGGCAGCGAACAATAGTGAAATTATATCTGTAATAAGTCCCACTCACGCAACTGCAACTGCTCCGGGAAGGACCACTTTTGTGTCTCCTCTTTTGTCGAAGTCAAAAGGACGCAATGTCAAAGTCTTGGATGGTTGAAACATAAAATGGATTGCTAAACTGATTTTAGAACGAGGCTACACTGACTCATAGTTTTTACCAATGAATAGATCAAATAGTTGGTTGGTTAGCTTATGGTTTTGTATGCAGAAATTCTTAGAAATATTCGTAAATTAAGAAATAGGGCCTTCCATGTGTAGGTAACCTTTTGCTAATAACTCGTTTTATAAACTGACGATCACTTAGTTCGACTAGGTCGAGGTACCGACGCATTTATTGTTGCAAAATTTTCAAAATAATTATAGAGAAACGGCAAGTAAAGTATAGTATTGTTTGAAAATGTTGATTAGATGATTAATGCTTGGTAGCCCTAGTTGTGAGAATCACTTTCAAAAACTCCTCAACTAAATGGCAAAGCATCTGATTCCTCTTATGTTTTCAGTCATAACAAATTCTCGCTCTCAAAGTATGCGCACTAATTTGAATGTCCATCAGGGCTCTTAGCGAAGCATAACAAAGAAAATCCCGTCTATTAAACAGAACAGATATCAAAACAAAGAGTGGAAAGGGCAAACAAAAGGCAGTACTTAGCGAATAAGCCCCAAACTCCGAGGGACAAGAAAGGAAGATCTCGCGTGCGCCGCGACTTAAAAGTTGTGAGTTAATAGACTTAATTTGTAGGTGCTCCGGCGTAAGCCGCTTCGGAGTGACCCTTGCTGGGGACGCGCATGTAGAGCCTTAAAGCTTATCGACTATCGATGATTTAAAAATAACAAACTTTAGTCCTAACCAAGTATGTTATATTAGTAATAGTTGACAAAAAAATGGTTAGTTGAGAAATACCTAGAACCCGGGATTCCGTGCAGTTGCCGCTTCGGCCGCGTTGGTAACTACATTACAAATCAAAATAACAAAAACTAAGCAAGCCACAATGCCTGGATAGTAGTAGTATAACTTATTAGGCAATTTCCAAAATAAAGTCATTAGGAACTATACATGTAGCTATGGTAGTTTTTTTAAACGAATTTAATGAAGACCATGATTACACAGAAAAGAATTACCTAACGCATTTTATAAGTAGTAGGTAATTCATACGTTCCATATAATACCACTTCTACTTTGTCAAATACAAACAATTTCCTAGAAACTCCTGACCTTGCGATTAGAACTAAACTGTTAAACAAAATCACTTAGAATATGTGTGTTACAAATCTATTCCATATTTACTCATAAACATATATGTCCTCAAACAGTGAGTATTGGTGGGAATATCTAGTTATTTTATTGCCTAAACAAATGTTAAATGATGATGTTAAAGAAATTATCGATAGTGATATAGTAATGACCCATCCCTAGTGCCTATTAAAATAGGTAAGCATAACAACAAATAATTAACAGACTGCATTTGTTTGCGTCGATTTCACGATATAATTGCGGCATAGATATATTTCGTGCATTGTGTAAACTCATAAACTAATTTTGTAAGTTTTTTTCAAAAAGGTAGGCCGTTTGTGGCGGCGCCTTTTTAAATAAAGGAGGTCCCTATGGTTAATTTGTTTCGTATGAAAAAATACCACCTATTCTAATCGGGTGATTGACACATTGTTATGTAATTGAAGACTTCGAACAGGAACTTACTTTTGAAGCTAATTTGGGAATTCATAGGTGTATTTTTCTGTTCATTAAATTAGTAGGTAGGGATTTGGTGAACATTTATTTCACTCTAACATTTATAAATATATATAAACCTAAACCAAACCTAAACATCTGCCCTCTAGACGACGGACGCCGGGGCGGGTCGCTAGTAGGTAACATTTAAATAGTAAATCCAAAAGTATGTACAAACACAATACAAAAATTACTTTCGTGGTTGATTTAAGTTCAAGTAGCAATCATAAACAAATAAGCTGCCGGACTGATATTGTTATTGCAAAAAAGCTGACAATAAATAGAGCTGATCACCAACAACAAAACTAAAATGTGTTAAAAATTTAGGAAGATTATAAGCATTTAATACAATACAATACAATACAATATTTCTTTATTACACACCGAAAATACAAATGAAACTTAAACTAACATAAAAAACAAATATACGGCAGTATAATGGGCGGCCTTATCGCCTTAAGCGATTTCTTCCATGCAACCTTTGGATGGACAGGACTAAAGAAATTGAAAAACGGTCGGTGGTGTACATAAAATAAACCTAAATAAATTTATATATCCCTACATTTATGTATACAATAAATACACAATACTACATACATACTTTAAACATTATAAATAGAATACATACATAACTGTACCAATTATCAATTATTTAAATGTCTTGCTAGACAGAGAGCACACTATACTTAAATATGACGTCACTTGTAAGTACCCCATTTAAACTCCATACTGACACTCACTTTGAGAGAAAGGCACAGAGCATCCCTTTCTAATCCGACCAAAAACTTTAAGCACTCACAACATTATAAGCCAAATTATATTTTTATTTTTATGCATAAGTATAAAAAAAAACAATAAAGTTATATGATTATTTACGGGATATTTACCGTGGTAAGGTTGTGGAATGAGCTCCCAATATTTCAGCGCAGTTACATGCACCATGTTCACGGGAAGAATCAACAGTTACATGGTGCATGTAACTGCGCCGAAATATCGGGAGCTCATTCCACAACCTTACCACGGTAAATATCCCGTATATAATCATATAACTTTAGAGAACAACCCTAATAGTTTAAAACAGTGTTTAAAAAAACACTGTTTCATGTCTGTTGTTTAAACTAATCAAACACCTGTCTGGTAGGCTATTCTAATTCTCTTTTTATACAGCCAATTTCCAATAATGGTGTGCTAAAGAAGAGGCGTATGTCCAGTAGTAGAATATGGGATGGTGATGTTAAGAGCCTATTTATTTGAGCAGCATTCCTTCCAACAGGTACCAATGCTCAATCTCACCAAATACGGTTCGGGCTGCCGCGGCCGTTTGACTCTCGACTCATACCGTGCGACCCCACGCTAGGGCTCCGAGACGAGTACAAGAGCCCGCCTTCCAGGTGTCTCCGGACTCCGTTATTGCACGAGGAGCGAGAGTACAAGACTAATGCACCATTGCCGGCGGGAGGTAAGTTTCCTATCCAAAAAGACCCATAAACCGTTGAAAGTCTAAAGATAATCCAAATGCTCAAGCTCAGCTACCCTGTATAAAGATATTTAATAAAATAAATATTCGGGACATTTTTGCACACACGGTCATCTGACCCCAAACTAAGCAAAGCTTGTGATATGGCTGCCAGAGATATATACATACATATATATTTTTAAATACATACTTAAATAGATATTAACAACCAGATATATAACAAACACAAATGTTCATCACATAAAAAAAAATTTTCATTCTTTCTTTCTATAAATGTTTGTCCTAGGTGGGAATCGAACCCACGCCCCCAAGCTCAGAAGGTAGGTTCACTACCAGCTGGACCAACGGGGCTATCTAAATAAATATTCTGGCGGTATTGCCGTTACCACGATAAATTGCAATGCTAGGTCCCTAGATTATTTTCCTAACTACCTGGTTTTATGTTTGGCTCAGATCAAACAAACAAGGGAAATATGTAAAGGTGGCGTGATGGGTGCAAGCGCATCAGGCCTAAATCAAGCTTGATGCCTCTAGTCATATACTCACCCTGCAGAAAACTTTCCCGCCCTTTTTTGCATCTGGACTGTTATTTACTTCATTGGTGTCGTGGCAAATTTCTTAGTGTGCTGAAAAGTTTGTAAGTGTGCCGTACTTACATGGTTTTGCGTTAAGCGGTATTGGGAAAAAAGTGGGTGAACCACAGAGACTTTAAAACACGATCGATAATTTGAACTAAGGCCCCATCTATCTAGGGGTATCTCCCTGGTTTGTCTGATTTGAGGTGTATGCTCTCTTGGCCTGCATCGTTTCTTTCTCTCTATGATGGTAAATCTACCAAAGCCATTATAAAATGTCTTCACAGTAGAGACGGATTGCTTCACTAATTTGCGTAATTACGCCCTAAATAACTGTAAAGTGTTCGTGCCTCAGCGTTAACATTATTTAATATTCGCGTCGCAGAATAGCCAACAGTAGGTAGGTAATCTGCGCTCATTACTGCCTGGGCCTGGTAGAGCTTCAGCACAATCAAGGGGCTCTAACTGCCGTCTTATTTGCCGACGAGCTTCTGCGCAAGCGCAGTGGCGCACTTAAAGTTTAGACACAGCTAAAATAAAAGATTTTTTTCAGTAGGTAATGTGTGTAGATTATCAAGTTGAAGTGGCAGTGGGCAGGGCAAATAGGACGCAGAATAGATGGCCGAAAAGGCCGTCCACCCTGGACATACGATCAAAAAGAGACCGCAGGGAAACGCTGGATGCAGACCGCTTCCAACCGGCCCTATTGGAGATCTATGGGGGAGGTCTATGTCCAGCAGTGGACATAGACATGGACGTCCTAAGGCTAATGTGATGATGATGATGAATGTGTGCAGAAAATATAGTTTCGAACTATTTATTACTAAGAGTAAGAATTATTTTAATAAATGACGTTATCAATACGGTCTCTGGAAACAAATTATGATTAGTTTGGCTGACGCCAGTCATTTTTTGTTCATTGTATGGAATAATGAATAAGACAAAACATCTGTGTAGAGTCTGTATATAATGAGTACAATCGTAAGATTGCGCGTGTGCGCTAATTTACTGAATAAAACACCCCTCTTTTTGCTTCAGGGGTTAAAAAGTATAATGGATGCTTGCTATTCGTATAAGTTATCAATAGGTAGTCTGTGCAAAAAGAGAAACGTCGTAGAGTAGAATTTACCGTTTTTCCAAATGCAGACTCTATTGTTTCATACTCGCCTACTTGTACGAGTCAGAGTGCACAACACGACCTATAAGTTAATATAGGTACCTAGTACCTATTAGATATGGTACTTATTTTACCCGAATGCCCAAAAAGTTGGACTGTATGTTACTATCTCGAGGAGCCTAAAAGGCTTGACAGATTTTAATGCGAGGTGTCGTTTTATTCGCCTTTATCTTCAAAGCATAGGCAGAGCAGGGGCGGATCCAGGATTTCATTTGGGGGGGGGGGGGGCATTCAGACAAGGTTCGAAGGAATCAAATCGAAAAATTGAGTCGAATGTATGGAATTGCTAGGTGTTTTGGGCCATGCCCCCCCCCCCCCTGGATCCGTCAATGAGGCAGGGGAGGTTCACTCCGCTGTTTAGGTATATTCAGCCGGCACACCTCTTCAGGAGGGTGTATGGCAGGGCAGTCAGTGGCCGCTCGGCTGTCGCTCAGCTCGCTACGCTAGCCACGTCGCGCGTAATTAAGAATCTTTTCTGTGATTTTTGCAAAGAACAATGTCTATCTTATAATACGAGTACGTAGGTATAAAAGATATTGTTGTGCTTATGGATGTTTAAATAAAAGGAAGAACAAGGAATCGAAATCATTTGTCTATAATGTTTTCTGTGGTATAGGCTCTATATTTGTGGCACATTTCATGCCGAAAAGTTGACGTGGATAAAAAAAATCTGTGAATTAAGTACCAGCTTCCATACTAATTATATAGGTACATCTCCTTTTGCAGTAGGGTTTTTCAATGTTATTTCTGGTTGTAAGCCCGTCCTGTCTATACATTGCAACGTTAATTTCATGAGCTGCGCACGTTTACGCGGCAATTCCGCGCGAGTTTCATCAACGCGCCAATCTGCGCCCGCGCCGCGTCATTAGCTACGTCTGACACTCGCGCTGAACCTACTGGGAAGATTATTTACGTAGGTCAAGTAAAGAAGTCAAACATCTTATTTAGTTTGAATTGTATGATTTGATGACGGTGACCCTTAATTTGGCAGATCGGCTTTTTAAAGATGAAAATAGAAACACTAATAATGCACACCAGATTTGTAACTGCGCTTCACCGCTATCGTGACTGATGTTAGTTATCTATACTAATCTATACTATCTATACTATAATAGTATAAAGAGGAAAGATTTGATTGTTTGTGTGTTTGCATTGAATAGGCTCCGAAACTACTGGACCGATTTGAAAAATTCTTTCACTGACGGGAAGCTACACTATCCCCGGGTGACATAGGCTATAATCTATACCCATGCAAAGCTGGGGCGGGCCGCTAGTATACAGATAAAAAGAAAGCTATTAAGCGATATTGCTTTCGAGTTGACGTAACCTTGTTAAGAGGTAATGCTAGATCAAAGATATAATGATATTATAAATTGTCATTGTGCTATGTAGATCAAACGTATTTTATTTGTATGGGATATAATTTGCAAAGTTATGTCGTAAACTTTTTATGAGCTGTCAAAAATCGATTAACTTAATGAACAGACTATATCAGCTAATGCCACAAATGGTGGCCAAATCGCAAAAAGCGATCTCTTTCAGGCAACCATTGGATGGAAATAGAAATTTAATTGTTTTTTATTATTATTAAAGAACGGTATAATAAACAATTACGACTGGCAGGATCTATATAAAATTTACTTTGGTGTTTGTCTGTTTTAAAAAATGCATTCTTTAATAACTAATAACCTATTAGAAAGTAAGTCACATGACGGACCGATTTTTTTAAAAATCGAATTTAGTCTTAAACACAAATAAATTAAGGGTAGAGCCTCACAGAAAGAAAAAATATATTTTCATCTAAAACTTATGTAAAAAAACTCCTTACGGACGTAATTACAACATAGTCATTTAAACCTACCTACTTTAAAAATATAACAAATATTCAAATGTATTTTTAAAATATAAGACAAAATGACGTAATTATACTTACCTGTGACCCGTCGGATGGTACATATAAAGTGCCTTTTTAAGTACAATTATTAAGTACTAAATTTGCATCATTTTATCTCCCAACTATAGATTCAAACAACTACATAATATATATTTCAATGGCGTTTACCTACAATTTGCAACACAAACACACCGCATCATAAGGGCATATTCATAGTGAAACGCGTGCCGGCTCGCAAGGTGTTCCATCAGGTCGGATAATTGGCCAGTTCCGATTGTCCGGCCGTCGTCGTCCCCGCATCTACCGAAATTGGTCGCCGGTGGGGCAAACACGCGGCAAACAACGAACAAGGATGCTTGTTGAAGCGAGGCTTTTTTTACGTAGAAATATTGGAGCTATGTACTGTGTTTTGAGTGGATTATGCAAACAGTTTTTTTATAAAAAAATTTATTAATAGGATTGGTTTGACCGCCATCTCGTCTGATGTAAAGCGACAATGCGGTCTACGATGGAGCACGCTTGCCTAGAAGAAACCGATTCACTCGTCATTGGTGGATCTAGGGGGGAGGGGGCATGGGGGCCCCAAAAAAGGCGAAAACCACTCACTTATTCACTGGCTGAATGACTCATCACCAATTCTCGAAAATCATCATACTAAGGAATTTGCGAAAGGGACGTACGGAGGAGGTTGAAAGTTTGTATGAAAGTGTACGCGTACCAACTCGCAGGCAACACAGATAGTAACTTATATAACCAATAACCATAGATTTCGTTTTGCGACATTATGCAGATTTTGTAGGCTTGGAGAAACCTAATTAACCTTTTTTAAAGTTGTGAATTCGATGTTACAAAGTTCACGTTCGAGTAAACGAAGCATTCACAAAAAGCTGCAAAAGATTTTGTATAAGTTGTAACAAGCTTTGTCTATTTTACTGAAATAAACATCAAGGTATTTTTGTATTATGTCTATGTTGGCTTATCTGAGTACATATTTGATTCAAATTATGCCTCCACCTAAGATATTGTAGCTTTCGTAAAACTTATAGAAACTTATAATAATAAAACGTAAACCATATTTCATTCAAGAATTTCATCAACGTTCTATACTCCGCTGGTCTTTCCCCACAACCAGCGCCTGCACCTCCTAAACCCATTGAGAGAAGCTGTAAGGTCACCGACCTCTGATGTTCTCCAGAGAAATAATAACAATAACTTCAAACGCGATCTCGAGAAAAAACCGACAGCACAATGTCATTACGGACGCCGTAGCTTCGTGAGCAGCAGACTTAGGAATAAGTAGACAGGTAGGAAAGAATGGAATTCTGTGACTTCGATTTAAAAAAAATGCCAAATGTGAGAAAGACAAAAACAAGAAACTAAATGTATTACTACTTCTGGTAAGATAGAAACTCTTCTCTTCCTTTAGTCTTCTAATAAAAATGTGTTTGGTGGAATAGGTATTGAACGGTTTACAAAGGGTATCGAAGGACCAAAAAAATTTAAGCCTGTTGAGCTTTCTAGATAATATGCACATACTTTGGTTTTAATGTGAGTGAATAGTAGGTACGCAATATTCATTTGCCGGAAAGGAATAGAATAGATGCTTAAGCCCTACAAACATAACATTAAACATAGCATCTTGTTGTAATTTTTATTTCTGGTGTACACAATAAAGAGTTTCTATCTAACATAGCATTAGAGTTTCAATTCACTGATTAGTTTTACACGAAATATGTATGTTTCTCATCGCCTCTTTAACATTCGTAAGTGCTCGCCTATCACCATTTGAATTCAAAGTAATCAGGCTGGTGGGTTTGACGCTGAAATCTAGTGCTGTTTGTTATTTTACAAAACTATATGCGCATGTTGTTCTTGTTATTTTATCACATGTACTACATTATAAGGGTAAACTTACATAAGGGTTATGATAATTAATTACATTTTGTTTATCAAAGTATACCCTCTGAAAACAAATAAAGACTTTACAGATATCCGACTAACTGGATACCTGATCAAATTTCGAAAAACAATTTTTCACACCTTCACAAATATTATCGGCAATTCAATTTTCTAAAACATTCAATTCGTTGAATAACATTACAAATATTATAGCGCCTTATTTCCGGTACGTTTTCGATTTGATTGATCAATTTTGATGATCAATATCTTGGTTCGTGATTGGCTACCGGCCGGCTACCTCCGATACTTCCAATCGTTTCACATTACAATGCTTATATAATTCCCGTCGTCCGGCGCTGTGGATCGAATCCAGTGAGCTATGTATACCGAAGTTCGAATCGTTCGATCGGGTCGCGTAGGTTTGTGGTTGCACTTGCTCAAATAAAGTCAATCTTGGTGCGAGTGCGAGGGTCCGTGTGAAAATTTGATGACGAAAGCTGGCGATAGATCGAGCGATCTGCAGGCTGCGGCCACCGCTGCGGTTTCAATCGGTGCGCTACTGTGGGATGTAATAAGCGACGGGATTACCACCGGCTACATTCGGCACGCGCTCTCATGCCACGGATTCTAATCACACCTGGTTTTGGTGACCTTGATTGCCCAAGTGACCCCGCTTAAGAGGAATCCAGTATTTGGCTAAACTCGTTCTTCTGGACTTTATTGCCAATGGGACTTTTTTGATAACATTTAAATATCTATTTGTTGACTCTGAAGTGAGAATCACAGCTACATTAGAAACATTTTAAAAACAACAAAAATTGTACGTATACTGTAGAGCCCGATAGAGCAAGTACTGTGAGTCCCAGACTCGACTCAGCCCGTGTCTTGGAGGGGGTTTTTCGTAGAATAGTCGTACATTTGATCAACCCACGATCAAAAATCATCGCCATCAATCAAGCCGAAAGCTTCTGATTAGGCACGTAAACAACATAAAAATAACATCTTCATAAAGGATTTTGTATAAAAAATAAATTGTTTGTAGCCGGTGCAAGAATCGGCTAGCTTCTGGCTACTGAAGATGGTTTCTAGGGGCATTAAAACTATTAAAACGTATGATGGGCGTTGCTCTGCGGGAACCAAGCTCATCCACCGCAAACCACAACTCCTGAATCGACCGGACAGTTAGCCGATGTGGAAGATTATCGATCCGTCAATTTTATAATTGGATCATTTTTAACCGGTAGTTTGTGATAAACTGAACGCTTCTTGTTGATCGCAGCTTTCTTGCTAACTTTTTTTCACCCGGCGTCGCATCTCTAACAGGTAGGTATTGCAGTTATACATATGTGTTTATGCCTGTATGTTCAATCTCATCCGACATTGATAAAAGAAATAACGATATATTCGTGTCGGTTTAGTGAAGATCACGTCTATATAAATACAAGATGACAATATTAAGTGTAGATGAAAAAAAATTGCCTTCAACCTAAGATATTTATATCTGCAGATAGGTTGTGTCCGCCACCATATTGACCAGGTATATGAATGCAAGGCTGGCTGCCGGAATTCGTTCAGCCGTCTTTCAGTCACGTACTCAGAGTGTCCACAACAAATTGTATTTTTGTCTCTTTCTAACAACAGATATAGCGTAAAAAGTCTTTCATATTCTTTCCCTTTTTTTCACAAAATGCACATATACATGCGTAGGTAAGTTATGTTATGTTATGGTATATGATGCGTTTAGGCGGTTTTTCAAGAGTGTTTTTCTCATTAATGCATATTTTTTTTATAAATAATAGGCTTGCGATTGACCACCATCACGCCTGATGTTAAGCGATGATGCGGTCTACGTTGGAGCACGCTTGCCTAGAAGAAACCGATTCACTCGTGATTTGAAGACACCCAAATTTTCGTTTCACAATTCGTTTTCATGCAGTGCTAATTTGAATAAATAAAATTTTATTTGAAATTAGCACATAAGTTCTGATTTTGTTTTGGTCAAGTGCTGCTTATACTTCATCATCATCAGCATTATCAGCATGTCATGGTCCCACTGATAGAACACAGGCGTTTTCTCAGAGAGAGAGGATGGACTTTACACCACTACAATGGCCCACCGCATGTTGGGAAATCGCTGGCTCACGATTACAAGGTTCTATGTTATTTTCTTACATGTTCTGTAATTTCAATTCTTTTTTTTTTACTTTCATAAATATTGACTTAGCAGGGTTTATGCTTGAGAGAGATGGTTTCACTCAAATATTTATAAAAGTCAAAATTTTTAAATTGAAATTACAGAATGTGTAAGAAAATAACATAGAACCTTGTAATAGTGAGCCAGCGAATTGTTACCTACCCGGGTACCCGGGACCCGGGTATGTCCTAAAACTGCGACCAGAACCACCGGAGGATGGGCAGCAGCGTCCTATTAGTACACGGTGAACGCACTGCGATCCTCAAGCCGCCTGCCAAGCGTGGGGATTATGGCAAAACCCCTTTAACAGGGAGGCCTTTGTCCAACAATGGACGTTTAATGGCTACTGATGATGATGATGATGATGAAATGTTACCTATGTCTTTGAACTGCCTACTTATTTTAATTAATCATTGTTCGACCAAGTTCGGACATCATGAACAAGATGATGTGTGGTGTGAACAATAAAGAGTTTATCTATCTATCTATCTATCATGTTGAAAAGTGTCGCATTAGCGGAGAGGGTAAAAGGTATAATAAGCTGAAAAGTCCTAAAACAGCAGTGAAATGTTACGCGACACTTCCCGGCAAATACTTTTCTATTATTCATCGCATCACCTATCTCTAACTCATTACATTTGCCAGTATTTTCCATTGTCTGCATTTTCTAGCATTCCAAATGCATGGTCAAATGTGAAAACCGCAACGGTTTTACGGATTTTAGTCGATGTTAAAAATAAACTCAAAACCTCAAGTCAGAAGACCAGCTAGTAAAATGCGGTAATTTTATTAAATGTTAGGATTTTTTTTAAAAGAAATAATGTACAAAATCGTTTTTTTTTTAATACTAGGTTACGCGGAAAAGTTGTACCTACTAAGCCGAAAAGGGTCCATAGTTTCCATCATTATGAATAACTTTTACTAGAGGAGACACCCGAAATCCGAAACCCGAGGAGAAATCGCGAAAAAAAAAACAGCTGTTCCATAGAAAACGGTCATTCACAATTGACAAAATGTATGGAGCAGCTGATATTTTTTTCGGGATTTCGGTGTTGGTCCCATAGTATAAGTTGTTCATATTGATGATTTTAACGGACCCCTGTCGGCTTAGTACCCCTTTCCACGTAACCCTGGAGATACGCCGATACGTTTCCACATTTTCTTTGTTCTCTACACACATGCCATAATCGAAATAGCACTTCAATCGCGCTTTTATTTTACAAAAATCATGGATCGGTGTAACTCGGGCACGTAGCACGAATGAAGCATTAACTCGGAGCTGCATCAGGTCAGGTGGCTCTCGTAATGTCTCGCATTTGCGGTCGCTCCCGGCAGGATACTCGCTTGTACTGTAATGAGCAACACATAACGAAGCCCTACAAATAATTCAACCCACGAAAAAAACACACCGAATCACGTACTGGTATCCTTCGAAGGAAAATGCGTATCGGATAGCCACGCCGCTCTCTCCTCTCTCTCTTCGACTGGAGAAGGAAAGAGACGCAATATTAATATTCCGTCTTGATACAATTTTGAGGTGTCGGCCGAGCTCAATACAATCAATTATTGTTCTACGTGTTACGGCTGCCTCCTGTCGGTAATATGTTTAACATTTGTAACAAAAAATATCGTAAAAATTGTGTCGGTAATTTGCGTAAACTCTGACTTATCCCGGGTTCCAATTTAGCGCTGTATAATTTGTAAGCGAGCAAGTTTCCCGGAGAGCTCTTGTTAAAGAGTTCATCCGGTCTATAGGGAGAGACTCTTCTCATGAGTACTTTTATTAGGTTTAGAACTAAACAAGTGCGGTGTCCTTTCAGCTGGTAATGATTGGATTATCCAGTGGAAGGCCACGATCCTTGGTCAAAGCAGCATATATAGCGCATACCTTACTTGTTTTACCGATTAGCTTTACCGATGGACCTAATTTAACTACTACGGGTAACATTGATTTACAAATATAATATGGATGTTGAGGCTAGTCCAAATTTCAAGCAAAAAGTGTCCTGAGTGTTTATTTATGAGCCTACTTAAATTTTTTGACGAAAAAATCAATGATTCTTATCTAGGATTCGTTGCTTTTTTCGTCAAAAAATTTAAAAAAGGCTCTCAAATAAAAACTACCAGACCACCAGATTAAAAGGGATCATCAGTGAAGATGTCATACTAACATTATAAATACCTACGAAAGTTTGTGTGTGAGTGCGTATCTTTGTTACTTCTTCACGCTGAAACGGCTGGATGGATTTTGAATAAACAACTTATACCCTGGATAAGCAAATAGACTTTTATTCCCGAAAATTTAATGGTTCCTATGGGATATCGGGTTAAACCGCGTGGTGCACCTAGTCGCGTAATATAATTATACAAACAAAATACAGTCAAATTGAGAACCTCTTTTTTGAAGTGGGTAACTGAGAGACGCAGATAGTTGCAGATATATATTTGTGTTTGCAGTGCGTATGTACTAGGTACTTACATGTTCGATTGTATTATTTCCAAGTGTCAATACAAATGAGATAGGCATGGACTGCGTACGCGCCGATGTGATAGGTAACGCTAGCCGCCGTATCGCGTGTACGCCGTATAGGATTACGTCTCTACGCGCCCGGCTGGCCGTATCAACGGGCGTCAATCGCGTGGATCCATTGCCTGTAACAATACCTCCGGTGTGGTTCTCGAACGAGCGGACGCACAGGCGCAAGCGGTAACGCTAGCCGCCCGTATCGCGTGCACGCGGGATATGCACTGTCCACTGCTAGCCGTAACGGGTGCTAACTGGCGTCATTACCCGAATGCGCGGATCAGAATCAGAATATACCTATTTATTACAAAAACTGTGTACAGAGTAGTGTATCCTTCGATCAAGGATGTACATGTAGGTACACCCTTGATCGAAGAGTGTACATCAACAGTTTACCCATTTCGGTTGTGCTATTTTTATGTATAAAACTACACAAAACTTACGAAATAATAATTACCATAAAGCGAAATAACAATTAGGTATACTTATGAGTAAGTAAGCCAAACGTCAATGTAAATAACATTGACGTTTGGCTTAACTTGTTATATTCAATAATACTAAATATTTAATTATCATCAAAGTATTATTTTATACAGATGATAAAATAAGCACCGCGTTTTTAATGGCTCCACATCAAATCCCGATGTCTTAGATTGCGCACGGTGAACGTGTCTCAAGAATCGAACGCACTGAACTGGACAATGTTACCGTTTGTACCGCAACAGATTATTGTGTTCTTTTTTATATCTACTAAAATAATAACATCGTAATTATCCTAGTAAGTTACATAAGAAAAGTAGGTACCTAATTATAACGATATAGGGCTATATTTTTGGGAACTCTACCCAAAAAAATCTTAGAGTCTAAAGAAGTGTGCGCCCGACGCGTCGGGTGCGGCCGGTACTTGAATGGGTGACCGTCTGGGTGTGGTGTCTTTTTGCACTACTTTTTATACTTTATACTATATTCGAAGTGACCGGCTTAATCTTACGCGAGTATTTACAATTTATGTGGCGGTACGGAAAACTCAGTGCATAAACCCGACTCGCTCTTGGCTGATTATATTTTTATTTTTAGAGCAGCTGTACGGACTCCGAGGTCCGTGCCCTGTGCCAAATTATACAGTTTTTGTCATGATTACTAATCTATACAAGAGGAAAACATTTATCTGTCCAGCTATTTAAAAATATATTGTATCATTGAGAAATAAGGAGTAATACGTAATACATACGTAAAGGTAAGCCGTGGTAGCCCATTTGGGAGAACGCTAGACTCGAAAGAGTGAGGTCGCGGGTTCAAACCCTGGGCCCGTACCAATGAGCTCTTTGGAGCTTATGTACGGATTTTCATACCACTGGCTTTTCGGTGAAGGAAAACATCGTGAGGAAACCTGCATACGTACGTAGAAGGAATTCAATGGCGTATGTGAATCCAACAATCCGCACTGGGCCAGCGTGTTGGATAAGGCCCAATCACCCTTTCGGGGGTAGGCTAAAAGTCCAGCAGTGGACTGTTAAAAGGCTGATTATGATGACGTAAGGGACTATCACACGGTGTGCAGGCATGTATACAAATAACAGGCTAAGCGATGAATATAACTAAATACATTACACATACTGAAAAAGTTATATAAATTGGCTGATAAATCTTTGAGATATGAGCGTTAAAAGTTTTAGATGGGGATAGAGAACAGAGTATCCCCTGTCCCTTTCTCTGCAAACCATGTTATTATAGTATTTGTATGGTGCACCTGCGGCATGACGTCATAACTCAGTATAGTGCGCTCTCTGTCTAGCATAAAACTTATCTATTTTTACTAATTTTAATTTTGTTTTCGTTGATAGGCTCTATTTATGATTAGCTTTTTTATGAGGTAATATAAAAATAATAGTCATCATTCCTAGTTCGGTTGATTCAGTCGCACCACCGAAAATGTCTACCACAATCATAGACCACAATATTATGGACTACACCAATAGGATACCGCGGTTTTACTCTCTATTCTACAGGAACTGTTATTTTTCGGGGATAAAAAGCCTATGTATCTTAATCTGGGGTAAGAAGCTCCATACAACTCCATAAAATTTACAATTTTCATGAGTGGCCGCCGAAGTTCAAAAAGACGCCAACTTTACCCAAACCCCTTTCGGTGCGCCCAAAGCCGTCAAGAGTGATTATTAACATAGGCACAATTTAAGAGAAAAAAAAAATTGTGCGAAACTGGTAAAATACGTTTTCACAACGATCTACAGGGTGTAAGGGGAATACTCTCGAAGCCAAAAGAAGTACTCATCATTATGAACCACTTATAGCATGGCACCAAACCTCAAATCGGGAAAAAATATAAGTTTTCTATAGAACAGCTGTTTATTTTTTCGCGATTTCAGGGCTGGTCCCATAGTAAAAGTTGTTCATAATGATGAGTACACTTACCTTCTTTTGGTTTCGAGAGTGTTCCCCTTAAACCCCGTATATGTACTCCGTTTTTACATAACCCCAATAGCATTGTTATCAATGACGTTATAGTTAAAAAACAAATATCTCGAGGACAACGGAACCCATAAATTAATAACATGATAACGTCAGTAATTAAATAATGTCCTTTGCGGTTGTCCTGTAAAAACCACGGGATATCACGCGGAGTCCGAAGTTAAAATAATTTTGAAATAAAAATTTATCAACAGAATTTACAGTATGATTGAGTGAATGACATATAGTCCGAATAGCTCTCTATACAATATACTTATCCCTACACAGGGTTACGCGGAAAGAGTGTACTAAGCCGAAAGAGGTCCGTTATAATATATTTGTCTTTTTAATTTATATTACACGGAAATTATTCACGTAAGATTAAGCCGGTTACTCCAGTGCAAAGCGAGACGCAGCCGCGCGCGTAGTTGAAACTATCGAGTATCGAGTTGTTGGAGTAACCGGCTTAATCTTACGTGAATTATTCCCGTGTAATATAAATAAAATGTGTGAAAACCACGTCAGTTTCAATAATAAAAGAGGTCCGTTATACCATAGGTTATACCTATCTCATCATTATGAACAACACAGAGTCATAACTAGGTAACCCTAAGCATAGCTGTTATTTTAAGCATTATCACTTACTTAGTAGGAAGTAGTACCTAGTAACCTATATAACAAATCTTTATGTACGTTATTAGGATGATTTTCAAATATTTTTATTGCATACTGGGTTACGCGGAAAGGGTGTACCAAGCTGAAAGAGGGTTTTCTTGTAACAAATATTACCGATGTCCAACGGGCTCGACTCGTTTTTACTGAGAGTTCAATGGTAATGGGCCGTCCATTCATTTTATTTTGGCAAACCTAAATGGGGGAAGGAAGAACTTCCTTTCCCCTATCTCTCCGTACACTCTTGAGTCTTGACAAATCTTGCACCATTCGTCTATTTCGGCTTTACACTAAAACTAAACTAGCTAATTAAGCCAGGCTAAACATACCTATAGACCAATCAATTATAACACTAATCACAGGCAGCCTGCACGCAGTATACACAACAGTTACTTCCACACATTGTAACAAGAACGAGGTGTTGATCAAAGGCGCTAATTACGTGCTAATCAACGGCTTGATTGAATGACGCGGTGTGTAACAACGTTGACTTGTGACGTCACTATAATCGAGTGCTGTAACAACCAATACAAATAAGTACACTCTGGGGGATTTGATCTCACCAGAATACCGATGTTGAGTGATGAACGATCTGGTCAGTCTTTGGAGGGGGAAACAACAGTGTTACCGCACCAAAAATAAAATGCATGAGAAATGTAGTAAAACCCTCCCACCAAAATAAAATGAATGGACGGGCCATAACCATTGAATTTGCTCAGTAAAAACGAGGCAATACCGTTGGAGATATACTTCAACACCTAATTATAACCATGTGCAGTAAATTTGTTACAAAAAATAGATAGCGGTTTTCTGATGTGTTCGGGAAAGCACACGAAATCATAATTTTGCAGATGTTTCGTTATCATGTAACAATAGTCTTGTGTTGCACTTCCTACGGCTAGAGACCGACTGAAACAAAGTGAGCGCTGGCGTTCATTTTGTAATCTTCAAAAATGCTCGTCTTCTGAGCCGCCCGTCCATTCATTTTATTTTGGTCGAAGGTAAAACCTCATAATTATGTAGACTCCTAAAAAACTGACAATTTGTTATCATAGACGAATTCGCTGTTGCAAATCCGTCCATGTAATGACAGACAGAACGTACCTATATATACAGTTTATTACAATGTTATTATTAATTTATTGTTATTATCTTAGAAAAACTAACGGTCATAAATAACAGAGTTAATAATTCCCAAGAGACAAATAAGCCATTTAGAAGTTTCTATTTATAAAAACAATACATTATGAACGCGAATAAAAAAACAATACAGTATTTAGCGTTCATAATTTGTAGGTATTGTAGGTATATTTCTACAACATAACGCCTTTTCGCCTTACTATGGTGAAAAACCGATTCACTCGCGACTTGAAGACAAAAGGGTGTCTACAGCTACCTCTTCGGGCTGGCAACACCACTAGTGTTGCAGGTGTCCATAGGCGGCGGTTTCTGCTTACCATCACGCGGACAGCAAGCTTGTTTGTTGCTCTTTTTATAAAATAAATAAAAAACATTAACACAAAATGCAATCAAATTTGTTTGAAATGCAATTTGTTACTTTACAACTTTATACTCCCTAAGTATAGTTAGTATAATGATAAAAAAGAGCATAAATCACGTTGAATTCTCTGTGGAAGCTTTATAAATCCCATAAGAATATTCTGAGCCGCGCTCGTTTTGTTTTAGTGCGATCGCTTTCAACGGCCCGTAACTCGATACATCATGTGTTCGGAGGCTGTAAAGAAGCCTGACGATATTGTTACTAAATCGATCTGCCTTCGATACTTGCACTCATGGCATTCCGTATCTTTTTTAGGGTTCCGTACCTCAAAAGGAAAAAAATGGAACCCTTATAGGATCACTTCATTGTCCGTCTGTCTGTCTGTCCGTCTGTCAAGACTCTTTTTCTCAAGAACGCGTAAAGGTATCAAGTTGAAATATATATTAAATACTTGGGTCTACGGTTTCTACGTCAACGCAATCCAAAGATATGAACGTTTACGTCGCATATTTTGCGATTTTACAGGGGAATCAAAACCTATAGGGTACTTCCCGTTGACCTAATCTTAATTAGGTCTTACAGCACATATAAAGGAATAAATCTGAAAGATGTTAATTTAAAGTTACTTATATCATATAAAAAATATTGTTTTAGAATTACAAACTTACATTTTATAGTTGTTATGTATCGAAGAACCTTATTGTCAACTACAAAGTTAAGTTTGTCTTTCAATATTTCAACTTCAGTTAGTTTTTTTTTTGGACTCGCGCTCTAAAGGTTTCTGTCCAACGGAACCCTCAGAGCACGAGTCCTACTCTTGTGCAGTTTTTTTTTACGTTGGACTAGGCTAACGTTTGACCACGATCTCGCCTGATGGAAAGCGGTGATGCGGTCGAAGATGCAGCACGTTTGCCCAGTAATGACCTATTAACCCTAGACTTGAACACTTCAAGATTGTAATGCTGCGGAAACAGAAGGGCAAGGCGTTCCATTGTTTTGCTATTCTAATTAAGAAAAAGGAGTCAAAACGCTTGGTACCTAGTAAGGATGACGCCTTGCCGTTCGTCTGGACGTCCGGTAATGAAGGAACAAATTCGTGAAGTTAAGTTTTTTTTAGGTATACAGGGTTGCTGGAACGGTGGTACGCTGAAAGGAGGTCACTGTACTTATATATGAACTGTATTATAGTTTGAGACTAACCCTGAAAAAAAAAATTGTCTTCCTATAGAATAAGTGTCCGAATCGTCAGAATAAAAATGTGACAATTCAGACCCGAATATAAATTGTGTCAGTTACTCAAATATTTCTATTCTCAACTATTAATATTGAGGTTTGAATTTGGTTCATATTAAATTCTCAGATATTCAATTTCGATGAGTTTTAAATTAATTCGCACTCAGTAAATCTGATTTCACTCAAACACAATTCCACGTAAAGTTTAAATCTGCTATTTTCATTTGTTTCAAATTTAAACATTTCGTGGTGTTTTGACAGTCGCGGGGGGTGGTAATGTGACATTACCATCGCCGGGAGCGAGGGGTGGAACGGTGGAAGGTAGGAGCTGGTAATTATCCCGTGTCACCGGCAGGCCTAGGCGCCCTGTCCGTGCCTACGCTAGCTTCATAACCGAGATACCTATACCTAGTACGTTGCTATTTGATGAGCTGTAAAAAACTTGAGAGAGATTTTCTTAGCGCTTTTAATAGCTTGTCATGTAGCAGACAAGTGAGACTTTACTTATGACTTTTGCGAGCGATGGTGGTTGAGATAGTATGTGCGCTTACAATCTGACGGCACCTGTTTCGAACCTCGGCCCTACACACACACACACACATCATCAGCTATTAAATGTCCACTGCTGAACAAGGCCTCCCTCTGAGAGAGGAGTGTTGCCATAATCCCCACGCTTGGCAGGCGGCCTCGGCCCTACACCAATGACTTACTTAGTAGTTTTAGTACCTAAATAAATTATGTGCAGTTTCCATGCCAACGCACAAAAACGGTGGCGAAAAACAACGCGAGAAAACTGGTATATCCAACAACCCAACAAACCTCTAAAGTTCAAAGACTACGACATTCATCAACATGCAGTGGACCAGGATGGTCGATTAGAGCCCATCCTCGCTCTTCGAGAAAAGCCCTGTATCCTAGTAGTGGGAACATGATAGGCTGAAATGATGGTAATGATGATTACCTACTTACGAACACATGGGTCAAGTTCTATTTTTACAATCCATTTTACGATTGAAATTAGAAACAAAGGCAAATCAAACGAAGTAGTTATCTATAATAATAAATCACTTCGCTTCGCTCGGTCAATAAATGCCTACTAAAAAAAATATTATTTTATTTGTCCCACACACAATAATATAGCCAATGTCCGGCTGTGTTTTTTTTTACATTGTCTTATGCTAAGACACAGTTTACGTTACAGGTTAAGTTATCACAGATTTAAATAAATAATGTTACCCGGATGAACAGGTGCTTGCTTGTGAAATTGTAATACAGGTACCTAAGTACTTATTTGTAAACGTTAGGTGTATTTTGTATTTTTTTGTATTTTTTTTTAATATTCAATATTTAAATTTATTTAAGGTTGCGCTATTATATATAGTTGCGTATAGTGAATCTTAGTATCGATACAAACAGCTTAGTTTTTCGATACTAACTTAGATTAATTATGTGTATATATATGAAATAAATAAATAAAAAAAAATAAAAAAAAATGTTTTGGGTGTAGCTCAATAGGGCACCTCGAAGGTACGAACCTCGGTTTGGGCCGTCGCCGGGAGTGGGAATCAGACTTGCCCAGTCGCCCCAGAGCGGGTGTGCTCTGAAGCCCTAGCGAGTTGTTGAACCGATTTATTGTTTGAAGAGTACGGGTGTGACTAAGTACTAAGTACATAATTATACCTAACTAGCGACCCGCCCGCCCGGCTTCGCACGGGTGTAATTTACGAGCGAAGCCGGGGCGGGTTGCTAGTTATATATATAAACCTTCCTTGAAAATGTATCTAACTGATGGTGAAAACCGCATCAAAATCCGTTGCGTGGTTTAGGAGGAGTTAGCGGCCATACAGAACAGACATACAGACAGACAAACGCGGAAAGCGACTTTAATTTATACTATGTATACAAAGAATTTAATGTACGTAGTACATTTAGATCGATGTATGTAGAGATAGAGAAGAGATAAGCTAACCAATTTGCACCAAAATTCGTCATTGACAATCACAGCTTTCCCTCCAACTCATAATAATTTTACTCGATGATAATGATATCACGACCCACAACGAGCTTTTATTTAGACACCTAATTAAATATTTATTAACTGAATATATCTCATTTAAACAAAACCGGTTTTAATTTCATGTGCGAGCGAGCTAAATTAGGAACAGTGAACGGTGGGACCGCAGAATGAAGTGGATTTCGTTCAGTGCGGCGTACACTCGTACAATCGTTATCCACCTACCTTCATATAGGTAGGCATACGGCGAATGCGTACTGAAAATCATTATCGAACACTTTTGGTTCATAAACTGATTCGAATTACGCCACTAATTTGCGAGCTCTTTAAGCACGATTTTGGGGATTTCAGTTTCAATGGTGAATCGATTTCAGGATTCGACGGGGATTACGGAGTAAAATCGTAGCAACGTAGGTAACTCTTACATTTTAATAGCGTCTGGTTTTTATTTTAAATGAATACCCTAACAGTTACAACAGTACAGTTGAAGGAATTTATTTCGCAAAAAGAATTTGTACATTCACTTAAAATAAGAAAAAAAAGCTATTCTTATGGTAATAATAAACAGAACGAGTATCACCTTGAGATGAAAGCACCTGCATACATACAGTTACGCCTCTTTCCCATTGGGGTAAGCAGAGACTACATCTTTCCACTTGCTACCATCTTGACACCTATCTTTCGCTTCTACTTTCATGAGTGTTTTCAATCAAGCTCTTCGGTTACAGGTACTTTTGACGTAGCCTTTGTTCAAAAGGTCTTCGATTTGGTCGTGATATTTTCGCCCACGTCGGCCCTTACCAGCTTGCCCATTCACGCTCGACACATAAATTTCTTACATCAATCTTCTTTCATCCATCCTCTCTATTTGTTATGTCTGAACCATCTAAGGATCCCTCTCTATATTTGTCACAACAACTACCACACCGAAACGTTACCATAATTATTACGCTGTTTCTTACTACCAAGCACCTATAAAAACGTACATAACTCTATAGGACCGCTTCAAAAACACTCAACTAATTATAGTGAGTAGACTTAAACGAACTAATTTCTAGTAGTAAACTGGCTATGACTCAGAAGCAGATTGACATTGAACTGAATCAGTAAAACTTGCGTATTATTTATTGCATCCACGCAACACGTATCTACGCGGCTATGACGCTTTTATTTTATTGTTTTCTCATAGCTTGTTTGAATGGGATACCTAAATAGTGATAGTGTAGGGTAGTGACGTCAAATATAAGATTATATTTCTTTAAAAGAGAATACATTTTATTTGTTTTACTTGCGTCATTATTATACTTATGGAGGTAGGTACTAAACTTTTGTGATTAGAACAAATGATTTATTTTTTAGTAGTCAGAACTATTTCATAATTTATTCAAAAGTTTATGTTAAGTATGAAGGCTTTGGTGAATATTGTTGACCTTGAACAAATCCTTTTAGATGTTATGCTTATATTTTAGATCAAACCAAATCTCTCTAGACGGCGTTTTCTTGATTCATATTTAAAGATTACCTAATCAATGTAGCCTGATTGAAACATTTCGTGACCAAAATGCAAAGATAATCATTGCCAAAATGCCTTGCTTGAAGAATTGATTCAGCCAGCATTTAGGAAGTGATGCGAGGTTATAGTGGTCTCTTACAAGTTTCTTTTTTTATTACTTTAGTCACGTAGGTCTATGCCACCCCCGTAACAGGTGATTAAAGTGGAATAGACCAAAAGAAAAACACATCATGTAATACATAAATGGATACTTATCTTATTATGTATAATCACACTCTGATATAATTATTTTTGTAGTCCTTTTTTATGTAATTTTTTTTATTTTGTGTACATGTAGGTAGGTACATAATATAATAATTAAGTGTTTTAAATATTTTTCGTGTAAATAAATACATTATTTTAGATGAAAATTAAATTAAAAAACAGGTTAATAAAAATAAAAAAACAATTTTTACTACAAATTTTTTCCCGGCGCCTACTTTCGCTAAACAATTACCATTGCCATTCAACGTGGCAATGCTGCAGCATTACCTTCCAACAAGTTGATTTTAGTTTAGTTTATAAGTAAATTTAGATAGTTGATTGAATCAGGCGTTACTTTGCGGACGTCCATAGAAAAAAAAACATCGACAATGACTAAGCTCCTTAGTCTTGAGCATCGGCGTAAAGTTGCTAGTCTATCGGTCTTTTATCGAATACATTTCGGAGAGTGTGCATCTGATCTTCATGATCTACTTCCTTCCTGCCCATTTTTCTATCGGACTGCCAGAGCGGGCACAAAAAATTGACACCGCTTTATGGTTGGTATTCCGAAAACCCGAACGAAGCGCTTTGATTCCACTTTTATTGTGCGAACTGCTAGTCTGTGGAATGCGCTGCCTGAATGGGTGTTCCCCGATAGATACAATCTGGGTGTCTTCAAGTCACGAGTGAATCGGTTTCTTCTAGGCAAGCGTGCTCCTCCGTAGACCGCATCATCGCTTAACATCAGGCGAGTTGGCGGTCAAGCGCAAGCCTATTATTTATAAAAAAAAGTAAAAAAACAAAAAAAAAAGTTTTACCTAAATCCTTATTGTCCTCGAAACGACGTAGAAGCGGAATTACACTAGAAATTCGACATATACAAATTAAGTAAATTTAGGTTTAATTTTTAGCTCATACATTGTTTAACTAATGGTTTATTTTTATTAATCTTGCTATTTTTATAAGTTAGATATGCCACCGTTGCAGAAAGGACGACTTCTACTTATCACGCGTAGGTATTTTTACCAGGGTCAACCGTTGCGTCATATCTCTTGCAATCAAGTGGACAAGATGGCTACAAATAATATAAATCTTAAGTTACATTAAATCTATTAATGGTTGTGGCACTTCGTCTCGAAATAATCTTATATAACCACTTTTTAAATGCACCTGTTTTATCACAGAATACCTGATAGGTACACAGACAATAAAAATGTGTCAATTTTTTTTTCTTATTAAAAAGCTAATCATAATATATGGAGCCCATCAACATAAACAAATTATAATTTGTTCAAAAATAAATGAGTTATAAGTGTTTTAATTTCATGTTAGAGAGAGCGCACTAGGTATAGCACGTTATGACGTCAAGGCGTGCGCGGTATACAAAATATGATTTACTATGCTCTCTATCCCCACCAAAAACTTTTAACGCTTAATATCTCAGAACCAAATAATTATTTCAGCGTGTGAAATGTATTTAATTATATCCTACGCTAACCCCGTTATCTTACTAATATTATAAATGCGAAAGTGTGTTTGTTTGTTCCTCTTTCACGCAGCAACAGAGCAACAGATCAACCTGATTTTTCGCGTAGGTGTAGCTCAAGGGCCGGAGAGTGACATAAGCTACTTTGCAATAAATGAAATAGAAGGACACAGGCCTATTGTAATGTAGAATTTTATAGAGTAGAGCCATGTGATACAAATGTGAAGTATTGGTAGAGTCTCCTCGTCATGGTCATTATGATATATCTATACTAATATTATATAGAGGAAAGATTTGATTGTTTGAATAGGCTACGAAACTACTGAACCGATTTGAAAAATTCTTCCACTGTTGGGAAGCTACATTATCCCGGGGTGACAGGCTATATTATATTTTCAAAAGAATTAGGGATCCGTACTAAAACCCCAATAATACCCGCTAGTAGAATTACATAGAAGCAAAAAAAAAAAAAAAACACGAAATCTGAAAAACTACTTGACTTACGAAGCTGAAATTTAGCAGATAATTTCCTTATGGGGTATAGAGATCCGCTAAGAAAGGATTTTTCGAAAGGTCCGAATCAAGGGGGGAAAATGGGGACTGAAAGTTTATATTAACGACTATGCGTACAAAGTCTCGGGAAACAGCTATTGCATAAGTTCATCGTGAGAGGAACCTACGACTCACAATAGGTCCTGGATTTATGTTCAGAGGCCTTGGCAGTTTTTTTTTTTAAATAATAGGCTTACTTTTGACCGCCAACTCGCCTGATGTTAAGCGAGTTCATGTCGTCCGGATATATACTTTTAATTATTAAACTAACAGCCACCGTAAATACAGCGTGTGTACGTGCCAGAGATCGCGTGGGCAAATACGACAACAATAAGAATCCGCGTGCGTATTATCATACGCAGACACAATGATTTGTTATCACGCGTTGACTCACACATGTATAGCGTAAACGGCGCACGTTTTGGTAACACCCCTTATGCTAATTTAGTTGCATTGCTGTTTGCAAATGCTTTGCCTACTCATACGTTCTTATACAGGGTTACGCATAATTATGTACTAAGCCAAAAGGAAAAGTAATTGTACTTAATTAAATTGTAAATTATAATTGTCATTGTACTCATCATTATGAACAACTTTTACTACGGGACCAACCCTGAAATGACAAAAAACAAAGAGATCAACTGTTTTTTTGTTCAGTAAACAAGAAAATTACACATATTAGAATAGAAACAAAAATAAAACCTAAAACTACTTACAAAATTAAAAACTAATACTAAACTAAATTAAATTAAATACGCTAAATAAAAATATATTATATTAAACTAAACTAATCTAATAAACCGCTGCCCGTTGGCATCGTTCCCAAAATGCTGGCCGCATTGCCGCGTTGTACCTATTGCAATGCTTATACGTTGCGCAAGATACCGACCAGCATTTTGGTCGCGAGATGCTTCGACCAGACGTTTGGATAAATCTTTAAAAATGTTTTTGGCACCCAACCCCCACGGACCCAAAGTTTCGACCCCAAAAGGCTCAAACATATACCCACTATCTAGGCTACTATATTTGCGCCTTTTGAGGCCCTCTGCGGATTCAGCCGCCGCTCCAGCCTTGTTTTGCGTACCGGGAAGATGAGACGGCGCAAGGGTATCAACGCAAGTAGCGTCCCATACTAAAGGCCGCCCCATCTTCCAAGGAATCAAAGTCATGCCGTCCGGTCTTTTACCATCGCTACGTACGAGACCGCTCGGCTCGAGTACGGCCGCGCAGTTAGCAGTGGTAAAAGCCCGACGGATGATGTCGTTAAGGCTGGCATGGCGGGGAATCCTACCTGCACTTCTCACGCAGGAAAGCCCGTGGTGGCCGAGCTGGTCGACAACAACACCACACTGGCAGCGGTGTGGAGCACAACACGACGCACCCAAGCGAAGGGAAGTCGCGATCCTAAAACTAGAAGAGTCTAGCAACGTTCCAGTATTGGGCGATGGAAGGACCTGAAGCCACAAACCTGATTCCCATTCGGCGACGGCCAAGAGACGGGCACGATCTGCAGAACTCAAGCACGTATTAAAAAGTTGCTTCCGCACTTGCTCACAGATCGGTCCATCCCAGAGCCGCTGCGAAGATGGAGTCAATGGGAAATCAGAGTTAGGGCACGTTACTCGCCACGCGTCCATGGCCTCGTTCATGTATGATATGGCAAAATTTTCGACGCTGTTAGTAAGAATTTTTTTTATCAAATGTTGATTACTATGAACCGAGGCCAGGAAAGCAGGCAGAGCCACTGCAGCAATGGAACGGATGCCAAGGCCTCCCAAACGCACTGGAAGTGAAGCCTGTAACCATTCTCGATCTTTTAAATTTACATTTAAAATAGATGCCAAAGTAATTCTGATGATGTTGTCTAAACTCTGAAGTAGATCTGGATGCTTCCAGAGTTGACAACATCTGACAAGATAAGTAAATTTAGGCATAAATAGGCAGAAACGAATAATAGTGAAGGCCATATGGGCATTAATTTTCTCTAATCGGTCAGAACAATGTAGAAAATTTTGAATTTTTTCTTCAATAAAGAGGGGAAAAGATTCATCCAGGATTGGAGAGCCCAACAAACGAAGTGTACCGTTGTTAACTATTTTTATATTGGGGGCCAAAACATTGAATTTTTGTATCATCAAATCTTTTGCTGGGTATGAATCTGATATAAAAAGTTCGCATTTTGAAAAATTTAGTTCTAAGCCAATAGTGTGAAATTCTGATATCAAATATGCGAGGTCGTCATAAAGAGTATCTGCGTCACCACCCAAAGTCCCATCGTCCAAATACCAAACATTGAGCTTGGATTTTAGACGTTCGATGATGGGATGAATGGCGAGGCTGAACACAGCTGGGCCGAGAGGATCGCCTTGCTGACAACCGACAGCTGAAGTAATTTCGTTGCCATGATAAGTCAATTTAGAAGTAAAACCATAACATTGCCAAAGAAAATCATATAAATTTGGAATTTTATCTTTGACTTGCGTTAGTAGGGCACCTCTATCTACTGAATTAAATGCATTTTTTACATCCACTTTAAGCAGCAGATCCCCACAGTTTTGATTCAAAAAAGTTCTGACAGAATGGACGGCGGCTTCACAGCCACCTCGCGAGCCAAACCCTAACTGTAAAGGTTGAAAAAGGTTTGCTAAAACCGGCGCTACCTTTTTACAGCATAATTTAGCAGCGAGGCGCCGGTAAGTCATTCCAATGGCGATTGGCCTAATGCCACCGTCCTTTTTTTTTAAGGCGCACAAATTGGCCCCGTATAGAATCTCGATGATGTCACCGTTGACTCGACCTGACAGCATAAGGTTTATAAGAGCCGTCAGGACCTTCAAAAGTGTTTCTCCGGCTTCTCCGCATGCACCAGCTAATAGGTCTTTTAAATGTTGCGGAGCCAGAGCGTCCAGGCCTCCGGCAGATCCACTCCGAAAAGACATGACGGCTGCAGATACCTCTAAAGCTGTCACCTCAACGGCGTCATCGCTCTCTACCGGTGCCTCAGGTAGAGTAAAATCTGCTGCTGGAAGTGGGTGTTTTCCCTCTAAGATCGAGAGGGTTTCAGGATTCGTAGGGGCAATCGTGTCACTGGAAAAGAGGATACGTGCCGCGCCTTTGATATCGCCGTCGCTAAGTTTACTCTCCACAAGTTTGTAGATTGTAGATTCAGCGGACGTTCTGGCAGAACATTTAGAATTTTGGTTAGGCTCCAAGTTGTTAATATAAGGTAAAGCAGGTTCATCTAGTGTACTGTACTTCACGCAGTTCTCTTTGATTCTTGAAGTCAACGACTTTTTATTATCGGCTTCATAACTGACGTGAAGTACAGCATATGGGAAGAAAAGTAAATGTTCCCAGCTATCTTTGGTGTTTTTTTCAACCACAGCCTTAATGGCGTGGGACAAAGCCGTGGCGACAGAGAGGCGGGCACCTCTGGGAATTCGTTTTAAAACTGGTTTATTAATTTTATTATAAGCCAAAGTTTTCCAGAAAGGTTGGGTAGGTTCCCAACCAGGTTGATTTCCTTGATTAAAATTTGGGGCCGAAAGAGGGATATTAGTCGATTTATGGCATTTTCCAAGGTGAATTCTCAAGCCTCTCTGTCCTTTAAAAAATCTATCTTGGGTACACTGGGGGCATCTTACCTGATTTTCCTGTGATACGACTGCGTGGCCAGATTCGATTGCGTTCACTTGTGCGCACCGTGGCGCATCCATTATTTTTATAATAATGTATAAAAACAGTAGTATAAAAATGATATAAAAAAACATATAAAAATTCAAAACTGACTAGACGTTGTTGATCACAGAACTGTCAGGCTGTTCAAATGGCATTTTAAATACATGCGCACTTCATCTGCACGCTGCGCCGCTGCATTTGTATTTGACGCGCACTTGTTGCGCGCACCGCGGCTTGGCGCCATAGTTGATAGTTGCCAAGGTAACAGAAAAGCTTTATCGTTTTCAACCACAGTGTCAACAATGACAAAAATACTATTTTCACCCAAATCCAGGAAACAAAGATATCATACAAAATTGGTGCGCAGGTCTTGATGATATATTTTCAAAGACTCTAGAACCCTATTCAGCACACACTCATCCGCTTAAATGTATGTCTGCAACGTTGTAACTATTTTTAATAATTAAATAGATAATAGGGCGTCTATGACACGATCACGTCAGTTTCGTTTCACTGTTTTTTTGTGATTTCAGTGTTGGTCCTATAATTAAAAGTTGTTCGTTGATGTGTACAATGATCTCCTTTCGGCATAGTACCTCCTTTCCGTGTAACCCTGTACAAAGGTGAAAAAAACACGCAAATAAGTGTTATAGATCAGCTGATAATTTTTTTCGTGATTTTGGTTGGTCCCATAGTAAAAAGTGTTCGTAATGATGAGTACAATGATCTCCTTTCGGCTTAGTCCCACCGTTCTGTATAGTGAAATTGTGTGTGAGGTGGTTCCCATCTTCGACCATACCGTCACTTAACATCAGATGAGCTGTGGTTAAACGCTTATTAATCCTAAAAAATATCTCAATTATTATTGAGAGGAATGGTACGCTTAGGTTCAGACTTATGCCAGCTGTGAGCCCTTAGATAAGTTGATGAAAATAGAGCTTAATAAATACCTAATTGCTTACACTTAATAGCCATTTAAAAAGTAAGTTACAGGAAAAACAAAATTAGACAGGATAAAACGAACATTGACATGAGGAAATAAATTTTTGAGAATTTCGTGTACCTAGTGGTACTCAAAGTCGTAAAACGTTACTGCATAAAACCATATAAAACTTACTCAGTGGACATGCAGCCATAAAGATTTGGCATCGCGCCAAGGTTGCTGTCATATTTAAAAGGCTTTCACCGGATTTATATGAAATTAGTCATAACAACATTGATTACGAACACGTCGATTCTGAATCTATTATAAAATACTTAAACGAAAAAAGTTTTATATTTACTTAGTATTTTATTCGTTATGATTCCAATTATTGTGTATAATTTTCCTGTAAAAAGAGCAAGTGCTTTGATTAACTAAACAAAATACAAGCTAACACCAATAACACTAACACTACATACAACACACACACAGGTACATACAGGTTGCGCTATTATTTATAGTTGCGTATAGTGAATCTTAGTATCGATACAAACAGCTTAGTTTTTCGATACTAACTTAGATTAATTATGTGTATATATATGATGAAATAAATAAATTAATTAATTAAATTTTCTTGTGCAAAATAAATATTATTTGTATTAATAATTTACTAAATAACAATAAGAACGGCTAACGTTACTTGTTTACACTTATCTAGTTTACATTATGACAAATTATTATAAGATTAGTCAAAATACAGTAGAATCCGGATATAACGACCTTCAAGGGACCGGCGATATTATGTCGTACTAACCGGATGACGTATAAAACGGATATTTACATATGTATGTAATTATGTATAATAAGTGCGAAAGTTTGATTTTCCTATTTAGGTAAATAAAACATGTTGTAGGAATCAGTTACATATGTTTATTTTAATTATTCTGTAACAATGCCTTATCCAACTGCTCATGAGTAGAAGTTCTTACACGTTTGCATTTCAAAACATTGGCATTAAATAGCGGCTCGATCTTGTATTTATTCTTCTTTATTGTTGATATTGTAGAATGAGATACGCCAAATTCCTTTGCGAGGGTCGCGTTTGATTCACCAGCTTCTAACCTGTGTAATATTGCACTCTTTTCTTCAATTGTAAAACACTTTCTCTTCACAGAACTCATTTTATGGCGCTTTATGAACTTGTCATAACAGGTGACAAACACTTACTGTGATTTACGCGCGCCAATAATGAGAATTGAACGGTGAAGCGCGCGGGGAAAGTGAGGGGGCCGAGGTCATTTGTTACCTAAATTGAAACAAAACACGGCGCGTCGTATTAAACGGACGAATTATCGTAAAAAATGGTCGCTATAAACAGTTTGTCGCTCAAACCGGAGTCGCACTAAACGGTTACATTTTCTCAGTATCTAACTATTGAACCGAACTTGAGTAAATAATATCGACGCTAAAAACGGTTCGTCGTTATAAGCGACGTCGTTATAAATGAATTCTACTGTATAATTATGTATCTACAATTAGAAATAAGTTTTAGTTCAAGTTTTATTTCGTTTCGTTTGTTTGGAAATACAAAACAAAAAAAAAATTAACACATTCAACATTATTTAATTTATCCAATTATATAAGTCAACCAGTGGTTATATATTTAAGCCGTTTGTTTTGGGGTCGAGACATTGGGTTCTTGGGGACCGGGAGCTCACCACCCTTCCAAAATCTTCTAGAGCGCGTAACCAACCTAATCACTCTGGCCTTGAAAAGGCCCAGATAGAATTTTTCACAAAACAAGGAAGCTGGCAGTTTGTTTCAATCCTTAGCCGTACGGATTAGAAACGTAGTATCGAAACGTTTGGTACGTATCCAAGGAAAATCCACAATGTATCGGTGGTAGTGGGCCGTTTTCCTACATGTCCTGTAGTAGAAAGGGGGTGATAGGAAAGGGAAGAAGTTGATTTTGCCAGCCATGTAGTCAGGTTTGCCGTGCATGACACGTAGCGGAGGAGACCGATATACCTACTAGAAACCCCGAGACTATATTATCTGGACTCTACCTACGTTATAGGTAACACTCTTTCAAATCACTATAATGAGATTGATCTGCCATTGAACGAAAACATCGTGAGAAAACCATAGTTCAAGCATAGTCCTAGTGTCCGAAAGGAAACAGAACCCTAGCACTATGCTATCTGTCGCCTAATTCTGTCGCTAAACACCTAACGTAGGTATGCCAGTAACCTAACTCGAAACCCAGTTGCTATACCCGTTCGCTATTCTCATCCTAAGGGCATATAATTATTATTATATGGGGGTTAGGGTGTTATAGTGAACGGTTCCTGGCTTTGACAACGAATAATATAACAAATAATAGCTATGCGAGAGAAGTGCTTAGGATTCTGCCTTTTTCTGCATGAAGTCGGCGCAAAAACTTTTGTGCATTTTTGTACTCGCGGACCCATGTGAAAGCTATAGCTACGCCCATATCCCATTCTATTATATCCATCTTCGACCGCATCATCGCTTTCCTTCAGGTGAAAACGTGATCAAACGTTAACGTAGTCCTATGTAATAATTAATAAAAAAATTGCTCTTGACCTCAATTTCATTCGATTATTTGAATCAGCTGGCAAATCCCTACTTGTATGTCGTTCCGTGAGCGTGCTTCTCATACTAATATATATTCACAACAATACAATGATTTACTGATCAATCATATAATATATTTCGGATGTCCTCAAATAAAGGCATAGACACGCGAATCTACATGCTAACACTAAAGTCGCGCGCGTTTGCAGAATACTAACAAGATCATTGCGTTTTTATAAGGAAATTAGGTGACTATGCTTACTTATTTTAATAAAAGATTAATATAAATCTGTCCTGAATACTCAATCAGTTCTTGAGAAAATGCGTCAATAAAGAAACTGCTTCGGTGTTTAATGTTTTGTATTTTACCGTAAGCAATTACTTTTCGTTGCTGCAAAGTACGTTACGTACAACCTACATATTTAAGAAAAATATTAAAAACTGCGCATATCTATTGTATATTTTAACAATTTTAGTTTATATGATGATCACCTCTACCTAGACGATAATTTTGTACCAAACCATGCCCAGTCCGAAACCATCACCATGTCCGAAAAGTTTCTGCCTAATAGGATATTCGCAGGCACTACTTCCGCCACCTACAGTAATTCTTAGGTAATTTTCTATTCCTCCTGCAGAAGCGTTATTTTTATTTATTTTTCGTTCTCATTTAATTTCAGATGCAAGTGGTAACATCCTCGGTGCGAGCGAGTGGAACACTGGCTATCCCTCCACAACGGCCATGTACCCCGCGTATGGGGCCTTACAACCTCCTTACTACAAGCCCGACTCCTCACTACACATACCTCCTGGTAAGGAATGCATAATAATCTATAAAGTTACCATTTGAAAAAAAAATCCCCGGGCAAAAACCCGGACGCTTAAAGAAATTTCCGGACATAATGAACTCGTGTGGCAGTCTTTTTCATTTCGTTTCTAGAATTCCGGTCGTTTCGGAATTCCTCCAGCATTACGGACAAAAGACATGTGTCCGCAAAATTCCGGACGTATGGCAACCCTACTCCCAAGGCGCGCCATCTCAGAACAGACAAGCAAAGGAGATATGCCTTAGTATAATTTTAATAAACCTTAGTATTCAAACGTCTCCGTTTTTCACCCACTTTAAACATTGAGATAATATATGGATATCTCTATATGTTTAATTCAATTAATGTGTACCGTTCTTACAGCTGTAAGAACGGTACACATTAATTTTTCACGCACACTAAGAAACTTTCAGTGCATTGCATGTCATGCAAACAAAGAGCGGCAAGGTCGTCTACAGGTTGAGTTCAACTAAAAGTATCAAGCCTGATTTAGACCTGATGCACTCGCACCCGCCACGCCACCTTATCATATATCTCCCTTATTTGCCTAATCTGAGCACGCCACTCAGCCCGATCTTCAGCTTTAGGTACCTACGTGCTACGTATTTCTTGAATCCATCTAGTCTCTGGCTACTGGCTCCATTGCATAATCAGTTTAACAGTCCACTGCTAGACTTTAGCCTACCCCCGAAAGGGCGGTTGGGCCATATCCCCAGTTGCGGATTGGGGGATTCACATACCTACATCATTAAATTTGTTCTCTGTGCGTATGGGGGTTTCCTCGTGATGTTTTCCTTCACCGAAAAGCCATTGGAAAATCCGTAACTAAAGAACTCATTGGTACGGGCCCGGGGTTTGAACCCGCGACCGCACGCCGACCGCACGCTTCCAAGTCTCATCATCATCATCACCATCGTTAGCCAGAAGACGTCCACTGCTGAACATAGGCCTCCCCCTTTAACCTCCTCACTGAACGACAGCCTGCCTTTTGCATCCACTGGATGCCAGCGACTCTCACTATGTCGTCGGTCCATCCAGTGGGAGGCCTACCTACGCTGCGTCTTCCGGTTCGTGGTCTCCACTCAAGAACCTTTCTTCCCCATCGGTTATCGGGTCTTCGAGCGATGTGGCCTGCCCATTGCCACTTCAACTTGCAAATTTTAACAGCTATGTCGGTGACTCTGGTTTTTTTGGCGAATGTCCACGTTTCGGATTCTATCGCGCAAAGAAACTCCGAGTATAGCTCTCTCCATTACCCGCTATGTGACTGAGTTTTTCCAAAAGGCCAACAGTTAAGGACCACGTCTCAGTACCATTTATGTCATCACTGGCAACACACACTGGTCAAAGATCCTTGTCTTTAGGCACTCTGGTATCTTGGACGAGAAAGATATCACTCAATTTCCCGAACGCTGCCCATCCGAGTTGGATTCTTCGTGCGACCTCTTTGCCTAAGTTGGACTTACCTAACTGAACAATCTGTCCAAGATAGGTGTAATGGTCAACAACTTCTAGTGTATCGTGCCCAACGACTATCGGCACGGGTTCAACATGGACATTGGACATGATTTGTGTCTTCCAAGTCTAGCGTCTCCCAAATAGGCTACCACCAAATAGGCTACATTGGCCGGTTCATCTTATAAAATGCCAAAGTAGATACCTATTCCATTATTATCACCACTGCACTAATGTTCATAAATCCTGCTCATTAACAATTTATTAATATTAATCGCGTCGCATTTACTCAATAATTTTGATAATAAACTTCCTCGTTTTACTTATATCCATTACCACGGTAATGGAGCGGTTTACCACACGATAGATACGAAATAGGGATACGATATGGGTCATAATAATTGCTTATAATATACAGCTTTTCTTCTGATTTATGCATACATTTAGATAAATTAATGTATATTTACAACAGGGGCCTTACGTCTAGCTGTTATAAGCGATTCAGTAAAAAGTTGCGCGACCGCAAACGGTTCACATGATTTTCCAAACTGTGCTGTTTTAGCGCTAATTTGAGACCGCGTAAGGAGTTGGCCGTAAGGGCCCAGGAAAGTCGTTCCTGTCGTCCATTCTTTAGTTTTCTATTACTCGTTGACCTCTGTTCTAATTGTAAAAATGTCATATAAAAAACCGACTTATTTGGCTGTTTTATTTTTTTCATTTATTTTTTTTATTCTGAAATGGCCTTTTGTCATAAAATGCCTATGCCTCCCCGTAAAGCTAAAGTGCACACAATAATCACACAAACTCCAACATGAGTCTTTGCTTAGTCGTCCGGGATACTGGAAAGATTCTGGCAAGGCCAATCTAAGT